>CM073734.1:124404473-127344473 GCA_037113605.1 Calophaca sinica
CTGCACTTGTGTTTTTTTTTTCTTTCCATTTTTTGTTGTTGTTCTTTCTCCTCCATTTGCCTTTTTTATTTTATTTTTCTGTTCTACCCCTATCCATCTGCTGTCTCGGCAGCACTGACGCCGTCGCCAGCCTAGGGTTTGGTCTTGTTTTGGAATTAGAATTCCAGAAAATTCCTTATTGAACTTATTTATTGTTTATTTCATATCCTGGCTTATTATTAAATAAAAAAAAGGTTGTCAATTTTATGGTTAAATTAAACATTAAATGTTTTATAATTTAAACAACTTTTTCATCTATTTTATAAAAATTAAATAAATAATAGAAACGAAAAAACCAAGATTTACAGTATTGTACAGATTAGTCTCTTAAAAGTGAATTGATTTCCCACATTTTATTTAATAATTTGTAATAAATAGTAATAAAAATAAAAAAAGAGTAACTTTTTTCTCAAATGTTTCAGAAATATTAAAAGAAGAGTAACTAAAATGATTCAGTCATTTTAGGGCTCTTTCTTTTTTTTTTGAAATAAATAAATAAAAAAAGAGTACCCCACTATCAATATAGCATGCAAACTAGAAAGGTCAGCATGAGTCCTGATGATTCCCTACACAAAAATAAAATGTTAGTATGCGATAATTACTTAAAACAACTATTACACATTAATGGGGGAGTCGAACCCGTGTGTAATTATCAAACGTTTTCCCGATCTTTAAAGCAGCTGAAACAGGTTGTCGGGTGACAACCTTCATCAGCTTCAGCGTGTCGCATGGAGCATATGCGTAATCATCGATCCAGACCCATGGCCTACTTTGAGACACGTGTCCATTATTAGGGTTAAACTAGTCATTCCATGTTCTTAGTCAAAATTTGCAAACTCGAATCTCCCTCACATTTTCAAACGCCCGCTCTCTCTTGGATTCATTTTCTCATTCAAAATTTGGATGATGCAGAAGAATTTCTTGCAACTCCAAGGTATTGGATTCTGTTGACGCTGATGAGGAGGACGGTTCATATGACCACCTTCAGCAGACATGTTTACAGTAGGATCTTTACTCTTAACACTGTTAAGTGCTCAACCAAGAGGTCGAGCTCTAGTACCAACTGAACGTGAACATAAGAAGGGGGTTGAATTGTGTTGAAATCTTTTCGCAAACTTTAAGTTAAAAACACTTAGAACATAGGTTTTTCAAAGCAGTTTGTGTATCGGACACTGGAAATAAACCGGACGCTGGAAAAGCAGTTTGTGAAAACTTGTTTTTAACAGAATAAGATAAAGATAAATATAAAGCAGTAAAGCAGTAAAGCAAAAGACACGGAGATTTATACTAGTTCACTACCAAACTGGTAGCTACGTCTAGTCCCTTCGTTTCTGAAGGATTTTCCACTATAATCAACTGATTACAAAACCTTAAGAGTATTCTACTGTCACAACCTTGAAAATACTCTCAACTTCTCAAAACGACTCAGTACGTTCGAGCCTTTGAGGGTATAGCCTTAACTAGGCCAAAACAACTTTTACAAGTAAGTTGAATACAAACAGAAATAACTCTCACAGAGAGGATATAAGATTAAGCTCAATACAGAAATGCTTTCTAAAAGAAAGTGTCGGACGCTGAGTTCAGTTCTTGTAGTCCAGAGACTTGGCTTGAAACTTGATTGCTCATAGAAGCAGTGTTTTCAGAGTATTGACTCTTTGTAGTGTATAGCAACAGTGCTTGTTCTCAGTAAATGAAGCAATATTTTCTTGTAGTGTTTCGGCAGTTTCTTCAATGGATACCTTGGGGTATTTATAGGAGTTCTAAAGGATATTACCGTTACAGTAAAAAATGGCTCCTTTCCATTGAGTGAGGTGATTTCAAAAAGCTGTCTCTTTCTTCCTTTCCAGAGAATATCTCAGTAGTACACATTACCGTTTCAGACTACCTTCCTTTTCACAAATGCTTGTATGCGATTTTTGTCTTTAGCTAAAGGTGTCACCTTTGATACCTCGTCACAAGAATTTGAGCGCATAAGATCAAATTCAAACTGTCTAAGCTTCTGAGAGGACGAGCAACAACGTGACCATCACGTGATTTAAAATGAAGTTCAGACGCTCGCTCAGAACAGGAAGGTCGGACGCTCGTAGCAAATGGATAAGCTTTGTGTCACAAAAAGATAATTCCAGACGCTCACGAAGACAATATACTAAGATGAGTCGGATGCTGACACATTGAGTGTATCCTTCTCTTGTGAACTTCTTCCTTCTTGCTTAAGTGGCTTAGAAGTATAAGTAATATTAGTATCTGCACACTTCAAGAATTGTTAGAACATAAATTATTCTCTTGTGAATACTTTGTTATCATCAAAATTAATGAGGGTCTAAACTTCTCAATCGTTTAGGTTCCAACATGCATTGATGCAAACATTCTTTGCAGCCTTGATACGATAGGCAAATAAAACATTGCCTTCCTTGGAACTGGTTTACTCCTATCTGTCCCTGTTTTGCGAGGATGATATATTGGCTCTTGACAAAATTTACATTCAGTCAGCGCACGCCCTGGGGGGCTTGCATTGTACTTACTGCAATAAACCTGGTCATTTGAAAAGTGCATGTACTGTTTTTAAAACTGTGAAGGATAAGCTTCCTTCAAGAACTAACAAGAAAGGACGCAAAAGATATGGGTACCTAAAGATAAGATAGTCTATGTTGTAGACATGCTTAGCAACAAAGTCAACACACCTATCTTGGTACTTGGACAGTGGATGCTCGCGTCACATGACGGGAGAAAAGCATATGTTCCAAGAACTAAGGCGTAAAGAAGCTGGATTCGTTGGTTTCGAAAGAAACCAGAAAGGTAAAATAGTTGGAATTAGTCGCATTGGTAAAGACTATCTTCCCTCTATTGATAATGTACTATATGTTAAAGGACTTAAACATAACTTATTGAGCATAAGTCAATTATGTGACAATGGTTATGAAGTCATCTTTACAGAAACTGGATGTCTAGTAAAAAGCAAGAAAGACGACTCTATTTTCTTTACTGCTAAGAGGAAACAAAATATTTACAAAATTGATCTCTCTGAACTTACAAAACAAGATGTCAAGTGTCTCATGTCTGTTGACGAAGAACAATGGATTTGGCACAAGAGATTGGGTCATGCCAATTTGAGATTAATCTCAAATTAAACAAGCACAGTCTTGTCAGAGGCTTACCAAATCTTAAGTATCAATCCGATGCTCTTTGTGAGGCATGTCAAAGAGGAAAACAAGTTAAAACTTCTTTTCATTCAAAAAATGTTGTTTCAACCTCTAAACCACTTGAGCTTTTGCATCTTGATCTTTTTTGTCCAACAAGGACAGCCTCTTTAATTGGAAAGAAATTTGGGTTAGTCATTGTTGATGATTTTACTAGATGGACATGGGTTAGATTCCTTGCTCACAAAGACGAGCCATATAAGGTATTTACTGTATTCTGTAAAATCAAAATGAAAAAGGAATTTGTATTTCTTCTATTAGAAGTGATCATGGGGGAGAATTTGAAAATGAAAGCTTTCAAAAATTTTGTGATGATAATGGCATCTCCCACAATTTCTCCTCTCCTAGAACAACTCAACAAAATGGTGTTGTAGAAAGGAAGAATAGGTCCTTCAAGAAATGGCCAGAACCATGATCAATGAGGCTAATATTGCAAAACATTTTTTGGCAGAAGCAGTAAACATGGCTTGTTACATTCAAAATAGAATCTTTATTAGACCTATTTTGAAGAAGACTCCATATGAACTGTGGAAAGGAAGGAAACCAAACATATCATATTTTCACTCATTTAGTTGTACGTGTTATATTTTAAATACTAAGGATCAGCTTGGTAAGTTTGATTCAAAAGCTGACAATGGAATCTTTTTGGGATATTCTGAAAGATCTAAAGCTTTTAGAATATACAATAAAGAAACTATGACAGTGGAAGAATCCATTCATGTCAAATTTGATGACAAGAAGCCTGACACAGCCATGTCAGAGCTAGATGAATTATTTTCAGAATTAAATATAGGTAATACTACAAATAGTGAACCTACATCTTCATCGTCCGGTGGTGACCAGACACAAGAATCTTCAGAAGCTGAATTCAGAAAGTGCTGGAAGTATAAAGCCAATCATCCTAAAGATCAAATCATAGGAAAACCTGGAGATAGAGTAAGAACCAGATCCTCTTTTAAAGAGCATGTAGATATGACACTACTCTCAGAAATGGAACCTAAAACAATTGATCAAGCATTAGAAGATGAAGGTTGGATTCTGGCTATGCAAGAAGAGTTGAATCAGTTCCAAAGAAATGATGTATGGATGCTAGTTACTCTACCAGAAGATAAGCAAGCTATTGGTACTAAATGGGTATTTAGAAACAAGCTTGATGAAGATGGAAAGGTTGTGAGAAACAAGACAAGATTGGTTGCTCAAAGTTACTCACAGGAAGAAGGTATTGATTTTACTGAAACATTTGCACCTGTTGCAAGGTTAGAAGCTATACACATTTTACTTTTATTTGCTGCACATCATGATATAATTCTTTATCAAATGGATGTGAAAAGTGCTTTCTTGAATGGTTTTATAACTGAGGAAGTCTTTGTAAAACACAGGCGTTTGAGATTACACGTGCATAAATTCTTAATTTAGTCACTGCCGTCTAACCATGTTTTCTAACGGCGTTAACTGTTTAAAACAATTATTAGCAGTCCCTATACGTGACATAAATTCTTAATTTGGTCCCTATACGAAAAAAAATTATTAAAACAGTCCCTGTAAGAAACAATGACTAAAAGCTTATCAATATGGTCTCTATACGAAAAATAAACTATTAAAATAGTCTCTATACAAAAAAAAAACTATTAAACCAATCTCTATATGAAAATAATTATCAAAACAGTCCCTGTAACAAAAAATGACTAAAACCTGCTCATGTTGCAATCCAAATATGGTCCCTAATGTGACACTTGCCCATGTGGTAGGTACATATAATACATATTTAGTCCACAAACAAACATATAAGACATTTAATCCACAAACAAACATATTATGTTGTGGATTTATATGCACTTTTATGTACCTAATCAAAGTGATTTTATATGTTTGTTTGTGGATTAAATGTCTTATATGTTTGTTTGGGGATTAAATATGTCATATATGTACCTAACACATGGGCAAGTGTTATATTATGGACCATATTTGGATTGCAACATGCTCAGATTTTAGTCACTTTTTTGTTACGGAGACTTTTTTAATAGTTTTTTTTCGTATAGAGACTATTTTAATAGTTTTTTTTTCGTATAAGTACTTTTTTAATAGTTTATTTTTCGTATAGGGACCATATTCATAAGCTTTTAATCATTGTTTCTTACAGAGACTGTTTTAATAATTTTTTTCGTATAGGGACCAAATTAAGAATTTATATCACGTATAGGGACCAAATGACTAACAGTTAAAAAACGTGGTTGGACGGCAGAGACTAAATGGGTAACAGTTTTACGTGTAGGGACTGTTTTAATAATTTTTTTCGTATAGGAACCAAATTAAGAATTAATGTTTAAAACATTATTTTAACCTATATTTTATTATTTTATTATTACCAAACTCCTGTTATTAAATATTGATGTTGAGTCCCTAATCGGTCGAATAGGCACTGGTTTCTCCAACGGCGCGTCGTTTTCCGGTTCTCGCCCAGTTCCATTTTGCTTGCTCCAACTCCACTATGGGAAACTCGTCCAAGGACGATTCCGCCACCTCCGGCGACGCCTCCGCTGGCGACGTTCAGCCCTCCAATTCCCGCCTCTACTCCGAGGGCGAGAAAGTCCTCGCATATCATGGCCCTCGCATCTACGAAGCCAAGGCACCTCTTATCTCTCTGCTTCTATTTTATCCCCTAAATTTCCTCTCGAATGCTTTTTTTGTCTCGATTTGCCTCTTCTTTTTGTTTCTACTTTGGAATTTGACAATTTCCGTGTTTGTAAAGAAACGGAACTTTTGCAGTTGCTCATTGCTCAGTAACCGTTCCACACTCGGCTTTTCTGTATTAGGGATTTGGTTCAGCGTTTCAGTGTTTACATTTGTATTTGATTGTTAAAATAGTCAATTCTCCTTGGTTGGACTGAATTGTGACTTAATTGAGAAATGTCTTTTACGGTTTCTTATGATTTTCCCTGGTTTCTCTTGTTTACTTTAATCTCTAAAATAAAATTTTGGTGGTGATTTTATCGTATGCTATGTATTTTTGTTAATAATGTGTGATTGATTGAATGTTTTGCTCCTGGGACCTGTATATCCACTTGTCCTACCATTAGAGAATGCTGAATTACAGTAAGATGCAGAATTGAGAGTATTTTTAAGGTTCTTTCGATTTATGATGTCTTCTATGTACGTAAACCTAATGCAACGATTCTTACTAATTAAGCACTATTGAGACAAAGTGTGTTTTATACCTTTTTTCCCCCTTGTAAATGTGATCTAATTTACTGCATGATTTGATCATCAGGTACAAAAGGCTGAGATCAGAAAGAATGAATGGAGATACTTTGTTCACTACCTTGTAAGTTCAACCATGATGTCTCCTTTCCCATAGATCTTGTTTTACTGACTTTGAATCCTTTATATCGGTTACCTCAATTTAATTTAGGTTTTCAAAGTAATATTTTGCTTGATTTGAATAGTGAATCACTTGAAAAGTTAAAATCTGAAACTCTCTAGTGATTACAGGATATATTATTGACTTTTGGTTGCTTTACTTTTTATTTTGCAGGGTTGGAATAAAAAGTGAGTTTCTAACCTTTCCATTATTTTAGTTGAAGTAATTAATTGAAGTAATAGAGGTACAAATGGCATAGTCTTAACGATGATGCCCAAAACTTTCAGTGTACAATGTTCTGAAAATAATATAGTTGTTCTTGTGTACCTTGTGTGACCCAAAATTGGTATAAAGCATTGCCATTAAGTAAGAAGCAGCGTTAATACTTTAAAAATTTCCAGAGTCAACCTCTCATGTTAAATGTCAATAGAAGTGGTAAGGTACTTGTTGGAACTTCTTTAACAATTTGTTTACTCAGCCTTTGTGATGATTGATCTATAGCTTTTTATTCTGCCATCAATTACATGTAAAAAGTTACACAGGATCATTATCATGGGTTTAATATATTTCCAACAGTTGGGACGAATGGGTAGGTGAGGAACGTTTAATGAAAAATACTGAAGAGAATGTCACGAAACAGCTGGCCCTAGACAAAAAGCAAGGTGTAGACAAGAATGTTAAATCTGAGCGTTCAACTCAAGCAAAGGCCAAAAATTCTGCGGGGGAGAAATGCTCTCCTTCAAATTATGAGAATGTATTATAACAGTTTATTGAAGCTGTTGCTTACCTAGTTTGTGCATAATGAACATCATTTTTGGCAGGGGGTTCTGAAATCCCCTAGTTTATGATTGAAAATATAAAAAGATTATCCGTTCATTCATCTTTCTAGACTATTTGGGTTGTGCATTCACTTATTGAACCTCTCTTTGCTAAAAGCTCGCTGCTTATATCTGATCTGTATAATTGCAGATGTTGACACCTTAAGGCATTTATTTTCCATTTTGGTTAGTTTTTTTTTTTTTTTTTTTTTTTGGGGAGTTTGGACTGACAGCGGGTAGGGAGGTAAGGAATTGCCTTGAAATTCTTTTACGTGGAAGTGGGACCTTTGCCATTAGTTTAATCCTAGTATTATGCTCTTTGTGAGTGATGAGAATGAGGTTCTCATCCTAAGAGGGTCTTCATCATCTTTTTTGAACATGGTAGGTTTTTATCAGGAAAAGGATACCTTACTGGTCAAAGTGAAAAGAAGTATAAGATAAATAAAAAAAAAAAAAATTACTTATCAGGTGCTTGGATGCAAAGTTCTAGTATAAGTATAAACAATATAGCATGTTTTGATGTCATTCTAAAGTATGTTTGTCTCCCTTTTAGCTGCTTCTGGGAAAAAAAACTTGATAATTACTTTTTCCCGAAACTAGTCCTAGACCTTTCGTACAAGCACTGAAACCTTTTTTAAAGTGCTTTTGAAATTGTTATAGTATGCAACCTTCTATGGTAAGTTATTATGTTCAAATCGATTTCCCTTCTTTTAAATACTTGATAATATGTAGGTACAATTGCACAGGCATCAAATCCTCATTCTGCCCTGTTTCCTAAACTGTTGGACTTGGAAAGATTATACTTAGAATGCTTCATTTTTGTTAGCTTGATAATTTTACATTTGCTTTGGATTCTGTAGATGCCAAAGTGGATAAAGAGGACATCAAGAGTAATGGTATTCATTAAATTTCATTTTCCTTTTTCGCACGCACATGTATATATATATAATTTGACTATTTTCTTCATGCTCGCTAGGATCAAATATCTATTGCAAAAATTAGAGCATTTTGGGTAAAAGAGGCTTGAAAATGTTTCAGGTTTTTCTCTTTTTTTTTTTCTATTTTTTTTTAATACCCTACTGAAAAAGTTACCCACTCTGCTGCTTACCTGCTTGTTGAGTTAAATATTATAATCTACTCACAATCATTTCCACCTATATCCCTGAAAAAGCCAACGACCTCCATGCAATAAGACGGATATATCAGTTTGTTAAGGAGACAAAATTTGCTAGTTAAGAAAGCCCTTTTGTATTTTTTAGCATCATTCTTTCTTGCCATGTTAATCCTTTTCTATGGCATCATTAATCATTACTTGTTGCCTTTAGCAAAATTATTGATGGTATATTTTATTCTTTCAAAGATGTGCTATGATAGCTTTAGCTTCAATTTTGTGATTGCAACAATACTTAATGCATTTGGGTTGCCAATTGAAGCCAGAGCTGCACATTCTAATCTGCTAAAAAATTTTGCTATTTAAATCCTACAATAACAATATCCCCCTTTCTAATAAGCTCTTCCGCATCGAAATTATAACTGATTTTATCTGATAAATGATAGTACCCTACATTAGAGGCCATTATTGAGCTCGAGGACTGACCAAGCCCTGGCTGAAAAAAGTTAAAAGTCCCATTTGGGCCTCACTTGTTTAGCCTTTGGAAAATGCTTATTATTACGATAGACCATCGAATGAAAATGAACGAAAAAGTTTACCACCGTTTGATCTTTTTTCTCCACTCATGGTTCTTTTCTCTCTCTTTGCTCTCATTTCTCATGGGCCGCTGATTTCCATTTCGTATGATTTCTTGCGATAAAATCTCGTAATATTTAGCACTGCTGTTAGCCTTTAGGTGCCAGGATTAAAAAATCCAATTCAGCCAACCTGTATATGATATTTTGATTTATGGAATATAAATATATTAATTTTCTTCAATTTTCAGTATAAAAAAAGACCCTTATCAAATAAATTTAACACATTTGGCTTCCAAAACTCTGTATTATTTTTCATTTTTTTTTGGGTAATATGTGTGTAAGTTCTCAAAGATTGGGGTTTTATCATTCTTGGAATCTACAGGTATGTATGTACTAATGAATCATTTTCAGTGCGCGTCTTAATTTGCTAGTGCAAATTTATCTTAATTTGATTCTCTCCTCTTTTCTCTAGAGACAAGCTTTAATATGAAACCCTCCGTTTTTGTATTTATTGTTATTTTTTTTTCCAGTAGCTTGAACTTTTTTTATTTTTGGGTAATATGTGTGTAAGTTTGCTTTTTTTTTTGTCAGGAATAAAGTTGATCTTTCATTCAAACGATAACAGGCCCAATGGGATTACAAACGCGGACAACACCACACAAGCAACTCTGGCCTACAACTCCTATCGATCACATGAACCATCAAAACCAAAAGAGCACCAGAGTAAAATCGCTAGTCAAAACGAATCTATCTAACTGCAAAGCAGCACCTACTATCTGACAATAACTCAGGCCCAAACTCAATGCCAATAGTACACACACGGGGCTAACCCTATCGCACAAACAGAGCAGCTCTCAGCTCCCAGATCTCAACTCCACCGAAAGGCAACTCCACACGAACAAGAATCATCAGCAATTAAACAATCAAGTAGATGAACACTCGCCTATTTCATACACAGCCGGGAGAGAATTGATGGAGCTGTGATGAGCACCCCTTACCACGGGGAACACAAATCATTCTATCCAAGTTTTCCAACAGCTTGAACTTTTTTTTTTTTTGGTTTATGTGTGTGTAAGTTTGCCTCTTGGTGTGTTTACAAAGATGGAAGCCACACAATCCCGCAGAAGACCTTAGGCTATGCTTGTGGAGCCGGTGCTGATTGCGACCCTCTCAAATCAAACAAAATGGGCCTTGTTTCCGACCCAACCTTTGTTAGAGCTCACCGCAGTCGAGGTATGCATTGAAATTCATGATCAACACACTTCTACCCACTGTTGAAGCACTTAACATCGAATCCATGATCAATAAGACGCTTCAAAAAATTTAAGTTGTTGTTTGTTGCTTCGCTCAACATATAACTCAAAATTCTAAAAATTAAAATGGGAAAGGATTCTCATTTCACTAGATTAAGTTGTTTTGCTAAAATAAAGACGAAGTTCCTTAACCATGACAACCTTAAACTGGTTTGCATTTTTGCATTTTTGCACTTTAATAAATTTAGCCATTGTTCTCGTACGAATACCAAACACAGACATGGTGCTATGAGGCCATCTCAAGCCTTAATATCATCAGATTTTTCAGTGTCTATTTGCATATTTGCACACAATTAGATTGCATAATCAAAGCATAGAAGGGAAGAACCTACAGACACGGTGAAAGAAAGAGTTCCTTGTTCCCTTCTTTTTTTAACAGTCAACTAACGGGGCTAACGTGTAAGGGTGTGTGTGTTGCTTACAAAAATAAGTAAGTGAGGTAACCATCCACAAACAAAAGGTTGGAGTGGCATTTCAACTCGCAGCTCGATGGGCCCTTATGATTGGATAGATTGGATCTGCCATAATTCCACCCGATTTGGTAGCTTTTTGGCTCACAAAGCCATATCCTTCATAACCCCACTGTTCTCCCCACGAATTTTTTATGATCCAGCATCGTTCTCCCATGTGGGTGCAGTACCCCACTATCAATATAGCATGCAAACTAGAAGGGTCAGCATGAGTCCTGATGATTCCCTGCACAAAAATAAAATGTTAGTATGCGATAATTACTTAAAAAAACTATTACACATTAATGGGGGAGTCGAACCCGTGTGTAATTGTCAAACGTTTTCCCGATCTTTAAAGCAGCTGAAACAGGTTGTCGGGCGACAACCTTCATCAGCTTCAGCGTGTCACATGGAGCATATGCATAATCATCGATCCAGACCCATGGCCTACTTATCTGCAGTAGGAAAATGTTAAACAAGGCAAACATTTAAGAAGGTTCGCTTCAAAACAAAAAACCATAGTAGGTCTTGATTTCTTAAAATCTACTATCTATTTGAGAATAGAAAAGGCTGTGGAAATGGCAAAAATAGAGCTCTTAAATTTGAGACACGTGTCCATTATTAGGGTTAAACTAGTCATTCCATGTTCTCAGTCAAAATTTGCAAACTCGAATCTCCCTCACATTTTCAAACGCCCGCTCTCTCTTGGATTCATTTTCTCATTCAAAATTTGGATGATGCAGAAGAATTTCTTGCAACTCCAAGGTATTGGATTCTGTTGACACTGATGAGGAGGAGCAGATTGGTCTTCCTAAATCATTTTTTGTGCAAAGTTGAACTACTTGATATTACTTCTTTAAGGGTATCTAATCTATTTTTTTATCTTCCATTGCTTTATTTATTTTTTTTGTATTCCCTCTCTCTCTCTCTTTTATTGATGGCATCATTTTTGTAGTTTGATGAATTTTCAACTATGATGATTTTGAATATAGACTGGATGAGGAGAGCAAAGTACCCAAGTTAGAAATGTTTATTTGGGAAAAAAAATGTTTGTTATGAAGTTAATGGTCTTTTGTTGTTTCTGGTGAATGGGGTATGTTGTCTGTTAAACAAATGAAAGATGATGCAAAAGAAACACAACTTTGATTATCTTGTGTTGTTTTCATGCTTAAAAGCTTATACTAAGCTCTACTGTTAGAATAACTAAGAAACCAAAAGTTGCATACTATAATTTTTCAGGAGCTAAGGTAATTCTAATGTGATATTTGTAATTTGTCATCTCAGTTGCATTAGTTGATGACATTGCTTTTAATAAGTTTTAAAAGATGAAAGGAAATGATTTCTTTTATCTCTCCAGTCTTTTAAACCATAACCTTCACAATTTTAACTCAGTGAATCTTCATCCCCACCTCATTATAAGTCTAAAATTACAAGTTTCAAACCATAGTTGGTTTAGTAACCCATCCCAACATCAAAACCTCACCTCGAACATGGTATCAAGTCAATAGAATTCTAAAGGCCTAATAGTTTAAATAATATTTCTAATTTTTTCAGTTTGCTAGCATACCACCTGTTTATAGCCCTTCAAACAATAGAAGTGCAGGTTCTCTTTAATTTTTTGGGCTCGATAAAATGCTGTAAGATAAAATGTATATAAGAGTATCCACTGATTGTTCAAATACTATGTTTTCAGAACATGCAGAATGTTGCAACACAGTTTTATGGACTTCTTAGGGAATTTATTTATGAGAAAGTGATTCTAGATTAATAAGGTGTATTTTCAGATTCGTTTCTTTGCTTTTACTGTTCCTTTTAAAAATATTCGTTAACAAATATAGTTTTAAAAATATGATTCTTGTACTAATCCCATTTTTTACGGGGAGCACATTTCTTCCTGATCTATTCATGATAATCAAATAGAAATACCAACCAAATTGAAGTGTTACAAACTAGATTCCTTGAAATCTTTTATTTGCTTCTTCCATAAATGACAGTCAGATTGGATGACACCTAAAATCATACAGCTTCTTATTTATGTACATGTATACTCTAGTTAAAAGCAATATAGCTTCTAAAATCCTATTTTTGGAGAGAAGAAATAACGAGTATAGTAGAAATGGAGAATAAAGTATCCTACTTGGCAACACCACAGACAAATAGGAAAATACTGTCATCAATACAATAAAGCTATCAAATCCGTTGCATACCTATCTTCTTTGGTCTGAAACTAGTGGGGATTCTCTAATAAATTTATTTATTTTTTCTGATTTGGATTTTGTTTATGCTTTTGGTATTGTTACTTCTCTTTTCTTTTTCTTTTTTAAGTTCTCATAGTTTTAGATTAATTTGTTTGTTAGCTACACCATGTGCTGCAAGAATAAAGTATACATGATACTTTTTGGTGTGGATATACCAAACCTTATATATATTCAGACTTGAAAGACATACAGAGTGTTCTATTGTTAATGCTACATTGACTTTAGAGAATATACAAAATATTTCGACTTCTAATATTACATTGAAAAGGAAAAAGAAAAAGAAGTACCATGCAGCTTCTTTGGTGCTTTGTACGGATAGTTGGCCTCTAAACTTAATCCATTATTGACAACATATTCGAATGCATGATTCCTCCATCCGCCATTGCAGCCATAACATTTGATGCAGCAGTCCACAAGTTCCTGTGGGGACAAGGTTACCAATGAACCCGTGACAATTTTCTTTATGCCCTCAATGGCTCCAGTAGTTGCAAATGCCCAGCACGAACTACATTCATGTTGGTGTCTTATGGGTGTAACAGCGCCCGCTTTTCTCCAGTCAACCTCTTGGGGTAGGTCGAATGAGACTGCATGAAAACTAGAATCTGTTAGGGCAGGAACGCATAACCTGACACACACAAACAGGGAGTACTAATATCAAAGAATTGATCCTACGGTGCCATCCTCGACCTCTCCTCGCATATTCTCTCTCTCTCTCTTGACCTACTCTTTATGTATGTCGATTACGCTCTCCACTTCTTCTCCATTTTGCACTTTCATTCTAGTTTAATCAGTCTCTATTATTGAGACTCTTTACTAAATCAAATTGTAATCCCTTTCAATAAACAGTACATTTAAGTCAATTCCATTTTCCATTTTTAGACCCATTACACCCTCACGAACTCTTGCTGGACTATTTCCTAGTGTTATCTTCCTTCCCTTCTTCTCTAGTTGGACCTCTGATCGCTAATCAATCTATAAGAGAAGGGGATCCGTAAGATAAGGTTTACAAAATCAATAGTACGGATCCCCTTATCTTATAGATTGATTAGCGATCAGAGGTCCAACTAGAGAAGAAGGGAAGGAAGATAACACTAGGAAATAGTCCAGCAAGAGTTCGTGAGGGTGTAATGGGTCTAAAAATGGAAAATGGAATTGACTTAAATGTACTGTTTATTGAAAGGGATTACAATTTGACGAGTAAGAGTCTCAATAATAGAGACTGATTAAACTAGAATGAAAGTGCAAAATGGAAAGAAGAAGTGGGAGAGCAGAATCGACACATAAAGAGAGGGTCAAGAGAGAGAGAGAGAATATGCGAGGAGAGGATTGAGGGATGGTACCTGTAGGATCAATTCTTTGATATTAGTACTCCCCTGTTTGTGTGTGTCAGGTTATGCTCCTGCTCCTAACAGATTCTGGTTTTCATGCAGTCTCATTCGACCTACCCCAAGAGGTTGACTGGAGAAAAGCGGGCGCTGTTACACCCATAAGACACCAACATGAATATAGTTCGTGCTGGGCATTCGCAACTGCTGGAGCCATTGAGGGCATAAAGAAAATTGTCACGGGTTCATTGGTAACCTTGTCCCCACAGGAACTTGTGGACTGCTGCATCAAATGCTATGGCTGCAATGGCGGATGGAGGAATCATGCATTCGAATATGTTGTCAATAATGGATTAAGTTTAGAGGCCAACTATCCGTACAAAGCACGGCAGCAAGCCTGCATGGTACTTCTCTTTTCTCTTTTTTCTTTTTTTCAACAGAATATTAGAAGTCGAAATATTTTGTATATTCTCTAAAGTCAATGTAGCATTAACAATAGAACACTCTGTATGTCTTTCAAGTCTGAATATATATAAGGTTTGGTATATCCACACCAAAAAGTATCATGTATACTTTATTCTTGCAGCACATGGTGTAGCTAACAAACAAATTAATCTAAAACTATGAGAACTTAAAAAAGAAAAAGAAAAGAGAAGTAACAATACCAAAAGCATAAACAAAATCCAAATCAGAAAAAATAAATAAATTTATTAGAGAATCCCCACTAGTTTCAGACCAAAGAAGATAGGTATGCAACAGATTGAATAGCTTTATTGTATTGATGACAGTATTTTCCTATTTGTCTGTGGTGTTGCCAAGTAGGATACTTTATTCTCCATTTCTACTATACTCATTATTTCTTCTCTCCAAAAATAGGATTTTAGAAGCTATACTGCTTTTAACTAGAGTATACATGTACATAAATAAGAAGCTGTATGATTTTAGGTGTCATCCAATCTGACTGTCATTAATGGAAGAAGCAAATAAAAGATTTCAAGGAATCTAGTTTGTAACACTTCAATTTGGTTAGTATTTCTATTTGATTATCATGAATAGATCAGGAAGAAATGTGCTCCCCGTAAAAGATGGGATTAGTACAAGAATCATATTTTTAAAACTATATTTGTTAACGAATATTTTTAAAAGGAACAGTAAAAGCAAAGAAACGAATCTGAAAATACACCTTATCAATCTAGAATCACTTTCTCATAAATAAAATCCCTAAGAAGTCCATAAAACTGTGTTGCAACATTCTGCATGTTCTGAAAACATAGTATTTGAACAATCAGTGGATACTCTTGTATACATTTTATCTTACAGCATTTTATCGAGCCCAAAAAATTAAAGAGAACCTGCACTTCTATTGTTTGAAGGGCTATAAACAGGTGGTATGCTAGCAAACTGAAAAAATTAGAAATATTATTTAAACTATTAGGCCTTTAGAATTCTATTGACTTGATACCATGTTCGAGGTGAGGTTTTGATGTTGGGATGGGTTACTAAACCAACTATGGTTTGAAACTTGTAATTTTAGACTTATAATGAGGTGGGGATGAAGATTCACTGAGTTAAAATTGTGAAGGTTATGGTTGAAAAGACTGGAGAGATAAAAGAAATCATTTCCTTTCATCTTTTAAAACTTATTAAAAGCAATGTCATCAACTAATGCAACTGAGATGACAAATTACAAATATCACATTAGAATTACCTTAGCTCCTGAAAAATTATAGTATGCAACTTTTGGTTTCTTAGTTATTCTAACAGTAGAGCTTAGTATAAGCTTTTAAGCATGAAAAAGAACACAGTATAATCAGGTTGTGTTTCTTTTGCATCATCTTTCATTTGTTTAACAGACAACATACCCCATTCACCAGAAACAACAAAAGACCATTAACTTCATAACAAACATTTTTTTTCCCAAATAAACATTTCTAACTTGGGTACTTTGCTCTCCTCATCCAGTCTATATTCAAAATCATCATAGTTGAAAATTCATCAAACTACAAAAATGATGCCATCAATAAGAGAGAGAGAGAGAGGGAATACAAAAAAATAAATAAAGCAATGGAAGATAAAAAAATAGATTAGATACCCTTAAAGAAGTAATATCAAGTAGTTCAACTTTGCACAAAAAATGATTTAGGAAGACCAATCTGCTCTTCCTCATCGATTGTCAACAGATCCAATACCTTGAGTTGCAAGAAATTCTTCTGCATCATCCAAATTTTGAATAAGAAAATGAATCCAAGAGAGAGCAAGGCTTGAAAATGTGAGGGAGATTCGAGTTTGCAAATTTTGACTGAGAACATGGAATGACTAGTTTAACCCTAATAATGGACACGTGTCTCAAATTTAAGAGCTCTATTTTTGCCATTTCCACAAATTTCTTTCTATCTCAAATAGATAGTAGATTTTAAGAAATCAAGACCTACTATGGTTTTTTGTTTTGAAGCGAACCTTCTTAAATGTTTGCCTTGTTTAACATTTTCCTACTGCAGATAAGTAGGCCACGAGTCTGGATCGATGATTATGCATATGCTCCATGTGACACGCTGAAGCTGATGAAGGTTGTCGCCCGACAACCTGTTTCAGCTGCTTTAAATATCGGGAAAACGTTTGACAATTACACACGGGTTCGACTCCCCCATTAATGTGTAATAGTTTTTTTAAGTAATTATCGCATACTAACATTTTATTTTTGTGCAGGGAATCATCAGGACTCATGCTGACCCTTCTAGTTTGCATGCTATATTGATAGTGGGGTACTGCACCCACATGGGAGAACGATGCTGGATCATAAAAAATTCGTGGGGAGAACAGTGGGGTTATGAAGGATATGGCTTTGTGAGCCAAAAAGCTACCAAATCGGGTGGAATTATGGCAGATCCAATCTATCCAATCATAAGGGCCCATCGAGTCATGAGTTGAAATGCCACTCCAACCTTTTGTTTGTGGATGGTTACCTCACTTACTTATTTTTGTAAGCAACACACACACTTTACACGTTAGCCCCGTTAGTTGACTGTTAAAAAAAGAAGGGAACAAGGAACTCTTTCTTTCACCGTGTCTGTAGGTTCTTCCCTTCTATGCTTTGATTATGCAATCTAATTGTGTGCAAATATGCAAATAGACACTGAAAAATCTGATGATATTAAGGCTTGAGATGGCCTCATAGCACCATGTCTGTGTTTGGTATTCGTACGAGAACAATGGCTAAATTTATTAAAGTGCAAAAATGCAAAAATACAAACCAGTTTAAAGTTGTCATGGTTAAGGAACTTCGTCTTTATTTTAGCAAAACAACTTAATCTAGTGAAATGAGAATCCTTTCCCATTTTAATTTTTAGAATTTTGAGTTATATGTTGAGCGAAGCAACAAACAACAACTTAAATTTTTTGAAGCGTCTTATTGATCATGGATTCGATGTTAAGTGCTTCAACAGTGGGTAGAAGTGTGTTGATCATGAATTTCAATGCATACCTGGTAGCTTGCAGTGAGCTCTAATAGTGTTGGGTCGGAAACAAGGCCCATTTTGTTTGATTTGAGAGGGTCGCAATCAGCACCAGCTCCACAAGCATAGTCTAAGGTCTTCTGCGGGATTGTGTGGCTTCCATCTTTGTAAACGCACCAAGAGGCAAACTTACACACACATTACCCAAAAAAAAAAAGTTCAAGTTCTTTGGAAAACCTGGATGTAATGATTTGCGTTCCCGTGGTAGTGGGTGCTCATCACGCCTTCATCAATTCTCTCCTACCGTGTATGAAATAGGCGAGTGTTCATCTACTTGATCGCTTAATTGCCGATGATTCTTGTTCGTGTGGAGTTGCCTTTCGCGGAGTTGAGATCCGGGAGCCGAGAGTCGCTCTGCTTGCGGCGATAGGTTAGCCCCGTGTGTACTGTTGGCATTGAGTTTGGGCCTGAGTTATTGTCAGATAGTAGGTGCTGCTTTGCAGTTAGATAGATTCGTTTTGACTAGCGATTTTACTCTGGTGCTCTTTTGGTTTTGATGGTTCATGTGATCGATAGGAGTTGTAGGCCAGAGTTGCTTGTGTGGTGTTGTCCGCGTTTGTAATCCCATTGGGCCTGTTATCGTTTGAATGAAAGATCAACTTTATTCCTGACAAAAAAAAAAGCAAACTTACACACATATCACCCAAAAATAAAAAAAGTTCAAGCTACTGGAAAAAAAAACAGTAAATACAAAAACGGAGGGTTTCATATTAAAGCTTGTCTCTAGAGAAAAGAGGAGAGAATCAAATTAAGATAAATTTGCACTAGCAAATTAAGACGCGCACTGAAAATGATTCATTAGTACATACATACCTGTAGATTCCAAGAATGATAAAACCCCAATCTTTGAGAACTTACACACATATTACCCAAAAAAAAAGTTCAAGCTACTGGAAAAAAAATAACAATAAATACAAAAACGGAGGGTTTCATATTAAAGCTTGTCTCTAGATAAAAGAGGAGAGAATCAATTTAAGATAAATTTGCACTAGCAAATTAAGACGCGCACTGAAAATGATTCATTAGTACATACATACATGTAGATTCCAAGCAATGATAAAACCCCAATCTTTGAGAACTTACACACATATTACCAAAAAAAAAAAAGTTCAAGCTACTGGAAAAAAAAACAATAAATACAAAAACGGAGGGTTTCATATTAAAGCTTGTCTCTAGAGAAAAGAGGAGAGAATCAAATTAAGATAAATTTGCAGTAGCAAATTAAGACGCGCGCTGAAAATGATTCATTAGTACATACATACCTGTAGATTCCAATCAATGATAAAACCCCAATCTTTGAGCTGTTTTTATGGGCAAAGAGCATCGAAGGACAGAGAGATCTAAGGTGAAAAAAGAGAAAGATCTTGACCCATGTTAAAAGAGGAAAGGCATGTTGTATTAGAGGCAGAAGAAAGATGGGGGTATTTTGGGAGAGGCAGCAGGTTTGGTTACAAACGAGAGAGAGAGAGAGAGAGATCCGGTGGCCGGCTCGTGGATTCATACATACCTGTAGATTCCAAGCAACGATAAAATCCCAATCTACTTGATTGTTTAATTGCTGATGATTCTTGTTCGTGTGGAGTTGCCTTTCGGCGGAGTTGAGATCTGGGAGCTGCTCTGTTTGTGCGATAGGGTTAGCCGTGTGTGTGTACGGTTGGCATTGAGTTAGGACTTGAGTTATTGTCAGATAGTAGGTGCTTCTTTGCAGTTAGATAGATTCGTTTTGACTAGCGATTTTACTCTGGTACTCCTTTGGTTTTGATGGTCCATGTGATTGATAGGAGTTGTAGGCCAGAGTTGTTTGTGTGGTGTTGTCCGCGTTTGTAAGCCCATTGGGCCTGTTATCGTTTGAATGAAAGATCAACTTTATTCCGGACAAAAAAAGGAAAAGGAAAACTTACACACATATTAACAACAACAAAAAAAAAGTTCAAGCTACTGGGAAAAAAATAACAATAAATATAAAAACGGAGGGTTTCATATTAAAGCTT
The DNA here is from genome assembly GCA_037113605.1 of Calophaca sinica. Classification (NCBI taxonomy): domain Eukaryota; kingdom Viridiplantae; phylum Streptophyta; class Magnoliopsida; order Fabales; family Fabaceae; genus Calophaca; species Calophaca sinica. The sequence goes on from CM073734.1 coordinate 124,424,423, forward strand.
GTCTCTAGAGAAAAGAGGAGAGAATCAAATTAAGATAAATTTGCAGTAGCAAATTAAGACAAACACTGAAAATGATTCATTATACATAACTGTAGATTCAAAGCAATGATAAAACTCCAACCTTTGGGCTGTTATTATGGGAAAAGAGCATCGAAGGACAGAGAGATCTAAGGTGAAAAAAAGGAAGATCTTGACCCATGTTTAAACTAAAAGAGGAAAGGCATGTTGTATTAGAGGCAGAAGAAAGATGGGGGTATTTTGGGAGAGGCAGCAGGTTTGGTTACAAACGAGAGAGAGAGAGAGAGAGAGAGAGAGAGCAGTGGCCGGCTGGTGAGTGCGTGTCCGTGACAGTGAGGACCAGACAATAAAATATAGGAGAAATTATTGGTGATTGGTGTAAATAAAGAGGTGTGTTTGTAAAACTGATTGTGAATGCTTTTTTGTATGCAACTGGTACTCCCTCCGTCACTTGTTGTTCGCCTAAAAATTTTGTCCAATTTTGATTATCATTTTACATCATCAAAGAAGCATAATTTTTTTAATCCTATTTTGCCCTTAAAGCATTAATGACATTCTTAATTCCAATGGCACCCACTTTTGCAAAGTACTGTCTTGATTTCTCTCTCCATTAATTGCATTTAGGAATTGACAAAGGGCATATTAAGAAAGTAAAACATATTTTTTATGAATTTTGGACTAATAGCTATATTTTTTAAGTTCTTGAGACACAAACTTAAACGTTAAATAATATGAGACAGAGGGAGTACATTAAAATATAGGTTAAATACACATTTTCGTCCCTTAACTTTTTTTTTTAGTTTTCAATTTCATCCCCTAACTTTTTAAGTTTTTGTTTAGGTCCTTTAAGTTATAAAAGTCACTTCAATTTCGTCCTTTCTATTTATTTTTTTATTTTTTGTTGTCTTAGATGAATCCCCATTTGACACAAAGTAAAAAATGGTGATTCGTCTAAGACAAAAAAAATGAAAAATTAAACAGAAAGGACGAAATGGAAGTAACTTTTGTAACTTAAGGGACCTAAACGAAAACTTAAAAAATTAGGAGACGAAATTGTAAACTAAAAAAAAGTTAAGGGACGAAAATATGTATTTAACCTAAAATATATATAGCAGGGAGGAGTTGCCTACCTGCCTGCCTGCCTTGATTCATTTGAATAAAGGAATCATTGAGATGTATGTATGTATCTGTAAATTGAAATTGAAATTCCAGGTGGACTCTGCCTATATTTATTATATTCATTCATTCATTCATTCATTCATGCCTTGTCGACGAGATGATCAATTGTGGAATATCACCTTACTACTTGTAACATGTAGGGCTGTGGCGTCTATCTAACATGATCATAGTATTATGTTAATCCAACAGACACGGTTTCGATTTGACGGAGGTCATACTCGACAACAAATAATTTTCTTTTGGTGTTATGTTACCAGAGTTGACAATACACCAAAGCTTAGTGATTATTGGAGTAAATAAAGGGAGTTTGGATCCTCCCCGGTCACTGGAGAGGCCACTGGGAGAGAGACTCTTTCTCTCCCACTGGCCTCTCCGATCACTGGAGAGGAGTCGAACTCAAAGGTGTGTGTTTGTAAAACGGCTTGTGAATGATTTTTTTTTTCCGTACATTGAATGCTTTTTTGTATGCAACTGGTTAGTATTAACTACCATGACAGCTTGTGAACCCTAACCCTGTGAACCCTAACATCAAGGATTTAAGATAAAATAATGTATTTCCAACCCTGACATTCCCGTGTTTGCACTGGTGATGAAACACATGTTAGAATTTTTCTGATAATTCTTGTGGGCTACAATCAATTGTGGCCTTTTAGTTTTTCTAAAAAGGGCTAATGTTATGATCCAATTGATGATGCTCAAGCTCGCAAATAAGTGATTAATTGTAATGGGCCTTTGAACACCTAATTCTAATTTATGTGGGAGATAGTGTAGGCCTTGTGAATACATGCCTTGACAGGATGATTTTGATGATTGACAAAAGGGAGCTTTGCAAATAGTCAACCGTGCAAAAAGTGGAAAAGAATACCAAGACGCATATCAAGAATGATTGTTTCTCAAGTCTTTTGGTTCTGGGTATTTATTTATCTTTATTAAGACAATTTGTAAGTAGTAATAAAAAGCTCTCAATTAAAATTAAATCACACACGCACAAAATATTTTGACATGCATATCTCGTGTCGGATGTCGAGCTGAGGAGCTCGGATGTCGAGCTGAGGATTAAGTCGCGTGTCGAGATCTGAGGAAGTCGTATGTCGAGCTCTGAGTAAATCGGATGTCGGTGAGGAGGAAGTCGGATGTTGAGCTCGAGGAAGTAGTATGTCGAATCGAGGAGGAGGTCGCGTGTCAAGCTTATGAGGTCGCTGCATCGAGGTCGCGCGTGATGAGCTCTTGTCGCGCGGCCGAGCTGATGATCCGTGGTCGAGCCGATGAGGTCGCCACCGAGGTCGCGCGGTCGGGCCGGGATGAGGTCGCGCGGCCGAGCCATGAGGACCGAGCCGATGAGGAGGTCGATACAGAGTCAGGTGCCGAGGCCGGTGCCGAGGTCTTTGCCGAGCCGCGGCCGAGGTCATATGCCGAGCCGCGGTCGAGGTCGTCTGGTCGAGCCGTGTGGCGAGGTCGTCTGCCGAGCTGTCTTGAGGTCGTATGCCGAGCCGTCTCCGTGTTTTCAACGCAGCGGACAAATTCCAACGGACAGATCCCTGTGCAGCGGTCAAATCTTCCAACGGACAAATCAAAACTCAACGGCAAACGCTCCTCGGTCGGTCTATAAATAAAACGCCTTGCTCTTTCTTAAAAAAAAAAAAATACAACAACGCGTGCTTAATTTTTGTGCCAAAAACTACATCAAATATTTTTCATCACTCACACTTATTTGAGCACAATTTTCGAGAGTCTTTTTATTCTACAAAATTTGAGTTGTATTATTTGAGCTTCAATTTGTTATATCCGCACTATTGAGTGTATCTTTTTCGTCTCATTTTATTTGTGAAAATCATTTATTTTTGGGTAGGAATCCCAAGGTGTTCATAGAGAGGTGATATCTCTTGAACGTATTGCTACAGTTTAGAGTTGTAAAGGTTTCTAGCTGAACCTGATTTAAAAGCTAGTGTTTTAGTGAAAATCCCATAGTGGTTTGCTTTGGGGACGGGGCGTAGGCCACAGGGTGTTTGGTGGCGAACTCGTATAAATTGCTGCGTGCTCTTCTTTGCTCTCTGTCTCTTTATCATTCAAGCACTTTATTTATTTTTGTTCTTTATTTATTATTCGGTCATTTATTTTCTGTAATTTTTTATATAAGCACCGCTATCACAATTCACCCCCCTCTTGTGTTTGAAGTCAATTGGTAACAAGTGGCATCAGAGCTAGACTCTTGTATAAAGGACTTAACCGTCTCAAGAGAATGACTTCAAACAATAACGAGGGAACCTCCATGAACAGACCCCCATTTTTCAATGGTGAGGGGTATGGTTATTGGAAGGATAGAATGCAAATCTTTCTTGAGGGTGTTGATCTTGATATTTGGGATCTTTGTGGAAAATGGTCCATTTGTCCCCACTCAATCAATTAATGATGCGGTGGTAGACAAACCAAGATCACTTTGGACCGAAGATGATAAGAAAAAGGTCCAATACAATTTGAAAGCTAAGAACATCATCACTACGCTTTAAGCTACGATGAGTTCTATAGGGTCTCAAATTGCAAGATCGCTAAAGAAATGTGGGACACCCTTCTATTGACCCATGAAGGTACTACCGAGGCCAACTTATGTCTCATGGCAAAACACGAGGAGGATGAGGTAAATGCTCTTGAACTCGAATCTCCTTTAACTTATGATGAGCCGCTTATTGCTTGTGAAGAATTAAATAATGAAACGATTAAACTTGGAAAAATTGTTCTTTCTTCTAAGAAAACCATCTCTTCTCTTGAATCAAAAATTGAAATTTTAAACAAAGAGATAGTGATTCTTAAAGAAAAACAAGTTCTTTGTGATTGAAACTTCTCCTCCCATATCTTGTGAAAATAAAAAGGATGAAGTTTTAAAATGCAATGAGTGTAGTGTTTTGAAAAATAAGGTTAAGGATTTAAATAACACTCTTGCAAAATTTACGATGGGAAGAGATAATCTAAACATTATGTTAGGAAACCAAAAAGGTACTTTTGGAAAAGCTGGTTTAGGTTATCATCCAAAAATTCATGAAAAATCTTTTAAACTCTTCAATCACAACAAACCCTCAAGTAGGCCTTTCATTAAATGCTTTCACTGTGTGGTAGAAATGGTCACTTGCCTCTATTTGCAATATTAGAAAGAATAAAAATGTAGTTGGCAAAAATATGTGGATTCCAAAGGGCACCTTGCCCAAGACTAACTCATATGGACCCAAGATGGTTTGGGTACCAAAGGTTAAAATATGATTTGTTGTTGTAGGTGTGCTTGAAAGCCAAGGACTTAAATTGGTATCTTGATAGCGGCTGTTCAAAGCACATGACAGGAGACAAAAGCAAGTTCTCCTCTTTGGAACCCAAAAATAAAGGTTATGTTTGTTATGGTGATAATAATAAAGGTAAAATTCTTGGGATTGGTACTATTGGTAAGAGTCCTAATCCCACTATTGAAAATGTTTTGTATGTGGATGGTTTGAAGCATAATTTGCTAAGCATTAGTCAACTTTGTGATAAAGGAAACAAAGTGGTTTTCGATTCTTCAAAATGCATGGTCATGGATTCTATAAATGAAAATGTTATTGTAATTGGACCTAGAATTGGAAATATCTATATGCTTGATTTAAATAAAATACCTTCAAATGATGCATGTTGTCTTATTAGTAAAGAGGATGAATCTTGGCTATGGCATAGGAGAATGGCTCATATTCACATGGATCATCTTAATAAGTTAGTTCGAAAGGACTTAGTAATTGGCTTACCAAAGCTTCATTTTGAAAAAGATAAACTTTGTGATGCATGTCAAAAAGGAAAACAAGTAAAGGCATCTTTCAAATCTAAAAATATTGTTTCTACAAACCGGCCTTTACAACTTTTACATATGGATTTATTTGGCCCTTCTAGAACTAAAAGCTTTGGTGGCAATTACTATGCTCTTGTTATTGTGGACGACTATTCTCGCTATACATGGACTTTATTTATTTCTCACAAAAATGATGCTTTTAATGCTTTTCGAAAACTTGCAAAGGTTATACAAAATGAGAAGGGACTTAACATTGCTTCCATTCGAAGTGATCATGGTGGGAATTTGAGAATGAAGCATTTGAAGCATTTTGCCTGAGAAAATGGCATTGATCACAACTTTTCTGCTCCAAGGACACCGCAACAAAATGGAGTGGTTGAAAGGAAAAATCGGTCTCTTGAAGAGCTAGCGAGGACGATGCTCAATGAGACTAACCTTCCTAAGTACTTTTGGGCAGACGCCGTGAGCACCGCTTGCTATGTGATGAATCGAGTTCTTATAAGGCCGATCCTTAAACAAACACCGTATGAACTCTACAAAGGAAGGAAGCCCAACATTTCCCACCTTCACGTTTTCGGATGCAAGTGTTTTGTCCTAAACAATGGTAAGAATAACCTTGGTAAATTTGATGCTAAAGCTGATGAAGGTTTATTTCTTGGATATTCCACTTCTAGTAAAGCTTTTCGAATTTTTAATAAAAGAACTTGGGCTGTTGGAGAATCTGCATGTTTCTTTTGATGAATCTAACCCCAAATCTTCAAGAAGAAAGTGTTGATGATCTTGCATAAGTATTTGGAGATACCTATTTAGAGGAACAAGAGAGATCAAAAGTTCAAAAGGAGGATCAAGAGTCCTTGCCTCAACCCTCTCAAGAACTCTCTCACTCAAATCTTCCAAAGGAATGGAGAGTCTCAAAGAACCATCCTCTTGACAACATAATAGGTGATATCTCAAAAGGGGTAACGACTCGAAACTCTCTTAATCATGCATGTCATCATATGGCCTTTGTCTCTCAAATTGAACCAAATGACGTCAATGAAGCCATCTTTGATGAGCATTGGACCTTTGCTATGCAAGAGGAATTAAATCAATTTGAGAGAAATGATGTTTGGGAACTTGTCCCTAGGCCTAAAGATCACCTAGTCATTGGGACCAAATGGGTCTTTCGCAACAAGCTTGATGAAAACGGTATCATTGTTAGAAATAAAGCTAGACTTGTTGCAAAAGGCTAATCAACAAGAGGGCATAGATTTCGATGAAACCTATGCACCCGTGGCTAGATTAGAAGCTATTCGCATGCTTCTCGCATTTGCATGCATCATGGATTTTAAACTTTTTCAAATGGATGTTAAGAGTGCATTTCTAAATGGTTTTATTCAAGAAGAAGTATATGTTGATCAACCCCCCGGTTTTGAAAATTTTGAATTTCCAAATCATGTTTTCAAATTGAAAAAGGCTTTATATGGTTTAAAACAAGCTCCGAGAGCTTGGTACGAGAGGTTGAGCAAATATTTACTTGAAAAAGGTTTTGAAAGAGGAAAAGTTGATACCACTCTTTTCATTAAACACAAAAAGCATGACATTTTACTTGTTCAAATTTATGTCGATGATATAATATTTGGTGCTACTAATGAATCCTTGTGTAAGGAATTTTCTGATATCATGCAAAGTGAATTTGAAATGTCAATGATGGGAGAGCTAAATTACTTCCTTGGACTTCAAATCAAACAAACAAAAGAAGGAATTTTTATCAATCAATCCAAATATTGCAAGGATTTACTCAAGAAATTTGGAATGACCGATGCAAAAGAAATCTCAACTCCAATGAGCACTTCATGCTATCTTGACAAAGATGAAGGTGGTAAGTCGGTCGAAGTAAGTAAGTATAGAGGTATGATAGGATCTCTTCTCTATCTCACTGCTAGTCGTCCTGATATTATGTTTAGTGTTTGTATGTGTGCACGTTTTCAAGCTAGTCCTAAGGAATCACATCTCTCTGCCAGAAACGCATTATGAGATACCTCATTGGCACACAAAACACGGGTTTATGGTACCCCAAAGGTGCTGAATGCACTTTGATTGGGTACTCGGATTACGATTTTGCGAGATATTTTTACTAAACCTTTGCCTAAGGAAACTTTCTTTTTATTAGAACTGAATTGGGAATTTTAGACCAATCATGCATTGAGTATTTTGTGATTGCATTTTCTTTTGAATAAATTCTAACTTGGGCGTTTGAGTGTGCTAACGAGTTTATGCAGGTCTTTTCCCCTTCCATTTTATTTAAGTGCGGAATAATGAGTGGGTGACGCATTTGTCTTATGCAACTAGCTAATCATGTCCAACCAAATTTCATCTGTCACACACCAAGCTTGGTATCACGTAACTATCAAAATATGCTTGTTTAATCCTGAATATATGCCTTGCTTTATTTGTCTTTCCCACTTTTTGATGTTGCCAAAAGGGGAGAGTTACATGAATGCATGATTCAGGGGAGTGATATTTTAAGTATTGCCTATTGTGAGAGGGAGTTTTTCTAAATATTGTGCTTAAACTCGATATCTTTTATTGAAAAACCATGCTTATATCTCATTGCTATATCATGATTATATTTTACTAAATTCCTCCATGAGATGTTTGTCATCATCAAAAAGGGAGTCTGTGAATACATGCCTTGACAGGATGATTTTGATGATTGACAAAGGGAGCTTTGCAAATAGTCAACCGTGCAAAAAGTGGAAAAGAATACCAAGACGCATATCAAGAATGATTGTTTCTCAAGTCTTTTGGTTACGGGTATTTATTTATCTTTATTAAGACAATTTGTAAGTAGTAATAAAAAGCTCTCAATTAAAATTAAATCACACACGCACAAAATATTTTGACATGCATATCTCGTGGTCGGATGTCGAGTGAGGAGCTCGGATGTCGAGTGAGGATTAAGTCGCGTGTCGAGATCCGAGGAAGTCGTATGTCGAGCTCTGAGTAAATCGGATGTCGAGTGAGGAGGAAGTCGGATGTTGAGCTCGAGGAAGTAGTATGTCGAGGCGAGGAGGAGGTCGCGTGTCAAGCTTATGAGGTCGCTGCATCGAGGTCGCGTGATGAGCTCTTGTCGCGTGCGAGCTGATGATCCGTGTCGGTGATGAGGTCGCTACCGAGGTCGGCGTGTCGTGGCCGATTGATGGTCGCGTGCGAGCTATGAGGACCGAAATGATGAGGAGGTCGATATCTGAGGCAGGTGCCGAGGCCGTGTGCCGAGGTCTTTTGCCGAGCTGTGCCGAGGTCATATGCCGAGCTGTGTCGAGGTCGTCTGTCGAGCTGTGTGGCGAGGTCGTCTGCCGAGCTGTCTTCAGAGGTCGTATGCCGAGCCGTCTCCGTGTTTTCAACGCAACGGACAAATTCCAACGGACAGATCCCTGTGCAACGGTCAAATCTTCCAACGGACAAATCAAAACTCAACGGGCAAACGCTCCTCGGTCGGTCTATAAATAAAACGCCTTGCTCTTTCTTAAAAAAAAAAATACAACAACGCAGTGCTTAATTTTTGTGCCAAAAACTCTGTCAAATATTTTTCATCACTCACACTTATTTGAGCACAATTTTCTGAGAGTCTTTTTATTCTACAAAATTTGAGTTGTATTATTTGAGCTTCAATTTGTTATATCTGCACTATTGAGTGTATCTTTTTCGTCTCATTTTATTTGTGAAAATCATTTATTTTTGGGTAGGAATCCCAAGGTGTTCATAGAGAGGTGATATCTCTTGAACGTATTGCTCTGGTTTAGAGTTGTAAAGGTTTCTAGCTGAACCTGATTTAAAAGCTAGTGTTTTAGTGAAAATCCCATAGTGGTTTGCTTTGGGGACAGGACGTAGGCCACAGGGGTGTTTGGTGGCCGAACCTGTATAAATTGCTGCGTGCTCTTCTTTGCTCTCTGTCTCTTTATCATTCAAGCACTTTATTTATTTTTGTTCTTTATTTATTATTCGGTCATTTATTTTCTGTAATTTTTTATATAAGCACCGCTATCACAATTCACCCCCCTCTTGTGTTTGAAGTCAATTGGTAACAGGCCTAACCATTAGGCCCATGATGAGATGTGCCTATGGTTGACAAATAGAGAGACTAGGTCCCCTTTACCGTCATGTTATTCATACGCTCGTCTACGGTTTGCCCCATTGAGAACCAAGAACCTAGAGTTTGTGACCAGGCAAAGGAAGGCTTAGTTCGTGATTTCAGGAACATTGCAGATTAGAGACAATTCCCGGGAAACGTAATCATGTCTTCGACAAGTAAGTGCTCTAACGGTGTTCTAAATTTCACATAATATATCATGTTAATTCTTACATATAGTATCAGAGCCAGTATTATATGATTTAGAACCCTTGTTTTTACTGTTTTGCGACTGTTTCAATTTCGTTTTAGGATTTTACGCTTTTAACCGGGACCTCGAGCTCAGATGGTGATGGCAAGGTGCTTCCGGGTTACATAAGTCCCATGTCCCGGGTTCAAACATTGCATAAGGGCAAAATTCCACATGAGGGTGGAAAAGACCGTGAGTACAGCTGGAGGGTGGATAGAACCTCAGATGTGACAAAAAAGATTTCAAATCCTGAATCGTGAAGTATTAGAACTCCAAACCATAGGATTATTGTAGATCACGCCAACACGAATCTAATGACTCAAGTTTCGTTAATTTTCGTTCACCGTAGACGAAGAATTTCGATCGAAACTGTATTGCTGTGTCTCTTTCAAAATCGCGAATTGGGTTTATAAATTTCTCGTTATGACTGTCAAAACAAAGGGGCTTCTCGCACGAAACTGAGCCTAAAACGACGAGAATATTGCCTGGAATTGCGAACCCAAAGTCACGACCCGCTTCAGCGCTTTAATCACGATTTTTTCACCATTTTGTCATTGATAATTGCTGTTTTTTATGATCTTTGGATAAGAAATCGAATTCTGATTGAAAATCCATAAAGAATCTGTTATCACCAGAAAATACCAGCCATAGCCGATGAAGGGAATAGCCGATGCGTGAGATAAGCCGATCAGATTTGTAGCCGAAAACTGGTCCCATTGAACCGAGGCTAGAAAGGAAAATGTTGGAAGTTCAGGGAGCATCGTGAGGCCAGCCGATTACTAAAGAGTTTAGCCGGTGTGGATAAAGGAAATATCCCATTATTATGGCCTCATGGGCTAAGCTATTGTTGATTAACATGGAGCTTTGAAGCTCGACCAAGGGTTAAATATGTGAAAGTCATGGACTTTGGCGCCAAAATGATTAAAGCTAGCTCTTAAAGGCCTTCAACGCATTTAACACGTGATAAATCGTTTGCCCAGCCGATGGGAGAGCGGTTAACCCACGATACGCATAAGGAAGTAGTTGAGGGGCACCCACGGCCGTTTGTTGTCAGCCATGAACGTGCGGAACGCATAATGGCCAATAGGGGGCGGTTACATTTTTGTTTTTCTTTTGTATATATATACCGTCGCTGAGAAATGTAAAAGCCCGACCAATCAATCAAACAACTATTTCTCTTGCAATTTATCAGCTTTTTACAGCATTTATCTTAGCCGATTCCATGTATCTTAGTCTTAGCCTTAGCATAGCGTAGATTCGCCACACTCAACGCTTTCTGGAGCAGTTGGGGAACCTATAATCGAGAATCAGAGTTCCGTTCTCGGTGTAATCGCTTAAACAGGAATCAATTTGTCGGCTGGACGTTAGCCGAATCCCTCGACTGATTTTTCCACGCAAACAAGTTTGGCACGCCCGGTGGGACCATAGGTGAATTGAAGGACAAGTTTGATTCTCCAGGGCAGGATCACGCTTGGCGTATGAACCTGAGGTCCGGAAAGAAACTCAACAACAACATGGAGTCGAGTTCAAATCCCAAAAGAACCCCACCACGCAAGAACAACGAGTCAGCATACACCTTGGGTATACCCATAGTGATTGAAGACATTCCGGTCTCCGCACCAGCCTCTGCAGAAATGAATAACCCAGAGAATACCGAAGCCCCAGTGGTCATGACCACTTCTTTCATCAAGCAGCAGATTGATATGGGGATTCATGACATTATGTACCAAGTGTCAAGGCAGTTGGCAGATATTGTCAGGCCCATGGTGCATAACGAGGTTCAGCAGGCGAGAGACATGGAGAACAACCGATGACAGCAATGTGAACACTCGGCTAGTTCTGCGTTGGCAGGGGGGAACGGGCAAACCCAAAGATGCACAAGCGGTCAGTGCAGCGGCCTCGGTAGAATGTGGTTCAGACTGGGCCTTTTCCGGCACAACCAATCCCACTACCGGTAGGGCCACCAACCCAGACGTGCGGTGATCAGCAGAATACATGGGTACCACCCCATGCTGGGGGGCAAGTGATGCCACCTGATCAAGCGAATCTGCAGTATAGGCAGATCAACATGGCCTGGAGGCCAGTTAATACGATTGGACACATTGGTCTGCCGCCAGTAATGTCGTATGCTCCAACGCATGGCCCTACTGTGCAGGCAAACACATATGGACAGCCAAACTGGCAGCCGATGGCCCCTGGTTATGGTTCAGGGAAGCTATCTGGTGATTGGAACCTCAACAATCCACCATTTTGCCAACCGCAACCAGTCCCCACGCCATACCCTCCAGTAAGTTCAAATATACTACGAACGGCTGGCAACTATGGGGGAGAGCAGGCATGGAACACTGTTCCACCTTTACCCCAGAATGCATCGGCTGTTCCAGGGACTCAGGTCGGAGGTTTTGGGGAATACGGTCCAGAGCAGCAATGGAATACTAATTGGTGTCTAGGCAATGTTCCACCAAATACCTTCAACCTTCAGAATCCGTTCCAACAGGCTTCACCCTGGAGACCAGTGGGTCAGAGTGCGCCCCAGCTGAATCCACAAGATAATCGGCAGGGAGCCTCCCATTTGATAGACCCAGAAATGATTGCAAGTACCATCAAGAAGTACTTCGGGATACAATTAAAGCCGTTGGACCGTCCTGTTTACAGGAAACCGTACCCTGAATGGGTGGATCGGATGGTTCCTCTCCCTAGAGGATTCAAAACTCCAGATTTCACCATATTCTCAGGGGAAGATGACAAGTCTACCATGGAGCACATAGGGCGTTTCACAGCCCAGTGTGGTGAAAGCAGCCAGAATGAGTATCATAAGCTTCAACTTTTCCCATTATCACTCACTGGGACAGCGTTCACCTGGTATTCTCCCTGCCTCCAAACTCAGTACAGAATTGGGCCGACATGGAGAGGTGCTTCCATGATAGATTTTACTGGCCTCAACCTCAAGTTACGGTAACCGATCTAACTAGTCTCAGGCAGCAAGTTGATGAGTGCATTCTTGATTATATTGAAAGGTTCAGAAGAAAGCGGAAATGTTACGTGCAATTCCTGAAGCGTAATATACCTCCATGGTGATTAACAACATGCACCCGCAGTTGAAGGAGAAGTTAGTATGACAAGCCTGCACAGATTTGAATCAACTAGCAGAAAGGGCTATCCGAGTTGAGCAATATATCCAGGAAAAGGAAAAGCGAAGGGCTAGCCGAGGAAAGGGCTCCCATTTAGTCTCTATCATAGAGGCAGAGGGATCTGACTCCAAAGCGGTTGACCTCACTGCTGATATGATGGTAGCCGAGATAGTCAAAGGGAAGAGCTATTCCTGCCCAGCATTGAAGGCCGCCAAGGCCAAAAAAACTGAGTCAACAGAGGATAGGGCAGGGTACTCCTTTGACATAACCAAGGCAGACCAGATTTTCGATTACTTGCTCAAGGACAAGCAAATTCGGCTGCTAGAGGGGCATCGGATTCCACCTCCTGAAGAATTGATGAACAAGAAATACTATAAGTGGCACAACTCTTATAACCATTCTACAGCTAACTGTGTAGTTTTTAGGAAGGCCATACAAAAGGCTATCAAGGAGGGTAGGTTCAAGCTAGCCGATAAGAGCATAGCCGAGATGTCAGTAGGCACTAATCCATTCCCAGTTGTAACCATGGCCATGGTGTCTTTCTCAAGGCCTGATCAGCCCAGACCAATAAGAGGGGAACAATCCATCAGGAGTGTTTGGATGCCCAAAGAAGAATCCAAAAGAGACCAAGAGGTCACCAGGGGATCTGTGTTTGACAGATTGGGAAACCCACCAGTGTCACCGAAAAATGCTGTGGGCCAACCATCTTCGAGCCGATTCCATGGTAAACCTCCCAGACCCGGACGTTTGACCAACGAGTTGATCAACCAGTACCGCAACATGCAATCAAAGACTAAGAGAACGCAGCATGCTCAGGAGACTGGGGGCAAAATCAACTGGGAACCTCAGCTGAAGCCCAGCCGATTATGCCCAGGATCACTGAGGACCCTCTCCCAAAGTCTAAGAGAAGGGTGGCGGAGTTCAATGTCGAAGGGGGAATGTCCTCTCTTCGCATATGATGAAGGAATGATGATGAACTCAAACCACGAGAGGATGATCAAGCGGTGCAAATGTCAAAGAAGGGAAGTGGGTGGTTAATCAACCTCCGAAGAAGAAAGAGTTCAAGCTACCACACTGACTAGAACGCAGAAGAGAAGGCTGCAGAGGGCTAGATCCTTGCAAAGAATGAAACAAACCCTGCAGATGATAGCCGATGCCAAGGCAGCCGATAAGAAGGAGATCCCAGAAGCTAAAGTGGCAGAAGCCAGTGAAAGGGCTTTTGGACCTTGCGGTTTGGAGCCTGACAAAATTGAAACTGATCAAGCCAAGGAGGCCCCAATGACAATCACGGTTGCCGAGGTGGACATAGGGCAGCCTGAAGAAGGAAAAGGGGAACCTGATAAAGAGGAAGGGCATATTCACACATACACAAACTGCTTGAATGGTAATGACGAGCCGATCTTAGAGTCTGGTTACCGAGAAGATTCAATTCTGGACTATCTCTCAGATGAGAGTGAAGCCGGATTGATGGCCGCCATTGAGGTCGTTAGCCTGATCCCAAGCGAGTTCTGGGCTGGTTATCCCCAGATTGAACACTTAGAAGGAGACGTATGCGTGGAAGAGGCAGAATGGGCAACTTTAGCCGATGACACGGCAAAAGATGCTTTGAGTACTGTATTTGGTAGGCCAACTGAAGACATGATGAAGCACTTGAAGCCCTTGTATGTGAGAGCCTACATCAATGGCAAGGCCTTCAGCCGAGTGTTCGTTGATAATGGGGCGATATTGAACGTGATGCCGGTGGCCACCTTGAGGAGTCTGAACAAGTCTGAAGAAGACCTGATCCCAACTAACATGAAAATGGCTAGCTTCATGGGAGAGGCTTCGTCTGCCTTGGGAATCCTGATAGCCGAGATCACTGTTGGCCCCAAGAGCATCAAGTCAGCTTTCTTCGTGATTGATGGCAAACCATCTTATGCAGTCCTGCTAGGGAGAGATTGGATTCACACCAGCCAGTGCTTACCTTCCACCATGCATCAGAAGCTCATTTTTTGGGAAGGGGATAAAATTGAAATAGTCCCAGCCGATGACAATCCATTCCCAGTTGAGGTACAAAATCTAGAAGCTTTGTTCTACTCTCCCTCTGTGGCTCCCATAGCTGTTACTGAGGAATACGAGGAAGGATCTTGGGAATCTTCTAACTTGACACCCCATGGATTCAAGATCGAGCAATTAGCCGAACCATGGCTAGCCACGGAGGTTTGTTATGTTTAAAGACACCCAAGTGGTGCAGGACTTATGGGACCGGCTAGAAGCTTTCAGGATTGAATCTCACGTAGCTGAGTCCTTGCTGATAGACAAACAACAAGGCGATGGCCTCACATCGGCAGACGAGATCACGGAGTTGCCGATGGAGTTTGAATCACCTATTCGGAGGACTTTGCCAACCTTTGAATCTCAAGACCCCTTGGAGGACCTCAATTTGGGAACTCCAGAAGAGCCTCGGCTAACGCAAATCAGCGGATTGCTGGGGGAAGAGGATAAGAAAGAGGTGGTAGCCCTGCTGAAAAAATATAAAGACTGCTTTGCATGGGACTATCATGAGATGCCTGGGCTAGCACGAGAATTGGTGGAACATAGGCTACCGATCAAGGAGGGATTCAAGCCACATAAGCAGCCACCTAGAAGGTACCATCCTCAGCTGATACCACAAATCAAAGCAGAAATCGAGCGTTTGCTTAATGCTGGATTCATCAGAACAGCCAGGTACGTAGAGTGGTTAGCTAACATAGTACCTGTCAAGAAGAAGAATGGCAAGATTCGAGTTTGCATTGATTATAGAGACTTGAATTTAGCCACTCCAAAGGATGAATATGTGATGCCTGTGGCAGACATGTTAGTCGATGCAGTTGCCACACATGGTATTTTAACCTTCATGGACGGGTACTCGGGCTATAATCAAATATTTGTAGTTGAGGAGGACACTCACAAGACTGCATTCAGGTGCCCAGGGGCACTGGGAATTTATGAATGGTTGGTGATGCCATCCGGCTTGAAGAATGCTGGGGCCACCTACCAGAGAGCGATGAATGCTATCTTCCATGATCTAATCGGCAAGACTATGAAAGTATACATAGACGATGTGGTGGTAAAATCCAAAGACTTCAAAGCCCACTTGGCCGATTTGGAACAGGCTTTGCAGAGGATGAGGGTCCATAACTTGAAGATGAATCCTGCAAAGTGCATGTTTGGTGTATCGGCTGGCAACTTCCTTGGTTTCTTGGTGCATCAAAAGGGCATTGAAATAGACCAAAACAAAGCCAAGGCAGTGATGGAGGCTAGACCACCCAGAACAAAAGGAATTACAGAGCTTCTTTGGGCAAGATCAACTTCTTGAGAAGGTTCATAGCTAATTAATTTGGTAAGATGAAGGCTTTTTCCCCTTTCAAGCTTCAAGAACGCCGAGGAGATGGTGTGGGTTCTGAACAAAGAGGCCTTTGGATAAATAAAGGAGGCTTTAGCTAGTCCACCAGTTTTGGTGCCCCCATGCCAGGGAAGCCTTTGAAACTTTACATTGCATTTCTTGAAGAGTCTATCGGTACTGTTAGCACTGAGATCTTGAAGATGGAACTGAAAGAGCGGTGTACTACTACCTTAGCCAAGCCTCAATGATGCTGAAACCAGATATACTCCCTTGGAGAAGTTGTGCCTGTCTTTGTTCTACGCTTGTACAAAACTTGAGTATTATTTAATGCCACATGAAATATTAGTTTTATGCAAAATTGACATTGTTAGGTACTTGCTTAATAGGCCTGTCTTACAAGGTCGCTTGATGAAGTGGGCCATTAAGCTCACTGCCTTCGCGTTGAAATACGTCCCATTAAGGGCTGTCAAGGGTCAGGCCCTAGCCGATTTCTTGGCAGAACATCCCTGCGTGGAAGTGGAGGACCCTTGGGTATCTCCAATTACTTGCATAAACCTATTGCCTTGGGTCCTAACTTTTGATGGGTCCAAAACCCAGAAAGGAGTTGGAGCTGGAGTGACAATTACCAACCCAGATGGGAAAATATGGAGGTTTGCGTATCGGCTAAACCCAGGTTTAACTAATAACCTAGCCGAGTATGATGCCATGATCATAGGGTTAAAGCTGTTAGCCATGATGGGCGCTGATTACATTCATGTAAAGGGCGACTCCCAGTTGGTGGTCAGACAGCTAACCAAAGAATATGGGTGTAACAACCCAAATCTGTTGGCACGTTATGCAACGGCTGACAGATTGATTCACCAATTTGTTGATGCAAAGGTGTCATACATCCCCAGAGGAGCTAATATGGAGGCCAACGATCTGGCCCAAGAGGCCTCCGGATATAGGAACTCTTTGTTGACTTTGGAGTACGACGAATTACCAGCCGAGGTAATGGTCGCAGACCAAATCGATTCATGGAGGAACGAGTTGATCGAGTACTTACAAGATCCTTCTAAGTGCACTGACCCCAAAGTTAAGAGACGGGTTCTAAGGTATGTGCTTCTTGATGATGAATTGTATAAGAGAAGCATGAATGGGGTATTGCTAAAGTGCATAGATAAGAATGAAGCCCTAAGGGTTATGGGTGAAGTTCACGAAGGCATATGCGGCTCGCATAGGGCTGGGCCTGTTATGAAATGGTTGATTTATCGCCATGGGTATTACTGGCCTACCATCACAGCCGATTGCTTTCAATACGCCAAAGGATGCAAAGAATGCCAGCTGCATGGTCCCATTCAAAGGGTACCAGCTGAATTGATGCATCCAGTGGTGAAACCTTGGTCATTTAGAGGCTGGGCCATGGATTTGATCGGCAAAATCCATCCACCATCTTCCAAAGGACACAATTTCATTATTGTGGCAACCGATTACTTTACTAAGTGGGTGGAGGCTCAGCCGATGGTCAAGGTACAGCAAGATGACGTTATCCGATTCATTCAACACCAGATCATATACAGGTTTGGGATTCCAGAGACCATCACCATGGACCAGGGAACTATGTTCACTGGAGATAAGGTGGTTGCCTTTGCTCAGCAGTTTGGGATTAAATTGACACATTCATCCCCATATTATGCATAGGCTAATGGACAAGCCGAGGCAACCAACAAGATTATTGTGGACCTGATCAAAAAGAATTTGGAAAACAAGTCCAGAAAATGGCATTTAACTCTGGATGAGGCTTTATGGGCCATAAGGAATTCCAAGTCAACGGCCACTGGCACAACTCCATATCGGCTGACTTACGGCCAAGATGCGGTTTTGCCTTTGGAAATCAATGTCACTTCTCTAAGAGTGGCGAGACAGAATTTCTTAAGCCTAGAAGAGTATCAGCAAGCCATGCTTATGGAGCTGGATCAGTTGGATGAAGATCGGTTAATGGCCTTAGAAAGAATTGAGGCAAGCAAACGCAGAATGGCTAGTGCCTACAACAAACATGTTAAGTTGAAGAAGTTTGTTGAGGGTGACCTAGTTTGGAAAACTATTTTACCAATAGGAGTCAAGGACCCTAAATTCGGTAAGTGGTCACCAAATTGGGAAGGTCCATTCACGGTTAGCCAAGTGTTCGCAGGAAACGCGTATCGACTAGTTAACATGCAAGGCAAAGAACTGAACAGAAGCATAAATGGCAAATATCTGAAGAAATACTACCCCACGGTTTGGCAAACCATACTAGATCAATAAAAGAGCTATTTAAAGACAAAACGGGAAATTGTTCTGGTGACCACAGGCCGACCACCTAGCCAACAAAAATACTTAAAGACAACCGGGAAGAACTAGTCTGTTGGGTCAAGAGTGGCTGCAACTGGGGGATCGACAACCATAGCAGGATCGGCTGCTTCAACCTGGTCAGGGGTACCGGCGGGCTCGGCTGCCTCTTGAGGATCAGCCTTTTCAATAGGATCGGCTACTTCTTGTTGGTTGGAGGCTTCAATCGTGCGATCGCACTGCGGCTACTACCCTTGCAATCTCAGCTACATCCACAGCCATGTCTTCTGGCCCAGAAGGGAGAATGGCAGTGGGCCCACTGGTAGCCAGTGTCTCAGTGGCCACCACATCGACAGGGGCACTTTCCAAAGCAGCACTAGCCGATTCCTCGGCTGAATAACGATGCTTTACCGACGGTGTCGAAGATTGTTCCTTCGCTGATTCAAAGAGCCGCATGATTCATCCCATCGATGGTTATTTGAGTCTATGCCTTCTACGCCCTCTGCATATCCTGTTCCAAGCCATCTTTTTGGGTGGTAAGTCGTAAAATGTCAGGGTCCAGAGAGGAAGCCTGAACATATAAACTGAAACGCCTCTCCGTGTGGGTTTCCAGTCTCGCGTCAAGTTGCTCAAGTTGGGGTGTTAGCTCTTTGTTTTTGTTTTGGATTCGAGTCAACTCCGAATTCAGCTGAGCTAACCGGTCTTTGAGTTCACCTTTCCTAGCTAGGTCTGCCTGATAAGAGGACAAGAAGGAGGACCTTTGAGCCTGGAGATCCCGGAGGCGTTGCAGGTCTTGAGTGGCGTGATAATAATTCTCCCTGCACAGCCGATATACCGCAGAGATGTCATTCACTTGTAGTGCCATTTGACGATACAGTTTTCGGCTGGTAGAGGGAACATCAGGAGAGTCGGATAGCTTGAAGAGGGAAGCCCTCAAATCGGCCACCCTACCCTTATCTGCGGGGATCTCTCCCATCAAGGCCTCGTCCACCTTTTCCAGGTGACTAGAGGAGGGTGAGGAGGCCTTTTGCAACGGGTCAGTCGAAGCAAAATACTGCTGTAGTTCTTCCTCTGAAACCTGGATAGATGAAGTCGACTGACGAGGAGGAGTCTTATGGGCAATAGGGGATTCATCCCTAGCCGACTGCAGTGCAAAGCACAAAGAAGTTAGGGCCAGACCAACATAGATGAGCAATCACAATGAAAGAGATAAAAGGAGATACCTGTATTGGGCTGTGGGCCTCGGCTATTGGAGAAGCAGGAGCTTGCTGGTGGGCTGCCTCGGATTGAGGACCAGCCGAAGAAACCCCTCGTGCCCTTGGAGATTGGGAGGGGGTAACCTTATGGGGAGGTGACCATGGAGCCGAAGTACGTTGTTTCTAAAGTCAAAACGAGCCGACGGTCAAAATTATGACAAAGCTTTGAAGAAACTTGATAAAAAGCAGGTACTTACCTTTATCTGTTTACCCTTGCCAGCCGATACTGTCTTGGTTTTCCTGGAGATAGGAGTTACAGAAGAGGGTTCATCAAGACGAATTCCCCCAGATCTTGTTCTTTTCTTCTTATTCGGAGGAGGAGAGTCGTCTATAATGACAACTCTAGGAGATGGATTGGCTGCCAAGAATGCAGTTAGTTTGCCGATGCGTTTGCACAATAGAAGGAAGGAGAAGCAAAATGAGACAAGGATACTCACCCTTCATGGCAGCAGAAACCCTAGTCTTGTGCGTCGGCTCCGGCCTTACCATCTTCAGAGGGGGAACAGTCACCGCCTCATCTTCATCATCATCCTCATCACTTTCGTCATCGGGACTGCTGTCGAGAGGCAGGGCGAGCCTAATGAAATAATTAGACAAAAAACCTTGGAACATCTTATCCTTAGCCGAAGGCCACCAATTAGCAAAGGCAGAAGTTTCCCCGGCCGAAGGGTTAAACGAGGCCCATTGGAAGCTGTTCAGTTTTTCCAAGTTGAAGGCTGCCAAGGTCTTCACCTCTTCAGCCGATAGGCTAGTTCTCCCTATTCCGGTACTTTCGAGGTATGGCCAAGAGACGTGCTGTAATAACCCGAACTGGCGAGCCACGCAGTTAGGGTGATAAAATTCGGCTGTGGTCTTGTTATTTCTGGAATTGGGCTTTATCCCACCAAGAATGTCTCTAGCGGTCAAAACACGGCTCTAATTGAGAACCATAGTTCCATGCGCTTCCCGATAAATGCTTTGGTCAGCCGTGGTGAATATCCAATTCGGGCCGATTCGTCTTTCAAAGATCGGCTGCCAATCTTGAGAAATTCTCGTCAAGACATGTACTTTCTCTACCACGTCAAAGGGAGTCACTTGCTTAAGTGGAGTCAGCCGCAAATGCTCGACTAACGTCTGTGCCCCGGCGGGAAGAGAGTGAATGCTGAAAGAAGGTTCAACAAACTTTGGGAAATAAAGGGTAATCCATAGTTGCAGGAACTATAAAGGACCTGAAGTGTTCTTCAAGTCGACACCTTGGTGCAATCGATCCAGCATATTAAACAAAGCCCTATAAAGGTAGCAGAGGAAGAGTGATCCCCAAGCAACCTGCAGACCCGATATAGCTTGGGCCACGTACACTTGGAGTTCTTGGACGACTGCGACAGAGCCGGTACAAACGAAGTACTTACTAAACCAATACAAGAGGAAGGCACAGTGCTCAGCATCAGAAACCGCGGTGCCTCTTCCCTTTTGATTGGCTAGAATGAAGGCAGAATAGCTGGAGTTGTTCCGATCATGGACAATCTTGATATTGGAGGTTGAAATGTCATACAGATTCGGGGCTTCTTGACCAGCCAGAGGTAAACCTGTAATGGCCGCCACGTCAAGAAAAATGCGGTGGCCATTCCCGAGGAACACAAAGGTATTGGTGGTAACGGACCAATAGCCGAAAGCCGAATATCGGACCGATGTTGAGTGGAAGGTCTTTAGCAAGCGACATGATGGCATCATAAAGACCCATTCTTTTCCACTCCTCGCCCTTTGCCTCAGCCATCCTAGAGTGCCAACTCAGGTAATCGGCAGTGGTGCGGGGCCAGGGCCTTATGTCGGCTGGGCACCGTTTAATGGTAAACCAATCGCAAACGATTGGTAAACCATATGTGTCCGGGGAGAGGTATTCTCTAAGGTACATTTCGCCACCCTGCAGGTTGGTGGACGGTAGCAAGGTGAGAGAACCTTGAATCGGATAGAGAGGAGGTATGATGCCTTCGGCTGACCCGGCCGTCTCCTGAGTGGAGGAGTGAGAGTCGGTTGAATGAGAAGACTCGTCCAGGGAGTCATGGCAGCCGTAGCTATGTTCACGATTTTGAGAATCGGACGCTGAAGACATTGTCGCAAGAAGAGAATGTGCAGAAAGGAAGCTAGGGTTTAAGGGTTCAAGGGAGTTCAAACTGCCTGAGTAATAAGAAGAACGAATGGAGCCAGC
This sequence comes from Calophaca sinica, assembly GCA_037113605.1. Classification (NCBI taxonomy): domain Eukaryota; kingdom Viridiplantae; phylum Streptophyta; class Magnoliopsida; order Fabales; family Fabaceae; genus Calophaca; species Calophaca sinica. The sequence continues at coordinate 124,446,026 of CM073734.1, forward strand.
TATTTAAAGAGGAGTCATGCGCACGGTCAACGATAAAAGTTGTTGAGATATTATCGGATAGCAGCGCAGTCATCGGGTATGGGAAAAGTAGTCGTTCAGGTCATAATGGGTGACATTAAATGCACATAAAGTGACTAGCGATTGACATTTTCAGAGACTCGAATCTTATCCGATACATCAATCCAGCATTTACAGCTGAAATGATGTAGGGGGCAATTGTTATCACCAGAAAATACCAGCCATAGCCGATGAAGGGAATAGCCGATGCGTGAGATAAGCCAATCATATTTGTAGCCGAAAACTGGTCCCATTGAACCGAGGCTAGAAAGGAAAATGTTGGAAGTTCAGGGAGCATCGTGAGGCCAGCCGATTACTAAAGAGTTTAGCCGGTGTGGATAAAGGAAATATCCGATTATTATGGCCTCATCGGCTAAGCTATTGTTGATTAACATGGAGCTTTGAAGCTCGACCAAGGGTTAAATATGTGAAAGTCATGGACTTTGGCGCCAAAATGATTAAAGCTAGCTCTTGAAGGCCTTCAACGCATTTAACACGTGATAAATCGTTTGCCCAGCCGATGGGAGAGCGGTTAACCCACGATACGCATAAGGAAGCAGTTGAGGGGCACCCACGACCGTTTGTTGTCAGCCATGAACGTACGGAACGCATAATGGCCAATAGGGGGCGATTACATTTTTGTTTTTCTTTTGTATATATATACCTTCGCCGAGAAATGTAAAAAGCCCGACTAATCAATCAAACAACTATTTCTCTTGCAATTTATCAGCTTTTTACATCATTTATCTTAGCCGATTCCATGTATCTTAGTCTTAGCCTTAGCATAGCGTAGATTCGCCACACTCAACGCTTTCTGGAGCAGTTGGGGAACCCATAATCGAGAATCAGAGTTCCGTTCTCGGTGTAATCGCTTAAACAGGAATCGATTTGTCGGCTGGACGTTAGCCGAATCCCTCGGCTGATTTTTCCACGCAAACAGAATCCTGAGAAAACGAAGCAAAAATGAGCAGGAACGATGCTAAAAAACACGACCCGATATTGGTTCGGGTCAACCCGGCCAGAGGTTGAAGGAGATCTACAGTGCCACACGCGCAATGCCCGCTCGCGGGGCTGAGAGAGTGAGAGAGCGTGTGGGCCCCACAGGTGTCCGATTTCGACGCGATTTTTTGAGTTGCGCACTATTTTTTATGCTTGATTTTGCTATATCTTTTCCAAAATTTTTCCGCTGTGTTAGATATTTCTTATAAAATATATACATTAAATTGATTATTTAGTTATTTTTCTGGCAGAAATTTAATTGAAAAATTACGTTAGAAAAATAATATGATATATTCTGGATTTAATGGTTGTGTTCACTCTCCCTCTAGAGTTGCGCATGATTGTATGCTATTATTTTTATATACGTGCTTTAATAGGCTAGCTTGTTACGCTGTAAAGTACAAAACATGTTGATAATGCCGATTGAATTGATGTATGACCAGTAAGGGTGCTCATTTAATGATGTATTTGCTTGCTGAATGTGTCGTATATATGAATAAGAGAAAAATGATTCCTATGCAAGAGTTTGTGTGCGTCACTATGAGCCGTTACCACCAAAGTGGGACCGCTTGTATTGATTCATGAAAATTTCTTTGTAGTTTGAGAAATGCTTTTAACCATTTCATGCAATTACCTGTCCAAAGGGGGTGGTTGCAAGTTGTTGTTGAAAGTTGATTGGAGATGGAGTTATTGGGGAATGCATTGGGCTAAGGGATTGTTTGCCCAAAAAGGACAATTTTCTGAACCCGGTGTATGCTCATGGATTAACCCATCCGAGGTTTTGACCGAGGTTACAACCTTGGTTGGTGCATTCCACCCAAAGGTGAATGTGTCATTATACTGGCCTCAATGTGATAGCTTGTTTTATTTTGAGCTATATCTTGCCATGTTACATGTCTTAATGCATTCGTGTTTTGTCTTAACAGTGAACCATTGAATATTGCGATGTAAGTATTAATTTTGATGATTGCTAGTTTGATAAATTTTAAATTATTGAATCTTTTTTTTCTAATTTATCAAGCATATTTGGATTTATGCTTGAGCACGTATGATTTCATTTTGAGAAATTTAACTTATTTGTTGACAAGCAATAAAAGTTGTGCTTAATTATATAAAAGTATTCTTGTAATGACTTTCTTTTCATTGGTGATTGCACGCCACATTGAAACTTGAAAACGTTAATGTTTGTATGTACTCTTTTATTGACATATTTTTTGAAAAATATTTTCAATGCACGTCATATTATTTTTCATTGATTGTGATCATTGTCACTATAAATTTTATAAGTATTTGAAAATATAATATTTGATATATGTTGATTTGTGCTCTCTTTGAGTGGTATAAATTGTATAAATTTAGAGATATTTATTCCATGATAAATTCGACGAGTGAATTTGTGCGATATCGCATGTGGGGATATTTCAAGTGTTTACTCTTGAATTGTGATCCATTGTTTAAATGTGTTTATGGTATGTTATTTGTGTTTTCCGCTGCACGAATACCTCTATTGGAAAATGATCCTAATATATGTTATAATTTATTTATTTTTCAGCTGATTTTTTATAAATAATATTTATAGATAATATACTGGAAATATAATATACCATGATTTAGGTATGTACATGATGTATATGTTCTTGACTGGTGTTATAAAAATTAATACTTTTAGCATATATCATGTGTTTTAAAGTGCTAATTTACTTAATTGTGAACTATTGTTTTGATTGTTGTAAGTGCAAAACTTGTGCAATGCTAATGGTTTTAAATTCATGATCAGTAGGGTGTTTATTTTTTAATGCACCTTCTTATGGACTGCATCATGGTTAAGGGTAATCCTGGGTAAAATCATTTCACTGATTATAGTGGGGATTCCCGCCAAAGTGGGATTACTCATTATTAATTAGTGGAATTTCTTTTTATCATTAGAGAAATGCTTCTGATTGTCACGTACGATTTTCTGCCCAAAGGGGGTTATTGTATGTCATGATTAGAAGTTAATTTGCGATAAAGTTATTGGAGGTACACTAGTCTAGGAGATTTGTCTGCTCAAAGGGGATAGATCTCTAAACCCAATGTATGTTCATTGAGTAACTTATTATCGATTATATTGGGTGAAGTTAATGGAGGTACGTTGGCGTAGGGGTAGACGAAGGGACTAACCTGTCCCTATTTCAAAATTGTCATGGACTATTTCTGGACTTATTTTTTCTCAATTACCAAAATGGGTCAAGTGTTTTTAATTGGTCTTTATTCTAAACAACTGGCAATATATTTATGCATAATGAATATTGGAAGGTTTGTCTTTGTCCTATTTCATTTACAATATTGCTTACTTTGTAATAACTCATAAATTGGAAATATGTATTTTAAAAAAAAATGAATTCGGTTTCATTAGGAATGGTATGAATTGATGTTTGCTTGCTTTCTGAAATAACCGAAGCAAATGCTTGCCCAATATACTAACTCTTTCAATTGATATAGACCATAAGGTTACAAAAAAACTGTCATCATTATTTATTTCAATTTGCCTGGCACATGAATATGATGCAATAGTAAAATTGTTACTTTCACTCAGCAATTCGCAATTGTGGTAGCTGGTAGAAGTTATGAGTAGCCGCAGTGGTACAATAAAGGGTATGGTCCCCTTTATTGCTTGCCACCTGTGCCTTGTGTTTGTGGATCATGTTCATGAGTCCTCCAATCTCAAAAGTTCTCCATAAACTGCAAAGCACTGCTCAATGAGACACAAACTGGAAACGACAGAACCTTCATTAGTTAGCCCTGAACTCAGCAAGCTGAAGAAGAACACACATTTGCATTTATCTCACAATCAACTCGAGTACTATAGTATAAAACTACGGTGGTTATATTATATGCACATTATTTGGTGGCAGTTAGCTTTTGGAATTTGTCTACCATCTCAAATACTATTTTCTTTTTATCTTCCTTCAGTGTAGAGGGGCCAATTCAGACATGTTAGGCATCCATCCTTGACTTTATGATTAACATCCTGCTTTATTTAGTGTGTTTAATCTTTAAACACAGTAATCAACGGTAGATCGAAAGGCAAAGGAGTAGCAATTATTGTCATTCAATTAATGATATCATAGCAGCTAAAATTTAGGTTGAACTGTCAACTAAGATATCTAAGATATATCTATCATATATATTATAGAAAATTGATGAGGAGCAGCAATCACCCTGTCATTTTGTGAAAGAAAAGTACCTAAGAAGTGAAGCATTTAAGAGGAAAGACTCTTGTTTAAGATATAGGAGTGAATTAGTTTTTTTTTTTTTTTGGTCTTATGGCCCAGCGGCCTACTACGCACTCCAAAGAGCGCTGAAAAGGGGGCGTAGCGGGTTCGAACCCGCGCCCAAGCGTCCAAGCGGCAAATACTTTGCCAGTTGTGATAAGCACCACGGACATAGGAGTGAATTAGTTTATGAATACATGATGTGAGAGAGATGGAAACTGTTAAAATCTTATTTTGTGTACAATTACAACTAGTAAATGAAAATATAACCAAAAAAAAAAAGCCAACACAAACTTTCCATATGAATATACTCATTATCAAATAAAATCATTTTGAGCTAATTGAACCGTCATGTAATTAATGATTTGTTACTTATTACTACTCCTTTTTCTTTGGTAAAAAATAGAAAGGTGAGGAAAAAAAAAACCTCTCAAAGCTATGAGGCGGGCGCCAATGACATGTTGGGACCAGCAGAGGCCTAATACAAAGTATTACTGCAAAAACTCAGACCACAAGCAGTCTACTCACTAGCCCCACTAGAAGGTGCCAATAGATTTCACTGGAAAGGATTGCCCAACAAGAGAGACTGTAGTGCCTTCGAGGGGATTCAGAACCTCACCCACCCATAGGTAGGTGAAAGTCGTTATTCTGGATCTCTAACCACTTGTGCCAGTCCCGAATGGCTTAACTACTCCTTAGTAACGAATAAAGGGATCAACCGCTCGAAAATTTATGGTATCACGATCCTAGGCTTAATTTATGAAAATGTTTTAACATGAAAAATTAGACAGTTGCGTTACAACTGCATCATCGCACATTTCTTTCTAAACTCTAGAGGATCTATATCGTTTTCTAATCTACCAACATAAAATTTTTAAACTATCACTTCTACAGTTGAACATTTTTGGCTAGATATTTTAGGATTTATTTTCCTTATGAGTCTTTAGTATAGTAGATTGACGATCTTCTCTTCAGAAGAAGGAGGGAACAAAGAGCCACTTGCCACTAGGGGTGGGAATAGACCAGGCCGATCATAGGGGCCTACTGCCTAGCTTACGTCAGGCCCAGGCCAGACCAGGATTTTTTTTAAATAGATAAGGCTAAGATTTTTTTAAAAGTCTATTTAACCAAAAAGGTCAGACTTCGGGCCACCCAAAAGCCTCGTAGGCCTAATAGGCCAGCCTATTTAAGTAAATGTAAACAATAATTTTATATTACTATTATTATTATATTAGATTTTGTACATTCTGTCAAATCATATACTTGCTAACTTTTTCGATAATTTAAGCGTATTGACTTACATAAATTTTTGAAATATTTAAAGGCCTTATTGCAAAATAGAATTTAAATAGACTATCATATAGTGTTAGATTCTCTAAAAGGTCATGTTAGACCTTAAAAAAGATTTGTATCATACGTATAAATCAGAATTAAAACTTATAAAATTCAGCCCGTCTTATTATTTTCACTCCTATGTCTCATGTCTCTTAGTAACAGTGATTTTAATTTTTTTTTATAGTTTATTAGAAATAGAACTTAATTTCATTGGCCTATCAGCCCGCTAGTCTATTTAAAGATCGGTCAGATGACTTATTCAAAGACGTTAATATCAAATAGACCTTTAAGTAGGCTAACATGTCATACCAGGCTTTCAAAAAGGTCAGGTCAGGCCTGACAAAAAGCCTATCACAGGTAACAGACCATGTTTACGCCTTAAATTTTTTGATCAGGTCAGGCTTGGACCTTATAAAACCTAGCTCGGCCCATCTAATTTCCACTCCTACTCGCCACTCAGAAAGACACAACATAATGCAAATATATCAAATAGTGGTTAGTTTAGTATCATGACTCTCAGATGAACTTGCAATGATAAGAATTTGAATTCTGTAGTCCGCCACTCTAAAGAAAGGATCTTATTTAATCGCTACTCTCGGAGTTAATTTCGGTCAACCAAAAATAAGAAAACACATACAAATATGAAGATATCAAATACCGGATACATATATAGTCTAGTTACAACGTGGAATTTACTTTCTCGTTAGCATATTAATATCAAATTGTGGTGAAAATGGCGAATTTATATACATAATGCTCAAAACACATAATTAAGATGTAGGGAATGTTGAGGGTCACATCATTGACACCACGGCACTTACCACGAAGTTGACTTCCCATCTTTGCCAATTGTAATTTGCATAAAAGACAAATTACACTTACTATTTTTATAAAAAAAAAATATTAAACATTTCATCGAATTGAGCTAATGGCAGATGCCTGTTATTAGTAGTGGTATAGTGTATGTGACGCTTGGATACCAATACGAAGGCATTGATCAACAAACAATGATTGAACAGGAAATGAAGGAATAGCAAGAAATAGCAATCTATAATTTCATAAAATTCTCTTAATACAAACTTGTTTAAGCTCTTGTTATGCAAAACGGATTCGCAGTCAGTCCCGCTATAGGTGATCTAGACTGTTCGATTAAGTTCAAACGACCTGTATTCCAATTCTGTACTATGGACCAGATTTAACGAAGTTAAAATGTAAACCGTCTGATGTCTGAAACTTCAACAACTGCGTGATATGTCTACAGTATGGAATCCGGATCCAATTCACTTAATTGTATATTACAGAAATTTAAAACTCTTAGCAGGAGGAAATCTTTGGCTGGCAGCTTTTCTTATATTTCTGCTTCTGCGTTTTGGCTGCAAGCAGTGAGCTGGCTTGAATTATTTATTCCATTGAAATATATTATATTATAAGCAGCAAAGCATAACGGAGCACAAGAGACTATATAATTTCAACCGTGGAACTTCCCTTTCCCTTGATCATTCCTGTGATTCGAGTCATATTCTTTATAGTCGTCAGTATCAACTTTCATAAGCTGTGTTCCCTTCATTTCAAAAGAGACCTTCAAAACAAGGGTATTTAATTTAATTTAGAGTAATGTTAGATAATAATTATAGACAAGGAAAAAAATGATCTTATTAACCTGATAGAGAAAGCAACATATGATACATCCTTGCAGATCAAGTTTATTGTTTTTTTGATTTTTACCTTGTGTACTTTTGAAGTAATTGATTATTAAGCATAACATTTAGCTACAAACTAAAAATGATTTGAAATGCGTTTAAGCTTGTGCATATATATTAATGCAGATACTTTACCTCAGTTGGTGGTTTTACTACAACCACTCTGATCATCGAGCTGTTGACTCTAGCTACATGAGATCCACATAAGCGAACTTTGTTTAGTTGTCATTCTGGTGGCATACTTTATTTAAAATATATTTTGAGAACATGCTTACCTGGATACAGTTCAACAAAGAGGAAAAGGAAGATGACAATAAAAATTTTGAGCTTCGGATCCATATATAGAGAGTTAAATAATATAGCCAATTTGAACGATAACCGAATTTGAGAGGCAGGGGGAATATATGCTTTTATAATACGTATAGACATGGCACTGAGAAATGAATGATAGCATATGGAGCCCCTTTTTTTTCCTTTTCTTTTTCATTTTTTTTCCTACTTTTCTTTTTAAGGGAAAGGAAAATTGGACTGGTATACTTCCTAAAAATTAATGAGTAGAAATTCTCGCAGGATACATGTGGGAGGATACGTGACGTGCCCTGATCTATATTCAAGTGAGATGATTGTGAACAAAGATAATGTGATGGTATTAAACCCTATCCGGGATATGTTGGACCACTCGTTATTGGGCCGTTATCGGGCCACCCGGGTCACGGTCCAGATGTCTAATTCTAAGCATGGGGTGTGTCGAGAGTTTCACGTTGGATAATTATATGGTCTGATTAATGATTATAAGTGGTGGGGCAACCAGTCGCAAATCTCGACTATCTGATTTTAATCGTTTTGTGAAGTCAGATTATGAGTAGTTTGATCTTCATCAAAAGCTTGAGATTGTGCGACTGCATTATTTTTGCAACAGTGGATCCATTATTGGCGTGTGGAAAGCCAACTCTACTAATTAAATTTTAGCAACTTTATTCTGTTTGGTTTTTCTCAGTTCATTGTAAAATCAGGAGAAATTAAACTCTCTTGTCCGATCTGAAGTTTAGTTACTAATAAGTAATAAGTAATTCCATTGGAAGATAGTCAACCAAAGGATCAATGGTTTATAAGTGTCTACTACTAATTTTCATGCTAGCGTACTGGCTCAGACCTACCGGTTGGACCGATCCGTTTGGGAACCGGTGGGGTAACCGATTCGGGTGCCTAATTAGGTCGGTCATGCACCTGAACTGGTGATGACGTCATTAATTCGGCTTTGAACCCAGTGGCGGAGCTTGAAGGGAAACCTTGGGGGTGCCAAAAAAAAAATTCATTACACACTCTCCCTCATCCTCTACCTTCCCCTCCGCCCTACCCTCTATTGAATATGACTATTTGTGTTTTGGATTACATTGTATTCGCTGTGATCTGCTTTTCTTTATTATCACAGGCTCTTTAGTTTTTTACCTTTCTTATTGGGCCATTATTGTTAGTTTGGCCCTTTTCTATTTTAGCTTTATCATACTGTTTGTTTCGGTCCGTATATAAGTGGGCCTTTGTACTATTCACTCAATTAATGAAATGATATCATCTTCGTTCTTGCGCTTCTTCCTATGCTGCGAAACCCTAAAATTCGTCATGGTGGCGATTGATCGACTCAGAGCATGACGAAGACGATTCAATCAGCTCCGACCATGACGAATCTGCAAGCAACTCAAACAACAACTCACTTTTGAGTACTCATACCATCAGGGAGAATGATTTTGGAGTATAAAAAAAAAAATTAAATCTCAGCCAAACCGAATCCTGAAAAACTGAAAAAGCTTCTCTCAATAGAATTTTCTAGATAACGATAACGATGATGATGATGATGACCACGATTCCTGTGCGATCTACGATGGAAGAGTGAATGCGATTAATGGAAAATGTGCAGATCGAGAAAGGAAGAAGAAACAATTATGGAATTGAAATCGGAACTTATAGTGTGTCGGCCTTCAAATGAGGTTCTAGTGTGTTCTGTTCAAACTGAATTTCACGATGCCTTCAATTTAGCAAAATTGATCCATTTAGCGATGTTGATGGGTGATCATGCGATGCTAGCAGCTGATGGGTGAGCTACTGAGTAAAGTTATGTAGTGGTGCAGAGAAACAAATCTATTGAGTCTTTGTTGTTATAGCTAGGGTCTGTCTTTGTAAGAATAAGTAGTATATAAAAAAAAATTGTTTTTAAAAAATGAGGGGTATCATGGCACCTGTGAGCTATAACTAAGCTCCGCCACTGTTTGAACCGGTTATACTCGGCGACACGGGGTGACTCAGTGGTCGTGGTTCAAACTTTTTACTCTATACGAGTTCCCGCTTTAACTCGTCTCACGTTATCGCTTTAACTCTTCTCACGTTATCCCATGTTGTGATCAAACCTAACCCACACAAATGTCAATGCAATTACTTTATTACTGCGACACTTATGCGTTTTGATAATAGTGTTACAAATATACTATATATATTCTTAGTAAAATACTTATTAATTTCATATAAACGGTTCATGCAGTTCAACTAGTGACCCACCAATCCGATCAGTGACCTACTGACCCAATAGGATGATTGAGTCGATGACTGGTTCGAGTTTTAAAGCATTAGTGCCATTATAAGTTCCTCTCGACTCGCCACATGATTTTTCAATATCCACTTGGAAGTGCCATGTTGTATGGCTACGGATAAAGTTGGCTTCTTGGTAGTGAGCTTTCAAGGAAGAAAAAAAGTCATGCGGGTTGGAGCATGGGAAGCATGGTTATATTAGCAATATACGTTTCTCCTGGTATTTCAACACAGTTCAACCTGCTAATTATGCAGAACATAGAGGTATTTGATTTGAATTTGATTTTTCGCTCAACAGTACACCATCAATTTCACCCATTAATCATGGTACATAAGAAAGAAACGGATGATCAATATATGAGCTTGCAAGGAGATAGATATATGTCTAATTGCTACGTCAATTGAAACGTGTCTTGGAGCCACTAGCGATCTGCAAGTCAATATGATAAATCATTTCAAGCTCCAAAATAAATGCGGTGTGTAACGCACCAACTAGTAGTAGTACCCACGGGCCACTACACCACAATGAACCAGCCATATTGGATTGGAGATATCTCTATATCCATTCAATTGATACGTCAGAGAAAAAGATAGTTGAAGCACGAGTAACAAAGAAAAATAGAGAGTCCAGTTATATTTTTAGTGAAAGTTTTTTTTTTTTTTGCAAGAAAATAGATAAATGAGTTTTGACCGTGTGTCATTAGCGTAGTTTTTTTTTTTTAAATAGATAACAGATAAATAGATAATAGATGTCACAATTCCTCTTTGTGGCCGACACTTACAAGAAATGATAATGCTTTTTGCATGCAAAGCTATGCAACATCATGGAGATAAAAAGGATGTTTTAAGTTTCAAACTGAGCATAATTATTTTGTTGAAATAAATTGTCTGAAAATCCAAATCAGTACTGATGGATTAATCAAATCGATGGGTTTTGAGGACACGTGCACTTTAGATAGTCTATCACGGATATGCTAAAATTTCGTTTCGTTTCTTTGGTATTTTTTTACTTACTAAAATTCGTATAGTAGATGTCATTAAATTTATTGAACGTAATAACAAAATTCATAAAGACAATGGTCAAGTGCATGGTTAAATCAGACTCTTGAAGTTTAAGTTTAAACGATAAACGTCAATTTGTTTCACTAAATTGGCGGAACGCAAACATAAATCGATCATGCGAAGATCTTTTAAAAAATGTAGAGTTATTGATAATTTATTTTCTTGTGTTTTAACTTTTAGATAAATAATTCATATCAAATTCCCTAATCATTGCGACAGAACGACATTAAGGTTAATTAAATCATAAATGAGTTACGCAGTAGACTAGCTGGAAGTTCAACTTTTCAACCATAGGATCAAGTAGATCAGAAAACAACAATCCAATTTTAATCAGGTTGACTACGACGATGAAGAAAACAATTTTTTTTTGTGCAGGGGTCTTTGATCCCGCTCGGGTATCTATGAAAAGGGATCCTGGCTAATCCAGAGTTAGACCGGAAGGTAAATAAAGTTTAACTCTAAGTTGTTCCATCGTTAGGAATCGAACTTGTTAACCACTCACACCCAATTATACAACACCAAACCAAAAAGTTATATAGGGCCTGAACGTCATGTGTCCATCTCGACAGAATAAAATTCACAAGAGACGACCTTGAAGAACTAAGATCCCAAAAACAACATATGGTTTCAAGATTGTATCTCAGTCTATTTGAAATATAGGTACAAGAGGATAACATGCTACCCATATAAAAAATAAGGAAGACAATCTAACTTGTACTTTGTTTCTTGTGTCCATTAGTTTTGATAAATCGTATGTCCCCAAAAACTAAAAGTAGCACCCAGCCCTTTTAATGAGAAATAAGCACAAAAAGACCTCTCCGTATTATACTATATATCATACTGCCTTCGGCTGATAGCCAAAGTTGGTATCAGCACCAGTATACATATTCTACACGTGATTGCAATTGCAATTTGATTTCATTATTTTTTCGAGATTACTAACTGGTACATTGTAAAGGAATTTGGAAGGAAATTGTCAGACTATGCAAGCACAAAGCATGGGCATGAAGAATAGAAAAAGACTTTGTGTTTATTGTTGCAACCAATTTCTTCACTCAATAATTCAGTTTTTTTTTAGAAAATAAGGTTAATTTCGATTAAACAATGATGAAATCTTTTAAAAATAAACTTAATACTTCATAAACTTAAAGATAATTCTCCACAGTCCACACCACCATTAAGCATAAATAAATTCATAAACTAAAAGCCAGTGCTAGCTCATAGATCCTCTAAATAGCAGTAATAAATAAATAAATAAGTTTATTCATAAACTAAAAGCAAGTGCTAGCTTATCGATGATCTACGCAGTAACCTATCCACTTGACAAGATTGGGACATGCAGCTTCCCACGATAATTTATTTCATCCTGCAAGTTATTACAAAACAAAACAAGAAAATTAGCCAGTAAGCATGATTATATCGGTGGTGGTGCCAATAAAATAAAAGAGGATACCGGGTATAATTAATAAATAACAAGGCCCAAATCATAATTCTGAGTTAACTTGAGAGTTTGACAACTATTTGGACCAAGTTATACCACACCTATCCGTAGCTGTCTTAAGCCGCCATTGATTATTGCCAAATTTTCTATATAGAAAAAAGTAGTATTTTTAGAGAGTAGAAAATTACAACCGGAAAGGATAGGGTATGGTGGCATACTCATGTGCAAGAAGGACAAAAAAAAACAATAAATGAAATAAGGAATGTACCAGGACCGTGTAGTCTTTCTGCATATCAAATACGGTTGAAAACAACATTAGAGCTTTGGAAAAGCACCAGAGACACGCTAAAATATATCCCGTCTTAAAGAAAATTTAAGGCTAAATGAGACCCTTTGAAGATGTGTGCAATATGCTCCACACAACGGTACCAGAGAATGGCAAAGGTTGAGGCCTAGGGGATTCAGTGAAAGGGTCAAAGAGGGATTTACAAATGCATTTAAGCTCGAAGAACTGCAATATCACTCAGCTCAATATACTGAGACTTATACCAAGAAGTAAAGTAATAATCCCAGTTTAAATGAGCCAATATCTACCATTGATAGTCGTCAATTGCCTCCTGATGGCAAAACCATCAATCTGTGATGAAGTAACAGTTATGACGTGCAAATTTCTTAATAAACAATGGAAAATGGAATTACGTGAATCATCCGGTGGGGAATGATGGCATTGTTTTCAGACTGTGTGGCTTCCCTCCAGTGGGGAATGACAAGAGCACATTGCATATGGAGAACTGAATTAGAAAGTGGAATAAGAGGATGACACAAGGAAGGGGAGGCAGAGCCTGAGAGCAGAACCCCTAGAGGGACAGGATTGGGAGTAGTTTTGAAATTTCAGGGGTGGGAAAAAAAAGGCCATACCACTACTCATCCTTGTGAGGATTGAAATAAGCTCATTTTTTTTTGAGGAAATATTGTCTGATCTATAATCTTAGAACCTTGAAAAAGTGAATCACACATATTATTCATCAATAAGCATCCCGCAAATTCTTCAGTACTTGGAGCATAGGCAAAACACAAAAAGGATACTAGTTTCCGAAACTTACCCACGACGCTCAGCTTCAGCTTCTAGATAATCTTGAAGCACTTGAGAGTATTGCTCCTCGGATATCAACCCTTCACTGAAATAATTCACGAGCATGTTGATGTTAACAGACTATCCCAAAAAGATCACGTCAAATAAAGTAAAATAAAAAGCAACCTACATCCTATGAATCAGCAATAACATAATCAACATTTAAGTGAAACTCCATAACAAACCGTCAAGGGAACAAAAAGGAGGTATTTTAACTAATAAATCTAATACATTAGATTTGCAATTTATTGATAAAAGTCAAAAGTGGAAGACACACTGTTAGGAACTGGAAATCTCAGACTCGATAGAAGGGTCAGCATGCAAACTAGAAGGGTCAGCATGAGTCCTGATGATTCCCTGCACAAAAATAAAATGTTAGTATGCGATAATTACTTAAAAAAACTATTACACATTAATGGGGGAGTCGAACCCGTGTGTAATTGTCAAACGTTTTCCCGATCTTTAAAGCAGCTGAAACAGGTTGTCGGGCGACAACCTTCATCAGCTTCAGCGTGTCGCATGGAGCATATGCATAATCATCGATCCAGACCCGTGGCCTACTTATCTGCAGTAGGAAAATGTTAAACAAGGCAAACATTTAAGAAGGTTCGCTTCAAAACAAAAAACCATAGTAGGTCTTGATTTCTTAAAATCTACTATCTATTTGAGAATAGAAAAGGCTGTGGAAATGGCAAAAATAGAGCTCTTAAATTTGAGACACGTGTCCATTATTAGGGCTAAACTAGTCATTCCATGTTCTCAGTCAAAATTTGCAAACTCGAATCTCCCTCACATTTTCAAACGCCCGCTCTCTCTTGGATTCATTTTCTCATTCAAAATTTGGATGATGCAGAAGAATTTCTTGCAACTCCAAGGTATTGGATTCTGTTGACACTGATGAGGAGGAGTAGATTGGTCTTCCTAAATCATTTTTTGTGCAAAGTTGAACTACTTGCTATTACTTCTTTAAGGGTATCTAATCTATTTTTTTTATCTTCCATTGCTTTATTTATTTTTTTGTATTCCCTCTCTCTCTCTCTCTCTCTTATTGATGGCATCATTTTTGTAGTTTGATGAATTTTCAACTATGATGATTTTGAATATAGACTGGATGAGGAGAGCAAAGTACCCAAGTTAGAAATATTTATTTGGGAAAAAATATTTATTTGATGCAGCAGTCCACAAAAATGCTATGGCTGCAATGGCGGATGGAGGAATGATGCATTCGAATATGTTGTCAATAATGGATTAAGTTTAGAGGCCAACTATCCGAATATGTTCCCAAATAAATATTTCTAACTTGGGTACTTTGCTCTCCTCATCCAGTCTATATTCAAAATCATCATAGTTGAAAATTCATCAAACTACAAAAATGATGCCATCAATAAGAGAGAGAGAGAGAGGGAATACAAAAAAATAAATAAAGCAATGGAAGATAAAAAAATAGATTAGATACCCTTAAAGAAGTAATATCAAGTAGTTCAACTTTGCACAAAAAATGATTTAGGAAGACCAATCTGCTCCTCCTCATCAGTGTCAACAGAATCCAATACCTTGGAGTTGCAAGAAATTCTTCTGCATCATCCAAATTTTGAATGAGAAAATGAATCCAAGAGAGAGCGGGCGTTTGAAAATGTGAGGGAGATTCGAGTTTGCAAATTTTGACTGAGAACATGGAATGACTAGTTTAACCCTAATAATGGACACGTGTCTCAAATTTAAGAGCTCTATTTTTGCCATTTCCACAGCCTTTTCTATTCTCAAATAGATAGTAGATTTTAAGAAATCAAGACCTACTATGGTTTTTTGTTTTGAAGTAAACCTTCTTAAATGTTTGCCTTGTTTAACATTTTCCTACTGCAGATAAGTAGGCCACGGGTCTGGATCGATGATTATGCATATGCTCCATGCGACACGCTGAAGCTGATGAAGGTTGTCGCCCGACAACCTGTTTCAGCTGCTTTAAAGATCGGGAAAACGTTTGACAATTACACACAGGTTCGACTCCCCCATTAATGTGTAATAGTTTTTTTAAGTAATTATCGCATACTAACATTTTATTTTTGTGCAGGGAATCATCAGGACTCATGCTGACCCTTCTAGTTTGCATGCTATATTGATAGTGGGGTACTGCACCCACATGGGAGAACGATGCTGGATCATAAAAAATTCGTGGGGAGAACAGTGGGGTTATGAAGGATATGGCTTTGTGAGCCAAAAACCTACCAAACCGGGTGGAATTATGGCAGATCCAATCTATCCAATCATAAGGGCCCATCGAGCTGCGAGTTAAAATGCCACTCCAACCTTTTGTTTGTGGATGGTTACCTCACTTACTTATATTTGTAAGCAACACACACACCCTTACACGTTAGCCCCGTTAGTTGACTGTTAAAAAAAGAAGGGAACAAGGAACTCTTTCTTTCACCGTGTCTGTAGGTTCTTCCTTTCTATGCTTTGATTATGCAATCTAATTGTGTGCAAATATGCAAATAGACACTGAAAAATCTGATGATATTAAGGCTTGAGATGGCCTCATAGCACCTTGTCTGTGTTTGGTATTCATACGGGAACAATGGCTAAATTTATTAAAGTGCAAAAATGCAAACCTGTTTAAGGTTGTCATGGTTAAGGAACTTCGTCTTTATTTTAGCAAAACAACTTAATCTAGTGAAATGAGAATCCTTTCCCATTTTAATTTTTAGAATTTTGAGTTATATGTTAAGTGAAGCAACAAACAACAACTTAAATTTTTTGAAGCATCTTATTGATCATGGATTCGATGTTAAGTGCTTCAACAGTGGGTAGAAGTGTGTTGATCATGAATTTCAATGCATACCTGGCAGCTTGCAGTGAGCTCTAACAGTGTTGGGTCGGAAACAATGCCCATTTTGTTTGATTTGAGAGGGTCGCAATCAGCACCGGCTTCACAAGCATAGTCTAAGGTCTTCTGCGGGATTGTGTGGCTTCCATCTTTGTAAATGCACCAAGAGGCAAACTTACACACACATTACCCAAAAAAAAAAAGTTCAAGCTGCTGGAAAACCTGGATAGAATGATTTGCGTTCCCCGTGGTAAGGGGTGCTCATCACAGCTCCATCAATTCTCTCCCGACTGTGTATGAAATAGGCGAGTGTTCATCTACTTGACTGTTTAATTGCTGATGATTCTTGTTCGTGTGGAGTTGCCTTTCGGTGGAGTTGAGATCTGGGAGCTGAGAGCTGCTCTGTTTGTGCGATAGGGTTAGCCCCGTGTGTGTACTGTTGGCATTGAGTTTGGGCCTGAGTTATTGTCAGATAGTAGGTGCTGCTTTGCAGTTAGATAGATTCGTTTTGACTAGCGATTTTACTCTGGTGCACTTTTGGTTTTGATGGTTCATGTGATCGATAGGAGTTGTAGGCTAGAGTTGCTTGTGTGGTGTTGTCCGCGTTTGTAATCCCATTGGGCCTGTTATCGTTTGAATGAAAGATCAACTTCATTCCTGACAAAAAAAAAAAAGCAAACGTACACACATATTACCCAAAAATAAAAAAAGTTCAAGCTACTGGAAAAAAAAAATAACAATAAATACAAAAACGGAGGGTTTCATATTAAAGTTGTCTCTAGAGAAAAGAGGAGAGAATCAAATTAAGATAAATTTGCACTAGCAAATTAAGACGCGCACTGAAAATGATTCATTAGTACATACATACCTGTAGATTCCAAGCAATGATAAAACCCCAATCTTTGAGAACTTACACACATATTACCCAAAAAAAAAAGTTCAAGCTACTGGAAAAAAAATAACAATAAATACAAAAACGGAGGGTTTCATATTAAAGCTTGTCTCTAGAGAAAAGAGGAGAGAATCAAATTAAGATAAATTTGCACTAGCAAATTAAGACACAAACGCTGAAAATGATTCATTATACATAACTGTAGATTCAAAGCAATGATAAAACCCCAACCTTTGGG
Source organism: Calophaca sinica (assembly GCA_037113605.1). Lineage (NCBI taxonomy): Eukaryota > Viridiplantae > Streptophyta > Magnoliopsida > Fabales > Fabaceae > Calophaca > Calophaca sinica. Next base: position 124,463,540 of record CM073734.1, read on the forward strand.
CTGTTTTTATGGGAAAAGAGCATCGAAGGACAGAGAGATCTAAGGTGAAAAAAAGGAAGATCTTGACCCATGTTTAAACTAAAAGAGGAAAGGCATGTTGTATTAGAGGCAGAAGAAAGATGGGGGTATTTTGGGAGAGGCAGCAGGTTTGGTTACAAACGCGAGAGAGAGAGAGAGATCCGGTGGCCGGCTCGTGGATTCATACATACCTGTAGATTCCAAGCAACGATAAAATCCCAATCTACTTGATTGTTTAATTGCTGATGATGATGATTCTTGTTCGTGTGGAGTTGCCTTTCGGCGGAGTTGAGATCTGGGAGCTGCTCTGTTTGTGCGATAGGGTTAGCCGTGTGTGTACTGTTGGCATTGAGTTAGGACCTAAGTTATTGTCAGATAGTAGGTGCTTCTTTGCAGTTAGATAGATTCGTTTTGACTAGTGATTTTACTCTGGTGCTCCTTTGGTTTTGATGGTCCATGTGATCGATAGGAGTTGTAGGCCAGAGTTGTTTGTTTGGTGTTGTCCGCGTTTGTAAGCCCATTGGGCATGTTATCGTTCGAATGAAAGATCAACTTTATTCCTGACAAAAAAAGAAAAAGGCAAACTTACACACATATTAACAAAAAAAAAAAGTTCAAGCTACTGGGAAAAAAATAGCAATAAATACAAAAACGGAGGGTTTCATATTAAAGCTTGTCTCTAGAGAAAAGAGGAGAGAATCAAATTAAGATAAATTTGCACTAGCAAATTAAGACACAAACGCTGAAAATGATTCATTATACATAACTGTAGATTCAAAGCAATGATAAAACCCCAACCTTTGGGCTATTTTTATGGGAAAAGAGCATCGAAGGACAGAGAGATCTAAGGTGAAAAAAAGGAAGATCTTGACCCATGTTTAAACTAAAAGAGGAAAGGCATGTTGTATTAGAGGCAGAAGAAAGATGGGGGTATTTTGGGAAAGGCAGCAGGTTTGGTTACAAACGAGAGAGAGAGAGAGAGATCCGGTGGCCGGCTCGTGGATTCATACATACCTGTAGATTCCAAGCAACGATAAAATCCCAATCTACTTGATTGTTTAATTGCTGATGATGATGATTCTTGTTCGTGTGGAGTTGAGATCTGGGAGCTGCTCTGTTTGTGCGATAGGGTTAGCCGTGTGTGTACTGTTGGCATTGAGTTAGGACCTAAGTTATTGTCAGATAGTAGGTGCTTCTTTGCAGTTAGATAGATTCGTTTTGACTAGTGATTTTACTCTGGTGCTCCTTTGGTTTTGATGGTTCATGTGATCGATAGGAGTTGTAGGCCAGAGTTGTTTGTGTGGTGTTGTCCGCGTTTGTAAGCCCATTGGGCCTGTTATCGTTTGAATGAAAGATCAACTTTATTCCTGACAAAAAAAGAAAAAGGCAAACTTACACACATATTAACAAAAAAAAAGTTCAAGCTACTGGGAAAAAAATTACAATATATACAAAAACGGAGGGTTTCATATTAAAGCTTGTCTCTAGAGAAAAGAGGAGAGAATCAAATTAAGATAAATTTGCACTAGCAAATTAAGACACAAACGCTGAAAATGATTCATTATACATAACTGTAGATTCAAAGCAATGATAAAACCCCAACTTTTGGGTTGTTTTTATGGGAAAAGAGCATCGAAGGACAGAGAGATCTAAGGTGAAAAAAAGGAAGATCTTGACCCATGTTTAAACTAAAAGAGGAAAGGCATGTTGTATTAGAGGCAGAAGAAAGATGGGGGTATTTTGGGAGAGGCAGCAGGTTTGGTTACAAACGAGAGAGAGAGAGAGAGAGAGGTGGCCGGCTGGTGAGTGCGTGTCCGTGACAGTGAGGACCAGACAATAAAATATAGGAGAAATTATTGGTGATTGGTGTAAATAAAGAGGTGTGTTTGTAAAACTGATTGTGAATGCTTTTTTGTATGCAACTGGTACTCCCTCCGTCACTTGTTGTTCGCCTAAAAATCTTGTCCAATTTTGATTATCATTTTACATTATCAAAGAAGCATAATTTTTTTAATCCTATTTTACCCTTGAAGCATTAATGACATTCTTAATTCCAATGGCACCAACTTTTGCAAAGTACTGTCTTGATTTCTCTCTCCATTAATTGCATTTAGGAATTGACAAAGGGCATATTAAGAAAGTAAAACATATTTTTTATGAATTTTGGACTAATAGCTGTATTTTTTAAGTTCTTGTGACACAAACTTAAACGTTAAACAATATGAGACGAGACAAAAAAAAAATGAAAAATTAAACAGAAAGGACGAAATTGAAGTAACTTTTGTAACTTAAGGGGCCTAAACGAAAACTTAAAAAATTAGGAGACGAAATTGAAAACTAAAAAAAAATTAAGGGACGAAAATATGTATTTAACCTAAAATATATATAGCAGGGAGGAGTTGCCTACCTGCCTGCCTGCCTTGATTCATTTGAATAAAGGAATCATTGAGATGTATGTATGTATCTGTAAATTGAAATTGAAATTGAAATTCCAGGTGGACTCTGCCTATATTTATTATATTCATTCATTCATGCCTTATCGACGAGACGAGCAATTGTGGAATATCACCTTACTACTTGTAACATGTAGGGCTGTGGCATTTATCTAACATGATCATAGTATTATGTTAATCCAACAGACACGGTTTTGATTTGACGGAGGTCATACTCGACAACAAATAATTTTCTTTTGGTGTTATGTTACCAGAGTTGACAATACACCAAAGCTTAGTGATTATTCGAGTAAATAAAGAGAATTTGGATCCTCCCCGGTCACTGGAGAGGCCACTCAGAGAGAGACTCTTTCTCTCCCACTGGCATCTCCGATCACTGGAGAGGAGCCGAACTCAAAGGTGTGTGTTTGTAAAATGGCTTGTGAATGATTTTTTTTTCCGTACATTGAATGTTTTTTTGTATGCAACTGGTTAGTATTAACTACCATGACGGCTTGTGAACCCTAACCTTGTGAACCCTAACATCAAGGATTTAAGATAAATTAATTTATTTCCAACCCTGACATTCCCGCGTTTGCACTGGTGATGAAACACATGTTAGAATTTTTCTGATAATTCTTGTGGGCTACAATCAATTGTGGCTTTTTAGTTTTCTAAAAAGGGCTAATGTTATGATCCAATTGATGATGCTCAAGCTCGCAAATAAGTGATCAATTGTAATGGGCCTTTGAACACCTAATTCTAGTTTATGTGGGAGATAGTGTAGGCCTAACCATTAGGCCCATGATGAGATGTGTCTAGGGTTGACAAATAGAGAGACTAGGTCTCCTTTACCGTCGCGTTATTCATACACTCGTCTACGGTTTGCCCCATTGAGAACCAAGAACCCGGAGTTTGTGATCAGGCAAAGGAAGGCTTAGTTCGTGATTTCAGGAACATTGCAGATTAGAGACAATTCCCGGGAAACGTAATCATGTCTTCGACAAGTAAGTGCTCTAACGGTGTTCTAAATTTCACATAATATATCATGTTAATTCTTACATATAGTATCAGAGCCAGTGATTTAGAACCCTTGTTTTTACTGTTTTGCGATAGTTTCAATTTCGTTTTAGGATTTTACGCTTTTAACCGGGACCTCGAGCTCAGATGGTGATGACAAGGTGCTTCCGGGTTACATAAGTCCCATGTCCCGGGTTCAAACATTGCATAAGGGCAAAATTCCACATGAAGGTGGAAAAGACCGTGAGTACAGCTGGAGGGTGGATAGAACCTCGGATATGACAAAAAAGATTTCAAATCCTGATTCGTGAAGTATTAGAACTCCAAACCATAGGATTATTGTAGATCACGCCAACACGAATCTAATGACTCAAGTTTCGTTAATTTTCATTCACCGTAGACGAAGAATTTCGATCGAAACTGTACTGCTGTGTCTCTTTCAAAATTGCGATTTGGGTTCATAAATTTCACTATGACTGTCAAAACAAAGGGGTTTCTCGCACGAAACTGAGCCTAAAACGACGAGAATATTGCCTGGAATTGTGAACCCAAAGTCACGACCCGCTTCAGCGCTGTAATCACGAATTTTTCACCATTTTGTCATTGATAATTGCTGTTTTTTATGATCTTTGGATAAGAAATCGAATTCTGATTGAAAATCCATAAAGAATCCTGAGAAAACGAAGCAAAAATGAGCAGGAACGATGCTAAAAAAACACGACCCGATATTGGTTCGGGTTAACCCGGCCAGAGGTTGAAGGAGATCTACAGTGCCGCATGCGCAATGCCCTCTCGCGGGGCTGAGAGAGTGAGAGAGCGCGTGGGCCCCACAGGTGTCCGATTTCGACGCGATTTTTTGAGTTGCGCACTATTTTTTATGCTTGATTTTGCTATATCTTTTCCAAAAATTTTCCGCTGCGTTAGATATTTCTTATAAAATATATACATTAAATTGATTATTTAGTTATTTTTCTGGCAGAAATTTAATTGAAAAATTACGTTAGAAAAATAATATGATATATTCTGGATTTAATGGTTATGTTCACTCTCCCTCTAGAGTTGCGCATGATTGTATGCTATTATTTTTATATACGTGCTTTAATAGGCTAGCTTGTTACGCTGTAAAGTACAAAACATGTTGATAATGCAGATTGAATTGATGTATGACCAGTAAGGGTGCTCATTTAACGATGTATTTGCTTGCTGAATGTGTCGTATATATGAATAAGAGAAAAATGATTCCTATGCAAGAGTTTGTGTGCGTCACTATGAGCCGTTACCACCAAAGTGGGACCGCTTGTATTGATTCATGAAAATTTCTTTGTAGTTTGAGGAATGCTTTTAACCATTTCATGCAATTACCTGTCCAAAGGGGGTGGTTGCAAGTTGTTGTTGAAAGTTGATTGGAGATTGAGTTATTGGGGGAATGCATTGGGCTAAGGGATTGTTTGCCCAAAAAGGACAATTTTCTGAACCCGGTGTATGCTCATGGATTAACCCATCCGAGGTTTTGACCGAGGTTACAACCTTGGCTGGTGCATTCTACCCAAAGGTGAATGTGTCATTATACTGGCCTCAATGTGATAGCTTATTTTATTTTGAGCTATATCTTGCCATGTTACATGTCTTAATGCATTCGTGTTTTGTCTTAACAGTGAACCATTGAATATTGCGATGTAAGTATTAATTTTGATGATTGCTAGTTTGATAAATTTTAAATTATTGAATCTTTTTTTCTAATTTATCAAGCATATTTGGATTTATGCTTGAGCACGTATGATTTCATTTTGAGAAATTTAACTTATTTGTTGACAAGCAATAAAAGTTGTGCTTAATTATATAAAAGTATTCTTGTAATGACTTTCTTTTCATTGGTGATTGCACGCCACATTGAAACTTGAAAACGTTAATGTTTGTATGTACTCTTTTATTGAAATATTTTTTGAAAAATATTTTCAACGCACATCATATTATTTTTCATTGATTGTGATCATTGTCACTATAAATTTTATAAGTATTTGTAAATATAATATTTGATATATGTTGATTTGTGCTCTCTTTGAGTAGTATAAATTGTATAAATTTAGAGATATTTATTCCATGATTAATTCGACGAGTGAATTTATGCGATATCGCATGTGGGGATATTTCAAGTGTTTACTCTTGAATTGTGATCCATTTTTTAAATGTGTTTATGGTATATTATTTGTGTTTTCCGCTGCAGGAATACCTCTATTGGAAAATGATCATAATATATGTTATAATTTATTTATTTTTCAGCTGATTTTTTATAAATAATATTTATAGATAATATACTGGAAATATAATACACCATGATTTAGATATGTGCATGATGTATATGTTCTTGACTGGTGTTATGAAAATTAATACTTTTAGCATATATCATGTGTTTTAAAGTGCTAATTTACTTAATTGTGAACTATTGTTTTGATTGTTGTAAGTGCAAAACTTGTGCAATGCTAATGGTTTTAAATTCATTATCAGTAGGGTGTTTATTTTTTTAATGCACCTTCTTATGGATGCATCATGGTTAAGGGCAATCCTGGGTAAAATCATTTCACTGATTATAGTGGGGATTCCCGCAAAAGTGGGATTACTCATTATTAATTAGTGGAATTTCTTTTTATCATTAGAGGAATGATTCTGATTGTCACGTACGATTTTCTGCCCAAAGGGGGTTATTGTATGTCATGATTAGAAGTTGATTTGCGATAAAGTTATTGGAGGTACACTGGTGTAGTACCCTAATTTTGTCTGGCTTTTTTTTTATTTTATTATTTATTTTAATTGGTAGTGGCAGTAATAATAAACAAAATGATACTTTTGGTTTTATTATAGAAGAGATTAAAAAGAAGAAGAAAAGAATGGATAAGAAAAATGGGATTTTTATTTGAGAAGGGGTGTGTAAAAAATAAAATTGGGTGGTGCAAACAGCAATGAACCAAGCTGGTGACCCAGCCCAAGCGTGCAGCAGCCCACCACTTCCATCCTCTACTCACACACCCCCTTTTTATTTTTCAGTCTCCCTGCACACCTTCTCCTTGCTGATTGCTTCTCGCACCCTATTTCCTTCACACACCCCTTTTTATACAGCCAAGCCCACGCAGCCCATTTCTTCGCAGCCCAGCAACCCTCTAACCCTAAAACACAAAACTCACACACTCGTTCATCTCACCTTCATTTGCACCGCAACACCCTCTCCACTTTCTCTCTAACCCTAGCTCCCAAACGCCGAATCCCTTCTCCCCTCACCTCGCCATCGCTTCCTTCTTCATCCTCCTCACCTTAACCCTAATCATCTAGCCGTGGCATCCCACTTCCCTTCGTCCCCTCCACCATTTCCGCATCCATCTCCTCATTCTTCTCCCCCAATCTCGGCCTCAACCACTCTACCCTTCACTATCTCAAACCAAACCCTAATAGTCGCGGCGTCCTCCACCTTTTCTTTCTTTCCTTCCCAACCCTAAACCTAGAAAATGGCCGTAGCCCCAACCTATCCTCAAATCTCTCTCAATCAGAGATCCATATGAAAATCGAGTTATGCCTCAAGATCTCCGAAAGGGAAGTTTATGTTTTATTTATTTCTTTTATTATTTATGTTTTAAAATCACCATTGATTTCTTTCCCTTTTGATTCGCAGGTTTTGAAGAGGAACCAGAAGGCTATAAAAGAGGGGAGAAAGACGCATAAGGGGAGAGACTAAACCCTAGGGAGACAGAGAAGGCAGAGAACAAAAGACAGAGAACAAGAGAGAGCGAATAGGATAGAGACAAGAAACAGGGAGAAAGAACCTGTGAGGCACCATACCAAAGGTTTAAACACCCTCTAGTTCTAGGTTTTTTTTTTCCCTCCATCCCTTGTCTGTAATTTTTCCTGGGAGGCCGTAAAGCCCAGGTTCCTCCTTTTCCTCCTTCATCTTCACATTCTCTATTATATTTTTTTTTTCTTCTTTTTTCATCACGGTCTGTACATTAGACTGAAGTGTATATATTTTCTTGTTATTATTGTTATTATTGTTGTTGTTATTTTTGTGGCTGCTGCCATTGTTGTTGCTGTCGTTATTGTGTTTGTTACTGTTAACCTTAGCACCTACGGTCCCACGGTTTAGATGGAAATTAGGTTTAGGGTTTGGCCTTCCAATGGGGCCAAACCCTATATAGGGATCAAATTGCAAATATGTAATTAAGTAGGGTATAAACGCAAAGAGGGTTTTTCTTTTGTGAGGTTCTGTTCCTTTTTAGGGTTTGGTCCTCCAATGGGGCCAAACCCTCAGCAGGGGCTTATTTGTAATTTATTTTCTTTTTTTATCCATTTCATAAATCATCTTAAAGGAATGAAAGGTTAATGGGGGGTATAAAAGCAAAAGGAGAAATTTTCATTCTCACCCACACGTTTTCTCAAACACGATTAGTTTTTTTTATTTATTTATTTTATAGTTTTTGTTTTAGTCCTATTTAATTTGTTGGGCTGTGATTTAGTTCAAAAGAGAAGCCAGTAGGTTTATACCATGACTCATGAGCCTCTCTCCCCTTTTATTTCTTATTATTTTATCTTTTAAAATAAACGTTGTTTACTTCATAACAAATATTCTATGAATATTTTTAACTAGTTAGGAAAGAATCTTGTTACGTTGCTCCTTTTGATAATTGACAGATAATAGTAAAAATAAGTGAGGCCAGACATTTGTTTTTAGATTTAGGTTTTCCTGTTAGATTATTTTTAAGAGAATCTGGAATTGGTTTAATTATTTGCATTAATAATGATATTAATAAACGATAATAATTATTTGCATTAATGAGTTATTTGAGTTATAACCGTATTGTATCCATATTTTATTTTGCATATTAATAAGATTATTGGCTAGAGGTCCTGAAACACCACTCGTACGATTCGGTTATTTTGTGATTTCATCCATCATTTCTCCAAAAAAATAAATAAATAAATGAATTTTAATAAGGGAATTAATTCTTTAAAGGCAAACAACTTTTTTATAAATAATTTAGGGTACCATTTTTTGAATGGGCGTGTATGGGTGCTAATCCTTCCTTACGCGTAACCAACTCCCAAACTCAAATTTGGTTCGAAGGCCATTTTATAAAAGTTATTTCCAAAAAAGGTTTTTTTCCTACAGTTTTCCTAAATAAACTTTAGGTGGCGGCTCTATTTAATTTTTAGGGTGGTTGTCACAACTGGTCTAGGAGATTTGTCTGCCCAAAGGGGATAGATCTCTAAACCCAATGTATGTTCATTGAGTAACTTATTATCGATTATATTGGGTGAAGTTAATGGAGGTACGTTGGCGTATAGGTAGACGAAGGGACTAACCTGTCCCTATTTCAAAATTGTCATGAACTATTTCTGAACTTATTTTTTCTCAATTACCAAAATGGGTCAAGTGTTTTTTTTCTTAGAGACCAAAATTGGTCTTTATTCTAAACAACTGGCAATATATTTATGCATAATGAATATTGGAAGGTTTGTCTTTGTCCTATTTCATTTACAGTATTGCTTACTTTGTAATAACTCATAAATTGGAAATATGTATTTTAAAAAAAAAATGAATTCGGTTTCATTAGGAATGGTATGAATTGATGTTTGCTTGCTTTCTGAAATAACCGAAGCAAATGCTTGCCCAATATACTAACTCTTCAATTGATATAGACCATAAGGTTACAAAAAAACTGTCATCATTATTTATTTCAATTTGCCTGGCACATGAATATGATGCAATAGTAAAATTGTTACTTTCACTCAGCAATTCGTAATTGTGGTAGCTGGTAGAAGTTAGGAGTAGCCGCAGTGGTACAATAAAGGGAGTGAAACTATTTATTGTTCCCTTTATTGCTTGCCACCTGTGCCTTGTGTTTGTGGATCATGTTCATGAGTCCTCCAATCTCAAAAGTTCTCCATAAGCGCAAGCCTTTGCTCAATGAGACACAAGCTGAAACGATGTAACCTTCATTAGTTAGTCTGAACTCAAAGAAGTGAAGAAGAACACACATTTGCATTTATCTCAAAATCAACTGGAGTACTATAGTATAAAACTAAGGTGGTTATATTATATGCACATTATTTGGTGGCAGTTAGCTTTTGGAATTTGTCTACCATCTCAAATACTATTTTCTTTTTATCTTCCTTCAGTGTAGAGGGGCCAATTCAGATATGTTAGGCATCCATCCTTGGCTTTATGATTAATATCCTGCTTTATTTAGTGCGTTTAATCTTGAAACACAGTAATCAACGGTAGATCGAAAGGCAAAGGAGTAGCAATTATTGTCATTCAATTAATGATATCATAGCAGCTAAAATTTAGGTTGAACTGTCAACTAAGATATCTAAGATATATCTATCATATATATTATAGAAAATTGATGAGGAGCAGCAATCACCCTGTCATTTTGTGAAAGAAAAGTACCTAAGAAGTGAAGCATTTAAGAGGAAAGACTCTTGTTTAAGATATAGGAGTGAATTAGTTTATGAATACATGATGTGAGAGAGATGGAAACTGTTAAAATCCTATTTTGTGTACAATTACAACTAGTAAATGAAAATATAACCAAAAAAAAAGCCAACACAAACTTTCCATATGGATATACTCATTATCAAATGAAATCATTTTGAGCTAATTGAACCGTCATGTAATTAATGATTTGTTACTTATTACTACTCCTTTTTTTTTGGGTAAAAAATAGAAAGGTGAGGAAAAAAAATAACCTCTCAAAGCTATGAGGCGGGCGCCAATGACATGTTGGGACCAGCAGAGGCCTAATACAAAGTATTACTACAAAAACTCAGACCACAAGTAGTCTACTCACTAGCCCTACCAGAAGGTGCCAATAGATTTCCCTGGAGAGGATTGCCCAACAAGGGAGACTTTAGTGCCTTCGAGGGGATTCAGAACCTCACCCACCCATAAGTAGGTGAAAGTCGTTATTCTGGATCTCTAACCACTTGTGCCAGTCCCGAATGGCTTAACTACTCCTTAGTAACGAATAAAGGGATCAGCTGCTCGAAAGTTTATGGTATCACGATCCTAGGCTTAATTTATGAAAATGTTTTAACATGAAAAATTAGACAGTTGCGTTACAACTGCATCATCGCACATTTCTTTCTAAACTCTAAAGGATATATATCGTTTTCTAATCTACCAACATAAAATTTTTAAACTATCACTTCTGCAGTTGAACATTTTTGGCTAGATATTGTTAGGATTTATTTTCCTGATGAATCTTTAGTATAGCATATTGACGATCTTCTCTTCACAAGAAGGGGGGAACAAAGAGCCACTTGCCACTACGGGTGGGAATAGACAAGGTCGACCGATAGGGGCCTACTGCCTAGCTTACGTCAGGCCCAGGCCAGACCAGGATTTTTTTTAAATAGACAAGGCTAAGATTTTTTTAAAAGCATATTTAGCTAAAAAGGTCAGGCTTCGGGCCATCCAAAAGCCTCGTAGGCCTAATAGGCTAGCCTATTTAAGTAAATGTAAACAATAATTTTATATTACTATTATTATTATATTAGATTTTGTACATTCTGTCAAATCATATACTTGCTAACTTTTTCGATAATTTAAGCATATTGACTTACATAAATTTTTGAAATATTTAAAGGCCTTATTGCAAAATAGAATTTAAATAGACAATCATATAGTGTTAGATTCTCTAAAAGGTCATGTTAGACCTTAAAAAAGATTTATATCACATGAATAAATCAGAATCAAAACTTATAAAATTCAGCTCGTCTTATTATTTTCACTCCTATGTCTCATATCTCTTAGTAACAGTTATTTTAGTTTTCTTTTTTTTTATATAATTTATTAGAAATAGAACTTAATTTCATTGGTCTATCAGCCCGTTAGTCTATTTAAAGATCGGTCAGATGACTTATTCAAAGACGTTAATATTAAATAGATATTTAAGTAGGCTAACAGGTCATACCAGGCTTTCAAAAAGGTCAGGTCAGGCCTAACAAAAAGCCTATGACAGGTAACAGACCAGGTTTAGACCTTGAATTTTTTTATCAGGGCAGGCTTGGGCCTTATAAAGCCTAGTTTGGCCCAGCTAATTTTCACTCCTACTCGCCACTAAGAAAGACACAACATAATGCAAATATATCAAATAGTGGTTAGTTTAGTATCATGACTCTCAGATGAACTTGCAATGATAAGAATTTGAATTTTGTAGTCCGCCACTTTAAAGAAAGGATCTTATTTAATCGCTACTCTCGGAGTTAATTTCGGTCAACCAAAAATAAAAAACACATACAAATATGAAGATATCAAATACCAGATACATATATAGTCTAGTTACAACGTGGAATTTACTTTCTCGTTAGCATATTAATATCAAATTGTGGTGAAAATGGTGAATTTATATACATAATGCTCAAAACACATAATTAAGATGTAGGGAATGTTGGAGATCGAGAGTAATAGAATGGGAAAACTGAATATTCTGATTAATCAAAAATGCTATATACACCAGTTAGTTTAGAGTTTGCCACACTCTAAACAACCAAGCTAACAGACTCAACCAATACACCATGGGCTAGGCCCACTAATTACAAGTAAAGGCCCAAACTACAACAAACAGAAACAATACAATCCAACAAAAGCCTCCCTTAAACCAAATTGCTAACAGCAACTTGAGTTTAATCAGCAAAACAGAAAAATCAAGGCGAATTTACAGAAAAAATCATCAATGAAACAGTATCAAAGCACACTTAAACAGAAGCAGAAATACACATTACGCAAAGAAAGCAAGAAGAATGTAACACGCAGCTAACACTTTGCGGCGAAGATTGATCACAGTTTGCACACACCAAGCTCTTCACGCAATCTCTGAAAAGTCTCTGTTTTTAAGGGCTTCGTCATTATGTCAGCAACTTGCATCTCAGATCTGCAATGAATCAATTCAATCACTCCTTTCTTGACCAAGTCCCTCAAGAAGTGGAACCGAACGTCAATGTGTTTACTCCTCCCATGGAGAACTGGATTTTTTGACAGCTTTATAGTGGAGCTGTTGTCACAAAAGACTACAGAAGTCTCATTCTGTACTAGCTCAAGTCTCTCAAGAATTTCCCTCAGCCAAATTGCCTGACAGGCACAGTGAGCAGCAACTATAAACTCTGCTTCAGTGGTAGAGAGAGTTACCACTGGCTGCTTCTTTGAGGACCAGCAAACAGCACCTGCACCAACAAAAACACATAACCGGAAGTTCTTTTTCTGTCATCAGAGTCCCCTGCATAATCACTATCTGTGTAGGCAACAAACTCTCCTTTCCCACTGCTACTGTACTTGATTCCTAGCTCAATGGTGTCCTTCAAGTATCTGAGAATACGCTTAGCTGCCTGCAAGTGTACTTCAGTAGGTTTGTCCATGTATCTGCTAATTAAAGAGACAGCAAACATTAGATCGGGCCTCGTGGCTGTCAAATACATCAAACACCCGACCATTTGCTTGAAGTTTGTTTCATCCACTCTCTCCCCATTTCCTTCTCTGGTTAGCTTAGATCCTGGAACAATAGGACTCAGCACTGGTTTACATTCAGTCATACCGAATCTGTCCAAGATTTCCCTTGCATACCTTGCCTGATTTAGGGAAATTCCAGCTTCAGTTTGTCTTACTTGGACTCCCAGAAAGTGATTCATTTTACCAAGATCAGTCATGTCAAAGTGTCTCTTCATAGATGACTTAAATTCTGAAAACATTTGCTCACTATTTCCAGTAAAAATTAAGTCATCTACATAAAGACTAACAATTAACAAGTTACCATTGCTATTTTTCTTGACATACAAAGGTGTGTTCCGAGGGGCACTTCAAGAAGCCTTCCTTCACAAAGTAAGAGTCAATCTTACTATACCAAGCCCTAGGGGCTTGCTTCAAACCATATAGGGCCTTCTTTAGTTTGTATACTTTTCCTTCACCTCCTTTCTTCAAATAACCAGGGGGCTGGTCAATGAACACCGTCTCCTTAAGCTCACCATGTAAAAATGCGCTTTTTACATCTAATTGATAGACACACCATCCTTTTAACGCAGCCACTGCTATGACAGTTCTTATAGTATCCCATCGAGCAACCGGTGCAAATACTTCTCTGTAATCAATTCCATGCTGTTGAGAGAACCCTTTAGCCACTAATCTCGCTTTGTGCTTTTCAACTTCTCCCCTTTCATTGAGTTTTGTTCTGAATACCCATTTTACTCCAATCTTTTTAGCTTCTTTATGTAAATCTGTTAATTCCCATGTGCCATTTCTTTCTATTGCCTCCATTTCCAAATCCATAGCTTTCTTCCACTTATCATTTTTCACAGTGGATCTTCAGCTTGAGCAACCACGGCAAAACTGAATTCTTCTTCACTTTCCAGCCCATTGAATTCAGTTTCTTCAGTGACATAGTCATTCAAGTATGCTGGCTTCCTTTTGGCTCTCCCTTCATTTGGAGCATCTAATGTCCCACCAGAGTTACTTTGCTGCTGCTCACCAACAGAGTGGACAGCAACCTCTGTATTTGCTCTGGTTACTGCACCTTCACTGGTTGCTTCACTGGTTGTTGCAACTTCTGGGCCAGCATTGTTATCACTGGTTCCTTCTTCCCCTTTCTCTCCCAAATCAACCAATCGACCCTATTACTCGAGTCATTTTCTGCCAAATTTCACTTCTCATCTTCAGCAAACTTCACGTCTCTGCTAATCAAGATTCTTTTTGCAACAGGGTCATAAAGCCTATAGGCTTTTGACTCTTCACTTACACCCAGTAGGATACACTTCATACTTCTATTATCCAACTTCTTTCTCTGCATCTCAGGCACGTGAACATAAGCCACGCAGCCAAATATTCTAAAAAAATGGACTGCAGGTTTTGTTCCACACCATGCCTCTTCAGGTGTAGTATCAGTAAGTGCAGCTGTTGGGCTTCTGTTCTGCACATAAACTGACCATCTTACTGCCTCTGACCAGAATTCCTTAGGCAAATCTTTCTCAGACAGTATGCATCTCACCATGTTCAACACTGTTCTGTTCTTTCTCTCTGCAACCCCATTTTGCTGGGGTGTATAAGCTGCGGTTAACTGCCTCTTAATTCCATTGGAGCTGCAAAATTTGTTAAACTCATTTGAGGTGAACTCTCCACCTCTGTCAGTTCTCAAACAATTAATGGTACAGCCAGATTCTTTTTCAACTATAGCTCTAAAATTCTTAAAGCATTCTAAAGCGAGATTTCTCAAAGAAGGAAGAAAACCCAAGTCTTTCTACTGAAATCGTCTATAAAGGTGATGAAATACCTTTTCTTGCTGTGTGATTCAGGCTTAATTGGGTCGCATATGTCTGCATGGACTAGTTGAAGCTTCTGTGTTGCTCTCCACAAACTTTGCTTTGGAAAAGAATCTCTGTGTTGCTTGCCTTTCATGCAGTCACTACATAGTTTTGAGGGCTGACTCAGTTTGGGAAGGCCTCTCACCATACTTTTCTGCACCAGCATTTGAAGCCCCTTATGCCCCAAGTGACCGTATCTACAATGCCAAAGGTGTGCATTGTCCTCAGTTGAAATCTTGAAGCACGATGAAACTATCACAGTAGCAGACACTGCAAAATGCGATTGGAGGACATCCTTGATTGAAAAATTAAGCCCCTTTCACCATGATACACTTTACACAGATCCTTTTGAAATATGATGGTCAATCCCTTTTCTTGCAATTGACCAATGCTCAGGAGATTGTTTTTCAGATCTGGAACATAGTAGACTCCAGTAATCACTTGAACAATTCCTCCAATTTCCAATTTAACCCCCCCTTTCCCTACAGCCATCATCTTTGAGTTGTCCCCCAACTTCACAGATACTCTGAATTGATTGTCCAGGTCAAGGAACCAGTCTTTATGGCCGCACATATGGTTACTGCAGCCAGAGTCAAGAAACCACACCCTCTTGACTGAATCTTCTTCTTTATCAGTGTGAGCCATGAGCAGTAATTCTTCATCTTCCTGAAACTCTGCGTAATTAGCTTTCTCTTCCCAATTAGGGCATTCAGATTGATAATGCCCTAACTTGTGACAGTGGTAGCATTCAACCGAATCTTTATTGAATGGTTGCCTTCCTCTACCGCGTCCACCTCTTCCTCCGCCACGGCCTCTTCCTCTTCCACTGGTTCTCCCTGCACTGGTAACTTTCAGAGCCTGTTCCTCCTCCTTGTGCCCTTTCATTCTCTGTTCGTGCACCATTAGGCTGCTTTGAAGTTCATCCACCGATAGGGCAGTGAAATCATTTGATTCTTCGATCGAACAAACCACGTAATCAAATCTTGTGGTCATTGATCTCAAAATTTTCTCAACAATCGTCACCTGCTCCATTCTTTCTCCTTGCATTTTCATTCGATTGAAGATTGAAAGCGTTCTTGCGAAATATTCGTCAACTGATTCTCCCTCTTTCATCCCTAAAAGCTCAAATTCTCTCCTCAGCGCTTGTAGTTGGGCCCGCTTCACCTTTGTTGAACCCTGGTACTTTTGTTTCATGGAGTCCCAGATGGCTTTGGCTGTATCTTTATTGAGTATGGTCTCCATGATGCTTCGATCTATCGCCTGAAAGAGATAGTTCTTTGCTTTGAGATCCTTGAGCTTGCTTTCTTCTCCAGTCTTTATCTGTTCCGTCGTTGCTCCTGCCGGCGGAACGAAGACTCCGTTTTCCACCAAATTCCAGTACTCCTTCGATCGAAGAAGGTTCTCCATGAGCATTGACCAGTGATCGTAATGCCCATCAAATCTTGGAATCGAAGGTTGCTGAAAGTTTCCTTCCGCCATTGCTCTCGATTTCCTCTCGATCTTTCTTTCACTTCTCGAATGCTCACAATTAGGGTTTTTCGTATCAGGCCCCAATGGAGCTCTGATACCAGCTGTTGGAGATCGAGAGTAATAGAATGGGAAAACTGAATATTCTGATTAATCAAAAATGCTATATACACCAGTTAGTTTAGAGTTTGCCACACTCCAAACAACCAAGCTAACAGACTAAACCAATACACCATGGGCTAGGCCCACTAATTACAAGTAAAGGCCCAAACTACAACAAACAGAAACAATACAATCCAACAGGGAATGTTGAGGGTCACATCATTGACACCACGGCACTTACCATGAAGTTGACTTCCCATCTTTGCCAATTGTAATTTGCATAAAAGACAAATTACACTTACTATTATTATAAAAAAAATAGTAAACATTTCATAGAATTGAGCTAATGGCAGATGCCTGTTATTAGCAATGGTACAGTGTATGTGACGCTTGGATACCAATACGAAGGCATTGATCAACAAACAATGATTGAACAGGAAATGAAGGAATAGCAAGAAATAGCAATCTATAATTTCATAAAATTCTCTTAATACAAAACTTGTTTAAGCTCTTGTTATGCAAAACGGATTCGCAGTCAGTCCCGCTATAGGTGATCTAGATTGTCCGATTAAGTTCAAATGACCTGTATTCCAATTCTGTACTATGGACCAGATTTAGCGAAGTTAAAATGTAAACCGTCTGATGTCTGAAACTTCAATAACTACGTGACAGAATCCGGATCCAATTCACTTAATTGTATATTACAGAAATATAAAACTCTTAGCAGAAGGAAATCTTTGGTCGCGCTTTTTCTTATATTTCGCGCTGCTTTGGTCAAGCAAAGGAGTGGCTTGAATTATTTATTCCATTGAAATATATTATATTATAAGCAGCGAAGCATAACGGAGCACAAGAGGCTATATAATTTCAACCGTGGGACTTCCTTTTCCCTTGATCATTCCTGTGATTCGAGTCATATTCTTTGTTAGGGGTGTTTAAATGAACTATGAACTGAAACTGAACTGCCAAACCAAACTGAACCATTTTAACAGTTTAATAACTGCAACCTGCTTTTCATTTGAAAGTTTTTGAATTGAACTGTACAACAGATTGGTTCGGTGAACTCAGAGGACCGAACTCTCACATTCTATGTTCTCCTTTTTAGCTGAACGTTCACCCAACGCAAGTTAGAAAACCAGCCTTGTAGAACTTGACTGCCTCTTCTAAAACTAAAACTAATCAAGATAATCTTTCACCATTTTTTCTCAATAAATTAATCTTTCACTTTTTTGAAAGACGTCATAATCTTTCCCTTAATTTGCACCATTTTTTGTCATAAAATGAAATAAAGTTTACTGTTTTAATCGAGGCGGCATGATGAGACTGTGTCTTAATTTTGCACTTATTTACTGAATTTATTTATGGTTATTTGATAATTAGTTTTTTAATCTACCGTCAAAAAATAATTTATCATTTATTTATAGTTTATCTTCAGTTTTTTATTGCATCCAAAAAATCTTAATTTTTTTATTTTCATGAATTTTTGTCTATGAATAAATAAATATTTAATTATTTTTTTAAAACAAATTTGTTAAATAAGAATTTAATTGGATTATTTATCTAAATTTGTCCATCAAATCGTTTAGTCCATTAAAGATAAAAAAAACCCATTAAATTTAAAAAAAGCTAAATAAATTAAGAACAACTATGCACATAACTTGGATTAGCATTGGAGGTAAGAGAATGGATGGAGCCTACGTGGCAGGGTGAGTTCACTGCCAAAGGCAAAATGTCACCGAGTTATGAATGTTGGACTTCATTCCCTGTATCTTTGTCGATATTTAGTGGATTTACGGTTTGCCTTAACGTTGGGGTTCCTAGTTCATGAACCAAACTACAGTGCACTGAACAAAGAAGTAGTTCAGTTCAGTCCAAAAAGAAACACAAACAGTTTGGTTCTATTTCACCGATTCGTTTCTCCAGTTCAGTTTGGTTAGGTTCAGTTTTACCCATGAACTGAACTATGAGCAAGCCTATTCTTTATAGTCGCCAGTATCAACTTTCATAAGCTGTCTTCCCTTCATTTCAAAAGAGACCTTCAAAACAAGGGTATTTAATTCAATTTAGAGTAATGTTAGATAATAATAATTATAGAGAAGGGAAAAAATGATCTTATTAACCTGATAGAGAAAGCTACATATGATACATCCTTCCAGATCAAGTTTATTGTTTTATTGATTTTTACCTTGTGTACTTTTGATGTAATTGATTATTAAGCATAACATTTAGCTACAAACTAAAAATGATTTGAAATGCGTTTAAGCTTGTGCATATATATTAATGCAGATACTTTACCTCAGTTGGTGGTTTTACTACAACCACTCTGATCGTCGAGCTGTTGACTCTAGCTACATGAGATCCACATAAGCGAACTTTGTTTAGTTGTCATTCTGGTAGCATACCTTATTTAAAATATATTTTGAGAACATGCTTACCTGGATACAGTTCAGCAAAGAGGAAAAGGAAGATGACAATAAAAAATTTGAGCTTCGGATCCATATATAGAGAGTTAAATAATATAGCCAATTTGAACGATAACCGAATTTGAGAGGCAGGGGGAATATATGGTTTTATAATACGTATAGACATGGCACTGAGAAATGAATGATAGCATATGGAGCCCTTTTTTTCCTTTTCTTTTTCATTTTTTTCCTACTTTTCTTTTTAAGGGAGAGGAAAATTGGACTGGTATACTTCCTAAAAATTAATGAGTAGAAATTCTCGCAGGATACATGTGGGAGGATATGTGACGTGCCCTGATCTATATTCAAGTGAGATGATCGTGAACAAAGATAGTGTGATGGTATTAATGCCTATCCGGGATATGTTGGACCACTCGTTATTGGGCCGTTATCGGGCCACCTGGGTCACGGTCCAGTTGTCTAATTCTAAGCATGGGGTGTGTTGAGAGTCTCACGTTGGATAATTATATGATCTGATTAATGATTATAAGCGGTGGCGCTACCAGTCGCAAATCTCGACTATTTGATTTTAATCGTTTTGTGAAGTCAGATTATGAGTAGTTTGATCTTCATCAAAAGCTTGAGATAGTGCGACTGCATTATTTTTGCAACAGTGGATCCATTATTGGCGTGTGGAAAGCCAACTCTACTAATTAAATTTTAGCAACTTTATTCTGTTTGGTTTTTCTTGGTTCATTGTAAAATCAGGAGAAATTAAACTCTCTTGTCCGATCTGAAGTTTAGTTACTAATAAGTAATAAGTAATTCCATTGGAAGATAGTCAACCAAAGGATCAATGGTTTATAAGCGTGTACTACTAATTTTCATGCTAGCGTACTAGCTCAGACCTACCGGTTGGACCGATCCGTTCGGGAACCGGTGGGGTAACCGATTCGGGTGCCTAATTAGATCGGTCATGCACCTGAACTAGTGATGACGTCATTAATTTCGGCTTTGAACCCAGTGGCGGAGCTTGAACGGAAACCTTGGGGGTGCCAAAAAAAAAATCATTGCACACTCTCCCTCATCCTCTACCTTCCCCTCCGCCCTACCCTCTATTGAATATGACTATTTGTGTTTTGGATTCTGTTGTATTCTGTTGACAGTCCTGTTTTCTTTATTATCACAGGCTCTTTAGTTTTTTACCTTTCTTATTGGGCCATTATTGTTAGTTTGGCCCTTTTCTATTTTAGCCGTATCATACTGTTTGTTTTGGTCTGTATATAAGTGGGCCTTTGTACTATTCACTCAATTAATGAAATGTTATCATCTTCGCTCTTGCACTTCTTCCTGCGCTGCGAAATCCTAAAATTCGTCATGGCTGACGATTCAGTCAGCTTTGACATGACGAAGACGATTCAATCAGCTACGACCATGACGAATCTGCAAGCAACTCAAACAACAACTCACCTTTGAGTACTCATGCCATCAGGGAGAATGATTTTGGTGTATAAAAAAAATTAAATCTCAGCCAAACCGAATCCTGAAAAACTAAAAAAGCTTCTCTCAATAGAATTTTCTAGATAACGATAACGATGATGATGATGACCATGATTCCTGTGCGATCCGCGATGGAAGAGTGAATGCGATCAATGGAAAATGTGCAGATCGAGAAAGGAAGAAGAAACAATTATGGAATTGAAATCGGAACTTATAGTGTGTCGGCCTTCAAATGAGGTTCTAGTGTGTTCTGTTCAAACTGAATTTCACGATGCCTTCAATTTAGCAAAATTGATCCATTTAGCGATGCCGATGGGTGATCATGCGATGCTAGCAGCCGATGGGTGAGCTACTGAGTAAAGTTACGTAGTGGTGCAGAGAAACAAATCTATTGAGTCTTTATTGTTATAACTAGGGTCTGTCTTTGTAAGAATAAGTAGTATATAAAAAAATTGTTTTTAAAAAATGAGGGGTACTATGGCACCTGTGAGCTATAACTAAGCTCCGCCACTGTTTGAATCGGTTATACTCGACGACTCGGGGGTGACTCAGTGGTCGTGGTTCAAATTTTTTACGCTATACGAGTTCCCGCTTTAACTCGTCTCACGTTATCGCTTTAACTCGTCTCACATTATCCCATGTTGTGATCAAACCTAACCCACACAAATGTCAATGCAATTACTTTATCACTGCGACACTTATGCGTTTTGATAATAGTGTTACAAATATACTATATATATTCTTAGTAAAATACTTATTAATTTCATATAAACGGTTCATGCAGTTCAACTAGTGACCCACCAATCCGATCAGTGACCTACTGACCCAATAGGATGACTGAGTCGATGACTGGTTTGAGTTTTAAAGCATTATTTTCTACTGAATAGTAGTGCCATTATAAGTTCCTCTCGACTCGCCACATGAATTTTCAATATCCACTTGGAAGTGCCATGTTGTATGGCTACGGATAAAGATGGCTTCTTGGCAGTGAGCTTTCAAGGAAGAAAAAAAGTCATGCGGGTTGAAGCATGGGAAGCATGGTTATATTAGCAATATACGTTTCTCCTGGTATTTCAACACAGTTCAACCTGCTAATTATGCAGAACATAGAGGTATTTGATTTGAATTTGATTTTTCGCTCAACAGTACACCATCAATTTCACCCATTAATCATGGTACATAAGAAAGAAACGGATGATCAATATATGAGCTTGCAAGGAGATAGATATATGTCTAATTGCTACGTCAATTGAAACGTGTCTTGGAGCCACTAGCGATCTGCAAGTCAATATGATAAATCATTTCAAGCTCCAAAATAAATGCGGTGTGTAACGCACCAACTAGTAGTAGTACCCACGGGCCACTGCACTACAATGAGCCAGCCATATTGGATTGGAGATATCTCTATATCCATTCAATTGATACATGAGAGAAAAAGATAGTTGAAGCACGAGTAACAAAGAAAAACGGAGAGTCCAGTTATATTTTTAGTGAAAGTTTTTTTTTGTTTTTGCAAGAAAATAGATAAATGAGTTTTGACCGTGTGTCATTAGCGTAGTTTTTTTTTTAAATAGATAACAGATAAATAGATAATAGATGTGACAATTCCTCTTTGTGGCCGACACTTGCAAGAAATGATAATGCTTTTTGCATGCAAAGCTATGCAACATCATGGAGATAAAAAGGATGTTTTAAGTTTCAAACTGAGCATAATTATTTTGTTGAAATAAGTTGTCTAAAAATCCAAATCAGTACTGATGGATTAATCAAATCGATGGGTTTTGAGGACACATGCACTTTCGATAGTCTATCACGGATATGCTAAAATTTCGTTTCGTTTCTTTGGTATTTTTCTTCTTACTAAAATTCGTATAGTAGACGTCATTAAATTTATTGAACATAATAACAAAATTCATAAAGACAATGGTCAAGTGCATGGTTAAATCAGACTCTTGAAGTTTAAGTTTAAACGATAAACGTCAATTTGTTTCACTAAATTGGCGGAACGCAAACATAAATCGATCATGCGAAGATCTTTTAAAAAATGTAGTTATTGATAATTTATTTTCTTGTGTTTTAACTTTTAGATAAATAATTCATATCAAATTCCCTAATCATTGCGGCAGAATGACATTAAGGTTAATTAAATCATAAATGAGTTACGCAGTAGACTAGCTGGAAGTTCAACTTTTCAACCATAGGATCAAGTAGATCAGAAAACAACAATCCAATTTTAATCAGGTTGACAACGACGATTATGAAAACAATTTGTTTTGTGTGCAGGGGTCTTTGATCCCGCTCGCGTATCTATGAAAAGGGATCCTGGCTAATCCAGAGCTCGACCGGAAGGTAAATAAAGTTTAACTCTAAATTGTTCCATCGTTAGGAATCGAACTTGTTAACCACTCACACCCAATTATACAACACCAAACCAAAAAGTTATATAGGGCCTGAACGTCATGTGTCCATCTCGACAGAATAAAATTCACAAGAGACGACCTTGAAGAACTAAGATCCCAAAAACAGCATATGGTTTCAATATTGTATCTCAGACTATTTGAAATATAGGTACAAGAGGATAACATGATACTCATATAAAAAATAAGGAAGGCAATCTAACTTGTACTTTGTTTCTTGTGTCCATTAGTTTTGATAAATCGTATGTCCCCAAAAACTAAAAGTAGCACCCAGCCCTTTTAATGAGAAATAAGCACAAAAAGACCGCTCTGTAATATACTATATATCATACTGCCTTCGGCTGATAGCCAAAGTTGGTATCAGCACCAGTATACATATTCTACACGTGATTGCAATTGCAATTTGATTTCAGTATTTTTTCGAGATTACTAACTGGTACATTGTAAAGGAATTTGGAAGCAAATTGTCAGACTATGCAAGCACAAAGCATGGGCATGAAGAATAGAAAAAGGCTCGTGTTTATTGTCGCAACCAATTTCTTCACTCAATAATTCAGTTTTTTTTTTTTTTAGAAAATAAGGTTAATTCCGATTAAACAATGATGAAATCTTTTAAAAATAAACTTAATACTTCATAAACTTAAAGATAATTCTCCACAGTCCACACCACCCTTAAGCATAAATAAATTCATAAACTAAAAGCCAGTGCTAGCTCATAGATCCTCTAAATAGCAGTAATAAATAAATAAGTAAGTTCATTCATAAACTAAAAGCAAGTGCTAGCTTATCGATGATCTAAGCAGTAACCTATCCACTTGACAAGATTGGGACGATGCAGCTTCCCACGATAATTTATTTCATCCTGCAAGTTATTACAAAACAAAACAAGAAAATTAGCCAGTAAGCATGATTATATCGGTGGTGGTGCCAATAAAATAAAAGAGGATACCGGGTATAATTAATAAATAACAAGGCCCAAATCATAATTCTGGGTTAACTTGAGAGTTTGACAACTATTTGGACCAAGTTATACCACACCTATCCATAGCTGTCTTAAGCCGCCATTGATTATTGCCAAATTTTCTATATAGAAAAAAGTAGTATTTTTAGAGAGTAGAAAATTACAACCGGAAAGGATAGGGTATGGTGGCATACTCATGTGCAACAAGGACAAAAAAAAACAATAAATGAAATAAGGAATGTACCAGGACCGTGTAGTCTTTCTGCATATCAAATACGGTTGAAAACAACATCAGAGCTTTGGAAAAGCACCAGAGACATGCTAAAACATATCCCGTCTTAAAGAAAATTTAAGGCTAAATGAGACCCTTTGAAGATGTGTGCAATATGCTCCACACAACGGTACTAGAGAATGGCAAAGGTTGAGGCCTAGGGGATTCAGTGAAAGGGTCAAAGAGGGATTTACAAATGCATTTAAGGCTCGGAGAACTGCAATATCACTCAGCTCAATATACTGAGACTTATACCAAGAAGTAAAGTAATAATCACAGTTTAAATGATCCAATATCTACCATTGATAGTCGTCAATTGCCTCCTGATGGCAAAACCATCAATCTGTGATGAAGTAATAGTTATGACGTGCAAATTTCTTAATAAACAATGGAAAATGGAATTACGTGAATCATCCGGTGGGGAATGATGGCATTGTTTTCAGCCTGTGTGGCTTCCCTCCAGTGGGGAATGACAAGAGCACATTGCATATGGAGAACTGAATTAGAAAGTGGAATAAGAGGATGACACAAGGAGGGAGAGGCAGAGCCTGAGAGCAGAACCCCTAGAGAGACAGGATTGGGAGTAGTTTTGAAATTTCAGGGGTGGGGAAAAAAAGGCCATACCACTACTCATCCTTGTGAGGACTGAAATAAGCTCATTTTTTTTGTGAGGAAATATAGTCTGATCTATACTCTTAGAACCTTGAAAAAGTGAATCACACATATCATTCATCAATAAGCATCCCGTAAATTCTTCAGTACTTGGAGCATAGGCAAACCGCAAAAAGGATACTAGTTTCCGAAACTTACCCACAACGCTCAGTTTCAGCTTCTAGATAATCTTCAAGCACCTGAAAGTATTGCTCCTCGGACAACAACCCTTCACTGAAATAATTCACGAGCATGTTGATGTTAACAGACTATCCCAAAAAGATCACGTCAAATAAAGTAAAATAAAAAGCAACCTACATCCTATGAATCAGCAATAACATAATCAACATTTAAGTGATACTCCATAACAAACCGTCAAGGGAACAAAAAGGAGGTATTTTAACTAATAAATCTAATACATTAGATTTGCAATTTATTGATAAAAGTCAAAAGTGTAAGACACACTGTTAGGAACTGGAAATCTCAGACTCGATAGAAAATAAGAAGTGGAATTACAGGTGATCTTGTAAATAATAATAAAGCAAATAGAAGAAAAGAACAACATCTATCAATCAGCAGCTGAGACGTTCCCACGAGTGTAAAGCCAATTACAGAAAGAAACTCTCCTTCAACGATGGCCGGCCACACACAATGCCTCTCACATAATCCAGAAAATTCCCCTCTAAATGATACCCGCATGACACACCCATTGGACCATACATTTGTAACCAACTAGTCTATCACCGCTAAATACCTGACAGATAAAACATTATTATTCTTATTATTCAGCATGTATGACTTCATGACTCATACATTGACATTTGGACAATGGTTCAAGACTCTGGTCCCTAATAATAAACACATTTATCCCATACATATGTAGCATAGTATTACTACTATCACTAGAGAACTATAACTTAAAGCAGCCACCATAAATAATAAGAAGACATGAAAGCAAACCAAGATGAAAAATAAATAATAAAGGACAGAAAAATATGAAAACAATCATCTGCACCGGAGTCTATTCGAATACGTATTCCAAAAGGAAGGAGGGGGCGACGGTAAACAGCTACCACCAGGATGATGGATTTCATCATGGGTGCGATCGGCAAATTGATTGAGGCCGAGAATACATGGATCGCCCATTTGGTTGTGTCGGGTGATGAAATCATAGGTTTCCTGGAAAATGTTGAACCTGTAGCGTTTCTCTTCCTCCGAAGAGTATGTTTTTCCGTGCTTCTTGCACCAATTTTCGAACAGTTCAGAGATGCCTGTGTCGGTGGCGGTGGCGGTGGCGGTGGCGGAGGCCTTATATTCTTCATTCACAATTATTCTATTAGGCATAGAACAGAACACCTGCCGTTGAAGCTTGAAGGATACCTTTTTGATACCTTCCATTCGATACAATTTCTGATAGCAGATTGGAGGCACGCTCGCGCTCACGCTGCTCCCCAAAACTAAAAGACAACAACTCAGTTGGGCGCTTATTTTATGCTTGGTTGCGGTTGCGATTACTGTTGCCATTGCCATTGCCATTGCGATTTCGAGCAATACGTTCCAAAACGGAAAACCCTAACCTTCTGAACAAAGAAGCACAAGTTTGTTCGGCATTTATTATTTTTATTTTTATTTTTTATTTTTACTTTTTAATTAATTAAAAACTAAAAATCTTTATCTTTATAATTATAAAGGCTTAACCGCACTTTTAGTCCCCCTATTTTATCAAATCCGTAATTTTAGTCTCCTATTTTTAAAATCCTCAATTTTGGTCCCCGTTAATTTTTAAAAATTCTGAAATTGGTCCCCACCTCCAATTTTAGTCAAATTTGGGTGATGTGGCAGGTCAATTTCACCCACTTATTTTCCATGTCACTATTTTTCATTTTTTAATTCTTTTCATTATAAAATTTTATTCTTTTCATTCTTTCCATTTTCCATGTCACCATTGTTCCGTCAAAAAAAATTCTTTTAATTCTTTTAATTATAAAATTTTATTTAATAAATTAATTAAAAAAGCCCCTCCATCTTCACAGCTGCTGCTTCTTCCTTTTTCTCAGCCCTTCCATGGTCGACGACGGATCTGCAAGGTGAGGTCAAATATGTGGGGAGGTCGATTTCCATGGCCACCAGATCTGCAAGGTGGGGAGGTCGCAGGGGATGACCGGAAAATTTCATGCAAGGTCGATTTCCATGGCCACCAGATCTGCAAGGTCGATTTCCATGGTCCAGAGGAAGATCTCACGACTGGGAGTCCGAATCTGGTGTCCACCTTCGTGGGCCACCTTTGAGGTCAATGTCTTTCTTCTATCTCTGCTTACAACTCTGTTTGGCCACCTCCTACCCGTCTGCACACCGCTCTATCTGCTACCACCGCGCAGCTCCGCCCATCATACCTTGTCTCCGCACAAGCAACTCGCTCGGTGCGGCCTCTGCTTCAACAAAAAAGTGTAACCTTTGCTTCAGATCTGCCCAAGGTGCGCTAGATCTACACAAGTTTTGACTTTTGCTTGAATGAAGAAGAAGAAGAAGAAGAAGAAGAAGAAGAAGAAAGAATGTGATAAAGAGAGGAAAGATTATGTCGCACAGGTTGTTGAAAAATTTTGCCTTTTCCTTCGTTGCATTTCACGAGCGAATGTTATACTGAAAGTTGTAGTTTTTTTGTTTTTTGAAAGTTTGCTTCTTTGCTTCTTGTTTTTTGAAAGTTCAAGCAATTTTGATTTTGTAAACATGATAATGATAATAGAAAAGATTATGCTTCTTTATTTAATTTTGTTGAGTGTTGATTTTTTAGGTTTGCTACCTTTTGTTTTTGGGTTTTTTCTGTTCCGTTCTTGAACCTCTCGTGATTTTTCTATCAGTGATGGGAAGCACTAAGAAAAAGGAAGAAGATGGAAGATGGAGGAGCTTTCTCGAATTTCTCTTTTATTTTTATGATTGTATTTGGTTAATTTTATTTATTTAATTAAAAAAATAAATTAAATGATTTTTTTATTTAAATAAGTATTGCTGATTGTGATTATCATTTAAACCAACTGTACAATCCAGTCACTTGCCACATTACTGTTTGACCTGACACATCACCTAATTTTGACCAAAATTAGAGATAGGGACCCAATTTCAGAAATATTAAAAATTATGGGACTAAAATTACGGATTTAAAAACAGGGGACCAAAATAACAGATTGGTAAAAAATAGGGGACCAAAACTGCAGTTAAGCCAATTATAAAAAGCAAGGTTACAAAAAGCTGGGCCGACCGGCCGTTTGGTTGGACGGGAATCGGACCGCCGGTCAAGTCGTGCAATTAGACCGCTGAAAAACCGAGACGGTCAGGTTTAAGAACCGTAAAAACCGACCGAATCGGGTAAAACCGAAAACGGGTTCAACCCACGGTTCAGAACTTTTAAAAAAAAAAAGGGCCAAAACGGCATCGTTTAG
Organism: Calophaca sinica; assembly: GCA_037113605.1. NCBI lineage: Eukaryota > Viridiplantae > Streptophyta > Magnoliopsida > Fabales > Fabaceae > Calophaca > Calophaca sinica. The sequence goes on from CM073734.1 coordinate 124,491,552, forward strand.
GCTTTTTTTTTAACTTAGCCTCTATTTATAGTTGTTACTGTTAAGTGAAGTATAATTTTTATGGTGTGAAGTTATGAATAGAGTATCAGTTTATTTTTTGTTTATTATTTATATATATATATTGTATTAAATATTTAAAAAATAATATTTTATTCGAACCCGGTTCGACCCCGGTCCGACCCAAAAACCCTGAACCCTGGCCCTCTCCGGTTCAATCCCAGTCCGGTTTTAATTACCTTGATAAAAAGGCTTAAATATGAAAATAGTCCCCAAAAAATTCACAAAGTTTGTTTTTAGTCCCCCAATTTTTTTTGAAGGTTTTTAGTCCCCCAAATTTGGAAATATTTTTCCGTCAATCCCTCAAGTTGACGCCGTTAGTTTCGCTTATGTGGCGGGAACTAAAAACGAACTTTTAGAATTTTGGGAGGACTAAAAACGAACATTTAGAATTTTATAGGGACTAAAATCATAACGGAAAATTTTTGAAGGACCGACGGAAAAACATTTCCAAATTTAGGGGACTAAAAACATTCAAAAAAAATTTGGGGGACTAAAAACGAACTTTGCGAAATTTTGGGGGATTATTTTCATATTTAAGCCATATAAAAATAATAGTGTTTAATTTTGTCAAATCACTTAAATAAGAACTATTTAATGTCTTTTAGCATTTAATAATTATAAAGATCCTTTTTTATTTTATATGAAAAGGAGAGCATAATGCTGAAAACAAATAATTAAATCACTTAAATAATAACTAATTAATGCCGTTTAGCTTTTAATAGTTATAAAGATAAAGATTTTAAAATAAAAAAAAATAAAAGTAGCAAAAATCTAAAAAAAATAATTATATAAATCAAAGTGTTAATTGAGTTCGTTTACAAAATGAAAAAGAGCGAAATCCTGAAATATTATTATTATTGTTGTTGTTATTATTATTATTAAAAAAATCATATATCATAGTGCAATATAAAAAAAATATGTATCACAGTGATATCACTTTGTTAAATTACTTTTTAAAATATTTTCACAATTTTTTTTGTCCTCAATGTTTTTACAATATTTTATATGATGAGATATAATTGGATATATCTTTATCTTTATCTTTAAGCTCATGCTGAATATGAGATACTTAAATACTCTAATTTCACTGAAAAAGAAAAGAATATTTTTCACAGGAGATTGTCAGAAAGTTCACGCCAAAAAAGGTTGCATTTTTTTTGTTGTTTTTAAATCGATTTATCTATCCTAAAAAACTGAAATTTTATAAACAAAAAAAAATTAGAACAGAAAACTGTGAGCAAGCTCACGCCGAATACGTCTGTGATTATTCACAGAGTTTTGACAATTTGTCTCTACAAAGTTGATAAAAAATGTTACATTTTCCTGATTTCAAATTAATTTATTTATCATTAAATATTGTGATTTCACTTTAAAGAAAACAAACAAATTATTTTTTGAATAAGACACTATGAGAAAGCTAACGCTGAATATGCATGCGAGCATGCATTGAGTTTTGACGGATTGTTTTTGCAATGTTTATAAAAAATGGTTGCATTTTTTTGTTTTGAAATCGATTTACTTATCTTTAAAAACTGTAATTTCACTAGAAAGAAAATTGTTAACAATTTTTTTTAAACATGAAGTAAGGAAGCTTACGCCGAATTTATGGAGTTTTGACGAGTCGTCTCTGTAATGTTCATAAAAAAATATTGCATTTTTTGTTTTGTAATCGATTTACTTATCCTTAAAAATTGTAATTTCACTAAAAAGAAAATTAACAAAATTTTGTTTGAATAGGAAATTGACTATGCTTACGAGGATACATGGAGTTTTGACGGGTTGTTTCTGCAATGTTCATAAAAAATTGTAATATTTTTTTTGAATCGATTTATTTATACTTAAATACTCTAATTTCACTGAAAAAGAAAACAATTTTTTTCACACGAGACTGTCGGGAAGTTCACGCCAAATATGTCTGCAAGCATATATGGAGTTTTGATGGGTTATCTTTGTTATGTTCATATAAAAAGTTACATTTTTTGGCTTCAAATCGATTTATTTATCCTTGAATACTGTACTTTCACTGAAAAGAAAACAAACAATTTTTTTTGGACAGAAGACTAAGAAAGCTCATGTTGATAATGCCTATGAGCGTATATGGAGTTTTGACAAGTTGTCTCAGTAATGTTCATAAAAAAAAGTTACATTTTGTTTTGTTTTGATAATAGTAATAGTATACTTATCAAAAGAAAATATAGTAGGAATAGTATAAATATTACTACGTGCTTTGCACAGTTACACGTGTAACGTACGGGTGTATTATGTACGAGTTACATTAATTATAAGAATTGTGTCGTGTTACCTTAATATTCCCCCTGCATCGCACGGGTCAAAAACCTAATACGAGAGAAAGAAAGAGAGATATTAGAAACGTAGGGGTGGACAAAGTGTTGTGCCTCTCAAGGTTGTCAAACACGAGAGTTTAGACAGACTCATAGAACATAAGTAGACTCGACTCGTAAACTCGTACGAGTTTACCTAATGTTTAAAATAATATTAATGAGAAAGTCTAGGTAAACTCGTGGAACATAGGTAGACTCGACTCGTAAACTCGAACGAGTTTACCTAATATTTAAAACAATATTAAACAAATCTACACATCACAAATACTTACTATAATAGTATAATATCATCAAGACTTGCGGATTACGTATAATAAGGAAACGATTGATCTTCCTCTTTTTTATACATGTACGGAGCAAAACTTGTGGACTAAGTATTTGTTTTAAAAAAAAGAACGAAATGCATGAAATGATAGCGTTTTGGGATTTTTTTTTTTTAAATGTCAACACTGACTCGCTGACTCGGTTCAGACTTGCAAGTCAGTCCGAGTCTACCTCGAGTCCACTCGAGTTTATCGCACAATTGTGATACTTAGGGGACCCAATTCGCTCGAGTAGAACTTGAGGGACTAAAATCGCACAAACGCGATACCTAGGGACTAAAAATGCAATTAGACCTTAAATTTAAATTTATTAGATAACATTTTGGACAAAAAACGCACCGTTAAGATTGACAAATGATAGATGTTAGAATTGCAATGGCCTCCTTTGAAATCTATTTATCTATCTATCTATTTATTATTATCAAACTAATAAATAAATAGGCTAACAAAATTACAATTTTAGACATCTTATATTAATAACACCTATGCTTTTTAAGGACAAAAATGTCAATCTAAATAAAAATAAATTAAAACAAAAATTTAATTCACATAAAAAATTATTTTTTCCCACTTTTAACTTTATCTCTCTCACTTTTCACTTTTTTCTCCCTCTTTTGTTTCTTCTCTCTCACATCACGTTACTTTTTACACTCTCACATTCTGACGCGCCTCTGTTGATGAAAAGAGAATTTTTTTCTTCTCTTTCATTTTTTTTATATCTCTCTGATTCTTTCATTTTTTTTCCTCCCTCTGATTCTTCTATCTCTCATTCTTTCTTTTTTTTCTTTCTCTTTCTCTCTTTCTCTTTTTTTTTTTGGTGCATGTTTTTTTAGTAGGACATATGAGGCTAAACAAATGTTACGCTCTATTGGCATGAGCTATGAGAAGATACACATTTGTCGTTACGATTGCATTTTATTTCGTAATGAATATGCATCGTTAAAGTCGTGTCCTTAATGTGAAGCCTCACGGTATAAGAAGGAAGATTTGGCTCCATAGAAAGTTTTGTGGTATTTTCCTATAATTCCCATATTCAGGCGCATGTACCGTATTTCAGAAGATGCAAAAAACTTGACATGACATGAGGATGAAAGGATTCAAGATGGCAAGCTACGGCACCCGACAGATTCTCCTCAATGGAAGAAAATTGATATTGATTATCCTGATTTTGGAAATGAACCAAGAAACTTACGACTTGCATTATCTACTGATGGATTTAACTCGCATGGTGTTCAGAGTAGCTCCCACAGTACATAGCCTGTGATTTTGGTGATTTATAACCTACCTCCATGGCTATGCATGAAGCGCAAATATATGATGTTGTCTATGTTAATTTCTGGGTCGAAACAACCAGGAAATGATATCGATGTATACTTGGCTGCTTTAATTGAAGACTTGAAGCAAATATGGGAGATAGGTGTAGTGGTGTATGATGGGTATAAAGAAGAAAGTTTCACCTTGAGGGCTATGACTTTTGGCACAATTAATGATTTTCCAGCATATGATAATCTTTCGGGATATAGTACAAAAGGTCAGTGTGCATGCCCTATATGTGACGATAGTACATATTAGATTCGATTGGAACATGGTAAGAAGAATGTCTTCCTTGGGCATCGTAGGAGTATCCTGGTCGGGTAAGGGGCGTGGGATTTGGTGTCTCCCAGAGTGCTATCTTTGGATCACAGAAGCGCGTAAGACGCCATGCTGATGCTAGTGAAACAGAAGACTTGAGGAGAACGATAACTCAACTATACAGAAAAGTTTAAAAATTGGAAGATAGCAAGAAGGATAAGGAATCAGTGGAGAGGGATGAGCATGAGTCACCTATCCCTAACCCAAATAGTAATAGAGATAGTTGCACTATTGTGTGTCCCGAGGTAATAATCGTCAGATTTCTTTTTATACTTTTCACTTGAGTATTCAATGGTTTAACATATTAATATTTTGTTTATCATTGGTTTAGGGCATTCATGAGTGCAGCCTATATTTGATAAGCCAAACGCAATGAATGGTCGGTAAGGGTATGTTATATAACGAACCAGGTGTGTTACTACATAACCTACCCTTACCTCTCAATCATGTGAAGGTTAGAGTTGATGTTGCATTTGAGGGGGATGTACTATTGCCTGTACCACTGGAGGGGGCATATGTGATGACAGTGGAATAGGCAATAGGTACCTATGTGGCATGGCCAAACCACCTTGTAATTATAAGTCATATGGTACGTATTTGTTAATAAATATGATTCACTATTATATACTGCATATATTTATTAAAATAGGTGGTCACTAACTATTCCATGTATTGGAATGCAAAATATGTAGGTATCCCCAAAATCCAAAGCCAAGGACAAGGGCAAGAGCAAGCAGCCTACAACTAGCCCATTTGTTGGCAAGCAGCCAACAAATGGGTCATTTACATCTCCAGTGAAGAAGGTTATCGCATCTACCTCTAAGCCTCCTACATCTCCTGCTATGGATTTATAATTTATCTTAGAGTCTTTGTGACAACAAAGATGAATTGGGAAAATACCATTAAAGTATCAATGGATTAATCAATTTTGGGTTATGAGCACGCACTAAGAGCTGGTGCTAATGGTGCAATTCAAGAAATTCTTAATGACCACCTATGGTTAAGTGAAACTATTATTAGTGTATATCTCATGTACTGTATTAAACTTTAAAGTATCCAATATTTTTTTTATTCTTTCAACTAAATATTCATGTTATTGTTAATGCATTAATTTGTATGCAAGTTTTAATTTAAGGTATTTGTATAAAGAGATATTGATCCCACAAGGATGGACTCAAATGTTTGTGTTTTTGTGCCCACAACGAACACATATGGAATCATGGAATGCTGACATGTCTGAATATATAGTTCAGCGCTTGGCATTAGCAAATCCTGAGTCTGAGACTCTATTTTTGTCACCTTGTAACGTAGTGTAAGTCATTTAATTTAATATCACTTCATCAATGATACTAAATTTATTGAAATGTGTTTACCTACTTATGATTTTTTTCTCCAATATTTTTGTAGGGATCATTGGTTATTGTTAGCGATTAACCTGAATTAAAACACTGTGTACTATCTAGATCCATTGCATGTACAAATCAACCTGCGCAAAAAAATGAAAAAGAAGTACAATTAGTAAGTGTGTGTGTGTGTGTGTGTATATATATATATATATGTATGTATGTATGTATGTATGTATGTATGTATGTATGTATGTATGTATTTTCTTAATATACATATATGCACTTTTATGCATGTATTGGAATGGTTATGGTTTATGATTCTGAAATTGGATATTGGTTATGAATGTATTAGAATGGTTATGCTATGAACTTAAATATTTACAGATATTGTAATGTTGAAGTGTTTATTTGTTTATGTTTGGCCTATGCAACCCCTTGTGCTGGCTGGTATGGTATTTTATGTTGTTACAGATATTTTATAAATTTTGGAATGTCCATATTTTAGGGGAGACTCTGCCAAAATTTTGTTAGAAATTTGATATAGTCTGTGTGTCGATGTTAAGAGCAGTGGTTATGAATGTATTCGAATGGTGTTTTTTGGTTGGTAGAAATGATTATGAGTGTAAAATTGGATATTGAATGATTTTGTTTGATTTTGCAATTAGGGCTATCCTAATTTATCGAAGAAACAACTCTCGGTTTTCTAAATCGACTCCACCTAAATGGATACCGATAAAGGTATTTATACCAAATTTTTATGCAATTATTCAAATTACCAAAATAAAAACAATTAATTTCATATTTTTTACTTTATAGTGTTCTCACCAACTGAACTCAGATGATTGTGGCGGGTATGTTTTGAAGTTTCTCAATGATATTGTTGTTCATAACCAAACACAAATTCCAACAGAGGTATGTATGTAATAATTTCAAAGTATATATATATATATATATATATATATTACTTTTACACATACCATTTGAATGCATATGTTGAATTTTAACTTGATTTAATTTTCATTTCGCAATACTTTTCTGATTGTCAATTCAGTACATACTCTGATCATACCGAACTCAAAGAAGAGTGGTGTCGATATTTTGTTACGAATTTTATCATTTATAGGCAGGTAGAAGAAGAAGATTAATATTTAATGTTTTGGCGCGTTTGTTAAATTTGGTTTTTGTGAGTTTGGTGTTGATATAAGTAACATGCTTATGTGGTTAAAAAATTCTTGCACATTTGTTGAAGTTTAACATACTTGAATTGGAATAGGTTCACATGAATTTGGGAGTAAAATTCTGCACTATTTAGCACATTTGTTGAAGATTAGCATACTAGGTAGACTTGTAATACATGAATTTGGGAGTAATGTTTAGTTAATGTATTTTAATGTTTTAGCGATGATAATTTTGTCATTTGTTGAAGATTAGAATACTAGGTAGACTTGTATTAGCTTTTATTATGTTTGGCCTATGTGTTTTCTTCCACATTTTTTCAATGTTGCATGACAAGGATTTCCTTTTTATGTTGGCTAATATTGTATATATTTTATGTTGGCTGGCTGGTATGATATTTTATGTTGTTATAGGTATTGTATATATTTTGGAATGTCCATATTTTAGGGAAGACTCTGTCAAAATTTTGTTAGAATTTTGATATAGTCTGTGTGTTGATTAGCAGTGGCAGAAGAAGAATAAGAAGAAGAAGATATTAGTGTAATGTTTAGGTACTATTTGTAGCATGACATATGTAATGTTTAGTTAATGTATTTTAATGTTTTAGCGATGATAATTTTGTTAATTGTGACTTTGGCTGAGAATTATATTGTAATTTATTAGTGTTAATGCAATGCAATAGATCTGTACTGTTTCTATCACAAAAAAATATTTTAATGTTAAATTTGGTTTTAGTGAGTTTGATGTTGATACAATTGGGTTTTGATGACAATTTTGGTGTGCATTTTGTGTTATCACAATATTATGCACAAGATATCATGTGAATATGAGGGAAAAAAATAGGAGAATAAACAGCGCTTCATTAAGGAAGCGCTGCTTATTGCATATGAATAAGAAGAATAAATAGAGCTTCATAAAGGAAGTGTTGTTTATTGCATATGAATAACCAACGCTTTGTCCGCAGTTGTCAGCACAGTTGGTGTTGTGCATAAGTCTCGGACATCAAAGGCACGGGTTCGATCCCGCATGCCCTGCTTCCAAGCCCCCAAGTGGGTTTGTTGTGGCCACTAGGCCAAGTCAATAAAAAAAAAAGAATAACCAACGCTTCCTTAATGAAGCGTTGTTTATTCTCATGCAATAAGTAGCGCTTCCTGATGAAGCGCTGTTTAATGTCACTTTTCAGCAGCACTGCATAAATGTTATTTTTTTGAAATACATTCTGCAGTGCCTTTAAGCGATGTTTAAGGCAAAAAATGAGCGTTGTTTATTGCCAAAACTGTTGTAGTGACCATAATTTTTATAGCTGGTCAGTCAAAAAAATAGAGAGTAAATATTCAAATTGGTACCAACAAAATCACGGAGACCAGTTTAGTCCATAAAAAATAAAAAATACTAATTTAGTCCTTAAGAATCTCAAATATAGGTCAAATTAGTCTCTAATACAGACTAAAATATCCCTAAATATTATCCTAACAATGACTAATTTAACACACATTTGAAATTCTTAATGACCAAATTGGTATTTTTTATTTCTCAGGGACTAAATTGGTCTCCGTAATTTTTGTCAGGCACAAATTTGAGTATTTGCTCAAAAGTAAATTATAGTTGGCCCCTAGTAGGATTTAAGTCTAGCTCTATTTCTGAATACACATATAACTACTTTTGTTATAATTCTATTGTAATTTGTTAGTATGAACTTTTCAATGTTGTAGTAATCTTTAATTTTTCTTATGCAATATTTTATTTCCTTAAGGTTGTATTAAAACAATTAATGGTTAGTTTTTTGCCCCCTCTTGTGTGTTGAAGGCTACCTACTTTTGACAATTAACATATATATTTGACTTATAAAAAATAGAGAACCAATTTTTTAGTTCGCACAGAACACCTAAAATATCAGAAACGGCTCTGAAGATGCCTGGATACCGTTCAACAAAGAGGAAAAGGAAGATGATAATATAAATTCTGAGCTTCGGATCCATATATAGGGTTAAATATTAGCCAATTTGAACGATAACCGAATTTGAGAGGCAGGAGGAATATATGCTTTTGTAATACGTATAGACATGGCACTGTGAATGACAGCTTATGGAGCCCTTTTCCTTTTTCTTTTTTATTTTCTTTTCTACTTTTTTTTAAGGGAGAGGAAAATTGGACTTGTATACTGCCTAAAAATTAATGAGTAGAAATTCTTGGAAAATACATGTGGGAGGATATGTTGCGTGCCCCGGTCTATATTCAAGTGGGATGATTGTGAACAAAGATAATGCGATGGTATTAAAGCCTATCTGTTGGCGATGTCTAATTCTAAGCATGAGGGGGTGTGTTGAGAGTCACACGTTGAATAGTTATATGGTCTGATTAGTGATTACAAGTGGTGAAGTAACCCTCACTCCATAAGCTAGTTTTTGGGGTTGAATCATACTCATACCAGTTACGAATCTGGACTATCTGATTTTGATCGGTGGTCCAAATTTCAACTTTATGTTTTGAACTTTGTTCTAAAGTAGAACTCAGAGGATGCCGGAGTTGAAGCGCTGCAGAGGTCCTCGCGGTGGTCGACGATGGCATTGGGGTAGTTGTACCTGCAAATACTTCGATGCCTAAGTCAGTTAAGGTAGGAGATGAGGTAAGCCAGAAAGTGTGAATGAATCGTACTTGGATCGTGAAGGTGATCCTTTATATAGTACTCGGAGACGGTAATCGTGAGGTAACCGCTCCCGTGAGATCCAGAGTGCCATCAGATCATTTCCAGGCTGTGATGAGCTGGTGTGAAGATCTGGAGACCGTTGGATCTGCCACGTCGTCATAGCTCCGAAGTGGTCGAGCGAACTGGACGCAGAAATGGGCCTTCGGCGTGCGCTTGGCTGGATTGGGCCTTGACCCAATTCGGAACAATTGCCCCCCAAGTCGGTAGCTCGGGTGTCAAGGTGTCGACTTGTTGAAGTCTATGTTAGGGTTTTAAGGTGTCGACATTCGCCACTTCGATTTGAGGAGGGATGTCAGTGTTTGTTGGTCCGTTTCCACGGGAAAGAGGTGAAACATCTTCAAAACCCTAGGCGCGTGAGCATTAAATTTGAAATTCAAACCGTCACTTTAGCCGCCTTTGGGATTTAGAGCGTTGCGTTGTCTCGAGGCGAATCATAATTGCTCTGTGCCCCCTAGGTTAATAGGTGTGACATGTCATTAATCACGTGGTGAGGGGAGAAGAAGGGTCGCGTCGCTTGGTTTAGACCTGGGATTTATAAATACCCTTTCAATTTATCATCCTGTCTTTTCTGCTTTACCTTGTAAAACATCAAAGAGATTCGAAGCTTCGCCTTCTTCTTCCCCTTCTTTGGTGACTCTTCGTGCATTCACTGGTTCGTTTGTTTGTTCTCTAGTGGTTCATTCCCAATCGTCCGTGTTTGCTCGCGTTTCTGTTTCCCCAATTTCTCTGCAAACTTATTGCCCACATGTAACTCTCCTTTTCCCTTCACTGCTTTTCCTTTCATTGTTTTGAAATGGGTAGCAAATTAGGAATTTTTGGAGAGATCGTCTATTTGTCTTCTTCGTCTTCTTCTTTATCTGGGTTTTCCACTTCTTCTTCTTCTAGTGGTTCTCCGAAGAGGCAGAGTGATAATGTCGATAGCGGTCGTTTATCGCCAAATGGCAGTCTCGCTTTGGGGAAGAAACCTCTTCCCCAGTGGTTTACCCTCCTCTGGGGATCTTTGAAGGAGATTATGAGGGTAAAGAAGTGTCTCCGGTAGATCCCGCGGATATTTAAAAACTTTCTTTAAAATTAAAGCAATTCTTCGGGCGGTCTTTCACCGAAAGGGAAGTGGGGGAGTGGTTGATAACTATAGATAAGTGTTGTCCTGATTTTTCGGGAGGTGCTTTGGCCAGGTCGGAGATGCGAAAGAAGATTCTTCAGAGGGACGATTACCATCTTCCCCCCAAATACTGGAGATTTCGAGTGGGTTGAAGAAGACGCACTCTGTACCTGCTCTTTTTACTCGTCGAAAGAGGGATTTTTATTAATGTTGAGGTCTTTGGATGTCGGGGATGGCATCCGTAACTTTGAAAACTGGAAGGTGTGCCGTCCCAACGTCGACGCTCGGATCTGCTCGTACTCCGATGAGATATTGATGTTTATGTATGAGGTCCTCTTTAAAGACATGGGTTTTAGGCTACCTTTTTCTGCTTTCGAGGTGGCGGTTTTGCATCATTTAGAGGTCGCCCCTTCCCAATTACATCTGAATGCTTGGGCGTTTATTATGGGTTTTCAGCTATTGTGCCCCTATTTAAAAATTGAACCATTGCTTGAGGTATTCTTTGCTATTTTTTCTCCTTTGTGGACCAATGAAAAATCATCAGACCGCTAAGGGTGGGTTTCGCTGAAACAAAACGAAAAATTCTTCGAGTTGTTCTCGGAGTCTCATCGTGGTTTCAAGTCGAAGTACTTTATCGTCTAAGCGGTCAGTGATGCTGCTATGGAGAACGCCTGTGTTCCTATGGAGGAGCTTGACGAGGACGGACAAGTGGTAATCAACTGGCAAGAGAGGTTCCCGCTCTGTTGGACTGATAAACACTTCGCCAGGCATACGAGTGATTTCACTTTTAAAGTTTCCGAGCTGGGTGACAATGAACGTTTCAGTTTGAAACAGATACGGGGATTTGTTGAGTAACTCGAACCTCGGATATCCATCAAAAAGGGAAAAGAGGTGTTTGAGAAGAGGTATATCGACACTTGTCGCCTTCTCAAATGCCAAAGTCAAAATGAGGCTAATGAGTGCTTAGGTAATTTCATAGAGATCTATTTGTTGACATTTTCCCTCTTATCCTTCTAACTTAATTTTGCCTTTTGCATATTCGATGGAGACTTCCGCATGTTTGGCGAGTCTGAAGAAGAAGAGCTCTGCTGAGAAGACTTCCTCTCCCTTGGTTGGAGAAGGTTCTAGCCAAACCGGTCCAATTCTTATCCCATCTTCTGGGGTGTCGCTCGCACTCATCAGGGCTGAGTCCACCCCTGCTCGAGATCAGGGTGTAACGGCCCGAGCTCAAGGTGCAGCTTCAACTGTAACAACAAATGCCGTGGAAGAGATGTCTTCATCCTTGAAGCGGGTTCCCGCTAAGGTGACTGAAGAGCCTTCTGCTAAGAAAATGAAGAAGCCACATCCTCCGCCCAAGACCTCGGCCCTTTCTGTTACTTTGAAGATTGGTGAGAATCCAAGTAAAGGAAAGGTGACGGTTCGGTCTCATGGCGAGGTTCCCCCAGTTTGGTCTCACAGTGATGTTGTGAACTCAAAACAAGTTACAGGCTTGATTCCTCCCTCTGTGAAGACTATTTCAATGAACTCTCAGAGAACGCCAAGGACAATTTGTTTTTTGAGAACACGACCTGGAAGCTATGCGACCTGCTACTTACCAACTGGGTTTTTGAGAAAAACCAGCATTTGGAAGTCGAGCTTGAAGGCCTCCGCAAAAGCAGGTCAGACTTTGATGCGAAGATCAAGTCTTTGGAGGGACTTGAGGTCGGTCTTCGTGCACAATTGGAGTCTGCCAAGAAGGAGACAACCAAGTTCAAGAATGAGGTGACCAAGGCCAAATGTGAGGTGACCAAGCTGTCGAAGGACCTCAAAGGCCTTTCCTTCGAGAAGAAGAAGTTGATTGAAGAGCGAGAAAAGCTCTCGCAGAGGATCAGGGACCTCCAGAAGTCCGAGGAAAGCTTAAAGTTGGAGGCTCTCGAGTTCCAGCGCAAAGTGGACGAGTTGACTACCGAAAATCAACAACTCTCCAAGCAAAATCAAGAACTCTCCAAGCTTTCTGAAGAGAACAAGGTTTTGAAGGCTCAAAAGGCGGTTGTGGATGATCTGATTGTGAAGGCTGGGGATGAATTGTTTGGTAATGACATCGCTCAAATTCGTCTTCTTAACCCGGGCGTCGTCCTCAAGTTAACTGGGATGACTCCGGTTGGGGTAGTTGAGGGGAATTCGATCGCGGATACCTCAACGAAGGAAGTCCTTCTCACTGTTCCTACTCCGTCTTCCAAAGTGGCTCCTCCTCCTAATCCATAGGATTTTCTTGTATTTTGTTGTTCCCCCCTTCTGTAATGAAACAACACGGTTACAATTTAAATCAAGGAAATTTAATTTTGATAAAATGTTTACCTTTTGTTTACTTCGCTTTTCGTTTTATTTGGGACATCGTCGCTCAGGAGGGTTTACCCTAGCCAGGGGCCCCTCCTTCCTCCCTTCTGCCAAGGTTTTTGTTCCATGCAGAGTTGGACGGGTTGGGATGTTCATCGATATGTTGGCTAAACAGAAAGTGACATTGTTTCCCATTGATTTTGACTCTCGCTTCTGTTTTCTAAATAAAACAGTGGAGGTCATTCGAGTGGTGGAGTTCCAGTGATTCCTACACGATTGCAAAGTGAATACTTTTAATGTGTTTTTATTGCTTTAAGACTTACATGTTTCAGATACATTTTCATTACAATAGTCTTTTTTTTTTACGCCTAGCTATAGTATTTCTTCAGTTAGCTGCATTCCAAGTTCTTTGAATCGGCTTGCCCTGCAATATCTCGAGGTTGTAGGCGCCAGTACCAGTCTTTGTACTGACTCGATAAGGGCCTTTCCAATTAGGCGCGAGCTTTCCTCGTGAAGCATTCTTTAGACCGACGTCTGCCCATCGGAGGACGAGTTTGCCAGGCGCGAACTCCCTTGGCATGACATTTCAGTTGTACCTTGCTGCGATATTTTGCTCGACTGCGATCTCGTTGAGCGCTGCTAGTTCTCTGCATTCGTTGAGGAGGTCGAGTTCTTCTCGCAAGTACTGAAAATTATTGATGCTTTGTTGGGGATATGAAGTCCTCCAACTTAACTCTCCTGTCTCAACAGGAATGACGACTTAAGTCCCGTATGTGAGATGAAATAGGAATTCTCCTGTTGTTGAATGTGGAGTTGTGCGATATGCCCAGAGCACTCGGGGGAGTTCTTCTGCCTAGTTTCCCTTTGCTTCGTCTAATCTTCGTTTCAAGCCTATTTGCGGCCTCAGCTTGACCGTTTGTTTGGGGGTGTTCTACCGAGGTGAAATGTTGTTTAATTTGGAGTTTTTCCAGGGTTTTTCGAAAAAATTGGTCTGCAAACTGAGTTCCGTTGTCGATGACTACGACCTCAGGAATTCCAAATCTTGTTAGGATATACCTCTTGAAGAACTTAATCAAGTTCTTCACCGTTATCTTTGCCAGTGCTTCTGCTTCCACCCACTTGGTGAAGTAATCTACCGCCACAGCTAGATACTTCACTGGACCTGGAGCCATTGGAAACGGTCCAAGGATGTCTATCCCCCAACCAAGGAAGGGCCATGGAGTGGAAAGGGAAGTCAGCTCTGCTGGAAGAACCAAGTGGAGATCGTCGTGTCTCTGGCACTTATCGCACTTCTTTACGAACGACCTCACATCTGCCTCTATTATTGGCCAATAATATCCTGCTCGAAGGACTTTCTTTGCAAGGGAATGTCCTCCGAGGTGTTGCCCACATATGCCTTGGTGTACTTCGGCCAGCGCGTACTGGGCTTCGGCACTGCCGAGACATTTCAAGAGGGGAGTGGAGAACCCTCTTCGATACAAGATACCCTCGACGATAGAGTAAGAGCATGCTTTCTTTCAGATTTTGGCGGCCTCTTTCTCGTCTATGGAAAGCTCACCGAGCTGAATGAACTTTTGAATTGATGTCATCCAATTATCTAAAACGTTTACCACATCATCAACACTTGGATGGGAAATTGCAAACCAGAATTTTGGAGGAATTTCTGCCAGTTCGACGGGTGTAGTGTCGACTACATAGACGATGCTGGGTTTGGCCAGTGTTTCCTGTATCACAGGTTTATTGTTCCCGGAGGTTTGCGTGTTGGCGAGTTTAGACAAAATGTCTGCTCGGGTATTTTGCTCTCTCGGAACATGAGTAATCTTGACTGCAGCGAAGTCGCTCATCTTTTGCTTTACCAACATGAGGTATTTTTGAAGGAGGGGATCCTTGGCTTGATACTCTCCTTTGATCTGGGATACTACTAACTGAGAATCAGTTCTGAGTTTAACTTCTTTAGCACCGAAGTCCCAGGCTAGTGTCAGCCCTGCCAAACACGCTTCATACTCTACTTGGTTGTTTGAGGTGGGGAATGAAAATCCCAGGGAGAACTCGACGATCAGTCTGTCGTCGTTCTCAAGTAGCAATCCAGTGCCACTGCCCTTTGCGTTGGACGATCCGTCATGAACCGTCCATTTGGAGCATGGTTCTACATCTCCCAGAGTCATCTCGGTAATGAAATCTGCTAGGCATTGGGCTTTAAGGGCTTGGCGTGATTTGTACGAAATCTTGAATTCGGACAACTCAACAGACCATTTGATCATACGTTCTGCCAGGTCAGGCTTGTGTAAGATCTGTTTGATCGGTTGGTCTGTCCGAACTACTATGGGATGTGCCAAGAAATACTGTCTCAACCGTCGAGCTGCGACCACTAACGCTAGCGCGACTTTCTTGATTTTTTGATATCTCAGCTCGGGCCCTGAAGTGCTTTACTTACGAAATAAACGGGTTTTTGCCCCTCGTTTGTTTCACGCACGAGGACAGCGCTGAGAGCTTCATCTGCTACAGCCAAAAAGACATAAAGGATCTCTCCTAAAACCTGGTCTTGTCAGCACGGGTGGTTGAGACAAAATGTGTTTCAGCTGCGACAAAGCTTCTTCGTACTCGGGTGACCATTCGAACTGGATCCCTTTTTTGAGTAAACGGACGAAGGGTAAGGCATGTTGAGCTGATTTTGAAATGAACCTCGTTAGTGAAGCGAGCATCCAAGTAAGTTGTTGGATGTCTTTCTTCAACGATGGTTGTTGCATCTCAGTAACAGCACATCACTTGTCTGGATTTGCTTCAATTCCTCTCTCGGTTAATTAGAAACCGAGGAATTTTTCGGCTCGTATTCCGAAAGTACACTTTTCGAGATTGAGCCGCATGTTGTGGCGTCGGACTTCGTTAAAAACTTCTTTTAGGTCGACGACTTGGTCGATCTCTTTAAATGTTTTTACGATCATATAGTCCATGTATACCTCTAGCATCTTACCGATCTGGTTTGTGAATATTTTGTTCATCATGCGCTGATAGGTGGCTCCAGCATTTTTTAGGCCAAAAGGCATTATTTTATAGCAGTAATTGCCTTTATCAGTCATAAATGTTGTTCTTTCTTGATCGGTTGGGTGCATTAGGATCTAGTTATAGCCAAAGTATGCATCCATAAAGGATAACAATTTAAAACCGGAGGAATTGTCGACAAATTTGTCGATATTAGGGAGGGAATAGGCGTTTTCCATTAGACTTTTTGACTAGTACAACGTTGGAAAACCATGTAGTGTATTTAACCTCCCTAATGAACTCGGCCTTAATGAGGTCATCAACAACTTTAGTTGCGGCTTCAGCTTTCTCAGGAGCTTGCTTGCGACGCCTTTGAGCCACCCAGCGGGCTTTGGGGTCGAGAGCAAGTTGATGGCAAGCGATGTCAGGAGAGATGCCAGGCATATCAGCAGCGGTCCAAGCAAAGAGATCTGCGTTGGATTTTAGACATTCTGTCAGCTGTAGCCTAACCTGTTCGGGGAGATCGACACCAAGCTTCACAGTCTTCTCAGCGTCATCACCTAGCTGAACCCGAATGAACTCACCACCAAGAACTGGCCTTTTAATTTTCTGCTGGATTTCCTGAGCCAGGGGATTGTCTTCCTTAACTTCTTCCTCGAACTCAATCCTGGCGTCGAAGTTAGTGAGGTTAATTTGATCAGCGGTCGTACGCGAGTCAAAATAATTAAAAGATTTACTTATAGTATTCAAGGCAAGAGACCTTGGTCGTCTCACGATGACCTCTAACACTAAAATTACCAAATTCAGGAAGTACAAAAATCAACAATAACGAAAAAAGGGGGGTTGTGAAAACAGTTTCTGTTGAGAGAATTATCAGATTAGAGAGACAGTTGATTCACCGGTTTCCGGGTGCTCGTCTTGGATTTATCACAGGTTCTAAATAACAACAATTCATTCAATTTCAGATTCACAGTTGACATAAACTAACTAAACAAGCGTTAATCAGTTTATACGAATTCACACCGTTTCAATCAAGCGCCAAAACAGCGGGTTCAATCGGTCACGGGAGCGGACAAGCGCCGTCTAAAAACGCAACCAATATCATGACAGAATTCTAATCAACCCTCTATCAATTTCTACTCGAATCAATTAATTTAAGCAATCAACCAATTCGAAATAATAAAAGTTACGAAACAGATGCATATAATCAGCGCTCATACACAATCTAATCGCGTTTCACAATGAAGACAGAACAATTAACTAAGCAGAAAACGAACTGAATAAATTGCATACATTCAAACCAAATTCGAAATTGATAGAGATGGAATTAAAGAAATTAAAACGAAATTGTATTAAACATTAGACACCGAACCTCAAAAATCTGTAACGACAACCTTTCACCGATGAATCAACTTAGGAGCTTAGGCTTCCATGACGGCTAGAGCACAATAGTTTCGTAAAATAAAACGTAAGATGAGATAAAACGGCTGATTAGTCTATTTTTAAGTCTCAACTCAAAGAATAACCTAAATCCCTTAACGGGTTATAAGATAAAAGCCCGATAAACGACCAAAATTAGGCCCAAAACCCGTTTTACATTTTACTGCGTCCGTAATTCGTAGTTTTGACATTGAAGACAACAGAATTGGGTTTCGAGCCCAACAGGAGAATTGTAACTCTGTTCCTTAGCTTTCCAACGCATGCTCGTACGCCTCAATCAGATAACTGTTGCCAAAGTTATGGCCTGCAGAGTGGACAGGGGTCAATATGCAGTAAACACAAAAGTTAATCAATAATTTACTATACTGCTCAATTAAGACCCAAAGTCTAGAAATGTGCTAAGACTTAGATATTAGGTACAGAACAAAATCAAAAACACTAAATGCAAAGCTATAAAGAGTGCATTAAAATGCACTGATCAGGTTGACCTCCGAAGCAGCTTTTGCCTTGGCAGGCTTCTTGACAGATGGAGGTTGTTTCACTTCTTCTGACCAGTCAACCTTCAGAGATAGGAGATAGAATCTCCTAGCCGCTTCGAGATCCGTTACGACAGTGACGACTTTGTCGCTGTCACTATGGAAGCGCATCTTGAGATGGACGGTAGAGGTCACCGCTCCAAGCTCGCCTAAGGTAGGAAGCCCAATGATGCAGTTGTAAACGGACTTGTAGCGGAGTACTATGAATTGGACCTTAACGGTCTTGGAAGCTGGATCCTCCCCGAAAGTTACCATCAGTTCAATATAGCCTAGAGGCTTTGTTTTGGAACCGTTGAAACCAGTCAGATCGGATCCCGAGTATGGAACGAGATCCTTCTCAAGCAACTTCAGGGTCCTAAATAGGTCGTGGAAGATGATATCCGTCGAGCTCCCCTGATCGATCAATATCCTCCTGACGTCAAAATTGGCCATGTAAGCCTTGACTAGCAAGGGGATCAGATAGTTTGGCTTCCCATTTACCAGATCCTCGTCATAAAAGGCGAGGGGTGGTCTTCCTTTATGCCTGCTGGGGAAGAGGGAAAGATGTTGGAAATTGTCATTGCCTCCCGTAGCTTTCGCTTTGCCGAATTAATGCTAGCGCCTCCCTTGTCAGAAAATCCTCTCGAAATGACAAGGGCGACTGGTGGAGGTCGAGGCCTTTCTTTGGTCTCCTCGGACTCGGGACCCGCTCCGTCGAGGTGATCGGGACCTTGATCTCCCGTCGCCTAATCTTGGCTTTGCACTTACATATTTCGACAACTTCCCTTTCTGGATTAATTTTTCTATCACATCTTTCAGCTGAAAGCAGTCATCAGTATTATGCCCGATGCATTTATGGAAACGACAATATTTCGACTTGTCAGCATTCGGCCTCTCTTTTGAGTGGTTTCGGGAATTTGACTCCCGTATCTCGGAACTCAGTGTTAGCGTATTCGTTCAGAATACGCGTCTGCGTCGTGTTCAGGGAAGTGTACTCGTCATACTTTCCGGGTGGAGCTCGGTTTTCTTTGTCTTTATGCGACTTGTCCTCAGGTTGTCCGCCAGCCTTCTCCTAGGTTTTGTTCTTGACCTTCGACGCCATCAGCTTTTCCTCTTAGTTTATGTACTTCTGGGCCCTTTTGAGGAAGTCGTTCAAGGTTGTTGGTTTGTTGACACCAATGTTAACACTGAACAAACTGCCCTCTATTAAGCCTTGTTCAAGGAAGTATAACTTCATTTCGTCAGAGCATTTTTTCACAAAGATCGTTTCTTTATTGAAGCGTTCAATGTAGCCTCTGATAGATTCATCTTTTCTCTATTGAATTGCAGTGAGTGCTACCGTCGACTTCGGTTGCACCTTGGATGCGGTAAAATGGGCAAAAAACTGATGAGTAAGCTTGGACCAAGAGTCAATGGAGTTTCTCTTGAGGGCTTGGAACCAAGACAAGGCTGCTTTCTTCAGAGTCAGAGGAAAGATCTTGCACTTGACCGGTCCTTGAGCACCTCTGTAGCCCATGACAGTGTCGAAGCAGCCAATGTGCTCATCAGGACCCGTGGTGTCGTCGTAAGAGTCTAGAAAAGGAGGTTTCTGAAGGTGTTTTGGGATTTACAATCTCACGATCCTGGTGGTGAAGGGGCCAAAAGTCTCGCACCTGTCGTCTGCTTCATCACTCTGCGTAGTAGTGGAAGAGTGAGATCGAGCCCGGTGGCGACGGGAGGTGTGCTTAGCCGACTTTGCCCGACGTCGCGTGACAGTGGTGGCACGACGAGGCTATGTGTCACTGCTTGCGGTGGTACCTCCATGATGGGGACAGTGAGTTGGAGAGTGGCGGTGACGTAGCGGAGAACGCATTGCCTCAGGGCTTGAGGAAAGGCTGTTAGGTGAAGCTCCATCACGCAGCATTTTTTCAGTTCTTCTTACACCTCGAGGAGAGCGGATCTAAGATCGAGGCAACGATTTACGATGGTGAGGCAGAGAACGATTGAGAGACCTGCTATGGTGGAGTGTGGCATATGGAGAATGATGTGGAGTCATGCCATGGCGACGACAATGAACAGAGCGGCGATTTTCGGATTCTCTGGATCGCTGGGGCGACAGAGAAATCTGATCCTGCCTGTTCTCGATTTGTGTTGCAATGCAAACGAAAATCTCTTTCTGTTGGTTCTCCATGAGATCAAGGCGTTGGTTCTGAACCTGCATCGCTTCAGTATGTTTTTGCATAAACTGACGAAATTCACAGAGGAGGAATGCTGCGACCGCCGGAGCGGTTTCATTTTCTGTAGTAGTTGGAGTAGTGATGAGCGGAACATCATCAACATGAGGCAGAGGAAGGTTCCTCGGCCTTTCATACTCGACGGTGAACGGTATTCGTTCAGGCTGAGGCGAAACCACTGGAGCGATCGGAGGATTTGGCGGATTCAGGTTCGTGCGGAGATGAGAACTGTGAGTAGCGATGGTGCGCTTCGATCCAGTCATCGTAGAAGACGAAGGTAACTTCGTAAAAGATGAAATGGAAGTAGATTCCCACAAACAGTGCCAATGTTCTGAAGTAGAACTCAGAGGATGCCGAAGTTGAAGCGCTGCGGAGGTCCTCGCGGTGGTCGACGACAGCATTGGGATGGTTATACCTGCAGATACTCCGATGCCTAAGTCAGTTAAGGTAAGAGATGAGGTAAGCCAGAAAGTGTGAATGAATCGTACCTGGATCATGAAGGAGATCCTTTATATAGTACTCGGAGATGGTTATCGAGAGGTAACAGCTCCCGTAATATCTGGAGTGCCGTTAGATCATTGCCAGGCTGTGATGAGCTGGTGTGAAGATCTGGAGACCGTTGGATCTGCCACGTCGTCATAGCTCCAAAGTGGTCGAGTGAACTGCACACGGGAATGGGCCTTCGACATGCGCTTGGCTGGATTTGGCCTTGGCCCAATCCGGAAAAAACTTATTTTTTGAAGTCAGGTTATTTATGAGTCATGTAATCTTGATCAAACGGTTGAGATGGTGTGACTGCGTTATTTTTACAACAGTAGATCCATTATTGGCATGTGAAAAGCTAACTCTACTAATTAACTTTTAGCAACTTTGTTATGTTTGCTTTTTCTTGGTTCTTTGTAAAATCAGGAGAAATTAAACTATCTTGTCCAATTTGAAGTTTAGTTGCTAATACAGTAAGTAATAAGTAATTCCATTGGAAGATAGTCAACCAAAGGATCAGTGGTTTATAAGTACTACTAATTTTCATGCTAGCGTACCAGCTCGGACCGGCCGGTTGGACCGGTCCGGCTGGAGTCGGTGGGTTAACTGATTTGGGCACATAATTGGATTGGTCATGCACCTAAACTGGTGATGACGTCATTAACTCGGATTTGAACAGGTTAAACTCGGCGACTTGTTGGTCGTGGTTCAAATTTTCTGCGCTATATGAGGTCCCGCTTTAACTCATCTCATGTTGTCCCATGCTGTGATCGAACCTAACCCATGCAAATACAATGCAATTACTTTACCATTGTGACACTCATGCATTTTGATAATAGTGTTACAAATATATTATATATATCCTTAGTAAAATACTTACTAATTTCATATATACTAGTTCATGCGGTTCAACTAGTGACCTAATGATTCGACCAGTGACCCACTGACCTAGTAGCATGACCGAGTCAATGATCGGTCCGAGTTTTAAAACACTATTTTCTACTAAGTAGTAGTGCCATTATAAGTTCCACTCGACTCGCCACATGATTTTTCAATATCAACTTCGGAAGTGCCACATTATATGGCTACGGATAAAGTTAGCTACTCGGCAGAGAGCTTTCAAGGGGAAAAAGTCATCAGTGTGCAGGGGGAGTAAAAGTTTGCCTGTTGATGCGGACAAAAGAGGTGTTGATTCAGAAGAAGCACTCAAAACAGAGAATCAACATAGGTTAAGTTAATATTTCACTTGAAGTTTCAACACGAGTTAAAGTCGAGGTCTAATTTGAAGAAGCATGGGAAGCATGGCTATATTAGCGATATGTTCCCCCTAGTATTTCGCCACTGTTCAACTTGCTAATCATGTAGAACATAGAGGTATTTGATTTGAATTTGATTTTTCGCTCAACAATACACTATCAATTTCACCTATTAATCATGGTACACAAGAAAGAAACGGATGATCAATATATAAGCTTGCAAGGAGATAGATATGTAATGCCCCGACTCTAATCAAAGAATTACTTGCTAAAATAATCAACTATTAAAGGTAATTACAGAACTTTGACTAGTTTAAAACTTTGACACATAAAGAATTGTAAACCAGAGTTTCGAAAGCGGAAATTACTTTAAAGCAATATAATATCTTATGATAAAAAGAGATGAATAAAAGCTAATCAAATTTATAAACTGAATTCCTAACATCACTTTGACATAACTTAACACATATTACAAAGACACGTGATCCTGTATAGACTATGGGTTAACATCTCCCATTATTGGTAGACTGCTAAGCAATGACTGAATTTATTTTTCAGTCTCCAAGAATATACTTGTCATCTGAAATAAATAAAAGGAAAGGGGTGAGATATAAAAATCTATGTGAGTTCCCTTGGCCCCATCCCCTTACATACCGTTCATGCATGACATATATAGAAACATAACTATGTTAAATAATTAGCATTTAATTGTAAAAACCCATCATACTTCTAACTTTAAAACAATACTTGAAATGGATTCAACTCATTTCTCCCCACTTATTTAATAATAAGGGTGGAGACCTTCTCTAAGTAATAAACCAAACCATAAGACAAATAGGCTAAAACATAGAATTTTGCTAGTCAAGTATTCATTCAACATAATTTTTTATTTCTAATCATGGATTGAAGATGACATTCACACCAATCAAACAAGAGCACTAATAACAACCTTAACCTTCTTAAGTTTAACCATTCTTGAATATTCAAACCCATATCCATAAGCCTTGGAATTGGCTCATGGTTCCTATTATAAAATTTATATGAAAACTCTTTGAGAACATACATCAAACATCTTGTGGGCACACAAATCATCCAAATGCAACATCCATGCGGGTTTCCTTTAACCTTCCCAAATCATCAAAATGCATCAAAGATATAACATACTAACCATCAAATGATTCAACAACATAATATTACTCAAGAATCCCAAAAATAAAGTAAGAACCCTAGACTTGGTCTTATGCTTGCCAAGCTCAAAAAAATGGAGGATTATTACCCAACACATGCAATAAAATCAATCATCCTAGTAATGGGTTTTTAAAGGTTCGCAACCTCTTTATGAAAATAACCCCCCAAAGAAAACTCACCTTGTTTGCTTGGAGAAGCAAACCCTAAGTGTTGAAATTGATGAAGATGAAGGTGATAGTTCCCTAGTCTTGATTCCTCTCCTAAGTAGCTTGGTCTTCTCCTTTCTTCAATTTTCTTCCTCTTTCTCTCCATCCCGGTCTCTTTCTCTCTCTGTCTTGCTCTCTTTCTCGCTCAGCTCGGTCTCTCTCTATCTCGAGCAAGGTGGTGCGCCACCACCTCCTTCCCACCGCGCCTGAGCAGCAGCAGCTCCCCCTGTCTCTTCTTCTTCCTCGCATACCCTTTTTCTTTCTTTTTTCTCCTTTGCAATTTATTGTAACAGCCTGGGCTGCCACCACTATTGGGTTATACCATAGAACTGTCCCGACCTACTGTCTCTACGACGCATACCGGGTCCATTGTCCCCTCTGCAATGTATACCATAGTGTCCAGTTACTCACAGGACTTTTCCAATCCCTTAATTGGTCTAGTGGTGATGGGGGGTGAATTCCCATTACCTTTAACTCTTTGGGCGTGGGTTCGAAACCTCCATGAGGCAAAAACTCCAATTAAGGGACTGGAGAAGTCCTGTGAGTAACCGGACACTGTGGTATGCATTGCAGAGAGGACAATGGGCCCGGTATGCGTCGCCGAGACAGTGGGTCGGGGCAGTTTTATGGTACAGCCCAATGTGGTGGCGGCCCAGGCTGTTACAAGATATATGTCTAATTGCTACGTCAACTGAAACATGTCTTGTAGCGACTAGCAATCCGTAAGTCAATATGATAAATCATTTCAAGCTCCAAAGTAAATGCGCTTTGACCGCGTGTCATTAGTGTAGTTATTTTTTTTAAATAGATAATAGATAGATAGATAATAGATGTGACAACTCCTCTTTGTGGCAGAAACGTACCAGAAATGATAATGCTTTTTGCATGTAGAGCTATGCAATATCATGGAGATAAAAAGGATGTTTTAAGTTTCAAACTGAGCATAATTATTTTGTTGAAATAAGTTGTCTGAAAATCCAAATCAGTACTAATGGATTAACAAATCGATGGGTTTTGAGGACACAGGCACTCTAGGTAGTCTATCACGGATATGCTGAAATTTCGTTTCGTTTCTTTAGTATTTTTCTGCTTACTAAAATTCGTATAGTAGACGTCATTAAATTCATTGAACATAATAACAAAATTTATAAAGACAATGGTCAAGTGCATGGTTAAATCAGAGTCTTGTTGAAGTTTACGTTTAAATGATAAACGTCAATTTGTTTCACTAAATTGGCTGAACGCAAACATAAATCGATCACGTTAAGATTTATTCAACAATGTAGAGTTATTGATAATTTATCTTCTTGTGTTTTAACTTTTAGATAAATAATTCATATCAAATTTCCTAATCATTGCGACAGAACGACATTAAGGTTAATTAAATCATAAATGAGTTACACAGTAGACTAGCTGGAAGTTCAACTTTTCAACCACAGGATCAAGTAGATCAGAAAACAACAATCCAATTTTAATCTGGTTGACTACGACGATTACGAAAACAATTATTCAAGTAGATCAGAAAAGTCTCAAGTAGGTAGCTCGGTTGGTGAGTTAAGGGACGCTGAAGGAGTGTAAGCTGCAGGTCCCGGGTTCAAACCCGGGAAACTAACATTTCTAATAATTACTAACAACTAACATTTGCCTATTAAAAAAAATAGATCAGAAAACAACAATCTAATTTTAATCAGGTTGGCAACGACGATTACGAAAACAATTATTATTTTTTTGTATAGAGGTCTTTGATCCCGCTCGGGTATCCATGAAAAAGGATCTTGTCTAATTTAGAGTTCAACCAGAAGGTAAATAAAGTTCAACTCTAAGTTATTCCATCGTCAGGAATCAAATTTAAGTTAACCACTCACACCCAACTTTAAGTTTACGAAAACAGTTATTTAATTACAAGGATCCATTTTTTTTTTTTGGGATAATATACAAGGATCCATTTCTACACATAAGTAAAATTTATTTGACGGGAAACATTATTAAGGATATTATTTTTTTAAGACAAGAACTGTGCCCTTGTAGAAAAAGACAAAAACTGTGCCTCAATTCTAATCAACTAATTTAGTGAAGGCCTCAATTCGTCTGATATGAGCAACAAAGAATAATTTGGGAATAAGGGTGTGACAAATCCCTGGGTTACGAAAATTTTGTCAAACAATTATACAACACCAAACCAAAAAGTTGCATAGGGCCAGAACGTCATGTGTCCATCTCGACAGAATAAAATTGAAAAGAGATGACCGTGAAGGACTAAGATCCCAGCAACAGTATATGGTTTCAAGATTGTATCTCAGTCTATTTGAAATATAGGTACAAGAGGATAACATGCCACCCATATAAAAAATCAGGAAGGCAATGTAATGTGGTTCTCTGAAGAAGTAAATAGCTTCCCAAAAGCAAGAAAAGAATCATGCAAAGAATCAGCAGTTACTACACACAACACTAGACTTCTTGCAACTAGGGTGATAGTACTATAATATGCCTTCTAGAACAGAAGCCGGAACTAGTTTCAAGAGTACTGGTACAGCTGGTACAACAGTCCCACTTCTGCCGCCACTGGTGCAGTCTTCAACCGCATGTTACCTACAGAATTTAATCTGGCTCGAAAAATGTTTCCACCAGACATTCGCCTTACAAATCGAGTAAACCGATCCCAATTTCGGGATTCAAACATCTTTTTGTCCATTCTTACGAAGTTGAATGAGAAGGGGCGCCTCTCAACCCCATTCGAGTAAAATTTTGACATCTTCAGCACCTGGGTGAATCCGTCATCATCCAAATCAGTTGAAAAATTTTGACCTTCAAGTGATATGTCACAGAGCCTAGCAGCCAGCAAAAGCTGTTGAAGAAAACCTTCAGGGCTACCATATGGATTGATCTTCTTCATAACTGCATCTTGCATTTCAAAACAAGAGCAGCACATCGACAATCCATATTTACTAAACATGCGAGCAATTGGTAAGTATCCATCCCTGTTGAAAGTATTATAATAGCCTGCTGTTAACTCTGATGGATGGGATAGTGTGACATAATGCCAGTGAATGGCAGCCAATTTTGCTGATATATGGACTTCCATACCCCTAAATATAGTTTCAGCTTCCTTACAAATCCTCTCTCCATGCAGTAGCAGCATATCAGAGTACCATTCAAGGAAAAACTTACCGTATGGTGTGTTCCAAGAGCCACCCTCATTTCTAAAGAAATCAGTATGCTCAAGATTTTGCATCAAACTTCCAGTACCAAACGGACCACCATTTCCCCATTCACGCTTTCCAATATTTCTTGCTGAGGCATTTAGAGAAGCAAGCATATACTGGAAGGTGGCAAACAAGAGAAGAGGAAAGTTTAATATGATACTAATTGCAGAACAACATAAATTACGCACATTGGTTATTACTAGTCTCCCAGAACACAGAGCAATAACATGTCTACAACACTACAAACTAATAGCTAAAGCTGAATTGTAAACCTACCTTATCACAGCACTGAAACTCTCCAAGTTCATGAGGCCAAGCCAAATTTGGCTTTTGGAAAGAGAAGGAAGGATATCTTAGTTCACCACCAGGACCCATGCCAATCTGTACTCCCTGCAAAATGAACAGTCTCTCACAAACTACAATAAACATCTGATATCAATAGCCAGAAATTTAAATCTTCATTGCACTGTAATATCCCAAAAGCATCATAGAACCTTACTGTAATGATAACACCAAGTAAAGGCCTGAAAGTATCCCTGAACTCCCTCATAAAATCTGCATATGCTTGAATGGGAGAACGTCCACGAAGCACGGGAAGAGTATCACATCCAAGGGAAATATATTCAATATTTCTTCTTCCAAACCTGTCAGAAAATGCTAAATCCGGATCTTTATGTATCTCATCAATCACCCATAGAGGAAGTGGTATCCTACACAAGGGGGGACAACCTTCTAGTGTTTGAGGCTCATGACAAGAAAAAAAAAATAGCTACCTACAAAAATAGTAATAATTCAAAATAAACCAAATCGACTATACTCAGACCAAGATTACCCAGAGGTAAAATGTCCACACATTTTCGAATAAAAAAAAAATACAGGTTAGAATTGTCATTTTCCCACACACTATGAAAATAAATTATTGCAAAATTTCCCATAATGTTTCAATTGGTTCTGTCTATGTGAAAGACAAGCAACCATCAAACATCTACATTTCAATACTTGCAATTCAGTTTATTCTGTCAAGAACCAACAATCCCAAAAGCTTAAGCTATTGGGTGAAGGCAAATGAATGACTTTATTTTCATATTTCTAACACGCCCCCTCACATGAGAGCCCTTTGGGCTTAAAACGTGGATAATGCACAGGCCAACCTACCTTTTGTTGAAATTTAATTATTTTTTATTAGAAGAATGGGGGCGACAAGGATCGAACTCTAGACCACTTAGTCATAAAGGCTCTGATACCATGTCAAGAACCAACTATCCCAAAAGCTTAAACTGTTAGGTGAAGGCAAATGAATTACTTTATATTATATTTCTAACATATTCTATCTTTTTTTTATATAGAAAGACAAAGCAAAATCAACCGCAGGTCAAGTATAGGTTAAATGATTGATAAGAAGCTAATTCTATCTATCTATCCTAGATTTTGCTTCCAAAAGCCTTTTAAGTTGTAAAAAGTACCTTATGGGTTAGGTACTTAGGTTAAACAATTTACACTCAATTTAATATTTCTTTCAAATTAAAAACATTCAAACAACATAGATCACTTCATTTCAATCTCAAATTCAATTATAATCTATACATTCAGTCATAGATCACTTCAGTTCTAACTCAATTATAATCTATTAAAAATGTTTATCGCTCACCAAAACACATGTTAGAGCTATCCCAAACCTAGTAAACGCATTAAATAAAACGAAAACGAAAATGGCAATTGATGAGAATTCAATTACCATACCAATTAGGATCATCAGGGCCCGTGCCGTGTTGATGAAACGCAAGAACAGTTCGAACCTTGAGACCACACATTGAAGCCATCACGACGAGTTCACGATACCCTTTCCAATCATAAACCCTAGGTTCACTCCTTTCAACCACTCCCCACAAAATCTCCACCACCACGCCTTCCACACCCGCCGCGGCGAGCGCCCTAAGCGACAACATCATGGCTTTGGGCCTCCAAACCCTCCCATCTACACCCACGGATTTCACCGGGAGCGTCACGAACACCGGCGATCCGCTCCTCCGACGCTGCGGCGAAAAATAGTGGTGGAGTTCGTAGGGGGCGTCGCCGTTGTCCGGCGAGACGGAGCCGCCGGCATCGGAGGATTTAGATGAGTTGAGACGTGAAGAAACAACGAGTCGACGAGTTGCAGAGCGGGTTTGGTTTCTGCGGAACTGAGTGAAGGTGACGCGGGAGGGAAGCCGAGTTGGACGAGTCAAATCGTTCCGATTGGAGATGAAGGAGGGTGAGAAGCTTGCGGTTGATTGAGACGTGATCGCCATTGATTGGAAAGTAAGGGTTTCAAATTCTAAACTGTACTGCGATTACAGTACAGTGAGGTGACGAATGCATAACTGCACTCCTCACAGGTTGTGGAGGAGAGATTATATGCCATTTTTCACTTTTTTTTCTTTCTTGAAAAAAAGGTAAAACTTTTTTAACCACTTTCTTATCCCAAAAAAAAAAGAAAAAAAGAAGTTCCTTCATGCTTATATTTGCTCATTTTTTTTGTTTGGACTCATTTTATCTTATCTTATCTTATTCTTGTAATGATTTAAAGTTTCAACACTTCCTTTATAGTACGTTTGGATAATATTTTACAAACTATGATTTGATAATTGATCCAATGTGAAAGTTTTTTTTTATATTTTTAATCAAATTATGATTTAAATTTTAAAATTATGTTCAAATATAAATATTAACAAATCTATTATTTATGAACGAAATTTATTTTGCCCACTTCTAAGTTCTAAGATGAAGTTAACTCGCGGGATATCAGGTTTATACTAGAAAAAGTTGTTTATAATTGAAAATAATATTTAAACATGCACTTAATTCTCTCTTTGGACTCAATTATAAGCAAAAAAATGTTTAAATTTGTTAGACTCAAATATAAACAAATTTCAACTAACTTACTCATATTTAATGTCATTATTCAAAAAAAATACCCTTAAGTTAATTCAACTTATGTTTTCCAATAAAAGTTTTGAGGACTATTATGATTAACAATAGTTTAGTAAATGAATTTCATTTTTTATATGAAATCAAAAAAATTAAATGTACTTAACTACCAACTTTAATCAGTGTAAAATTACATATTTTTGTTTATAATTGAGTCTGGATCGAATGGAGTACATGGTTAGGGTCATACATATGGAAATTCACTATTTGGAAAAAGTAATTCTTAAATGTGCTCCAAATCCTCGAAGGGATTAGTCTTCACAGGTGCACGCAAAAGATACCGTGGAAAATAAAAAACATGCACTTATACATAATAGGGTATTCAACCAATAGGGAAATGTGCCAATAAAATTATTTGAAAAATTCTATTTTGTAACTCTTATATGCTACTCCAATATAGACCAAATACATTGGTTATTCAGTGCACCAAATTTAGCTCCACTTGTTTATAATTCATTTCGGAGGTAGTATTTGATTATCTAGTCTCTGGTGGATTTGATTAGCACTTTTGACTAACTTATAGCAAATTTAATAAAGTAGAGTTACTTGACTAACCTGGTGTTTTCATTTTTGAAATGAAATCAAAAAATTAAATGTATTTAACTACCAACTTTAATCAGTGTGAAATTACGTATTTTTGTTTATAATTGAGTCTGGATCAGATGGAGTACATGGTTAAGGGTCATACACATGATAATTCACTATTTTGGTAAAGTAACTCTTAAATGTGCTCCAAATCCTCAAAGGGATTAGTCTTCGCAGTTGCACGTAAAAGATATCCTGGAAAATCAAAAACATGCACTTAATACATAATAGGGTACCAAAACCAATAGGAAAACGTGCCAATAAAGTTATTTGAAAAAATATTTATGTTCTATTTTGTAACTCTTATATGCTATTTTGTAACTCTTATATGCTATTTGATTATCTAGTTTCTGGTGGATTTGATTAGCACTTTTGACTAACTTATAGCAAATTTAATAAAGTAGATTTACTTGACTAACCTGGTGTTTTATCTAATTTTTATTCTTATTATTTTACTAAATTCTCTCTTCTACCCTCCTTTATATGAAACAAAAATCATAAACCTTAAAAAAATGTTATATAAAAATTCATATGAAAATGTCACATAATTTATATTATCAAATTTTATTTGGTAAGAATATTTAAAAGTAAGAATAAAAATTTTAATTTTAATTTTAATTTTAATTTTTAATAC
Organism: Calophaca sinica; assembly: GCA_037113605.1. NCBI lineage: Eukaryota > Viridiplantae > Streptophyta > Magnoliopsida > Fabales > Fabaceae > Calophaca > Calophaca sinica. The sequence goes on from CM073734.1 coordinate 124,522,225, forward strand.
TGTTATCACCAAAAAATATCAGCCACAGCCGATGAAGGGAATAGTCGATGCGTGGGATAAGCCGATCAGATTGGTAGCCGAAAACTGGTCCCATTGAACCGAGGTTAGAAAGGAAAATGTTAGAAGTTCAGGGAGCATCGTAAGGTCAGCCGATTATTAAAGAGTTTAGCCGATGTGGATAAAGGAAATATCTGATTATTATGGTCTCATCGGCTGAGCTATGGTTGATTAATATAGAGCTTTGAAGCTCGACCAAGGGTTAAGTATGTAAAAGTCATGGACTTTGGCGCCAAAATGACTAAAGCTAGCTCTTGAAGGTCTTCAACGCATTTAATACGTGATAAATCGTTTGCCCAGCCGATGGGAGAGCGGTTAACCCACGATACGCATGAGGAAGCAGTTGAGGGACACCCACGACCACTCGTTGTCAGCCATGAACGTGCGGGACGCATAATGGCCGATAGGGGGCGGTTACATTTTTGTTTTTTTTCTTTTGTATATATATACCTTTGCTGAGAAATGTAAAAGGACTCAATCAAACAACTATTTCTTTTGCAATTTATCAGTTTTTTACAGCATTTATCTTAGCCGATTCCATGTATCTTAGCCTTAGCCTTAGCATAGCGTAGATTCACCACACTCAACGCTTTCTGGAGCAGTTGGGGAACCCATAATCGAGAATCAGAGTTCCGTTCTCGGTGTAATCGCTTAAACAGGAATCAATTTGTCGACTGGACGTTAGCCGAATCCCTCGGCTGATTTTTCCACGCAAACAAGTTTGGCACGCCCGGTGGGACCATAGGTGAATTGAAGGACAGGTTTGATTCTCCAGGGCAGGATCACGCTTGGCGTATGAACCTGAGGTCCGAAAAGAAACTCAACAACAACATGGAGTCGAGTTCAAATCCCAAAAGAACCCCATCACGCAAGAACAACGAGTCAGCATACACCTTGGGTATGCCCATAGCGGTTGAAGACATTCCAGTCTCCGCACCAGCCTCTGCAGAAATGAATAACCTAGAGAATACCGAAGCACCAGTGGTCATGACCACTTCTTTCATCAGGCAGCATATTGATATGGGGATTCATGACATTATGTACCAAGTGTCAAGGCAGTTGGCAGATATTGTCAGACCCATGGTGCATAACGAGGTTCAGCAGGCGAGAGACATGGAGAGCAGCCGAGGACAGCAAGGTGAACACTCGGCTAGTTCTGCGTTGGCAGGGGGAACGGGCAAACCCAGCATGCACAAGGCAGTCAGGTCTGGCAGCCTCAGCCGAACGTGGTTCAAACTGGGCCTTTTCAGGCACAACCAATACCACTACCGGCAGGGCCACCAACCCAGACATGCGGTGATCAGCAGAATACCTGGGTACCACCCCATGCTGGGGGGCAAGTGATGCCACCTGATCAAGCGAATCTGCAGTATGGGCAGATCAACATGGCCCGGAGGCCAATTAACACGGTTGGACATATCGCCTGCCGCCAAGAATGTCGTATGCTCCAACGCATAGCCCTCTGCGGCGAGCAAATTCATATGGATACCGAATTGGCGTACCGATGGCCTGGTTATGGTTCGTGGCTATCTGGTGATTGGAATGCCAACAATCCACCATTCTCGCCAACCGCAAACTGGCCCCCCACGCCATACCCTCCAAAGAAGTTCAAATATACTACGAACACCGGCAACTATGGGGAGAGCGGACATGGAACAACTGTTCCACCTTTACCACGAGAATGCATCGGTACATTCCAGGACTCGGTCGGAGGTTTTGGGAATATGGTCCAGAGCAAAGAATGGACTACTAATCCACCTCTAGGCAATGTTCCACCAAATACCTTTAACCTTCGTAATTGCTCCAACAGGCTTCTGGAGACCGATGAGTCGAGCGCGCCATGAATCCACAAGATAATCGGCAGGAGCCTCTCATTTGATAGACCAGAAATGATCGCAAATACCATCAAGAAGTACTTGGGATCTGATTAAAGCCGTTGGACCGTCTCTGTTTCTGAGGAAACCGCAGTACCCTGAATGGGTGGATCGGATGATTCCTCTTCCTAGGGGATTCAAAACTCCAGATTTCACCATATTCTCGGGGGAAGATGGCAAGTCTACCATGGAGCACATAGGGCGTTTCACAGCCCAGTGTGGTGAAAGCAGCCAGAATGAGTATCACAAGCTTCAGCTCTTCCCATTATCACGAACAAAACTGGAAAAGAATGTTTTAGAAATGAACTGATTCAGATCGGAAGAAACCGAATTAGTGGAAGAACTTAGAATACGAACCCTTGATAACTACGACGGATCAGCGGTGGAAGCAGTAATAATGAAAAAAATTACAAAGCACAGCTTGTGATTAAAGATTAATAGTATAGTAAATCAATGAAGAGAGAACTCACAGCGAGTTAACGAACGGAATCGGCGATGGAGGGATGAGTGAGGAGCGAGTTGAACTCAGAGAAGCGCGACGACTCTGAAACCCTAGAAGAGTGTGGGAAAAAGCAGAGACGCCAATGTTAAAATTTGTGTTTCTTCAGTATTCCCTTTTTTATATTCGCTTACGACACAACCGTAGCAACACGAACCTATATCTGCCGTTGATTCAAATAGGATTAATCTCCGCCCTCTGATTACCTCATCAACAGCTCCATTTTGAAATGTTTGCACGATCTTAAATTTTTTACTATTTTTCCTCTACTTGTACTAGTACGAGCAGTGCTTTGGGGTGCTCACGCGACATTTCTTGCACGTGCGTACGATGCGGGCGATTCAAATGAATAGATTCAAATGAATAGTATATGATCCGAAGTGAAAATTGTATTATTGGTCGAATTCTCCCTACGCGCCGTGTCAATGGTGCCCCTTTTTTAATTTACACCTCGACTAGATTACGGGTACGGGTGTATAATGTATATGGGTTACCCAAGACCCAACCAACAAATTTATTTTGGGCTGGGTTTAGGGTGGAGCCCAAGTTTTTAAAGTTCGACCCAACCCGTTAACATCCGAGTCGGGTTTCAAACCTACCCACAAAATCTATCTACTTTTAACATAAGAATTTTGATACATATTGAGAATACTAAACTACCCATTCCTAAAAAATTGACACATCACCATTTTTGAGGGTAAAATTGTCACTATCATTTCATTTATTCCCTCCCACTTTTCAAATTTCAAACTCCTAAATTTACTATTTCTTATCTTTTTCCATTCTCTCTCAAACTATATTGCTCAGCCTCTCTTTCTCACCCTCTCCTTCTTCCACTGTCCTTCCCGATCTCCATTTTTTTTTCTCATCTCTTCCCTCTCTCTGTTTCTCCTCTCATTTCATCATATTCTTCTTCCTCCTCCCTATTCTTCTCACGATCTCCCTCCTCCTCCTCATCCCTATTCTTCTCACGATCTCCCTCCTTCTCCCACCACATCCACTTCCTTCTTCCCCGAGCTCCATGGCAACAAAACCCACCGATCAATTTTCCCTCTCACCCATTTAACAATTTCTATCACTCCCTCTCTGTGACTCCTACTCATATGTCTCCCTCATCCAAGAAAAGGTTATGGTTTTTTAAAATCGATCTCGACCTCATTCAACTCAATGCAGCAGTAACTTGGAGGTAAGATTACTGTCTCCCCAATTCAATTTGACCACTTCAGCTTATTTTGGTTTCTGTGGCTTCGATTGTAAATGCATCTTTCATTGTTTTTTTAAGCTTCGAAACAAGCAAAGCAAGAAGAGCTAAAGAAAGAATAGCTAAGCAAAGCGAGAACTGCATAAAGATATCAAGTTGTAAATGCATCACTCATGCTGAGTTTGTTCCTTTTTCAAAATTTTCTTCATCGTAGAAGCAAGCAAGAAGAGCTAAAGAAATTTTTAAAACTTCCTTGGTATTGTTTTTTGAAAGTGTGTTCTTGACCTGAAGAAATTGAGAACTGGGGTGTTCGACAGAACACCCGGTGTTGATCTCGACAAAACTCGACATAACTCTTGGTGTTGAAGTTGATGTTGATCTCGACAGAACACCCGGTGTTGATCTCGACAGAACTCGACAGAACTATTGGTGTTGAAGTTCTCGACAGAACTCTTGATGTTGATGTCGACAGAACACCCGCTGTTGATCTCGACAAAACTCGACAAAACTCTTGGTGTTGAAGTTGATGTTGATCTCGACAGAACACCCGGTGTAAATGGCTTGTAACATTATATATATATGTAGGAGTCGAGAATGTCAATCTCGACTTAGGCAAAAAAAAATTATAAATATATATATGTAGGTGTCGAGAATGTCTATCTCGACTTAGGCAAATATATATATATATATATATATATATATATATATATATATATATATATATATATATATATATATATGTGTAGGAGTCGGGAATGTCAATCTCGACTTAGGCAAAAAATATATATATATATATATATATATGTAGGAGTCGAGAATGTCAATCTCGACTTAGGCAAAAAATTAAAAAAAAATATATATGTAGGTGTCGAGAATGTCTATCTCGACTTAGGCAAAATATATATATATATATATATATATATATATATATGTAGGGTGTCGAGAATGTCAATCTCGACTTAGGCAAAAAAAAATATATATATATATATATATATATATATGTAGGAGTCGAGAATGTCAATCTCGACTTAGGCAAAAAATTAAAAAAAAATATATATATGTAGGTGTCGAGAATGTCTATCTCGACTTAGGCAAAAAAAAAATATATATATATATATATATGTAGGAGTCGGGAATGTCAATCTCGACTTAGGTAAAAAATTAAAAAAAAAATATATATGTAGGTGTCGCGAATGTCAATCTCGACTTAGGTAAAAAAAAAATGTCTGTCGAGATCAACACCAAGAGTTCTGTCGAGATCAACACCAAGAGTTCTGTCGAGAACTTCAACACCAACAGTTCTGTCGAGATCAACACCGAGTGTTCTGTCGAGATCAACATCAAGAGTTCTGTCGAGAACTTCAACACCAAGAGTTCTGTCGAGATCAACACCGGGTGTTTTGTCGACATCAACATCAAGAGTTCTCGACAGAACTCTTGGTGTTGAAGTTCTCGACAGAACTCTTGATGTTGATGTCGACAGAACACCCGCTGTTGATCTCGATAAAACTCGACAGAACTCTTGGTGTTGAAGTTGATGTTGATCTCGACAGAACACCCGGTGTAAATGGCTTGTAACATTATATATATATGTAGGAGTCGAGAATGTCAATCTCGACTTAGGCAAAAAAAAATTTATATATATATATATATATGTAGGTGTCGAGAATGTCAATCTCGACTTAGGCAAAAATATATATATATATATATATATATATATATATATATATATATATATATATATGTAGGAGTCGAGAATGTCAATCTCGACTTAGGCAAAAAATTAAAAAAATATATATATGTAGGTGTCGAGAATGTCTATCTCGACTTAGGCACAAAAAAAAAAAAATATATATATATATATATATATATATATATGTAGGGTATCGAGAATGTCAATCTCGACTTAGGCAAAAAAAAAATTATATATCTATATATGTAGGAGTCGGGAATGTCAATCTCGACTTAGGCAAAAATTAAAAAAATATATATATGTAGGTGTCGAGAATGTCTATCTCGACTTAGGCAAATATATATATATATATATATATATATATATATATATATATATATATATATGTAGGAGTCGGGAATGTCAATCTCGACTTAGGCAAAAAAAAAAAAATATATATATATATATATATGTAGGAGTCGAGAATGTCAATCTCGACTTAGGAAAATATATATATATATATATATATATATGTAGGAGTCGAGAATGTCAATCTCGACTTAGGCAAAATATATATATATATATATATATATATATATATATATATATATACTTAGGCAAAAAATATATATATATATATATATATATATATATGTAGGAGTCGGGAATGTCAATCTCGACTTAGGCAAAAAATATATATATATATATATATATATATATATATATGTAGGAGTCGGGAATGTCAATCTCGACTTAGGTAAAAAATTAAAAAAAAATATATATGTAGGTGTCGCGAATGTCAATCTCGACTTAGGTAAAAGAATAATGTCTGTCGAGATCAAGACCAAGAGTTCTGTCGAGAACTTCAACACCAAGAGTTTTGTCGAGATCAACACCGGGTGTTCTGTCGACATCAACATCAAGAGTTCTCGACAGAACTCTTGGTGTTGAAGTTCTCGACAGAACTCTTCATGTTGATGTCGACAGAACACCCGGTGTTGATCTCGACAAAACTCGACATAACTCTTGGTGTTGAAGTTGATGTTGATCTCGACAGAACACCCGGTGTTGATCTCGACAGAACTCTTGGTGTTGAAGTTCTCGACAGAACTCTTGGTGTTGATCTCGACAGAATTCTTGGAGTATTTCTCAACAAATGACGTAACTCTTGATTGAAGATATTAATACATGATAAAGAAAAACTTCCCCTGAGCACAACCACAAATGTTGTCTTCAAAGAGGTTTTCCAAACCCTCTAGCAAGTTAGTATCTCTACATTCAACTATCAACCAAATTGAGAATGATAATAAATTCTTTCTGCTCATTAATTTTTTTTATTTAACAGGTTTTGTGTAGCTTGAAGTAAGATAGTTTCAAAATCACTAGATTCAAGTCTTTCTACTGCCTTTTTGTGGTACCTTTTAAAATGACATGTTTCCACAATGGCTTGCTATATCCATTATTATTAAGCATGTTTACATCTTTGAAGAATTGTTCTTGAATGTTCTAACATGAATTATGATCGTATCTACAGGATTATTTTGCAGGCCTTAAAGCTACTCCATCTATAACCTCTTTATGAGTTTCCAGAGGTATGAATATTATTATTATAGTAATTTGATAATTGCAATAAAATTAATGGATTCTATCATACATACAGAATTTAATGCATTCCATATCTGTTATTTTTTTATAGGGTTGTCAGTAGGGCTATTGGCTTCAGTTACTTGGATATTTTGTTTCTACGGTCACTTTGCATATATTTTGTTACCTACTGCTATTTGAAATGTATCAGAATCAGATCTTATTGTAATACTTTTAATTTAAATATATTCATCATTATAAATTACATTTTGTTGATCAGTGAACCAAAATTATGGTTAATTATATTAGAGCACATTGTTTGTTAACCTCCAGGTGTTTGCATTCTGATATTTGGACAAAAATTGCAGTGCCCTATATTAACAATTATAGTGTCATTCCATAATGATTTTTGGACTGATTTTTACACACAAAATGGTCATCACCTTTAGTTAACCTACAAGTAAATTTTTATCTATCAACACCGCGAACCCGTGCGTATGCACGGGTCTTTTACTAGTTTGAAAGGAAAAAAATGATGTTTCCTTCATCTTGCCAGTTTTCGTGGGATCTCACACTTGAGCAATATTATTAGGGAACACACTCAGTGAAAGGATTCTATCAGATTTAGAAGCTCCCCACCAACTTAGCGCATTGTCTTGTTCTTTTGTTACGCAATCAATTGTCATGTGTTTTTTAATATGAGAGCCCTGTCAGATCCAGATCCAAAGCAACGTAAAAATAAGGCAATTTCCTCCATCTCCATTTGAGAGCTACCCACATGTAACCACCTTGGCGCAACCCATCACCACGACAACGGACCACTACAAGTCACCCCGAACGACGATGCACCATAAACCACATCTACAACAGTGAAACCTGAAACCGTCGTGATGACAAAGACCTCTGTCGTCGTCGAAGACGTTCGCGCAGTAGGCATCCTAAGCTTTGTTATCCACCACACATGACGACGCACATACATCAAAACTATCGTTGATCACCCACAAAACCAGCGACCTAGCCATCTATTGAACTTATTCTGCCAGTCCCCCATAACTGGATGTACCTTCTTCATGTTCTTCCATAAACAACTGAGAATCACAGCTCTATCGTGGAGCAACACTACTTTTTGGTTAAAATACATTTTTGGTACCTTAACTTATTTTTGTTTGGGTCAAATTGGTCATTTAATTGACAGAAATGTTATTTAGACATCAGTTTTTTAACCACCGTATAACCACCGTATTCGGTAACAGTAACAAGGATGCAAAACGCGGCCAAAAAATGTGCTCAAATTCTCCTCTCACCTTTTGTTTCTCATTTCAAAAACACACCAGTCCTCTGCTCTCCTCTCTCGCCTCATTGCCGTTCCCGCTCAGTCCATTCTCACGCGTGTCTCGTCTCCCTCGTCGTCGCCCTCTTCTCTCTCGGCATGCTCTCTTCTCTGACGGCTGCTTCTCTCTTCCTCTCGCGTCCTCTCGTCTCTCGCTTTTCCCATTGTCGTCTCCCTCTTCTCTCTCGGCGTGGTCTGTTCTCTGTCGCGTGGAGGGGCTCTCTCGATTGATTGCTCTGGTTGCACCGCAGAACCGTCGCACCGCTGTCAAGATCAAGCTCAACCTGTCGAGATCAAGCTGTCGAGATCAAGCTCAAACTGTCGAGATCAAGCTATCGAGATCAAGCTGTCGACAGATCGAGACTGAGGCGACAGAGGGGAGTCGAGGAGAGGAGGTTCAGTTTCCTTTGTGTTTTTTTGAAATGAGAAAGAAAACGAGGGAGACGAGTTTGGGCGGCCTTTTTTGGTGATCTTGACGAGAATGCATATACGGTGTTCGCAAAGAAGGAACGGTGTGTGCAAAGAAAACGGTGTGTGCAAAGAAGGAACAGGAAACACAGTCGCCAAGTTACGAGGTTCTCCGTGGCGAGATTCGATGGCAACGGCAATGAGGCGAGAGAGGAGAGCAGAGGACTGGTGTGTTTTTGAAATGAGAAACAAAAGGTGAGAGGAGAATTTGAGCGCGTTTTTTGGCCGCGTTTTGTATCCTTGTTACTGTTACCGAATACGGTGGTCATACGGTGGTTAAAAAAACTGATGTCTAAATAACATTTCTGTTTAATTGAACAATGTTACACCAAGTTAGTCCTTTTCGTCACTTTCGTTATGCTAACTCACTGTATCTGCATATGTGGATCTGACTCACTTGCCATGTGGAGATTTTAATGATGTGGCAAGTGTGTCATCATTTTTTTTATTACAATAATAATTATATATATGATGAAAAACATTTCCCCTCACCCTAAATTTATGTAAAAAAAAGCCTTAATCTGCCTCCTTGTTGAAAAAACCCTAATCAAATACACTGCCTTTGTTCAACAACATATGCGGTTGAAGAAAGATAAACTAGAGCCGGAGAAAGAGAATGAAGAGCTTGAGAGTTCCTGTGAGTCTGTGATTGAACCTCTAAGGCGCAACAGAGAAGAAGAGTTTTCTTTGAGTGGGTGAGATCAGAGACGGGAGTTGCGCTAGAAAAAAGGGGGTGTAGATCTTGTTCAGGGAGAGAGTGTGATAGACATGAGGTGAGAGATTGGGGTGGCGAGAGGAACAGAGAAGGGAGAGGGACCGCAAAAAATGGGGGTTAAAGCCCTTATGAAAAACCCAACTTTTGAGAACCTAAAGTTTGAAGGATGCAAATGAAACTGAATAAAAATAATGTGGACAAAATAGTATGAGAACCTAAAGCCCTTATGAAAAACCCAAACTTTTGAATCATAGATTAATTCCTTGGTTTGTTTGCCACACGGTAGCAGCAGACCTTGCTTATGCTATAGGTATTACTCGGTTGAGTTTAATGGGTTTTATTCTCTTTGCTTTCATTGCATTGTAATTCCTTTTTTCCTTCTCAGATTATTGATGAAAGAGGCGAGGTTGATGGGGTTGAAATTTCATGGTGACCATCATGAGTTTGCGGTGGTTTAAATATGTGGTGTTTGTGAACAATACTAGTTGCTTATGGTGGAAATTCATGGTGTTAGATTATAGAACAATATGGCATTAAGTTGTTTTTTAATGGCCAACTATTATAATTTTAAAAATGGTAATTCCATGTGGCATAAAAAATTATATTTTTGGTGAGTCATTTGACACGTCTACGCCACATCAGATAAAGTTAACATTGTTAGTGCCTTATTGATGGAAAGGACTAACTTGGATTAATTTGTTCGATTAAAAGGACCAAATTGACAAAAAAAAATTATGGGACCAACTTGTACCTCGAAAATAAGTTAAAGGTATTTTAACCCTTCTTTTTATCACTTTTCAGTATATTAAATTAGTATTCAGTAGTTTATAAGTATAAAAAAAATAAGTTTCTATTAATGCAATCGAGTTAGTTAGGTTTCAAATCACTTAACCTGAATCCCGACCTAGAGGAGGTGGTTGCGTGGGATGAAAACCATTGTTACTCGATTACTCGACCTAACCTGGTTTTTGTGGGTTGGTTTAGGTCCGATCTGGTTAACTCAACCCATGTACACCCCTAGTTATGTGTACTAGTTGTTCCAGACTGGGTCGAGGCCCAATCCGAAGATCCACCTTCCAGGCCCATTTCCGCGTCAGTTCGTTCCGCCTTCCCTCGAGACCATATCGACGTGGCCGATCCAACGGTCCTCAGTATTCCACCCTAGCTCATCACAGGCTGGCAAAGATCTGACGGTACCCCGGGTATCACGGAACGGTTATTCATCGGTAACCGTCCTCAACTCGTATTAAAAGAGAATTACGTCAAACGATCGAGGTAATCATTATTTTTCCACCTCTTCACTCACCTCTTACACACACTGACTTGAGCGTCGGAGTGTTTGCAGGTACACCAACCCAACATGTCGTCGTCATCCGTCGTGGACGCTGCCTTGTTGCTTCTCTCCAGTCATCCTCTGAAGTTCTGTTCAGAATATTGGCGCCGTCTGTGGGAATCGTTTCTGATTTCATCTTTCTTTGTCGAAGTTTCCCTTCTTCACTCGACGATGACTGGATCGAAGCATCAGATCGCGACTCGCAGTTCCACTCATGCGAACGCAGATCTTGAACCACCGAATCCGCCGATAGCTCCGGCGGGACCACCTCACCATGAACCTGTTAATTTCATCGTTGAATATGAGAGACAGAGGAATAACCTTCCGCCTCCGCATCAGAATGACGTCGTTCCGATCGTTGCTGCTCAAACCGGTGCAGGAACAGAGACCGCCGCCGTCCTCATCCGTGAGTTCCGTGAATTCATTCGAAGCCATGCCGAAGCGATGCATGCTCAGAATCAGCGCCTCGATCGAATGGAGAATCAGCAGAAGGAAATCTCCGCTCGCGTTGCCACACAGATCGAAAACAGAAAAGATCGAGTCTCTCGTTCTCCTCAGAGATCGAAGGAGTCTGAAAATCTCAGATCTGTTCATCGCCACCACCGTGGCACGACTCCACACCGCTCTGTGCATAGAGCACACCGCCGTGCTCATTCTGTTTCATCAACTCCTTCTCGGAGCAATGACACGAGTGACTCAAGCGAGGCCTTTGGTCCTTTTACATCCGAGATCATGAAATTCCCGATTCCGAAGCATCTTCAGAAACCACCCGCTTTGGACTCATACGACGGCACCACCGACCCCGACGAGCATGTTGGTTGATTTGATACTGTCATGGGCTATCGAGGCGCCCAAGGGCCGGTGAAGTGCAGAATCTTTCCCCTCACTCTGAAGAAGGCAACGTTGTCTTGGTTCCAGACTCTTAAGAAAAATTCCATTGGTTCGTGGACTGAGCTCGTCGACCAGTTCTCCGCGCATTTCACTGCGTCTAAAGTCCAACCCAAGTCGACAGCGGCACTGGCCGCAATTCAGCAGAAGAAAGATGAGTCTATCAGAGACTACGTCGAGCGCTTCAACGAAGAAGCCATTTTGGTGAAGAAATGCTCTGACGAGATGAAGCTGTACTTGCTAGAGCAAGGCCTGATCGAAGGAAATCTATTCAGCGTCGACGCTGGTGTCGACAAACCGAAGACCCTGAACGAGTTCCTGAAGCGAGCTCAGAAATTTATGAATTACGAAGAGAAGTTAATGGCATCAAAAGCCAAAGACAAATCCCCAGAGTAACATTGACAACTGTCGGAGTATACAAGAAGAACTCGACCTCCTTGACGAATGCAGAGAGCTTGCAGCACTCAGCGAGGTCGCAGTGAAACAGAAAATCGCAGCAAGATACAACCGAAGTGTTGTGCCCAGGGAGTTCATACCTGGGGATCTAGTTCTTCGACGAGCTGATGTTGGCCTGAAGAACGCCCCACAAGGGAAACTTGCTTAACCGGGAAGGCCCGCATGTAATCGCCGTAAAGATCGCACCGCCTACACCCTCGAGACACTACAAGGACAGCAAATTCCAAGGACTTGGAACGCGGCAAAGATGAAGCCCTGAGATCGAGCCTCATACCGAGACCGCGTGCATGAGCTCGTGACAAACTACCTTATGATGAGCCTCGTGCCGAGACCGCGTGCACGAGCTCGTGATAAAGCCTTGTGCCTTGCACAAGCACCCCTGCAACAGGTGGATATGCAGTCCAGTACTCGGGCGACCTACCAGGCCCACCTCTGCAATTTCAATATTCAGACGACTTTAAACTCGGCTACGTCGTTGACCTTGATTATTTGATGACCTCAACCTTGCCGCTTGGACAGCCAGATCAACTACTCTCACAGGGAAGTATAAAACTCGACTACAAACACTTTACTCAGCATAAAAATTAATGCTAACTTTATTACATCAAGTTGTTGCAAATTGTCTATACTTTGACAGGGACAGTGCCCCAAAACCAAAGGTCGAGCCCGCCATGGAGCTCGGCACCCAGCGTTGGAAGAACCTCACTCGCAGCTCGACCCTCGTGGTCCCGAAGACCCCAGGTCAGCATAAAGGCTTGGTAAGCTCGAGCCTCGTGCCGAGACCGCGTGCACGAGCTCGTGACAAAGCCTTGTGCCTTGCACAAGCACCTGATAATGAGAAGGAGCCTCATGCCGAGACCACGCACGAGCTCGTGATAAAGCCTTGTGCGTTTGCACAAGCACCTGATGAAGAGATCGAGCCTCGTGCCGAGACCGCGTGCACGAGCTCGCGATAAAGCCTTGTGCGTTTGCACAAGCACCTGATGATGAGATCGAGCCTCGTGCCGAGACCGCGTGCACGAGCTCGTGACAAACTACCTGATGATGAGCCTCGTGCCGAGATCGCGTGCACGAGCTCGTGATAAAGCCTTGTGCCTTGCACAAGCACATGATGGAACCTCGCGCCGAGACCGCGTGCACGAGCTCCTGATAAAGCCTTGTGCCTTGCACAAGCACCTGTGATCGAGCCTCGTGCCGAGACCGCGTGCACGAGCTCGTGATAAAGCCTTGTGCCTTGCACAAGCACATGACGGAACCTCGTGTCGAGACCGCGTGCACGAGCTCCTGATAAAGCCTTGTGCCTTGCACAAGCACCTGTGATCGAGCCTCGTGCCGAGACCGCGTGCACGAGCTCGTGATAAAGCCTTGTGCCTTGCACAAGCACCTGTGATCGAGCCTCGTGACGAGACCGCGTGCACGAGCTCGTGATAAAGCCTTGTGCCTTGTACAAGCACATGATGGAACCTTGTGCCGAGACCGCGTGCACGAGCTCTTGATAAAGCCTTGTGCCTTGCACAAGCACATCAAGCCTCGTGTCGAGAACTGCCTCAGCAGAGGTGGAACACGAAGGTCCCGAACGAACTAATGAACAAGCACGACACGACGACAAACGTCGACATCAACGAACTTCGACAAACAAGTCACCACCTCGACATTCGAGCTAGTGACTTGGGGGGCAACTGTTCCGGACTGGGCCGAGGCCCAATCCGAAGATCCACCTTCCAGGCCCATTTCCGCGTCAGTTCGTTCCGCCTTCCCTCGAGACCATATCGATGTGGCCGATCCAACGGTCCTCAGCATTCCACCCCACCATCACAGCCGGGTAACGATCCGACGGCATTCTCGTATCACGGAATCCGGTTATTCATCCAGAATCGCCCTCAACTCGTATTAAAAGAGAATCACGTCAAACGATCGAGGTAATCATTATTTTTCCACCTCTTCACTCACCTCTTACACACACTGACTTGAGCGTCGGAGTGTTTGCAGGTACACCACCCCAACACGCCGTCGTCATCCGTCGTGGACGCTGCCGTGTTGCTTCTCTCCAGTCATCCTCTGAAGTTCTGTTCAGAACACTAGTGGAAAGACGGTCACGATACGTATGTCCGCATTTCTTATTACGCTTTGTTGTATACAAGTTTTATTACATTTTAATTTTTTTTAATAGAATAAAAATCATCGTTGAGTGCCAAAGAGTCACTCACATAAATTACAGTAATAAAGAAGGAGAAAAATTACATACAGTATTATGTTTATTATTTTAAATGTTCTGTAATCAAAACTCTCCTCTATCAATCAACACCCCTTAGTCCATCTTCCTAATACATCCACCCTTCTATCCCCGTGATGTCGCCTCCGACGTGAAACCTCTGGCAAGCTGTCAATCGCATCGAGACTTTCATGTCGCAACATTTAAAGTGTTTCTGTTGGAGATGTAGCCGATGTGAAGTGCCAAAAGGAGACACATGTAAGGAAAGTAAGCGATGCGTGTCTGGCGTGCTTGTTAGTGTTTATCGACGGCGATGAGGTTCGACATATGAGTGCATGCAAGCACTCTTTTCACACTTCTTGCATCAATTTCTTGCAAAATTAAACACACCATCAATCTCCTAAGTCAATCATCTCATGAAACCTATCCACTAAGTCCCACTCTCACACTCATGCACCTAAGACTCTATATGCCTAAAGTGGCCATAACAACAAAGCATGAATTCGACCCCACCAAGTCAAAGCATAGTGTTCCCCAACAGGCGCTAAAGAGAGAACAATTTAGTCATCCAAACAACATATTATGCTTACCGCGCCCCTAAGAGCGTCTCACTATTCCCCAATTATAGCGCTATGAATGGGTATTAGGGCTACACTAGAGATCGTTCACCAAGAACTGTGAGACAACGTTACTCTGTCAGGATGACCAGACACTTTGATTGCCACGACACGGTAGGGGCCAAACTATCGGCCACCTATAGAACTCTGTCGAACCCAATCAATCCCCAAGGCAACAACATGGCATATACTGAATCTTTCGCACTCGAACTTGTAGTACCATAATTTTGTCCGGGCTTTATTTATTTATTTTATTTAACTAGTTTTGCTTGCTTATTAAATTAGTAATAATAATGATATCTTGGTCTCAATAAATAAAAAGAAGAAAGAATAAAAGAGAGAAAAAAGAAGAAAAAAAGAGGGAAGCAAATAACAAAAATGGGGGGCCACTAGCAATCTGCTAGTGGACAAAACCACACCCCAGGCCCAATCCGGGCCCTCCATCATAGTTCGCCCTGCTACCTGTGCCTCCCTTTTTCTCCATACAGCCCCCAGCGCCTCGCCTTCTCTCCCTCACTAAGCGCACCCCCTATTTCCTCCTCCAGCGCCCCTGCGGCCCACTCCCAGATTAAGCCCAACCCATAATTCTGAATAACCAAACCCTAAAACAGAGAACTTGGTTCCTCCCCCCATTTCTCTAAACTTCCCAGCCGTAACCCCCATATCCTTCTCCCTCTATCTCTTTCATTTTTCTAACCCTAATTTCTCTCCGCCATTCTCGCCCTCACCCCTCTTTTTCCATCATCTCACTTCTCTTTTCTCATCAACCCCAACCCTAAAAACCCTAATGGCGCAGCGGCCTCCACCTTTCCTTCCTTCCTCTCTTTCTTCCATCTTTCTCCCCTAACTCTAGGCCAAAAACGGCGCCACCTCCCTTCATCCTCTCTTCTATTTTTTTTTCCTCTTCTTCACCAAAACTAACCCTAATCTCCAAATCAAGCCGCGGTGCTCTCTCCCCAAGTCTCTCTCAATCTGAAATCCATATTAAAATCGAATCACACCTCAAGATCCCCAAGATTCAGATTAAGCCATAAAAAGGGAAGTTTCTTTTCTTTTATTATTATTTATTTTTGAAAATTGTGATTGATTTCTTTCCCTTTTGATTCGCAGGTCTTGAAGAGGAGCAAGGAAGCTATAAAAGATAGATGGAAACGCAAAGGAAAGGAGAGGGAGCGATTCTGAATCCGAAAGGACGAGAACCGAGAAAGTGAAAAAGGAGAGCACAAATACGCAGAATGTAGATTTAGGGTTTTTTCCTTCTTTTCTGTAATTTTTTTCTTTTCTCCTATGTGAAGATCCGAATTATGTAAGGATCTTTCACTAAGTTGGTATTTGTTTCTCTTTCCCTATATGTTGTTGATATTTTTGTGTATTGGAAGTTTATGCTTATAAGATCACTTTTGTCTTCATCTTCATCTTTTGCTATTGTCTTTTTATTTTTATTTTATTTTGATCCCTTTAATGTTGTGTTGCGCTCGGCCAGAATAGGTGGAGGACCTTGGTTCCCATTTGTCCTCTGTTGAGCCAGCCGTCGTGAACCCTAACCTCGGGGTGAGGATCAGACTAAAGTTGGCTTATTTATTTTTATGACTTAGAGTTATATTATAAAAATAATAATAATAAGTAATTAGTTTCTTCTTTCTCTGATTTCTTTTATACGTGTATAGGAATAACTCATTTAAAGACAAACAAACTCTTTCAAACAATTAAAGGGTACCATTTTTTAAATGGGCGTTGTAGGGGTGTTAATAACTTCCTTACGCGTAATTAACTCCCGAACCCTCAAATTTGGTTCAAAGACTACTTTTCCTAATTATTTTTGAAAAAGGTTTTCCCTATGTTTTCCTTAATAAATTTAGGTGGCGGCTCTATTGAGAATTCAGGATGGTTGTCACAGCTGGCGACTCCACTGGGGACTTTAGAGAGTTAGGCCTTAAATTGTTTGTATTGATTTGTTTGCTTTACATGATTTATTTCCCTTTTATTTTTTTTATTCCTATTTGTTCATTATATATATTTTTCTCATACGTTTGTATATTTGAACCCTAGGGTAGAAGACATTTGTAAATATTATGTTTTGATTTGTTTTGCAGTAGGTAGTATTTTAGGTAATTGCTCCTTCTCACACTTCACTTAACACATTTTTTGCACACTACGAGTGGAACCCTATACCCGGGTTTTAAAAAAAAAACTTTAAGTTAGGAGAGGCTGTGTAGTGAGCACCTGCTGGACATACGACCAGTTAGGTCCTTGTGAAGGCCTCACCTAGAGTTTGGCCCTATTTGAGAAAAAACTCCCTTTAATAGTTTACCTATTATTGGCGGTAATATTCGAAAATAGGACCCTTGGCTTTAAGAACCTTTTTAAATTAGTACTTCAATCCACCCAATGGAAAGACACTTATGTAGACCATAGACCCGTTCTAAGGAACTACCGGCCCATATCACCAAAGGAGCAAACCCTATCTGTCTCGTTTTCCATGTGATCAAAGCCGTAGAACCTAAAGTCTTAGGAATTACCGGTCTACTTCACAATGGGCACTTGGCCCATTTTTTATCTTCATCCATTTAAATTTCGTTATTTTTTAGAAATCCTTTAAAAAAAACAAAAGAATATTTTTTCTTTTCCATCGCATTTTTTTTTATGATAAAAGCAATATATTGAAAAAATGTAATAGAAAAATATCTTTTCATTCTCCATCTTATTATTTTGCATAAAATGTACATAAAAAAATTCATGACATGCATAATCATGGCATCCTCATAATATAACTCATTTTCCCCCCTCAGCAGAAAAATAGATATAAATAAGCTTTCCCTGCATTCCTACCGGACTTGAGCCCAATCTAGACTCATAGACTTGTTGGAACAGAATCAGCAAGCGATGAGAGAAGAACTCGACCAAATCAAGGGTAAGATGGACAAGATATTGGACCTCTTACAGAACTTGGGTGCAAAATTGACCATTAATGAGAACCATTCCATCAACACTAATGAGTATCGATAGGCTTCAAATGGCCCATCAGGAGACCCCCTAGATCAAGAGAGACTCCAAATTGTGGAAGATAGGCTGAAAGCAATTGAAGGGGCAAATCATATTGGGTTCAAAGCTTCAGAAGTATGTTTGGTCCTGGACGTGGTAATTCCTCCAAAATTCAAAATTCCTGAGTTCGTCAAGTATGAAGGTTTAAACTTGTCCAATGATCCACCTCATCATGTACTGCCAGAAGATGGCCTCCTGCTCTAGTAATGATAAGCTCCTAATCCACTTCTTCCAATAGAGTCTTACCGGGGCATCCCTACGCTTGTATATGCAGTTAGAGCGGAGCAAAATCAACTCATGGAATGATTTGGCTAAAGCTTTCATCAAACAGTATAAATACAATATAGACATGGCTCCTGGCCGCTCCCAGTTGCAAACCATGGTAAAAGGGGGCAATAAAAGCTTCAAAGAGTGTACCCAAAGATGGAAAGGCATTGCATCGCAAGTAGAACCTCAGCTATCTAAGAAAGAGATGGTTACCACATTTATTGACACACTTCAACAGCCTTTTTATGACATGATGATTGGAAATGTCTCTTCAAGCTTCTCAGACCTAATCATTGTCGGGGAAAGAGTGGAAGTAGGGATAATAAGCGGAAGGATTGGCAACCTCAACATTCAACAACCATCGCGCAATATTGGCCAAGATATGGAAGAAGATACAAATGCTGCTCATCATGACATACCACGCTGAGGCAGTGGGCACTCCATTGAGAATTGTTGGGCTTTGGTCAACACCAAGTGGTAAAACTTCAAGGAATAGCCCTGTTTAAATGACCTTCATTTATTTTTACACTTTGCCCGAAGCCCTGGAGCATATCTTGTAAAGGGCCCACTTTGTTCCCATCTTTTCAATACATCAATGCAAATGCAATTTGAATTTTTCAACTTCCCTTCTTGATACATGGTCAATCCGGGATAAAAAAAAGTAGTAAATGAAATGGTAAAGCAAATGCACAATTATCAAAAATTAATTTTCGTGAAAATTTGAGCAATAAGGTTTTGATATGAAGTTTGGCCGTTTGTCTCTATCCAAAAAATATAAAAAATATTTGTCCCTTGCTACCCCTTTTGAGCCTAAAAAAATTATTTCAATTACCCTAAAAAGGATCACCCATACATTGAAGGCTAGCACAATATTCCATTAAATTTTGTCTGTTAAAAAAAAGCAAGCAAACAAGCAAGCAAATATCAAATGCAACGTATCAAGGCGCTTGCAAGGAAAAACATGAATAAAAATGCAAAAGCAAAACAAGACAATTGTGCTAGCAACCATCAAAGTGCATCTTGGCACTAAAGATCCTTGTTTTCATAAACCCTTAAATACTTTTTGAGCCTGTATCCTTTCTTTCATAGCCCTTAACCCTTGGCCACGTTACAATCCTAATAAAGTCCATTCTGATCAAAATTGAATTGCTCATATTTTATCAAAACTTGATTTTTGAAAGAGGAAATCCATATAAACTTCTCGGTGTAGTTGCTTTACCAAAAAAAAAGAGAAAAAGAAAAAAAGAGTAGCTCGCTAGATTGAAAACCCGAAAAGGCAGGTCTAGGCAAAAGTTAGAGCGACCCGCTAGGTTGAAACTCGCAAAAAGCGGCCTAGGCAAAAATTAGGGTCAAATTCACAAACATGTCAACCCAGCTTGAACCTCATAGATCTAAACATAAACCAAGAAGCTGGGGGCAAAAGCTGTGCCCATCGTCTACAAGCTTCGCCTTCAAGATTTCGTTCCAGTTTCAGAACTACATAAGGTGATCCTCGTCTCTACATAGATCCTTCCTCACATGGCTGGACGAAGGCCAAAGGGACACCGAAAAGTCTCTATGGATCAAAGTTGTCAATATAATCCTCCAAAGGGCATTCAAAGCATGAAACTGAAAATTTGAGGATCCATAAAATGATTTATCAAGGGGCAAATATGCAAACCTGGTGCAGTACAAAGTCAACCATTCGGACAAGCAATCTGACAGAAAGTTATCATCCCACGAGTCTAGGGGCAGCGTCCTCAAAAGGAATTCTGGGAAATCAAAAAAAAAATCTTTCAAAGCAAAATAATACTCATGCATGGTATACCATTCATTGCATCTTGCATAATCATAAATACTTTTGGGTTCACCGCCCGCCTAAAAAAAAACATTGCTCCAAAAGCAAAAGCAAAACTCATGCATGACATACCATTCATTGCATCTTGCATGATCATCAAAGTTTTTCGGGTCCATCGACCCACCCTCTTCAATGTTGCATACAGTTGGTCTGTTGTTATTTAGTAAGAACTAGTACTCAACCTACTCAATCCACTTATTAGCAAGAGTTAGGAAACTGTCCTACACCTTGTTGGGAATCTGACCCACCATCTTGGGAATCTGACCCAAGCTTTTAGTCGGGAACCTGACCCGCGTCTCGGATATTCCTCAATTATGGAAATCGATCCACACCTTTTTAACAAGAGTTAGGAATCCGACCTACACCTTGTTGGGAATCTGACCCGAACTTGTGTCGAGTGACGGAGAAGCTTATACACTGGACGTTCACCTGCAATAGGAAAACCAGTCCATGATTTAGCAAAAGTTAGGATTCTAACCTACACCTTGCCGGGAATCTGACCCGAACCTATACTGAGTGACAGAGAAACTCATATCGCGAACCTTGCCTAAAATAGGGTAGTCAATCCGTACTTTTTAGCAAGAGTTAGGAACCTGACTAACCCCTTGCCGGGAATCTGACCCGAATTTGTGTCGAGTGACGAAGAAACTCGCGCCCGAAACTTTCCCCAAAGTTAATCCATTTTGTAAGAGCTAGGAATCGAACCTATGCCTTACCGAGAATTCACTGGGAATCGAACCTGGAATCTCTCACCAATTCTGTAAGAGATAGGAGCCGAACCTATGCCTTACCGAGAATTCTCTAGGAATCGAACCTAGAATCTCTCACCAATTTAGTAAGAACTAGGAACCAAACCTACTTCTTACCGAGAATTCACTAGGAATCAGACCTAGAATCTCAAAACAAAGTCGGGAGCCAATCCCGCATCCTCAAACAACTTGTTTAGGACAAAATTATATTCCTTTATCCTTAATTACCTTTTACCATGAATGCACGAAGACCTTCAAGTAAAATGTAATTAAGGAGGGGTAGCTGTAGTACCCTAATTTTGTCCGGGCTTTATTTATTTATTTTACTTAATTAGTTTTGCTTGCTTATTAAATTAGTAATAATAACGATATCTTGGTCTCAATAAATAAATAAAAGAACGAATAAAAGAGAGAGAAAAGAAAAAAAAAAGAAAAAAAAAGGAAAAAAGAGGGAAGCAAATAACAAAAATGGGGGTGCCACTAGCAATCTGCTAGTGGACAAAACCATACCCCAGGCCCAATCCGGGCCCTCCATCATAGTCCGCCCTGCTACCTGCACCTCTCTTTTTCTCCATACAGTCCCCAGCGCCTCACTTTCTCAAAAGGGCAGAGTTATTTGCAGCATAAGTGACTTCTTTCTTTTATTCACTTTTTTTTTAATTTTTTTTAATACATTCATTTTGTTCACCAATAAAATCATTGGCAAGAAGCCCTGAAATACCACTCGTACTATTCAGTTATTTTTGCGGTTTCTCCCTACTCCTTTATAAAATAATTAAAATAAATAAATTTGATAAAGAAAGTATTTTTTAAGGCAAACATTTTGTTAAAACAATTAAAAGGGTACCGTTTTTATAAGCGGATGTCGTGAGGGTGTTAATCCTTCCTTGCGCATAATCAACTCCCGAACCCAAATTTGGTTCAAAGGCCTTTCTTTTTATAATTATTTCCAAAAAAGTTTTTCCTATAGTTTTCCTAAATAAACATAGGTGGCGGCTCCATTGAATTTTTTGGTGTGGTTGTCACAGCTGGCGGCTCCACTGGGGACTTTAGAGAGTTAGGTCCTAAATTGTTTGTATTTATTTGTTTGGCTTACATGATTTATTTCTCTTTTATTTTTTTTATTCCTATTTGTTCATTATATATATTTTTCTTATACGTTTGTATATTTGAACCCTAGGGTAGAAGACATTTGTAAATATTATGTTTTGATTTGTTTTGCAGCGGGTAGTATTTTAGGTAATTGCTCATTCACACACTTCACTTAACACATTTTTTGCACACTACGAGTGGAACCCTATACCCAGGTTTGAAAAAGAAAAAAAAGCCTTTTAAGTTAGGAGAGGCTGTGTAGCGAGCACCTGTTGGACGTACGGCCAGTTGGGTCCTTGCGAAGGCCTCACCTAGAGTTTGGCCCTATTTGAGGAAAAAACTCTCTTTAATAGTTTACCTATTATTGGCGGTAACATTCAAAAATATGACCCTTGGCTCTAGGAACCTTCTAGATTAGTATCCTAAAGCCACCCATGGTAAGGCACTTATGTGGACCATAGACCCGTTTTAAGGAACTACCGGCCCATATCACCAAAGGAGCAAACCCTATCTGTCTCGTTTTTCATGTGATCAAAGTCATAGAACCTAAAGTCTTAGGAATTACCGGTCTACCTCACAAGGGGCACTTGGCCCATTTTTTATCTTCATCCATTTAAATTCCATTATTTTTCAGAAATCTTTTTTAAAGAAAAAAGAATATTTTCTCTTTTTTATCGCATTCTTTTTGCATGAAAAAAGCAATATATTGAAAAAATGTAATAGAAAAATATTTCTCCATTATCCATCATATTATTTTGCATAAAGTGTACATAAAAAAAAATTCATGACATGCATAATCATGACATCCTCATAACATAACTCATTTTTCCCCCTCAACAGAAAAATAGATACAAATAAGCTTTCCCTGCATCCCTACCGGACTCGATCCCAATCTAGACTCATGGACTTGTTGGAACTGAATCAGCAAGCGATGAGAGAAGAACTCGACCAAATCAAGGGTAAGATGGACAAGATATTGGACCTTTTGCAGAACTTGGATCCAAAATTGACCATTGATAAGAACCATTCCATCAACACCAATGAGTATCGAGATGCTTTCGATGGCCCATCAGGAGACCCCCTAGATCAGAAGAGACTCCAAATTGTGGAAGATAGGCTGAAAGCAATTGAAGGGGCAAATCATATTGGGTTCGAAGCTTCAGAAGTATGTTTGGTCCTGGACGTGGTAATTTCTCTAAAATTCAAAGTTCCTGAGTTCGTCAAGTATGAAGGTTTAACTTGTCCAAAAAGCCACCTCATCATGTACTGCCGGAAAATGGCCTCCTGCTCCAGTAATGATAAGCTCCTAATCTGCTTCTTCCAAGAGAGTCTTACCGGGGCATCCTTACATTGGTATATGCAGTTAGAGCTGAGCAAAATTAACTCATGGAATAATTTGACTAAAGCTTTCATCAAACGGTATAAATACAATATAGACATGGCTCCTAGCCGCTCCCAGTTGCAAACCATGGTAAAAAGAGGTAATGAAAGCTTCAAAGAGTATGCCCAAAGATGGAGAGGGAACCGGATCCAGAAAATAGTACAAAGGGGATGAACGAAAGGAGGCAGAGGCAGAAGAAAGAAGCCGTGGCAAACAACCCAGTGAGGTCACCAAAAAAGAAAAACCAAACACGATTAGTTATAGGTTTTATCTTTTGTCTTGGGGTTTCTATGTAATTCTGGGTGAGAGGCTGAAATACCCAGGTTCTTTTCTTCTACATTTCTTTTCTTGTATTTTGTCTCGTTTTGATATAATTGTGTAATCAGTTCTGAGATTGATATATTATTAGCCTTTTTCTTCTTCTTTGGTATTCTTTTTTATTTTTTTTGTTGCTTGGATCAGTTAACATAATCGTAGGCGCCAGCCGAAACTGAGGTTCTTGGCCGTGCCACCGTGACCACCATCACTGCCACCATCGTGTTAGGGTTTCGGTCCCTAATCTCAAACCGGGGTTTCAAGGCATTCCATTATTTAATTTACTTTTATTTTTTAAATCTGTTCCCTTTTCTGTAAATGAAAGTGTGTTTGTTTCTTTTAGCTATAATTTAAATACAATCATGAGATAATTAAACATGATTTTTTTATCAAGGAACAGGTAAAAGAATCTTTAATTTTTGGTCCTCGTTTGTTCTGTATTTTTTAGAAGTTGATTTAATCAAGTGCGCTAATAATAATAATTTTTTAAATTGTAGAAATAAATGATAGGAGATCAGAGTTATTTGCAGCATAAGTGACTTCTTTCTTTTATTCACTTTTTTCTTTTTATTTATTGAGACCAAGATATCATTATTATTACTAATTTAATAAGCAAGCAAAACTAATTAAATAAAATAAATAAATAAAGCCCGGACAAAATTAGGGTACTACAGCTGCCCCTCCTTAATTATATTTTACTTGAAGGTCTTCGTGCATTCATGGTAAAAGGTAATTAAGGATAAATGACTCTAATTTTGTCCTAAACAAGTTGTTTAAGGATGCGGGATTGGCTCCCGACTTTGTTTTGAGATTCTAGGTCTGATTCCTAGTGAATTCTCGGTAAGATGTAGGTTTGGTTCCTAGCTCTTACCAAATTGGTGAGAGATTCTAGGTTCGATTCCTAGTGAATTCTCGGTAAGGCATAGGTTCGGCTCCTATCTCTTACGGAATTGGTGAGAGATTCCAGGTTCGATTCCCAGTGAATTCTCGGTAAGGCATAGGTTCGGTTCCTAGCTCTTACGAAATGGATTAACTTCCCTATTTGGGGAAAGTTTCGGGCACGAGTTTCTTCGTCACTCGACACAAGTTCGGGTCAGACTCCCGACAAGGGGTTAGTCAGGTTCGTAACTCTTGCTAAAAGGTACGTATTGGCTACCCTATTTTAGGCAAGGTTCGCGATATGATTTTCTCTGTCACTCAATATAGGTTCGGGTCAGATTCCCGGCAAGGTGTAGGTTAGAATCCTAACTCTTGCTAAAGCATGGACTAGTTTCCCTATTGCAGGTGAACGTCCAGTGTACGAGCTTCTCCGTCACTCGACACAAGTTCGGGTCAGATTCCCGACAAGGTGTAGGTCAGATTCCTAACTCTTGTTAAAAAGGTGTGGATCGATTTCCATAATTGAGGAAGATCCGAGACGTGAGTCAGGTTCCCGACTAAAAGCTTGGGTCAGATTCCCAAGGTGGTGGGTTAGATTCCCAACAAGGTGTAGGGCAGGTTCCTAACTCTTGCTAATAAGTGGATTGGGTAGGTTGAGTACTAGTTCTTACTGAGTAACACCAGACCAACTGTATGCAACATTGGAGAAGGTGGGTCGATGGACCCGAAAAACTTTGATGATCATGCAAGATGAAATGAATGGTATGTCATGCATGAGTGTTGCTTTCGCTTTTGGAGCAAGGATTTTTTTAGGCGGGCGATGAACCCAAAAGTATTGATGATTATGCAAGATGCAATGAATGGTATGTCATGCATGAGTATTATTTTGCTTTGAAAGATTTTTTTTTTGATTTCCGCGAATTCCTTTTGAGGACGCTGCCCCTAGACTCGTGGGATGATAACTTTATGTCGGATTGCTTGTCCGAATAGTTGACTTTGTACTGCACCAGGTTTGCGTATTTGCCCCTTGATAAATCATTTTATGGATCCTCAAATTTGGTTCAAAGACTACTTTTCCTAATTATTTTTTAAAAAGGTTTTTCCTATGTTTTCCTTAATAAATTTAGGTGGCAGCTCTATTGAGAATTCAGGGTGGTTGTCACAACATCCGAGTACCTGACCACGTGTGATAATAGCGCCCGCACGATGGTGGTATGCAATATGCACATGAACCTCGCAATATATTCCAAATCAAAAAGCAAACCATATCGAATCTAGATTCATTATCTCAATAAAATCGATTGATAAGGGTTTAGCACTGGGGAAACCACAATATCTTACAATCATCATCTTCAGATATACCAAAACCATCACTAGTATCTAAGCATACCAGTCAACTAAGCATGTGATACAATAGATGTGACATCCTGAGAAAATAAAATAGGCCAAGAAAATATTTCGAAAAGTCCTAAAATGATAAGTAGATGAAAAAGGATAAAAAATGGCCAAAATTGCTCTAAGAAACCCTAAAAAACCTTAGGAATTAAGAAAATTGGGGTATTCTAGAATCGGGTAGCTTGCGACGCGATGAGCATAAGGAAGAAGACCATCGTGATGCGAGAAAGGTTAGTGCGAAAGGCGGTGATCAGCGTCGCGGATTGCTTGACACGTGTCCTCCTCGCGACGCGATGGGAGATTGTGTCTACATCCATCGCGACGCGACGGAGCCAATTTATGCCTATAAATAGAGCTCTCCTCTCCCCATGTTGGAAGACTCTTCAATTGGTCCTTTGGAGTGCAAAAGGGAGTTCGGGAGGAGGAAGAGCAACAGGACACGGGCAGCAACGGTCTTTTCAGCCAGGTATAGGTAGATCTGGACTCTATACACTAGGGATAGTAGGATAGGTGTAGAATATGAAGTAGGGTGGCCCTAGCCCTATTAGGGGTTGATGCCCCAACACCCTAGGGGGTGTTGTGACTATGACTGCTAAAGATAGTAGTCAATAGTCCATCAACCGTAGGTACAATGTTGTATAAAAACCTTAGGGTAGAGAACTTATGATTGTTTGGTAATGTGTGTTGTTTGATAATATGCTTATAGTTGGTCGCCTGAGCGACGTTAGGGTTGTTTGTACACTACTACTTGTTGTTATTGAATTATTTAGTTACTGTTGAGATATAATATGCTGCTTATGCTGATGTGGGGGATTATCATGAATACAATGTTAGGCATTGATTTGAATAATAGAGCTGAGTAGACAGAAATGGAAAGCTGAATATAAGGAAAAGATCATATGTATGGTTATATATTGTAATCCATCGCCGTACACATAGGCTGTGTATGAGGTCAGGTGCCAGAGTGCGGCCACGATGCAGTCAGTACAGGACATGTCGGTTGCAACACCCCGCTGAGACAGGATATCACTTTATCCTGACCTTAGCAACAACACATTTTCAATCCAACATCAGAGTACGCAACAGAACACACTAGCCGTGATGCAACCCTGCTTCCCAGGCTTTAAGTACTTAGTCTTCTTTTTCATTTGCCATACATCATCATATAATATAGAAAACACATAAAATGAAGGGGTAAGACACTCATTAATCACCATCAAACAGGAAAACAATATATTAGCGAGAGATTGCTATCATGCTCAGCTTAATACATAACCGCATAAACATCAAGACATCACAATCATCATATGACTGTTACCACGCTTAGACTTTTGAGCACACGGTTTTAGACCAAACCATACTAATATGTCATACTGACAACTCGACCACACGGTCACAGACCACATCATACTCTGATACCACAGACTGATACATGTCACCGGTCTTTCAGGCTCAATTACCAGCCTTACAGACCCAGACCATCGGACGTTTCAGGCTCAATTACCAGCCCTACTATCCCAGAGATTTCAGGCTCATTTCCAGCCCTACTGACCCAGATCATCGCTGATTATTGCGGGTCATTAACGCCCTTCTCCCTAGACTGATCACTAGTCTTAGGGCACAAGAAATGAGACATAAGTTGGTTGTCCTGGGAACATATCCTGATACGTTACCATCTCTAATTATCGGTTATGACATCCCATACTATCATATCAAATCACCAGAGTAAGGTATCGTCCTGTGCACAAAGGTGTCATTCCAATAACAGGAATGGCCAAGATTGTCCACTAATCAGACGTGGAGTCTTGGAGACTCGTCCGGATAACCGAGTACCCACCCTCAAGGTTACCGACTATCCCCAAAATACTCTGTACCCCCAAAATACTCCGTACCTTAGGTACCACGGACATGGAGAGCCTCATCAGAAAGACTGAGTACACACCCTCGATGCCATCGACTTATCTCATTACCATCCCGTCGATACCTCAGATACACCAACTTCAGGTACACCAACCCGTCTATCACCACAAACAGAGTATTGACGGTCTATTACCATCTAGAGATTCGCAATCCTCTAACTAGAGGGCAGTACCCTTGACTCATACATCAGACCTACATATATCATGTACAGCCAGTACATAAATATCAGCATGTTAATCAATTTATCAACCATCCTTAATCAACATAAGGATCAACCTTAGTATCGCTCAGGCGACCTACTACTGACATGTTATCAGTCAGCATACCAACAGTCACATAATTATAAAGCAATCATATCAAAGCATTTCAACAATCAGCATCCATCCATAAACTTCAATAGATCATCCATATGGTTGATAGACCTCTGACAACTGTTCTCGGCTATCACAGGTCACAACCCCTCTCCTGAGGTGCTGCTGTTATCAACCCCTAGTAGGGTTAAGGTCCCCTATGTGACGTCCTAAGAAAATAAAATAGACTAAAAAGAATATTTATAAAACCCTAAGGTTAATAAGTGAAAAAAAGGGAAAATTTGGCCCAAAAACAAGCCCAAAATCGGCCCAAATTGACCTAATTTCCTTAGAGAGTAAAAATGAATTATTTTAATTTTTGGTAGATCGCGCGTGACGGAGGTATAAGGGAGAAGTCTCGCGACGCGATTACTCACATAGTGATGGAAGCAAGAAAGAAATTGTCTCGTGACGCGATGTTAAGTCGGTGTGAAAGGCGGTGATCAGCGTCGTGGATCACACGACACGTGTCCAGCTCGTGACGCAATGGCTGGTTGTGTCAGGGGTCGTCGCGACATGACGAGACCAATTTTTGCCTATATAAAGGGCTCGTCCGTCCCGTTTTGGTGGTGTGATCCATTGAAGAAATTGAGGAGCGAGGAAGGAGCCGGAAGGAGGAGAAGTAGTGGGATATGGGACGCGAGCAACAACAGTCTTCTAAATCAGGTATGGGGAGATCTGAACTTTATACACTAGGGATAGTAGGAATATGATAGATGTAGAATAGTGAAGTAGGGTGGCCCAAGCCCTACTAGGGGTTGATGCCCCAACACCTTAGGAGGGGTGTTGTGACTATGGCTGCTAAGGATAGCAGTCAATAGTCCATCAACCATAGGTGTGGTGTTGTGTGAAAACCCTAGGGTAGAGAACTTATAATTATGAGTTGACTGTGTGTATTGTTTATATGTTAGTAGTATGTCACTTGAGCGACGTAGAATTAATTTGTGTGCTGATGTTTGCTGCATAGTGTTATTTGTATAACTGTTTAATTATTATTCAGTTATTATATATTTGTGATGATAGTGTGGGAGAGAATGAATAAATTGTTGGTTAATTAATAAGAGACTGGTAAACTGAGCCGATAAGTGATGAGTTGTTAAGTGCTGAATAATAAACATAGTTGTGTTGTAATCCACTGTCGTGCACATAGGCTGTGTGCGAGGCCAGGTGCCAGAGTGCGGGCACGATGCAGTAGGTATAGGACACGCTGGTCCTTGAGGATAGTCTGGGTCCGACAAGTCCACAGGTGATGGATGGCTAGCTACCATCTTGTTGGGACGTTGGGTAGCCTAGTCATCCTGACGGGGTACTGTTGCATCATTGTCCATAGTGCCGATCCCGAGTGCCACCCCGACACCTGTTCTCGCCACCGCTTGATGGGAGCGAGGATGCACTCTTAGAGTGCGATGAGTGGGATAGGGGATGGACAAGCGGCAGTGCAGTAGCTGAAAATCTATCAAAGCAAAGTAGCTAAAGTGGGCTTACTTCTGCCCTAGTTGAGTTGTGTGGCCACGTAGGCATGTAGACTTAAACTGCATGGGTATGGGTAGTTAGGTGATGACACTAACCATTGTTTAAAGAGATGTGTGAACTATTCTTCACTTATTCTATTCTACTACTTTCCTACTTGTTCGGTGTATAGTGTTCTTATCTCCTATGTTTTTGTGTATTGCTTGTTTTCTTTTTTGTACTTTACTTATTTAGATTCTGAAGATCCTCCTGCGAGTGAAGATGCCACTGTAACGCCCCGAAATTTCGAAGCGTTAACTCGTCTGTTCTTAGAAAATCGGCCTATATTTTTTTTTAAAGTTACCGTTAATAACTAGTAAAGCGTTTAATAATCGCGGAACTGCTTTATTGCCAATTATAAAAATTTGATTAATAGCAACGACTCTAATTAATCATTAAACTAATTTTGGCCTAACTGAAAATTTAATTTAATTTTAAATCTGGTGAAACTAAATTATTAAATGCCTGTAACTACTCTACAACCCAACCGAAATGTAATAAAATTCTGAAATTATAAATTATAGGGAAAATAACCAAAGTTTAAATTATCTCAATTGCTTAGCGGGAAAAACACTATGTCCGCAATAAAAAGAAAATACCAAGTTCAATTTGCGCAAAATAAAGTTAACGTTCAAAAGTAGCACAGAACATCTAACACCCATGTACCCACAATTATTCGTCGACAGCACCATCACACATAATACAAACAAATTATACTTGAGGCTTCTCAAATCCAATTGTACCTAAAAAGTGGTGTAAGGGTCAGTTCATGTGACAAGTTGTAATAAACTAAAACATGAAAAATTGCTCAAATACTATTTATAATTTCTCTTTTCACATTTAAATAAAAATAAGTAAGACAAGAATTATCATAACAAACAACCAATGAGAAATATATTTACATCCACATACGAACTTGAAATTAAAATTAATCACCTTTAAGACAAAAGAGAATCTATTCTTTTTTTTCTTCTTTATACTAACTTACAAATAAAATAATCAACTTATCAACACCACAAAAATCAGCATATTCAAGTTAGTATGCATGCCTTATGCAAGACTCTCATGATCGCGATATAGTCATCCCATACCAATGGAGAATTTAATTTAACAACGCCACGAAGGCCTTAACCACAAAGGTCGTCCAAAAATAATAGCTACCTCCCATACCAATGGGGAATCATAGCATATCACCACCACGAAGGCCTTAAATACAAAGGTCCAAAACAATAGCTACCTCCCATACCAATGGGGAATTAAATCATATCACCGCCACGAAGGCCCTACACATGTCATTCTACATGATGCATGTTATTTAGTTAAGTCAATTCATGCCATGAGAGGTAATTCACCAGAAAATCCAATACGCGTCATATCCAAATACCACATATCCAATTTTCTTTTATGAAATAGCCTAATCTTATCACGATCTTAACACAACACAATGCACATCACACATATCAAAATTTCCTTCCTGAACTAACCTCATCATCTCAAGGCCATAGCACCACAAATGCACATCCATTACAAATTAATTAAACAAGTTCAACAATCCACAATAAACATATTATTTAAAATCACAATAAATAAATCACATAACCGATTTGTACCAAATCAGGATGACAAGAATTAGCAACTATCCATGTTACTCTACATATATCAAAAATCGTTTTCCTTATCAAATGAAATATAATAAATCATCAAGAGACAAAACATATTTATATCCATCTTCATCAAATTACGGAGCCGCAATATATATTTTATGGATAATATAGAATAAATCTTTAGCACTAAAAATATAACTCCCACGATTTTCAACAACATATGAGTATAGAATCAATAAAATAGCAAGAAAATCGTCAACATATTCATTTAGAGGGTTACACGAAAATAAAAATAAAATAGTGAAATATTATATACTTTTATTTGATAAGGATATGAATTTTTCCTTTCAACAAGACACCACACAAATTTCTATCTATATTTAAACAACTACCAACGTTTAGCTCTAACTTGTAGGAGAAAAGCCCTTACCTTAGTCAAGAAAAATCGCAATGTTTAAGAGAGCAAGGAGGATTTGCCTACAACACCCGAATTAGGCACCAAACGAGCACAGAGAAAATTAATGGTCACGCAAAGGACAGAATACAACTAGAAAAAATGATAATCAATATCAAATAATATTTGGGAATTTTTAAAGCTGAAACGAAGTCAAAAAGAAGCTAAAAGATTGACCGAAAAACGTCTTACCGAGACAACGGGGTTACGAGGGGTCCGACGTTAACTTCACCAGAATGAGAAAACGAGTAGTGTTTCCTAAAGGTTTCGACACGAGGAATCCAAAAATGCCGTCTGTTTCTCCAACCGACAGCCGTGGTGGCCAGAAAAATGAAAATACAGTCGGTTGGAGAGAGAAGACAAGACGAACAGCACAACAGTTGATCGAACGGAGGCCAGAAACGAATTCTATGGTTAATTTCGAGTGAGAGGGTGAAGTTTGGTAATTTTTCATGGTCTGAAAAGAGAGAAATCAAACAGAGAAGTTTTGGAGGTGGAGAGCTTTTGTTCACGGCGCGTACGTTCTTCTCTTTTGAGAAGACGATGAACAGTTCAATCTCTTTTAAAAAGAAAGGACCTGTGCGTGAAGTTCACCCTATTTTTTTTTTATTAAAAAAAAACTGGCAACATCATGGGTTGTGCAGTATCATGTCCATCTATCTCTAACAAGTACACTTCTTTTTTTTTTTTCATCTCACATAATCATTCCTAATAAATTCAACACTAATAATAATAATAATAATAATAATAATAATAATAAAATGAAAATATGCAATTCACTAAAACAAGCACACACAAAATTATCACAAAATTGCTAATATATGCACATATGTATATTCATATATTAATAATAAAATCGGGGTATGCCGCAGGAGGAAACGTGGGGTGCAGCTAGCAGGATTTTTTTTTTTAAAGAAAACGAGAAGCTGCAACGTGGATTGTGATCAAATCCATTTTATTTTTTTAACAATTATCTCTTGAAACATTCATATCATATACTCCTTAATAATTCTAAACCCATTTCTACACTCTTTTTAAAAATATTGTTTCCAAAATAATATTAATACATGAAGACTAATATTTAATAAAAATTTAAATAATAAAATAATAATACATCATACCAATATACTACATACTAAAACAACATATATTTAAATGAATAAATCACACACTAATATATTAAATACATATTCAACATAATCATGCATTATCACGCACAATATTATGTATTAACACTCAAGAACCCGTACTCACAAACTAATATAATTAATCACATATCTATTTATATAAGATCAGAGATTAATATAGGAGGTTTGATTAATAATAATAATAATAATAATAATAATAATAATAATAATAATAATAATAATAATAGAGGGTGTTACAGTCACACTACTTCCACCCGTCCATGCTACAGGAATCGAGTGTACCAATTTGGGGTGACTTTGAGGTGTACTATCACGACACTGACAGTGACAGTTGGGAGATAGATTATAATCGTCATGTCGTTATATATACAGGATTAGTTAGTATTTTCATCAGACTTTTAGGATCACCCAGGGCATCTTTTGTTGGAAATTTTCGGATTGCGCAGCAGTTGCCTTTCAATCGCATGTGGCAAGAGTCGGGGCGTCATTATCATGCTGCTATGTCATCATCAGGTTCTCATAATGTGTTTAGGTATAGTGTTGGGGTTCGTGGGTTACATCGGTCTGAGTCAACGGTTCCTTCATCATCTAGGGTGAATCCCATGAGGACTTATCATAGATGTCAGACACATCAGCATACAGAGGATCCCCGTTTACCACCTCGATTTAGAATTAGGATTCCGAGACCAGACCAGAGGTAGAAGGTCGTTTAGTAGAATGTTGGTTTGACTTTTGACTATTTTGAGTTACCTTTGTACCTTAGGGGATTTTTGGGCAGGTTGTACCCTTAGGGTTATTGTCAGAGTCTGTATATTACTTTTTGGAGGTTCTAAGGTAGGAACCCTTTTTATGTACAAACCGATGTATATTATATATATAATGAAAGGTTTTCTTTCTTGTACCTTGGAGTTTTATTATTTTTACTATACGCGTAAAATAGGTTAATTGTATATAAAATAAGGGTGTTACACCCTACGCATGCTAACAGTACTACTCTACTACTTACTTTTCCTAGTGATTAAGGTATCTTCCCTCTTACCTAGCTTAGAAGACTGTTGTCGCTCGTGTCCCGTCGCTCTTCCCTATCCCAAGCTCCTCCACGCCCTCTACGCTCTCCCAAAGGCCTTTGGAAGAAGTTGGGACGAAATGGAGGGTTTAGGCCTATTGATAGGCGAAATGGAGGACTCCCCCTCTCACCACCACCTTGCATCGCGTTGCGATGGCAAGGCCATCGCGTCGTGTTGAGCAGTGTCCAGAACCCTCTTTTTCTCTCTTCCACCGCCTTACCACCGACTGTACATCGCGTCGCGATCTACTTTATACTGGCCTCATTGCATCGCGATGGACTACTTTTGAAAATGT
This sequence comes from Calophaca sinica, assembly GCA_037113605.1. Taxonomy (NCBI): domain Eukaryota; kingdom Viridiplantae; phylum Streptophyta; class Magnoliopsida; order Fabales; family Fabaceae; genus Calophaca; species Calophaca sinica. Next base: position 124,556,435 of record CM073734.1, read on the forward strand.
CTAGTTTCTTTTGTTCTAGAAAATTCTAGGGTATTCTTTACTCCTCTAGGGGCTTCTAGAATATTCTTAATGATTTCTATCTCCTTTATAGGATTTCTGAATCTCATTTAAGCCCATTTCGTCCCTAATTAAGGATTTTAACACTCGTTCATCACCTAATTACCGATTTAATTATTCTTCTAGTATTGTTTAAAAACCAGTATGTCACATCAGTCCTTGGGGATAGTCTGGGTCTAAAAAGTTGCCTAGGTGACCAGTGGTTTGGCCGCCACTATGTCGGGACGTCGAGTAGCTTGGTCATCCTGACGGAGTACTGTTGTATCACTGTTCATAGTACCGATTCCGAGTGCTGCCCCGACACCTGTTCATAACATCAAAATTGGGAGCAGAGATGCACTCTTAGGGGTACGATGAGCGGGATAGGGGATGGACAACTGACTTAACCTACCCACATGTCGGTGGGAGGAAAACATAAGGCTAAGGTGGGGCCATTGTTATGGAAATTAGTTGAGTGGCCACATAATTAAGAACACATTGAAATACATGGATATGGGTAGTTAGGTGGTGATCCTAATAGTCGATTGGGAGATGTATGAACTATTCTTCACAAATTATATTCTATTACTTTTCCATTTGATCGGTGTATAGTGTTCTTATCTCCCATGTTTTGTGTGTTATTTTCTTTGCTATATTATATGTATTTAGATTCAGAAGATTCTCGGGAGGGTGAAAATGTCCCACTACTTCCATCCATCAATGCTACAGGACCCGAGCATCCCAGCCTGGGGTGATTTTGAAGTATATTATCATGACATAGATGGAGACAGTTAGGAGATTGAATATAACCGTCATGTAGTTATTTATACAGGACTTGTTAGTATTTTCTTTCGTCTTTTGGGGTCACCGAGGTCCTCTTTTGTAGGAGATTTCAGGATTACACAGTGATTACCATTTAATCGCATGTGGCGTGAACCTAGGCGACACTACCCTACTACACCGTCATCATCTGGGTCTTTTAGTGCATTCAGGGATAGTGTCGGAGTCAGGGGAATGCGTCGTTCAGAGTCGACTATTCCCTTATCTTCTAGAGTAGACCCTATGAGGACTTACCAGTCTAGGTCACAGAGGGATCCCTGCCTTCCGCCACGTTTTCGTATTAAAATCCCTAGACCAAACCAGAGGTAGGAGGCTTCTCGGTGGATTGTTGTACTTTTGACTTCTGACTAGAGTGACACTTTTGTACCCACTAGGGTTTTTGAGACGGGTGTATATTATTTTTTTGGAGGTTCCGAGGTTGGAACCCTTGTATGTAAACAAAACTTGATGTATAAAATATAATAAGAAGTTTCTTTCTTATACTTCTTGGATTTTATTATTCTTATTCATTATATGCGATTATGGGATAATATTACAAACAAATAAGGATGTCGCAATAGACATTGGCAACCATGCAGTAATAATAACAACAACGTAAACACATATACTAGCATGTAAGCATGTATAATAGATCATCAAACAGACACATAAGCAGTTAAACATACATGTGTACACAGGCAAGCAGTCACATACAATAGTAAGTCGTCTATCATAGGGTTATCAATCATCCTCGAAGCTAATAGACCATCCCTATGGGTAATACCTCTACGACTCTTAAACCCTAATCAGGATTACTCCACTATAGACCACCGATACGACTCAAGTGTTGTAAGTTATTACCCTCTAGTAGGGCTTTGGTCACCCTACGCATATTCATACATCTATTATATCCTAATGATCCTAATGAGTGAGGTTTCTTTCTCCCCATTGGTAACTCCCAACCGTAAGCTCCAACAATCATTAAGAGTCCAAACCACACACCGATCAAGCTGTCAGGTTCTAGAATCACACCGAAAACAAGGGAACGAACACAAATTACTGATAAGGACCAAACACGAATTACAACATAACTAATATCAATGAGAATGATACAGAAGTAAGGAATATACCTACTATCCAGAGGAACCAAACACAATATTCAAAGGAAACTTTTGCACGTACGAGCACCGTAACTACGTACAGGGACCAAAAATACCATTAAAATGAAATCAACAACCAAAATCAGAATTGAAAACAAGCGAAGAGCTTTTGAATGCTCACTGAAACAACTACGATAACACGAAGCCAGCTAATCAGCGAGACAAGTACAAAGCGTCGAACACAATTGCGATGTTATGATGAGGGTTTTTGTCCAAGAATGATGTAAACAAGCTCACAATGGTTTTGGGGCGTGATGAAGGAAGAGAGAAATCAGAGAAGGGTGAAGGTGTAGTGAAAAAATCACAAATGAGAGACTTATTTATATGCGAACACCCTTTCTTTGCGAAACTTCACTACATAACATGTATGGCGATGTGTCAACAAAGATGCGAACAAGGCGACACGCAGGATGAATGCTTTGCGAACCAAAGAATGCTAATCTTCATGTATGAAGAATGATAAAATTCACATAGCGAATGAAGCAGTACACGTAGTAAAGAATGCTAATTTTCTAGTGGTTTGCGTAGCGAACATGCAAAAACTTGAAATCTTGTTTTTTCTTCCTCTTCAATCATAGGCCTATCGTCCTAATTACACATATAAAGCCTCTAACACTTGATCACCTATAATCACGCTCTAGTAGAAAGATTAGGGTTTTTCAGGAGACTGTATGTTACAATCATGGTTCTATAGAGCCCTAAGGCCCAATAATGACAACTGGGATTTAAGACTGGCCCAAAGAAACGATTCAACTAACTGCTCTCTTCAATATGAATTGAGTCATAAACTCGACGACACTAGGATGACACACAAGTTTGGATCAGTTTAAGTTGGCTGCACATGATCTCATGCACAATTAACTTGGGGGCAACTGTTTTGGACCAATATCTTGGATACTTGACCCAGTGAGCCACAAGCCCATATGCAAAAGGCCATTATATCGTTTTCGAGACTCTCGACCAAATAACAACCAAATAGGATTTAATAAACGCAGATAACGATTAAATCTCAATGATAATAATGACAAACTACCTATAACCGTATCGGCAAGCCCCTATATATCATATTTCACTCGAAATGCAGGTGCGTTCTCATTCTTAAGACTCCATGATATTCTACGCACATAAACTTGAGCATCAAAGTCCTTGTCGATGCCCACCACCTCGTCTCCAAAGATTCCAATGTTGTTGTCATCAACCACTGCGATTCAAACACATTCAATTGTTCATCCATTCAATCATGAGAAGTCTCTTGCCAGATTATCACCTGTGAGTTCACTCCTAAACGTAACTAATTATGATTAATCATAATATTAAAATAAATTAGTTGAATTTAAATACAAGGTAATAAAATTATTTAAAATTTTAAACAATGATATGATTATATAGTAAATTTCATTTACTAATAAGTTTGAGTATGAATAGTGACACAATTCTAAATTCATTATTACATAACTAATAAATATAATTGGGTTAGCACCAAAAAAAAGTAAATATAATTGGGCGATAGTAAAAATACTCTTTCAAGGACGAATTATCCATGCATCATTCATGCTCAACCAGTGAAAGCTTCAAAATAAAGAGAAGTAGTACGGTAATAAATTATAAAAATCATAAAGTGATGTTTGGAAGTACCAATTTACGTGTTGCATGTCATAAAAAATAATAATTTATGTGCTGCAAAAAAGAATTTCCTCGTGAGGTTGATTGTGTGGATCCGTAGAGGTGATGAAGATCGACGGCAGAGATGTTCCCAACAGGAAGACGAATGCGATTGGTTGGAACAAGCGTTTGCCGAATTGCAATTGGTCCACGTCATCATCAGTGACATGTTCGAGCGTAAAGCTTTGGGTTGACAAAGGGACCTGGTTTCCGTAGAGTCGGAAACATACTATAAAAACGCCATCCAAAAAACCAAAAACGGAAAATCAATTGCACTCTCCTCGCCCTCGCGCCTGCAACTTCACCATTCGAATCGTATTTAGAGGAACAACAAGAAGAGAAGAAGAAGAAGAAGAAGAAAAAAGAGAAAGAGAAACAGAGAGACAGCGATGGCTGGCTCGTGGAAACGCGGCTCTCTGATTGTTCTGGCCATCATTTCATTCGGTAATTTTCCACTGCCTATTAGATCTGATCGTGTTTTTAGCTTTTGCTGTTTTTATTTTTATTTATTTTGTTATTTTAATTGAAGCGGAAAATGCAACCAGATCTCGCTTTCTTTTGAACCTTTTTGGATCCGGTTTGTTTTGGTGAACTGTGTGTGATTGCTTGTGTTGCAGATCAGTGAGATCGTAGGCGTAGTTGTTTAGGTTTTATAAATTAATACTAGGTGACGTTCTTTGCTAAGTCGTTAAAACCAGGATATTAGAGATGTGATTAACATGTCATTTATATGAGCCGAGTGATTAGTATTAGCCACTGGAAAGGAACTTGGGTTGTTTCGGTTTGGGTTCGTTTTGATGCTTAATATTTTCGCTGCGTGCAACGTATTGGCGTTTTCATGTGTGCGATTTGAATATGGCATCACGAAGTAAAGCACCAATATGGTAATTGTGTTTATGGATTTCATGTAATTATTGTACTTGTAACCTTGTTTTGCCTAATTTGAGGGAAATGTGTTCTAAAATCTAAATAATATCTTTCTTTATCGGGCTTGTCATTTGTCAAGAATAACTATGGGCAAATGCAAAAATTATGTTAGTGTGAGTTCCAGTCTTGTAATAGTGTGATTAACATTCAGAAGTTTTGCCCCAGGATGTCTGTTTGCAATTTCCATTGCGAAAGAGGAAGCCACCAAGTTGGGTACAGTTATTGGGATAGACCTTGGAACAACCTATTCCTGTGTGGGTGTTTATAAGAATGGCCATGTTGAGATCATAGCGAACGACCAAGGTAACCGTATCACACCATCATGGGTTGCTTTCACCGACAGTGAGAGACTGATCGGGGAGGCTGCAAAGAATCTGGCAGCCGTCAACCCAGAAAGGACCATCTTTGATGTCAAGAGACTTATTGGAAGAAAGTAAGGCGTCATTAAGCTGTTGATTTATGGTATGTGATAATTTGATTTAATTGGAAGAAAGGTGACTGAGTTGTATATTTTTGCAGGTTTGAAGATAAGGAAGTTCAAAGAGACATGAAGCTTGTTCCTTACAAGATTGTCAACAAGGAGGGAAAACCTTACATTCAAGTAAAAATTAAGGATGGTGAGACCAAGGTGTTCAGCCCTGAGGAAATCAGTGCCATGATTCTGACCAAGATGAAGGAAACTGCTGAAGCATTCCTCGGCAAGAAAATTCGTGATGCTGTGGTCACTGTCCCCGGTAAATGGGCGAATTACAACCGTTTTCTCCTGCAATCTTGGTTGCCTTGTTCCTGCTTCTGTCTTTATTCTAATTTCTCTCATTTTCCTTTCAAATGTACAGCTTACTTCAATGATGCTCAGAGGCAGGCCACCAAGGATGCTGGTGTCATTGCTGGCCTGAATGTTGCTAGAATTATTAATGAACCCACTGCTGCTGCCATTGCCTATGGATTGGACAAGAAAGGTGGAGAGAAGAACATTCTTGTTTTTGATCTTGGGGGTGGAACTTTTGATGTCAGTATCTTGACAATTGATAATGGTGTTTTTGAGGTTCTTGCTACAAATGGAGATACTCATCTTGGAGGTGAGTTACTTATAAATATTAGATTTAGATAGAATTAGATTAAATTAAGAAAAACTTTATAAAATTTTCCTTCTATTGTTAATGGTTGCTATTTCTCCTTCCCTTTACTAGGTGAGGACTTTGATCAGAGGATAATGGAGTACTTCATTAAATTGATCAAGAAAAAGCATGGAAAGGATATTAGCAAGGACAACAGGGCACTTGGCAAGCTGAGGAGAGAGAGTGAGCGTGCCAAGAGAGCTCTTAGCAGCCAGCACCAGGTCCGCGTGGAAATTGAATCACTTTTTGATGGTGTTGATTTTTCTGAGCCACTTACCCGAGCCCGGTTTGAAGAGTTGAACAATGACTTGTTCCGGAAGACAATGGGGCCTGTGAAGAAGGCAATGGAAGATGCTGGACTCCAGAAGAATCAGATTGATGAAATTGTTCTTGTTGGTGGAAGCACAAGGATTCCAAAGGTACAACAGCTTTTGAAGGATTACTTTGATGGAAAGGAGCCAAACAAGGGTGTGAACCCTGATGAAGCAGTTGCCTATGGTGCTGCAGTGCAAGGAAGCATTCTGAGTGGAGAGGGTGGCGAAGAAACCAAAGGTAACATAGCCGCTACTTAATACTCTAGCTTTTTAATTACGTTGGCTAGATGTTATATGATGTCAATGCAAGTAGATTCCCGAGTATTACACTTTCTCATTGTTATGCGACACTGTGGATCCAGATATCCTTCTCTTGGATGTGGCTCCTCTTACCCTTGGAATTGAAACCGTTGGCGGAGTGATGACAAAGTTGATTCCTAGAAATACTGTTATCCCTACCAAGAAATCCCAGGTTTTTACAACCTACCAGGATCAGCAGACTACCGTCTCCATTCAGGTACTGTGACATTATTCGACTGCAGTATAGTGCTGCATAATGCTAGGACGTTTTCCTTCTAAATTCAAGATACTTGACTGCGTAATGAACTTCAATGGGGTTGAACTCAACTGGGATGCATTTTTTTTAATACATAGGTGTTTGAAGGTGAGAGAAGTCTCACAAAGGATTGCCGGCTTCTTGGTAAATTTGATCTGTCTGGAATTCCACCAGCTCCAAGGTTTGTTTCCTACTTTCATGGACTCCTCTCTTTCTTATACTCAATTATTGTTTTGTGATTAATTGGTATTTTGTGTTGTGATTGAACAGAGGTACCCCTCAAATTGAAGTGACATTTGAAGTTGATGCAAACGGCATCCTAAATGTCAAGGCAGAAGACAAGGGCACTGGCAAATCAGAAAAGATCACCATTACAAATGAAAAGGGGCGCTTGAGCCAGGAAGAAATTGAACGGATGGTTCGTGAAGCAGAAGAGTTTGCCGAGGAAGACAAAAAAGTCAAGGAAAGGATCGATGCTCGGAATGCTCTGGAAACATACATCTACAACATGAAAAACCAAATCAGTGACAAAGACAAGCTGGCCGACAAGTTGGAATCAGATGAAAAGGAGAAAATTGAGACTGCGGTGAAGGAAGCTTTGGAATGGCTGGATGACAACCAGAGTGTGGAGAAAGAAGAATATGATGAGAAGCTTAAAGAAGTGGAGGCTGTTTGTAATCCAATTATCACCGCGGTCTATCAGAGATCAGGTGGTGCCCCAGGTGGTGCATCAGGGGAGGAAGAGGATGATTCTCATGATGAGCTCTAGAGATGTTTTGCTCAGATTAAATATGCTGCGATCGCAGGTGCTATATATGATGAGAAGCAGTAGGTTAGGCGGAGTCTGTTAATTTTTCAGATAGGTGGGAATCAAAAAATTTCCCATGCGCTTGCTTTTTGGTGGCGAACAAACTTGGCAAAATTACTTTTACTTTCTTTTTTTGCTAGTTTTACGAGAAACTTCTTCTGCTGTATGTGCCTGAGCTTTACTTTATTTTCTTATTATGCTTGTGTTCGTGCGTGCCTCTCCGTGCTCGTCTGCGTTATCCTTCCTTCTTTGAGCTGGAGAATATTGCAAAAATTGGTTATCATTCGAATCGAAAGTACCAAAGGTCTGAGCGCTTCCAGTGGCCAACATATAAAACACCTGTTAAAAGCCTAAGTCCTGAGAAAGATAGAGTGGTTGGTTAATTTAAATTTTATTTGGTTTATTTCTCCGAAGTTAAGCATGCATTTTAGAAAAATGTGAAATTAGAATTGATAATTAAATAAATTAACGGCTATAATACTACATATATATTTTTGGTTGAGATACAGTATTTAAGAAGTAAATCATATTGTTATTGAAGCATGTAGGTTCAATTTTGTTATTTTTCTGTCCAACAACTTTGATTAAATTGGATTTTCTTTATCAATGTCGGAATTAGACAACAAAATATATATCCACAAGTAGATTTTTTTGCCGTGTCTGACAACAACTTGGGAGTTGAGGAACTAGATGCGAACCCGTAAGTTTGGGTGAGTATAGCAAAGATCGTTTTGACCAAAAAAAAAAATTGGTTACAATTTTTTTGAAAAAAAAAAAATCTTGATTTTATATAATTGGTTTGGTTAAAATAAGTTTGAAATAAAGTGATTTAATATTTGAATTTTTCGATAAGAACCTCAGGTTATTATTATGTCAATCTTTCGAAAGTACATACAAATTTCTTGCAATGTAATTGAAGTCTTTGGCAACTTACCGCAACACAAATTTTTTTTGTGGGGTTTAATTTTCGTTCTTCTATGTCGTGCCGCTTTGTTTATGACCGTACTCACATATGATCTACATGAACATGAATATAATCTATAGAAATCACTGTGCGAAGAAGATGAATCGCGGAATTGCCCAAGATCAAAAGCGAATGATACGAAATGTGAATTCGTGTGACTAAGAACAAAGAGAGACAGAAATAAGAGATGGGGAATTTCATTGTATTCATCACACTAATCCAATTCAACATACAGCTAACAGTATATACCAACTGTTTTACAAGGGTCTCGTTATTTGTACACAAAAAGAGATATAATTTTGGACACACAGTCCATATTGTACGGACATACGGTCCGTACAGTACGTATACAATATTTTATTATTATTATTTTTCAAAATTTTTTTTAGCTGTTTAAAAAAATATTTGTCATTAACCAGATAATGAACTGTATTAACCAGATAAATGAACTTCATTAACCAGATAAATAATGAACTTCAGGGTTAGCATTCACCAAAAAATATGAACCATTAACCAGATAAGTGAACTTTGTTAACCAGATAAATAAATGGTTCACATTATCTGGTGAATGCCAACATTTTATTTATCTGATTAACGAAGTTCATTTATCTGGTTAATGCTATTCATTATCTGGTTAATGCCAAATCCTAAAACTTTTTTTATCTGGTTAATGAAGTTCAAATATCTAGTTAATGCAGTTCATTATCTGGTTAATGACAAAAAAAAAATTAACCAGTTTAAAAAAATCTAAAAAAAATAAAAAAATTAAAAAAAAAAGTTGTCCGTACATGTACGGACATACGGTCTATACACGTACGAAAATATGCTGTGTCCACTTTTGTGTCAATTTGTGTGTACAAAAATCATTTCTCATTTTACAAACTAACAGTTGTCTAACAAACTACGTTCTAACATAAACACCGTTTTCTAACCAATTAATAACTGCACTAACCAGTTAATTAAATACTTCAATTAAAAAATACATAATGTAATAAGAAACACTAAAAATACACTTCTAACACTTTTTATTTGTTGAAATTTATTATATGTGGGACTCATTTGAATTTCAACCAATAAAAAAATATGTTGAAAAAAGATTGTTAAAGAGTGTGTTGTTAGTAGTGCTCTTTTCTTTAATAATCCTTCTTTCCTTTAATAATCCTTGTTATTTTTGGTTTTGTCTCATTTTCAATTCTGAAGTTTTCCTCTCATATTGCATCATCATCTTCCTCCTCCTAATGCGGCGAAACATGGACTGAAATTAAAAACGTTTTCACACCAACATGCCATGATACTAAGCAGTAAAAGGTGGGGCGAAACATTGACCAAGTTTAAAAACGTTTACACTGACATAAGCAGTAAAAGGTGGGATGAAAGGTTGAATGAATTTCATTATTCACATAATAATAAGTGCTATAAAAAGAAGGAATCTATATCTCTGTCTGGACCAGATTTCCAGTGCTGCATGTGCACGTCTATAATTTATTTTCTTTTGCTTTAATAGGGGAGGTTAATTTCAGTTAGAATCCAACATTTGGATTGCCTGAACCTGCTGCAGCAACTCCCATCCCACCAACACCATCTGATGCAGCTGCCATTGTCTCATGGTTTCCTGATTTTTGAGCATCTTTGACATCCAACTCATGTACCAGGTCATCAATTTTCCGAAATTGATATGGCCATCTTGCGTTATAGAGAAACTGGCGAAGATCAAACCTATTATCTTCTGGTGAATAACTCTGCAAGTTGAGTGAAAGATTGTACACTTTCATTAGCCAATAAAATATAAGAAGCCAAAGTCATTTGGGGATCATGAGCTATCTGTAAGAATTCAACTCTGACTTCATATCATAGTAGCTACATACCTCAGCATGATAAGAAGGTGTCAAGACAGTCATTTTGTGTCGATTGATAGAATAATACTTGAAGAAATATTTTACTTTTTCAGCCACTTGTGATGGAGTCAATCTTGCACCCCATCTGTAGCATAGATTCTGAGACAGAAAAACAAAAAACAAAAGGTTATGGCTGAACTACAAAATGGACAATATTAAATTACAAGCTTATATTCAGACTGCAAACTACTGATGCCAAAAGCTTCTTGTATTCGAGTTGATCCTACCATGTAGAGCAGTTACTTATTCTGCTAAGCTCTCCGTATCAATTGGAAACATGCTAGTTATGAAATCAATCTAATGGGACTTGAGATAGATCATAGACAGTATGGATTTCTTCTGTAAATGCTTAATTACATGTTGCGCATTGCTTTGTTCTTTCACTAGCTGTCCTCCTAAAGCAAAACATGCAATCTTTTAACCTCTTTTTCGGTAGATAGATAACCTTTGGAAATAAAAGCTCATATAAAGAACTCCTCTATGATCTTAAAAAAGTAAATAAGGGTTTGTATCTGGGTGTTTGATATGTTATGCTTTTAAATAAAGACTAGATCTGGTATTGTGCTTTGATGCAAGTACAGATAGTTTTAGGTAGGACACAAAAAGTTGGTTTCTTCCCTTCTAAAGGAAAATATCCAAGTCAAGAAGTTTCTGATCATGAAATTATTTTGGTCTTACAGAACAATAAAACCACTTTCAGAGACCTGTCGAATGACTTGCAAGTAATTAAGTGATAGGCCTATAGCCTATAGGGTTTAACTTTTTTGGCTCTGCATTATTCCTCATTATTTCTGGCCCAATAAATATTTACATTAAGATTTGGTTATGTGTTTTCACTGTCCCTTCAACCATTACAAGATGAAAAATAGAAAAAATGAAAAACAAGTGAAAGGTTGAATACATAAATTAGACAGGATGGAGAAGCATGAGATATACCTGGAACATGGAAACTGGACCACAACGGAAAATTTTCCGTAATCTTCCGTAAACTGATAATTCCTCATAAGTCATTCCCATATCAACTTCATCAAGCTGATCAACAAAGTATGAGGTATTGGATTTATATATTTTCAAAACTTGATTATAAACAATTGTCATTGGATACAGAAAAAACCTAGTGCAGAAGAAAAAGTGCACAGAAAACTCATATCTAACAGGCAAAAACTAATAGAGCACAGCTGAAGGGAGAACAAATGAATAAACTAGTTCCCAGCTTTCAACCAGACCATCTAACTACGAAAACAAACATATAATAAAGTTAAGCATGCATATCTGGATAATAGATTGCCTGCAAGTGCTTGGATATTTAAGTTTAGCAGCAAGAGAAAACAGCAAAAAATGATTATTTAACCTTGACCCAAATCCATCCAGATCGGGGCAGGTAAAAATAGTTATAAACTTATTATGCAGCTGATGGGCAGTTAAGGTTTAAGAGAACCCATCCCACTCACCTACACACGGATACACACACGATTCTTTGAAATTCATATATTTTAACATCGTCGGTAAAGACCATTGCTTTCGAGCTCTCACATTTTCATAGGATTGAGTTCATTATAAGACTCTTGCCTGAATTGTTGATGCACACAATGAATAACTAAAACAACTTTCATATATGCTGCACGATTTTTCGCTTATGGAAATGTTACTCAAATTTATTGATCCAGGGCCTTCTCTTCCTCGGCTTCAAGGCACTGCTTGGATGCAAGGGTACTGGGGGAACTCCCCCAACCGACGTAACAAGCTTCAAGATTTCCTTTATATTTCTAAATGGAATTTTGTAAACATTTTAAACAAAATTTCCTACACTTTTTCCCCCTAAAATATTGATAAAAACGGAAAAAGAGGGAAGAGAGATATCCAGGGATAATCATGTGCTCAACCAGCAAAATAGCCTTCCCCTCCTTTGGATGTAACCTCTTCTTCTCACTCACAAACTGTTTAAAGGTGTCTCATAAGCTTGGACATTTCCAGAAGACCAGTTCCTATTTGACTTTCAACTTCTCTTGTTTTTCCCAGGTTAACATGGATGTTTACTTACGATTGGATTAAGAGCTGGTCACTGGAATTTTCCTTTTGTTTCTACTGCATTATGAGTTAAGATTTAAGCTCTTGTTCCTGTCAAATTGTCTCTTGTCCCTCATCTAGCACAGTGTTTACAGTTATCTTTCACATTGTTACAAAAAAATAAAAATAAAAATAAAATAGATAAAGACTTAAGTTCAGCATGGTTTTTGTAATGACACATTCCCCGTCTCACCTCTGTATATGCCAAGTCATACCAAATATGGTACCATACACATTGCAACTAAAATAACGCAACTGGTAGGATTTGTCAAGAGATTTCAAGACCAGTACCGAAAGGTGTGGCAGAACATAATATTACCTGACTGTAGTTAGAACGTATAGGTTCCAGCTCAGCTGTGGGTGGAGCTGCTTCAATATCTGCCAAAGATGAGTAACCAAGATGGATGGCTGCCCACCGCAGGAATGCCCGAATGTCCTGCTTACTTATACTACCAATAGGATTTATATCTGCTGAGCTGCAATCATACTGTAAGAAAAGATGAACTTTGATAACTAGGGGGTAATGACCACAAAATTGAGAAACTAGAAAAAATAAATGAGAAACTAAATGACACGTTTTAAGGGGAAAAATCGTTTCTATTTCCTTTTTTCACTAATAATTACAAAAATGTCATCTTATTTTCACTTTGTGTCCTGTTTTCAAATATTTACCGGCATTCTTCATTTCATGTACAAATCTTTGTAAACAGAAAATAAAGTGAAAACAATGCGGCATTTTTTATAATTATTAATGAAAAGAGGAAATGGAAATTAAAACGGAATCTTAAACCATACAGATCCTATAAAAAGGCATAATCTAAAGCTATATAGAGATACCTTCGTCAAGTAACCACGTAACCCTTCATCCACATTGGAGCTCCCCAAGACAAGATAAAACCCAGGTTTATTGTGAACCCAAGGCAAAAGTGACGCTAACATGAAAGCTAGCACCATTCTCATTCGAGCTTGAATGTTCTGCAAACTTAAATTCTCAACATTAGATCCACCATCCACCTGCATAAACAAAACCATACAAAAACAAAATGAGGCAACAATGTGTTAGAAACATAAAATATATAACATGCTCCTAATCTTCAGTCTGGAAAAAAGTGAGATTCCTCATAAAGAAACTACGTGTCCTGATACAGAGATCTATGTATGACTCATTTTAGAATCAAATTACTATTCTCTGTTACAATATCTACAAATACTCCTGTGGAAAAAGAAAGTGTGTGACAAGTGACAACATCATAGATTACACAGTTCTAGTAATTGTCATTTATGATTGAAATAATTTACAAGTCCATGCTTCATTTACCTTATAGCGTGGTCGCTTTCCTGTAAGTGTTTGGAACAATGATAAAAGAGCAGATACAACTCCGTCGATGCTAACATCAAGGTGCCATGAACCAATTTCATCAGCCAGCACCTTGGCCCGCGACCTTGTCATTTCCGAACTGCAAGAAGAATATTTTTAGTGCCCATACAATCCGACCGAGGATTTTTTTTTTTTTTTTTTTTTTGGCTGAGTTCAAGTGATATATTTGAATGTGTTATTCTGCTTGAACTTAAACTGATTGACCCAATAAAAGGATTTCTCGACATTAAAAAAAAAAAAAAATCTAGCATTCAAGGATGGAGTTCATTTGGTATCTTCAGTCTTCAAGTAACTACGTTTTACACTAAGCATTTAGTATAACTATTCTGATTGTTAGCAGTACTGAAAAGCACCCTCTCAACCCCATAAGATCACATAGGATTGAACAAATGACATTATGTCAGGTATCTGGGATCGCAGAAACCACAAACATTTCAAGATACCAGAGTTTTAGAAAAAGAAATCCATAAGCATAATGGTCAAATATCTGCAATATGATTAATTCGTTTCAGGCTTCAGCAACAAAACCAATCAGCGTTGTTCAAGGCCACCCTCATATAAATTTAATTAGGGTCAAAAGACAAAATACAGCAAAAGAAATTAGCATCAAAGCCATACATAATGGCCAAATAAAAAATATAAATGAGGGAGACCTCTCATACAAATAATGATGAAGTATTAATGGAATATAGCAGATAGAGAAACTTAGAGAGACACAGCCAAGGATCATAAAACATTAGAACATGAAAATCATCATTTACCTGTTTTCAGATCCCATAAACACAGTATAAAATATTCGTTTAGCAAATTCTCTGCTGTCTGTAGGATACTGTCCATCTTTATAGTTTCCTATTCGTATTGCATCAGCTTTAACTTGTTCATCCCCATTTGCAATTTCTGCAGGCAAACACAAATCACTAGTCAATGATATCTGAAATACAAGGTTTGGATTTGTAAGGTCAAATCATGCGGTTTATTCCACCCCTGCCACATTGAAAAAAATGAAAAAGATAAAGAGAGGTCAATAGTCTTCTAATTTTTACTATCAACCATGATTTTACAATCGAGTTTCTTTGCAAGAAGCTAAACACTTTGAACTAATAAAAGGAAGCTACATTCTATATTCAAGCAATTTTGCAAGATTTTCAAGAAAGGAAATGTGAATATTCAGGTCAACTTCTCCAATTATTTCAGCAGTCAGTCAATTATATATGACCTCTTACCTACTCTTTTCCAAGATGTTTATACAGCTGATACTTAGCAGAAGCCAGATTAGTGGTCACACAAATCATTTTTTTTATTCCTAATTAAGCATTCCTATGATAGTGTAACAATAATGTAGCTTTGAAATAGTGTCACAAATTGATCAGAAATAGAAACTTTAAAGGTAATCCAGAATCTAACAGCACTTATCGTTGTATTTGAACTCACCTTTCACAACCAGCTGGCACATGCACCCAACAATCGCAGCAACAGAGGAACTGTCTGCTCCACCAGAAAGAGGAAGCAGAAAACCAGATGCTCCACTTCTTCGTAAATAGTCCCATAACCAGCAACCAGGTCCAAATGCTATTTCCTCCTCAGGAGTGTGATATTTTATCTATAATATATATAATCATGTTAAACTTAGCAACTTGGATGCCTGATTGACTTCAGCAGTAGTGTAGTGTTGTGAAATCATCATGGAAGGATCCAGAATTTGACATGAAGAAAAAGAAGAAGCTAGGTACCGGATACTCTAAGTGAAAGCAGAATTCAATGTGTCATCATTTTACAAGTACCTATAAAGCTAATTATTTTTAGCTATCCGAAAATGGCAACTCAAAATGACAATAAACTAACCTTAAGTGGAACAGAAAGGCGTATTTTAAGGTCAAAAGGAAGACAGAGACTATATGGTACTTCCACTGAAGGAACCTTGACTTTACAACTTGCTTGCTCTTGGAAGCTACTTAAAGATCCTCTAAGGCTCGCAACCTACCAGTAGACAAATGAGTAAAGGAACCAAATCGGATGTCAATCATTTATGGTCAAAATGCCCTTGCATGCAATTATATATGGAAACTCATGCATACCACATCTAGATCTATCTGAGCAGCCACAACCTCGACATCCTTTAGCGAAAATTGGGAACCCTGAGCAACAACATCTCCATTTACCACAACACTGGCACACCCATCTGTTACAAATAAAATGAAAGACAAGATAACATTTTAGACACATGAAACAAGCCTACAAAGTTGACATTTAAACAAGCTAAATTAAAGTTAAAATGTCCTTATACCAACTTTCAGAATGTTCTCTCCAGAATACACAATGGACATAAATGTGAAAAAGCACAAATACCATTCTATTAATGGAAATTTTTCCTACCATAGTAAAGGCGACCGCCATCACAGCCTTGGTGATTGCTATATATGTAAACCCCTCCACGAGTATGGGTGGCACCTATAAAAGCACGAAGACGAACGTCAAGCTTTCTAAGTTGGTGATGACTTCCACTTGCATTCATAAACACTTCAACCCCATTCAATGCAAGCTCAGAATGAGGGGGAGATGGAGTAAAAAGCTCTTCACAAACTTCAGCTGCAATAGCTCTAAGAAGGGGAAAATTCTTTGTATTCAGCACTTGATAGGAAGTCCCCAAAACATAAATTAAACCCACACACGCACAATAGTTGGAACACACGAGTTCTTAGGTGTATGAAAGAATAGGCAGGTATGTCAATCACAAGATTGCTACATGGATGCAATGCTGATGAATATGTCAACTTTAGAACACATGAGGATTACGGATATCTAGTGACTAACTAATGATTCACCTTAACTTCAAAATCATATGTGCGTGTGATTTCAGTGGAGGAGTAAAGGACATAAATTCTAAACAATATAATATAATAACAGAAAAAGAAACAGAAAAAGCGGGCCAGGGAAAATGAAGATGTAACAGTGGCATTTGACTGTGTGTTTGGACCCACGTCCATTTACCACTCAATCGACCCATAGCTACTAGAGATAGCTTTCACAGTGAAAGGCCACTGGACGCGATTTCACCATGAAAGCAAACACACACAGAATGCAGCAGGACAGCATGTTTTGTTTTATTATCTTTGGTTACCCTTTTTAGTGCAACCAAAATATATCACTTTTTTACCTTATGTCATGGTGTATCCTACTTTCAACATGCATCAAACATAGACCATAATTTTCTTCTATCCTAATTTAACCTAAACATCAAAAGCTGCATAAATTAAGTGAAACATAAAGTATGAAATTGCTAACTCACGTGTCTTGGAACTTAACGAAACCATAACCAAAGGGAACTGATTTTTGGCCTAATGCCTCAGAGATTTGACCGGGCAGCTGAAAATCCACAAGTTCATCCCTTTCCTTCCATGCAGTAAACCAACGAAGTTCTCTATAATTGCCATCATTTGCGAGCCACATCTTGGGTCGTATCATAATAATCTTCCGATTGAAACACAAAACCTGGCAATTGTACCTCTCCGAACCTTTGATAATAGGCATGCCAATACTGCACACTATGCCATCCGTCCAATCACCAACCATTATCTCTTTCAAACATTCCCATCTGCAATTAAACCCGTTTATAATAATTATTATAATAAATTATAAATTATTAGTAATAATAAAGACTTACGAATGGTTAACAGTGTCGAGTTCTAAGAAGTGATCTTCGCAGCCATAACCAGGAATCTCGAGTTCGGGTCCAAGCCTGATGACAGCGCCGACTTGTTTGGCTTTGGCTATGGAGTCTTTGATTTGCTTTGTGTTGCAATCGAAGTCCATAGCCCATTGGTTCAGATTGCAAGTGGCTACCTTCAACAGCCTCATCCTCCACAGCACAACAGGGAAAGGAACTATGAATGGGAA
Organism: Calophaca sinica; assembly: GCA_037113605.1. Taxonomy (NCBI): domain Eukaryota; kingdom Viridiplantae; phylum Streptophyta; class Magnoliopsida; order Fabales; family Fabaceae; genus Calophaca; species Calophaca sinica. Next base: position 124,574,033 of record CM073734.1, read on the forward strand.
ACCCGAGATTTTCAAAATTGAATGTCAATTCCTAAGTTATGAAGATTGTTTTGTGGTAGCGAGGGCATTTTTCATTTATTTATATTATGTTGTGTGGGATGGTGTTGTCTTAGACCTTGGCTTTGATTCTACGAAGTTACGATGAAAACAGAAAGGGAAAGGAGATACCCACCCGAAGCAGTTCAATTCGCTCATTCCCGGACCCTTGGACGGGTTATACTGTTATTGGATTTGACTCTCGACCCGGATCATCCTCACTTGCTGCGTGTCAAATGGGGTACTTTGAATTTGATTAACGGTGTGTTTGGTGGTGAGAATAAATGGAAAACATATATTTACAAAAAAATAAAATAAAATGGAAAACAGATAAAGAGGTGAGAAAAGTATGAAAAGATAGAAAGATGCTAGAAATAAAGTAAACTTCAGGTATTGTTTGATATAAGGGTGCGTTTGATTGTCTAACTGAATATGAAAAAAAATGACAGTACTGAACAAGTGGCCGAATCACGACAATTTTTCAGATTTGAATTATCTAAATTGAGCAACTTACCGTGTGTTTGTGTTTAGATTCTGGAAGACCATAATCAAGTTTAGAAAACCTGACGGAATAAAGCAACAAGGGGCTAGCTTCAGAAATAATTGGAAATATTGATTTGGGAATCATTATTTTCAATTATGCGATGAGAATAATTCTAAACAAACAGATATTTACTTTAGAGTGTAAATTAAGTAATATTAATCATCGATGAATAAATCAATAGTAGGTATTACATGCACATGTATAACAAATAATGAGTGTGATGAAATATCAAAATTTGATTATCTTATTAATGGTTGTGATTAATTTCTTTACTCATATTAGAATATTAGAGGGGCCAAATTCAAATAGAAACAAATTTTAATCGTTTATAAAAAAACTCAATTAGATGACCCAACTCAAACAAATTTAATTCAATCATGTTTGGGTAGGTTTAGGTCAAATTCCCACTCTCCCAAAAATATTAAACCTGAATTAACCGAAACTAAAATGATTTAATTGATTAAGGTCCATTTCCCCTAAAATCTAACTCGAGCATGACATGGTTGCACATGTGATAACTACAGAATACACTAACAACCGCCATGATTGTGTCAAAAAAAAAACCGCCATGATATATTATGACAAATGATAAATTACATCGTATACATGTCCAACATTCTATTTTCTTACCCAATCAATGAAAGAAAACACGTGCTTAGTCACATGTCTCTATACCAATTCAGGAATAAACGAAAGTTTTGAAAAACACTTAAAACACGTGCTTAGTCACATGTCTCTATACCAATTCAGGAATAAACGAAAGTTTTGAAAAACACTTAATGCTGTAAATTTTGTGTGTATTTCAAAAGTTTGTATATATGTTAAAAGAAGGTCACACGATGCGTGTTGGGTTCTAGACCTTTTATTTTCCCACCCAATCAATGAAAGAAAACACATGTTTTGCGTGTATTTCAAAATTCTTAAAGTTGTTGTGTCTCATATTGCTAGGTGAAAAAAATATTGAAAAATATTTTGCATTAGAAAATTAATTTATTATTATTATTATTATTATTATTATTATTATTATTATTTCTTTTGATTTATAAGATTTGACTTGGTCTAATTCCTTTATCCAGATATTGACTTGGTCAAACCCATGAACACTATTTTCTCTATTTCTCTTAACTACTCTCTCTATATCTATTGTGTGTTGATATATATTTGTTTTTCGTGGGTTTCATCTTCCTGGCAGACTAATGTAGTTCTGCTATTATGAAACCTCGATCTTGCCAAAATGAGTTTGTTAAATACTGATGGATTTGCGCAATACCCAAATAAATTATTTAGTATATTGTGACTTCACACATCTCAGACTACTCACTCGTGTATTCATGTTTTAGGTGTTATGATTCATGATTTGTAGAGTTGCTAGCCAATATTTCACGACACTTCATTCACACCAAATTCCATGGAATATTTGAGAGCATGCAATGCAAATTAGGGAAGTAAAGCTGTATTTTTCTAATTTATGACATCCTATGTCGGACGTTTTGAGATATTTGGAATTTTGCTTAAGAGGCTATTAAACCAACAAAGACAAATAATTAAGATGATAAATCATGCAAACCCCTTGGGTTAAGTGTGGCTTGGAAAAAAGGGTTATAAATAAACACAAAAAATTAAATTTTCAAAGCTCCTTTGTAGTAATGTTTAAAGTTAAAAATAAAAATGAATAATTTATTTATTTTTATGTGTTACTATTATTATATTGTATAAACATATTTGTTAGTTGTAGCAACAATTACTTTATAGGATTGGATTAGTTCAAAAATTAATGTCTAAGGAAAGGAATAAATCACCAAATTAAATCGATTTAGTGAAGGAGGGGAAATCGGTGAGGTGTTGCCAAACCCAAGGGGCAGTATTATTGGCCAAAACAATCCTTGGTCGACTTGCAATTGGTCCACGTCATCACGAATGACATGTTCGAACTTTCGAGTGAGCGCTATAAAATGCGGAGGGGGCGACCCTCGCATCATCAATAAAACTCCATCACTGAAAAACTCGTTCATCGTGGAAGCAAAGGGTGACACACACAATGGCTGGCTCGTGTTCACGCGGGTCTCTGGTTCTTCTCGCCATCGTTTCTTTCGGTAATTAGATCTTACAACCTTTACTCTTTTGTCTCTTCCAAAATGTAGCCAGATCTCGTTGAACCTTTTTCGATCCTCGATTTAGATGGATCTGATGAGATCTTAGCCCTATTCGCTGAACATTCTTATCATATTGATGATTTTTTACCAACCTTTCGAATTAGTTATTTCTAAGTAGTAGCGCCAGTAAGTATTAACATTAATATGCCTCTCTCTGCATCCAAGAAACTCATGAACAGTGATTAATTCTATTTCTGCTTTGCGTCTTGCGGGAGTGTTATGTATTGATTTCCTTATTGCATTCTAAGTCCGTTAATAAAGTATTGTATTCGCGATTTTCCCTATCCTCGGAAGAACGCATGCCGAACAAACCTTTTTCTTTTTTTGGATTATCAGTTTACATCTACAACTGTAAGTTAATTACGTGCTTATTAATTAGGTTATTTGCTTGAAATGGAAACAGTTATTTAATATTCCTCCTCCTTGGCCATACCTTCCTAGTGTTTTTTTTTTATGATGCTGCTTATTTGATACTGCGGACAGAATTTTTTCCATTTACGTTTATCTTAGCTACGCCTCCAAATAATTGATTTCTGTTGTTTTGGAATTAGAATTTGATGACTGACTATGCACTAACACTTTTAAAAAGTTTTACGCAAGTATACAATCATATTTCAGCATGTCAATGTTTGTGGAGATATTTATCTCAGCATGTCAATATTTGTGGAGATATTTTAGGTGGTAATATAACAAAGTAGCATCGCATTGAATTGTGATTGGACGTATGTGTAAATTGTTTTTTGACACTCCACATGTCACTAAACTCTTGGAATAATGTTGATTGAGGATGCAATTACTTGAATTGACTTGACTCGACTCGACTTGATACCGATTTAAATACTTTGAAATTTTGTTGTAATTAACATTGAGAATGTTCGTTGCAGGATGTCTGTTTGCAATTTCCATTGCAAAAGAGGAAGCGACCAAGTTGGGTACAGTCATTGGGATAGACCTTGGAACAACCTATTCATGTGTTGGTGTTTACAAGAATGGTCATGTTGAAATCATAGCCAACGACCAAGGTAACCGTATCACACCATCATGGGTTGCTTTCACCGACAGTGAGAGACTGATCGGGGAGGCTGCAAAGAATCAGGCAGCTGTCAACCCTGAAAGGACAATCTTTGATGTCAAGAGACTTATTGGACGAAAGTAAGGCATCCTCACTATTCAGGTTGTTGATGTAAAACAATTTGACTTGATGTGAACAAAGGTGACCGAGTTGTATCTTTTTGCAGGTTTGAAGATAAGGAAGTTCAAAGAGACATGAAGCTCGTTCCTTACAAGATTGTCAACAAGGATGGAAAACCTTACATTCAAGTAAAGATTAAGGATGGTGAGACCAAGGTGTTCAGCCCTGAGGAAATCAGTGCCATGATTCTGACCAAGATGAAGGAAACTGCTGAAGCATTCCTCGGCAAGAAAATTCGTGATGCTGTGGTCACTGTCCCTGGTAAATGGGCAAATTACAACTGATTTCTCCTGCAATCTTGATTGCCTTGTTCCTGCTTCTGTCTTTATTCTAATTTCTCTCATGTTCCTTTCAAATGCACAGCTTACTTCAATGATGCTCAGAGGCAGGCCACCAAGGATGCTGGTGTCATTGCTGGTTTGAATGTTGCTAGAATTATTAATGAACCCACTGCTGCTGCCATCGCCTATGGATTGGACAAGAAAGGTGGAGAGAAGAACATTCTTGTCTTTGATCTTGGGGGTGGAACTTTTGATGTCAGTATCTTGACTATTGATAATGGTGTTTTTGAGGTTCTTGCTACTAATGGAGATACTCATCTTGGAGGTGAGTTCTCATAAATATATCAGACAGAATTAGATTAAATTAAGAAAAAATATACTTTGTATAAAATTTTCCTTCTATTGTTAATGCTTGCTATTTCTCCTTCCGTTTATTAGGTGAGGACTTTGACCAGAGAATAATGGAGTACTTCATTAAATTGATCAAGAAAAAGCATGGAAAGGATATTAGCAAGGACAACAGGGCACTTGGCAAGCTGAGGAGAGAGAGTGAGCGTGCCAAGAGAGCTCTTAGCAGTCAGCACCAGGTCCGCGTGGAAATCGAATCACTTTTTGACGGTGTTGATTTTTCTGAGCCACTTACCCGTGCTCGGTTTGAAGAGTTGAACAATGACTTGTTCCGGAAGACAATGGGGCCTGTGAAGAAGGCAATGGAAGATGCTGGATTACAGAAGAATCAGATTGATGAGATTGTTCTTGTTGGTGGAAGCACAAGGATTCCAAAGGTACAACAGCTTTTGAAGGATTACTTTGATGGAAAGGAGCCAAACAAGGGTGTGAACCCTGATGAAGCAGTTGCCTATGGTGCTGCAGTGCAAGGAAGCATTCTGAGTGGAGAGGGTGGTGAAGAAACCAAAGGTACCATAGTCTATAGCTTCTTTTTAATTACATTGACCATATGTTATATGTTATTAATGCAATTAGATTCCCAAGCATTACACTTTCTCATTGTTGTGCGACACCGTGGATCCAGATATCCTTCTCCTGGACGTGGCTCCTCTTACCCTTGGAATTGAAACTGTTGGAGGAGTGATGACAAAGTTGATTCCTAGAAATACTGTTATCCCCACCAAGAAATCCCAGGTTTTTACCACCTACCAGGATCAGCAGACTACCGTCTCCATTCAGGTACTGCGCCATTGTTCAAATGCACCATAGTGCATAATGCTCGGACGTTTTCCTTCTAAATTCAAGATGCTTGACTGCTTAGTGGACTCTAATGGTGTTGAACTCAATTGGGATGCCTTTTGTAATATATAGGTGTTTGAAGGTGAGCGGAGTCTTACAAAGGATTGCCGGCTCCTTGGGAACTTTGATCTGTCTGGAATTCCTCCAGCTCCAAGGTTCGTTTCCTGGTTTCATGACGTCCTCTCTGAGTTTTTCTCACTTGATGTTTTTATGTAATTCATTGGTATTTTGTGTGGTAATTGAACAGAGGTACCCCTCAAATTGAAGTGACCTTTGAAGTTGATGCAAACGGCATCCTAAATGTCAGGGCAGAAGACAAGGGCACCGGCAAATCAGAAAAGATCACCATTACAAATGAAAAGGGACGCCTGAGCCAGGAGGAAATTGATCGGATGGTTCGTGAAGCAGAAGAGTTTGCTGAGGAAGACAAAAAAGTCAAGGAGAGGATTGATGCTCGGAATGCTTTGGAAACCTATGTCTACAACATGAAAAACCAGATCAGTGACAAAGACAAACTGGCTGACAAGTTGGAGTCGGATGAAAAGGAGAAAATTGAGACTGCTGTTAAAGAAGCACTTGAATGGATGGATGACAACCAGAATGTTGAGAAAGAAGAATACGAGGAGAAGCTTAAAGAGGTCGAAGCCGTTTGCAACCCAATTATCACTGCTGTCTACCAGAGGTCAGGTGGAGCTCCGGGTGGTGCATCAGGGGAGGATGAGGATGACTCTCACGACGAGTTGTAGAGATGTTTACTCGAATTTGGCTCGCACTTCTAAAGCAGGGGCAAGAATTGATGAGTAGTAGGTCAAGCGGAATCTTAGTAGGTTAAATTTTTATGATAATGGGGGAGTTGAGAAGAATTCCCCCGCCATTGTATTTTTGGCTGCGAAGATACTTCATAGATAATCATTTGTACTTTTTTCCCTTTTTTGACTAGTTTTATGATAAATACTTATTCAGCTTTCTGTACGTGCTTTTGCGTTCATGCTTTGTATTCGTGCGTGCTTGTTATGTGATTTCTCCGGGCGTCTTATATCTGGGGAGATGGAACTACCTCCGCTGGAAAGATGATTTATGGGTTGCCGCTTTCGATCAAGTACCGCAAGAACGTTTGAGTAGTAATGTTCTCCTGTTTTCTCCCAATGATTCTGACTATATAGATCGTACATAATGTGAAATGTGCTCCTGGGTATTATGACAATCCCAAAATATCCACTAGTTTATAATCAAGATTTCGATTGGTTACAGGAAGAAAATTATTTTGGCTACAATTCAGAAAGAAAATAATAAGAACAAAAATATAAAAAAAAGGTGAATTTTCAGTTGTTTAGGAAAAAATAATGTCATAATGTCGTACATTTTTTTTTTGTCAGCTAGTAGAAATAGTAAACAATAAATATACACACGTCTAAACGGTAACACCCGGGTTCGAATCTCAGTCCCAACGTCTTCATGTTGCTGAAATTGCCAAAACAACCAGCAGTGGGGGACCCTCCTTATTTGATCAAGTAAAATTTGAATTAGTCACAAAAAATAGCATTTGTCTTTTCATAATTTTAGAATCTTTTTGGGATGTGTAAGAGTTTGGTTCCATAATTTCCGCCGGTAGAGACGCCCTCCTAAGTAGACAAAATTGCTTTGTGAATTTTGTAAAGCAGCAAGTTAATATTGTTGCTCATGCACTAGTAAGGGCGGCTGTATCTATGTCTTGTTGCTATAGCTTTGATTTTGTTCCTGATTGTGTTACTTCTATTATTGCTAATGAAATGATATAAGCTTATTCTTGTCAAAAAAAAATTGGGATAATAGACTATCCACCAACAATGTAAAATTTTTCATACATATTCTTCCAATTAGATCTTACAATGTAGATGTTTATTGTGATGTTTTAGAAAATAATGTGACAAAATAGCATCATGGTGAAATTTAATTGAGTGATTGTGAGAATTTTTTTATACGGTTGATGCATAATCCTTTTAACTCATTCTTTTTCACCTATCGGTCTCACCTCAGACCTTCTATCGTTTTGGTTTCGTTGCTTATCCAAACAAGTAAAATCTCATCTTTCAAGCTGTTTTCATTCCCTTTTTTTTCCGCATATATAAGGGGCCAAAGCCCCGGAAGAAGGACTAGCTTTTTTCGTTCCTTTCTTTGTGACGAATGTTAACAATATAACTTTAAAAGTTAAAAACCGAGTGATTGAATTGCACCAATCCAAAAACCTCAACTTTGATCTCCCACGAGAAGGTTGGCTTATGATAAATTAAATCAGACGATATTTACTTGCAATATCAAATTGAAAAAAAATAATAACTTTTTGGGAATTATTTGTGTATATTTTTATATTATTATACAAAAATAAATGAAAACATCATTTAATGAATTTGAATGTATTAATATATATCATCATTCAATAATTAATGTAATGTTTAAGTTGTTTCTTCTTCTTCTTCAAATTTTTAGCTGACATATTTTTATCAATATTTTAAGTTTCATGTTATTAAATCTATGAAGGAAATAAAATAAATTAATATTTTTCAAAGTTATTAAAAACAATATACCAATAAAAATAAGATAAAGAAATTATGAAATTCATGGAACGATGAAATCTATGGGCCTTCTGTCAAAAAAAGAAATCTACGGGCCACGGAACAATGACCCAATGATTATGAAATGGGGGTTGCTTCCAGCACCCCACCTGTTTGCTGCCAGCAACCCCCAAAGCCTGTACATGTTCCGATAATTGAATTACCGGAAGTAGTAATGCAAATGTATTTCGGTAATTCAATTCCTGAACATAAATAAGTTTTCGGTAATTGAATTACCGGAAAACATAACCTCCAAGTAATGCAAATGTATTCCGGTAATTCAATTACCGAAAGCTAATTTATGTTCCGGTAATTGAATTACCGGAATACATACACCTCCAAATAATGCAAATGTATTCCGGTAATTCAATTACCGGAAGCATTTTTTTTCAAAATTATGACATGTTCCGATTGCCGTAATATATTTTCAATAGAGTCCGGTAATTCAATTGTCAGAACATATCATGATTTTGAAAAATTATGCTTTCGGCAGATGTGTATGTAATTGAATTACCGGAACATGTACAGGCTTCGGAAAAAAGGGGGGAAAGTGAGTAAGGGTATTTTGAGAATTTCAAAAAAAAAAAATAGGACGGGGGTGCTGACAGCAGACAAGTGGGGTGCTGGAAGCAAAAGCCTTATGAAATTAGCTGTGGTTAGGCAATGAAGAAAAAATTTTCTGTCAAAAAAAAAAAAGGAAATCAAGAAAAAGAAGAAAATAAGGGGCAATAGGTAATTTCGCACGTCCTTTCTTCTCCTCCTCAACTCAAGCAAAACAAGACAAAAAAACCGTTTCGGTTGTTAGAGCAAATTTTGGATCTGATTTGGGCGGCGACGATGGAGAACAACGGCAGCATTATATCGAGGGAAAAGATCGATCAGATGGCCACCTGGGTGGGGTCTACCGTCTCTTCCGCTTTCTTCTCCTCCTTGGAACGCTTTTCTTGCGTCAACGTCGCCACCTCTGACCCTGACAACGACGACGACGACGACGATTACTCCACAACCACAACAACCCCAACCGCCACCAACGCTACAACCGCCACCGTCAACAGCGACCCCAACCCCGCCGTTCAGGTCAACGGCCACAACACAAACGACGTCGCCAACCTCCCCGTTTGAAACGATACGACGTCGTTGCTGCTGCGCTGTATAGATCTTTTTCCTTTTCCTCCTTTTATTTCATGTATAATAATAAGTAAGGGATCCTGATTTCAATTATTAAATATCTTTGCGGAACTGCACTTTGATGAACATGTGATTCCATTTTGTGCCTCTTCTACATATGTGTGCCTATATTTTTATATTAATTTTATTATATTTATATAGCTGTTATGTTATTTTTCCAGTTTCAATTTGTATGATTCATGAATGATCCTCTGATTTAGTTTGAGCTAGGTTAGATGCTTTCTTCCGTCTTGTCGATTGGTTTGATTTTGATTAGGGCAAATTTTAAATTCTTGGAAGCTTTCGTATTAATCATTGACATGGATCTAAATTCTAATGCACAAGCGCGATGCAATTAGATGTGGTTCAATCTCATAACCCTGTTTCCGAGGTTTCTAGCCAGGCCTAGGACCTGATTTATTTATTAGGATTTCTCACTCCAGTATGGTCCATTATGGTTTGAGGCATAACATGCTAAGAATAACTCTCAGGAAAGTTACTACACTGGACACTGGTTTTATTTTTAAGGAAATGAGATGCAATGTGATGAATTATGATGTGTGGTCCATTATGGTTTGAGACTTTGAGGCATAACATTGCTAATAAAACTTACAGGAAAGTTACTACACTGGACAATGGTTTTAGTTTTAAGAAAATCAGATGCAATGTGATGAATTATTATGTGTGGATCTGGACGTTCAGTGAAATGTTTGGATTCTGTAGATGGGCACGGAAAGATGTCTAGGTGATGAAGAATGAAAGATACGCCATTGCCAATCCGTAAACACCTAGTAATAGCAATCGAGGTTAAGATAAAAGTCCAGTTTATTTATTTTTCAGCAGGTAGTGGAGGACATATATGCCCTTGAATCCTGATGATGGTCTAATTAGCTGATTGCAAGTCCTTGTTTCAATTTATTTTTTTTGGCGGGGGGTGTGTCAAATGATTGCTCTAGTTTATGGCTTGGAGCTGATGGGCTCTAATGTAATCTGCATACTCAACCCTTGGAAAATACTTATCAAGGAGCTTTGTTGATTTATTTTGATACAGTCTAAAATAGTGATTTTATTTTCTTTTTCATAGTATTTGTAAAATTTATAATGGCTACAATAGTATGATAGGGTGGAAGATAACAAAATTGAAAGGGGTGGAACAGCTGTTATGTAGAATTATTTAACAGTGGGGATTGTACGAGGGATTTTGTGTTATACCTCCAAACTCTTATTTTTAATTTCTCAGTCATCATTTGAGGGTAGCAAATTCAAAATTCTATTTAGTCCTCGAGTTTTGCTATTACCATTAGGAGAGAGACTTGTGTAAACAAAACCACACATCATTAAAATGTAAAATTATTGTATGAACAAGAATTTGTTTTATTACTATTTTATAGTATAAAACAATGATGTGTTAATTTTTGGTTGATTTATAGCATGTTTGGTCCAATGACAGCACTCTTTCTGATGTAACCAAATGCAAAAGAGGATGTATTTTGTACCGTTGGCTCAACCGCCAAACGCAGTTTGGAGACTTGGAAATGTAAATACAAACACACAACTTAGTCTAAACAACATATGAAGTCTATACAAGAATTTCTGCTGTGCAAGTGGAATTTAAAATGCTTGGAGGTTAAGCTTTTCTGCACGTTTAATTCTTGTGAAAGTTGATACTTTATACTGATGTCTGATTCTAAGCCTAGGAAAGGTTGTCAAGTGGAGTGCCCGTTATTTTTTGTTATAGGGGATGCTACTAGATATGGGTAATAGATATCTTTAACGGACAAGGTAAAACACAATATGTTATATGTATAGAGCATGCAATGTGAGACTTTGAGCTAAGCTGAGGTCTGTGTTTCCTTTTTGTTCTAGGTTTCATCCTTCACTTCTACCTTCTTGTCTCTTTGCCTGTGTCTGTGTGTGGGTGAATCACTAATTCACTCTGTATAGCTCCTATTACAGGTGTATTGCTTTTGTAGTCGAAATCACAACAACTTACTGAAAGAAAAAAGAATCACAGTAGATCAACAGCGTCGCACTCATTGGGTGGGTGAAAAAGCTTTCTTCATATATTGCTTTTGTTTGACATTTATCGGCAGGTCATCGTGCAGTGCTCTGGAAGATGTAATCCCGACCTGCTGCTGCCTTTAGCTGAACCTGCAATATTATAACATTTTATTTACCTTAGAATAATATACAATACGAACAGTACATTCAGTGCTCTTTAAGTGAGTGTTTTACCGGTATTACTATTCTCGCTTCTCCTTCCAACAGAGAAGCATGACTATGCATCTTCGAATTATGTAAAACTTCGCTCTCTTCTCCTTCAGAATTCTACCTTTTGGTGCCTGCTTTTCTGAAGACGTAGAAGGTTCCATATTCCCTTGTTAGGATTCTTCCTTGCGTCAAGAGTAGGAATCTGTATGTTCGTAAAGAGTTACTCAAATTATGGTTCAGGTTGCTTTGAATTCGAAGTCAATAAAAATGGTGAAAGTAAAGGCAAATAGTAATTGAAGTTAGCTTTCTGCGGTCAAACATAGAGCTGATTTTCTGCTTTCAGTAGCGGTCTTGGGCTTCTCTGGTCTAACGTCCGGAATCCCAGGACTGCTGTCTTCTGTGCTCTGCTTCTCTATTTACTGCCAAAAGACAAATAAACTGCTTAGCATCTAAGCCATATACTAATTTTTATTAGACCAATATAAATGCTTAGGATTGACTGACTGGTTGGGTTTATCGTCATCCTCCTGAGACTGTCAAATTTGAAAGAGAGAAATCAGATCATTTGTGGAATCTTGCACTCGGACGTGTTGCGATTCTCGTCGTCGTCTCTCAAAAACATAATTAATAACTACACGTTTTTTAAACGAACTGTGAGATTTCAGGCCCAAATTTCAGTCAACAGAATCACCTTTTTTAAATAAATAAAAAATTCTCAGTTTTAGACGTGCAATTGTACATTTTATTTTCAGATATTATTTTTGAAAACTGAGGTTTCGTGCGAATATAATAACAGTTTTTTTTTTTTTTTTTAATGTGTACAACCTTGCACAAGATAAAAATTATTCATTAATCAAAAAAAATTCTTATTAATTATTTACTTTTTTTTTTATTTTATAGATTCACATTTATGTAATCTCTCTTCACCCACAAAATAGGAAACTAGATAATTAATAAGGAAAACAAAGTGAGTAATTAATGATTCTTATCGTGTGTAATATTATACAAGTTATGGTATTTTTGGATGAAGGGTTTTAAAAGGGAGGAGATGACTTATTTTCCTTTTCTAAATTAAGGAAGCTATAAAATGTTTTTAAAAACGAATAAAGTGTAATTGAGATGTTATATGATCACCTATCATGTTATTTCTTCAATTTTTTTAAAATCACAAATATATATTAAGATATAGACTTAGCCTTCCAAAACTCTCTCCTTCAAAACCTTCCATCCAAACATACCTTTAAAAAACTCATATAATAAATCCAAAATAGTAAGTTTATATTGGAACTTGTCTATTTTGTATTAAATACTAAATTTTTTAATAAATAGTTATTGTTTTCAATAAATAGTTACTATTTTTAGATTCTTTAACATGTATAATATTGCACACGATAGAAAAATTCTAATCCTAATAATAATAATAACAACAATATTAATTCACTTGGACATAAATGAGTGCCGACAGTGAATTTATTAACTAACACGACTTAGTCAAAAAAAAAATAGCAATTAATAACCACCAAATTTGCTTAACTTGTCATGACCTGCTTGAGAGAGTGCCAAAGTGGCAAACCTTTGGTCCAACTCTACGTCAAAAAACAAACATTGTTAAATTATAAAATCTAGATTTTAAAGAAATTTGGGTTAATAGCGCTTTTCGTCCTTGTAATATGAGTGAAATTTGGTTTTAGTCCCTGTAAATTTTTTTATTTATTTTTAGTCCCTGCAATAAAAAAATTTTGTTTTTAGTCCTTGTTGTTTCGATTTTAATCCCTGTAATAGCTTTTCATGATGGTTTTAGTTCCTGTAACATGTAGTCCACGTTAATTTTAGTTCATTTAATATGGATCATAAAAAGACTAAATCCAAAGTAAACAAATATTATAAGGACTAAAATTGAAACAACAAGGATTAAAAGCAAAATTTTCTACATTGTAGAAACCAAAACAAATAATTTTTTTTGCAGGGACTAAAACCGGATTTCGCTCATATTATATTACAAGACGAAAAACACTACTAACCCAAGAAATTTTTATCAGAATTTCTACGAAATCTCTCCTGAAATACAAACATTCTAAAATAGTCAATGAGGCCAAACATATTCTTTTTGTTATGAAGAAAAATTTGGGTGAGCCAGGTGGACTTACCAGGGTCAGAGGTACCAAATATATTACCAGGGTCCGTTATTATACAATGTAACAGAGTTATTATAAAATTTTATAATAACAACTTCAGAAGAACATAGGAGCAAAACAAAATAGAAAGGAGTAATAGGCCTCATATGCACCACGAGTCTTCCAAAAAATACCTACGATTGATATATGAGAATTATTAAATACAACCTCCATTTTTGCTAACATGCACCCCGATTTGGTTTTTATTTTTAATTTTTTCCCCCAAATGCCACTGTCAGGAAATATATTTCTAAACTTTGTAGACTTGTACCACATGTTAAATTGCCCCCCAGAGGTTCATTTTCGAGCCCTTTGCAATGTCCGAAAATATACATTCGGACACCGTCCAAAAATATATTACCCTTTATTTTTAGCACCAGGGACGGATCCAAAAATCCATTAAACAGGGGCAAAACAATTTTGATAATAAATATTATATAGATATTAAACTATATAGAATAGGCAAAATTACTTTGGAGGTCCTTTAACTTAATTTAAAGTTTCGGATTCGTCCTTTATCTTTTTTTTTTCTCCCCAAGTTGGTCCTTTAAGTTTCAAAACATTAATAATATTGACATTTTTTTTCATTTTCCGTTCAACTCTGTTAAAAAAAAGTCTATGTGGCCATTACGGTAGTGACGTGGTTGTAATCTTGCTTATGATGAAGACTCTTATCATTTTTTATTTAATATTTTAATACGAGTCACCATCATCTTCTTCTTGATTAGGATTTATCTTCTCCCAAACCCCATCCTCTTCCACTAGTAGACATCCCCTTATCTGGTTTCACCATGGAGATTATATCTAACAAAAATTAAAACTTCAAAAATTCAATAAATATAACTAAGACCTTCTTTTCACTAAGCAATTTGGTAAAACGTAAAATATACCCACATGAAAAAGTGCACAAATTTATCCGTGGCATACACAGACATAAAGAGGAAAAAAAACAGATTATGCAAAAAAATCTAAAAAATGAAACAATGGAAAGATTCAGGCCCATTTGTTACGGCTTAAAAAAATTGATTATATTTTAAAATAATTTATAGATTATTTTTATAGATTTTAAAAAAATCAGAAGCTAATTTGTGTTTATTTAAGATCATAAAAATCATTTTTTGAACTCTTATGAATGAGAAGCTACTTTTTTCAGATTTTCATTTTTACCCTAATTCATTTTTTTTAATAAATTATTTTCTAAAAAATCTGAAACAAATACAATTAAAATTAAAAAAATAATTTTTAACATAAAAAAAATGATTTTATTCTAAAAAAAGCTGTAACAAACGCTCACTCAATATTTGACACTCATCAAAGAGAAAATAACAATAAAAAGAGAGAGAAATGAAAGTCTCGATTCTCATATCCAGACATAATGCATTCTTGCCCTTTTTAGCTTTTCATCTGCGGCTCTCCTCTACTTCCCAGAATACTTGTTGCGCGACTCAAATATTAAGAGAAAAATTGAAGAGAGGGGCGCGCATCTCTACTGTTGCAACGGTTCTTCCCAGAAACCAAAAAACAGACTGGGGATGATGGGTAAGAAGGGGGATAGGGGTTTGAAGAGAAGACGGAAGAGATAAAAGGGAAATCACATATGAAAGGGGGTGAGAAAGAAAGGGGAAGTTAGAGAGAGGGGAAGGAGGGGCGGTGCAGTGTGATTATGGCGAATGAGGATGGTGACTAACGGGGTTGTTGATGGTCAGCGACGAAGCCAGACTTGGACATCATCGGGGGCCAGCTATAAGTAACAAGAGGTGATGGAGGTTGAATAAAAAATTTGGGGAGCCAAAAATTTACCCATCAAAGCTAAGTTTTCCAAAAATTTTGTTCATTTATTTGTTCTTCTCAAATTACAAGATATTTATTTCTACTAGCAAAATACCCGTGGATGCACAGTGTTGATCACCGTAGATAATTGTAGTACTAAATTTTTATATTACACGTGTAATTAATTGAGCCATGAAATACGGTATAAGAGTAATTCAGAGATGATTCCAACCAATCTCAAAGTTGTACAAAATGTTTAATATATGTTAGAATAGAAACGTCAAACTAACATTTGATTTTCATGAAAACTCGGGTTGCAATATCATCACCCAGATATAATACTCTAATATAAAACAAATATAAAACAAATGATTAGGAATAGTTCCCAACTGAAAGTGCCATGTTTTGTGTTGCCTGCAGCTAATTTTCTAGCAAGATCTACACATTGCAGGTTTGGCCTACACTTTTTCTGTTTATATACACATCAAGATCTACACATTGCAAGTTTGCCCTACACGTTTATGACAGATGAATGAAAAACTACCTTTTGCCTAAAATTCTTTAGGATCTCCCTCAGTGGCTCATGAGGAGACAATTTTGCAGCTTGCTCCTTCCAATCATCAAAAAGCTTCTTTAAAATTGCACCTGAAGTTGCTTCAACGTTGTCCTGATAAAAATTTTCCTATCCATATCCAATAAAGAATAAGAGCAAATAAGTTGATACAATTTCGTGATTGCTGTGTGTACTTTAAAAAATGCAACCAAAAAAAAAAAACTTCTCTTGTAATAAAGTTTCTTGCTCTATCCAAAAAAAAATGCTTCAAAAAAAAACTTGCATTACTCAACACGATTGTAGATAAAACAACTCACCCAGTAGAGAATTAGGTAAAACCAATTTTGTGCCCATGATTTTGATGGATGCTTTCCCGTTTCTTCAATGCTGTACGCATTCTTCAGATGGCATATGACAAACATGAGGTTTAATAATTTAGGGACTGGGTTCAACAGAATGCACTCCCTTAGGGAAGGAGTGGCCAATAAAGTGGCCAGACATAGAGATGAGGTATCCTACAAAAACAAAGAAAAGAAAATGAAATGTCAGCAATAGAGCTATAAATTGTCAGTAATAAATTTGAATGATGTGCTCAATCAAATACCTCTAGTTTCAATGCAAATGGTGGATGGAAGTGCAGCTGCAAGGTTAACCCAGTTTAGAAGCGCAGAAATACTGGTAAAACAATTGATCAGACTTGCCACCGTAGCTGAAGAAATCAATACTCACATATGGGGAAGAAAAATGACTAATAATCTTCCAAATAATTCAATGTTGAAAACAAAGTCAGCACATATGAACTTTGAAACTTGGCCCGTGATTATCAGTAAAAATGCATCCCACAAAAGATATCATAGAAAACTTCATATTATTGGCTTCGGCTTATTATACCATCAAATGGTGCAATGATGAACATGGCATTCGAGAAATTAAAATTTCCTTCCATGATTCTAATTTTAACTGCACATTAAAACACTTGTTCTAAGCACATCCCTTGATTTGAAGGCTTACGCATATGATCCCAAACAAAAATTATAGTGGAATCGAGTAGTCTTGAATGATGCTCCAGCAACAACTAATCAAACTCAATCAGAACTTATTTCATTATCATCGAGAAAAATTAATCAGAACTTATTTCATTATCATTGAGAAATCGTCAATGAAATCAACCTTGTTGTTCTCAAGTGCATTTAACTCCCATTGTAGAGTTCTCATGAACTGAAACACGCAAAATTTGTTAAAATTCAAGAAGTAAAATGTAAATGTCAAGCAAAGTATCATTAATTAGAAGTGTACCTCCAAGCTTCAACCACTTATAAAATAATCTGAACAGTACTGGTTTGTCCTGTATAAATGCACAGAAGAATGAAGAATTAGAGGTTACAAATAAAAGGAAATAATCTTTCAAGCATATCAAATATCAAATAAAATTACAGTTTTATTTAAACATAAGAGGTACCTCTCCCAGGATGATTTCAAAAGCTGTGTGCATGAGGAAACCAATCAAAAAGGCAGAAATTGTGCTTCACATATGGACCTTGCAAAACTAAAAGAGATCACAGAAACCATAGTGTTATACTGGACTTTTATTGATGCATATGACATAGTGTCATAATATCTTCACATAATACTGAAGCTGGAATGTCCATAATTCTTATCAATTATCACGTGATTTAGACATCCCATGCTCAGAACACAAAGAGCAATAGAAACTTATCATATAACAGATATAAATAAGAACTATTTTCATAAGTTTGTGTAGACGAGGAAGAAAATTTGCAGTGTAAGCTTGCTATGCCCATCAGTTTTTATAGTCCAAGTACCATGCAAAGTAAGAGTTACATTACGGAAAATAAGGGTTTCAGGGTAGCTAAGAAATAGATCTCACTCAAACTTGGAACCAAACAAATTAAAAGCCAAGTTAACACAGTGTAATAGAGCGCAAACTTAATTGTATTATCCTTTTTTCCTGATTTTCTGGCACAAACTTTTAGAAAACCGGAAAAAAAAAAAAGATATTAGCAGGACAAAATAGTTTGCATCTCTAATTTCTCTGGCACAAACTTTAACAAAACACAAAAAATAGTGGCAGAACTTAATAATTTGCACATCCTTACCAATACCATCCTCAGCAGCACTCTGTGTACAGCGTACAGCATCCCACCAAAAGGCTCCACCAAAACCTACTTTTCCTAACAGATGTTAGCAGTGAAATAAACCATTGAAAAAAAAAAATCACAACTTCCAGTAAAATTATGGGTAGATTAAGAAAGAATTAACATGTCATGTCCTGAAAAACATTTTAAGAAATCACCTTTCAGCAATTGTGTTGGGTCACTTTGGTTTTCCTGTATAGTTGGGCCTTGTATGGTCTATTGGGCCTTAGCCCTGTTCGTGGCACTAAGCCTGTTTAATGCCTCTGATTAGTGTCAGTTAGTTAGTTAATCTCTACCTCTTGTATATAACACACATTGTCAGTAATGAATTGATTCAGTTAGCACATTTCTAATCTCTACATTTGGTATCAAGAGCTCTTCGCGGGGCCTGATACACAGAAACTGCAATTTTTTTTTGTGAGAGAGAGCGAGATTGTGAGAAAGTGAAAGAAATTGAGAGAAAGCGAGAAACTTTGCAACAATGGCCGACGAGAGGTTGTTCGTTCAACCTGCTATCCCTAGGTTCGATGGTCATTACGACCATTGGGCAATGCTTATGGAGAATTTGCTCCGATCCAAAGAATATTGGCACTTGGTGGAAACCGGAATTCCTGCGCTTCCTGCTGGTGCCACTCCGGACCAGATCAAACATGTTGAAGATTCGAAGCTTAAAGATTTGAAGGCGAAAAACTACCTCTTTCAAGCGATTGACAGAGGTATTGTTGAAACAATCTTGACCAAAGATTCGGCGAAGGAGATATGGGATTCGATGAAACAAAAGTATCAGGGGTCAACAAAGGTGAGAACGGCGCAGTTGCAAGCACTCAGAAAGGAATTTGAGGTTCTTGGGATGAAAGAAAGCGAAACCGTGGACGAGTACTTCTCAAGAACCCTAGGAATTGCAAATAAGATGAAGATGCATGGTGAAAGAATGGAGCAATCGGTGGTTGTTGAGAAAATTTTGAGGTCCATGACTGCTACATTTAACTATGTCGTTTGTTCTATTGAAGAGGCAAATGATGTAGCTACAATGTCAATTGATGAACTTCAAAGCAGTCTCCTTGTTCATGAGCAAAGAATGAAGGGGTACAAAGAAGAGGAGCAGGCACTAAAGGTCTCCTATGGTGGCAGAACAGGAGGCAGGGGAAGAGGTAGGGGCGGCTCGAGAGGAAGAGGCAGAGGTAGGCAATCCTCTGTCAATAAAGAATCTGTAGAGTGCTACAAATGTCACAAATTAGGGCACTTCCAATATGAGTGTCCTTCTTGGGAAGAAAACGCAAACTATGCTGAGTTTGATGTTAGTGAAGAAATGCTACTCATGGCATTTGCTGAAAGGGACCAAACTGAAAATAATAAGGTCTGGTTCCTTGATTCTGGATGTAGCAATCATATGTGTGGGACAAAGGAGTGGTTCTTGAATCTTGATGACAAATTCAGAGAAAGTGTAAAGTTGGGAGACAACTCAAGAATGTCAGTCATTGGAAAGGGAAGCATACGAATGCAAATTCATGGAATTACTCAGGTGATTTCAGAAGTCTACTATATTCCTGAATTGAAAAACAATCTTCTGAGCATAGGGCAATTGCAGCAAAAGAATTTGAGTGTCTTGTTCAAACAAGATTCTTGCAAGGTTTTCCACCCAGAAAAGGGTGTGATCATGTCTGCTAGAATGTGTGCAAACAGACTGTTTGCACTTACTGTATCCATTGTTTCTCCATCTTGCTTGAAAGTTGCTGATGAAGACAGCACTAAATTGTGGCACCAAAGATATGGTCATCTCAATTTCAAAGGGTTAAAGGCACTTGCACAGAAGGAAATGGTTCGGGGTCTACCTAATCTCAAGGAAGCTGCAGATATATGCACTGTTTGCATGGTTGGAAAGCAGCATCGTGATTCATTCCCAAAGAAAGCTTCATGGAGAGCCTCACAAAAGCTTGAATTGGTTCATGCAGACATTTGTGGACCAATTAATCCAGAATCGAATAGTCACAAGAGGTACTTTATTAGCTTCATTGATGATTTTAGTAGAAAGGGTTGGGTTTATTTCATTTCTGAAAAATCAGCTGCATTTGAAATCTTCAAAAGATTTAAAATACTTGTTGAAAAAGAATCGAGAACATCACTTTGCTGCCTCAGAACTGACAGAGGTGGTGAATTCACCTCAATTGAATTCAATGAATTCTGTCATGAGAATGGCATTAAGAGGCGATTGATCGCAAAGATACACTCCACAGCAGAATGGAGTGGCTGAGAGAAGAAATAGAATGGTTATGAATATGGTCAGATGCATGCTCTCAGAGAAAGAAGTCCCTAGACAGTTCTGGCCCGAAGCAGTGAATTGGTCCTTCTATGTGTTAAATAGGAGTCATACTCTTGCTGTGAAAGACATGACACCTGAAGAAGCTTGGTGTGGAACAAAACCTGCAGTGAGTCATTTCAGGATCTTTGGATGTGTTGCACATGTCCATGTTCCTGATTTCCAAAGAAAGAAACTGGACAACAAAAGTGTGAAGTGTGTGTTCTTGGGGGTGAGTGAGGAATCTAAGGCATATAGACTCTATGATCCGGTATTAAAAAGGGTGATTACAAGCAGAGATGTCGTATTTTCAGAAACTGAAAAGTGGGATTGGAATAAAAAAAGCAAAGCCAAGGAAGGTGAGCTCATGGAATCGGAAGAAAGTTTTGAAGGCAATGATGATGATGAGCCAGCTGCAGCTACTCATGATGGTGTTAACACTGAACCTGAAGTGGCAGATACACATAGAGAAGATTCTGCAAGTGAGCCAGCAATTGAAACTGGTCAGTCTGTAGAGCATGGTACAGATCAAGGGAGGACAAAAAAAACACCAACTTGGTTAGATGATTATGTATCAGGTGATGAATTTTCAGATGAAGAATTGCATAACCTTGCTGTTTTTGGTGGACCTAATCCTGATCCTACTACTTATGAAGAAGCAGTAAAAGAGGCTGTTTGGAGAAAGGCCATGGATAATGAGATAGCTGCCATAGAAAAGAATGATACATGGGAGCTTACAAATCTGCCTGCAGGAACTAAGACAATAGGTGTGAAATGGGTGTACAAGACCAAGCTCAATGAAGATGGGAGTGTTGAAAAGTACAAGGTCAGACTTGTGGCCAAAGGGTACTCACAAAAGCATGGCATTGACTATAAGGAAGTATTTGCACCAATGGCAAGATGGGACACAATTAGAGCCATTCTCTCACTTGCTGCTATTAAAGGCTGGACAGTTTTCCAGCTTGATGTAAAAAGCGCCTTTCTTCAAGGAGAACTAACTGAAACTGTGTATATTGATCAACCTCAAGGGTATAAGAAGCAGGGAGGCAAGGACAAGGTGTACAGACTCAATAAAGCCTTGTATGGGCTTAGGCAAGCCCCACGAGCATGGTATAGCAGAATAGAAGCATATTTCAGCAGGGAAGGTTTTGAGAAATGCTCTCATGAGCATACTTTATTCTTGAAACATGGTGATAAGAGTAAGCTACTCATAGTTAGCTTGTATGTTGATGATTTGCTATTCACTGGCAATGACATAAAAATGCTTGAAGACTTTAAAAGGTCAATGAAAAATGAATTTGATATGACAGATATGGGAAGAATGAAGTACTTCCTAGGAGTTGAGGTAGTTCAAACTGATGCAGGAATTTTTATTGGTCAGCAGAAGTATGCTAAGGAGGTGCTGGAGAGATTTGGAATGCAGAAATGCAATTTAGTTGGCAACCCTATTGTACCCGGATGCAAATTATCTAAAGATGAACAAGGCAAAGTGTGTGATGCCACCATATACAAGCAGATAGTGGGAAGTCTCATGTATATGACAGCAACAAGACCTGATCTAATGTTTTCCGTTTGCTTAATTAGCAGATTTATGGAGCGGCCTACAGAAATGCACCTAACAGCTGCAAAGAGAATCTTGAGATACTTGCAAGGAACTCTCGAGTTTGGAATCATGTATAGAAGGAATGAGCATAGTGACTTGATTGCCTTTTCAGATAGTGATTATGCTGGTGACTTAGATGATCGAAAGAGTACATCCGGTTATGTGTTTTTGATCGGGGGAGGAGCAGTCTCATGGTGTTCCAAGAAGCAGCCGGTTGTGACATTGTCTACAACAGAGGCTGAATATATTGCAGCCACTTACTGTGCTTGCCAAGGAATTTGGCTCAGAAGAATTTTGGAAAAGCTAGGTATACCTCAGAAGAATTGTCTCACTGTTTACTGTGACAATACCTCCACCATCAAGCTGTCAAGGAATCCAGTCCTTCATGGTAGAAGCAAGCACATTGAAGTCAGATTCCACTTCCTCAGAGATTTATGCAGAAATGGCATTATAGAATTGGTGTACTGTCACTCGCAGGAGCAGCTAGCTGACATTATGACCAAGGCCTTGAAGATAGAATCCTTTTCTAAACTTAGAGGCAGACTTGGCATGTGTAGATCTGGTGTATAATCTGTTTTTTTTCTGGTGTATAAACTGCATTCTCTGTATAATGTAGTTTAAGGGAGGATTATGTTGGGTCACTTTGGTTTTCCTGTGTAGTTGGGCCTTGTATGGTCTATTGGGCCTTAACCCTGTTCGTGGCACTAAGCCTGTTTAATGCCTCTGATTAGTGTCAGTTAGTTAGTTAATCTCTACCTCTTGTATATAACACACATTGTCAGTAATGAATTGATTCAGTTAGCACATTTCTAATCTCTACAAATTGCACGTTCCCAAGTTGCTGAGTTTGCTTTTACTTGACTGACTGGAATAGCAGGAGGAAGAGTCCGAATTATTTTCAATATTGTTTGATCTTTGCTTGTGTCATGCCAAACAGAAGCTGAACAGCAGCTTGTTGAAGAAAAGGCAGGAGCAGCAATTGCAGATCCAACATTAATCTGATACTTATAATATTTATTTTCCGGCTCAATGATCAGTGCACAAAAAACTTCTAGCATAAAATTCTGACAAATATGAATCACAGAAAGAGAGGGGGGGCGGGGGCTATGCAGAGTTGCAGACTACAGAAAAGTATATCAACAAAGACAACAATAATAATGAAGGGCACGGTATATATAAAATAAAAAAGAACATATGCAATAATCAAGGATTAAATACATATTATTTCCATATATCTTCGTTTAGAATAATGAGATAGGAATTTAATTGAAGGTAATGTAATAGAAATGTAGATAGTCATAGTATTGAAGGAATATATCATAATCATATTGCTAATAGGGGGAAAAAAAGGTTTACACATACATTGCTTTAATAACTTGAACAGCTAAACACAATAAGGCTTCACAGATCTTAATGCCATTCAGTATAAATACAATATGGACATGGCTCCTGACCGCTCCCAGTTGCAAACCATGGTAAAAGGGGGCAATGAAAGCTTCAAAGAGTATGCCCAAAGATGGAGAGGGATTGCAGCCCAAGTGGAACCTCCGCTATCTGAGAAAGAGATGGTTACTACATTCACTGACACACTTCAACAACCCTTCTATGATCTGATGATGGGAAATGCCTCTTCAAGCTTCTCAGACCTAGTTGTTGTCGGAGAAAGAGTGGAAGTCGGGATAACAAGCGGAAGGATTGGCAGCCTCGAAGCTCAGCGACCATTATTGTATAGGTCAGATAGGTCAAGAGCAGGAAGAAGATACAAACGATGATACAAATGATGCTCATCACGACATGCACTGGGGCAGTGCGCCAGTCCATTGAAAATTGTTGGGCTCTGATCAACACAAGTGGTAAAACTTTAAGGAATAACCCTGTTTAAACAACCTTCATTTGTTTTTACGCTTTGCCCGAAGCCCTGGGGCATATCTTGTAAAGGGCCCCACTTTGTTCTCATCTTTGCAATACATCAATGGAAATGCAATTTGAATTTTAACTTCCCTTCTTGATACATGGTCAATCCGGGATAAAAAAAAGTAGTTGAGAAAAATATAAAATAAAATGGTAAAGCAAATGCACAATTATCAAAATTAAATTTTGTAAAAATTTGAGCAATAAGATTTTGAGATGAAGTTTGGCCGTTTGGCCGTTTTTCTCTATCCAAAAATATAAAAATATTTATCCCTTGCTATCCCTTTTGAGCCTAAAAAAAAAAAATTCTTTCAAGTACCATAAACAAGGATCACTCATACATTGAAAGCTAGCACAATAGTCTATTAAATTTTGTCTGTGAAAAAAAAAAGTAAGCAAGCAAGCAAATATCAAATGTAACGTATCAAGACTCCTGCAAGAAAAATGAATAAAAATGCAAAAGCAAGACAAGACAATTTGTGCTAGCAATCACCAAATGTGCATCTTGGCGCTAAAGATCATTGTTTTCATAAACCCTTAAATACTTTTTGAGCCTGAAATATCCTTTCCTTCATAGCCCTTAACCCTTGGCCACGTTACAACCCTAATAAAGTCCATTCTGATCAAAGTCAAATTGCTCATATTTTCTCAAAACTTGATTTTGAAAGAGGAAATCTATATAAACTCCTCGGTGTAGTTGCTTCACCCCAAAAAAAAGGAAGAATATAAAATAAAACGCTCGCTAGGCTGGAAACCCGAAAGGGCGGTCTACGCAAAAGTTGGAGCGACCCACTAGGTTAAAAACTCGCAAAGAGCGGCCTAGACAAAAGTTAGGGTCAAATTTACGAACATGTCAACCTAGATTGGACCTCACAGAGCTAAACATAAACCAAGAAGCTGGGGGCAAAAGCTGAGCCCATCGTCTACAAGCTTCGCATTTAAGATTTCATTCCAGTTTCAGAACTACACAAGGTGATCCGCTTCTCTACATAGATCCTTCCTCACATGGCTGGATGAAGGCCAAAGGGATACTGAAAAGTCTCTATGGATCAAAGTTGTCAAATCCAATCCTCCCAAGGGCATTCAAAGCATGAAGCCGAACATTTGAGGATCCATAATATGATTTATCAAGGGGCAAATATGCAAACCTGGTGTAGTACAAAGTCAACCATTCGGACAAGCAACCCGACAGAAAGGTATCATCTCACGAGTCTAGGGGCAGCGTCCTCGAAAGGAATTCAGGGAAATCAAAAAAATCTTTCAAAGCAAAAGCAACATTCATGCATAGCATATCATTCATTGCATCTTGCATGATCATCAATACTTTTCGGTCCACGACCCACCTTAAAAAGAAAACATTTCTCTAAAAATAAAAATTTCATTTCATGCATGGCATATCATTCATTGCATCCTGCATGACCATCAAAGTTTTTGGGTCCATTGACCCACCCTGTCAAAAATGACATACAGTTAGTCTGTTGTTACTTAGTAAGAACTAGTACTCAACCTACCCAATCTATTAGCATGAATTAGGAACCTATCCTACAACTTCCTGGGAATCTAACCCACCACCTTGGAATCTGACCCAAGCCTTTAGTCGGGAACCTGACCCACATTTCGGATCTTCCTCAATTATGGAAATCGATCCGTACCTTTTAGCAAGAGTTAGAAATCTGACCTATACCTTGCCGGGAATCTGACCCGAACTATGTCAAGTGACGGAAAAGCTCGTACACTGGACGTTCACCTGCAATAGGAAAACCCGTCCATACTTTAGCAAGAGTTAGATTCTGACCTACATCTTGTCGGGAATCTGACCCGAACCTATATTGAGTGACAGAGAAACTCGTATCACGGATATTCCTTAAAGTAGGATAGTCACCCGTACATTTTAGCAAGAGTCAAGAACCTGGATTACCCTTGTTGGGAATCTAACCCAAACTTGTGTCGAGTGACGAACAAGCTCGCACCCCAGACTTACCCTAAGTAGGGAAGTAATCAATACCAAAGATGTGAGGGTTAGAAACCAGACCTATGCCTAACCGAGAATTCACTAGGAACTGAACCTAGAATCCTCACCAATTTTGTAAGGAATCATAGTCATACATATGCCTTACTGAGAATTCACTAGGATACCGACCCTAGAATCTCCCACCAAAGTCGGGAACCAATCCCGCAATCTCAAACCACTTGTTTCGGACAAAATTAGAGTCATTTATCCTTAATTACCTTTTACAACGAATGCACGAAGACCTTCGAGTAAAATGTAATTAAGGAGGGGCAGCTGTAGTACCCTAATTTTGTCCGGCCTTTTTTATTTTATTTTATTTTATTTTATTATTTATTTTAACTTTTTAAAATTTGTAATAAAAATAAAAATAATATTTTTGGTTTCATAATAAAAAGAAGAAAAAGTAAAAAAAAATAGAGAAAGGAAAAGAAAAGAAGTGAAAAAGAAAAAATAAAATTTATTGAAAAGGGGCTGCATATTGCAATCATGGTGGTGCCACTAGCAAACTACACCCAAGCCCTAAGCCCATCACGCCTCAAATCCAGCCCAACACAGCCTTTTACTTCGTGCACCCCTCATTTTCCTGCATGCACGCCCCCTGCGCCTCATTCCTTCTGCCTGCTGCCTGCACCCCGTTTTTCATCTTCACACCCCTCCTAAGCCTTCACATCCTGCGGCCCAATTTCCCTCCAGACCCAACCCTAAATAACACTAACTTAAAAAAAAAAACCTAAAACCATTTCACTCCCTCGTTCACCAGCCGCAGCACCACTCCCTCTCTCCCTCGTTCTTCTTCTTTCCCTTCCATAACCCTAAATCTCATTCCCTCATCCTCTGCGGTCTCCCCTCCGTCATTCTCTCCCTTTCTCTCATCATCTTCATCTTATCCCAAACCCTAATCCCTATCTTCTTATCCTTCCTCCATTCAAAAATCCCTCCTCATCTCCAACCCTTGGCCGCCACGGCCAAGCTCCATTCTCTCAAACCAAACCCTATTCTCGCCTCCACCTCCACCTCCCTCTTCACTCTTCTTTCCATCTCTTCCAACCTAACCCTAAACCTCATGACTGCGGCGCTCTCATCTCCAAATCCTTCAAATCCGAACCGAATCCTCACCAAATCGCCCCAATCTTCTCTCTTCTTCCACTTTCCTCTTCCTTCTCTTCCCATCCTTACCAACCTTAACCCTAGGCGTCGTGACCAACCTCCTACGTTCTTCTCCCTCTCTTTTCTATCATCCAAGACCGAACCCTAAACCTGAGAGAGGAAGACCCGACCGCGGCCAATTCCCCTAATTTCACCCTAAATCTCTCCCTCATATATCTCCTAGAATCCCGAATATCCCTCACGATTTGTCAAGATAGCTGAAGATCGATTTGAAGAACGAAAATCATTCGAATCAGGGAAGATTTTTCTATTTGATTTCTTCATTTATTTCGTTTTTATTTCTGTCTATTTTGATTCTGATTTTATTTGTATTTTTGGTGACAGGTGAAAAGAGGCTATAAAAAGGCTTCTCGAAGCCGGACCCAGAGAGGAGAACCCACGAAAAAAACAGGAAGAATTCAGGAAAAAAAAAAAAAAAAAAAAAAGACGAGAAGCAGAAACTGGAAGAGGAGGCCGTGAGCTTTGAGGTCACCAAATAAGATAGAAACAAACACTCTTTAGTTTTTAGGCTTTTGTCTTTTTAACTTCTACTACTTTGTAATTCTGGGATTGAAGCCAGAAATTCAGGTTCTTGTTCTTTCTTCTTTTTTATTTTTGATCCTTGTTATGTGTGTTCTGTGAATTTGGATTTGGACTGTGATGTGTGAACCACTGTAATAAAACGTGATTTGTTTCTTCCTGTTTTTATTTACATTTTGTTAAAATCTGTGATATTGGAGAGTTGGCTTGGAATTATTGGATCATATATATGACTGCTGCTTCAAATTAGGATTAGGGTTTGGCCTTCCAAAGGGGCCAAACCCAACCAAAGGGCCTCTCTGCAATTAAATTTTTTGTTAGTTATAATCTAAAAAATATAAAAATAAAAGGAAGGGCGAAAGATCAAAAAAGAAGTTTCTAAATTTTGTTTCTTCATTTAAGTATTTTTTTGATAAATAAGTTAATAACTTGTGGAATTAATTCTTATCTTCAGTTTGTATTTCTGTTTTATTAAAAGGAGATGAAATAATAATAAATACAATCAAAAAGGCTTTCTTGATTTTATTTAATCTTTGTAAAGTTTTTAATAATTTTGTTGGGTTCTTTTTCTTATTATTTAATAAATTTTGATAAAGGGAATTATTTTTTTTAAAGGCAAACAATTATTTTCAAACAATTAACGTGTACCATTTTTTAAAAATGGGCGTGTATGGGTGCTAATCTTTCCTTGCGCGTAACCAACTCCCGAACCCAAATTTGGTTCAAAGACCATTTTTGTACAATTCTTTTTAAAAAAAAAAAAAGTTTTCCAATGTGTTCCTAAAATTAAATATTGGTAGCGGCTCCATTTCAAATTTGGGGTGGTTGTCACAGTTGCTTTTCGGAAATAAGATTTTGGAGCCTACTTAGAAGCCAAAAAATGTCTAAATTTTATGCGTTTGATTGTTTGAAATAGGTATGGATGAGTGGAAGGACTCGATGTGCTAGGAAGTGACAATGTCATCTGAGTGGATGCTGAGTACTATGCTATCTGATTGGATATCGAATACCATTCGTGGTTGGTGGATGGTGAACAATGGATGCAAGCTAATCCTGAAGTTGAATACCTAGCCTTTAGCGAGCACTTCATCACTGACGAGGTTGATGGTTTGAATTGTGAATTTTATTTTCAAGTTATCAAAATGTGAACATGATAATGATATGATCTATGTTTAACTCGGGTATTTGCTACCCGAGATGATATCTTGAACTGGGCTCGAACCGTTGGGAAACTGTTAAGATTTGTCGTTAACATTTTGAGGTCAGACATTAGTGCACAAAGAAGACGACGTTAGTCTTTGGCCGTGAAAGGCCGTGAAAGGAGTGGGAAATATAGACAATACAAGAAACAACTAGCTCGCAAGGATACTAAAAATGTAATTGCCCATTCAGGCTATGAGGTACGACTTGGAGCACCAGTGAATGTGTGAAGCTGAAGGAAGCTTCATATTGTCCCATCTAAAATTAACTCTAATTTTCTAACTCACCAACATAGTTCTATAAAAAAAAAAACCTTACTAACATAGCATACTATTAATTTATAACTTCAAATTTTCAACAAGTAAAGAGGATGAGTTTCTACTGCTAGAAATAACAACTAACTTAATTTACATTTTCTTTTCTTCCTTCAATTTGCTAATTTTTATTTTTTTTCCTATCTATTTCGCACGTATACATACACCCAAGGCCGACCCACCATATTTGTAGGCCTAAAACAAATTTTGAAGTGAGGCTTAATATTGACCAAAAATCAGTGAGCCTTAATATATTAAATTAATAAAAAAAATCAGAATGTATACTATATATGTGTGTGTATCATAATATGTATTAAAACCCCATGTGGTTTGGTGGCAAAAATGGTGTTTATATGTGACAAGTCTTGTGTTCAATCCTCTAAGGAGACTTTTTTGAATATTTTGAGGCCTCATTTTTTCATATTTTGAGGCCTTTTTTTGGGGACCTAAAGTCATTGCTTCATGGGCTTTGCCCTTGGGTTGGGCCTACATACACCCACTCTTAGTACGCCTTTGTTATTACCCATTCCCCTTTTAATTTTCTCACATCCCCTCCCCATTTAATTTCCTATTTTATCCCTACCACCTCTCTCTCAGATCTCTCAAGAAACAACAACACCTCCCATCTCTCTCTCTATCTCTCTCTCTCTCTGTCCTGACCCACGCGTTTGTTGGCACGCCGCCACCACCTCCTCGCCGCCGCTCACGGCCACGCCAGAACAATGAAGGTTCTGGTTCCCTCCTTCTTCCCCAATCGCGTCTTCTCTCTCTATCACGCGACAGAAGCAGAAGAAAAAAAAAAGAAAGAAACAGAGGACGAAAGGGAAAGAAGAAAAAGAAGGAAACAGGGGATGAGGCCGAGAGAAAGGTAGTGAACGAGAAAGAGAGTTAGCGAATGAGAGAGAAAGAGAAAGACTGAGAAACAGGGAGAGGAAAGATCTTACCAGGGAGACTGATGGTGGGGAACCTGAGAAAGTGGAAGTTGAACCTGAGAAAGTGGTGGGGAACCTGATGGTGGTCGGTGATTTTGAGAAGGAAGTGGAACCTCTGTCATTTTTTTTGGCTTCGTATTCTTCTCCTCACACTTGGGAAAATTAATAATGGCGTCAACAAGGTGCAGAATTTGTTGGGAAAATTACTAACTTTTGACGCGTTCCCGCATCAATTTATTGACGCCAAAGTTGACGAAAACCCTCGTCAACTTGTTGACGAGCGTGTTAAATACGAGACCACTACCATTAACACATGCATCAACTTGTTGACGAAAAGGCTCGTCAATAAGTTGACGTGAAGTTCAAATTTTCAAAAAAAAACAAGCGAGGACGATGGTTTAGGAAAATTAAGTAGGGGTAAAATTGTCTTTTCATGGGGAGGGGAGGTGGAAAAATTAAACGGGGGAGGTGGGATAACAAAGGCCCTCTTAGTATCTTTTTCTCACTTTTATATTTCTCCATAAGATTTTGATTCCATTTTTTTCTTCTCTTGATTTTTTTAGATTTAGATTTTTTTGGGTCAATAAAGTTGATTTGCTTAGATGAGTGCTTCCCCAAGACACATCAGTCTTAAGCGCAACACAACTAGAGTCTCTCCACTCCAATCTCTGTTAGTATTCATCGCTTCCTATTGCTCCTCAAGTCATATTTTCCTCTAGGTGTTATTATTACCCCCCATACTAATTACCTCCACCCCACAAAAATAAAGTTTGATGAAAATACCCATACAACTTTCAAAACCCCGACACTTTTTTCATTTCTGTAAATTCGAAAACTCCCACACACTTCCCTCTTCCCTTGTCGTACTCACAGTTAGTAATTTAAATTTTTTGTTTACCGTCAAGTTGGTCTAAAAATTATGTTCTATAAAGTTAGTCTCTACAGTATATTTTTTTTTCAATATTCCAACATCGTAAAGACCAACTTTACGGAACACCAAAAGACGTATTATGTAGTAATAACACCCTTTCCCTTTGGCTGTTGGTATCCACACCCAACACTTCATTTACCACACTATCATATAAGGCTGATTTGACAAAAATACCCCTACTTCATCGTCTTTTCGTCACACCCCCACACCACACTACTTTATTCTTTTATCGTAAATTGCTTATTTACGGTATTCGTTTTGCAAAAAATATATACCATAAATAGACTATTTTTTTTAACGGGGGTGGGAGGAAGAGAATATATTGTTATTTCAGTGGCAGTAATAGTCATATTACAACTGTCTCCGAGGGATTTGTAATCTATGGTATATTTTTTAAAAAATATATATCGTAAATATGTAATTTACGGTAGAGACAATTGGGAAAAGAAAGAGGGAGAAAGTACTCATTTTAGTCCCTAAAAAAATGTAGTACCCATTTTAGTCCCTAAGAATTTATAAGTCATTCAGATATCCCTGACAATGACAAACAAGGGACAAGTTAATCCCTCTGTTAGGCTTCGTCCAAATGTCTCTATTAAGATGCTAATGTGTAACGTTACTTTGATGATGTGTCCGCTAATTGATTTCAACGTGTAAATATTTTGCCAAATAAGACAGAAATATTAAAATGACTCATTTTAGTCTCTCTCTTACTTTTCAAATTTCAGGCATAAAAAATGACAATTTCAGTCCCTGCGAATTGGACCCAATTTAGTCCCTCGTTTTATTTCATATAATCATCTTCTTCTACCTCAAAACTCTAAACTCCATTGTTAGAGGTTGCTGCTAGAGCTTTTCAGGTTCCCATAATTGTTGACTTTGTACCCTAATTTCATTGAAAATATGAGTAGCAATGTTAGGTCTTGTAGCCATGTTGCCTGCAAGAAGGGATTTAAAGCAGGTTGTTTTTTGAAATCTTATTATGGGGGACAACTCTTGGATTCAGGTCGCCGTTGCCACCACCACGTACATAACTAGTTAATGTTGTTGGATCTCTTTTTTGTAATTGGAACCAAATAGTAAATAATGTTGATGGATCCCTTTTTGTATTTGGTACCATTTGGCACAATTTGGCACAATTTCAAGTTTTTGCTGAGTAATGTTAATGTTGATGCTTATGAACGTCATCTGCCTTTTATCTTGCTTTTCCAATGGTATTTGTTGCAAATGTGTTATGTTTCTACTACATGCTCGTGATACATATTATGGACTAATATGAGTACTTTACAATTTGTTAGGGACTTGTTAGGATACCTTAGTCATTTAATAGGGACTTACTTGCACCTCAAAGAAATTGTTTTAAATATTTGTGATTGACAGGTTTAATGAATTTGATACCATGCTTTGCCGCATTGTAAAGGAATTGGTTCACATACTCACTGTTATGAGGAAAAATTCGACAAATAAAAAAATGATACAAGAATGATACATTACATTAAACTCTACTTGATACATTACAAGCCCAATATGGCTACTCATGTTTTCTACGCAATTAGCGAACGAAATTAACAAATTTGGGAACCTGAAAAGTTTTAGTAGCAACCTCTAATAATGGAGTTTATGGTTTTGAGGTAGAAGGAGATGATTATATGAAATAAAACGAGGAACTAAATTGGATCCAATACGCAAGAACTAAAATGGGTCGTTTTTTATGTCTGAAATTTGAAAAGTAAAAGAGGGACTAAAATGGGTCTTTTTAATGTTTTTGTCTTATTTAACAAAATATTTACACGCTGGGGTCAATTAACGAACACATCACCAAAGTAACGTTACACATCAGCATCTTAGCGGAAGAGACTTTTGTCATTATCAGAGACTTTTGGATGACTTATAAATCTTTAGGGACTAAAATGGGATTTCATTTTTTATCAGTGACTAAAATGGGTATTTATTCAAAATATTTAGTTAGGGATATTTTGGGGTTTTCATATTTTATTGGGTGTTGGCCTGTTGGGGGTGTGGGTAATGGGTGCCGTTACTAACAACCTTTCCTTTTCGTAACTCTAAAGAAGAATAGCCCACCGTCATCATCCGTGGATGCTGGCCCAAATGGGACGTGTAGGATGGCTTCTCGAGGAAGTCAAAGGAAGCCTTATGCTTGAACAAAAAAATAAAAAAAAAATAAAAATAGCCTAATCAATTTTTTATTCACATACGCACAAAATATTAGTTTTAATTTTATACACAATTTTACATTGATCATCTTTATTATTTATTTATATTTAATCTTAATTTTTCTTACAATCTTTTAAATAGATTAAGGTTAGATTATTTTATTTTCAATAAATAAAGAATTAAAGATAATAGAAGATCGTTTTAATTTTTTAAATATTTATTTTATTTTCTCAACACTACATAGAAAACTGTAATCATTACAATAAAATTAATTTTTTCTTAAAATTTAATACTTAAGTGCTCTATATAAATCTAAAGAAATGACGTGAAAATTTCATAATAATTAATAACTTTACAGATTAATTTACTTATTTTAAAAACATATTTTGAAAAATCAGAGCGTGTTAGACAATTCAATCCAACTACGATAATACTGTTTCTCTCGTATACCCACAAAATAATTTATTCAAGAGCAAATTACTCTCCCCTACACACTTCAAAACTTCAAATGGAATACAAGTTATATGTCCTCGATAATTTATGTACAAAGATCAAAGAAAACAAAGACCATGCATGTGAAAGATGTGCAAGAGATAGATGAGACAATTGTTGAAGAGTGACATGTAGGCTCTCTTGCCATCGTGTAGAATTATTAGAACTTTATGTAAGCACTTACGTAATGCAATAATACTTTTGTAAATAGTAGTAGGCCTTGTCATCAAATGGAATACAAGTCATTTGTCGTCGATAATTAATGTACAATGATAAAAGAAAGCAAAGATCATGCACGTGAAAGATGTGCCAGAGATAGATGATACAATTGTTGGAGAGTGACATGTAGATTCTCTTGATATCGCGTAGAATTATTAGAACCTTGTGTAAGTACTTACGTGATGCACTAATACTTTTGTAAATAGTAGTAGGCTTTGTCATCATATGAAATTATTAGAACCGTATGTAAGCACTTACATAGTGTAATGATATTTTTGTAAATAGTAGCAAGCTTCCTTAGGCCATAAATAAGCCTTTCTATGTTAAGGCATGTTAGAGTTTTTCAATCGTAAAAATTCTCATGTGAAAAGTGTTTCCCTAGAAAACTCGTGCTAGTTTTTTAAGAGTTAGTCGGATACTTGAGAGTGTATCCACCTATCTTGAATATATTCCATATATCATCAATAAAATTATTTATTCCACTTATCATTCTTGTCATCATTTAAATGTGAATTGCGAAAGCAGCTGCAGGCTTACTTTGGATAGTTATTCAAGACTATAGTAAAATATATTTACTCAATTTCTCTCAAATAATACAATTATTGTTTAGTAGTAAAATTTGGATAAGCTGAGCACAATTTCAGAAAAATACCTTTACCTCCTACAATATTTCATTTGTATGATTAGACTGCTTCCTTGAAATAATATGGAAAAGATTAATTTCTTCATGACTCGAACTCAAATAAAGACGATCAATAATTTCTTCATTGAGCATCTGCTATATTTGTTGGTGTTTCATTAATTAATTTTCCATAATATATAAAAAAATTGTTTGGTTAAATTTTTTCATTAATCTTTTAAACTTTTCTCTTCGTTTAATTCATTTCATATTAGCATCTTTCGATAAATCTAAATCTTCTTTTCGTATTTTTTGAAATAATGTATTTTTTTTGACATAATTTTTTGAAATAATGCTAGATCTATTAAAATATTCTTCCATAATTTTCATTTTTTGTAAGTGTCCAATTTCATTATTTTTTATTTTTTTCTCTTTCCATTTTTAAATATCTAGCCTAATTCTTATATATTTCTTATTAAAGCATATAGTTTTAATATATGATAAAATTAAAAAATAATTGTATTATTTGAGAGAAGTTTAGTGAAACTATTATCACACTCCCTTAACAGAAAATAAAATAACCATTTTAATTTTAATCATTTTTTCGTTTCTCTGTTAAGCACCGTTAAGTTCTTCATCTACGAGTTGTTAATCGAAACCCTCGTCGACGGCGAACTCTGATCGTCTCCTCCCCAATTTCTCTGGTCGCCTAGGATTTATGTTGGTGATGAACTACAAAGCCAGATTTATGTAAAAAGAAAACTAGAAAGCCAGGTTGATTGTGCCACCAGAAACACCACATCCTCTTGTCAGCACCATTCCTCACCCAAACATGGCTCCCATGCCTTGAAAACCGCGTAGATCAAGACCACCCATGTCAAATTCTCTCGAAGAACAACATCACAGGGAATATTTGACACCAGAACATCTAACATTAACATTCCTTGTCATCAACCGAAACCAGAATTACCCTTGGCAGGTGACAAAGGGGTAAAGGTAGCGTAGTCGTTGGCAAAGATGAAGAAGTTGCCACCCACGTTGAGAAAAACAAAGGGGGGGTAAAGGATGCTCTGGACACCAGCATCATTTGTCTGTAGTATTAGAAAAGGGAGCTGTCGATGGAGGAGGCGAGAAAGGAAGAAAGAAAAAAGGCTAATCAATTATCAATTACTAATTAAAGAAAATCAACTACATTCTTCTCTAGCTGTCAGCATTTGGTGCAAATTTCTCCCGCTAAACCCAACTTAACAAGTTTTATGTGAGTTATTAATTAATTAATTAATTTTCATTTTTTTTAAAACATGAATTAATTATTATTATTCAAAAAACTGCAACTTTTCTTCTATTCTCCAGATCGCACTGGCCAACGTCACCAAATCACCTCATGTCAGGTGAGGGTTTTCTTCTCACTTTGTTATCTTTCTCAACCCATTTTCATGTCCTTCATTTCTTCTCCCCTCATTTCGTCATCTCTTCTTCTCTCTCGCCATTGTTACTGCTTCACCAAGTGAGGCTTTTTTTTTATTCAACAAACAATTTGTTGTTCGGTTTTTCTTCTCATCTCATTTCGTTCTCTCTTTTTCTCCCTCGCCATTGTTGCTGCTTCGCAGGATTTTTTGAACGTTTATGTTTAGGGTTTTTGGTTTTCTGTGGCATTTTGCGTTTTGCATTGTTCTTCTTCTTAATCGGTTTTGCGTTTATGCTACTTCTTCCCCATCTTAATGGGTTTTGCGTTTTCTGATCCTCAGACTTTTGTTGGTGAGGGATGTGGTTTTATGATCCTCCTTGCGTTTTCTGATCCTCCGACCACCTTCCCCATCTTTCCCTTTCCTCCCCTTTTCGCAAAGTCTCCCCCTTGCTTCCCCATTTTGTTCATGTAAAAAAAACCACTAATTATGCATTTGGTCTTCTTTGCAGGATACAACTCTGCAACGCGTTTCAGATCTAAAGGTGTTTATTCCCCTTTTCATTTCTATTACTTATTGAAATGAAAAAATGAAGTTTTGTCCAATACGTGTCTGTAACTGAATATTATGTTTTTCCTTATTTGTTGTATTTGTTCTGATGTTATTTCCATGCCTGTTGTTGTATTTACGTGTGTTTGTAGTTGTGTTTCCTTTTGCTATTTTTTCCTATTTTTCTCTCCACGTCAGTTTTGGTTTAGTATTGGTGTTATTGCAAATTTGAGGCACATAGTATTTGTGGTTTCAGTCATATATCCGTTTAAGTTTTTATCCTTTGTTACCCTTTCTTTTTAACTTATTGTAGAGATTATAGAGATGTTTTGAATCAATGCTATTCCAATTCTTTAGTTTTCAAATAATGAGATTCCGTCATTATATTTTGGTGTGTTTCATTGCATAAGGACCAACACTATGCCGCGTAAATGTGTACGATTAAGGATATTGATGATACACAAGAAACTTGGAAGTTGGAGGTGAGAATTGCGATATTTGGACTGTCTCAAGACAAAGAAAAACCACCGCACATTGAAATGATTTTTATGGACGCAAAGGTATTATTCAGTCTCTTTTGGTTGCCTTTTCATGCAATATAATATGTTATATTGGATTTTTGATATTAGTACATTTTTATTAATACACTAGGCAGACAAGATACAAGTCACAACACTTAGTGATGATCTGGACTATTGGAAGTTGAAAGTGAAGGAAGATACTGCCTATGTTGTTCAGAATGTGTGTGTAAAGGCCAATGACTTGGAATACAAAGCATGTGAACATAGTTTTAGACTGATGTTAACGAAAGGAACAAGTGTCAAGCAACAAGAACTTGCAGAAATACCCCAGAATATATATCGGTTCAAAGATTTCGATGAAATACTTTCTGGAAAAATTTCTGTAAATCAGTTAGTAGGTAAAATTTATACAATGCTTGCATTAAAGTTTCACTTTAGGTTACATATTACATATAGTAGATGTCTAAAATTTTGTGACTTGCACACAGATGTCATTGGAGAGTTTCAAAAAATAAACTACAAGCAACCTAACCCACCAAAAAATAAGGTTGTCATTTCAATGAAAGATCTTAGGTAATAACCTACCTGGGTAATTATTTGACCTGTTCTTCAATATTTTTTAAAATGCACCTATTCTAACTCATTGATAATGCAGTGGCATTGTGCTTAGCTGCACACTATAGGAACAACATGCCTCTAAATTTCTGAGTTTTCATGAGAGAAAAGAACCTGGTCCAATTATTATTATATTGACACAAGCAAGGATCAGAGAAGCACGAGGTTATAACGATATGCTTTAACTAATATGTTTTGTATATGGGTTGAATTAAAGATGCTATTATATTACTATGCTTTTATTATGACCTTCTCATAATCATTGCTATATTAGAACAATATCCTATATCAATTGCAAACTCAATGTTTGGTTCAAAGCTGCTGATAAATGACGATGTTATCGTGATACAACAGTTCAAAAAAAGGTATAATTTCCATAGAAAATCTGTTGGGACTTATGAGCATTTCATATAATATACTTATATCTTGAAAATGTTCTACAAATGGTGACAGTTTGGATTCAGGCCAGCGCCCTGAGTCATCCAGTCAAGGGCTTAGCCAAATCTCTTCATATAGTCAAGGGCTTTCTCAAGGGATTTCTGAGCAAGAGAAGTTTATGCACAATGTTCAAGTGAAGACTATTTCTGAGATCAATGACCTTATGCAGGTATCCATTAAAGACTTTTACTTATGTAGTTATTGAATTCTATTTGTATACTGCAGTATGAAGTAATCATCTATTTAATTACTATTAATTGTTCAAATTTTGGGTAGGACACACTTTGTGTTACTGTTGGCATAATTGGAAAATTTCTTACGGGAAGTGGATGGTTCTATGAAGGGTGCTACAGTTGCTATAGAAAAGCCCCAGAGAAAACAACCCAAGAATTTAAATGCAGCTGTGGTGTTTACAATTCACAAGCTGTTCTAAGGTGTTTTCTTATGGCCACGTATGAGTAATGTTATTTCACAATTTGGTTAGGCCTTATATGTTGTTATTGATGTCTTCATGATGTTGTCAATAGGTATAAATTGGAGGTGGAAGTCTTTTACAAAAAATGTCGTTCAAAGTTTGTATTATGGAACACTGATGTTGCTAAATTGATTGGGAAAGAGGTTGTTGCTCTTAGACGGGAAATGATAGAGGTATGAAAAGTTCATTTATTCCTTTATTACAACTTTACACGTTACTATAAGGTGTATTATTATTGTTTTTATTTTTATTTTCTGATTTCTGATATAATATAATATCTTTAGGAGGGTGAAGAGGATCCGAAAGTTTTTCCAGAATCTCTTG
The DNA here is from genome assembly GCA_037113605.1 of Calophaca sinica. NCBI lineage: Eukaryota > Viridiplantae > Streptophyta > Magnoliopsida > Fabales > Fabaceae > Calophaca > Calophaca sinica. The sequence goes on from CM073734.1 coordinate 124,612,826, forward strand.
ATATTATTTTAGGAAAAACTTTAGCATTCAGGTTAAAAGCACAACCAAGATTCAAATCTTCATCTGTAATCAAGGTGGATGACGATCTGATTTCATTGAATCGATTGAGAAACTATTTGCACGTGATGAGGTATATCAAGCACATAAATTGCTCATTCTGGAAGTAAGAAAATTTCCCATGTGAAGTAATGGATATTAGACAAGTTGAAGTGCTAATTTTTTCAATTATAACACTGTCAATTGCGATTGCATATGTCTTTTGACTTCATCTTTGTATGCTATTTATGATAACTTATTCTGACTTTGAATATGTGTTATGTATTTAGGAAAAATCCACATCTCATAAAGGAAAGTCTGTGGTGGTCAGTGAAGATGTTCAACACAACACTGTAAGGAAAACTTTGGCAAATATTATATCCTTGAATCTTACCTTTGAACACATTTATGATTTAACCTCATACACGTTTATAAAATTCTTTTTTACAACAATCTTTATCTGCAACTGCGGATCATGATCCTGACATGATGGGATGTGTTACACCTGCCAAAAGAACACCGCCTGACACGCTACTCGATGACCTCCCTACCCAGGATTCAGTTCCTGCTCAGTTGTCATCTACAAAGATGACAAAGAATATCAAAATGGAATGAAACTTCATTACACGAAGTGACAAAGTCAAACCTAACTGAATGCTGTAGGCAGTTTTTTGTTTTTTGTTTTTTTGATTGCTGATGGTGTAACAATTGCTTTGGGAGGCACAAGCATGTATAATTAAGATATTAACTATGTTTTATGACTCTCTGACCCTAAGTATGTAATCAGCTTAAGATTTAGACCTTTATATCCTCTCCATTTTGTTAATATTAATTCAGTAGCTTCTTAATTCCTGAATGTGTGGGATTAAATTGAGTGCAACAAAATGTGTTAAGTAAGTTTGATTTTTAGAATCATGGGACTACACATTTGTTGTGTCTTCCTTTGCTGCTAAATTTAATTTTTCACAGTTAATTAATATTAACAAACCAGTACAAAGAGAAGGCATTTTACAGTTACCATTTACCATGATTATTTCTAGATCCTGAATGTTGGCCAAAAAATAAAGGGTCTTCATGTGGAATCAACATATTAGAATTGTAGTCAACTATAATTCTTCAATGATATAAGATAAAAAAAAACTATTTTCAATTAAACAATATAACAAAATACTGATTATAAAATTTTGGCTTAACTCATCAACCTCAGTAACTCTTAAGCTAGGAATGAGCCAAACATGAACTACAAAATTGCTATTTGTGCAATAATTTTTTTTCTAATAATGCAAGTATCAATCACATGAACTGTGATGAGCGTACTTTATTAACAAGTCAAGTTTGACTAGCCGTCTTTGACTCCAATTAGCTTAGTTTGGTTATAAGTTTCACCCCAACTTTAAAGAGTCCATAAAATCATATATGTATATGGCTATATGCCAAATTGATATCTCATGAGTCCCCCTATTTTCCTATAATAACATTATCAGTACTCTTATTTTTTAGCAATGATTTTATTAGTAAGATTTCTTACTTTCTTAATTAATAAAGTGCATTTGTGGAGTTTCTCAATAAAATGAAGTGGGATAAATATCCAGAAGCAAAAATAAATAAATGAAAAAAAGGAACTCAAGAGACCTTATCAAGGTAAGGATTAATCTCACACTGAAATGTGAGGATTTAATCCAATGTTGTAAGAACCGGATCGAACCGGGCGGTCGGACCGTCGACCGGCCGGTTTAACCACAGTTGGGCCGCAGTCAGGTTGGACCGCCCGGAACCGGAATGGGTCGCTGTCAGACCCGGATGGACCGGTCAATTGGACCCGGTTGGGCCGTTTTAGCTTAATTTTTATTATTATTTTTACTTACTTTTTCTTCAAAATTAGTACTTATTTATTTATTTATTTATTTATTTATTAATTTATTTATCATCCGGTTCGACCGATGACTCAACCGGTTGAACCAATTGAACCATGACCCGGCGGTCTCACCATTAATAAAATATAAAATATAAAATATTAAAAATGGGCCTTTCCAAACTCTGTGAAGCCTTTCAATTGGGTGGGATGATTAAAGTGGTTCAGCAAGTTTCAGAGAAACACGGATCCCAAACATCAGCGTGTTTTGCAACTCTACTCAAGAAGCAATACTCAAGAAGTAATGGTGAATATTCAGAAGACCATCTTCTACTAAGTAGCCACTTGGTACTTCCTGCAAGTAAGCTTTCATTTCCATGTATTTAGCACAATCTGAAACTGGTTCTCTATTTTTATTATCTTTCTTTCAAATTTCTTTCAAGTTAGCACAATCTGAAACTGGTGCTTTCTTTTTATTTTTTTTCTTTTAAACATGTGGAGATAATGAACGAGTAAATGGGATAACCAACTTTAGTTTCACACATTGCTGGACATGATAGCAAAACGAGAGCTGTTAATAAACCGAAAATAAAAACCGAAAATAGCAACTTTGTTTTCTTCATGTAACTTGACGCCAGTGAAGACTTTGCTTTTAATATTAAAATAGCAAGCTTTTCCATTTCATAAAAACGAGAGCTGTTAATACACCTAGATACAGGGTTTAATTTGCTTGATGTTTGATGTAGTCTGTGGAATTGTGGTGATTTTAATTTGCATTTCCATTGCTTAGATAATCACTATATCAACAAGGAATTTGCTTTTTTACTTTGCGTTTCCATTGCATTGAAGAAACTCCTCTTTTTTAATTTGCTGTTATGGGTTTTTACTATTTACATTTTATTTTAAAATAAGATTGTTTCCATAGTTATCAATTTATCATCTTCTGCTCTCTATCTAATATCAGTTGCAATTTAATTCTAAAGGTATAAAGTCATGGATAGGCAACAAAACTCAAAGGATGCAGCAACTGATGCACGTTTGAAACGAAAAATGATTAAAAAGGGAAAACGTGTCTGCAGTTCGAGCAATAGAAGTGAAAATCAACAAGTTCCCTGGCCACCTAATTTTGGTAACATCTAAGAAGGAATTTTAAATGACTCTATTTAGTTTTTGTGCAGACATATTTCTCACAAATCTGTTTTACCATGTTCATCATACAGAAAATCAGTTAACCAACACTGCAATGTGTTTGGATATTGCTACAAAATCAGTTGCGGGAATAACAATGCATGTCACACCTTTGTCAGATATCACTTCCATAATTCTTAATGAGAAAGGAAGAGTACATGCTCAGTCAAGTAATACACGTTCTTCTAATTCCAACATCTATACTCAACCAAGTCCAGAGTATCATGTTTCACAAAGAAAAAGAAGAGTTATTCATATTGAGTCATTGGGCATCAATCTCATTAACAAGTTCTCTAACACAGAAAACAATGTGTCCAGAGAAGCTGATGCACACAATCCTAACAAAGGATCATGTTCTTATACAAACCACAACATATCCACACCATCATTAAGTCATCCCTTGAGGCCAGGCAGACGTGTTATTAGTTAGAACATCTATATATCACCTGAAGATGACGAAATTCATTCTGGAACAGATATTGAAGGTAACAAGTCTTCATGAACTTATTATTTTGCGCATCGATTAGTTTTTATTGCAGTTAGCTTGCTATCAAGTAACGATCTATGTAAAGAATTAAAACTATGATAAACATGTTGTCAGATAGCAATTCCAATTTAAATGAAGAAGATACATGTGAAAGTGACTATACTGATGGAGATGAAGGTAACAAATATTCATGAACTTTTTTTTTACCTTACTTGTGATTTAATTTTCATTGCAATTATATTGCTATTAAATCTTGATACTTTGTCAAGAATTAATAAACAACATTTATATCACATGATTTCAGATAGCAATTTGATAATGAAGAAGAGACATCTGCAAGCGACAGTTCAACAGAATTGATCACTCTTAGTCCGGGTACTATAAAGTACATTGCAATTTGGTATGTAATAATGACAAATATTAGCTTCTTATTTAATTGTTGTTTAATTTGCAGGATATTTAGATATTGGTGACCCTGCATATGAATGCCAATATTGTGGAGCATGTATGTGGTATCAAGAGAGGACACAAAAATATAGAAATCCCAAATCTCCTAAATACCAGCTATGCTGTGGTATTGGAAAGATTCAACTTCCATTGTTGGACACTGCACCTCCTGTTCTCCAGCATCTCTTATTTGATAATGATTCAGCTGAGAGCAAGAATTATCAACAGCATATTCGAGCCTACAACATGATGTTTGCCTTCACATCACCTGGAGCAAAGCTTGACAAATCTGTGAAAGATGGTAGAGGACCCCCTTCCTATAGAATACAAGGTCAATCATGCCACCGTATTGGCAGCCTATTGCCTATGCCTGGTCATACTCCAAAGTTTGCACAACTTTACATATATGATGCAGAAAATGAGATACAAAATAGACTTGGAGGATTTAGGTGAATACGTACTTCTTATGCTCATAGTTTTAGACTTGACTTTCCATGTTTGGCTACGTGAAGTCAACAACTATTTCCTAACTAGCAATTGTTTATTTTTTGACAATCAGGAACAAAGGCAACCTTGACCCACGAATTGTGCGCAAATTATCAGAAATGCTATATCAATACAATGCGCACGCTAAATCTTTTAGGATGGCGAGGCAGAGATATGAATCTTCAGCCATGCAGGATCTAAAATTAAAGTTAATTTCTGATAGAGTTACTGATGGCAGAATTTACAATTTACCTTCAGTTTCAGAAGTGGCTGCTCTTATTGTAGGGGATGTTGACAATGCATCAAAAAGAGATATAATTCTAGAAAAGCAAAGTGGTCAACTGAGAAGGATATCTGAGTTGCATACAAGTTATTTGGGTTATCAATATCCACTTTTGTTTCCTTATGGTGAGGACGGATACAGACATGATGTTTGTCATAGTGCTAGAAGCAGATCTCAAAGAAAGAAAAGGAATAAAGTTACTATTAGAGAATGGATGTCTTTTAGACTCCAAACTAGGAAGAACGAAGCACAAACATTATTGAGCTCGAGAAGGCTATTTCAACAATTTGTAGTTGACGGTTATTGTATGATGGAGTCTCAAAGACTAAGATTTATTAGGAAACACCAAGGTCAACTAAGGGTAGATAAATACAATAACTTGAATGCATCTGGTGACCAAACCCAAACCCAAGGAGAAAACAAAGGCAAAAGAATCATATTACCATCAACATACGTGGGAAGTCGACGATTCATGGATCAATTGTACTTTGATGGAATGGCAATTTGTAGCTTTGTTGGATTTCCTGATTTGTTTATAACATTTACATGTAATCCAAATTGGCCAGAAATTCAGAGGTTACTTAGAACAATGCATTTGAAACCTGAAGATCGTCCTGATATAGTCACAAGGGTCTTTAAAATGAAGTTTGATCAACTGTTAACAGATTTGAAGAAAAATCAAATACTCGGGAAAGTACTTGCATGTATGTACCACATATTCTTATTATCTTCATTTATTTGTCCATTCTTGCTACCATTGCAATATATTTCTATTGACATACATATTTTGATCCTTAACTTTCTACTTACAGATATGTACACCATTGAATTTCAAAAAAGGGGGTTGCCGCATGCACACATTCTTATTTTCTTACATCCATCTTGCAAGTATCCCACTCCAGAAGATATTGACAAGATCATTTCATCTGAAATTCCAAATCAGATGGAGGAAAGATATTTATATGACTTAGTAAAAAGTCATATGCTCCATGGTCCCTGCGGATACGCAAACATGAAAGCACCATGTATGACGAATGGGAAGTGTTCTAAATACTATCCCAAGAAATTCCAAAGCTCAACTATTGTTGACCAAGACGGCTATCCTGTTTATAGGAGACGAGACAATGGCCATACCATTGAGAAAAATGGTGTGACTTTTGACAATCGTAAAGTTATACCTTATAATCCAAAGTTGTTGATGAAGTACCAAGCACATATTAATATGGAATGGTGTAATCAAAGTACTTCCATCAAGTACTTATTCAAATACATCCACAAAGGATATGATCGGATTACTGCTGCTATTGTTCCCACACAAAATGAAGCAGGTGAACATGTTCAGATTGTTGATGAAATCAAACACTACATAGACTGTAGGTATATCTCACCATGCGAGGCATGTTGGAGAATATTTTCATTTTCAACTCATGGCAGACAACCAGCAATTGAAAGATTGTCCTTCCACCTTCAAAATGAACAATCTGTTATCTTTGATGATTATGCAAACATTGGTTCAGTATTGTCTAAGCCAACTGTTAAAGAATCAATGTTTACCTCCTGGATGCAGACAAACAAGATATACAATGAAGCTAGAGAGCTGACTTATGCACAATTTGTTGGAAAATTTGTTTATGTAAAGAGGAACAGATGTTGGAAGCCAAGAACGAAGGGGTATACCATTGGAAGGCTCATTTGGGTTCCTCCAAGCACTGGCGAGCTTTTTTATTTGAGAATGATGTTATCTGTTGCAAAAGGTCCACGTAGCTATGAAGACATTCGAATTGTTAATCATGTCCAATATCCGAGTTTCAGAGAAGCATGTTTTGCAATGGGGTTTCTCGAAGATGATCGAGAATACATAGAAGCTATCAGAGAAACCAAAGATTGGGGATCAGGTCATTATTTGAGAAAGTTATTTGCCACAATGCTTACCTCCAATAGTATTAATAGGCCAAAATATGTGTGGGATCAAACATGGCAGTGGTTGGCAGATGGGATTCTTTATGAGCAAAGACAATCGTCCAACATCCAACGTACGTGTATTATTTACTTATTTACATTCATACGTTTAATATATATGCTTTGCCTAAAAAACAAGTCACGATATTGATTGAGATACATTTATCATATTCAGACTTGCAGCTTAATGATGATGAATTGCAAAATTTAACTTTGTTGGAAGTTGAGAAGATATTGCAATCCAATAGAAAAAGTCTAAAAGACTTTCCATCAATGCCGTATCCAAAAGGGAGTATCACAAGTCAGTTAGGTAATAGACTCATATATGCTGAACGTGATTATGATACTCGTGCATTGCATGATGAGTTCCAAAACTGCTATCGTTCTTTAACAGGTGATGTAAACTTCTTTTGGCTTGACAACCAAATTACCTGTTTTATTTCTTCTTATATTATATCTTGACAAACCAAGTTACCTATTTTGTTTTCTCTCATTATATTATATATCATCAATCAACTAATGATTAAATAACAACTTCGCAGATGAGCAAAGAAGTATATTTGACAAAATAATGCAAGCTGTGAATGACGGTCGTGGTGGCATGTTTTTTCTCTATGGCTATGGGGGTACTGGTAAAACTTTCATGTGGAAAACATTGGCTGCTGCGCTACGTTCAAAGGGTCATATTGTTTTGACAGTAGCATCCAGTGGCATAGCATCTATATTGTTACCTGGAGGTAGAACAGCACATTCTAAGTTTTCCATCCCCGTTCCTGCAGCAGAGAACTCAACTTGCAATATTCACCAGGGAAGTGAACTTGCGGAGCTATTGAAACAAACAAAGTTAATAATATGGGATGAAGCTCCAATGGCACATAAATTTTGTTTCGAAGCATTAGACAAAAGCACGAGAGACATCATGAGGAATAATTCTCCATTTGGAGGAAAGGTAATAGTTTTGGAGGAGACTTTAGACAAATTCTCCATCATTCCTAGAGGAACCCGTTCAGACATTGTCAATGCAACAATAAATGCTTCATATCTCTGGGAATATTGTCAAGTGTTAACCCTGACTAAAAACATGCGCCTACAACATGGTGCTCACAACACCAATGCCTCAGAACTCCAAGAATTTTCACAATGGATATTAGATGTGGGAGATGGAAAATTATCTGAGCCAAATGATGGCTATGCATCAATAGAAATTCCTCATTCATTTCTAATTACAGATTTTCTTGATCCCATAGATGCTATAGTTCACAGTACATATCCCAATTTAGTAGATCAATACTTGAATGAGGAATTTTTGCAGTCTAGAGCTATCTTGGCATCAACCATTGAAACTGTTGATGAAATCAATGATTATGTTCTTTCGTTAATTCCAGGTAGTTGGTTAACTATTGTATTTTTTAGATAGTATACATATGCGCGCACACACATATATACACACTTTTAATAAACTTTTTTTCATTACAATGACATATTTCTCTATTAATTGCAGGTGACGAAAGAGAGTATTTAAGCGCAGATTCAATTGACAAATCAGAAGCAGCTGAAAACCCAGCACTTGAAGGATTAACTCCTGAATTTCTAAATTCTCTTGGAACATTAGGTCTACCTAACCACAGGATAAAATTAAAAGTTGGAACTCCAATAATGCTATTGAGGAATTTAGACCAATCCGAAGGATTATGCAATGGGACTAGATTGATTGTGACAAAGCTAGCAAGTCATGTAATTGAAGCAAAGATCATGACTGGAAAGAACATTGGAAATGTGTTCTATATTCCTCGGATGTCTATGTCTCCATCTCAATCACCGTGGCCTTTTAAACTCATAAGAAAACAGTTTCCTTTGATTGTCTCATATGCCATGACAATCAACAAATCTCAAGGCCAGTCACTAGCAAGTGTAGGACTATCACTACAAGAAATCACGGGTATACCGACGGCCTTTTACCGACGGTCAGTGGCCGTCGCAAAAAACACGGCTTTTCCGACGGCTTTACCCGTCGGTAAGTCCAATTCGTCATACGCTCAACGTTAAGCGGCTGGCCGTCGAAGCCGTGTTTTTGGCGTGACCGACCGTCGGTAAAAGCCGTCGGTATACCCTTTCAGTTTCCCGCTTTTTTCATATACCGACGGCATTAACCCGTCGGTATTTGAAAATAGCCATCGATAAACCGAGAAAGTTTCCGACGGGTTTAGCCCGTCGGTAATGTTAATTTGGCCGTCGATAAAGTCCAGATCTGACCAGGACAAAAACCGTTTCTTCCCTTTTCTTTCGTTCTCCTTTTACTTCTCTTCTCTTCTCCTCTCTCGTTCGTTGCGGTAGCGCCGCCACCACCTCTCTTCCGTCCTCCTCTCTCCCGGTCTTGCGCAGCCACCACGTCTGCCTCTGCCAGGGCCGCACGTCCACTGCCCCTTCGCCAGGGCCGCCGTTTTCTCCTTCTCCATCCCCCGTTTTCTCCCTCTCCCCTCGCCGTCGACCGCTACTCTTCAAATTACGCATTTAAAAGGTACTATTCTTTGATTGTATGTTCGGTTTCGATGCTATCATCGTTAGAATAAATTATTTATGAAGTGATTGTATAGTGCATTTACGTTCGTGTTCGTTATCACTAGTGACTCAGGAATCGACACTGCACCTTTCATACCTCATTCGCCTCCGCCGCTCTGCGCAGCCCTCCGCCGCACTGCCGCCGAACGTAACCCGCCGTGAGGAGGTAGGTTAATTGAAGGGCATTTTATTTTTGTTGTATTTTTTTTAACTTGTGGTTGCTGAAATTATAACTTCTTTGATGCTGAACGTAAGCACACACGCAAGTGGTGGACTAGAATCGCGAGTTATAATGGATTTTTTTTTATAACCTAACTGTGAGTCCTACATAATTGTGAGTACTGGTCTGAATTTGATTAGGACATAATGATTTAGGATTTGAAGATTACCTTCTTGGTTTTGTTCCCAGTTTCCTTATTAGTGTCCAAAAATATGGAAATTGTTAAAAATTAATTATGTCTTTTAATCTTGTTTATTTGAGAATCAGGGATACTGGTTGTTCGGTGTGTTTGTAATTGCTGTTAAGACTTAATATTATATTAGGTTATTATATTTGATAAAAGGTACATGACCCTTGTTTGTGCTTGATGTATGGCTCCCTTAGATCATCAATCTCTGTTGCTTAATTATGCATCATCTGTCATCACTATGGTGTGAATGAGAGATTTTTATGGATTTCCTAAGCGGGAAATAAAACATGCTCTTCTATTGCTCTTATCACCAATTACGTTGTTTTTAAGGTTCATGTTTATGTCTACTGATTTCTAATTATGTGGGTTGATACATTGTGGTAATCTTGCAAATTTTAGTAGATAAATGTATTTTAACTGCCAATTTTTAAAAATTCTAGCATGTAGCCTTGATATTGATGAATAGCCTCATATTTTCGATGCAAATTTTTTGTAGACATTCTAAAATTCATTTAGGTCATTCTGATTGTGTATTTAGTTTTGTTGTTGACTCTTAGACTCTTATTCTTGTATTTGATCAACTGTAGGAGCTAATCAAGCTTTGATTTTGATATCAAAAGGCTTGTGAAAAGGAAGTATCGAAGAAGATGATACAGACAAGTAACTATGATGTATATTTATTTTGTTCCCTTGCATATATATGTAATGTAAAGTTCGACTTACCGTGATTACTGCTGAACTAGTTAAGCTAGGAAAATATTTTTTGGACACTCGAACGCTTCTCTACACCTTGAAAGAGATAGAGATAGAGATAGAGATAGAGATAGAGATAGAGGAGTGATAGATGTGACATGTAGGTGGTGTGATAAGAAGGAAGAGATAGAAAGAATAAGAGGTGTTAGATGAGTGTTGATTATGTGGGGCGTTCAAAAATCAAAACTCTTAGAATTAGTTCCTATCAAATTCGCGAATTTTTGTTTTAACAATAAGGGCTAAAACAGAATGTGATTCATTAGCAATAAAATTGAGTAGAATTTCTCCATAATTAAGAGTTGGTTAGAAGAAAAAAACAAAGGGTGCTGGCTTGATTGTGTGGTATTGTGCAATGTAATTAATAACGCGATTGCGTCTATATATTTTTATTAAAAAAATAAAATAATAATTTACTTAAAAACTAGATAAAATTTCTTCAATTAAGAAGTTTACATTGGTGATGTTGCTTGGCTGCAATTTGCTTGTATGTCTTTTCCATTTTCTGAAATTCAATAATCAAATACCATAAGCAATTGATTATCGTCTCCATGTTCTTACTTTTTCTGTTTTCCATCTGGGGCAAGGGGAAGGTGGAGAAAAGAGAAGCTGGAAATGCATTTTACGTATTTAGCGATCATACAAATAATTATAATTTATGAAGATTTTGTTTTGGTACATGATATTATGAAGATTGTTTGCATGATACTACTATTTACATGATATTATGGTATTATCTTTGACCTTATATGGCATACCCAGTGGTATCATGAGATGATGTTATATGCATATTATCCAAGCTTTGTTAGAGAATATTTGTTTGAAATAAAAACTGTACCCTGTCCTCCCTTTCCCTTCAGAATCCAGAATTATAAAATGCTTTGGTTACACATATATATACTTAATTTGCAGAAAGATCTTTTGTTTACTGCTATTCTTGCTTTTAGACCTGTTTAATTGAGTCCATTTTATTGCTTGCAAAATTTTCTAGGTCTTTGATGTCTTTGATGAAAAAAAGAATGGCGTTATAGAATTTGAGGAGTTTGTGCATGCTCTTGGTGTCTTTCATCCTTATACTTCTTTGGTGTCTTCCACAGTAAGCATTTTGTAGTTGTTTATTTTGTTACATTATTTGTTTTAATACCATCAGTATTAATAAAATATCAATTATATTTTCTTGAGTACATTTGCGATTTGCTTTTAGATTATGCGATTTGAGGCAGATGGATATATTGAGCGAGAAGAAGTAAGTATTTTGGCATATCCAGGTTGACATTTGAGGAGAAGCTTTTTTTGAGGTATACACTCTAACGAAATGTCGGTTTACTCATTGGGTGGAAAAGGGTCGGCTGAGAGACCCCCACACCGACATATTTATTTGATTTCCTTCATAGTTCTCTCCACAGAGAGAATTTTGAAATGATGTATGTTATAAGATTATTTTATTGTTATAAGATTGAGACAATGACAATTTGATTGGATAAAACGGCGTTATAAGTGTGACTCAAAGGTCTGTTTGTGTGTTATGCATGCATTTGGTGTTATTTGGATCGGGTTTGGTTTGGTTTTATTCGATATATATGTCTTTTTGTATTTGGTGATTGTTGAAGGGTTATAATCTGTTGGGTTTTTTTCTTTGGCTTTACAATTTGGAAAATTTGTATGTACGATACAATTGTGTTGAGCTAGCTAGCTAGGGTTTCAAGGATGGGTGTTCGATTTTAAACTATGTTAAACTTATGTTGATATGTTTGTGAAGCAAAACTAGCATGTAATTATTACATTTATCTAATTATGTTTAACTAAATTAAGAGACGACAATTCATGTCGGGTGTGTTGAATTACTCTCTTGGAAAAGTAATTGTGATTTGTCATTAAAGGATAGTCATATATTAGATAAAATTGCAATAGAATTCACAAGAAATTCCTAAAACATCTCTGATTAACATAATTAGAAAAAGAATTATGTTAATGTTGAAGTAGACATTATGTTAATGTTGAAGTAGCCCATGCAGATGCAATGTTTCTTACTTTCAGATCCCTTAAACACCAAAATTTAATTGTAGGTTATTATGATTTATGAGTTAGGCCAGTTATATATTGTCCTACTAGAAAGTGGGTTGATGTCCTAGGAGTCTATAGGAGATTGCTTTGAAAATAATCCAAAAGCAACAAATTTAGTTATTTTAGTTAGGCCAATGTTTTTGATCCCTCTGTATTTGGGTAGGGGTGCCCCTTTTTATTATTATATATTCCTTTGCCTTTAAAAATAAAAAGAGTATGTGTGTTGAAATTAAATCATGACACATATAATACTTAATCCTATACAATGCACAGAATAATAGTAATCAAAGGAAATAAAACGGAAAAAGAGTAGCTGAAAGAATTCGTACATTGGATTCCAAAAATTACCTCTTAACCATTCAAATTCAAAGCTCAAAAGTTCACTATATTCTTTCGGTCACTATTATTAATTATAAACTATTACTACAATTGTTTTAAAAATGTAACCGATATATAGCTTTGGAAAGTTGCAAGAGAAATAGAAATGAGTTTATGGTGATAAAAATAAAACCAATAGAAAATAATAGGATGTGTTTCATATATTCAATATAAATGTATTTATGTCATGCAATAATGCTTTCTTTTCATATTCTTAAAACTGAAGAATCAAATAAAATATTTCATTAAAACTTAACAAATGTAATTAAAGATTTGGCTTAAATGCACTTTTAGTCCCCAAATTTTCTCAATTTGGTGTTTTCGGTCCTCCTATTTAATTTTTTGCGATTTTGATCTCCTAACTTTTTCAATTTGGCGATTTTGGTCCCTATGTTTTTTTAGTTGCACTTTTGATCCCCCTAAAAATCGTGGATTGTGCACCTTTGATTCCCCGCTTTCCCAAAAACCCAAGATTTTTTGGAACCAAAAAAGCAAAACATTAATGATTTTGAGGACCATATTTCAACTGTGTTTTTACAACATCAATTCAAAAAACATCGTGATCGACTTTATTCTTTAATAAATACTGAAGAAGTTGGCCAGTGCAACTACATCCTGAAATTAAATTATGTATTTCCAATAATAATGATCTATTATTCCGCCATATACAACCATTTTATTCAATAAACTATTTATCAATAAACTAGGAATTAAAACCGATATACCATGAATTTAAGGAATTTATTTATTTAGAAATTGTATTTAATATGTTCCTTTTATTTTGGGGAGCCATCAGAAATTTGAGTTAAAGAAGCTTAAAGGAATAGTATTAATACTCACATTAGAGGAAGTTAATTAAGGTGAACAGGAGAAAGGGGTGAAAATGGTTTGAAATGAGTTGAGATGTTTGAACTCGAATATTACAAGGGTTTGAACTCGTGTACTCGTGCTATTTTTTCACCCATATATTTTATGTTTAAGGTAAAGTTTAGTCTCTATACAATTTTTACTCATTATTTTGTCTTATAATATTAATTTATCCTTATAATTAATTTTCTTACCACCACAATTTTAGTCTTTTAAAGGGCAACTTAGTAATACAAACTCCCAGGGGCGGAGCCTTTTGTTGACAAGAATGGCCAAATTGATCTTTTTTTACTTTTTGCAACAAGTTGTTGAGTTCTAATTTGTGACACAATTGATACAACAGATTGTGCTTGTGGCACACATGTATTTCTCGTTTTATATCAGCCAACAGTTTGCCTCAAAATTAAAATTATAAATTTGAAACTAAATTGAAACAAAAAAAAAGATAAATGACTAACTTGAAACTTTAAATTAACATAAATGACTTCTAGAGTTGTTTTGCCTAAAATAACGTAGAATATGAGTTGTATGGATCCCTTGGGAATGGTCGCTTTTATGCTAGAGATGTACGATTTGCCTTTTGTACCTTGTGATGTCAAATGTGGGGTCAAATAACTATACCCTTAACAAAACTGCACTATATATCCTTGCCACAATAACACACACACCCACATTTTTGCTTTTAGCAAAATCTGCCAGTTGCTACACACCCACGTAGAAAAATCCAATTGTAAAAGTGCTTACCAGGAGAATGGAATGCATGTTCAATATGCTCTCTGAGGTTGAAGTTTGTTTGCTTTATTTATTTTTTTTTTTAGAAGATCAAGGTGTTAATTTATTCCAAGAAATGGACATTATATATCAACACTAAAATTATCTTCCTTATTAGTAGCAGAAAGATCAGTCCCTTTCTTTCTAATTTTTGCTGTCACTGGTTTCCAAGTAGCTACCTTCTTAGGATTTACCCCTTAAGGGATTCCTAGGTAATCAACAGGAAAGCAAGGATATTCCAACCTAACTTTCCACCCATATAGGAGCTCAAATTGCATGGTATATACCAAGTCAAACCACTATGAAAACAAAAATTGTTAAAAGGATTTATGCTTCCTTGCCACACCTTGTTTAATTCTATCCTTTAAGAGGATGTCAACTTTCAACATGTTACTTTTTAATTATTGATGAAATGGATGTTTGATTGTTGTTATTAGTATCGGAGAGAAGCCTTAGCTTCCCGTTTGAGGTTTAATATATTATTGAGTTCATATACTCTTTTACGGTACCATGTGCTCATTGTATATTGAACCTTGAATTGTCCAAGTCGGACAGTTTGGGAAAAAACTTTTTCTTTACTCGTATAATAGTTGTTGCTTAATTCTCGTATCTTTATATTTGATGAAATTTCGGTTCGATTCATTTCCTTTTGTTCTCTGAGTGCATACTTGATTGCGGTGTTCATAAGTGCGTTCATTTTGTGTACTCAGAGACCAATGGGAAATGCTGCCGAAATTTTGTCAAGTATAAGATACGAGAATTAAGGAATGATTATTATACGAGTTCTGAAAAAGTTTTTTCTCGAATGGGATAGGGTCATACCATTTAAAGAAAGAGAGCGGTTGTAAGAACGTCGTGCTGCTGAAATTGTCATTTTTTTACATGCGAGAAGATGGAATATTTTCTTTCGAGTCGTAGTTGGATGTCACGATAGGTTGTATCAGGGAGAGGGGTTTGAAACCAGATTTTTGCTGGGGTTGCGTACTTTGTCCAAGTCGCAATGGCACATAAAGATTTCAAAACTAATGGAGGGATTAGATGTCCGTGCTTTAATTGCGATTGCGAAGGATTAAGAGCCCAAGTGAGGTCATGCACCACCGTATTGATTGGATTTAGGCTTAATTCTTGGATTTGGACTACACATGGTGAAAAGTTGCCTCACGTTGATTTAGGGGTTGGTGATAATTGCGAAGGTGCTTCAAGCGATTCACGTGGGTCGGGATGTGGTGAGCGATTGAATTGATGCAAGATATGGTTTGTGATGCCTTGGGGGTGAGCGTGTTATTCGAGGAGCAACAAAGATGATGACACAGATGAACTTCCAAATGAGACAGACAAAAATTTTATAATCTATTGTTAGAAACAAATAAGCCGTTGTTTGAAGGGTCTCTGGACTCTAAGTTATCAATGTGTGTGAGGCTCTTAGCTCTTAAGTCCAACTGTGGTGCTACAGAAGTGTGCTTGGATCTAAATGCGAAAATGATGTTGGACTCGTCACCTATCAAAGATGGTTTGCCAAAAAGTTATTACGAGGCTAAAAGCTTAGTGTCCAAGTTGGGGCTGGAATCTAAAAGGATTGATTGTTGTGTGAGAGGGTGTATGTTGTATTACGACAATGAGTTTGGTAAAAACGATGGTGCGCTAGTTGAATGCAAATTTTGTGGTGAGCCTAGGTATATGTCACATACTAATAATCGGACGGGTAGACAAAAACTAGTTCCAGTGAAGGCAATGTTTTATTTGCCAATTATTCCAAGGCTGCAGAGAATGTTTGCATCACCACAGACTGCAGACAAAATGACATGGCACTATGAGAATAGAAGCACTTCAGGTATGTTGCGCCACCCTTCTGATGGTGAAGCTTGGAAGCACTTTGATCGTGTGCATCCTGATTTTGCAGCAGATCCACGTAATGTACGACTTGGCTTATGCTCTGATGGTTTTACCCCGTATGTTCAATCCACGGCGAAACCTTATTCTTGTTGGCCAGTTATCGTTACCCCATACAATCTTCCTCCCGAAATGTGCATGTCTAAGCCTTATATGTTCTTGAGCTGTGTTATACCGGGTCCAGATAATCCGACAGATGGTATTGACATCTATTTAGAGCCTCTTATTGACGATCTCAAAAGGTTGTGGAATGGTGTTGTGACGTCACGATATTGCACGAAAAGAGAATTTTACAATGAGGCGGCGCTTATGTGGACCATTAATGACTTCCTGCATATGGCATGTTGTGCGGTTGGGGTACTCATGGTAAAATGGCATGTCCGCATTGCATGGAGCATACAAAGGCCTTTACCTTGAAATTTGGGGAAGAGTTCTTGGTTTGACTCACATCGCAGGTTTTTACTGGGATGATCATGCATTTAGGCGAATAAGAACGCTTTCAAGAAGGGGAAGTTGAATTAGATGGCGCCCCAAGGTTGACGCCTTGAGCAGATCCGGAAAGGGTTATGGAGCGCCCAAAATCACGATTTTGGCAAATTGGATCGATTTGAAGGATATGGACAATGGCATAATTGGACAAAAAGAAGTATTTTTGGGATCCGCCATCGGGAGAGATAATTTATTGAGACACAACCTTGATGTTATGCACATTGAGAAGAACTTTTTGACAATGTTTTTTCACGTTGATGAACGTCGAGGAAAAACAAAAGACAATGAGAAGGCGGACTAGACTTACCACTTTATCAGAGGCGAAAGGACTTGCATTTGACGAATCGGTCGGATGGGAAGACCACGAAACCCAAAGCTTTGTTACTCTTTGCTTCTTTGAGGAAGCCAAGTCGATCTGTCGGTGGATAAAAGAACCGGATGCGGATGGTTATTCTTCTAATTTGGCAAGATGTGCCGATGTGAACAAAGGAACCATGATTGGGATGAAAAGCCATGATTGTCATGTATTCATGGAGTGTTTACTTCCTATTGCATTTAGTTCCTTGAGTCAAATGTTTTAAATCCACCGTTGAACTCACCAATTCTTTAAAGATTTGTGTTCTGCGACGAGAGAGGATGATCTCATAAGGATGGAGCAGAACATACCAGTCATTCTTTGTAAGTTGGAGAGAATATTTCCCCTGCTTTCTTTGATTCTATGGAGCATCTAGCGATTGCATCTTGCACATGAAGCTAGGCTTGGTGGACCAGGTTCAATACAGGATGGATGTATCCATTCGAAAGGTACTATAATAAAGTATTCTCTAAAATAAATATTTATTTGAAGGGTTAAATGTATCAATTTTTATCATCAACGTTGTTATTTTGTAGATTTATGGGTGACTCAAAGCGGTCGATGAAAAATAAGGCCAGGGTTGAAGGATCTATTTGTGCAACTTACTTACACCATGAGACAATCCATTTCTGTTCCCATTATTTTACTGAACTTCATGTTGACACCAACAAATAGTAGGAGCAGTAGAAATTGAAAGTGAAAGACACCCGCTTGCCTTATCGATATTTTGCCTTCCGTAGTCATGGTGGAAAGGAGGTGGATAATCGGATAACAGGCGAAGTGTGGAAGTCGACCACGTTCACGTGTTGATCAACTGTGCAGAAGTATCACCGTATCTAACGTATGTATCATTTTGACCACTTTCAATTTCTTTAATCCACAATTGCTCTTGATCATTTGTTTGATAATGACTTGATCAGGGCATTCTTGTTAACTAAGCCCACAAGCGTACAAGACTCTTCTGCCTATATTCATGAATATTTCCCAACGTGGTTTAGGAACCAGGTATGTTTTTTGAGTCGTCATATATATTATTATTATTATTATTATTATTATTTATTGTTTGAAAATACAAAAATATTGTTTGAAAATAGGAACCATAATTTGTTTGCACATGGTGTGTACACAGGTGTATAGCGAGGCAGAATCCCCTAAAATCCAACACTTGAGAAATTTATCTCATGGTCCTAAATCACGTGTAAAAGAATGGCACACATTCTTTGTAAATGGATACAAATTCCAAACCAGTCAAAAGCAGGAGGAAAAACAGTTAACAGCGGGGTTTATGTAAAAGGTGCCACAGATGGAGGTGAAGATGACTTTTACGGCGTGATTCAACATATATATGAAGTGACGTACAATATTTAGACTATACTAAAAAAATAGTGCTATTTTATTGTAATTGGTTTGATCCGTCAAATAGAGGCACAAGAGTGGATCGAAAATATAATACTGTTGACATACACATGAGCAGAAGATACCAAATGTTTGATCCGTTTATCATGGCACAACATGTAAGACAAGTGTATTATGTCCCTTATCCATCAACTCGAAGGGACAAACAAGGTTGGTGTGTCGCAATAAAGATAAAACCACGTGGTCGCATTGAAGCAGATGATACACAGGAAGAAGTGGCTTATCAAGTGGATGAGATATCTCATGTCAATGTAGTAAATGAAGTGGAACCCATTACTCGACTATGTGACAATCCAATCACATATGAAGATGTAGATGGGGATGAGGAATTAAATGAAGAAGTGGCAGAACCATCAACATCTAAAGACGATGCCGAAATTGAGTGGGCAGAATGGGCAGATTGAAATTGTTTAACTTTATACAATTTGAGAAATTAATGTGTAACAATATATTTTAATTTGTCAGTTATTTTCATAACTTGTTTATTTTTATGGAATTCATTTGTAAAAAAATATGTTTAAATATAATATTTCATGACTGTTATTATTCAATTGCTCTATAGACTTTTATGGCATCAGGAGGTTCAGGAGCCGACCCCCCCAGACCACCCAGTGGTGGTAAATGGAAGGGGAAGGGCATCGCCCTCGACCCCCCTCGTCGTCAGAGGCCGACCATCATTAGGCGTGACCTCATCGGGTTTTCGACGTTGTCATCTACACGTCGTCCTAGTACATCTACGCCGAGACGACTGATACACCTCACGCACCTAGACAACCTTACGCACCACCTACGGACTCGGGCACATTCGACACCAGCTACACGGACTGGGCACGTTCGGCACCTTTGCCTCACATTGACATGATCCCCACCGGGGTTCCGGTTTGCACATGGCGCTTGAGTTCCCATGTTGTGCACGATCCGGTGGCCGATGCTCATCAGTCCGACCATGATTATAGTACGGGCCATACACCTGATGACACTGATGTTGGGCAGGACGGGGAGGAGCAGGAGGTTCAGCAGGAGGAGGTTCTTGAGCAGGGGGAGGGCCAGGAGCCTGACACTATTGAGATGTGTATGATGGTCGAGTTCTTATCAGGCCATCTGGTAAAGGGTAAGTATTTGCAATTTTTTCGAGTTATTAATTTACATGTATATATATATATATATTTTTTTTTATTTAACATGTTTTTATTGTTCAGGTTTCTTCCCTCAAAGCCTGCTGCGTTAGCTATCACAGCAACAATTGAGGAGAATTACCAGGAGTTTTGGCCCACTGGGGACAGGAAGGATTTTGAGCGGGACGATATGTTTAATTCTTTCGAGTAAGCTGCAATTTTTATTTTATTGCATATTATTTTATTTTCGTAAATTTCAATTATGTTTAATAATGTCTTATATTGATCTGAGACTAGGGTTGCTTGGGAGGAAAAATATGAGGAGGCGATGGAGAAGAATTTTCATATGAAGGCCTCCCACCGCTTTCTCGACATGCTTGAGATGCCCGCATCGAGGATCGCCACCAAGTGGATAGGGGCGAGCTGCAGCGTGGTGGTAGCGCCTTTGGAACACCCACGAGTTCAGGCGACCATTCGAAGGCCAAGAAGAATAGGGCCTCACGAGAAGGGTGGCGGCTTGCACTGCTGGCGTGATGTCGGTCCCGCAAAGACGCTTGATTAGACTTGTACGTGTTATAAAATTGTTATTATTATTATTTTATTATTATTATTATTATTTTAAATTTTTTATTAATACAATCTCAGTCGAGGAGGTTGGGGAGAGAAGTTCAGTTGCACGAGCTCCATCTTGCAACTCATCTGAAGAGAATCTTGGTGATTTCGTTGATGGCGTTCGAGGCGGACTCAGGTAATTATAAAATATAATAATTATTTTTTTAATAATGTTTATATTGTTTTGTTTAAAAAAAGATTTGACTTATTTGTTTGTTTAACAGGAGGAGTTTGAGGCGAGGATGTCTCAGCTTAGATCTCAGAGCTCATCATGTTCTCCATCTCGAGCCTGACGATCTATCTACACCCGAGGTTTGGGCGGAAGTGGTTGGCGGAAGAAGAAGGGTCGCCTATATGGTCTTGGCGACCTTGCCAAAGAACTACAAAAAGGGGCCCGCCGCCTACACATTGGAGAGTCGTCGAGTAGTAGTCTTTGCTCGGGTCGCTCTGCCATGGATGACCAGGAGATAAGCCGAGTTGAAGCGGGCCGTGGCCCGGCAGGGAGCTTTTGACTCGAGTCTTTGCGGCGGCAGGAGCAGATGTACGGATGCTATGCTAGCTCGCCCGGACCTGTCGCCTCGGCCTCGGCCTCGACCTCGCCTCGCCTCGCCTCCGCCTTCGCCTCCGGCGTACTCATGGTCATGTCGATGATGCAGATGATGTAGAGCATCTCGATCATGATCAGGAGTACCAGGACTATTAGTTCTTTTTTGTACTTATATTTTTTCATATTTTTGGATATCATTTTTTTTTCGTTTCAGATATTATTTTAGTTACTGATTTTTATTTGTTGAATTTTTTTATTTATTATGTTTTCTTTTTTTAATTTGCTTTTTAGTTTACGTCATCACATTTTTATATATGGAAAATCAATTAATAATTAAATTAAATTAAATTACAAGTAATTTTTAATTAAATTAATAAATAAATATTTTTAATATGAGAGTAAATTATTTTTATAATTAAACAAATAAATAAGTAAATTAATTAAAGAATAAAATTAATTTGGTTATTAATTAAAATTAATTTATTAATAAATTTTATTTAAAAAAAAAATTCCCGATTACCGACGGCCTAAGCCGTCGGAAACGCTTCAGATTTACCGACGGTCACGTCCGTCGGAAATCTAACGACGGCTTGCCCGTCGGTAATCGACGTCATTTACCGACGGGTATAACCGTCGGTATTAGCGGCAAACGGCTTTGCCGTCGTGTCGGCGTCATTTACCGGCGGGTATAGCGTCGGTATTACCGACGGCAAAGAAGAGTCCGTCGGTAATCCTTTGCGACGACCATATTTCCGACGGGTTTTAGGCCGTCGGTTATCCGTCGGTAAAATTGGGTTACCGACGGCTTTTATAGCTTACCGACGGCTTTAGGCCGTCGGTATTCCCGTATTTTTTTGTAGTGTATACTTGCCTAGACCTGTGTTCAGCCATGGTCAGTTATATGTAGCCCTTTCAAGAGTTCAAAGCAAGGAAGGATTGAAAATCTTGATACATGATAATGAACGGAAGGCAACAAACACTACAATTAATGTTGTCTTTAAAGAGGTTTTCCAAAACCTCTAGCATGTAAGTGTCCTAAAATTGATATCTTAACAAATATGTGTATGTCAATTTTATGCTTCTAAACTCTAATTGAAATTTATTTCTTTGGTAGGTTACAATCTTCAGTGCTACACCTATTGCAGTGCTACACCTAATGAAATTTTTGACATGCCCTTTTGGTAACTTTACCTTCACTTTGAAATTCCAAGTTACACATTTGTAATATATCATGATTGTATTTTATGTATTGACTCAACATATCACATGTATTTACAACTATTGCTAATGGTATGAACTAACATTTGTGTGAGAATTTGCTCTCCTCCTTGCTCAATGAATGAAAGGATGCAGATTTTGCTTTTAGCATTAAAGATAAGAATAAAGATGCAGCATGTCCCTTTGCTATCACGTGAACACATTTAGGCTGCCGTTGGTATTTTCTTTCTTTCCTATTCAATTTTTTTTCTCTATTTGTCTCACTTTTCTAATCAGACAACCCTTCATATGAATCAATTGCAATATGAATGAACTAATTTTTCTTTCTTCTATTGCAATTTTCAGTTGCTGAAGAAAGTACTTGAAAACGGCCCTGATACTTTTGCATCCCTATGAAAGTGAAGAAGTTGTATTTGGGTTTACAAATACATGTCAAAATTATGTTAAATATATATCGTCACTTTTTTGTTATTCAAAGATGATATTAAATTGGATTTCCTGCATCATGTCATTTACTAAATGTATCCCTGCAACCTTGCTATAATGCTATGCCAGAATTTTAACTTGATTATAAATAAATATTTAATTCTATATACAAGTTCGCTATAAAACATGCACAGGAACGAACGTAACCCGTGCGAATGCACGGGTCTTTTACTAGTTTGGTAAGAAGAAAAATCTCACTCAAGTTAATATTGTAGAGGGTTAACGGGGAAAAAAAAGGGTAAAGCAGAGATTGTGTTTCAAAACAAGAGGAGAGGCGAGGGTAATTTACTCTCACTTACTAGTATGATTTTTCACTCCATTTTTCTTATTTTATTTTTATACACCTTCCCCATTTTATTACTCCAATCTAGATATATATATCACATTTAAAAAAATTGTCTCAAAATACTCTTTCCGATCATTTTTATAAGAGATAATTACGACATTCTCACGTGATAAGGAGAGGCTTTGAAACCAGTTTTTTTACAATTAATACTTCTAAAAATTTATATTTTTTTCAAAAATATCTTTTCATAAAATGGTGGCTATAATTAATGAAACAAACTTAATTATGCTTAATTAGAATGTGTAACCCGTGTCATGCACGGGTATGTGTGACTTATAAATAATTTTATAAAATAATTGAAATATTATATAAATATAACACTTTGGATATATGACTAGACAGGTTAGCCATGCACGGAGTAATTGACATTGTTAGAATAGGAACATTTAATATGAAAAATAAATTAATATATTTAACAGATGTTATCAATAAGAAAGAAAGAAAGAAACAATAATTTGTATAAACAATATTAAGATTTTAGATTTCAAACTTGAACGAAGAGTATCCATTCTCGTGAATTAACTGAAATTTATCTTTAAGTGTGAATTCTCCCTTACTTTCATATAAAATTTTATTCACATATGTAATATTTTATCCATGATTTCTATATTGATCAATTTACATATAAATGTTAATTTTTTCTGTGTAGAATATTGTGTTGAATGCAATTTCTCTGTGTTTTCTTATTAAATTTCAATTCTCGTATCTTATGCTTTATATAATACACCAAAAGAAAATTGAATTTTTCTTAGATAAAAAAATATGTGATAAATATTTTTTACAGGATATCTGTAGGTCCGTGCTACGCACGACGTATATGCTTAAAAAAGTTATAAATTTTATATTAAAAAAGTATATTAATATATTATTTATATTAAAATATTCATTCATAGAAAATAAAATAATAATGATCTTTCATGTAAAATTTTTAATATCCTCTAAATAAAGTTTTATCATATAATTGTACAAAAAAAAGTTTTATTATATAAGTAAAGTACCAATAGAATTGTATTATGATATTAACATGTTTTCGTTAATGTGTGATATATATATTTTTTATTGATCTGTGTGATATATTTTTACTTTGAGGTTACCATGTTTAATTTATACTTCTATGACTTAGATATTAGTGTGTCTTTGTTGGATTTAGAATACAAATTAAAATAATTTAGAACAAAAATCTTATGAACAATTCTTTAAAATAATTGAAATATTATATCTATTTTTTTACTAAACATTTGTAAAAGAACATGTATACAGTAACTTCTATAATATGTGATTTATTTTAATCATGGATCACAAAGTTAATAATCTTATAGTTACTAATTATTATTATATATCCTTGTGAATTAACCGAAATTTATCTTTAAGTGTAAATCTCCTCATTGATTTCATGTAAGATTTTATTCCCACATGTAATGTTTTATCAATGATTTCTATATTGATCAATTTACATATAGATATTAATGTTTAATTTGAAAAAAATATTGTGTTGATTATAATTTTCTTGTAAAAACGTTCATCCCATTGTCTTATATTTTATATACTATACTAAAAGAAAATTATAATTTTCATCGATAAAAATATATTTGATATTTTTTTCATAATATATCAATAGGTCGGTGTTATGCACAGTATATACTTAAGGGGTGTGTCCCTCTCTCGGATCGTATATGTTTAGTATGTTGTGATTCTTCCTTATATATATATATATATGTGTGTGTGTGTATGATTTGAAATCTTCACACTGCTACAACTATAAGTATTTTCCCTTATAGTTAAAATGTTAATATGGTTTTACATAAAATATTCATTCCCGTATATTAAGTGTAATTCTTCCTATATATATTCTACATTAAATTTTAATTTCTGAAAAAATATTGAATTAATATTATTTCCATAAAATAAAATATTATTATTGAAACAATAAATAGATTATTATTGTGAATTTGAATTTAAATTTTAATATTACAGAAAATCAATTAGATGTTGATTTTTAAAATACTCAACTCGACTCGAATTATTTACACCCCTAATTAATACTATATATATATTCCTGCTTTTGTTGGTCCCTTTATTCAAATTAGATGAATAACATTAAAAAAAAGGCAAGAAAATATTAAGAGCTTATTTAGAAGGAGAAAATAGAGATAAAAAAGACATAAAGTTGGGGCCAAAATCTTTACATGTTTTTATTTTATTGTTATATAGAAAAAGAAACTTTTATATAAATAAAGAGAACTTTCCTTTTATTGATTATTATTTTACTATTTTATTTAAAGTTAAAAGAACTTTTATATGAAAATTGTCTAATTGCATAATGAGATACGGATTGATAGTTAGATATTTAGATTGAGAGTTAAAAATTTAACCTGAATCAAAATGAATATGAGGCTGCTTTATCAAATTGTAGGAGTCATTTATCTTACAACTCTTTAGTAGAGTTTATTAGGAGGCAAGCTCGTGTAGTCGCTCACACTTTGATTGGGGTAGCTGCATATATCGCTAGTCTTCAAGTTTCTGAGGAAGTTACCAGATGTATTGTGGTCTTGATTATGAATGAAATGAATTAGTTTTTCTCTTGTAGAAAAAAAAAGAATAAATTCAACCAGAATTTCTTTTTTATTTTTTTTTGACCAGAATTCAACCTGAATTTCAATTTCTATATTGAATGTTTTATTGGATTTAATTTCATATTAGTAATTCAAATTAATATTCAAATATTGTGTATATTGCATAATAATAATAATAATAATAATAATAATAATAATAGTATCAAATTTAGATATTTTATTTATTGAGTTTAGTATTATGAATATATTCATTAAGTATAAACACCAAAAGCATGACTTAGCGACACATAATAAAATTTATGGTGATGTAGGATGACACATGACAAAGATTTTCCAAAATAGAATGACACGTGTGACAATATTGAATGTGAGATGTGTGAAAACATGACACTTTAAAGAGAAATAAATGTGATTTTTTTGAGAGGATGATACTTGTCAGTAAATTTAATGAGATTATTTGTAATTGTATATATTATTGATTATTAATTCCAATAACTTAATCTCTCACCAACAACCACTCAACAAAAGTCA
Organism: Calophaca sinica; assembly: GCA_037113605.1. Classification (NCBI taxonomy): domain Eukaryota; kingdom Viridiplantae; phylum Streptophyta; class Magnoliopsida; order Fabales; family Fabaceae; genus Calophaca; species Calophaca sinica. The sequence continues at coordinate 124,638,941 of CM073734.1, forward strand.
CGTCCCTCCAACTTCATAGAACATGTCAATAGTGTCCCTTTTTTTTTGGGTGAATAATAGTGTCCCTTCATCTCTCACTTAAGTTAATAGATGGTTAACAGAAAATTTAAAAAAAAAGGGGGTAAAGGGGAGAGGGTACACAACTAGAATCTGTCCCTTTTCCTTCCCTTTTTTTTGTTCCTTTCTTTCTTTTCTCGCTTGTCGCTTCCTCTTTCTCTTGCACTTTTGTCTTGTCAGATAGTCATCTTCCAATAGCGGGAGGCGTAAAGAGAGTGGAGACTGGTTGATGAAACTGTAACAAAACGCTATCTCAAACAAAGAAGACCGCAACCTTGAGTCAACTGCCGGCTTCCCAGGTCGCTCTCAAGTCTCCTTTATTCTCTTGCTTTCTTCATCTTCATCATTATTCTCTCTTTGTTTTGTTTTTGTGTTATTCTGTTTCATCAATTACTAATTACCACCATCTTCTTCTTCTTCTTCTTCTTCTTCACAAAATCAACAATATCAATCATAATCTCCACTTTGTTTCGTACGGAACAATGGCGGAGGAGTTTTCAGTTTCATCCCGCCTCCTACTAATATTTTATTATTTCTCATTCTCACTAACACTACTCACCGTTACAGTAACAGTTACAGGTTCACCCATGGACGTGAAGCCTTCAATTCCTCTCGTTTCCTTTCTCGAACGCCTACAAGAAACCGCATTCAATACCTTCGGCGAATCCAACTTCGATCCTAAAACCTACGTTGACTTACCCCTCAAGTTCCCCCTCTCCGTCACCGAGCACGCCTTCCAGAACCTTCCAAAGACCCCTAGTGGTTCCGTGCGGGTCGATGATCTGAAGCGTTTTATAGAAGCGTACTTCGAAGGTGCAGGGGATGATCTGGTGTACCTGGATCCAGAGGATTTCGTCCCTGAGCCGGAGGGTTTCTTGCCCAAGGTGAAACACCCGGAAGTGAGGGCGTGGGCGCTTCAGGTTCATTCTCTTTGGAAAAACTTGAGCAGGAAAATATCCAGTGCGGTGATGACTCACCCTAACTTGCATACTCTGCTTCCTCTTCCTGGTTCTGTTGTAATTCCTGGTTCACGCTTTCGTGAGGTTTATTACTGGGATTCCTACTGGGTAATTAGGTTTGTTCCTTTCCTTCTTTTTTTTTTTTTTTTTTTTGCTTCGTTGCTGTTTCTGCAACTGTAGCAGTGAATTTTGTTTGTTTGTTTGTTTGTTTGTTTTGGCTTCAGGGGGTTGCTGGTGAGTAAAATGCATAAGACTGCTAAAGCTATTGTCACCAATCTCATTTCCTTCATTGAGGAATATGGGTTTGTGCTTAATGGTGCCAGAGCATATTACACTAACAGGAGGTAACTACACTTCTGTTGCTATTATGCTGTTTCTATTGTTATAGTAAATTTAACTCTTGTTATTATTGGTCCCCCGCCCTCCTCTTCCAATTTTGTAGTGATTGCAAACTCCTGTCAACTCTCAGCAATTATGTAAATATATTTAGTATACTCACTGCTAATGTGGAATTAATGTGCTGTGGTATGAAAACAGAAATTATTGTACTTTCTAAACCATCATTTTTAATGACTCGTGACTCGTCTTAGTCTCAACAAAAACTGTTATTTTGTTTATGTTTTGTGTGCTTTAGATGTATTTGGGTACCCTTTCGTACAAAGATTCATGTTTATCCTTTCATTATACAAAACTGTTTTTTTTTTTTTGGGGTTAATCTTCTGATCTTAGAACAATTTAACGAATAAATTCAAAATGATATTATAGCATAGTTTTACTGTCGTCGTTTTACCTTGATTTCATGTCATTCTCTTGTCATATCTATACTACAACTTTTGAAATGAGAAGAAATTGCCATTCATAATTATTGCTCTTACAAACAGAAAAGATGACATTAAGCCTAACTATGATTTTACAGCCAGCCTCCACTTTTAAGCGCTATGATTTATGAGATATACTCTAGCACTGGTGATATTGCATTAGTTAAAAGATCTCTACCTGCACTACTGAAAGAGTATGAGTTTTGGAATTCAGGTATTTAGCCAAAACTTTTGCCTAAATCACTTACGATTTTATTATCTATGGTTGGATGGATGATACTTGAATATATACCTCTTAGGTTGGCCATGTTAATGGTTTTACCTTTTATTATCTTGTAGATATACATAAAGTGACCATTTTGGATGCTCAAGGTTGCACTCACACCTTAAATCGCTATTATGCAATGTGGAACAAACCTAGGCCAGAATCGTCCACAATGGTGTGTGTGGTCTTTTAAAACCTGTGGTATTAATGAAATGGCATTTATTCTATAACTTTGTGTAATTCCATGCCATAGGACAAGGCATCTGCTTCCAAGTTCTCGACTGTTTCTGAAAAACAACATTTTTACCGTGAGCTGGCATCAGCTGCTGAATCAGGATGGGATTTCAGCACAAGATGGATGAGGTACTACTTTATATACAGCTAATATTTTTTACCCAAAAAAAGAATAATCATGATAGTCATCTGAATGTGTGCCTAGGCACTGAAGTGCAGTTGTGGCAACTCGGTGTATTTATTAGGCTCCCTAGCCTAAGCAAGGTTCCTTCAATCAAATGGTCACTTTTCTCAGAACACACATCAGCTTATTTCTAACATGTTGCTTTTATTTTAAGTAATCAACAATACTTACAATACTATGAAATCGAATCTGTTTTGGTGCAGACACCCTCCCAAATTCACAACATTGTCTACAACATCAGTAATACCTGTTGATTTAAATGCATTTCTACTTGGGGTATGTCTTAGACCAATGACTAAAAGAAGACCTGAAATCAGTGTCTGTAACCTGATTTAATTCTGTGACACCCATTGATTCAGATGGAACTTAATATTGCCTTCTTTGCAAATGTTACTGGAGATAATAGCACTTCCAAACACTTCATGGAAATTTCTGATGTTAGAAAGAAGGCAATGAACTCTGTTTTCTGGAATGCAGACATGAAACAATGGCTTGATTCCTGGCCCAGCAATAGCAGATGTGAGGTATTTCCAAGCGTTACTTGCATAAATCTACCATATGGGGACCTGTCTTAGTCTACTGCTGTTCTGCTGACTGTCTTTTTGATACTTCTAGAAGGCTCGAGTTTGGGAAAATCTGCACCAGAACCAAAATGTATTTGCTTCCAATTTTGTTCCTTTGTGGATGAAGCCATTTTACTCAGGTATTCGTTTGATATTGTATCCACATTTAACTGTAGTAGCAATAAAATTAAGTGCATGATTGTTTGTTGCAATCGTTGTGGTATCAAATTAACATTGGGTTCAAGTCGTGTTAGTTTTCTAATTAGCAATGCTGAACTATATTAACACGAAGTTGCCTTGAACACACATGCACATATATGGAGAATCAAGAACTTAGGATCAAATAGAAGTGCAAGACATATAGTTACACCATTCATAAATTATTATAGGCTGTGATTGTCTTCAGTTTGACTGTTCAATTATAAGTTAACTAGTTGCCATTTTGATCTTGTATGCCAAATTTTAAATTTAACTGTAGATTATGAGTACTTAAATCAAATAGTTGGTCTTTAAAGATATGGATAGAATGCTAAATAGTTCTAGATTAGAATGTAGAAATTGCAGTAATTTCTTTAATTCTAGATTACACTGTTGATTAGATATACACGTTCTACGTGCATATCAAATCTGATCTAGAACATTTCTGATTCTCTGAATGGTAGACATGTTGGCTATTGCACATGAATGTTGGCAATTTCCTATTCATTCATTGATGCCATTTATTGATTTATATAAGGAAGGAATTTCTGTTGAATGCACATATAGAGCTATAGAGGATGCTTTTAGCAGATTTTCACTTTTAAAATTAATTTTGCTTGATATCAAACACACACCACAAACAGATATTGTTTAAAATAATGTATATGGCGTTTAGGTGACGACTTTACCTTTCTCTCTGGATTTTAAAAAAGAATTTCCTGTATATTGAGTTGATGATTAATGTGTTTTATATTTATCTAGATTCTTCACTTGTGGGTAGTGTTCTTGAAAGTCTCAAAACTTCTGGCCTGGTTCGTGCTGCTGGAGTTGCGGCTTCTTTGAGCGATTCAGGACAACAGTGGTAAGTAATAATCAATTTGGAATTGGCAGATGTGTTCTACTGGGTCTGGGAAACTTTTCTAAATATGTAGGGAGCGGGAAGGAGAGGCAGGGGAGAAGGAGGAGAAGACAAGTAAAATATTTCACTAATTACTAATCAGCCTTTGTTGGTGACTCTTGTGAAACTTGCAATAGGGACTTTCCGAATGGTTGGGCCCCACTTCAACACATGTTAGTTGAAGGTCTGGTAAAATCAGGGTTGGAAGAAGCAAGGTCATTGGCTGAAGAAATTGCCATCAGGTGGATCACAACCAATTATATTGTTTACAAGAAAACTGGTGTAATGCATGAAAAGTTTGACGTGGAGCATTGCGGAGAATTTGGCGGTGGAGGTGAATACATACCCCAGGTATGACTATACTATATCATTATGATTTTTGGTATATGGGGACATTTGAAAAACATATATTGTGACTTGTGAGTGACTGGAAGAATTTGCCTGGTATAATTTTTAATTGATTTATAAGTAGTATTCTTATTTCAAAGGGAAAAAATGTAAATGACATCTCTGCCATCTGTCTGCTCCACTTAGTTCCACATAAATTATCTGACCACTGGTTGTACTGCAATGCAGACTGGTTTTGGGTGGTCGAATGGAGTTGTGTTGGCATTCTTGGAGGAGTTTGGATGGCCTGAAGATCGTAATATAGAATGCTGATGTGCTCAGAAAATGAAGGGTAGTTTGGTTTGCCGCAAGAATTTACTCATTAAGCAATTTGCTTGAGTGGTTGGAGAAAACCTGTTAATAAAATACGTGAAAAGCTACTTGTTATTTTTAAAGCTAATATGCGTCAAAAAAAAATAAAAAATGCTAAAGCAAATAAAGCAGAGGCAAGCTTTAGAAATATGTTTGGAGAATATTGAAAGTGATGAGTGACATCACATATCAATAATTTATCACAAATTATTGCACATTAGTGAATCCCTTCCACCCAAGTTCTCGATTGGTGGGATTCTTCTTAACGTACTGAGACATGCTTTTAGAATACCTGAGTAAAACTTATTTTACATGGATCAAATCAATTTTTAAGGGAAGTATATTTTTTTTTTTAAATTTTTTGGTTGACAAGAATTGATTCTAGATATGAGACTTAATTTTTTTTAAAAAACGTACTTATGTTTACATTTTTAAAATTAAATATAAAAATATTTTTTAATTCCTTTTATAATATCATTTCTAAATATAAACTGATTTGTTAGTAAAACTGATTTTACATGGATCAAATCAATTTTTTAGGGAAGTAAATTTTTTTTTAAATGTTTTGGTTGACAAGAATTGATTCTAGATATGAGGATTAAATTTTTTTTTAAAACGTACTTATATTTACATTTTAAATTTAAATATAAGAATATTTTTTAATTCCTTTTATAATATCATTTCTAAATATAAACTGATTTGTTAATATAATTTTTTCTAAAATAAATCAATTCCCTGAATATAAATTTTAACATTAAGTTTGTCAAAATCTAAAATAAACATACCCAAAAATTCCATATAAATGGACTATTGATGTTAGTTGCTTAATATATATTTTTATTTTTGGAGTAACTAAAGATAACTTCCAATTTTGCTAACATGCACCATTCTTTCCGGAAGTTTATTTTTTGAGGTATCATTTTGCTGTTTAGAAGTTTATTTTCTGATAAATTATGTCGTTTAGAAATAAACTTCTGAAAAGATGGGTGCATGTTAGCAAAAATTGTGTATCTCTTGTTATTCCATTTTTTTAATGAGAGTAGCGTCTAGTGGCATCAAACACTATCCAAAGGTTCTGGTGCTGGTGTTTTTTTGGAAATCAAGTGCTGGGTTAGAACTTACATATCGTTACATTGGGCCCACATTAACGCCGTGCAACAGATGTATTGGGCTTGATATCATTAGCACAATAGAGAACAACTAAAAACAGCACCAAAAAATAAAAAAGAACTACTAAAAATGCCATTCATTTTTACTAACATGTATTCTCCGGTTGGAAGTTTATTTTTACGCGGCATAATTTGTCAGGAAATAAACTTTTGGAAAGAAAACAATATACTTCAAAAATAAACTTCTAAAAAGAGGATGTATGTTAGAAAAAATGGAGGTTTCTTTAGTTACTCTCAAGACAGTAACATGGTTGATGCCACCTATTGTGTAGAATATTTCATGTAATTCCTAATCAAACCCATTGTTTATTGGCTTGTCTTTTGATGCATTTTTTTTGACTGAAAAATTCTAATGCATTTCATCATCAATTAAGTCCTGAATACATGTGGGGATATCAAAATAAATATGAGGACTAGCCGTATAAATAGTCACCTGCGCTAGATTGAGCAACCATATTAACACTCTTGCTAGCAAACTTCACATGAAAGTTTTGACAAAAAGAAAAAAAGGTCTTCCTTGCATTTGTTGACTAGTTCACCAAATTTAGTGATGTCATTGGTTGATAGATTGAAGTTGTCCACTACTAGCTTAGAGTCCATTTCAAAGATAACATCTGAAAAGCCCAACTCTCTCATCTAATCTATTGCCATCTGCAATCTATAAGCCTTTCCCATTTTCACATCCACTAAAGGTTGAAACCATTGTGTTTTTGCCCCCATAAAAAGGCCAAATTCATCTCTTAAACAAACACCTATCCCAACCCGGTTATGTTGCTGAGAAAAAGAGGCATCAATATTATACTTTATGAAGCCTGATGGTGGTCTCACCCAGCAATTCGTCTTCTGCTCTGGTCGATGTGAAGGAATATGTCTATTAGTCTTAGCTTTGAACCATTCTTCCCACACGGACTTACCACATTAAATAATTGTTGCTGGGCTATCATTAGAACCCTCCCAAACTCGTTGATTTCTGCTCCTCCAAATGCTCCACAGTGTCATACTCCACATCCTGCGATCCTCTATTGAGAGTGTTATCAAAATTTGGAAAAATAATTGGCCAAAATTTCTGATGCATTATTTATTGGCTTGTCTTCTGGTACAATAAATCTGAATTCGTTAAGCCATTAGAATTGGGACAGTTGCGAGGATTTCAAATTCACGATTTCTACCAAAAAACCAAACTTTTGAAAGATTTAATAAAATCAAGAGGTCCGATGAGCCCTTAATTCATCCATCTATCTTGGCAATGTCTTTTTTTAAGGACAAAACTTAGGTAGGCTCTATAGGTGTGGTTGGTGTTGTTCCTCTCACAAAATAGATAAATTTTTCTCTCTCTATCCATTCCTACTATCTCTAACCTCTCATGACTGCCACTATCAAAATAGTTTTTATCCTATTTTGCGAGAGGAACAGTATCAACCACACAAATAGAACCTTACCTAAATTTTGTCCTTTTTTTATTTATAAACATCCATATTCACAATGTCATTAGGCCCTTTGACGATAAAGATAATTTACTAATTTGTGCTATATAAGCAAAACATAAATACTCCCTCCGTCTTATTTTACTTGTCCTGTTTGGAATATTTTATTGTCTTAAATTACTTGTCCCTTTATAAAATCAATGAGTATTAATTTTTTTTTCTTCCAAATATACCCTTTATCTCAACCAACCTCTATTATGGTGAGTAATTACAGCTGTCCAATTTAAATAAGGATATTTTAGTCTAATGGTGTCATTTTATTATAGAAATAAGTAAATCTAATCATTTCATTAAGAATCATCAAAAAATAAAATAGACTACTAAAATGAGATGGAGGAGTAGTATCTTGTCTAGTTTATTTATTTATTTATTTATTTCAGAATATCTAGGGTATGCTATTTAGTAGTTGTCCGGACTGAGGTGGTATTTTATATTTATTTCAAAATAATTTGTATTGCTTAGGTTTTTAATCCTCCCCATTGATGCAATGACATACTTACAGATTGAATATGCTGGAACCAACTGGATTCGTTATTTGTAAACTGTGTCCCACTTGGGCACTCGGCTCACTTTTTTTATTCCGCTCGAAGATACTACGTGTAGGATATCCATGAAATCAAATCCAAAATAAGGTTATTTGTAGTATTTGCTACTATATCAAATTGCTTTCTTTTTAAAAGTGTCCGTTAACTCTCTTCATTTTGGTTCACAAGTCAGAAAACTTCAACTGCGCTCTGCCATTTGTCACCAACCATTCCTTTCTTCCCCACACCCCATTCTCTTTACTTTTTCTTTTCTTTTCTTTCTTGGCATACATTGGTGGAGATTTACCCACCTAATTTCCTTACCAATCAACACATGTCAGCTATTATTTGATATTCAATTGAAGAATATATTAAATTAAACGGTGGATGGATGGATGATTAGTACTACATGCACCAAATCATTTTATAGTTTATATATGTAGATTAAGAAAATAGAAAAGCTTAATCCTAATACCAAGGATGCGGGTCCTCTAAGATTCGACTCTAACGCATAAAAGAGCAACAATCATTGAAGAATTATTGCATTCAAATGACGCCACTCAATAATGAAAACAAGCGAAGTGTATTTTTGGGTCTTTATTTATATACGTATAGCCACCCTAGAATGAGTGAGTGGGAAGTAATGGCAACATATACTACAATTTAATATGCTATATGCAATATTTAGTTAATGGAATTTGCTTCTCCTGACTCGAGTTCCACAACTGATTAGTCAAACAAAGGTGGCTAGCAATCGTAATGGACCCAAAGTATTGCATAAACGGGAAGATATTATTGATGATTGTGTATATTAAAAAATGCATACAAAATCTAGGGCTTGATAGCATGGGGTTGTGTTTATATGCAGGAGACAAATCAAAGAGAAAGCAACTTTTAGGTACATGGCTCTAGCTGAAGAAGTATATTGGTCCTTAGTCCCATTAAGCATTTTTTTTAAATAAGAGGATAAACTCTAGTGCAATGACCGACCAGATAAATGTGCACAAGCAATTATTTTCCTATTGGATACAGAATCATTGATGATAAGATAAGTCTCGTTATTGAAAAATTACACCTAAGAATTTAAGGTTTCATAAGTAATTAATTCTAGAAATTTCAATTTAATTACATGAATAGCCTATTTTATCCTATAATCATATATAATGGACCCTTAGCTTACAATTATTAATATGACATTTTTTTTTACCCATGTAGTGTAATTTGGAAACAAATTTACCAAATTAGGGTAAGTCATACTCTACATGTATGACTTCGCTTTTTTCTTTTTATGCAAAGTCGTACATACAGACTTCACTTTTTTATTTACAGTCATACATGAGGTTAGAGACTTCAGTATTTTTTATTTATTTTAAGTAAAGTCGTATATTGAAGTTGTCAACCCCGTGTATAGCTTCAAATAAAAAGTGCTACAAGTACGACTTGGTATGAAAGAAAAAACAAAGTCATACATACAGAGTACGACTTACCTCAATTTGGTAAAACCTTTTTAAAGCATACTAGTATGGTAAAAAAAAAATCAAATTACACTATATGGGTCAAAAACCCTCACATGAATCTTTTATATTAGTATACATTAGTCAAAACTCTTATGTTACTCAATTCACACATAATCATGGTAAGCAAACTTGAATCCGTCCTTGGTGTTGCTGAAATCTACTCCATCCATTTTTAATTGACTGTCGTTTTAGAGAAATAAAAAATTAGTATTAACTGTCGTTTTATTATTTCAATGTGGTATTTTTTTCTCCCAATCCCCCCCCAAATAAATAATTTGCATGTCACTCCCAAGACATCATACTCCATGATGCATTTACGACAATATATTTCAATAGTTAACAAGGACAATTTAATAAAATTATTTCACTCATTAAGTTATTTATTGCTTTTTTAATCCTTGTAAAAAAAAACCTTAAATATTTGTCAATATGAAATGAAAAGAGCATAACTAGTATTGAATGTGTCTTCTAAAGTGTTGAATACTAGATACAGAGAATATGATTCTTTGTATACAACGATTAATTATTCATTATCTTGACTAATTGTGTAAAATCATATAAAGTTTAAAACCTAATAAGTTTATAACCAAATAAATCTTATTTAAATATATATATATCTTATAGTATATGTGATATTAATATTGATGTATCTCAACGATATATTAAACAATTTTACATTGAAGTAAAATTTTATAAGTATAAACTATCCAATAGTAACTTGCAATTCAATCATACAGTTTAGAATATAATTATGTGATAAAAGATCATTGTATGATATAAAAGTGTTAAAATATTACGTCTGTTCTATCCCGATTTTCCAACAGGCTAGATTTTGTGTTTAGCCTCCTTTCGTATGATCCACGAATGATTTCTTCCGATTTGGCTAACGGCGGGGGTGGATACATGCAAAGACACTATGACACTAAAGTCAGTAAGTGTATTAGTCTTAGGCTAGATAAATGATATAATAGCATACCTTTGTATGAAGATGCAAATATCTTTATATAATGTTGATTCGAATGGTCCTGGGATTTGCCTTCATGTGTCGAGGTTGTACCTCAGGCTCTGTGTCACATGCATGTATCGGGGTGAATATCCTCTGTTGCCGTGATACCTCGTCTCTCTCATGTATTGTTTGTGTTCCACAAGAAGTTTTCTCCGTCGGTCTCATTAATGACGGGATAAGGCCCTCCTTACATTATGGTTCTCCTTGATGCTGACATTTCCTGATGTGATATAGACCTATTTAGTCGTCCATACTATGGTGTGACCTTTTAATCACTTGTCTAAATACCTTTTTCCATTGGGTTTATTTAGCTCGAGTTTTGGTGTTGAGATGTTTTTCATCTCCTTGGGATTTTTGCCTTAATAATATGTCACCACCCATCTTTTTATGAGTAGCCTAAATGCCACTACTTTGTAGGCGACAGAAGTGCACGTTTTGGTAATCGCGACTTTAATGCCATAATTATAGGCCTTGCAATAGCAGTTAAATTGTAATACTTCTATGAGTAGGCCTTTTAAGCTGTTGTTTCTTCGTCGTCTCTTCACATTCTCTTTTCCCAGAGCAATGCAACATTTTGTCGTTGTTGAGTGTTCAAATTAATAAATCCATTAGGTTTATCTGGCACTTGGTGGTGAGAGCCAATTGTAGACCTTGCATCTGATAGTCTTTGTGATGAAGCCGATATCCTTTGAGTTTATTTGTGCACTCAACTATGTCGCCCTTCCCCAAAGAATAGCACATGCAATCCTTCTACACGTTGTACTTGTAAATTTTGTGAGTTGAGTAGTAGTATTGTTGGGCTAGGGTGTATTGGTTAGGGGTGTTTCGTTGTTTGCCACCAAAGAGCACTAATTCAGATTGAATATCATCTGACACTTTGACAAGTTTAGGCATCGCATCTTAGTCTCTCCGATGTAGGCAGTCGTGATTTCCAAAGTGTAATTCCTTGGGCGAAATGGTCTGTTGGTTGTAAATTCCCTCTCATTGTGGCCTCTTAAACGGCAATATTTGTTCTTTATCGTAGTGTTGCCGATTGTTGTAGCTTTAGGAACAACATAGTGTGTTTTCCTTGTATATTCTTCATATTGCAAATGAATGAAAATGACTTTGAATTTCAAATTTCTGGATCCGTTGCGATTCTCGAACACTGCTCTTGTAACGAGTTGTTTCGTGCTCAATTCTGCTTTATTAGGAAATAAAGGTAAAATTTAAAATCTATAATTTATATTTTTTTAATTCCTTTAAATTGCAACTATAAATAGTTAAAAATAAAAAAAAACATTTCAAATAAGAATTACCTTAAAAAGCAGTTAACAGTATTTTTTGACAATTTAAATTTTAAAACATAGTAATTCTCATCGTAAATAAATTTTGAACAAGAATGATTGACCGGGAAACCTTTGCATCCCAAGAATATGCTAGATTCGAGGATTGACCGATCTTTGTTAACGAAGTAATTCATCTGTTCACCTGCTACTGCGCCTCAAACCACAGTGATGAATTCTCAATACTCACGTGCGGGGGGATTCCTCCTTTGACGATTCATCCTTCACCATGCATCACTTCACATGCGTTGATACTCGTGCTTGTTCCTCTTCCCAATCCCCTCATATTTATTTGGATTTGATTAATCAACCGACAAGAGCCATTACTCTCTTATTTATTTCTTTTTTATTTTGCATTGTTTTTTTTAGCTAGTAAAAATAATAAACAACAAACGTCTAAGCAGTAGTATCCGGGTTCGAACCCTGGTCTCGACGTCCTTATGTCGCTGAAATTGTCAAAACAACCAACAGTAGGGGATAATTTTTTTTTATTTTGCATTGTAAATTAAGAAGTTCTTACCATTTGAATATATAAGAAAAAATACTAGTAAGTCGTGTTTGTTTGTCCAAAATATAAGTACTACTTTGGTCTGAAATATAAACAAAAAAAAATCTCTAAAATATAAGCAAAAAATCTATGTATTTGGTTTAGACCAAATACATAGACTTTTTGCTTATATTTTAGATAATTTTTTTGCTTATATTTCAGACCGGAGGGAGTAAATTTCAACTCATTTCATCATATTTAATATTATCATTCCCAAAATATTATTTAATCAATACATATTAATCTTTAATAACCCTTCTTATTCTCATAAAACAAATTTCCATAAAAAAAAATAAATGAAAGGAAACAGTAGTTTGAAAAATACAATTAGTTTTTTTATTACATGAAAAAATTAAATGAGGTTAACTAACATTCTTCTTGTAAAAAAAAATTCTTAATTATTGTGTATTTAGTTATTTTTGCTTATATTTGAGTTCGGAGAGAATAGCTGAGAGAACTCGTGTTCAATACGAGTGAGAAAGAAAAATAGAACCTATAATGTACTTAAGTTTTTTGAGTGTACGTAGTTAAGTTTTTTGTAAGAAAATGATTTCTAGCAGAAAAATAATGAACAAAATTTTGTCATATATTATTAGTGATATATTATTAGTGTAGTTAAGTTTCTTGTATAAATAATCCTTACATCTAATTCTTCCCAACCACTTTGTTTATTTAGATTAGTTTGTAAATTCCATGATAATTTAATCGAGTTTGCAAATTCTCAATCACTTGAAATAAGAATGCACCTTCGGATTTTAAGAGGAAACAATATAACCCTTATCTAAAAAAAAAAAATAATATTGTACTTAAAAAATTATAAAGCTCAGGCTCTGTTATGATTATTTAATTGATACATATTTTTTTTCGTCTGATAGTCCATCGTCCTACAACGCACTCCTAATAGCGCTGAAATGAGGCGTATTTAATTGATACATATGTTAACACACTTATTAAAGATTTAAAACAAAAAAATAAATGTATTAAATGATACAACTTTTATAACATATATTTTTACAAGTTTTTTCCCATCAAAAAACAAAACAATTATTTGTGAGACATGCAAAACAAAATCCATAGTTTTTTATCAATCAATTAAAAATTATTGCATTTTGTCCATTATTTCTTACTCCAATAAGCATGATAAGTTGACCCATACAAGAGATCCCGAAGCAACTTTGTCGTCTGAAATCATAAAAGTAAAGAATTTGTAACGAAATTATTTTATACTTAAACAAATACAGTAAGTTCAATTAAAAGTTTTTAGGTTATTTGAAGAGAAAGAGAAAAAAAATTACCAATATTAAAATTAAAATTATAAATTTCTTTATGTTCAATTAATTTCCTTTAGATGATTAACAATTTTTTAAAGGAAATTCCGCATTCATTAAATTGGATTTTAAATGACTTTTATAAAATTCTATAATAAGAATGCATTTAATCTTAAATTTTTCTATATCTATTTATCTGTCTGTGTATATTGAAATTTCAAATTTATTAAAATAGGATTTCCTTAAGTGCTGTTTTTTTTAATGATTCTAAAAATATAAAAATTAATTATGAAAATCTTCTGAAATTTGTTCCATACAAGTATTTCTCCTTATTCTTATGACTTCATCATCATCTAGAGACATTTTTAGGCTAATTTTATCAAATAAGTAAAGCAAATACGGGACAATAAATCAATTTGAAGAAAAAAATAAAATAACATTTCTAAAAACTATTCAACTATACAGTGGCAGAGCTTCTCATGAGTGGGAAGGCGCCACTGCACCCCTCAATTTTTTTTTTTAATTTTTTTTATATACTCCAAAATCATTTTCCTCACGTCATCGACTTATTGCTCAGCAAGGTTTAGCCACACAAGTTCCGAACCGAACTGACAAGAAATGGGTCGTGGGGTCAATAGTGGCGGTGGTCAAAGTTCCTTGGGTTATCTCTTTGGCGGTGGAGAGACTCCTAACAATGTCCAAGGTGCAAATAATCAAGGTCAGCCTGTAAATGCCTTGCGATCGAGAGCCCCCTGTGTTGAGCGACCTAATTCTCTTTTTCTAATGGTTAGAAGATGGGAGCACGTGATGTACCCAAAAAAAAAGATGAAGAAGATGGGAGCACGGGGAAGAGAGAGTTGGCAGCTAGGGTTGGTGAAGATAAAGGAATATCACAGACTGGCCCAATTCATTTTACTGTCGTTCTTGACTTTTTACTTCTTTTTAGTTATCAAGGCTGTTATACCCTAATTTTGTCCACCTACCTCCTGTAATTTATTTTTATTGTTGTTTTTATTTTATTCTTGACAACACATTTTGAGTTCATTTTGTTAAATCCTTTGGGCTAATTTCAGCCCAATTGCAATAAAAAAAATGGAGAAACAAGTTGTTGGCCTTTTTGTTGCAAATCACAATCACAAGCATAAGTCCAAAATGATAACCATGTCCATCACAAAAAAAATACAAACAGTCCAAATACAGCCCATTTACAAATTCAATAAATAACAAAAAAAAAAAAAAGAGAAAGAAAAAACAAAACAGTACAAGGCAACGCAGGATATGCATCCCTGACCACAACAACCAACAATAACAGAGGCAGTTGCAGAAGCAGTTTTAGAATGAGTCCAATATGATTTCTTCCTGTTCCTTTGTTTTTTTTTTCCATTCTTGCTCCAACCAAGCAGCTTTGCAGGCACTACTCTGCACCCCCTGCATCCTTCAGCCCTCCCACAACCCTGCAACCAGCAAACCAGCATTGTCCTATTAGGGCTCATTAGCTCTATAAATGTCAATGCAAGAAAAACAGAAAGGAGGGAATTTTTTGGAGAGGATCCTGAGCATTTTCACCACCAATCAAAGAATTAGAGGCTCCACACTGAAGCCCTAATTCACTGAAACAGAGTCAAAAAACACAGAAAAAAAAAGAAGAAACGTGGAAGCAGAACAGAAGAAGAAGAAAGAAGAGAAGAAGGAGGTCTCTCTCACCCTATCTTCCTCCCTCTCCCACCACTTTCTCTTTTCTCTCCCCCTTCACGATCTCCCCCCCTTTTCCTCTTCCCTCTCTCGCGCGCGCCCTCGCCTTCATTCGCTTGTGACATGTGTGTCAGGGTGGCCTTGGCCGCGCCCCTTCTTCCCCTTCTTCTTCGCCCTCCTCTCTCTTTCTTTCTCTCTCCATTTCTTTTTTTTCTTTCTTCTGGTTCAGTAGGCTGCTGCTTGTCTTTTTTTTTCTTTTCTCGATTGTGTTTATGTGTGTGTGTGTGTGTGTGTGTTTGACTTAGGTTTAGCGCCCCCCTTTTATTTCATGTTACCTTATTTTTTTCTTTTTATGTTGTTTCATTTTTTTCTTTGTCTTGGGCTTCACCCAGCTTTTTTTATTCGCCCCCTCCCCTTTCTTTTTTGTGTTTCTTTCCTTCTCCTTTCTTTTTTATTCTGGTCCCCTCTTTTTATTAAGCCCACTTTTGTTTCTCTTTTCTCCTTTTCTCTCTTTTATTTGCCAAACCTTTTTTTTTTGTAGTTAGTCCTTTTTTTTAAATGTTGGGCTTTAGCCCATTTGTTTTTTTATTAACGAATGTGGATATTTTTTTCTTTCTTACTAGTCAAACTAGTACAATTTCATTCAACTAAATTTCACATACAAGTTTTGAAACCCTATTTTTCTTGAAAATCACTTGATAAAAATCGTGAAAATTAATTTACTAGTAATGATTACTCGAGATTGCTTCCCGTTTAGTCATTACAAATATCTTAATTTTCTAAATAAAAATGAGTTATTAGTGAGGACCACTCTTGATTGCTTCTTGTTTGGTCCCCATGAAAACCTATCTTCTTCATAAAAATAAAACTAAGTTTTTACTAGTAATGATCACTCGAGATTGCTTCCCGTTTGATCATTACGAACACCGTTAATTTTATAAACAAGAAAGTTGTTAGTGAGGGCCACTCTTGATTGCTTCTTGTTTGGTCCCTACAAAACCTACCTTTTTTCCATAAAAAAATATACAATTAAAATCAACCAACACGCAACCATTTTCTACCCAAGAACTACGTAGCCTTTGATTTCTCCACTGCACCCGGAGATACGTAGGAGCAGGAGCCCACTCCTGTCAAGCGCAAAAATAAACGACTTTTATTAAGTCCTTTTTTATCTTGGTTAATTTTTTTTAAAATAAAAGGGAAATAAATATTTTTTTTAGAAGTTAATAAATTTTGCACAATTAATTAAAGGTAACCTTTTTCGAAAGGATGTTGTAGGGTGCTAATACCTTCCCTACACATAATCGACTCCCGAACCCAAATCTGGTCTCAATGACCATTTTTCTTCAAAAAAAAGGTTTTTTTCCAATATTTTCCCTATGAAATAAATTATTGGCGGCGGCTCCATTAAACTCGAATAAATCCCTCCGGATTTTTCGGTCGCTACAGCTGGCGACTCCACTGGGGACATTTTTTTTAGAGAGTCAAGCCTAAATAACTGATTGTGCTAAATAGTTAACTCTTATGTTTAATTTCTCTTGTTTTTATTTATTTATTTATTTATTTATTTATTTATTTACTTACTTATTCATTTGTTTATTTATTTATCTATTTATTTATTTATTGTTCTTTTGTGAATATTTGTTGTGAATATTATGCATATACTGAACCTTAGGTTAGAAGACCATATTTTGTATATTTTATTTGTTTTGCAGCTTGGGTAGTGTTAGGGTGTTGCCCCTCTCACACACCGCACCTACACGTTCGCACACACATGTGAGTAAGGCCCTATACCCGGGTCAGAGCAAGGCTTAAGTTGAGTGGAGGTTCGGTGATGGTCAATTGGAATTTGCTTTCCTTCTGGCTATTGCGAGAACTTCATCTAGAGTGTGCTCCCTCTGAGTATTCCGCACCGGATAGTTATCTATCGTTGTGGTTAATATTCAGGAGGAGACTTTAGCTCTAGAGGCCTTTGGTGAGAATGTGACTAGAGCCACCATGAGGTCTATCACTCAATACAAGACTATAGACCCCTTAGGCTAGAAAATCTCTAATTTTAGGTTTAACCCATTTAAGACAGAAGGGGCATCATATCATTTTTGTTCTTCCACCAAAAATCTGTTATATCACGTCCATGCATAAAAAGAGTCTACTAAATCGCATATCTTTGTGCATGCTACATGAATAGTCATCATCATCACTCAACATTATATCTTCATGCATTCATACTTCCAAAAAAAAACATGTTGAATTTTTTTTTAAAAAAATGGCATTCATTCTCATTTCATTTTGGGTGCCAGGGAAGCATAAGAACTCAAAACTTGGCTGCAAGTATTTTGTGAGATAATATGGGATCAAGCGGTGAAACTGTCCCCTTAAAGAAGCACATACATCCGAGGATAAAAAAGCCTGAAATAGAAAGCCTGAAGAAGTGTGCCAATTTAATGACGACGAGCATTCAGCGTATAACCTTCATTGGAAAGTATGGGAATATTCTCAAGTTGCTAGAGGTGGATGTGCAAGTAAATGCCATTTCTGCACTTATCCAATTCTATGATTCTCCCATGAGGTGCTTCACTTTCAAGAATTTCCAAATGGCTCCCACACTGGAAGAATTTGCTCGGATTTTAGGATACTCGACCAAAAACATGAAACCCTACCAACGCCCCGAGATTTTAATCTCCTGCAAGAGGTTGCTATAATTCTGAAAGACAAGGAGGATGAATTAAAGAAAAGAAAGTTAAACCGAAATGGTGTCGAGGGGTTTCCGCTAGAGTATTTTGAAGAAAAGATGAGGCATTTGGCTAGTGTTCAGGATCGGGCGTCTTTCATGGAAGTGTTGGCTCTTACAATTTTTGGCATTATGTTATTTCCACGCATTGATGGCTATATAGACTTGGCCTCGATTGATGTGTTCCTAGCCTTTAAAAAAGGGAAAGAGTGCCCAGTGTCAGCCATTCTTGCGGATACTTATTGTGCCCTCACTCATTGTCATGAAAAAACAGGGAAGAAACTATCATGCTGCTTATCCACTCTCTATGTGTGGCTTGTCACCCACGTATTCGGAAATAGGATAATATCATGTCCCTTTGCAGACTTCAACACATGTGATGTAGGGGTCAGAGATGGAGATCGGTGGGCTGTAACTCTGGCAGATCTTGATGAAAAGATGGTCCGATGGTACCCAGGGTGGTTGGATATACATGAAATGATCTATCAGTGCGGGAATTTTCCTAATGTTCCACTCATAGGAACAAGAGGATGCATTAACTATAATCCTTCTCTGTTGCTAAGACAACTTGGTTATTCTATGATGAATCCACCGTCAGATCAGATGACGACCCCCTTTGTGGTATATGAGTTCGATCAAGGAAATGGCGGAATGCTTAGAAAGGTCCGACATGCTTGGGACCAAGTCACTCGGAAAGGGAAAGTTCTCGGAAAAAGAAGCATTGGTGCTACGGATAGTTACCACCAATGGATCGAAAGTAGGGTTCGAGAAATCAAATTGCCGTTCCATGGTACACCCCCACCAGAACCAGAAGCACCGGAATCTATCCCTATTACGAGTAAAGAGATGGAAGAGCTTAAAGTGGCATTGTCAAAATCTAATGAGGAAAAGGAAGAATTACAAGCCAGGTTAGAAAAGGCACTTCAAGAGAACAAGTACTTGCAGTCGGAAAATATCCTAAAAGGGAAGTTCATCGAGAGAAGCAACAAAAGGGCAAAAGTAGAGGAAAAGAGTAAGCATGATGTGAAACTTTGTCTGAGAGGGGCAAATGAAGAGTTAGAGTTGTGTAATCAAGAGAGGGACAAGGCTATAGAAAACGCCTATATATGGAAAGGATTGTGGAAAAAATCCTCGGTTACCGAAAAGAATTTGCAAGAGGAGCTTGAAGGTTTAAAGCAACATCTTGAGAAGGTGGTAGCTGGGTATGAGAACCGAGCCCAAAAGGAGAAGCAATACAAGGAAGAAATAGAAGAGATGCTTGTGAAATATCAAGATGCGCTGAAAAAAGAACAAGAGGATGCAAATGAGTTGCGGAACTATATTGAATATCAAGAGAAGATCTATGACGACCTAAAAAATGAAAGCACGTATTGGGAGAATCGTTTTACAAAACTGGTCAGTCAGATAGAAAATCAAGCGCTCTTCAATGAGCTGAGGAATGAAGGCATGCATTGGAGGGACTGTTTTTCAAAGTTGGCAAGTTTGGCCAATCAAGCAATCATAGATATCCCAAGGCGTCTAGAGGAGGCTGATGCGGCGATGGACCCACTAAATACTCAAGTCAATGTTTACAAGTTTATTGAATTTTGTAAAAGTTTGATAGAAGAGTTAAGAGAAAGGCCGGTTGTCCTATTAAGAAGAAAAAAAGGATGGCTAATTGATGAGATTTTAGTTTGAATGAATTGTACTATTTGTCTTTCTCATCAATAAAGGATTTGTCACTTTGCTTATTGATCCCATTTTATTCTCCAAATTACTTAATGCTTTGAGGCCTATGGTTCTCTGGTACAAAATGAATAGACTCATACATCCACATCCATCCATTCATCTTTTTTTTTCTTTTACATACTCATATCATTTTTTTAATCACTCAGAAAATAATCAAACAAACTGGTTCCTCGACACCCTTATTGAACTCGCTCTCAATCAAGGATCATGGATGACCAAGAGATGAAAGAGGACGTCAACCAGCTGAAGGAACAGATGAGCAAAGTTTTGGAGCTTCTGCAGTCCCTAAACAAAGACAAGGCTGCAGATGGGGTATCTCCAGCAGTGAATGATGAAAATCAAGCTACACCTTCCCACCCACCTGGCTTCGGTCCTATGCAGTTGCAATATGGTCTCAATACTCAAGGGATGATGGTACCTTTTGCAATTTACCCGCATGGTCCTACACACTCACCAGTCAGCAACCCTCAGAATCAAGTACCACAGTTCCCACTTTACGGACTCCCGCCTGGTTACACGCCACCTATAGCCAATGATGATACTACAAACCATAACCCTCAAGGCCCACATGCACAACAGTTCCCACTATTTGGTCTCCCGCCCGGTTACACACCGCCAGGTGCTAACAATAACTCTGCAGAAACTGATTCCCAAGCACTTGTTGTGCAAGATGTAGCTCAAGGATCCGGCTCCGGTACTGAAACCATACCAGTTCAAAGCTCAACTCCTGGCTTCATGACATACACCTTTCCACCTGGTTATGCACCATCCCATCTCGGGAATACTCAAGGAGTCAGTACGCCCGTAGTGCCCCCCGTGGTGAATCCCCGACCATTTGGTTACCCCTATTATATTCAAGGAAATCCATTGAATCCCCAGACTGACCGTATTGTTTGGTCTCCAGCTATGGGGGGACCCAATCTGAGCATCCCAGTTGGGAATCAGTGGTCTGATGCGAAGTTGCAAATCCTCGAAGATAGGCTAAGAGCTGTAGAAGGAGTAAGCTATCTCGGTTCAAGTATCGCTTCAGATCTTTGTCTCGTACCGGATGTGGTTGTACCATCGAAGTTCAAGGTGCCAGACTTTGACAAGTATAAAGGGACAACTTGCCCGAAAAGCCACTTGACCATGTACTGTGGGAAGATGGCGTCCTATGCACACGATGACAAACTTCTGATTCACTTCTTCCAGGATAGTTTAACAGGGGCAGCGTCGAGTTGGTATACACACCTTGAGCGATCTCATATTATTTCTTTGGAAAGATTTGGCGGATGCCTTTTGAAGTAGTATAAGAATAACATTGATATGGCTCTGATAGAATGCGATTGCAAAACATGGCAAAAAGAGACAATGAGACCTTCAAGGAATATGCCCAACGATGGAAGGGTGGCGGCCCAAGTGGAGCGCCTCGATTGAAAAAGAAATGGTGGCCATGTTCATGGATACTCTTCAATCACCCTTCTATGACAAAATGATCGGAAGTGTATCATCAAACTTTTCAGATATGGTCATCATAGGGGAAAGAGTTGAAGGAGGAATGAGGAATGGAAAGATTGCCCAAAGTTTTCTTTGGAACTAATAATATCAAGAGACCCCAACAAACTTCGTAAAGAAGAAAGAAGGAAACCAATCTTTGTGATAACGAGCGGGAGGACAAACACAAGGAAAACCACGATTCTTTACCAATTTCCCACATCCTTTTCCATACCCCTACTTCCCACCTCCATACATTGTCGCCGCCTCTCATAATCCTACCCCCCGGCCAAACCAACCAATGATGCCCTTTCGACCACCTTCCCCCATCCAAACACAAGCACAGCGAGATGCTCCCACCCAACCGGACCAAAACCAGAAACAACCAAATGACGAAGAAAAGCGATTCAATTTGATCCTATTCCCATGACCTATACGGATTTGTTCCAGCACCTCATCAGTAACTCCTTGGTCTCTCCACGCTCAATGAAACCACTCCAACCTCCCTTCCCAAGAGGGTATGACCCAAATGCCAAGTGTGAGTTTCATGCAAGGGCAGTAGGTCACACAACTGAAAATTGCAAAGCTTTGAAGCATGTGGTTCAAGATCTGATCAATGCCAAATGGTTGAGTTTTAAGGAGGATGGTCCTAATGTGGGTAATAATCCCCTTCCAGGTCATGGAGGTTCAACAGTCAACGCCATTATTGAAGAGTTTAGGGATCAGCCCCTGATAATGAAAGTGGAAGATGTCCGTACTCCCTTGAGGATCATTTATGCCAAACTCTGTAAGTTCGGTATAATTGGGATGAAATACGATGAGAGGGACTTGTGTAGCTTGCATCCTGATGACAGTCATTGCATAGAGGAATGCGAGGAATTCAGGCAAATTCTCCAAGAATTATTGGACAGACACTTGATACAGGTAGGTTGTGTGAAAAAAGATGAAAGCATATTGACCCTTCAGTCAAGTGAGGATAAAAACATGACTTTCCCAAAACCATTGGAGATTTTCTACCACAAGGGAAATCTAAAGCCAGTCCGAGACGTGCCTAAACCGATAACTATCCATGTACCAACTCCTTTCCCTTTCAAGAACGTTAATGCAGCCATGGGATTACAATATGAAGGTCTTTGTGGATAATTTAGGGGATGACCAGTTAAAAGTGGCGTCTGGATCTGGCAATCCTGCTATCACTAACATCTCGGGAATCGGTGGGATGACCCGAAGTGGACGAATTTATACCCCTATCGGACCCATAGACAAAACTCGCAAGGGAAAAGATAAAGAAGAAGAATCCATTGATAAAGATATGGGTAATAAGGCAAAAAAAGAAGAAGGAAACAAGAAAGTAGTGTCTGAAGAAGAGGTTTGTGAATTCCTGGAATTTATGAAGCAGAGTGAATACAAGGTGGTGGATCAGTTGAATCATACTCCTACAAAAATATCTGTGTTATCACTTCTTTCTTTGGCCACGGCGCCATAGGGAATCATTGATGAAAGTGCTAAATGAAGCTCATGTCACCCATGACATCACGGTGGACCAATTCGATGGGATTGTGGGTAATATTGTTGCTAGTAATTACCTTACCTTCACTGATGAAGAAATTCCAGTTGAAGGAATGGGGCATAACAAAGCATTGCACATCTCTGTGAAGTGTGGAGACTATATCCTTGCTAGGGTACTCGTCGATAATGGGTCATCTCTAAATGTTATGCCAAAATCTACCTTGGCAAAGCTGTCTGTTGATGGATCGTATATGAAGCCCAGTACCATGGTGGTAAGAGCATTCGATGGGTCTAGAAGAGAGGTTATTGGAGAAATCGAGATACCTATACAAGTCGGCCCTCGTACATTCGAGGTAGTCTTTCAGGTGACGTAAATAGTACCAGCATACAGCTGCCTCCTTGGAAGACCATGGATCCATTCAGCTGGAGTTGTGCCTTCAACCTTACACCAAAAGCTGAAATTTTCAATGGATAATAAGTTGGTGACTGTCTCTGGTGAAGAAAAGATGCTAGTAAGCAAGCCATCCTCCACGCGCTATATCGAGGTTACAGAAGAAGCTCTTGAGACGTCTTTTCAAACGTTAGAGATTGCGAATGCCACCTTCGCGGGGGAAGGAGTCCTAATGAAGAAACCAAAGCTGTCCGAAACCTCCATGATGATCGCTAAAGTTATGATGAAAGGAGGGTATCGGGCCGGATGTGGATTGGGAAGATATGAACAAGGGATCGTGATGCTGGTAGAACTTCCAGATAACAGAAACAGATATGGGTTGGGATACGAACCTAACAGGTTTGACAAAAAAAGAATCGCCAAAGAAAGAAAAGAAAAGAGGATAGCTAGGCTGGAAGGCAGGGAGCCAAAAGATGAGAGTATCCCCATCTGTGACATCAGGCAAAGCTTTGGTCTGGGAATATTGAATCCGAATCGGATAGCGACTATCAAGGATGATCGCAGCGTAAAACGACAATGTCAACCTTGTCCACCCTTGCTCGCCGAATGAAGAACTTGGAAACTGGGAGATCGTTGAGTTTCCCGTGATCTTTGATTCAAAGTAATTATGTAATGCAAATTCTATTGTTCTGCCCAAGGCTTTAGAATAATTTATTGTCAAAAGGGCACACATGTTTTACTTCAGTACCATTATCAATAAATGCACTTTGAATTTTCCAATCATTTCTCTTTTCTTTCCCTTTCCACATTTTCCATCTCTCTTCATCTCTTTCCGCTTTTCATTTCGTCATTTTTTTAACTAATGCAGATCCAAAAACATTGTCTTTGAAAATAACGATGCCAGTAACTCATACTATAATTTTGAATACCCCATTAATCATACTGAGGAAGATAATGAGGATAATTGGGATACCCCTCCTGAATTAATGAGGTTGGTGGAGCAAGAAGCTAAAGTGATTCAACCCCACGAGGAAGAAACTGAAACAATCAATCTGGGCACTGAAAACGACAAGAAAGAAGTTAAGATTGGCACCACAATGAAAAGCAGTGAGAGAGAAAAATTGGTTAAACTCCTATTTGAATATGCAGATGTTTTCGCGTGGACATACCGAGATATGCCTGGATTAGATAATAGCATAGTCGAGCACAAATTACCATTAAAACCCGAGTGCCCACCGGTCAAGCAGAAGTTGAGAAGGATGAAGCCGGAGATGTCACTCAAGATTAGAGATGAGGTAAAAAGCGGTTCGGCCTTAGGTTTTACGGTTTGTAGCAAAATACCCTCAATGGGTGGCTAATATTGTCCTAGTCCCAAAGAAAGATGGAAAGGTCCGAATGTGTGTTGACTATAGAGATCTAAACCGGGCCAGCCCTAAGGATGACTTCCCTTTGCCACATATTGATGTCTTGGTAGATAACACTGCTCAACACTCTGTCTTCTCTTTCATGGACGGGTATTCTGGCTGTGGAGTTTAGAGTGCCTTAAAATCAGTTTGGAGGATCATGGAAGTGCTTGGAAGTGTTTCTTGAACACTGGGAATCGATTCACTAGCTATATGAATCGATTTAAGCATGTTTGAGACTCTGTGAATCGAAGTACGCCTCTGTGAATCGCATGGGAAGCCTGCATGAATCGATTCATTTCATTAATTCGTGCAGGGGGGCCTTTTTTAACTAGGTGAATCGATTCACCTATGCCTGTGAATCGATTCACAGTCGGGTTTTATAAACCTGATGCTGCAGAAACGTGCGGGACGAGGTGCAGTCTTTCTAGGGTTGTGTGCAGCCGTTCTTGAGCGTCTTTGTGAGTTTTTTGGGGCTGGAAACACATTGAAACACCTTGGGGTCTTAGGAAATCATAGAGGGAGGATTGAAGGCTTTCTCTATTGTTATTCTTGAGTGGTTTTCATAGAGTGAAAAGAGAGAGGGATTGGGAACTCTTGGGCTTGTTCTTCTTGGACACTTGGAAGGGGTTCAAAGCAATTGTAATCTCTTTGTAAAGACTCTTTGATAGTGAAACGGAGGGCTTCTCTCTCCCGCAGACGTAGGTCATCTTTTTGGGGCCGAACTGCGTAACCAAATAGCGGTGTTATTCTTCCTACTCTCTACTCCTTGTTTGATTGACTTTATTGCATTGTTTTGGTTGCTATTAAATTTAGTATTGGTTGCCATTGATATTTGTTCATTTATTCTTGTTAATAACTCAACAAGTGGCGCCGTCTGTGGGAAGAACAAATAATTCAATTGTGCACCATGGGTACTAAATAGGACATCGAGAAATTTTCCGGTAATAACGACTTCGGTCTATGGAAGGTGAAGATGGAAGCAATCCTTATTCAACAGAAGTGCTTTGAAGCCTTGAAGGGTGAGGCAAGAATGCCGGCCACCCTGTCTCAAACGGAGAAGAAGGAGATGATAGATAAGGCAAGAAGTGCCATTATCTTGTGCCTTGGCGATAAGGCATTGAGGGAAGTTGCAAGAGAGAAGACCGCGGCGGAGATGTGGGCAAAGTTAGAATCGTTGTACATGACCAAGTCATTGGCCCACAGGTTATGTTTGAAACAACATCTCTACTCATTCAAGATGGTAGAGACCAAACCTATTGTGGAGCAACTAACGGAATTCAACAAAATTATCGATGACCTACTGAATATTGATGTGAAGCTCGATGACGAGGATAAGACTTTACTCTTATTGAATTCATTGCCTAGGTCCTTTGAACACTTTAAGGATGCACTCCTCTATGGTAAGGAGTCCACTATTACCTTGGAGGAGGTCCAACAATCAATTAGGACCAAGGAGCTAACCAAGCTTCAAGACTTGAAGGTGGAAGATAGTGGGGAAGGCTTGAGTGTCTCAAGGGGAAAGAATGAGAGTAGAGGAAACAGTAAAGGAAAGCCTAAGGCGAAATCCAAGTAGGAAGGGGACGATAAAGCTAAGTACAAATGCTTTAATTGTCATAAGGTTGGTCACTTTAAGAGGGATTGTCCCGAGAAAGGGGGTAATGAAGATTCCGTGGAGGTTGCGATTGCTATGGAGGATGGTTATGAGGATGCAGGGGCTCTAGTGGTTACGAGTTGGGAACCAGATAGGAGTTGGGTTATGGACTCTGGGTGCTCTTTTCACATGTGTCCAAGGAAGGAATATTTTGAAACTTTGGAGCTCAAGCAAGGTGGAGTTATTCGCCTTGGTGACAACGAAGCATGCAAAGTTCAAGGTATGGGTTCAATTCGTCTTAAGATGTATGGCAACCGTTAATTCCTTTTACAAGATGTGAGGTATGTTCCTAAACTCAAGCGAAATTTAATTTCTATAAGCATGTTTGATGGATTAGGCTATTGCACTAGTATTGAGCATGGTATGATGAAAATTTCGCATGATGCATTGATAATAGCTAAGGGGACTAAAATGTGTGGTTTGTACATATTAGAGGGTTCAACTATTATTGGGCATGCATCATTAGCTAGCCAAACCTTGCCTGATAAAACCATGTTATGGCATAATAGGTTAGGGCATGTTAGTGAGAGGGATTTAGTTGAACTAGCTAAACAAGGCTTGCTAGGTGGTGATAAATTGGATAAACTAGAATTTTGTGATAAGTGCATACTAGGCAAACATCATAAAGTTGAGTTTGGGGGTGGCATGCATCATTCTAGTAAACCCTTTGAGTACATTCACTAGGATCTTTGGGGTCCGGCTAGAGTGAGTACTCATGGGGGTGGTTCCTATTTCCTCACCATGGTTGATGATTTCCCTAGGAGAGTATGGGTCTATATTTTGAAAAGCAAAAGTGACACATTTAAAAAGTTCAAGGAATGGCATACTCTCATAGGAAATCAAATAGGAACTAAATTGAAAATTTTAAGGACTAACAATGGCCTGGAGTTTCTTTCAGAGCATTTTGATAAGTTTTACAGAAAACAAGGTATTCAGAGGCATACGATCGTGGAAGACTCACCGCATCAAAATGGCCTAGCAATATGCATGAATAGAACCATCTTGGAGCGGGTGAGGAGTATGCTTTTGGCAGCTGGGTTGCCTAAAAGCTTCTGGGGCGAGGCTGTGAGTACAACAGCACATTTGATCAACAGATGTCCATCAACGGCGTTAGACTTCAAGACACCTATGGAGGTTTGGAGTGGGAGACCGGCAGACTACTCCAAGTTGAAGGTTTTCGGAGCTTTGGCTTTTGTGCATATCAAGCAGGATAAGCTTGATGTTAGAGCTGTGAAATGTGTCTTCATCGGATATCCGGAGGGTGTGAAGGGATACAAGTTGTGGAATTTGGAGTCTGAAGGGTCAAAGGTTATCATAAGCAAGGATGTCACTTTCGATGAGACCCGCATGGGGATGAAGTGCAAAGACCTGGAGGATAGTAGCTCAGAAGTGGAGGTGGAGAAAACTCAGTTTGAGGTGGAGTTTACCACTAGTGAGACCGGGAATGATGAAGAGGAGGATAGTCCTCCACCATCAGGTTCTAGAGGAAGACAACAAACAGTGGATCCTGGCTATCAGTTAGCAAGAGATAGGGAAAGGAGGGAGATTGTGGCACCGAAGAGATACGGGTATGCTGATCTTGTTTGTTATGCTTTGTTTGTGACTGAAGAGGTTCAAGACTCGGGACCAAGGGACTTCAGTGAAGCAATGGGAAGCATGGAGAGTCAGAAACGGTTGAAGGCAATGAATGAAGGTGTGAATTCATTGGAGAAGAACCGGACTTGGGAACTTGTGAATCTACCGAAAAAGTCAAGGGTAGTTGGATGCAAGTGGAACTTCATGAAGACGGAAGGTATTCCGGAGTTTGAAGAACCAAGGTACAAGGAGAGGCTTGTGTGTAAGGTCAATCTTGAGTTGGAGAGTGTGAATGATATTCAAAAGGCAAGTTCTAGCAAGGAGGAGATTGGTATGCTCAAAGGGAAGTTAGCTTCTGGATTTGAGATGAAGGATCTCGACATTGTAGAAAGGACACTTGGAACGAATATTGGGAAGAACCGGAAAAGGAGGTATGGCTCTTTAAAAGGCGGTTTAAAGCATGTGAAGACAACTCAAGGTGGAGTGAAAAAGAAGGATATGATTGGTGACTTGGGGATTATGCATGGTTGTGAGAAGTTCACCGAGTATCTTCCTAGATCAAGGTTCAAGGATCAATTGGACTTGATCAATTGCGTTGAGACGTAATTTCATGTTATGGAGAGAGCAGCTAGTGGTTGATGGATAAAGTTGAGCATCACCACTGATTTGAAGTCAAGGTGGAGAATTGTGGAGTTTAGAGTGCCTTAAAATCAGTTTGGAGGATCATGGAAGTGCTTGGAAGTGTTTCTTGAACACTGGGAATCGATTCACTAGCTATATGAATCGATTCAAGCATGTTTGAGACTCTGTGAATCGAAGTACGCCTCTGTGAATCGCATGGGAAGCCTGCATGAATCGATTCATTTCATTAATTCGGGCAAGGGGGCCTTTTTTAACTAGGTGAATCGATTCACCTATGTCAGTGAATCGATTCACGCCGGGTTTTATAAACCTCGACGCTGCGTAAACGCGTCTGGACGAGGTGCAGTCTTTCTAGGGTTGTGTGCACTGCTTGGAGCGTCTTTGTGAGTTTTTTGGGGCTGGAAACACATTGAAACACCTTGGGGTCTTAGGAAATCATAGAGGGAAGATTGAAGGCTTTCTCTATTATTATTCTTGAGTGGTTTTCATAGAGTGAAAAGAGAGAGGGATTGGGAACTCTTGGGCTTGTTCTTCTTGGACACTTGGAAGGGGTTCAAAGCAATTGTAATCTCTTTGTAAAGACTCTTTGATAGTGAAACGGAGGGCTGCTCTCTCCCGCAGACGTAGGTCATCTTTTTGGGGCCGAACTGCGTAACCAAATAGCGGTGTTATTCTTCCTACTCTCTACTCCTTGTTTGATTGACTTTATTGCATTGTTTTGGTTGCTATTAAATTTAGTATTGGTTGCCTTTGATATTTGTTCATTTATTCTTGTTAATAACTCAACACTGGCTATAATCAAATCAAGATGGCTCCCGAGGATATGGAGAAAACCACATTTATCACTTTATGGGGAACTTTCTGTTACAAAGTAATGTCGTTTGGATTAAGAAATGCTGGGGCAACATACCAAAGAGCAATGGTGGCTTTGTTCCATGATATGATGCACAAAGAGATAGAAGTCTATGTGGATGACATGATTGTAAAGGCCAAAACAGAGGAAGATCATGTTATTAACCTACAAAAGCTTTTTGAGCGACTGAGGAAGTATAAACTCCGGTTAAACCCGGCTAAGTGTAGCTTTGGTGTAAGGTCAGGAAAGCTTTTGGGCTTTATAGTCAGCTAGAAAGGAATAGAAGTTCGTGGATTCCTGGGAAGATTGAACTACATCGCCAGGTTTATATCTCAGCTAACTGCTACTTGTGAGCCAATTTTCAAGCTGCTGTGTAAGAATCAGGAAACCAAATGGAACGACAATTGCCAGAAAGCTTTTGAGAAAATCAAACAGTACTTACAAGATCCACCGATTTTGGTACCCGCTGTGCCAGGGAGACCCCTCATCATGTACTTAACAGTATTGGACGAATCAATGGGTTGTGTGCTAGGACAACATGATGAATCTGGTAAGAAGGAGCATGCCATTTACTACTTGAGCAAGAAATTCACTAGCTGCGAGACGAGGTATTCATTGTTAGAACGAACATGTTGCGCGTTAACCTGGACCGCACATCGTTTGAGACAATATATGCTATCCCATACAACTTGTTTGGTGTCCAAAATGGATCCGATCAAGTATATTT
This sequence comes from Calophaca sinica, assembly GCA_037113605.1. Classification (NCBI taxonomy): domain Eukaryota; kingdom Viridiplantae; phylum Streptophyta; class Magnoliopsida; order Fabales; family Fabaceae; genus Calophaca; species Calophaca sinica. The sequence goes on from CM073734.1 coordinate 124,669,034, forward strand.
TTGAAAAGTCTGCTCTCACAGGAAGAATTGCTCGTTGGCAAATGTTGTTATCTGAGTATGATATTGTGTATGTCACCCAAAAGGCAATTAAAGGCAGTACCTTAGCTGAATACTTGGCTCATTAACCTGTGGAAGACTATCAGTCAATGCAGTGTGATTTCCCAGACGAAGACATATAATGGCTCTATTTGAAGGAAAAGAAGCCCCTGACAATGAAAAATGGATCTTGTTGTTTGATGGTGCTTCTAATGCATTGGGACATGGGATTGGAGCTGTGCTGATTTCCCCAGAGAGTCATTTCATCCCATTTACTGCAAGATTGTGTTTCGATTGTACAAACAATAAGAGTATGAGGCATGTGCCATGGGAATTCAGGCGGCCATTGAATCGAAGGTCAAAATTCTTGAAGTATATGGAGACTCGGCTTTGGTCATCCATCAGTTAAAAGGCGAATGGGAAACGAGGGATTCCAAATTAGTTCCTTACCATGCTCATATCAAAGAATTGATGGAGCAGTTTGATGAAGTCACCTTCCATCACATTCCCCGTGAAGATAATCAGCTAGCTGATGCCTTAGCTACTCTATCATCAATGTTCAAAATCAGTAACAGGGAGAACTTACCGCTCATAAAGATACAGAATCATGACCGGCCGGCACACTGCCTAGCAATAGAAGGAGAGCCTGATGGCAAACCCTGGTATTACGATATCAAACGGTACATCACAAGTAGAGAATATCCTCCTAATGTCTCAGAGAATGATAAAAGGGCATTAAGGCGGTTGGCAATGGGATTCTTTCTAAACGACGAAGTGCTTTATAAGAGAAACCATGACATGGTACTTCTCAGGTGTGTTGATAAGACTGAGGCGGAAAAGATTATGCGAGAGGTTCATGAAGGTTCCTTTGGGACTCACGCAAATGGGCATGCAATGGCAAGAAAAATCTTGAGGGCTGGCTACTATTGGTTGTCTATGGAGACTGATTGTTTCAGTTATGTGAAGAAATGCCACAAATGTCAGATCTACGCCGATAACATCCATGTGTCACCAGTCTCTTTGAACATCTTAACAGCACCATGGCCTTTCTCAATGTGGGGATTGGATGTCATTGGACCCATTGAACCTAAGGCATCAAATGGACATCGCTTCATTCTCGTCGCAATCGACTATTTCACTAAATGGGTTGAAGCGGCTTCATACGTGAGTGTGACAAAAAATGTGGTTGTCAAGTTCATCAAGAGAGATTTGATCTGCCGCTATGGTTTGCCAAATAAGATCATCACTGATAATGGGACTAATTTGAACAACAAGATGATGAAGGAGCTGTGTAATGACTTCAAGATCCAACATCATAATTCCTCACCGTACCGCCCAAAGATGAATGGGGCAGTTGAAGCTGCGAATAAGAACATCAAGAAGATTGTCCAAAAGATGATGGTAACATTTAGAGACTGGCATGAAAAGCTCCCTTTTGCCTTGTACGGTTATCGAACTTCGGTTCGCACCTCAACAGGGGCAACCCCTTTCTCGCTGGTGTACGGAATGGAAGCAGTGCTTCCCATTGAAGTCGAGATCCCCTCGTTAAGGGTATTGATGGAGACAAAACTAGAAGAGGCAGAATGGGTTCAGGCTCGGATGGATCAATTGAATCCCATTGAAGAAAAGAGAGTGATGGCCTTATGTCATGGACAGCTATATCAGCACAGGATGAAGAGGGCTTACGAAAAGAAAGTTCGCCCTCGGGAATTTCAAGAAGGAGACCTAGTGCTCAAGAAGATTTTGCCCATCCAAAAGGATTCTCGTGGAAAATGGACTCCGAATTATGAAGGCCCGTATGTTGTGAAAAAAGCTTTTTCTGGAGGAGCCTTAATCCTCACAAGGATGGACGGTGAAGATCTCCCGCTCCCAGTAAACTCTGATGCAGTCAAAAAATATTATGCCTAAAAAAGAAAATCATATAAAAACCAAGCAAAAGTGGGCTCGCTAGGTTGAAAACCTGAAAGGGCGACCTAGGCAAAAATTAGAGCGACCCGTTGGATTGAAAACTTGAAAGAGCAATCCAAGCAGAAGTTAGGGTCTAAAATCGGATATTGAAGAAGGCTCGTGCATCAAGGGGCTCTTACCCAACTAGGGCAATTCTGTAGTAGAGTAATGAGTAATAAAAGTTATGGATATGGGAAGCTGGCATTTGTTCCTACAAAGACACAAACTATAAAATATCTGCTTAGTTATTGTCTTTCTTTGTTTTTTCTTCTTCCTGCATTTTTCTTGATGTATCTTCAAGTCTGTGTAACTTCAGTCCTTGTACACATGACTCTTTTTTGAATACCAAACACCTTCGTTCTCGTATCTCAAAATGTTGTTTTATGATAATAGGCACTGAATTGTGAAGCATGTGATGATATGGGAAAGCATTACGGTTATTATATACATCTTAAGAATCACGAGAAAACGCCAAATCTCAACAAATAAGTTTCAAAAAGGGCAAAGGGATTACCTTTAAAAAGTAACTAGCGATGCATTGATAACTCGCGCTCCCTCCCAGTCGAAGGCATAGCATGACTAAATCCGATGAATCTCAGTCTGTCCCATATCTTTAAGCACTATAGATCATACGGGACGAGGAATCAGTAAAAATAATAATCACATTGCATACATGCATCACATACCATATATTGATGCATCATCTTCATATCACCACCTTTTAGCCGTTTTGTTACACCTGGTCCGTGCACCAAATTTTGATCATTCACTCTCGTTTACAAACAATGTGCCGAGCATTGGTCTTTTATTTTCGCTTTCTGAGCGACACGCCAAGTATCGCTCACTCTTTATTGCTTTCTGATCACCGCGGTAGTACCCGACCTGGCGGAGATCCTTCTTTATAGTTTTCTGATAAACGCGCCGAGCATCACCCCTTTTATTACTTTAAGATTACCACGTCAGTACCCGACCTGGCGGTAGTCCCTCATTATTGCTTTTTGATCAACATATCAGTTCCGGACCTGATGTTGATCCTTCTTTATTGCTTCACATCGACGCGTCAATACCCTACTTGGCGTCGAACCTTCCGATCACCGTGTCAGTACCCGACCTGGCCGTGATCCTTCTTTATTGCTTCCCATCGACGCGTCAATACCTTACTTGGCGTCGAACCCTCATTATTGTTTTCGATCGCCGCATCAGTACCCGACCTGGCGGTGACCCTTCTTTATTGCTTTTCGATGAACGCGCCAAGCGTTAATCCCTCATTATTGCTTTTTGATCATCGCGTCAGTACCCGACCTGGCGGTGACCCTTCTTTATTATTTTCTGATAAACGCGCCAAGCGTTAATCCCTCATTATTGCTTTTTGATCATCGCGTCAGTACCCGACCTGACGGTGATCCTTCTTTATTGCTTCCCATCGACGCGTCAATACCTTACTTGGCGTCGAACCCTCATTATTTTTTTTCGATCACCGCGTCGTACCCGACCTGGCGGTGACCCTTCTTTATTGCTTTCCGATGAACGCGCCAAGCGTTAATCCTCATTATTGCTTTTTGATCATCGCGTCAGTACCCGACCTGGCGGTGACCCTTCTTTATTATTTTCTGATAAACGCGCCAAGCGTTAATCCCTCATTATTGCTTTTTGATCATCGCGTCAGTACCCGACCTAGCGGTGACCCTTCTTTATTGCTTTCCAATTAAACGCACCGAGCGTCAATCCCTCGTTATCCTAGTTCGGGACAAAATTAGTGTTTTATCTTTACTTCTATTTTATGACGAAAATATGAAAACCTTTGTTATTCACGTTTTCTAATAAAATATAACTAAAGAGGGGCAGCTGTTATACCCTAATTTTGTCCACCTACCTCCTGTAATTTATTTTTATTGTTGTTTTTACTTTATTCTTGACAACACATTTTGGGTTCATTTTATTAAATCCTTTGGACTAATTTCAGCCCAATTACAATAAAAAAAAAAGGAGGAACAAGTTGTTGGCCTTTTTGTTGCAAATCACAATCACAAGCATAAGTCCAAAATGATAACCATGTCCATCACAAAAAAAATACAAACAGTCCAAACACAGCCCATTTACAAATTCAATAAATAACAAAAAAAAAAGAGAGAGAAAGAAAAAACAAAACAGTACAAGGCAACGCAGGATATGCATCCCTGACCACAACAACCAACAACAACAGAGGCAAAGGTAAAGCTTTTAGAATGAGTCCAATATGATTTCTTCCTGTTCTTTTGTTTTTTCCATTCTTGCTCCAACCAAGCGACTTTGCGAGCACTACTCTGCACCCCTGCATCCTTGACCCTCCCACAACCCTCAAGAACGGCAAACCAAAGATTGTCCTATTAGGGCTCATTAGCTCTATAAATGTCAATGCAAGAAAAACAGAAAGGAAGGAATTTTTTGGAGAGGATCCTGAGCATTTTCACCACCAATCAAAGAATTAGAGGCTCCACACTGAAGCCCTAATTCACTGAAACAGAGTCAAAAAACACAAAAAAAAAAAGAGAAGTGATCAGCGGTCGTACGCGGGTCAAAATAATTAAACAGTAAATATAGTAACAAGGCAAGAGACCTTGTTCGTCTCACGAAGACCTCTAACACCAAAATTACCAAATTCAGGAAATAAGAAAATTGACAATAATGAAAAAGGGGGGTTTTGTGAAAACAGTTTCTGTTGAGAGAATTATCAGATTATAAAGACAATTGATTCACCGGTTTCCGGGTGCACGTCTTGGATTTATCACAGGTTCTAAATAACAACAATTCAATTAATTCCGAATTCACAGTTGACATAAACTAACTAAACAAGCGTTAATCAGTTTATACGACCACACCGTTCGAGCAAGCGCCAAACAATGGTTCAATCGGTCACGGAGCGGACAAGCGCCGTTAAAACGCAACCAATATCATAACAGAATTCTAATCAACCCTCTATCAATTTCTACTCGAATCAATTAATCTTAAGCGATCAAGCAATTGAAATATTAACGATTCTGAAACAGATGCATACAATCAAGCGTTCATACACAACTGAATCGTGTTTTTGCAATGAAGACAGAACAATTAACTAAGCAGAAAACGAACTGGATAGATTGCAAACATTTAAACCAAATTCGAAATTGATTGAGATGGAATTGAAGAAATTAAAACGAAATTGTATTAAACATTAAGCACCGAACCTCAAAATCTGTAAGGACAACCTTTCACCGATGAATCAACTTAGGAACTTAGGCTTCCATGGAGGCTAGGATACGCAAGTGAATAATAAAACGTAAGATAATGAAAGAAAACGGCTGATCCTCTATCTAATAGTCTCAGCTTAACGAAAACCTAATTCCCTAAACGGGTTATAAGATAAAAGCCCGATAACAAACTAAAAATATGCCCAAAACTCGTAGTGCAGCTCGTCAGCTTCAGTAAAGTGGAATTTCGGCCTTCAAAACGGCAGAACTAGGCTTCGGTCCCAACATAAGAATTGTAGCTCTGCTTCTTAGCTTTTCAACGCCACAAAGAACACTGAAATCGGACAAGTATAGCCCAAGGTATGGCCTGCAGAAGCAACATGGGTCAGGATATAACAAAATCCGAAAATTAGCAAATAATTCCACTAAAGCTCAATCATGACCCAAAGATATAAAACCATGCTAAAAAGTAGTTGTTGGGTAAAATAAATATTTAAGAACACTAAGTGCACTGCTATAAAAGATGCATTAAAATGCATTGATCAAATTCCCCCACACTTAAGCTTTTGCACTCCGGGCAAAACACACAAAACAAAGCAAAGATGCATTTCCAATGAATTCCAAGGATACAAAGTGGCAAGCTAAATGCTCATTCAAGGTTTCAAGGACTCATGGCAATCATGAACAACATCTAATTACCTTCAAAGCAACCAAAGAGTGCATCAAAAGTGATAGAATCCTCACAAGAAAGCATTTCTCTCAAACTCTCAAGTGTCTAGGCTAGTGTTTACACTCAAAGCACATCATGAAAGCTAGCACTACCATAGGCTTGACAAGACTCTAACATCCACACTTGAAACACATGCACACAAAGATCAAAAGGTCTTTATTAAGGTTATAATGGGGCCAAGGTCAAGGTGGGATAATTGAAAGGGGAACTAGGCTATAAAATCAAAGAGGATAGAGGGAGGATAGAGGAGCAATGGAAACAATTACCAAATAATCATGGGGGGACAATTCAACCACAATTCAATCCATTATTTTTTTCGAGAAATGATATGCTCCACTACTCTTTTGTTTTGTTTTTTTTTTGTTTATTTCTTTTTCTTCTCTTTTTTTTTATTTTCTTTTGCCAAAATCCCAATGAAGCAATGAAGCACAACAATACATATGTTTTTACAACCACAATTCTGAGCCCCCCACACTTTGCAAATTTATTCTCATTGTTTTTTTTAAAGCTCCTTAATCCCCTAAGATTGGGTCATAACATTGTTTTTCACTTTTAGGCTTGTAATGAGCTATATAACAAAGAATGGGATAAATAGGCTCAAAGGGGCTAAACAAAGGGATAATTGCAAGGTAGGCTTATTTGGCTAGTGGCTAAAAGAACAAAAATTGCCTAGATCATTTCAATGCATGCATGTGAACAAGAGTTTCAACAAGAGTCAAGTCAAGTTCTAGAGTAACCAACAATCATGAGTAAAATCACTCAAGAAAGAAAGAGAATGGCAAAATGTATTCCATCCATTATAAGGCCCAAAACTCACAAAGGAAAATATCTATCACAAAAGATGCACAATTTAATACTCCAAACCAACTTATCACACTAAGAATGCAAGGAAGTCATCCATATCATGCCACAAGACCTATAGTCCTAGAATAGTGAAATCACTCCCCACTCATACAAACCAAGAAATCCAATGAAAATGCAATTTTTTTTTAAACAAAAAACTCAAAACAAAAACAAAACAGCAGAAACAAAACTACTAAGCTACTAAAAGACACCCCCCCACACTTAAATCATACATTGTCCTCAATGAAAACAACAAGCATAAAATAAGAGTAAGAAGGAGTGAAAGAAAACTCCCTCTTCAAGGCGGCTTTTTCAAGTGGAGCTCTTCTACAGTCTCCTCTTCAAGCGCGGGGCTCTCATGGAAAAGCTTGGGACCATTGACTTTGAAGGTTTCACTGGTGACTTCACTTTTTATTCCCTTTGCATCATAAAGAAAAGTGCTAGCTGCAACAAAATGGTCAATCCACTTGGGTCGAAGCTTACCTGCTATGATTTTGAGGCGAGAATGGAACACATGGAAGTGTTTGATTTTTTTCTTCTTCACAGCTTCCTTCTTCAATGGGTTGGGTTTTCTTTGTGATTGCTCAGTAGAGGGAAGTATCTTGGTGCATGGAGTTACATCAGAAGCTTGCAGTGTAGCAACATCATTTGTAACATTAACACACATGACCATGCAACGAGTATCTTCAACTAAGTCCGCAAGTACTTCTATTTGAAAAAGATAATGCTCTTCCACGGGATGTTTCATAGCAGCATTAAAGATGTCAAATTGAACTATGTTATCCCCAAATTCCATGGAAAGAGTTCCAGAATACACATCAATCTTGGTTCTTGCTGTTCTCAAGAATGGTCTGCCTAGGATGATCGGTGCTCACTGACTGTGTCTCTCCCTCCATGTCTAGAATGTAAAAATCTGCAGGAAAAACCAAGTTATTAACTTTAACGAGCACGTCCTCCACAAGTCCAGCAGGGTGAGCATTGCTCCTGTTTGCCAACTGAATAATAACACCTGTATTCTGCAAAGGTCCAAGAGCCAGAGAGTTAAATATGGATGTAGGCATCACATTAATGGAAGCACCCAAATCCAGCATGGCATTTTCAAATTTACTCTCGCCTATGGTACATGGAATAGTAAAAATTCCTGGATCCTTGCACTTTTGGGGTATTATGGGCTGCATGAGTGCAGACACATTGCGACTCACATTGACCTTTTCATTTCCCTTCAGCCTTCGCCTCCTTTTGTGTGTGCACAGCTCCTTAAGGAACTTAGCATATCTTGGAATCTGCTTAATTGCTTCGAGGAGAGGTATATTAACTTCAACCTTCCTAAATGTATCCAAGACTTCGCTATCTTTATCTGCCTCATCCATCTTCTTGGTTATCACAGCCCTTTGGGGGAAGGGGAGTGGTATAGACCATGCATCATCATCTTCTTCAATTGGGGAGGTAGGTGCAGAAATTGGCTTATCACTTTTTCATCGCCACTTGAATTTTCTGTGGAGGAGGTTACTGGAGTGTCAACGACCTTGCGGATCTTAGAGTGATTGCACTGACATTTGCACTGGCATTTGGATTTACTACCGGTTGGGCAGGAAGTTGGCTTGCCCCCCGGGCTTGCATCTGATTAATTGTGGTAGCCATCTGTCCCATTTGTGTGTGCAAATTCTGAATTGAGGCATCTGTTCTCTATTGGAACTGGAGATTTTGGGCAGCCATCTGCTTAACTAGATCCTCTAATGAAGGTTCAGGCTCAGGCCTGACAGCAGCCTGTGGTGGATTATTTCTTTGCTGAAATTTGTTGTTGTGCAGCTTGATTTCCCCATCTAAGGTTAGGATGGTTCCTCCAGTTTGGGTGGTACCTGTTGGAAGACAAATCAACATTGGCTTGAGGGTTAAAGATGTTAGCTGCATATGCCTGAGGGGTATCAGCATTAGGGTCCTCTTGCAGTGTAGGACATGCATCTGTGGGGTGCTCTGCAGAGGTACAAATACCACAAACCCTTGCTGTCTGACCTGTTGCCAATTTTTTTACCAAAGCTGTGAGTTCTTCCAACCTGTGTTCCAAGTTCTTCTCACTAGTAGCCTTAGCCTGTATCTCATTCACTCCCCTTGTTAGAACTGCAGAATTGCTTCTGGTTGTGAATTGTTGGGAGTTGATGGACATATTTTCTATTAAAGCTCTTGCATCTGTTGGGGTTTTGTCTACAAGTGCCCCTCCACTAGCAGCATCCATAATATTTCTGTCCATGGGCAATAAACCCTCGTAGAAGTACTGGATGAGTAGTTGCTCAGAGATTTGATGATGAGGCGACTTGCACAACTTCTTAAATCTCTCCCGGTATTCATGTAAAGACTTCGGTGGGGTTACGCACGATGCCACATATCTCTTTTACGATTGAGGCGACCCTGGGCTTGAGAAAGAACTTCTCTAGGAACAATTTTTTAAAGCATTCCAATTTTCAACAGAACCTGGTCAAGGTAATACAACCAATCCTTGGCGTGCATCTTGGAGTGAGAAGGGAAGGCCCTTAGTTTAATGTGCTCCTCTGGAATTCCTTGGGGCTTCATGGTCGAGCACACAATGTGGAACTCCTTAAGATGTTTGTGTGGATCATCACCGCAAGACTACTAAACTTTGGCAACAAGTGTATTAAATTGATTTTAATTCAAAAGGGACAACAAGTTAGGGATAATTAATACACAGAGCATTGTAAGTAACATCAAAAAGAAGTTCCCTAAGTGTTCTATCACCATATTAATGTAATCAGAATCAAAATCAAAATCAAAATCAGGATTAGAATCAGGATCAGAATCAAATAGATTATGGCTAAAGATGCTGTCACTATCACTATCACTAACTTCTATATGATCCCTAAGTCTATGATGCAATGTTCTCTCAATTTCAGGGTCAAAAGGATGTAAGTTAATAGTATTGGACCTAGTCATGCACTGTATATATCAAGGAATAGGAAAATGCAACAATTCTAGAAATACCAACTATGTCCCTACGCTAAAATGAATGCAAAAATTGGAAAACGACTAAAATCTAACCTAAAAATTATAATAATACCACGAAAAATCTACTTAAATCAAAAGAAAGATATCCAAATTTTTTTGGATTTTTTCGGAGATATGAAAAATTAAAAAAATTAATTACAAATAGAAAACAAAGGAATTTGGGATTTTAAGCCTGTTGTCCCGTGCAGTCTGCTCTGGGACTATTGATCCTGGATTTTTTCGGATTTTTCATTTGTGGTTTTGAGCAATCTGACGAGATTGCCCGAAAACCGATTTTTTTATTATTTTTGCCTACAGAATCTGACGGAGCAATCCTAGAATCACCAGTCTTAGCGCCTGGAAACCTGGAAACACAACAAGAACTAAGCAAGAAACGTTAGTATTGTTAGTGGGTCCCGAGGTTGGTAATCTCTAATTAGAGGTCCCCAAGAAGGCGCCAATTTGATCGTGATCGTGCAGCGTGGTCAAAATAATTAAACAGTAAATATAGTAACAAGGCAAGAGACCTTGGTCGTCTCACGAAGACCTCTAACACCAAAATTACTAAATTCAGGAAATAAGAAAATTGACAATAACGAAAAAGGGGGTTTTGTGAAAACAGTTTCTGTTGAGAGAATTACCAGATTATAGAGACAATTGATTCATCGGTTTCCGGGTGCACGTCTTGGATTTATCACAGGTTCTAAATAACAACAATTCAATTAATTCCGAATTCACAGTTGACATAAACTAACTAAACAAGCGTTAATCAGTTTATACGAATTCACACCGTTTCGAGCAAGCGTAAAGCAATGGGTTCAATCGGTCACTGAGGCGGACAAGCGCCGTTAAAACGCAACCAATATCATAACAGAATTCTAATCAACCCTCTATCAATTTCTACTCGAATCAATTAATCTTAAGCGATCAAGCAATTGAAATATTAACGATTCTAAAGCAGATGCATACAATCAAGCGTTCATACACAATCAATCGTGTTTTTGCAATGAAGACAGAACAATTAACTAAGCGTAAAACGAATCGATAGATTGCAAACATTTAAACCAAATTCGAAATTGATTGAGATGGAATTGAAGAAATTAAAACGAAATTGTATTAAACATTAAGCACCGAACCTCAAAATCTGTAACGACAACCTTTCACCGATGAATCAACTTAGGAACTTAGGCTTCCATGGAGGCTAGGATACGCAAGTGAATAATAAAACGTAAGATAATGAAAGAAAACGGCTGATCCTCTATCTAATAGTCTCAGCTTAACGAAAACCTAATTCCCTAAACGGGTTATAAGATAAAAGCCCGATAACAAACTAAAAATATGCCCAAAACTCGTAGTGCAGCTCGTCAGCTTCAGTAAAGTGGAATTTCGGCCTTCAAAACGGCAAAACTAGGCTTCAGTCCCAACATAAGAATTGTAGCTCTGCTTCTTAGCTTTTCAACGCCACAAAGAACACTGAAATCGGACAAGTATAGCCCAAGGTATGGCCTGCAGAAGCAACATGGGTCAGGATATAACAAAATCCGAAAATTAGCAAATAATTCCACTAAAGCCCAATCATGACCCAAAGATATAAAATCATGCTAAAAAGTAGTTGTTGGGTAAAATAAATATTTAAGAACACTAAGTGCACTGCTATAAAAGATGCATTAAAATGCATTGATCAAGAAGAAACGTGGAAGCAGAACAGAGGAAGAAGAAACAGAAGAAGAAGAAGAAGAAGAAGAAAGAAGAGAAGAAGGAGGTAAAATCTCTCTCACCCTCTCTTCCTCCCTTTCCCACCACTTTCTCTTTTCTCTCCCCCTTCACGATCTCCCCCCCTTTTCCTCCTCTCTCTTTCTTTCTCTCTCTCTCTCCCTCTCTCTCTCCATTTCTTTTTTTTCTTCTTTCTTCTGGTTCCAGCGGCGCTGCTGCTTGTCTTTTTTTTTCTGATTGTGTTTATGTGTGTGTGTGTGTTTCAGCTTAGGTTTAGCGCCTTTTTTTTTATTTCATGTTCGCTTATTTTTTTCTTTTATGTTGTTTCATTTTTTCTTTGGCTTGGGCTTCAGCCCAGTTTTTTTTATTTACGCCCCCCTCCCCCTTTCTTTTTTGTGTTTCTTTCCTTCTCCTTTCTTTTTTATTCTGGTCCCCTCTTTTTATTAAGCCCACTTTTGTTTCTCTTTTCTCCTTTTCTCTCTTTTATTTGCCAAACCTTTTTTTTTGTAGTTAGTCCTTTTTTTTAAATGTTGGGCTTTAGCCCATTTGTTTTTTTATTTAACGAACGTGGATATTTTTTTTTCTTTCTTACTAGTCAAACTAGTATACAATTTCATTCAACTAAATTTCACATACAAGTTTTGAAACCCTGTTTTTCTTGAAAATCACTTGATAAAAATCGTAAAAATTAATTTACTAGTAATGATCACTCGAGATTGCTTCCCGTTTAGTCATTACAAATATCTTAATTTTCTAAATAAAAATGGGTTATTAGTGAGGACCACTCTTGATTGCTTCTTGTTTGGTCCCCATGAAAACCTATCTTCTTCATAAAAATAAAACTAAGTTTTTACTAGTAATGATCACTCGAGATTGCTTTCTGTTTGATCATTACGAACACCGTTAATTTTATAAACAAGAAAGTTGTTAGTGAGGGCCACTCTTGATTGCTTCTTGTTTGGTCCCTACAAAACCTACCTCTTTTCCATCAAAAAATATACAATTAAAATCAACCAACACGCAACCATTTTCTACCCAAGAACTACGTAGCCTTTGATTTCTCCACTGCACCCGGAGATACGTAGGAGCAGGAGCCCACTCCTGTCAAGCGCAAAAATAAACAACTTTTATTAAGTCCTTTTTTATCTTGGTTAAATTTTTTTAAAATAAAAGGGAAATAAATATTTTTTTAGAAGTTAATAAATTTTGCACAATTAATTAGAGGTAACCTTTTTCGAAAGGATGTTGTAGGGTGCTAATACCTTCCCTACACATAATCGACTCCCAAACCCAAATCTGGTCTCAATGACAATTTTTCTTCAAAAAAAAGGTTTTTTCCAATATTTTTCCTATGAAATAAATTATTGGTGGCGGCTCCATTAAACTCGAATAAATCCCTCCGGATTTTTCGGTCGCTACAAAGGCATTGGGCCATATGGCCCAAACTTCTTTTTTTTTCCACGACTGAATGGCCCAAACTTCTTCGGGGATCCTAGTAACTAATTCATCAGTGTGACTCTGTGGGAAGGTAGGGGATTAGGGAGAGTGTGCAATGAATTTTTTTTTTGGCACCCCCAAGGTTTTTGTTGAAGCTCCGCCACCGCAACTATACATATAAAAAAAATATAAAAACATTAAACTAGACCTAAATTTTTGTCATATTATGTTATACATGTATGTAGACCTATTTTTTTAATTCTTTAATCGAATATCCATAGTAATAATGTCCTTTAGAAATACGCATAACGTAACCTTCTTTAAATTTAATCTTATTTTTAATAAAAAATATTATTATCAACATTAAATTGGTCCAACTGAAAATAGACTTAGATTGCTTAAGCAAGATCTCATGTTTGAGAGCATTATAGATAAAAAAATGGTTAGAAGGAGAGACCCATTAAAAGTAGTCAGTCAGGTTTCTCAGTGAAAATTAGTCATCAGCAAAGCCGGTGAATAATTCACACATAAAACATGGTAACAAAAAAGGAGTATTATTGTGAAAATAATATTTTTTATCACATTATTTAGTGCATCATCAAATATAAATAGATATTGTATGTTTATAATGTCACACTAAACATTACAATATTAAAATTTTATTAAATTTTACCAATGGGTTAAGTATAGTAGATGGGGTTAGTCTCTCACAATGTGGCGAATCAAAGTTAAACTCAAACAACATTACATAAGAAACTCGAGAGAAACCCAAAAGAATAAAATAAAATTTATAGCGTCAGTACTTATAATTTTAGTGTTTATCTTGTGACAAATATAAAAAGGACCCTAAACATCTTTATTTTTTTTTTGATACATTAAATATGTATTAATTTAATAACATATAAAATAAGAAATAATTAATTTATGTATTTATGTTAAACTTATCTTTTAGTTTCATGATATATTTTTAACTTTTTATATTTTCCTTTTATAATTTCATGCTTTATTAATTGATAAAGTAAAGATAAAAATATAATTAATAAAATAATAAATCATTCTAAAATTTAGAAAGTAAGAAAGTTCTTTTAAACTTTTTTGATGAAAAAAAGTTCTTTTAAACTGACATTTTAGATAAAAAAAAAAAATTTAGCGACATCTTGATCATCGTAAAAGAATCTGACCTTGATTTTTTGATGATGAGGAATTCTCAAGTCTCAACCACCATTACCACAAATTATTCGTTTCAACGGGTAAAATGACATAACAACCCAACCGTAAACTCATTGTCCAGTGTCCACGTTAATTACTATGTAAAAAGTCAACCTGATAATTACAGTGTCAAATCTCTCAACCTGCCATATGTTCATTGATGATCGTGGGAAAAAGTTAACGGTCTATATTCTCTTTCTCTTTTAGATTTTCTTAAATTAATTAATTAATGGCGTATGAGAACAAGATAATCATCATCAGGCAAAAGATAGAGTAGTGCCAAGAATTATTTTAGAAATAAAAACAGTACGAACGACCTCTTTCGCGTCTTTCCCTGGCACACAGATATACACAAAGGAAAGCCAAAAGGAAAAAAAAGTAAAGGTATCATCCGAAACAGTGAAAGAAAGTGCTTGCATCAAAGAATATTATAATTATAATTAACAATTAATAAACAAAAAGAAACAAATTAAAAAGCAGTGTCTCAGTCATGCAATTAAACAGTATTTTAATATGGTAGCATATTGTTATCTAGTATGCGTGACAAATGTATAGGTTGTACAGTACCACACGCACTTTTTTCCTTCTCTTCGATTCTTTCTTTTTGCGGTCCACCCTCCCCAGCAAGCAAGTGACAGCACTAGTCAGGAAGGAAGGACCATTATTCATTTATTATTATCGCTAATAGTATACTATCCCGGTCTCATTTATAAGCAATAAATACTTTTTTAGATTCATTGAATAACTCATGTATCTGGTCTATATTTTAGGTTTATTGAATAACTCATGTATCTAGTCTATATTATAAACCAGATACATGAGTTATTCAATGGTTATTCAATGAGCCTAAAAAAGTATTTGTTGCTTATAAATAAAACCGGAGAGAGTATATTATTAACGATTTTTTTAACATTTATAACTTTGCACAAGTTAAGAATTATTAATTACCTAATTTTTTTCCTTATTAATTTATCACTTTTTTAATTGATAAGAAAAGAGTGATTACATACATAAAATAAATAGAAAAATATGTGATTAATAAAAAGAAGAAAAAGTAGATAATTAATAATTCTTAACTAGTGTAAAGTTGGTACACACGTTAAAAAAACATATTTATTAATTATATATATTATATGTATAAATAAGCAGTAGTGAGGTAGCTACATCACTTTTCATTTGCATAGCCTTTAATTAACCAATGTATCCGTGGCAGTTATCACGCTCAAGAGTCAAGCATTTATTTTTCTCTCTGATCACTTTCTTTCTCTTGATTATCCTTCTCTTCCCCGGCTCTGCTTGAAGGTTTGCTCGAGATTATGCAAAACCTGACAGTGAAAAAGAGAAGCACCTTTTATAGCCCAAAGCTGCAGCTCACTTTATCAGATTTCGATCGGAAGAATCAAATTTCTTTTCTTTCCTTTCATCTTATTATTATATATAATGCCAAAACCATTGTTGGTTGAGATTTGAGAGAGTCAAGACAGACAAGAGTAACGTCCAAGCCAACACTCAGTCAAATCCACAGACAACAACAACAACAACAACAACCTCTTCCTTTAATTTTCATTATTAAGAGTACTAATTAAGATGCTGGAAACGCTTAAATACCTGATCGGGTCAGCCGGTCCTAGCGGGTTTGGGTCCAAGTCCACCGCCGAACAAGTCACCGAAAGCAGCTCCGTCGATCTCCGCTCCATCACCACCATCATTACCGGTAAATTACTTAAAAATTAGTTAGTTGCCGGTAGCACTAGTGATATAATATTAGAGAACAGTGTTATTTATTATAATAATCAGTGAACTGTGGTATGAATATTATTTACCGATTAATCAGGTGCTACGTCTGGAATTGGAGCGGAAACGGCGCGTGTGTTGGCGAAGCGAGGGGCGAGGCTGGTCTTACCGGCGCGTAGCCTGAAAGCAGCGGAGGAAGCAAAAGCTCGCATAGTTTCGGAGTGTCCTGACTCTGAGATTATTATTATGCCGCTTGATCTCAGTTCTTTCAATTCTGTTAGGAACTTCGTCTCTCACTTTCACTCCCTCGGTTTCCCTCTCCATCTCCTCATGTACATGCAAACTTTTACTATTCTTTTTTATTTTGTTTTAATCAAATCTCAAAATACCAAAACAAATTAAAAAAGAATCTTTCTTAACTCGTCCATTGACCGTGTATTTGAATGATTTGTTATGTTAGAAACAATGCTGGAACGTTTGCACATGATCACGCGATCTCCCGGGATGGAGTTGAAATGACCTTCGCCACTAATTATCTAGGTAAGATCACACTGGTAAGAATTTTATTTTATTTTTTTCAATTTTACTCAAGTATTACGCCATTATAATTTGATTTATATTTATATATAAAAGAGAATAGATTAACATAACTATTTTTTTTTCCAATTTTTTTTTGCTAAACTTAAATTTAAATCTATATAGTACCTTATTTTATTTTTATAAAAAATAAAATAATAATTTACTTGACAAAAAAAAATCACACAACAAATAAAATAAAAAATGCGAAAAGAAGTTTCTGGCTAGTAATATAATAATAATTACAATGTTGTTAATTCAGGTCATTTTCTGTTAACAAAGTTGTTGGTGAAGACGATGGTTGAAACGGCAAAGAAGACAGGGGTAGAAGGGAGGATAGTGAACGTGTCGTCAAGCATACACGGGTGGTTTTCAGGCGATATGATATCGTATTTGGCTCTTATAAGCAGCAACAAAAGGTGACAACAACAAACAAACTACAGTACCACCTAATTGTGAGAAGAATCATTTTTACTACACCATCCTGTTTGTGTTTGGAATAAAATAATCAATTAATTTCAAGTACTCCGGTCAAATGAAATGATGTGATATGTTTGCCAAACACTACACACCTCTTTAGTCTTTGGATTGGATTGAAATTTGTCCTGTGTTCCCCAGCCATTACGATGCCACACGTGCTTATGCTCTTTCCAAGCTTGCCAATGTTTTCCACACTAAGGAACTTGCTCGGAGACTCAAGGTAACAACAAACACACTTTTTCATTCATTAAATCTATATTTAATTAACTGTTACACGCGATATCCTTCTATGCTTCAGATCCTATCCAAATGAAAAAGTGAAATTTGTTTGTTTCCTTAGTCAGTAATCAATACTAGTACATTGGATTGGTTTAGCACGGCCCGTTCTTGCTAACTACTAATTTATTTATCATAATTTATATGATGAATAAATACGAATAAATTAATTATACTGGGGTATTAATTAATTTGTGCAGCAAATGGAGGCCAATGTGACTGTGAACTGTGTTCATCCGGGGATCGTGAGAACCAGACTCACCAGAGAGCGTGAAGGCTTTCTTACAGGTTTGTGAACCAAACAAGCTGCCAACCTTGTTTTGGTGACAGTTTTGGCTTCTATTTTTATGATTGCATTGCAGCCACTGATTTTGGGTTTTTTTCCTTTTTGTTTTCCAAAATAAAATTGCAGATTTAGTGTTCTTTTTGGCTTCAAAGCTCTTAAAGACGATTCCCCAGGTAAAGTACTAAATTCAAATTAGGGTTATGTATCCTGTAATATTCTCCACTATGTATGTCCTATATAAACTAGAGATCTTTGTGTTTTTCCATTATTATAATAATATTCATTGGGAATAACTAAATACACCCCTTTTTTTTTAGCATGCACCCACTTTTTCACAAATTTATTTCTGGACGGTATAATTTGTTTAGAAATAAACTTCCATACGTCAAAATAATACACCTCAAGAATTAAACTTTAGGAGGATGGGGGCATACTAATAAAATGGAGGTGTTTTTAGTTATTCACATATTTTTCCCCTTAAATATTTATTGTTGAGTCTCTTCTCTTGGGTTCTGATTTACCACAAATAAATAATGTAGGCAGCTGCAACAACATGTTATGTGGCAACACACCCAAGGCTCTTCAATGTGTCCGGCAAGTACTTTGCTGACTGCAATGAAGCCTCCACTTCCAAATTGGGATCCAACTCAATTGAAGCAGCAAGGTTATGGGCCGCTTCCGAATTCATGATTTCTAGGGGTCCAAAAGCTGCCTTTGACCTATTCAATCACCTTGAATTTTGAAGTTGCTTGGGACACTGCAAAAGGGGAAAAAAATAACATCTAATATGTAGAATTTTATGGAAAAGATAGAGAGAGTAACTAAAGCACCACAGTTTTTGCTAACATGCACAACCCTTCTCGAAGTATATTTCTGGAGATGTATCACTTTGTGGTTTGAGAACTTACTTTTGGACAAATTCGGGCAAATTATATCGTCCGAAAATATACTTCCGAGAGGAGATTGTATATTAGTAAAAATGGGGGTGTGTCTAGAAATTCTGAAACATAGATAGATAGGTGTGTAGAAGGAGGCGGGAGAGAGCAACCCATATAATTATTGTTTTGTTCTCTCTTGGTTCTTAATAGGAGTTAGCTCTTCACAGTCGTATCTTATCTAGGGTATAACTATATATGTCAATGTATAACTATTTTGATTACTTAGGGTAAAGGTTGGGGAACTTGTTGGTTTTATTTTATTGTTAGAAATCTAAAATATAATTGCTTTAGATGCTAGTTAGATTGGATTGCTATATATGATGATACAATGATTCCGGAGCTTGTGTTATTATATATGTTAGTATGGATATTAGATTAGAAATGAAAGTGCCAGGAAAACTCTGGTTGTACTTCTAGTTTTGTAATTACTATTCTTTTTTGGGATGTAATTGTATATATGGCGACGATATACAAAATATATTCGAGAAGGTTCCTTTAGAGTTTTTATAAATGGGCAATACCTCTTGCAAATAAATAAATAAAAAATAAGTGGACAACAAGAACATGGGGTCGGGCTCCCCCATGTGGTGGTTGTTCTTCGAAGAGTATCTTTCTCATGGTGTTTTTGCATGGGACCTACTAACATGCGCCCCTTGGAGGAGAGGGCGTGCTTTTAAAGAAAAATATTTTTTCAAGGGATTTTGTTTATAAAGAACTCAAATCCAATGAGGAGTTATAGCATACTATTGAACAAATAAATAAGATCATCCAATAACATCTTAACGCATTGACTAATATAATTTTTCATTATCATCAAATTTTGTATGTACATTATTAAAACATTTGATTTGCATTATCATCCAAAGCTGTATGTTCCAACAAATGATTTCATGATATTAAAAAGAATCTTTGCAATCACAGTAGATTATATTAAAACTAGATTGTTAAATAATGCAATGAAGACATCATTCGTTGATTATTATGTTATAAACAATATATATGAACCTATTACTAAAGGTTGTACTAGCATCTTGCAAACTCATCAACTTTCAAGGTTATTTGATTTTTTGAATTGGAAGACAGGTTTATTTGTGCGATGCTAGCTACATATATTCTCTAATACACTTTTCCAATACATTATATTGTTGCTGGATGAAATTCACAGGTTTCAATAAACTATAATACTAAGTGCTTCTCATTCGCTGTTTGATGGGATCCATCGTCAAAATGACATGATCAATATGAACTTCATCCCATAATAAAAAGCATGTTAGAAAATATATTGCTAGTGTTTTCTCTTATTGAATTACTTGTACTATCTCAGATGCAATGCAAGTTTATGTGAGTTCTTGACTCTTGTGTATATGGAAGAATATGTTCTTACCAATTGTACTATCAGAGGCCGATGAAATGGATGTCATGTGTAAGAACAATTCTTTTATTAGAATTTGTTCTTCAATAGTTCAATTTTAGGGTCAATTGTGGGACCCATTTTAAGTTCTTCAGTGTTCTATTATTGGAGTGAAAATTTGTTGGTGTTCTTAAATTGTATGTGGCATTGTAGTGCCCACTAAAAATAAGTTAGGAATCTAATCACAAACTTTTTTTAGTTCAGGAACCTACTTAAAAATTCTCAAATAGTTCATGAACCTCTACATTAGACCCATAAATGGCTCACTCATGGAAGCCTAATACAAAACAAATAAAATATCAATTTAGAGACCTAATTATATACATTTTTTTAGTTTAAAGACCTAGTTACAAATTCAAAAATACTTTAGGGACCTTCATAGTAATTAAACCTATAAAGTAATATTGCATTTTCCCCTAAATTTTATTTTTCTTAATATATATGTAAATAAATTTTGAATTTTCTCCTATATTTATTTTATTATTTTATACGTTATATATGTTATTAATATATACATTAATATTATACATATATATATATATATATTAAAATAATAAATATATATTAAATGTATCAATAAATTAGCTTATATATAATAATCAAATTTGCCTCAAAATGATACACACATATGATAACGGTGGTGATTGCATAAGGATCACATAAGCATTTTCTGTTAACGAATAAACAAAAGTCTAATGGAGAGACTGACTGTAAATGAGATAAAATTCGAAGGATTCAAATCACATAATCGTGATACATGAGTGACTAATGATTTTATAATAACTATAAATCTTTTCAAAAGTTCTCATTTGATTTCTTCATAAACAAGTTTATAATGTTTTTTTATAAATTAGAAACTAATCCAAATTAAGTCAAGCACATTTGAATTGCCCAATTCCCTCACACTTACTTTTATTCGTTACCAGCTCCAAAGCAAGCATTGCAACATAATGAAACGAATTCTAGCTAGCTCCCTTCAAGATCCACTTAACTTCTAAATTTTATGTACCTTCCAACCAAGTATTGGCATTTGATAGGCACCGCACACATTAAAGCTACCACCCTCCATCGTGACATAATGAAGATTACCACAATAGTTTCCAAGTCGGCATCACAGATAGGATAAAACACGAACTTTTAGATTAGAGCAATGATATATACACAAATTTCTTTTCAACATATACCTCAGGGTGCTTTTTACAATACACAAAGTGTGAGTTTGTGTATCATACGCAAACTAGCCGGAATAGAGGTTACGACGGTGGGGTAAGGCAACGGAGGAGTCTGGGTGGGTCGGCCCCGAGGGGGAACATTCGAGGGCGGTGCCATCGAAGGAGGGTGGTTGGAGTGGATTTAGGTAGGGGTAGATGGGTGGAATGGCAAAAGGAGCGGCGCGGCGGCAAAGCAAGGCAACCGAGGGGTTAAGGGAGTGGGGGTGAGGCGGATAGAAGCTAGACTGGTGACGATGGCGACGGCGAAAATAAGATGGTTGTGTACCAATATCCCATTTCGTGTTATGTATATAAGTGTCCCCATTCCAACGAGAAAGTAAAATGAGTGGCTTAAAACAATGACATCCATTACTTTATGTATAGGTCAAACTTTTCAAACCACATATTCAATGTCACTCTAAAATCTATCTACTTAGTGCAACAAATGTTTCTCTTCTGATTATCAAATATCGCATAGGAAATGATTATGATACAGAAATTGTATGCAAAGAGAAGACACAAAATTTGAACCATATATATATATATATAAATATGCTCTACACAAAAAGGAAGTAAAAGAAGATGGGGTGATTGTTCTGTAGAAATCTGTATAACAAAAAAAAATTGTTTGACAAAAAGCTAACCTAACCATTCATCCGATCAGAGCTTCCTTTCCAGGCTGCCATCCCTACACACAAATTTAGTTAATGGACGAGAATGCACACAACTCATTGCTTGTTTGGTTTGGACAGAAACATACGTTAGAAGGCGTGAACAGGAGAAGATATTTCTCCTTGGGCCAAAAGGCCGTTTGAAGACTCGAGAAATCGACACAAATGAATAAGTAGATACTAGGTTAGTATAGAAAAATTCAATTTTTGGATCCTAAAATAGATTTTTTTTTTCAAAAAGCTGCAAAAAAAAAAAAAAGAAGAAGAAGAAGAAAAATAAAACCTGCAAAATCTTTCAAGGTAGCATCAGATAATATAGTCATTATGCATTAATGCACTTTCCCACATTCAGAAAGTGCAAACAAAAATTTCATGTATAAATTAAAATTGAATAAAATCTTCTGTAATATATACTATACACAATCAGGAATTACAATTTCGACAAGGACCATCAGCAAAACTGAAACTTACATTTCTCTAAAACCGACAGACCTTAAAAATTAAAGAATCATATAATTGATATTGACTTCGTATAAAGAATATTATTACTTGAGAAGGCATTTTCCTGTTGTCATAGCAGGTAGCACTGAAGCTTTGTAATGTGGCAAATTCCGTTCTATGGAA
Organism: Calophaca sinica; assembly: GCA_037113605.1. Taxonomy (NCBI): domain Eukaryota; kingdom Viridiplantae; phylum Streptophyta; class Magnoliopsida; order Fabales; family Fabaceae; genus Calophaca; species Calophaca sinica. Next base: position 124,691,359 of record CM073734.1, read on the forward strand.
GAACAACAACAACCAAGCCTTATCCCACTAGGTGGAGTCGACAACATTGATCACTCGACGCCATAGTGGTCTGTCTCGAATCATGTCTATGGTGAAACCATTGGCCGCTAAGTCATTCTAAATGGTTTCGTCTATAATTTTCCTTGGTCTTCCTCTGCCTCTAGCTACTGGACTGCCCAAAAGCTGTAGTTTTAACGTGCTACATGAGCATGGTAACTAAATTTAGGATGCCGCAACAAATGAACCTAAGCTTGTGTGTTTCAAACACGAACGGGTAGCCCGTAATTCCGGTACACTCTAATGTATCCATCACATCCTGCTGTTACAATTACTTGGCCCCACAAGTGAGAATTAGACATTCCCTTGCAAGCACTTCTCAAGAACCTGTACTCTGATTTACACATTCTAGGAGAAACAACAGTTTGACTTGAGTCCACAAGTGTCTCCTCTGGCCATGTTGGAGAAACCTTTGGGACTAATTCCGACAGAAATCCGCGACTCAAGAAGAAACAATCGGGAGGAGACAAGGATGACCTTTGAATCAAGTCTTCTCCCAGTGAAGGGGACGGCATTGACTCAATGCCACCCCAAGGTATGGCAATTGCTGCTTTGTGGGATAGAAAACTTTCAGAAGACCAAATCTTCTTTGCTTTCGAGGTGTTCCTATCCTGGCCAGTGTGATTCCAGATACATACATTTGAACCCTCACTAACTGAGACGATATGTTTCCCGTCAGACGTGAAGGAAGCATGCATCTGACCTGCACTTTTTAGGCCTGTAGGCAAAGAAGAGGAAAAGGCATAAATAACTATTCGTGTATTTTATTACCTTAATGTACAAAACTATACAAAAATGAAAACCCTAAGCGAAATCAATTATCAAAGCACAAAAACATGGAATAAAGAACCCACCTTTGAATTTGTAGATGACATCAACTCCAGAGAGTATGCAGACATGTGAATCGGCAGAAGCAACCAACAATTTGCTTGGGTCACTGGGCGAAAACTGAAGAAATGATCATATCATATGAGATTAATAATCACTAGTCAATAATTTTATATAGGGTGGAAGAGAAAGGAAGGTTACAAACCGGAACATAGAGCGACAGAAATAACCAACCTGAAAGCCAGTGATCCTTTTCCCTGATGTCTTCTTTTTGCCTTGTAAAGACATTTGAGCATCCAATTGCTGATGATTATCTAAACACGTGAAGGTAAAAGAATGAAAATTATTGTTAGAAATTACCACTTATAATCATTTTTGAGATCAATAATTTGAATTCAGAAACTCTACTATGTCACAAGCATAAGAGAAAATCAAAATAATCAACAGCAATCCATTGTTTGACCATATGATACTCAAAGGCTTCAAATTGTGACACAATTCCAAACATCTACAGAGCCAAATATATGCATACCTAGGATATTATAGAAACGGCATGTGCCTGTCATGGTACCCACAATTGTGCCCTGGAAGAATGAGTAAAGTTTTAGGAATAAAACAGAGATAATTTTCTGCCACAATGTTCTTACGATTAAGTGTATAACTAAACAGACCTTTCCATCAAGACGGAAGCACACAGCTGTGACAATCTCTCTGATATCAATATAATCGACAACCCGACAGTGAAGAACCTCCCAGATGCGCACCTTTCCATCAATTGAACCACTGATGAAAATATTATCGTTGACAGGACTGAAATTGACACATGTCACTGCATCAAAGGCAAAAGTAACAAAGTATTATTTAGCAAAACAATACAATATAAGATAAGAAAAACATAGAGAAATACAGTTACAGAAAACCAATGGTATCCAAATCATTCAACATCCATATCTAACATCAGACAATAGAGGCTCACCATAATTATTGTGGGAGAAAACTCTAAGACATCTGCCAATCCCGACTTGCCATAGGCGCACTGTCTTATCAACAGAGGATGACAATAGAAACTGCAACAAACAAAAGAATGTAGACAATAGTAAGTTCCATTTATAGAAAACTACATGATAAGCAAATTTTCAGATAGTGCTGTAAGATATGATAGACAAATTAGAGTAGTTTGCTTCTCTAGGAAACTAACCCCTCTTTTGGACCAAGCTAGGTCTAAAATGTCATTGCTATGCCCGTGGAATTCATGCAAAGGTTTCCCCGATATGCGGAAGGTCTTCGGTGGGATAATCACACAAGTTGAAGCAGATGATCTCCTCAACTTCTCTGTTTTAACTAATTTCTCTTTATCTACATCGAGTGGAGCCACACATGAAAATTTGTTCATTTTGAAATATATGTTTGACGGATCATTGTCCAGAATGTCCAATTCATTTGATCTTTCGTCCTCAACCACCTTCCACACACGCACAATGCCATCTTCACCACCACTAGCTAGATATTTTCCGTCAAGACTGAACTTCATTGTCAATATAACACCCTTGTGTGCTTTAAACTCTTGTTCATTATAAAGACAGGAAAGCTCCTTAATTCGCTTCCTGTGTGGATGAACTCGAACTCTTTCTATCCCAATTCCATCTACTGAATCAAAGTCTTTGCGGTAAGTCTCATCAAGCCCTTGATTATGAGAAAAACAAGCAATAGAATCCAGTTTCCTCAGCCAACCTCTCTTCATCTTCTTTTTAGCAACACCCAACAATCTAGGAGCATTTTCATCATCTCTCTGTAAATGTCTAAGAGCCAATGATGGCGGCTCAATATTTCTCTGAAACTCTTCCAAGCTAATCAATTGGTCCGAACCCAAAACACGCAGGGTACTAAGTGTTCCATCTTGATCCAATTTATCCACAATATACCGCGTTCCATCATCCAAATTCTTTATCACACATGCCAAATTCTCCTTATCAGTACAATTTTCTATAGACCTAGAATCCTCATCTGACAAGGAATCCAACACAATCTGGTTACCCCCTACATCAACCGAAGTTCTCAACAAAGCCCCACTTGTTGCAGTGATTCGGTCAACTCCACAAGATGGATCTTCTCTCAACTGCTCTCCCTCAATTGAATTCTCATCATACTCCAAACCCATCCATTTCAGGAAATTGAGGCGTCTATGGTGAACACTTTCAAGGTTATTAGTCCAAAACTGATACCTAGTAACATATTCATTATTACCAGAACAAGATTCAGAACAATAATCGGAACCGTCATCAGAGACAGAACACAATTCCTCACGGGTGTCATAGAATTGATCCTCATCCACTTCCATTACCATATCCTCTCCTCACCCTTTCCCAATTCCCAACCCTATCTTCTAATAATATCACAAAGATTCTTTTCTTCGCAAAAAAACAAAAATATAAAATTCTGCGCTGAAAGGAAGATTTTTTTACTTTGTTTTGGGGCAAAGGGTATCTGAAACAACTGCAACAAGGATGAAAAACCATGCATCAGGAAACAGTTAATGAGTCCAGAACAAACAATAAGGAGAATTGAAAAAAAAAAAAAAAAACGGATTTGGAGGATTAAGTGTGAAAATGGAGGGGGAAACCAAAATAGATGATGTTTGCTGACCTGGGTCGTCTTCAAGTTTGGACCTTGATCCAGAAACCAAAACAATTCATAGGGATCTTCGCCTTGCGTTGTGTTGTGTTCTGTTTGTTGTTTCAGTCTGAACTGTGCATCCACAGGAATACCTACCCATACCCACTTCTGGTACGGCTGAGAAGGTTGTTATTAAACTTAAAAATAAATAAAGCAGCAAAAAAGGAAAAAGAAAAAACAAAGACTTTTCAATTAGAATAAATAGTAAAATATTAATAATAAGATTATTGATATTAATGTTGTGGAAGAAAACAATACCTCGTTATGAGTGTGGCTGTGAATGAAGAAAGAAGGTGTAATGAGAGAGTTGGTGTTGGTGTTGGATTTTCTTTTGTCGAATTACGACTGACTCAGTCCACTCTTTTGTGTTTTTTTTTTTTTTTTTGCGGTGTTAACGCCAGCATTACATTCATTTCATACGAATCAGATCCTTTGCTTACCACTTTCTCTCCACCTTCATCGGCTCCCAATGCTTGCTTTTTTTATTCCTTTTTACCATCTTGTGTTATTTTTTGATTATTACATTCTTCGTTATTCGCTGTTGACAATTAGTATTTTTTGCCATTGCATTTTAAATAGTGCTAGGCGTACAATAGTACTAGGTGTACAACTGTCGTTAAGGCTATGTTTGACAGTCAAAAAAATGGGAAGAAAAAAAGTGAAGAGAAAGAAAGTTTATTGATTAAAGTGTAAAATTGCTGATATGTCACACTATGATTGATCTGTCACACTTATCCATGTATATTTTTTACATTTTTCAAAAATATTTCCCTTTTCCCCCACTTTTTTTTTATTTAAACAAACATAGCCTAAATGATGAGTACGTTTCTCCATTCGTCGGAGGTAATAAGTTTGGTAAGTCCAAACCAACAGCGTTTAGTGCATTGCTTCCCCAAAACATGTGTTTCGTAATCATTGATTTATAGCCCTTTATTTTTTTTTTTTACACTACTTGGAGTAGTGTTAGAGTTTATAATTTATAAAGATTATTTTTTTCTCATTTTTGTCCTTATTATTTTAGTTAAATTTTTTGTTTATCCTCTATTAAATGAAATACAAAATTATTAATCTCTCAAGTTTCTCTCTCACTATATATATTTATGTTGTTGCATATATTTCTATAATACATATATTTTTCTAAAGCATAAAAAATAAATAAAAATAATATTTAAAATAATATTTTTAACTAATAAAAATCATTTTAATGATAATAAATGAATAAATAATTAAATAAATTAGATTATTAAAATATAAATTTCAAAATTTTAATTTATAAACATCTTAAAAATTAGTTTAGTTAATACAAATTTTATTTTAATAATAATTTACAAATATTTGATTATATTTAATATTTTAATTAAAGAAATTTAAACATGAATTAAAAATGTCCTTTTATGTACTTTTATATTTATCATTTAGTTCAACCACTAATTTTACTAAACACCTTAAATTTAATTTGTTGGTTTATCCATTATAAGCTCATCTGCTATCCGTTAGCTTATCCACTGTCAGTTAGTTTATTCGTTATCCACTACTTTTAACTAAACAGAGTCAAAATTAGGCTCTAACTAGCAAGTTTTTTATTGTCATATGGATATCATTAATTTAAATGTAAAAAATATAAATTAAAATAAATATTTAAATTTATAAACATATAATTATTTATGTTCAATATATAAAAGATATTAATATAAAAAAAATATGTCTGACTAATTTTAAGGGATATAAACTCCAAAAAAAAAACTGAGAGAATTATCAAAGCTAATAAATGAGATCAATTATTTAATTAAAAATTATTACTTATTATTATTAATTATTTTTGCCTCCGTTTGATATACTTTTGGATCCGTCCCTGACTGAGAGTATAAAAAAGTTTTACACCGTCATTCAATAATAGATGATCATGTAAATATCTGTTCAGATATTTTAAAAAATTAATGATATCGATATAACAAAGTGACATAATGATGATATATAATTGGATGACGATGCAAAACTTTTCTACACTGTCTGTGCATATCAATTAAAGCCATTAAAATTTTGTTTCAACAATGCTTATTAGTTAATTAAGCGGAAAATAGCGTTAATTTATCCCTCAAATGATTCCTCCATTAAGTATTAGTCCATTAAAATCTATTATGTTTATTTAATAAAATAAAATTTTGTTCAGACACGTGTCAAACTCTTGGGGCTTTTTTTTAAGAGTTGGAAGGAGGGGAAGAGATGGGAATACATGTAATACCCCGGATTTACCACTGGGTTTTACTACTTTGGGATTTATCGCTAGGCTTTACCGAGCATGCTACCCATAGGACTTCTCCACACCCCTTTTGGTGGAGTTTTTGCCTCCCTAAGGATTCGAGTCATGTACTCTGGGGCCTTAAGTACTTGGTTTTTGAACCCCTGGTATCACTAACTCATCTAACACTCCGCCTAATTTAATTATTTGGTTTTATTAATTTAGGCATTTATATGTTTAGATTAATAGTTGAGTAATTAAATTGGGTAGCATTGGTTAATTTAGGGGTTTATGTAGAAATGGAAATTTGAGAGTTTGAGTTGAAAGAGAGGGCAATTGGGTATTCTACCTAAGCTAAATTAGGGACAAAATGGTCCCAATAGTGGAAAACTCATTCCCCTTTTCTTTCCTTCTCTCTCCCTCATTCGCTCAACTCACTATCTCCCTCGTTTCTTTTCTGCTGAGAAGAAGAAAAAGAAGGAAAGAGGAAGAAGGGGTGCTAGGGTTCGATCCATTTGAGTGGAAAAGAGGGAATCTAGTGAAATTTCTTGAATCTTTGCTTAAGAGAGAGATTTGGGGCTGATTGTTTGGGCATCTTTGAAGATTTGAAGCTTGTCCTAGACTGAAAAAGAAGGGCCATGAGTTGGAGAAGAAGAATAGGAGAAGAGAATCCAAGCTTCATCACATTTTGGTCCAAGGTTTCAAAGTTTATTTGTGAGTTCTTCTCACTTAGGGGTTTGGGCAACCATAAGACCCACCATTTAGGGCTTCCATTTTCCTTTGTATTGATGTGTGTTTTTCTTGATTCAAAGTATAGGTTAGGGAAATGTATGAGAAGGGATTTGGATTCCATGAATATAGGATCATTTCGATGATTTTTATGATATGTTTAATCATGTTGTAATGTGATTTTGATGTGTCCTTGGTTGCTCTTGATCTTGTATATAAGTTTTGTGCTTGATTTTGAGTCTCAATCTTGATTGTTGTTAGTTTGAATTGAGGAGAAATAAGGTTGAAATTGGGAGAAGCATAAAAATTGCATTTTCTACATAATTCTGCAGGGGACGCACGTGACGCGCACCCAAGCGCGCCCTGCGCACACAAAAACAGAATGCAAAAGAAGAGATGTGCGTGACGCGTGCCCCAAGCGCGCGTGACACGCGGAGAAATAGAAAGGAAGGAATCAGCGAGCAAAGCGCATCCTGCGCGCGCAGAAACAGAACCATTTGCGCGCATCAATTTGTGCAGAAATGTGTCATTTTCACATTTTAAGGCCACAAATACTTGTTTTAGTGTTCTAAATCCTAGTGGATCAAAGGGATATCCTAGAATTCCCTTAGAGAAGTTATTTCAACATATGTTTGTTTAAAAGCTTAGAGAAATAGTATTAGGGCTATTGAAATTATAATGGTTCTAACAAGATAGTTGTACAATGTTGGGTAAAGCCCAGTGGTAAATCTTTGGTTGTGCAAAAAGTTGTTCAGTGCGGGGTAAAACCCAGTGGTCAATTTATACCCAGCGGTAAATCCTCGGCTGTTCTAGAAAAGCCATGAGTGCAGAGCGGTTGTACCACTGTGAGGTAACGACATGTCCCGACTGTTATAAAAGTTGTACAGAGCGGTTGTACCACTGTTACCAAACGATATGTCCCCGCTGTTACTCATAGGGTTGTAAGTGCAAAGCGATTGTACCACTGTGCGGTAACGATATGTCCCGACTGTTACAAACAATTGTAGCAGAGTAGTTGTACCACTGTTACCAAATGATATGTCTTGGCTGTCTTGAGCAATCCTAGTTGTATGGAATGGTCATGTTGTTGTAATGTTTTTATTGAAATGTTATTGTGATTGTGACGAGTATTAATGAGAGGTCGGTGAATGACTCACTGAGATTTTTATAATCTCACTCTTTTCTCTTTTGTTTTTAGATAAGCAGGTATCGGAGGAGTAGGAGACGATTCTAGAAATTTTATAATTTCTAGTTTTTGATAGTTGGAAAATTTACTTGACTCTCTTTGGTTATTAAGAACAAAGATTGACCATGTATTTTGTAATTCTCAAGCTTTAGACTTGGATGATGTTGTAAACTCTAACTCCTATACTTATGACATACTTAGAAGTTTGGACTTGTATCTTGTAAATCAAGTTTAAATATTTAGGAATTCATGTGTTTTAATGTAAATTGCTTTATTTCAATTAATATTGGAGTACGGGCGTTATAAGACACGTGAATAGTAATTTATTAGCAATATAGGGAAAAAAAATTATACTCCAAAATCTTTTTCTAGTTTTTTTTTTTGAGTACTCCCAAATTGATGAGTTTTAGTCCTATAGAGAAAAATAAACTATCATGAGAGGTGAGGGCTATTCTCCATCCCCCTTTTTTTCACTCTTTTTCTTCCTTCTCTCTCTCTTTCCATTTTCTCTCCAACCCCTCTCTTCTCTTCCACTCTCAACTCACAAATAAACCTAAGAATTTTTTTTCCTACTCAAAACCATTTTCTTCTATTGACCACTTTTATATGTTTAAATCATGTCTTCCTCAAATTAAACTTTTCTAACGCCACGTGTTCATTGTGAGTTGTTGTTGTTTTTTTTTTTTTTTTTCGCCCAAAATACTTTACTGGTATTTAGCGTCTCCGTGATTTATTTAAGCTTAGCAAAAAAAAAAAAAAAATAACACTCGTGACTTAAGCACGGGCCTATCCTCCTATGAGGCTGAGCTAGTCAGAAAAACACAAATGAATTTCTTTTTTTTTTTGGTGACCTAGACTAGAAAAACTAAATGAATTTCTCTTATCTTACTATTTTACAATATCAATACTCCTACTTTCGTATTAATGCACGCATAACTTATTTGCCGCTCTAGTTAATTAATTAAACTATAAAATAAAAAATGTGATCGTAAAATGCGGATTACCAAAACCTTGCATTGTCGTTAGCGGCGGTCAAAGTCTACCATGGAATGTATAGCAATGCCAATGCTGTTTATCCTTTTGCTTTAGAGAGGATGAGAAATCGGACTGCTCAATAAGATTTTAGCAGTATTTTAAAAAAAAATTATTAATTTCTTTTTTTTTTGCCAATATACGAAAAGCAAACTGTGATTTAAGTCAATTTTTGGGTTTTTATTATAAAAACTTGAATATAAGTAGAGAATTGAAGTTGTCCAGATTACTAAGTATTTGAATATTGTAAGAATATTTAAAAAATTAAGTAAAATGGGGAGAAATCAAATTACACCGGTGTAATACTTGTATAATGTTATACCATTCAATAACTTTACAACTAATATTTATCTTATAAAACTAACCATTGGATTGACAGATACTATTTACAAAAAATTACATTAATGTAAAAGCATTTGATATGTCAATGAGATGCATCAAGATTAACATCTTATGCACTTTTATTAAACAATGTTAATTTTGATGCATCTCAATGACATATCAAATAATTTTACATTAATGTAATTTTTTGTAGATATGATTTACGTGATAGTATCTTTCAATCCAACGGTTAGTTTTGTAATATAAATATTAGTTGCAAAGTTATTGAACGATATAATATTACCTAAGTATTACACCGGTGTAATTTGATCTCTCCCCAAGTAAAATATGGGTTAAAAGAAAAGTATTTAAAATATAAGAGAAATATATGCATAAAAAATATAAGAGAAATATGTATAACCAATTCAGGTGGAATTTTAAAATATATATACATAAAAAAATAAAATCATAAAAATTATGTATAATTATTTCAAAAAAATATTAATAATTTGAAAAGTTAAAAGAATAAAATTTAAGAATATATAACATGTATTTTAAGAGAATATAAATTAAAAGATTAATTACGCTCTAGAAAATATACTCTACTTTATAAACAAGATTAAATTAATTCAATAAACATAGAATGAAAAACAACTGCCATGTTGAGAATGTCTCTGGTTACAAAAAACTATTTTTTTTTAAAAAGGAAAAATAATGCTGCCTCACCAAAGTATCAAAGAGCTAATTCCTACCTTTTTTTTTGTTGATATAAGCTAATTCCTACCTTTTTTTTTTTATATAAGCTAATTCCTACTTTGAAGTCAAAGGAAAAAAAGTCAAAATAAGCATATTGGTCAAAGTTGACCATAGTCATTCAAATTTCGTCATCAATTAACTCAAAAGCTAGCTTGCTTAAGCTAAAGAGAAGCTTTGTTCCACCTAAAACGCACATCTAAATAATTCTTAAACATTTCTCGTAGCTTCCGAAGCGTCAAAATCACCTCACACACTCGAGTTCTCACTATAAGTTTTTCAAGAATCAACTCTTGTTTTAACTTACATAATTACATTATCTCTATAACTTGCGCAAACATACTCCCTCCGTTACCCAATATAAACAAAAAAAAATCTATGTATTTCGTCTAAATTTAGACCAAATACATTGATTTTTTTACTTATATTGGATAATAGAGGGAGTAGCAAATAAGAGATCATAAAGTTTTAATTATATGCAAGCAGTCCTTTGATCAAGTGTTTGTGTGCCACAGGTGTAACTAAGTTTGAATTTAACGATATTTAGACACCATCACCATATGATATGAACCTAATATTAATGTAGTACTACCTTCATTCTTTTTTAGATGCGTTTAAGGTTGTTTTATACAAATTAATGAAACCAATAAATTTTGTTGTTCTTGATAAAATTATTGGTCTTTTTCCTGTGACACCCTTGACTATACCCTATTACACTTATTTATCTCTCCACAATAAGCAGTTAATGATATAATTGACAAAAGAATAATTAATGTAATATTGAACTTTGAGAACGACAGATAAATAGTAACAAAATTTATCTAAAATATGGACAAGTAAAAAGAAACGAAGGGAGTATCAAACAACTAGTTCATTTGAAGACCTTGGAAGTAATGGCCATCTACGTATTGATAAAGATTCATTCTCTTTATTTATCAAAAAAAAAATCCATTCTCTTTTTAAGCATTGATTCTGTATTTAACGAAAGTTTTGACCTTACAAAATATAACTCCATATGGCACATCACTCAGGACCAGTGCCTATTCTCAACCCTCATCAATACTATGAATCTCCTCATCAATACTATAAATTTGTTTCACCGTCGGGCAATGCATGGAAGATCTCAGTTGATCCCTTACGAGGGTATAAGAGAATTGTCTTGGGAGCTAGGGTTTTGGTATATATGTGTTATTACTATAATGCTATAATGTGAAGTAATGGAAATCCTCCATTGGAAGAGAAGACGAATTCTCAACTCAATGGATTGAGTCTCAAACTTGTAGGTATATGTAGTGTTGCGGATTGATACCATGGCTATTTAGCCCATTATACGACTACGGCCTAGGCCCATCAATTTAATGCATGACAGACTTAATCAACGGAGAAATGCCAAAAACTACATAACTGAAGCAGTTGTCCAGGTTAGATTCTCTAAACAATCGATTGAGCACTTGAGCTAGGAAAACAAAACTATATATACGAAATTAGAGCCTTAGCCAAGGTATGCATTCATTTCGAATTGCAAACATTCTCTTCTCTCTCTGAAACTTACTCGATCGTCGGAGTCCCCACCACCACCATCTCCTCCATCAAAGTCACAACTCTAGAATTAATCAACGACAATCGTCGAATCAAACACCAGAAAAGCCAGCATCAACAAAAAAGAACTATACAGTCATTCATTGAAATTTGAATCGGTGCGCTACAAATAAAAAGATAAATTAGGAGCCAGATGAAAGAAATAAAAAAGCATAAAAAGGATTGAAAATCTTGGAGATAGTGATTAACTTGCATGCACACCATATCATCGCGGTAATTGCAACAATACTTTTAGGGCTTTCTCCATAGTGTTTTAAAGGTTTGTGTTCAAATCGATTCGAATTGAAATGATGTAGAAAGACAAAAGCAAAGCTCGAACTCACTTATTCGAGCTTGCTCATCTACAAAAAAAATCGAGATGGCAGAGGAAAGAGGTTGTAATTTCGCTGACGGGAAAAGGAGTAGATGGTAGGATGAGGGAGGAGGACAAAGAGGGTGTGAAGGAGGAAAAGAGAGTATGGTATGACTGTCATATCCTTTGTGCAAATATTACAAAAAATTAATGCATATGCACTAACGGTGCAAAACAGTTTTACGCTGTCATTCAATTATATTTCATCATTATATCACTTTGTTATACGAATTTAAAGAGCATGCATTGTCAATGTAAATCATTTTTACGCTGACTTTCAATGAGAGCCCATAATTTTGCCACGACGGCCCATTTTTGTATCTGCATCTTGAAATCAATCAATAATATATACAATTACAAATAATCTCATTAAATTTACTGACAAGTGTCATCCTCCCAAGAAAACCACATTTATTTCTCTTTAAAGTGTCATGCTTTCACGCATCTCACATTCAATACTGTCACACGTGTCATTCTATTTTGGGAAATCTCTGTCATGTGTCATCCTACATCACCATAAATTTTATTATGTGTCGCTAAGTCATTCTTTTGGTGTTTATACTTAATGAATATATTCATAATACTAAACTCAATAAATAAAATATCTAAATTTGATACTATTATTAATATCTAAATATCCAAACTAGATTATTATTATTATTATTATTATTATTATTATTATTATTATGCAATATACACAATATTTGAATATTAATTTGAATTACTAATATGGAATTAAATCCAATAAAACATTCAATATAGAAATTGAAATTCAGGTTGAATTCTGGTCAAAAAAATAAAAAAGAAATTCTGGTTGAATGTATTCTTTTTTTTTTCACAAAAGAAAAACCAATTCATTTCATTCATAATCAAGACCACAATACATCTGGTAACTTCCTCAGAAACTTGAAGACTAGCGATATATGCAGCTACCCCAATCAAAGTGTGAGCGACTACACCAGCTTACCTCCTAATAAACTCTACCAAAGAGTTATAAGATAAATGACTCCTACAATTTGATAAAACAGCCCCATATTCATTTTGATTCGGGTTAAATTTTTAACTCTCAATCTAAGTATCTAACTATCAATTCGTATCTCATTATGCAATTAGACATTTTTTATATAAAAGTTCTTTTAACTTTAAATAAAATAGTAAAATAATAATCAATAAAAGGAAAGGTCTCTTTATTTATATAAAAGTTTCTTTTTCTATATAAAAAAAAATGTAAAGATTTTGGCCCCAACTTTATGTCTTTTTTATCTCTATTTTCTCCTTCTAAATAAGCTCTTAATATTTTCTTGCCTATTTTTTTAATGTTATTCATCTAATTTGAATAAGGGACCAACAAAAGCAGGAATATATATATATATATAGTATTAATTAGGGGTGTAAATAATTCGAGTCGAGTTGAGTATTTTAAAAATCAACATCTAATTTATTTTATGTAATATTAAAATTTAAATTCAAATTCACAATAATAATCTATTTATTGTTTCAATAATAATATTTTATTTTATGGAAATAATATTAATTCAATATTTTTTCAGAAATTAAAATTTAATGTAGAATATATATAGGAAGAATTACACTTAATATACGGGAATGAATATTTTATGTAAAACCATATTAATATTTTAACTATAAAGGAAAATGCTTATAATTGTAGCAGTGTGAAGATTTCGAATCACACACACACACACACACATATATATATAAGGAAGAATCACAACATACTAAACATTTACGATCCGAGAGAAAGACACACCCCTTAAGTATATACCGTGCATAACACCGACCTATTGATATATTATGAAAAAAAATATCAAATATCTTTTTATCGATGAAAATTATATTTTTCTTTTAGTATAGTATATAAAATATAAGACACGGGGATGAACGTTTTTACAAGAAAATTATAATCAACACAATATTTTATTCAAATTAAACATTAATATCTATATGTAAATTGATCAATATAGAAATCATTGATAAAACATTACATGTGGGAATAAAATCTTACATGAAATCAATGAGGAGATTTACACTTAAAGATAAATTTCGGTTAATTCACGAGGATATATAATAATAATTAGTAACTATAAGATTATTAACTTTGTGATCCATGATTAAAATAAATCACATATTATAGAAGTTATTGTATACATGTTCTTTTACAAATGTTTAGTAAAAAATAGATATAATATTTCAATTATTTTAAAGAATTGTTCATAAGATTTTTGTTCTAAATTATTTTAATTTGTATTCTAAATCCAACAAAGACACACTAATATCTAAGTCATAGAAGTATAAATTAAACATGATAACCTCAGAGTAAAAATATATCACACAGATCAATAAAAAATATATATATCACACATTAACGAAAACATGTTAATATCATAATACAATTCTATTGATACTTTACTTACATAATAAAACTTTTTTTGGGTACAATTATATAATAAAACTTTATTTAGAGGATATTAAATTTTTTACATGAAAGATCATTATTATTTTATTTACTATGAATGAATATTTTAATATAAATAATATATTAATATACTTTTTTAATATAAAATTTATAACTTTTTAAGATATACGTATGTAAAGTACTGACTCACAGATATCCTCAGAAAAATATTTATCAAATATTTTTTTATCTAAGAAAAATTCAATTTTCTTTTGGTGTATTATATAAAGCATAAGACACGGGGATTGACATTTAATAAGAAAACACAGGAAAATTGCATTCAACGCAATATTCTACACAAAAAATTAACATTTATATGTAAATTAATCAATATAGAAATTATTGATAAAATATTACATATGTGAATAAAATTTTATATGAAAGTAAGGGAGAATTCACACTTAAAGATAAATTTCAGTTAATTCACGAGGATGAATACTCTTCGTTCAAGTTTGAAATCTAAAATCTTAATATTGTTTATACAAATTATTGTTTCTTTCTTTCTTTCTTATTGATAACATCTATTAAATATATTAATTTATTTTTCATATTAAATGTTCCTATTCTAACAATGTCAATTACCCCATGCATGGTTAATCTGTCTAGCCATATATCCAAAGTGTTATATTTGTATAATATTTCAATTATTTTATAAAATTATTCATAAGTCACACATACCCGTGCATGACACGGGTTACACATTCTAGTTGATGATATATATGATTTGCTAAAATAGTGGACTCTCATTGAATGTCAACGTAAAACTTATTTAATGCATGTCTTGTAAACTCTTATTATATTATTTCATAAAATATATCAACAAATATCTACATAATGAGATGCGATTGAATGACACTATAAAATGTTTTTACACTATAAGTGCATATCTCTTGAACTAAATATTAAATCTAGACTATTTATGAAAAAAATAATTAAATATATTAGATGGTGATAATACACTGATGTATCAGTACACCGGTTTCAATTAGTATACCGGAAACGCGGCCTTATATACTATAAACTCGTAATATTAGTACACTGTAAACGCGGCCTTATAATACGCTGGGCTGTTAGCCCCGTTGAATACCAAAAAAAAAAAACTCGTAATAGATGTAAAGAGAGTGCATAGGTGATTCGTGATTTTATGTTTAAGAAAGATTTTTTCTATTTTCTTTTTTAAGAACCCACATCAATAATCAATTATTTAAAAAATGTGAAAGTGTATAATAATCTCTACAATTTCAATTATACATTGTTATATCTAGTTATTGTCAAAAAAATTGTTATCTACTATAAATATATACTATTTGCTACCTGTTCTAATTACTAAATTCTCTTCCACAGCTAACTGACAAGTGTCCTAATTTGAGGGTAATTTTGTCTCTCTGATTTTTTATCTTATTCTTACTCCCAGGATTGAAAAAAATAAATAAATCAATCTCTCGATCCTGTCTCTCTCTCTCTCACCGTCTTCTACCTCTCACTCTCACCGTATCCCTCCCTGCGCCTTCTACCTCCTCTCTCTCTCTCTCACCGGCTCTCTCCTTGCTCACAGCACCGATCTCTCCCTTCTCACCGCCACAAGTGCTCACAGCGACGTCCTAACACATCTTCTTCCATCTTCTGCGACTGCGTTTCTCTTCTCTCTGCTTCATCAATAGCTTCTGCTTCCTTTTCTTCCCTTCTACTTCATTTTCGATTCTCCTCCTTTTTTTGTTCCTCTGTATTTTTTATTTCTGTTTTGTCTTCAGCTTCTGCATTTTGGTTTGCTTCCTCTTCTTCTGTGTTTTCAGATCTGCATCCTCTTCTCTTGAACACTTTTTGTATTTTCGTTTTTGCAGCTTTGGTTCATCTCGAATTTGGTATCAAGGAAGCAGCTTTCAGGTTATCTTCTGTTCCGGACTGGGCCGACGCCCAATCCGGAGATCCAGCATTCACAGGCCCATTTCCGCTCGTCGATCCACCTTCCCTCGATGCCACGTCGTCCGCATGCCTCTCCGCCTTCCCTCAACGCGGCCGACCCAACGGCTTTGTGCATTAAAGGAATTTAATGCCGACTTCCGGGTTTCACGGGACGGTTACACATCGGCGAACCGCCCTCGACTATATTTAAAGAAGACCGCGTCGAGCGGCCGAGGTAATGATTTTTCTACCACCTCTTTACTCACCTCGACACACATCGACTTGGCGTCGGAGTGTTTGCAGTACACCACCCGACGCCGCCGTCATCCGTCGCGAGCACAACCGCACCGCTTCCTCCGGCCATCCTCTGAAGTTCTGCTCGTAACATTGGCGCCGTCTGTGGGAATCGTTTACGATTCCATCTTCTTTGTCGAAGTCTCCTTCTTCACTCGACGATGATCGGATCAAGCGTCGGTCGCGACTAGCGCTCCACTCATGCGAACGCAGATCTTGAACCACCAAACCAGCCGATAGCTCGACAGAACCACCTCTCCGGCTGACGCCGTTCGATCGTTCTTTGCTCGCCAAACCGATGCCGAACGGAGACCGCCGCCATCCTCATTCGCGAAGTTCCGCGAATTCATCCGGCCATGCCGGCGATGCATGCTCGTAATCAACGCCTCGATCGAATGGAGAATCGTGAAGGAACTCTCGCTCGCGTCGCCACCCAAATCGGAAGCGAAAAGATCGAGTCTCTCATTCTCCTCGGAGATCGAAGGAGTCCGAAAATCTCAGATCTGTTCATCGCCACCACCGTGGCACGACTCCACGCCGCTCGTGCATAGAGCACTCGCCGTGCTCATTCTCGTTTCATCAACTCCTGAGCGATGACACGAGTGACTCGAGCAGGCCTTTGGTCCTTTACCTCCGAGATCATGAAATTCCCGATTCAAGCATCTTCGAAACCACCCGCTTTGGACTCATACGACGCACCACCGACCCCGACGAGCATGTTGGTTGCTTTGACATCGCCATGGGCTATCGAGGCGCCTGGCGGCGGTGAAGTGCGTAATCTTTCCTCACTCAAGAAAGCGGCGTTGTCTTGGTTCCGGACTCTTAAGAAAATTCCATTGGTTCGTGGATCGAGCTCGTCGACCAGTTCTCGCGCATTTCACGCTGCGTCTAAAGTCCAACCCAGTCGACAGCCAGACCGGCCGCAATTCGCCAGAAGAAAGATGAGTCTATCGGAGACTACGTCGAGCGCTTCAACAAAGAAGCCATTTTGGTGAAGAAATGCTCGACGAGATGAAGCCGTACTTGCTAGAGCAAGGCCTGGTCGAAGGAAGTTTATTCGATGTCGACATTGGTGTCGATAAACCGAGGTCACGGCCAGAGTTCTGGCGAGCTCGTAAATTTATGAATTACGAAGAGAAGTTGATAGCCTCAAAAGCCAAAGACAAATCCCCAGAGTAACACTGACAAGCAAAGATGAAGAAATATTATAGTTGAAACAAATGTATCCTAAACACATAAGTGTGAAGCAGTGAAGTATGATTGAAGAAATACACAATCAGCATTTATTTACTATCAAAACCTTGCACCTCTGATGGAACCTCGTGTCGAGACCGCGTGCACGAGATCGTGATAAAGCCTTGTGCCTTGCACAAGCACGATGAAGAGATCGAGCCTCGTGTCGAGACCGGCGTGCACGAGCTTCGTGATAAAGCCTTGTGCGCTTGCACAAGCACCTCTCGCAACAGTGGATACACGCCCAAAGATTCGAGCGACCTACCAGGCCCACCGCAATTGCAAAATTCAGACGACCTTAAACTCGGCTACGTCATTGACCTTGATTATTTGATGACCCCGACCTTGCCGCTTGGACAGCCAGATCAACTACTCCCACAGGGAAGTATAAAACTCGACTACGAGCACTTTACTCAGCATAAAATTGACGCTAACTTAATTACATCAAGTTGTTACAAATTGTCTATACTTTGACAGGAACAGCGTGATAAAGCCTTGTGCGTTGGCACAAGCACCTGTGATCGACCTCGTGCCGAGACTGCGTGCACGAGCTCGTGATAAAGCCTTGTGTGTTGGCACAAGCACCTGATGAATCGACCTCGTGCCGAGACCGCGTGCACGAGCTCGTGATAAAGCCTTGTGCGTTGGCACAAGCACCTGATGAAGAGATCGACCTCGTGCCGAGACCGCGTGCACGAGCTCGTGATAAAGCCTTGTCGCGTTAGGCACAAGCACTGCGGATCGACCTCGTCTGAGGCCGTGTGCACGAGCACCGATGAAGAGATCGACCTCGTCCGAGACCGCGTGCACGAGCTCGTGATAAAGCCTCGCGCGCTGGCACAAGCACTGCGGATCGACCTCGTGCCGAGATCGCGTGCACGAGCACCTGATGAAGAGATCGACCTCGTGCCGAGACCGCGTGCACGAGCTCGTGATAAAGCCTTGTGCGTTGGCACAAGCACCTGTGATCGACCTCGTGCCGAGACCGCGTGCACGAGCTCGTGATAAAGCCTTGTGCGTTGGCACAAGCACCTGATGGAGGAAGAGATCGACCTCGTGCCGAGACCGCGTGCACGAGCTCGTGATAAAGCACCTGATGAATGAAGAGATCGACCTCGTGCCGAGACCGCGTGCACGAGCTCGTGATAAAGCCTTGTGCGTTGGCACAAGCACCTAATGAAGAGATCGACCTCGTGCCGAGACCGCGTGCACGAGCTCGTGATAAAGACTTGTCGACCTCGTGCCGAGACCGCGTGCACGAGCTCGTGACAAAGCCTTGTGCGTTGCACAAGCACATCAAGCCTCGTGTCGAGAACTGCCTCAGCAGACGTGGAACACGAAGGTCCAGAACGAACTAATGAACAAGCACGACATGACGACACTTGCAGTTCCTTACGAACAAGGACGTCGAACGTCGACATCAATGAACTTCGACAACAAGTCACCACCTCGACATTCGAGCTAGCGACTTGGGGGGCAACTTTTCCGGACTGGGCCGAGGCCCAATCCGGAGATCCAGCATTCACAGGCCCATTTCCGCTCGTCGATCCACCTTCCTCGATGCCACGTCGTCCGCATGCCTCTCCGCTTTCCTCGACGCGGCCGACCAACGACTTTGTGCATTAAAGGAATTTAATGCCGACTTAGGTTTCACGGGGCGGTTACACATCGGCGATGAAGTCCTCGACTCATATTTAAAGAAGACCGCGTCGAACGGTCGAGGTAATGATTTTTCTACCACCTCTTTACTCACCTCGACACACACTGACTTGAGCGTCGGAGTGTTTGCAGGTACACCACCCGACGCGCCGTCGTCATCCGTCGCGAGCACAACCGCACTGCTTCCCTCCGGTCATCCTCTGAAGTTCTGTTCAGAACATCTTCAATTTGGTGAGGATTTTTTCCTCTTCCAATTTTGTATTTTTGCTAAAAATTGGGGTTTATGGGAGTAGATTTAGGGGGCTAGGTTATGTAACGAGGCGATAGTTTTTATCAAAAGAGGGTTGAAGATTTGAGGAGATTCATGAAGATTTGAGAGAAATGTAGCTGCTGATTTGAGAAGATTTGAGGAGATTCAAGCGTGTTGCGGAAATGCTGGCAAAGGTCACTTTGCCTTTGTTTGTTTTTGCGAGACTTTTTCTTTGCACTTCATTGTAGCTGCTGTTTGAAACTAATAGCTTTGATTGGTTGCTTTCTTTGTTAAAAAACTCTAAGAGCAAAAGCAATTTGACCGAATTGACTGAGAAGCTGATGAATGGAGGGGTAGGGAGATTGCCAAGGAAATTGCAAGTAGCAAGGTCTTGAAATTTTTGCAAACTATGCTTACTTTGCAAGGTATGAGATTTGAAGTTTTACATGTTTTTAGGAAGAGAAAGCTCATTCTTTGGTTCTTTTTTTTTTTTTTTTTTTGGGAGTGAAAGTTCATTCTTTGGTTTTTTGTTACTATCGATTTTGCGTGTTTGAAGAAAAAGTTCATATTTTGCATCTTTGAGGGATGACTATATCTTTGAGGGATGACTGTATTGTTGAGTTTAGAGGGATGATGATTTTAAGCTATTAGTTTTATCTGATGATTCAAACATTGTTACTTTGTTAAATGGTTATTGGGTTTGAGAACCAAGCTCAACCGAGATCAAGCTCAAGCTGTTGGTCCTCAAGCTGTCGAAATGAAGCTTGAATGAAGCTTGATCTCGCAGCTTGAGCTTGATCTCGACAGGTTGAGCTTGATCTCAAGCTGTCGAGTTCAAGCTCAACCTGTCGAGATGAAGCTTGATTTCGACAGGTTGAGGACCAACCGCTTGAGCCTGATCTCGACAGGTTGAGATCAAGCTCAACCTGTCGAGATCAAAGTCAACCTGTCGAGATCAAGGTCAACCTGTCGAAATGAAGCTTGATTTCGACAGCTTGAGGACCAATAGCTTCAGCGTGATCTCGACATGTGTGAATAGTGTCGAGATCAACATCTTCGAGATCAAGCTCAATCTGTCGAGATCAAGCTCAACCTGTCGAGATCAAGCTTCAACTCGACAGCTTGAGGACCAACAAACCAAGTGATCTCGACATGTGTGAATAGATGTCGAGACCAACATCTTCGAGATCAAGCTCAACTGCCGAGATCAAGCTCAACTCGCCGAGATCAAGCTTCAACTCGACACTGAGAACCAAACTCAACCGAGATCAAGCCTGCCGCTGGTCCTCAAGCTGCCGAAATGAAGCGTGATCTCGCAGCTTGAGCTTGATCTCGACAGTCGAGCTTGATCTCGCCGCCGAGTTCAAGCTCAACCCGCCGAGATCAAGCTCAACCTGCCGAGATGAAGCTTGATTTCGGCGGGTTGAGGACCAACCGCTGAGCTCGATCTTGACAGGTTGAGATCAAGCTCAACCCGTCGAGATCAAGCTCCATCTCAACTGTCGAGGTCAAGCTCCATCTCAAACCGCCGAGATCAAGCTCAACCCGCTTGGCCCTCGTCGCCGAAATCAAGCGGTCGAGCTTGATCTCGACAGTTGAGCTTGATCTGCCGCCGAGATCAAGCTCAAGTTGTTGGTCCTCGTCGCCGAAATCAAGGTTGAGCTCGACACGAGATCAAGCGATTCACAACCTCCATCTTCCTCGAATCCTTGGAGAAGATAAAGACATGCATCTTCTCCTCCACCTTCGCCACCATATGAGAAGCAACTCACACTTTTCCATCCGAGGCGAGGAGCATTGATCTCGACAGGTTGAGCTTGATCTCGACAGGTTGAGCTTGATCTCGTCGAGGTCAAGCTCGATCTGCCTGTCGAGATCAAGCTCTGCCGCTGGTCCTCAGTATCGAAATCAAGGTTGATCTCGACAGGTTGAGCTTGATCTCGTCGAGAGATCAATCTCTGCCGCTGGTCCGCCGAGATCAAGCCTGCCGTTGGTCCTCAAGCTGTCGAAATCAAGCTTGATCTCGACAGCTCAAGCTGTTGGTCCTCAAGCTGTCGAAATCAAGCTTGATCTCGACAGGTTAGGGAAGGGGGATGTGTACTTGATCTGAGATCACTCTTTAGAAAAGTCCTATATATGTGTACTAATAGATCTACATCAACGATGTTAGTAGGGTTCTTGATCACAAAAAAATCTCATTAGGTACCTCCTCCAATTACTTTATAGTCCATATATAATTACAAAAAACAGCGTCCTACCCGTGCGTATGCACGGGTAAAATACTAGTATCTATATAAACATGTACAGCCATTCCTTCCACCAACTTTTGGTGGAAAAATAAAAACAAACATCGTTTCCTTCCATTTTCTCTCTCGCGTTTTTTTTTAACAGAAAATTTCTCCCTCGCCTGTTCACTGAAGTAAAGATAATGTCTAATGTTTGGGTAGTACTATACTATAGAGTACCTACATATTTTGCTTATGTGATTATCTATTATTGCGGGAAGAGGCAATGTCACACCTTTTGGGAACAAGCGATACGCAATTTTTTAGGATCATTATTTGCCATCTTTACAAATAGGTTTGTTGACTAAATCCAATTTAACATTCTTTCTTTTCGAGCCACAACTTCCTTCATGTCACTGGATGAACATGAAGTTAGGGGAACAAAGGAAGAATCAAAATATAGCAACAAACAAACCACACCTTCCTTTTCTGTCTACCTACTCTTTTTATCCCTTTTTGTGCTTTAATCAATATCGTCATAATAAATTTACACATTCTTCGACTCTGCTCAATACTCGCCACCTCTGGTATGTCTACAAGATTCGCCTTTCTTTTCTTTTCTTCTTGTCATCATATTGTTCAATCTTTGCTCTTGTCTTTGCATCTATGTTCCTGGTTAGATTTATTGCTCTCTGATTCCAAAACTTAACATGTGTGGATAATTCAAATACAATAGAATAATACAACCCCAGTTATTTGAAGAATATTAATCACATTCAATGAGTAGAATATCAACTTTAAATTTCCCTAAAAACTGAGGTATGCTCCTTTGTTCCCTTTCTAAGATAGTTTTTATTTATTTATTATTTTTCGCATAAATTACTTCTACATTTTTCCTAAATTTACTTGTAATATTACCATGTCATATTACTTGTAATATTAAAGAAGAAAGAAAGAAACCAATGATGTGATAAAACTAGAGGAAAGAAACACCTATAAAAGCTATTTAAAGTCTGAAAGAAGAATTACTAAAATATCAATGATGTTGTAATATACTACTCTCTTTGTCCCATAAAAACCATCGTTCTAGCTTTTTTCACATAGATTAAGAAACAGTTATAAATTCAAAGTGAAATATAATGATTTAGAAGTAATGTACACATTATCAATTTGGGGTAAAAATAGGGGGAAAAAAATTATTACTATATTGAAAAGATAAAACAACACTTATTTTAGAAAACTTGCAACATTTATTATAAGACGGAAAGAATAACGTGTTATTAAAAGTTGTTGATATTAATATAATAACAGGTATATGCATGCTTATAGCATTCAACTATTGTTGTAGCAGCTCCATCTATCTCAAACTTGTGTACACAAACTAATGTGATTTGTTTATTTGAAAATTTCTCCAGAGTTAAAAACAGAGAGAAAATGCCCAAGGATTACAATGGATCACCGAAGCATTATAATAATCAGCTTGAATCCAAGAGAAATAGACTCACTTGGATTTTAGGGGTTAGTGGGCTATGCATTTTGTCCTATGTAATGGGTGCATGGAAGAATACTGCAACACCAACTGGCCAATCTGATGTCTACAATAAAGTAGATTGTAATGTTGGGTCAACTTCATCAGGCACAGGGTCTTCCTCAATTCAATCATCATCATCATTATCATCGTCTACAAATTTAGATTTTGAAAGTCACCATCAAATTGATATCAATAATTCTGGAGGGGCACAAGATTTTCCACCATGTGACATGACATATAGTGAATACACACCATGTCAAGATCCAGCTAGAGGAAGGAAATTTGACCGAAACATGTTGAAGTATAGGGAGCGGCATTGTCCTACAAAGGAAGAACTCTTGTACTGTCTTATACCTGCTCCACCAAAATATAAGACACCTTTTAAATGGCCTCAAAGTAGAGATTATGCTTGGTATAATAATATTCCACACAAGGAGCTTAGTATTGAGAAAGCTGTTCAAAACTGGATTCAAGTTGAGGGTGACCGGTTTAGATTCCCTGGTGGAGGTACAATGTTTCCTCGTGGAGCTGATGCATACATTGATGACATTAATGAGCTTATTCCCCTCACAAGTGGTAATATCAGAACTGCAATTGATACAGGATGTGGTGTAAGTTAATCTATATACTCTATCTTAATTTATCTCTATGCCTCTATTTTTTATTTTTTTTTAATTGAAGTTTGTTTCTGTCCGTTATAATCTTGTGTTTGGAACTTTGGACCGTATAGTGTAAAAGTTAAAACTTGCAGGACAAAACAATGCTCGGCTCAAAAATGCTTATATTAGGAGTATTGTTTAATTGGTTATTCATTTTATACTTTCCCCTAAGTTCAAATTAAATGTTAGGATTATAGATATGTTGCTAACACTTTATACCTTCCTGCGGAAATAATTATGAAGGTAGCAAGTTGGGGTGCTTACCTATTGAAAAGGGACATCATAGCAATGTCATTTGCACCAAGAGATACACATGAAGCTCAGGTCTGGTTTGCATTGGAGAGAGGAGTTCCTGCTATGATTGGCATCATGGCTTCACAGAGGCTTCCATACCCAGCAAGGGCATTTGATATGGCTCATTGTTCTCGTTGCCTGATACCCTGGCACAACTATGGTATTCACACTTCTACTACTTTTATTGCCTATGAAATTTAACAATAATATTTTGAAATTAAGAGACAATCAAATCAATCATACAAGTAGCTAATTAAGTAAATACATAATCAAGGCATTAATCGTTCTTTCAACATTGTAATCTGAAATTGGAAACATTTTTTCTTGCAAATCATAAATTGTAATCCTTTCATTTTCATACCTAAAAGGAACAAAAACCACATAGGCTTAACGTAAGTAATAAACTAATGATAAAAGTTTTGCATTTTTATTAGTGTTATTAAGTATCTGCTTTCCATGCCACAGATGGTATGTATTTGATTGAAGTGGATAGAGTCCTCAGGCCAGGTGGCTATTGGATTCTGTCTGGCCCACCTATTCGATGGAAGAAATACTGGAGGGGGTGGGAAAGGACACAAGAGGACTTGAAGCAAGAGCAAGATGCCATTGAGGATGTAGTCAAGCGCATATGTTGGAAGAAAGTTATTGAGAAGGATGATTTGTCCATCTATCAGAAGCCTAAAAATCACATTGAATGTGTACAAAATAGACAAGTTTATAAGACACCACACATATGCCAATCCGACAATCCTGACATGGCTTGGTAATTCTTTAATCTACAATTGGTAACATAATTTTACATGATTAAACTTTGGTTGTTTTTACCATTTTAATTGTTACATTGCATTTAAAAGGTACCAAAATATGGAAAAGTGCATAACTCCATTGCCAGAAGTTAGCAGCTCAAGCAAAGTAGCTGGAGGGGAACTAGAAAAATGGCCTAAGCGCGCTTTTTCGGTCCCTCCTCGAATTAGTAGTGGTTCAATACCAAGCATTACTGCAGAGAAATTTCAAAAGGATAATGAGCTATGGAAGGACAGACTGGCACATTACAAGCATATCACTCCTATAGCCCAAGGAAGATATAGAAATGTTATGGATATGAATGCTTATCTTGGTGGATTTGCAGCAGCCTTAATAAAATATCCAGTTTGGGTTATGAATGTTGTTCCTTCAAATTCAAACCATGACACTCTAGGTGCAATTTATGAACGAGGTTTCATTGGAACTTACCATGATTGGTGTGAAGCTTTCTCAACTTATCCAAGAACATATGATCTCATCCATGCTGCTAGTGTATTTAGCATATATCAGGATAGGTAGGCAAAAAAAAAAAAAAAAAAATTGGACATTATCAAACTCTTTAGCTTAAGTTATTTCTCATCATGGTATTATGCTTTGAGTTTAAACATTAACAGTCATCTAATCAGATCTCACCACGTAGATATTAGGAAGTATTCTAACAAAGTGGTATCATGGTGAAATTTGATTGAATAACTGTGTAAAAAAATTTATACTGTCAGTGCATAGCTCTTAAACTCTTATGTTTTGTTATGTTTTTTTGACTGGATGGATTATGTGTTGAAGGTGCAACATTACTGTTATACTATTGGAGATGGACAGAATCTTGAGGCCAGAAGGTACTGTCATATTCAGAGACACAGTAGAGCTTCTTGTGAAGATTAAAAGCATTACTGATGGAATGAAATGGAGGAGCAACATAATGGATCATGAAAGCGGACCCTTTAACCCAGAAAAGATTCTTGTTGCGGAAAAAACTTACTGGACGGGCGAAGCTAAAGAGAATCACAACTAATAGAATAGGGTTTTATTATTACAACTTTCTTCTTCTACTTAAACTTTTTTTTTTGTTTTCCCTCTTAGAAATTAAATTTTAATCAGATGTTTGTTTCACTGACTTTACATTTCTATTATGTCATATTCTTTTTAATTTTACTTCCTTACTAAAATGGATTAATTAAAACTACAAAATGATTATCTTATACTATTACCTAATTTTGTATTTTCAAGGCAGGGACTAACTATAATGTGAATGACAAAGTTAGAGATGCTTAGAATGCAATGTTACAAAAATAAATTGATACATAGAGCAGTTCTGTTAGCACCAAAACTCAGCTATCATGAGCTTGGTCTAATATAAAAACACCTGCTGGGTTTATGGCATTGGGACATAACTGAAGAGCAAGTGAACTTGTGTTCTGTCACAGAATATTAATCAAGTTTACCAAACATGCAAGAGCTGATAATTCTGACATCCTTTCTTAGAGGTGTAAATGGATATGTCTATCAATAAAAGATAGAAGCAATTACATAAAACTTGGTAAAGAAAGAAAACAAAGCTGAACCTCAATAACATAAGAAATCAATAATAATAGATAAGCAGTGGTAGTGTTAGTAATATACAACACAAACAAAAAAGAGAATAAAGTCAGTAACAAACAACATTATCTCAAACTGAAAAGAAGTAGCAATATGAAGTGGTATTTACCTACAGAGAATGTACCCACGCCCACACCTTATAACATTTCACAAAACCAGCCACAATATCCATCACCACAGTAATAGGAGGAACAATTGCAAGTAGTATAGCAACTGCGCCAAAAAAGTTTCAAAAAATGATTTCAATAAAATGGTTCGCTATGCCATCTAATTTTTATTATTATTATTAATCGGTACACGACCATATATTTTTCTTTATCTTTAGCATTTGAATCTAAGAACTCGGTCTCTAAAATTTAAAAAAAAAAAAATTAAAAATTAAAAAAAAATATACAATAATAGTTAAACAATGTTACCACGGCAACTACACTATAACAGATCGGGGTAAGACGTAAGTATGCTTTAAACTCTAAACCGAGTAAATAAACTTATATATATTTAAAATTTAATTTAAAGTGCAATGTGACATTAATTCCTAAAACTTTTAGAGTGAAAATATCTTTGTTTTATTATTTTATTTTAGTGACAAACTCGCTTTACCAGAACTTTTTTTCCAACGGACTGGTTGAGAATGTTCATGGCCGAACCCGAAGCAACATAAATTAGCGAAACAAAGAAATCAAAAGACCTGATAAAGCGCGAAACGAGAGAGGAGAACCTGACGCTACGAGGTGAAGAAGTCAAGAAGCTAGCTGAAGTGGAAGCGCGGAACAAGCATTTTCACCGATTGAAATTCGTCAAAATTGTTACACACTCTTTTTAGGTTTTTAGGTGGTATTTGGTACAAGGGAAATGGAGAGGGAGGGGAGATACTATTCTAAATTTAAGTTGTTTGGTTTCAATTTGTTAGAAAGGGTGTGAAGAATGAAGAGATCAAAATCTATCTTACATCAATTTTTGTTCCCGGTAATATTGGAGGGATTCGGAGGAAATGGAATCTCAGTTTATAATAATTTAAATTTAAATGTTTTGATAAATTTGTACCAAAAATAAATGTTTTGATAATAAATAAAAAGTAACATAAACAGTTTTTTTTTTTTGGGTATTTAACATAAGAGAAAAGATAATCCGACATCTTTTCAGATGTCGGACACCGTATTTCATATGGTTTTTTCTTTTTTTAATTAATTTTTTGCCTGCCGACCTATCAAATCAAAACTTGATATGTGAGCGTTGATATACGGTGTTTGATTTACGGTGTCCCATATTTGATGTCGGAATATCAGTCCTCTTAACATAAACATATTCTAAAAAAATAATATAAACAGTTATAAGCAAAAAGAGAGTTATCTTCTCTTTTCTCCTTGCAACCAAATGAAATAAAATATCTAATTAAAAGTTTACCAAAAAAAAATATCTAATTAAAAAAAAGCACAATTTAATCAGATAAAAAATGTTTAAAAATATACTAGAAAATGTTGTATATTTATTTAATCAATGGCTTCAAAGAATAAACCAACGGATCTCGCTAACCACACCCCCTAGTTTGCTAACTACATTCCCTGACACATTATAATTTTTCAAAATACCAAGTACACCCTTTATTGCTAATACATTCCGCAACCAGTGCCTTGACTCTCTCTCTCTCTCTCTCTCTCTCTCTCTCTTCGCATTTCCCCGTGAACGCGAATCTGAATCAAAGAGCATGAGGATGCACGAGGAAGAGGAAGTTGAAGAAGAAGGTTCGTTCAAGAGTTGGGCGAAGCAAACAAAGGAGAGCTATCAGTTGCAGCTACATTTTTTGGGGGAAGGGGTATACGTGATTTGAGATCACGTACCCTTACGTGAATTAAATTCACGTAGGTAAAAACCAAATTTTTGGGTGCTACGTGATCTCAAATCACGTACACTTACGTGATTTTAATTCACGTAGGTAAAAACTAATTTTTTGGGTGCTAATATGTGTACGTGATTTGAGATCACGTATGTAAAACTCAATTTTTTTGGTGCTACGTGATCTCAATTCACGTACCCTTACGTAATCTCAATTCACGTAAGTGAAAACCAAATTTTTTTGGTGCTACAAGATCTCAAATCACGTACACTTACGTGATTTTAATTCACGTTAGTTAAAACCCATTTTTTAGGTGCTACATGATCTCAAATCACGTAAGTAAAAACTAATTTTTTAGGTGCTACGTGATTTTAATTCACGTATATCTTATTCAATGAGAAAAAAAAAAGGCAGAAACGACATCAGTATTCGTGAGGGAAGAAAACATAGAACAACATTCACACACGTACGAGCGCACAAGGCAAGGCATGGTTTAATTTGGATTTTGGGTTAACAAAGGGATTTGGGACGACTTCAGTTTTTTGTCTCGTATACGAGCAGCAAGCCAAAAGGAAAGAAGATTTTGGTCCCTGATAATGATAGGGTTGCAATCAATGTTGTGACATAGGAGGGCGTTTGCGGCGTTCATTCTGTTCATTTTTGGAGTTTTTTTTTTTTGACAAATTTCATTTTTGGAGATGGGGTTGGTGTATATTGAAAATTAGAAATGGGTTTGGGGGTATTTTGGTAAATTTGCATGATTTAATTCTGACAGGGGGTGTGGTTAGCGAGAGCCTAAACCAACCGATTTGACTTTAATGAGCATAATTATGAATCTAGAGATTGTTATATCCGGAGAAAATGCTTTTGACCCAGGTCGCAGGATAATTTGCCTTCCAGATGTTAATTTTCGGACATTTTATAATGTTTGGATGTTTATATCCTGAGAAAATGCTCAATGATCTCCAGATATAAACATCTAGAGAACGTTCAGATGTTTATATCCGGACAGTGTCACGAACTGATTTAAACATATATCGGGCTTCATTTCCTCAATTGCTCACTTTTCCAATCTTCATTTTCCTCTCATTCTCTCTCCCATATTTCAACCCACACCATATCCCAGAGTTGATTTAGGCTTGTTTTTACTCATTTGTGTGTATATTTGTCTGTTGCGAACTTCTTTTTCTTGAATTCTACATCTTTTGCTCGTTTGTTATTGAGATTTTTTTTCTACATTTTCAAAAATTAACTTTCGGACCCCGTGGTTTAATATGTTATGGAACTTAATTTCCGATATTTTGTTTTTTGCTTTCTGAAACTAAAATCTCTTTTCAGACTTAGCATGCAACAAATTTGATTTTAATTTCTTTATGTTTCAGTGTTCAAAATAGGTATAGATGGAGTTGAGGAAGTTGTCATGCCATTTGAGTGGATGTTGGATACCATGCCACCTCAGTGGATGGCAGATGGGAAACAATGGTTAGAGGTTAAACTTGAAGTGGAACATCCAGCTCACTAAACACTTCACCACTGATGAGGTTGTTTCAACTTATCAATATGTGAACATTATAATAATGTGGTCTATGTTTATTTTAGGTATTCCCTACCTAAGACGATCTCTTGAAATGGGCTCGAGTCGTTGGGAGACAGTTAGGATTTGTCATTGTCATTTCGAGGTCAGACTTTGGTTCACCTGGAAGGAAGACATTGTTGGTCTTGGGTTGTGAAATGAGTGAGAAAGCGATCCAGAAAAGATTTAAGCTAGTTGTTTTGTTCGGGAAATTCTCAATGAAGAATAAATTGCGTGAAATAGACTGGTCGGATACAACTTCAATGTGTCCACCTCCAGACAATGTCAAAAAAAGAGGTTCACCAAAGAAGATGGGTGAGTCAGATAAGTCAACTAAGCATGATTCATTGTTTTTTGAGCATGTTAATGCAATGCAATTAGTGCATGAAAACACGTCTACTCGATCTTCTACGCATATATTAGTATGTCCGAGTAAACAGTAGAGTTATGCGTGTCCGTCAAAACAGGAGAGTATTGTGTTATACATAGACCAATTTTCTGAGTTCATACATCCCCTTATTGAGTGTGTTGTTGACGTGGTAACAGACAATAACTATAATCATTGTTCAATTGCAGCATTATACAGTAAGGGTGGGGAACAATGGAGTATGTTGTGATTTGATGAGAGAACTTAATATATGCAATAATGATTATATTCAACTCTATAGGTATAAGGAGCAAGTAAATGAAGTCAAAGATGTTTTGTGGTGCACAATTCTTGTGATCACAATTCAATCAAAGTGAGTGATCTTGCCAAACATGGATTATTTAATTGCTTCCAAATATAACCCAGTCCTTTTTTTTTGCCGTTTACTAGATGCTATATTTTTTTTCCCTCTTAAAGGTTATTCACCAGCCCATCATTGCATCATTTGCATCATTCATGTGTTGAATTGTCACTTTGTATAGATAAAATATGAGCTAATATATTTAAAATTAATTCATAATTTTAAGTGGCATAGTTCATTGGATAATTCATTATGTCTTATTTATAGGTGTTCTTGAATAATGATTGTCTGATACCTCCTACGTTAAGTAGACCTGAAGCTCAAGCACGGGAGTTTTCATATGTTTATAGGATGTCTTCGTTTAGTTCATATTATGCACAAGAAAACAAATGATATGTAGACCTAAGAGAAGACTAATTGTATTTGCTTAATAGTTTGTATAAATAATATCATTTGTGTTAAGGAAGACTAATTGTACTTGGTTAATAGTTTATATAAACAGCTTTATTAGTGTTTGATGTCATTTCCCTACATGATTGATGATAAGAAGATGCTCTTAGTGTTTGATGTTATTTACATGTTCGGTGATAAGAAGATGTTGAAAATACTTTATTTTTTTCAAGTTTAGATAACATCCGAATATATAGTTCCAGACGTCAGTTAATATATGAGGATATAAACTTTTGGAGAACGTCGAGGTGTATATATCCAAAGACCACTAGGCAATTTGTTCAGATATTTACATTTGGACGTCGAAAAATGACCAGAAATTAATCTCCAAAAGACAAATTACCACGCGACCTAAGTCCACGGCATCTGGAAGTTAACTCTCGAATAGTGGCATTTTAGGAGCAAATGAAATTACCTTATAAGGGAATGTTAGCACAAAGGGGGTGTCAGTAATCATTCCCTCGTTTTTCAGAGGCTAAATAACACTTTTGGTTCCCTAACTTTATTTTAGTTTTTATTTTTGTCCCTTAACTATTATATTTTTTATTTTGGTCCCTTAAGTTACAAAAATACCCGCTTTTGTCCCTTCTGTCTGTAATGCCTTTATTTTGTGTGTATAGGTCATTGAAACTTTTTTTATTTGCTCCATTACCTTTTATCATGTTACTTCATTAATAAGAACTATGATAAGAACATGATTTTGACTTTATTGTGTAAAAAGATTACAGACAGAAGGGACGAATTTGGCATAACTTTCGTAATTTAAGGGACGAACGTGAGGTATTTTCGTAACTTAAAGGACGTAAATGAAAAAAAAATAGTTAGGAGACGAAAGTGTCGTATTTTTGTAACTTAAGGGACCAAAATAAAAATATAATAGTTAAGGAACCAAAACAAAAACTAAAATAAAGTTAAGGGATCAAAAGTATTATTTAGCTTTTTTTTTTTTTTTAGACAAAGCGAAGTTAGAGATCGACATTACCCTGCGCTTGAAAGGCCCAGCGTTTGTAATTGTATTATACTCCATGTTTTTACAATTTACTGTGTGTGCGCGTGTATAAACATGCTATACACAAGTGAAATTTGAGTAGAGACGAACAGCTTTAGTCTTTTCTAAGTCTCTACATCATTCCTAGTCATTTTGTTTTTCGGTGTCTGGTTTCCATCGGAGACCTGACAATATAAGACCACTAAAACTCTATTTTAGACCCTTAAAAATGGTAATTATCAATATTCTTTTTTTTTTAAAATGAGCAATTCATTAGCAAATAGAGATTACTTGCTGAAGAATAAATCTTCTCAATTTACTCTGTTCATAACTTTTTTAGAATATAAGTTTAACAAATTTAACATGATGATATATACACAATATACCAAACTTTAAATAGATTGCATAACTATAAGTATCTAATTTTACAATGGATGTGTTTATATTTAAAAAAATATATGTTACACAAAATTAAATGAAAAATATATATACTCGCTCAAAATCTCAATTCACAATCCTAATTCGAATACAACCTTCAACTTCACCGATCCCAATTTCACACACTGGTTATAATACTTTTGGTCTTTATTTGGGTAAAAAGGGAAGGATCCATTGGGCAGAAGTTCCAAAACATAACAGAAAACTTAGAACATGGCCTTTTTTTTTTTTTACAACACTTAGAACATGGCCTTGAAAAACCGTAAATTAATACGTATAGCACCATGTACCACGCATTTAGCATCTGAGTTTGCTTAACGGTTGACTTGTTCTTTTTTAATCCAAGGGACCAAATCAACAGAAACATCTTAGTGTAGAAATTCTATCCATTTAAAAAAAATGAAAATCTCTACATTATTATAGTTCTAGGTGTATAAAAGTAAATATATGTTATTATTTTTAGAAATATGTGTTATATATGTACCTTTATACACCCAAAAATCTTAGTAATAGAACTCTATTTTTCAAAAGACATTGAGAAAATCTCTACTACTTGCACGACAACAAAATATATGATATAGAGAGCCCTATATGATATAGGATCTTTAAGGACACTATGGCAACATATATGTAGACTATGGCATCAGCAACAAAATCTACATGATATAGAGAGCTATTACGTAAAATCTATATGTAAAATCTAAAATATGGGTAGAAAGGGAGGCAACATATAAGTAGACCATGTTTAATATCGGCCACAAAATCTACATGATAGAGAGCTATTACGAAAAATCTATATGTAAAATCTAAAATATCATAGATTTTATTGCCGATAGTCTACATTTTGCCCAACACTACTACGAACCATTCACCACCCCTTTCTACCGAATAATACCCTATAGTCAAGACTTCAGAGTTTTCTTTTGTAATTTATTTAGGGCTGTGATCAACATTTGATAACTCGGAAATTTCTTTTGCTACCCCAATTTAAGTCCCACATGGATTCAACTCTAGGAGCCCGCGGTAGTTGTGTAGTTGCAACCTTCCATACACAGCAAAAGTTTTCGACCATGTCATTTCATCTTGACCACAGAAGTCAGAAACTATACATAATTGTAAGGCATGCAAGTATTACATACTTTACGAATTCAAAAGACATTTAAACAGAAACCGAATAAATTAAAGATCTCCAGATAATATTTTCAAAAATAAAGCACACAAATACACAAAGCTATTTATATAGTCGCCCTTAGTCTATGTTTTATGAGTTTGTTCTTTCCACTTGATTCAACAGGAGGATCAGTCAGCCGTCATTGGCTGAGTCATGCAACACCTAAACCTGGCCTTCCGAACAGTTGTCAATATCTCTCTCTCAGCATTTTCGAGCATTGCTACGATTTCAGTAAATGGTGGCCTAACATCAGGGTTGGGATCCCAGCATCTTGTCATGATCTCACGGAGAACAGGCAAGCAATCATTGGGCAAGATTGGGCGAACATTTCTGTTGACAACTGCAAATGCTGCCTGCACTGCTGTCATGTTCTGAAATGGAAGCATACCTGTGATGAGTTCCCATAGAACAATTCCAAAGCTATATACATCCACCTTTTGTGTGTAAGGCCTGTGTTGGATCATCTCCCTGCAGCAGATTAGTACAAAACATCTTATTACATCAAAATAATAGTTTAAACAAACATAAATCACTTAAAACCATTTCAGCATTTCAAAAAGTTCGATCTTGTTAGCCAGTACACATATGATCAGCTGGATTTCAGTGATAGCAGAAACATATGAAAACATGCTGGGTCAGATGCAGACATGATTAGATTTATATCATACACAGCTAATAAAATGAACCGATATATTGTAATCATGGGTTCTCAATTAATTGCATAAACATCTGCACAGTCATTGAGTGCTGGCTTGATCTAGAAAGCTAGCATCATCTTTCATTCAATAGAAGGTGGTATTAGAATAAAATAAGAAAGACGGAAAGAAAATGGTACAGATATCATTAGAAGAAAGCCCCAAAGGTAAAAAAAAAAACAAACTAATTAAAACTAAAGAGCATTCCAATTCCTCTGAGTGTCTAACAAGGAAATTTTATCAATGTTTCCACGCGGACAAAACAAAAAATGTACCACTTTTTAAACCTAACTAATGTCATGTTTTGTTCTATTTTTTAAATGCAACACGTGTTATGTTCCATCCATCATGTTCAAACCTAACTACCACACGCTATCGAGGGTAAAAAGTTCCACAAAAAATCCAAGCATTTCCCTTCCAACAAAAGAAAAAACATAGAATAGCATATAAAGCAAGTCATTAAAATATTTTTCTCTTCTTAATCCTACAAGCCCTGTGGGCATGCCCAAAACTCACCAAAAGTTAACAAAGTCATCAGAAAACAGTCTCAAAAAAGAAAAAGATTCCAGTTCCTTCCACAGGATTTCCAGAATAAGTATCAATGTTATTGCAACCCACCAGTCAACTAGTTTTCAGGTATAACCATCATGGATACTATGACTTACCTCACACCACATGAAGAAACTAAATAACGGGATCCCAATTTTATCAAAATAGAGCAGAAAATAATTACTAAAACCATGTCACTCAAAAGCATCGATTATAAATAATTATCAAAACAGTTTATCATCACAACATGTCTCTGCAAATGGAAGTATGACTAATATATTCTATCTCAAACTAAAAAACAATTAATAGGATCTATCTCAAACCAGAAATGACTAAGTGGTTAGAAAAACACAATACGTCAAAATTAAGCATCCAATAGTGACAGAACCCAACCATTTGACCTCATCATGCAGTGATTAATATCCATCAAGACTAGTGTCAGCAACACAATATGCATTTGAAGATGCAGACATGTGATGAGATATTCCCATAATCAAACAGGGTTTTGACATTTCATAATGCTACTATGATATTGCAGGCTGTATAATGTGAGGCTTAAACCCAAGGCATGATGTATGCAGGTTGCTATATAATAAAATGAATGGTCAATGCATCAAGCTTCCAACATTGTGACTTGTGAGGTCTGGGGAGGATCCAATCTATATAGACATATGCCAATAATTGGAGAGGATATTTCCAATACTAGATCCCATGACCACCAGATCACAAGGCAGCAACATTATAAGTCTGTACACAACAATTGCATTACAGATATATGCAATTATTCTCATGAGATGCACAAATTAATCCACCCAAAATTCCTAAAGCTTAGGCTATATGTTTGATTGATTATGCAGTTATGGATGCCAAATACATATCTCATTTTCCAAGCAATGAGTGGGGAGGACGGTGGCATGCAAAAGCAAAACAGAAAAGGTATAAGAAAAATAATTGATGGTGCCACTGTTATAAAGAACTAATAAGCCCTCGATCATAAATGTGCACAAGTCAAAAGAAAACGAATTATTCTAAACAGAATACAAACAGAAACTAGGATCAAGATCGGCATTTTTAAACTGACAAGTTGACAAATACTCCAATCATAGCAACTTTTAGAAACTAGCATTATCATCAGAACTTGCTTCTAGAATAAACAAAGAAGCCCAGGCTCCAATGCAATGTAGACATTTCCTTATCCATTGTAAAAATGAAGAATGATAAGAAGATGGTATGAGAATGGAAATAAATGAAATTTATGTCATAATCATATTCTAGAAACAGATATTTGACAAAAACTAGAGAGAGAGAAAAGAACAATAGACCAAGATTAACCAGCACCAGCAAATACATAAAGCCAGAAGAAACACAACACTGTACACTGAAAATATACAGCTGATAAGGAAATAGCATGATTCCTATTTCAGCAGTATGTGCCATTTCTGTCCAGGATCAGACAACTAATTACGAAAAAAGAAAACATAATTTTGACCCTAGGGGAAAAAGGATCAATAGTTTGTTAGCGGCATTTGAAATTCAAGCTATCCTTCCTTCAATAAATATTTTTTTTTTGTTGAGAAAGTTAACAAGTAAGAACCTGTCCAGAACATAATTTCAGAAACATGAAGCCAAAGTGCATATTAAATTAATATCAAATGAATAAGAAAGCTAAATAATCTTACGGAGCCATCCAACGGTATGTTCCAGTCTCAGGGGTCATTCCTTCAGTTTGCACCTCAATCCGGGCAACTCCAAAGTCAGCAATTTTAATTGACTTGTCGCCAAAAATCAAAAGATTATCAGATTTCAAGTCCCTATGGATCAATCCAAGTCCGTGAACATATGCCATGCCTCTTGCAACATCCAAAGCTTGTTTGACAGCCAATTTGAGGGGAACTGATCGGTTTTGACGCTTAGTTAAAAACTGCCGAACTGATCCACCTTTAGCATACTCAGTAACAATGCACCACACCATAGGCTTACGGCATGCACCTATGAAACGAACTATGTTAGGGTGCTTCAGTGTAGCCAGCATCATGACCTCCTGCTGAAATTGCTGTTCCATCAACTGAGCCTTTGCTGGATCATTTTCAGGCCTCTCCAAGATTTTGATAGCAACGTCTTCGCCATTGTAAGTACCTCTGTAGAGCTTCCCAAAAGCTCCTTGGGCAAAAGCCTCACCCATATTAAGTTTTCTCAAATCAATTGTCCACTCATCAAAATTGTCAAGCCCCTCGGTAGGAGAACTATTGTCCATTAGAGCTTGAGCTAAAGCATCGTCACTCAATGCATGCGTGACTCTTCCCCGACGGTTGACACTGTGTGCAACAGAATAGTTATCATTGGCACGCCTCTTCAACCCTTGGTGGTCCAACATGCGGGTGTGTGAATCATTGGACCCAACACTGCTGTTATCAACAGACATTGCAACAGATCCTCCGCCATTGCTTATTTGCAAGCTCCCTACACTGTCAATTGACATATTGGTACCCTCACCAAGCTTATGGTAAAAGCCTTGGGAGAAATCATAATAGTTGTTATTATGCTTGTTGAGATCTATTATCCCCTGGAATTTCGCACCGCCTTCCAACATCTTTCACACAGAAGAGCAAAGCCTTCAAACTTTGCTATTCCTTCAGCATCAGAAGTTGTAAATTAAACCACCTGGAGAAAACCCTAGAACCAAAATAAACCCACAAAAAAGTTGTTAGCATTTGAAATTAAAAAAATCTCAATCACAACAACAAAGGTAACCAGCATGTTTACAATCATCCCGTGATCAATCTCACATTTTAGCAAACCCAAAAATAATTGAAACTTCAGAGCTTCCAACAACAATCTCAGGGTTTATAACAAAATACACACAGAGCTGGTCTAGACTCTAGTGAACATCACCAACAAAAACCCCTTCTATTATCCAACATCATCGATTTTCTTAAAACTCAGAATCAAATGCATATGACGCACGCTGTTGAAAAAAAAAGGAAAAACAGTTAAACCAACACAACGCTTTATAAAAACAACTCGCCATACAAAACCCTCAAAGACCAGATTTAGGAACACGCCCTCATGCAAATCAACGCATAACAACAGAAGAACGGGTTAAAAAAATAAACAAAAATCACTGATTAACGACCATAAGCTCCGTTAGCTACGTATCCCTCATATCAAATGCAAGAGAGCAAGCAAAATTCAAAGAGAATTTACCAAATTAACACATAAGAGAACTAAACACCGACAAGATATAAATGAACTGCATGATTAAAAATGGCAAAAAAAAAAATAGATATATATAGAGAAAAAAATTGAAAGCCGTCAGAGCAGCTTGTCAATCAAATCTCAACCGTGTATACACGAACTGCTTACTGATCTTACAGAAAAAGAGTGAAAAACTCAGCGAACCCTAAAATCTGAAAACTGTATGAGCAAACGCTGAATAAGACCTAGAAAGAGACGCAACATACCTCTAAGGAAGAGGGTTTTGACTTAACTAAGGAAGCTCCGATGATAGAGTGATTGAAAGGGAAGAAGTGAGAGGAGATCGAAGAAGAGAAAAGCAAAGGGAAATAGACAAGATTGAGTTCTTCCCGTACCGAGGAAGCCACACCCCAAAGAAGAGCAGAAGAAAAATGAAACGGATGACTTTCTTTTCGGTTTTTATTTGTTTTTTTTTTTTTACAATTATCTTTTTTTTTTTATGCCTAGTCGCCAGTCTTTTTCGTCTTCGACTTCTAACATTCTAAAGTCTTCATTGCTTGTTTTTCTTCACTCCTTTTTTTCATAAAAATAATATCTTTTTTTTTAATTTCTTTCCATATTTTAAGTACTCTTCACGACATACTTGAGTTGCGTTTAGTGTAGAGAGAGAGCAGTGTACGCGTACTCACGCTTTATTTGCGTCCCCGGTTTCTACGCTGTGTTTCTAACGTTTTGTTTTACTTTTTGTTTCCAGACCTACCCTGGCCTGGGCTATCCCCACCGTTCATCTGTGCACTTTCTTTTACCATAAATATAAATAAGGGCTAAAATAATGCTCATCCCTGATCTGTATTTTTTGGTCTCCAAAAACACTTTTTTTAATGTACTGTATTTTTTATTATTAAATTATTAAATTTATGTGAACTTTATTAAATTTTTTTCCTTATTTAATGAGACCTATTCATTATTTAGCAGGATTCACGCAAATTTTAATTGATGTAATACTGCTTCCTATTCATTTTATAAGAGATAAATAGGTCTAATTTTTTTCCAAAATATAAGAATTAATTTAAGTTAGTGAAATTTGTATGAATTAACTCTCATTAATTATCAGCCACCATTTATGAAAAGGATATATTTGAAAAAAAAGTTAAATTTTTAGGAGTATTAAGTTAGTGGAATTTGTGTAAATTAACTCTCATTAATTATTAGTCACCGTTTATAAAACAGGTATATTTAAAAAAAGTTAAACTTTTAGGAGTATTAATTAGAACTAGCTAATTTCAAAGCCTTTGTCTGTGTGAATAGGATTTTGTCTATTAATTATTGCTAATGTTACCTATTTTTACTGCAAGAACTAAAATAAATAAAATCCTGACTTTATTAAAAGGTATATTCGTTTATTGATACCATATATATGTCACCTCTAACATTCTCTTTTTAACACACTCTTTTATCGATTGAAATTCAAATGGGTTCATCAAATTTGTGTGGGAGCCACATGACTTGGTTGCATACATTTGAATTTCAATCAATAAGAAATAGTGCGTTGAAAAGTTTGTGTTGATAGCACTCTTCAAATTTGTAGTATGAATATTATTGTAGATGTGAAGTTGTATTGCCATTACAAGCATTAAATTTATATATTCTGTATTTTTAATAATTATTATTATATATTAAATTTTAAGTACTTATCTCTGTCTATAATGATTTTTAATATGCTATCATCCTCGACATGTCATGTGACTTGATTTATATTAGATTAGATTAGATAGATACATCACCTTTTATTATTTTTTATTTTTTAGTTTGAAATATTATTATCTAAGTTTACTCAATTACGTAATTTTTAATAGTTTAATTACTATGCCCCCAACAACATAAAAAAAATATACACTAAGATTCAATCATATTTCATCGTGATAGTATTACTTTCTAAAACATTTCTAAAAATATCTATATTGTGAGCATAGTTATTAAACCCGGCCATCGACCGGTCAGTCTTGGGTCGATGGAGTCATCAAGGACTTGAGTCACCGGTTGACCCGCATGACCCGGTCACTATTAAAAAATACAAAAAATTATGGCATATATAAATTTTATACTTCAAAAAACTAAAAAAAAAAAAAAAATCATACATTACCTTAAAAATCTCAAAAAATAAAAACAATGCAGTCAAAAAACCATTTCAAAGCCTCGCTGACCTTTATATCCATATATCCCAAAGGACAAATCAAGCAAACCTCCAGTATGACTGCCTTGATGCCATCATGTTGAACTTTAACAACCACTTCCTGTCCATTGAGCAGCGTTGCACGGTGGACTTGGGCTATCTGCTTAAAATGTGTGGCTCAGATCGGAATGATTCGACTCACTCAAAGAAAAACACTTAATTTCTAGAGATTCTTAACTAAGTTATAAAATCATCCTCTAGCAGCAAAAGTAACTTCAGGATCTTACTGATGCTGTTGCCAAAGGTTCGTTGACAAAATC
Organism: Calophaca sinica; assembly: GCA_037113605.1. NCBI lineage: Eukaryota > Viridiplantae > Streptophyta > Magnoliopsida > Fabales > Fabaceae > Calophaca > Calophaca sinica. The sequence goes on from CM073734.1 coordinate 124,732,162, forward strand.
CGCAAATAGCTCATCCATTGATTTCCCCAACTCTTTCTGTATAGTGCCATAGACCTGGCAAATATAAAGTACATTGAGAAGTCCAGTATTGATGGCAACTCAAGAAAAAATTGAAATTCTCGTGTAGGTTAGCAAATGATAGGCCTTATTCTTGTTCATGGATTGTGAAGATTAAACTAACAATTACATTTTCAACGGAGGAAGTGTGAATCCGTTAAGAATACAAGAAGCTACGAATTCTTATACTAGCCACGTAATGAACAAACATCGTTTTCAATGCTAAAAAATATGAGTTTTTTTTTTTTTTTTGGTATTGAAACCTTATCCTGTAAATCATCTCCCAAAAGTATTTTTTCCTTTTAGTACATGATAGTTTTTTTTTTTAAATAGAAAATTTTCAAGAAAACCTCTTCCAAGGGTCGAGGAGGAAGAGAGTCCTGTAACTGCTTTAAAAGATTTATATAAGCTGCCGGAAGCACATCTGCACGTGTTAACATATATTGCCCAAGTTTCACCCACAAGCCTTCCATCTCTAATATCAATTTTAGAATTCGCTTAGCATTACGCTCATGAGCCTTCTCCCACAGTACAGATTGTTTAGATTTGCTAGTCCATTTCTCTCGTTGTTGTACACCCTATAGACACAAATACAAGAAAGTAAGAAACGGCGTCTTTTTCAGCTTGCCAGGCAAAAAAGAAAAAAAAATGTAGGACCCGGCCGGGTCACACATTGACCCACCGGGTCACCGGTTTTTACTCAAAACCGTAGGGTCATAAGTGCGGGTCTAGTGCACGGCCGATCCGATTACTCGCTCGGCCCGGTCATACCACCGGGTCCCGGTCGAACCGGTTGAACCGGCCGGGCCGAGCCGAGTTTGATAACACTGATTGTGAGATTCAATGGGATGAGTGTGTAAACTTGTTCACCCTGTTAATGCGTAACCATTAAAGTCTTTTATCAATGTCAGAAACTTTTCATAATTATAATTTTAAAATTTATGTATTTAAAAATGCCGTAGTTAATATTTTGGTTTCTCAAAATATACATTTTTTTTATTTTAGTCCACAAGATTCTTTTTGAAGGAATCCTTTATCATTTTTCACTGTCGTTATTCTCGGTTATTGCTATTAGCTTTGCAATGTTGGGTGCCAGCATATTAATCAAAGGTCTTTGTTATTCTCACCTCCCCCATTTAATTTCCCCACCTCCCTTCTCCCTTGAAAAGTCAATTTTATCTCTACTAATTTCCCTCACCTCTCTCCCTTCCTTCCCTCACCTCCCCCAAAACTGATTTCCCAAATCTGCTTCTTCTTCTTCTTCCAAATCAATCGAGGTTCAAAAATTACAATAACAACTGCAAATTCCCAACGGTCCGGTACACACAACAACAACAACACCGTCGCCTCGACAGAACCAGAAGAAAAATAAGAAAGAAACAGAGGACGAAAGGGAAAGAAGAAAAGGAAGGAAGAAAGGGAGAAGAGAAGAAGGAACGCGATGGAGGAACAAGAGAGGGGGCGAGCCTTGCCAGCCCTGCATGCGGCGGCGCACCAGAGGATAACAGAGGACGAGGCCGAGAGAGAGGCAGTGAACAAGAGAAAGAGTTAGCGAACGACAGACAAAGAGAGGGAGGGGTACAACTTTCCGAAATCCCTGCAAATAAAGCACACAAATATTGATTCGTTTGGCCGCCAAGAAAATCCTAGAAATCAAAAATAAAAGGAAAGAAAAGCAAGATTGTTCTCCTTTTTTCTCTTTTTCTTTCTTATTTCCCTTATTTTCCCTGTTCCTTGTCCTTCTTTCTGTCTCAAAGTGTGCGTGGGTTTAAAAAAAAAAATAAGGGAACAGAGATGGCAGAATTGAGATGGTGCTAAATTGAAAATTTTGAACGCACGTCAACTTGTTGACGCACAAACTTGTCAACAAGTTGACGCGAGTGTTAACTTTAGCACGCACGTCAACTTGTTGACGAATTTGTGCGTTAACAAGTTGACGCCTGTGTTAATTTTAAATCTGAAATCATCACTGCACGCGTTGTCGTAAAAGACACTATCGTCACTTTATTGACGTGCAAATTCGTCAACAAGGTGACGTGGTATATTAATTTAACTGGGGTAAAATTGCCAGTTAAATGGGGAGGCGAGGTGGCAAAATTAAAGGGGGAGGCGGTAATAACAAAGGCCTTAATCAAAACCAAAGTGGCCAGTTTGATCGGTTGGATCGAGAACCGAACTTGCATTCGATTCATATGACTTTGTGAATTGCCCTGCTAAAGAACCGCCCCGAAAATTGATGAACAGATAAAAACTCGACTAAATCGGAAAAACTAGAAATTGGACAGTTTATGTGATTCGCTAAAAAAATCAATTTTACTTTTTTTTATAAAAAAGAAAGGAACGTCGTTTTGCCTCAGCGGTCTTTATTTTTTTTTCTTGATTCAAGTACTCTGTCTTTTTTCGAGATATACCCCCAATCTAAAATACAGCGGCCACCGTACCCCAAAAGCTGCAACCTCCTCCTCCGTTTGTATGACGCTACAACCTTTGTCGAGTGGCCACTAGTATTGCATCTCCATCGAGAATGGTTATCGATCCTGCTTCTCGAGTTTGTTCTTTCATTGTTGCTCACTCACTCACCTTGCATGTGTGCCCTCGCATTGCCAGTTGCACACATTTTGCACCCTCATGATGTCACGCTGCACACCCGACTCAACAACAACTCTATCAACTCTATCACGCTGCACACACCTTGCACCCTCACCCACATGCTGGACAGTACACACGCAAAACACTTAATAGTTAATATCATAATAATGATATAGGAGTACTTTAAATTATTTTAGGAATTGTTTGAATTAATAAATCGCTCCCATGAACTTTTGTAGTTATTCACATTGTCTATCTATCTATCTAATAAGTTATTCCACTTGATGCGTCAAAATAAGGGGAAGATCGGTTGGATAACCATTATAATTGACTTGGAAAAGGCTTATAACCGGTTGAGCTGGACATTTATTAGGGAGACTTTGGAGGATATTGGGTTACCAAACAAATTTGTCAATTTTGTTTAACATTGTATTTCATCGTCTCACATTATGATGTTATGGAATGGGAAAGCCTTGGAAGAGTTTGTGTCATCAGAGGGATCAAAAAAGGTGACCCCATTTCACCATACTTATTTATTTTGTGCATCGAGAAGCCTTTTCATATGATTGATGTGGCGGTTGAGAAGGATCACAGGTTCCCCATCAAGCTCTCTAGAGGCGGACACGTATGTCCTATCCAGCCTTTGTGGATCATGTTATTCTTTTTGTAAACGTTAGTTAAGGAAAAATCACTCTAATCAAATTTATTTTAGACATGTTTTATAGGTGTTTAGGGCAAAAAATTAGTAAAGATAAAACTCGAATTTTCTTATCTAATAATGTGGATGTGCACATAAAGAATCATATTTCTTAGGCTTTTGAAATCAAAGTTATGAGTGACTTGGGGAAATACTCAGGAGTCCTAATTCCCCATCAAAAGATCAATCATAGTTCCTTCTAAGTCATTCTTCATAAGGTTGATCAGAGCCTGAGTAATTGGAAACCTAAGATGCTTTATCTGATAGGCAGTGTGACTTTAACTAAATCAGTCATCCAAGTCCTCCCAACATATACTATGCAATCTACCTTTTTGCCTAGGTACATGTGTGATGAGATTGATAAGAAATGGCATAGATTCAACTGGGGGGACTCGGATGGGAAGAGACATATCCTTTTTGCCTAAGTACTAGACTCGCTTGTTGTAGTTGATAATCCCTTTGGGTTTCAGACATTATTAATAACCAGGGAGTTTAGCACTTAGATAAACTATCGCATTTTCTACCGGATAATGTTCTGTAGAGATCTAGCCTTATTATGCCCCATGATTCTGATAGGGTAATTGATTAGATAGCTTGGTCAAATTCTAATGATGGTTGTTTTTCCACTCGCTTTGCATATGAGTCATTGTTGGACCTTAATTTTTTCTCTAACAATAGATTATATAAGGTGATCTGGAATTGGCCTTGACTAGAGAGATATAGGTTACACCTTTGGAAACTAACTCAGGAGGCCTTGTAATAAGTCTTATGCGGTTAACAAGAGGTATATTGGCTGCTGGATTGTGTCATGTGTGTTCAAATGCTAAAGTATCCTTAAAAAAAAAATCACCGTATCTAAAGAATAAAACACCATGTGGTTCAGTTTGGGTTGTTTCCTTAAAAAAACTGACTTGACCCGATAAAATATGGTTTGGAATGGTTTAAATTACTCGATGTTTACTGACACATCATTACATATTTATATTACATGAAATAACACGTTCCAAGCTAAATTGAACAAAATATAAAACCTGTATATACATTTACTTACAAATTTTACTTCCAACAATACAAGCTAATTTGTTTATCCCCAATTGAAAGCAAACTTGACCCCAAAAAGAAATTGAAAGCGAACAACAAAAACCATTTTGGCTCCTATTGTCCCCTCGCAGTGTCACACTACGGTGCACGTTGTTTGTAACATCCCGTCTAATTTAATTATACAGCCAAATTAATTTAGGACTTGTATGTTTTAAATTGATTGATGTTTTAAATATTATGGGGTGAAATGTGTTAAATTAGGGATGTAGAAAGTAGTGGCAACATGATAATTAGAGAAAAAGTAAGGGCATGATTGTAAACTAACAATAGGAGACAAGGGCAAATGGGTCATCACCTAAATTTTTCCTTTCTTCTTCCTCTCACTCTCGCTCTCAGCCCCTCACTTCTCTCTCTCTCTCTCCCCCTCTCCCTCTCTCATTTTTGGCTGAAAAAGAAAGAAGAAGGAAAGGGAAAAGGAAGGGAAAGCTAGGGTTTTGGAGAGAAAGAAGGGGAAGCTTGAAGATTTCATCCAATCCATGCAAAAGAAGAAGATTGGGCTGAACATTGGCTTGAGAATTTAAGAGCTGCCCTAAGCTAGCATAGAGGGGGGAGCTTGGAATTTGTAAGGAGAAGGAGAACCAAAATATTTACTCCATTTCTTTGAGTTTGAGGTGAGTTCTTCTCACTTAGGTGGTGGGTAATCATAAGACCCCTATTAGGGCTTCCATTTCCTTCTATTTTGAATGATTGCTTGATGTCTATTTGGGGATATTTGGGAATCATATGAGGGAAGTGGGTTTTTGGTTGAGTTGTTCATAATTTAAAGAATTTTGTGACATTGGAATATGATATAGTTCATGGTTTTGATGTTGTATGATATGGTTATTTGATATTACCATGTTAGATGCCCAATTTGATGCCCTAATTTCATACCAAATAGATTGGATTGGTGAGGAATTTAGATTTGAGAAGTTTGGGAACCTAAAAATCAATTTTCTGCATAATTCTGCAAGTCCGCGTGTGACGCGTTCCTCGCGCGCAGACAAACAGAGGCGAAATCACGAAATGCGCGCGTGATGTCCTAGTCAATTTTTCCAATATATTAAATATTTTGGTTTATACAATAGTAGTGGAGACAGTTCTATTTAATTTAGCAAACGAAAGTGTACAAATGTACCTAAAGATATCAATCCTCAGGGCCCCAGTTATACAAAATATATTGTACGTTGAACTTCTTATCTACTGACTCTGACTTTACTGGCTATGAATCGACTGAACCTTTCCTTTCTGAAATTGTCTGATACCTGCTAAGACCCGTAGACAAAAATATATACAAGACACAGAAAACAAATGGGAGATAAGAACACACTATACACACTATTTCAATGGGAAAGCAAGACTTAGAACTTATGTATAAAAAGGCATTCACATGCATAAACAGATCAACAATCACACATAGATAGATTAATAACCTTATATAAACAGATCAACCACTCTCGCACTCGTGCATCTAGAGTTCTACATTCCTACGTGGCCACACAGCTTCCAAGAATGGCATAAGGGCCCCCACCTTAGCCATTTCTCCTTTTATAGTCAACAACTCCTCAACAACCTTCTACCGACATGTGGATAGGTCAAGCCAGTTATCCATCCCTCTATCCTGCTCATCGTACCCCTAAGAGTGCATCCCTGTTCCCCCAATTTCGACGTTAGGAACAGGTGTCGGGGCGGCACTCGGGATCGGCACTATGGATAGTGATATGACAGTACCCCGTCAGGATAATTAAGCTATCTGATCGTCCCAACACAGTGGCTGCCAAACCACTGGTCACCTAGGAGCCTTGTCGGACTCAAACTATCCCCAAGGACCGACATGTCCTGTACTCTACGTATCGTGCCCGCATTCTGGCACCTGGCCTCGTGCACAACTTATGTACATGGCGGTGGATTACAGCACAATAATGCATATGAAACCTTCCCTCGTAACGTTTCATTATTCACCATTTCACTTTAATGTTACAGGCTCAACCATTACTAATAACACAACTCGGCCTGCACTCATCAGCTTTATTAGCTCAACCAGCGCTAACCTCTTAGCTCATCTTTTATCATGCTCTATCAGTCTCAGCTTATCAATTTACTGTTATTTCAGCTATTATTAACAACACATCATAGATAACATGCTCATCATATGCTCACACACATAGCATTATTTAATAACTTAGCATAAGAAGAACTACTAACACGTACAACACAATTGTTAGTACAACATTATATTAATTACCAACTAGTATCACATAGGTCAACCAACACGTCACTTATATCAACCATCCTTGATCAGCAATATGGATCAACCCTAGTGTCGCTCAGGCGACCCACTACAGTCATATTATTAACCAGCATATCCTCAATCAATCATACAACCATAAGCAATTATACAGAATCAGCATCACATCAATCAACATCCATTCATCAATATCAACAGATCATTTTTATGGTTAATAGACCTCTGATAACTGTCCTCAGCTATCACAAGTCATAGCCCCTCTCTTGAGGTGCTGCTGTTATCAACCTCTAGTAGGGCTTAGGTCACCTTGCGCCTAGTTATACACTTATTCTAATCCTACAATCTCTGGTGGATAGGGTTCAGATCTCTCATACCTGGCTTAGAAGACCATTACAGTTGTTGCCACTCTCTGTATCCTCGCCGCTCCTCGCACTCCTACCTCTAGACACTCCTACCTAGCTTACTAGGCCATTCTCAGCCTCCCCTCTCATAGGTTTACCTACTAATGGGCTTTCTAATACACAAGATCCTCTCTTTGAGGCAAGTGCAGAGCATACTTGCTCCTTAGTGGCCCTCTAAGTCCCATTCCCTTTCTCAATCTCAAGGATTACTTTCTAAGGGTTTTCTGATGTGCTAGATCCTCTTTAGAGGTAAGCACAAAGCATACTCACTTCTTAGAAGTCCCTAGAGAGAGAAAGCTAGAGAGAGAAGAGGATTTGGGGCGATTGGGAATGGAGGGGTGAAGGGGTATTTATAGTGGATTTTGAGTGGATCGCGTCGCGATCAAAATACACATAAATCTCATCGCGTCGCGAGCTGAGACACATGGCACACATCGGACGAGCGTGATCACCGACTTACCCACCGCCATTCATCGCGTCGCGATGTCTTCCTTTGTTTTCTCCTTCGCGTCGCGATGGACCATTTCCGGAAATGTCTAGTTTCTTTCGTTCTAGAAAATTCTAGGGCATTCTACGTTCTTCCAGGGGTTTCTAGACTATTCTTAAGATTTATATTTCCTTTCTAGGGTTTCTAGGTTCCCATTTAAGCCCATTTTATCTCAAATTAACGTTTTTAACACACGTTTATCATTTAATCACCAATCTAATTATATTTAGAATATTATTTACGATTATTCGAAAAATTAGGATGTTACAGCACAGGACGTGCGTGCAGTGTAGGAACGCGCGTGACGCGCGCCCTGTCTTCCAATTTATTTTTTTTAATTTCCAAATGCTTTTAGGGCTAAAGATACTTGATTTTTGGCATTCTAAATCTTGGAAAATTAAGGTTTGATTTAGTGTTCTCTATCTTTGATTAAGAGGGTTTCAACCCTAGTTATGATGCAAGGACAAATGATATGAATTGTTTAATAGTTCGTACACTTGAATAGACGTATGAGTAATGCATTGATTGTTGAAATTGTTTGTGCATACGATGTTTATCAGTCCAGATCGCTAGAAGCACCGGCGGTAGGCCCGTCAGTCTGGATTTCAATTCGGCGGCGGGGATTCCCTTGGTTGTTGCCCATTTAGAGGGATCTTAACTCAATTTCAATTGAGGCAAGGGGGTACATTTCCGGATTCTTTGTGAATGATGTTGCATTGTTAATAATGCTTTATGATCAAATTATGAAATCATGATGTTTTAAGTAAAGTGACGGTGAGGGGTCTGTGAATGACTCACTATAATTTTCAAATCTCATTATTTTCCATTTAATGTTTTCAGATAAGCAGGTTCATGGCGACTGATTGAAGCTTGGAAGAATTTATTAGGAGCCAATCCTTTTATCTTGTGTTTATGTAATTTCCTTTTGAGGGTTAGGAACTTTATGTAAATTAGTGACCTAAGACTTACGTAATGTGTATTTTGAAATACATTTCTACGGGTTGTGTTCTCATGAATATGTAACTCTTATGAATCATGACTTGTTTGGTAATAAAGTTTTAATTTATCCGCGTTTTTGTATCATAATTGGTTTAATGACTATGATTCGATATAAATTGAATTACGGGCGTTACATTGTTGATCCTGTTGAAATGCATGCAAGCTGCCATCGAACTTCACATTACAAGCAAATTGAAATTACACATAAAAGGAAATAAAATCCCAAAATCCATTTCCTGGGGATTAAACCCATGTATTAGCATCATTTAAAAGGTAAATTTACCACTAGGCCAAATTAACAATTTGGTACTTATAACAGAAACAAATTATACATACCTTTATTATTAAATTTATAACAATATATAAAGGGGATATCCACTTTTGGTGTAATCCTTTTTCTTTACCAATTATGCCCTTACTTTTAATTTTGAAAATTTTAAATTCAAATAACAATTAATACAAAATAGGTAATTGCACATGTTGGTAACCGCAAAATAAAAGATATACGTGAGCATCCATTGTTAACCATTCAACTTTGGGAACCATTCAATTTTGGGAAAGAAAGGGAAAATCCCTCCACCACCCCTCTGAAAACGTGAAGCCATTGAAGAGAGGCCACAATGTCGGCCTTCTTAACAAATCCCCCCTCTACCACCCCTTTCTCATCCTTCTTTCTCTTTAGTTTCACATTACCCATGGCAATGGGACTTACGATGGTTAATGACTTGTGGTTATCTTCTCATTTCTATTGCATTGTTTTGCTGCAGATGGGTCACATTTTAACCGATTTTTGGTGAGACGAGTGGTTAGAAGAAGAAGAGAAAAGAAAAAGTAAAGTTGTGTGGATGGGGCTTGCTGATTAATTTCATTCTCAATGCATTGCAATGTAAGTATTGTTTTCGTTTTTTGTCCTCCTTTTTCCTTTCTGGCTTTGGAATTCTATCAGCGTTTATACATTCCATTCATTAAACTAGAATGTTACTTTTTTTTCTTTTTGTAAACATGAAATGAAGGAATTTGCTTCTTCATTGGTTTGGAAAATATTTGCGATTTTGATTATGTATAACTCACAATGTTCACACTAACAGTGATTTACTCACAATGTTTAGCCTGATTACATTCTCTTCTTTTAAGCTTTTTTTTTAAAACGTTATTAGTTAAGTGTTCCTCCATCCTCCTTTTCCTGTTTTTTGTTTAATGATTTATTTTATTTTATTTTTGATAGGATTTGGGTCAATAGATTTATATTTCAGTTCATGAAATATTGTTTCATTTTAAATTTTTCATATTCTTCTTGCAGCTCCAATGACAAACCCACTCTTGGGTAAGTTATTTTCTCCGTTAACGTTAAGGTAGCCGATAATACCACTTAATCTATGTATGTCATTAGGGTTGATTTGGTTGGAAGCAAGGCTTAAACTTTAAGGTCTTTCTTTAAAAAAAAAATTGTCTGTGACAGAAAATGGTTGTTATAGGCAAAGTTGGAAGTTTGAAAATGCAAGGTGTGTACTCAGATGCTACCCTTTGGTGGGTTTGTTGATGTCATTGATATTCAGCAGCAAGATGGAAGTTTGGAAGCATGCCTTCGTGTGTTCGGTTTGGTTAACTTCAGGATGTTCTTAAACTTCAAAGGTGCTGAAATAAGTTTTAATGGCATTGAGGCCAACTTTCATATGTATCTCAGTGATTCATATGAATCTTATTTTGTGAAGGGGGTTGATGAGGACAAAAAGGATGAGTCAAATGGGGAGAAACTCAATTAGATAAATGTAATTTTAGAAAGCGAGTGTTTCTCCGAATAGTTTTAGTACTCATAAACGATAAATATAAACATGTTCAATGTCTATATATTTTAGCATTGTTTTTTTTTTGCTCTATGTACCATTTTACGATCTCCTTCATCATGAAATCTGTGTTTTGAACCTCTCAATTTCTCAAAAGAAATTGAGAGTTCCATTATTTTTTAGTGTATAAATGCAAATAAAAGCCTAATAAATGTCACTCATTTTAAAAATGTGTCTTTGTGCATCCAAAACTATTGTAATTGAGCCCTCAATTTCATTTAAGAAATGAAGAGGGTTTTTACTCATTAAAAAGTGGGTTTGTCATTTTTTTTCGCAGGTTTATTTCACCTAAGCTGAATCTTTCCAATAAAAAATGCTTTTGAGAAGTTCATTCCTCATAGTTTGCTTATTGTTTTCAATGCATGTTACAAGGATTAAACTCTACCACATCTACTTTCTTCTGAAAACATGAAGGTTCATTTAGTGCTTTATTCTTTTTTTCCAGTATCTATTTTTTAGTTACTCTCTATTCTTATTGTGTTCTAACTATTATTCTTCGTCCCCTTCCTTTTGTTGACAGTGAGAGTGCGGCGTCAATTGAAGTGATGAACGGGTCTTATAATTTTGATGTTTTAATGGATGGAGTTCGAAAAGTGAAATGATGCTTACAATAATAATTGAAGTTTAAAGACTTGAGACAAAGTATAGAAAGTTTAAGGTGATCTGTACTTTTCCCTTCTCTGCCTCCTTACTCCAATAAAAAATGGAAGACTAGAATATGATATCTTCTAAAATTTAAGAGTAAGTAAAAGAAAGAGGAAAAAGAAAAGTAAAGGACAGAGAAACCCTATACCATAAAATGGAAAACCAAAATCGCAATCCCCTCCAATCTTTCTGAATATTCACTGCCTATAATCCTTTTAAACCCTTTTTTTATAAGTAAAATCTATTACTTTCCTTACAAAGTTATAAAGTTGACTTTTGGTGTTGCATTTTGTCACTGTTTTCAGCATTATAGCATACCTCATATGCTTGATTCTTGGTCCTGGCGATTAAATCCACAGACTTCCATATCTTGGTTGAATGGTTTTTCTGCTGTGCCTTTATTGTTCAAGTTCTTACCCGTATAAATAGTGTGTATCAATGCCCAGGATACATGTTATAATTTCAATTCATGAAGATGACCAAGAAAACACATGTATTCTGGGCATGTAACCCTATTTAGCATCATAACTTTTTTTTATATAAACTAGCGGAAAGACAGGCACTACCGTGTCCGTCTGTCCACTTTTTCTACTGTGCCAATGTGTGTATGTATTTTATTGTGTTTCGTAAGTGTGAGAAGAGCTTAAGACTTCTTTTTTGTTTTCAAAATTGACTTCTTCATTTTATATTAGGACTTTTTTTTTTCCATCTTTCCACTCAACCCACTGGTAGGAAAAGGGTTTTTGCTACCTTAAAGATTTTAGGAACAGTGCTTGATATCTTATGTACTGTTGTGTCTTCAATAACTCCAACATTATAATTTCCCTTTTACAGAACTGGTCCAATACTTCCTTGATGTCTAAGTTGAAGCATATTGCTGAGAGAATGAAGCTAACAGACTTGACCATAGGCATAAGTGCTTTTGCATGACTAGAAGAAGAAAATAATGCATAGCCTTGCCTCAGAAAAGGTCTATACTAGCTTTGCTTTGTATTTTTTATTGATATTGGTGTCATTTACTATTTTCTTTATTGAATTTTATTCATAAAATTTCTTCCTCCTGTAGAGCTTAGTAACATCACACCATCATATGAACAAAAAGTGGTTCAACAGCATGTCACTCGAACCCTTAGAAATATTGTCTTCAAAGGTTTGACATTGTTCAAAATGTGGTTTGACATCGTTCAAAGGTCTTCAAATGGGTTTGACATTCCAAGTTTGTGATTCACTCCTTCAGTTACAATTTTAAGTGCCATGTGGGTAATTGTGATTTGGTTATTTGGATTAATGTTATTTTTTTTAGCAAAATTTATTGATGTATGTGAAGTTGTATTGCGGTTGCAACTTGCAAAGGAGTAGTGCAAGGGAAACCATGTTTTGTTTCCTTTAATATTTGTCACTGTTAAACAATTTAGTGGCAGAAATATTGAGAGTTATATACTTGCATTCATATTAAAACTGACAATACACAACAAAATTGATAGGGAAAAAACATATCAATGAAATATATTACACAATTATTGGAATAGGGTAGATCAAAACATGTTTTTCTCACTCTTTTTGTTTATTGGTTTTAGACAATCATCTAGACACAAATACTAAACAATCCTAATTATGAAAGTTTATATCCACACACAACTATCTTCACAACAATTATCTTCACAGATAGATGAATAACAAAAGACAATGATTTTAAAACCCAATTTCACATGCAATCAGAAATTTACAAAAAAAAAAAAAGAAGAGAAAAGAAGTATTGCTCTGAATGCTGAAGCCAATTAAGGCCTGTTTGTTACGGCTTAAAAAAGTAATTATGTTCTAAAATAATCTAGAGATTATTTTTTATAGATTTTAAAAAAATCAGAAGCTAATTTATGTTTGTTTAGGATCATAAAAATCATTTTTTCAGCTCTTATGAATGAGAAGCTACTTGTTTCAGCTTTTCATTTTTACCCTAAAAATTATTTTAAAAAAAATTATTTTCTAAAAAATCTGAAACAAATACAATTAAAATTAAAAAAATAATTTTTAACATAAAAAAAATGATTTTATTCGGAAAAAAGCTGTAACAAACGCCCCAGGTTTGGAACTAAAGTAAGCCCCTTTTTTCTCAAAAGTTTAACTACAGGCAAAATTTTGGTATTCTTTTTTTTTTTTGGTACAAAATTTTGGTATTCTTTATTAGTCCCCTATTCTCTTGACATGCAAAATTTTAAGGATCCTAAATGATTAAATTGAATAAAAAAGTAAAATACACTAATTGATTAATTTTTGCAGTACGTGACTACATAAAGGGACTAACCCACTTTATATGCAAGGGCTTGATAGTGGCACAATAAAATAACAGAAACTCATTTATCAAAAAAAACAAAAAAAAAAGAGAAACTTATGTTTATGAAATCTGATGAAATACCCAAAATACATAATAAAATCTCCTAAAACTAACATTAAATAATAAATCACGTTAAAATAATACATACTATAACGCAATAGAAATACGGAAAGACGTAATCAAATCTCCTAAAACTAACATTAAATAATAAATCACGTTAAAATAATACATACTGTAGCGCAATAGAAATACAGAAAGACAGACACAGGAGTGTCCATCTTGCCGCTAGTAATTTATAAATTTAATACAATAAAGAAACTTCGGGCTGGTTTCTTTTAGGTTCCACTAAAATAAATCAAATTGAACCAATCGGTTGTCAAAAAATGAGATCCAAAAAAATTGGTTTTAATTTGTTTTAAGTTACTTTGGATCGATTTGCGCTTTCCTTGGATCGTTTTAGATCTAAATATCCATACTCACAACTCCCACAAAAGTGATTGGACCAACAATTATTTAGCCCAATTTGATTTGCTTCGATTGGTTACGGCCCAATCCGCTTAAAATTAAGGGGTTACTTTTTACACCCTCCCTTTTTTTTTTGTCATATACCCCTTCTCCCTTTACTAAATTTTTCATAAATTGTCCTTCCCAGAATATTATCTCAAGACACCCCTCCCCCTCCCTCCCCTACCCCTTGCCTCTTCCCCACCTTACCCATTTCCCCATTCCAGAACAAAGCAACGAATAAGCGAAGAAGGGCAATGGTTAGGACAGAGTGACATGTTTTGGGTGGCTGCCTGCCAATGGGACTAGTTGTCAACGACAAGACCGATTGGCACGTTGGCGTCCTCCTCGTGCAATGGAAACGCCCAGTTTTGACAGACAAATTTGACACCATATATGAGACACCGTATGACACTGTTCATGTGCGGTTAATGACTAGCAAATACTTAGTTAATTTTATTTATTACGTGGTTAATAGGTTAATCATATTTCACATATACTTTTTATTGGGTTGTAAAAAATATAGTATAAAAATGACTCATTAATCTTGTAATGAACTGAATTAACCAAGTATTTGGAAGTCATTAACTATGTACTTTTTAATGTTTGTGAAAAATGTAGTATCAAAGTAACCCAATAACCATGTAATGAACTGAATTAATCAAATATTTGTAAGTCATTAACTACAAACTTTTTTGCGGGTTGTGAAAAATGTAGTACCAAAGTAACCCAATAACCACGTAATGAACTGAATTAACCCAATATTTGCAAGTCATTAACCATGTACTTTTTAGTGGTTTGTGAAATATGATTAAGGCATCAAGATAACCTATTAATCACGTAATGAACTGAATTAACCAAGTATTTTCAAGTCATTAGCCATGTACTTTTTAGTGGGTTATGAAAAAGAATTAATTCTGTAAAAAAAATGATAATGCATTAACCATGTAATAAACTAAATTAACCAAGTATTTGTAAGTTATTAACCACACAGTAACACATGAATAGTGTCATACGGTGTCGATCGTATGGTGTCAATTGTGTGTCAAAATATCATTTCTGTTTTGGGAAATACGTATTTTGAGAAGAAAATGATTGTACGTGGAGTGGGTGTATGAAAAAAAGGGTGCAACAAGCAACCCCCAGAATTGATATTCCTTTTCCTTTCCGCACCGTTTATTGAATTATTTATTAAAAATTTTCACTTCATATGTATTTTAAGTTTTTAACTGATAATAAATAATAATATCTTAAATTAATCTGACACACATATTATATGTATCAATAAGATTAGAAACTTACACTTACAACAACAAGTAAAATAAATAAATAATAAATTAATATTTATTTGAATTTTTTTATTTTAATATTATTTTTAATAGTTGTAATTCTGATATAAATGTTTTTTTTCAGTTTTCCTTTTTTTCCCTCGATAAGAAGGGCTAAATACCCCAAAACGAACTAAAAAAGAACATGAATAAAAGAAACACAAATATTTTTTCTAGCTTTACTTATCTATTAACATTAATTAATGTATGTAAATAATAGATTTTTTAGAAAATTTAATAAATATGTATGTTAACACTAATCAATTTTTTCTATTTTGTACTGTCAGAAATTAAAAATAACATTGATATTTGATAATTAAATATTATAAATATTAATATTAGCATGACTCATATATTTTAATCCCCAATTAACAATGTCAAAAAATGAAAATATTAAAATGAATATTATTTCAATATTCAATTATTATATTTATTATTACTATATATTTTTAATTATTTATGTATTTAATTTTCAGATATTTAAATTTAAAAATAAATTTGTTCTGGTTAATTTAATAAATAACGTAAATACCATTCACAAGAAATAATATTAATTAATATAAAGATCATGTTGCGTCATATTAATTAATACTAAATAAACATATTTTAAGATTTTAAAATTCAAAATACTAGTTATAAAATTTAAAATTTTAGGATATTATATTTTTAAATTATTATTATTGGTTTTTAAACACTCAATAAAATTAAATAGCTAAATACCCTACTTCCCAAATTAAAACCAAATTACCCCACATTTTTTAAGTGAGAAGCCGGTTTTAAAGAACCCAACTTCTCACCTTGCTTTTTTTAGTTTTTAATTATTTTTAAGGTTATAAATTGGTTAATAATTTAATTTTTAATTAATTTAATTAGTCAATTTATTTTTACAGGTTATTTGTTAACTTAATTAATTAAATTGGTTAATTAATTGTTATAATTAACTTAGTTCATTAATTGTGTTTAAATAAGTAGGCATACAAATTTAGATAGTAATTTTTGTTAATTAATGTTGTTAAATAAAGGTGAATTACAAAACAATTAACATTGTAATAATAATTAATAATACAATTACAAAAAATATTTAAAATTGTTTAAAAATTTATTACAAACAAGACATTCATACATATTTTATAGTGTTACCTGGAAGGTCCGGGACGGTTAGGACATTTATTCCTACTATGACCCTCATTCTGACACATTATGCATCTTTTAGCGTGACCCTTTTCTCTGAGATACATCTCAGTACGAATACTGGTGGATTGTGGACACCCGTTGATCTCTCCACATTTCTGGATTGTGGCACACCTCAGGTCTAGTATATTGTGGCCAATATACTTCGTTGGACATTACGTTGAACTCGATCAAGATAAACATTGAAGATATTTTTCAACTAGTACACAGGAGGGGCATGCGTCATATAGTCATGAACAAATGATGAATAAGCAGCGATGACATGTGAACAGGGGTGTGTATTGCCTGAAATTTTTCACAGTCGCACAATCTTGCATTCAGGTTTACCTTGAATTTCCCTGTAGACTGCACCTCTCGTAGGTTGACCAACTCCTCCACCAAAATTTGATTGTGTCATCGGTCGAAACCAAGAACATAGTGAGAATTAGACCTTGCTCGTTCGGCCCCAATGGCCTTTGTTAGAATTTTAAAATAAACACGACTGGGATGTGATCATTGCTTTCAATTTATGTCCCTCTTAGCGAAATTATTATATAACCTATAATATGTTGCTTGGACCAATACAATGATTGGAAGACGACTTGTCCTCTTTAATACCTTCAGTATGTTTGTTTCAAGGTTTGAAATTAGACTCCCGAGAATGAATATTACTACAAAGAATGTTAATCCCGATAATGTGTTTGATAAGTACTTTTAATTCTTGTGAATGTTCTTAAAATTTATTTAATTAGAAATTTAAAAAATAAAAATAGAAACAAATGTGGAAAAATTAGGAAGGAATGGGAAGTTATAAGTTTGGTTGAGTTTTATTCTCACGGGAATATAAGATTCCCACCCTTTAATATCGGAATAAATAGTGGGGGAAATGTGTGTAAATCACATTTTCAGAAGTCAACAATACACAGGAATAGATTTCTAAGACTTAAAACAAACATGCAAATGTTGTAACATTTTGTTTTTCAGAAGATAGGATGCTCGAGTGCTTTGATTTCGTTTACAAGTGTTTACATGTGCTTGGGATCGTTTTAGAGTGTGTTTGGGTAGTTAGATTCGTCGGAAACTCGTTCTATAAGTTTCTCCATTAGTTAATCAGTTAAAGTCCTTGATTAATCGATTAACAACTTTCCACAATTATCCGGTTAAAGGTATTGTGCTAACCAATTAAATGACTGAGAAGCCTATAGATCGCATAATCTAATTTGTTTCGTTTTTAAATCAATCATGGCCTCCTTTAATCCTCTAAAGTTTGTGTTTAACTCAAGTATTCAAACCAGACATGTGTAAACACTCTATTTAAACACTTTTTAGGGTTTTAAACCTTTTACAATTACTAATTAGTCAAATGAAGCACCTTTGGTCACCTATCTCAAAGGATAAAACTTCAAACAAAAACCACCATTCTAGTCTATATTCTTCTTACTCCTTAATTCTGATTCAGATAGTAACAAGGTAAATTCGTGTGGTTCATCCCTTTAATTTGTCTGGTTCCTTCTTCAATCCTAGAATAATCCTAAAAGTCTTTCTCTCTTGATGTCTGCCATTTATGTTACAATAGAACCTTGGAGCAACAAAACAATCATTATCCTTCTCCTTCTCCTTGCTGTTCGTGTGACACATCAGGTACGAGGGAAAGTGTGATCATTCTACATGGGGCCTGAGAGAGGATTGGGGTAGTTAGGGTTTACATAATCCCTTTTAGTGCTCAATTATTTATTTTATGGGACCCTTATAGGAGCAACGTTATGCTGAGTTATTGAATTGATGTTGACTAATTTTAGTTGTTGTGATGGTTGATTTATGTAGGAGCATGAACCTCAAAGCCTATAATATTCCTATTGATGTATTTTATGCATTGTTCGATGATTATGTGTATTATATGATGAATTATGTGTTCTTGAACTTGTATAAAATACTGTGCGATGGTTTTGTGGGTTAGTGAAGGGCCAAAGACATGTTATTGAGGTTAGATTCCTTTAAGAACTGACCCGGTAACCTGGGATTAGTTCCTGCCCTATTTTTTGTTTCTCCTTGTGTTAACCGATTAAGATCCTCAGTGTAATCGATTAAGAGGCTTTAAAGAACCGTGAAAAGCTTGCTATGCAAGTTAACCGATTAAAAGGAGTTCTGAACCGTATATGATGATTTTGATGGTTGAATTGATTATGATAGCTTTGTTAATCGCTTACGTGTCTTCTGGGTTATTAGTATGCCTAAGGTGTGATTTAAATTATTAGAATAGATAGTTCAACTGATTTGATGATAAGATATCATGACTAGTCTAAGTTGTACCCTTAACTGATTAAGAAATACCAGTTTACCGATTAGATAACCTGATATGGGTTAACTAAATAAGACTTGAGTGTCAACCAAATAAAGGATCCTATAAGCAGTAAAATGTTAAGTCATGACCTGTAATTTGCTCAAGGGCTTAGTACGATTTCGTAGACTTAAGATATGATTCTTTTATGATAATTTGCGGATAGTAAGACTTATAGGCATTGATCTGTCATTTGTGAGTTTAGATCCCTTCTTCAATGACGGTGCGACTCTGTTGCTAACACTATCGATGATATGCCACATTGCTAATGTGATCTTTAATACGTCGAATTACTTTTATGTGTTGTTTACTGTTGATGGTCGTGTCTGCACGATATATGTGATTGAAATGAGATACAATTTTAAGCTGCGAGACCCGATTATGCATAACTAGTTGTGGGTACTCTCTTGTTTGGTTACTGGTGTGAGGCCCAACTCTAAGGAGTCTATTTATGGGTGCTCGATCTGAAAGACCCAATTATGGGACCCAACTCTTGAAGTAGCTCGTCCATGGGAACTAGTCTGAGGAGTCTATGACCTTGTTAAGCTCTAACGAGTCTATGATCATGTTGTATGCCTTCTTATTTTAAATAATAATATTATGATTTTTTATGGTTTTTAAGGATATCCCCATGTGCAGCTGTAGACATTAATTCCTTCGAGGATATGAAGCATAAAATATTAATATTATGCTCTTAATTGAGTTTTATTTGTTTATATTAAGCGCCTGTTTGTTTTAAATTATATCAATTTTGAGAGGAAAAAAGTTAATATAATTGAAAATCACTATTCTGGTATTTGGTTGATAAAATCTTAGTGAATAAAATTGATTATAGGAACAGTAGAATTGATTCTGATGGAAGTAAGAAGTTCCTAGTTTTTACGTTGAATAAAATAAATTGTGATTGTGAGACTCACAAAATTTTTATATTTACCCATCAAAAGTGATTCTACTTTTATTTTCAAAACAAAATCAATTATTATAAACTTATTTTTAAAATATCTTTACCAAATACAAATTAATTTTTTATATTAAATTTTTTTAAAATCAATTATTTTGAAATCAATTATTCGGAATCATTCTATCAAAAAAAAAAAGTAACTAAAATAAACAAAATTCCTTAATATTTAAAAAACCGAAAAGAATTTCATAAAGGGTACCTTTTTTTTTTTTTTTTTTTAAGAAAGGAATAAAACGATGGCGGAAGTCGTCCATTTTCACGGTTGGCCACCCCCGCGGTGACGAAGCAGCAGACACAGAGAGCGATCACAATTCACAATCACAACACAAGAAATGGCGGTAATCCCTCAGAACGTGCTCACACTGCAGTTCCTTCGAAATTCGAACTGCACGTTTCATGTTCCTAACTCTGGATTTGTGCAGGACTCTTCTGGAACGACGCTGATGGATCTTATAACGGCGGACCCAACCCCGGCGCCGGCATCATCTTCGGCATCGAGTGCGGCCGCATCTCCGGCAACAACACCGCCGTCATCTCTGCCCTCGGCGTTGGGTAAACCCGCTACGGAGAAGAAATCTAAGAGAGCCGCATTGATGCAGATCCAGAACGATACCATTTCCGCTGCCAAAGCTGCTCTAAATCCAGTCAGAACCAATATCATGCCTCAAAAGCAAAAGAGAAAGGTTCCGCAATTTCACCTCTTCTTTCTTATCACGGCAATAATTTGATAATTAATTTGTTGTGCATCGCGGATCAGTTAGATTTGAGTTCAACAACATTAATTTTGTATATGTACTTGAAAGCTTTCTGTTATTATCGACCAGAGTTTGTGCTGAAGATAATAGTGATAATGCATAATCCCGTGCGTTTGATCTTTGTTTTTGCAGCCAGTTTCATACTCACAACTCGCAAGAAGTATCCATGAACTAGCTGCCACTTCTGATCAGGTAAGCGTCGCAACTTTCTTTGCGAAATTGTGCTTGTGTTTGGACTGGAAAGTGGAAACTCACTCATCTTGTGTTTTTGATTTGATGGTAACGTGGTTTCAGAAAAGTTCTCAGCGGCAATTAGTGAATCATGTATTTCCAAAACTCGCTGTATATAATTCTGTGGACCCTTCGTTGGCCCCTTCTCTTCTCATGGTATGCTTCAATTCGCTCTAACTTGAATACTTTCTTGTAAACGTGAATTTTTGTTTCTGGTCTTCTTTGCTTCCCCCCCCCCCCCCCAAAAAAAAGACAAAAAAACCCTAGTATGTTCTGTAATTCTTTTTACATGTCAGATTAAAATCTGTCTTTCCCCTGGGTGCTTCTTTCCATGCCCATGGTGTACCTGTGGCAATTCATGTTTTTATTGGGTGGACCTACGCTTGATTTGCATGTTCTATGAAATGTACAATATAACAGCATACTGCATTTTCCTTATGGAATTTGTTTATCCTTGCTTAGTATGTTGAAATGATCATATATCTTTGTCATTGCTCTGTAGCTTAATCAGCAATGTGAAGATAGAAGTGTCCTGCGATACGTCTATTACTACCTGGCCAGAATTTTGTCTGACACTGGTTCCCAAGGTTTGAGCTCAGGTGGTGGGATACCCACTCCTAACTGGGATGCTCTGGCTGACATTGATGCAGTTGGAGGTGTTACTCGAGCTGATGTTGTGCCACGAATAGTAGAACAGCTTAGTGCAGAAGCCACGAATGCCGATGTAGAATGTGAGTGCCAATCATTTTTTTTTGGATGGTTTATTAAACCTTTGACGGCATCTAGGTATAGCACATATATATGTTGTTACCTTGATTTTAAAAAGAGCTATTGTTGCTCTTGGGCTGTTAATTTGAATTTCATTCTATGTAAAACAAATTACATTGAACTCATACGGAGTAGCTGAATTCCTTGTTTGTTGTAGTAATTTTGTAAATGGATTTTCCCGAAGATGATAAAAAATTTTAATCAATAAGCTTTGGCATTTTATATAATGACAAGGCATTTGTTCTTTCTTATTTGGAGTCCTTTACATAAATTACATTTTAAGCACTTGGAGAACTCTCCCTTAAAAGCTAGCTATTAAGGGGGAAAAACCAAATCACTTAAATACTCCACCGAGCATCCCATACTACTCGATATGGGACTTAGGCACCCCATAATACCCAATTTCCTATCATAGCACCGCCCCTGAGAGCCGACGTCGATGGCGGCTGCACTCTACAACACTTCACTTGGTGACACTTCACTCAACGTTTTTGTTGGTCAGAACCCTCCGTGGGTAGCCTTCTTCAAGACACCGGCAACCAGCTCTGACACCAATTGATAGGAGCTAACACAGTAACTGAGAGAAATAGAAACACTCTCTGATATTAAGACTGAAACAGAGGATAATTCCTCAATATTCAATGAAACAGTGAGTACAATGGATGGAGATAAGTCTCCTTGGAAGAAATGGAAGCAGAAAAATAACTGATATTCCAGATGGAATATCCCCTACTGATGGGAGAGAAACCCCACAATCAGTCCCACTCACTACTCCACACCCAACGTGCCCCCTCTCACGGTTACACCCTCCCTATATGCATGTTTCCCCCTCTCTCTCGCTGATTCCCACACCCCTTTCCTCCACTTCCCTAATGCCACCTGTCCAATTAGTTATTCCCTCATTCTGCTCATCATTGTTGCCCTCTTGATCCTCTCGTGTCATCACTGCCTCTGTTCCCTTTTTACCCCTCCTTTTATACACATGTTTATATGGTCTATCACATTTGTGAAGGGAACTAAAGTTGGGAGAGATGGGAAATTACTAGGTTCATGGCGATGTAGAGTTTTGGATAAGTTGTTTATGGTGACTCAAAGCATAAAGTGAGATTGGCACATCAGAGGGAGGAAAATTAAGAGTAATGTACTTTTCCGTTCAGAAGGGAATGTCTGGACTTGGTTGACATTATGTTCTGACTAATAAAACTGGACATGGGAAGTAAACTGGCATGCACCCTTTTATGTTTTAACTGTGGAACTCTGTAATCCATGAGAGAAAGGAGGAAAAAAAATAGACTCTCAATTTAAGTTTTCTTTTAGCAATTGTACAATGATATCTAGTTTGCATTTAACAAATTTATTATTTATTTGGAATTGATGAATGTTTAATTCTGCACCAGAATTACTGGAAATTATAGTTTATCTTGAGAAAATATATTTCTCGTATGCCTTTGATTTGTCTAGAATTTTTTTTAATGAAGCTTCGTTTGCTAAAATTAGGGTAAATGCAATCAGTATTTTGGATTTTGAATTTCAATATATATGTCCATGTGGTGATATTGTTGAACATGCAGCAATAAAGTATAATGGTATATGACTGCAAAGATGATATAATTATTACACATCCAGATTACATCATTGTAATCTTGCTGATAGATTGGATTTTTTTTTTTTTTTTTTTTTGGGTAAACATGAGTTGGACTTGTTTGAAAATTAAATTGGCCATATTATTGTTAAACATAGGTTGTTGAAGTATGCCTTCCATTTTGAGATAATGTCTTGATTCCTGTTCAACTTGTATTTTGAAGTTCATGCTCGAAGACTGCAATCCTTGAAGGCGCTTACATATGCTCCTTCAACTAACTCTGAAGTTTTGTCCCGGTTGTATGAAATTGTATTTGGCATACTAGAAAAGGTTTGTGCTTTCCTATTATCTTTTTAATGCATATAGGATATTGACTTTTACACATTTATTTTTAGTTATTCTTGGAGCCACCTCGACTTGGGTCTTTGGTCAGAAAAGGGGGACCAAAATGCATGCATCTTTAAACAATGTTAGAGATGAAACATATTCTGCATTATTGTAATTGTATTTGTATGGGCTGTGCCCGTGTTTCCTTATTGTTGTGTTTGGGCCTGAAGCCCAAAGCCCAAAGCTGTAGACAGCTGTAAAGATAGTGTATTAGGTATAAGTACAGTTGATCTGTTGATCTCTTTGTAATCTGCATATTTCACATATCAATCAAAACCGAATTTCAAGATTCTCTCTGTCTCTGAAACTTTCCTTTACTTTCTCTCACTTTCTATCACTTTCCTGTTTCTAATAAACAAAAATCTTTTCCCTATACTTGATTTTGGGGGAAAAAAATTCATAGCCTCTTTATGGTGTTTAGCACTTGGCTTCTTCCAAAGAGTTCTGTTTGCGGATATGATTGGAGAGCTTCATCATTTGGATGCCATTTCGTATCTTCTGCTTTTTCAATGTAGTTTTTCTGTTTGGAGGATATGTTATTCTCCCTTTTCTCATTTCCTTTTCTCTAAAAAAAGGTTGTGAAATAATGGTACTTGAACTTTCTTCAGTTTTCCAGGTTGGTGATACTTTGCAATTTTCAAAAAAGTTCTTTTGTTTTCAATTTTCAGGTTGGTGATGCTTCGCAAAAGAAAAAGAAAGGCATACTTGGAGCTAAAGGTGGTGATAAAGAAGTAAGATCATTTACTTGAACTATTCTTTCTCTAATTTGATATATGTGTTTTAACTTAAAGCGAATGTTTTTGAATCTCTTATGGAACTGTTGCACCTTGCCATTCAAAGCTCTGCAAAATTCTTGGCTCTTAAAGATAATGTAGTGAGTGCAAGCTATTACAACAAATTTTGTCCTCTCTCTTTCTTTCTTTCTGACAATATATTCTTTTTTAGGGGAAAACAACAGATCTTGACATTGTATGAATGTTTATATCGTGTCATGTAACAAATATATTGATATCTCCCCACATAGAAGTTCCTAAATATATGTAAATCCCTCTCCCCCCATCCAAAAAAAGAAGATAGAAATGATGCAAGTATAAAATCCAAAAATAGGAGATGATGCATGAAAAAAGCCAACCCAGGGGAAAAATGATCCGAGAAAGGAGACTTTCCAAAATCCAATTGGCAACTCCTCATAAGATTAAATTTGAGAGCCATTAAGGTCCTGCTGTGTGAGAAGAGGATGAAATAGAGGTATAACACTGAGATTAATCTCTTCATGTACTGAATTGTGTAGCATAGTTCTGTGTCTTTGAATACATTCTGTTTTAAGTAAAGCTTGATGGTAGAGCTTTTGACCAAAGGCTCTTAAATATTTTGCAGAATAGGGTTTTCCTAGCTTCCTTATGGATTCTCCCTGATTGACTCTGTTGGGGATTTTCCTCATCAAATATTCAATGATTTCGAGTCTAACATCTGTAAATGAAAAATAATCTTGCTAAAAGGAGGAAATACAGTGGCCCCAAAATTCTTGATATCTAGTACAGAAAATGCTGCATCTGAATCACCATCTTAAAGGGTCTAATAAATTTACTTTTTAGAGCCGTTGTTCATTTTTGGGGTTTGATTTCATTTCTACAATGATATCCTATCGCAGATCTCTGCACTTTTAATTTCTCGTGGATTAATTTATACCAAGATTTATCATTATCTGCAAACATTTTATGCTCAATTTTAAATTGTCAAATAGAAACATATATTAATTTAGTGAGCAATCCTATTTATGTTTGGTTATATGGTTGATCATATAGTCTATCATTCGAGGCAATCTACAATATGCTGCCTTGAGTTCCCTGAGAAGACTCCCTCTAGATCCTGGTAATCCAGCATTTCTGCATTATGCGGTACTAGGGTAAGTTACTCTTATATCTTACATTTACTAATTATTGTCTGGAGCTTTTCTTTGCAACATGCAGATGAGTTTTCTTCTGCATATCACATGCATGAGCTTCTTTATGTTAAGTGTTACAGAATTGTGCTTTCTTTACTATTTTGTGGTGCATGTGGCTTGGGCATAATAGGAGACCTACATGCAGATATTCTTAGGGAGAGGCCTTTTTTTCAGGCTTCTGTGCATGTTTCAGCTCATGGCTTAGGCCCTAGAGAATCTACAACCACCAACCTTAACCCACCGGGCGGGGTTGACTGCATAGATCAATCAATGTTACTGGGCGCTATCAAAAACAAAATTTCAATGAAACCATCTAAAAATATTGCCTTACTGGCTTAATATTTATGGAACTTCCCTTCGTAACTTGCTTCTTTTTGGGATAGGTAATGAAGAGTTAAGTAATGCCATTGTTAGAATGGGTATGATATCAACCTTGGGGTCAGTGTTACTCTTGTGGGTCCTTAGAATGGGTGTGCTATCAGGGTTACTCTTGTGGGTCCTTAGAAATTCATTTTGAAATTATAATCTTCCTTTATGCCTTGCTCTCTCTGAGTGTTGAAATGGCTTCTGGTTTGGTTTTTCAGATGATGTATGGCAGGGTCAATCCTCTCTTATGGATCTTTTTCCTTGCTTCTGTCACGTCTCTATTTTGCATCATTCTTCAAGCTGAATTTTCTTTACCCTACTGAAGGATCCCTTGAAATTTCTACCTCTTTTGGAATGTTAATGATTAAGAGACTATTGAGATTTTTGGCTGATTATTGTTGATATTTGTTAAGATCACATATCAGCTAGGTATATGGCCAAATTACTCGTTCTAATGACTTATGTCATCCTTTAAGCTAGCTTTTAGAGGTTTAGTTAGGCCCAACCGTTTCCAATTCTAATTTGGTATCAATGCCTATCCTAGACATGATATTGGGCCACTTGCAATTGTCTAGTCCTGCAAACTTCACCCTCCAAATGTCTAGTGCTGGACATGAGGGGTTTGTGCTAAGTTCCCTCATTGGATAGGTGTATTGCCAAAGTACACCTTATAATGACTTGGATAATCCTCCTTCCTTGAGCTAGCATTTGAGTTTGAGTTCGTTCTCAATTCTAATAATATATACCTTGCTAGTATTCTGGATGCTCAAGCATGGACTTTAGGTTCTGTTGCCCATAGGTCCTTTATTTCTTAGTTTTAGCAGAGCTTTTCCCTTTTCTTTGAAGGAAGTATTGATTTATCAAAAAATAAATTTAAATTATTATTTGTTTTTCAAATTTTAATGTCATTGTCATTTGTAGATTTTTCTTTGTGTGTGTTATAATTGTGAGGTATGGCTGATAGGGCCTCCCATATTCTTATTTGGGCATTGCTTTTACTAGGCTTTGCAATTGTCCTTTGTAAAATAATAATTCAATCCCAAGTCTTTATGTTCTGGATGGTCTAGTACTTTCTAGGGAGTTTTCACTGATTAACTATTATCATTATTATGTTAATAATTGGTAAACCCTGCATTTGCTTTTGCTTTTCTGTGCTCTTGAGGGGTTTAGTCAAGATTTTAAATTGCAGTTGCATTGCGAAGAATTGCAGTGAAATACGGCTGATGTGACTGCAATCATGGTCACGTTGCGATTGCAAAGACATTGAAAACCTTGATGTCGTGGCCTAAATTGCAAAGATATATCTGCAATATGGATGGTAGGATTTGGACCTTGACCTTGGATATAGCAATTCGAAGAAGATGAGAAAATGAGAGAAGAGGAGAAACTGAGAGAAAACAGAGAGCGCTTTGGAGAGTTTTGAGGAATTTCCTGATTTTGTTATATGAAAGATGAAACATCACAAAAGCTGACCTCAGTGTTTATAGAGGTCAAATCTGACCAGCTGTCAGTTACTAAACTGTCTCTAACAGAAGATAGAACTAAACAAATAGAAGATACTGGACGCTGTTACATTTTGACACATAAGCAGGCAGCAAACATAGGCAATACCATGCGAAGACACATCAGCAGATACAACAAAATAGAATAAGAGAATTTCAGCAGCAGAGTATTATGTAGTCTAACCGGCCAAACAGTTGAATATTGTTTGTGGTTTTGTAAATCTTTTTTGAGAATCTTGTTTGTTCCCCAAATAGTTGAATTTATCAAAGGGGTTTGCATATCTGATTTATTGTACAGCTTTGCAGCATTCTTAATTCTATCTCTGTTTTCTTCTTGCTCGTTTTCTTTTTCTCTTATGGGGGATATCTCAACTTCCCCTTTGTTATGGTTTCCCTTTTTTTTTTTCTTCCTAATAATAATGATTTTTTAAATGAAAAATAGTTTTTGACTTGTTGTTTTGCTGCCTGTGTGTGTCTGATCTGTTTCTTGAAATCAGAAGTTGATGATAATTTGTTTTTGCATTATTTGGTGCTCAGTGATTAAAAATGTATATAGGATAAAAAAAAACATAAATTCAAGTATATTTCATTGGTTGTTTCAATTTTTTTGGAAGAACAGTAATAGTGTTATGGAGATAAGTTTTATTTGCAATGGTTTAGTATCTCTCTAGTTAAAGGAACACTGGATTCTGGAAATTTCAGGAGCCAGGGCTTACAGGAACAGGATTGTTCGTGGCCTCTCTTTGTTTGAGCAATTTTGCGTATTTCTTTTTTTATCTTTTGACGCTGGCATTGACTTTGCATAGTTTATTAGCTTTTGCATTTTTCTCTTCCTTGTTTCTGGTTTATATTCTCAGAACTAAACAGAGTTGACTTCAGGATTTCATCTGCTGATCCGGTTGCTGTGAGGCATGCTCTGGAAATTGTTTCTGAGATAGCTGCAAGGGATGCTTATGCTGTTGCAATGGCGTTAGGTAACAGTACTCATCCTCATTATGATATGCAAGGGACCCTTACATATTCTTTTGCAATTAAATGTTAGAAACAAATTTCTCCATAGTTTACTATCTAATGCTTCCTTGGTATTCTTCTGCAGGAAAGCATGTGCAGCCTGGAGGTATGGTTATTGGATCTTCAGCATGTCTTGCTTCCTTTATTTCCTTTTGTTTGTTTAAATATGACTTTGAATGTGATTTCTTCTTTATTCAGTAAAAACCAGTAGTTATGGATCAAGAGCCAGTTTTCTGTTGATAAAATATATCAAAGCACCTGCATTACTTAAGATTTGTCTTGCGATTTTTTTCTGTGTATGTGGAGAGGAACTGAACATTACTACGGGTATTTAATAAACCATAGGGTTAAAACACATGGAAAATGTATGCGTACTCAATTGCCGAGTTTTTCTGTTCTAACCTCTTGCTTCCATAGTAAGAAATAAGGCTTTGTGGAGTTTGATTACTATATTTATGTTGCTGCACAGAATTAGATTGTTTGGTCATGGTTTTTTGGTGTATGTTGCAGGGGCTTTACAAGATGTTCTCCATTTGCACGATGTTCTTGCTAGAGTTTCCCTAGCGAGGTTATGCTGTACAATATCGAGAGCTAGATCTTTAGATGGTTGGTGTGTTTAAAAACTTGTGTTGGTTAATGAAAATTGATACTTGGGAAGTTTGTGATAACTAAATTTCTGTTTTACATGCATGTACAGAGAGACCAGATATTAGATCTCAGTTCAATTCAGTGCTCTATCAACTTCTGTTGGATCCCAGTGAGAGAGTCTGTTTTGAGGCAGTTTTGTGTGTACTTGGAAAATACGATAACACTGAGAGGTGTGATTTGTATCATATAATGAGTCTCTATTCTCTCCTATGTAACCATAAAATATTTGATTGGCTAAATTATAAATTCTTTGATAGTTTTAACTGTCTTTTCATTGCGTGGGTTGTAAACCTATCATGTTTACATTTTTTAGGACTGAGGAGCGTGCTGCTGGGTGGTATCGTTTGACCAGGGAGATTCTCAAGTTACCAGATAAACCATCAAAGGAAAGTTCAAAAGACAAATCACAGAAGACAAAGCGGCCACAGCCTCTTATAAAACTTGTAATGAGAAGGTTCGGAGGCTCATTTATTATTTTCTGCGTGCATGTCTATTTTGTCTTGTTGAATTCTCAAGTCATCAAACTTGGGTGAAGTTGAAATTGTCTAATACTTGTGCACATCATCTACTATCCACTGCTTTTCAGGTTAGAGAGTTCCTTCCGTAGCTTTTCTAGACCTGTGCTTCATGCAGCAGCTAGAGTTGTACAGGAGATGGGGAAAAGTCGGGCTGCTGCTTTTGCTTTGGGCATACAGGATGTTGATGAAGGAGCACATGTCAATACGTTTGCTGAGGCTACAGATTTTAATGATTCAGATGAAAGTACACATCCTGAAAGTAAGGTTATTTTATTTATTTAGTGATTCGTGCTTGTGTAGCATTGTAAACAAGTACTTTGTTGTTGTTGTTGTTGTTGTTCTTATTATTATTATTATTATTATTATTATTGTTATTGTTATTGTTATTGTTATTGTTATTGTTGCAAAGGTCCTTGAATATCAAATATCATTATTAGAGATTTAAAAACCAATCTTGGGCCTTCACCAAACAACTTAAGCTTCTAGGAGAGTTGATCCTTGACAATCATGGAATTTTTTTCTAGATTCTTCTGTTATTTTCTTTACGGTCTTCCCTTTTGGTTTCTTATCTTGTTCCTTTGGTTGGGTTTTCTTTTGGATTGTTACCTTTTGATTACTTTTAGAGAGAGATTGGAGTATTCATGTTTAGTGGATTTACTTACTTGGTTAGGCTGCTTGAGTGTGTATCTGTACTAGTAAACTAGGTTTACTGAAAGCATAGTACAATTCCTGTTTAATACTTCTAACACACACAATATACTTCTCTAACCCTCCTTCTCAAGCTATTTCATAGAGGTTAATCATACGTGTCTTGTTACAAACACAATCAAAATTTACCCTGTTCTGACACAGAGCTTCTATAAGTATATCTGCTAGATCTGTGGTTCATTCAGCCAGTAGAAATGAATCCTGCTGAAGTTTTTGACATAGAAAGTCCAGTGC
The DNA here is from genome assembly GCA_037113605.1 of Calophaca sinica. NCBI lineage: Eukaryota > Viridiplantae > Streptophyta > Magnoliopsida > Fabales > Fabaceae > Calophaca > Calophaca sinica. The sequence goes on from CM073734.1 coordinate 124,762,497, forward strand.
AATGTGTGTGTGTGTGTGTGTGTTTTTTTTCATGAGAAGCAAGACTTGATTGAATATAAGTGCAGCCTGATTGCCACGTATAGTTGTATAGGTCTAGTGATCCTCAAACCAATCTCATCGGGTGACATAGTATCCAGTATCCACACAAGTTCAGATTCAGTCTCAGGGATATCTCGATATTCTGATTTTGTCTGACTGGAGCACTATATTTGGCTTCTTACTCCAGAGACTAGGTTATCTCCATAATCCATTCTCCAATGAAATCACAGTATCCTGTAGTTGTTTCTTGCTTGTAGGAGAACCATTCCAAGCTGCATCATAGAAGTCTTCTACCTCAGTAGCCATGATTACTGTACAATGTGGCTAACCTAGATGCTCTCTTAAGGTCATCAGAATTTGTGAAGTAGAGTCATTCTTGGAGAAGACATGAAACTGATTTGCCATACTCATGGAGAGAGCTATGTCAAGATGCATCACTTTTACGTTAATTAAGTTTACCGACAACTTCCTATGTTGCTCTAGGCGTTGAAGCGTATCTCTATCATCTGCTGAAAGTTCCATATTAGAAATTGTTCGAAGACGTGAAAATATCTTATAATATCTTGATATTATCTTAGAATATCTTGTTATCTCATAAGATTAGTCTCTCATTAAGGTTAGTTTCCATATTTCTTAATTATTATCATAATTTGTTTTCATATTCAATTAGAATTTGGAGTCTTGTAATAGAATAAAGGTTAGTGTTCAGCCTTTTTTTTTTGAAATTGTTGAAAGTGCGACATCGACTAGAGATATGGCCTGAGTGGTGTTTATAAGGCTTAGACAATTCTCACCCTACAAGTTGGTTTTGTGGGGGTTGAGTTAGGCCTTGTTGAATAAACTGAATGTTTGTGAAATGCTTGAGTGAAATCCCACTCAGCTAATCTCATTATATATACACTTCAGGGAATAAATACAATGTGAGATTTACAAGAACATTAATGTGGTTCTGGTTCCTAAGTACATGAATGGGATTTACTAGGGAAATGAGTAGCTATTGTTTCCTAGGTGCATTAATAACTGTACATATTCCGACACTCCCCCTCAAGATGGAGCATATCAATCAAATGCTCCAAGCTTGGAACAAATATTCTGAATTCTCAGACCCCTTAGGGATTTTGTGAAGATGTCCGCGGTTGATCGTTAGAACTAATGATTCGGTGATGACTTCTTTAGAAAGGACTTTCTCAGGACAAAATGACAATCAATCTCAATATGTTTAGTTCTTTCATGAAAAAGCTGGATTGGAAGCTATATGTGGCTGCTGGTTATCACAAAGAAAGTTTCATTTGTTGAGTATCTCAGAACTTCAATTCCTCAAGAAGATGTTTAATCCATATGAGCTCACACGTGGCTACTGACCATAGCTCTATATTCAGCCTCTGCACTAGACCTTGCTACAACATTTTGCTTCTTACTCCTCCATGATACAAGATTTCCTCCAATAGACACACAATACCCTGAAGTAGACCACCTATCAATGGGTGAACCTGCCCAATCTGCATCGCAGAATCCGACTATTCGAGTGCTTCCTTTGTCTTCATAGAGTAGTCCTTGTCCTGGGGTCTTTTTAATGTATCTCAGGATTCGAATTACTGCATCCCAATGATCTTTGTGAAGAGATTGCATGAACTGACTTACCACTCCAACCGCAAAAGAAATATCTGGCCTTGTAATAGTGAGGTAGATGAGTTTTCCAACCAATCTGCGATATCTTTTAGGATCAGAATAAGGCTCCCCCTGGTTGGGTAGTAATTTTTGATTTGGATCCATGGGGCTATCAACTGGTCTACAGTCTAACATACCAGTTTCTTTAAGCATGTCTAATGCATAATTCCTCTGTGAGATGATAATCCCATTCTTTGACTGAGCAACTTCAATTCCAAGAAAATATTTCAGCTTTCCTAGATCCTTGGTCTGGAAATGACTAAATAAATGTTCTTTCAGCTGAGAAATTTTTTCCTGATCATTTCCTGTGATGACTATATCATCTACATAAACCACCAAGTACACACATCTATTTGGAGAGGTATGGCAATAAAAACCGAATGGTGCCGCTTCGCTGCGTTTCAATCCAAAAGCTCGAACAATCGAGCTAAATTTTCCAAACCAAGCTCGTGGGGATTGTTTAAGTCCATAAAGAGGCGTCACGGTTTGCAAACCAAGCCAGACTCCCGAGCAACAAATCGGTGGTTGCTCCATATAAATCTCCTCTTCTAAATCTTCATGTAGAAATGCATTTTTAATATCCAACTGATACAATGGCCAATGGCAAATGGCAGCTATGGCAAGAAATAGTCGAACAGAAGTAATTTTTGCCACAGGGGAGAAAGTATCACCATAATGAAAGCCACAACTGGGTATAACCTTTAGCCACTAGCGAGCTTTGAGACGATCAATCATCCATTAGGTCCACCTTTAACAACATATACCCATCGACACCCAACAGGTTTCTTGCCTGGAGGCAGAGGAACTAGATCCCAAGTACCATTATGCTCCAAAGCTTGCATTTCATCAATCATGGCTTGTCACCATCCTGGATGATCAAGTGCCTCACGAATATTTTTAGGAATGGAAACAGAAGATAAAGATGATATAAAAGAATGATAAGAAGGAGAGAGACGATGATAACTTAAGAAGTTATAAATAGGATGAGGATTTCGAGTTGATCGAGTACCTTTCCTAAGAGCAATGGGCAAATCAAGGTTTTCGTCAGGCAGGTCCGTAGTAGGGTTGACCGCTGGAGGAGGACATGATTCGATTGGTCTTTCGGTTCCTTCGATTACGTATTAGGATCACGTGGTATTTGGTATGTGATGAATGGTCGTTGAGATGCCGCAGGTGAAGGATTGTGAGGGATATTTGGAGGAGAATCTAATGTTGAACCTGATTCCTGCAAAGGAGAAAGTGATGGACCAAAATAGGGAATAGGAAAAACTTCTTGAGTGGTATGAGATTCAACTGATGATGGTAAGAAATATGGTTTTTCTTCGAAGAATGTCACATCTGCAGAGATATAATAACGATTGTGAACTGGAGAGTAACAACGATAACCTTTCTGCAATCTAGAATATCCAAGGAAAACACATTTGATGGCCCGGGGAGACAGCTTATCTAAACCTGGAGAAAGATCATGAACAAAACAAGTACACCCAAAAACACGTGGAGCAACAGGAAACAAAGGCTCTTTAGGAAACAAGATGGAGTGAGGAACTTTGTTATTTAGAGAGGAAGACGGCATCCGATTTATCAAAAAACAAGCAGTTAAAATTGCCTCACCCCAATGACGGACGGGGACATTTGCATGAAGTAACAATGTCCGAGCAGTCTCCACAAGATGTCTATTTTTCCTTTCAGCTATGCCATTCTGTTGAGGGGTATAAGGACACGAAGATTGATGGAGAGTGCCCTGTGATGTCAAAAAGGAAGAAATGGCAGAAGAAAAATATTCTTTTGCATTGTCACTTCTAAGGATCTTAATTGTCTTACCAAATTGGGTTTTAATTTCATTAACAAAAGAAGTGAAGATGGACAAAATTTCAGATCGTTCTTTCATTAAGAAAACCCAAGTGCATCGAGAAAATTCATCAATGAACGTAACAAAATATCTAAAACCCATAGAAGACACACGACTAGGACCCCATATATCTGAATGAATAACTGAAAAAGGTGAATCAGCACGACTTTCAACATGTCTAACAAAAGAAGATCGAACATGTTTTCCTAGTTGACATGACTCACAGGAGAAGGTCTTTATTTTTTCAAGACTTGGAACCATTGCTTTCAGTTTGGACAAGTGTGGATGTCCCAAACGTTCATGAAGAAGTTTTGGTGATGTAGCAGCACTGCAAATCAAAGAAGAATCAGGTTTGAGATAGTAAAGACCACGAGATTCATGTCCTACGCCAATCGTCCGACCCGTACCACGTTCCTGTATAACAAATGAGTTAGCATCAAATGTTACTGAACAATTATAAGAACGAGTAAGCTGGCTGAGAGAGATCAAATTGAGAGGACAACCAGGTATAAACAAAACAGAATTTAAGGATAGAGAAGTAGTGGGTGATACATGACCAATTCCTTTTGCTGCAACTCTAGAGCCATCAGCTAGAGTAATGAAATGAGGAATTTTTGGAGGAGAAATAGATGAAAATAAAGAAGCATTACCAAAGAATGTGATCGAGGCACTGAATCAATTATCCAAGGACTTTGATAGTTACAGTTGAGAAATACAAGCGGTAGAGTTATGAGCAACTATAGCAGACGAGGTTTGAGATTCCTTAGCGACTTTTAGCGGAGGTACTCTTGATAGTCGACCACGAGAGGAGAAAGTAGGTCCATCGCTTTTTTGAGAGCCTGAAGCCATCTTAACACCTGAGGCTGTGAGAGCAACAAGCGAGGCGTAAACACTTTCTGAACGACCAGAAACGAAGAACCAGGGACTAACCAGGGACTAAAAACGTACAGCTGAAGTGAAAAACCTCCAAAAGACACTTTAGACGTGGGACCCACAAGGTGGAAGGGGTCCCAAACAAACCAGAAGGCCGAGGCGAGTCGGAATGTAGCGGTGGCGTGGCGGAGCGATGGAAGGAAGGCTGCGCGTGGCTCACACGCGCCGGAAAACCGCTCAGACAGTGGTGGCGGGTGGCGGCGCGTCGATGGAGACACGGCGGCGAAACTTCGGGGACCCGCAGATCGGCGGCTTCCGGTTCAGATGGTGGTGGAGGTGAGCCCGGCTTCATGGCGGCGGCGGAATTCCCGATGAGCGGTGACCTGATTTGAGACTTGGGTTTTTTGCTGGACCAGATGGCGAAAAAACCCTTCTTAGAACAGAGACAAGACCTGACCTGCTCTTGATACCATGTTGAATAAACTGAAATTTTTGTGAAATGCTTGAGTGAAATCCCACTCAGCTAATCTCATTATATATACACTTCAGGGAATAAATACAATGTGAGATTTACAAGAACATTAATGTGGTTCTGGTTCCTAAGTACATGAATGGGATTTACTAGGGAAATGAGTAGCTATTGTTTCCTAGGTGCATTAATAACTGTACATATTTCAACAGGCCTAAACCCCAAATTCAAGAGAAATCATAACCATTAATAATATTAAACCATATTCAAAATTCAAAGTCTTTATTGTTTCTCTTCCCTCTTTATCTAAAACCACATAACTTCAATATTGTATCAGAGCAGTACCATCCTCCGTGACCTGTCCCGTCCCATCATTATTCCTCTTTCAAGTTCCATAATTTTTGGGGCTCTACTATAATAATTGTATTCATAATCTTATTTTGATTATCGTTGTCAACTTTCGGCCATCAAGTTTTTGTTCTTGTTGGCATATGTGGTCCACACCACTTTCTTGTTGTTTATTTGCAGCGCCGCTTGTCAAGTTTGGTTCATCGGTCCTTTATAGTTCTTTTGAGACCACTTTCAGCTTATGGGTTTCTCATTTGAGTTTGGTTTCACCACCATTTGCAGCTCTGGTGGCACCTTCAGATGATCTCCCCGAATCTGTCATTGTTTCTCCAATCCTACCTATGATTGGATGTGTTTCTTTGAAAACACTGGTTTTCTATCATTTGTGGTTTAACATTGGTTTTGTCTCACTTGCGATTTGGTACTGATTTTGTCTCAATTGCGTTCTAGCATTGGTTTTGTCTTAGTTGGGGTTTGACATGCATTTTGTCTTAGTTGCAGTTTTGCACTGGCTTTTTTCTCAGTTGCGATTAGGTATTGATTTTGTCTCAGTTGTGGTTTGGCAATGATTTTGTTTCAATTGCGGTTTGGCACTGTTTTTCTGTCTCAGTTGCTGTTTGGTACTAGCTTTTTTTGTCCCAATTGCGTTTGGCCCTAGCTTTTGTCCCAATTGCAATTTGGTCTTGATTCTTGTTCTAGATGTGAACTGGCTCTACCGATTTGAGTATCAAATTATATTATTTGGTTATTTTTATCTTCCAAAGATTATATTTATAATAACAAGCTTAAAGCTTTGTAAGCTTTAGCTCGAGGGGGAGTGTTGGAAGACATGAAAATATATTGATATTGTTGAAGTTGTGGGTTTTAGATAGAAAAAGGAGAAGAGAAAATAAAGACTCTTGAAATATGTAATATTATTGATAATGACTTGATACAAGCTTGATACAAAAGGCTAAATATTAAATAGGGATACAAGACTTCTAATCCTAATTAAATAGGGAAACTTGGAAAAAAATCACAATAATAACTAAGTAATATGGAAACTAATGTTAGGAGATAATTTAAGATACTCTAAGATTATAAACTAATCTTACGAGATAAACTACAATAATATCAAGATATTCTAAGATACTTTTTTATATTCTAACACCCTCCCTCAAGCTAAAACTTACTAAGCTTTAAGCTTGTTACAAATATACCATTTGAAAGATAGAACATAACAATCTAGGCAACGACCTAGAAGTCTTCAACCTTGCACTTCTTCCAGTGTCACCACAAAACTTGCTCCAAAAGAATCAAGAACCCCAATTTTGAGAACAAACATCGAATGCCAAAATAGACAAAAGCTTAACCATTAAGTAGAAGCAACAACTCAAGGCTTAACCATTTGATAGAAGCAAACAAAAAAACTCAAAACTGTCTTCAAAGAGGAGTCCGAAATGGAACCAAGAGTCAGAAGCAATTCCCAAATAAAACCATAAGTTGTAAGGGGGCAGTCACGAACAACCACAAGCAATTTTAAAAGATACTCTAAGATACTCTAACATATTTCATGATAGAATAATGATGAGATGTTTTTTGGAATTATTTTTTAGATATTCTAATAGCAACACTATGATTTATGCTGCTGATGTCAGTTATTTTTGTCTCTTCATGCATGTGTATAATCTATAGTGTTACATAATGATCTGGTTGATGCACGGAAAAGATAAATGGGTCACCATGTATGCTGAACTATTATCTAATCATATAATTGATACTTTGACGTAGGTATCCGAAGAACTTCTTCAATATCTAATGGAACTGCTGGCAGAGATACTATTGCGGGTATGTTGGCTTCATTAATGGAAGTGGTACGAACAACAGTTGCATGCGAATGTGTTTATGTACGAGCCATGGTGATCAAGGCATTAATCTGGATGCAAGGCCCAATCGACTCATTTGATGAACTAGAATCTATTATCGCGTCAGAACTTTCTGATCCAGCTTGGCCAGCAGCTTTATTGAATGATGTACTACTCACTCTACATGCTCGTTTTAAGGTAACTGGATTATCTCTTGTCAATGATATATCACTCTTAAGCACCCTCAGGTTTGTTCAGCAAAGCATTACTTGAAGGAGTTGTGGATATAATAATATGATTAGGATTTCTCCATGGAATTTTTTTTTGCTAATGATATAGAGATTAATTTGCTGATTGTCAGAGACCAACTGTTAGGAAAGGAGAGAAGTAAAATAGGTTAGGAACAGTTAGGCAATTAGTTAGTTAGTAAGAGGGGATTAGTTAGATAAATAAGTAAATAGGGGATGGAAGGATGGAGGGGATCATTCTGTACATTTGTTTGCTTGTGAGTGGAAGAAGAGATATTTTCTGAGTGAGAAACTTTGGGGAGAATTCTATTCTCCATCTTTTGCTCAGTTTTCAATAATGCACTTCTATTCTTTTGATTCTTTCTAATCTTTCTTCCATTTCAATTTCCCTGGGCCCCTTAACAAATTGGTTTGACTTGCTGCATCTCTCGTTCGGGAAAAAATGATGAAGAAAGGGACCAGCGATGGGAGGCTACAGCCTCTTCCATACGGTCCCAGCTATTCTAAGATCACGAAGTTTTGAATCTTGGGACTCCGACTACACTTAGATCATGAAGAAGCGTGACAGAATTGAAAATATCATGCAAATGCTATGTAAGTTGTTGAAGAGGTAGGGAATCAAACCGACTGAAGAGGAGACAAATGCACATAAGCTGCCATCACATCGAGCATGCAGCAAATAGAACACATGGATGGAGGGTGTTTAATATGACAAGTCTTGTTCTTGGGTGAAGACGGGGGAGTTGCCTGGTTTTGTTGGAAGAGACACATTGAGTTGGATACCAAAAAAAACAAGAAGGAAAGACAGAATTAAATTGACCAATGGGGAAGATGTCAGAGAAACAAGAAACAAAACCACAATCGGATTAACCATGGGAGAAGGTGCTGGAGAATCAAGAACAAAGACCAGAACCATAAAACAAAGGAAGACCCTCTGGTAGAGATGCTTGAGGTCAGGGTAGAGGAGATCGAGGTGGATGTTGCTGTGGAGAAGGTGAGCACAATGAATTAGAAGCTGAGTCTGAAAAGAACGTTGATGCAATGGTGGAGAATATGAAAATCGTGGCAGGAGAAAGTCATGAAGAAAAGAGAGTGGAAGGAATAGATAACTAATAAGCGAGCAAATGTGGAGCAGAGAAGAAAGAAGCAAGTGGCAACTTGTGATGTGTGGGTCTCAAACAGTCTGGTCAACTCACCACCTCCGCCAGAGCTGCTGGACACCAGTCCACTTGCGATGGCTCGTGGGTTGTTTTCAGAATCCCTCTGGGAAAATTGTAGTGGTGGGCATGAAAGGGATTTGTAGAAAATATATCTGAATAATATTGTATTCACTTGCATAGGTATACACACACTAATCGATGTTATATAGACTACGCTAGACTTAAACCTAATGGGCCTGAGCAATGGGCCAGATAAATAAACTAGGTTACAATACAAAAGGTAAATATTTACTTACTATTTACTCTAATTATTTACAATACTCCCCCTCAAGCTGGTGAGTGGATATCAATCATTCCTAGCTTGCAAGTAAGTTGGTTGAATCGTTCTGTAGATAACCCTTTGGTAAGCACATCTGCCAGTTGGTGTCCAGTAGGAATGTAGGACGTTGTTATCAGTCCACAATCTAACTTCTCCTTTATAAAGTGTGTCTATCTCAATGTGTTTGGTCCTGTCATGTTGTACAGGATTATGAGCAATGCTGATTGCTGATTTATTGTCACAAAACAACTTCATTGAGCCTTCATAATTCACCCTCAAATCATCAAGTATAATCTTCATCTACAATAGCTCACAAATTCCATGTGTCATTGCTCTGAATTCTGCCTCAGCACTTGATCTGACCACTACATTTTGCTTTTTACTCCTCCATGTAACAAGATTACCACAAAAGAATGTGCAGTAGCCAGAAGTGGACCTTCTATCACTTACTGAGCCTGCATAATCTGCATCAGTATAGGCTTTCAACATCAGTCTTCCGCCTCTTTTGAACAAGAGGCCCCTTCCTGGAGTAGCTTTAAGGTATTGCAAAATTCGCTCTACCGCCTGTAAGTGCCTCATCCTCGGATCATGCATAAACTGACTGACTACACTTACTGCATAAGCTAAGTCAGGTCTAGTGTGTGCCAAGTAAATTAGCTTCTCCACTAATCTCTGATACTGAGACTTGTCAACTCTAGCACTCTCCTCTTCAGTGCTCATTTTATGATTTTGCTCTATGGGAACACCTGCAGATTTACCCAAGCTTGCCAGTTTCCTGCAGAAGGTCAAGAACATATTTTCTCTGAGAGATAAAAATTCCTTGTTTTGAGTAAGCTACCTCAATTCCAAGGAAATACTTGAGAGTTCCCAGATCCTTCATCTCGAATTCTGCAGACAATTTCTTCTTGAGGAGTTGTCTCTCAACCAAGTCATTCCCTGTAATAATAATATCAACATAAACAAGAAGTACTGTTAGTTTTCCTCCCTGTGAATGTTTGAAAAAGAGGGTATGATCTCTTTGACTCTGTTTGTAACCAAGACCCAACATAGCCTTTGTAAATCTTCTAAACCATGCTCGGGGAGACTGCTTTAGCCCATACAAGACTTTTTTCAATCTACACACCTTATTTATCCCCTTGGTTGGATCAAATCCCGGTGGGATCTCCATATACACCTCCTCCTCTAAATTTCCATGCAAGAATGCATTTTTAACATCAAACTGATTAAGTTCCCACCCAGAATGAGCAGCAAGAGAGAGTAAGATACGAACAGTGTTCATCTTTGCTACCGGTGCAAATGTCTCCTCATAATCAATGCCATAAGTCTGGGTGTACCCCTTTGCTACTAGTCTGGCCTTATATCGATCAAGAGTCCCATCTGATTTGTACTTGACAGTATAAATCCACCTGCAACCAACTGGCTTCTTGCCTCTTTGCATGTCAACTATCTCCTAAGTTCTATTCTTTTCAAGAGCTTTCGTTTCCTCATTCATGGCTTTGATCCAATTTTCATCTTTAAGTGCCTCTTTAACAGATGCAGGGATTCTTGCAGAGTCAACTGCTATCATTAAGGCCTTGTGCTGCGGGGAAACATGATTAGATGAAACAAATTGAGAAATAAGGTATTTGGCACAAGACCTTTTCCCTTTTCTCAAGGCAATAAGTATGTCAACTGGATCAAGATCAAGTGTATCTGGAATAGAAGAATCAGAAGCAAAAGGGTTAATTTCAGTATTTACCTTCGGCTCAGACGGTTGGGGTTGTTTCTGGACCAGGTCGGGTTTTCCTTTCCTCTGATATGTCAAAGTTGGCTCACTAGCCTTTGTCTTTGCTGGTGCTGAAGGTGCCGCTGTTTCCTGCAAAATAGAAGGTAAAGGAAGAACAATAACAGGTGACTCAGAAACAACTAGAGACTCAGGAGGTAGTAACTCAGGAACAGGAGACTCAGAAACAACATGAGACTCCGGAGGATCAGGAGACTCAGGAGGATGATTGACAAAGGTGGTGACTCAGGAAGCCAAGGACCAAAGAGAAGAAACTCGGAATCAGATTCCAAATCACTACTATTCTCCCCCTGAAGCTGAGGACGAGTGAAGAAAGTTCATGGAAAATTACATCCATAGAGACATAATGTTTACGACTTGAAGGATGATAACACTTATACCCCCCGTTTATTGGGGGCATAACCCAAGAAGATACATCGGACAGCACGGGAATCCAACTTATTGCGGTGTTGCTTGTGGACATGAACAAATGCAACACAGCCGAATATGCGATACTCTAGACTCTGCATGATAGGGGCAGATGGGTAGAAAGACAACATAGATTGAACAGGACTGAAATTACCTAGAATTCGGGATGGAATCCGATTGATGAGATAGGCAGCAGTCAAAACTGCTTCTCCCCAATACGAGTTTGGAACTGATGTTTGAAAGAGAAGGGCGCGAGCAACCTCAAGTAAGTGACGGTTTTTTCTTTCTGCAACTCTATTTTGTTGTGTAGTATGTGGAGTATCAACACACGTTAGTTCATGAAGAATACCATTTTGACTAATAAATGAAGAAAACATATTCTCGACCATTATCAGACCGTAGTCTTTTAATGCATTTGTCAAATTGAGTTTTTATCATATGATAAAATTGAATGAACAACTGAGATACTTCAGATTTATCTTTTATCAAGAATAACCAACTAACACGAGTACAATCATCAATAAAAGTAACAAATCATCGCACACCCGAAATATTAGAAACAGGGGCAGGCCCCCAAATATCAGAATGAATAAGATCAAAAGGTTCAAAACTTCTATTACAACTAGAAGGAAAAGACACACGTTTCTGTTTGGAAAATTGACAAACATCACACTTAAAGGACTCAACAGACTCTTGCAAAAACAAAGCAGGAAACATAGTTTTAAGTAAGGAAAATGGAGGATGTCCTAAACGCTTATGCTGAAGCCAAACTTGAGAGGAAGTATGGTGAGACTGAACTGAGGAAGACAGCACCTTCAGACCATTTTCTTCAGCAGATAGAAAGTATAACCCTCCCTGTTCCTTAGCAACTCCAATCGTCCTCCCCGTGGCAAGATCCTGAAAAAGACAATGAGTAGGAGAAAAAGTTACTGTGCAGTTCAAATCCTGGGTAAGTTTGCAAATAGAAATTAAGTTATTTGAGAGTCCAGGAGCATGAAGCACACTTCTCAAATAGAAAGGGGTGTGGAGATTAATATCTCCAAAACCTACAACAGGAGTGTGAGAACCATCTGCAACAGTAATATAGGGAATACTGGAATGAGGGCTATAAGTGGAAAACAATTTAGAGCTGAAGGTCATATGGTCAGTAGCACCAGAGTCTAGAATCCATGCATCTTTAGGAATAGTACCAGAGGCAGTAAACGATCGAGAACATAGAATCTTACCAGTCATTGTCAGGGAACTAGAACTAGAAGGCTTATGCAAGGAGTCAAGGAGGTTTTGCAAGCGGTCCAAGTCTTCAGCGCCCAAGGGGTAAGGCGCAGTTGGACCGGATGGAGAAGTTGCAGGTGTGGGAATAGATGCTACCACATGTGCTTGAGTACCTTTGAAACCTCCAATACGAGTGAGGACATTGTCTTTTCCATGGAGTCTAAAACATCTGTCCTTTGTGTGCCCTGGCTTCTTGCAGTGTTCGCAGTAGCGATCCTCCCTGCCAGGCTTAGATGATCCTTGTCTGCCTGTCTTGCTGGCAGCTAATGCGGATCCTTCAGAAGGTTTGGTACCTAGCATGACACCCCGACGACTCTCTTCACCCCGCACAATGTAAAACACTTCATCAAGAGAAGGAAGGCAGTCCTTGCCCAAAATTTGCAGTCGAATAGGGTCATACTCACTGTTCAACCCAGCCAAGGACTCAAAAATCCGATCAGTTTCAATACAAGTATTCAAAGCATGCATGTCATTGGGGGTCTCCATCTTGAGAGTCTAATATTGATCCAACTCTATCCATAACCCTTTTATAATGGCAAAGTAATCAGAAACAGATATACTTCCCTATTTAGTATTGAAGATCCTGCTCTTCAAATCAAAGCGGGCAGAGAGATCCTTTTTCTTGGAGTAATTCTGACTGAGACACTCCCAAATCGCCCTGGCAGTAGCAAGAAACATATAATTCCCGCTGATCTCTGGAATCATACTGTTCCACATCCATAACATAATGAGAGAGTCTTCATTGTCCCAAGTAGGGAATCTAGGATCAGTGGTAGGAAGAGGAGTCCCTTCAATATGGTTCAATTTGCCACGACCCTTTAGATTCGTGCGCATGAATTGAGCCCAATTGAAGTAGTTCTTCCCATTGAGACGATAACTGGGGTGCAGCGATGGCAAAGCATTAGGATTCAACAAATTTGATGACTCCACAAGAGGAGGAGGTGGTGGAGGATTCTGAACAACCCCATCGCCTTCCATAACAACAGATCAGATGTAATAATCTGAAAAAAGAACAACGAACGAACGAACGTCAAATAACCCACGAAAATAAAAGTTGTCGGATCGGAGAGTGGACCCCTAAAATGGAAAGAGGAGGTGCCGATCTACAATCTAGGAAAGTACGGTCGAAAACGGAGCAAGGGAGGGCGGCGCGTGGGTTACACGCGCCGGTAGGTGGCCGAGGAGGTGGAGGCGCGTGAGGGCTCATCCGGCTGAGGGTGGCAGTGGGGTTTTTTGGGTTTGGCTCGGTTTTTCAAGGCGAGGCGGATGGTGTGGGTGGTGAGGTCAGATGGTCAAAAAAATAGGGGTGTTTGGCTCGAAACAGTGAAGGACTGTGGGTTATGGGCTGCAACAGTGTTTGGTTGGAACAAACAGTAGCGTTTGGAGCTGCAATGAAGGCAGCAAGGAAAAAAACAATCACCACGATGAAGGTGGCGGCTAGGGTTTATGCGGAAGCGAGACCCTCAAGAACGAGAGCTCTCTGATACCATGTAGATAATATATCTGAATAATATTGTATTCACTTGCATAGGTATACACACACTAATTGATGTTATATAGACTACGCTAGACTTAAACCTAATGGGCCTGAGCAATGGACCAGATAAATAAACTAGGTTACAATACAAAAGGTAAATATTTACTTACTATTTACTCTAATTATTTACAATAGGATTTGTCTTTCTCATGGCACTCTAAGCAACCTGGCCCCACTGCTAGATTCACAAGACCGTAGTGCTCATATGATGGCTGATGTTTTGCTGGTGAAGAAGAAAGACGGGCAGAATGGGTATTCTGTAAGTCTGACCTAATGGGCTAGGCCCAATTTGATGTTAGTATTTGGGTCCATGGAAAAGGGGATCGCCCAGCCTAATTCAGGCCAGACTTCATTGGGCCTAACCTAAGGCACATCTTGCCCAAACCATAATTCAGACAGGGAGCCCAATGTTTAAGGAGGCTTTGCTCAGGTTTTGATAATCCCCGCACTTGCTGATCTGGTTGTTCACTATATTAGCGGCCAATCTGACCTTTATGCAATGGTGTTTGGAAAAGTTTGGGCATCATTGGCAATGGTTGTGGTGCGGATGGTACTACTGGAAAGAGTGTATCGATGGGACCCGGAGAACACTTTTACAGTTTTACTTGCACTCGTAGCCGGCTCTTCACACTCCCAATAATGGGATCCCGGGGGAAGAGGACTTTGTTTTTCATCTACTATTGCAATGAGGAAAACTATCAGATTGCAACCTTGAGGACAAGGTTGAATTTAAAGGGGGCAGTATTGTTAAGATAGGAGAGAAGGAAAATTGGTTAGGGGCAGTTAGGCAGTTAGTTAGTTAGAGGCGACTAGTTAGGTAATTAAATAGGGGGATGGAAGGATGGAGGGATCATTCTGTACATTTGTTAGCTTGTGAATGAAAGGAGAGATCCTTTGTGAAGGGGAAACCCCTCGGGAGAGTTCTATTTTCTATTCAGTTTTTAATAATATCTTCTGTTCTTTTGATTCATTCTTTCTTTCATTTCAATTTCGTTGGGTTCCAAACATCAACTCTCTTGAAAGCTTAAACTATGAGGTGAAGGCTTAACACAACCCCCTCATGCAAGAGCCCTTTAAAGTTGAAGCACGGCCTACATTTTACTATGATTTAAAGAATAACGGGGCAGCAAGGATCAAACTCTTGACCACTTGGTCATGGAGGCTCCAGTGCCATTTCAAAAACCAACTCTCTTAAAAGCTTAAGCTGCTAAGTGATGGCTTATTAATGATTTTATAATACCTGTCACTTCTCTGTTCTATTAACACTTTATTAGTATATTTTATTTGGTAGAGTTACCATTTGTTGAAATTGAATTATGTTCAGGCATTGTTGTGTGTGTACATGCTTTTTCAATAAGATGTTCAGACATTGTTTGTCCTTGCAGTTGCACTGAATAAGGATGAAAACTATGGGTGCTTAATTTTTTTTTTTTTGGGGGGGGGGGTGTTATGATCTTGAATTCAAGTGACATAACATTGTCATATTATCAGTCTTCCGTGTAAACTTTGTACGACTTCATGCAAGCAATGTGCATGTGTGCTTTTGTATTCATGCATAACTGAAAGCATGAAATTTCCCTAACATTAATTTCAATTTGGCTTTGAAGGCTTCTCCAGATATGGCTGTTACTCTTCTTGAAATTGCAAGAATATTTGCTACCAAAGTTCCTGGAAAGGTTGATGCTGATGTGCTACAACTACTTTGGAAAGTAAGTTTATATACTTCTCACTTTGGCAGCTTTTTGAATTTGTTGTCTGTTTGATATGCATTTGTTTATTGTGGAGTGGTGAAATGATGATAAGTAGAGATAAATGCAAACCATAAAACTTCTGAAGCCACACATTCGTACACATATAGATGCACACACACATACCGTGTTCATATAATCAATTTTAAGTTTCCTTGATGAGTTTGACTTAAATGGATGATTTACTTAATGAATAATCTGATTTCAGACATGCCTTGTTGGAGCTGGTCCTGATGGGAAACATAAAGCTTTAGAAGCAGTCACAATTGTTCTTGATCTACCACCTCCACAACCAGGATCAATGCTTGGTCTGACTTCAGTGGACAGAGTGTCTGCATCTGATCCAAAATCTGCTCTTGCATTACAAAGGCTAGTCCAAGCTGCTGTAAGCATTGTTATTCATACAGAAGACGTTGCTTATTCTTCAGCTTCTGCAACCCAATAACGTGTCAGATTAAATTTTTCTTTATACTGACAACTTATGCTTTTAGGTATGGTTTCTTGGAGAAAATGCAAATTATGCTGCTTCTGAATATGCTTGGGAATCTGCTACCCCTCCTGGTACTGCATTGATGATGTTAGATGCTGATAAAATGGTAGCTGCTGCTAGTTCTCGTAATCCTACTCTAGCTGGTGCCTTGACCAGGCTTCAGAGGTGTGCATTCAGTGGAAGCTGGGAGGTATATATTAACTCATCTGAGTCATTTCCCTTTTTTTACCTGTTTATATAATTTGAAATGATTTTTCAAGTGGTATTACACTATTTATATGAACAATGATATGTTTTATAATTGTAGTGTAATATTAGTTGGCTTCCTCAAAGTTTGTCTGATTCAACCGCTGGGTAGTTGCATATTTTTCCATATGGTTATTTGTTTTTGATTTTTAACTTGAAATTCTCTGTTGGATGGACATGCAGATTCGAATCATTGCTGCTCAGGCTCTTACAACAATGGCAATCAGATCTGGTGAACCTTTCAGGTTACAGATTTATGAGTTTCTGCACACTTTGGCACAAGGTGGTCTGCAGTCACAATTCTCAGATATACATCTTAGCAATGGAGAAGATCAAGGAGCTAGCGGTACAGGCCTTGGAGTTTTATTAAGTCCTATGATTAAGGTTCTAGATGAGATGTATAGAGCACAAGATGATTTGATCAAGTGAGAGCCATATCCTAATATTGTGCTTGCTTCAAATTTACTGATCCTGATTACTAATGCTCATGCGCTTTTGCTTACGAATAGGGAAATACGTAACCATGACAATGCCAAGAAAGAGTGGACTGATGATGAAATGAAGAAACTATACGAAACTCACGAAAGACTGCTAGACCTTGTTTCACTGTTCTGTTATGTTCCAAGAGCGAAGTATCTACCTTTGGGCCCAATAAGGTACTAAATTGTTGAAGTGCATTATGTAGTTCTGTGTTTGGATTAGTCGTGCAATTACTCTTGCTGTATCTAGAGAAACTAGTAGACTCTTTCCTACTGCATACAATGAAGTGCATCAGAAGTGGGGATAACTTTTCAAAATGGGCCAAGGAACTTTGTTTAGGTTTTTGAGTGTTTACATTTTTTGTAGTTCTGACTTTGGATCTTTATTTAGAACTTTGTATCCTTAAGTTTATTATGCATCTGTAGAAATTGAAACCTTAATGTATCTGTAGCTTAGCCTTGGCCTGTTTCAAAAGTAAATCTGATCTTTATGGGTTTCTGTTTTCTCTCACCCTGTTGGTTTAACTTGATAACTATCTGCTGTCAGCATTTTTTTTTTTTTCTATATCTCAATTTCCATTTAAATGACATATTTCACTCTGTAACAGTCATATGCCTCAACTGTTGATCATTGAATTGGGATAACTGTTTCTCAAAGAAGAATGTTTTAAAGATTTTTGTAATATGATTAAATTTACTCGATGAAGCACCGCTTGCTGAACCATTTCTCATCTTTTTATGGGTTGGGACTATTGTTCGTCTTGTGAATCTGATCTTTATGGGTTTCTGATTTCTCTCACCCTGTTGGTTTAACTTGATAACTATCTGCTGTCAGCATTTTTCCCCCCCCTATATCTCAATTCCCATTTAAATGACATATTTCACTCTGTAACAGTCATATGCCTCAACTGTTGATCATTGAATTGGGATAACTGTTTCTCGAAGAAGAATGTTTTAAAGATTTTCGTAATATGATTAACTTTACTCGATGAAGCACTGCTTGCTGAACCATTTCTCATCTTTTTATGGGTTGGGACTATTGTTCGTCTTGTGGTTTGTCTGGTTCGTCTTGTAGATTTGTCTTCCAAAAGGGACAATCTTAGTATGTTATTTTCTTTCTCTATCCTTTGTTATGTTAGATGTTGTAGTTTTTGTTAGGCTATGTCTTTATCCGTAGATGATCCAACTGCTCTCAAGAATGGGCAATTTAAGAGATTGAATGAGGTGTTGATACTTGCTCTGGAGCCAGAGATGGCATTAAGTACACTTTTTCATTATAATAACAGTTGCAGGAGTTTTATAGCCTTCTTATTTTACTGGGAACCAAATTTGAATGAGGAACTATAATGGAACACTCCTAATATTTTGGGGAGGCATCATTGTGCAGTCTGAACAAAGCCACATTGTAAAGATCCGATTTGGACTTCCTTACATTTCTCAGAAGTTTTTTCCATGCAGAATAGACACTTTGTTTGTTTGGTTAGTTTTGGGCGACCTCAGTTCCAAGCAACTTCGTTTGATTAGTTTGGGAGGTTTTCAGTGGGGCAATGTGGGCAATATTTTATGGCGCTGGGCAATTTATTGTTAGAAACACAAATTTTCAAATATTTTGGCTTCTGAGTTGTGAATCTTATGATTCACCATTTGATTCAATTCTTGACATCGTTCACAACTTAATTTCTAAGTTGACAACCGGTTAACAAAATTAGAAAGGAGCAACCAACCTCTGTTAAAAGATATAATTTTTGTCCAGAAAAGCCCTATATATATTTGGAAGTTATTTTTGAAGTCTCCATATATATTTATTTAATTTAATCATTTTAAAATTTCATTATTCAAATTAGATTTTGTTGGATCCCATTGGTTGAATTAGGATATAAACAACATAACATTATCTAAAATTTCTTTAAGAAAAACATGTTTTGTCAAACGGAGAGACAAAAGGGAAGAAGCCGACTATTTTGGTCTTTAGGAGTGGACATCAAACCAAAAGTCGCCCCTTTCTGTACTGTAATAGTGGTGGTATAGATGAAACATCTATACAGCTCTCTCTCATAATTTAATCATGATGATTTGGTTAAACCATGAACCATTTATTTGTTCATGATGATTTGGTTAAACCATGAACCATTTATTTGTTGCGGTTGTGTTATTGGTGTCGTTCTTTAAATATGGTTTTCCTCTGAAATTTTGACAGTGCCAAACTCATTGACATCTATCGTACACGCCACAATATTAGTGCATCAACTGGTTTGAGTGATCCAGCTGTGGCCACTGGTATATCTGACCTCATCTATGAATCCAAACAACCACCGCCTGCCGCTGAGTCTGATGCTCTTGATGATGACCTAGTAAATGCTTGGGCAGCAAACCTTGGTGATGATGGCTTGTGGGGAAATAATGCACCGGCAATGAGTAGGGTATGAGTCGGTTAATTTATTTATTTTGATATCTTTCACTTCCCTTCTCTTCAATCTGATTAAGAACATTTTATTAATTCTGAGGCAAGTAGCCAGGTATATTCCTTTCTATATTTCTACATAATTACACTTGTTAAGAGAGTGAAAAGAGAGACATGAGATATTGAAACCATGTATCTCAACTACGTAGCGGAGTCTCTTTATATAAACTTAAAAACAATCAATACAAATAACTACAAGATACCTTACTCCTAATTACATGATGTTATATTCCTAATAATTATACGATATGATTTGCCTATAAAATAGACTATACAATAAATACACGATCATATTTTATTTTCAACACTCACTCTCAAGTTGGAGCATATAAATCATATGCACCAAGCTTGTTACATATATAGCTGATTCGAGGACTTCTTAGAGATTTAGTGAAGACATCTATTAATTAGTCATTGGAATTAACAAAGCTAGTGGTGATGTCTTCTGATTCGATCTTCTCCATGACAAAATGACAATCTACCTCAAAATAGAGTCATTTTCATAGTCTCCTTAAATTGAAGCTCTTTGAGTAATTGTTTCAACCAACTGAGCTCTTTTGTCGCTAATGCCATGGCTCTATCTTCAGCTTCAGCACTGGATCTTGCAACTATATTTTGTTTCTTACTCTTCCAGGATATCAAGTTTTCTCCAATAAGTACGCAATACCCAGAAGTGGATCGCCTATCAATGGGTGAGCTTGCCTTATCGGCGTTTGAGTAGCCAACTATCTGAGTATGTCCTCTATCTTCATAAATGAGACCTTTTCCTGGAACACTTTTTATATACTTCAGGATCTGTATCACAACATCCCAATGATCCTGGCAAGAAGAATTAAAGAATTGGCTTACCACACTGACAACAAAGGAAATATCTAGACGGGTGACTGAGGTAGTGTATCTCCCTTGGATCTGAAAGGCGATCCCTCGATTAGGTAGAAGTTTGACATTTGGATCCATAGCAGTGTCAACTAGCTTGACATTCAATAAACATGTTTCTTCACAAATATCCATAGCATATTTCCTTTGTGAAATTACTAGACCATCCTTGGATTGGAGCACCTCGATACCCAAGAAGTAACAGAGTTTACCAAAGTCTTTATTCTGAAACTGATGAGAGAGATGTTGCTTCAATTGGAGCATGCCCTGCTGATCACTACCAGTTATCACAATATCATCCATATACACAATCGTATACATGCATCCTCGGGCTGAATGATGATAGAATACGGAGTGGTCATCTTCACTGCAAATCATACGGAAGTGTTACACTGCAGTGCCGAATTTGCCAAACCAAGCTCATTGAGATTGTTTAAGACCATAAAGAGACCTGTGAAGCCGACAGACCATGGTAGAGGATTCCCCCCGAGCAATAAACCCAAGTGGTTGCTCCATATACACTTCCTCTTCGAGATCGCCATGCAAAAAAGTATTTTTAATGTCAAGTTGATAAAGAGGCGGTGTCAGATGGCTGCAATAGAGAGGATGAGTCTAACAAAGGCCATTTTGGCCACAAGTGAGAAAGTGTCACTGTAATCCAGCCCAAATATGAGTGTATTTTTTGGCTATCAAACGAGCCTTACATCGATCAATCTTACCATCAGCCAATGACAGCCAACCAAAGACTTCCCAGGAGGTAGTGGAACCAGTTCCCAAGTACCACTGCTTTGAATAACACAGTCATGAGAACAAGTCAAACGACTGATAGAAAGTAAATTAAATGGGCACCCAGGAACATAAAGGACAAAATCAATAGATAGGAAAGGGAGGAGTTTGGCAGTATCAATCCCTTGGGCTTGGGTTTGAGAACCATTGGTTGAAATTACACTAGGTAAGTACCAGATGTAGAAATAGAGGATAAAAGAGCCTTATTCCCAGTGATGTGGTTAGACGCACCAGAATCAAGAACCCATGGGCCAAGGGAAGAACATAGAGAGATGCAATCAAATGAGTTACTGGTGTGTGCAACTTAAGCAATGGAACTTAACTAGAACCCGGAGAAGGGCAGAAGATGTCGTGAACATACCGGAGACAACAGTAAACCCCAAAATCTGATCACGGTGGTAGTGTACTCTCGAGGCAAGCCATAAAGAGCAAGGAGCTCAAGTTCCTTCGTCGTTTCAGTCGGAGCAGTCACAACAAGAGGTAGGAGCTCGTTAAAGACATGTAGCGCAGCATGAAACTGACTGAGCTAGGCATAAGTAGGATTATCAAACTTCTTTGGTGCAATGAGAGACGCTGAGTATCATTGATGTAGAGTTCCTTAGCCTAATCCCAAACCGACTCTCACGTGAGATGAAGACGGAAAATCAGTTTGATGGTGAGTTGAAGGGTGGACTTGATGACACTGCACAACTGAGCATCAATCTTCTCTCATTTTGTACGTTCAGCCTTGGACACGGTTTCAACCTTTTTGGTGAGATAGTCCTTGTATCCTTGACCAGTAAGCCATAATTGGATGTTGGAAGTTGGAAGCCCATGTGTCGTAATTGAAACCATCCAATTTCTCTGTAGAGAGGGGAGAAGTGACGAAGTTTGTGAAAACAACAATCTCAGTCTTGAAAGCATCAGTAGTAACAGAGGACGCCATGGGTCAGTCACAGGAGAAAGAGAAAACACGTCCAAATAGAAGAGAGAAAGGGGTTGTTTGAACTGTGACGCTTGTACCCGTGGTCCGAAACATAAAATTGGCACTAGACCTGGAATTGGGAGGCTGAGTCGATGTCGAAGCCGTAAGATCCGTCAGATACACCGCCAGACGCGCCGCCATTCGCGGTGGCGACAGTCAGCGAAGGTGGAAAAACTGATAGAAGGAAGAGGCGCGTGGGAGCGCATGTTAGGGTTGTCGGAGGTGGGGTTTGGGTGGTTGGCCGGTCTGGTGAGTGTGGCCATGATGGTGTGGGTGGCTGCTGGAAAAGTCGCTGGAAACAGTGGCAGTAGATGGTGGCAGCGACTTTTTAGGGGTGAAATTGACCAAACTGAGTGCCAGAATGAGTCGCGACAGCAGAGTAAGGGCAAACCGTAGTTGGAACACCATTTGCCAAAAAGAAAAATTCTCGCCAGAGGATAGTGGGTTCATCGGGTAAGCACGGTTCTTAGGGTTGCATCTCTTAAGGCTCTAGATACCATGTTAAGAGAGTGAAAATAGAGACATGAGACGCTGAAACCGTGCGTCTCAACTACACAGCAAAGTCTTTTTATATAGACTTAAAAGCAATCAATACAAATAATTACAAGATATCCTATTCATAATTACATGATATTTTATTCCTAATTACACGATATGATTTGTTTATAAAATAGACTATACAATAAATGCAAGATCCTATTTTTTTTTCAACAACACTAAATGGTTCTTTCTCTCCCACATACACACATGCAAAAATAGATGCTAATACTCCTTGTTATTTGAAACTTAGTTGACTTTAAATTGAAAATGCTCTTTGTTTTTGGCATCAGGTAAATGAATTTCTGGCTGGTGCGGGAACTGATGCCCCAGAAGTCGATGAAGAGAATATTATCTCTAGGCCTTCTGTTAGCTATGATGATATGTGGGCAAAAACACTTCTAGAATCTTCAGAACTAGAGGTAAAGATTAAGCCAGTCCTTTCTAACTTAAGATGCATTGGGTCTTGATCTTTATTTACGGTTTGTAACTTTGTATCACCCCCATTCCTTGCAATATCAGGAAGATGATGCAAAGTCATTGGGATCATCATCTCCAGATTCAACAGGATCGGTTGAAACGTCAATATCATCCCATTTTGGTGGAATGAGCTACCCTTCACTGTTCAGTTCACGGCCATCTACATATGGAACATCACAAAAAACGGTACCAAATATTATCCTAATCTATTATGCATCATTCTCTCATGCTTAGATATTTTTGTAGATATTCTAACAGTAATTTTGCATCAATGAGTTCTTAGTAATCTTGCCTTTGAATATTGTAATATCACAGATTCATTCACATTTTATTGAGTCATAGACTCTTTTTGGAATCTTAATTTTTTGTGTTTCAAAATACTTACGGAAATCTGAATCATCCATGGCAGGACAAGGCTGGCCGAGGTAGTGGTCCCTCTATATACGAGGGTCTTGGTTCTCCGGTAAGATCCCCTGTGCCCTTTTCAGTTATATTTTATTCTTCTAAACTCAGTTTTGATATTAAATCTCAAGATCTTTTCAGATAAGAGAGGAGCCTCCATCATACTCATCCTCTGTCATGCAAAGAAATGAATCATTTGAGAACACCCTAGCAGGGAATGGATCTCGAAGTTTTGGGTCTCAAGATGATGAACGAGTTTCATCTGGAAATCCACAATTTGGAACTGCACTTTATGACTTCACGGCAGGAGGAGATGATGAAGTAAGTCGATCTAAATTTTAAAATTTTGACGTTGGTTTTACTTCTTTAAGGGCTCACATGTTGATGCATATTTTTTTGACTGGCCTTTTTGGCCTGCTGTATCCACTTTGTTGATGCCTTGTCTAGAAGTACGATTGGTTTTCTATGTGCAAACATGGAGATAAATAATTTCACTGTTTTTCCTGGCAGTTGAATTTAACCGCTGGAGAAGAAGTGGAGATTGAGTACGAAGTAGATGGCTGGTTTTATGTAAGTCTTTGAGTCGACTGAAGTAGAGATTTTTATAACTAGATCTAGAATTTACCGGGATTCCTAGTGTTTTCAACCATGCATGGGAAATCAGTTGTTGATTGCCTACTTCATGCTGCAGGTTAAGAAGAAACGCCCTGGCAGGGATGGCAAGATGGCTGGACTTGTCCCTGTTTTGTATGTTAATCAATCTTGAATCTTGTACGTAAATTGTTGTGACTTCCAATTCATGATGCAAATGGCCTTTCGTTCCTATCTCTGGCATTGCTTCCATTTCAAAGGTTCGCCATGCTCCTCTCATATGCTGTCCTGGATGTTTTCCTCTCAAATTTTTACCAACATATCTTGTATCCCGGTCCCCAATTTGTCAAGTTGTATGCTATCAAAGTATACTTTTCCATGCTAATTGCTTGCCGAGTGTCTATAGTCATTCATCCTAGGGATTTCGATTTACCAAGCATGGAAAGCACCGTCTATTTCAAACCACCTGAATGAGTGTATTTGCTCTTATATAGTGCAGTTCAATTTATCAAATGAAAGTTTCAAGTTTTCCATGCCAGCAGTTATAATCTTGAGGTCTATTAGTACTTACATGTGGCGGAAATAGCAATTAAAATTTTCAAATAAAATGAATTGAGAAGAGGAGAGTTAGTTGAGTTTCAAATAGATGGTTCCAATTCATAGTGAATTACTATGATATTGGAATCCAATGTTTGATTCTTAAAAAGGTCACATTCATCTTTGTAAAGAAGAGATGACAGTTTTTGGTGGTCTTGAGAAGGTGGGAAGCAATTAACTTGTCTATTCATTCTTGGAAGAAGCCACCTTCTACCACTATATAAAGGGGATCTTGAGAAGAGTTGCAGCATCCTAATTTCAAAAGAAGTGAGCAAGTGTTAGTAATCACTTGTGTAGTGAATGTGACTCTTGCGAATGAATATTTATAATTCCTTGTAACTTGTGTGAGGTACCTGTTTGTAAAGTGATATATTATTTGGGTTAGGTTTTTCAAATTTCCACAAAAAATTGTAATCTTAATTTATATAGTGAATATTTGTTGGAGTGTTTATGTGATCGTACGTGAAGTGTCAAATCACATAATTTTGTCTTTTGTTATTATTTTTATCGTGTCTTATGTGTGTGTTTTCATCTTAGATCCTTTATGTAATTGTTTCCGATGTTGGTATTAGAGCTTTTGTGAGGAGCACATGTATGAGGTCTTGTAATTTGATGGGAAAACAAATTTTACAATTTGATAGGGTACCATTCAAGATTTCTTGGTACATCAAGAATCAGACTTTAAAAGATGAAAAGTCAGTTACCGTGAGTGCAAGTGATTGGACTAAAGATCCAAAGGAAATTTTAATCACAATTCGGCTAGATCTTGCTCTCGAGGTCAAGTGCAACACTAAAGACTCTATAGCAGAAGCTCGAGCATCTATGCATTACAATCATTAACCAATCCATTTTGTTTGAAAATATGGTTGTGTCAACTCAAAATATGATGGAAGGAACCACGTTAATTCATTCAACCGAATAATATGCCAACTATTGAACATAAATGATAAGATCTTCATAGAGGAACATGCATAATTGTTAATTCATTCAACCGAATAATATGCTAACTATTGAACATAAATGATAAGATCTTCATAGAGGAACATGCATAATTGTTGTTGGTCTCATTATCAAGGTCCTACAAGTCTCTCGTGTTAAAAAAATCAATACAATGATTACAATTGTATATCTATTTATGTATTAATGAAAAAAAATTAAATTTTAACATATTCATGATATATTTATATACATGTATATGATACAATCCTTAATTTTTGTTACTAGTTGAGATCCATTAAGAGCTAGATCGTAAACTGTCAAAGCCATGGGCTTCAAGGCATGAAAGAAAACATTCATTGTTTGCTTCCATTCACTTTGCTTCTTTTAACGGTTTGCTTTTGACAGCAAGTGTGCATATACTGCAACCAAAAATTGCTTGTATTCTTCTCATTATTTATGCTGGACTGCACAAGGGGAAAAACAACTTTTAAAGTAAGCTTATCTGGAAACTGCACAAACAATGAATTATATACATCCTAATTGTACACTTTCTTAATTACTTTTTAGTTAGAGTTTAGTCTACAGGAATGACCACGTAGAGGCAATCCATCTGTTTGCATGTCGATGAAACTGAGAGCTTCGCTCTGTCGAATTATTGGCTTCTCAAGGTTTTTTCTTTGGTCTTTAGTACAAATGGTCGGGGAGAGGGGGAGGAGGAAAGTGGAGCGTTGCGGATTCGAATCCGCGCTTCCAATGTCCCGCAACACTTTACCACTCGGCTTCTCAAGGTTTTAGCATGCAGCAAACCTTACTTCATTTTTTGTCGAAAAAAAGGGAGAGAACTACCCTTTTTATAAAATAATAAATTTTTTTATAATAATTATGAATTTTTTTACACAAAAAAAAATTATTGCGTTATAGTTTTTTCAGAAACTCTAATTTAAGTTCTTCATAAGCATCTATAACCTCATGAAGACATTTTTACAAGTAAAAAATCATCAACTTATTTTATTTGGAAAATTATCCCAAGTAAGAAGTTGATCCCAAATTGAACCTTAATATAAAGCTGCGGTTACTTGTGATGCCCTGAATTAGGAGGTTGCTAACAAAATTTGTTTTTGAAGTGTAAAATAATAATTCAATTAATATGAGAAAGACACAAAATCATAATTCATATGTATACAATTTTTCTGCAAGTCACATTTTGAAAGACACCTTGGGAGCTGCTGTGACTATTTTATTTTTAGGTCTTTAAACACGAGAAATTAAAGATTACAAAGTAAAAGAACAAATATAAAAGGGAGACAAATATTTGGGATATACATGTACTTATTATGTGTATAACAGCTGCGTCCAAATTGAACTTCTTTTCAAGCTCTGTGAGGATAAAGGCGAACTGGGAGGTCCTTTGCAGGGATAGGCAAGGGATTAACAACAATCTTCTCATCTGGAATCAACTTTTCCCATTTGAACCTTTTCACTAAGTTGTGCATGAAAACTAGTATTTCTAATCGAGCATACTCTTTTCCAGGGCACATCCTTGGTCCTCCACCGAATGGCACAAAAGTATAAGGAGCTGGCCCATTTCCTTCAAATCTTGTTGGGTCGAATTTCTCTGGCGAAGGGAAGTATTCTGGGTTCTTATGAGTTGAATTTGCACTCCAATACAGCTACGCATATACATAGCAAAAAAAATTCAAATTAGATGACCTCAAAATAGCATTCACATCTGAAAGGACAACTATTAGCACCCTTTTTTTTCTAACATGTACCCACTTTCAGAAGTTTTTTTTTTTTTTTTACAAGAGCAAACTTAAGCCATGTCATTCAAAATAATATGAGCAATATAGTCAGGAACACCAGAAAAAACATAGCTACAAGGCTTAGACACAACCAACCTTGCAAGAGTATGAGCAAAAGTGTTTGCTTGTCGCTTTACAAAATTGACTGAACAATTTAATCTACTACTAATCGCTGCTTTACACTTGGAAATAATAGAGCCAAACTAAGAAGCATCTACACATCTACCATTTATACTGTCCACCGCTATCTTCGCATCGAGCTCAAAGATAATATGATCCAAACCCAACTTATGAGTCCAACACAAAGCCGCTTGAAGCGCTAAAGCTTCCCCTTCAATGACCTGAAGACACGGATCAATCCAACTAGACTTGGCCTCCAAGAAAATCCCAGACTCATCACGCAGACACACACATCCTAGACTCAGAAGTTAACTCTCGTGGTTTATTTCTTTACTCATTTTAACATCCGGAAGTTTATTTCCA
The DNA here is from genome assembly GCA_037113605.1 of Calophaca sinica. Classification (NCBI taxonomy): domain Eukaryota; kingdom Viridiplantae; phylum Streptophyta; class Magnoliopsida; order Fabales; family Fabaceae; genus Calophaca; species Calophaca sinica. The sequence continues at coordinate 124,790,195 of CM073734.1, forward strand.
AAAAATTTTATACCGTCTGGAAGAAAACTTCCTGATGGCGGGTTTGTTAGAAGAAAAAAAAAACGTGGTGTCAATAGTTGCACCCCATATCTTATACGACTATGCAAACAATGAACAACTCTACGTAAGAGAATAGTATTTTAATTAATTATATTATATAATACATTTTTTTTGAATGACAAAAGTTAGTTGCTAATTGTTATGTTAGTGGGGTTGACCGAGATAGAACCCTGGACCCCTTACTCATTCAACTCTTTGGTGTCTCTTAGCTCACCACGAGCTACCTAGCTGGGACTATATTATATAATACCTCTTTCAATAAAAAGCTAAAAAAAATTGTGATAAAAATTATACACATATACATATGCTTCAAAACATAACTATAACAAAGACAATGAAAAGAGGCATATATCTGTGTATTTGTAAAATTTAAGAAAACCTGTAAGTGTTTCAATTACCTTCCATCCCTTTGGAATTGAGAACCCATTGAACATAAAGTCATTGATGGCTTCCCTGAAACCTCCTTGGAGTGGAGGAGCAACTCTCATAACTTCACAAGCTACGTTCCAAGAGTATTTCATCTTGTTTATGTCATCCCAATTCAGCAACTCTCCTGGGGATTTCGATTTTGCAATTTCCATTTGCTCTAAACACATTGCACAAAAGGATCAGAATAAAGATATAATTAGCTTTTATTCATGTTTATGAGTTTATGATATAAATTCTAGAAAAAAAGAGTTTATGATATAAAATACTATTTTGTTTTAGTTTTAACACAATCAGTATTTAAAATACTTAGGTTTATTATTATTAATATATTTTTATGTCAAAAATTCTTAACTTGCGTTTTAAAATTGAAAAATCTAAAATTTCAATTCTGGCTTTGAGGTTGACTCAGTTATTCACTTATTCAGTTTTTATTCAAGCCGAGATTCAAAAATAAAATCAAATCTGGTTCCAAATCTTAGTAAGCCTTAATTCTTCTTTATCAAGAAACCTTGATATGGAGTGTCAAAGCGAGAATAAGACTTGAGGGACACAAGTATTCTGAAATTGAGGATAAAAGATCATTATAAAGGTTGACTAATATAAAATAATTGAAAATTGTATTGCAAACAAATTAAATATGTTTATTTCAAGATGAAAGTTTCCTAAAAGAATTGTTTCTTGAGAAGTATATAAAAGAAAGTTTTACTCTATATACAAAAGCTTTTTGCTTAAAGTATAATTATATTAATAAAATAATTTAGCAGTGGCAAGAAGTGGTTCAAGTGAGATTCTTCCAAATTTTGACAAAAATAGCACGAAATTAGACATAATGAGGTCAGCTTTGAAAACAATTTTGTAGCTCGCAATTCAAATCGACCGAATCATGTGAAATTCGGTGAGTTTGATGTCAAGAGGCATGATATTTAATGAAGATTTTGGCTTATACAGTTGGCTTTAAATACTCGGCAAAACATTTTTTGTTTCGTGATATATACTCCCTCCATACTGACTCAAATTATAAACAAAAATGAGTAGGGATTAAATTACACTCGAAGAGTTACATCAACAGTTACACTCATTCAATAGCATCCCATCGCATAAATATTTTTCAAAATTAATCGTTGGATTGGAAGTTACTATCATATAGATCATATCTGTAAATTTTAACATTAATCTATAATCATTTGCTATGTCATCAAGATGCGTCAAGATTAACGTCAACGACGTAATTGCAAATAACGTTAATCTTGACGCATCTTGATGACATAGCAAATAATTACAGATTAATGTTAAAATTTACAGATGTGATTTATATGATTGTAACTTTCAATCCAACAGTCGATTTTGAAAAATATTTATCCAATAGGGTGTTATTGAATGGATGTAACTGTTGGTATAACTATTCGGGTGTAATTTGATCCCTCCTCAACAAAAATATATAATTTCACACGAATTAAAGAAAATAGTTAAGTGTATTTAATTTTCTTGATTTCATATAAAATAAAATAGGAACTACATTTACTAAACTACCCTTAATCATAATGATCCTCATAAATTTTCGTAGAAAACAAAAATTGAATTAACTTAAGGGTATTTTTGGAACAATGACAATAAGTATGAGTAGATTAGTTGAAATTACTTATATTTGAGTCCACTGAACTTGGATATTTTTTTTGCTTATAATTGAGTCCAAAGGGAGAATATGATTGTATTTTTAAAAGAGTGTTGCCAATGAGTGCCCTAAGAAGATTAACTAAAATTTTATTCATTTTTAGTCCCTATATTTAACAAAAATAGTGTGTTTTTAGTCCCTCGTCAGGAACTAAAAGCACACAAATTTTGTATTTTCTAGGGACTAGAAATGAATAAAATTTTTGCGGGGACGAAAATCAAATTTTGGTAAATTTATTGGGACTAAAAACATATTTAACCTTAAAAAGAAAGTTTGTCTTGAGAATACAAGTTAAATATTTTTCAATGTAATAAATACATCATTTTTTCATACAAACTATTCTTTTTTGATTCCCTAACCAATGCTCTAAGGGCACTCATTAGCATTCTCTTTTTTAAAAATGATTTATTTAGAAATTTAATTGTTAGAAATGTTATTTTTAAATAAATTTAAAACATATTTAATTGATATTTAATATTTTTAGAAATAATTTTTAAAATTTAAATGATGAAAAAAAAGAAATTTGAATGGAAGTGAAAATTAATAGTTGAGTTATAGGATAACATCTATTCTCGTGTCATGAAAAAATTAAGTATATACTTGCTTTTTTGTGAGAATAAAAATAAAAAATATGTACTAAAAAAAAATAACATAAAATGTTACTTACTTTAATTAATAACACTAAAGCAATTTTAACTAACCATTTTTTTTGTGACGAAAAGCTTGAACTAGCCATGAAAATAGATATTATCAAATTTGCTTTCCTATGGATAACTTGGAAATCTTTAAAATAAGGGACTCTCACGTAGCACGGAAAGGAAAAGAACATCTTTTTTATTTGGTTAAATTTTATTTGTCGTCTGTTATGTTTATTTTTATTTTATGTTTCAATTTGGTCCCTTATGTATTAAAAGTTTCGAATTGGCCCCTTATGTATTAATTGTGATCCCTCTTTTTTTTATTCCGAAATAGTTCATTATGTTACAAAATTTATACCAATGTGATCCCCCTTTTTGTCCCTTATTTTGCAAAAAAAATGGACCACACTGGTATAATTTTTGTAACATAAGGGACCACTTTGAAGCAGAGAGACCACATTGGTGTAATCTTTAGACATAAGAGACCAATTTGGAACAAATAATACATAAGGGACCAAATTAAAACCTAAAATAAACATAAGGGACTAAAAGTATAATTTAGTCTTTTTATTTTCATGAACATTTTTTTCCTTTCTTTCTAACTTTACTACCAATTGAGCTTCAAAAAAATCAAATTAGAAAAATGGTATCAAATTTTGAAGCCGTCGTGCGTATGCGTGTGTCTGTTAAAAAATATTAATAATTGTTACTTATATTTAACTATCAAGATATACCTTACTCTAGGCTATAGTATATCATGCAGTAAGAAATGCCAGCTATTGTTAAAGATTGAGTGTGATATTTGATATAGACATGATCAACTTTTAATAATCAAATTTCATAGAAATAATTGGAAAGAGTTTCATTTATCATCTAATAATATGTTGTCACTTTATTTAACAAGTTTAAAAACACATGATTTGTCGTACTCATTAAATAATGTGACAACACATCATTAGATGCGTGTGTAAACTATTTTTACACTGACATTGCTTACAAATTAACTTCTAACCAGAAATCCAAAATGGAGAGAAAATTAACAATAGATCACTCACCCTGATAGACTCTATCATAAATGTGAGGGAGCTCAGCAAGGTACTTAACAATGAAAGTGCATGCAGCACTGGCAGTGTCATGGCCACCGATCAAAAGGCCAAGAATCTTATCAGCAATATCAAGTTCAGTCATAAACACACCATTCTCATTGCAAGTCAACAACATGTGAGACAATATGTCTTGTGTTGGAGATGCCACCCCTTCAGCCAAGTCCACCTTCCTCTGCCTTATGATCTTCAACAACTCCTTCCTTATGAAGTTGGAAGCCTTTATTGCCTTGTTGAAGGGCGTTCCTGGCAAATCAATAGGCAGTGATATGATCCCCGAGGCCAATAAATGGAAAGGGTCCCTGAATTTTGCTACATGGTTCTCATCCTCAACACTCATGAACAAACGACAAGCCAACAAAAACGTATACCTGTTGAGTAGTATCAACAAATTAATTAAACACGTACGTTTAATAAATTCATTCATATCAATGCCAAATATCAATACCAAGTAGACCGTGTATTACCAATTTAGTTCATGAAATTATAGGGTCAGAAAATTCAATGCTTGAAATTAACAAAATTTTAAAATAATTTCTGAAATTAAAATTTTTTGATCATATTAGTCTCTCTGTGATGATTTCAGAGACTAAATTGACCAAACTAAAAATACTAATTTGAGTGAGAGTTTTCAATTTACAGATCATTTTATAGAATTTCGTTATTTTTAGAAACTAGGGTCGTTTATTTTCTAAAAATATATTCAATTTCCATTTTCTAAAATCTATATTCATTTTAAGTTACTAACAAGAAGATAAAAGACTCCTGTAGTGAACTATTGTGACAGATAGAATATGAAAGGTTAGCTAGGGAGAATTAATGCATTTTCGGAAACAACAAAAATATTTTTTTGGTATTTTCAAAATTTCTGAAAATATTGGATCTGTTTTTTGCAAAAGAAATTGGCGAAAGAAATATTGGATTTGTTTTCTCTAATGTTTTTTTTAGTTTCAATAGAATTGAAAACATAAAACAAAGAGAGGTAAGCTTACTCTAAATTGTCTAATCCTTACAATTTTAAGAATTAAATTGATGATTCTACAAATAATCTACTCATGCACTTTTTTCTCTTTCTTTTTGGTGAGCAACTCATGCACCTTATTACTAATTTACAAAGGTATGTATTAATTAAATTATGTGTACTTGTATGTACCTCGTATGTAGCAAACTAACAAAATAAAATAAAATTGACGCACGCATGCATGGTATACGTAAGCGAATTAATTGAAGACAAAGATATGCAGAGGTGAGTTTTGTTGTGAATGGTGGTGCATGCATGTGATATGTTTATTAGTAATGAATTAGAGATTTTGACCTTTTGGCCAAGGGGTAAACGGTGACTTGCGTCTTGTTCTCCCAAAGGGAGCCAAAGTGTCTCTGAGCTATAGTATCCATGATACCAACGTAGCGTTGAAGAGCTTCGGGTTTGAGGAACTGAGGAAGCAACTTTCTCATCTTTTTCGATTCTTCCTTAGAGTTTGTTTGAAGAGAAGTTGGGAAGATTTTGTTTACGCTTTCGGGCCACCATGCTGTAACATGTTTGTTCTCGTTCGAAAACAAGAACTTGTTACATGCGGCGCCACAAAAGACCACCGTTGATTCTCCTAGGATTGATGTTTTGAAGAGCTCCGAAGAGTACTTGATCATGCGGTCGAAGATGAATTTTTCAGGTTGTCCTTTCCATCCCGTGGAGAGAAACTCAAGGCTCTCACCGATTACAGGGTAACCCATTTTTCCCGGCGGCAAGTTCAATATTGGAGACTTGTGCTTGTAGAAGAGGAAGAAGAGGGAAAGAGAGACGAAGGAAACAAAGAGAAGGAGAAGGGAGAGATAGAAATTATTGTGATCCATGCTTTTCTTGTGACTTTGGTTTTTGAGTGCTAAAGAAGTGCAAAAGCTTCTTATAATAAAATTTAAACTTGCAATATTGATGCAATGGTAGTTGTTGGCGTGTGTTTTGGGTGCCGCAATTTATAGGCACAATGTTAGGGGGTGTGCAATTTCGTGAGAGATAAAAAAAATGAGAAAGAAATCATGAGTGGCAATACTATCAATTACTGTAAGGCAAATTGACTTATAGAAATTAACACTGCTCATGCTCATCTATTTTTATCTGATTACGCCATGCATTTTGTAATTATTTGTTTGTTTCATTTGTTTGTATGAATATAAAAAAGCATATACGCCACAAGAAATTATATGAGCCATGTTTGGCAAGTGGTGGCTATATTCAATTTAATTCCCAGAACCTTTTGCCGTCGACTGAAGGCAACACACTAGTACTTTGCTTACAAATTAATGAAGACGGTAGTTTTAACATCTCACTAGTGTAGCTTCAAAATTGAAATAAGTTTGTCATTTTTCACGTTTAATTTTTTTTTTATAAACTTATAATGTTTATGTAGAAATTAAATGAGAAATTGTCTAAGAAATTGAGATGTAGAAGCTAATTTTAATTTATATAAGAAATTATTGTTTAAAAATATCATATTTATTGTAAGATTTGATTTAGCATTTCTTTTTGACAAAAACTTTTAAACTGCCCCTAAATTAACAGCTAGTCAATATAACTTTTTTTTTTATAATAAAAGATTGACGGGATTACGACAAGTGTACCAGATTATTATAAGTAATAAAATCGGTTAAGTGCTTGATATCGTTCTTAAGAATTGCATGTCAAATATCAACTGACAAATTCGATTACTAATTGAACGATAAACAATGTATTTTGGGGTTTAGAATTGATTGAAACAAAATAACAATAATGCAAATACAATATTTTTAGTTCTTCTTATAGAAACAATTTGACAAACACTTAGTGTGCACAAACAATATGGATAAAAGTTATTGAGGTTTGAATCCCCTTTGTTTTCCTCTTCTTGTACAAACAAACACAATCTCAATACAAGCCAAATTCATGCAATTGAAGTTCAAATTCACTTAATTAGACTAATCTCAATTTCTTGAACAAAAACCCCTTTAGATTAAACCAATAACACTAATTCCTTAGGTCTTCCTAATTCAATTAAGCATTAAGTGCAAGAATTCAAAAGAACACACAAGGATGGAGTCTTTTTCCAAGGATCCTTACAAATATGGCAATCAACTTCATATTCCAATTCAATAACCAATTTTCCATTTGTGATTTTGAATCTAAAATCAATTCAAAGATGATCAACTAATGAAAAGCAATGAGCATGAACAAAGTTGCTCAATCAAGACAAATACAACTAGTTTTGAGCATTAAAATTCAAATCACACAATAATCCAACAAAGGTTCATCATCTCTACCAAAAGAAAAAACTAAAATTGCATGGAAATTAAGAAAGAGGTGATGGATGGTCCAATAAAGCTCCAAGCTCTCTTCCAAGGCTAGAATCTTCGGTGGAAATGGAGAGGAGATGAAACTAGGGTGCCTCTTGGGCTCCCCCAGGGTTTGAAGGTCAGAACATATGAAAGGACTTACCCCAAAATGAGTTAAAACGTGTTTTAATAAACATTGGACCGAGACAGAGCGCTAGTCTCCTCGGCGCCCTCAGAAATGTCCAAAATTCGTTGTCCATCAAGGTGGTGAGGGGTTGCTTTATCCGACCCAAAATAGGGATAAAATGGTCATTAGTTTTTTTTTAATTAACTATTTAGAAATGGACCTAATTTGTGGTAATGGATAATCTAGAATGATCTCCATTTATGGCGCCGCTTGGCTATTTCCCCTCACTACAAAGGAAGGCGCATTATTGAAGGAAATAAGTAGGACATTCATGCCATTAGTTATTGTTTTAGTAAGTTTTCTTTAGAAATTTATTAATGTGTAACTATTAATTGCATTTTTTAAACATATATTAAAGGTTTATTATTTTTGTATAAATATTGTCTTCATCATAGTGTATGGGTATAGTAAGTCGATGCAAAATTGCAACAAAAAAAATGTTAATTACAACAATTTTATCAGATTTTCAAATATTTATTTTGTTTCTTTTCAACTTTGCGTGTGGGTTCCTTCTTATCCCATACAGTGTGACGATGTCAACACAACTCATGTGTATATGTAGATGTAATCAGGTAAACAGCAATTCTTTTGTGTGTGTGCGCTCGCTTTTGATTGAATGTGAAATTAAATCTTAGATGACAAGTTTTTCTCTCTTATTGTTAAATCATCGGTTGAGGTTTTAATTTATTGATGCTTTTTAGCGTTTCAAAATAGTGTTGCGCTGTTCATTTTCATTTTTTGGATTCCTATTATCTATGGCACATATATAATTATTACTCCAACATGAATAAAACATTGCATATTGAATATCATTATATAGTAATTGACCGCACAAACACACAAACAATGGAGAGAATTTTAATATTAATTAACAAAATATTGCACTAGACATTTATGACGATTATAGTAAGTAAAAAAAAATTTGGTGCAATATAGTAAGTAAAAATTTACACTCATAAATATGTGTCATACATATATGTCAAAGAGAAATCATTGTCACGTGAAATAAAAAGGGCTTCTCTCCAAGGAAACCAAGATGGCGTCCCCTAGAGAATCTTGAAATACAACACAAAGAAGTGAGATCAATTGAGGAAGCAGATCAAACGGATCGTAGTATAGAGAAAGTTAAAACGTCCCAGTAGGGATGTTCATGGATGGTTTTTTTTTTTTTGAAAACCTCACCATTTCCATCTTTAACCATTATCTAAAATGGATTTCAAAGCCAAACCATGTCCATATCTCCAAAACTGGTTCATATCCGGTTTCATATATGGATATTTGGTTATATCTTCAAATCCGTTTTTGGTCGTTTCATATCAATGGTTAACATTTATCTCCAAATCTGATGTTGCTGTAATAGGAGCTGTTCCGGACCTGTACAAGGCCCAGACACATTTAAATTTGCTCCGACTTAACTTGGGCCCAATGGACATAGCTTCTCATAGAAGCCAACATTCATGACCTAGCTATATAAGCTAATTCTCTTCACCTATTCAGGTATGCATCATTTAATGCTTTCACCCACCTCTCTCATACACTAACTTGAGCATTGGAATGTTTTTAGGTGGCCACCACTGACGTCTTCACCGAAGTTCGGAGAACTGACATGACTGCCAGACTTTTCCACCTTCCTCCACCGTGAAACACAACATTTGTAAGTTCTTTTCGGAACATTGGCGACCATAGTAGGAGCGATTATACGTTCTCAATCACTGTTTCACGAGGAGGGTGGCGAAGTGGAAATAGCTAGCTGAACCACTCCGTTTTGGCACCACACTCAAAGTAAAATTCGGTTCTGACTTTCAATCTCTGAACCATGTTTCGTAGATCCATCCTACGTGAATCCATGGTCGAGGCAGCATCAACTCTGCGATTTCACGATCTGGTCAAATTCCTCTTAAAGGTCACCACTAGATTCACGATCTGGTCTCTTGGCATCTTAGTTTCACCGATTCTGCAAAGCACCAGGTCATTTGCAGAGGGCTGAGAACCGACCCTGGAGTGGCGCATCCCAGCCGTTGTGAGCAAGCAAGATCTGGCCGATCACTTGTCGTTTTCGGCGTTTGCGCTCAGCATCTGCAGCGTCGTCGGCTTCATAGCCTCTCGATGTCCTTCGATCTTGCGCTGGTTAGGATCCTTCAATCTTTCGTGCTAGCAAAGTCCATGCTGTCATGGACGACCTCGCCACTTACGTTGGGTGTTGAGTCTGGAACCCGCACACCCCTGAGAGAGGCAAACCTTCTTCCTCGTCTCCAATTTGGATCTACAGCGATTCTAGAGATCTGAGCACCTCTATTCCTAAGGCACAACCCTGACAGCCCAGTCCGAGAGGAGGATCGAAGGATTCATCAAGAATCCGAACTAATCCTCCAACCTCTGTTCTGAATTGCCGTTCCACCGCCGTGAGCTAGAACAGGTCAACAACATCTGTTTACGGATTTGGTCGTTTCGTCACCAATCCGCATTTTGGGAGGTCGGCATCGCCGCTAGGCCCGAGGTAAGGTTCAATCCTTTCTTTCATTTCTTTCCACTAATTTGTTTGCTTATGGTGGATTCAAGCGCCGATGTAGAAGAGGATCAAGGTGTAGGCTGAGTCCCAGTACACTTGCTGCCATTAGACTGATTCATTGACGAATTCAAGTTGCACACCGATCTCAGTCACACGCCGCTTCGCACCAATGAGCTCTTCAACAGTAGCCACATCGCTATTCACCAATAGGGATTCAATCGTGAATATCAAACCAATGGACGAATTCAGGTGTTTCTTAGCATATGAGGAACCATCCTTCTATATATTATTGATTGATGGTTGATGCAATAATAATTATTGGGTATTCTAAGACCCTTGAAAATATTCATAGAAGGTATTATGACACCATCTTTCATAACTTAAGTGTTGTCCATATCTATCTAGAACTATAAATTATGTAAGTATAATTTTGGTAAAGCAAATGCAAAAGGGAAGAGCTCAAACTTATGCTAAAGAGCATTCCCTAACATTTATGCTAAAGAGCATTCCTTAATGCGCAAACTTGCTTATGTCTGATTATACTTTTATATTTTGGAAGCTGTACATTGTTATTGGATACAAACTATACCTCTAACTTCTGCAGTAAGCCAATTTCGATGACAAATCAAATAGACTCTTCTTTGATATTTCTAAACTAATTTGTTTGTTCATGATGGATTCGAGCTCTGATGTCGAAAAAGACGAAGGTAGCCGGTCAGTATGAATCTAAACCAGGTCAGTGTCTGAGATCGACATTGTTTTTGCCGATGATTCCGCCGATGTCCACAAGTATCTGGATCCGAAACAGCGACATCAGGATAGGTTTTCGTTATCGGTACAAGTTCTTGACACATTTCAGTACCTACTATTAAACATGGTAGCTTAGTATACTGCTTTGGATTGCTGTTTCACATATTGGATTGATGAGCAATTGATTTATGGTCTCTTCGCTTAATGATCATTATGTTATTAATCTCACATCGGGAATTCTCCCACACATTTCTTCAAGTTCTCCCAATATACTCATATCGTGAATGGCTTGATAGTACTGCATTTATGCTACAAGGACAATGCACAATCTGTTTTGGCATGATATTTATATGCTATCTCTTGATTTGTCCATCCCTTATATGTATGCCACTGTGGCACCTTTGTGTGGCTTTTCATCCTCGTGACAACGAGTATTTTTATGTGCGTGCACCTTTGAAAATGGCCAAAAGTTCTGCATCATTGGACTAAATTAAAATCTTTAATGCATTGGCATGACTATATCATTGATACTTGTGTTGTGTACTTGCGCTTTTACATATACACACAGTTTTCTCCAACTTATTCAACAGGGAGTAAATTAGCATGGTTCGAGTATGTGTTTATATTCTGAACTATCTAATTTCAATACCTGACATAGATTGAATGAGAACAAAGCACATGAGTATAATTTTTGCATATATTCATCTTTGCTATTTCACGATAGTGGGGATAACATCATAAGGAGTAGCTCAAATAAAGAGCACAATCACACTCCGATTAGTATGTATATTATACTCCAATAACCACATACATTGCTCTCTTGGAGTTTGTGTCTGTTTCCATTTTGCAGGAGATAATTATCAATTCCCATACCTTTTTCCACCAACTTTGTTCAAGTCAATTCCCAAGTCTTGGGATTGTTGACATGGCAAGGGAGGGATATATAGACTCCATCAACTCTACAAAGTTGTCGTTTGCCTCAATAACAAGCTCAAGAACAGAATTCTTGCATTTTAGGCAAAACATCAAATTTGCACGGAGTAGCTGATAATGGTGTTAGAGCACCATGTCTTACTTAACTTCGGCAATGGATTCACATTGTTCTCCTATTCAGGAAAACAGAGATAATCCCATGGGATTTAACTTTTTGAGGCATCCATGTCAAATTTAAAGTTCGATTTCTTGTTAACTTAATTATCAGTATAAATATGGTATCTTGACATACTGCTTTGCATCAAAAGATTGTGCAGGTGAATGAGTTTCTCAATCCCAACCTCCGCATAAACCAGCATTATTACCACATTTGGAGCTATTCCTCCAGAAGCAGTTGGCTGACTTGAACATGGTCAGACGTCACATTTAGTAGGCTTGAGCTAGACCATGGTAACAGGATGATAATGAGAGTGATATTTTTATACAAATTGCAATACTAGTATTGTATGATACCACCCTCCTTTGAGCACCTACAATTGCACTCACTATTTTGCCTTTTAGTATGTGATATAGAGGGGCCATGTCATCTATTCCACTACAATTGGTTTTGTATAGACCAGGGAAACAAATTTAATTATTCTAGGGGACCACCATTAATTTATTATATGAAGAGTACAGGTGTTGTCTCATAATAACACATCCTTGGCGCAAGTTGTGATAGATCTGCTGCATTACGGCTTCAGAATTTTATTTCATGCTACTGTCCAAAGTTTACAACAGGATGCTACAACCTCCACGTTGCTCAAATTCACTATTTGGACTATCTGCCAAGAGTTGTATTCCAGGAAGTAAATGTAAACATTGGCAATTCACCTTGAAGGGTGGAATCTATTCTCATCAAATAGTTGGAAATAAAGAAAATCCAGCAACTACCAAGAAACTGAAGTCCAATACTTCGGATAGCTCGAAACTCTGTTACTTACAGTAGACAGTTTTGTAATTGCTATAATTACTAATGATTTTTCAATCAGAATTTGTGCATGTTCCTCTTATTGGCTTAGACGCCGGAGTCATTCGACACAGGTCAAGGATCATCGCGCTGACGACTTCATTGATGTCCACGGGCATCCAGAAACGTTGGCATCCTGACTCCTGGAAACACTTTGGTTCTGATTCTGACTCCGACGCTTAAAGACCAATGTCCTGGCACCATCCTTAGGCTCTGATCCGACTTCATGGTGGCGTGCAAATACTTGGGTTCTGTCACCGGCATCGTCGTCGGCCCAGGTAAGCAAATTGTTAACATTATTAAAATGAGCGGTTGGTAACACTCTCATTGTAGCTATTATTGTTTATTATATGTGGTGTACACCATATGCCCTGGCTTAAATACTCCAGTATTCAATGTCAGTAATGCCATATACCTTGGCCAATTGGGAATGCTCTCCCGTTACCAATATCTTTAGTTTCACATGTATTGAATGAAATATTGCCAGCACGTATATATTATGACTGGGCTTTCTTTGGATTTGATAACATTACTAAGATCATTTTGACTGAACTAGAATGCAATTGTCGGATTCCAGTGGCACTCGATTCATAATGCTTGGAGTTTTCAAAGAGCTGTTTATTGCATAATTTTGTTGATAATCCCTCTCGATAGGGATGCTTTTAAATTAGCATTAGCATTGATTCTCTTTCCTAATGCCTCCGAATATTGCAATTCTGACATTCTCCTTTTTAGTCAATCCTAACAGTTCATGTAGGGAATATCTTATGGGATGTATGATGTTTGCAATTTCATCTTATGACATTCTTCGTAATGTGAAGTTGTTTTATTATTAAAAACATATTTTGCATTCCCTTGTGCAAAGAACATTTGCAGGAGCCTAATACAATCGCCCTTAATCATGTTTGGGGTGAAAATATATATGACTTGGTAAAGAGTTTATGCCATCTTCTGCTAAATAAGGATGGGGACCTCTTATTGAGCCTACCTCTTATTTGCTTTCATATATTATTTTAATGCTATCTGCAGAATACTGATTTAGAAACCAAAAAAATATTTGTTTAATGTCTCTTGAGCTTTGGGTTTCTATTGATCAGTTCACAGGTACATTACAGTGTGGTAGATTCTTCAAATCCTAATCAAAGCTCGGCTAAAGGCATGGCTTGCTCAAATATTGAAATAGAAATCCTAAAAGCCACATCAGATATTTGAATCTGGAAGAGACTTTGCAGGGACCTTACCACAAGAATTGACTCCCATCTCATCAAAGTTCCAACTGGACCATGCCAACATAAGCGAATTAGCGGAAACTCGAAGCCATGAATTTTGAGAAGAGCTCTTCGCCAAGGCCAACATACAAACCGAAGTTTCCCATAGAGGGAACACTTTCGCAAATTGTATATAATTACTGACACATTTGACAACTTGTCTTTTTCCTTGTGCGCGTGCAAGATTTCATGCCGATCTTCATACTATTTTGGTAGGCCCCTCGACTGGGATGGATACTAAGTCAGTGTGGGTCAAGCCATGGTTACATCCACCCGGGATTTCGCTTAAGAAGCGATTACTTCAGCACCAGCAAGACCATAATTCCCCCTTCCGAGTTCCCATGCTCGGTCGCAAGAGAATTCGGTACTTCGGCATTTGCAAGACCGAAATTTCCCTTCCGAGCTCCCACACTTGGTCGCGAGAGAATTCGGTACTTCGGAATCTGCAAGACCGGAATTCCCCTTCCGAGCTTCCACGCTTGGTGGCGAGAGAATTCGGTACTTCGGCATCAGCGAGACCGGAATTCCCCTTCCTTGCTCCCATGCTTGGTTGCGAGAGAATTCGGTACTTCGGCATCTACGAGACTGGAATTCCCCTTCGAGTTCCACGCTTGGTCGAGAGAGAATTCGGTACACCATCATCAGCCTTCGTGGACTCCATGCACACTTCGAGAGGTTTCGGGAAACCATACTCCAAAAAATCCACGACGTATCGGTTCGGTATTTTACACCGAAATCTATAATTCCCAGCACACACTTCGAAGGAGCTCGGGAAGCCGAATGGTACTCCCGCAGAACCTCGAAAGTGGCGTCCAAGGAATATGCGGCAGACCACCTAATCGACCTAGCCAGTCTTTCAAGGGCAGGTCACACCAAATTAGCGTTCACCCGTCTAAGGGAATATCTCCCATAGATCGGGGTAGAGGAGGACCACCTTTGGCCGGGTAGGACCCTCCGAGTAACCAAATCGGATTTAACTCCGAGCAACCATATCGAAATCTTCCTCCGAGCTCCAATGTCGGCATAGTGAGCTTGTATTGACATTGATCTTATTTGGTTGCCTAACACTAAGCCTTTTGAGGAAGGAATCAAATGAGATATTTGCAGCAGTGGTGCAGTACTCGAATCTAGCACCAGAAGCTATATCTACGCTTCAAAAAGGAGCTATAAAGTTGTCTTCTCCTATCCCAAAGTTGGAATTCATAGTTTTAAGTAACAAGATCCAGGAAGAAAAGCAGCTCAGAGGGAGGAGCAATCTTCATGTTCTGATTAGTTACTTTCAGTGCCAAAGTTAGAGCACCATCCCTGCACAAGTGTAGTCTTTGCCACTGCTTCAAAAAATTTCAGCATCTTCTTGTGTTTGGTAGTTCACCAGAGCAAAGGCTATTGGCGACATCCACTAGCATGTCTGTCATTCCCTAGGAGGATTGGCTCAAATAAGAAGCACAATCACACTCCAATTAGTGCGGGTATGCTTTCGAAAGCTTAACACATTATTTTGGATTTTTTGTATCCTATTCTTGTGCAGGAGATGATAGGAGGGAGCTAATGAGAATTAATTCTCAAATCTTGGAGCTAGTGAGGTTCAACTTCACATATGCTGGTTCCAATTGTAGAGCTCCCTCATATGACTGACAACAAGCATTTTTCTAGGGCAAGCACCTCTGAATATGAGTTCTGCCTAAGTAAATTGAAATCTTTAATGCATTGCCATGGCATAACTTTATTATTGATAATTGAGCTGTTTACTTGTGCAGTTACATACGTACACACATTTTACTCTAGCTTGTTCAACAGGGAATGAATTAGCATGATTTGAGTATATACTTGTACTCCAAATTATCTACACTCAATATCCTGGTTATCACTGACAGCTCCCCTATCATTGCTATTATGGAGAGTAGGATACCTTGTCAAGAAAAATGACTTCTCATTTTGAATTCCCAGATGCCTTTCTAAGGGCCTTCACAAGGAAACATACTTCTTGGACACAAATGTTGTTCAAATTTCCTCCTAGCAACATTTCTAATAATATGAATGTTCCTCCAAAATATTCAACATATATTATATATATTTGCTTGGACGTTGTGAGCGTTGTCCTTGTACAGGAAATTATAAGCAGGAGCGGTGGAGAACCGATCTCCCAAGTTGCTGCTTCCGAGGGAGCAATACATGAACTCCACTAATTGTACAAAGCTATTGTTTTGTACAATTAGTGGAGTTTATGTATTGCTCCCTCGGAAGCAGCAAGTTGGGAGATCGGTTCTCCACCGCTCACCAGAGCAAAGGCTATTGGCGACATCCACTAGCATGTCCGTCATTCCCCAGGAGGATTGGCTCAAATAAGAAGCACAATCACACTCCAATTAGTGCGGGTATGCTCTCGAAAGCTTAACACATTATTTTGGATTTTTTTGTATCCTATTCTTGTGCAGGAGGTGATAGGAGGGAGCTAATGAGAATTAATTCTCAAATCTTGGAGCTAGTGAGGTTCAACTTCACATATGCTGGTTCCAATTGTAGAGCTCCCTCATATGACTGACAACAAGCATTTTTCTGGGGCAAGCACCTCTGAATATGAGTTATGCCTAAGTAAATTGAAATCTTTAATGCATTTCCATGGCATAACTTTATTGTTGATAATTGAGCTGTTTATTGTGCTGTTACATACGTACACACATTTTACTCCAGCTTGTTCAACAGGGAATGAATTAGCATGATTTGAGTATATACGTGTACTCCAAATTATCTACATTCAATATCCTAGTTATCACTGACAGCTCCCCTATCATTGTTATTATGGAGAGTAGGATACCTTGTCAGGAAAAATGACTTCTCATTTTGAATTCCCAGACGCCTTTCTAAGGGCCTTCACAAGGAAACACTACTTATTGGACACAGATGTTGTTCAAATTTCCTCTTAGCAACATTTCAAATAATATGAATGTTCCTCCAAAATATTCAACACATATTATATATATTTGCTTGGATGTTGTGAGCGTTGTCCTTGTGTAGGAAATTATAAGCAGGAGCTTTGGAGAACCGATCTCCCAAGTTGCTGCTTTCGAGGGAGCAATACATGAACTCCAGTAATTGTACAAAGCTATTGTTTTGTTTCAGCAACATACTCTAGACAGAGTACATGCATTCTCTTGATGACAAACTTATCACTCCCTTTTAATTCTCTCTAGTATTAAACTCTTGAAAGAATATGTGACAAGCTGCACCACCTAGGTGTCACATGGTCGTATACCTATAATGGAGGATATGAGTGTTGAACTTGAAACTACTCATCCCCTATTTTGAATTTCCTATGAATTTTACTAGCATCTTGAACATGATTGGGCAGCCGAACCCTATAATTCTCTCTCCCATGAGCGAGAGTCTCACTATTATATAGAAATTGTGCTAATTTTCTACACATTTCAGAACATTAGCTTATTGCATACACAGATTGCAGCTCACTTCAATGTCAAGGGAATGATTACCTCTCGTATTAAAACCTTGAAACACAACGAAAGTGTAACAAGGGAATTAGTAGTTTTCTGGAGGTTGTGGTTTTTTCTTTGTGCAGGACTATACTCAAAGGAATGTAATCTACAACACTAACACTCCACCTCAAGGAATGTAATCTATTCCGAATGAAGAGCTGGAGTTAAAGAAACGCAACAGCTACTTCCGGTCACCGAGTTGAACATGTCGGATGACCTTAAATTTATTGCATCAACGTTGGAGGTCCTGGACTATCTCATTCTCTACAATGAAGAAATCAGTTATGGCCCACTCATTAATCTTTTGAGCTAGCAGCTCCCTTAAAACAGAAACTGCCACTGCTCTGCAATTTCAAAAGACCTAAAATCCAAGAATTTGATGAGCCTTTGCTACTGAATCTAAGGAGGCCAGAATTGCCAGTGCCAAAATAGGTTCAGGTTCTTACTACTTTTTAATAGCAAATAATAAATATAGAACATTCTGCTTTTCTGAAATATGTCGCAGATGTTTTCGCTATTTCTGAAATACTAAATCCACTTGTCTATCACGACCAAAGAGGCGTTTAGGATACAGATTCAGCCATGGAGATGAGTAAATGATGGGTTCGATTTAAGACTAAAATATGATGTCCCAAAAGTTTCCGAGTGTCCCGAACTTTGGCAAATCATAACCCACATTTATTTCACTTCTTCCTACTACACATTTCACTTAACAAGTGTGGAATGCTAGAAAACATTCAGTCTTTGAATTCCACAATTTATTTTGATGGGATCTACTACTATCGACTCCCTGTAATGATGCATCATCTCTATATTTGCCCCTCACTTGTTTCATTTGCCTTGTGCGTTTATTTGTTACATTTTGAGGAGACTCAAAGATGAGAGGCTAGTCCAAACGAAGGACTAGAGTTAAAGGGAGTTCATCAACCACAAAGAATCTGAAGTCTAACACTTCAGATAGCTTGAAAGTCTACTACTTACAGTAGACGGGTTTGATAATTGCTATAATTACTAATGATTTTTCAATTGGAGTTGTGCATGTTTCTTTTATGCAGGAATTAGATAACGCCCAAATTGGCAAAGCAAAATAACTTCATGAGACTATTCGACATCAGCGAGATCGAGATTCCCCTCCGAGCCGCCACGCTCGACGAGAAGAGAATCTCGACTCCTCAGCTTTATAGACAAGCTTTCGACTTCGTGACACCGGCCTCGCGCCAGGTGTCGGATTCCAGCGCATCGGCCTCGTGCCAGACTGTCGGGCGAATCCTCCTCTTTTGACATCCGCCTTGCGCCAGGTGTCGGATTCCCCGCCAAGCGTTTCAGCTCAAGCAAGGACGAATCTCATGCATTCGGCCTCGTGCCCCGACGAGATCAAATCCCTAGAAGCTTCTTAGCTCAATTATGAACAAATCTCGGTAACTTGCCCTACACTTTAGCGAATCACAATAAATTGTCAAGTTCTTCAACTTCGACACCATGCCGATTTAAGTGAAGCACACATACTTATGTCGTGCATCTTGTGTATTTTGTCATGCACCTTGTATCGTTTAACTAACCTATACAGGTTAGCAGTATGATAAATTACCATGCTCACAAGTTGGCTCCACATTATATGAGCAACCGACTTGGGGGGCAACTGTTCCGGACCAGTACAAGGCCCAAACACATTTAAATGGGCTCCGACTTAACTTGGGCCCAATGGACATAGCTTCTCATAGAAGCCAACATTCATGACCTAGCCATATAAGCTAATTCTCTTCACCTATTCAGGTATGCATCATTTAATGCTTTCACCCACCTCTCTCATACACTAACTTGAGCGTTGGAGTGTTTTTGGGTGGCCACCACCGACGTCTTCACCGGAGTTCAGAGCACCGACGTGACTGCTAGACTTTTCCAGTTTCCTCCATCGTGAAACACAAGATTTGTAAGTTCTTTTCGAAACAGGAGCCATATAGAAAGAACAATTATCCTCTGTTTGATATACTTACTGACAATGGAGTTGATTTAAGTACCGGCATATACAATAATACAAGGAATCACGAAACAAATGCTACACACAAGTATACATTTTCATCCACCAATTTAATTAAAATTTCCATTTTTTAATGATTTCTCTCAAGTTTTCTTTTTTACTTTCT
The DNA here is from genome assembly GCA_037113605.1 of Calophaca sinica. Classification (NCBI taxonomy): domain Eukaryota; kingdom Viridiplantae; phylum Streptophyta; class Magnoliopsida; order Fabales; family Fabaceae; genus Calophaca; species Calophaca sinica. The sequence continues at coordinate 124,809,691 of CM073734.1, forward strand.
GTATCCACCACCTAAATACATCAATTAATAATTGAAATAATCATAGCACGTGTGAATTTTTTTTATGCATGAAAATTTATTTTTCTTGAAGGCTAGCGGTTTACGTCCCATTAAATAAGTAGCGTATGACAATTATGCGTGTAGCACACAGACAATGGATCACTGAGCACGTGAAAATGAAATCAAATCAAGCTAGTGAAAAGTATATTAAAAATTATGAAAAGTACATTCATCACAGTTTTTCTTTCTTTCTCCACCGTTCTGCTTTCCTGAGCACAATATTTATTTTCATTCACCCACAGTCAAAGTACGACATTGTATTTCTCCCGTTCTTTCTATTTTTACTTTTTTATGCTTTTTTATAATAATTCCATTACACTCTAGTTTTCTCTTTCTAAAACTCACTTTCTCTCTCTTCTGCATCTGATTTTCTAGAGAGCATTGGAAAGGTTTATTGTTATTTTCTCGGTTGAAAATAAACAGAAAAGATAAAAAAAAATGCACAATTTTCAAAGTTGGCTGATGGCTGAACTGATAGTGGAATGGATGGACATCGATATCCACTTCACTAACCAGATTTTAAAAATAGACAACTCAATCCAAAATAAATGGACTGGTTAAAAAATTTATTGTGAATATCCAGATTTTTAAAAATGGTTTTAGACATGGATATGGTTTGTGCCTCCTATCCGAATATTTTGTGCATCCCTACATCCCAGTGCATTGTTGAGGGAGTGGTTATCCATGCGCATGAAGTTATAGTCCAAGTCAATAAGGGGAAAACTAGAACGTAAGTGTAGAAGCCTCGTTCTCCACCCCATTGGGACATGGTTATGACGGGGATGGACCTTTTGTGGGGATCAATAATTCAATCTTTTTCTGGAGGAGATTATTCAAATGGTTACAAAAGAGATTATTCAATAAAGGAACTTGGCCTTCGATAGTGGCAACTCCTTGATCGAATGAGTCAGAATCCACCTTCATGTCAAGTTTGGGTTTGTCACCAAATTTTAGTATTCTATACAGGCTACGTCTAATATGCCGCACCTAAGTTGGTGCGGCACAGTGTCGAACGTTATCAAATTAATTTCTACCGTTAGATCGATAAAGTGCGCTAGATCTTATGTTGGACCATGAATACCAAATTTCTCCCTCACCGTCGTCGTTCAGCTCAGACCATTGCAACTCCGTCTCTAGACGCCCGATTGCACAATCAGTATCTCCATCGTGTGCTTCGATTGCTGCCAACGGCAGTTCTCGGCGTTGCGCGCTTCCATGCTGCAAACAATAGTTTTCGCCACCGTTGAGCGCTCTGCCGCCGTGTGCGACACCCTCCTACTGGGCACTGCCACTGGCTGCCCCTTTGCTCTCCCTCTGTCGTTTGCGCCGCTTACAGGCTCCCCTCCTCCATGGTCACTGCCTTACATAGCTTTTTCTACTCCAAACCATGTGACGATTTGACGCCGAAAGAACAGAGGATGCTCGTGGTGGAGGGTTTCTTCCTTCGCCCTTCGCGAATCGTTGTTCCAACACGCCCATATGCTCCAATGGCAGGGGTGAAAGGGTTTCTCTTTCTCTTAGGACATCGCGACCGAGTTGCCAAGAAGTGGCGGAGATAGATGCTTACGGCGGAAGTTGAGAAGTTTCGAGAAAGAGAGTTCAAATTCCGTGTGGATAGGCCATAATAAAATCACGTGTGACTGTAAAATCAAACGGCTATGGACATTTCACATAAGTGAGGCACGGTGCAGCACCTATTAAGTACTGCACCTTAGAAGCCGCCCTTCTATACATTAGAGCTTTTTGAATCAAGTCCCCAAAACGTACACATTCATCAGTATAGGATGGCAAAATATATAATGAAACTTACAGTATATTTTGTCTTTAATTTCAGGAGGCCTTTTGAGCCTATAATCATCCAACAATTTTAATCGCTTATCTTTTTACAAAATATCGAATATCGAACATTTAACGTCTAAGCCTTGAACTCGTAAAAAAAAAAAAAAAAAAAAAAAAGGTCTAAGCCTTGAAATTTCTAAGTACTTTGACAAGGCATATTTCCACCACCAAAGACACCCCATTTATAGCTAAGTATTGCAATAGCTTCTTTTTGGACTCCAACACTTTGCCAATTTCCAATGTTTAATGTCTTCACAATCTTTTCTGAATTATTCGACGACACTTGAGTTTGGCAATTCTTCATAACACACTCTCTTTGTCAAATTTGTTCTCATTGCGTCATGACTTAGCCATTTTTCCCAACTTTCTTTTGCATTATTCCAAAAGACTTAAGTCTTTCAAAATTCCCATCAATTCATATATTCTTATCCCATATAATCATTCCTCGTTGAATTTAGTCTTGCGCACTTACTGCATATTTGACTATCTAAGCCAAAATTGAAATTTATCACTTAACACCGGATTCTGTGTGGAATCCTGTTATTTGAGTGGATAAAATACTTATCGTTCATTTGTTTGGGCTTATCCGATTGGAATAGTCTTCTGGATGTCGAAAATGTATTGATGAGCTTTTTAATTGGGCTTAGCATACATGGGCCTAAGTATTCGAAATACTGGGAACTAACCCAATTTAAGTTGGATTTATTTTTTCCTCATTAAACTAAATCGGTTTTTTTTTGGTCTTCAGCCTTTGTTGATTGGATTCGTGTGATTGAAGAATTGGCTTACATAGGAGAAAAACGAAGCATTCTTCCAGCGTACACCTGTCGACGTACTAGTTAATATATTACAAAATATAGAATGTTGGAACTATAATATTTATATTTATCGAACTATATGATCTCATCTCTGATATATTTGTTGAAAAAAGCATACTCTATGTACAACAACCAACCTATATATAGTGTATATATATCAAGTATTTGTTCACTTTCGCAGGACATTCGATCGTGACGAAGCCTCTCTATATCCCTTAGAATTTTGTTTATTTGTCAAAGTCGTTTAAAAAGACAGTGAATGACTTGCATTATTAATTTTCTACTTGCTCGGGTGAACGAAAACGAGGATATATCGATATTTAATCATACAAGAAACAAACTACTCTAATTTAATTACGACGGGATTCCTGTCTGTGTCAATATATAGCTATGGTTAATTGGATAGTCAGCAGGAGAGGTAGTTGCATTAGAAAATAAATTCATTATTGCCTCCACGTCTTCTTTTTTTTTTTTTTTTTTTTGGTGCTAGCTTCCACGTCTTCTATTACGTATGCATTAGAAAATAAACTCGTCCTTAGCATCCAAAAAAAAAAAAAAACTCGTCCTTGTACGTATATGGTGCCTCTACGATTAATAAATATAGTTAGATGGTAGTATATTTTTTAAATTTAATCTTTTTATCATAAATCTTTTAAGAGTAAAGTACGGATGCTAGTTTCATATACTAATATATATTTTAATTTTCACTTATCACAAACCTTAAGTTAATGACTTGAGCGCAGTACAATTCAAAACGTCGTACTCGTACCTAACTAACAGGCGTGCTGAAGTAGATCAAAACAAACACACACACACACACACACAGGTAAGGATCAAATGACACAATATGTTAAACATAATATAATGATATCTCTAATAACTTTATGTGTAATGTAAATTTTGCCGATCTAACCGTTAAATTAAAAGTTCTTAATAAATAGATTCAACATATCAAAATTCATAAAATTCTAAAATTATTTGATACTTCATTAGATCACGTTATTTTAACGTATAATATGATATTTAAAATATAAGTAAATATGCACTATTAAATTACATACTTACAAATATCCAAATTATCTAAAAATTTGTATATGTGGTTATCAAACGGTTGGATCGACAAAATTTATATTATACACAAAGTTATTAAATGTGTCATTATGTTAAGTTTGACACTTAGTATCATTTGATCCTGACCCTATATATATATAATTGAATCAAGTCACAGAATAACAACAATAATATTGTCAAAAAAAAACAACAATAATGGTAGAAGTAATAAAGAATAAATAATATTATACTATTTATATATCTACTATATTATATAAAATGAAGTTTTGTCATGTTGACTCATGCCACGTAGCATCTCCATGTTCATTCTTTTTCTGTCAAAATTTAAAATGATTTATTTTTTATTTTTTAATTCGTGATATTTCATTAATTAAAACATATCAATAAATTAATGCTCATATCTAGACTTTTAACATTCAATCAATTTTGAATTAAATCAAATTCAAAATATAATAAATTAAAATATATCAATCAATTAATTTTCAAATCTGGACCTTTGTCATTCAATCAAAATATTATCTAACTCGTGTGATTACATAAGAATTATTAATTTTTTTTGCCTAAATCAATTTCAATTTTTTTATTTTTTAGTTATAGCTTTAATTATAGCAATCATCATTACCTCATGTCAAACAATAATTTTGTAGTGTAAATCATTAATATATTCTCTTAAATGATGTATCTATTTTTATTTATTAATTATTAATTATATCAATTATCAGTAACGATTCATCATTATTTTTTAACGAACACTATTCATCATTATTTTACCATACAAATTTTGTTACTTCTCATGAGTAATTAATTTTACTATGCACATCATAAAATTTAATCTAAAAATCAAAACTATATAATGTTAAATTTAATTTTTATATTTATTATGTAATTTGAATATTTTATCACTTATATATTATTAAAAGAGTTTATGACCAATTTCGTCCCTGAAATTGGCAAAAAATTCAATTTGGTCCCTGACTTTTTCGATATTCCAAAATAGTCCCTCATTTTTGCAAATTTGTCTCAGTTTAGTCCTTCCGTCATTTGTGTCTGTTAAAATTATTCAACAACGTCCCTGTAATTTATCACTTAGTGTCAAATTGGTCCCTGAAATACCAAAATACAGGGACGTTGTTGAATAATTTTAACAGACACAAATGACGAAAGGACTAAACTGAGACGAATTTGCAAAAATGAGGGACTATTTTGGAATATCGAAAAAGTCAGGGACCAAATTGAATTTTTCGCCAATTTCAGGGACGAAATTGGTCATAAACTCATTATTAAAATTTAAAAAATTTTGGCATTTCATTGGAATATAAATATTTTCAGCATTCACATGATTATTGTTTATGGTAAAGTATAATAAATGTTAAATAAATATGTATTTTTACTTTTTTCTTCATAAAGCTCTGATATTATACCCAAGAAAAACCATAATTTATTCTATAGATAATTGATTATCTCTTTTTCATGTTACTTATTTTGAATTTATCTTATAGTAATTTAGATAAATCGTTCAATTGTGTACTTTATATTTTTTTGTTGAAACTCATAGTTGAGAAACCTAATTAACACTTTGGCAAGTATATCAAATCGCTACTGTAGTATAAAAATTATCTTCCACATGGATTGCATTGTTAACTACTAGCTTACTAATGTAATTCCATTCGAGCAACGGAAAATCCAAATGATTTGTATATAATCTTCAAACTAAAATAAACAAAAAAAATATTTTTTATTTTTTTAGATAACAACATGAAAATAGAAATTGGGTTCTAAACAATTAAAGATAAATTGCTAAAGGATTGATTTCACTGTAATTCCTATTGGTCTCTTACACTGGAATTTAATATGAAAGGTTCATCTAAATCAAGAAGCTGAGCTTTTATATTTACCCCCTAATTTCTTAGGTTGATAATTCTTCATGTTAAAAATTATATTTAAATTTCTTGATGTATAATAATCTAACAAGAGCACTAAGAACACATTCGCTTAATAATGCTAATTTGATTGTGTTCTTATTCTTAAGATAGCACGCACAAATCATTTGTTCACAACAGCAAAATTAAATTCCAATTTTTCAACTGTGAATCTAAAATTGTAAATAAACAAGAATTCAAAGAACAAACTCTTAATTCAAATAAACCCATAAATTCAGATTAATGCCCAGTAATAGGATCAGTCATACAGACAGTTTCATCTACCTCTAACAAAAAGAAAATTAAACTAACATAGTTTAAAAGAAAAAATCAATCAAAAAAGTGGTTGAATAATCATCCGACATAAGCTTTAGCCTCTCAACCGTAGCTCTCCCTTGTACTCTTCCTCCTACTCTCATTCTCTCCAATTCTCCCGTCCGTCTCTTTTTTCTTTTTCTATCCCTTTTTTCCATCGTCCGTGTGTCTCTTCTTCATTTACCCAGCTTTCTTTTCTTTACTCAAATTGATTGATGATGCTTTGATTATTGAAATGAAACGCATATCTACTCAACGAAAGCCACCTCCCTGACCCCAAATATGGCAAAACGGTTCAATGCTAGTTTTAACAAATAAAAAAAATAAAACTAAAATAAAATCAAAACAACTAGAAACAAAAACGGTCAACATTCCTAATATTAGATAAAAATAAAACAAAGTAAAATAAAACTAATTCTACAAAAATAAAATAAAATAAAACTAATCCTATAAAATTACTAATTAAAATAATAAAATAAAATAAGAAAATTAACAAAAACTTAACTAAAATTATCTACAATTTCAGATTCATCAAAACCATCTCTAAATATAAAGAAAATAGAATCGATATTTTCTGTTTTATTTGTTATATTTTAAAATTAGAGTATATGTATAAATATATATATATATATATATATATATATATATATATATATATATATATATTCTCCACTTCATAATAAATTATCTATAATATTTTTTGAAAAATTTAGATCTGCTAATAATTTTTTTAAAATAAATTCTTATTTATTCTTACACGTTGAATACATTTACAACCCATATAGATAATCCGTGCGAGCACGGGTAAATACACTAGTTTACTCAAATAAATTGAACTAAGAATTTAATAAAGATTTTTCTATGGCCTATAATCTCACTTTTTATAGTCATCAAGTTTTAAGAATGATCTTCGCTTATTTATTAAGGGCATGTTTGGATAAACAATTTGTGGAGTTTAGAGTGCCTTAAAATCATGTTGGAGATCATTAGAAGTCATAAAAATGAGTTTTCAACAGGTGTGAATCGAATCATGGGTCTCTGGAATCGATTCATGATGTGCCTTGGAGCCTTGGAGAAGTTTTGGACTTTCTGTGAATCAAAGTGAAGGAGTGTGAATCGATTCACTGACTTAGGATCACAAAACGCGTAAGATTTGTACGTGTGAATCGATTCACACTTACTGGTGAATCGATTCACCACTGCTGTTTTTAAACCAGAACATGTTTTTCATTCAGGTACGATGTGCAGTCTTTCTAGGATTGTGTGCAGCCGTTCTTGAGCGTCTTTGTGAGGTTTTTGGGGCTGGAAACACATTGAAACACCTTGGGGTCTTAGGAAATCATAGAAGGAGGATTGAAGGCTTTCTCTATTATTGTTCTTGAGAGGTTTTCATAGAGGAAAAGAGAGAGGGATTGGGAACTCTTGAGTTTGTTCTTCTTGGACATTTAGAAGGGGTTCAAAGCAATTGTAATCTCTTGTAAAGACTCTTTGATAGTGAAACGGAGGGCTGCTCTCTCCCGCAGACGTAGGTCATCTTTTTGGGGCCGAACTGCGTAACCAAATAGCGGTGTTATTCTTCCTACTCTCTACTCCGTGTTTGATTGACTTTATTGCATTGTTTTGGTTGCTATTAAATTTAGTATTGGTTGCCTTTGATATTTGTTCATTTATTCTTGTTAGTAACTCAACAAGTGGCGCCGTCTGTGGGAAGAACAAATAATTCAATTGTGCACCATGGGTACTAAATGGGACATCGAGAAGTTTTCCGATAATAACGACTTCGGTCTATGGAAGGTGAAGATGGAAGCAATCCTTATTCAACAGAAGTGCTTTGAAGCCTTGAAGGGTGAGGTAAGAATGCCGGCCACCCTGTCTCAAACGGAGAAGAAGGAGATGATAGATAAGGCAAGAAGTGCCATTATCTTGTGCCTTGGCGATAAGGCATTGAGAGAAGTTGCAAGAGAGAAGACCGCGGCGGAGATGTGGGCAAAGTTAGAATCGTTGTACATGACAAAGTCATTGGCCCACAGGTTATGTCTGAAACAACATCTCTACTCATTCAAGATGGTAGAGACCAAACCTATTGTGGAGCAACTAGCAGAATTCAACAAAATCATTGATGACCTGCAGAACATTGATGTGAAGCTCGATGACGAGGATAAGGCTCTGCTCTTATTGAATTTGTGAAGAAGATTTCCTTCTTAAACTTGGCTGGGTTTAGATGATGACAAGATTACTGATCAAAAAGAAGAAAAGCCTCCGTTAGATCAAGTCAAAGAAATCATTCTACAGAGACTTTAATTATGTATTGTCAATTCTCTGTAAGTATGGTTTGTATCTTTGACATATTACGAGCTGTGATTATATAACTTAGATGTGCTCAAACAAATCATTCCTTAAGTTTAAAACTTAATCTAAGTTATTTTCAAAGTTAAGTGTTGAAGCAATCCTTTTGAAATCTCAAGAAAACACTTTTTTCATTGTAGTAATCGATTACCCCAAAGTCAGAATCGATTACCTAAAGTCTCGGTGATGTGGATGTAATCGATTGCCTAAAATGTGTAATCGATTACATCAACTAAATTTTTGAATATCTGATTTTCAACGTACACATGTAATCGATTACCACAACGACGTAATCGATTAACACTGTTTCAAAATCAAATTTTCTGAAACGTTATGATTTCAAATGGTGTGTTTTGGCCCCTGGAAAGTTGCCAAACGATCACCTTGCTTCAGATATGATCTGATGGTTATATATATACCTTTCTTTTTCAGAACGTATAGAACTTTCATTCTTTCAATCATAAGAGTTCAATATCATTTTACAAGTTCTAAACCTTCAAAACTTTTTTTGCCTAGAACTTAGATATTACTTTCATATCCTGAAAAAGTTCTTGAGCACTAAGTTGTATAGTTACAAAGTGATATTGATCTGATACAGCCATATGCTTTACCATTCTTCACAATTATTAAACTCATCCTTGTGTTGGGTTTTGGTTTGAAAAGATAGTGGGGTGCTATCTTGTTGTATAGAGATTGTTAGGGAGCCTTGGGGTGAGGCTTGCTTGTAACAAGAATTTCTATCATAGTGAATTGTTCTGCAGGTGTCAGAAGAACTGGATGTACCCAAGTGGTTAGGGGAACCAGTATAAATTCTTGTGTCTCAATCTTCTTCCTTATCTTTTTACTTTTGTTTATCAATCAAACTCCATCTATCTATCCATAAAACAAAAGAACGAAAAATCTCTAAAAGTCACTCGAAAATCGTTCAACCTAATTTACCCCCCTTCTTAGGTTGTATACCAGACTTACATTTGGTATCAGAGCGGGTTAAGGTAACCTGCTCCTTCGATCCATGGCTTCCGCAAGCAACAATCCTACTTTTAGAGATGGTGGCAGTAACAACAAGCCTCCATGTTTCGTTGGAGAACACTATGACTTTTGGAAGATTCGCATGCAATCCTATCTTGAAGCACAAGGAGAAGAAATATGGGATGCTGTAGAGAATGGTCCTTATGTGCCTACAACAGTCATCAACAATGAAGTGCAAGACAAAGTCAAAACATCATGGACGGATGATGACAAGAAGAGAGTACTCTACGACAAAAAGGCCAAGAACATTCTACAACAAGATTAGGTATGGATGAATTCTTTCAGATCTCACATTGTAAACTGCTAAAGAGATTTGGGATACTCTAGAAGTAACCCATGAAGGAACAGTAGAAGTAAAGAGATCTAAACTGAATACTTTATCACAAGAGTATGAAATGTTTAGAATGCAGCCCGGTGAATCAATACTTGATTTGCAAAAGAGATTCTCTCATTTGACAAATCACTTAATGGCTCTTGGAAAGACCTTTACCAATGATGAGTTAAATCTTAAAATTCTTCGATCATTGACTTAAGCAATGGCAACCAAAGGTTACAGCAATTTACGAAAAGAAAAGTCTCACAAAAATGACTTCATGCATTATTTGGAAAACTCCAAGAACATGAATTGGAACTTGGAAGATTGGAAGAGATCAAGTCAAAGAGAAGAAGAACAAAAGCATTCCCTTAAAGGTTGAAACCAGAAAACAACATGAAGAAGAAAGTACTGATGAAGATGAGAATATCACCCTCCTGGTAAAAAGGTTTGGAAAATTTCTTAAGAAAGACCAAAATATTAAATTTGATAACAAAAGAAATTTTTCAAGAAAAGGGATACATCCACTTCAAATCGTAACTTCACATGTTTTGAATGCGTAAGGAAGGACATATGAAAGCAGAATGTCCTAATCTGACAAAGAAGAAGTACTTCAAAGGGAAAAAAGAATTCAAATCCAAAAAAGCCTACATTGCATGGAATGACAATGAAGTAAGTACATCCTCCGATTCAGATAGTGGAGGATCCGAAGACAAAGGACTAATGGCATCACATCACTCAGATGATGAACAAGAGGTTAGTTCTTCTATGACTAATGAAAAACCATCTTATATAGAATTACAGAATGCTTTTCATGAGTTACATGAAGAATGTTTGATACTTTCTAGAACAATTTCGAAACAAAAGAAATTAATTTTAGAACTAGAAAGAAGTTCTAATGACACATGTGTGGAGTCGAAAATGTCAAAAATTCTCAGTATGTAATAAATGTTTAAGATATGAATCTAAGATTGTTGGTCTAAACCAAGTGATCAAAAGATATGAAAAGGTCAAATTGGTTTACAAGAAGTGCTTAGTAGACAAAGGTATTCAACCAACAAACATGGTCTTGGTTTTTCAAATTTTCAAACACCAACTCCTAACAAAACTATATTTGCCAAAGCAAGCACAACTACCAACAACTCGTAATCATCTAAATTGCGTATTGGAAACTCTTCTAAAGCAAACTCTAGAAATGAGGTTAAGAATGGAAATCATTCAATTTCTAGAAATGTAAAAGAGACAAGCCTAGTAGTTCTATCACTAGTCATATTTATAAGAATTGTTATTATCAGTATGTCAAAGGCCATACCTCTAATGCTTGCTACATAAGAAACTTTGGAGTTCCTTATGGAGAATTCATATGGGTAAGGAAAGGCATTAACTCATCAGGACCCAAATCACTTTGGGTACCTAACGACATTAAATCTGCTTTGTAGAAATGCTCAACAAAGACCAAAGAACACATGGTATCTTGATAGTGGTCGTTTCTAGGCACATGACTGGTGATCATACAAAGTTTACATCTCTGAAGCTGAAATCTAAAGGATATGTCACATATGGAGATAACAATAGAGGAAAGATTCTTGGGATTGGAAAGATTGGAGCTTCTCCCTTCACAACTATTGATGATGTCCTATATGTTGAAGGTTTGAAGCACAATTTGATTAGCATAAGTCAACTCTGCGATAAAGGATTCAGAGTAAACTTCATCAAAGAAAAATGTATCATTGAAAATGAAGCCTCTCCTGAAGAGAAGTTAGTGGGAAATAGAATCGACAACTCCTATAAGGTATGTCTAGATGATTTATCTTTGAAGATTAAATGTCTAGTGGTAAACAATAATGATGCATGGCTTTGGCACAAAAGAATAGCACATATTCACATGGAACATTTGAATAAGCTTGTCAAACATGATCTTGTTATTGGATTACCCAAAATGAAATTTGTCAAAGATAGATTATGTGACGCATGCCAAAAGGGGAAACAAACAAAATCCTCTTTCAAACCAAAGAATGTGGTATCAACTACAAGACCACTTCAGTTGATTCACATGGATCTTTTTGGTCCCTCAAGAACTAGAAGCTTTGGAGGTAATGTTTATGCTTTAGTTATTGTTGATGATTTCTCTAGATATTCTTGGACTCTATTTTTAGCACAAAAAGGTGATGCATTTAAGGCATTCAAGAAATATGCAAAACAAGTGCAAAATGAAAAATCTATGAAGATTGTGTCAATTAGAAGTGATCATGGTGGGGAGTTCCAAAATGCTCTTTTTGAGGAATTCTGTGAAGAACTTGGTATCACTCACTACTTCTCAGCACCAAGGACTCCTCAACAAAATGGCGTGGCAGAAAGAAAGAATCGATCTCTAATTGAACTGGCTAGAACAATGCTCAGTGATTCAAGTCTACCAAAGTACTTCTGGCGGATGCACGATGAAGTACGACTTGCTATGTTACAAATCGAGTCAATATAAGGCCGATCTTGAAAAAGACTCCTTATGAACTATATAAAGGAAGAAAGCCAAACATCTCACATCTTCATGTCTTTGGATGCAAATGCTTTGTACTCAACAATGACAAAGACAACCTAGGTAAGTTCGATGAGAAATCTGACGAAGGTATATTTCTTGGCTATTCTCTTTTAAGTAAAGCCTATAGAATTTATAATAAAAGAACCTTAGTTATAGAAGAATCTATGCATGTTTCCTTTGATGAAACTAACCCAACTGTAGAGAAAGTTTCTTGTGACGATGATGATGATATAATGGAAGCATCTACAAAAGACACTACTAAGGATGCTGAGTCAGAATTGCCTAAGGAAGACTCTGACAAAGAAAAACAAATTAATTCAATCAATCACCAAGACGACAATCTTCAACAAGAGCAGAATCATCCTGATCTACCTCGTGAATGGAGAATTCATCGGGATCATCCTCTTGACAAAGTATTTGGTGATATTGAATCAGGAGTAAAAACAAGATTAAATCTGAAGGAAGCTTGCCAATACATGGCTTTTGTCTCTCAAATAGAACCTTCAAAGATAAATGAAGCTCTTGAAGACGATCAATGGATTCTTGTCATGCAAGAAGAGTTAAACCAATTTGAAAGGAATCAAGTTTGGGAACTTGTCCCTAGACCACAAGACAAACACATCATTGGTACAAAATGGGTGTTTAAGAACAAACTTGATGAAAATGGGATAATTATTCGAAACAAGGCAAGGTTGGTTGCTCAAGGCTATAATCAAGAGGAAGGAATTGATTTTGAAGAGACATTCGCTCCTGTTGCAAGGTTAGAAGCTATACGTTTATTACTTGGTTATGCTTGCTCTTTAGATTTTCAATTATTTCAAATGGATGTCAAAAGTGCCTTCTTGAATGGATACATAAATGAGGAAGTTTATGTCAAACAACCTCCTGGGTTTGAAGATTTCAAAAACCCCTCACATGTATTTAAATTGAAGAAAGCTCTTTATGGATTAAAACAAGCCCCTAGGGCTTGGTATGACAGACTTAGTCAATTCTTAAGTGAAAAAGAATTTGAAAAGGGTAAGGTAGTTACTACTCTGTTCATCAAGAGAATTAAGGATCACACTCTCTTGGTCCAAATTTATGTTGATGACATCATTTTCGGATCAACCAATAAAGATTTGTGTGAAGAGTTCTCAATGGTAATGCAAGGCGAATTTGAAATGTCCATGATGGGAAAGCTGAATTATTTTCTTGGACTTCAAATCCAGCAAACTAAGAAAGGTATCTTCCTAAATCAATCAAAATATCAGAAAGAACTGTTAAAAGGTTTGACATGGATAATCGCAAAGAGATTGCAACTCCTATGGGATCTGGTACTTATATTGATCAAGATGAGTCAGGTTTATCAAGAGACATCAAGAAATATCGAGGTATGATTGGTTCATTATTATACTTAATCGCCACCGTCCCGACATTATGTTTAGTGTATGTCTACGTGCTCGATTTCAAGTCAATCCAAAAGAATCTCATCTTTCTTGGTAAAGAGGATCATGAAGTATCTAAAAGGGACAACAAATGTTGGCCTATGGTATCCCAAAGGTAGTATCTGTTCTTTAGTTGGCTACTTAGATTACGATTATGCGGGATGCAAACTGATCGAAAAAGTACTAGTGGCACATGCCATATCCTTGGAAATGCCTTCATATCCTGGTCTTGCAAGAAACAAGCAAGCGTTGTTTCAAAGACCGGCCAAGGTAATATATTGCAGGTGGGAGTTGTTGTGCTCAAAGTCTTTGGCTAAAACAACAACTATGTGATTATGGAATCAATCATGGATGCATTCCTATAAGGTGTGACAATACAAGTGCTATAAATATTTCAAAGAATCCTGTTATGCACTCTCGTACCAAGCATATAGACATTCGACATCATTTTCTACGAGATCATGTTCTAAAAGGAGACGTGGAGATTACATTTGTTGATACTCATGCTCAATTAGCAGACATCTTCACAAAACCATTAGCCAAAGAACCCTTCTTCAAAATAAGAAGAGAACTTGGCATTTTGGATGAAAAGGATATATGAGACCAACACATTTGGTGACAAGTTCTTTCATTTAACCTATATGTTTTTATTGTGCCATTCTAGTGTATGTATGTGTTTTTAATCATAAATCTATGTGATATGTATGTTAAACATAGAATAGATACTCATACATTGCATGTTTTATCAATAATTTACCATGTGTAATCGATTGATGATCGTGGATAATCGATTACATGTTCAAAAAGTTCGCCAGACCATCGACCGTGGTAATCGGTTACCATTTAGGTGTAATCGATTACATCCGCGAAAACTTGCGAAAACTGACAGTTTTTCTACATAAAATCAGTTTCTAAAACATTTCTTTCACTCTTGCAATCGGTTACTTTCACTCTTGCAATCGGTTACCTCTCATCCTCTTTCAACCACCCACCTTCCAATCCTCATTTCTACCATTGTTGCTCAAATCCTTCACTTCTAATCCCTAATCCTACTCCCATTGGTGGCCCTCTTCTGGTTTTCTCCCCAAAATTTTGAACCCTAACTCTCTTTCCACACTATCATCACCATGGAACATTCAAGGAAGTTCAGAAGCAAGAATCCTTCTGTGACTGATGCAAGGAGAGCGAATCCCAATCCTCTGGACTTATCAAGGCTGTTGGCTAACACTGATCAAAGAACTCGCTTCCAATAGTTCATTGGTAGGAAACTCATCACTCCAAAGTATGTGAGTCTTCTTGCCTTTGCTAGATTCAATTTTCCTTCATTGCTTGAAAGTCAGGAAGTGACACCACTTGCTATTGATTTTGGAACCTATTACCCTGATCTTGTTAGAGTGTTCTATTGCAATTTAGAGGCTAAGGGTAGTGGTCTGGTTTCTTGGGTGAAAGGGGTCCCTATTAAATTATCCTTGAAGCAAGTTGGAGAGTTTCTTGATATTCCATTTGAGGGAGAAAGGATTCATACTGATTTCTTATGTGATTGGGAGGAGTATGACAAGAGAGAATTCTATTTATCCATGTGTCGATATGATGAGACTGAAATTGCCAACAAAAGACAACGGTCTGGTGCAGCCTCCTCTGCTAGAAATATTCTCTCTGTAGGACACTTGAACGTTGATGATAGACTTCTTCATTATGTTCTCTGCTATGTCTTAGTACCTAAGGCCTCCAACTACTCTCAAATCAATGATTTTGAAATGCAAATCATGTATGCTATCAAGAATAATAAACCTATCAACTGGGCCTATTTGGTTGTGAATCACATGTTGTCACTGAAGCAGCGAACTACAAGTTTGCCTTATGCTAGACAAATCTCCCGATTGTTGAAGTGCTGCAATGTAGACACCAACAATGAGGTTTCTCTGGAAATGACACCTGCTGAAAATGAAATCCATATGGATATCTTACCAAAGATGGGTATAACCGGGATCTTCCGCACGAGTCTACTGAGCATCGGCGATCTGCTACACCCTCCTGCACAAGAAGATGAAGAACCTCAAGATGGTGAGGTCACAAATCAAATGATTTTGGATGAGCTTAGGAGTGTCCGTGGCTACATGGCTGAGAGGTTTGATCAATTGTCTGCTCGCATGGACCGCCTTGAAGCTTTTAGAAATGACAATGAGGAGGATGAAGAGTAGCCTGATTTGCTTCATCATGCATGCATCATATTATCATTATGTCATACTTGTTTATGTTGGATTTCTAAATCTAGTTATGTATTATTTCTTTAATTTTACTTTGATATTTTTTTTATTTGGACTTTACTAAGTAGGACCTTTGCAAAGTTTGTATGGATGTTTAATATTAAGTATTTAGGTTGTGTTTGAATGAGCTTGGTAAATATCTGCGCTATATTGTATTTATGCTACTTTTTCTTCTTTTTGATGATGTCAAAAGGGGGAGAAAGGAGATATTATCTGTATATCTTGTATTTTTACTAACTTTTCAGGTTTCCCAACTCCAATACAAAGGGGGAGATATACAAGTCAGGGGGAGCTTTTCCGTTCGCAAACCGTTAACAAGATTGGTGTTTGTCATCATCAAAAAGGGGGAGATTGTGAAGAAGATTTCCTTCTTAAACTTGGCTGGGTTTAGATGATGACAAGATTACTGATCAAAAAGAAGAAAAGCCTCCGTTAGATCAAGTCAAAGAAATCATTCTACAGAGACTTTAATTATGTATTGTCAATTCTCTGTAAGTATGGTTTGTATCTTTGACATATTACAAGCTGTGATTATATAACTTAGATGTGCTCAAACAAATCATTCCTTAAGTTTAAAACTTAATCTAAGTTATTTTCAAAGTTAAGTGTTGAAGCAATCCTTTTGAAATCTCAAGAAAACACTTTTTTCATTGCAGTAATCGATTACCCCAAAGCTGTAATCGATTACCTAAAGTCTCGGTGATGTGGATGTAATCGATTGCCTAAAATGTGTAATCGATTACATCAACTAAATTTTTGAATATTTGATTTTCAACGTACACATGTAATCGATTACCACAACGACGTAATCGATTAACACTGTTTCAAAATCAAATTTTCTGAAACGTTATGATTTCAAATGGTGTGTTTTGGCCCCTGGAAAGTTGCCAAACGATCACCTTGCTTCAGATATGATCTGATGGTTATATATATACCTTTCTTTTACATCAGAACGTATAGAACTTTCATTCTTTCAATCATAAGAGTTCAATATCATTTTACAAGTTCTAAACCTTCAAAACTTTTTTTGCCTAGAACTTAGATATTACTTTCATATCCTGAAAAAGTTCTTGAGCACTAAGTTGTATAGTTACAAAGTGATATTGATCCGATCTGACCATATGCTTTACCATTCTTCACAATTATTAAACTCATCCTTGTGTTGGGTTTTGGTTTGAAAAGATAGTGGGGTGCTATCTTGTTGTATAGAGATTGTTAGGGAGCCTTGGGGTGAGGCTTGCTTGTAACAAGAATTTCTATCATAGTGAATTGCTCTGCAGGTGTCAGAAGAACTGGATGTACACAAGTGGTTAGGGAACCAAAGATAAATTCTTGTGTCTCAATCTTCTTCCTTATCTTTTTACTTTTGTTTATCAATCAAACTCCATCTATCTATCCATAAAACAAAAGAACGAAAAATCTCTAAAAGTCACTCGAAAATCGTTCAACCTAATTCACCCCCCCTCTTAGGTTGTATACCAGACTTACAGAATTCGCTACCTAGATCCTTTGAACACTTTAAGGATGCACTCCTCTATGGCAAGGAGTCCACTATTACTTTGGAGGAGGTCCAACAATCCATTAGGACCAAGGAGCTAACCAAGCTCCAAGACTTGAAATTGGATGATAGTGGTGAAGGCTTAAGTGTATCAAGGGGAAGAAGTGAGAGTAGAGGAAACCACAACAAAGGGAAGAATTCTAGGTCGAAATCCAAGTCAAAGGGAAACAATAAGAAGTATAAGTGCTTTAATTGTCACAACACCGGTCATTTTAAGAAGGACTGTCCTGAGAAAGGGGGCAGGGGTGATTCTGTGGAGGTTGCAATTGCTTTGGAGGATGGTTATGAGAGTGCGGGGGCTCTAGTGGTGTCAAGTTTGGAATCTGAAAAGAACTGGGTCATGGACTCGGGATGTTCTTATCACATGTGTCCTAGGAAGGAATACTTTGAGACTTTGAAGCTTAAAGAAGGTGGAGTCGTTCGCCTGTGTGACAACCAAGCTTGTAAGGTGCAAGGTATGGGTTCGATTCGTCTTAAGATGTTTGACAACCGTGAATTCCTTTTACAAGATGTGAGGTATGTTCCTGAACTAAAACGAAATCTTTTATCTATAAGCATGCTTGATGGATTAGGCTATAGTACTAGGATTGAACATGGCTTGATTAAGATTTCGAATGGTGCATTAGTAATGGCTAAAGGGTCTAAAATGTGTGGTTTATACATATTAGATGGTTCTACTGTTATAGGGCATGCATCATTAGCCAGTCAAGCTCCGCATGATAAAACTAAACTATGGCATTTAAGGTTAGGGCATGTTAGTGAAAAGGGTTTAGTTGAACTAGCTAAACAAGGTTTGCTAGGTAATGATAAATTGGATAAGCTAGAGTTTTGTGATAATTGCATACTAGGCAAACAACATAGGGTTAAGTTTGGAAGTGGCATGCATCATTCTAGCAAGCCCTTTGAGTATATTCACTCGGACCTTTGGGGTCCCTCAAGAGTGACAACTCATGGAGGGCGTTCCTATTTTCTCACCATGATTGATGATTTCTCTAGGAGAGTATGGGTTCACATTTTGAAAAATAAAAGTGACACATTTGAAAAATTCAAAGAATAGCATACTCTCATAGGAAATCAAATAGGAACTAAACTGAAAGTTTTAAGGACTGACAATGGCCTGGAGTTTGTTTCAGAGCAGTTTAATGAGTTTTGCAGGAAACAGGGAATTAAGAGACATAGGACCGTGGCAGGAACACCGCAACAAAATGGTCTGGAAGAACGCATGAACAGGACTATGTTGGAGCGGGTCAGATGTATGCTTTTGGGAGCTGGGCTACCTAAAAGTTTCTGGGGTGAAGCTGTGAGTACAGCAGCTTACTTGATCAACAGATGCCCATCAACGGCATTAAACTTCAAGACACCTATGGAAGTCTGGAGTGGAAAACCGGCAGAATATTCCAAGTTGAAGGTTTTCGGGGCTTTGGCGTTTGCTCATGTCAGACAAGACAAACTTGAAGCCAGGGCTGTGAAATGTGTCTTCATTGGCTATCCGGAAGGTGTGAAGGGGTACAAGCTGTGGAAGATGGAGCCTGGGGGATCAAGATTCATAATAAGCAGGGATGTGACCTTTGATGAGACTCGCATGGGGATGAAGTGCAAGGACCTGGACAATAGTAACTCAGAAACAGAGGTAGAGAAGACTCAGTTTGAGGTGGAGCCTTCCACTAGTGAGACCGGGAATGATGAAGAGGAGAATAGTCCTCCACCATCAGGTTCTAGAGGAAGACAACCAGCAGTGGATCCTGGCTATCAGTTGGCTAGAGATAGGGAAAGGAGGGAAACTATGGCACCAAGGAGATATGGCTATGCAGATTTAATTTGTTATGCTCTAAATGCGGCTGAAGATATGCAAGACTCAGAACCGAAGACATTCAGGGAAGCAATTGAGAGAAAATAGGGTCAGAAGTGGTTAGAGGCAGTGAATGAGGAAATGAATTCATTGGAGAAGAACCAGACCTGGAAACTTGTGAAGCTACCTAAGAAACAAAGGGTGGTTGGATGCAAGTGGATCTTCAAGAAGAAGGAAGGCATTCCGGGAATTGAAGAACCAAGATATAAAGCAAGACTTGTGGCCAAGGGTTTTACATAGGTTGAGGGAATTGATTACAACGAGATTTTCTCACCCGTGGTGAAACATTGTTCCATAAGGGTTCTTATGGCAATCGTGAATCAATACGATCTTGAGTTGGAACAAATGGACGTGAAGACCGCATTCTTACATGGAGACCTAGAAGAGACAATCTACATGCAACAACCAGAAGGTTTTGTAGAGGACAAGTCTAAGGTATGTCTTTTGAAGAAATCCTTGTATGGGTTGAAACAAAGCCCTAGGCAATGGTATCTTCATTTTGATGATTTTCTTCTGAAGACGGGATTTGTGAGAAGTGGGTACGATAGTTGTGTTTACATTTTGAAGAGGGATGAGAAAGTGGTTCTCTACCTACTTCTCTATGTTGATGACATCCTGATGGCAAGCTCTAGCAAAGAGGAGATTAGCATGCTCAAGGAGAAGCTAAATTCAGAATTTGAGATGAAGGATCTTGGGGCCGCTAAGAGGATACTTGGGATGGATATCGTGAGGGACCGGAAGAAGGGTGAATTATTCTTATCTCGGCATGGGTACTTGAAGAAAGTGGTGGAGCGGTTTAGGATGCATGAAGCTAAGCCGGTTAGCACTCCTTTGGGTCATCACACAAAGCGCTCGGTGACACAAGCTCCTGAGTCCGAAGAGGAGAGGAGGAAGATGGATGTTACTCCATATGCTAGTGGGGTAGGAAGCATCATGTACGGCATGGTTTGTAGTCGACCAGACTTAGCATATGCAGTTAGGATAGTGAGTCGGTTTATGGCAAATCCGGGCCAAGCTCATTGGGAAGCACTGAAGTGGGTTCTGAGGTATTTGAATGGGTCACTCAAAGGTGGTTTGAGGTACACAAGAGCAACTCAAGGAGAAGACGCTTTGGAGGGTTATGTAGGTGCAGATTATGCAGGAAATGTGGATACAAGGAAATCCTTATCTGGATTTGTATTTACATTGTTTGGAACGGCAATAAGTTGGAAGGCTAATCAACAGTCCGTTGTGGCGCTATCTACTACTCAGGCGGAGTATATCGCCCTAGTTGAAGGGGTGAAGGAGGCCATATGGTTGAAAGGTATGATTAGGGAGCTAGGAATTACACAAGGATGTGTGAAGGTACATTGTGATAGTCAAAGTGCTATCCACTTGGCAAATCACCAAGTGTATCATGAAAGGACAAAGCACATTGACATCCGTTTACATTTCATTAGAGACGTCGTAGAATCTAAGGAAATTGTGGTTGAGAAGGTTGCGTCAGAGGACAACCCGGCGGATGTATTCACCAAGTCATTACCTAGATCAAAGTTCAAGCATTGCTTGGACTTGATGAATTTCTCTGAGACGTAATTCCAATAATGGAGAGAGCAGCTAGTGGTTGATGGATAAAGTTGAGCATCACCACTGATTTGAAGTCAAGGTGGAGAATTGTGGAGTTTAGAGTGCCTTAAAATCATGTTGGAGATCATTGGAAGTCATAAAAATGAGTTTTCAACAGGTGTGAATCGAATCATGGGTCTCTGGAATCGATTCATGATGTGCCTTGGAGCCTTGGAGAAGTTTTGGACTTTCTGTGAATCGAAGTGAAGGAGTGTGAATCGATTCACTGACTTAGGATTACAAAACGCTTAAGATTTGTACGTGTGAATCGATTCACACTTACTGGTGAATCGATTCACCACTGCTGTTTTTAAACCAGAACGTGTTTTTCATTCAGGTACGACGTGCAGTCTTTCTAGGGTTGTGTACAGCCGTTCTTGAGCGTCTTTGTGAGGTTTTTGGGGCTGGAAACACATTGAAACACCTTGGGGTCTTAGGAAATCATAGAGGGATGATTGAAGGCTTTCTCTATTATTGTTCTTGAGAGGTTTTCATAGAGGAAAAGAGAGAGGGATTGGGAACTCTTGAGTTTGTTCTTCTTGGACATTTAGAAGGGGTTCAAAGCAATTGTAATCTCTTGTAAAGACTCTTTGATAGTGAAACGGAGGGCTGCTCTCTCTCGCAGACGTAGGTCATCTTTTTGGGGCCGAACTGCGTAACCAAATAGCGGTGTTATTCTTCCTACTCTCTACTCCGTGTTTGATTGACTTTATTGCATTGTTTTGGTTGCTATTAAATTTAGTATTGGTTGCCTTTGATATTTGTTCATTTATTCTTGTTAGTAACTGAACACAATTTATTTAAGCGTTTATGGCATAAGAGCTTATCGCATGAGAGCTTATGTCATAAGCGCTTATGCTGGATAAGCTATTTGCGCTTAGATGTGTACATTGAAAAGTGTTTATACAAAAATTGAACTGTTTGGATGCATAATTACATAAGCACTTATAAAATATTATAATTTTTAAAAATTAAAAAATTTTAGAATCAAACTTTAATTAAAAATAATATAAAAATATCATGATATATGACAAGATTATTATTTAAAAAAATTGAAAAAGTACTGTCACACACACACATATTGTAAAATCATGATTAAAATTAAAAAAAATCACCAGTCACCTTTTTTTTTTTTTGACGAGAATCACCATTCACCTGTTAGCAAATAATTCTTGTAAATAATTAATTAATACAAAAACAGTCGTCAATATTATCAACAAAAAAAAACAGTCGTCAAACCATTTGAAATTTAGATAACTTCGTAAAGCTCCTTGCAAAAAGAAAAATAAAACTGAACTTTACCAAATAGAAGGAAAAAATGAATAAAAAGTGAATAAAAGGGGTTTAAAGGGTACGCAGGATTCTAAGGAAGTTATAAGGAATAATAATGGGGTATTGGTCACTTAAGTCCATGGAAATATAACTTGGTGTCACTTTAGTCCCTGAAAGCATATAAACTCCAAAATAGTCCCTGTAAGTGTGCTCCATCTGTCATTTTGGTCCCTGCCGTTAACAATTTCATTGACTCCGTGAGTAATTGGTCACTTTGGTCCCTAAAAGTGTAATTCGGTGTCACTTTAGTCCCTAAAAGCATAAAAACTCCAAAATAGTCCTTGAAAGTATTCTACGTTTGTCACTTTGGCCCCTATCGTTAGCCATTATTTTGAAACGAGAGACAATCAAATGGCTAATGGTAGGGACCGAAATGACAAACGTATGACACTTTCAGGGACTATTTTGGAGTTGTTACTCTTCCAGAGACCAAAGTGACACTGAGTTACACTTTCAGGGACCAATGTGACCAACTACTCACGGAGTCAATGAAATTGTTAACGATAGGGACCAAAGTGACTGACGGAGCACACTTACAGGGACTATTTTGGAGTTTATATGCTTTTAGGGACTAAAGTGACACCGAGTCACACTTCTAGGGACTTAAGTGACTAATACCCCGAATAATAGTAGTAATAATAATAATTTAAAAGGGAATTTAAGTACTCTGATATCAAAACAGAAGCGTGCATATGTTTTGGCGTGTGATTTTTTGGAAAGAAAAAATAAAATGTCAAAGAGGAAGAAAACAGTGATAAGCAGGATTCGAACGAGGAGCGATGTTTTTCCCCATAAGCTCCGTGTAAGCTGTAGAGATAAGCTACTCTCGACAGCTTATAAAAATAAGCTCAAAACAGCTTATAGATGCACATAAGCTAATATTATAAGCTCTCTCAAACAGTTCTATAAGCGCTTATGCTAGTAGATAAGCTCTAATAAGCTGTTTATAAGTCAATCCAAACAGGCAAATTAAGACATAAACTCAAAACTGGAGTTAGGTGGTTTGGAGGAAGAGGGAGTGATAAGGTGATCCGGTGGTAGGAGTGTGGGTTCAAATCCACCCCTCCCCAAAAACTAACATTATTAACAATATCTAATAACTAATATTTGTCATTTAAAAAAAATGAGCTTTGAAGGAAGAGACATAGGGTTGGAGTGATAAGAAGGTCATGAGTTCAACTCTCTCTCACTAACATAACATACTAAGTTGCTAACGGCAATGCTATTTATTGAGAATGTTTTTTGTACGAAACAGACGAAAAACTGATTTGTCAAATTTTTAAGACCGGTATACTCCAGATTTGACAAAAATTAGGAGTCTTGGTAAACACGTTTTGTCATGTCATCCATAAATTGTTCGTTTCATAAAAACAAGTTTCTCACGTAACTACCCCTCCTTTTTACATGTCGGTTTTTTATAGAAATTTTGTTTGTAATTACTTGTCATTCTCAAAATTTAAGGTTATATTAATTATTTATTTGTCAATTATACCTTTAACTATTTATTACAGAGAGAGAAATGTGTTCTATGGAGCAATGAATAGTCAATGGTATCATAGGAAAAAACTAATAATTTCATCAAAAACAACAAAATTTATTAATTTTCTTGGTTATTGTAAATTAACCTTAAACGACAAGTAAAAAGGAACGGAGGGGAGTAATTACTAAGGGCATCTCCAATGGGGGTACCTATTGAGTACCTAAGCCTTGAGTACCTATTTAAAGTGGTACCTAATAGGAACCCCTATTGTAGGAAAAAAATTTGGGTACCTATTAGGATTGAGTACTTCTATTGGTACCCTTCTTTCTCCTCTTTCGCGGGTCCCACATGCCAGTTTTTGTTGATATGTGATGATGTGAGGTTATTGTTGGGACTTATTTAGTAATTTTTTAGAGGTGGTGAGTTGGAGGGATTGGGTACCAAATAAGTACCCAAATTAAAAAATAAAAACGAGTGATGTAGATATGTGGGGGCTCCTTAAGTACTCATTTTATGGGTACTCCATGAGAGATGACCTAACTGTTAAAAAATAATAATAATAAACAATGAACTAACATGGGTTGCGAAAACCAAGAAGGTCCAGAGGAAGGTGTCCTAGCTATGGCTCAATAATTCTACATGTGAGGTTGAGGTGACAAAATTAGTTGTACATATTATTGTAATTAATTAAAACAGTTAATTAGATGAAGCGTGTTATACCCCAATTTTGTCAACTCATTTTTGCTTATTCAAATAATAGGATAAATTGTTGCTTGGACCATTTTTTGCTTTTGCTAAGTTTTAGTTTTAGTCCTCTGGGTCTAGCTAGGGCCCAAATGGCCGATATACAATCCAAAGAAGCATAAGTCCAAAATACAAGCCAAAGTCCATTTACAAGGCCAACTCACAAAATCAGAATGAAAGAAAAAAACAAAAATAACAGAAATGGGGCAGGGATGCGCATGGCATCCTGCTAGAAACACCAACAGCAACAACATCAACAAGGTATTTTGAGAATGAGTCCAAGGTCCTTTCTTCTTGTTCCTTTGTTTCTTTCTATTTTTTCCCCAACCAAGCAGCTTTGCAGGCACCACTCTGCTACCCTCCACATCCTTCAGACTCTCCCATAACCCTGCAATAAGCAGACCAATATTGTCTTATTAGAGTCCTTCAACTCTATAAATACCACAACAGAATAATAAAGAAGGGGGAATTTTTTCTGCGATTTCTACCGCCAATCAAAGAATTAGAGACTTCACATTGGAGTCCTAATTCACCAAACTGAAACACAGAAAAGAAAAGGGAGTGCACGGTTAAGAAAAAAGAAGCAGGGCAGTGGCAAAAGCACTAAGAGAAGATGATTCATACTGTCCCAAAGGAGCAACCAAAGGTCTTCATCTGAGTCACGTTCCCTTCATATCTTGGAGTCCAGGTAAGTTCTCAGAAACACGTTTTGTTATAGCACCGTGTTCTGTTATAGCACAGTTTCATGCCCCTCGCTTCGTTGTAGTAGTTAACTTATTGCTGTGCTACAAAAGGGACAAAATATTCACATTCAGTAATTTTCAAGTTCAATAGTGCAGAGCAATAAAGTTGATAATAGAAACAAGAGAATAGATTCAGAATTGAACTCAAAATTAGGAACATCGTTTCTCCTAAAAATCACTGGCCGAGACCTCAACTCCTTCTCCCTTGCGTCAAGCCCATCCCAAAGTGGTAAATCGAAGGAGACAGTGATGAGTAGGAATTAGAGACAGAATGAAATAGAGAAAATTACAGAGCAAGGAGAGGTAAGGAAAACAAACCTGAAGTAAAGAAGGAACAATCAGGAAGGGAGAAGACCCACCTCCAAAGGAGGTTCCCCACCGCGGAACCACCGCGGCGCTTGAGACTCTTGATCCCTCCTCACGAGCCACCACGAACCACCGCGAACCACCACGTTCGTAGCCTCGCCTCTCCACCTCACAATTTCCCCTTCCTTGTTCGCGACCGTCGCACCCCCTCCCTGCGTCACTCCCCCCCCCCCAATCTCTCATTTGCAGCCGCGCGCGGCCAGGTATGGCGCGCGACGGCCGCGTCTCCCTCTCCCTCGCGATCGCCTCCCCTTTTCCCCCTTATGCGACGTTCCCCCTTTCCATTCTCTCTCTCAATCAACCCTCTTTCTTCTTCTTTCCATTATCTCCTTTTTCAGATTTCTCTCTCTGCTCCATGAATACCAGCAGCGCCTTCCCCTGTTCCTCTTTCTCTTTTGATTTGTTTATGTTAACCTAATAGAAGTTTCCAAGTTGTTTTAGTTTTTTTTTTGTATCATATTTTTTTGTTGGGCTCGTAGCCCATTTATTTTTTTTAGCTGATCAGTTTTCTTCCATCTTTTTTGTTTTACTTGTCCGTATCCATCTATATTTTTGTTAACTTTAGTTTTTTTTGTTTTGTTTAAATTTTGTTTAACTAATTTCAACCCCTTTTATTTTAAAAAGTAACAAAATATTAGTAGTGACAATGCAAATCCACTTTTGGTTTGGTCACTACGCAAACCCTTTTCTAATTTCAAAAAACTTAAAATCAATGACTACTCCAAATCCTCTTTTGGTTTGGTCATTACAAAAATCTTAATAAAATATCTTAAAATATTAGCAGTGATTACGCCAAATCCACTTTTGGTTTGATCACTACGCAAACCATAAAAATTAAGTCACAAATTGATTAATTAAAATCAACCAACACACAACCATTTGCTACCCAAGAACTACGTAGCCTTTGATTTTTCCACTGCACCCGGAGATACGTAGGAGCAGGAGCTCACTCCTGCCAAGTGCAAAAATAAATAGCTTTTATTAAGTTTTCTTTATTAATTCTTATCTTTTTAATAAAAAGGGAAATAGACATTTTTAGAAGTTGATAAATTTGGCATGATTAATTAGAGATAACCTTTTTCGAAAAGATGTCGTAGGGTGCTAATACCTTCCCTACGCATAATCGACTCCCGAATCCAAATCTGGTCTCAAAGACCTTTTTCTTTAAAAAAGGGTTTTTCCAATATTTTCCCTAAATCAATAAATCATTGGTGGCGGCTCCATTAACCACGAATAAATCCCTCCGGATTTTTCGGTCGCTACAAAGCGTATATAACTTTTAATCTAGTGCAATTGATAATAAGAAGAGACACTACAAGAATTCAGGCAATTTCCTAGGGCCAAAAACCCTAGGAAACTGCTAAAAACCGTAGGAAATGAGGTATTTTCTGAGGGCCCACCGAGGGCTCTCATGTTGTAGGTAAAACGCTCCTCGGAAATAGAAATCAAGGGCTTTTTTGGGAAAGCCGCAGGAAATTCCTAGGGCCTCGGGCCGTAGGAAATGCATCCAGATTTCCTAGGGTTTTGTGGCCCTCGGTTTTTCCTAGGGGCTGAGACCGTAGGAAATTGCTGCGATTTTGTTTAAAAAAAATAAATCAGAAATTTAAATTAAATTTAAATTTCTGATTTTAATACCCAACAGAATCAACATCAGGAACTCAACGAATCAAGCAGACCAGTGATTCAAACAACCAAAACAAATGAAAACAATCACATCAGGAACACAACGAATCAACATCAATTTCATGTGTTACAGACCAGTTCAAGCTCAAAGATATACAGAATAAGGACCACCAAGAATTACAAAAGAAAGAAAGAAGTGGTAACCTGGACTTAGCTTTCCCATAAATAATAAGAACAGAACCGAAATGAGAGGGGCTAACAAAAAAAAAAACCTAAGACTATGAGAATGTTTGTATTAGTTCTTTTTTGGGCCGCCAGCTTCTTCTCGTTCTGCTGACGTTCGTCTTTCTTTAGGATTCAAGTGCTCTAGGTTCGCCTTTCTTCTTCTCCTCTAGAGTGTGTGGTGAGCTCAGCGTGCTCCTGGGCTTCTTCTACTGACCTCAACAGAGCCCCATAATCCCCGCACTGGAGCGAAACGCCTGACATTTCCAGCGACTTTGTGGGTGGATCGTAACTCAAAGGTTTTCACCTCCTCTCCTTTTTTAGACCCAGAAAACCTTCCCTTTCTTCACGGATCTGAACCCATTTTCACTTGCGAAAATGAATACCAACAGATCAGTAGCAAAAAAAAAAAAGGAAACGAGAGAGAGTGGATGAACAGATCTAGAGATCGAGAGAGGCGATTTTGGATCTGAGGTTGGCAACTGGTTTAGCCATGGTGGTGCAGTTGTTGGCGAGAGCACAACACAGCCCAGTGCAGAAGCCCGAACCTGACCCTGTTCGCTGTGCCTCTGTTTCGCCCTGTTTCCAGAAACACCAAGGTGAAGAGACAGGAGACAGAGAACGGAAGACGCGAGCCGCGGTGACTGCATCTCATCGTCCTCTCTGTCCATGGCGTTTGGGAGAGACAGAGGGAGGAAGACAGGAGAGGGCGATGAAGACAGAGAGACTCGCTGGAGATGAGGGAGGAAAACGCAGAGAGAGAGAGAGAGGAAGGGATCGATGGTGCCTCTTTTAGGGTTATGTTTTGCGTGTGTTGCGAGAAGAATTTTAGGGTTATGTTTTGCAAATGAGTGGAGATTAGGGTTAGCTGGGTCTTTTAATGGATCCAGCGAATTATTAAAAAAAATGGAAACCGAGGGGTCCAGACCGTAGGTTATTAGCTGACAACTTTTTTTTTTTTTTTTAAATACATTTTACCAAAACCGACGGCCAAACCGTAGGTTTTTTTTTTTTTGGCAGGTAATTTCCTAGGCGTCCAACCCTAGGTAAAAGCAAATTTAATAAAAAAAAAGGTCAGTCATGCACAGATGACAAACCGAGGGAATGTTTATTTTCCTAGGGTTTTGACCCTAGGTAATTTCCTAGGGGCCCAAACCCTAGGAAATTTTTGTAGGAAATTAGCAGATTTCTTGTAGTGAGAGAATCCCTCCCCTTTGTACACTCAAAGGAAAACGTATTATTCTCTCTGTTACTTTTTATAAGCCCCTTTTGACAAAAAAACACATATTAAGAAAAGTAGTTAGCATAATTAAATTTGTCTATAATGTGTATGATTTTCCAAATTTATCCTTCAATCATACTTTTAATTAATTAATGTATGTCTTGGATTTTTAAACACTAAGCAATTAATTAGGGGTACTTTTGGAAAAAAATAATTAATATAGCTTGTAATTTGAAAATGGGCTTATAATTAGTTAATTTTTTTTTCAAAAGGGGCTTATAAAAAGTAACGGAGGGAGTAATAATTAACATGTTAATAACTTTTTTTAATAGTAATTAGTTAAGAGAACTCGTACTTGGCACGGGTGACAAAGGAAAACAGAACCTATTATAGTTAAGTTTTTTGTAGAAAAATAGTTTTTAGTGGGAAAACATATAAATGAGCTTTTACCACGTGTTTTTAGTGTAGTTAAGTTTTATAAATAGAAAATAGATAGAGATAGAGTGATAATAGAATAGATAGATTAACATACTAATATATAACTGAGATTTGGTGTCAAAAAAATAAGGGAAATGTGTACCGTTCTTACCTGTTGAACTTGTTTATTCTTAATACTGGTCCCCTTCAGATGATTCTATCAAAATACCTAAGGAAAGAATTAAATGCATCCCTTGCGATAAATGCATTACCAATTATCTAACAACCTATATATGATTCGATGAGGTCCATTCCATCGATTAATTAGTTGGATGCTACTAGAAGAGATCCTATAACCTACTCCATCCGGAACCATTTATAAGGAAAAAAATCATTTCCAGATTCGT
Source organism: Calophaca sinica (assembly GCA_037113605.1). Lineage (NCBI taxonomy): Eukaryota > Viridiplantae > Streptophyta > Magnoliopsida > Fabales > Fabaceae > Calophaca > Calophaca sinica. The sequence goes on from CM073734.1 coordinate 124,839,196, forward strand.
TAAAAAATGTATGTATCTGGTCCATTTTTGGACCAGATACATACATTTTTTAACGAATCTAGAAATAACTTTTTTCCTTATAAATGGTTCCGGAGGGAGTATCAATTACTGTGTGGGATCTGATGTCAACGATTAATAGTCGGTGAACATTACTATGTTTGATTAATGATGCAAAGTGTACAAAGTGAATGTAACATAATGAAGACAATTTTGTCAAACAAATTAAAATATGAAGACAATGTTATAATATCGATATATGTATGGGGACTCTGAGCCCTAACATCCACGCAACTCTTATCCACAGTCCTCCTATAAGAATTAATTTTTTTTACTAGCCAAAATTGAATTAATAAATAAAGATTAGCTAAGGTGTGCCAAGCCAAGATGAAATAAAGTCTTCATACAAAAAATTAAAAGCGCTTACCCAAAAAATAATAATAATATTAAAAGCACCACCTGAAATAGATGAAAGAAATAGAGACAAAACAAAGTATAAAAAATTGCTGCCAAGTAAGGACCAGATCATAGGCATAGGCTACGAAAGGCAACCCACCAACTCCTATGAGCATATACCAAAGCTAGAGAAGTGCAAATCCACGATTATTTGCTTCAGTAGTCATGCATCCCCCAAATATATGGGATATACTCAACTGACGTCATTTGACTTACAAGGGTTAATTATATAAGATTTTGCTAACGAGTACCCTAAGAGTATTGGTTAAAGATTCTATAAAAGAAAAATTTGTCTTGAGAATACAAGAAACACTTTTCGATGTAATAAATACATCATTTTCTCATGCAAACTTACATTCTTTTAATTCCTTAACTAGTGCTCCAAGAGCCCTTGTTAGCATTTTCTATTTGCTAATAATCAAATTAAGGAGGTGAGAGATAGAGGTCATAGGTTATAGAGCCACACAGTTTCAGAGTGTTGAAATCTAGCTCAGAAAGTAATAATTTAATTGATTAAAAGATAATGAATGATGTACATTAATTATTCTCTTATTTATAAAACTCTATTATTCACTTAAACCTTTGTTACCCCCTCTCAAGCCGGTGGGTGGCGCATCACTACGACCAGCTTGATCAACGTATAAGGATCAAAGGAAAAGTAAATAGCCACCGCAACAAGAATGTGCAAAAAATAGATTGTAAAACAATTAAAAAACACAACAAGGCCCAACAATGTAGTAGCCGAAACAGAACTCTGTAGCAAGGCCCAAACGGGCAATCGAACAGCCAAAAGAAAAAAGTCATTACTTTCCAACCCCCTAATTGCTGTCCAGACCAGAGAAAAAAATTAATGTGAGGGGTTTTTGCAGCAATTAGGGGGTGATAGTAAAGCCTAAGAAAAAAATCATAATGAGACCCAAGTTAGAATAATGAGAACTAACAGGCAATTTCCATTCCGCGATTGCGATTCCTTTCAAAACCATAGTTTTCCTCTACCTCATTGTTGCCACAAAAAATATGGGGTACTGCCAAAGACCGACACTGGAGAAGAGACCAAAGATGTCGCTGTTGTCGACAAAGTTACTTCCTTCGGTCTTGAATATAGGTAAAAAAAACTATCTCACACCCTTTAAAAAAATTAGTTAATCTTATCTAATGATAACAACATTGACACTATGAGTCTTGAACATAATATGGGCCGCCCAAAGAGAGCCACACAACAGCCCACTTATTTGAAGGACTTTGTTTGCAGGACCAAAGGAGCTTGACCCATCGCTGGAAACTTCTTCTTCACTGCCTAGCTGTCATTTTATACTTGCATTGCATTCTGTTTTGCATTCTGTTAGGATCTTAGCACTAGTAGGTAGATTTTATGCTGATGAAAGTGCAAATAAATCCGTTGTAAGATTCTTTTTCCTAGACTTCAGGATGGCCAATGATTGGCTAATGATTTGGAGAATGTAGTATTTAAGGCAAGTGCATTGAATAAAGAAAGGCATGAATGATTCAATATATTTTCTTTTCCCCGTAGATAGAATAGGAGGTTTCATTCCTTGTCCTCTACAACAATCTCTATCAATTGGTGTTTTCATTGATCCTTTAGGCCCCATGTCTGCTTCACCTACCTCCCCTCCTAATCCCCTAGAGGTCGCCATTCTCAACCTCACAACCAAGGTTGAATCTATGGCTTCTCAAATTGCCTCCTTGGAACAATCTTCTTCCAACCACACCCATGTTCCACCTCCCCCTCATCCTCCACCCCGCCCCCCACCACCACCAGGCCCAAAAGACCGACCCACCAAACTACATATGAAGCTCGAAGTCCCACGTTTCGATGGCATTGACGCATTGGGATGGATTTTCAAAATCTCCCAATTCTTTGATTTCCATGGCACCCCTGATATGGAACGCCTAACCATCACTTCCTTTTATATGGAAGGCCCTGCCCTGAGCTGGTTCCAGTGGATGCGAGGCAATGGTTTGATCCACTCTTGGCCCAATTTCCTCTTCGCTCTGGAAATGCACTTCGCCCCATCATTCTACGATGATCCCCGCGGCGCCCTGTTCAAGCTTACCCAACGTGGTTCCGTGAACCAGTACCTCACGGAGTTTGAACATTTAGCAAGCAGAGTTGTGGGCTTGCCTCACCCTTTTCTTCTGAGTTGTTTCATTTACGGCCTTTCTTCGGAGATCAAGCGTGAGGTCCAATCATTTCAGCCTATGTCTCTTCCCTAAGCCACCGCCCTTGCAAAGATTCAGGGGGATAAAATTGAGGACCTTCGCCGTAACTTCAAATCCAAACACCATACCCCGTCCTTATCCCCATACCACTTCCCCCGCACTAACCCCACACACCACCCCAGCCTCCCCCTCTCTTCTTCCAATACAACCCAAAGGCCATTTTCGCAAACTATCCACTGAGGAAATGGTGTCCCTCCACGAGCGCGGCCTATGCTACAACTGTGACGAATGTTTTGGCCCATCCCACAAATGCAAGGGGTGTTTCTTCCTTCTCATCGCCGAGGAGGACGACGATGAGCCAACAGCCGGGGACACCTCGCCATTACCCGATCCAGAACCCTTTCCAACCGACGCCAACTTCGAAGCCCAGATTAGCTTAAACGCCATGTCCGGCGGGTCAACACAAAACACCATTTGTCTTATGGGCTCCATTTCCAAACACCTCGTGTCCGTCTTAAGCGGTAGCTCGCACAACTTTGTGTAAGATCGCATCGCCAAATTTTTGGGACTTCCTCACTCCCCAGTGACCAAGCCGTTCAAGGTGATGATTGGCAATGACACGATCATTGATTGCGCTCATCAGTACTCCCAAATTACAGTGTTTATTCAAGGCCAGACCTTCACCCTGGTTCTCTTCGTCTTGCCTTTGGGGGGTGCAGAAGTAGTATTGGGCGCACCTTGGATGGGCCGGTTCTCATGGACTACGGTACTTTATCCATGAAGTTCACGCGATTGGGCCAGCCTGTGGAATTTCGGGATGATGCTCCCTTCAAACCAAAAGATATCTCAGCCCCACAGGTTAAACGCTACGTTGCAACTAATTCTGCTTCTATTTTCTTTCAATTACAAATTATCCCTAGTGAAACGCAGCATTCTTCTCCTTCCCCCACTAACCCTACCCCAGAGATCCAAGACCTAATAACCCGATTCTCCACCCTCTTCAAGCCACCATCTGCACTGCCCCCCCGCGACCCAACGACCACTAGATACACCTTCTACCCAATACTGCTCTGGCCAACGTTTGCCCCTATCGCTATCCCTACTTTCAAAAATGCAAGATTGAGCGACAAATTTTTGAAATGTTGAGCTCTGTTATGATTCAACCAAGTCGGAGTCCTTTCTCCTCCCCTGTTTTGCTCGTAAAAAAGAAAGACGGCAGTTGGCGCTGTTATATTGATTATCGCGCCCTTAACGCTGTTACTGTCAAGGATAGGTTCCCCATGCCTACCATTGACGAACTTTTAGATGACCTGGGCGGCGCTTCGTGGTTTTCTAAATTGGATCTTCGCCAAGGGTTTCACCATATCCGGATGAATGAGGCAGACATTCCCAAAACGGTGTTCCGTACACACCAAGGGCATTATGAATATAGGGCGACGTCGTTCGGCCTCTACAACGCCCCGTCAATATTTCAGGCAACGATGAACGAACTCCTTGTGCCCTTCTTGCAGAAATTTGTAGCAGTTTTCTTCGATGACATCCTTGTTTACAGTGCCTCGCTATCTAACCATCTGCTACACTTGGAACAAGTCTTCTCAACTCTCACAACTGGCCAATTCTATCTCAAGGAATCCAAGTGTGTTCTGGGTCGCCGCCAATTGGAGTACTTGGGGCATTTGATTTCCTCACAGGGTGTGCAAGCGGATCCCTCCAAGATTCAAGCTATGGTGGAGTGGCCTGCACCTAACTCCTCCACCGCCTTGCGTGGGTTTCTTGGTCTTACAGGGTTCTACCGCCGGTTCATCAAGGGTTACGTCGCCATCGCCACCCCATTCATTAATTTTCTCCGCAAAAATGCTTTTCAGTTGTCCCCTGAGACGCAACTTGCCTTTGAGTCTCTGAAGAAGGCTATGACTGAAGCTTCCACTCTAGCAATGCCAGACTTATCCATTCATTTTGTTTTGGAGACTGATGCTTCTAGAGTTGCCATGGGTGATGTGTTGATGCAACTCAATCACCCTATTGCCTTTTTTAGCAAACCATTTGCCTAAGGTTACTGCGCTCCTCAACTTATGTCCTTGAGCTTCATGCCATTACCACAGCTGTCAAAAAGTGGCGGCAATACCTGCTGTGGCACCACTTCATCATCTACACGGATCGCAAGAGTTTAAAGGAGCTCATCTCTCAGGTGATACAAACACCAGAGCAACAAGTATACTTCTCCAAATTACTTGGTTATGATTATACCATTCATTACAAGACTAGGAAAACTAACTTGGTTGCTGATGCTCTGTCTCGTGTTGATATGCTTGACACTAATGCACAACTCTTATCACTTACCATGCCTCTTTTTGTTTTTTTGGATGATCTGAGACAATCACTCGCGACTAGTTCCAAGTTCTCTGAGCTTATCCATGCAATTCATGACGACCCTGCGTCCTACAGTGAGTATAAAGTCCATCATGGACTTATTTTCTATAAGGGGAATATCTGGATTGAGGAGACCAGCCCATTCAAACAACGATTGTTTGAGGAATTTCACAATTCTCCTATAGGTGGTCATATGGGAGTTCACAAAACTTTCCACCGCCTTCAGCTCAATTTCTATTGGCAAGGGATGCGTAGGGATGTCAAACAATTTGTGGTCCAATGCATTGTCTGTCAAGCTACCAGGTATGAAACCAAATGGCCCGCCAGTCTCCTGTAGCCACTCCCTATACCTTCTGCCATATGGGAGGATCTTTCATTGGACTTTATCACCGGCCTCCGCCCATCCAATGGTTACACGGTGATCTTGGTGGTAGTTGACCACTTTTCCAAAGGGGCTCATTTTGGTGCATTGCCTACTCACTTCACAGCCTTTAAAGTGGCGCTTCTGTTCCTTGACCTCATTTGTAAACATCATGGTCTCCTTCACAGCTTAGTCTCCGATCGAGATCTGATCTTCATTAGCCATTTTTTGCGTGAACTCTTCAAGATGAGTGGTACTAAACTTCGCATGAGTACCGCATACCACCCTGAGACGGATGGACAAACTGAGGTCCTCAATAAGTTCTTGGAGTAATACTTACGTGCTTTTGTGCACGAGGCTCCTACTCACTAGCGGAGTGGTCATATAATACCTCAACACATTCATCTATAGGTCTCACAACTTAATTAGATTTAAGCTCCTTCAATAAATCGTATACCTATCCTTTATCTTTCATTTGGCTTTGGTTTGACTCAAATCTGATGTCTAGAACTCAAGATAATCTTTTCGGAGTCAAAGCAGCGCAAGTGTAGCACTTATAAATGTTGCAGTAAACTTCAACTGATTTTTGACCATGTTATAGCCTGATTCTGGTTAGGCCTATTAGAGAGGAAATTGTAGGAAATTATGTTAGCTTTCCAACGCCACCAAGAACACCTCAATCGGACACCCAAAACTCAAGTTATGGTGAAAACAGTAGCGCAGAAAGCCACCAGGATGCAGGCACAGGGCGCCCATGACTGGTCTACAGCATGCGATTTCTTGCATTTTTCTGCATTATGGGGCCAGTTTTGTGACTTTTTGGGACCTGTTTTGACCCATTTCTGACTCATTTCGTGAGGGTTACTTGCAAGAACTGATAAACACCTACTAACCCTCATTTTTAAGTCCTTAATCATGTCATTACCATCTCTCAAAATCATACTTCAGAAAAACTGCTCTTTTCTCCCTTTCTCTCCATTTTTCTGTTCTAGGTTATTCTTGCTTGGCACGCCACTTGGGATTCCGAAATTGATACCAACACCATTGTCATTCTTCCTTCCTATTGAAGTAATTAAAGTGTGGTAAGCCTTTCTCATCATGGTTACATCCTTTGATCACCCTTAGGGTTTAAAATTCTGATTTTCTCATCTCTACACTTTTGTTCTTGTGTCTTTGAAGAAGAAACCTACCAAAGGAGAGACGAAGCTTGGAACCCTCAAGACCTCATTAGGGCACACTAAATTCTAAGGTAAAAGAGGTAGATGGATACAAGATTAGTGGGCTCATAGATATAATTAGGCAATAGGAACGTCTCATGGTCCCTAGACTTTGTGCGGTTGTGCAAGATAAGTACCATTGTCATTGTGATGGGAAAACCTTGATCTTAATTTCTGTCATGATGCTTATATTAATTGAAAATACCTTGTGAAGTGTTGTTTGAATTAGTATGATGATGGTATGTCATGTATGGATTATATGATGATTTGGTTGTCTTGGCTTGTTGTTGATAAATTTATGTATGAGATAAATGTGTTGAAGATGAGATTACTTGTTCCTATATGATGCTCTGAATTTGATGTGTTGAGTGAAGGTTAGAGTGTCATAGGGTGTGGTTTGTTACACTTAAGTTCACTAAGTGCTATAGTATGGTGATGATGAGGATTAAGGTATGAACGGTATTTGAAATTGTTAAAACTTAACTTAGGAAAAATGATGTTTTAGTGCCTAAGTTATGGATTAAATGAGTCTTAGGACTTAGGTATGATAGTGATAATGTTATGTTGATGGTTTGTGTGTTTTAGAAGCAAGATTTTGTGTGGTGAGTAACTTAGCAAAAATTATGCAGAAAAATAGTAGCAGAAAAATGACTAAGTCTGGAAGTTTTTAGCAAAGTCTCACTAATTGAATTTTTATATTCAAGATATAATAGGTATTGACCCAAACTCTTTTGGATAATGTCCTATAATTTTAGAGGAGTAGTACGGTACATCCGATCGGCCCCGAATACACGGGGACCACATAAAAATTCACGTGGGAAGTTTCCTACACTGAGGCTGGGCGCTAGGTGCCCTGGAGGGCAGCCTAGGTGCGCTGTGTTTTGTCGTTTTCCTGTTCGTTCCAGCCTAGGGTAGTGTTCCAACGTGTTTTCTAAGGGTATTCAAGGTTTGATAAGGTATCCTAAGTGATGATCAAGCCTAGATTAATTTAATTAAGTTGAAACACTTGAGTTAAGAGTTGGAAACTATGTAGGTTAGCTTAGACTTAGTATTGGTAAGGTAGGTTGATAACTTGGACTTGTTCCAAGGTTCGGGAAACTTGTCGGGTCACTGACGAGTAGTACCTTGTTAAAGTTATTGTGCCAAACGCTTGATTAGATGGTCAATGAGTTGATAAATTGTAGTCGGCCACTTGATGAGATGGCCGGTGAGTTGATAATTTATTGTCGTTGTTGTTAGACACTTGTTTGGTTTGTACTCATGCATCATATGTGTCTTGTTCGTTAACGTTATTGGGGGTGAGCAACGATGATACGATATAGTATCAGCCATGATGGGCAAGGTACCCAGCCTCGGGGGTCGATCGGGTAGGGGCATCTTATATAAAGGCAGTGGATGATCACCACAGCTGGGGCGTTCCCATATAAATCGGGTCACCCTGACTAGACACTTCTCGTATTCAAGAGTGATGGTGTTTCCTCACTCGCTCATCTGAGTTGGTATGGATCCACATGTCTGGTGAAGTAGACGTTGTCTAGGATTACATAAGTACTCGTAGAGTCATGCATTCATGTTATGTGCTGATTAAGTTGATGTTGTTATATGCGCATTGCTTAAGCTATGTCCTTTATCGTTGTGTGCTATGATTGTATATGATGTTTAATTCTTTTTGTTGTGGCTACTCATACACCATTGTGTATGTTTAGACGATGAGATTGCAGGTGAGGACGACGACGTGGCTGAGGAGTGATCCGTGGACGAGATCACCATAGTTAGGATTTCCGATGTTTTTGTTGTTTTCGTAGTTGTTATTTCCGATGTAAATGCTTAGGGTCAGCTCTGAGACGTGGTGACATCAGAGTGTTTTTATTATTTGAATTTGATCGTAATTGTTATTTGATTATTTCTGCAAGTTTGTAAGAGCGTGATGACTCTATCTTAGTTTATGAAAAAAAATTATTTGACTGTATTTTTTAGCAGTGCATTTATTTTAATTTATTTCTTTAATGACGACATGCGAGGTAGAGGGTGTCACACCATCTACCACCCAATCCCACTTCTCTACCAAATGATGCAGTTAATCACCATCTCGTTGTTGAACCATTGGCAATTGTTGACTCTAAGTTAGACCTTCTAATGATCCCCCTACCCGCAGGGTCCTGGTCCAGTGGCTTAGTCTCCTACCTGAGGATGCAACTTGGGAGTCTTGGACAAATTTGTGCAACATTTATCACCTTGAGGACAAGGTGAATTTCCCAGGGGATGGTAATGATAGCAACATTGACACTATGGGTCTTGAACATAATATGGACCTCCCAAAGAGAGCCCCACAACAGCCCACTTATTTGAAGGACTTTGTTTGCGGGACCAAAGGAACTTGACCCATCGCTGGAAGCTTCTTCTTCACTGCCTAGCTGTCATTTTATACTTGCATTGCATTCTGTTAGGATCTTAGCACTAGTAGGTAGATTTTATGCTGCTGAATGTGCAAATAAATCCATTTTAAGATTCATTTTCCTAGATTTCAGGATAGCCAATGATTTGGAGAATGTATTATTTAAGGCAAGTGCATTGAATAAAGAAAGGCATGAATGATTCAATATATTTTCTTAAGGCATGAATGATTCAGTATATTTTCTTTTCCCCATAGATAAAATAGGAAGTTTCATTCCTTGTCCTCTACAACAAGGTCTCTATCATCTAATGTTCTTAATATAATAATAAAAAATGTAATACATTCCACATACTACCATTCATGGTAACTTGTTCCATTAGGAATAAAATAGTTATTGGAAAATAAAACCTAAATTAATTGAAGAATATTTTAGGAATGATGTTATTAAATAGGTGAAATTAGTTAAGATTTACTTATATTTTATACCACCAAACATGAGATTATTGTTGCTTATATTCGAGACCGGAGTACTAAAAGATAAGCAAGAAGAGCATAGTGATAGGTGTCGTCGCAGGAAATAAGCTTTCACCAGATAAGATGAAGAAGATGGAGGAGATGCTATTAAGAAATCGAGTTACTGACTCAGTTGAAGTCCCCAGAGATGAAAGCACCCATATCGAACTCGATGTCGTAACCATGAGAACCAAAAATCCTTGAAAAACTCTTCACTTGAACTCTAGCCTTTGACTGTCAATTGAACGAGCTACTGGCAGAGGTGGCGCTCGTGGTGTTTACACTTTCAGGTTCGTCGGAAGTCACCATCGGAGAAGAAGACAAAGCAATACGCTCTGGTTTCTTGGCCCAATCATTATATCCGAAAACAAAATCGTAGTAGCCATTTTCCATGGTTCCAGATTCAAGAATTGAGGTGTCGTTGAAAGAGATGGAAGCATTTTCTTCAAGCTTGGAAACTTGGAGCAAGAAGGAGGGTTTTGTCCAGGAGACGTAAGGCGGAAAAACGTTACCCGACGCCCTGCTCTACGAATCTGATGCAGATCGATGGCGACTGTGATGAACTCCTGCACTATTCTAATATGGCCGCAACACGTGTATTAACTCCCCATCCTCTATGTTGTTTAAGAAATCTTCACCGCTGAAAGCTTTTTCTTCACGTACGTTTACTCTGCATTGCTGAGAATGTGGTGAAAATATGTTGTGGTTCTGATATTAATTAGTGAAAAAGATAACATTAGAGTTGAGCATTATAGGGGGTTATGGGAATAGAACATCAACAGGAGATCACAGAGGATGTGATAATTCATGTCTGCTTTTCTCATTCAATATACATATTTCATTGTCCACTCCACACACATCTACAGGAGATCACGAGAGTGTTTATGAGGAATATTGTACCCTGAACTACTCATTGTATCAAAAACTTTTTTTTCCTACATGGGCTTTGGGAGAGAGTTGTTCCTTTTGCAGTGTCTTACTTTGATCGCTAAGAGCATCAGCAGGGCAAGTAAAACGCGTTGCTTAAGAGTAAAAGTGGGCCACCAAGCCTGACAGCACGACTTCAGCGTCAACTAAATATAAGAAACCGTAACTAAATATAAGAAACCGTCATTTATGCGGTGCACCGCAACTAAAATTAAAGATGCGATGCTGTCAGCTTGCTGCCACGCAAGACAAAAAGCCGCCTGGAAATTTTAAGAAACGCGACAGAATTTTAAGGAACAAGCGACAAAGTCGCCCTAAGAAAATGGTGGCTAAATCGATTGTTATATAAATTAATTTTGCGACCGATTTACCAACCAACTTATAGTTGGTTAATAATTTCAAGGATTCAAACTCTAAATTGGTCTCTATAATGATTGATTTTTATCGGTCTCTAAATCGATCACTAAATAACAAATATCTAGTAGTGTCAACTCCACTCAACTCAACTTTACCAATTAATTTTAGTGGCTTTGTTGCCTCGGTGTACCTATATTATTTATACATGACAGTTGCACAATGTATTTTTTGCGAACACATGTTATATGCCCCTCAACGCATAGAATATACATATTTAATTTTCTTAATTTCATATAAAAAAATATATTTACTAAACTATCCTTAATCATAATGGTCATCTCCTCACAATATTAATGACTTAAATCAAATGTATTTTTGGAATAATAACATTATATTTGAGTAGATTAGTTGACATTTGCTTATATTTGAGTCCACTAAATTTAGACATTTTTTTGCTTATAATTAAGTCCGTAGGGAGTATGTTCGAGGAAAGACTACTATTATCGAGTATCTACGTGGGATTGTGATTTGTGAATGTGACAATAGTAGTCTTTTCTCGAACATACTCCCTCCGGACTCAATTATAAGCAAAAAATGACAAAGTTTGTTGGAGTCAAATATAAGCAAATGTCAACTAATCTACTCATATTTCGTGTTATTATTCAAAAAATATCCTTAATTTCATTCATTAATGTTGTGAGGAGAGAACCATTATGATTATGGGTTGTCTAGTAGTAAAATGTATTTTTTTTTACATGAAATCAAAAAAATCAAATGTATTTAACTACTATTTTTAATAAGTGTAAAAGTAAGAATTTTTGTTTATGGTTGAGTCCGGAAGGAGTATGCATTAAGCATGTCTTTAGGAAACGGTCTGACCAAGAAAAAATAAAGGACGCGTTGTAATGTCTCTAACTTTTCGGTGTCTAATTGTCTCTGATATGACAAACAAATAATTTAAGGATAAAATTTATACCAAGTTTCATAGGCTAAGTTCAACCATTTTCTCTTATAAAAATGTTGGTTATTTTTTTAAAAGGTATATTGTGTAACTACTAGTCTTGCATCTTTTCATAAAAAAATAACTTCCTTTTTGTGAGAGAAAATGGTTGGACTTAACATAAGAAACATGATATAAGTTTTATCCCTAATTTAAATTTAAATATGAAAAGTAATTTTTTTATCTGCTTCACCGAACACTGTAATAATTAATTTATTTTTTGAATTAAAATATATATTTAATTAATACTTTTTATGTTCTTAATCTTAACATTATAATTATGCTTACCTTTTTAAATTTAAGTATTAATACTATAATGATTGTTAAAATGAGATTTTTGAAATATATACAACATTAACCTCAAAAGTCACAACTATTGACTATATTTACTACTCCTTCTGTCTCTATATGTAAGAATATTTTGTAAAATTTGCTTGTTCTTTTTTATAAGACTATTTTTAAATTATAAGATATATTAGTTATTTTTTTTACAAAAATATTCCTAATTAAATGAAGAGATTAAAAGACCAACAATTTTTTTCTCTTAATAATTGACAAATAATTTTAAAAAAATACATATTATTGACAAATTTATGTAAAAACTAATTACTTTAATTCTCCTACATTGGTCAAAAGGGTGCACATATAGAGAGGGGGTAGTATTATTATTGTCAGAGAATATTAATCGGTGCACAAAAAGCCTTCACATGCTGTGTAAAAACAACTGTATAAAGAGCATAAAAACAAATAATCCACTGTTCTCATTCATGCTAAAGTCAATCTCAATTTTATTTTATGTTTGATTCATTGAAGGTTTTTTTTTTTTTTTTTCTAGAGGTCCACACCCCGTTTCGGTGTTAGAAACAGAGGCATATACTAATTGAACTCGAATACTAATCGAGTCCGTTATTCCAGAAGAAGTGAGTTAATTACTCGCACTTAATATTGAGATTAATTTGATTCATTGAAGAGATAAGTAAAGCTTGGCCCAGTTATTCCATCACTATGAATCGAACTCAAATACTAATCGAGTCCGTTCTTTTAGAAGAAGTGAGTTAACCACTCGCACCTAATATTGAGATTAATTTGATTCATTGAAAGTAATCAATGGGAATGAATTTCCGTACGTTAAAATTTTACACCACTTTACAGTTTCATATCTATTTCACTCTTTTACTCCTTCTGTCCCAAATTATAAGAGTGTCTTGGTAAAATATCTCTCACCAAGAAAAGTAATTAATATAGTTAAAAACAATAAATTTGTCTACAATTATATTATTTTATCTAAACTACCCTTAAATTTATTGGAAAGATAAATTATATTACGCTTCATTTAACTTATTGATTAAAATAAAGGCAAATTAAATAAGAGTAACAGAGAAAAAATAATTAATGCTACAAATAAATTTCAAAGGGACTTTATAAAGTGGGACAAATAAAAAAGCCAAAAAACTCTTATAATTTAGGACTGAGGGAGTACCACTTCATTCGTCTCATAATAATTGTCGTATTTGAAGGAAAAAATAAGTCTCAAAATAAATATTGTTTTATCTTTTTAATGTAATGTTAATTTTTTTTCTATTTTTATCCCTAATTAATAATGTATGTATCACTCCCAAATTATTATTCAATGACACTTATTATGCTATGGAAGAAGTAATATCTATGAAGAAAATAATAAACACAAATTTTGACACGGTAAAGTCAGCCTTATATAGGGGAGGGGAAAATTGGAAACCCAGCGAAAACGAACCGCGCCTCACGTGTCCCGGGAAGCTCTTAACCACTTGAGCTGCTATTGCGGGACATAGTCACGTACATTTTTTTTTTTTTTTGATATAAAATAGTCACGTACATTTTTTTTTTTTGATATAAAATAGTCACGTACATTTTATTGTATTATATACACACATACACATTTTGTTATAATCTCATTGATTACTTTTTATGTACATTTCATCTTCACAGTACATTTGTCACTTCACAAGAGTTAAGCTACAAAATGAACTTTAGTACTCCCTGCCTTGGATTATAAGAAAAAAATTTCTGTATTTGATCCAAATGTATTTGATTAATAATAATATTTAAAATTCTCAATAAAAAAATAATATTTAAAAAATCAATGACAAAATTTAACTTTATTAAATTTTTTATCATCGATGATATTTATTATAATCTGACAGTTAGTATTTGTAAGAGAAACCCTAATAATTTATTTTTTATTGGAATTATGTTAGATGTTGTATAATTTATCATCGTTAAAGAAGGAATTGTCATCATTAGCATCTCGGAATATTGGACAGACACGGGAGAAGTTTTTCTCGTGACTCCTTGTCTCTAATGTCCAAGGTTATCATTTTCTTGTGAATTTATTTGATCCCAACATCAGGACCAAGTCCTCGATGATAATTATTTACTTCAATGAATTTTTCTAACAAAAATCATACCGTAAAAGTAGTAATCAAAAAATTAAAATATGACATTTTTTATTAAAAATATAATATTTTTTGACAAAATATTTTTTTATAGATAACGGAAAAACAAAATATTTAATGTATTAATAATTTAAAAAGATGTGTTTTCAATCGATTATCTTTGTTTATGACTTCTCAATCATTACTTGCAAAATATCCCCCACAAAATACTCAATCAAATACAAAGGATGGAAATTGGTTCGAATTGTACTAGAGCTTGTCTTTTTATTTTTTTGTCTTTTTTTTTTAATCCATACTAGAGCTTGTCTGAAATATAGAAGTTTGTTATGCTTTACATGTAATTTTTGAACAGCTATAGAACACACAATATTTAACACTCTCATTTCAAAATATTCTTTATGAAGTATTTAGTTGAAATTCATGTAGGTCTCACTAAATTAATGAGTCCTATTACCTGTTTATTGGGGTCCAATTCTAAAATATTGAGACTCACGTGAATTTCAACGTGATAAAAAGAATATTGTGATAGGGAGAGTGTTGGGAAGAATTTTTTTTATTTTTGATATATAAAAAATATTAAAGATTGTGGTAATAACACTTTACTGAAATTGCATGTTTGTAATGGTAACCGCTAACAAAAAGCAAAAGCAATACTAATTTAATCTATACCATTATATAAAGAGAAGGGGTGTTAGTAACTATTTTTTTGGTGTACTAATTTTTTTTCCATTTTACCCTTTTAACTACTGGTACACTATTATTACATGGTTAATTAAACGGTTATTACACGGTTAAGTAAAGAATAACCTCCACTATCCACAAAAACCAAAAAATTCTTGCTTTGAAACCCAACCAGCCCATTGCAATAATATTATGTCATTTATTAAAAGATGTAAACAAAATAAATAAAATGAGGAAGAAAATTAAATTTAAAACAATGTTATACAACAAATTATAACGTTAAACATTAAAACGTAATAAAATAATACATACTATAACGCAGTAGAAATGCGAAAAGACGGGTACGGGAGTGCCCGTCTTGCCGCTAGTTTATAATAATTGAGATTGAGATTGAGAGAGGGAAATGGCAAAAGTGGAAATAGTGTGGAAGGGGAAGGTAATTTGTGTAACGGAAACGGGACCAAAAGGAGAGAAGATTGGGAGCGTTTAGTTTGGCGGTATCGGCGCCCATGGCAATGCCATTCAAGTTTGAATGATTCTTCACTCACTCCTTTCGTTTCTGTCAAACCCTTCCCCTTTAGTCTCTCTCTCTCTCTCTCTCTCTCTCTCTCTCTCTCTCTCTCTCTATCTTAACTGTTCAACCTTCAAATTCCAATTCCTCGGGAGTTGGTTTCTTTCACATCTCAAATCGTCAGGGAACCATGAAATGTGAATGTGTGTGAACGCGGTTTCGATTCAGATCGAGATTCATGGGGATTTGCTTCAGCATTGAAGAACAAAAGCACCTCTCCGTCTCCGATTCAAACACAAAGCCCAAATCCGCAGGTAATTTTCAATCCACGATCCGATCCGTTTCTCTTAATCGATTTAAAATCGCAATCGGCGACTGACACAGACGTAGGTTCAGTAGGAAATGCATCCGGTACACCAAAGACTCCATTAGGTTCTAATTCGATGAATCTCAAAGATCTTCGCGAAGGTGCTGGATACAGCAACGTCGACATTTTCACGTACGAGGAATTGAGGCTCGCCACGAAGCACTTTCGTCCCGATTTTATTTTGGGAGAAGGTGGCTTTGGAGTTGTATATAAAGGAGTCATAGATGATAGTGTCAGGGCCGGTTACAAATCCACTGAAGTCGCCATTAAAGAGCTTAATCGCGAAGGATTTCAAGGCGACAGGGAATGGCTCGTACGTTACTCACTTAATCTACTTCAACGTTCTACAGTAATTTTCAATTCACTTTTTCCTTTCTGCACAAACAATGAGTGGTACATAGGTTTAGGGTTACGTTTAGCGTTAAGAGTTTATATTGCCGAGCATTCCTCGTAATTGAATTTAATTTTGTGGTTGAACAATGACAATTGATAGTTAGAGTGGTGAGAAAGATCGACTAAACTTTCAATTTAGTCCATGAAGTTACCCCATCTCTCCTATTTAGTTCCTTAAATATATGAAAATAATAAATAATCCCTAAAAGTTTGTGAAAATCTATCAAATTAGTCCCTAAAGTTTTATAAATAGTCTCTTATAGGGACTAATTTGACGGATTTCACAAATTTTATGGACTAACTATTATTTTCATATACGGGACTAAATAGGAGAGAGTGTAATTTCAGAACTAAATGGAGGGTTTACTCGAGAAAGATTTGATGCGAGTATGCAGTAGACAGGGCCGAACTTAAACGGTCTGATTTTGTTTGCATTGCAGGCTGAAGTTAACTATTTAGGTCAATTCAGTCACCCAAATCTCGTGAAGCTCATTGGATACTGCTGCGAGGATGAACACCGGTTGTTGGTCTATGAATACATGGCAAGTGGGAGCCTGGAGAAGCACCTTTTCCGCAGTAAGTTTCACATATCTTATTTTTGAATTGGATTAGGGTTATGTACTGAGACTGGATTATTCACATAATTAACATGTTACTTGTAATGGGATTTGTAGTGGGTAAGTTGTTCTTTATCATGCTATTGACTAAGTCTTACATATTTATTTATCTCTATATCTAAAAGTCTTGCACAATTATTATGTGAAACCTTCATTGTGCTTCAAAATGGTGTAGGCCACCTTCCAGTCGTCCCTCTCTCTCTACTCTCCCTAGTCCCTCCCTTTAATGTAGGTGGCCGTTTCTCAGTATGTAGTTTGCTTGGGGGCAGCGAAGGTCCCAAAATTTTTAACACCTTAATATTTTATCCTTTGAACTTCTTGTGGTTACTTACTTTTTGCGTAGCCCTTAAAAATGAAACTAAACAAGATGTTGGGAAAACTGTTCCATTTGTAATTGTCCTCTTTAAAATTTGACTTGCTAATAATCAAATAAAGAACCTGATTGTTTCAGCTTTTTTTAAGAAAAATCACTCTTATTTTGAAAAATAAAAAACAAATCACCTTTAGTTAGGGTATTTATTTAAACTTCTGAAAAAAAAAATATAATATGAAAAAACTCAGGGCCTGATTATTTTGTTTTCAAATTTTCATTTTCTGTTTTCAATAAGATACATATACTATATCACACATTGCTAAGCAGATGATATACAAAATGAGGATTTGTGGTTTAAGAAGCAATAGCATATTTGGAAATGGTGAAAACAACTTTGTAGCATTTTCACTATTTCCAAATATGCTACTCCTTGTCTATGTATATCATCCCACTTTAGATGTCATCTTCATGACATAGTATGTGTATCTTATTGAAAACAGAAAATGAAAATTTGAAAACAAAGTAAACAGGGAGTTGCTTTTAGTAGTTTCTGAGAAAACTGTAATTGTAACTACTTTTTAAAATAAAAATTGCTTTTTATAATTGTAACCAAATGAAAAACAACTTCTGCTTTCTGCTCTACGCAAAATCACTACAGATCACATTTTTACACAACTTTGAAATCACTTTTTCTTTGAAAAAAGGGCCCAAAGTTTCTGGTCTTATCATCAACTTATGTACTTGGCGTTTCATTTTTTCCCACAGCTCATTTGGGTATGAAGCATTGATATATCTCATGATTCTTACCATTCAATTGCTTAATTGCATTACTGCATTGCATTTCTCTTATGTAATGGAACACTAAGGAAATAATTGACAAGGAAGATGCCTCTTACAGTCCTAACCATCCCATTGTTTATTGATTGTAGGAGTGGGTTCAACATTGACTTGGTCAAAAAGAATGAAGATTGCTTTACATGCTGCAAGAGGACTTGCTTTTCTTCATGGTGCAGAAAGGCCCATCATATATCGCGACTTCAAGACATCAAATATCCTGCTAGATGCGGTTTGGTTTTTTCTAGTCTATATATATAATCTACAATAAGTTTTGCTGCCAACTCTTCACCCCCCCCCCCCCCCCGCTTTTCTAAAAGCGAGATTTTTAGCATTCTCAAAAGTGGCTTCTTTTTAACATTACAATATATTTTTGGCTTTTGCAAATTCTGAAAGGAAATATAAAACTGTTTTTATCATCCATAATTATCATTCCTAATTATTCAACCTGACTTGCTGGACACTTGAAAAGACCCGGAATAAAGTTTTGTTTTAGCATTGAATACAAAAAAAAAATGGTTTTATTTTGGCATCTTTATGGTTCTCAGATAATGTCTTTTTCAGAGAGGTTTCCTGACAGATTGCAGAGATTGGTGAGCTTTGCTTAGTTAGTATGTCTTTCTACTGTAACGTAGGTGGTGTTTTCTTGACTGTTTTTTGGAGGATTCTTATCCTCAGCAACTGCATTTCTCTACTTTCTTTCTCAATAAAATATATTAATTTATCAAACAGAAGAAAAGAAGGCTGTCCTACTCAGTCGCATTATAAGTCATCATTTTTTTCACCGTTAACTTGTATGTTACTATAACACAAGTAAATTTTGTCTAGATTTCAGCTATCTAATTTCGAGGTATAAACCTGCAGGATTTCAATGCAAAGCTTTCAGACTTTGGCCTTGCAAAGGATGGGCCGATGGGGGACCAAACACATGTTTCAACACGAGTAATGGGCACATACGGATATGCTGCTCCTGAGTATGTCATGACTGGTGAGTTACTTGAATCTATTTATGCTGAATTATTTTGTCACTTGTTCATTTTTGTAAAAAATTTGAAACATCAAGAATTCTTGAGTGACAATCTATCAATATTTATGCAATTTATAACACAATTTTATATTGACAGACACAACTGTTTTAAGACATTCCTGGCCTTTTTGTGCACTTTGTTGTTGTAAATGAAACCCTGCATGCATTTCATTTACAAATTGAAGAGGTATTAAATTGGATCCTCTAAATTTCTTCAACCTCGATATTTTAAGGAGTAAGGAAGAGGAAACAAGTACATGAATTTCAATATTCTAAATTTCTGTCTGTAGATGGAGTTCTGTGACTTATTAGAATTGGTATGACATTATATGTTATCAAACATTATATATTATCAAGGTATGGGAAACTGATGTTTCTCCTCTTGTTGTCAGTCCTTTAAAAGTGATGGTCAAGCCACTATTTTAAGACATGCTTCCATTATCATAGATCAGTGTGTGGCACTATTTTAGTGATTTATTTCTAACATTCAGTATAGGTATGGGAAACCAATGTTTTTCTGTCGTGTCGACAGTCCTTTAAAAGTGATGATGAAGCCACTATTTTAACATGTACTTCCATTATCATAGATCAGTTGGGATTACATCCGTTATCTAACTTGTTATGTCAATATGAACAGGGCATTTGACAGCTCGAAGTGATGTGTATGGTTTTGGGGTGGTGCTACTTGAAATGCTTATTGGTAGGAAAGCATTAGACAAGAGCAGGCCCAGCCGAGAACACAACTTGGTTGAATGGGCACGACCACTGTTGAATCATAATAAAAAACTGCTGAAGATTTTAGACCCGAAAATAGAAGGGCAATATTCAAGTAAAACCGCAACAAAAGTGGCCCTTTTAGCATACCAATGTCTTAGCCAAAACCCGAAAGGCAGACCTCTCATGAGCCAGGTTGTTGAAATCCTTGAAAACTTCCAGTCAAAGGGGGAAAATGAGGAAGATCAAATTCTTCAAAGTGGTGGTAGCAGTATAACCATTTATGAGGTTCCTAAGGGCAGTAATGATACTCCAAGTTAGGGCTCTAACCAAACTAAATATGACAGAGATTATAGGAGCGAGGCAAGACGGGAAAAAAGCAGAGCCGACCTTCAAATGACTATAATTTATGTTCTTCACCAGAATTTGCGCTCCCAGATAAGTCAGCTTCCTCTAGAAGTTGGAGTTTCACCGATAAGATGGCAATTAAAATTTAAAATTTGTATAAAATGTTAGTAGGTGGATCCGGTTGGTGTTTCCACGTCTGCTTTGAGCAGAATTTGGCGAAGTCAATTATGTAGCTTAAGCGATCTTCAATTATTCTTCCTTCCAATTTTGAATCACCAGGATGTTGTTAATTGGATTATTTTGTCAAACATTTATTTCTTATTTCCTCTGCACAAATTGCAATCACTGAAGCATGTCGTGTGCCAAATCAATAGCCCTGTTACAATAGATATTTCATCAGAATATCAAGGGAGAATGAGATGTGGAGAAATTTGATAGGTTATTTGCGTTTATGGTTATTTCATTTGATCGTTAAACGCAAATCTAAAATCTTTTAGTTATCAACTGAAAACCTTGTTCCAATGTTACCACCAGAAGCGATCCACTCACGCTGCTGCCTGTATATGGACCAATATTATCAAAACAGGACTGGACACTAAATCAATGTAGGCACTGGTTCAAGATTCAAAAGTCGAATCGGGGTCAGACCAGAAATGAATTAAATTATATTTTTAAAATTTTTAATATAACATAAAACACTAATAAACAAAAAATAACATAATATTCATAACATTATGACATAAAAAATTAAACTCCGCTTAAAATATTATAAGTCAATATATAACATACAAAAATTACATATTAAACTAAAACAAATGTTATAACAACATTTTAATATTCAATAATCACAAATATTGTAACGTAATTATTCTCATAATAATATTAATATATAAATTAATTTTAAATTTTATTATAATATTTAATTTAATCCATTGACGTGAAAAAAAGGGATAAAAAACATCTTATATGTCCAAAATAATGTCTTTACCATTTTTAAAAAAAAAATAAAAAATTTATTATTTTTCAAATCGCCCGATTCCCACTTTTGGCCCCTTTTTTTACCAGTTTTCCAATTTTTAAGCCGATTCTTGAACAATTCGGTTTTGAGATTTAATCGAATCGAATAGAAATTTAGTTCTCGATTCAACCAGTCGGACGTCCTGTTTTGTCAACTATGATATGGATACAATACTATTAGTCGCTTAAAAGCTATTGGTTACTGTTCGGCTCCAGTGACTTCGGTGCAATAGATAATGTTTCGAGAACTTTATTAGACCCTGGCAAACAAGCGATTACAACGACCAGAAAATGGGTTGTATAAAAAAAAAAAAAAAAAAGGTTTTATAACTCAAAAAACATACGAGTATTTATAGACAGTGTCGAGAAAGATCTGCAACAACTGACAAGTAACCAACTAATCTCACCCATATCAATCTTCTGTTAGCTATGCCACGTATCATTGTTTATTGTTTAGGCTTAGTTTCCTTGTATTTTCCGTTTGTAGAAGCTCAAGCCCTCCAACGTACCAAAAAATCAAGTCTTATCACATACAGAGCCACATACAAAGCTCTCGTGGCTCGTTTGAGCAGAATGCATCGTAAGTTCTAAACTCTAATTAAAAGATGAAACAAGCTGCTTCACCAATGATTGAATCGACAATTGACATTTTAACAGATCAATATGACCAATAACTTCTTTACTTGCAAGTAATTCAGCCGTAACGAAGCCACTTTTCCAAGACTAACATGAATTGTAACTCAATATATTGTCACGATGATGCGCTTCAGAGCCCATAAACTTCCGAGACACCGGTAGTAGCAATACAGGTTATAAAGTACGAAAACAATGGATTTGGATTTTATTAATCATTTATTTCTCTCAATGGCCTCAATAGATCTCGATTAAATTAGCACCTTTGAACTTCCCTTTTTCAAGCAGAAATATGTTTACCAAATAAAAACAAAGTTTCTTGTATCTATGGAAAGAAGATACTGAAAGAGCAACGCTACTTAGATTCATCCATTGGGTCATGACGGTTACAAGATTGAGACCTTAAATCCTGATCTTGCCTGGATACCTCAGACTCCAACGACTTGGAAACAGAATCCTCAAGAGCCTCAAGAAAAGACAAAACTGTGAACTTGTCTGCCAAGGGGGAAAAAAAAGAATCAGCAATCAGCAATATTAAATAATCAAGTCAACAACCAGAGAATAGTTCCTCGTATCTTTTTTTCTTCACTTTTTGTTTCCTTTTCAAAAACACATGAAATATCAACTTCCTACATACGTCTGGAACCCTAGAAGACAAGGAAGTTTGAAAAACTCCAAGTATTGTGCTCAGTAGCAACCCCCTATAACTGTGACTCCAGTCTTGAAAAGCAAATTGAGATATTGAAACCTCTACCATACCAAATGGAAAATCCGAATCAAGCAGGAAAAAATGTCAAGTCCATCAATACACACTTTTCGAATCAGTGTTTGGTGTAACATTGTACAAAACACTTATTGTATATTATTTTACATTAGGTGATAAAATTTAATATTTTTAACTAAAATAAAATAACTTTTACTTAAAATATACTATATTTATATAAATTTGTTGTGTTTTACTAATCTGTAGTGGGCTAAATATCGTTCAAGTTAACAAATTATTGGCCTAACTCAGACTTGTGCAGGTTCAAGAATATTCAGGCTGGCATGTTGGCTTGCATTTCATTAAGTTATTTATATAATTAAATGTTAATTTTAAATATTTATTTAATTAATTTGATCAAAAAATATTAACTTAATTTCTATTTAAAAAATCCAAAATCAATTATTTCTTAAAATATATGAATGTTTTTAAGGTTCCAATGAGAGATTTTACATCAGCTTGCATATCAAAACCTAATCCAGCCTAATCCCACTCTATGATTAAGCTATTTAAGCTATCTCACAACTAATGAAGTTACACTGTTAGATTGTAGACGCTTATTCTATCATACCCAATACATCATGCCACACAAGCCCTAGATGTCCTACAACATGCTAGAATGGAGAAGGAACAACTACAGCTGGCATTAAAAATGCATGCACAGAAATCAATAGTACTGAAGGCAAGGCTAAAAAGTATGAAAGTACTACAAGCTTACATTTACTTGGATCAATTCCAAACTGAGACAAATCTATCTGTCCTGTTCGAAGTACCTGTAGCAATAAATATATAAACACACTAAGTATCTTTTGAAATGAAATGTACAAAAAAAGTGAGATACCGTAGTCTTACATAAGTAAATGAATCTACTTGCTGACGGAAAGGTGGGCTCTGCAACAACTCCAATATATCATCTGGAGACCAAGTACCCTACATCAAAGAATATTACATGAATCAGTAAACGAAGGAATATTAACGCTCAATCACTACATTGGTATATACCTCAGGTAAGTAAGGAGCTAAACGCTGCTCCAGAGGTAACGTCTCCATCAATGGCATTATCAGATCAGGCTTCAATATATCACCAAGTCCCAAGCCTAATTAAATGAAATAGAACTGTCAACGTAGAGTTATACTTTATGAACAGAATTTTGCCAAAAAAATTGATGTAAAAATGCCTAAACCTTCATAGTTCATAGCAATCGATTTCATCGTGAGATACAGTTTTGAATAGTATGCTAACAGCTTAAGTTTTCAGAGAGTACACAGAAAGATAAAAGTAGTTTGAAATTTTAATGTAATAGCATGCAATTGCAATATTTTCTGTTGACACACATCATTGTTACTATTGTCTCAATAGATAGCCAGGAAAGGGATATAATATCAAATGATTACCTTCATCGGGATCAACAATGCTCTCTGCAAAAATTTCATCAGAAAAATAACAGGTTAGGTCTCAAAACGGTTAAAAGTGCATAAAAGAACATCTTTCTCAATGAAACTTTTACCTGCAGGCCCAATGTTACTCAATATTCTTCGGAGATCTTCCAATTTTACTGGACCAGAAGATGTTACATCGCTAGTCACTTCCACACCCACGTTTGGAACAATGAAGTTTGCAGCTCTTTTTAACAGCAACAAAATGGAAAACACTTAGCGTCCAGTTAGCTAAATAGATAGAGTATGCAGCAATAAGGGATGGATTTGGTAGCTAAATTACCACACTAAATGCATGATCACATCACAGCTTCAGTTGCATTTCTGTTCAATTTTATCTACACTTAACATTTAAATACGAACATTCTTTTTCAAAAATATGACAACATTCTGTTGCAAATCAGACTAAGAACGGTCACGATTCACTAACACCTCATATAACACCATTTGATGATGTTTAGTGGATATTAAAGATATTTAAAGGTGAGATTCCATGTGCCATTTGGTGTTCGATGCACTGGCTTGCCAAGATTAAAACATGACATTCAACACCCCCCCCCCAAAAAAAAATCCATTCTATTCTTTAAATAAATATCATCTATAAAAGGAGCATATAGTTTGCCCACCAGACTACATGACATTGCATCTAAGCTTGAGTAATGATTATTTCCGTTTTCACTGATAAATTGTGCTCACAAAGGGAGAAGCCGCAAGATTCATAGCCATGCCTTAATGATTCTGTTTTGAATCAATCTGTCTGGCTCAAAAAAGGATATAAATCCATCTAAAAGTATATCATATGATTTCTGCTTTAAAAGAGGAACCATAATGTTAGATTTGGCCGGTGCAATATCTCTAAACATAATGGAGCTATCCAGCAAATAGGCCAAACGGGAAGTACGGCAAATAGACGGTACAGAGGAGAAGATTGGAAGATTGAGTAAACACAAGGCACACGAGCATGCCTTATTTTCCACTTTGGTTGTAATTTTGCAAGAATTTTAGCAGATATAAAACAGTATTTATGAAAGTAAGTGCAAATTACTTTCATCAATTACAAGAAAAAGCCAAACCAAGAAACAAAGCTCAATTTCATTTCGCGAGTTCTGGCATCTGCAAACATATGAATATCTAAAATCAGTACCTAGATGAGATGTCATCCTCAGCCATATCTTCAGAAACTTGAAGTGGAAGGGATCCATCAGGTTCTTCTTCGCCAAGGAGCTCTGACAGTGAATAAATAATTGCCCTTTATTTCTAGATATGGAAGTTTCACTCACAGTATACATTTGGCTATTTGCCTATGTCACTTTGAAATAATTATCGAACTTATGCAGGAGTCAAAACCAAATAAAAGGATGCAAACTTGGAAAAATTTCTGTTAATGTTGCAAACACTTCTATGTAATTGATCATGGTACTTCAATTCACCTAATATGCAGTGTTTAATGAAATTTAAGATTCATCAAACTACGTATGTGTAAGATCATATGGAGTCATCTGAGACTACTAGCTCTTGTAATAATATAATTCAAATAACAAGCCCCACCAAAAGAGAACCAATGAGGAAATGCTTTTTGTATTATAGGTTCCCATAAAACTAATAACACAAACACTAAACAAAAACAAAACTCAGAGATTGGCAAAAAGTATGGGGGCTATTAATGTCCTCAAGCGCTCAATGAAAATATATGATGCATAGGTATTCCTAAATGGTTGTTCAAGACCATACTGGGTACTTATCCGGTGCCAATACATATTGGCTATGCATGGGTACTTATCCAATACTCACTTATCACTCAAGTACAAATCAGTGCATGCAAAACACCGAGTTTTGTTGCTAAGTTGTTTGGTTAGCTACTAAATGAAACAAAATGTTACTCCACTCCCTTCAAATTCTTTGCTTCAAAAACAATATTAAAAATTTGATGTGGAAAAAATGTTTCGTGCCTTCTTTTCTTTCATTTATTTTCTTTCATTTATATAAAGAAGCAAAAAACTACTTCACAATATCATTAAAGTATGCTGAAAATAACAGAAGAAATTGAAAATCAGACTCATGTATCTGTAGGTTCATGTACATATGAAATAGCATCCTAATTAATTATCTTGTAAATATAATTTGTATTTATTTCTATTGGGAAAACCCAAGTTCCTCATCAACTAGAGATAGTGCCTATTGTGCACTCCTCACCTTACAAGTCGGTTATGTAGATTGAGTTAGGCCCAAAATCTAATATCGTATCACAGCTATCCTAAATTTGTTGTTGGGCAACCCACCACATTATCCATGCACCATGCCAATAGTACTGGGCATTAGGGAGTGTATTGGGAAAACACAAGTCCCGCATTGACTAGAAATAGTGCCTAATAAGTAAGAGCTTATAAAGCTTGGGCACTTCTCACTTTACAAACCGGTTTTGTAGAACTGAGTTAGGCCCAAACAATATCTAAGAATTTCAAGATGTATCTTAATTTCAAACTTGCTGAGCAATTCACTGAAGCAATTCAAAAATTTCTTCTCTGAAATTCTCTAAACCTTTCTCAAGTAAGCAGAATTGCAGGAAGTCCAGTGACCTAAAGCTTAAACTAACAGAAAGGATGCTTAGTATTTTACAATTCAAAGCAAAAGAAGAGATAGTTACCTAATGGTCTGTTAATGTAATCATTCACAGAGCTACACAGTTGTGAGTCATTGTCAGCATTTGATTCCTAGTTACAAAAAGGATCATATAGAAATATGAGAACTAAGAACTAAAAAACTAAACGTACAGGCAAAGAACTTAGGGAGAGAAGTGAACATTCAGTAATAAAACCAACCTGCATCCAGAAGAAGAACTTTCTGTCATCACTATTAAACTTCAATATGTAAACCCTTCCAGATGTTTGATTAACCTAAGCAACCAAGAATTAGAGCAGTCAGAAAACTCAGAACCATCAAATGAATCATAACCAAAATATTGACAGGAAAGCAGAAGAACCTTTTCAAAAACAGCCTCGTTTGGAAATATTATCTGATCCTGTGTTGGCTTAGGTCAAGAAGCATAAAATAAATCCAGCAGGAAGCAATTTTTGTTTCAATTGTCATAAAATACAGTAAAAAAAATAATGATAATAAACAGAATAATGGTCAGGAAGAACAGAATAACGTTTCAATTTGTTTGGACATATCCCACAGAGGTTAGATATAATTAGTTTATTTGCCTTTTGTCTGAAATTTGGTACACAGCTAATCTTTTACATCTTTTTATCTTTTACATCTTTTTATTCTGCTGTAGGCACTAGGCTTCATATTGTTCATCATCAATTGTTTTGGTCAGTTTCTAAACAGTCAGTCAAACAAAATTATCCAAACACGTATTCCCTTCTAAGTTCTAACAGTAATGTTTGCTAGCTATTAAGCATTTTTTTTAGTTAACTAGTTGAGAGAAATCTTCCCCAACAGTTTCACAGGTCATGGTAATAATATACTGAAATGAAGGCATTATAGGCTCATACAACATTTCCTTCTTTCTCTTCCACCACATACTAAACTAGGAGTGTGCAGGAGTGCTGGAAGGAAAAAACAAAAGAAAATCTGTGTTTTCTACAACATATTATCCCACATTATCTTCATAAATAAGGAAACTCAAAAATGTCCATTACAAAAAGAGAGAAAAACAGTTAATAGGGACATTTCTGCACTCCCAAGAAAAATAAACATTGAAGGTTCTATTCTACCGCTATAAATTTTATTAACCAATAATTCTATTTAAATTTTATTTACTAACTAAAACATTTTATTTACTAACTATAAATTATATTCTACCCCTATAAACTGTATTTCAGAGAGAAAGTTGGGGTAGCTCCAGTTACAGAAAAGATAGTAGAATCTCGTCTTAGGTGATTTGGGAAGTGTGGAGAAGACCCATTAGAATTAGAAACACAAGGTTGATCAGATGGAGGAAATGTGGATTAGTCAAATAGTTAGAGGTGGAGTGGGACCAAAAAAACTACTATAAGCCAAACAATCAAAAGATATTTAGAGATAAATAGTCTATCCTTAAACAGAGTATCATGGCATCATATGATCAATGTAGCCAACCCCACTTGGTGGAAAAAGACTTGGTTGTTGTTGTTGTGATTCGGCTTAAACTTTAGGGAAAAAATTAAACACCCAAAATATAAAGACCTCTTGTATTTTGACTAGTTTTAAAATTGTTAATGCGTGGTTTATTTTGTCAAAATTTCAACCCCTGAACTTTATATTCTGTAACAGAATACTTGCACCATCATCCTCACAAGAAACTGAAAAATATTCACTTAAAGGGAATATCAAAAGCAAAAACAATAAACTAGAGACTATATTAACACCAAAAAGAAGGAACACAACAGTAAATATTTACATCACTCAAATGATCACCAATTACACATAATTGAGGAGAACAAAGGATACATCTTCCACAACATTTTGTGTTCGATCAAGCCACTGAAAATGAACTAGTCCCTCCTCACCCTGAGACCAAAGCAATCACTTTAAAAAATGAAGAAGAGTGTTCAAACTTCAAACATGAAGATTCGAAAGGATATTAAAAGCAAGGAGACAAATCAAACTATATTCAAGCAAACCATACCCGAGCAACACGAATGAGTCCTTTCCGCGTATCAGGAACGACCCTTTTCCCCTCGAGAAACATTTTACCAGCCCGGAACTCAAGCATAATTTCCTGCCAGATGCCAATTGACATTTTTTCCAATGAAAAAACTAAGTGATCATTCATACCATCGAAAACAAAGAGAGAGAAAAATAGAATACAGACACATGAACAATTCCATCACAGATCTCCCAGACTTTATACAACAAAATTAACCATTAACTTCGTTCAGATTACAATGGTAAACCACACATTGCAACCATAACCATCTAGAGGCAACTTGAATCATTCATGCAATAAACTTTCTAGCAATGCACAAACCATAAGATTTCTCACAAAAATCCAGATAGTAATATGCTGTGTTTTGCTCAACATAAAAAAAAACCGTTTACGTTATTGTTTGAAATAGTTTTTCAATAACCACAAACAGCAAAAAGGAAAGTAAAATACAAAGACGTTATTACCTGAATTGCAGGAAAAGCGTCGATAGAAGACGAACTCATCTCGCTCCAGTAAATTGCAAATAGAGCTACGTAACATCAATATAAAAAAAATTATAAAATAAATAAAAAATGAAAAACATAAATACATTCTAAACTACGCAACAAAACCACACTACTTTTCCTCAGCGATAATCAGTTCAAGAAAATTTTAAAAAGGAAAAAAAAAAAAGTAACGACGAAACCCTAGAGGAAGAAATATGAACTTACAATTGTTTATAGGATATTAGGATTCAACTTCAAGGTTGATTAATGTTGGTTGGTGATACTCAACTCAACGCAACAGAAGAAAACTACTCCTATAATGTGGAGTAGTATAGAAAATGATATAGCGAGCCCGCGAGCCCACGAGAAATTGAGGGTTCCTTTTATTTATTTTCCACTGTTCTCCGCCGCTCCGACCTCACTGCCCTTTACGACTTGACCTTGGTCTTCGATATAACTACGAAACTGACCTCCTCTTTATTTGTTTTTATTTATTTAAATTTAAATTTCTTATTTCTTATAACTCATTTTCTAATAAATAAAAAAATAAATTATTTGCTCAAAAAAAATAAGATGTAGACCTAGGATGTGGACAGATAAGACAAGAGACCTAAATAAGGATAGAACAGGATAATGAACTTATAAGCTTTTATCGCATTATGTATTTGACGTGGATATGTTGACCAACAAATGTTTGGTATGTAAGAAAGTGGGAAAAAAAAAAGTTTATTGGTTAAAGTATAAAATTGATGATGTATTATATTATTACTGGTTTGTCACATTTATAAATACATATTTTTCACACCTTACCAAAAACTTTTATTTCTCTCTATTTTTTTTCCTCTCTCCCAAACAGACCATATAGTATTATATTATCATATCAATTTATGAAAAAAAATTTGACCATATCATGTGTTTGAGATTGACCGAATAATGATATAATAGGATACATATCATACTAGTGTGGTGAGTGGTAACTCGTGTGATTCACATGGTGAGATTTAGGTGGTTATAAAATCATGTTCAACGTGTGAAATATACAATAATAATATCCAAAAAAGATCAAATATCATAAGATAATTATTCTTATAAGTATATATCTCTGATGTGTTTATCTTTCATATATCATATTTTTATTTATAATTGTTTTTATGCTCAGACATCAATGAGTCTTCGTGTAATTATTTTTATTTAATATTAAGTTCGTGCACACCTTTCATATATCATATTTTTATTTATAATTGTTTTTATGCTTAGACATCAATGAGTCTTTGTGTAATTATTTTTATTTAATATTAAGCTCATGTTGTGCACGATTTATACTGACAGCACTTCAGTTACGAGCATGTCTAGTTGACTACAATGTGGTATCATGTACATGGACAAAAAGTGTAATCGAATTGGTTTTAAAATTTTGTTTAAAACATAAGCACCAATGAACCCCAACAATGATTACTCATAGGAAACAAACATAAAAAAGTAAATGAATCGCATAAGAAGAAAAAAATAATGAGTAAACAACGATTAAAAAACGATAAATAAACCAAGCTTAAAAAATAATATGTAAACCACAATTCAGTTTCTTTCATCTTTCTTTTCAATTTTTCATTTTCCACAACCGCTACATTGTCCTTGTTCATTCTATATGATTTCTCGCCTTTCTGCATGATAGAATCAACTTCTTTCACCAGAGCATACGCCAAAAGTCTCTGTACTCATTTTCCAATGACATTAAAAGAATAGCTCAATTCATAGTCATGCCACAACGTTACCAAAAGAGAGTTCAAATGGAGACAAATTACACAATTGTTCTCCAAAAATACATCATCATGGGTATTGGCAGAGGCGGAGGGTAGTATAGCCATATGGAATTGGATTTGGTGCAGTCAGTGACCGTGTACAATCACGCAGTTGGCCAATCTCGGCCGTTTGATCTCGATCAAACGGCTTACAGAAAATATGTTTTTTATTTTTCTAAAAATATAAAATGTCGAACTTAAATCTGGACCATTCAATCGAGATCGGCTAACTGCGTGACTGACTGCACGCAGTCACCGACTGCACAGAAGTCGGATCCATAGCCATATGGTAGCCATGGCTACCCCAACATTTTTCAAATTTCTTAATATACTAGTAAGGTAAAGTAAATCAATGGTCCTTGTTTGTTAAAAAAAGTAAGCCAGTGACATAACAAAAGGGGAAAAGAGTTGGATATATTGCACCGACAAGTGCACAAAGTTACAAGGGCTAATCAATTACGGAGGATTAGAAAAGAGAAAAAAAAGGAAATGAGAGAGAATCAATCAATGAAAAAAAAAAGGGGAGTGAATCAATCAATTAATTAATTACTGAGAAGTTAGGCTCTCAATACCTTTTTCATACACGCATTATAAATTGAGAAGTGACCATTGCTTCTCTCTCTGAATTGCTTTAAGGCTATACAGTTTTTTTTCATATTTTTCATATCTTTTTGTACATGCATTATATTTATTAGATGCTCACGTATATTTATTTTACGATGAAAATCTTTTCTATACTAAATATTTTTCACATCTATTCACTGGTTGAATATTTTTTTTGCTGAAATAATCCAAAACTCGCATATTCAAAGGGGACCACGACTAGTTTTTATTACAAAGTACAAATGTATAAAAAACCATATTTTAAAACTATTACACATCATCTAATATATGCCACATATAAATATGTATAGTATCCAATCAATCATTTATATGAATTTAAAGTTCATTGTATTATGAAAAATAAATAATGTAATATTCATATAAATATTCTTAATTAGTATTTTTATAAATAAGATTATAGTACCTTACATTCTTTTTTTTTACATTCTTAAACTTCATGTTTATTAGTTATTTTTAAATGTAACTAAATTAAATAAAAATCTTATGATATTCAATAAATATAACTTTATCGGTCACTAAAATGAATTATCACAATTACGTGTAATTTTGAATTTTGAGTATATCTATAACGCTTGTACTCGAATAATAATTGAAAGCAAGACAAATTACATTAAACTACGGATGTTACTACAAATTTACAAAACTTGTTTAAATATTACAAGTCATAAATTCTAAAAACTCATAAATCTAAGTATTTAGATTACAACTATCCGAATTGTACATGAATTTGAAATTCAAAACACAGACAAGGTCTTCCAAGAACAAAAGATAGAGGAATAACTACAACATCAAAATAGCCACAAAATAGAAGAACTAGACTCTGCCAACGCCTAATCATCATTTGGTACCTGCTTATCTGAAAAACAATAAAAAAAGGGGTGAGATAAAATCTCAGTGAGTCCTTCACGGTCCCCTCACCAACACTAACCACACTTTCAATTTAATAAACATTTATAAGCAATGATAACAATTAAGACTATACTATCTTAGAAACTAACTCTATTCTATTCCTAATTCTAATCCTAATCTAACCCTAAATGCAATCCTGAGATGTATTCTCTTATAGGCCAATGCTAATTGAGTCGGATCCACGTCGCCGGGTCTTATCGTTTACTGGACCCAAAAAAACCCTTCTATTCTAATCTAATATGATCTAGCTACTAATGATGTATTCCCTTAAAGTATAAAATTGACTTCCTTAGGAATCCACGCCGCCGGGTCTTATCGATCACCGGACCGACGCGTCTGTCGCCGGGTCTTATCGTTCACCGAACCGACAGCCATCATACCGTAAACATTCAGACAATTATTCATGTCATTAAAGCATTGTACTAGGTTAAAGATGGAAATGAGTGGAAATTTGGAAGCATAAGTGTCTTTGATTGATAATGCTTTTATTGAGTTTAAAAGATGCGTAAAAAGTGATTATGGGAACCCTAAAATGTAGCTTTTATATAGGGCCCAAAATGGTTTTACAAAACTTAAAATTCTGCATAAAAAGCAGTGTGTGAATCGATTCACTCACTGAGGCAGAATTCGATTCACCAAACTGTGAATCGATTCACCAATTCACAATTCGATTCACAGAACTAAAATGATGGCCTGAGAGCCTTTTTGTGAATCGATTCATGGTCTTATGAATCGATTCATGCAGACCAAAATGCAGAAAAACATGTTTTGACAGCACAACTGGCATTTTAACACCCAAAAACATCTCAATCAATTCATACTCATCACTTCCAATCATTCTAAAAAACCAATTCCAACTTATTTAACAACCCAAGAACACAATGCAACATTATCAACAATATGCAATCATATCCACCAATTTGAAATCAAATTCAAGTTATGAACAATTACATAATCACATATACCCCAAAACCCATTTCATAAATCTCCATAACCCACACTTAGAAGTCATGAAAGACACAAAAATGAAGGGGAAAGGGAACCCTAAAGGTGGGTCTTATGGGTGTCCAACCACTAAGTAAGAAGAACTCACACTAAACTCAAAGAACTTGAGCTATGAGCTTGAAAATCTTCTGATTTTTCTTCTCCTCTTCTTCTTCAATTTGTGACTCCCTTTCTCAAGCTTAGGGCAACTTCAAATTTTCTGAAAATGCTCAAAGTTCCAACTTCAATCTTCTTCCCAAAGCAGGGATGTATAGAAACCTCACAAATTTCACCCTTTCTCTCTAAAATCTCATGAAACCCTAGGCCCCCTTTTTCTTCCCCTTTCCTTCGAATCAGAAAACAAAAGAGAGGGAGAGAGGGAAGTGAGCTGAGCGAGAGGGAGAGTGAGGGAAAAAGAAAGAAATGAGGGAAAATAGAGGTGGACCATATTGTCCCTCATTTAGCTTAGGTAAAATACCAATAAGCATTTCCTTTTGTCTAAAATTTCCACAGTGGCATTGCTATACACACCTCTTATATTTATTAATAACACCCAATTTAATTACTTAACCATCAATTTAAAACATAAAAATGCCTAAATTAATAAGCTAAATAATTAAATTAGATAGGGTGTTACAATATCACTTAACTATTTTGACCCCCTCATTCATATAAGCATGTCTAGATGACAAGACATTTGCCATACCAGTGTTCTTTTAAGTGTAGATGGAGCCACTACCAAAAAACAAGAACTCTGACTTTGGAAGGATGAAAAGATTTTTTTTAACTCTTTTTTTTAATTATTGAGACCCACCCTAATTAGTCATTTGGACCGCGAGTGAGTTCTTTGGGTATCCCATAACGAAGCTCTTTTAAACTCGCTGTTGAGGATTTCGGCAAGTGTACCGAATCACACAAGTAATAAAGTGATAAGTAAGATCGTCTCCACATGGATTGCGATTGATTATTCAACTAAACAAAGTTCGTAACTATTTTGAACGTAAACAAATTCTTTGTATTGGAATTGATGTTATTTGTAACAACTAAAATTAATAAAAAGTAATTGAATTCGAATAATTAAAAACGACTAGGGGTTGAATCCTTTTGTTTCCACCTTTATGCAATTGAATTCAAAACCAATGCAAGCGATACTCATGAACAATTGAAAATTAAATCCTCTAAATTAGATTAACGAAAATTCCTTTCCTCTTAATCCCTTTGATTTAACTAATAAGCCCTAATCCCTTAGGTTCAAATTAATTAAATCAAGCATAAAGAATAAAGATTCATACAAACTCATACCAAATAGAATTATATTCCTATAACCCTATAGATATGTCCAACAATCTCAATGCTAGTTAAAAACCCCAATTTTCCAATAATGAGCATAACCCAAATTCAATTTAGTAATTATCAATTATCAAAAGGCATTAAAAACAGAGATAAATGATCAATTAACATGAATAAACTTGCATAGAAATAATAGAATCCAATTACATAAGGGTTTCCACAAAATTCCTCTAACCCTAGCCTAAAAGAGTTTAGTTACTCATAGAGAAAGAGAAACCAAACCAGAAAAATAGAGAAAAGATAGAAGTCCACTCCATTGGAGACTCAAATCCTTGTTCCCAAGCTTGAATCCTCCTTGGAGATGGTGGAGAATGAATCCCTAGCACCCCTTGACAAGCCCCACGGCGTTTTAGGTATTTGGAATGGTCAAGAATGATCAAAACATCAAAAATTCGTGTTTTTAACTCTAACAGCGCGACCATAGCGCTCTGGGTGCGCTCCGCGCGCAACCTACGCGCTAAGACACAGAATGGTGTCAGATTTGGCGCTCCAGGAGCGCTCAAGCGTGCTCTGCGCGCACGCGATCAATCCTGCACCTTTTTTTTCCACGTTGTTTTGCATTTTTCACCTCTGTAAAGTCCGAATTAGCTCAAGGTGTCTTCATGAAAGTTGAAGCTATGGATCTTAGCTTTCCAATGGCACCAGTTTCATCTCATTTAGACACCTACAACTCCAGATATGATTAAAACATTAAACATGTGTCAGGATGAGACAACATCACCTTATCAACTTGTAGCACAAATTACCCCAACTTAGAGATTGATTTAGGTCTCGGTTCCTTCATCAAAGTTGTAGATAATTCTTCTATCTTTCCAACAAGACCAAGACCATCTCATTTGGATTAGTGTGGCTCAAGGTATAGTTTTTGGAATCTTCTTTGTCAGGAAACAGCGCTTCCAGACGCGCTTTCAAGTCAATAATTTGGCTATGCTCCCATTTCTGTGCACTTAGAGATAAAAAATCATAGAAAACATTAATGTACAAACGTTAGAATGAATCCAAGTGAATACACTAAATCACCCAATTTAAGCAAGTAATCACTTTGAATTCTCTTCAATCACAACACAAATATCCAATTAAGCACTATATATAAATCTACATGTGATGAAGACTTATCACAACCCCAAACTTAGCTCTTTGCTTGTCCTCAAGCAAACACAATCAAAAACATGGGTTGGATTTCAAATAATTCCAATTCATCTAGGTGAACTTTTCATAAATTTTTTTGACAATCCATGCACAATCAATTCACCTACTCTTTTGTATTCATGATTTCCAATTATCACAAATCAAGTAACCAAAATGAATTTGTTTACTCAGAGCAACAAATTAATTCCCATTACACCTTTCCAGATAATGTGTTTCACTCCACTCAAGTGTCTCAGGGTACTGTTTACACTCAACTCACACCAAATGCAATCATCTACCATAGGCTTGACAAAATTCTAAGAAAGCAAAAACACACAAATGCCACACACATTATGAGATCTTTTCAAAGGGTGAAATGGGGCTTAGGTAAGGGAGGATATTTCTTTGGATCTAGGTTAACTTAATTGGAGTTAAGAGATGCCTCTATTATTTCTTATCCATACCTTGTATCAATTCACAAACTTCCCCCAATCACCTTCAACTTTAGTACCAACAAACCACATGAGAACTTTTTCCTTGCTTTCTCACTTTGATTTTTCTTTTCTTTTTTTTTGAAATAACAATTTGAATCTTTTTATTGTTGTTCTCCTCTGGCTTGTTCATTTTTTTTTTCTTTATGAAACGACTACATGCACATGCTTTGTGTAGTCACCCCAAACTTAAGATTGTTGCTTGCCCTCAAGCAACCCAAAACTTAATTCACAACCAAATAACCAATTTTATAGAAAACAATCTCTCAACTCCAATTTAAAGGGACAATTGGTTTTTTCAGTTATTGGCTTGTATTGAGCTTAAAATTCAACAAACAAGCTTAAGGCTCAAAAGGGCTAGCAAAGGATAATACCCCAAGGGTAGGCAATCAAAGGCTCTAGCAGTTCAAACAAAAATAAAGATCTCAATCATCTGTGTGTGTGTGTTCACATGCAATGCAAAAGCAATCAAGAACTGAGTCAACTGAAGAATTCATACAAATGGTGGAGCACTCAAGAATAAATAAATTTCTGTTTAGGCACAAACACTCACAAATTTTGCTTTTGTAATGGGAAAAGATTCATGACCACTGAAATTCTCAAAAGTTACGGTTACAAGAAGCTGCTTAAAATGGTTCATGTCAACAAAAATTTCAGCTCATTGATCATACACATCATGCACACAACAAGAGTACAGTTCACAAACAGATTCTCAGATGAAAAGGAATTCCATAGAGGAACAAGAGCTCAGTCATAGGGTGCATGGTATCAACTTCACACACAAACGAAAATAAATTCAACATAAAAAATAAATAAATAAGTAAATAGCAAAAGAAGGGAAAGAAAGGTAGAACCCGTGTGTTGAGCCGCTCGACTCAACCGCTAACTTGAAATGAGAAAGGTGGGCCGCCTAACGCCACCACCAATGGGTTGCCTCCCATGAAGCGCTTCTTTAACGTTACTAGCTTGATGCTTGAAGGAGTCGATCAAGGCTCCTTGAAGGAGGAAAAGAAGATTGAAGCACCACCTTCCTTGGGAAGATGCACACCCATAGCCCTGAGTGCTTGCATGGAAATCATTTCCCTTTTTCGCATTGGTCTCCTTTTTCTCCTCTTGAATTTATGTGGGTGGACATTGTCATCCCTCGCCTGTTTGGTGCGCTTTTCATAAGAATGAGTAGGTTCTATATGTGCCTTCTTTGGAATTTTGCAATTTTGGAATTGTTTTCCATGGCCCATATGCATACTACTCTTTCATTTTCTTCCTTTTTCCTGCACTAAATATTTTTCCATCCCATCATCCAGCTCTTCAGACATCTCCTCAATAGAATTCATTGTCACCTTCTCTAAGGGTTTGGAAGGTCGGTCTTGATCAAGATTCTCTCCAACCGGCTGCCCAACCACATCAATTCTAGAGCACTTTTCGGTGTCATCGGGATGCCTCATAGCCTCAAACACATTGAAAGTCTCTTTCTCATCTTGGAACCTCAAAATTAATTTACCTTGTTGGACATCAATCAAGGCTCTTCCTGTAGCTAGGAAAGGTCTTCAAAGAAGAAGAGGGACATCCTTGTCTTCCTCCATGTCAAGGATCACAAAGTCTGCCGGAAAAAGGAATTTGGCAACCCTTACCAATACATCTTCCATAACTCCATAAGGGTATTTGATTGACCTATCTGCCAGTAGTGTCATTTTTGTAGGCTTGACTTCACCTCCTCCCAGCCTCTTCAACATAGATAACGGCATCAAATTGATGCTAGCTCCCAAATCACAAAGGGCTTTGTCAATATTTAAATTCCTAATAGTGCAGGGAATTGTGAAGCTTCCAGGATCTTTTAGCTTTGGAGGGAGCTTTCTTTGAATGATGGCACTACACTCTTCTGTCAAAACTACAGTCTCATCTTCTTTGAATTTCTTCTTCTTAGTCAACAATTCCTTCATGAATTTGACATGTAAAGGCATTTGCTCAAGAACTTCTGCGAAAGGAATGTTGATCTGGAGGCGCTTGAAGACATCCATGAACTTAGAGAATTGTTCATCCTTCTCCTTTTTCTTGCTCACAGGTGGATATGACAGCTTCTTATATGGAGGAACCACTTTGGGCTTATTTCCCACCTGCACTGCTCGATTATAACTATCACTCCTTCTTCTAAGTTGGACTTCTTCTCAACCTCTCTTTTTTCTTCTTTTTCTTTATTTTTACTGCTCTTATTTTCAACTCCGTCCACCTCACTTTTTTCACTCTTTTTCTTCCCCTCAACTTCAGACATTATTTTTCCACTTCTCAAAGTAATTGCACTACAGTTTTCATTTTTAGGATTATCAACTGTGCTAGCAGAAAACTTACCTTTGGTTTGCTCCGCAAGTTGTTTTGAGAGTTGCCCAATTTGACTCTCCAGATTTTTGATAGAGGCCTCTTGGTTCTTGAAATGAGACTCATGAGTCTGAAAGTTGGAATGGATATTCTGGAAGTTGGATTGAGTCATCTTCATGAATTGAGTGAGAGCTTCTTCTAATTGATTTGGCTTCTCTTGCTTTTGAGGTTGTAGGGTTGCTTGATGATGGGCTATCTTGCTGTTTCCAAGAAAAGTTGGGATGATTCTTCCACCCAGGATTATAGGTGTCAGAATAAGGATTCCCTCCTTGCTTTTGAAAAATTTCCATGTAGTTAGCTTGCTCATTCGAAAATCCCTTAGCATCGCAACCTCCATTCCCATGAGGTCCTTGACAAAAGTCACATCTCAAGTTCCTGTTCAACTGGTTCACCTAAGCGGGAATAGGGGCTTCCGTTTTCAGTGCTTTAAGATCCTTGGTGATAGATTCCAATTGTTGAGAGACCAATTTATTTTGAGCCAAGAGTGCATCTTGTGTTTCTAGCTCAAGGAGTCCTCTTATACCCTGTGTTCCTCTATCATTTTGACACAACTGCTCATTGGAAGCCATTTGTTCTACTAAAGTTCTTGCTTCTTCAGCTGTTTTACTGTTAATTGTACCTCCAGCTGAGGCATCCAGCATCATTCTTGTATTTGGCCTCAACCCATTGCAAAACATCTGCATCTGATTAAACTCATCATACCCATGGTCGGGACATCTTTTCAGAAGAAGCTTGAATCTCTCCCAAGCCTAATACATATTTTCGATATGGTTCTGCTGGAACCCATGGATTTCACCTCTTCTTTTGATGAACTTGGAGGGTGGAAAAAAATTGTTCATAAATTTATCCTCCAAATCATCCCAAGTAGTGATGCTTCCTGTAGGCAAAGTGTGCAGCCGATCTCTTGCTCTATCTCGTAGGGTAAAAGGAAAAAGCCTTAGTTTCTTGGCCCCTTCTGTCACTCCATTCAGCATGAAGGTGCCACAGATTTCATAGAAATTTACCAAGTGCTGATTTGGGTCTTCAATTTCATCCCCAACGAATTGGTTTTGCTTGAGAGTGTTCAACAGGGATGGTTTGATCTCAAAAGCATTTGCTTCCTCCAGTTGGTAGGCCATGACACCCATTGGATTGTTCCTTCTCCCAAAATCGCCCAAGGTGCGCGGTGGTGGTGGTATGTCCCCCATTACTACTAGAGTTGTAATGAGAGAAGTAGAAGCAGAGGCTTGATTTTGTTGTTGTCTTGCTTCCCTTGCCTTCTTCCTATTAGCCTTTGCTGTCTTTTCTATTTCTGGGTCAAACAACAGCTCACCTGTTTGTTTACCTCGCATGCACAACACTAAAGGAAAATGTAAGTAGCACCGCAACAATTATAACAATATATTTTTTATAAACAGAAAATAAAAACAATAAAAAAATTGTTCAAAAAGTACTCGTTTGCCGTGTTAAAAATCAATTCAACAATCCCCGGCAACGGCGCCAAAAACTTGTTGAGGATTTCGACAAGTGTACCGAATCGCACAAGTAATAAAGTGATAAGTAAGATCGTCTCCACAGGGATTGCGATTGATTATTCAACTAAACAAAGTTCGTAACTATTTTGAATGTGAACAAATTCTTTGTATTGGAATTGATGCTATTTGTAACAACTAAAATTAATAAAAAGTAATTGAATTCGAATAATTAAAAACGACTAGGGGTTGAATCCTTTTGTTTCCACCTCTATGCAATTGAATTCAAAACCAATGCAAGCGATACTCATGAACAGTTGAAGTTTAAATCCTCTAAATTAGATTAACGAAAATTCCTTTCCTCTTAATCCCTTTGATTTAACTAATAAGCCCTAATCCCTTAGGTTCAAATTAATCAAATCAAATATAAAGAATAAAGATTCATACAAACTCATACCAAATAGAATTATA
Source organism: Calophaca sinica (assembly GCA_037113605.1). Classification (NCBI taxonomy): domain Eukaryota; kingdom Viridiplantae; phylum Streptophyta; class Magnoliopsida; order Fabales; family Fabaceae; genus Calophaca; species Calophaca sinica. Next base: position 124,879,758 of record CM073734.1, read on the forward strand.
TTCCTATAACCCTATAAATATGTCCAACAATCTCAATCTAGTTAAAAACCTCAATTTTCTAATCATGAGCATAACCCAAATTCAATTTAGTAATTATCAATTATCAAAAGGCAATAAAAACAGAGATAAATGATCAATTAACATGAATAAACTTACATAGAAATAGTAGAATCCAATTACATAAGGGTTTCCACAAAATTCATCTAACCCTAGCCTAAAAGAGTTTAGTTATTCATAGAGAAAGAGAAACCAAACCAGAAAAATAGAGAAAAGATAGAAGTCCACTCCATTGGAGACTCAAATCCTTGTTCCCAAGCTTGAATCCTCCTTGGAGATGGTAGAGAATGAATCCCTAGTACCCCTTGACAAGCCCCACGACGTTTTAGGTCTTTGGAATGGTCAAGAATGATCAAAACATCAAAAATTCTTGTTTTTAACACTAACAGCGCGACCAGAGCGCTCCGGGTGCGCTCCGTGCGCAACCTGCGCGCTAAGACACAGAATGGTGTCAGATTTGGCGCTCCAGGAGCGCTCAAGCGTGCTCTGCGCGCACGCGATCAATCATGCACCTTTTTTTTCCACGTTGTTTTGCATTTTTCATCTCTGTAAATTCCGAATTAGCTCAAGGTGTCTTCATGAAAGTTGAAGCTATGGATCTTAGCTTTTCAATGGCACCAGTTTCATCTCATTTAGACACCTACAACTCCATATATGATTAAAACATTAAACATGTGTCAGGCTGAGACAACATCACCTTATCAACTTGTAGCACAAATTACCCCAACTTAGAGATTGATTTAGGTCTCGGTTCCTTCATCAAAGTTGTAGATAATTCTTCTATCTTTCCAACAAGACCAAGATCATCTCATTTGGATTAGTGTGGCTCAAGATATAGCTTTTGAAATCTTCTTTGTCAGGAAACAGCGCTTCCAGACGCGCTTTCAAGTCAATAATTTGGCTATGCTCCCATTTATGTGCACTTAGAGATAAAAAATCATAGAAAATATTAATGCTCAAACGTTAGAATGAATCCAAGTGAATACACTAAATCACCCAATTTAAGCAAGTAATCACTTTGAATTCTCTTCAATCACAACACAAATATCCAATTAAGCACTATAAATCTACATGTGATGAAGACTTATCACTCGCATGAGACTAATCCCAAATCAGAAAATCGAAGCGAGATATGTTATACCAGGTTGGTCGCCTCCCCAAAGTGGTTTATCAAATATTTGATATTGTGGATTTGACTCCTCTAAAGTGAGCAATTCATTTTAGAGTGTAAAGTAAGTAATCTCAATCATTGATGAGAAGATTAATGATTTATATATACATGCATAACAAATCAACCATTGATTTTCTCATTAATGGTTAAGATTACTCACTTTACACTTTATTCAATTTAGAGGAGCCAAATTCCGATCTTGTGACCTCTTCTTGGGGTTGTGCTTCGCTTACCAGCTCAACTACCACAGTTGGTTTATTTTGTGACCGAAAATTATTCGCCTTGAGGATTTACTCTATTTTTTATTTTTATTTTTTAAATTTACATAAAAATACATTAAAACCATGTTCCCAAAATAACTGCCCCGGTTCCAACAACTACAAAAAAAAGGCTCCGGAGGGTTTTGGGTCGCAATTGTGGTTAGGCTAGTTCTAGTAACACCCCTTGGCAGCTTTTTAACATTTTGAAATGATCAAACTGAGTACGAATCGTACGTGAATTCAACTAACGTGTGAATTCACGTAACCATTCACGTAACAACTGAAAATTTTGAATTTTTTGATCCCATGTGAATTCAATTCACGTATTCATAGGTTAATTTAATTCATGTATTATACTGCTCTTAATGTATTTTTTTTTGGTCTGCGAATCGGACGTGAATTCAGTTCACGTAAGCCTACGTGAATTCAATTCACGTAACAACTGAAAATTTTGAACTTTCTGATCCCACGTAAATTCAATTCACGTATTCACACGTTAATTTAATTCACGTATTATACGTGAATTAACTTCACGTAAACAGTGTACTACCCGAGAAGGTATCAGCACGGTCTTTCTCCTTTCTCTGTACACAGTAATATCACTTAGTTGTTTTACATCACATCACGCAAATCTACATGGACTAGTTTATAATGAGCACTGACCACTTATCCTTTATCTGGCAGAGAATGAGACGTTACACGCACACATTGGTTGTCTAAGTCAAGTTTACGTGAATTTAATTCACGTATCATGCGTGAATTAAATTAACATGTGAATACATGAATTGAATTTACATGAGATTAGAAAATTTAAAATTTTCAATTGTTACGTAGACTTACGTGAACTTAATTAGTTAATTAACGTACGATTTACAGATGGAGAAAAAAAAATACATTTAAGGGCAGTTTAGTCTTTTGAAAATGTTAAAAAGCTGTCAAGGGGTGTTATTAGTCCAAAGGGGGTGTTACTAGAACTTGCCTTGTGGTTATACTTGTTGGAGGAGCACTGAGCACATCCCTCTGATAGGAAGGAAAAGAGAGGGGAGAGCTTTGAACTGAGTTGGATTGGATGCGATGCGATAGGGATCTGGAAAATATATGGTTTGCAGTTAGTTGTTGATACAGATACACACACACACAGCGCCCCATTTCATGCTTTTAGTGCTTATTACTCTGTATGTATATGCCTATTGCCAAACACACATTCATTGGTTCCAGCAGACACACTTCCCTTTCGGCGATTTCAAACAATCACTTACGGCGGTCACTCTTTTATTCGATGGATAACCAGCGCCAAAGCGAAAGTGAAAATCGAAGTCATGTGCATTACAACCACACTGTTCCCTCCAAATACGCTAGATGGACCGCTAGGTAACATCTTTACTTGATATTTGACAATTGACAAACTTCTCTTCTCTTTGATTTTACTTAATGTTTTCGTTTGATAGGGAGAGCTTCCAATTTATGTACGCAAGGCCTTGGCAACGAGTCAATGATTTCTATTTGAATACTGTCCGTGGGAACTTGTCTTTGCCACTTCTCTTTGGAGCTGAGGTGAACCATCCTCATTACTTTATGTTTATCATTTTTTTTCTTCTAATTTTTTTTGGTATTTTAGCCCTAATTTTCGATTTCTGTGGGTTCCGTTCTATGCAATGCAATTCTCATGAATTGATGCTTTAGGCTTTGATTTCGTATTCCTCGTGCTTTCCAGAGGATGCTTATTGGAAATTACTCATGAAATTCATGACATAAGAGTCTGTTTGATTATACTTTTTAAAAACGGTTTTCTGTTTTTAAAAAATTAACAAAGAACAAATTATTTCAATGCTTAGTAACTTCTTACACTGTCAGCATTAGTATGATTGTATCCTTTGAACTTTGAAAGACCATGATACTCCAGGCCATCACAGTGCACTTGAAATTTGTGCATGATTAGGGATATAGCGTATACCTTCAAGTATTTGTATGTTTATCATCATTGTTAATTCTTGACTTTCCAACAGACACTTATTAATCATGATGACTCTGGAATTCCAGCACTTTCTGACAAGACTGAGTTGGAAAGTGGTGCATCCAAAGATCGCAGTGGGAGGTGGGCAAGAATAACGTTCAAAATTGTTCTTTCATATCATGGGGGTTCCTTTGACGGGTGGCAAAAGCAGCCAGACTTGAAGACTGTCCAAAGGCAAGTTCTTCTTCTTGCAATTTCTGCAATCTTTACATTACAGAACTAAGAAACAAGCACATTGTGGTTTTGGTCATATCAGATGCCTTTACAAATCAGCTTTCTCTTTTTGTACTCTATTGTGATGTGATGTATATTAAAAATCCACGAACTATAAGTTATATGCTTGAAGTTGCATATAAATGTATTTGACAAAACCACAATTCAGTATAACATGGTACAACTGTTTCACCTGTCTCTCCCTTTGGCCTTTGCTGCTTCATGTCCTCACTCCTGGATCCAACATGCCTTCCTTTATTCCTGTTACAATATTAATATGGTAGACAAAACATTAAGTATGTCAAAATGATTTATTTATTTTTATCAGATCCAGATGATCATTCTGCTCCTTGCTCTTGTACTAATTTCTTGATGCAGCATAGTAGAAGCGTCACTTGGTAAATTTGTTGACGAAAATAAAACTCAACTGCTCGAGGGCAAAGGTTTGCCTGTTGAAGGTTGTGCTTCTGTTGCCGGTCGTACAGACAAAGGAGTGACAGCCCTTCAACAAGTTTGTTCTTTCTGTAAGCCATTTCCCTATTCTTAGCAATGATTTTGCTATCTCCAAACTTTTCTACAAATGAATTGCGGCACACTCAACACGAAAGAAGACAAAACCGGTGCCCCAAAGTCTTTCTTACAAGCACAGTTTCTGTGACAAAGATGTTTAGCATTTTTCAACATAATGTTTATGTGCTTGTAGTTATACAATCAACAATTAATCTTTTGATTTTCATTTGGAAATTTCTGACTTCAAATGTGCTAATGTCTGACTTCTTTTGGTATGGTAACTTTGATGCCTAAAAAACGTGTATGATGTCTTTGTTTGGTTTCACTTAGCAATAGCAGATATCTAACTTTGAATTTCGAAAAGTATTCTTTACTAATTTCGTATTTATAGCACAATTTATTGCATCATGAAATTTAAACATTGTGTGTTTATTTGGTGATTAAAAAAAAACAACCTTTTTCCTGTTATTTTGGTAATTTTTAACACAATGTGATGGTAAAATGGATAAATGAGTATTTATAAAAAAGGAAAGGAAATAATTTGGGGGGGGGGGGAGGTAAATAAGTTGTTGAATAATTGTTCCTTTTTCTATAAATAATACATACATTCCATTCTCTTACATTGTGTCTCTTAGAATTTGGGTTTTAGGCCTAACTCAACCCCAAATGCTAACTCAAGAGTTAAGGATTGTCTAGACCTTATAAAGACTAATTTGGCCATATTTTTAGTCAATATGGGATCTCAACACATGCCCTCATGCTCAGAACTGGACATCTAAAGCGTGACAAATGCGGGTGGCCTAATAACGGAGATCTTAATAGGGTCTATATCAGAACTTGGACGGTTTAGTTACTTTATCTTCCATAGACAGAAAAGAAATCATGAATGAAACTGGAAATACTCTTTTTAATCTTGTTTTTTGGGAAGATTTAAATTTTAGTTGCCAAGGTGGAGAAAGCTTCTTTGCTTGATTTCATCCCGTTAAGCCTGCTGTCTGCCATATGGATAGTTCCTTATAGGTTACGTGAGATTTATTAAATAAGTTCTTTTGATGAATACCAAACTTATAGAGGTAAGTCCAAGCGTAGCAAAAGCATAACTAAAACCTATAAAAGAAGAAACAATTTATCATCAGCATAAAGTCATAAGTTAAACAAGGACTATAAGAACTTTTGACACAAGTCATTTACGACATATGAAGTACTAACTAAAGCCAGTTATCAGGTTTCGAAAGAAATGCTTTCTTCAATTCTTCAGTATTATTCCAATGTTCTTATATATGGAATCAAGTGCCCAAAACATTTATACATGAACCTAAGCTTTATAGTCTTGTAGGACACAGCTCCAATTACGTAAGGCTATAATTTTCATTGTTTGCGTGCCTTGAAAGGAAAAGAAATGTTCAGAAGTTAGTTACATATTTAGCTTTTTTTAGGTATAGACTTGAGGGGGGGGGAGTCTTTTTTCATATTCTGTTGGATTGGTCAAATCTTTTTCCCCCTAATCAAGGGTTCATTATGCACAGACACTTGGAAGAAGGATGTTAAACCAAGAGATATTGAGGATGCAATAAATGATGCGGCACCAGGAAAACTAAGGGTCATATCAGTATCCGAGGTAATATCTTTTTTAAATAATTTGCAAGGTGAAGCTAATGTTTGATAGAGTTATCAATTTGCTTAAAAAGGAAAAAATGGTTAGCTGGTCTCACATTAATAAATGTGATAACAATAATAAACTTGGCTTATTGTAGGTGTCACGTGTTTTTCATCCAAACTTCTCTGCCAAATGGAGGCATTACCTTTATATTTTCCCACTCACTGGTGGAGGGTATATGGACCAAAGCAGTGGCAATGGGGACTTCTGTGACAGTTTTAGATACAATGAAAGTGATGATTCTTCCAGCAAGCATGAGTTAGAAAATGAAGAGAAATCATGTGTGTTCAGCGTAAGCAAGGTAAACCAGCTTTTGCAGAAATTAGAAGGAAAATTGCTATCCTACAAGATGTTTGCTCGTGATACAAAAGCTTCAAGAAATGAGTAAGAACCTAATACTTGAACTATCTCTGCAGTGCACCTGTAGATACTTCCACATAATATTTTTGGGGAGGATAGCAAATTTTAATGGTTGTGTCACTTGTGTGACTATTATTTGGAATTGAATCTTAAATTGTATACATTATATTAGATTAGATGAGTTAGATTTATCATTTAAGTTATAATTTTTTGTTTGCAGCACTCAAGGAATAGCTGGCCCACCTACAGATTTCCTTGGTGCTGACAGTACTTTTAAGATGGGAGCTGTCCTTCACTGAGTTGACTTATGACTGTCATTCTTTCTGTTTCAGTGGTCCACCAACAGAGTGTTTTGTTTACCATGCTCGAGCTATGGAAGCCAGATTGCCTATAACTGTAAGTGACTTTTTAATTTTTAGATCTGTTTACACTGTAACTTTTTTTTTCCCTCCTTTTCTTTATCCCTTTTTCTGTTGGCCACAATTGTTATTGTTCTAAATTTGAACTATTTGAGTTTGTGCGACTCTTGGTATGTTTTGATGTGCTTGTGGATGTGGTTCGCCCCAAATTGACTATTCTGTTTTGTCTACACTGCCCAAATTCCATTAAACCACTGCCCACTTTATTTCTTGCTTGTTTTTGCATTTATCCTTTCATATGATTAAGCAGAAACATGACTGAGAGACCAAGCTTCAAATTCTAGTCATACTCATTAGATGAAAAATGATTTATTCATGATATTGCTCATCAGAATACAGGGGGAAAATTTGTCCAAAGTGAATACTGAATGTGAGAAATAAGGGCAATTTCTGAAGAGTCCACGGAGCTGCATTTGCTGACTGCAAGCAAGGAAATATTCCTGCTATCTCATTTTACTTTACTTTTTAAATTGACAAATGACAAGTGACATGAAAATAGACATAGTGATGGGTTTCTTTGTGGTGGCCTGAGCTGGGTCTACAACCTTAATAAAACTCGCATTGCATAATAAAGTGTATATAGTTCTTTTTTTGTACTTTGCGAGGTAAAAAGTGTCAAGGTATAGCAGATGATAGATTATATCCAGCAAAAAGAAAAAGAAAAAAGGGAGTGCTAAATGATAACAAGCAAATGAAATTAATTGGAGACAACAATCTGTTAAATGTCACTTTGACGCTAGTCATAACTTTTTTTGACACAGGTGCCATTTAAATAAATTTTTAATAATTGCTTTCTGTATGTCATGAATCTTCTGAGATAGTATTTGTTAGAAATGTTAGAAAAAGACCAGAGAAATTTCTGAATCATTCATTAGGTCTCAATGATTTAGCTTGTTTTCAGCCTGGCATGGAGTTCTTCAGTAGCATTTTAGATATATAGTCCGTCTCATGTTTTCATGCCTCCTTCGAAAACAAACTATGGGATAAATAAGGGAATCTTGTCTAAAAGCTGAAGATTCTGTCACATTATTTCCATTACAAACCTTGACCATTTAGTCCATTCTGTATTGAAATGGATTGAGCTTGATATTGTTGGTGTTGGCATTTAGTCTACCTGCGAAACATATTTGATGCATCCAACGATGACTTTAAGCATGTCTGTCTGATTGGACACAAAGAAAACATGCAAACTATGCAATTTGTCCATGGCTTTCGATATTAACAGATTTCATCTGTCGATAATATTTTTAGCTACATGATTTATATGCCTTTGGCTTCTTTCTCTTCATTTTCTTCTCAAGCTAAGTAATTTTGACAAAAATGTATTTTCAGTCGGGTTTTCCTATGAAATATTTAAGTATGCCAATAAAATATCTCTGTGTTGGGGTTTATGCTATTCAAAAGCTATATGAATTCCTATGTAAGTATATGTGTATTAATAGCATCTTCTAAGTTCCTTGTCCTTCCCCATCACAAATGGAATTTTGTAATTTCTAGCCATGCTTTAACTCAGACTCCTTAGTTTTACCGAGTTTTTTGTTGTTGAGAGAGAATCTGTATTGATGTTTCATTTCGCTTGTGACATTTCTAGGATTATGGAGAAGAAACAAGGGTTATGTGCGTTGAGTTGGTAGCTAATCGCTTTTTACGCAAGGTAACTGTTGTTTGTTTTTGCTTTCCTTAGACGAAACTTATTCATTGAAGGTTTTGGCTTCTCTAATGTGAACCTATTACCCAAATTATAATGAATTTTTCACTTACTGACTTGGTTGAGGCTAATCATATTTTTTTAGATGGTTCGAGTGCTTGTGGCAACCTCAATTAGAGAGGCTGCTGCTGGTGCTGAAGATGATGCCTTGCTAAAGCTCGTGGATGCCACGTGTAGGCGTGCCACTGCTCCTCCAGCACCCCCTGATGGCCTATGTCTAGTTGATGTAGGATATGCAGAATTTGACCCCAAAAAATGCTTCATCGTGAAAGAGTAGAGCTTTATTTACAAGTCCTAGAAAAGTGAATATCTATTAAGAGATCATTTCTTTTAGTGTCTCTTTGGGAGTTGAGAGGGGACGAGTTTGATTTGAAAGGGAGGATGAAAGGAAGGGAAAAGGGAGGATAGTTCTCCACCTTACATGAGAGCTTATTACTCTCCAATTTGAGGGAACTCAAAAAATGAATTGAGTCAAGATTTTGGAAGGTAAATTTGAATTTTTATAATACTCTCAAACAATAAAAATATTGATCATAAGTTTTTCTCTTCTCTCCCTTTCCCTCTCAATTCCCAAACAGACCCTTAAATGACTCTAAGGGATCAATATTAAAATAAAAAACATTGAGGGAGCAGCATTTGTGAAGGTTCAAAATGTCGGGACCAAAATAAAAGGTGACACGTGTGATGTGACAAATGAAAACTGTACTTGAAAAAAGGAAAAAACAAAAACCGCATCTCTCTTCACCCGACTTACTGCGGGGATAAGTGGAATGGAGAGGGTCTGAATTCGCTCGCACAGTAGGTGAATGCCTGAATGGTTAACAGCTTATATAATTTAATTAATTACTTGTTACTAATTATTTTTTCCAATTGGAACATGTTGATTTGACTTTATCTTTTAGAAATATTCCTTTGCTGTCATCAAATCTCGCTCTGCTCGCTCTGCGTAGAAGGATAGATAAAATAGGAGGTTAGGAAATGAAAAGAAAGAAAACAAGAAAGGAGAAAATGAAATGAAAATGAGTAACTTATATAAATATTGTTTAGATAGAAAGAATATCGGGGGAATCAAAACACATTGGTCGAGTGGTTGCGGGCTTGGGTCCTTTAAGCAAGGTCTCGAGTTTGAATCTTGTGAATGGAAAAACATGTTTGAGAGGTTAGCCTTTAAATGCCGTGATGTAGCTAGGGTGGTTCCACACTTTATTTATCAAAGAATAAAAGAAAGAATATAGGGGGGAAAAGTAAAAATTTCTTTTCATTTGTTTGGTTAAATGAAAAATAATAATAATAAACAATTTGAACAATTGATAAAAAAAAATTCACCTTTGATAAAAAATGAGAAAATTACATTTTTCTCGCATTGTATTGGGGCACATTTCACTCACCCTAAGTTTTTTATTTATAAAAAATTAGGTGGATTTCACTTCCCTGTACTCTTTGTTTATAGAACTGTATTTTTGAAATGTGTTTTTTTTCCAGAAGAGAAGATTTTAATGAGTTTTATTTTAATGAGTTTTGCATCAATTTTTTTTTTTTTTTTTTGGAACAAACATAATATATCACTCATTTTCTCACCACTTAATTTGTTTTTCATTTCATTCTTTTATCCACAACCAAATACGCTGTTATAAAGTAGGTTCGCATCCTTATTGTTGTTGGTTTTAAAGGAAAATCGATTGTTACAAATCTATACATACAAGTTGGTTTAATTTGGAAAAACGTTACATTGAGCCCAAAGCATTATTTACTGCCTTAATTAAAAAAATGTGTAAATATTAGAAGGTATAAATATAATGCCGCTATGATATTTTTGATACATGTAATCTTCCCTTTGATAATAATTGCGTTCCTTTTCAGCTTTGAAATCGAATCAAAGTTCATAAAAAATATAGACTTGAATATATTTTTAGTTTTTATAAATATGATGTTTGTTTAAATTATTTCTTCTTTTTTTTTTTTTTTTAGATTTTGAATCCCTTTAATAAAAGTAGGCTTTTTGTTTTCAGCCTATTTTTCTTTTCTTCCCTTACCAAAAAAAATATTTTTACTAAACATAAATATCAAAAAATTAAAATTAAAATATAAACTATTTCTAAAAAGCATCGTGTTTAGAGGAAATAACAAATAGTGAAAATAATAGGAAATTGTTTCTGCACCAATCGTTTGGTCCTTAGAGTGGAAGTTGGTTTTATTGTTTAGACTCACTGAGAGAGGGTTAAGTGGACATCGATGAAGCTAGCTAGCTAGCTAGCTTGCACCTTATATATATAGATATACTATACATACCATGAATATTGAGCATGCATGGGTTAATGATGCAGTGTTTGTGAGTGCAGTGCAGTGCTGTGGCTTTTATTGGCCATTTTTATTGTTAAGCTTGAGTCAGCAGCAGAACAGAAGCCTTAAAAATAGGCATACAAAAAGTGCAATTTAAAGGCTGGCCGGGTAATTCTCATACGTGTTATTATGCAACCAAGAAACAAATGACTTCGTCAACCTCTGTAACCTCACACTCTCAAATTATTTCTCAAAAAAACAGCTTCTCCATCTCCTATTCTTAGCCCTCCTTTTCTTCTTCTTCTTCTTTTCTCTCTCTCTCTCTCTTCCTTCAATGCCATCAAAACTTTTCCACCCTCCAACCATTCTTTCTTCACCCCTAGTAGCTCCTCCTCTTCTTATCTCCATTGAGAAGCAAGCCCTTCCTGAGGGCGCGCACGCCGCCCATAGTGCGTGTGTGCCTACCTTTCTTCACTATGGCACTCAGTACTGTTGTTAAGCCTTGTTGGACCATATTCACGTTATTCCTTTTGTCATGTGTTGTTGCCTCTTATGGTGCTTCTGACTCTGAATTGCTACTCAAGGTGAAGGACAATCTAGAAAACAACAATGCATTGTCCTCATGGAACACATCAACCTCTCCTTGTTCCGGTGATCATGCGAATTGGCGCGGGGTTCTTTGCTATCAAGGAAAAGTTTGGGGCTTGAAGCTTGAAAATATGGGGCTTAAAGGGGTCATTGATGTATATTCCCTTAAGGAGTTGCCATATCTTAGAACCATTAGTTTGATGAATAATGATTTTGATTGTGAATGGCCAGAGATAAACAACCTAGTTGGCTTGAAATCCATTTACCTTTCTAATAACAAGTTTTCTGGGGAGATTCCTGCTCAAACTTTTGAGGGCATGAAGTGGTTGAAGAAAATTCATTTGTCAAACAACCAGTTTTCTGGTGCTATTCCAGCTTCTCTGGTTTTGTTGCCAAGGCTTATGGAGTTAAGGTTGGATGGAAACAAATTCACTGGCCCCCTTCCTCATCTGAGACAATCCAAATTGAAATCATTCAGCGTAGCTAATAATCAGTTGCAGGGAGAAATTCCAACCACCCTTAATAAAATGGCTGTTTCTTCCTTTTCTGGTAAGTAATAACAAATTTCAATTCTCCCTATCCAATTAATTGGTTTAATTATGTTGTTAGTCCCCAACTTATGTTAATGTTTGGTTTTGGTGCATGAAGTTTAAAAAATATATTTTTAGTCACCAATATCCTGAAATATGCTACGATTGATCCTTGTTGGTTTATTTTAGTCCCTATAATATAATTTTTTTTTGTTTGTTTTGGTCCATATAATACTTGATTTATGTTCAATTAGTCCCTATATGATCGGCACTACAATGGAAAAAAAAAATTATCAGAGACTAAAATGAAAAAAAAATTATATTATAGGGACAAACAAAACAACATTGACAAATTATAACACATTTCAGAACATTGGGGATGAAAAATATACTTTTTAAACTTTAAGGACCAAAACAAAAATTAGCATGTATCATTAACCCTGTATAATGATACATCACGTGCATGTATCATTTAGACACACACATAAATGACTATTATAACTAATGTTAGAGTAATTGAGGCGAGTTTAAAGCGCGATGCCAAGTTAATCTATGATAATATGTCTTGACTTTCTATGTATTGACACTAATTAAAGTTTATATAGCATCAGTCTGAACTAATGTATATATGCATCAAATGATGTGCAGGTAATGAAGGGTTATGTGGAGCCCCATTGAGAACATGTCCTTCCAAGAAGCCCTCAATTGTGAGTATTATTGTGGTTGTGGTGGTTGTTTGTGTGGCTTTGATTGTGATCGCAGTTGTTGTAATATCCATCCTTCATCGAAGAAGAAAACGACGGCCAACGTCGTCGGTGGAGAATCCACCATCAGGCAACAACAAATTAGGACGTGTGAGGGAAGTAGGTGATGAAAGCCATAGGTCATCGAGATCAATGAGCTCCAACCACAGCAGAAGAGGAGACCACATGAAGTTGAATTTTATCAGAGATGACAGAGAGAGGTTTGACTTGCAGGAGTTGCTGAGAGCCTCTGCTGAGATTTTGGGCAGTGGTTGTTTCAGTTCTTCCTACAAAGCTGCTTTGATGAATGGCCCAGTAATAGTGGTGAAGAGGTTCAAACAAATGAACAATGTGGGCAAGGAAGAGTTTCAAGAGCATATGAGAAGGATAGGAAGGTTGAGTCATCCTAATTTGCTTCCTCTTGTGGCCTACTATTATAGAAAGGAGGAGAAGCTTTTGGTTACCGACTATATTCAGAATGGCAGCCTGGCTGTTCGCCTTCATGGTTCACATCTCTACTTCTACTGTTTTTGTTTACTGTTTTCACTTTTAATTGCAAAATTGTGATGTTGTTTTTCCCTTTGTTTCCTGGTTTTAAAAAGGGTGGGCCTTGGTGCAACGGTAAGGTTGCTGCCTTGTGACTTCGAGGTCACAGGTTCAAATCTTGGAAACAGACTCTCCTCTTATTGGGGGTAAGACTGCATACATCTATGCTCCCCAGACCCCACTTGGTGGGAGCTTAGTGCACTGTGCTGTCCTTTCCTGTTTTCAAAGATTTGTACCTTAAACAGTTAATTTTTTTTTAAGACATGTTAATTAAACACAAATACAAAGGTGGTTTGATTAGTTTTTCAATAATGAATTGAAGCTAATCTTGAATTTTCCCCATTTTTTTGAAGGCTATAGATTTGAGTTAACTAGTTGTGTATGTGTTATGTTAACTATATTGTTTGCTTATGGTATAGTTATGCATGGTTACTTGTTGTTTCAGGACACCAAGCTCTTGGAGAACCAAGCCTTGATTGGCCAATCCGGTTGAAGATTGTGAAGGGCATAGCAAAAGGTCTTGAATATCTATACAAGGATATGCCAAGCCTAATTGCACCTCATGGAAATCTCAAGTCCTCTAATGTTCTTCTGACTCAAACCTTTGAGCCGCTTCTCAGCGACTATGGATTAGTCCCAGTGACAAACCAGGAGATGGCTCAGGACATCATGGTGACCTACAAGTCTCCTGAATATTTGCAGCAAGGAAGAATTACAAAGAAGACCGATGTGTGGAGTCTTGGAATACTAATTATTGAGATTCTAACAGGCAAGTTCCCTGCTACATTTTTGCAACAAGGTAAAGGAAGTGAGGTGAGTTTGTCAAATTGGGTACATTCAGTTGTTCCAGAAGAGTGGACTAGTGCTGTGTTTGATAAGGAAATGGGGGCAACCAAGAACAGTGAGGGAGAGATGGTGAAGCTTTTGAAGATTGCCTTGAGCTGTTGTGAAGGGGATGTGGAAAAGAGATGGGATTTGAAAGAAGCAATTGAGAAAATCCAAGAAGTTAAGGAGAGGGATAATGAGGAGGACTTTTACACTGCTGACATGAAGTCTTCAAGTTAAATATTGAGACTACCTTAGTTAAATATTACTTGGATTTCTATTTATATCCCGTTAAAAACACTGCAACATTTTCTTTTCTCCTAATTTATCATGATGTGATCATGCATATACCAAGAATTGAAGGGAAAAAATGAAGGGAAAAGAATATGACATGCGCTTGGGGGTTAAAATTGAATTAACAATGGTTTGTCTTACTTATTTACTTTTGATTAACATATGTTTTGGACTTGATTCCAATTTGTCTCTCAATAATGACATGGGTCTGAATTTAAAATTGGATTAACAAAGGCTTTTAGTGGTTCTTTCCTTCTCACATAACAAATATGTCCAAAGTCTGCATGCCATTCCAAATCATGGAAAAATGAAAATTTTTATAATTTCTAGATGATTACTTAACAATATCCTAAATGAAATCATAGTACAAAGATATACTATAATATCTTTATCATTGATTCATTTTTTCCAATAAGCTAGTGGCCTGTGAATACTAATAGAGAATAAGAACAGAGAGAAAATATTTAACTCATCATAATGTGATTCAACTAAAATGAGAAATCATTACGGAGTTAATTACAAGAGGATGTATTTATAGACACATGTTATAACTACTTACAGCTGGCACTTAAGCCTCTAAACACTTATTTACATTAATGATCCTATACTCTAATACTCCCCCCCGCAAGATCAAGTGGTTGTGGAGCAGCAATTACTTTGAGCTTGGTACACAATTCTTCAAAACTCGAGGTATATAAGGGCTTGGTAACAACATCAACAATTTGGTAAGAAGCTGGAACATGTTACACACTAAGATTCTTCAAAACAACCTTTTTACTCACAAAGTGAATGTCAAGTTCAATGTGTTTAGTTCGAGCATGAAGTATAGAATTATGAGTAAGTAAAACAACACATTGTCACACAACAGGACAGGGGAATGAAATTAAACTTGCAGCTCATCAAGTATCTGGTTTACTATAAACCATCATGACAAATTGATTATATTCTTCACGCAATCCATCTAGTATTGCATCAATTTGATCTTGATCGATCTCCTATAGCAAACAACGAATTTGCTAATGCTTTAATGCACAAAATATACTCAGAAATGGACCTACTGCCTTTCTTTGTACTCTTCAATTCACTTCTAAGTTGTCTCACTTTGGCTTTAAGAAAAGCATAGAAATGTTTATAAGTCGATTCCAAACTTGCCAATAATGTTTACATCCTAGAACTTAGGTAAAACCAAATCAGAAAGATGTCAAAAATTTAGTGAAAACTTAAATATTTAGGAGTTTATGATAGATTTAAAATATAAAGTAATTTACGAAGTTTAGATATAGAAAATTTAGTCCTTTAAAAACAGATATAGAAAATGTTGTAAAGATTTGATAAAAAACTGTATGATTGTGTAACATTTTTTTTTTTTACAAATTGTAACATTTGATATTAGAGTTTGAGAAAAAAAGATTTATTTCAATTTTTATATAAAATTTGATATTTTTGATCGATAAATTTTGGGTGAAATAAAACTTAAAATAGTTTAATCAATTTGGTAAAAATTTTGAATGAACTATTGAAAATATTTACCAATTTAAGCTTGTTTGAGCGGTTCGTTCGTTTTGCCCTATCCTCTCAGAGAAGAGGAGGAAAGAAAAAAGAAAAAAAAATTCCTTTATGAACCAAACCCAAAGGGTAAGAAAAAAGAGACGAAGCTGCTTCACCAATTCTGCAACCCCATCTATGGAGGCCATTACGACACTTCACCACCGTCACCAACCTCTATGTTCCTCCGTTCACCCTTCACTAACTTCCGCCACCGCTTCTTCTCTCTTTCTCTCACAACCCGCACCTTCACCATCCCCATCTTCTTCTTCCATTAGAGCTTCATCATCATCACCAGCCCCTTCTTCTGACTCTCTGCAAAATCTCCAATTCCCAGAATCCAAAACCCTTCAATTTCTCAACCCTCTTCCCAAAGTTCCCTCCTTTGACCCTCCTCTCCAAGACCCAAAATCCAAATCTCCTCAATTTTTTAACCCTATTCCTAAAGTTCCCTCCTTTGATCCCCCTCTTCAAGACCCAAAACCCAAATCTCCTCAATTTCTTAACCCTATTCCCAAAGTTCCCTCATTTGCCACTTTAACTGCAGCAGCATCAACTTTTTTCTTTCTGGGTTGTTGTCAACATGGTTTTTACAAGCCAATAACATCACTGTCCTCAGTGGTTTCCGTTGAAGAAGAAGCATTGGATGAGAAGAGTGACATTGGAGAATTTTTGGGAAGTAAACCAGATCACTTTGAATCTGTTTTGCACTTGAAGCTCAAAGAGAGAGTCCCTATTGTGCACAGTTTCAAGAAAACCAAATCTGATTATGAAGAAGCATGGCAAGTGTTGCAAGCACAGGTTTTTAGCTGCAGTGAGAATTTGGAGTTGGTTAAGGTTGGATTTGAAGAGATATTGGAGAAAGATATGGATTGTAACAAGGCTCATCATGATCGTGTACTTGAGTATCTGGAAATGGTTGATGAGTGTTATGGCTTGTTGAAGGGTATTAAGGTGGCAATGAATAGATGTGAGAGGGATAATGCAGATATAAAGCGTTGCCTCAGATTCTTCAGCAAGGCTGTTGCTCGTATTAGGGTCTTGGAGGGAGATATGGTTGGTGCTTTGAAGTATTTCAAGGAGCTTGAGCAAGAGTAAGAGGAAATTTGAGGTTCTTCTTTGGAATGATTCATTTCTGATAATCATAAGAATTGCCTAATCCGTTGTTCACCAAGGAAGATATTTGAGGCTTCTTTTCAAGCTTTGATTCAGTGTTTGTTATGACTTCTGTTTGATCTGTTTTAATTTTAAAAATATTGGTTTATTAGGATGAGAAGTTGTGTTGAGACGACACAGGCACAGGAAATGTAGCTTGTTGGCTGAGTGAATGGGCTGAGTCCCAAACACATGTATATATAACCAGGAATTTAATATGTACACTAATATTTTGTCTTGGAAATTTTAATAGTGTTAGTAGCAATGTAGCATTTTTGTTGTATGCATGCATCATTTCATGTCCTTTGGGATTACTGGTGTGAGATGTTAATTCAGGCATAAACTTTTGATGCTTTCCCAAAGTTGATCAATTTTTCCAGTCATCATTTTGCTTTGTTTATGCTTTTGCAATTGGTTAGGTTTTACATGTTTTGAAATATTAGAATTCTGTTTCTGATTTTGGGAAGTGTGGGGAGCAGATTATTCTTTGCTGATTGGCTAGGAGTGTTTTTGAATGAGTTGATGCTAGACAATTCAATTGATGAATGAATTTTATTCCTTGCACAAGATTCTGATGACAGCTATGCCGAAAATTTCCGCAATAGCTACTGAAGCAAAAGCTATGCATTTTTCTTGCTTTGTAAACAATGAGCCCGAGTTAAGAAATCTCAAGCCAGATTCAACTTCTGTCAAGGGGACCTTTCCTCTGGATAATGGCAATAAAAGGTGAGGATAACATGAACCATACAAACGATATTCTTTTTAACTTTAGCATTGTAACATTTGGAATTTGTACATACAACTTGGCGTAATACCTTGTTGTCCCTCAGAATGTTGTTTAACAGAGTTTTAGGATACGATATTCGTTTACTAATTGGCCATGTTTCTTTCACTGCCTTTGCCACAGCCAGGCACAGATCTTATGTAGTTTAAACCTGAATTTCAGCCATTGGCACTGCCAAATGCCAACCCGTTGAACCTTTGTGTGAGGCACTGATTGCTGATATTAATCAAGATTGAGTAATTTATTAACCTTTCGCTGTGTTTCGTTAACGGACAACTTTATTAAGTGGATGGTTAATGAGAGTTACCCAAGCTTGGTGTATCTATTAACTAAACTCAGTGTGTCATAAACCATGATTTTAAATATCATTAACTAGGTGTTGTATGTGTAAAAAATTTAGGTGAACAAATATTATTTCTGTTCCAATTATACTACGGCTACAAGCTGGCATATCAAAATTACTCCTTGAAATAGTCAAAATATAGAGGTTGAAACAATCTCACTATCGTGGTTAACGTCCCAGTTCCCTTGCTTGAACTCATAAACTATGTTTGCTGGTAAAGATCCACCTCAGATTGTGAACATATTGACGAAAAAAAAAACTTTGTGAAATTAAATAAATAATGGCAAACCACATATATGAAAATAGATAGGGCTGTGCAAAAAAGCATCTCCGACCAGAAACCAAAAAGCCCGAGACCAAAACAGAGCACGTGGGTGGGTTATTCCGGGTAATCGGTTTACCGGGTTGAAGGATTCATATTGGGATGGATAGAAACGGGCGGCTTCGGGTTTGTCTAAATTGATCCACCGGTGACTGAATCCGACCGTTGGTGAAGGTGAGGAGGACAAAAAACAAGCTCATCAGTTAGTTGGTTGATCGCAGTGGTAAAGCACAGAGGTGAAGCCTTACTCTGAAGTGAAATGACGAGGAGGTTGGCAAAATCTGAAACGAAAACGTTTTTCTCCTATTTTGTTGAGCACCGTTGGACCTGAATCGAGGAGGATCGGTGATGTGGATATAATGAATGGCTAGGATTATATTTTAATGTGTTTGTTTATCATGACATCAAGTCTGCACTCTTGAGGTGACATAAAAAAAAAGTTTCAACGCTTTTAACCACGTGACACTCTCTGCCCCATGTTTTGTCATAGCAATTCATAATGCTTGCAAACACACAAAACCAGTTAGAGCTTTTCATGGTCAATATCTTCCCCCTTTCAACTTCCAGCAAAATAACTCATTTTTCACTTTTCATTTGCTCATCTTTGGAGCCTAAATCCCTTCTTATTTTTCAAAGATAAAAACATTGTCATCAGCAACAGCGACAAACGACGAAGGCTGCGCAACAGCTACTGGCCTCACGACGGCGGAGCAGTGGTCGGAGTCCACCCCTTTCATGTTATTGCTTTTCTTATTTCTTTGGTTCTCTCTTCTCTATCTACAAACCGTATAAACCCAATCGACGAAACTGACACCCAACAAAACCGGCAACCGACGAATTGTTGACAAAAACGGACGGAGATGGTTTGTGTATTACACATTTCGGTTAGTCACAGATCAAGTTTTTCTAGGCCGAAACCGACCAAATCCGACCGGTGCTCAGCCCTAGAAATAGAGTAGGGTGTACAAGGGTTCAGGTCGACTCGACCAACCCAATGATCCAATCTAACTCTAAGCATTTGGTTCGGTTTTTTCGTAGTTTGGGTCGAACCTGAACTAACCCGTTCAAACCTAAAGTGGTTTGGTTCGGATAAAGGATTTATGATTTCAAATTCATGAGCTCAACCCAACGAGAGATTAGACATTACTAAGTAATTATGTCATATAGCCATGAGAGATTAGACATTACTTGCTCACTAAATAATTATGATTTCTTACTTTTTTGTGGCAATTTTGTGGAATAGAATGCAAATTTAAAAACTGTGGAATTTAGTTTAAGCGCTACCAGAAATTTTGTAGAATTTTAAGTGCTGAATGACACTATTTTTGGAATTTTAAAAGTTTTTTTTGTCTCATGACCCGTGAACCCAATTCGAACCAACTCGTTCATCATCGGATTGGTTTGGTTCGGGTTTAACAAAAAAACTACGAGTTTTCGACTCAACTCGAACCGAGAAAATCTGATTAGTTCGGACATTGGGTTTGGTCAAAATTGACTCAACCTGGCCATGTACTCCCTTAAAATAGAGAGGGGTAAGTTCACCAATCTATCTATATTATTAATTAAACTACTAAATCAATAGGCTAGCACAAATACCATTTTAGATATCTTATATTAATGATACATGTACTTTTCAGGGGCAAAAATATCAATCCAAATAAAAATAAACCAAAACAAAAATTTAATTCACATAAAAAATTATTTTTTCTTTCCACTTTTTACTTTTTTCCTCTCAATTTTCACTTTTTTGCTCTCTTTTCTCTTTCTTCTCTCTCACATCACATTTTAATCTCTCTCTGACACCTCCGTGTCATTCTTTCTCTTTTTTTTTTCTTTCTTTTTTATTTTTCTCTTTCTCTCTCATTCTTACTTTTTTTTTCTCTCTCTCATTCTTTCATTTTTCTTCTTAGTCTCATTCTTTTTTTCCTTCACTTTCTCTCTTTCTCTCTTATTTTTTGGTGGATCTCTTTTTTTTTATTAACATTTTTTAATTTCATTTTTTTATTAATTTTTTTTGATATTTTTTTAAATTATTTATAAATAATTATTTTGCTTTTGAGTCGTAACGGGAGATATTACATGTCGGTATAATAACTTTTTATTTTTTTATAAATATATTTAGTTTTTATAAATAATTATTTTATTTTTTAGTTCTGACGGAAAAACACTACTTAAGTACATATCAATTTTCATAAATATTATTATTATTTATAAATATTATCTTACTTTCAAATATTGGCAGGAAAATATTACATGTTGTCGGTATAATTTCATCGTCTTTGAGGATAAATCAATTTTATAAATATCTTAATTATTTATAAATAATTATTTTGTTGTTGATTCGTGATCGAAAAATATTACATATTGTTAGTAAAATTTCTTTGTCTTTGAACATATATTAATTTTATGCATGTATCTCTATTATCTAATCTACTATATCTACTTCTACTATATCTATCTATCTAATAATACAAACTACCAGCACAAATACAATTTTAGACATCTTATACTAATGACACCTGCATTTCTCAGGAGCAAATATTTAATCTAAATAAAAATAACTCAAAATAAAAATCAAATTCACATAAAAAATTATTTTTTCCTACTTATAACTTTTATCTCTCACATTTTACTTTTTTTTCTTCTCTCTCTCTCTCACGTCACTCTCTTTCTTTTCTCTCTCGCTCTCACGCCTCTTTCTCTCTTTCTTCTCTCTCGCTCTCTCTCTCTCTCCTTTCTCTTTCTCTTTCTCTTTCTCTCTTTCTTTTTTTATTGCATTCTATTTATATATTTGATTATAAGTATCTTTATTATATATTATTTATAGATGATTATTTTACTTTTGATTCTTAACGGGAGAAAACATTACATACTATCATCTATTATTTTGCTTTTGATTCTAGACGAAAAAACATAGTATATTGTTAGGATAATTACTTTTTATATTCTATTTTTATTATTTTTAAATGATTATTTTACTTTTAAGTCTCGACGGGGGAAACATTGCATGTCGTCGGTATAATTTTATTGTCTTTGACACAGATCAATTTTATAAATGTTTAAGTTATTTATAAATGATTATCTAATTTTTCAGTCCCAACAGAGTTTTGTTATATATTTTACTATTTATATATTTGATTATAAATATCTTTATTATATATTATTTATAGATGATTATTTTACTTTTTATTCTTAACGGGAGGAAACATTACATACTATCATCTATTATTTTGCTTTTGATTCTAGACGGAAAAAACATTTATGTTGTCAGTATAATTAATTTTTATATTTTGTTTTCATAAATGCTATTATTTTTTTGTAAATGATTATTTTGTTTTTAAGTCCCGACGGGAGAAAATAACATGTTGTCGGTATAATTTCGTTATCTTTGAGCACATATCAATTTTTATAAATGTTTTTTTGTTTTTAAATGATTATTTTACTTTTAAGTCTCGACGGGGGAAACATTACATGTCGTTGGTATAATTTTATCGTCTTTGACACAGATCAATTTTATAATTGTTTAAGTTATTTATAAATGATTATCTAACTTTTCAGTCCCAACAGAGTTTTGTTATATATTTTACTATTTATATATTTGATTATAAATATATTTATTATATATTATTTATAAATGATTATTTTGCTTTTGAGTCTTGACGGAAGAAAATAACATGTCGCTATAATTTCGTTATCTTTGAGCACAAATCAATTTTTATAAATATTTTTATTATTTTTAAATGATTATTTTATTTTTAAGTCTCGACGGGGGAAAATTACGTGTTGTTGGTATAATTTTATCGTCTTTGACACAAATCGATTTTATAAATGTTTAAGTTATTTATAAATAATTATCTATCTATCTATCTAATCAAGAATACCCTAACCATGTTTGTTTCATCTTAGCTATATATGGTACACAAGTCACACAATTACATAAATAGTAATATTTGATAAACATTTAATATTTCTTTCATTTTCACTATGAAATTAGTTAATTTTTAATACATTGAATCAAAAATATCATTTGCTATAAACAATCACCGTCTTAAAATATTAAGTGTAACAAACAGCGCGCGTCCTATGCGCACGAGTATCGTACTAGTATCACATAAATGGAAATGAGTACGAGAGCCGTAAATATAGTCACACATTATTGTAATTGGTATATTAACTTAAGTTTGCTAACTAGAATATATTAACTTAGGCAACTTCTAGGGTGGGAAAACATGGTGGGTAACACCACCATGCACAACTTCTCTCTACCATTGGATTATGAGTACCCCACAGTAATATCATGCACCCTTTCCACCAAATCATTTCTCTTTGAAAAATAATATTTTTTTTTTGGAAAATGATATTTAAACATCACTTTTCGCGACACCCATTTCGACACCGTATATCTGTGTACGAACAATATTTTTTTTTTCAAATTTTTTTTTAAAAAAATTTCTTCAGAAAAATATTTTTTTTCCAAAAAATAATAATTATAAAAGTGGTTAACGCAGTACAAATAAGTGTCCCATTTTTTTTTTTGGAAAATGATATTTGAACATCACTTTTCGCCACACCCATTGTGACACCGTATATCCGTACGTGTACGAACAATATTATTTTTTTCAAATTAAAAAAAAATTCTGCAGAAAAATATTTTTTCCTAAAAAATATAATTATAAAAGTGGTTAACAGAGGGACACTTACGGACAATATTTTTTTTTTCAAAAAAAAAAAAAAAAATCTTCAGAAAGATAACTTTTTTCCAAAAAAAAATAATTATAAAAGTGGTTAACAGAGGCACACATAAAAATAGAGGGGCACTTATTTGTACCGTGTTAACCACTTTTATAAATATTTTTTTTTGGAAAAAAATTATTTTTCTGAAGAAATTTTAAAAAAATTGAAAAAAAAATATATTGTCCATACACGTACGTACATACGGTGTCGAAATGAGTGTCGCGAAAAGTGATGTTCAAATTTTATTTTCCAAAAAAAAAATAAATCATTTTCTAAAGAGAAATGATTTGGTGGAGAGGGTGCATGGTATTACTGTGGGGTACTCATAATCCAAGGGTAGAGAGAAGTTGTGCATGGTGGTGTTACCCACCATGCTTTCCCACCCTAGAAGTTGCCTATTAACTTAGGGTAAAACCTTTTACCTAGGGTAAGTTACTTTAACTGGGGCAAACTTTTAACTTAAGTTTGCTAATTATGCTAATTAGGGTAGAAATAGTTCTTACCATGGCAAAAGCCTATTAGGGTGACGGTAACTTTACTAAGGTGAAAGTTCTAACCCGGGTAAAAGTTAACTAAGGTTAACATAATTGATGTTAATTTTCTAACTAGGGTTTACTAACCATTGTTAATTAACTCGGGTCAATTATTTAACTAGAGCAAATTAATCATATTAACTAGGGATGATCATTTAACTAGAGTGAACTAAGGTTAGTTTACTAGGGTTATCTATCCATAGTTTATTTAACTAAGGTTTCTTCTTGGTCGGATATTTAACTAAAAGGCTTAGGAAATGGATTTTGTAATTTGGGCTTTATGAGTTCGAGCTTCTTGGCCATCTACATCATGGTTCTTAAGGACCAACATATTATTTTGCAAACCCATACATTTTTCTAAGCTTGACACAACAGCTATCATGTACTATTTCAATCTATTTCTTTCACCTTTTTTTTTTATAATCTTTAACTATGTTCATAGATTTTCTTGAATTGATTTCCCAAACAACTTTTAAAAATTCAATTTCTTTTAGAATACAAATATATTGATTCTAGAGAGCAGATAAGTTTTGTACAGGGTTCATTCAAACCTTGTTTATGGTGTTGCAATCCAATTTAACCAAATTAATTTCTTTCAGTTTAAAATGAGGATGTTACAAAGATCGCAGAGCGACACTTTAAATTGGTATAGATAATTTATGGAGAATGCTGCTCACAATAAATAAATAAAAGATAATTTATAGACTATGCGAAAAATTTCGTACCATTTGAAAGTACGTGTATTATATACTTGTACATGTATAGATAATTTATGTAGAATGCTTTTTTTGATCTAGAGGTTTTTAATCCCGCTCCGGTGTTCAGAAGAAAGAGGTCCCGACTAATTCGAAGTTCAGCTGGGAGGTAAGTAAAGTCTGGCTTCAAGTTGTTCCATCGCCAAGAACTAAACTCGGGTACTAGCCGAGTTCGTCCCTTTAAATGGAGTGCATTAACCACTAGCATCTAACCTTGGAGTTATTTATGGAGAATGCTGCTCACAATAAATAAATAAAAGATTGTATAGAATGCTACTAAATATGGTGAGAATCACAGGAAAATTCAAGTATTCAACATCAAGGGTGAACTCGTTTGGCCCATTTTGTCAACAACTCATATATGGTATAACACTTACAACGATAAGTGTGTCTGTGTATATATAAGATTTTTAAATATATATTTGAACGGGGTAATGATGAGGAAAAATATGATCTAACTAACAGAAGAAGAAACACGAGTATATTTTCTTTCCTAAGCTAATTATGGCTGCCGTTTGTGTTAACCTTCCTAGATTACCGGGACATTTATCATTGAGTCATCGAACAAGTACAAGAGATGTTGTACGCGTGAATGTTAACTAAATTTGGAAGGTAATAACAAAGTGCAAACTCGAAGTTTCAAAAGACTACTTAAAATAGTCACTGACGCGTTACGGTTATTTGTACCCTTAACATTTATCAAATCATTTTCTTCATATATGTCCTGTCTCTAGCGGAATTCTAACTAAACAATACAGACAATAAAGCTGCCAATACAGACTGCTACTTGATTTCTCAAACAACAAATTCAAAAAATCATTCATTCAGCTGATAAATAAAAGGAATTCAATTCAATTGAAGGGTAAAAGAGAGCATTTCAGAAAGTAATTAAAGATGTCAAGGGCGATTCCAGAGAAGAAGCTTGGTGCAGGACGTGTGGTGGCGGTGGCAATTGAGAACAACAAAACAAGCCAATATGCAGCCAAATGGGCAGTTGATAATCTTCTTCCTAAAGACCAACATCTCTTATTAGTCCATGTTAGACAAAAATCCTCTTCCATTCCTACACCAAGTAAGTATTATTAAACCTCAACCAAGATTTGAAATTGCGGTCGCGGTAACGGCTGCAGACATTCACATTGCAGAGAATCACGACCAAATGCGACAGATGCATCCTCAATCTGCGGTCGCGTTATGGTCGCGCTGACATAAAAAATCACGATGTCGCGATCGAGATCGTAGTCGCAGACCTTTTTTGAAAGCCTTGACCTCGACCTTAAAAATTGCTCTATTTGTGCCTAACTATATATAATATTGCTTGAATGATGAAAGGCCTATTTCACAAAGACCCCTTTTTCCAGTATAATATAACTATACAAGCATTTTTTGTTGAATGATATTTCAAAATAAACACTTTATAACACTAATAAACTCTGCAGATGTAACTTACTTGAATGATTGTGAACTAACGCAGCGGGAAACCATGTACCGGTTGATGTCAACGATGATGTGGCTAGAGCATACATGCAACAAATGGACAATGAATCCAAGGAGCTTTTCTCTTCATTTCGTGTCTTCTGCAATAGAAAGAGTGTAAGTTCTAACACATTATTTTAAAGAAAATTAAGACATTAATAGAAAAAAAATGAGCAATTGTTCACATTTCTAATGTTTATTTTTTATTTATTTACAATAGATACTATGCAAAGAAGTTTTGTTGGAGGACATGGATATATCTAAGGCAATCATAGAAGGTATTTCAACATATTCAATTGAGCTTCTTGTACTTGGGGCACCATCAAGGAGTGGTCTTGTCAGGTAATTGTTCATTCCTCACTTTGGTTGAAATTATTTGTTAACAAATAGTATTTAGTTGAGTAAAACATGAACCGATATTGAACCATGTTTTATTGTGTTAGAACATAAACATAATCCTAGTTTTGTTGATTATTTATTCATGACAGAAGATTTAGGACAACAGATGTGCCAAGCCTAGTGTCTAAAGGGGCACCCCAATTCTGCACTGTGTACATTATTTCCAAAGGAAAAATCTCATCCGTGAAAACTGCTACTGCTCCATTAACTGCAAAAGCTACACCTCGTAACAATGCATTGCAGCCACAACATCTACCAAGTCCTGATAGAATGGATACACAATCCATACGCAACCACCCGCCACGACGTATGCTAATTTAATTTCTCTTTAATGTTTGTCCCATTTCATCTAATTTGGGTTATGTCATTTTTTTGGGTAATGTTGATCATAAAACACTATTTGTTTGTATCTATTACATTACAGCATCAACAGAGAAACCAGCATATGTTGCACGCCAGCAACATGATGAAGATGAAATCAAGTAAGTAGCTTATGAATCCTTGGTGTTATACAACCACTCGTGCAGAGAAATGCTACCAACATACTCTTTAATACTTTTTTTTACAACACTCTCAATTATTAACTGAAATTCCCACTAATCCTACTAATTCACATGGGACCATTTTCTATGTGGTGAGACTCATTCTCTAAGTGGTAGAACCCACATGAATTTCAATCAATAAAAGTATTAGAAAGAAAGTGTCAGAGACTGTGTTACTAGCACTCTTTTGTATCCATGTGTATCCATGCAGAGAAGTGATAACCTAGCACACATTGAGTAAACAATAAAAATACCATAAGCTATAAATATAATATGCATCATTGGCATGCATAAAACATAGAGTTATGCTATTTATCACGAGAAAATTCTTGCGAAAACAAAACGAATAACTCCATAATCGATCACGGAGGAGAGAGAATTAACTTGGATGAGAGAGAAATACACAGTAAATAAATATGCACTCCTTGCCACATCATTTGCGAAGTATTCGTGATAATGATTTTCGCGATGTTCAGCATTTCTCTAAAACATATGAAGACTAACTTGATATGATATCCTATGGACAGATCACCATTCACAAGAAATGGAAGACCATACCACAGATCATATGAGTCCTCAATCCCTGACTCAGATATCTCATTCGTGAGCAGCGGAAGGCCAAGTGTTGATAGGATGTTCCCTTCATTGTATGAAGAAATGGACTCTGGAACTCGGCTTTCAACAGGCTCAGATTTCGATGTCAGAAGCTTCGGTTCATCTTTCTCAGGTGCAAGACAGTCAATTGAACATGCTGACTACTCCTTCAGTTCTCAAGACAGTGGCATGTCCATGTCATCATCAACAAGGATATCAAATTCGGTAAGCTAATGACTAAGCAATAAGCATGTCATGCACTCCTGATTGATGCATGTATGTAGTACTGTTGTGTTGTGTGCCTAGCAGAAACAGATTTTAATAATGTGTGTTTTGAAATTACAGGATGAAGTGGAAGCTGAAATGAGAAGATTGAGGTTAGAACTGAAGCAAACAATGGAAATGTACAGCACAGCTTGCAAGGAAGCTCTTACAGCAAAGCAAAAGGTGCTTTACATATTTAATTTAGTCCAAACATATGCAGAAATATTTTCTGTTTTTATTTCTTGTTTTCACTTTTAATTGTAAAACACTGTCTTATTTTCGCTCTGTTTCTTGTTTTCAAATATTTGCAGAGAAAACCGTGAAAACAAAAAAATTCATTTCGTGTACAAATTTTTTAAAAATAGGAAATGAAACGGAAAATGTTTTCGCAAAGTAATCAGGCCCTAACTAATTGAAACAAGGATTGTCATTACTGACACTATTTCTTCTCCTGCAGGCACTGGAACTTCAGCGTTGGAAATTGGAGGAACAAAGGAAACTGGAAGATGCAAGACTGTCTGAAGAAACAGCATTGGCAATAGCAGAGAAAGAGAAAGCAAAATGCAAAGTTGCCATGGACGCAGCAGAAGCATCTCGAAAAATTGCAGAGTTGGAAGCACAAAAAAGAATGAGTGCAGAAATGAAATCCCACACAGAAACTGAGCAGCAGCAGAAGAAGAAGACAGGAGATGTTTTTATGCAAGGTCCTGCCAGGTACAGAAGATACTCTATTGAGGAAATTGAAGAAGCAACAAAATACTTTTCCAACTCTCTGAAGATTGGAGAAGGAGGTTATGGACCAGTCTACAGGGCTGAACTAGATCACACAGCTGTTGCAATAAAAGTATTAAAACCAGATGCAGCTCAAGGACGCTCACAGTTTCAGCAAGAGGTATGAAAAATGACAATAAAGAGTTTAAAACATGCATATCATTTGTATCGTAAAGAAAAAGAATTTAATGACAATGCACTGACAAGACAATATACAAAGTAAAGTAACTATGCACTGACAAGGCAATAACTACAGGCATCCAATCATTTCTCACTAGGTAGTTATTTGTGGAGACATTCTGACTTCTGAGAAGTAAGTAATATAACAAAGTAACGTCAAGATGAGATGTGATCAGGCGTCTGTGTAAAACTTTTTTATACTATGGTAACTAAATTTAAAGAAAAATCTACTTCAAGATATATACTATAGTCCATATAGCAACTTAAAGTAAATCACCAAAATCATTTGAGCTATGAGGTAATTAATGGAATGGACTATGGTAAAAGATTATCGAATCAATCAATTTGGCATTTGATTTATGCAGGTTGAAGTGTTGAGTAGCATAAGGCATCCAAACATGGTTCTCCTCCTGGGAGCATGTCCAGAGTATGGTTGCCTAGTGTATGAGCACATGGCTAACGGAAGCTTGGATGATTGCCTTTTCAGGAGAAATAGTAAATTACCAGTTCTTCCATGGCAGTTTAGGTTCCGAATTGCTGCAGAGATTGCCACTGGCCTTCTTTTCCTTCACCAGGCAAAACCAGAACCACTAGTGCACCGCGACTTAAAACCCGGAAACATATTGCTTGACCGTAACTTTGTGAGCAAGATCAGTGATGTTGGGTTGGCCAGGCTTGTCCCTCCTTCGGTGGCAGATACTGTGACGCAGTATCGCATGACAGCAACTGCTGGAACTTTCTGTTACATTGATCCTGAGTACCAGCAAACAGGCATGCTCGGAACAAAGTCCGATATTTACTCACTTGGGATCATGCTTCTGCAGATGATAACATCCAAGCCACCAATGGGTTTGAGTCACCACGTAGCAAGGGCTATTGAGAGGGGTACTTTTGCTGAGATGCTTGATCCAGCTGTTGAGGATTGGCCAGTTGAACATGCCTTGCATTTTGCCAAGCTTGCTCTTCAGTGTGCAGAGATGAGAAGAAAAGATAGACCTGATCTTGGGAAAGTTGTGTTGCCTGAACTCAACAAACTCCGAGATTTTGCTGAAGAAAACATGCCAATGATGATGATGATGTTTGGTGGTAGGGCAGGGTACTCTCCAAGAAGTAACAACAATTACTCACGCTCTGCATTTTCCTCCTCATCAGTTCAAGTAAGCCATTGTCACATACATACACGTAAGGTTTTATATTGCAGTCGCTGTCGTGATCCTTGATACTATGGAGAACCACAGTCAAATACGGTTGATGCGAGTTCAATTGCAATCACAGAGACATCAAAAATCTTGATGTTGTGGTCCAAGTCTCGTTCGTGGACCATTTTTTAAAACCCTAATTCACAATCATCACCCCACCTGCTTTTTTCCTTTTTGCTTATTTTATTATAGTCATTGGCATTGCACATATATCATCACATAATTCACATCACTTGTTTCTTTTTGTTGTAGGACTCTGTAAGTGAATCCCAGTCAATGTCTGGAATGTCTGGATATGAAAGCCGTTCAAGCTCATCCTCAGTGGGAAAAATGTAAATTCTGCAGTCCATAGTAAATACTAATGCTTCTTTCTACCTTTCCTTTCGACATTGTGATGCATAAACTACTAATGCTTCTGCAAGTCAAGATCAAAGCTGCATGATGACATTGCAACAAGCATCCATTTTAAAATCAAGTTTTAGGTTAATTTATGAATGAATGTATCAAGGCAAAACTGTAACTGTTCAAATTGTATTTAGCAATTTTAGTCACTAAATAAAATCCACGGCTGGGGTACTAATAGCTTAAAACTTGATTAAACCAAATGCAAAAGAAGCACAATTAAGTTCTCTTGAAAGCTACCTCGTCTTCGTGAATATGCTGATGGTCAAAGCTTTTTGACAGAACTTACTGGTTGTTGTAAAGCAAAACGAACAAATAAATCACGTCTGTACTTCAATCCCTAAATTGCAAAACGCACTTTCAAATATCCAAATACTATTGATGAACATGATCTATTTTTGGGCAAAAATAAAACAAATATATATCTGATTATCAAGCGCATTCATTTTCTATCTATCTATTATCTATTCTATCTAACAATCTATCTATTCTATTTATCTATTTTATTATCTAACTAATAAAACAACATAGTAGCAAAATTACAAATTTAGACATTTTATATTAATGACACCTATACTTGGACAAAAATATCATTCTAAATTTATATCAATAAAAACAAAAATTTTATTCACATAAAAAATTATTTTATCTACCCACTTTTTACTTTTTCTCTCTCAATTTTTACTTTTTCTCACGCTCACTTTCTTTTTCTTCTCTCTCTCATTTCTCTCTCGCTCTCTCGGATGCTGTGCATCCTTTTTTTTTTCTTTTTTTTTTCTCTCACCTCATTCTTCTCTCTCTCTTTTACTTTTTTTTGTTTTGTTTTCTGATTCTCTCTCTCTCTCATTTTTTCTTTTTTATTATTCTCTTTCTCTCTTTCTCATTTTTTTAATTAATATTTTTCAATTTTATTTTTATTAAATTTTTTAAGTTATTTATAAATAATTATTTTATTTTTGAGTCATGATGGGAGACTTTACCTTTTATTCTTAACAGGAGAAAACATTAAATATTATTATCTATTATTTTGTTTTTGAGTCGTGACACGAAATATTACATACTTTTTTATAAATGTATTTAATTTTTATAAATGATTATTTTGTTTTGAGTTCGATTTTAAACCACTACTTAAGTGCAATATTGTCAACGAGAACGAAATTATTAAGTCTCGACGGAAGAAACATTACATGTTGTCGGTATAATTTTATTTTTAATTTTATTTTTTATTAATATTTTTTATATTTTTTAAATTATTTATAAATTATTATTTTGGTTTTGAGTTGTCATGAGAGACATTACGTGTTGTCGGTATAGTTTTTTATTAACATTTTTTTATATTTTTTTTAAGTTATTGGTAAATTATTGTTTTGCTTTGAGTCGTGACGGGAGACATTACATGTTGGTATAATTATTTTTTTATTTTTTATAAATGTATTTAATTTTTACAAACAAATAATTTTATTTTTTGGTTCTAACGGGAAAACACTACTTAAGTACAATTTTGTCGACGGGAACAAAATTATTAAGTCTCGACAGGATAAATATTACATGTTGTGGTATAATTTTATTATTTTTTTATTAACATTTTTTTAAGTTATTGGTAAATTATTGTTTTGTTTTGAGTCGTGACGGGAGACATTAAATGTCTGTATAATTATTTTTTAATTTTTATAAATTATTTAATTTTTACAAACAAATAATTTTGTTTTTGAGTTCTAACAGGAAAACACTACTTAAGTACAATTTTGTCGACGGGAACGAAATTATTAAATCTCGACAGGACAAATATTACATGTTGTCGGTATAATTTTATTTTTATTTTTTTATTAACATTTTTTTAAAGTTATTGTTAAATTATTGTTTTGCTTTGAGTCGTGACGGGAGACATTACATGTCGGTATAATTATTTTTTATTTTTTAAAAATGTATTTAATTTTTACAAACAAATAATTTTGTTTTTGAGTTCTGACTGAAAAACACTACTTAAGTGCAATGTTGTTGACGGGAACGAAATTATTAACTCTCGACAGGACAAATATTATGTGTTGTCGGTATGATTTTAATTTTATTTTTTATTAACATTTTTTTATATTTTTTTAAGTTATTGGAAAATTATTGTTTTGCTTTGAGTCGTGACGGGAGATATTACATGTCGGTATAATTATTTTTTATTCATTATAAATGTATTTAATTTTTACAAACATGTAGTTTTGTTTTTCAGTACTGACGGGAAAACACCACTGAAGTACAATGTTATCGACGGGAACAAAATTATTAAGTCTCGACGGGATAAACATTACATGTTGTCAGTATAATTTTATTTTTATTTTTTATTAACATTTTTTTATAATTTTTCAACTTATTTATAAATTATTAATTTGTTTTTGAGTCGTGATGGGAGGTATTACATATCGGTATAATTTTATAAATGTTTAAGTTATTTATAAATAATTATCTAACTTTTGTGTTTCAACGTAGTTTTGTTATACATTTTACTATTTATATATTTCATTATAAATATCTTTAATATAATTATTTATAGATCATTATTTTATGTTTTATTCTTAACCGGAGAAAACATTACATACTATTATCTATTATTTTGCTTTTTATTCTAGACAAAAAAATATTGTATGTTGTCAGTATAATTTTTTTTTTATTCTGTTTTTATGAATGCTATTATTTTTTATAAATGATTATTTTGTTTTTGAGTCCCAACGGAAAAAAATAACATGCTGTCGTTATAATTTCGTTATCTTTGAACACATATCAATTTTTATAAATATTTTTATTATTTTTAAATGATTACTTTACTTTCATAATTTCGTTATCTTTGAGCACATATCAAAATTACACAGTTACATAAATAATAATGTTTGATATATATTTAATATTTCTTTCACTTTTGCTATAAAATTAGTTAATTTTTAATACATTGAATCAAAAATATCATTTGCTATAAACAATCAAGTCTTAAAATATTAAGCATAATAGACAACATGCGGCCCGTGCGTATGCACGGGTATCGTACTAGTTCTTAGTAAAAAAAAAAAAACTCATTCATTATTCTATTACCGAAGTCTATGTCATAGTCCTCAGTAACCCTTCATTTATTTAAGCAAAATGATTTTTGAACACACAATTTTGACAACAATATGGAACACCGTATGTCTGTACGTATATGGATTGTATGTTCGTACATGTATAGATAAGTTTTTTTTTTCCAAAAAAATATTTTTAAATTTCAGATAATGAATAGCATTAACTAGATATGTGAACTTGATTAACCAGATAAGAAAGTTTCAGGATTTGGCATTAACCAGATAATGAATAACATTAACTAGATATGTGAACTTGATTAACCAGATAAGAAAGTTTCAGGATTTGACATTAACCAGACAATGAATAGCATTAACTAGATATGTGAACTGAACCAGATAATGAATAGCATTAACTAGATATGTGAACTTGATTAACCAGATAAGAAAGTTTCAGGATTTGGCATTAACCAGATAATGAATAGCATTAACCAGATATGTGAACTTGATTAACCAGATAAGAAAATGGAATGTCGAAAAGTTTCAGGATTTGACATTAACCAGATAATGAATAGCATTAACCAGATATGTGAACGTGATTAACTAGATAAGAAAATGGGATGTCTAAAAGTTTCAAGATTTGGTATTAACCAGATAATGAATAGTATTAACCAGATATGTGAACGTAAAAAAATAATTTTTTAAAAAAAAAGAGGTCCGTACATGTTGTCGCGTATGTTGTCGTTGGCATGTATCCAAATAACGCGACCGTTTATTTAAAGAAGAAAGAAGGTTGAAAGAGGACAACATATATAAAAGAAAAATACATTTTCTTTAGTTCGAAGAAAAATACTCCCTCCGTTACCTTTTATAAGTCTCTTTTCAAATTACAAGATATATTAATTATTTTTATCCAAAAGTACCCCGAACTAATACAAAATCTAATACATGCATTAATTAATTAAAAGTATGATTTATAATAAATAAAGGATAAATTTGAAAAAACATACACATTATAGACAAATTTAATTATGCTAACTATTTTTTTTTAATATTTGTTTTTTTTACAATAATCAAACTTCATTCAATAATTATAAAAATGATTCATACAACCAGATTGAACAGAATGTGTTGAGGTATTCCCCATCCACAATTAAAAATCAACACGAATATCTAAATTACCCAAGTAAACTGTAACAAAACAATTAATCAGAACAGAAGCTAATATGGCATTATCAAGCCATCTTAATCCTAACAGCTAAAACAAAAGCTTCCAAGTACAGCGGTCAATGGCCAAAAAGAAGTGAGAAGTCACAGTCTTTAATTTCATCCAATCTCGGGTCATTACTATACTCTGTGCAGACTCAAATCGACTATAAGTGGTCTCAGAGATGATCAATCGAGCCACATGCTCAGGAGCCATTTGTAGGGGGAAAGGATGTTGAGGTTGACGATGACCACCATTAGCACTCTGGATCTGTAACGTTGACGCCCACGTGTTGATTGACTTTGTAATGGAACGAAGCTCATCTGCCACTCAGAACCAAACGAACCCTGCAACAAGCCGAAAAAACAAATAACGCCGTACTAAGACGACGAACAAAACAACGCCGCACTCAGATAACAAAAACACGAAAAAACATGAAAGAAAAAATTAGATCTATGTGAAAAACCGTTTATTTAGATAAAAAGAGATAAAAAAACGATTTAGAGAGGTGGTTTCAGGCCAAAAAATGACTAAAAACCATCATCTCCGATGGATGAGAAAGAAAGAAGAGAGGAGTGGAAGCTAGGGTTAGAGAGAGAGAGAGTATTTTTCTTAATATTTGTTTTTTGTATAAAAAAGGCTTATAAAAAGTAACGGAGGGAGTATAATAAGAGTCACATATTTTTTCTCCCCTCTCATGAAAAAAAAAATCTAGCATATATTAAAATGACAAATTTAGCACGCATTTCACATAATTTATTAAAATGACAATTTTTTTCCGTATATCGAGGTACTTACTATCGTATTTAAAAATGTAAAAATTAGTTAGCATAAGTATATTTGCTCTTGTAAAAAAAAAAGTATATTTGCTATTCTTTTTTTTCTTTTTCTTGAAACTAAAAATATTTTTTCACTATTTTGTTTTTCCCATCTATTTTTCTTCATTTTCTCATTGTCAATTTAGAGAAGACATATTTACATATAATAGCTCACTTCACATTGAAAACAAGTACACCATCCGCTAATTATAAGAAACAAAATCATAATCCACACAAACAAATGAAAAACATTAAAAATAGTTTTTTTTAATTAATAATCTTAAAGATTTAAATTCTTTTAAATATACTTTTTTATGAAATAGTTAAACCGAGAGCGAATCTACTTGTAGTGGTATGGGGGAAAATGCCCCGAGCAGATAAAAATATTTTACTTGAGTATACTTAATAAAAAAAACCAGCCCCCATAAAAAAAGAGGTGTTGCCCCCATGAGCCATTTTTTTAAAAAATAAACGTAGAAAGTTATAAAAGATAAAAGAGAAAATAAATTTGTACTAATTTTACCCTTTTATTATTTTAATTTTTATTGCTCCTGACACTAAACACACAATTAGAAGCTTAAGTATTTTGTATTAGGAGTAAAGGCCAAAAAAGGTCATTCGATAAAAAACACGAAGAACTATTTGCTCCCTGAAAAATAAAAAGTACTAATTTGGTCTTCAAAATGAGTCTAACGTCCCTAAAATTTTCTTAAAAAGGCTAAGTTAACCAATATTTGAGATTTTTGAATACCAAATTAATATTTTTTATTTCTCATAGATAAATAAGCCTCCGTGTTTTTATAAGTACAAATTTGGATTTTTTTTTTGTCATGAGATTATGTATTTTGTAAAAACGTATAATATTTTCATGTGAAAATATTAGACTATTTTTTTGCCCCCACTATAAATTTTTTTTGGATCCACCACTGAGTTGAACCAATCTATTTGCACAGGAAATAAGTAGATCTTATTAATATAAATCTCATTATAAATAAGAGTATAAATGAAAATTTAACATTTAATACATTTCAAAATTTATGTTTCTAAGACAAAAAATAGATTATTTTGTTTCTTAGCATAAGAACTAGAGGAAATAAATGTGTTAAAACCACTGTTGCCAATGGCAAGGTATGGCAAATGGCCAAAATTCCACCATATTATAAATGTGGGAATGTGGGATTGCGACCTATGGCACCGGTATGCTGGGGCGCTGCTTCACAAGTTGTCTATGGCAGCTGGCACAAAATGCACCATGCTATTACGCCATAGCCGCTACTTAATACTGGTTAAAACACACACCAAAAAAGTACAAGACTCGCGGAAACAGAAAAATCATTAAAAGAACTATATTAAAATTGTACCGAAAGCTCGATTTATAATAGGGTCTAGCGACACCAATTGAAACATGCAAAACCAACTTGCTACATAAGGTTTAGTTTATTACTGTATCTAAAATTGAGTTCCTAATACAAGAATTACAAACATGACATGAGACAAATATTCTCTAAAAAAACATTGTGACAACTAAACTATGACCTGGAAAAAAATGCAAGGAGGAGGTATTCCCATATCCTTGCACCAATATTTGGGATGAAATCAAACATGAAATTAATTGATTTTACAATATAATTATTGAACAGAGAAATGTGGGAGATTAATTATCAAAATTTCATTAGAACTTTCACAAGCACGCACGGACGACATATTGATTACAACAAAGAAAATTCTATTGAAGGGTAGCGTCACATAGTCATATCCATCAGGCAGTTGAGCCAGTTAGTTCTGTTGGCCTGGTAGATAGTACCATCTTCTGCGGTGGCTGCATTTGAAGAGGACAATAAATAAGTTACAAAATCAAACAAAATAAAAAAAATGACAATAAAAATTATTATCAAAGGAAAATAGAGAAAACTTTTTTTTTTTTGGTTAACGTTTAGGTTTACAAACACCCAGAACACATTAGCAAGGGTGCGTGCACATAATGATTTAGTTATCTGGAGTCTAATTATATATATAAGAAAAAATCTTGTATATTGGGAGGAACACACTCCCAAAAGCTAGCTTAAGAAGTTGGAGAGCCCAGGACCTCATAAATCCTACTACAAGCTCATGAGCAATTGAGCATCCCATGCGGAACTCTCAACCAAACCACCAAACCCATGAGCATCAGATGCAAAAGAAACTGACTGTAAAAATACAGTTTCATTTCCAATCCAAACTTCAATTGCAAGTGGCAAAAAAAATTCTAGAAGCAGCTTCTTTAATTTTTCCCAAAAATTTGGACGTATTCTTTCAGCTATAACCGAAGATAGCAACTCTCTTTTCAATACAAAACCATGAACCATGATAGGGGCATAAATGTTATCAGGGCTATATTAGGTTCTTACCATTGCCAACTCCTCCTCGTGCTTTGGAATAAAAGCAGTATCAACCTTGCCATTTCTAAAATCCTGTAATACAATGAAGATATTGCATATATTAGTTGTTTTACTTCTGAGTTCTGACTAACAGAAAATAGTGTTAAAGGATACATGTCACCAAAAGTTCATAAAAGGTGCACCTACCTCTATGTCAAGGATAAGTTTGTGATAATCAATTGTTGTAGGAACTCCTGTAACAAAATTGTATTTGTTAATTATATTTATATCATAGACAGTGAAGGGTTTAAAACGGATCAAGAGAATCCGCAGTTCTTTTCAATACTGAAGGATTCAAACTGCAGACCCTTAAATTTATAATATAGTAAACACTCAGTAAGATAGTTCAATGGAACTGAACGCTAAGATCAGAAAACTGCACCTCCTGCAATTCGTTTCAAACTGCAGAGGATTCAGTTCTTTAAACAATTTCCTTTGTTCTTTTTGCAAAGTGCATGGCCAAGGTGCAACGGAAAAGTATTTAATTCTTTTCAATTCTAGATTCAGGCATGCAATTGACTTACACCACGTACAAGTATCTAACAGAATAATCACAATGATAAAAAAATACCTGTGATAATAGTGTCATCAAGTGCCCTTTTCATGCGTTCGATTGCTTTTTCTCTGGTTGGAGCCCATACAATCAGCTGCAAAATGTTCCCAAAGTCAAGACATGAATAAGGGTTTCAAATAAAAAGAGCACTTCATGTGTAGTTGGGTTTATTGCAACCGAGTTCTTCTCATCACAACACATCACAGGGAACAGAAGTATATCTTAGGTCCTGTTCAATTTAAATACAAAGTGAAAATCATGTGGAATATATTAGAAACTGTTCATTAAATACTTTGACTTGAACCCTTTATTTTTTGCTCTTTTCGTCCATTCCTTCTTCCCACTTGTCTTGTGTAGCAAAACAAAGACTATATTAGATACTGTTTATTAATCCCTTGAATTGAACCTTTATATTTTGCTCTTTTCGCCCATTCCTTCCTCCCACTTGTCTTGTGTAGTGAATCAAAGACTACATCTGATGAATTTAATGTTGCCACCAATCAGGCACTACTACAAGAAGCCTAATCTTTGGAAGGGTGGGTGCACTTGCTTTATATAGACAATCAGTTGCAAATCATGTACCAATAGGCAATATATCATTCTCCTTTCTACAAGCCAAGCCATTGCCTTGTTTATCAGCTCTGATGCATTGATTCGTTGCTTTCCATCCTGTGTCGATATCGGGTTCGTATCCGACACGGATATGCTTCAATACGCCATGAGTACATGTCAGAGGAGTATCAAAAAGGTTTTTTTTTAAAATAAAAAAAATAGTTTCGATATGCTGTGAGTACGCCGTGGTACATCGTCAATACGCTGGACCGTGACTTTTCGCCTATTCCGTGACTCTTTCCCTTTTTCACTTTGAAAACTGAAACTCCCAATTGATTGCAATTTATATCATCATTTATTACCTAGCCAGAATAAAGCACCTTCAACTCCATTTTCCAGCGCACCTGACTTTACCCCAACAACTTTGCTCCAGGCCGTTCAATTTCCAGCGTACTACAATCAGGTGAGGCTCTGTTTTTCAAGTGGCAAGCCTCTGTTTTTTGAAGTCATGAGAGCCTCTGTTTTTTTTTTTCCCCTTATCTTGCTATGCACCATCTTTTCTTACTTTGGCTATTTCTTATCTATTTCTTTAGTTACCCACCGACTGGTTGCATGTTTTTACTTACTTACCCACCATTTTGTCTTTTACTTACTGGTTACTACCCACCATCATTTCTTTATCACGTCAGTGAGTCATGCACCAAATACTTCTAGTTCTTTATTTACTCCCTCCGGACTTAATGATAAGCAAAAAAGTTCATGTATTTGGTCCAAATTTAGACCAAATACATGGACTTTATTTTGGTTATAATTGAGTCCGGGGGGAGTATAAGTCAGTGAGTCATGCTCACGCACTAAATAATTTATAAGTTACTTAATGTTTTTTTTGCAGAAGCAACAACACTATTTTTACAATGTCAGCACCAATCTCTTAGTTTAGATTTTTGGAAGACAATGATTTGCAATTTTTATTTTATAATGATTTGAAAATTCTATTTTATATTTACTAATGTTTTGTGAATTTTTTATTTTTTTATATACGTATCCTTACATATTGTATCCGATACTCGTATCGTGTCTGTGCATTATTGTTTATCAGCTAATGTTAAACTTGCAACTCGCAAGTGAAACAACCACTGCTTAAATCCCAAAGCCCAAGCATCAAGAAGACACAAAAAGGAATTGAGAGTGTGACAGAAGGAAAAGACTATGATTAGTATATATTTGCATTAAATATTGATTTAATTGAAGTGAATAACTAAGATACATATATATACAGTTTACATGCATTGCTCTTCATATGGGACATAAAGAGATACATTATGCAGTATAGCAACTCAGATGAGGAGGACAAGTCAATGTTATAAAAGAGAACAGATCAGCACACCTTTCCAAGAAGGGAATCATAGCTTGGAGGAACCACATAATCAGGATAAACATGGCTATCCATTCTGACAAATGGACCACCAGATGGCAAGTATGCTGTAATTCTACCTGTAGTTTGAGGGGAGGAAATTCCATAGATTAATAAAATTTCAAGTAAAAATAAAAAATTCCAAATAAAAATAAACCAAAACAATAACCCGCAAACACGGGGCACAACATTTTCAAATGAGAGAAAGAAGCTTATTGACAAAACTAACCCAACATGTGTATGTAGTCTATTGTGAATGTGTATTAAGCAACTATTACAGCTGAGGAAGCCAGTAATAGAATGCAATTATTTTTTTCTACCGAAAAAGAATGCAACTACTTTTATCTTTTAACACATTTTTGCGTGTGATACATCAAGATACCTGGCCCTGGTCTGAAATTCTTAAAAGCATCTTCTGCATTGATACGGCATTCAATAGAATGTCCTCTGAGCACAATATCCTCCTGTAGGAAAAACTCTAATTAGAGCAAGATTCTAAAGAATCACAAGCAAAATACCTCCTTTATTACCTGTTTGTATCGAAGTTTTTCTCCCATAGCTACACGAATTTGCTCTTCTATCAAATCAACAGAGGAAATCATTTCTGTCACAGGATGTTCAACCTGATCCCAATCAACCGATGCCCCACCCCCACCCCAAAAAAAAAGACAAGATTAAAAAATGGACATTATTCAGCACAACTCAAAATTGAAAACCTGGCATTATGAATCAGAAATTATTGTCTAGGTATCATATTAGACAAGCATAAGGATGGCAATAGGTAGGAACTAGGTAAGGTATTACTGTACAAGAGTATCCATACCCATAACCACATTTTGGGGGGGGGGGGAACTTGTCCCCAAACCCATACTTGCACGATTAGCAATTTTAATTTTTGTGAGTAATTAACTCAGGCCCAAATGCAGACCACATGATAAGTAAAAATCCTACCCATTGTGGGTACCTATTAGGTTCAAGTACAATTGTCACCCCTAAACAAGTATATCAGAAATCAGTTTCAACCTGGATACGAGTGTTCATTTCCATGAAGTAAAAAGAACCCCTTTCATCCAAAAGGAACTCAACCGTTCCAACACCAATGTAACCGATAGATGCAGCAGCTGCAACTGCTGCATCTCCCATTGCCTTCCGCAACTCTGGGGTCAATGCAGGAGATGGTGCTTCTTCCAGCAGTTTCTGATTACGCCTCTGTATGAAAAGTCACAGTCAACACAACTAATTACTTACTACTTCAGGTAGGATTTCTTGCAACATCATTACAAATAGGGAAAGTAAATGATCAGAACACCTTTTGATCTTTCTGTTACTATAAAACTTGTTTAATAACATTGAAACCAGATGATGAATCAAGTTCGATTTTTTTATTTTTTTTATTTTCCATATTTTTATGATATATGTATCTCTGTTATTTATCATCCGGCAACATCAGCACTAGTTACACTAGTGAAACTCCACAGGGAACTAAAATAGAACAGGAAACTCTAAACTAATCATTATGATGACACTGTAATCATTTAAATTACAGCCAAAACATTACTTTAAACTTTTACAATGAAGAGTTATTAAAAAAATTGTACTCTAGTCAGAAACACACGTCTCATACCTATGCTAGATAGTTTATATTTAGTTTTTTGTCTTGAATTTACAAAGGTCAGAACTCAGAAATTACATCTTTATAGAACGCTGATTTTAAGTTTTGCTAAATGTCGCTTCAATATAATCAAGATGAATATTACTACGCTTAATATAAAGTACTAATTTGAAAACCTAAATATTGATACAGACAGATAAGAAATTTTGGGAACTTAGTTCAATGCACCTGGATACTGCAATCGCGTTCTCCAAAGTGAACAACATTACCATATTTATCTGCAAGAACCTGTAATCCATGAAGCAAAGGAATAGATGAATTAAACAGACGATATTATCGTTTATAAATGCAACTTATGCGAGCAATCATTAAAAATCATAGAAGTATTAAGCAGTTAGGAATTTTCGGTGTTTGGACTTTGGAGTTAGAAGTCTTTCATTATTGGTTAGATTTAGTTAACCAAATTGAATAATGTCATCAGTGAGCATAGTTAAATTTCTATTCGGAGCCTCCTAGATAACTAGGACATTTGTATTTGATGAAAGCAATCAAGTATTTGCATGACTGCAAAAGCTCAAGGTTGACCTTGTTGAGCAATCCCCAACTTGAATGTTTCCTTCAGATCCACATTCTTCATACATAAATTGCCTCAAGGATTCTCGTAATCCCCAGGCCACAGTCAAATTATAGATTTCAATAAGAAACAAGGATAACATTACCTGGAACTCAATGTGCCTTGGGTTTTGAATGTACTTCTCCAAATAAACCCCATCATTCCCAAATGCAGCAGCTGCCTCACTCTTAGCTTGCTGTAAAGAAATCAAATTGAAAACATTTACCAAAAAAGCACATATCTATTCCTCATCAAAGGGATAAACTCTACAACTAATTACAATCAGAATAACATCATCTCCCTTCCATCAGAATCCATTCTGATGATCTGGCCCTAAAACTTGTTTCTGCAGTTCCGCTACATGTTCTCATGTTATATCAAATTACTAAATTAGCAATATTGGAACACAGAAACTGCAGGAAACCTTGTTTAACCTGTTCGCTCCAAGTAAATCATTAAGAACTCTTGATCCATTACTTAGTTAGAAAATAGAAATGACAAAAATTCACACAAGGCACAAGTATTGCTTGCTTCTTTCAGATTTTTGCTTTAATCTGATTATAGGTAAATTTGATCGCTATGGCTTCTATACTCCATTCAGCTTTTGCCTATGGCTATTGCAATTTACAACAGATAAATAAAAACCACACTTTATCATATAGACAGCATAACAAGAACTTTCATTCAGGAAAAAATACCTGTAACAACTTCACAAACTCATCAGGTTGTTTAGCAAGACGCATGCCACGTCCTCCACCACCTGCAGTTGCCTGAGAAACACCATATGTTTGTCAGTTCACAAAATTGGCAAAAGAAGACTTTACAGAGGAACTATATATGGCCCATTTAATCAGTTTAAGTCAGAAACCAAACGAATCATAAAGACTATATTAGGAACTAATAAATATTCTTTCAATGCATCACAAACCAAATAATATAATTATGGTAATAAGTCGACTACTCTGCAAGTCTGCATAAATACAAAAACTTTCCAGTTCCAAAACATTCCAAATGATAAACATACCTCCACGGTCATACATCACTTACATGTGTGGCCAGCAACAAATGTATCCATGATTAATCAATTACAATGAAACTTTAGCAAAACATTCTACGTCGTTTGGAACAAGTGTCTAGTGAGTTCAACCCTGAGGGTCCTATAGCTTTATATAAAAGGAAGCAGGAGCATGTTAAAAAAAACCCTTTAGTCAAATCAACATTACTGTCCTTTTTCTAGGTCAATATATGCCACCAGCCTTCTTATTTTTTGCCAGTTTAATTGGATCAACTGGAACCTAACACCAGCTGTACACTTCCAGAAAGAAAGATTCAACCATAACGATATTCGATTTACACTATTGATGTCACTGCAAAGGATAGATGACTGAGCTAAGCATGAAAAGTTGGCAACCATTTCACTGAAAGCAATAATCCAGAATCATAAATTCATCTTCCCTTTTAAGATTGACCTGGGACACAAGTATACAGTTTAAATATTGGATATCTGTACACCAAATCTTATACAGAACAAAGGGAACTAGACCATGAGAGAATCCTACCAGAATTTTCTTGCACAAAGTTCAGAAAAAAGATAAAATATACCATCACAGACAGAAATTCATCCAGTAATTATACAAATTTGCAGAAGAAATTCTTCCCTTCCTTTTCCATCCTTTTATAGTCTATTCTTGGTTTCTCACCTCATTATCCTTATAACTTCAAATGGAAGAAAATAAAGGAGAAAAAGAAAAACTCTTTCTATGTTGGGTGTTTTTGCCAAACATTACACAGCCAGGCCTAAGCCCAGATACAAATGGAGGGTCATATTAGGAAATAAGGCTTTTTTTTTTTTTTCAATTGTGGTTGTTGGGAAAAACTTTAAAAACAAAAAAAACAAAAAAAAAACAAAAAAACAAAAGGAGTATGCAAGATAGGAGCCATTTTTTTTTTTGGAGTAAACAAACAGACAAGTCTCTCTCTCTGACCCCTTGGTCATACTGAATTTTGTTACGACTAGCCGATATTAAATG
The DNA here is from genome assembly GCA_037113605.1 of Calophaca sinica. Taxonomy (NCBI): domain Eukaryota; kingdom Viridiplantae; phylum Streptophyta; class Magnoliopsida; order Fabales; family Fabaceae; genus Calophaca; species Calophaca sinica. The sequence continues at coordinate 124,924,185 of CM073734.1, forward strand.
ATTGGGTAGCTCTGCTTGACATTGAATTGTATATACTCCATTTCCACAAGAATTTTAAATTTTCCATTGCATACATAAGATCCATCATCCTACGTACAGATTAAGGGATACAATCATAGGAAGACAAAAAAGTATGAGATTATGCTTTGATAGACACATACACACGAGTGTATATATAATGCAAGCATGTGTGGAATGACCAAATGTCAACCATAAAAAGTAGGAATTCGCTTCAAATTTCAAATTTCAAATAGGCACAGGGTTGCAGGAACAGAATAATATGGCAATCTACCTTGATCATCACAGGGAAACCAATTTCGTTTGCCAGCCTGATAGCTTCTTCTGTGGTCTGTTACATTAATTCTTATAATCAAATTGATGTCACAGAATCTGAAATTGACTTCCAACTTGTACATTGAAGATGTCTGATTCTATTTATACACCAGTGTCTAAGATAATACCTGTAAAAGCCCATCACTTCCTGGAACAGTAGGAACATTTGCTTTCTTCATTGTGTCTCTGGCTGTCGACTTGTCGCCCATAACCCGAATACTGTCAGGCTGAAAGGTTTGACAAAATATTCAGTTTTACCAAATAATTTGAAGGGGAAATATTAGAAGCTTTATGAATTAAAGACGCGGTATATATTTAACAAGGAAAACATTAAGTAATAAGACTAAGACATTAAAATTAAATAAAAAAAAATGGGATAGTTGATAACTTCAAAGCCACCTTTGGCTGGGCATAAACTAGAAAATTGCATAAAAGCTGACCTTCACTTGCATATCAACAATTTTCAGTATTAAACAGACAAACAACAGAATATCATGCAGGCACATTTTCTGCATACGGGTTAACAATACTGTCATTTTAGTCATGCCACACTCCACAAACGCTTGCTTACTTGCCAGAGTACAATCTTCTTATGTGGTCCTTATGAATAAACCCTAATCCTCATTATATAATATCACCTTGTCTATAAACTAATATCAGTTTGGTGCATTGATGACTTACTGTAGTGATATTGACTGGCAATCAAATTCCTGTGGTTCACGATAATTTAAACAGAAGCTAGTTTAAAGATTTAATGGAAGAGTCCGAATCAGTCTTATTCAATTCAATCAATGTGAAATTTTGAAAGTGAATGCTGTATGATAAACTCAATCATAAAGCTATAAACCAGGACAGTCATGAGACAATAAGCAGACAAAGTGGGTATTCTACAAACTGCGGAGTCTACTCACATTAGGCCCAATAAAATTGATTCCATGTTCTCTGCACATTTCAACAAACACAGCATTCTCGGCAAGAAAACCATATCCAGGATGCAACATTGTGCAGTTGCGGCTAATAGCAGCAGCCAGAACATTTGGAATCAGTAAGTAGCTGCACATAAGAGAGGGAAAAAAAGAAAGTTATTTTTAATAAGGAAAATGCAGTTTAATTTTCAAAATAATATTTTCATAATAAATAACACTTTGCGGTTTTATTAGCTAGGACTAGTAAGACGTAGATAGATGCATCTGTATGAATAGGAAGTGAAATTATTAAAAAGAAAAAAGAGAGTGAATTACGATTGGCTGCTGGGGGCTTCACCAATGCAAACAGCTTCATCAGCCAATTTGACATGAAGAGCATCCTTGTCTATGGTAGAGTACACAGCCACACACGGAATCCCCAATTCATGAGCGGTGCGAATAACACGAACAGCAATCTCCCCTCTATTCGCGATCAGAATCTTATCGGAGCGACAAGTTGCATTGAGAGCTCCACAATGACGTGTTTGGCGGTGTTTGCGAGGTTGAGTTGATTGCCTCGGAAACCTCACCTTGTTCGTTCCCGCTAAGAAGCTGCACTGAGAATGCGAACTCTTCGTTCCTCCTCTTCCCGCGAATAAACCCTTGTTTTTCAAACGGGATCGGGTTCAGATTCAAATTAACGCAATAAATTGTATGATTAATTAATTAATTAATTAATTATTACTAGATGAGTAATTGTGATTTGCAAGCATGGTAACTGGAATTTAAAGAAGAGTGGGTGCTTACTGAAACGGGAACCGCGGGAGGTGAGCGAACAGAGTTGCACGCTGACATTGTGGCCTCCATTTCCCTATAACAAAGGGAGAAACAAAGTGAGCAAAAAATACACAACGGCAATGATGATGATGATGATATAGTGAGTGATTTCACCTATGGGCTAATGTGTGGGGTTAGAGTATTGAGAGAAGGTGGAATGCAATGTTGAATCAATGTTGTTGTGTTGGAAAGGAGTGGCTTTTTCAAGAGTGGAGACGTGGATGTCGATGGAAACAAGGGAAATGACACATTGGAAGCTCCGCCCTTCCTTTTCACCGCACACCTTCGTTCTTATTTCTTTCTTTTTTTTTTGGTAGAAAACCTTCGTTCTGTCTTTTGAGATTTTCTAATAACACCCTCTCTTTCATTTATACACCCTTCCCTTTTTTTATTTAAAAAATTCTTTCTGAAAATTAATTTTTGAAATTATGTATATGTGTCGGACTTTAATTTCTAGATTTGTAATTGGGTAATTTCAGAAACTTTATTTCGGACCTCACTTATTGTTTAATTCTGAAATCAAATTTCTTGAAAGCATTTAAATGTGTTCCAAAAATTTGATTCCGAAAGTATATTTTCTTTGTATTCTAAAATTATATGTAGTAGATTATATTTTTTTTCTTTCTTTAAAGAGATCAATAGTGGTTCCTCACTTCTCCCCTATATGACTCGAACTCACGTCTCTTTGTGTATAGGTAAAGTGTCTTACCAATTGAGCTACACTTCGTTGTTAATGGGAGTAGATTATATTTAAACACCTAAAAATTATGGTTAATAACGTTCAAATTCGTAATTAATAAAATTCAATTTATGGTTAATGAGTTGCAATATTTTGTTATATTCATTAACCAAATTCAACATTTCATTAATCATATATGTGAACAACATTAACCAACAAAATTATTGTATATTTTGGTGTCCCAATTTGATGTTCACATAATATTTCTCTTTCAATTTTGTGATTCCACACAAACAACACTATAGTTTAATTTAATAACTGATATTGTTTTTGTCGTCGATAGAAACTGGTATGATTCTTGGTCAAAAAAAAAAGAAACTGGTATGATATTCCGTCAAAAAAATAAATTGATGTGATACTATGATCTTATCAAACAATGCCCTCTCAAAAATGAAAAATTCATGTATAATTTGCATTCTTCAAAATGATGGATACAATAGCATGGAAGGAAATAAAATAAAATAAAATAAAATAATTATCATATTATTGTTTAAATATGTCATAATAGAAAAAATTATTATATTATTTAAGTAGATAGAACAGCAAGTAAATTAATGAATATGTAAAATTCATTAATTTCCTTTGGTACCTCCAAGTTGAAAGAAAAACAAACATATTTTTATTATTCACCAATATAAATTTAAACAATTCATATGATAAAAATACACGTCATCTTATTGCATTCTCCTCTACTTCACACATCTTTATTAATTCAACTATAGCCTTATTAAAGAATCTTGTGCAATATAAACATGATTTAATGAGTAAATACCTTTTTTTAGCAAAGATGAGTAAATACTTGACAATTGGAATTTATCTATTTTCCAACGTCCTATAACGACAAATTTCCAAAACAACAAAAAAACAATATAGGGACCACCAGGAACTGTAAAAACAATAAAGTTTTCATAGGAAATTATATATAAAATTATAATTTTGAAAATCATCCAAGATATTGCATCATGAAAACAAGCTAGTTTACCTACAAATATTATAATTTGGAAAAGGAACCAAGATATTGCTTCATGAAAACAAGCTAGTTTACCTACAAATTTTAAACAATTTCTAGACAGAGTCTCTTGTGTCGGACTCCATTGTGCCACACTCATGAGACTACATGGCGAAGGTTGTATGCAGCGTGGAGGCGGCCACCACCCTTTCCCACCCCCACCACCTCCTTTCCCTCCCTCAGCTACCCGCTTCCAGCTTTTCCTTCTCCCCCTTCACACGAATCAACTCAACTTCGTTGGCAAAAACAGCTGAGAAAGTGTGCTCGACAACAAAGATATTACATACGTAGATCCAATATACATGTCACTCTTCACGGCCACTGCCGAAAAATTCAACGATTGGCCCCTCCTGAAGAATTGTGAACTTCTCCATAGGAATAATGTTGCCACTTGCCATCCCTGAATAACCAATGTTCGATCTCTTCAAGATCGATGTTGCCTTGGGATGGCTAGAGCTCGTGACAACTCTTTTCCTCTGCTCGAGTTTCTGACAAAGTGGTGGGATCGTTCACAAACATATACCCTTCTATCTCTCAGGGTTACAAATTGGTGGAGGCAAAATATTGTCTACTATGTGATGGCATATTGGGGTAGGGGCAGCGACTTACGCCGCTGCCGCCCACCACGTGGCCTTCTCCGCGTCGTTGCGCTGAGTGCAACATTGTGCCACACCTATCGCAATGTGGCAGGGTAGACGGTGCCCAATTTCTATTACATGTTTAATAAATACATCCACTATTTTGCCATCAGTTGGTCTCAAAAAATAAGAAAATGCAAAACAAAAAGTTGTATTACATCAAAAGAGTCCAAGAGATTACTTGACAAAATAGACTACAAATTAACCCTTGCCTTTCACTGTAAAGATTATTCATCATGATAAAATGGTTCATTCTATGTACTTATCTTAATCCAACCCAACAATTTATCATCTTTTTTCTTTACAAAAGACACATTGACATTATAAGAGGTACAGGTCTTGTCTTTGTGCTTCAGAAATGAGGTTAGTAGCAGTAGACAATATTGACTATAAAGGTAATATTACCTCCAATTGAGCAATAATCATACCAGACCATGGAATCAATTCATCCCATATCTGGATAATCAAAACAATGCTTTCATAAAAATAATCTCTGCCTTTGAATGTCTAAAAACAAGGATAACCAACAGTTTCACAAAACACGATTTTTGTTAAAATAAACATATGTCAATGGATTTATAAGTATTTCTTTTCTTGGTTTTACTTCATTCAGTCAGCACTCAGCAGTGACTAAAATGTGGATTGACTTTAAGGCTGACTTGTGTAATTTTGTAGAGAAGATAGCACAGCTCTTCATGAAATTTTTCTTGCTAGCTTGAACTGAACAAGATGGAATTATGCCAGTTATTATAATTGAACATAACACGGATGCAAGCATGTATAATTGCGTAGTAGACAGCATAAAAACAACTTTGCTTCACCCCTGGATTAGTAGGATCATACCATCGCGACTACATTTCTCCATCTTCAGTTAAAATAATTTCAACACACAGAATTTCAATATATATGGTTTTACTTTTGCCCATGATTTACTAACAATTGCACACTTACACGTCAGCCACATCCAATTCAACCCATGACCAACCATGCAAATTTAAATGAAAACAAAATATATACCAAGAAATGACTTCTCAGTTCAACCAATCCAATTATTTCGCAGCCCTTCTTCCGAAATCAATGTTGCACGCTGACATTGTGGCCTCCATTTCCCCATAACAAAGGAAGAAACAAAGTGAGCAAAATATACACAATGACAATGATGATGATGACGATATAGTGAGTGCCTTCACCTACGAGCTAATGTGTATGGGGTTAGAGTATTGAGAGAAGGTGAAATGCAATGTTGAATCAATGTTGTTGTGTTGGAAAGGAGTGGTTTTTTCAAGAGTGGGGATGTGGACGTCGATGGAAACGAGGGAGGTGCCAAATTGGAAGCTCCGCCTAAATCTAAATCTAAAATGGACTTTGGTTGTTGGAAGGTGATGGAGCTCGCCCTTCCTTTAATCGCAGCCCTCCGTTCTGTCTTTTAGTGATTTTCTATTAACACCCCCTTTTTTATTTATACACCCTTCCCTTTATAAAAAAATTCTTTCTGAAATTTAACTTTTGAAATTATGTATATGTGTCGGACATTAATATCTAGAATTGTAATTGCGTAATTTCAGAAGCTTTATTTCGTAACACACTTTTTGTTTTATTTCGGAATCAAATTTTTTGAAAGCATTTAAATGTGTTCCAAAATTTTGATTTTGAAAGTATATATTTTTTTGTATTCCAAAATTACATGTAGATTATATTTGAACACCTACAAATTATAGTTAATAATGTTTAAATTTGTGGTTAATGAGTTGTAACATCTTAGTATATTCATTAACCACGTATGTGAACTACATTAACTAACAAAATGGTTATCGATTTTAGTGTCCCAATTTGATGTTCAAATAATATTTCTCTTTCAATTTTGTGATTCCACACAGGCAACACTATAGTTTAATTTAATAATTGATAATGTTTTTGTCGTCGATAGAAACTGGTATGATATTCCGTTAAAAAAAAAAGAAACTGATGTGATACTATGATCTTATCAAACAATGCCCCCTCAAAAATGAAAAATTCATGTATAATCTACGTTCTTTAAAATGATGGATACAATGGCATGGAAGGAAATAAAATAAAATGATTATCATATTATTGTTTAAATATGTCATAATAGAAAAAATTATTATATTATTTAAGTAGATAGAACAACAAGTAAATTAATGAATACATAAATTTCATTAATTTCCTTTGGTACCTCCAAGTTGAAAGAAAAACAAACATATTGAACACATCGAAGGCATTGAATCAAGTTTTATTATTCTCCGATATCAATTTAAACAATTCATATGATAAAAATGCACGTCATCTTATTTCATTCTATTCTACTTCACACATCTTTATTAATTCAACTATAGCCTTATTAAAGAATCTTGTGCAATATAAACATGATTTAATGAGTAAATATGTTTTTTTAGCAAAAATGAGTAAATACTTGTGTAATATCCTGGATAATCATAAATAATATTTTAACTATAATTAGATTGGTAATTGAGTGATAAATGAGTATTAAAAACCTTAATTAGGGGTAAAATTGACTTAAATAGGACCCATAAACCCTATAAAGGAGATAGAAATTGTCTAGAATAGCCTAGAATACTTTGGAATACTTAGAAAAGTCTAGAATACTCTAGAGTATCCTGGAATTGTCAAGAATAGTCGAGAATGTTCTAGAATATTCTAGAATAGTCTGGAATAGTCTGGAGTAGTCTGGAGTGGCCTAGAATAGCCTAGAAGAGTAAAGAATACTCTAGAATAATCTAGAAACTCCTAGAAAGGACTAGAATGTCCTAGAGTAGTTTAGAATGCCCTAGAAAAGCATGGAACATCCTAGAACCTTTTAGAAAGAAAGAAACTAGAATTTTCTAGAAAAGGTGGATCGCGACGCAGTGAGGATTAGTACAAAGTGGCTCGCGACGTGAGCAAGATCGATGGATAAGTCAGTGATCATGTGTATCCGATGCGTGATACGTGTCCCAACTCGCGACGCGACGGGATTTACGTATGATGGGCTCGTGACGCGATAGGAGGCTTAAATTAAACCCTAGGTTAACCCTATCTCTGATTCGACTTGTTCTGACTAACCTTATATACCTTTACATGTTCTTAAGTATATTGAGTGTCTAGTAACCCAAAATATAAGTTTTGGGAAGTTTTGGATAAATCGGGAACAGATATTAGGTCATAGACGGAAACTACGTTCGCGGGAACACCCTGTCACTGTTTTGGTCATAACTGGAGCTCCGGGTGTCCGATTGAGGCGTTCTTTGTGGCGTTGGAAAGCTTAGAGAATTTTCTGCAACATACTAAAAAATGAGTATCGCGATCTGACGCAAAGTTGGTGGAAGAAGAGGGAGCCTTCTAGGATCTTCCATTTTGCCTATAAATAGGCCTTAGCCCCCTCATTTCGACCCAACCTCTTCCAAGGGACCTTGGGAGAAGGGTGGAGGGTATGGAGGAGCTCCGGGAGCGCGACGGGGCATGGGAGAAGGCGGTCTTCCAAGTCAGATACGCTCTTTATCCTCTTCTCTCTCTAGTTTTCTCTCTTTAGGAACTTCTAAGGGTGAGTATGCTATGTGCTTGCCTCTGAGGAGGATCTGGCACATCAGAAAATCCTTAGTAAGTAATCCTTGAGATTGAACATAGGAGTAAGGCTTAGAGGGTCACTAGGAAGCAAGTATGCTCTGCACTTGCCTCAAAGAGAGGACCTTGTGCATCAGAAAGGTCTTAGTGGATAATCCTCTAAGAGGAGAGGATGGGAGTGGCTTAGTAGACTAGATAGGAGTGTCCAGGGGTAGGAGTAGGAGTAGCAAGAGCGGCGAGGACACAAAGAGTGGCAGCAGTTGCAACGGTCTTCTAACCAAGTAAGGAGACCTGAACCTTATCCACTAGGGATTGTAGGATTAGAATAAATGTATATATAGGCGTAGGGTGACCTTAGCCCTACTAGTGGTTGATAATAGCAACACCTTAGGAGAAGGGTTATGGCCTGTGATAGCTGAGGACAGATGTTAGAGGTCTATCAACCATAGGAATAATCTATTGATAATTGTGATGTATGCTGATACCATATGATTGTTTTATGATTGTATGTGTGTGGTTGATATGATAACATGCTAGTAGCAGGTCGCCTGAGCGACATTAGGGTGGACTCATACGTTTAATAAGGATGGTTGTTAATTGATGTTGTACTGGTTGATATGGTAATGATTACCGTTATATGATGCATGTTGGTAATTATATTGTATGTGCCGGAAGATATGTTGATTATGTTGAATTGATGTTAAGCATTGCTGTATGGGGAATAGGATCGAGCTATTTTAAATTGATAAGTGTTGAGAAATGATAGTGGTGCTAGTAGAGATATTGAGCTAATGTGCTGAGCTGAATAATAAATGGTCATATGCATGTGTTGTAATCCACCGCCGTGCACATAGGCTGTGTACGAGGCCAGGTGTCAGAGTGCGGGCACGATATGTCGGGCACAGGACACTTCAGTCCTTGGGGATGATTAAGGTCCAACAAGTCTACAGGTGATGAATGGCTAGCTACCATTCTGTCGGGACGTTGGGAAGCCTGATTATCCTGACTAGGTGCCATTGTATCACTGTTCATAGTACCGATCCCGAGTGCCGCCCCGATACCTGTGTTCTATCAATAAGTCGGGAAGCAGGGATGCACTCTTAGGGGTACGATGAGCGGGATAGGGGGATTGACAACTGGCTTGACCTATCCATATGGGTGGAAGGTTGTTGAGGAAGTATAAAAGGCGAAGTGGCTAAGGTGGGGCCCTTCTGCCATTTTTGGAAATTGTGTGGCCACGTAGGCATATAGATACAGGTTGCATGGGAAAGGGTAGCAAGGTGATGATCCAAACAGTTATTGAGAGATGTGTGATCTACCCTCGCTGATGTACTATTGTTTTACTTTGTTGTTATGTTATATATGCGTGCTGCCAATTTATATATGAGTTCTAATACCTACCTTCCCATTCAATAGTGTGTATAGTGTGTTCTGAGTCTCCTATTCCTTTTTCTTGTTTGGCATATGTCTGCCTTCGAATATCAACAGGTGCAAGAAGATAGATAAAGAGATAAAGATGGTCCAGTCAACACACAGCCAGTGAGTCAAAGTTAGTAAATGGAGTCCCTGTTATCATATACTTTGTTTGGTCAAGGACCAAGAAAGGGTATCTTTAGGTAATTAGTACACTTATGCCTGCTAAAAATAAATAAAATTATTTCCATTATTATTGTACTAATTAATATATTTAAAAATTGACTAGGACGTCACAACTTGACAATTGGAATTTATCTATTTTCCAACGTCCTATAACACCAAATTTCCAAAACAATATATGCACCACCAGGAACAGTAAAAACAAGAATGTTTTCTCAAGAAATTACATAAAACTATAATTTGGAAAATCATCCAAGATAATGGTTCATGAAGACAAGCTAGTTTACCTACAAATATTATAATTGGAAAAGGATCCAAGATATTACTTCAAGAAGACAAGCTAGTTTACCTACAAATTTTGAACAATTTCTAGGCAGCGTCTCTTATGCAGGTGCTCCACCGTGCCGCTCTCATGAGACTATGTGGAGAAGGTCGTATGTTGCGTGGCGGTGGCCACCACCTCTTTTCCCTCCCTTAGCCACCCCCCTTCAGCTTCTCCTTCACACAAATCAACTCAACTTCGTTGGCAAAGACAGTAGAGAAAGAATGCTCGACAACAAAGACATTGCAAACGTCGATCCAATGTACATGTTACTCTTCACGACCACTGACGACAAATTCAGCGACTGACCCCTCTGAAGAATCGTGAGCTTCTCCATAGCCAAAATGTTGCCCCTTGCCATCCCTGAATCATCAATGCTCGATCTCTTCAAGATCGATGTTGCCTTGGGATGGCCAGAACTCATGACAACTCTATTCCTTTGCTCGAGTTTCTGACAAAGTGGTGGGACCATTCACAAACATATACCCTTCTATCTCTCAGGGTTCCACATTAGGGGAGGTGACATATCGTCTACTACGTGATGGCATATTGGGGTAGGTATGTGGCCTTCTCCGCGGCGTTGCGCTGAGTGCAACATTGTGCCACACCTATCACAATGTGGCAAGGTAGATGACACCCAATTTCTGTTACATGTTTAATAAATGCATCCACTATTTCGTCACAAGTCGGTCTCCAAAAATTAAAAATTGAAGAACAAAAAGTTGTATTACATCAAGGGAGTCCAAGAGATTGCTTGACAAAATAGACTACAAATTAATCCTTGCCTTTCAATGTAAAGATTATCATGATAAAATGGTTCAATCCATATCTTAATCCAACCCAACAATTTATCATAAGAGGTACAAGTCTTGTTTTTGTGCTTCAGAAATGGGGTTAGTAGCAGTAGAAAATATTAATTATAAGTTAATATTACCTCCAATTGAGCAATTCCATAATTATACCAGACCACAGAATCAATTCATCCCATATCCGGATGATCAAAACAATGCTATCGTAAAAATAATCTCCGCCTTTGAATGTCTAAAAACAAGGATGACCAACAGTTTGATAAAACACGATTTTTGTTAAAATAAACATAGATATCAATGGATTTATAACTATTTCTTTTCTTAGTTTTACTTCAGTCAACAGTGACTAAAATGTGGACTAACTTTAAGGCTGACTTACGTAATTTTGTAGAGAAGATGGCACAGCTCTTCAAAAAAAAAATTCTTGCTAGCTTGAACTGAACAAGATGGAATCATGCCAGTTATTATAATTGAACATAACACGGATGCAAACATGTATAATTGCGTAGTAGACAACATAAAAGCAACTTTGCTTCACCCCTGGATTAGTAGGATCGTACCAGCGGGACTACGTTTCTCCATCTTCGGTAAAAATAATTTCAACACATAATTTTTTCACTTTTGCCCATGATTTACTAATAATTGCACACTTACACGTCAGCCACATCCAATTCAACCCAAACCAACCATGCAAATTCAAATGAAAACAAAATATGTACCAAGAAATGACTTCTCAGTTCAACCAATCCAATTATTCAAATGTTTACTAAAAATAAATAACTGTCGATCAAAAATTGCTTTAAAAATGTTTACAGGCTACAAATACAAAGTCTCATCTGCAAATTGATGACTTCCTTTTACAGTAATTTCTTAGCCACCCCACTCCCCAAGCCCCAATGCAGACAAGGGGTTCTGAAGGTAGACGACGAGCAGGAGAAATATGTTATCACTCTGAATTACATGGATCCAATAATAGTCCCACACAGAGCCTTCTATTGACTGAATTTTTCAATCACTCTACAACCACGCCTATACTACGCTCATTATCATCAAACAAAAAATATTTACAAGAGAAAGCTTAAGAGAAGGAATTGAGCGCACCCAGAAAGGTGGGGATGTGAAAGTAAAAGCTTTCCGTCTGCCAGAATAGCCATGAACGTAGCGCATGGATTGCAGGAAAATAAGGTCACAGATACAGAGAATTTGCAAACATAATACCTCGTCGAAGGCTTTCACTTGCTGCTGCAAATTTCGTCTCCAAGTCAACCTCTCCAACTGCATTAGCAGCAGCACGCAACTGGAAAGAGACAAGACAATCAAAACTCTCAAAACTCATCACGTCACTGAATTCTTTACTTTTGGGATGTTTGCTTTTTTAAAGTATAGAATCATATACCCAGGAATGATGTTCCTGGTTCCTGGTATATTATTTCCAGGAACAATTCACAAATTTATTTAGTTTAAAAATAAAATAAAAAATGGAAACAATGAATAGAGGAAGTGGAAAGTTATTATTTGTTGAGTTTTAAATATTTCTATTACCATGGGAATGTAAGATTCTCAATCTTTAACATGGTAATATATAATAGAGACGGCATGGGTAAATCAGCCTGGAATCAATAATACCTAGGAATAATTTTTTTAAATCTCGTACCAAACATGAGAATGTTATATTCCTGAGCAAATGTTTTTAGATACCTTGAAACAAACACACTCTCGGGTTTCCAAACATTGAATTAGACTAAAATGTGTTATAGAGATAACGTGGAAAATGATCAAGCATACTAATTGTTTATCACTTTATTGTATAGGCCTCTAAAGGTAAAATCTGAATATTTTCGCAACACTTGAAGACTGAGTTGGGGCATTGTGAGTTTCAATTTGTCACAAATAATAGTAAGTTATATCAACACAGCCACACGGGTCATCTATGATAAATGACATTTTAAAAAACTGCCAACATTTAACATACAGAAAGAATGGGAGAATTTTCCGATAATAAAATAAATTGCCAAAACACGAGTAAACAATGCCTACTTTGACTCTTTCAAAAACCCGCAAACTTTCAATTTTGGCAATTAAACACTTCAAACTTGTATCAAATATTCCATATGTAACAGTTATAAAATCCAACTGAAAATGAAACTGTCCAGAATAGCACTTTTAATGAGCCATGCTCCACCAAATCAAACCATATTTACTCGCCCTTTTCCACTTTTTATAGATAGAACGGCTTATTTGATCCATGAAAGTTTTAATCAAATAAATCATCAAAAATGAAACCACAGAGTTATTTGCTAGAAGCTGGACAGTAGTATACCTGATTCAAAAACTCATCAAGCCTTCTAGCACTCCTAATGATACTCCCCTCAAAAATGTCAGTTATTTGGATAACATCTGCAAAACTTGCACCCTGGGAGAAAAATATGAAACGAAAGACGAGGGAGTTAATATAAACTTAAAAACCACTAAACAAATCACTCCTTTCCTTTTCTCCCACTTATTGGAGGATTCATACCCACCAAAAATCTCGCTGCGTCTGAGATGTCTCTATGTGTCATAGAATGCAATTTAAAAAGAGTTTTAGTACCACAATCTACACGGATGAGTCCATTTTGAAGACACTACATATATTACTTGGTAATGACTCAATCAAGAGTAACAGACTATGGTGCCTAAGCCTCCGTAACCAATTCTGGGATCCTTTTGCTCCATAATGTACAGGATCAAAGTAGATGATAAATTAACAACTTAAAACACACATATACACACACTGGCTTGTCACTAAAAGAAGTTCAAATCATCATCATGTTTTTTGTGTGCCTAAATTTAAAGCATTTTTTTGGTGTAATTCTAAATTTAAAGCATTTGTGTGTGTGTGCGCGCGCGCGCGTGTACACATGCACATGTTGCTATGTGTGTACCATGTGTGACAACCAATGCAACCAACTCAATTAATAAACTTTGCAAGCATGTCTCATGCCTAAATGTCACAAATTTTGATGGCTCATTTTTTTCTATTAATTTATATATCAATGCATGCTCAATGAATGGTTTCAGGTCCTATTATCACAACTGAATTTTATTAATCAAGGGTCAAAATAGCAATTGGGCATGAAGACAAAGCATAAATCCTACGGGCATCTTTCCACTCATAATTCAAGAGAAAACACTAAATCCTCATGTATATTCATAACTCTAACTTCAAAACAAATAATGTCTCAGGCTCAGTAAGGGTTCTTGACCAGTTGTATGACAAGCCTTTTATCTTCTTTAGAATCAAATGATATATATAGAAAAACATTAAAGAAATAAATTATTATTATTTTACATATTAATCTTTTCATTTTTTACATAATATCCATGTTTTAAGAAATTTAAACTTTATTCGTTATATTATTTGATTCTTAAGAAATTGATTCTGTTAAATTGATTTTGATCCATCTTGTTAGTAATTCATGTGATTAAGCTTTTATTTAATTTCTATTGCAGTAATCTTCAACTAATTCTCTTTATCTTAAAAAATATATGAAACTATAATTTATTTTGTTATTTACTCTTTGGTGTTACTCGAATATAATTTTAAAACTTGTCATTCAAGTACTTAATGATTTCAAATTTTTACTATAACAACAATGATTAATTTTAATGTATTTATGGCATTCAAAGAAAAAATTTCATTGTATTTATATTACATTTATATAATGAGGTGGTTTGTGCCAGGTCGAAAAAATTAAGAGAATTTTGAATAATGAGCTAAAATTGGCAGTGTAAGGGGTATTTTCATAAATTTCATACAAAAATAAAGAATGGCGGATTTGAGCCCCCAACTTCCCATCCAGAGGTTTCTCCAGTTCAAGCAGCAATCTATGCAATTTCTAGTTTTGACCTAGTCGGCCCAGACATGAAAGTGAAGAAATAACAATATGAACAACTCATCCTGCGATACACTTCAATCAAGCAAATGACTTAAAAGAAAACAAGGCATTCAAGTCAAAAATATGATATAACTAACCTTTGACCAAGAGTATATCACATCCATCAAGAACGGCCTTACTGTTGATTCAACATACTCATCCACATTTATATCCAATTTACATTCATGTTGTATCTGTAACCACAGAGTGATCCCAATTATAATTTAATCCACAAATTCTCAAGAAATATCAAGTCAAATGATAGAACACCTCTGCTATCCTTCTTGCACTGTCTTGAAGCTGTTGTAGAGGTCTCGCAAGCTCTGTTCTCAGTTGTATCTGCTCACTTGATTTATCTCCCGGTATAAAACAACTCGCAAGGGCAGCAACTTGATGATGGTCTAGATCATTAAAAGTGCCTAATGGGGGACGGAAAATGAATAAAAGGAAAAAAAATCAGATCACAAAACATAAACTGCAGAGTATACAGAAAGAACTACTGACAAATGCATATTTTTATTCACCATTAAACATTAATTCGGTGACAAGGAGTTCATCGCCTGTGTCAATCAAGCAGGCTGCCCTTCCTTTCAATTGAACTACACCATCAGCATCAATATGACCAAGCTTCTTTAAGACTCTTGAGCGATTTTTTAGTTCTTCACGAAATTTTTGTAGCTGAAACATTACCAATTTTGTCCGGTAACTAGTGAGTCCATCGAAACAACTAAAATCATACAACAGAGTTTTGAAAATTAAATAAAGGAGTGCAGTTATCCATTGTCCACATTCCAAAATGGTGCCCTCAAAATTTGTCATGAATAAAATTGTCATACTAACATTCCATCAACTGTTAAATTGTTAATTATTCACGTGGTCACATGGGCATAAATATAATGCATAGCAGGTACGGTCTTGACTCCCATTCAGTTCCAAACTCCAAAAAATAGTCCAGCTAAATAATTAAATGTAGCAAATAATGAGGCCACAGCAAAGTCAATACCTGGGAATCCCGCATTTTTGTCTTCAGTTGTTGAATCTCATGATTCACTTCTGCTTTCCTCTCAAAGCATTTAATTTGATCCATGTCTTGATGCTAATTTACAGCAAAATATTAAGGAAACACTCAAACCAAAGACCAAGCAACATCATAGTTATACATACAGAATAAGGACCAGAGTTCATTTTAGCAAACCTTGTGCATCGGATGAGCAAACAACTTTTTCTCAAGTTCCTCTATTTGATTGACAAGTTCAACTATCTCTGAATCTCGTACATCCATGTCCTAGAAAATAATTTAAAGAATATAATACATACATAGTGGTGTGATTCTGTTGAAGATCACTCAAACTCAATATGAGCATGCGGTAAAGAATTCTTCCTCACTAACAAGCAGGAGAATTAGATGGAGAAGTTATAAGATGAACAATGACGAAGAAAAAAAATATGATACAGAAAGGTAATTCAAGGTTTTGACTATGCAATACAGATACTAAAACACATTCTATAATCAAAAGATAGAATGTTGGAGACCAATAAATTTGCGAAAGCTTTTACCATACAGTTTACATAAAAAGATAGTGTTCATTAGCATGTGAAACATTAAAGAACCTGGAGCAGTCAACCCCTAATTCTGACGGCAAAAGTTGAGTAGTTTTATTTATCTAACTGACTCTTCTGTAGAGATAGAGAACGCACCAACAATTCATGATAACTGACTATTTGAAAACTTTACCTTTACAGGGTTAAGCTTTGGAAGACCTTGTGGGAAACGATTGCCCAGCTCCTGTACAGCAAGGAGTATACTTTGCCTTGCTTCCAAGGGCCGGAGATCAGGAGGTACATATATCCTCAGTTTACTAAGGGCGGAGATTAAAGGTAATTGAACAGGGACCTATTGCAAAAGAAAGCCGTCAAAAGAAAGTAACAGTTTTTCAGAAACGTGAACTGAGTAAATAAGAAAGCCGCAAAAAGTAGCATGATTGTTCAAAATGTCAGTTTACCACATGCATTTCACCCTTCTCTCCAGGACGAGGTGGACATGGTTTTGGCCGTAAACTGTTTTCATTTGAACCAGATGAACAATGAAGTAAAGTGTCAACTATATAACCACCACCAGGTTTCTTAACAACATTGACCACAACACCCCAGCCCCATTCTGTTCCTCCTTCTCTTATTTTAATCTGCAAGATTAAATCCATTTATTTCAGTAACGTGTGATGGAAGTAGAAGCAGCAGAAGACAAATTAAGCACAGAAGAACCAAAAAAATAGAAATGAACAATCACTACAAAAAAGATATCGAAGGAAATACTTGACATTTAATTAATTAATATGTATATATATTTATGTATTAATGATATCATATACTCATTTACACGCTGATGCTCAGGATTAATTAGAGAACTGAAAAAAAAAAAAAAATCAAACTCAGTTCTACACTGATGCTAGCTATCACTTACCAATCGACCTGGGACAAGAAAATAAAGAATCATTTCAGGTCTTATTATTTGTGACATCATCTTCTTCTCAAGCTGTGCTATTTCCAGTTTTAGCCTATGATATTCAGATACTTCAGCCTACAAAGATTTTGAATTATAGTAAGTCGAATTCCGATATATTACAATACAGTAGATACAATTAACAAAACGAAACTGATGGCCCAGGTACAAAGATTACCTCCCCTGTAGCATCAAGCAAGGCTACTTCCTGCTCCAGCATTGACACCCTTTTTCCCATATCAGGTAAGGCCTGAATAGAGTAAGGAATCCATAAGTTAACATCATAGTGCAACAAATGCGAATAAGATTTTGAAGAAAATGGTTCAGTAGAAACCTTTTCATATTGAAATTGATGAAATGAATTTCTGATCACGTGTTCAGCAGTGAACTGGCCTTCTGCACGGCTCATCAAATTTAAAATTGAGTAGTAGCTAAGCCTGAATGTACTAACTAAAGGAGCAGGTTTACCCAGAACCATGTCTCTGAGGTTATTCATTTCCATCTACGCAAAATAACCAAATAATAATTGAGTTGATTATTGCAAAACCAATAAGTTTAAGTTTCCTGTCCAAAATCAAACAAGAGACTTTGACATACAGATAATAACTAAGAAAAGAATGCGAACACAATACAGAGTACCTAACTTACAGTCTAACAGCCCTACCAAGCTACCACATGAATAAGGAAGTACCAACCTATGTAGTCAATCTCGGAAAGCAGCGCGGAGCGGTCGACCCCAAAACTGGGATAGCGGTATCACGGGTAGCCGTTATTCTAATATTTTTTATATGTATTAATAATTAATACTATATACATAAATATAAATTTACTATAAATAGTTAAGACTAAATAACAATTAATATGACTTATTAAATAATTAAAACTGTGAACAATTAAAAATATGCATTTGTATAAAAACAAACAAATGAGTTGTAGTTTAAGGCCCAAACCATTTATCCCCTTCTGGAGGCCCATGACTCATTTTGAAGACAAAAATAAAAATAAAAACAATTAAAATACTAAAATAAGTAATAGAAACATGAGAACCCTAGATCATAAACAAAACGCGCAAGAGCTGGCCGCCGGAAACAAATAGTGAGTTGCAGAACTCAGTATCAGAAACAAATCAAAGGTACTGGACTCAGCCGGAAAACGAAAGATGAAGCCAGGAAACTCGGATCTTGCTGTAGAATGCAGGAGAACCAGTGATAAAGTCCAGGTTTTTCCTTTTTTTTCTGGATTTCCTTTCCCCTCTCCTTGTAGCAGCCGCGATTGGGCAATTCATTCCACTGCGAAATGTGGCCATGAAGGCCGCTCCTGTTATCTGCGACGCACATGGGAATCACATCGCACCAGAGGGTCGAAATGCCCCGCGATCGATAGCGCCGCGATAGACTACATAGGTACCAACAAAACCCAACAAGATTTATTTATTATAAAAAATGAGCTTTTGAAAGCCTAATTTACAGATTCTGTTCAATAAACATATGAAGGAAAATAGAAGAAAAACAAATAATTTTATGCTATTACTAACCAGGCAGGAAACCTTCACGTTCATAGGGCCTATCATAAATCTTGAAAGAGTTGAAACAAATAGAGTATATAAAACTGACTAGTATCAAGCTCCATTTAATAAAATAATATTAGAATTAAAAAAAATGAGATATCTAACTTGTCTCAAAATCAGATTTGAAAAACTCGAAAATTAAAACAACCCAACCCAACCCAACCCAGTGGCTTGATTTATTCAAAATTTGTTATTAGATAAATACTTCCTAAAAATAACATGTTCGATACTTGGCCAAAGTATCAGAAATTTGTTAGAACAGATCCAATAACAGTTCTGTTGACAACTGTATCAACAGTTGATTAGTTAGTTAGAATAGTTGATAGTTTATATTAAGAATAGGAGAAAATAATAGGGTGGACATTTAAGACTTGAAGAAAGCATGGAGAGCAAGAGCCACAAGCCCAGCGGGACTCTCAAATTTCTTGGGATTGGGAGATATACATTTTTGCACTATTTCTTCCCCCGCATTCCGCAATCACAATTTTGGAGAAGAGTGATATCCGGCAAAGTTCCTCTTTCACTATTTCATTTTCTATTTTTTCTGGTGTAGTTCTGTAAGAACACTCTCGAATTCACCAACTTAATCTGCTTCAAACACTTATTTGCAAGGTGATTCAGAAATGAACTCGACCTTAAATGTATTGAATCATCTCCTGACCAACCCAATATTCACAAAGTTTAGATTTACCCCTTTTGGATATCCAGTTATCAAAAGAACAAAAAATAGAGGTATTTTTAAAATGAAATACATTTCTTTGGTAACAGTAAACGAAATACATTAAATCATATATCAAATCAATATTTTCAAATTTAAGAAAGGAGGGTTTGTATCAAAATAATATTTAAAAAAAGGCCAGCCTATGTTGTGTCCAACACGAACATGAGTGTATATGTTGCATAGGAGGTGCAAAATTTAACACAATGTGTGAAGTTTAGAATAAATTTTGGCATCAAAAGATCCCACAAGGCTAAATTAAGAAGGAAGGATTCACAAGGTCAACCATAAGATAGAGATTAAATTGCAGAATTTTAATGAGACAGAAAGTTCACAATTTGATACAACAGGAAACAAAATTGACTAGCAGTGCACTCACCTGCTCATCAATCATTATGATACAAATTCCACGCTCATCTTTGCCACGACGCCCGGCCCTTCCACTCATCTAAAGGTACGATATCATTAATAGTGAAGTGAGCATGGTAATACCTTGATAGAATGAATGAATAAGTCATCAACCACCATCAACCAAAATATAAATCATCACTTACCTGTATATATTCACCAGATCCAATATAACGGTGACTATCACCATCCCATTTCTTAACAGCAGTGAATACAACAGTTTTTGCCGGCATATTTAAACCCATCGCAAACTGTAGAAAACCACATCTAAGACTCCTTCCAATATTATTAGAAAAAATATTAAAAAAATCTGAAGCTGGACAAAATCTTACTGTCTCAGTTGCAAAAAGGGCCTTTACAAGACCTTCCTGGAAAAGAAGCTCAACCAATTCTTTGATAACAGGAAGAAGGCCAGAATGATGGACAGCAATCCCTCGCTGAAGAAGTGGCAACATCAGCTCAATAGCAGGTAAGCTCCTGTCTTCTTCATTCAAACAGAGCACAGCATTCCGAAAAACATGTTCCACTGTATCCTTTTCCTCTTGGGTATTGAAGTCAAGCTTAGACATGGACATTGCATGCTGCTCAACCTCTCTTCTACTGAAGCTAAAGATGATAACAGGTTGGAATTTCCTTTCCATGATCATCTGAAAATCAATAAGCATTCCAGTTCAAAGAGAGTACTTAAAAAATATTATAGAGGAAAAGGGGGATAAAAATCTGTCATAACATAGAGAACAGTAAAAGTGTACACTAGGACCAATAGGCATAATGTAGTAATGTAATGCTACCCAATACATCAACATTAATGTAAAGGAAACTCTAAAGGCCATGAGCTTTACAACATATTGAAGCCAAATCCCTAAAATTATCCAAAAGCGACAGCTTATCTGTAAACATCCTCAAAAGTGCAAAAATACATGCGCCAAAGCCCAAAATATAGCAAATATTTCACATTGCCACAAAGCTTTGGCTTCTTTACTTCTTCCAAAACAAGTGAAACTGGTCCAAGGACTTCGGACACAACATTCTGCAAAAAGACCAAAGAATTCCATAAAGCAGTAGTGGCAGAACAATAAAAGAAGAGGTGAGGGACAGATTTTGAGCTTGCACAACAGATAGCACACATCATGTGAAAGTGCCATTTGTAGCCAACACATCTGTAGCATGTCGTCGTATTAATTATTTTAAGCACGGTGTCCAAATAAAAGGCTTGACCTTAAGAGGAATTTTTAGATCTCCAAAGGGCTAGGCTTCTAAAAAGTTGGTATAATACACACACACACATATAATATAAAATAAAATAAGTCACCCTAGAAGAACAATGTAGATTCATAATGCAGGGAAGAGAGCTTTGTTGTTCTGATGTGTTCTTTTTAAATACGTTTCAATCTAGATTCATAATGCGTCAATCTGTCTTTTATTTTTCCTACTTTGTCCTTTTCCTGAGAAGTACATCCTCCCCTTCCTTCGGATCATATTTAATCCTTTATCAAAATATAAATAAATCAAGAAATCGGCAACTAACTACATTAGGTCCACATACTAATTTACGTTTTTTTTCCAATATGGAGCATGCTCTACTGCTTATTAACTCGTCCAAAGCAAAACTTCCATTTTCATAATTTGTGACTGCAGGGTTTTAGTCTTGAAGAAAAATTTGAAGAACTGGTGCCAGCTGTAACACATATGTCTATCTTCTCCAAACAGATAAGTTGAAAATTCTAATAATTACCCCATTTTGTACCCCAAAAAAAATAAGGTATCTAAATTTTCCTTATAAAACTCGATTCCTTATATACACTATGCATATAAGGTCGTTCAACTACAATCACTACGAGGCCACCACACTAGTAACATTATTATCCGAAGAAGCTGCCAATACGTCACAACATTCACAAACAGAAACCACGAAGCTCCTGACGCTAGAATATCAAGTGAGATGGTTTTCCATCACGATGAATAAGATCCTCAACAAAAAAAGTTGATAACAAACAAATAAAACAAAAAAATTTCAAAAACACAACAGAGGAATTTAGTACATATAACGCATAGTCATTGCAAGTGGCTGAGCTGACCTTAACAATTTTGTATATGTCAGAACCACCAGAAGCAGCACCACCTTTCCCATGTTTGCCATTGGATTTACCACCCCTGTTCCCATCGCCCAGTTTCTGCTTAGAGAAAGTATCTTGCAGCTTAACAAAATTGTCCTCCCTGAACTGTTCATTCTCATCAACCACCAAATACAAGCCACTCCCACCCACCGGAAAAACATAGTGCTGCAAAGGAGTAGGTCGAAAATCAGTATACACCACGTGACAAGGCTGCTTATGTATATTACAAATCCACTCCGCAAACTCCGTCGCATTCGACATAGTAGCCGAAAGAAACACCATCTTAATAGCAGGTGGCAAAAATATTATACTCTCTTCCCAAACAACACCTCTCTCACGATCCTTCATGTAGTGAATCTCATCGAAAATAACCCACGCAACTTCTTTCAGAACCTCAGAACCACGGTACAGCATTCCCCTGAGAATCTCCGTGGTCATGACGAGACACGTGGCGTTCGGGGAGAGAGTTACGTCACCGGTCATCAACCCTACGTCTTGGAACTCTTGGCTGAGTTCTCTGTATTTCTGGTTGCTAAGTGCTTTAAGCGGCGAAGTGTAGATGACTCTTTGTTTGTCCCTAAACGACATTGCGATAGCGTACTCTGCAACTGCCGTTTTGCCAGCGGAGGTGTGTGCGGAGACCAAAACGGACTCGTTTCGTTCGAGGCACGCTATGGATACTTGCTGGAAGGGGTCGAGTGTGAAGGAGTAGGATTTTGCCATGGGACCGCTGTAGAGAGGGTTTGAGAGAGTGCCGTGAAGTGATTCTTCTTTTGTTGGGAGGTAACCGCTCGGAACGGCTACCTCGTGAACGCATGTTCGTTCTGAACTGCGAGTTTTCTTTGGCTTTGAATTGTCGCCGTCATTGCTTTCCGGTTCTCTTCGCTTTCCGAGTGTCGCCGGTTCCTTCTTCATCTCCATTTCCTCCCCAGCTGAAAGCTGCTACCGTCTTCTCTTCTGTTCTCAGTTCGAGCGCAAATTGTAAATGGATTTGTTTTTTTGAGGCCGAAACCCTAGTTACGTTTCTCTGTGACTGTGTTGGCGCAGTTTTATTAGAGAATTATTAATAAAATTATTAATTATTAAAAACACCCCATTTTTCTAGTACACACCCTCCGTCGGGTTTTATTTTTGTTCCTAAAATGCCCTTGTTCGATAATATATTTGTGTTAATCTCGTTCCACGCTATAAATTGTCTTCCGAATGTTCATTTCAAGACTATTTAGAGTTCGAAAATATAATATTTTCGGACAAAATATAGTTGTGTCCAAAAATATATTTCCGAGCACATTTTTGTTCTCTCGAGAAATATATTTTTGGAGAGTGGAAAATATTTCTGGAGAGTGTCAATTTTTGTCAGTTCACCTTTCCCTCACACACACACTTCTATCTCTTTTTCACGAATTTGGATTACATCTCGTCATAAATGTATGCACTCAACGCATTCTGAAGTGTTTGATCAATATCTGCCGATTTGTATTTCAAAATTTATTTAAAGTGTGATTTTGTGTAGTTAAAATACAGACCATCTGATCTTGATCGAATGATCCAGAATGCGCTTACTGCATGTCTACGTGCTTTTATGATTGCACGCAACCCAAATCTCTATTTCACCATGCTTACCTCACTCTCACTTTTCTCTCTCTCTCTCTCTCATCACACCCACTCTGAGTTCACCCTCTCACTCACCTCACCCTCTCACTCCGCTAACACATTCACTACCTCATTTTAAAATTTATTAGTTAATAAATTTGATCATAAACTAACCGTGGAAATATACACCCTCTTATATTTGAGAAGTGAGCTTATGCGTCTGCATGCTTATATATATCTTTAGCTTATTTATTACAGAAGGTCAATAATCTCATATGGTGGCTCCAAAACTATGCAAATACTTTTGCATTTCGATGATCATAATAACACATGTAAAACTTCTAGGTATTATTGCTGGAAAAAAATACCTGTATGCATCATTACCATAATACATATCACCGTATGTATTGTATGGATCGTTAATTAATCAGCTGTATTACATAACCAAAAGTATGTATTCGGTATAGTACTAGAACATCTTATTATTCATCTCAAATTTCATCAAAGTATAAAACCAATTTCTGAATATTTAATTCAATGAAAATCCAAAACTGCAGCAGAAGCTCAAGATCTTGAAACTGTGCCAATTTTTTGGTTGAAAAATTTAAAATGGCTTTGGCTTTTTGTTGTGGGATAATCACGCAAACAAACAATTAATGCAGAATTAAAACAGCACGAAATTAAAGAGATAAAGAAGAAGAATATAACACCAAGAATTGGTAACGTAGTTCAGCCAATGTGGCCTACGTCTGCGGGAGAGGGAGCAATCGAACAATCCACTATGAACAATGAGGTTACAAGATCAACAAGTGCATAGAGTTCCTCTTGGCCCTTGTTTACCACTGTTGAGAAACGATACAAGATCCCCAAGCCCTTACAACATTCTATTTTCACACTTATCCCAGATCTCTCAAATCTCTCTAATCTTCTTTTTTCAATAGAGAGTTTACAACAAAAAAAAACCTCACAATCACACACCCTAATCTGAATTAAGAGAATTACACAAAACCTCCTATCCATAGAGATACTCCCATGCCTATTTATACAAGTGAAAAATCAAGCTATAGCCAATAACAACATATAACAGAAATAACAGAATAACTAATTTAGTTATGGCCAGTAACTGAATAACATAATTCATTAACAGGTGCTGCACGACTAGGTGCCATGGCACGTGAGACTTCAACAACAAGTCCTGATGCTTCTGCAGCATCTGATGCTTATGGCACTTGAACTTGAATGCATGATTTGAGACACATTCAACACTTTTAAATCAGTTTATTAATTAGTATATTAAAAGTGAGGTGAAGTGAGTGAGAGAGTGAAGAGTGGGTCTCGCGAGAGAGAGGAGTGAGAAAAGTGACAGTGATGTGAGCGAGGGTGAGTGTGGTGACGGTGAGAGAGAACAAACTGAGTGAAGTGTGTGAGAGAGAAAAGTGATATGCACCAACACCCTTCGAAAATAAATTTACGGGTGTTGACTGCGTGGATTTAAAAAAAACGAGTTTTAGTGATTTATTGGAAATATGTTTTCGGACACTTTCTCTCTTTAAATTTATTTACGGAGGAGAGTAAAAAACAGAAAAAATAAATAAACTAATGGGTGTATGCTAGCAATTTTAGGGGTGCATTTAATAATTCCCATTTTATTATTGTTAGTGTTTGCGTTGGAGGTTCTTCGGTGTGGGCCTAACATACCCAAAACTTTAAAAAAAAAAATTATAAATAACTTTAAACTTCATTTTGACGCAAGGAATCGAATCACATAGTGAATTCACCATATCAAAAACATTATTATATGTCTTTCTCTTAATTTTTGAGGACGAATTGAAAATATAGCTTTGGAAGAAGACGAGGAAGAAGATGAGTTGGAGGTCACTGTTGAAGGGGATCCAGAAAAAGGAGTCAACCCATCACTATGTCTCGTAGGTAGGTTCATAACTGATAGACCCCTGCGTGTACACACAATGAAAGAGAGGACGGAAGGAGTTTGGCACCCTATTTGTGGTGTTTCAATCAAGGAGACAGAACCAGGAATCTTCTTCTTTCAGTTCTACAATCGTCTTGATAATCAAAGGGTCCTAAAGCAGGGGGGTCATAGTCCTTTGATAGTCACCTTCTTATACTCGGAGTCTTGCAGAAGGAATGATCCCAGGTCAAGTTCCTCTTTTTGTTATTCTGATCTGGGTCCAAGCACATCATGTCGAGGTACGATTCATGTCAGAGACAGTGGGTCTACAAATTGGCAAATTCATTAGAGAGTTCTTGGAATATGATGCCAAGAATAATTCCAATTTTCTGAAGATTTTTATGCGCATTCCGATTCACATAGATCTTCAATAGCCTCTGGAAAGAATGAAGAAAATCAAGAAGCATGAGGTGAGTCAAAAGAAGTCAAGTTCAAATATGAACAACTTGGTATTTTTTGCTATTATGGTGGTCTCCTGGGTCATAATGGAGATTTCCATGGAAAGTTATTCTCTCTGGCAAATGATGATGGTCGTCGTTTTTTGGAGCTCAGAGTTGCGTGTTGAGGTCAAGAAGAACGCCGACAGTGGTGGTGCACGGTGGTTGAGGGAGGAGTGTCAGTCCTCACGGTCCGCATCATCCAAAGGATCGGCCAACAATCATTTACACATCATTAATTTTGGTATTTAGTTATTCGGAATGTTGTGAGTACGATAGTATGTATATATTGAGTGTTTGCGCGACATAAAAGATGACAACATTTATTTAATACTAAAAATGTTACCTTTTTAATATCCAAACAGTGGCTAAATGTGGAAGGTGTTTTTGTGCCTCAGGTTTATGTGTCTGACCGTAAAACTATTGAATGTCTTGACAAAGTTTTGGAGGCCCACACTTAATAACGACACAGTCAATATAAAAAAGTTGAAACCGTGTTGAAAGCCCCAAAAATGTAAGAATTGAATGTACAAAAATTAGTTGATCATTACTACTTCGGCCTTAATTATAAGCAAAAAAGTGAACAAATTTAGACCAAATATATCCACTTTTTTTCTTATAATTAAAGCCGGAGGGAGTACTGCATCATGAGGCACCCCAAAAGTGGGTTTCAATAGGAGAATATTTGTATGACTTGAGCTCTTACAAAGTGCTCAACGAAAAGACTACCCAGTTTTCTGCTTTTCACCCTTTTTGCGCTTTGCTAGTTTGCTCATCTCTCAACATTGTCCGTGTAGGATCTCTAACATGGTAAGCAACCTTAATCCAGCCTATAAATAGCCCTATTCGCAATCCAACTTTCAATAAAACCAAATTATAAGATTTAAAGCTTGTGATATAAATTCAACCAAAAGGACTAGTTTATTATGTAGGAGAATCTCGTCACTTACCAACTAGAGCTCTATTAGTGTATGGTACAAGAAAAAATAACATGGAAAGTTGGATGGAGTTTGTATGTGACAAATCAAGCTTTCAGTTCAAGCAACACAAAAATGTTCTTGTTATGTGTACTGCCTCAACTCAGGTCAAAATTGTACGTATAGGTAAATGAAATCAACCAAATAATAAAAACCCGATCTAGATTCATATAAAAAGTTTACATTTAAGTTTGATTATATGTCATAACGAAATTCAATAACTTTGGTATTGCACGCAATACCTGTCAGACGAGTTGTTAGCTCAAGATTGCAATACAGTTGTTATAACAACTCTTGCTGAGTTAGCGCAGTTCAGTTTTAAAACTTGCCAAATATCCATATATCCCTTTCTTGCTTACGGTCTCTACTCTCAAAACAGTAATTGTAAATATAAGACAACTCAACAGCGCCAATCTTTGACAGCCACAAAGCTGAAGTTTTGAGGTAAGACAACCTAGCACCTCAATATTTCATGAAGCATACTAATGGCTATAGAGGTTGAGCAATTTCTAAATGGTAATTAAAAGCGGCAACAAATTGAGGTCTAGAAAAGATGAAATCATACAAAGAGGGGGCTTTGTAAATTGAAGTAAAATATGTGTCCTGCTTAACTTGTTTTGTTAAAGAAAAGAGGCAAATGTTCGAAGAAAGATTTGGAATCAAACTTGAGTGAAAATAAACGAAACTGAAGACGTACGCCACAATATTTTTATCTTCCTGAACTGTAAATCGACAGCACTGATTATAGCCAACCTTGCACCGCAAATATACATTGATAATTACTCACATCACACTAAGAAATCTTACAATCACAAATTCGAATGATTGATAACTACGATAACTGATTCTCGATTATCTTCATGACCTAAATTTCCAAAACCCAACATGCTATCAAATGAATTTCCAAAACCCTGATTCATGACATTTTATTCACGACAGACAAACACAAGCTCTATGACTCTAATTTTTGCAGTTTCCTGCTTTCAAATTTCAAAACAAATCGCAACACTCAGCAGCTATATCAATCATGAAGAGAGCAAGAGGGTATTTTTATGTGATCCATTATGAGTTTGGAACTCGACATGTATATATTTTTAAGGAGTCAAAGCCCAATTGTAAGTGTGTTGTATAGGGCCAAGTATAGGACTCATGATGGGTAATGACTAGAAATCCTGTTATATGACAGGATCCCCTTTCCACTCTTGACACTTTGACTGTATGCTCTTCCCATCAAGGGGGTCAAGGCCTCAATAAGAGAAGCAGAAAGAAGAGCATTTTGTTCTGGAGTGCTCAGTTGTCCATGTTATCTCACAGAAGGTAGAAGGTAGATCCTTGAAGTAGCAAATTCAATTGTCTTTATCAATTATTATGCAATGTATATTAATTTTCTTGTTGTAAATCCTAGTATAGGTTCAATGAAGTTCAACATATACAGCTCGAATGTCAGAAAGACGGTGTTAGGGGTGAAGCAGCATATATATATATATATATATATATATATATATATATCATCAGACGGCAATGAGGCCTTTGGTCTGGTGGTTGCTCACTTCGTAATAAGAGGGCGTACCGTCTCCAGTCTCCTTAGGATTCTAAGTCCAATCCTCATACACCAAGTAAAAATAAGAAAACACAATCAACTCCGACCACTTGTAACCAAAAAAAAAAAACTCTGACCAATCCATCCTCACTATCACAAGAGTCCAAACTTTAGTCTATCTATGGAAAATTAAACTATAAATACATTCAGAGTGAGATTCCACGTAGGTATAGTTTGGCATGCAATCAGAAAGAAAGGAAACAGACTCTTCTGTTCCATCGCATTCTATTTTCAAAATGCACCAAACATGGAACGATGCACATGTCATGCTCCATCTATTCTAATTTTAAAATGCACCAAACATACAACAAAACATGTTATGCTCCGCCTGTACTAGCATTCCTATCAAAAGCTATCTTAACTTGTACACGAGGACACCATTTTGGTGAGTCAACTGTCGCATATTCCAAAAAAAGCTCTGGTGCTTAACCCTTATATTTCCCCTCTGGTACAGCCCAGGCTAAAGGGGAAAAAAAACCTAAAAGAAAGATTAATTTTATTTTTCTCCTAATCATAAGATACATAAAACCCCTATTTTAGTATCGAAAGGTAAGTGAAATCAAATTGGTCTTCGAATTATAATTTTTGACCATGTGATTATCACACGACATCGATTTGGTCCTAGGACCCTAAGCAAATTTTATCTTCTGAACTGTTTGATGTCAAAAAATCATCATCAAGTTGATATAACAATCATTTGAATACCAAGTTGATCTTCCGAAAAAACTTTGTAGCGCCAAAACTACAGTTTCTTCAAAGAAAAACTATCAATCTGAAACATTATTCGCAATTACAAAACCCAATATCCCAATGCACACAGAATAATCTCAGTCGACACATTGAAAAGCATGGGAACACCATCACCTTCCACTAGCTCAATCAAGCATAAACATGATAAACAAGAAAATAAAGCGCACAAACAACATTTGAATACTGTAATTATGATAATAAGCAGATTATTCTCCTACTACATCTTCAAGAATTATCCAAAATCAAACATGGCTACATATAATCCACTCTGAACGCAACATATCACATCAGATATGCAAGTGAAAATTGTTCCAAAATCTTACAAACACGAAAAAAATAAAGGAGAAAAAAAGAGGAAAACCTAAGGGTGGTTGATGATGTGATGTAAGATGGAGAAAGACCGATCAGACGGGGCTGAGAAGCTGGGAAAGTTGGGGTTTGGGATCAGAGTTCATACCGATGATGATGATCAAAGGGATGAAACCATAGTGGGTGATGACCTTTGCCTTTCTCATTCCCCATGTTGTCCACTCCTTCAGGCACTCACCCACTGATCGATCTTCCGGTGCCTTCGACCCCTTCGAGCTCTTGCCTTTCGTCTTCAGAGAAACCCTCGACGCCATTCTATTTCCTTTTCTTTCTCTCTGTCCCGCAAAATTGGTCTAATTGCTCATACCATAAACCCTAATTATAGTGGCCGTGTCGTCATTCTGGACTCTTTTTAACCCTTCGTTTTCGTTTGCTACATACGACAACAGAGATATTGTCGTTATGGCTTCGAAAACAAATTAAAAATAGCTCACTTAACTTTATTTGTTTTTAAAATATAAAAATTTGTTACATATTTTTTTAGTTTCTAAATTTATATTTTAATTGGCTTTCATTTTAATTTATTATTTTAAATTATCAAATTTTAAAATTATTAATTTCATTAATATTATTGTTTTATGCGGTATAATCTTATTAATATTATTTGGAAATTAGGTAGAATAGATTTATTAGCTTGTTAACGAAAATAATTTTTAGAAAAATAGCATATTGATTTAAAATTTAAAATTTATTTGAAATATAGAAAGCTAAATAAAAAATTTAAAAACATATTAAAATTTTAAAAAAACTCAATGACAAAAATAATTGAAAAAACTTGTGCGTAGGCTATGATCCATCTCCTCTTTAGTGATCAACTAGTGAAATTATTCAGGTCTTGCATTGGTACTAATTAATTAAATTAAGTAATAATACATAAAAAATAATCGTTGTCATACAATATATAATAATTATTAACTTTGTAATGTAAGTTAATAATTATTTCATCATTAGATCTAAATATAATAAATTATGATCGATAAAGATGAATGATAGATAATTTAAAATAAGTCTTTAAAAAAATATATTTCTAATTGTTACTGACATTTAATTGAGATAATGTAATAATGACTATCTTAAAATAATAATAATTAAAAATTAATTTTTTATTTTAGGTGAAAAAATAGATGAATATGGAGATGACACGTGACATAATCCCACATGACAAAACTCCATTTTATATAATATAGGAGATTTATTTTAAGGAGGAAAACAAATATTTGTGATCGTTGATACAAAAATTAATTGTCAATATTACATACACGAACATAACAAATCATGGATAGATTAGAATATTGATTACTAATTTTTATATCAAGAGTTGGAATGTTTTATGTTATCTTCTAAAGTGAGAGCTCACTCAGGTACATCCATGGTCTGATTAAGTTGACCCGCCTACATCGCGCTGAGATGATTTCTAGGCCGGGGCTTCGTATTTGAAGTGGGCGTCGTGGTTCTCACAGTTCAATATGTGCTTTGACTTTGTCAGAGATAATGAAGGCAAATGTCCCGATGATTGTTGTGACATCCTGAGAAAAATAAAATAGTTCTAAAATGATAAAGAGGATAAAAAGGAATAGAAGGAGACCAAAATACCCTTAGAAACCCTAGAAAACCATTAGAAATTGAAGAAACATGAAATTGTCTATAACACGTCCATCGCAACATGATGGAATAACAAAGGAACATCTCGCGACGCGATGTCGCGACGCAAGGACATTGGCGAGATAAGGCGGTGCAAGAGAGAAAATGAAGGATCTGGAACGCGCCCATCGTGACGCGACGGACCTGGCATCGCGATGCATGCAAGGCGGTGCTGAAACATTTGGCTCTTCTCCACGCCTATAAATAGGGCTCCACCCCCCATTCCTCACCAATTTCTTCCAGGACTACTTGGGGGAAACGTGGAGGAGATCCAGGGGACGCGACGGGACGTATGCGGACGACGACGGTCATCTAAGTCAGGTATGGGGAGATCTAGACTCTATACACTAGGGATAGTAGGAATAGGATAGGTGTGGAATAGGGAAGTAGGGTGGCTCAAGCCCTACTAAGGGTTGATGCCCCCAACACCTTAGGAGGGGTGTTGTGACTATGACTGCTAAAGATAGCAGTCAATAGTCCATCAACCATAGGTGTAGTGTAGTGTGAAAACCCTAGGGTAGAAAACTTATAATTGTTTGATGATTGTGTGTATTGTTTGATGATGTGTTTGTAGTATATCGCCTGAGCGACACTAGGAGTATGTGTTAATGTTTGTTGTATAGTGTTTATTGTTCAAATGTTTAATTGTTAATTATTATTCAGTTATTATATATACTTGTGCTAATAGTGTGGGAAAAAATAAGTAAATTGTTGGTTGAATAATAAAGTGATAAGAAACTGATAGGCTGAGCTGATAAGTGGTGATGAGCTGTTAGGTGCTGAATAATAAAGTACATTGTTGTGCTGTAAATCCACCGTCGTACACATAGACTGTGTACGAGGCCAGGTGCCAGAGTGCGGGCACGATGCAGTCGGTATAGGACACACTGGTCCTTGAGGATAGTCTGGGTCCGACAAGTCTACAGGTGACGGATGGCTCGCTACCATCCTGTCGGGACATTGGGTAGCCTGGTCATCCTGACGGGGTACTGTTGCATCACTGTCTATAGTGTTGATCCCTAGTGCCGCCCCAATACCTATTCTAATCAAAGAGTAGGGATGCACTCTTAGGGGTACGATGAGCGGGATAGGGGGATGGACAACTGGCTGGGTCTGGTCGCTGCAATCTATCGAGGCAAAGTAGCTAAGGTGGGGCTGCTTCTGCCCTAGTTGAGCTGTGTGGCCACATAGACATATAGATCTGAACTGCATGGGTATGGGTAGTTTGGTGATGATCTTAACAGTTGATCGAGAGACGTGTGATCTATTCTTTCACATGTTCTATTCCTCTACTTTCCCACTTTGTTTGGTATATAGTGTTCTTATCTCCTATGTGTTGTTTGTTTTCTTTTCTATGTATTTTTATATTTAGATTCTGAAGTTCACTCGTCCATGCTACAGGAGCCAAGTGTACTAGTCTGGAGTGACTTTGAAGTGTACTATCACGACATCGACAACGATAGTTGGGAGATAGATTACAACTGTCATGTCGTTATATATACATGCTTTGTTAGTATTTTCTTCCGTATCTTAGGATCACCCAGAGCATCTTTTGTTGGGGATTTCCAGATCACCCAGCGGTTGCCTTTTAACCACGTGTGGCGGGAGCCGTGACGGCATTAACATACTACTCCATCTTCATCAGGATCTTTCAGTGTGGCCAGAGACAGTATAGGTGTTAGAGATTTACGTCGTTCCGAGTCGACTGTTCCTTCGACCTCTAGGGATCCCATGAGAGCATATCAACCTAGGTTTCATGGGCATCCTCGTACTGAGGATTTTCGCTTGCCACCACGATTTAGAATTAGGATCCCTAAGCCCGACTAGATGTAGGAGTTTCTCCGTGTGTCGTTGGATTTTGGTTTGTTGGACTGTTAGATGTTGAGATGTTGGACCTTTTGACGTTTGACCCCTTTGACTTTGACCTTTAACCGTTGACTTTGACCCTTTTGTTTAGGAGTGTCATTTTTGTGTACCCAGATGGGTTTTTGACACTGATGTATATTATCTTTTTGGTGGTTCTGACGAACCTTTGTATGTACTCCAAACTTGATGTAAAATATTATAGTATAATGAAAAAGTTTTCTTTCCTTATGTATTTCTTTATTATTATTATTATTATTATTATTATTATTATTATTATTATAACGCGAAATTATGGGAAAATATTATAAATAAATAAGGGCGTCACATTTATGGTATCAGAGCAGTTCGGTCCTAACCGGACTGTGTGTTATGGAGTCTAACCTACATTTTAGTTGGAGTTCCCATCGAACACCAACTCTAAGAGGGAGTGAGTGAGAGATCGATTGGCAATTATCTTATCTGAGTTAGTGGATATAGATGATTGCTATTGAATTCATAAGATTTATCTTATGAATGAATTACAGATTTTTGGGAGAAACCATGGTGCGAACTAGAAACATAAATGGCGGATCTGTTGAATCTACAAACTCTTGACCAGCTGCATGGGGAGCTCGGAGGGCTAGGCAAGAACAAGGGAACCCGGAAGCTAGGGCTCTCCAGGATCTAGCTGCAGCTATGCTACAACAAAATCAACAGAACACAAAATTGATTCGACTTGTATCATCACGACCACAAAGAGACAATGAAACTGATCAGGGGCTGGTGACCTTCCTTAAAGGGAATCCGCCTCAATTTAAAGGGGACTATGATCCAGAAGGTGCTGAAAAATGGATTCAAGAAATGGAGAAGATCTTTGCGGCGATGAGATGCAGAGAAGAGAGGAAAGAGGATTATGCTACATTTCAGTTTACTGAGGAAGCAGAGAGTTGGTGGCAAAGTAAGAGAAGGGTATTGGAAGCTCAAGGAAGAGCTATCACTTGGGAAGTTTTTCGGGAATGTTTTCTCAAAAAATATTTTTCAAGTACCATTCGACAATAGAAGGATCGAGAATTTGGATCATTAACACAAGGAAATAGGACGGTGGGAGAGTATGTTATGAGATTTGAAGCTCTGGTCAAATATTCTGAGTATTATCAATTGAATCCTAGTGAAGAATGGATGTGCCATTGATTTGTCAATGGACTTAAGGTGGAACTTCGGAAGTCTATTTTACCTTTGAAGTTGACAAATTTCTCTGATATGGTAGAAAAGTGCATAGAATTGGAAAGTGTGGAACCAAAGAAAGAACAACCTAAGAGTGGAGGACCAGTGAAAAACAATAAAGGACGAGGAAATTGGGGAAGTCGAGGAAACCCTTATGCTCGACCTGGAAAGGAACAGACTCCCAGACAATTTGATAGACCTTTATACTGTTATCAATGTCGAGAAGAGCATTTAGTACGGGATTGTCCACAGGCAGATCCAAGAGTTTGTTTTAGGCGTGGAAAGCCTGTACATGTCATTAAGGATTGCAGAGTAAATCCAAACCCAACATCTACAGGTGCAACTAATGAGAAAGGATCCAATCAGAATCAGGAAAGACAAGGGGCAGGAAGAACCGGAGGAAGAAGGCAATCAAGGGGACAGTCTGATAAACTTGCTTCTTGTAGAGTGTTTACAGTGCAAGGAGCGGAATTGATCCGCGGTCGCGCACGAGTCAAAATCAATAAAACAATAATGTAGTAACAAGACAATTCAACCTTGGTCGTCTCACAAAGATCTCTGATTAACAATAATCAAGAGCAAGAACGAGTAAAGAACAAAATTAGGGGGGGATTTCGGTTGAAAACAGATTGCACTAATGAAGAAATTCAATTGATAACAACAATCAATCCACTGGTTATAGGAACTTTCACTTCGGATCTATCACAGGTTCAAAAGATTATTCTATTTCGTGTTCTATTCTTGTTTGATCACAGAATTAACCAATCAATCATTGATTAAACCTATACGGATTCCTACTGGATTAAGCATCACAGAATTCAATTAATTATGAAAAAGGAACAAGCATCACAAAACACAATCAATTTAATAACCGAATTCTATCAAACCTATAACTAAGCGTTATAGACCCTATTGATCCCTATTCGAAATAAACCAAAAAAATCATTCAATTTAATTCAAATAATCTCAAATCAGAGTGGAAAGACGAAATTGGTATGATTAAGCATCAATACCTAAAACGAGTTTGTACACAGAAATTAAAGAGACGAGAGATCAAAAGGAAAAGAAGTAGAAACACAAAATCGAATTTAACAGTAATAACCAACTTAAAGATCCTCTATGAAATCCTTAACCAGTGAATTGATCGAAAAGGTCTAGCCTTCCATTGAAGGTCTTGCCAAAAACGAAATTAAGAAAGATGCAAAGAGAGAATATTAGTCTTGAAAATAAAACAAAAATTAAAATTCGCAAAACGGCTCAAAATTCACAAGTAATCAAAAGGTGCTAACCTAAGACTCTAAAAACGTATTTATAATGTCTCCTAGGTTTAAGTAATCAGACGTTAAGACCAAAGAGAAAGGCCCATAAGAGGTTAATTAGCCCAATAATAACTAATTACATAAGTGAGTGATCCAAAACTCGCAGTACAACTTGTCAACCTCAGTAAAATGGATTTTCGACCTTCAAAACATCATAACTGGACTTTGGTGCCAACATAAGAGTTGTATCTCTGCTTTTTAGCTTTCCAACTCCACAAAGATCACTAAAATCGGACAAGTATAGCTCAAGGTATGGCCTGCAGAAGGAACATGGGTCATGATGTAACCAAAATCCGAAAATTAGCAAATAATTTCACTAAAGCCCAATTAAGACCCAAAGATGTAAAACCATGTTAACAAGTAGTTGTTGGGAAAAACACACATTTAAGAACACCAAGTGCAATGCTATAAAAGATGCATTAAAATGCATTGATCGGGAATCGTCCGACATGATTCAAGGTATGTGTCTCGTATCTGGACATCTTCTATCTGTGCTTTTTGACTCAGGTGCTACACATTCTTTTATTTCCAATGAATGTGTTGAACATCTCAAACTTCCTGTGTTATCTCTACCACATACTTTGATTGTTTCAACCCCCACCAATAATTCATTTCGTACCACCACCGTGTGTCGTCAATGTCCTATTAAAATTGAAAACCGTGATTTCTTGGTAGACCTAGTTTGTTTACCCTTACAAGAGTTAGATATAATCTCAGGTATGGACTGGTTATGAGCTAACCATGTTATTATAGATTGTGCTTGCAAAACTTTGACCTTTTATAAGGAGTCTGCTAATGCTGGAACTAGAAGAGAAAAAGAGAATTTTCAGACATACATGATGCTTTGTTCAATAGAAGGAAAAGATTCTCCAGCCTTAGAAAACATACCAATAGTAAATGAATATCCTGAAGTTTTTCCTAACGATATTTTCGGACTACCACTAGAGAGGGAGGTTGAATTTGCTATTGACCTTATTCCAGAAGCATGACCTATTTCCATAGCCCCTTATAGAATGTCACCTCTAGAGCTAGCAGAATTAAAGAAACAATTGGATGAATTGTTAGGTAAAGGATTTATTTGACCTAGTGTTTCACCTTGGGGTGCACCAGTTTTGTTTGTGAAAAAGAAAGATGGAACCTTTAGGTTATGTATTGATTATAGACAACTAAATAGAATTACCATTAAGAATAAATATTTGTTACCTAGGATAGATGACTTGATGGACTAATTAAAAGGAGCTTCTGTCTTTTCCAAGATAGACTTGAGGTCGAGATATCATCAGATTAGAGTTAAGAGGGAGGATATTCCTAAAACTGCTTTTAGAACTAGGTATGGACATTATGAATATTTAGTGATGCCATTTGGAGTCACCAATGCTCCAAACAGTCTTTATGGATTACATGAATAGGATATTTCGACCATACTTAGATAAATTTATAGTTGTCTTTATAGATGATATATTAATATATTCCCGAACCCGAGAAGAACATGTAGAACACCTACGAATAGTATTACAAATTCTTAAGAATAGACAACTCTATGCTAAGTTATCCAAGTGTGAATATTGGTTAGAAGAAGTTCAATTCCTAAGACATATCATAAATAAAGAAGGAATAGCAGTAGATCCAGCCAAAGTTCAAGCTGTGTTGCAATGGGACAGACCTACCACTGTTAGTGAAGTAAGAAGTTTCTTAGGATTAGCCGGATATTATTGAAGATTTATAGAAGGATTTTCTAAGATAGCTTTACCCCTAACCCAATTAACTAGGAAGGGATCTACTTTTGAATGGACAGACAAGTGTGAGAGAAGTTTCCAAGAGTTGGCGAATAGATTAACCACTTCTCCAGTGTTAGTGTTACCTGGCCCTTCGAAGGAATTTGAGATTTATTGTGATGCTTCTTATCAAGGGTTAGGACGTGTGTTGATGCAAGAATGAAAGGTAGTAGCCTATGCCTCTAGACAACTTAGGATTCACGAAAGGAATTATCCTACCCACGATCTAGAGTTGGCAGCTATAGTATTTGCCTTAAAAATATGGAGACATTATTTGTATGGAATAAAATTATGTGTCTATAGTGATCATAAGAGTTTGAAATATTTGTTTGATAAAAAAGAATTAAATATGCGACAGAGGAGATGGATGGAATTCATAAAGGATTATGAGTTTGAATTGCATTATCACCCAGGAAAGGCAAATGTAGTAGCAGATGCATTTAGTAGAAAATCTTTACATGTATCTGCAATGATGGTTAGGGAGTTAGATTTGATAGAACAATTTAGAGATTTAAGTCTTGGGATAGATGTACAGGGAGAGAGACTATATTTAGGGAAAGTCACTATTACTAATGATTTCATGGAATCCCTTAAGAAGCAACAAGAGACAGATGAGTATCTTAAGAAAATGAGAGCCTTAGTTGAACTAGGGAATAATTCAGAGTTCAATATAGAAACAGATGGAGTATTAAGATTTAAGACTAGGATATGTGTTCCTGAGGACTTAGAGATTAAAAGAGCGATATTGGATGAAGGACATATGAGTAGACTAAGTATTCATCCTGGAGCTACCAAAATGTATCAAGACCTTAAGAAATTATTTTGGTGGCCTGGAATAAAGAAAGACATAGCAAATTTTGTTTCATCTTGTTTATCCTGTCAAAAAGCTAAGAATGAACAATAAGAAGCCTACAGGAATCCTTCAACCTTTAACAATACCTGAATGGAAGTGGGATAGTATAGCCATGGATTTTGTAGTGGGATTACCAAGGACTCATAAGAGATATGATTCCATTTGGGTTATTATAGATAGATTAACTAAGAGTGCTCATTTTCTACCCATCAATGGAAGTCATTCCTTAGAAAGATTGACCCAACTCTACATCCATGAGAGAGTTAGATTACATGGTGTTCCTACTACTATCATATCCGATAGAGATCCTAGGTTTGCTTCAAGACTTTGGGAGAAGTGTACAACAAGCCATGGGTACTAAACTAAGCATGAGCTCAGCATACCATCCCCAAACTGATGGTCAATCTGAGCGAACTATCCAATCTTTAGAAGAGTTGTTGAGAGTATGTACTCTTGAGAAAATGGGAAATTGGGATGAACTATTACCTTTAATAGAGTTCACTTATAATAACAGCTATCATTCCAGTATTGAGATGACTCCTTCTGAGGCATTATATGGTCGGAAGTGTCGAACACCTCTTTGTTAGTTTGAGACAGGAGAAAACCTAATCTTAGGACCTGAATTAATTTAACAAACCACAGAACAAATCAAAATGATTAGGGAAAAGATGAAAGCAGCTCAAGACCGACGTAAAAGTTACCATGATAAAAGAAGCTGACCTTTGGAATTTGAAGAAGGGGATCATGTATTTCTAAGAGTATCTCCTAGAACTGGTATTGGCAGAGCTATTAAATCTAAAAAGCTAACTCTTCGATTCATTGGACCATTAAATTCTCTGAAGAGTTGGACCTATTGCCTACCATATTGCTTTACCCCCTAATCTATCAAACCTACATGATGTCTTCCATGTATCTCAACTTCGAAAGTACCATCCCGACCCATCTCATATTATTGAGCCTGAGTCGGTACAGCTCAGAGATAATCTAGAATACGAAGCAATGCCTTGCAAGATTGTCGATCGGAGGATAAAAGAACTTAGAGGGAAACAAATTCCTTTGGTATGGATTGTATGGGATGAACGAACCAGAAATACTACTTGGGAGCGAGAAGCTGATATAAAGACACAATATCCTCATCTTTTGGTATGTAATCAGCAATTTTCGAAAACGAAAATTATTTTAAGGGGGTACTAATGTGACATCTTGAGAAAAATAAAGTAGCTCTAAAATGATAAAGAGGATAAAAAGGAATAGAAGGGGACCAAAATGCCATTAGAAACCCTAGAAAACCATTAAAAATCGAAGAAACTGGAAATTGCCTATAACACGTCCATCGCAACGCGATGGAATAACAAAGGAACATCTCGCGACGCGAGGACATTGGCGAGATAAGGCGGTGCAAGAGAAAAAATGAAGGATCTGGAACGCGCCCATCGCGACGCGACGGACTTGGCATCGCGACGCGATGCAAGGCAGTGCTGAAACGTTTGGCTCTTCTCCACGCATATAAATAGGGCTCCACCCCCCATTCCTCACCAATTTCTTCCAAGACTACTTGGGGCAAACGTGGAGGAGCTCTAGGGGACGCGACGGGACGTACGCGAATGAAGGCAGTCATCTAAGTCAGGTATGGGGAGATCTGGACTCTACACACTAGGGATGGTAGGAATAGGATAGGTGTATAATAGGGAAGTAGGGTGGCCCAAGCCCCCAAGCCCTACTAGGGGTTGATGCCCCAACACCCTAGGAGGGGTGTTGTGACTATGACTGCTAAGGATAGCAGTCAATAGTCCACCAACCATAGGTGTACTGTAGTGTGAAAACCCTAAGGTAGAGAACTTATAATTGTTTGATGATTGTGTGTATTGTTTGATGATGTGTTTATAGTATGTCGCCTGAGCGACACTAAGAGTATGTGTTAATGTTTGCTGTATAGTGTTTATTGTTCAACTGTTTAACTATTAATTATTATTCAGTTATTATATATGCTTGTGCTGATAGTGTGGGGAAAAATAAGTAAATTGTTGGTTAAATAATAAAGTGATAAGAAATTGATAGGCTGAGCTGATAAGTGGTAATGAGTTGTTAGGTGCTAAATAATAAAGTACATAGTTGTGCTGTAAATCCACCGCCGTACACATAGGATGTGTACGAGGCCAGGTGCCAGAGTGCGGGCACGATGCAGTCGGTATAGGACACACTGGTCCTTGTTGATAGTCTGAGTCCGACAAGTCTACAGGTGACAAATGGCTCACTACCGTCCTGTTGGGACGTTGGGTAGCCTGATCATCCTGACAGGATACTGTTGCATCACTGTCTATAGTGCCGATCCCGAGTGCCACCCCGATACCTGTTCTTATCGAAGAGCAGAGATGCACTCTTAGGGGTACGATGAGCGGGATAGGGGGATGGACAACTAGCTGAGTCTGGTCGCTGCAATTTATCAAGGCAAAGTAGCTAAGGTGGGGATGCTTTTGCCCTAGTTGAGTTGTGTGGCCACGTAGACATATAGATCTAAATTGCATGGGTATGGGTAGTTAGGTGATGATCTTAACAGTTCATCGAGAGATGTGTGACCTATTCTTTCACATGTTCCATTCCTCTACTTCCCCACTTTGTTTGGTGTATAGTGTTCTTATCTCCTATGTGTTGTTTGTTTTCTTTTCTATGTATTTTTATATTTAGATTCTTAAGATCCACATGAGAGTGAAGATGTCGCACTACCTTCACCCGTCCATGCTACAGGAGCCAAGTGTACCAGTCTGGGGTGACTTTGAAGTGTACTATCACGACATCAACGACGATAGTTGGGAGATAGATTGCAACAGTCATGTCGTTATATATACAGGCTTAGGTAGTATTTTCTTTCGATCTTAGGATCACCCAGAGCATCTTTTGTTGGGGATTTTCGGATCGCCCAGCGGTTGCCTTTTAATTGCGTGTGGCGGGAGCCAAGATGGCATTACCATACTACTCCATCTTCAACAGGATCTTTCAGTGTGGCCAAAGACATTATAGGTGTTAGAGGTTTACGTCGTTCCGAGTCGACTATTCCTTCGACCTCTAGGGATCCCATGGGAGCATATCAGCCTAGGTTTCATGGGCATCCTCATACTGGGGATTCCCGCTTGCCACCACGATTTAGAATTAGGACCCCTAGGCCCGACCAGATGTAGGAGTTTCTCCGTGTGTCGTTGGATTTTGGTTTGTTGGACTGTTAGATGTTGAGATGTTGGACCTTTTGACCTTTGACCCCTTCGACTTTGACCTTTAACCGTTGACTTTGACCCTTTTGTTTAGGAGTGTCATTTTTGTGTACCCAGATGGGTTTTTGACACTGATGTATATTATCTTTTTGGTGGTTCCGAGGAACCCTTGTATGTACTCCAAACTTGATGTAAAATATTATAATACAATGAAAAAGTTTTCTTTCCTTATGTATTTCTTAATTATTATTATTATTATTATTATTATTATTATTATTATTATTATTATTATTATTATAACACAAAATTATGGGAAAATATTATAAATAAATAAGGGCGTCACAATTGTGCTCTTTTTGTTGTTTTTGCGTTGCCAGTTAATTTTGGAACTCGTTGATGCGATCAGTGCCATTTTTTGACGTGTTTTGGTTGTCGTTTCTTGTTGGGAAGAATCATGATTGCTCTTTAGGGGTTATGTTTGTGACATCTGTAGTTGAGTTCATGTCGTTAGATTGTTCGCGGTCAGGGCTTTTCATGGGGAGCACAAGTGGGGGAAGGAATCCCTAATCGTTGGAAAGTTTAAGGGAGAATATAATATTTAGATATCCGTGGAGGAACCTAAACCCCCATAAAGGATAATATCCGACAACCCTTAAACCACATTAGTGACTACAACGGAGTAGTATCGATTC
This sequence comes from Calophaca sinica, assembly GCA_037113605.1. Taxonomy (NCBI): domain Eukaryota; kingdom Viridiplantae; phylum Streptophyta; class Magnoliopsida; order Fabales; family Fabaceae; genus Calophaca; species Calophaca sinica. The sequence continues at coordinate 124,966,429 of CM073734.1, forward strand.
GGGTTTAAGGGTCGTGGGCTGTAACATCTTGATTTTCAGAAAATGGTAAATAAACATTATGAATTCTAAATTGAAAGGAGATAGGCCTAAATGTGTTAGAAAAACATTCAAAAAGACTAAAAATACCCCTAAGAAGGATCTGGAAACCCTAGAAATCTAGAGTGGAGGAAATTACACATATGTCCTTAGGTACGGTCGCGACGCGACCGAGATTGAACTGAAATCCATCGTGACGCGATGGAGAGGATTCTTGTACCAATAGGTCGGTGATCACAACCAATGAATGGGTGACACATGTCTCTGTCGCGACATGATGGAGATTTAGCCTATAACCATCGTGACGTGATGGACCTGATCCTCATCTATAAATAGCCTTCACCTTTTCACTTCCAACTCGCCCCAAATCCTCTTCTCTCTCTAGCTTTCTCTCTCTAAGAACTTCTACGGAGTAAGTATGCTCTGTGCTTGCCTCTAATGAGGATCTGGCACATCAGAAAACCCTTAGCAAGTAATCATTGAGATTGAGAATGGGAGTGAGGCTTAGAGGGCCATTAAGGAGCAAGTATGCTCTGCACTTGCCTCAAATGAGGATCTTGTGCATCAGAAAGCCCTTAGTAGGCCATCCTCTGAGAAGGGAGGATGAGATTGGCCTAGTAGATTAGGAAGGAGTGTCCAGAGGTAGGAGTACAAGTAGAGGACACGGCGAGAGAGTAGAGAGTGGTAGCGACTACGACAGCCTTCTAACCAGGTAAGGAGACGATCTACTACTGACATGTTATCAATCCACATACACCAGCAATTACACACACAATTATAATACAATCATAATGTGACATCCTAGTCAATTTTTCTAATATATTAAATATATATTAGTGTATACACAAATAGTGAAAATAATTTTTTATTTTATTTAGCAGGCAGAAGTGTACATTTATACAGTGTGTATAGAGATAGTGACTTGGACTTCCCATCTATTGACTCTGACTCACTGCTGTGGAACACCTGATACCATCTTTTCTCCTGAATCATCTGTTACCTGCTAATATTCGAGAGCAGATACAAAACAAGAAATAGAGCATGAGACTCAGAACACACTATACGCACTATTGAATGAGAAGGTAGGATTTAGAATTCATGCATAATCACGCATCACACATAAGTATAACAGCAAAACAGAACAATGGAATATATGATAGATTAAATCATACATCTCCCAGTAACTTGTTTGGATCATTGCCTAACTACCCTTCCCATACAACCTGCGTATATATGCCTACGTGGCCACACGACTCAATTATGGCAAAAGCAGCCCTACCTTAGCTACTTTGCCTTTATAGATAACAGTGACCTCGATAGACAAGCCAGTTGTCCATCCCCCTATCCCGCTCATCATAACCCTAAGAGTGCATCCCTACTCTTTGATAAGAATGGGTATGGGGGCAGCACTCGGGATCGGTACTATGGATAGTGATACGACAGTACCCCGTAAGGATAACTGAGCTACCCGATGTCCCGACACAATGGCAGCCAAACCACTGGTCACTTAGGAGCCTTGTCTGACCCAGACTATCCCCAAGGATCGACATGTCCTGTACTCAACGTATCGTGCCCACACTCTGGCATCTGGCCTCGTGCACAACTTATGTACACGACGGTGGATTACAACACAACAATGCATATGAAACTTTCCCTCGTAATGTTTCGTTATTCATCATTTCACTTTAATATTACAGGCTCAACCATCATCAACAACACAACTCAGCCTGCGCTCATCAGCTCAACCAATATTAACCTCTTATCTCTTCTTTTATTATGCTTTATCAGTCTCTACTTATCAACTTACTATTATTTCGGCTATTATTAACAACGTATCATAGATAAACAGCTCATCATATGTTCTCACACACACAACATCATTTAGTAACTTGACATAAGAATAACTGCCAACATATACAACACAATTATCAATATACAACATAACATCAATTACCAACCATTAACACATAGGTCAACCAACACATCACTAATATCAACCATCTTTGATCAACAATATGGATCAACCCTAGTGTCGCTTAGGCGACCCACTACAGTCATATTATTAACCAGTATACCATCAATCAATCACACACAACCATAAGCAATCATTTAGAATCAACATCACATCAATCCACATCCATCCATCAATATCAACAAATCATTCCTATGGTTGACAGACCTCTGACAACTGTCCTCAGCTATCACAGGTCACAGCCCCTCTCCTGAGGTGCTGTTGTTATCAACCTCTAGTAGGGCTTAGGTCACCCTACGCCTAGTTATACACTTATTCTAATCCTACAATCTCTGGTGGATAGGGTTCAGATCTCCTTACCTGGTTAGAAGGCTGTCGTAGTTGTTGCCACTCTCTATTCTCTCGCCGTGTCCGCTACTTGTACTCCTACCTCTGGACACTCCTTCCTAATCTACTAGGCCATTCTCATCCTCCCTTATCAGAGGATGGCCTATTAAGGGCTTTCAGATGCACAAGATCCTCATTTGAGGCAAGTGCAGAGCATACTTGCTCCTTAGTGGCCCTCTAAGTCTCACCCCCGTTCTCAATATCAAGAATTACTTGCTAAGGGTTTTCTGATGTGCCAGATCCTCATTAGAGGCAAGCACAGAGCATACTTACTTCTTAGAAGTTCCTAGCGAGAGAAAGCTAAAGAGATAAGAGGATTTGGGGCGAGTTGGAAGTGAAGAGGTGAAGGCTATTTATAGATGAGGAACAGGTCCATCGCGTCGCGATGGTTATAGGCTAAATCTCCATCGCGTTGCGACAGGGACACATGTCACCCATTCATTCGTTGTGATCACTGACTTAATCACCGACCTATTGGTTCCAGAATCCTCTCCATCGCGTCGCGATAGATTTCAGTTCAATCTCGATCGCGTCGCGATCGTACCTAAGGACATATGTGTAATTTCTTTCATTCTAGATGTTTCTAGGGCTTCCAGATCCTTCTTATGGGTATTTTTAGTCTTTTTGAATGTTTTTCTAACACATTTAGGCCTATCTCCTTTCAATTTAGAATTCCTAATGTTTATTTATCATTTTCTGAAAATCGGGATGTTACATGGGCTATTATCCGTAAGGTTGATTATTTGGATATTGAGGTTATATGATAACATGTATGTATGTATGTTTACTATGTTATGTTTTATGATACATGCTTATATCTGTTGATTAGTATGCTCGAATTGTATATGTGTTTACTTGTCATGCTATAACATGCTTTGTATGATAATATGCCGGTATGAAATGACTGTTGTTATCCATTATTATATCACTTGATTGGTATGAATTGAAGCTGGCTATAGATCATTATGCATTCAGAGATGTGATATGTGAGATATCTTGATAGGGTACTAGTGTTCAACTTGTGGGTTGTATGATTGGTGCAACACTCTGCTTGGTAGGGAGTGTCTATATTGATAGTTATTATAGTTGTGTCACTAGGTGATGATCATAGAGTTACTGCGAGATTCATGTGCATGATATTATAACCACTGTCGTATGTTTAGATTGCACACGAGGTCAGAGTACTCAAGTGCGAGTATAAAATATTTGGTACAAGTTAGGTTATTTAGGGATTGATTAGGTCCGACAAGTTCCATAGGGGAGTGACGATTGTCCCATATCGTGTCGTGGCGTCAGAGTTGTCTGATCATCCTGACGGGGTACTGTTGTTCAAGAGTCCTTAGGGAAATATCCTGAGTGCAGACTAAGATATCTCACCCCTAATAGTAATGGAGGATAAGGAACCACTCTTATTGGCCACGATGAGCGAGATATGTTGTTTGGACGACTGACTTATCATTCTTATTTGTCGGGGTTAAGTTGATTGCTTAGTGGGGCATGTCTGTGTGACTTGATGGTGTGGCCACTTTAGACATGTAGTCATATGTGTATGAGTGTGAGAGTTAGACCCTGGTGATAGGTGTAATCAGATTGGTTGACTCGAGAGATGGATGGTGTGCTTGGTGCATGTGCTTCTTATGTGCGAGTGATAGTTATGTATTCTTATGTGCGAGTATAGTTACGTGTTGTATATTTTCACTTTAAATTCTTCCGTATTTTTGTTATATGTGTTGCCGCATATTTTATGATTAAGATTAGTCAATTATGTTTGTCTTTAATGGCGCGATAGGGCAGCTCACATACCACTCCTTTCACAATCCAAAATCACAAATGTCTCCCTTTTTGTTTGCCCATTGTCTGATCTTAAAATGACAACCACACATCTATTTGCTCTCCCGACATCTCATGCCCAAATAATAGATCATAACTTGTGCAAACAAAAAGTAGGCGCCTCTTTTTTTTTTTTTTGTAATTTTTTACACTGAACTACACAAAGAGAATATTTCACAGAGTACATAATACTGGTAAACATAGATAGCTATTGCACACATGCCACGTAATATAACTTGTGCATGCTAATAGGAGACAAATATATCTCAAGAATAATTTCAGTTCGATCTTCCTATCCACGTGGTGGGATGGTAGTTGATAACATTCGGAGGAAGAAGAAAACGTGGTGGTAGTAATAATCCCCGAATGCATCATCATATCTATCTACCCATTCTATAATGATTTGCATAATGTTATAGCTCGAAACAATAAGCTATAGGTACATACTCTACTTTATAGAATGGGGGTAGATAGATATGATGATGCATTCGGGGATTATTACTACCACAACGTTTTCTTCTTCCTCCGAAGGTTATCAATTACCATTCCACCAGAAAAATGTAAACTCAATTGATTTACTAATAGTCATAACTTAAAAAAATTTAATTTATCAACTAAGTATGTTTGTAGTGGTGAATGCATGAGTACAATCTATAAACATGAGCTCTATACTTGGCATGACTATTTTCTCAAACACCATCATGTCAGTTTAGTCCTTTTCTATGCTACTTTTATGGACCACAAACTTGACATGTTAATTTCCAAACTTTAACAATCATCCAAAATATTGTTTCCAGACTCAGATCATTGTGTGATCCGGAAATTAGTTTCCGAATATTTTGAAGACGCAAAAAAGTACCTCAAACAAAAAACATAAATGCAGGTAGATTGTGAAAAACATCTGTCCTTTCTTCAACTTCCAACCACCGGAGATGACGCCAACCACTACGTGGGGGATGGGAGGTGGTGGGGGGGGGGGGAGTGCTGATGGGACTTTTGCACAGAGCAAGGGTGTGGGAGGTAGGTGGAGTGGAGGTATTGGTGAAGGTTGGGGTAGTGTGTTATTTGGAGAGGGCGAGGGGAGTGGAAAAAGTAAAAAGGGGTGCCAATAGCAATTGCCCGGGTAATTTGGTAAAAGGAGAGAGATATTTCTTCTGTTCCCGTAAAACCCAAAACCCTACTTCCGACTGTGTTATATTATCCTCTGCTTCTTCCTTGTCCAAGTTAGTTCCTGACACTGTCATCTCATTTCCCAGACGGATAGTGGCGAAGGTGCAATCGAGGTAGATTTCTCATTTCTCCCTAATCACTATGCTCTCTCTCTCATCTCAGCCCCGTTATTACTTCTCTATTCTCTCTTCTCGTTTTCATTTTTCCTGCTTCCAATAACCGCTACAGCACTCGACTATTATAACCGAATTTGACGGAATTTCAGTGTTCGATAGCCATAATATTTCATTCTTCTCAGCGAAGTTCCATTTGGGATACATTTCAGTGCCTTTTCTGTCGCGATGCATTTCAGTGTCTGCTATGAACTCTAATTAAATTTTGTGCATCTTCCAATCCTTACCGTGTAATTCGTGGTGCAGATGAGAAACACAGAACACTGACGGTTATGGAAGGTTGTTACAGAACACAGAGGGATAAGGGAGAAAACGGAGTGATTGTGCAATCGTGTTTTTCTTCGCGTGATGAGGAAATCCGCTCTCGCGGTGGAAAAAGACAGTACCAAAGAGAGAAGGCTAACGCTCCTTCATCTTCAAGATACGATATGGCTGTGACCGGGAAAGTTAAGAAAAAGCAAAAACGCAAGTGTCTTCAGGAGCTGTTTACACCAGACTACATTGTAAACAACTTGTTACGAAGGGATGGCCCTCCTTTAGGTCGGGAATTTGATTTTGTTCCTTCAGGTGCGTTTCTCACTTGTATTGCTTTATACTACTGAATTCGTCATCCATTTTTTTGCTGTATTAGATGTAGAATCATGGTATTGGTAATAGACGAGGGATAAAATGCACTGTTTGGTGGTAAAGTAACTGATGAGTTGAGATCGGCAGTGGATTCTGTGGTTGTTTTCTTTTTTTATTTGTTAATTTGTATATATCACTAAAACACATGCAGTGGACTATAACTCTTTCTACTACGAACTTTGTATTAGACGAATTAGCTTCAATTTCCCAATTAGCTTCATCTCGTTTTTTGTCTGAAGTTCAGATGGAGGAGAGTAGAATTATTTTAATATTCATTATATTCCTGCATCATACTCGTGCTTAATATTTAATTATTTATGGTAAAATATTAAGTTTAAACTATGTATTTATTATGTTTTGATTACAAATAATATCTAACCTTTTTTTGTGGAAAAAAAATAAAAATAAATTATTTGGGCTCAATTAAAAATTGAGTGGTAAAACTTGGTATTTCATTGCATTTCCTTCCATGGTGCTCTCTGTACCTAGCAAATATACATTAGTTTTTTACTTTTTGCATTTGTCCATTTCTTTTCTTCTAAGTATACCTTTAATTCTCTTATGCAGTTCACTGTTTTATTTTTTATAACTTGCCTTATTTTATCAATTTTGTCTTTGGTTGCTTAGGGCCCAAAAATCACACTTCTGCTTGTCAAAAGGACCAAGGGCCTGCCAAAAGGAGGAAGGTAACTGTTGGTATCCTGTGATTTTTTTTATGTTTCTTTTTACACTCCAGCACAATTGTATAAGGTCCTCTTTTCTCAGGTTTCTAATAGTGCAATTCAAAATCACCCTCATTGTAATATGAAAGCACCTGTGAAAAAACATGGCATTGGCAAAGGTCTGATGACAGTTTGGAGGGCAACAAATCCTGATGCTGGAGACCTTCCAATTAGTTATGGTTTTGCTGACCGAGAAGTTCACCCAATCTCCAATTCTAAAACACAGAAATTGGTCCATGAGAACAACTGGTCACGGAAAACATCAACCACAAAAGTAAGCTATCTAAACCCATGATATCATGTTCACTTTGGTTCCTCGTATAGTACATGTATGGGCATGTAAATTTTGGATAATAATAATAGATTCTGATGTTTTCCCCTGAATAGGGAATGCCAAAAAGTAAAATGCAGAATAGAAGTAAATTACAGGACAGGAGGAAACTTTTCGTGCAAGGAAGAATGGTAATCAAAAAGTCAAATATGCATTGTTGTGTTTTTGTTGGATGGTTTAGCAAGTTTACAACTTGCTCTTATCTGGCAGGGGGAGTTGAACCAATATGTGACTCAGAACCAGTCACCCAAGGAAAAACGTGAACTTGCTTTGGATGGTGAAATGTCTGAGGAGGGAGTTGATCGAATTTCGATGTTAATTGATGACGAAGAGTTAGAGCTAAGAGAGTTGCAAGAAAGAACCAATCTGCCTATTTGTTCTGATCATCTTGCTGCAAGTGGAATGCTTGGCTGCTCACTTTGTCCAGGTAATTTTGGAAGGAACAAGTATTGCCTAGTATTATGTGTTACGTTATAATGATTGTTGGAATGTTCTGATTATTACCAGTTACTGATTGCTTGCGGCTTTTACAGATGTGCTAGTTAAGTTCCCCCCAGACGCTGTCAAGATGAAGAAACCTATACATTTGCAACCTTGGAACTCCTACCCAGAGCTCGCGAAGAAATTATTTAAGGTGCATATTATCAATCTGTTGTGACTTGAAAGATCTGGTTTTTTGAATGCATGCATGTTTGTTGCAATTAGAACAAGGGGCGAATATAATAGGTTATAGTATAAAAGAAATTCTTCCTGATCCTAGCTCAGTGTGGAACAAACCATTGTGGGTTTTTGTTTTAACTTGGATGAATTACTGCTCAAGGTTGGATTTTAATAGTTACCCTGCAGGATTTAATTTGTTATGAGACAGAGAGACGTTCTTTTTAGATTAGCATATTTTATCGTTGTCAAGTTTCGCTTTACTAAAGTTACTATCTTGCTTATTTTTTTATTCATTCGAAACTTTTTTTCAATAGAAAACAACTTTAATTTGACATAGAGCTAACTCTATTTTGGCAGGTTTTCCATTTCATTTATACATATGCTGCAGTTGTTGATATTTGTCCCTTCACTCTTGATGAGTTTGTTCAGGCATTTCATGATAAGGTAATATGTCATCTTTTACTCATGTTTGCATTTTGGAAGCATAGTTGCTTATTTAGTTCTTATTAGAGCGGTATCAAATTGTAAGTAACATCCAAAATGCCTTTCACTTCACTGCATGTGCCTTCCAGGACTCGATGTTACTTGGAAAGATTCATGTGGCCCTTCTCACACTTCTTCTATCTGACATTGAACTGGAGATTTCTAATAGGTCTTGGCCTCATTTAAATAAGTCATGCAACTTTCTTGCGTTGCTTCATTCAGTGAGTTTCCTTACCTTATTAGCAGAGGTTTAGTTTTTGCCTTCTTTTTGTCTATTATATTTATACAGAATGATTAACAATCTAACATTAATCTATTTGGAAGGTTGAAAGTCAAGAATATTCCCTTGACTTTTGGAGAAGATCTCTAAATCCACTTACTTGGATTGAAATACTCCGTCAAGTGCTGGTTGCTGCTGGATTTGGTTCAAAGCAAGGTGCCTTACGAAGAGAGGCCCTTGGCAAGGTATTCCAAACAAGCCCATTTTAGATATGACTTGAGTTGAATATGTTTATACCTTTATGTGTGTGTATTACTGCATTTACATAAGATTGAACACCCTTATTATTATTATTATTATTATTATTATGGTAAAAGCTACCTAATATCATCCTAGACGGAACACATCTGTTTTCTTATTTGTCATCTACTTTAGCAGATTTCCTGGTAAAGTAATATTTTGAATCATATATTTGTGACTGATAGTCACAAAAAAGTTGGTTCCAAAAGAATCAGCAATGTTTAAAGCATATGTCCCTCTGCTATCAATTTTTTCCCATTCTAAAGACAGGGAATGTGTCTCTTTGGTTTAAAAGCAGGCCCCCACCCCCGTGGAAGTACTCTCTTTTATCATTTGCTATCCACTCCATTTTAGTACCTTAATGTAATCTTTGCCAAGAAGTGGTCGAGTTCAATATATTCTGGTCTTAAAGCATTTACTGAGCCTTCCAGATTCCCAAAAAAAAAAAACACTCAATTATCAAAACCACTGTTTTTGCCATCTCAGATTTGCGCTTTTGAACTTTTTCAATTGATATAGATACAATTACAATGTTTCTCTTTGGATTTAATTCCAATACATTGGCAGTGTAAAAAGTTCCACACCATTAATTAAACATTTAGTGCAGCCAGTTTAATGAAACTGTCAACAATTTGGCATTTTTAGTCTACTGCAATGTTATCGATTGCGGATCGCGGACCATAGCGTTTTGTCAAAAATCCGCTACTTTAAGCCGCCATTTCCGCCATAAAGCACCATGGCGCCGCCATCCTTCACAAATTGGTCATAGCGGTTGGCAAAAAATCCGCCACCGCAATCCGCCATGGCCGCTATTTGATAACACTAGTCTACTGTAATGTGAGCCAGTTTGCATGAGAAAATAAAAATGCAGGCACCTATCTATCCAAATTAAATTTGCAGCCATGGATTCAGCAGTAGTTAATCAGTAGGAATGGGAATAAGTAGATTTTCTAATCGGTAATTAATGTGTAAAATTTAAACTTTATTAAATTGATAGATATGCTTGGAGTAGGTTTTGTGCTGTTTATCCTTTGGCTTTTTTTAGGTCTCACTCCTTGTTTTCAGTAAGTGCGTGTTTTGGATTTTAAGGTATAGTCATGTGCCTTTTTTTTATATGTAGGATTTGAATCTTCTTGTAAACTATGGCCTATGCCCTGGCACCCTGAAGGGTGAGTTGTTCAAAATCTTGTCAGAGCGAGGAAACAATGGATGCAAAGTATCTGACCTGGCAAAGTCAATGCAGGTAACTGACTTTTTTTTTTTGAACAATAATATTTCTCTACATATTGATGAATTTCAAGTTTTCAACTCTATTTTGATACTCTGTAGATTGCTCAATTAAATGTTACCAGCACAACAGAGGATCTGGAGTCTTTAATATGTTTCACACTTTCAAGTGATATTACTTTATTTGAAAAGATTTCGTCATCTGCATATCGATTGCGTATGAGCACCGTTACAAAGGACAAAGATGATTTTCAGTCAGATACAGATGACTCTGGGAGTGTTGATGATGAACTTAACGACACTGACACATGTAGCAGTGGTGATGATTTTGAAAATGATTCAGTAAACTCTAACATAAGAAAATTGAAGCGTGCAAACAGTCGTAAAACTAAAAATAATTTGCTGAAAGTATACACTGAAATCGACGAAAGCCATCCAGGAGAAGTCTGGTTGTTAGGACTGATGGAGAGTGAATATTCAGATTTAAACATTGAAGAAAAATTGAATGCATTGGTGGCTCTTACTGATCTGCTTTCATCTGGATCCAGCATCAGGATGAAGGTAAAATACCAAAATTTCAGCAAAGTTTATATTTAGGCCTTGGATTATCTCCCCCCTCTCAAATTGAAGTAAAAATTTCTGGATGATCTTTTTTATAGGATACAGTAAAAGTTACAGCTGATTGTAATTCTAGCATCCAATTACGTGGTTCTGGAGCAAAAATTAAGAGATCAATAGTAATGAAGCCTGGACAATTTTGGAACCCAATTGGTCAAATGCAATGTGTTCAAGAAATGCACTTGAATTCTCATCACAGTCCAGTAGATTCCTCATCATTAATCTCAAAATTCCACAATCATGAGGCGTTCTTTGAGAAGGGAAAAGATTCAACTGATTCACACCCTATTCAATCAGTGTTTTTGGGATCCGATCGTAGGTACAATAGATACTGGCTTTTCTTGGGCCCTTGTAATGCAGATGATCCTGGCCACAGGAGGGTTTACTTCGAATCTTCGGAAGATGGTCACTGGGAGGTGATTGATACTGAAGAGGTAAATTTCTTAGGTTTTCTTATTATGTGTAGCTCTGTTCAAAGATTGAAATTTATTTGCTGGTACATTAAATATTCTAGTTACTTATATGGGAAACATGGAACAGGAAACAACTAAACATGCATATGTTTATAGATCTAGTGTGTCTGTCTTATGCCTTGTTATTTTAGTATCAATAAATCTTTGAATATGGTTAAACCTGTTTGCAGGCCTTGTGTGCCTTGTTGTCAGTTCTGGATGATAGAGGGAAACGAGAGGCTCTTCTTATTGAATCTTTGGAGAGGCGACAAACATCTCTATGCAGATCTATGTCTAGGATTAAGGTTAACAATATTGGAATGGGGTTTATGTCACATTCTGATCAGTCTGAGCTGGATATGGTTACAGAAGACAGTTGTTCTCCCGTATCTGATGTAGACAACCTGAACCTTACTGAGACTGCTAGAGACTCTTTGGCATCAGCTGGGGCTGTGGTAATTCAAGCTGGAAAGAGAGCAGATGAACAAGTGCAAAAATGGATTCGTCTTCAAGAATATGATTCTTGGATTTGGAATTCCTTTTATTTAGATCTCAATGTTGTAAAATATGGCAGAAGGCCTTATCTTGACTCTCTTGCCAGATGTAGGAGTTGTCACGATCTATACTGGAGAGATGAGAGACACTGTAAAATTTGTCATATGACATTTGAGCTTGATTTTGACCTTGAAGAAAGATACGCAATTCACATAGCCACTTGCAGGGAGAAGGAAGACAGCAATACATTTCCAAATCATAAAGTCTTATCATCACAGATTCAATCACTGAAGGCTGCAATTTATGCAATTGAAGTGAGTTGCCATTCATCTGCATCTATTTTCATCATTCACTCATGCTAGCATTGATGTCTTATTTTGTAATACTAGACCACTTTATTAGGGTACAAATGCAAGGTCTGCCAGTGTTTTATCCAGAATGAAATTATGCTTCAATTGGTGGTGGTTTGTCTGGGAAAATTGTTACTTCATTCTTCTTGCCACCTGTTTTTGTTTTGACAGGGTAGTTTTATTTTGGAAAATATGTCAGATAGTTTGCTACTTGATCCAAGATAAGCATGATACCACATTGGTGCTCAAAATATACCCTGTATCCCTATATTTTTATCTTCTCCAAAGTTTTTAAGATTATATAATGAAAACTTGTAATAGTTTACATGTATGTTTCTAAGCATACGAGCAATTTTAAGCATACTCCCGCACTGTGCAGTCTGTTATGCCTGAAGATGCCCTGGTTGGTGCTTGGAGGAAGTCTGCACATAATCTATGGATAAAGAGGCTCAGACGCACCTCAACTTTAGTTGAGCTTTTGCAGGTTTTTTTTTTGTTTTAACTTTATCTTTGATTGAATTTCCTTTAGTGCCTGAATTTTTGTTGCTTTTAATTTCATCTAGTTTCTGTTAAATGTAATTTTTATAGGTTCTTGCTGATTTTGTTGGTGCCATCAATGAGGACTGGTTGTTTCAATGCAAATTTCCGGATGGTGTGGTTGCAGAAATCGTTGCATCTTTTGCAACAATGCCCCATACATCATCTGCTCTTGCTCTGTGGTTGGTGAAGTTAGATGCCATAATTGCTCCTTTCCTGGACAGAGTCCATCCCCAGAAAAAGCAGGGAATCAGTAAGAGTTAAAAACTTTCTACATTATAATTATAACAAGTAATAAATCACTTGGCATGGCATACTTATTCACATAGGCACTTTTTTGCTTATAATTGAGTCCGGAAGGAGTACTTATTTAATGTTTTGTCGTGACAACATTTTCTTTTATTTAAAATCTACCCTGCGCTCCATTTGACCGAATTGACTAACTACATCTATCACTGCTAACAGTTTTTAATTTTTAAAAAAGTGTACAATATGCTTTTTTTGTTGCAGATATTTTAAGTTTTGTGGCCATGTGATATGTATGGTTTCTCTCTTTCAGGTAAGCAAGGTCATCGGTGATAGGCCTACTTAAGTTTATACAGGTAGAAAATACCTGCATATTATTGGACATGAAACGAACGAACTACCCTTCTACTCCTTGACGCCCCGATGGTACTTTTATCTTTACTTGATCAGAGATTGTTTCGCCTTCACTTGGTTCCGAATTTTTAATGACTACTATCCGGCAAAGACAAACTGTGCATTTCAAATCACAGTCCTTTTATCAATTTTTCTCCCCCTTCATTCATGTATATAGGCAATCCTGTTGGTCTCTGTATAGGTTTGGATTAGAAGAATACTGGGTAACTTGAGTTTTTTGTTGCGTAGCCCCACTTGGTTTGTACAAGGCCACCTGTGTTTCTCCGTGGTTTTTGCGGTCTTCTCTTTCGAGAAATCAATTTTGTCCTTGTATCTTGCAGAATAATGTCGCACTGATTGAAGAATAATTGGTATTTAGTATAGAGTTTCAGGATATTTTTTATTAAAGAAAATTTACAGCGGTTTATACACTTGTATTACTTCAAAAAGACCTTAAAATTCAGTAACATTTGTGCCTTTTGGGTTGTTGGATTGCGATGGTTTTTAATGTTCTTCTCACCCCTGAAGATAGAAAAGATAGATAGATAGAAAAGGATAAAAATAATAAATACGATGGATAATAAATTAAAAATGAAGACAGATAAAAAGGGTGCAAAATGTAAAAAGCAATAAAAGTTAAAAAATTATGGTCCCCCCCCTCCCTTTTAGTGAGATCCAACATGATTTTAAACATGGCTTTTTAGAATTCAGCAATATTTTACTTAGAATTAAGTAAAATTTTCATACTGTCTGGTCCCCCAAAAAAATGAAGTACTGTGTGGTCGCACACCGAGAGCATGTTCAGGCATCACTAATTACAAATTTAAATGGATTTTTTTGTCTTTAAAAATTTAAAAAACAAAAAGTAGTTTTTTAAAAATTTTAAAAAACAGCTTTTTGTTTTAAAAGGAAAAGTAGTTTAAAAATTCTATTTTTTAAAATTTTTTTTTAATCCACTGCGCAGTTAGATTAATCTATCGATTGGGCTGAGACCAAAATTGATTTTTTGAGACCAAAATCTATCGGTTGGGCATGCATTAGTTTTGTAGAAGGATTGAGACATAGGTTTTAGGAGAGAATCTAAATACCCAAGTCCCTATAATTTCCACAGTCCCAAGGAAGGTTGAGACCAAAAATATGACAACTTTTCTCTAACAAATGATTCAGTCAAACTTGATACATAAGGTCAATCAATGTTTAATGTCCCAGTCCCCAAGGTGTAGCTCAAGCGGTTGAGCTGAGACATTTGAAGGAGTTAGAGAAAGGAGGTCCAAGGTGCAAATCCTGGCTACTAACGTAACTTACTAACAACTAATATTTGTCAATCCAAAAAAAAAAAAGTCTGATGCGCCAAGTTTTTTTTTTTTTAAACCAGTTTAGTGCACCAAACGATTACTCATCATTTAGCTTAGTCAAATATATTACCCATACCATAAAATATTAAGCAATCTATAGTAAGACCTTAATAAGAAACGAGTAAAAAAAAATTTCAATGGCTGGAAACTTTTATGATCAACTGATTAAATGCAATGCTCAGAATTTGGAATTGAGCGTGAACGAATTTTACCTGGTAGTAGTAGTACACCTGAACTCGAACTTCTACGTTGAAAATATTTTTTCCGCTCATTATCTATATGCACTGAGATTCAACGTTTAAAGGTTTTCTTATCTTCCAGCATACTACTACAGAGAAAGGCATCTGTAACTGTAAGCAACTCCAGTTTTAATCCACAAAATATTAGGCGAATACGAATAAATTAATGGTTGGTTGGTAAATGCCATTGCCAAGTATTCTTGACATTGCAAGCTTTATGCCGAAACATTCGATGGACGCTGAGCATGACTTCACTAAACTAATAGTAATTAACACCACATTATATTCCTACGGTCAGTAACTGGCTAACTGCTATTCTTGGCGTAGAAAAAGTACAAAATACTGAGTGCACAGAAACATGCCAACATGTAGTTTATAATTGAATTGCAATTGTATCCAGATTACATAATTATAATATTCAAATACATCTTCCCGTAATGAAACAATCAATTTTCAAAACCCATCCTTGCAGAAGAATGTTCCATAAGATACAACTACTGAACACTAGCCCAGCGCAGTACTGTCATCTGGATCAAGAACTCCAATATCAAACCAGAATGATGATATCTTATCATTAGTATCTTCAAAGAAAGTTTTGACCATCATCCCATCTAATTATATACTGTCTTTTTCCAATTATGATCTTGAAAGGGATACTCATTCACAAAAACTCATGCAAATATTGACAGCGTGAAGCTGAATTCGAACCGAAACAAGCCCAGCAATTTCACAACAAAGTCAGAAAGGGCACCAATACTAGCTGTATTAAGTTAAAGCAGAGACTGTTTCATATCCATCTGCCTCAATTGCTTCTACCATAGATATGTCGCCTGTCCTTGCAATTTTGCCTTTGTCCTGATATTTTTTAAAATGAAAAAGAAAGGTTCATTCATGTCATTTCGCAGTATAGACATTGCATTCAATTTTTCATACACTGTCTATAACTAGGATCAGGATCCTCTCATGCGTCATTTCAACATGACCATATCATGTGATTGCATCTCAACCATGTATAACAATGGTGTAGAATTAAAATTGCAAGTTAGTGGGTAGTTATCTGAATTCTGAAACCATACAATGGCCTCGTTTTAAAAAAAAAATAAAAAAATATATGGTTAAGATGTATTCACATAATATGGTCATATTAAAATAACATATGAGAGGATCCTGATCCCGATCCCGATAACTGCTTTCCAAATAAGATAAACAATAATGGGTTAATACCCCTTTTGATCCCTGTAATTTGAGCGAAATTCGGTTTTAGTCCCTGCAATTTTTTGTTTCGATTTAATCCCTGTAATTTAAGATTCTTCCACTTTTAGTCCCTGCCGTTAAATCCCTATTAAAAACGTTGAGTTTTTCTTCCACTTTTTGTCCCTATAAATTTAAGATTCTTCCACTTTTAGTCCCTGTAATTTAATAGGGATTTGACGGCAGGAACTAAAAGTGGAAGAATCTTAAATTACAGGGACTAAAACCGAATTTTGCTCAAATTACAGGGACCAAAAGGGGTATTAACTCAACAATAATTTACCAGAAGGCTAATAAATGACCATATAGTATATGCATAAATGGCTTATAAATAAAAAGTATATGCATGAATGGATATCAGGAAATTAGCAGCAATATGAAAAACACTAAATGGGTCAACTTGATCACAAAGATATATGTTTCATTATAAAGCTACCTTTTTTATCCAAAAAAAAAAAAAAAAAACTAAACTTAGCTAGCAGATAATCTATGGGTCCCAATTCTGTTACAAGTTGCCGATTCAGCATCTAAACCTTTAAGTTACAAATAATTCAGAAACAGATATTGGATGACCATGAAGTGTGTGTGTGGGTGTGGGTGTTATGTGATGGGGAACGGCCACTACCATGAATGAACATGCAGTAAATTGAAAATTATACGCAGCAATCTTGAAAATTATGTGACACCATCAAAAGTCTGAGACTAAAACATTATCCTTTGAGGCATTGGGAAACTAACATATCTGAGAAATCAACTACTTTCTTTAGGAAATATACTGCTTCAGGTTCCTCCTCCAATCGAATATTTCAGATTCAGTCTGCTCATGTCTACATGTTCTTCTCTAAACCTTTTTTCCCCAACTTGTAAACTCAATATTTAACAACATGCTCCTAACTACCAAAATCTCCCAACCAAATTTTCTTCATAGTATCCCATTGATCTATCATCTGAAAGAGATGGAAGAGATCTAAAATTGGAGAAAGAATGCAACAAGACTAGAATAGCATTTAGCATTCTAACTTCAATTATTAAATCTCATGTGTCATACAATTATGATTGCGAAATTCCTTTTAGGATTATGCCACAACATCAAAAGAAAATTAAAATTAGATAGGCAGAAATTGTAAATCAGAACCTTCCCATAAAATGCAAATATATACCTCTAATAGTTATTCAACAAACTACAGAAGCATCTTCCAAAAAAATTACTTTTTCAATTTAATCACAAATATCTGCTCAAACCTTTGCTAGAACTGAGTACATTCACACAAATGTAAAGCAGGGTCAACTCCTAAAAACTAAACACCTAATCCGCATTTTCCTACAAACTTAATGAGTGGAAAACTATTCGCTCTCTGTTCACTTCACCCAAAAAAGTCTAAAACTGACTGAACCATTCCCTTCAAGTCCAAACTTGCAATAATATTGAAGAAGAGTTGTAACTTACCATAACATGGACATGGGTAGGATTCAAAAGATCAAGAATTCGTCGATAATGAGTTATCATTAACAAAGAATTCTCCGGGGTCAGAATCCTACTGACTGCACTGGCTACATCCCTGAGCGCATCAACATCCAATCCCGAATCAATTTCATCCAGAATAGCCAAGTCTGCCCCCAAAACCTGAACATGGAGAAAGAATATTAAAGTAAAAAACAAAACAAAAAAGTTAAAACACAACAAATATAATAAAACCAAAACAAAGTCTAACGATACCGCAAGCTGCAAAATTTCATTGCGTTTGCGTTCCCCACCACTAAACCCTTCATTAACATTCCTATTGAGAAAATCAGGCTTCATGTTAACAAGTTGAAGCTTCTCCATCAGGTAAGAAAAACACTGCAAAATAGAATTAGCAGCTTATAGAAATGAGAAATAAGGGCAAAATTCAAGGTTTTAAAAAAAAAATCCGCGACCGCAATCATAACCATATCATAGTTTTTAATGTCTCCTCAACTGCAGTTGCCCCAATCGCAATGCAACTGCAATTGAGGAGACAATTACAGTATTTGACCACGATTCTTCACAATGTCAACAATCGCGACGCAACTATGGCCGCAATTTAAAATATTCGGCAATAATTAAGAATAAATAAATGGATGAAAGGGTGACCTCAAGGGGTCCAAGTTCAGGAAGGCCAAGTTTTTTTCTTCGAGCATTGTAAGCCATGACGAGAAACTGATCATTAGAAACGCCGGGGATTTCAATAGGTGATTGGAAACTCATGAAAAGACCAGCAAGGGACCTTTCCTCCGGTACCATTTCAAGCAAATTCTCCCCTTTGAAAACGACGCTACCTCCTGTGACTTCATAATCGGGATGACCAACCAGAACCTTTGCAAAAGTGCTTTTTCCAGAACCGTTTTTTCCCATGATGGCGTGAACCTCTCCTCGGTTCACGGTTAGGTTAACGCCGCGGAGAATCTCCAAATTCGATTCGAGGATTTTCGCCCTCAGATCATTGACTTGGAGTAAAGGACTCTCGCTGCTCGCCGCCACGCAAGTGAAATTGGGTGATGATCGGAGAGTGTTGGTTTTGGAAGAACAACAACGGAATGGAAATGGAAGTGACACTGATACTGATACTGATGATACCGCCATATCACTCGCTCCACCTCCGCAGAACGGATAAAACTACTTCGCTTCTTTTTTTTTTTCTGTGTAGTATTTGCTTTCGCTGAAATGTGTTTTATTATGAAACTAAAACCCACGAAATCTATACGAATGACGTGGAGCCTGATTTCGGTTCGGTGCTGCACTATTTTTGTTTCCTTTTTTTGGGTTTAAAATACTATTTTATTTTATTCTTTTAATTAATTCGTGCCGTTCGTGATTCCATTTTGTTGTTGTTGTAACATATAGCATTACTCGCGAAGTACTTAGCTGGAATATAAGGGGTGCCGTTAGCAGGGAGGGTAGGAGATATACTCGTGTTCTTATTAGAAAGCATAAACCCACCTTGGTTGCCATCATAGAAACTCATTGTCCTTTTTCCAGCGCATCTTCTTTTTGGGACCAACTTGGGTACGATGTATATGCTATCTCTGAAGCCAATGGCCACTCGGGAGGTATCTAGTTGTTGAAGAGTAAGGGTTGTAATTATACTATCAATGTGGTGGACATCTACTTTCAAGCCATCACTATTTCTTTGACCCACGCCGGTTGCACTTGGTTTTTATCAGCTATTTATGCTAGCCCCACTTTGAGTAATAGATACCTTCTTTGGGAGTACCTTAGATCTCTGAGACATCATCTGCTAGGTCATTGGCTGCTCATGGGGGACTTCAACGAAATCCTTCTCCCTTTCGAAGTTAGAGGAGGTGACTTCCCTGTTGATCGAGCTGCTAAGTTCTCTGAGTTTATGGATGATTGTAGACTCATTGATCTTGGCGCCACTGGGAGTGTGTTTACTTGGCATCGAAAGGAGGCTGGTTATCAAACCAAGTCGAAGAGACTTGACAGAGCACTGGGAGACTGTGAGTGGCGTACACTATTTCCTCAGGCCTATGTTGAAAACCTCATCCGCTCGCATTCTGATCATAGACCTGTCCTTCTCAGAAGCAAGGGGTTTGTACCTGATAGAAACACTAGACCTTTCCGATTCCAAGCTGCATGCACTACAAAAATTATGCCTATTTCCTACAACATTTTTCCTAGGGCTACTGGCTCTAGGAAATTTCCTAGAGGAAAACGTGTAGGAAAATACCCATATAGGTATTACATACAGCCATTTACAAAAACCCCGTGGGAAGTTATTGAAATTTTTGTTAAATTTTTTTTTTTGGCGTTTCCTAGGGGCAGGCCGTGGATTTTGCTCAGACCCATTTTTTTTTAAATTAAAATGGCCAAAACCGAGGGACTAGCCCTCGGGACATGGTTTAAAAGATAAAATAAAAATAAAACCTAAAACACACACACTGAACAAACACTAGCACACGTCGAAGCTAGAGAAAAAAGGGGGCAAGACTAGCACACGCCACACCAGAAGCGAAGAATGGGCAAGAGGGAGAGAGATCGGGGAAGGACGATGAGATGCAGTCACCGCACTAGTCACGAAGCGTGAGAGAACAACACGATGAGATGTAGCTTTGCTCGCATGGACGATGAGGTCCTCTGTCGCAACGGCGTCGCCATCCCCCTCTCCTCCGATCCCTTTTTCTTCTACTCTATCTCTCTTCACAGATCTATCTCAATGGAAACTCAACAGATCTATCTCTAGTGAGCACCTAGAAGGAAGCGCCTATCACAACATATCTATCTCTCTCTCCACCATCAACACCACCATCCCCATGTTAGATCCGCTAAAATGAAGCGTCATAGGGTGCCTTCAGTGGCGCGATCAAAAGAAAATGCGAAGCCGTTTCCTGGAAGCCCCACGGTCCTGAAGATCCACTGGGTTGCTGGAGCGTGTTTGTGAATCTCAGATCGTGATCTTCTTCTACTTCCCCATTTTGGCTTTTCTCTGTTTTATTTTTTTTGATTTGTTTGTTTGTTACTTGGGTTCTTATTGGATTGTAATATCGGTTGTTGTTGATGTTCTCTCTATTAGGGTTCTTGATGTGATTTTTAGATTTTGAAGCACTTGAAATTCATGTTAAAAACACTTTTCTGGTGTTAGTTTTGATGATGGATTTTGTTCCTGTTATACTTTTCGTTTTCTTTACCCTAAATCGTTCTGAGTTTGGGTTGTTGCTATTTTTTAATTTTAATTTCTTCTTCTGCGTTTGTTTCTTCTTATGCGTTTGTAATTTTAAGTTGGTTCCTCTGCGTTTGTTTCTATGAAAATGCAACAATATGCCACTAATTGTATGTAATGCTTATTTCTTTTGTTATTAGACCAATTGAGGCTAAGGAGGACTTGTAATGGGTGTTGATGCTGCTAGTTGTTTGCTAATTAAAAAAAAAAAGACAAGGGCAGAAGGCTGACAAATTTTTTTTATTAAATTCTTGGCATTTTCCAGGGCCTGGCCCTAGAAAATTTCCTAGGGCTCTGAGCCCTCGAAAATGCACACAAATTTCCTATTATCAAGCCCTAAGAAACAGTTTCCGAGGAGCGATTTTCCTACCACCGAGTGGCCCTCGGAAATTTGACCATTTTCTACCGTTTTGGCCATTTCCTAAGGTTTTTGGCCCTAGGAAATGGCAAGTTTTCTTGTAGTGATGGCTGACCCATGATGCCTTTCCCTCAGTTGTGACTAACGCGTGGGCAAAAGGACATCACCAGGTCCCATCCAGTCTAGAACAAGTCCGCATTGATGCCTTGGAATTCAATGAAGAGGTCTTTGGTAACATATTTCAAAAGAAGAGAGACTTGGAGAGCCTATTGAGGTATGTTCAGAGACATTTGGAAAAAGTAGACTCAGTTAGCCTGAACCTCAGAGAAAGGGAGCTACAACGAGAGTATAATGATGTTTTGAAGCAGGAGGAGCTCCTATG
Source organism: Calophaca sinica (assembly GCA_037113605.1). NCBI lineage: Eukaryota > Viridiplantae > Streptophyta > Magnoliopsida > Fabales > Fabaceae > Calophaca > Calophaca sinica. Next base: position 124,987,940 of record CM073734.1, read on the forward strand.
GTTCCAGAAATCTAGGGAACGATGGGTGAAGCTAGGAGAACGCAATAATAAATTCTTCTACACTCAGGCTGTCATACGACGCAGAAGAAACAAGATCCAGGGCCTCTTCCTCAATAACGGTGAGTGGTGCACTGAGAGTGATCAGCTCCAATCTGAAGCCATTAACTTCTATCAGGATTTGTTCAGAGGACCCAACCACTACTCCTTTTAGTCTTCGGCTCGGCCTCTTGCCCAGACTTACAGATGAAGGCCGTGACTCCTTGGGTGCCCCAGTGTTACAATCTGAAGTGAGAAGTGTTGTGTTTGCTATGAAATCTTACAAAGCACTGGGGCCAGATGGATTCCAACCTGTCTTTTTCAAGCACTTTTGGGAGACATCCATGATGTTTCGGTCCATAGGCAGCAAGCCTTCATAAAAATACTGGATGAGCAGCTATTCAAAAATCTGATGGTGAGGGCAGCTTGCACACAACTTTTTGAATCTCTCCCAGTATTCGTGCAAAGATTCATTCGCAATCTGCTTGATGCCACATATTTCCTTTCTGATCGAAGCAGCTCTAGAGGCAGGGAAGAATTTCTCCAGAAACAACTTCTTCAATTCATTCCAGCTTGTCACAGAACCTGGTTGAAGGTAGTACAACCAGTCCTTGGCAGTGTCTTGCAATGAGAATGGGAAAGCCCTCCGCTTGATGTGGCCTTCTGGGACACCTTGAGGTTTCATGGTGGAGCATACAATATGGAACTCCTTAAGATGTTTGTGAGGATCTTCACCTGCTAGACCATGAAACTTAGGAAGCAAATGTATTAAGCCAGATTTAAGCTCAAAAGGCACCTCAACATCAGGGTATTCAATGCATAAATCATTATAAGTGACATCAGGTGCAGCAAGTTCCCTTAATGTTCTAGCAGCCATTGTATCAGAATCAAAATCAGAATCAAAATTAAAATCAAAGAGAGTATGACTAAATAAGCTATAACTATCACTATCACTATCACCTATATGATCACTACCTATGTTATTACTAGTCATGCATCATAAACTAACAAATCAAAAAATACCAACAACGTCCTAGTTGCTAAAACACTAAAGAAATCGAGAAACCCTATCAAATAAAATCTAAAAACAGCACCAAAAATATCTAAAAATCAAATAAAGATTACGCTAATTTTTTTGGATTTTTTTGAAAAAACGAAAAAATAAAAAAAATAAAAAAGTGGTCTAAACGATGGAATTTCGGATTTTTAGCCTCTGCTCCTATATCAATATTGATATGAGACCTCAGAACCTTGATTTTTTCCAGATTTTCTGGCCAAATTTCGGAGCAATCCGAGCAAGTTGATCGAAAGCCGATTTTTTTACTAATCAATGCAAAATCCGATGTTAAGACCTGAAACACAACCAAAAACACAAAACCAATTGTTAGAGACGTTAGTAGGGTCCATGAATTGGCAACTATTGATCAGAGATCCCCAGCAACGGCACCAATTTGATCCGCTGTCGCGCACGGGTCAAAATAAATAAAACAAGAATGTAGTAACAAGACATTTAACTTTGGTCGTCTCACAAGGATCTCTAATTAACAATAACCAATAACAAGAACACGCAAAGAAATAAAATTGGGGGGATTTTGATTCAAGAAACAGGTTATAAAATATGTAAATATCAATATATAAAAACGACTAATCCACTGGTTCAAGGTAATTAATATTTGGATCTATCACGGGTTTCAAATGATTGTTCTATTTTGTGATTCTATTCTTGTTTGAACATAAAATTAACCAATCAAGTGTCAATTAATTCTATAAGAATTCCTACTGGATTAAGCATCACAGAATTCGACTAATTATGAACAAGAAACAAGTGTCACAAGAACACAATTAATCTAATAACTGAATTTAATCAAACCTATAACTAAGCGTTGTAGATTCTTCTTAATCCCTACTCGCAGCATATTAAAACAAGCGTTTAACATGCTTTGAATAGATCAAATCGAATTGTATAATAAGAATAGAAGGCAAAAACGAGATTTGGGTGATTAAGCATCAACACAAATAAAGCGTAATTGCTAACAATGATCAAAGGAGACAATGGATTAAAAAGAAAAAGAATTAGAATCAGAAATCGAAATTAATAATAAAATCCAAACCTCAAGATCCTTATAAAAACTCTCTAATCAGTGAATTAATCTATGATCTTAGCCTTCCATGGAAGGATTAACAGAAACGAAATTAAGAAGGGAGAAGGAGAAAAGATTGCTAAAACTCAAAAACGGCAAAATATTCAAAAGTAATCAAAAGGTAAATCCTAAGACTTTAAAAATCCTATTTATAATGTCTCTTTAGGTTAACCTAGGTAACCTAAAGTTTATGACCAAAGAGAAGGGCCCAAAAGAGATTAATTAGCCCAATAACAACTAATCACATGAGTAATTGATCCAAAACTCACAGTGAACCTCGCCTGCAGCAGTAATTCGCATTTTATACCTTCAAAACGTCAAAACTGGACTTTGATGCCAACATAAGAGTTGTAGCTCTGCTTCTTAGCTTTCAAACGCCACAAAGATCACTAAAATCGGACAAGTATAGCTCAAGTTATGGCCTGCAGAAGGAACATAGGTCATGATGTAATCAAAATCCGAAAATTAGCAATTAAATTCATTAAAGCCTAATTAAGATTCAAAGATGTGAAACCATGTTAAAAAGTAGTTGTTGGACAAATCACGCATTTAAGAACAACAAGTGCAATGCTATAAAAGATGCATTAAAATGCATTGATCAATGCTATTGCAGAAACATTGATAGTGCTCATCCCTAAGGAGGACGACCCTACTAATTTACAAAAATTCCGGCCAATAAGTCTCTATAATGTTATCTATAAAGTTATCACCAAAGTTGTTGTTAGCCTGCTCCGCCCGTTCCTGGATGACCCGATTAGCCCTCTACAAAGTAGCTTCATTCCTAAGAGAGGTACCTCAGACAATGCGATTTTGGCGCAAGAGGTTGTCCATTACATGCACCGATCAAAATCTAAGAAAGGTACCATAGCCTTTAAAATTGACTTAGAAAAAGCATATGATAGGTTAAATTGAAATTTTCTTGAGCTAACCTTGCAGGATTTTGGCTTCCCTACGCCAATCATTAATCTCATTATGAGTTGTGTGCGTGCAAGTAACCTGGCCTTTCTTTGGAATGGGGCAAAAACGGAGTCCTTCAAGCCTTCTAGAGGGATTCGATAAGGGGATCCTCTATCACCTTACCTTTTTGTCCTGTGTATGGAGAAATCAGCATTGAGCGTACAACAGAAAGTCAACCTGGGTATCTGGAAGCCTATCCAGGTCTCCAGAGGAGGCCCGGGTCTCTCTCATCTTCTATTTGTAGATGACGTGCTCCTCTTTTGTGAAGCTACTACTCTGCAGGTCAGAGTGGTGATGGACACTTTGGAGGATTTTTGCCAAGCTTCTGGCTTGAAAGTTAATGTTACCAAGTCTAAAGCCATGTGCTCTAGAATGGTGCCTGAAGCAATGAAAAGAACCCTCAGAGAGACATCCAATATCAGATTTGCTGCCAACCTCGGCAATTATTTGGGATTCCCTCTTCTCCAAGGGAGAGCCACCAAACAAAGCTACGAAGGTATCATTGAGAAGATGCATAGGAGACTTACTGGTTCAAAAGGGAAGCTCCTCAATAAAGCAGGTAGAGCTTGTCTTGCTAAGTCAGTGACTACGGCGATTCCGGTGTACACCATGCAGACGCACTACCTGCCTCAAAGTATCTGTGACAGGCTGGATAGAATCACTAAAAGCTTTATATGGGGCCGTGATGGCCAAACTAGAATGTGGAATCTTGTGAAGTGGAAACGGTGACCACTCCCAAAAAATTTGGCGGTTAGCAATTTGAGAGTCCGGGCTCACCAACATTGCACTCATCGATAAAATTATTTGGAGCCTCCTGAATGATTCTAATAAACCGTGGGTTCAGGTCCTTTCGCATAAATACCTGAATGGTGGTTCTATTTGGGGTGCAAAGATGGGTGCCAACCCCCCCCCCCATTACGTGGAGGGCGATCACTAAGGTACTGGAGGCTCTTAAACCTGGCTTCAGGTTCTGGATTGGCAATGGAGAATCATTATTATGGTATTCTGATTGGCTAGGGGTTGGTAGGGCTTTGTCAATATTACTGATTCTCAACTACGCCTGCGTGATGTGAGTGAGGCTGGTCAGTGGAATTTTAGCAGCCTTATGACGATGGTGCCACTATATTTGATGCATGTATTTACCAAAAATCCCCTACTAGCTAACTTGAACGCATCAGTTCCTGATAAATGGGCTTGGGAATGCTCAAAAACTGGGATTTATACCAGCAAATCAGCATATCATTGGCTGTTAGAAGCTCGAAGGGATTGGGATCCAGGTGTTTGCTGGAATTGGATCTGGAAGCTAGGGGTTCCGGCTAAAATGCAGCACTTCTTATGGATGTGCATGCAGAATGCTAACCAGTTAACAAGTTGCGGCATACCTGAAACATGACACCTTCACCTAATTGCCAAAGGTGCTCCTCTAATGAAGAAGACATCATCCATTGCCTTAGAGATTGCTTGCACTCAAAGGAAGTTTGGATTAGACTCAATTTGCTCTCGGCCAATGGTTTTTGTGTGCACCAAAATGTTTCTAATTGGATCTTGTCTCAGGTTGATGGGAGCCATGCTATTTTGTTTATTACAGGCCTTTGCTGAGTGTGGAGGTAGAGAAATAACATGATTTTTGGAGAGGACTGCTAGGAGATTAACAAAGTCATCCGCAACATTTATATGTCCCATGATGAGTATGTTATTCACTTTCCTACTAGGCATGTTGCTGCTAGTGCAGCAAGGCTTATTGCCCCTTGGCGTGCTCCCTCTGTGGGCTCAGTCAAGGTGAATGTTAATGGCAGCTACTTGGCAACTTCAGGTCTTATTGGATCGGGAGGGCTTCTAAGAGATGCGAAAGGGGACTGGATTAAGGCTTCACTTCTAATGATGGCCGGGGTGATGTCCTATGCGAAAGGGAACTGGATTAAAAGCTTCACTTCTAATGATGGTCGGGGTGATGTCCTACTGGATGAGCTCAAGGCCATTCTCCATGGGTTAAGCATGACAATGAATCTACGCTTCCGTGGCTCGGCCATTCTCCATGGGTTAAGCATGATAATGAATCTAGGCTTCCGTGGCTTCCTTTGTGAGTCGGATTCCTCAAATGCTATTCAGCTGATTAATGCTCGTGACACCCACATTTTTCATGAGTATGCAGAGGTTCTTCTTCAAATAAGGACCTTACTTGATCAAGACCCTGACATTTCCATTAGACAAGTGCTTAGAGAAGCGAATAAGTGTGCAGACTTTTTGGCTAAGGAGGGTGCTCACTCCTCTTATTATTATGTGCTCTGGGATTCTCCCCTTGGTGGCTTGGCCTCCCTGTTGCTACTGGATGCTCTAAGCATTTAGTTTCCTTTGTTTTTCTTTGTTTCTTTTGTTTTTCCTTCCTTCACCAAAAAAAAAACCTAGTAATCCACTCAATATCCACTCAATAAAATAGGAATTTAATTTTGGGCGGCTTTTAAAGCATAAAAAGGGTACGATGGTAAAAGATTATGTTAATAATTTTATAATTAATTTTAAGAGAAAACTTAGCTGAAGTTCTTTAGGTCGAATTGGTCATGTTCTTCTCAGAAAATGGACTAATTTTTTATTTTTTTTTAGTTTAGGGATCTATTTAGAAATTCTCAAATAATTCAGAGGCCTACATGGTAATTAAATCTTTAAAAAAGTACCTTATCCATCAAAATGAATTTGTTTGATCAAGCATCAATTATATTTTGAATTTTATGAAATTTTGTTCACTTAGTCTAATTAATAAAAAATATATATTCTCAATACCAAAAATAATTTTATTATTGGATTAATTAAATTAGTATTTTACAAAATATTATCAAATATGATAATATTAAGAAAATTTATTCATTGAGTAAGTGAATCACTGCCTTGTTGTATTACATTTTCCAGATACTATCTTTTTCTTTCCAAATTTCAATACAAATTGAATCACTACATAGTAATCAACAGGTGCAGGTGGTGAGATGGTGATAGATACTCTATATGACTTTTGCAATGCCTCGAGGCTTAAGGGCAACCTTTCCAAGTCTAAAGTTATGCGCTCTATAATGGTTTCTGGGGATGGGAAGCAAGCTCTTAAGAATATTTTTTCTATTCATGTCCCCCTCTGTAAGCGCTTGTGGAAGACACCCTGCATTGCCTTCGATATTGCCTGCGTTCTCCTGAGGTTTGGCTCAAGTTAGGCTTTCTTGCTCATGTTGGGTTCATTACGCAATATGATGTGTCTACATGTATCTGAAATATCCCGTGGAAGAGCTTCTGCTATGTTTTTGCTCGACATCTGGTGGATATGGTTGTGAAGAAATAATATGGTGTTTAGTGACCTTCCATGTGAGGTTACTAATGTTGTTCGAAAGGATCAGTTGTCACACGATGATTTTGTGACACACTTCCCTCCCAAGAATAGCTCTTCTCAAGCCAAGAGGTTAATGGCTTGCTGGATACCATCGCCAACTGGAGTTGTTAAGATGAATACCAATGGTAGAGTCCCAAGTAGGTAGCTTGGTTAGTGAGCTAAGGGACGCTGAAGGAGTGCAAGCTGGAGGTCCCAAGTTCAAACACATGAAACTAATAATTCTAACAATTATTATTGTGGATAAGAATCCCACCTAGGATATTTCGGTTTCTATGTGTTTGATTTGAATGTAATTTAAATGTTAATAGATAGGACTGAGGAATAGATTAAGGTTGTTATATAGGAGAGATATTAGCTAACATTTCAAATGTTTGTTATTCAACTCACTTGTATATATACGTGAGTCTTTGTATATTTTTTTTTTGAATCAATGAAAACACGGTCTTCCCAAATCGATTATGGACCAGAGCAGGAGAATGACGATCTAAAGGGAAACAAACCGGAGAAGAAAAATAGTGCCTTCGGTAGTGATAAAAATTCACCGACTCCAAGTTTACCCTACTACCTGGGTTCATCTGATAATCCAGGCACACCGTTGGTCACAACTACGCTCAAGGGCGATAACTATCGTACATGGGCTCGCTCAATGAAGACAGCACTGCGGGCCAAGACAAAACTTGGTTTTATTGATGGCATAATCAAGAAACCAGGAGCAAAGACAGAAGATTTTATCTACTGGAAGAAAGCGGACTCCATGTATATGGCTTGGATTATGAATGCCACGGATCCAAGCCTGCACAACAGTATCTCACATGCAACAAATGCAAGAAATATTTGGCTCGATTTGGAGGAACGTTTTGCCCAAGCAAATACACCAAGAGTACACCAATTATGCCGAAGCTTATGCTTGTTACAAAAAGAAGAGGACATGAGTGTAACAGATTTTTACACCAAATTCAAGGGGTTGCTTGAGGAACTCAGTGAACTCTAGCCATTACCAGAATGTACCTGTGGCGCCTCAAAGGAACTGATGCAAAGAGAAGAAGAGCAGAAAGTGCACCTCTTCCTCAGAGGCCTTGATGCTATGTTTGGATAGTGGAAGGAAAGAATGTTGAAGGAATGAATGTTAAAGGAATGATAGTGAGTAGAAAGTGAGTAGAAAGAGAGATGATTTTTTGGTTGTTTGATTGAAGTGAAAGTGGAGTAGAAAGTGAGAGGAAAAAAGATGTATATTTAGTAAATTACATAAATATCCTTATACAAAAAAGATGCATTTATTTATTGTATTATTATATTAATATATATAAATATATTTATTTATTTATTTATTCTGAAAAACAAATTAATTAATTGACCAAAAAATGAACACGTACTCAATACCCATTATTAATAATTTAATATATATGTTACAAAATGAAGGGCATTTTTGTCGTTTCCGAAATGGGCTAGCTGTTCTGCAACTTTCTTCGCAAAATGGGAGGGAAGCTTTTTGGGCAAGGGGCCCACAAAAAACACAACTTTCCTTCCTCTCTGACATGGTTCCAAACCAGCGACTGATTTTTGAAATTCGAGTTTCTGTCGTTGATCCAATCTTTCCTCTCTCATTTCGCGATTCCAAACACAGCGTGAGAGTGAACAGTTGGGGCATGTCAAGGCAACAATCTCGAACACAGAGCCACCACCTCCTCTTAGAAGGGTCTTCAATCAGATCATAAGAGAAGAGGGGCGTGCCACAACATAGAACGAGAGAAACAACACCAAGACTGAAGCAGGGGGAGCTTTCCATGCCTCCTAGAAGCAAAAGGGTCAAGATGGGACCAGGCCAAAGTGTGAGCAGTACGGGAAAATTGGGCACACCAAAGCAAAGTGTTTTGAAATTATTGGCTACCCTTCTCACTGGGATACCCAATGCACACAGAAAAGAACCAGGCCACAAGGAAACCATGTAGCAGCTCACGTGGTACACACAGAAGAGGAGCAGAATGTGGAAGAGAAGAAGGGAGCATTCAAGGCCCAAGCAATGCATGGGATGCGACTGTGTTCATCCACAAATGACAACATGGCTGGTAAAGAAAGGACTCAATGGATCCTAGATAGTGGTGCATCACACCATATGACACCATTACTCTTTATTTTAAAGGAAGTCCAAAAACTAGAACATCATTTTTACATCACTGTGCCCACATGAAACAATGTCTTGGTGGACGGAGTAGGAGATGTTCAGCTTGATAATTTCATTAAGCTGAAAAATGTGTTGCACGTGCCAGATTTTAGCTGCAACCTTATTTCTATTCATAAGCTGACCCACGATTTAAATTGCTTAGTGACTTATCATTCTAATTATTGTGTGATACAAGACCGTACCTTGAAGAGGACGATTGGATCAGGTGACATGCGAGGTGAGGTCTATGTCTTCAAAGGAGAGCTACAAGGACATTGTCATGCTGCTGCTCACAAAGACAACACCACACTTTGGCACTCAAGAATGGGTCATCCCTATTTTCAAGTTTTTACAAAGTCTTTCTCAGTTTCTTAAGTGTAGTTTCCATTCCAATAAAGTTGATTGCTGTGACATTTGCCACAGAGCAAAACATTGTAGATCTCCTTTTCCTATCAGTAATAATAAGGCCAAAGAGCCATTTGATTTGATACATTGTGACTTGTGGGGGAGATATCACACGGCTTCACGTGATAGATCTCATTTTTTCTCTCACCATTGTGGATGATTACACTCACGGGACTTGGTTTTACCTAATGAAGCATAAAGATCAGGCCAAGGTTTCTTGATGAATTTTTTCAACATGGTTAAAACTCAATTTGGTAAAAATATCAAGAGAATGAGAAGTGACAATGGGACCGAGTTTACTAACTCATCCATACAACTCTTTATGCTTGAAAATGGAGTGCTTCATGAGACCTCTTGCATTTCCACACCTCAGCAGAATGGATGAGTGGAACGCAAACATAGACACATCTTGAACGTTGTTAGAGCTTTGAAATTCCAAGCGAATTTACCTATACACTTTTGGGGGGATTGTGTTGACAACAGCATACATCATCAATAGAACTCCCACAATAGCTAACCAAGGAAAGACTCCCTATGAGATGCTCTTTAGTAAGCCTCCCACTTATGATCATCTGAGGGTCCTACGCTGTTTATGCTATGCAGGAACAAGCTCTAGGCAAAGAGATAAATTTGATTCAAGAGCTGAAAGGTGCATATTCATAGGATATCCACAAGGCCAGAAGGGATGGAAGGTGTATAATCCAAAGACACATGCAAGTTATGTCTCGTGAGATGTGACCTTCTATGAGCACGTCATGCCCTACATAGAAAGCAAACAAGACGCTGCATTAGAGCTTCCAGTAAACATCTTTCATGATAATTCCAATCCTTAGGCAGAGAATACCCGTGAAGAGGAAGATGTATCAATAAATAATGAAGAAGTGGGCAGTACAAGAAACATAGAAGTAGAAGCAACTCAAAATATATAGGAAGATCATAAAGAAACGCATGACATGGGAACCATACAAGAGGTGCATCATGATGAAGAAGAGACACACACAAGAGTTGTTGAACTTGGACCTAGGCCACGGCAGCCACCAAGATATCTTGGAGATTACTATTGTAATGCAGCCACAGCAGACCCCATTCGCATGCATCCGGACCACTCAAACTCTTCAGGTAAGGATTATCCTATCACTAACTACATCAATTATGAATGCTTTATAGGAAAACACCAAGCTTATCTTGCAGCAATTTCAAGCCATGAAGAACCAAAATCATGCAGTCAAGCTGTACAAGTACAAGAGTGGAGAGATGCCATGGCACTAGAACTTGATGCATTAGAGAGCAACGAAACTTGGGATCTTGCAATACCACCCAAGGGAAAGAAAATTGTGGGATGCAAATGGGTGTACAAGGTCAAATATAAAGCAACAGGAGAAGTGGAGAAGTACAAAGCATGTCTCGTTGCCAAGGGCTACACATAAGTGGAAGGTGAAGACTTTCACGAGACATTTGCACCAGTGGAAAAAATGACTACAGTACGTTGTTTGCTTGTTGTGACAATCAAATGGATGTAAGCAACGCCTTCTTGCACGGAGACTTAGAGGAGGAAGTATATATGTGAGCACCAGAAGGATATAAAGTACCAAAGCCAGGAATGGTATGCAAGTTAAGAAAATCACTATATGGACTGAAACAAGCCTCTCGAAACTGGTATGCAAAACTGTCCTAAGCTCTTCTATAATATGGATTCAAAGAGTGCCATGCAGATCACAGCCTCTTTACCTATTCAAATGAAGGAACTTTTATTGTTGTGTTGGTGTATGTAGATGCCCTTGTGATTGCAGGAAACAACCACATTGCTTGTAGTGATTTCAAGCAATACTTATGCAAATGCTTCCACATGAAAGACTTGGGAGCACTAAAATATTTCCTGGGTCTAGAGCTGGCTAGGGGAGCTTCGGGCTTGTTTACGAGCCAACAAAAATACACCCTAGATATATTGAGTGAGTGTAGAATGACCAACTGCAAACCAGCAACATTCCCCATGGAACTAAACCACAAGCTAGCTCTTGATTCAGGACCCGCTTACTTTGATCCTCCACGCTACCACCGGCTCATTGGAAGACTTATCTATCTTACCATAACATGTCCAGATATCACTTATGTCGTGCATATTTTAAGCCAATTCATGCAGGCTCCTCAACAAGGTCATTGGGACGCAGCAATGAGAGTGCTGCGGTATCTGAAGTCTTCACCGGGTCAAGGCATTGTTTTGCCCAAAGAGAATGATCTTTATCTTAAGGCATATTGTGACTCGGATTGGGCATCATGTCTGCTTACTAGAAGGTCTGTATCTGGTTACTTGATGAAGCCAGGGCCAACACCTATATCTTGGAAAACTAAGAAGCAAACTACCGTTTCATTTTCTTCAAGTGAAGTAGAATATAGAGCAATGGGACATGCCGTGCGTGAAGTAATTTGGTTGAGGAACTTACTGGAAAGTTTAGAAGTTGACTGCAAGATGCCAACTACACTGCATTATGACAATTGCCATCCACTTAGCAGCAAATCCAGTTTTCCATGAAAGAACAAAGCATATAGAAACATATTGTCATTTTATTCGTTTACACTTGCAGAAAGGCACAATTTCGACTGCATATGTCCCAACCAAGAAGCAGCAGACATATATCTTCACGAAAGCATCGGGCACAAAAATATTTCATGAGCTATTGGTTAAATTGGGTTGCTCACAATCCAACTTGAGGGGGAGTATTGGGGATAAGAATCCCACCTAGGATATTTCGGTTTCTAGATGTTTGATTTGAATGTAATTTAAATGTTAATAGATAGGACTGAGGAACATATTAAGGTTGTTATATAGGAGATATATTAGCTAATATTTCAAATGTTTGTCATTCAACTCACTTGTATATATACGTGAGTCTTTGTATATGTTTTTTTTGAATCAATGAAAACACAACCTTCCCAAATCTATTAATTACTAACAACTAACATTATATATATAACACCCGTGGTAGATTTTTGGAGGGTCGTGATATTATAGGATGTGGTGGCCTTATTAGACCTTCTAATGGGATTGGGTTGTAGGTTTCACTAGTCAGGTTAGATGTCCTCCTCTTATCTTAGCGGAGCTTTTTTGGCAGCTACCATGGTTTGATCCTTGCACACACAACCTTGGCCTATAGAATTCATCACGAGTTTCACGTCCATGCTCCTTTGCTTGCCTAGAGATTGTTGGATAATGATTTTATGGCAAAAGAGAGAGTGTGATCCTCGGGTTACAAGCTTTGGCATATCCCTCCCCTGTGGTTGTGAGGTCGTTTCTGCTTAAGGAATAAGGATGATCTAGACTCCTTGACTTGGCTTGTTTTCTTCTTTTCGGTTTTTCCCTTTGTTAGTTCTGTAACCCACAACAACAAAAATTTCACATAATACACTTGTAATTTTCCACTCCCGTTATTCCAAAATTATTCATTAAACTTCTAAGTTTTTATTTACTTTTATCTCCCAGTATTCAATAAATTAGCTCTGTTATTAAAAATTTAAATTATTGTTTCTTACTTAATATCAATAACGTCTCCACAAAGATTAAATTAGTTGGTTTTATAGTTGATTAAAAAATGTTTGACGAAATACTGTAATAAATAATTTTATATATGGGAAAGTACAAACGATAAACTTGAAGAAAAATGGCATAATTTTAATAAATTATTTTAAGGGAAATGCTTAATATAGCGAAAAAAACTATCCCGTGACCATCGCGAATAATGTGGCATTTATGGTGCGTGATATTTCGACTTATTTTCTGGTCAAATACGGATAAAATAAAATAGTAAATACTAATATTAGTACTTAACAAAAATCATGGAGATCAATATAGTCACTGAAAAATAAAAAATAATAATTTAGTTCTTAAAAGTCTCAAATATGAGTCAAATTAGTCACTAATAGAGACTAAAATATCCGTACAAATTATCCTAAAGATGACTAATTTGACCCATATTTGATATTTTTAATGACCAAGTTGGTATTTTTTATTTTTGATAGACTAAATTGGTCTCTGTAATTTTTACCGATGATCAATTTAGTCACTAAAAAATAAAAAATACCAATTTAATCCTTAAGAATCTCAAATATGAGTCAAATTAGTCCTTGATGAGGACTAAAATACCCCTAAAAATTATCTTAAAAACGACTAATTTGACCTACATTTGAGACTTTTAAGAACCAAATTGGTATTTTTTATTTTTGATGGACTAAATTAGTCTCCGTAATTTTTATCGGGAACCAATTTGAGTATTTAATCTAAAACAAACTTCTTGTTTTTTTTAAAGTCCGCAAGATTCCATTTTCTCTGCAAAATATTTGATGAGCCATTTTCTCTTGATTTTAAAAGTCTACCAAGTATATTATTCGTGATGTTTGGGATAAAAAGGTTTTGCTATATATAGCACTGCTCTTATTTTAATTAATTTAAGCATGTATAGTATCGTGTTAAATTTCGTTTCGAGTTTACATATATACTACTAGATTGGCCTCAGATGTTAACAAAACCATTAAAATAATATAAATATTTTTATTAGAAATATACTTTTTTTTCCATTCAATCAAGTAAGAGAGGACAAAAACATTTTTCACTCAAATATTTAGAGATGTGTTATATGAACATCACTTTTTTATACACCGTAGAGCACTTCCCTTTCTCTCACTTTCACATTTCAGCTTTTCTCTCTCTCTGTATTCTCGGCCCACACCAAAATCAAGGGGGACAAACGGTGGCCATCTATCTTTTCCGAATATTTATGATTCCGTTTTCTTTCCGCATTCAAAGAAAGTACTAACAAGTTATAAAGACTATTTGTGAATTTTACGAATTGGTTAGCAACAAAAAGACATGGACACTTAATTGCATACTTGCAGTCCTCATGACTGACTTTTATGCTTTGTTTGATTTGGAAATGAAAGTGAAAGAAAAGAAAGTGAAACAAAAGATTGTATAAGAAAATAAAGCGAGGAGAAGGTAAGAGGATTTTTTTGGTTGTTTGGTATAAGAGAAAGTGGAGCAGAAAGTTAGAGGAAATAAAGAGATATATTTAGTAATTGACAATAATATCCCTATGTAAAAATATGATGTGTGTATATATATAATATATAAATATTTAATTTATTGTATAAGTGTGTGTAAAAAATATATATATAAATAAAAATTAATTAAAACTTGACAACACTTTTTTTTGACCGAAAAACTTGAAAACACTTGAGTCTTTACTGTTCACAAAATGAATTTACTTTATTAATTAATTAATAAATAAAATAAGACAGATCACATATTAGGGTTTTTTGTCCTTTTAATAAAAATATAGCTTTTATTCTGCTTTCTGTCCGATGATAAGCAGAAACAATATTGGCATGGGACCCACATGGATGTTGTCATTCCCTTACCTTTTCAAATTGGTCCAAATGATAGAAGGATCTAGGTGCTTGTGCTTTCTTTCCTTCTTCGATTATTTGTCACCGATTTTGCTGAAACTAACAATGTGTTAGGTTTCCTAAAAATAAAAAAAAAATGACTGACTTTTAGGTGGCCTGGAAAAATGGAATTTCAGTTTGAGGTTTGATCGATTGATAAGTCAATCAGATGACGCTGTCAAAATGTTTTGCAATTGGTTGGTGCCTTTTTTTATTTACTCCTATATACAAATTGTTTTTATTTTTGATAATTTGATTGATTGGTTTCTATCTCAATCTCAGAATATTCTCACCCAAACAAGGACTCATCGATTCGGTTAAAATAATATTAAATATATGATTAATTTAACTAATACAATGTTTAATATTTATTAATGCAATGAACTTAAATTTTATGAAAACACTTTTTCATATCGTAAGGAAATAATTATTGAGTTTAATTTATATGCAACGACAGTGTAAAAAAGTTTTACATCATCATCTAATTATATCTCACTATATAGATGTTTGTTGAGATATTTTAAGAAATGATATAACAAAGTAACACAATAGTGAGATATAATTGAATGATATTGTAAAACTTTTTTACACTGTAGGTGCATATAAATTAAACTCAGAATTCTTTTTGTTTTGGTTACATAAGGAGAGCCGGAAAGAATTCTGTCTTTATTCTTAATTGTCGTTATACCACTTCATATACTTATTTTTCCTTGAAGACAAATTAATCAAATTGATATCGATTTTTTTCTTAATTGTTCTCCAGTTACTTTTTTTTTCTTTCACTTTTCTATATTTTTCTAGTCATTACTTCAATCAATATTAAATATAATAGAATATTTGCAACTAACTAGTAAAGTATTTTTTTTACTAAATTATAGTACTAAATTTGAAATTTTTAAATTTGAAATTTAAAATATGTATATTTTTTTATTTTTTATTTATTTGATAAATGCTAACCAGTGCCCTTGTTAAGAATTAAAATTAGAAATTTTCTATTGAAAAGTATATTATTTGAAATTATTATTGCATTTGATGATGTGATTTCTAATAAAAGAAATTATCTTTTGATTCCCCAAGAAATGCCCTAAGGAAGGCCCCTTTTATTTTTTATCATTAAAATAGTTTTGTATCAAATAAATTACTATTCTAAATTATTTGTTAATTTAATTTTTTATATTTTTTATAAAAGTATCCGTACAATGCATATAATACTTACTAATGTTTTTAAAATATAGCGACCCAAAAAAACAAAACAATTATAAATAAAAGACAGCTTGTAATGATATTTTTTCCCAAACATGTATAAATTTCAAAATTAAACTTAAGACTATAAACATAAAGATAAATGTTAATTAGTGTTTTTTTAACAGAATGTTAATTCTAGGTAAAAAAAAAGAATGTTAATTAATGTTTTAAGATCACTGGTTAAATAATTTAAACTAAAAAAGTTTATATTAAAAATGCAGCTTTAAAAATTATTAATATATTAAATGTTGTGATCTTCAACAAAAACTAAACAAAAACTTTTTTTATCGACCCCACTATATTTAAGTTTTTTTTTTTAACTCAACCCCCTATATTTAAGTTGAATGTATACGATTTACGGGAAAAAAAAATAACTTTCAATTGGTGTTGGGTCATAAAAGAATATTAGTGTGAGACACGCGAATATAATATAATAGAATAAAAAATCATGTTCAATCCTTTTTTTTTACCAGTTTGATCTTTTTTTGGAAAATTGATATATATTGTTTTCTAATCTAATATTTTATTCTATTTTAGTTTTAAAATACAACATATCAAATAGTATCTTTAGTATCTATTATAAAAGAATTTTTGGAGTATTTTTTTGTCGTAATTATAAGAAAAATGGACTTATCTCAAGATGTATTAATCGCTAAAATATCGTTTATACCCCAATTTTAATGAGACAAGTATATTTACTAAAAGTTCACCTTTTTACTATACACCCATTATTAGAGGTATATTTGGAAGAGTTCAATTTTATTACATTAAATAGACTTTCTTGATCTTGGTGATTTTGTAATTTCTTGTTATATTAGGGACTAGAGATAGCATAAAATAAAACTTACTTATTATACTTTGTCCCTATATAGCACGTCTATCGAAAGCTGTGTTTTAAAACCCTAATTGGACGGGCGGTTGAACCGGAAACTGATCTTGTCTACGATTCGGTTATTTGGTGACGGTTTGATTGCCATTTTTTTAAACTCAAATGGTTTAAATCAATTGAACCATGACCTCAAAGTATTGCCGGTATGGGTGGGAATAGGTTGGGCCGAGCTAAGCTTTGCAAGACCCAAGTCTGACCTGTTAAAAAAATTCAAGGCTCAAGTCTGCCTCGTTATCTGTGATAGGCTTTATTAGCCTGAATTGATGTTTTTAAAGTATGGTATGATTTGATAACATATTTAAATGTCTATTTCATATTAACGCCTTTAAATGAGATAATAGACCAACTGACTAATAGGCCAACGAGGATACGTTGTATTTATAATAAACTATAAAAATGAAATTTATAATCACTACTACTACTATTGAAAGACATGAGACATAAGGGTGAAAATATATAGACAAACTGATTTCTATAAGTTCCGATTCTGATTTATTTATATGATATAAATTTTTTTTAAAGTTTAATCGCTGACCTTATATGATAGCCTATTTAAATTATATTTTTACAATAAGGTCTTTAAATATGTCAAAAATTTATGTTTGTCGATAATATGATTTAACACAATATAAAAAAATTTAATATAATAATAATAATAATAATAATAATAATATTATTATTATTATTATTATTATTATTATTATTTACTCAAACAGGCCGACCAGTTAGAACTAAAAGTAGGGATGGCAAAACGGGCCAACCGGTCCCGTTTCGGCTCGCCCCGCCATCAACTCGCCTAAAACGGGACAAGGCAGGATGAGTTGAATTAGGTATATGGGCTGAACATTATGGCCCATCCCGCCACGGGTTAGCGGGTTGGCTCGTCAACAACAAAAATAACAAAGGAAATATTGATTAATAAGCAGGTTGGCTGGTAAACCCGTCAAAAAAAGGTTTAAATATCACAAAATTGCTAAAATACACGAAATAAGTCCATAAAAAAAAGGAATTGGCCTGGCTGACCAACCCGCCCCACCAAAAAAGCTGTGTTAAACGGGTCGATCCGATGGGCTCAACCCACTTTGACACTCCTACCTAAAAGTTTTTTTGAGTGGGCCAATATCTAACATTTTCAGCTAAATAAGTTTTTTAAAAATTCTTGATATTGTTTATTAAAAAAAAATTGGGCTAGACTTGGACATAATGTAGTGTGGGCCATAAGTCCTCCGCCCCTGCTTCATGAGGTCGATAACACAACGCTGATGCCACGTAAAGTTTCGTGCGGAAACGAATAAAGAAGTTCTCTTGGTGAGATTTCATTTGCATTCTAGAACCATAATAATTATATAATTTATTAATTAATTAATTAATTAATTAATAGGAGAAAAAGAGATATTTTCCTTTGACAAATTGAATAGTAAGATTAAGACTTGTTCATTTTTGATAGTTAGTTAATAATTAATATTTATTGAAAAAAGCGACGTATACTTTATATTCAGACAGAGGATCGTTGCAACGAGGTAGTGGTTTCCTGCGCAAGAATCCAAGGCCGAGGGTGAGAGAGAAGAGAAAGAGGAGACACAGACACAAAGCGAAAAAAGGTTCAGATTCGATCTCTTTTCTTTTTTCTCCCAATTCATTATATTCCCCTTTTTAATTTCTTTCTGCAATTAATTGCATCCCATTGAACTCAATTTTCATTCTTATCATCTTTTCATTTTACTAGTCAATTCTCGTTTTCTTCTTCACGATCTCAGGTTGGTTTCGTTTTCTCTCTCGCTAATTTCACACAT
The DNA here is from genome assembly GCA_037113605.1 of Calophaca sinica. Taxonomy (NCBI): domain Eukaryota; kingdom Viridiplantae; phylum Streptophyta; class Magnoliopsida; order Fabales; family Fabaceae; genus Calophaca; species Calophaca sinica. The sequence goes on from CM073734.1 coordinate 125,006,373, forward strand.
AAATTTCCCTTATGAATCCGCATGCTCCATTCATCTCAACAAAGATTCATTCTAATTTTATTCCAACAATGCTGTAAATTTTATTTTTATAATCATTATTAGCTAGATCCGGAATATGAGAATACCCCCAATTCTTAATATTTTTTGTTTTTCTATCTGAATTTTACATGCAAATGCAATGGTTATTTAATTTGCTCATGGTAGCTATTCAATTTCACCCCCCTCATAGTCCCAAGTTGTGATTATTTGTGAAGCATTATTTTCTTTATCGAGTTTCTCTAGTATTGTTTGTTTGAATTGAACCTCACAATAATGGGATATGTATGTTGGATTTTGGTGAGAATTAAAATTGCATTTTGATTTCCTTTTGCTATGATGGTTTGTTTGTTTGCAGGTCTGTGCCTCCTCTTGTATAATAGCTAGTTTCTGAGACCAAAAAGAAAATAAATAAATAAAAGGACAACATGGATTATGAAAGTAATAGCTGGATTTGGGAGGGGGTATACTATTACCCACGTGTGTTTGGTGGTCTAATGGTTACAGCAGCCTTGCTGGGTTTGTCAACCAGCTACTTTGGTGGGATTGGGGTTCCTTATTTGCCACTGTCAAGCCCCTGGTCTAATTTGGGGATTTTCCACAAGAAGAGAACTGGGAAGAGGCGGGTTCGGGTTTACATGGATGGCTGCTTTGATCTGATGCATTATGGCCATGCCAATGCACTCAGACAAGCAAAAGCTCTAGGAGATGAATTGGTTGTGGGTCTTGTGAATGATGAGGAGATCATGGCCAATAAAGGGCCTCCTGTTTTGTCCATGGAGGAGAGGTATAAATATTTTTGTGTCTTTTTTTCCCCAAAATATAAATCATAGCATGTTTTGGTATATCAGTTAGATACTCCATTTTTTTCCCTCTTAGATAAAACCTGGTTATCAGTTATCAGTATCACTTTGTTAGCTGTAAGAATAGAAGGTACATGTAAAATTCTGGAGGAATATGGTAGAACTTATACAAACATCATGTAATCAATTCCAGAAATTTGTTACTGTATAGTTTATTAATGCAAAAGCGGTATGTGATTGCCTCTTCTCCTGTATTGGTGATTTTGAAAAATGAATCTTGGAAGCGAACTTTTTATTTGAAAATGTGTTTGTATTCCAGGCTGGCCCTTGTCAGTGGATTGAAGTGGGTGGATGAGGTCATAACTGATGCTCCTTATGCAATTACTGAACAATTCTTGAACCGTCTCTTTCATGAATACAACATTGATTATGTCATACATGGCGACGATCCCTGCCTGCTTCCAGATGGAACAGATGCTTATGCTGCAGCAAAGAAATCTGGCCGCTATAAGGAAATTAAGCGTACTGAAGGAGTTTCCAGTACAGATATCGTAGGTACTGAGTTTCTATATTTATATCAGAAGAAAGCCAGGTGTTCTTTGAATTGTGATAACATATTTGGTTGATGGATTTTTTTTGTTGGGGGAGGGGGGGGGCGCGGTGTTCCAAGTGTTTTGCTGGAAGAAAAAAAAATGTCCTGCAGTTAAAATCTTGTATAACATGTGTGGTGCATGTGCAGTTAGTCTTCCTAAGATGGAACATATACCTGAAATTCTCATGTTGGGGCTTGATAACCAATACCTTCCTGATGCTCCTCAATTAATTTTCAATAATCATTGTTAAAATAATCATATCATCATGTGTATTTGATCCAACTATGATTCAATACAGGAAGAATAATGTCTTCTTTGAAAGATCCTAAAATTTGTGAAGATCACAATGGTACTGATGTAAGACCGCAAGCAGAAAGCCAGTCAACGGTTTCCAACATATCCCAATTCCTACCAACTTCCCGACGTATTGTCCAGTTTTCAAATGGCAAGGTATTTGGTTGCTTGTGTCGTCTACTTTTTCAAAGAAATAGTGTACATTAGGTTCGTAATACTACGAACCAATTAGAGTTTCACTAGGTGATCTTTTAGTTTAATACTCCCTCCGTCCCAAATTATAAGAGCTTTTTGGCAAAATCTCTCCCACCTAGGAATGTAATTATTGTAGTTAAAAACAATAAATTTGTCTATAATTTTTATTGTTTTACCTAAACTACCCTTGAATTTATTGGGAACGTAAATTTTTTTACACTTCATTTAAGTTATTGATTAAAACAAAGGTAAATTAAATAAGGGTAATAGGGAGGGAAAAAAACTTCAAAAGGACCTTATAAAATGAGACAAATAAAAAAGCCAAAAGACTCTTATAATTTGGGACGGAGGGAGTATATTTCAGCTGTTTCTTTAAAAGCTATACTAAACAATATCAGTTTTTATATGGACTGAATGCAACAAACACTGATTTGAAATTTATGTGACATTCAGTGATTTCAAGTCGAAAATGGGTGGTAGGGGCAATTTGTTTTCTTTATTATAGTTTGCCGAAGTTTTTTGTTCCATAATCAGTTGTTCATCTTATTTTAGGGTCCTGGACCGAATGCTCACATTGTTTACATTGATGGGGCATTTGATCTCTTCCATGCAGGGCATGTTGAGGTACATATAGGTTTCATATGTACTGTAATTTATTATCCCCAGTCAAATGCTTAAGCTCATGATCCAACAGGCCGGTGCCATTTGATCCAGTTGTTCTGATATGATTGTGTTTCATTCGTTATTCTGTGTTCTGTCAGATACTGAAGAGGGCTAGGAAACTTGGAGATTTTCTATTAGTTGGCATACACTCAGACGAGACAGTGAGGTATACAGATTTTTATCATGTTGACTTCGTGGATATTATTATGGTATTCATGCTGACCATAGATGAGAAACCAACAAATTTCCTGCAGTGAACATCGAGGAAGTCACTTTCCACTTATGCATCTACATGAGCGTAGCCTTAGTGTGCTAGCTTGCCGTCATGTTGATGAAGTCATTATTGGCGCACCTTGGGAAATTACAAAGGACATGGTATGTCTCTGATTCTACATTATCTGTCATTCATTGAAGTTATTTGAAATTGTTCTTGGTGCGTTGATTCATACTTATACTTTTTTCCTTTCTGGTGTACTCAAGTGAAGGATTTAATTCTTATTATGTGTAGTAGATTCATAAAGAGAAATATTAGCAGCGCACACCTTGATGGTCTGGCTTGGGTTATGTCGTGGAGCTAGCATGCTATTTCAACTAATAATTCATTGTGTTGAGTAGATTGCCAAAGAATGTGTTGCTAGTTTTTCTCGTCTCATAAAACATCATCGTCTCCGTTCCCTTGTTTTCTTCTTGAAATGATTGAAATCGTAACTTCTTGGGCACATACATTGCATCTATTGTAACTTCTGAAATGTTCTTGAACACAATTTGATTCACCATTGGATATTTTCATTATCATAACTTTTATTTTTTGGAATAAACAGATCACAACTTTCAATATCTCACTAGTTGTACACGGTACTGTTGCTGAGAAGTCATTATACGTAAGTTCGCCGATTGTTTTACAGTTCATGCACAATACAATACCATTTTCTTCTTTTTTGGCGTATTAGTGAACAAGTTGTATTGTGCAGAATGAAGGAGATCCATACGAGGTTCCAAAGAGCATGGGCATATTCCGGTTGCTCGAAAGCCCAAAAGATATTACTACTACTTCAGTAGCCCAAAGGATAATGGCCAATCATGAAGCTTACATGGTAATTTCTTTGAAATTTGTGCTCTTATATATGGTTAATTCTTTATTCTATTATATATGGCCAACATCAAATTTGTCAAAGGTGCTGCTAATTAACTAAAAAAACTTACACTATTGGAGCTTTGTATTCCTGATGCTTGTTTTTCTTTCCTGTCAAAATTCAGGTAGATGTTTCAGTTTTACTGATGACATAGTTTTACTTTTTTGTTTACTGATGACATAGTTTTACTTTTTTTGTCTGATGCAGAAACGCAATGCTAAAAAGGCTATGAGTGAGAAGAGATACTATGAAGAAAAAAAATTCATCTCTGGAGAATAGCATGTATAGATTCATAATGCAGGCTTAGTTTGCTACTGCTTCATTACAAACTTAACCCTTTCACGGAGATGCTGGATATTATCGCAGGAAATCTATACATACATTGTGAAGGACGACTAGTACAGAGTATGACAGAAGATTATTGTATTGTAGATTAATCGGGAATACGAATGTACTATAATGTCCTGACATTTTTCTTGTCTGTCAACTGAAAGGCTCCCATCCCATGTGGCTCTCCCACCAGTTTTATGGCATTTTGATTTTGCTGTGGTTTTGATTTATTCAGTGTACAACTGTGTTTCTATCAGGATCACCTTACCCTGATACTAGTGTATTGTAACTGTCTCAAGTTACACGCATCACGATTGGCTCTGCTTTTATTTATTTATTTATTTATTGCGACTTAAGAGGATCATTTTTTTTGGGAGTGTGGAACATCTGTTCGATTGTTTCTTATTAAAAACGAGTATATATTCTTACAGCAAGTGAAATTATTTAGCCAAGTCCTTAAAACCAGTAAACATTGCCGATGAAATATTTGGTTTATAATATTAATTTATACTCTGATAAAGGAAAGCCATTTGCATCATAAATAAGCAGTAAATCTGAAAAATTCGACACATGCACAACTGATCTATCTATATCTATTATTAAATCTGGTAGCTGACTACTGTAGTAGCTACAGTTGTCGCTACAGTAATTTTAGAACCGCAAAAATCTGTCACTTTTATATCATTTATTATGTTTTTTGCCGTTGGGCATAAGCCCACTACGTTAGTTATATTTTGTTAGTTGCTGCAAATTGCAAATGTTTTGTGCGTAGGAAGACTCTCACTTCTCTGCTTTTGTGTTAGTTTATTAGCGTTTTTTTTTTTGAAAATTTACCATTTTTATTTTTAATGACTTAAATATTATTTCAATTACACATTTCATTTACTTTCATTTACATAGGTGGTGTTGTCAGTGGCGGACCTACGACCTTGAGTCAGCATGAGTATAAAATTTTAAAAATCTTACTCCCTTCAAACTCGAATATAAGCAAAAAAAAAGGGTAAATTTTTTGGTCTAAAATATAAGCAAATTTTACCTAATTTCATCCTATTTAATGACATTGTTCCCAAAATACTCCTAAGTTAATTTAAATTTTATTTTCCAATGCCTCTTTTTGTTCCCAAGAAACAATTTCCAATGCCTCAGCAATAAATTTCGTCAATGATAGTTTAGGGAATTCACTTATTTTTTATATGAGATCAAGAAAATTAATTAAAATTAACTAAAATTCTTAATAAACGTGAGTTTATGTATCTTTGTGTATATTCAAGTCTAGAGGGAGTACCTCATTATAGATGTTAAAATTATAGAATTTTGATATATCTAATCAATTAAATTACATACCTCATAATTGTTCTTTAGGTGATGTTTTGAAATCGTTGAATAATGAGCTCATTGTCAATGTTATTGAATAAATATCTCTCAATATAAGTCACCAGATAATCATTCATCCATGCATCTCTCATTCGATTACACATCCTATGTTTCACAATATTCATAGCAAAAAAAGCTCTTTCTACGATTGTTGTGGCAACAGGCAAAATAATTGCTAACTTCATAAGAAGATAATGGATAAGCAATGTGTTTTTTAGTTTCAATCAACTAAAAGATTGCTAATTCCTTTCAAAGATGCATATTCAATATTGCTAATGATGTAAGTCTCAGGTTGATTATCAAACATCACTAAATCAAATGAAGAGAATGTATCTTGCCTTGTCAGGGGTCGAGACTCAGGGTCGAGATGAAAGAGGTATAGTCTGGGTGCAAAATTTAAATTGAGAGGGGTCAAAATAAAAATTATATAGAGGAGTAAGTGAAAATAATGACTTGGATTGATTTTGTTGGTATAATCTTATTGTCTTTGAGCACATATTAATATTATGCATGTATTTGTTATTTATCAATATCTATTCACAATTCAAATGTGTGAAAATATATCACACGGGAATCAAATATTTTATATAAAAATACACTAAAATCTAAATTATTATGGCACACAAAATGAGCGATAATGATAGAATAATTGCACGAGTCCACAATATGTGAAGTCTTTTTGCCAATTGAGATTGTTTTTGGAAGTAATTAATTTAGCTTTTGCTATTTTTTTATGAGTATTAATGAATAGAAGTGATTTAGAAAGATGCTATTAATATTGATATAAGGATTGTTGTATTAAAATATTTGCTAAGTCAAAATACATAGCAAATAATATTCAATTTTAGCTAATACATAGAAATGTTTATAAAAAAAGTTAATGAATATAAATGCTTTAGAAACATTGGAAGCAACCAACGCGGCGCAACCCGTGCGTACGCACGGGTATTATGCTAATTTATGAAAAAACATGGTAAATGGCATTGAGTTTAGTTAATGAAATATCTTAAGATTGTATAACTCATTAACTATTCACAAAATTTCATTAACCACTATTTTGAACACCGTTAACCAAGATTAAATGGCTTAACCACAAACCATGATTTTATACATTAACCGGGTGTTGAATTTTTTAGATGTACAAATATATTTCTGTAAATAAAAGTTTTTTCAGTGCAACTTGCTGAAAGAACCGTGCTCAACACTAATGACAAAGAAAAATAAAACCTACCGTATAGTTGAGTTTTTAGAGTAGTAAACTTTTAGTGAAAAAATAATTTTTAGGTAGAAAACGAATAAATGAAATTTTACAACATGTGATGTGCTTTCTCTTGTTTTCCAAGGCTCTAACTTTTATCAATATCGTAACTTAGCATTGGCACTAAAGCAGAAGTCAAATCGAGACACAGTTGAAACTTGAAAGCCCTTCACAAAAGGGGACAAAAAGCATCATCTTTCCCACTCAGTGGTAGTAATAGCTACAATGCTACATAGACCATCATAATGCCTTATCATAGATCATCATAATGTCTCATCGTGAATCAAGTAAAAAACAAAACAAAATAAAAATACACACTAATTTCTCTATTACTTGGATTGTCTTTTGAACAAGGATCCCAACACCATCTTGGTCGCAATTATAGACATTGACCAGCTTTTCCCAGCAAAACTGCAATCTTTGATCTAGTACTCTTGTCTAATCTAGCATTCTAAAGAGAAGAAAAACTTGCGCAACAACACAACAATAGCAATTTTCAACGGGTCCAAGTGATGGGAGCTGAGGTGTTTTGAGGAAGCTGAGGTAACAAACAGTGCTGCTGGTGCTGGAACCCCTCCGGCACCGGACCTTGGTGTAGATCATTTAGCATTGTTGGATAGTGAAAAGTTGAAGTTGAAGAGTTGTTAACAGTGGCAGTGTCTTGTTGTTCTACATCCATCATCATAGATGCCACTCCTCCTTCTCCTTCTCCTTCTCCTCCCATTTCATCAGCTTCCATTAGCTCTGTATTGTTGTTATTGTCAGCAGAATCATCAAAGTGGGTAGAGGGTGAAGGTTGTTGTTGGGGTACCCAAGGCACAAGAGCTAAACGACAGTTATTGTTGTCTTGTTCCTCCTCATGTGACCCTATTAGGCGCTCATAATCACATTGTTTTGACCAAGGAAGTTGTTGATCTGCAATTAATTAAAAATCAAATTGAAATTAAAATTAATAAATTTAATCCTTTCTTAATTAAGGAATTTTTTTTTTTTGACTCGATTGTATATACTCATTTAACCACACATCAATCAATACAATCCAATTATTCTACACTTTATTTTCAGACCTTTCGGCTAAATTTCAATCACAATCAATGAGAATAAAAGCAGGTTGAGAGAATTAAGGAAAAAATACATACTCTTGATTTCAGAAATAAGGTCAGAATCGAGTGTGAGAGAGAAAGAGGAAGGGGAGTGATGGATAGGCTTGAAGAGCACAAGAGCCCTCTCCTCGTTCGCAGAAGGAGTTAAGGGAACGGTTACAGGTTCCTCTTCTTCCACAATCGGAGGCAACGCACCACCATCCTAACAATCACAAACAGAATAATTGAAAAAGTAAATAACAAATAAAACAAGGTGAGAGTGAAAATTTGAAGAATGAATGAAGAGAAACAGAGAGAGAGAGAGAGAGTAGTACGAGGCGGCGAATCTTGGTGGCAGGAGAAGAAAGAGAGAAATCGGAGAAATCGTCGCTGATTTGATCGACGCCTCCTTTCCTCTTCAGAAATTTGTAACCCGCCATGGGATTATTAGAATTGATGGCGTCGTAAGGCGCAGAGTGCAGAGTTTCGGTGCGTGGCGTTGAGGCTTATACGAGAATGAGAATGGAAGGAAGCATTGCGTAATAGAGTAATAATATTAGGGAGTGAACAATGTCTGGAATTCTCTGGAATTCTTCTCTCTCATCCTTATTCTTCTCCTTTCCGAAACCTTCCATCCACCTCTTTTCCCCACCTGTCATTATCCACTCTTAAACCTATTCCTTCTTAAACACTGTTACTACACTACTGATTTCTCTTTTTTTTTTTTTTATCGATAAAGTTGAATGTGTACATAGAGATATTAAGCAGAGTAATTCGGATAAAAATTATTCTTGGAGTCATTTGATCTCTATTCTATATGTATTATTGCTACTAATTTCTCTGTAAGGTATGTTTAATTTAAAATAAAAATAATATTTATTATTTTATTTATTAATTAAAAACATTAAATATTGATGAATGTTTTTAGATATTAAAATCCGGTCCTTTTTTTCCAAAAAAAACTTTAGTTTAAAGTTTAAACCCCTTCTAAAAGTATTATTAACAATTTTTTTTAACAAAACATGTTCATTCTAAAAATAATCAATTTTTACATACTATTTATCTTTTAACTAATTCAATTTTATAAATCAAAATATGTACTTATGGTTGTATCAGTAAACTTACCGAAATGCCAACGTCTAATCGGTTATGATTCAGCTCATATTCCACAAGAACGTGAGTTCGAATCCTGCTGTCGGTGTGAGATCCTTATTAGTGGGTAATATGTAAGTACTTCTATAAACGCGCTCTTTGAGTCTTGGGACATTTTATAGCCTGGTGAGCCGCGGGACTCAACTCACATAAAGTACATGTAACCCAAAAAAATACTTATTGAAATACACAATGCTATGCTATTATGATAAGAAGTTCAATTTTATTTATTTTTTTGTTATCAAATTACCTTTTGAATAGAATATGAAAAACTTAAAGAATGAGTTTTATGCTTAGAAATGGTTTGGCTATATTAACATAACAAAAGCATTTTTTTTGGTGGAAAAAAGAACAAAACTATTGATGCATGAAATTTGTATGAATGATATATGACATTTTATTGTTATTTTATATCCACCTTCCGTAATAGAGAAATTATGCATGAACTCCTTTTTAATCTATATCGATATACTCCTATGAAAGACAATTTCCTTTCATGATTATTCTCTTTCTCTTATATAAGAGACATTTAAGATTTTTTTCATAAGGAATAACAGAAACAATAAATAACTTTATGAGTAGAACAATTTTACTTACCATTGGAGTATTAACCATAGTCATAAATACGCGATAGAGTATAAATTATAATGACTTAGAAGTGGTGCATACAATATTTATTTGAGAGCAAAATTGAAGAAAACTATTTTTTTTATGGAAAGAAGAAAACTATTGTTAAAAGAGTAACCATTTCTCTCTATTAAGAGTATTGAAAAAATATGAGTTTTAATAATTAATGGGTAATTTTAGAAAAACAATACACATTGTTGACAAATTTAATGCACTAACTACTTTTCTTAATTTGTGTGAATTAGTCAAAAGAGTTTTATATATGGATTTGACTATTCTAAAGTGAATAAAGTGTAAAGTGGATAATCTTAACCATTAATGAGAAGATCAATGGTTGGTTTGTTATGCATGTACATATAATATCATCCCTTGATTTTCTCATCAAAAGTTGAGATTATTTACTTTTACCTATTTAAATTTAAATCTTTCAATATAAAAAAATTAAATATAAAATAAAGTATTTAAATACTCCTTCTGTCTCTTAATATAAGACTCTCTTTGATCATTTCACGTCCTTTAACAAAGTGGATTTTATTAGATATTAACATTAAATTTATATAAAATGTGTGCTATTTTTTCCAAGTTACTCTTCTCACCTTTCAAGACTATTAAGAGAGAGAATTAATGCACCTTGATATAGGGGTAACTTTGTAAAAAAAATTAATGCATCTTGGTTTTTGAAAATGGTCTTATATTAAGTGACAAATTTATTTTTTTTACGAAAAAAAGTCTTATATTAAGCGACAGAGGGAGTAGATTAGTTTATGTTGATAATCGAATAACAGAGGGACTTTTTCAAATTAAAAACTAAAAAAATTGATTGTTGCTTTTAAAAAATAAAAGGAGACCGAAGTTGCATAATTAAAAAAAATAAAGAAATTGCACTTTTAATATCTTTAATTTTTTTTATAAATTTAATTGGGTATATCTGTGAGGAGTTGGGTAGCTCAACTGGTTTGAGCTAAGGGTATAAGGAGTTGAAAGACCAGGGTTCAAACATTGGCAAAGGAGAAAAAAACCAACAACTAATATACTAACATTTGCCATTCAAAAAATAAATTTGGGTATATCTGTGCATAACTGGAGAGGCTAACTTCTCAAGCTAATGGTCTTATTGAGATCGACGAATTATCTCTGCATTTGCGAGCAGAGATACTCGGTTTATATATATAAAATGTTTAATTATAGTTTTAATCCCCTATTTTTATCAATTCACGAATTTGGTCCCTCATTTTTTAATTTCACGAATTTAGCCCTTCTATTTTTTAGAATTCAAACATTTGGTTCATCCGTTAATTTTCCATCCTATAGATAACAGTGGGTGCACGTGTGAATATGACGGCATTAGACACGTGGAGCTTAGGGGCTGGCAGTAGAAATAATGCTTTAAAAGCTTAAAAAATGCCAGAGTTTGGAATTGAACCCACAATGTCACCATAATATGGCAGTCACTTTACCACTGAACCATGTTTTAATTTTATTAGCCTTACGAAAACAACATTATATTAACTTTTGAAATAGGAAACCACGCAAATATTTCAAAATGTCGTAAATTCGTCCATAAAATCCGACTAGTTAATACCACTGTTTCATGTTACTCATTTATTCTTTCATGTATCCAATTTCGATTGAAAATTTAAATAAACAAATTTTAAAACAAAAGTTTGCAATGTTCTATTATGATTGAAAATCCAATTAAAATATAGAATCTAAGTATAAGAATAATTATGAAAAATAGAAAATATAATGATTAAAAATATTCTATGAATACAATCAAATTCACAATGTCAAAAAACTCATAATCCCTGTCAAAGTAAAACTCATAATAGAATAATATGTTATAGTCATCATCATATTATTATTATTATTATAATAATATACTTTTTTATTGGGTAATAATAATATGCTTTTTCATATACAATTTCAGAAGAAATACAAATATAAGGAATATGTTTAATATATGATAATTTTCTATAAAAAAGAATATATATTAAAAAAAATTATATATAAAAATAATAAAAAGAATTTATATATAAAAAGAATTATAAAAATATGAACAATAGAAAATATAATAATAAAAAATATTCTATTAATATAACAAATTCATAACTCAAAAAACTCATAATAGAATAAAATAATATAGTCATCATCATATTATTATAATATTAATAGTAATATACTTATTTATAGAAAATATAGTTATAATATACATTAGAATTTATGGACAATATTTGTTTACACATTTTGGAAAAAATTGAATGTTTTCAACTTGGAATCTTATATCTAAATCCTGATAAGTGTGTACTCCACAAAATCCCGCCTAAATTACTTATGTTTCTTATTTCCTTCCCAATTAATGCGTATTAAAGGTTTACCTACCAGCCAACCTATTGCATTTAACACATTTGCACATAGCCAATAACCAATCCCTTTTCTTCCCCGTCGCCTCATCCCCTTCTCAAATTCAAAAAAAATTGAATACTTTTCTCTCTTCCTCACTCATCTGAAACAGAGGCGGAAGAGGCAAGAAGGAGGCAAAAAAAGAAGAGGAGAAGAAGAAGGGGATGAGGCGTTGCGACCAAAAAAAGGTGTTGTCGTCATGCCGTCATCATCATCTCCTTGCCTCCCTGCAAACAACGACAACAACGATGAGCTGCGGGACCGGTTGATTGACCACCTCTTTGCAAACGAATGAACGCATCAGTGAGGAAATAACCCAGCAGAATACTCCAAAGGTCATTTACATTCCGGCTACTGACACCGCTTTATTTCTACACGTTTGTCTAAGGAACAAACATTCAGAGGAGCCAAAACGCTGCGGCTGTTTGCTTAGCAACATTGGAGCACTGCTCTTCGTATTTCTGCAAAGCAAGCACTGCTTGACTCTTCATATCTTTGCAAAGGAACTAATGCATCACTTATGGAAAAACATAGGTTTCTTTTCCTTTTCATTTGGCCTTTCAGGGGGGACTTTTATTTTCTTCAACCATATTTTTTCATATTTCTGTTCTGCCAGATCTGTGTAGTGAGGGCATATGAAGAAAGAGCTCATATTCGGTGGTGGAATGCGAGGATTACGACTACGAATCTGGGGATCGACTGGAGTAGCTGCTCCTGTGCGACAAATGGGATAAAGGTTTCCACATGAAATGCATGAGGGCCATTGTGGTGAGTGTTTGGGAGGGAAGAGAGTCAGCAGTAAGGGATTCTCTTCGTTTTTCAAAAAATAATTTTTTCTTCTTCTTTTAATCGATCTGTTTTCTCATATGCGATGATGAATGTGTCATTGTTCCTGTGTTCGTTTTAATGTGTTTTAGGTTTCTCCCAGAAGAAGATAGTTGATTTCTTTGTGATTCAGAAGGATGATTTCAAAGATAAAGGTATTTCTTCTCAAACATGTTTAAAATCAACAATTATATATCTTTCTTACTTTTTGTTATTTTTTAATCCCTTTGCTAATTATTTTGTTAAACCACAGTTTGGTTTTGTCATTTTCAATCGAGCTTCAATCAAATGTTTGGCTTTGTGAAAGTAATGTGGATTGAATGTGGTTCCGGGGCCTCATATGCCCTTGCTGCACAAAATTATATTTTGAGGCACTGGAAAACGGATCGATAGAGAATAAAACTGGATGAATTAAATTTTAGTAAAAATGTCTTTTTGTGTGTTTTATTGTTGTTTCTTTGTTTTCCCTCTTTTCTTTCATCAAATTTTTTCTCTGATGCTACCTTTCAAATGGTGGAAGTGCTCAAAGATACAGATTAGGCATTAGAGATTTGTATTAGGGATTGGTACAGGTTCTCTGGGTTGTAATTTTTTATTTTTTTGTGGCTTCTAGAATTATCGTATTTGTTACTGACTTTGCTATCTTTTTGTATGTTTTTTCATCTTCCAGACTTTCCCCTTTTTGGTTTGCAACTGGACTGGAATTTAGACGTCTATACTTGGAACAAGGTATGAATTCTTTATTAGTTTTGGTCTAAGTATTCTTGGTTGTTTATTAATTTGGACATCTCATCTCATGCATGTTTTGTTCAACGGTTTTTATTTCCTTTTTTTTATTTGCCTCCATTTGATAAATTATATTTGCATAATTAATCTGGTATTGGATTCGTATATTTTATTAATCTGGTATATGTCTAACTATAATATAATATGCAGAAGCGGGATCTCTTCCTATATGTCAAGCTAGATTAATAATATGATATAAAAGTTTACATGAAGAAGGTTCCCAGATTAATCAGATATAAAAATTGACATAAAAGAAGACACTATAGGAGCATTATTCATTTGTTTAAATTAATTGCCTGCAAATTAAGACGACACCCCACTGATAAAGGCACCAATCTGAATAATCAGTAACAGTCAGGGTATTAGGAGTGATTTGAGCCACATGCACAACCACAACTACTTGATAGATCAGTGTTAGAAGGTGCAGTGCCCCATTGAATCTTGGAACCATGTTCACAGTTCTTGCAATATTAATGATGGTTGGAGAGCCTGTTAGGATTATTCCAGAGAGCCCGATTGCCGGAATAATTTTTCAAATCCTGCCATGAAATTACATGTAATTTTAATAGGTATGTTAATGTCATTTGTGTGCATATTTTAGTGTATATGACAGTGTGGTATATCACATGTGTTTTTGGTTTTTCTCAACAATATGCTATAAGTGAATACAAGGGTTGGCTTCATTACTGCTTTACATTAAATTTGGGAATAATCCAATGTAGTACTTTGTTAAAGATGATGTTGTGAATGCCTTTTCATGTTTTTACATTCCTCAATGTAAATATATGTTTTGATATGGTGAACTGGTGCTAAACAAAGGCAATAAAATTAGTTTATACAAGTTTATACAAAGGCTTAGGCATTATACATATTGGTATTCATAAGACTCTAAATTGATATAGTGCTTCGTGATGATTATCTGGTGGACAAGCAGTTAGTTTTTTTGACAGGAAAAAAGGAACTGTAGAATGGTTCATACTTTTTCAGTATATGTATTTCCCTGTTGGTACATGCAGTTGATTTTGCTCTTTACATGCATTATACATATTGGTACTTGTATGTGGCACAATATCTTCATCAAATGAACGTTAACCAAATAAAACAATTGCTGATAGATATAAAACAAGCTAAATCACAAATAAGGGTTAGTAAAACTTTTTTTTGGGTACATTTTAAATTGTTTATTTATGTATGTAGATGATGGTCATTCATTCATATCTAGCATACTCATGCATTTCTACTTAAGTCTTATATATATATATATATATATATATATATATATATATATATATATATATATATATATACACACACACACACACATATATATATATATATATGTATATGTATATATGTATATTGTTATTTTCAGTTTGAACTATTATTTGACAGCACATTAGATGTACAGGTAAAGTCACATGGAATTGGGTTCATGCTGTGATGGAGAGTTGGAGTATTTGCCTATGCCTGAACTAAGCATATTTAATTTAAGAGAGTAACAATATTCGATTCACCACCTCTTTGCAAACGAACCCGCCATGTTGTGAGGAAATAACTTTTTTTCAGATTCATGGTGGGTTATCAACTGTTGATTATATATGCTTCTGGCGGTGGCTACCGAAGGCATAACTATTTAAATGCTTAAGGTATATTTTTCAGAAGGAAACCTCTGTTTAAGTATCATTTTTGTTGTTTTACGAGCAACATTTGACTTGCAAAAAGGAAAGTATTGTATTTATACCTCTTTTGAGCCAGTCACCCGCCCTTTAGCACTTTCTGTTTAAACTAAAAAAAATGTAACAAAGACACCCGAAATCATGTCAAAATCTCATTTCAATGGTATGTTATTAACTGATTCTTTGGTTCTTCCTTTATGGATATAATAGATGTATTGAATATAATTTAATCACTCAATATACTAATTCTAATTTCTAAAATTTTTTGGCAGTTGAATATGGGATCCAAGAATACTGATTGTGTGTAATGTATCATTCAATGATGTCATTTCCAGGTAATTTTTATTTTACATTTTTTGGGATAGATTTTTCAGGTTATTTTGTCTGATCTTAAATTGACCATAGATTGCTAAGTTGCATCACAATATCAACGTTTTTCTGTAAATGTGTTTCCCAGTTGTATGTTTCTCTCAAATCACAGGGCGATTCAGTTACATTATTTGTAGTGATGGCATAAACACAACATTCAGTAGCATAAAACATCGTGATTCAATTAGAGAGACATGGATGCCTCAAGGTAACTGCTGCTTCTTATAAGAATTGTTTTAATGTAATCTAAATAATTAATAGTAGTGGCTCCTCTTTTTATCAGAGGAAGAACTTTTTCAATTCGAACGTGAGAAGGGAATTGTCATCATATTCACAAATATAGTTGTGAGATTCTCATTGCAGGTGTTGCGTAGTCCATTAGCGGTGCTTGGTTTATTTTTTCTTATTTAGTTTCTTCCAAATCAAACTACAACATTAACTTGGAATTTAAGTGGAGAAGTAGTTGTGAATGGTTTCTTAAAACTGGATATACCACTTAAGATATTGAAGAAGGATTGGGTTTTGTTAGATTATGTTTGGATTTTCTAAAAAATATTGGATTTTCAGAGAGAATTTGGATTCAATAGTTAGAAGTTGATTTTTGTTAGGTTATATTTTGTAGACAGTGTATATGTTTTTTAGACAGCCTTTTTTGGCTTATGTTTTGGTCAATGTTTATGTTTCTCTGTTCTGAGGCTTATGTTTATGTTTATGTTCAGAGGAGATGCGTATGCTTGCTAGAAAAGTATACTAGAAGTATCTATTGTCGGTGTGCACAATGTTACTCTTTTTTGCATTTGATGCCATAGCATCAGTGAGATTGTTTGGAGGAGCAGTTGAA
This sequence comes from Calophaca sinica, assembly GCA_037113605.1. Classification (NCBI taxonomy): domain Eukaryota; kingdom Viridiplantae; phylum Streptophyta; class Magnoliopsida; order Fabales; family Fabaceae; genus Calophaca; species Calophaca sinica. The sequence continues at coordinate 125,022,810 of CM073734.1, forward strand.
ATATGATTTTGCAAACCGATGAAGAAAAGGCAGCGCAGTTAGAAGAGATATCAACTTTGGATAGGATAACTACATCTTCCATTGCTTAAAAATGTTTTCTGAGTTTACGATTACTTCTAAAATCATTATGTTGTATTCACTAATCCTCTTATTTTAATGTAAATCAGAAGTAATGTAAATTGTGAGGCTCAGAGTACAAGTTGTTCTTCTTTTAATTTGTGGGGATCTAAAATCTTGAGCACCATGATATTTTTTCTTATAGGTAATTTTGGCTGGACTTAGCTTAATGCAGATCAAACCCAAATCTTGGTTCTGTTTAGTATTGGTCTTCTGATTTTGGATAAAATTTTCAATATAACTTACCAATTTGTGTCTGATAGATTTTAGTGTGATATGATGCAGCCATGTAGGCATTGAAGCAAAAGGCTTTATATTTGGCCCTCCTATAGCATTGGGCATTGGAGCAAAATTTGTTCCCAAGAGGAAACTCAATAAATTATGAGGTATATGTTTAGCATTTTTTTTCAAGTAGATGCTTATAACATTACCAGAAATTATGGATGGCCTATGTTTTATGTGTTTATTAGTTCTATCATTCTCAAAAACATATTTTCTAATATATGTAACTTCTATCTATTACTTACGCTTATGTTGGATTTAGGAAAAATGGTAAAACATGAGTTATGGAAATTGCATTTTACTAACCTCAGATTGATTGACTTGGAGATGGTATCCTAACTCTAAAGTTTTGTACTCCATGATAGTTGTTGAAAGCTTTTGAAGTTTCTTTAATAGAAAGATCTTTGATTTGTTTCGTTCCAAATGCTACTTGCACCTAGTGTTCTAGTGTGACATCCTCTAAATCGTGCTATCCTATAAACCACTATGATTATATATGTTCATTTCATTTGCCATCCTGTAAACCTCTTTGTCAATGTTGTTGGTTTTTGAGATTATAAATTCTATGCAACTCTTCTTGCTTAGTTAACTTAGTGTTAACACCTCTTCCTCTATTCTCTTATTTAACCTGGTTCGATAGGAGCATAAAACCATTATGTAACGAATATTTTTTTTATTGTTTATCAAGTGTTGTCAACATGTTTATTTTATCTCTGATATATCAATACTTAACTGTTTCGGTACTTTGGTTAAAAAGTATGCATTTTGAGATTGTTCACATAATAATATACTCATAATTTAAACAGTAATTCCAATTTTTTGACAAGATTAATTTGGTTTTTTAGCCCCTATATAATTCAAGCCAGTGGTAAACTCCTTAGTTTGTAGTATTTAATATGTACTTTTTTTTGTTTTGTTTTCTGATTCCACATTCTACTTCTTCAAATAAATTTTGCAAACATGCACACAAGCTTTTGTGTCAGTTATGAGCTTTTTCTTATCATATGAAGGTTTCTAATAAAGATTTTGCCGCTAGGTGCTATATGAAACAATTGATGATTGTTTTGCATTATAGAATCTGCTTTCTTGCAATGTTTGTGCAGCTATATTGATTTTCATTAAAGATTTTGAATGGACCTGTGTTAGAACTTGCATCAGTCGACATATTTTTATTCCCTGATATCTCAGGTTTCGTATTGAACAAAGGAAATAGAAAAATACTTGAATAAGTTTTTTTTTATGTGACAAAAAAAATACTTGAATAAGTTGTCATCTGTGAAATATTGTTGTTAATATTTACTTTGCAAACTTTAATGGGTTAATATGATTTTGTAACTGTACATATTTGGTGCAAATATCATATAAAGTTGCGCCACTTGACTTCAGTTATTGCTGCACTCTTTCATATAAAGCTTATAATATACAGTTACAATATTATATTATTGGTTGATATTTATCACAACTTATTGTGTTTTGGTGAGATTTTATTTAAAAAATGTGATTATTGTATCCTTGAGTAAGGAAAGCTTGGACCTCTGTTTGTGATACAGTTAATAAAGGGTTTAACCTCCAATTTTTTAACATGTAGCATGCAAATATTTTGCTATTGGATGGTTCCCGTTGATATTACTCACGATGAACAAAGTACCTGGATTCTTATTTTGTCAAATTTATCAATTTAAAATGTTATACAAAGTACATGAATGTACATGACTAGAAGCTGAAAGAATACATGTTGCAGGAGCTGAAAGAATACATGTTGCAGCCCTTTACTCTTAGTTGTAATTTTTCACATGTTTCAATGGGAATTTGTATGACATATTTGTTAGATTTTTGTGTATTATTTGACATATATCCAACAACTATACAGAACTCTTTGTTTAATTCGCAGCTTTTCATCAATGCAACAAATAGGACTATTGTGTAGTTTGTTTGAGGTTTATGTGGCATAATAATTAATTTGTTAAGTTAATATCTCATACAGTGCGAAATTTATATGAGTAGTTTAGGGGATTGTTCGCAAGGAAACAACAAGGTCAAACGCATTTTTGTTACAATGGTTTTCATTAAAAGTATGGTGATTTGGACATGTTGTTGCCCCGTGCAGCGCACGGGTAGTAGTCTAGTTTAATATAAAACTGTTTTCGTATGGAATGCAATTAGAAAATGTACCTCAGTGGTAAGGTAATACCCTTGTTATATTTATGTCGTGGGTTCAAATCTCATCTTAAAATACTTTTGGAATTTTTAAAACATTATTTCTATGGTTAGTCACCTAAGCCCCACATATCCAATGCCACCTCAACATGTATAGCCATGTCAGCACTTTGGGGCCATATCATTTTTCATAGGTAAATGTTAGTTGTTAGTAATTGTTAGAAATGTTAGTTTTCCGGGTTTGAACCCGGGACCTCCAACTTACACTCCTCCAGCATCCTTTAGCTTACCAACCGAACTACCTACTTGGTACCTTTGGGGCCATATCATATTCGCGCGTATACCCACCATGTCAACGAGTTAAGTCTGCATCAGCAATTTCGTTATCTACTGGATGCAAAATTAACGAATAAACTAAATGTCTGAATTTTAAAAAATATATGGACTAAAATTTGTGATGTATTCGATGTATTTACCAATTTAAATGAATGAATATCTTTTTTAGTAAAAAAAAATATATGGACTAAATTCGTAAAATTAAAAATTGGGGGACCAAATTCGTGAATTGGTGATAATTAGGGGACTAAAACTATAATTAAGCCTTAACTTTTTTTTAACATGTGCCAATTAATGTGAACTCAGACCTTAAACATATATCAGAAATATGAGCAATTCATCTATTACCGGCTATAATTAATTTTGTATACATGGTCATCGATACTAATTACGATATCTAATCATTTTTAAAAATATCTTTGAATAAAATAATTAGATATTGTTCAACAGAGAGATATTCCCCATCACTTAAAAAATTATTTATTTGAAAATTGAATTAATAAAAACAAAAACACGTAACAGAATTTTAAAAGTTAAATTTGAGATTAGATGCATTCAAACTATATATACAACAAGCATTACCATTTTACAAAGCAATAGTGAAAACGCAAAGAAGCTTTGGAAGTGAACAACAAAATACTCTATATACGACTTCCAATTTCAAAAGCAAGAAACACGCAGAAAAAATGGACCGATCTTCAAAGCAACAGAGCAACAAGAACAACAATAAGGAGTGAACATGGTTCGAAGATCAAGCATATGAGGAAGGCCTCGAATTATATCCCGAAGGCGTGGAGGGGCGATGGGAGAAAGTGGCGAGTCTTCTTCTGGGACGATCGCCAACAGAAGTTAAAGAACGCTATGAGGCATTAGACATTGCCATAACTAAGTTGTATCATGTTGATCATGAGTTTCCAGGTTACTCAGATAACATGACTTTAATGACACCATTAACAACAGAAAGTGATGGTTCAGTTGATATCGAAGCCCCTCCAGTTAATAAGAATGAGAACAAGAAACTGACGCACTGGAATGAAAAGGAACACATGTATTTTTTTTTCAAAAATGAGATTTTTCAATGATTTTTTGTTTGACATATTACTCTTTTTATTTCTTTTGATAAATTTTTATTTCTTTTTCTTTTAAATTTTTAAAATAGATTTTCCCGAGATGTTTTGATCAGTTCTGTTATCATAAATGGTTACTTTTATTATGAATATTAGTGGATGCCCATTTTACTTGGCTTTTACATTTTCTATAGGATGCTCCTATATGTAACTCCCATGAGTAAAATGCTTTTACTCATTGTTACTCTTAATTTTCATATGTTAATGTCCCATCATGTGAGGCCTTTAATAGGCTTGTGAGTTACAAGACTAGTGTTCTATAAATATGACTCATGTAACATTGTAAAGATTGCACCTTCAAGTGTATAATACAAAGTTTCTCTTCGTCTTTATTCTCTCTTTCTCTCCTATATCTATTCTTCTATATTTTGTAGTTTCTTGTTCTTGTTTTGGTTCATTTTATAACACGTTATCAGCACCACACTCTAACCAACTGAGATTCAAAAGCTTGGAGCATAGTGTTGTGTGAAAGGAAGATACATAGGTAGTATTTTCTCTTGATCATTTGTCACCATTGTTCATGTTCATTTCTTAACTATTTCTTTATCTTCATAAGTTTAGTTTTTATCTAACTTGTGTTTATATTTTTATGATAGTACTAAATGTGTCAAATCTTACAAAACTTGAGTTTGTGGCTCTTGACATTACGAGAAAGAATTACTTGTCTTGTGTGCTAGATGCTGAAATTCATTTAGATGCAAGTGGTCTTGGAGACACTATCAAAGAAGGAAATAAAGCATCTAATCAAGATAAGGCCAAAGCTATGATATTTATCCGTCACCATCTTTGACATTACGAGAAAGAATTACTTGTCTTGTGTGCTAGATGCTGAAATTCATTTAGATGCAAGTGGTCTTGGAGACACTATCAAAGAAGGAAATAAAGCATCTAATCAAGATAAGGCCAAAGCTATGATATTTATCCGTCACCATCTTCATGAAGGGCTAAAAATAGAGTATCTTACTGTGAAAGACCCACTTATCCTTTGGAATAGTTTGAAAGAAAGATATGACCACCAGAAAACTGTGATTCTCCCAAAAGCTCGTTATGATTGAATGCATTTACGCTTACAAGACTTTAAAACTGTAAGTGAGTACAATTTTTCAATATTTAGAATCACTTCTCAATTGAAATTGTGTGGAGAAAAGGTTACCGATGAAGATATGTTAGAAAAAACATTCTCCACTTTTCGTGCATCTAATGTGCTCCTGCTACAGCAATATAGAGAAAAAGGATTTAAGAAATATTCTGAATTGATTTCTTGTCTTCTTGTGGCTGACCAAAATAATGAGCTTTTGATGAAAAATCATGAGGCCCATCCGATTGGTATTGCTCCATTCTCAGAAGTGAATGTAGCAAAGCACGATCACTATACTTATGGGCAAACTCGTGGTCGTGGTCGTGGCTGTGGCCTTGTTCGTGGTCGTGGACATGGTCGTGGTGGAAATTTCAAGAACATATTTTCTCACCAGAAGTGGAAAAATAGTGAAAAGAATGAAAAGGAAAAAGGTGGGCAGAATAGCAAACAAGATGAATTTTTTTGCTATCGTTGTGGGGCCAAAGGTCATTGGGCACGTACCTGTCGTACGCCAAAGCATTTCGTCAACCTTTACCAAGAATCAATTAAAAATAAAGAGAAAAAGATAGAGACACATTTTGCTTATGAAGATGGTGATTCTGATTATGGCCATATGGATGTTACTCATTTAGATGTTGTTGATTTCTTTGCTCATCCAGATGGAAAAATTGATCATCTTATTGGAGATGGGAGTGTCAAGAAATAAATTTATCATATTTTGATGTTCTTAAATTTTATGTTTAGTGTGTTTTGAATCCTTATGCTTTGATGTTATTGAACTTCATGTTTATTTTTATTGTTTTTTTTAAGCAATAAATAATTTACTTCTAAGATTGTTATCTTTTCAAGTTTATTCTTATATTTCTTGCTTATTTATTTTTATTTTTGATTCTTATATTTCTTGCTTATTTATTTTTATTTTTGGAAGAATAAGTTTGACATTAGCATCAATAATGAAGACATGTGTCTCGCTGATAGTGCAACGACCCACACGATTTTCAAGGATAAAAAATATTTCTCTTATTTAGTAATGCAAGAAACCAATGTTAGTACTATATCTAGTACTATAAAGATAAATGAAGGCTCCGGAAGAGCTAATGTATTGTTACCCAGAGGAACAAAGTTACATATTAATAGCGCGTTATATTCTTCTAAGTCTCATAAAAACTTATTAAGTTTCAAAGATATTCGCTTAAATGGGTACCATATTGGAACACAAAATGAAGGAGATACTGAATATCTGTATATCACGAGAAATGCCTTATATAAAAAATGTGTATTAGAAAAAATTGCCTGCTTTTTCTTCCGGTTCGTACTATACTTATATTAGTACAATTGAAACACATACTATTGTAAACCAAAAGTTTGCAAATCACAATAAGTTTGTTATTTGGCATGACCGGCTGGGCCATCCCGGGTCTATTATGATGCGAAAAATAATTGAAAATTCATGTAGACATCCATTGAAGAGCCAGAAGATTCTTCAATCCAATAATTTCTCATGTACTGCATGTTCCCAAGGGAAGTTGATAATTAGACCATCACCAACAAAAATTGGGAGTGAATCTCTCACATTTTTAGAACGTATACAAGGTGATATTGTGGGCCAATACACCCACCATGTGGACCATTTAGATATTTTATGGTTTTAATTGATGCATCAACTAAATGGTCACATGTATGTTTGTTGTCAACTCGCAACCAGGCGTTTGCGAGATTGCTTGCTCAACTAATTAGACTAAGAGCTCATTTCCCAGATTATCCAGTTAAGAAAATATGTCTTGATAATGCTGCTGAGTTTACATCTCAGGCATTTAATGAGTATTGTATGTCTATTGGAATTGATATTGAACATCCTATAACACATGTTCATACTCAAAATGGACTTACAAAATCATTCATTAAGCGTGTAAAGTTAATTGCAAGACCAATTATTATGAGATCAAAACTTCCAATTTCTACTTGGGGACTTGCAATATTACATGCTGCGATATTGATTCGCATCAGGCCAACAAGTTATCACATGTCCTCCCCTATACAATTGGTTTTTGGTCAAGAACCAAATATTTCCCATCTAAGAATTTTTAGATGTGCGGTGTATGTTCCAATTGCTCCACCACAATGCACTAAGATGGGTCCTCAAAGAAGGTTAGGAATATATGTTGGATATTAATCTCGATCTATAATAAAGTATCTTGAACCAACAACGAGAGATTTATTTACAACTCGATTTGCTGATTGTCATTTTGATGAATCAATTTTTCCAAAATTAGGGGGAGAGAACAAGCAGCTGGAAAAAGAGATTAGTTGGAATGAATTATCATTGTCTCATCTTGATCCTCATACAAAACAATGTGAACTAGAAGTTCAGAAGATAATTCATTTGCAAAGCTTAGCAAACTAACTACCAAATGCATTCACTGATCCAAAAAGAGTGACTAAATCACATATACCAGCTGTTAATGCTCCGATCAAAATTGATGTCCCTGTTGGACAATCTAATATTGCAAATGAGTCTCAACCAAGCATTAAGCGTGGTAGACCTGTCGGTTCTAAAGATAAAAATCCTCGTACAAGAAAATGAGCTAAAAAGAAAGATGGCCCAAGTGAGGATATAGAAACTCCAAAAGAGTCTTCGGACATAATTGAATTTTTAGTTCAAGAAGAGACTGATCAGGTACCTGAAACTAGTAAAAATGAAGAGATCTCAATAAATTCTGTCATGAATGGAATACGATGGAACCAAAATGAAGTCAACGTTGACAATATTTTTGCATATAATATAGCGCTAAATGTGATAAATGATAGCGAGGATCATGAACCAAAGTCTATAAAGGATTGTAGGCAAAGTAATGATTGGCCAAAATGGAAAGATGCAATTGAAATGGAATTAAACTCGTTTTGCAAGCGAAATTTTTTGGGACCTGTAGTCCGAACACCTGAAGGTGTGAAGCCAGTTGGATATAAATGAGTTTTTGTGCAAAAACGAAATGAAAATTGGTGAAATTGTGAGATACAAAGCTCGACTTGTTGCTCGAGGGTTTTCTCAAAGACCTGGTATTGATTTTGAGGAGACATATTCACCTGTTGTGGATGCAAGTACTTTTCGATACTTAATTAGCCTAGTAGCACATGAAGGGCTCAATTTACATATGATGATGCTGTTACAGCTTATCTGTATGGCTCACTTAATAGTGACATTTATATGAAACTCCCTGAATGATTAAATTTACCCGAGGCATACAATTCAGGCTCTCGAGAAGATTATTCAATCAAATTGAATAAGTCTCTCTACGGACTAAAACAATTCGGGCGCATGTGGTATAATCATCTTAGTGAATATTTGCTAAAGGAAGGATATGAAAATGACCCCATTTGTCCATGTATTTTTATGAAAAGATCTGGAAAAGAATTTGCTATAATTGTTGTTTATGTAGACGACATAAATATTATTGGAACTCCTGATGAGCTTCCAAAAGATATAGATTGCTTAAAGAAAGAATTTGAGATGAAGGACTTAGGAAAGACAAAGTTTTGTTTGGGATTACAAATTGAGTATTTAAAGAATGGAATTCTTGTGCATCAAGAAGCTTATATAGCAAAGGTGCTAAAACGATTCTATATGGACAAATCACATCCATTGTGCACTTCAATGGTTGTAAGGTCATTAGATGTGGACAAAGATCCCTTTAGACCTCGAGAAAAGGATGAAGAACTACTTGGTCCTGAAGTACCATATCTTAGTGCAATTGAGGCACTAATGTACCTTGCTAATTATATACGTCCTGAAATATCATTTGCTATCAATCTCTTAGCAAGATATAGTTCTTCACCTACACAAAGACATTGGAATGTTGTCAAGCATATACTTCGTTACCTTAGAGGTACAATGGATATGGTTTTATTTTATTCAAATGTATCCAAGTCAGTCTTAATTGGTTATGCAGATGCAGGTTATTTGTCTGATCCTCATAATGGCAGATCACAAATAGGCTATTTGTTTACATCCGGTGGTACAACCATCTCATGGAGGTCTGTAAAGCAAACAATAACAGCTACATCATCTAATCATACAGAATTTTTTGTACTACATGAGGCAAGTCGAGAATGCATTTGGTTAAGGCCTGTGATTCATCACATACAAGAGACTTGTGGTTTGTCTTCTGGAAAAAATGGTCGCAACGATTCTATATGAAGATAATACTGCATGCATTGCTCAGTTGAAAGAAGGGTATATCAAAGGAGATAGAACAAAGCATATATCACCAAAGTTCTTTTTCACTCATAATCTTCAAAAGAGTGGTGATATAAGCATTTAGCAAATCCGTTCATGTGATAATCTAGCTGATCTTTTTACAAAGTCACTGCCAAGTAAAGCCTTTGAGCAACTAGTACAAAAGATTAGTCTTTGTCGTCTCAGAGATGATTGTCTACATGAGGGGGAGACATAAATATGTTCTGCACTCTTTTTTCCTTCACCATGGTTTTATCCCATTGGGTTTTCCTGGTAAGGTTTTTAACGAGGTAGTTCCCACATAAAGGATAGTGTACTCTTTTTCCTTCACTAGTATTTTTTTCCCACTGGGTTTTTATTTTAGTAAGATTTTAATGAGGCATATCCTTAATGGACATCCAAGGGGGAGTATTATGAATATTAGTGGATGCCCATTTTACTTTGCTTTTCCATTTTCCATAGGATGCTCCTATATGTAACTCCCATGAGTAAAATGCTTTCACTCATTGTTATTACTCTTAATTTTCATATGTTAATATCCCATCATGTGAGGCCTTTAATAGGCTTGTGAGTTACAAGACTAGTGTTCTATAAATAGGACTCATGTAACATTGTAAAGATTGCACCTTGAAGAGTATAATACAAAGTCTCTCTTCTTCTCTATTCTCTCTCTCTCTCTTCTTCTTCTTCTTCTTCTATATTTTGTAGTTTCTTGTTCTTGTTTTGGTTCATTTTATAACAACTTTTACTTTATTAACTACATGCTTCTGCCATGCTTCCTTTCACTGGACTGGGAAGAAAAGTAAGAAATTTGCATGACAGAATAAAAATATATAACTTTTAAAAATGCATTGTAATGTTATTTTGTAGCTAACAATTATTTTGGTTTTTCTTCCTTTACGGTAAAAATTTAAAAAGAAAATTTCTCATATGACTAATTAAGGTGCAATAGTTTTTAGGACTATATTTGTTCTTTGTTTCCGGAAACAAAAGATTTTTTTTTAAATTAGTATTAGAAGAAGCTAAATTTTCTCATCTTTTGAGTGAGGTATTATTTTCTTGAATATATATAATACTTTTGTTCATGAACTAAAATTTTGATTCAAATCCTAAGCTAATTTTTGTTGTTTTTTTGGGATAAAACTGATTTTATTTGCTATATATCACAGAAAAATGGACCAATCTTCAAAGCAAAAGAGCAACAAGAACAACAATAATGAGTGGACATAGTTCGAAGATCAAGCGTATGAGGAAGGCCTCGAATTATATCTCGAGGGCGTGGAGGGGCGATGGGAGAAAGTGGTGAGTCTTCTCCCGGGATGATCGCCAACAGAAGTTAAAGAACGCTATGAGACATTGGTCGTTGCCCTAACTGAGTTGTATCATGTTGATCATAAGTTGTCAGGTTATTCAGATAACATGGCTTTAATGGCACCATTAACAACAGAAAGTGGTGATTCAGCTGAGATCAAAGCCCCTCCGCTTAATAATAAGAATGAAAACAAGAAACTGGCGCATTGGACTGAAGAGGAACACAGGTATTTTTTTTTTTGGTTTTATAAAAAGAGATTTTTCAATGATTTTTTGTTTGACATATTACTCTTTTTATTTCTTTTGATAAATTTTATTTCTTTTTCTTTTAAATTTTTCAAAATAGATTTTCCCCAGATGTTTCGACCATTTCTGTTATCATAAATGGTTACTTTACTTTATTAACTACATGTTTCCTTTCACCGGACTGTGAAGAAAAGTAAGAAATTTGTATGACAGAATAAAAATATATAACTTTTACAGATGCATTGTAATGTATTTTGTAGCTAACAATTATTTTGATTTTTCTTCCTTTAAGGTAAAAATTTAAAAAGAAATTTTCTCATATGACTAATTAAGGTGAAATAGTTTTTAGGACAATATTTGTTCTTTGTTTCCAGAAACGAAAGATTTTATTTTTAATTTTTTCTTTAAAAATTAATATCAGAAGAAACTAAATTTTCTCATCTTGAGTCAGGTATTATTTTCTTAAATACATATATAATACTTTTGTTCATGAACTAAAGTTTTGATTCAGATCCTAATAATTTAACTAAATAAAAGCTAATTTTTGTTATTTTTTCGAATAAAACTCAATTTATTTGTTATATATTTATCCTTTAAAATTTGACTTCTCTTCTTTGTTATTATTTGATAGGCTATTTCTCAAGGGACTAGAGGAATATGGTAAGGGAGATTGGAGAAGCATTTCAAGATATGTTGTCCGTTCAAAAACTTCAACTCAAGTTGCTAGCCATGCTCAAAAATATTTTCTTCGCCAGATTGATGTGACAAAAAAGAGAAAAAAAACAAGCATCCATGACATAAACTTAGGGGATGAAGATTCAAACCTTCAGATCAACAATCCAGCTCCTCCTCCAAATATTTCTCGATTACAACAAATTCAAATGCGGATAGTAAAAGAATTTGAACAAGCCAGAGAAATGTTTTGGCAGAATTTGCAGAACACACCAAAACAATAGGCATCATTAATTATGTGTGCCGGTATAAAAAAAACAATTGTGTAAGTTTGTTAGGAGTCTATTGCCCGATCAAACACTTGGGCTCAACTCCACCATCCCAATTGTCCCCTTTTTGTTTTTAGTGGTTAATCAACATAGGCACAGTTGAGGTTCCACGTCCATTTTCTCGTAGAGCTTAGCAAATTACCACAATCCTCCCGGTGTTTAACAAATTGAAGTTTGATTAATAAACTCGATGATTTACAACTTGTGTTAATCAAACACGGAAAATAAATATAGATTACGTCCCATATTTTGATTATGGAAAAATATCAACCAAATTAAAATTTTGAATTACCAAATTGTCGCAGCTAAATTAACTCCTTTAAATATGAAAATAATATCTACATGAAATATAGCATTCCTTGAAATTTAAATTTAAATGATTATAATAGCATTCCTCCTAGATGTGGTTGGTTTAAGGTGAACAGCGATGGAGCTGCTCGTGGTAATCCTGGGCCTGTTTCTTGTGGAGGTATTTTTAGAGATAGTAGAGCAGCAGCTCTTGGTTGTTTCTTTGATTATATTGGCATTGCCTCTTCGTTTGAGGCTGAGATCACTGCTTCAACGATGGCTATTGAAATTGCTTCTCAGAATGGATGGCTTAATTTATGGCTAATGTGATTCCTTGCTTGTGGTATCTGCTTTTAAGTCTGCTCGTCTGGTTCCTCGAAAGCTTAGAGTTAGATGGGATAATTGTATTCACCTTACTAAGCAAATGAGTTTTTTTGTATCCCATATTTATAGAGAGGACAATACTTGCGTCGATAGGCTAGCTTCTTTTGGTGTTAATTCTCGATGCTTTAGTTGGTGGGATACCATTCCCTCCTTCTTGTTTAGTGAGTTGTATAGTAATATGATTTAGCTCCTCAATTTTTTATTCTCATGATTGGCATAAGTTTTGGTTCGGTCCCCCTATGCTTGGTTGTTCCTTTTTTCTCCCTTTTATTGAATTATGGTGTGCTGCAAATGATTGTTAGGATCTGAGGTGCCAATATAGTTGAGATCTCTTTTCCTATAGTAATGCTAGTGCATACCATCTTTATTTGATAAAAAAAATGAACATGCCAAAAATAATACAAAAGCATGTGCAATTACTGAATTACCAGTCCAACCAAAATAGAGCCTTTTGCCGGCCAAACATATTCTAATCAAGCACTACAAGTCTATTATACTATATAACAGAGCCACGACATAATTTTAGAATCACTAGGGTAAAATAAAATCAACAAATAGTAGTAACCATTTTATACAAAATGGGCCTCACCAAGAAATCTACTATTGATAGTAAAGGTGCTTAAAGCACTAAGAGATCAAGTAACTAAAATAGATTAGATAGACAATGTAAGTCACCACTTGGTGAGTAAATAATGAAGAATATAACGAGCGAGTTAGTGTAATATCAAATATAAAATATAGTAACTATAGCGACCAAAGCGCCCGGAGGGACACTCGTCAAAATTTAATGGAGCTGTCACATATGTTTATTTGAGGAAAACGTTGGAAGAAAACCTTTTTGAAAAACAGAAAGAAAATGGTCTCACAGACCAAATTTTTGGGTTCAGGAGTTGGTTACGCGTAATGAAGGTATTAGCGCTCGTTTCTAAAACAGTACCCTTTAAAAGAGATTTTTATATTACAAAAATAAAAGAAATGAACCCTAAAATCACCGAGCCATCACGAATGACAATTTAGGAACCTTTAAACGTCACGTCTATTGGTAAGCGAACGAAACATATCTTTAGATTTTCAATCATAATAGAACGTTGCAAACTTTCCTTTTAAAATTTGTTTATTTAAATTTTCAATCGAAATTGGATACATGAAAAAATAAATGAGTAACATGAAACAGTGGTATTGACACTAGTCAGATTTTTATGGATAGATTTACGCCATTTTGAAATATTTGCGTGGTTTTCTATTTCAAAGGTTAATATAACATTGTTTTCATAAGACTAATAAAAAGAAAACATGGTTTAGTGGTAAAGTGACTGTCATATTATGGTGACATCTTTGAAGCTTTTACAGCAATTTTTCTACACCCAGCCACCTAAGCTCCGCATGTCTAATGCCACTTCAGCCTGTGTAACCTCGTCAGCACGTAGGGGCCACATCATATTCACGCGTGTTCCCACCATGTCAACACGCTAAGGCCGCGTCAACAATTTCGTTATCTATTCGATAGAAAATTAACGGATGAACCAAATGTCTAAATTTTAAAAAATAGGAGGACTAAATTCGTGATATTAAAAAATGGGGGATCAAATTCGTGAATTGGTGACAATATTAGGGACAAAACTATAATTAAGCCATAAAAAAATAAAGAGATTAAACGATGGTGCTGACTGCTGAGGTTCAAACATTGTTTGTCGGGTCAAATTTCCCCTCCAGTGCTCCTTTCCCTGCTCTCCCACCCCCACCCAACACACACACAATCAAATAGAAAGCCACCACCAAAACGGCATTACAAAACGTGCAGGACACATCTAAATTAATGAAAATACAACTTGTCCGCTTCTCCATCATCATATCATTTCATTCCATCTCTAATACAGCTCTTTTCTTCTTAATGTTTCCTTTCCTACGTAAAGGGGAAGGAAAATTTTCAATGCATTCTATGCTTTGTTTACCGATCCAATTATTCATTTAAGGTTCCAGCTTACCAAGGACATGACTATATATATTGTTGAAAACAACAAGGTAGTGTATCTACACGGCAGCAGGATTCTCCAATCTAGGCATTTTCATCTGGAGTACGCAAGAGGATGATGGAAGAGTAACTAAGCATGGGATACATATTGGCGTCAAGAAACTGAGCATATTGCTGTATTGCGATATCTCTTCCAGGAAGGTCAGGTGTGAGAAAATCATATGGTGCAGACTTGCTGGTGTCTACAAGGGGTTCCCATCTGCATCCAGGACGCTCTGGCAAGGTAACTGTGAAAGGTAAATGACTTGTATTGAAAGCAATGTAAATTTCTCCCTTCACTGAGTCCACCTGGGTTCATATTCATGCCAAATAAGGGGGCAAAATTAGTCATTCATGAAGTATCCAAGCAAAGGTTACATAAGAGGACAAATAAGTTCAAAGCATAGCAGCTTCAGTACGCTACAAGAACGTATGGGATTGAAAATTCTTTTTTAAGAAAAAAGTGTTAAAAGTAAATGAAGCTGCTGAGAGGTCAAAAGTTCTACTGATGCTAATCTGGGCATGACAGCTTTGCACGAAGGGTATTAGTTTATGTCCAGGAGCAGCTAAAATAACATTTGCTCCTTCAAAACACAGGCTGAGAATAAAATGCTTCCTTTTACATGTGTTCAAATTGGAATTGGAGACAGCAAACAGTCACAATAGGAGATCTAATTTTTCCCAAATCAACACACATCTTCTGCCAATCTTATATAATGTCCAGGGGACTTCTGTTCTAACCAATATATCGGTTGTCCTTATAAAGGCAGCACCAAAATGATTATTCCTCAACCTAGCTACGCATGCACATACTATTTCAAGAAAGGCATTCTGCTGTTGCCAGATGCAGAGGTGCTTTGGCTCAATTCATAGTATCTTCTAACTTGCGGGAGCTTCTAATGATTATTCCTCAACCTAGCTACGCATGCACATACTATTTCAAGAAAGGCATTCTGCTGTTGCCAGATGCCGAGTTGCTTTGGCTCAATTCATAGTATCTTCTAACTTGTGGGAGCTTCTTAACTGAGAATCTGAGATAGGTTTCTAACTTATGAAAAAGTCCTTATAACTGTTTATAAGATAGATTAGGAAATTTCTAAAAAATTAAGGTGCAAAAATTAATTTCAACTCATAGGAAGCTACTATTTAGAAGACTCGTTGTCATTGTAAGATTATTTTAACTTTTTCTACAAGTGCTTGTTGCTCATTGTCAAACATGTCGGCTCACGGATTGGTCACCGGAGAGTGGAAATGTGTCCTAATTCTACATTTTAGTTAAAGACTATAAGAAATAGATTCTAAGATGCGATTCCCATAGCTTTTTTTTTTACCAGCAATAGAACTCTTACATCCCTGTGTCATTGAATATGAGCAACAAAAGTATCGTACCAGGGTAAAAGCCACAAAACGGCTAGTTTCAGACCAGTCTGGCATTCCAGGAAAATGACCATGCCATTGCAGCCTCTCTGATGTTGGAAAGTCATCTAAGCCCAGCGACTCACATTCCCTGCAGGATTACAGCATTAGAACAATGCTAGAGTCCAAGAAGAAAACAAAAAGTACTTACTGGCGGAACTTAGTCATAAGGCGGCAAAATCTGAAGAAATCTGATGAAGATTCTTCCTTTTTGTCCCATCGGAAGTAATTAAGCTGCAAAAAGGCTGAGGATAAGTTAATAGAATTAACATGGTGCGATGTGCATTGAAAAATTCTAGTAGATAAGGGGATCACATAATTATCATGACAATAGGTATTGTTGTTTCCCCCTTTTGTATGTCCATATTCATCGCCCATATATATCATCGGAACTCCCTGATAAGATAAGCCAAAAGTCAGTAAATAACTTATGTTGTCAACAACATCATCTACATATAAATCATCAAGGGTAGAGGATTTCCTAAAGTCTTATAAGGACTACTTTGGGCATATCTCCAGACTTATGGGATCTCAACATGTGTAATTCCATACTCTGTAAATTAGATCATATGCTTATAGCATGTTTTCTTCTGCATTGAAATCACGGTAGAGATCTCGTCACCGTGGAAGCTACAATATGGAGCTTCACCCTCAATGTGTGGTGAAGACCCCACGACCACAGCAACAAACATGCATTTAGTCAATGAACAAACTTAGATATTTCAAACAGGCCTATAGATCTTAGTTCAAGTTGAGTTCTGCTAAAGATTTCAAGGGTTCAATCGATCATCATAGAAACAATTGGGAGACTGCATTGAATGCCATACATGTAAACAAGGATGTCCTTGCTGAACACGGTGACAGGAGTTTTTGACAAAAGTGATTCCCATCAAATAAGACCATATATAAATGTACTAAACTTTTTTGGTGCAAAACTTCTTATTAACTAATATGTAACACAAAGAAGTCGTTATGGTCCAAACAAATTTAGGGCAAAAAACTACAATTGTGCTGTTGACTGGGCCTTACCTGGGAAACCATGAGAGAGAGAAAGAAATTCCGCATTTGCCGTTTTCTCAATTTCTTTACTGAGACACTAGCAAACTCCCCTTCCTACATTAGTTTGAGAAATGGGATTAACATTTAATACAACGATCATATTTACTCATTTAACTCTAATGTGCATAGATTATGATTCTAATACTTTGACAACACTATTTTAAGGATTCAGAAAGCGAGCCGGGGCACTTTAAGGGTTAATTAGTTATGTCCAGAAATGCATAATATGTGCATACATAAACACACACATGGGAGAAAATAGAAAATACATACTAGGATAAATATGACAAAATACCAGGCAGGAAATGAGGTAAATGCCTATATGTTTGGCTAATGCCTGGTATACAGTCTAAAATTATACTTTTCTTCAAAGCAGAGATTAGTCACATCACACTATTCATACCAGCAAACTCACACACCCTAAGTCATATAAAAACATGATGATGGATAGGAAAGTTAGAATACTTTGTCTCAACGCGGTTTAAAGGCCTAATTCATATGTTGCATACAACTTTGGTAGGAAGTGGAAAGAAGAAACATGACACAATTTTGAGAAGGATTATAGAGTCTGTTTTATAATGAATGGCATACACAAGTTTGTGTTAAATGAGTATGAATATTTGTCACTAAAACAAAAGAAATTCTATTAGCCCCACAGTTTTTTTATTCATTTCTTGTGAACAGTTTGGATTTACACACTGCCAGTCCCGGATACATGAATCTAGTATGTCCAATTAATAGCAGAAAACATACTGGGTTTTAGATATTATCACAAACACTGTGATATTAGTGATATTCAAGTTGATGAATGTTAGGAACCGAGAGAAATTGAATTGAAAGAAAGAAAGAACTGGATTGTTGCATACTGAATGAAAATGGAGGATAGAATTCTCCCCAAGGGTTTCCCCTTCAAAGGATTTCTCTTTTCACATACAAACTATCAAATGTACAGAATGAATCCCTGTAATTCTCTTATTTATAATCCCTTCTAACTAATTAACTAACCTAACTAATCCCAACTACTTAACTCCCCTTTATTATCCTATGAGTGAAATAATCTTTTGATGAAGTGCCGCCATGCAGTAGAAAGAAAAGAAGGAAAAATTACTCTAAATGAAACTCTGAAGCAGGTTTCTAAACATCTACCTCTCCACAGTTCCAGCTATTATTATGATTTTCTCCATCACTATTGTCTTCTGCATTGGGCAAGTTATGCTTCTTGTTATAAGTCACCAAATCAGCTAGAGTGAAGCCATCATGAGCACATACAAAGTTAATACTATTCCATGGTTTTCTTCCTCCTCCCTGTGCCAAAAAAATAGAGTAATGTCCACCACACAAAAGAACCAGGTAGAATAAAAGATGATAGCAACAGGGAACCTAGAACTTTAAAATTTAGCTGAAATAAATACCAGTCCCCTGAAATAAAATATATTGAGCATCAGTTTTCAAAGACAGTCAAATAGGATGTTTAATTGTATAAATTTGAAATCAATAACGGAAACCATTCAAACAATAATGATTACGACAACAATAATGATAGCAATAGTAACAATAGAAGTGGCAGGTTATATCCAAAAGCAACTACTATTGCAGTGTGACGTGAGACAACAGACAAACCTGATACAAATTAGGACTCCCACAAAGGCATTCAGCAAATGCTCCAGCAAAGCCACCTGTACCCTTGATAAACTGGCGTACTGTGTCTCTATACTGAAAAATGCAAGAATGACACATAATAGTTTCATACCCACCACCAAAAATGCATGTTATAACATACAATTTGTAGATCGTGTATTATTTAGAAAATTGGCAAGTATGCAATAGCCAATCATTAAGTTAAAGAGATTTACTTACATGAAAAGCAAAGAACTAACATAGGGAGCATGTAGAGGAAAATAACACATGCAGCTAAAGATAAATAGTCCATAGCATTTGGTTAACTTTTCAGCATTTTAGCTTGCATATAGGGAATCCAGAAGATTCTGGTTAAATGTGTACATATCACCAATCCTCCAGTTGTCTAGTAATTATGCATATTGTAGAGAGGTATAGGAAAGGAAAAATTCATTCTACTTTAGTCATAAAATTAATCGACTACTTTTATGTCAAGTCCATCGTCCAACAATTTTCTTCAAGATCGAAAATTTGAAAAACTCATGCCATTGCTATGCAGTTGGAATCCAACTCCTCTAAAGTGAGCAATTCAATTTACAGGGCAAAGTAAGTATTCTCAATTCTCAACTACTGATAAATAACAATGGTTGATATATCGTGCACATGCATAACAAATCATGGATGTGTTACAATATCAAATAGTTGATTTTCTCGTCAAAAGTTGATGTCTTACTTTCCCCTCTAAAGTGAGTGTTCATTTTAAAGGAACCAAATTCATGCATTTTATGGCAAACCACTCATTAAATAGCAAACCCCATCATAAATTAAAATCCTAGAAAGAAATAACGAAGACAAATATAAATTACATGTAAAGTTTAATGTATTCCACTGTTGACAAGTTCAGTTCAACACTGGGTTGTTTTCAATAAAAATGAAACCTTTGCAATTATTCTTACAATTTCACGTCAATAGGCTACGAGGTTAGTGAGAGCATTTGTTTTATGATGATGTGGAACCATGATGATGTTTTACTGTTGTGCTATCAAGTTCTCTTTTTCTAACAGGCCATTTTCCAGTCACATCATAATAAATGAAGTTATGAATCCAACAGTTGTGTATCTGCACTGACCTTCCCATTCCATTCTGACCAAATACCCCAGTGAGGGAAAGTGCCAACTTGGTAGAGGCCTCCAGCATCCCAGGCTTCAGCTATAAGCTATAAAGAGGACATTTTGAAATTAAGCATATTTAGCTTACTGCTTCCAGACGAGTGAAAACTAATTTATATGACAATTAATGATTACAATGACCAATCAAAATCCATGTCAAGCTGACTACCTGGGTTAGGCACTCAATCTAGGTGAGGCAAGAAAATAAACAGCACCTAGAAGTAAAACACTACCTTAAAAGGCCTCCTTTTATTTGTGACTATTCAAGTTCGGAAGCTGAACTTAGGTAATAACCACTAAGTGCCAATAGCAAATACCAGCTCAGTCGCCAAATAAATTCTACGACTTAGTTTAACCCATCATTTTAAATTATTCAATCAGCCATATATATATATCAATTTAGATCAGCAGAACCTTTTACCGGTGACTATCCAAATTCCAAAGGAAAGGTAAAACAATAGTCAGTAACAGTAAATGTCTATTGCAAATATCAGCACTATCACCTAAATAATTTCTGACCTAGTTTAGCCCATCTCCTTAAATTATTTAATCAGCCATACACATCTATTTATATTAGTAGAGTATTTAAGAAACTATTGAAATTAAATTGTTTAAAATTTTAAAAATTTCCTTACCAAGTGTTTGGGGTATGTTATGAAATTTTTTCAGGAATATAATGATTCTGCTGTTTCCCATATTTCTGTTGGCTTAGGTCACCCATATTCACTGTGTTATCCACTGCCCCTTAACAATGCCAACTCTTTTCATTGTTTCGCTGAAACGTATTAATCACAAACCGTAAAAACCATATAAATGACCAGTTAGCTAATACACGCCATTCTTTCTGCTCATTGGCTTCTTTCAACAGAAATGTTAGCATTCATCTTTCTTTCTATATAAGCGAATAATCAAAACAACCTAGCCGCTCCAACCTTGCAAGTTGCAAGCCCAGATGAAACCACAAAATCTAGCCTCATTTATATATCAGCAGAAATCTTAATTCATAACAGAAAAACTGTATAAATAGACAGTTTTTTACACACAACAATCCTGGCTAGCTTACAGAAAATTCCAACAAAATTTGCACCATCATTTGGGTGATATCTGCTTATTTCCATAAAAAAAGATCCTTAATTTCAAAAGTTATTTCAATATACTTCTAAAACAATTGGAAAGTGTGGAAAAATCTCTATGAGGATACAATGTGTGTCCTCAAACTTAAACAAATAAAGCTTTGTACTTGATATGAAGGAACTACGTAAGTTGAAAAACCTTCACTCCGTGAAGTATTGGATCGTTACTGATCAAGTCAATCAATGGTGGGCTGCCGAGAGGGGTTCCAGTTGTCAACAAGTCACCTTCTATTGGAGCACCAAATACATTAACTCCATCCCAGAGACTGGTAACAAACAAGGGGAAAATAAGAACAGAAAGATGCATCGGTCTCCAGAAAAATTTGAGTAACAATGCACTATATGGTATATAACCTGCTACCCCTGGACATAATAGAAGCGAGATCAAAGCGAAAACCATCCACATGCATTTCTGTTACCCAATATCTGTTGCACAAGAGAAAAATAGCAAGACCTTCAATCTGATATGGTAGCAATATCTAACCTCCTTGTAAATAACAATTTAAATATATCTGACCAGAGTGCAATAAACTGAAAGAGTATACAACTATACATTAAAAACATAAAGGAATAAAGGACATAACATTGTTAAGGTAAATTATGTTAGAAGTGATATGCTACTAGGAACTAAATAATTAATCTGGGATCTAGATTTTATATAAACATGCATGTACGTTCATGGTGTTCAGGTGTTGCTATGTACATAAGCATGTAAATGCCATAGACACAAAAGTTAACAATCTTTTGATAACTGACAAAATGTTTTTCAATTAAGAACTGAGAAAGATAATATATAATAAGGGGTTTGAAATGATTTTTTTAAAAAAAAATTCCAAGAATAATAAATTTCATAAATCATACCATCAATAATTATTGTAAACATACCTTAAGCAGTCCACTACAAATCGCCGTACAACTGGATGGTTGCAGTTGAATGTGTTCCCACATCCTGAATAGTTATAGAACTCCCCCTAAAAACATGAAAGTGGCTCCAGTTGACATTATCCATGGTTTAAAAAAAAACATGCAAGTATAAATAAATTTGAAAAATAAAAGAGCCATAAAAACTCAATCTGCATAATAAACACAGGCCTTAAGAAGTAAGATGCAGATTTTGAACTAAACATGTCGGTAAACAAAGAATTCTGGTTCGCTGGATGGTACCTAATACTGATCCTGAGCTGTTGTCATGCTGGGAAGTAGAATTATCGACTTGAAAAAGAAACAAAATATTTGATTTTAGCATCCTCTCTAATAACTTTCTTTTCTCATTGATGTTTGGAATTTGCTATCTTGTAGTGTTCTGTTACTTCTGTATGCTCAATGCACTGACCTACTTTTCAGATCTGGAAGCATCATGTCTAATCAATAAATGAGATTGAGAACTAAATCCCAAATCAGGAATTCACACTCCTAAAGCAGAACTTCTGCTTTTGTTCAATTAAATGAGAATAAACAATCAAGAAACTAGAATGAAAAAATACAAAAAACAATCATATTAAATGGATTTGTATCTATTAAGTATAAATAATTTTGGATAAATGATACATACATATCATAAATGCTTTTGGAAAGTTATAAAGAATAAATTTTTGGTAAGTATTTCCGGTTTACAAATAGTTAATCACTCAGGTGATCAATTAAGGTAATAAGTGGTTACAGGCTGCCCACTATTTGATCACTACTAACTAGTTTAGTAATTAATTACTTAAGTATTCCTAATTGGAAACATTTTTACCAAGGATTCCTTTTGTGTGATTTTGCCAACCTTTTTCTTTAAGGTTTGAGTTCCTCGAAGGCTTCAAAATTCCCAACCAACTAGCTGAAAGAGAGAATAAAATTTTTGAGGAATACCTTGGGTGCTACCATGTAATACATACAGTTGTCAACTCCTCTGAAGGAAATAATAGGACCCTTCTCATTCCCTTCAGCTGTATGATTGAAAACAACATCCATGATAACCTGCTCCAGTAATATAGCAATGAAAGCATAATTTAATCTAATCACACGAAAGAAAGAAAAAACAATAGGCAATTAACGAAATGAAATCATGTGCAATACTGATTACCTCTATTCCTCGTTTGTGTGCCTCTTTGATAAGGAATTTATATTCATTAATCCCATCACGGCCACAGTTTTGTAAGCCGGCAGATGAGTATCTGATCATTGGTGAAAAGAAATTGATGGTTGAATACCCCCAAAAATTGACCCTAAAATGCAAAATACCATCCAATTAGTCCATGATTTGATGCAAGGCATCAAGGATTAAAAATGATAACAATTCAAATAAATGGCAAACTATGAATAGCATCTGACTTGAAGATAATATAACCAGAAGTCAATGATAAGAATGATAGTGATTTCATCACCAAATGACTCTCTTACCTATGGTCCCCTTGTACAGAATTGTAACAAAAGCATTCCAGCTCATTGAACTCGTGACATGGCATTAACTCTATACAATTTACTCCAAGTTCCTGCAAAATGAATAATGCCAAATGAAAGTTTCATTATGAATTAGATAACAATTATGCATTGCTTTCATATCTGCTTTATGTACAGTGGAAAAACAAAAAATGCAATCTCGTGTTCATGAAAAACAAATATTGTGGATCCGACAGCATGGGAGAATTGTTTGGATGATGAGCATTTCTGTAGACCTTAATTTATGGTTTGGGAGAATTTTGGTCCAGCAATAACATAAGGCACCAAGGCTAGAGATTCAATTCTCCAAATATTGATGATAGTATGAGTCAGCTCACAGTCTCCTTCTGACTCTGTTATCAAGTTCATTTACTATCATTCATTGTGATGTCTCACTGAAAAAATACGCCTTTGCCCTAAATGAAAAGACATCCGGGCTTTCCTTCTGCCATTGAGGATTTGATCATAGTTAGATTCTGAAGATCTATTTGCATGGTAGACAAGAGCGCGCTCCGGAGCGTAGGAGCGGACGATCCTACGCTCCTACAACCCCTCAGCGCTCTCGCACCCACGCAGGATCGTTTTTGCAGGAGCGCTGGCAGGAGCGTTGGGAGCGGAGCAGGAGCGTTAGGAGCGGAGCAGGAGCGGACGGCAAGCAGGAGAATTTGGTGTTTTTAAGCCTTTATGGCACTTATCTTATATTTGTGGCATTTATTTTGTGTATGACTTTGAAGTTTATTAAGTATTTGTGGTGTTTTTTATTATTTTTCCCACTTATTTATGGTTTTTATATTCCTACCAGGGTAGACAAGAGCGAGATCCTACATAGGAGCGGGGAGGGGTCATAGGAGCGTAAGAGCGGGGTTCGTAGCAAAGTTCGTAAACTTCTACCAAATTCTCAAACTAGTATATATATGCATATAAAAACATATGTAGGAATATAAAAACCATAAATAAGTGGGAAAAATAATAAAAAACACCACAAATACTTAATAAACTTCAAAGTCATACACAAAATAAATGCCACAAATATAAGATAAGTGCCATAAAGGCTTAAAAACACCAAATTCTCCTGCTTGCCGTCCGCTCCTGCTCCGCTCCTAACGCTCCTGCTCCGCTCCCAACGCTCCTGCCAGCGCTCCTGCAAAAACGATCCTGCGTGGGTGCGAGAGCTGAGGGTCAGAGCGAGGATCGCCCGCTACGCTCGAGGCTCTTGTCTACCATGATTCCTACATATGTTTTTATATGCATATATATACTAGTTTGAGAATTTGGTAGAAGTTTACGAACTTTGCTACGAACCCCGCTCTTACGCTCCTATGACCCCTCCCCGCTCCTATGTAGGATCTCGCTCTTGTCTACCCTGTCTATTTGATAAAATGTTATTGTCACAAGAGAGATGCTAGAAGCTTTTTGTCAAGGCGTTTTTGTTAAAGGCTTTTTTGTCAAGGAAATCCCTCATACAGATACAATGGCAGATTGGTGGGGACAGTTGTTTGATTTTTTTTTTCTTTCTTTCTATTTAGATGAATAACTTTTTTCAATCCGCACAATAACATATAGAAATCAAATTTTTTTTACCAACGAAATTAAAAAAAAACATTGCATCATTTTCACATAATAGCAGTTGATAAAATGTCACAAGGATCTCTTGAAGTTATTTCAGAAAAAGATCAGAATTTTTCACCTTTAAGTGGTCAAGCTTCTCCACTACACCAAGATATGTACCGGGGAACTTGGTCTTGCTTGAATCATGCTTTGTGAAGCCTCTCACATGCATTTCATATATAACAAGATCCTTTTGTGGATATTTCAGAGGCAAGTCGCCTTCCCAGTCAAACTAAACAAATTGCATACCAAGAATAAAAAAGTGAAATATAGTCTTCAAAAAGATTGAGTAAACAACCATAAAAGTTACATAAAGTACCTCATCATCATCAGAAGGCACCATGCCGGCCATTTGGGGCCAGCAGTTACCATCAGGTCCTAAAGCCCCAAACTCTTCTCTGCTTATAACTGCCTAGACAAATGAGTAGTAAGTATATTATCAGGGTCCACAATCCACTGCAATATTATATTTGAAAGAAAAATAAATAAACAATAGATGGGGTTTTCTTCTATTGCTCTTCACCAGTGTTGACTTATATATAAATAAACAATAATGAAGAGAAGAAGAGGAAGGGTGCAGAGCCACTAACTTTTGCATAAGGGTCCAGAAGTACACGAGAAGAGTCATAGTAGTGTCCTTCTTGAGGAGAAAACTTGCCATCAAATTTATATCCATATAGCATATCTCTAAAATCTCCTTTTAGGAACACATGCCAGACACCTCCAGTCTTATTCACAAACGGATCCAGAGCAATGTACTGTGTCACTTGATTCTGCATGTAACCAAAAAAAAAAAAAAAAAAAAAACCTAAGTGAAAATTCTGCAAAATTGTAAGAAGTTTTCAGATTCTACTTTAAAGTAACGCTTTCAGAATCTGTAATTGAATTGATTTCGATTAAAAAAAGAGGAGAATAAAGAACTCACATCGTGGAAGTCAGAAAGAGTAAACAAACAGAGAGTGGCGGAGAGTGCATTGAGAGAGTAAATGGCGAAATTGACCCCGCCGTCTTGAGATGTGGCACCGAAGGGCGAGGGGTAACCCCTGGAAACCTGGAAGCCACCTCCTAATTGGGGCTTTTCAACCACCGCAGTGTCAACATCAACACCACCACTGCCATTCCCAATAGCCAAGATCTTCGTCCTTGAACGAATGACGGAGCTGCTGCTCTTGTGCTGCTTCAACACACTTTTGTTCAGCGCACTTACTCTACGTTGAGAAAGAGAGTGAGGAAGGAAGGTGAGATTTGGAGGAGAGAGAATGTGCGAGAAGCAACCCGTTGGCATTGCTTTGCTGATCATCATTCATTCATGCATCAAACAGTAGGAATGCAATGCAAGGATTTCAAAGGTGTGGGTGGACTCTAGTCACTTGTCACGGATATCATCTTCTTCATCATCATCGTGATGTATCTTGAATCATGCACATTCTCACTAAACATTATTTATTTCCCACTTTTTCAGTTCAGACAAAGAACTGCTTGTTCCCCCTTGCTTCCTTCCTTTTGTCTGCAACCGTTAATTTGTTATTTGTTGTTATCATCAATTCATTATTACTACATGCGCATAGACCTGTCTTGGTGACAATGGAAAAATATAATAATAAAATAATTAACGGTGGAAATTGGGTTAACCATAAGGGGTGGATACCAGTCGGATATAAGGTCATTTTCCAGAGTTACTATTGACACCCCGTTTTTGCTAATACACCTCCAACAGACTTTTATTTTTATTTTTAAATTTACTCTGTCATGATATATATAATCAGACAGAACTCTTCTTCTCCTTCTTCCTCCTCCTCCTCCTCCTCAAACTCTTAAAAGCTCTCCCTCTTCTTCCCTTAAATTTTCTCCAAAATCCCACGCCTGTAACACCTGTTCTCCAAAACCCATATCCCTATACCATTTCTGCGCGACAATACAAAGGTTAGCTACCAGTACCGATTTCGTTTTTTTTTTCTTTGTTTTGCAAACTGACACTCTCCGGAATTGTATATTTGGATCTAGTCTGTAGGGTTTTAGATATTTTTAATTGGATTCTGATTTTGCACTTTCGGTTATAAATACTTGGAAATTTGAATTTTTGCACAGCAATAAATGTCCAAGGTTTATCAAAATCAACATATGGTATTATATATCCGGATGGTGTAAAAACTAAGAGGAACAAAGTTGACTGTATTTTGTCATGTGCAGGTATGACAAACCCAAGGGAGCATAACGATAAGGTGAGAGGCCTACGGCCTCCGCCCGCAGACAAAGAGTGGATTACAAGAAGCAGTACCTACAAACGTACCCGCAACAGAGGTATCGTCACCCGCAACTGAGGTACCACCATACGATCAGGAGGTGAAGTGAAAATGTTGAGAAATGGTAGAGTTGTGAATGGAGATGAAGTGGGGTGTTTCTTCAGAGCACTTCTATTTATACAAGTCTCACTGTGATCTCAATCATTCAAAGTGTCGATGCGATCTCAATCATTCAAAGTGTTGATGTGATCTCAGTCGTTCATCTACCGACGAACTGACACGTGAACAATACAATTTATTTAATCGGTTCGATCTCAACCGTTCATTTTGATGGTGCAATATCAACAGTTCATCTACTGATGCACTGGCTCTTAAACAGTATAATTTATTTAATCATTGTGATCCCAATCTTTCATTTCGTCGGTGCAATGTTAGTCGTTCATCTGGTAACACACTGACTCAACAATTCTGTCTTTTTCGAGTTTTGGTAAGTACCGGATATATAGTTCAAGACGTCACTTAACACGTTCGGGATTTGGATCCTCTAAATTAAGTAGAAGGTGAAGTGAGAAAATCTGAAATATAGTTTGAAATCATTGTATTACTGAATTAATACTATACTATATAAAATTAATTGGAACAAAATCTTTCATAATTTGATTTTGAATAATGAACTTATGCTTTTTTTCATTCCTTTTTTATTATTCGCTTCGAATCTGAAAATTGATGAGTTGAATGAATCAAAAAACCAAAGAAGGTTCACGGCTAAGGGTAAAGATATCTGAATAATTGTTAATTTGGAATGTACCAGTTATTTCAATAAACTCATGATTTGTTATGGTGTACTTATAATAAATCATTGATTTATTCATCAAAGGTTAATATTACTTACTTTAGATTCTAAAGTAAGTTATTCACTTTAGATGAGTCGGATACCACGTCCGTATATAAACAACCAAATAAGTATTGGTAATATATATATGGGGAAAATTACCAATGTGTCCAGTTATAAACATTCACACGTTTAAAATTTACCATTTAAAATTATCCGGAAGGCAAAAAACCTGGTGACTTGGGTCAAGAGCGTACGAAAATTTATGTCCAGGCAGGGGTATTTTTGGGGGAAAATAAGAAGACTCTATAGGTGATGTATTAGCAAAAATAGGGGTGACAATAGTAACTCCCTTATTACTATGTTTGTTGCACTTGTATTGGACATTGAAATTGGGATTTGACGGGGGGATTCCTATTGACACCCCCGTTTTGTTTCCGATGACCTTTTTAACGGGCATGTCTGTCGGTACTAAAGTATTAACTTTTGCAACAGGCCAGCCCGTCGAAAAGTTGAACATTTATTCAACGTTACAAAATTATTGATAGGCATAACTGTCGGTATTAAAGTACTAACCTTTGCAACGGGCTTGCCAGTCTGAAAGCCGAACATTTTTTTTAACGGTGCAATATTACCACTACAAGAATATGGTTACTTACCTAGGGACTATTAGCGAGGGCCACATGGCGGTAGGTATTGGTTAGTTTTTATTACCAAGGGCCTAGGTCGTAGGAAATATTATGTTGCCCTTAGCGAGGGCTTTTGGCCCTCGGTAATTAGTGAGGGCCTTTTGCCCACGGTAATAGCATCATTTTCTCCGCCCCCGTCAGCGAGGGCCTGTGGCCCACGGTACTATTCGCATCGTAAAATCTGCCCCAATTAGCGAGGGCTTTAGACCCTCAGTATTGCTCAAGTTTGACTGACCAGCTAATTTAGACCCTCGTGCCTAATTGAATTGTTAAAAAATAAGAAGGAAAGAAACCTTCTCACCCTCTCATTCCCTCAGCACCGCTCCCCCTCACTCTGTACTCTATCCCTTTCTTTCTCATCCCTCATTCTCTCGACATCTCCCCCCACTCTCTCATCCCTTCTTCTATGTTTCCCTTTCCTCTACCAAAATCGTACACTCCATCTCTCCTTAAGACAAGGTTGCTTCGTAGAATAGAAGAAGGTGGCGCGACGGGGAGGACGAAGCACAGGGTGGTGAACAGCGGTGGTCTGGTGCTGAGTGGCGGTTCGTGATGGTGGCGTTGCGTGATGGCACAGTGAAGCTTGGAGCGATGTAAATACGCACAGTAATGCGGCGGAGGAGCGAGATCGCGTTGGCGATGGCGTAGCAGCGGCGACGTGGGTTCGCGTATTTGTGCAACTGGGTTGTGGTGAACACACAGTGGTGCAATGACGGCATCCGTGTGAAAAAAAGGGGGGGAGCTTCAGATCTGAGTTTGTTTCTCTGTTTTTGTTTTGTTTCTTACATCTCTATCTCTGTTTTTGTTTCTTTTTATTTTATTTGATTCATCTTTGACCGTAAAAATTGTATCTTTGTACTGTAATAAAATTCCCCTTCTCATCCTTTGGTTTGTATGATTTTTCTGTAGTTTTGATTTTTTATGTGGTTGTTATTTCTCTTTCTTTTGTTTATGGATTGAACCCCAAATTTGGGATAGGGTTCATTTTGGTTCAATTTGGAATTGGTTTCAACTGATATTAAACTTTAGACCGATTAGTTTTGTTTCTAGATTGAACCCCAAATTTGGGTTAGGTACCAAAATTGGGTTGGATTAAATTAATTTGTTTTTCCAGAAAATTCATGCATTAGCGAGAGCCATACACCCTCAGTAATTACCTGAGGCCTAAAACTCTCGGTAATTACTTGGGGCTTTTGGCCCTCGGTAATTACCTGCGGCTTTTTTCTGGGAGCTCTCTGTATGTGTTGCCGATGGGCGATTAACCTACGGACTGTGAGCCCTTGATAAAACACCCGTTAGCGAGGGTCTTTCGTCCTTAGTGAGGGCTTTTGGCCCCCAATAAGTCCTACAATTCTTGTAGTGTACCGACGTACATGTCCGTCAATACTAAATTGTTAAAATATGCGACAGCCTGCCTGTCAGAAATGTAACGGGAAGTAAATGGTGCAAAAGTTAGCAACAACCTAAACCATTGGTAAAGGGGACTTTTTTTCACAATGAGCTGACCGGCCTGTTGTTGGAAATAGAACACTTACCAACAGGTTTGTTGTCGTCGGTGATAGTGTTATTTCTTGTAGTGTAATTCACTCTTAATATAATGCAAAATATACACTTTTTTAAGCTTCTTTAATCTCCTCCTTTGACACTTAAGTGTGTCTCACTGTCTGGGGAAATTAATATCTTACCTGTTGAATGGAAGGAATCATGAACCAAAAAAAAAATTATAAACACCTTTACTAATTTGTTCATTAAAATGATCAATCACTTTCTAAATACTTTATTTCCTGACTTGTAATATTGAGATAAGCTACATGCATTGACTATTTTATGAGATGGATGAGTGTGCAAGATACATGCATTCTTCCATGTTGTCAAATGATTTTAAAAAGTCCAAGTCCACGCTTTCCGTTGGGTGATTTCTACTGGTAATATAAAGTATTCAACTTAAGAAGCCCAAAAGAAACGAAAGAACTCAAAAGATTAATATATAATTGGGTTCTTAGATTAATATATAATATAATTATATACAAGACGCATGACTTGAAGCGCTGAACGAGCTTCGATCTTATAAACATTTTTTTAGGCATGTCTTATAAAACATTTATTAGTTTGCCGGCAAGTTCTACCATGCACAAATTTCATGGGTAGTGTGACATCCTAATTTTCAAGACAGTATTAAAAATTAATTAGATTAGTAATTAAGCGAAAAATGGGAGCTAAAAACCTTAATTAGGAATAAAATTGGCTTAAATGAGACCCATAAACCCTAGAAAGGAAATAGAAACCATAAGAAAGGTCTAGAACGCCCTAAAAATGTGTGAAACACTTGAGAATTTTCTAGAACGTTGAAAATGAGACATTTCTGGTCAGCCTCTATCGCGACGCGATGAGGCTAGTACAAATTGGGTTGCAGCGCGACGGAAAATACAAGGGACATCATCGCGACGCAATGGACGTTAACGTGATAGAGAGAAAATGAAGGTTCTTGAGTCTGCTCCTCACGACGCGATGGACTTGCCATCGCGATGCGATGTAAGGCGGTGGTGAGAGGGGGAGTCCTCCATTTCGCCTATAAATAGGCCTAAACCCCTCCATTTCGTCCCAACTTCTTCCAAAAGCCTTTGGGAGAGTGTGGAGGGCGTGGAGGAGCTCCGGGAGTGCGACGGACTGGAGCGGCAACGATCTTCTAAGCCAGGTAAGGGGAAGATACCTTAATCACTAGGAAAAATAGGTAGTAGAGTAGTACTGTTAGCATGTGTAGGGGACCTTAACCCTACTAGGGGTTGATAATAGCAGCACCTCAGGAGAGGGGCTGTGACCTGTGATAGCTGAGGACAGTTGTCAGAGGTCTATCAACCATATGAATGATCTATTGAAATCTATGGATGGATACTGATTGTTGAGATGTTTTGATAGGTTGCTTTATGATTATACACTGTTAATATGCTGATTGATAACATGTCAGTAGTAGGTCACCTGAGCGACACTAGGGTTGATCCTTATATTGATTAAAGATGATTGATAATCTGATTAACATGCTGATATTTACTGGCTGTATATGATATATGTGGGGCCGATGTATGAGTCAAGGGTGTCGCCCTCTAGGTAGAGGTTTGCGAATCCTTAGACGGTAGTAGTGAGTATTACCGTCGATGCTCTATTTGTGGTGATAGTCGGGTCGGTGTACCTGAGGTACTGACGGAGTGGTATTGAGATAGTCGGTGGCCTTGAGAGAATGGTTCTCGGCCAAGACCTTGAGAGAATGGTTCTCAGTCTTTCCGACGAGTCTCTCCACATCCGTGGACCCAAGGTAGCCTTGAGGGTATGTGTACTTGGTCATGTGGACGAACCTCCAGGACTCAACGTCTGACAGGTGGACAATCTTGGCCATTTCTATTATGGGAATGTCGTCCTTGTGCACGGGACGGTACCTTACTCTGGTAATTAGATATGGTAGTATGGGATGCCATAACCAATAATCAGAGATGGTAGCGTATCAGGATATGTTCCCAGGACAACCAATTTAAGTCTCATTTATGTGCCCTGAGACTGGTGATCGGTCTAGGGAGGAGGGCGTTAATGGCCCGCAAATAATCAGTGATGATCTGGGTCAGTAGGGCTGGAAATGAGCTTGAAATCTCTGGGACAGCAGGGCTGGTAATTGAGCCTGAAACGTCCGGTGGTCTGGGTCTGTAGGGCTGGTAATTGAGCCTGAAAGAATGGTGACATGTGTCAGTCTGTGGTATCAGAGTATGATGTGATCTGTGACCGTGTGGTCGGGTTGTCAATATGACGTGTTAGTATGGTCTGGTCTGAGACCGTGTGCTAAAAAGTCTGAGTGTGATAACAGTCATGATGATGATTGTGATGTTTTGATGTTTATGCTGTTATGTGTTGAGCTAAGCATGATAGCAGTCTCTCTACTATGCAGTTTCCTGCTTGATGGTGATTGATGAGTGTCTTACCCCTTCGTTTGCTGTGTTTTCTATGATGATAAATAACAGATGGACAAGAAAATCAAGTACTTAGAGCTTGGGAAGCAGTATTGCACCACGACTAGTGTGTCCTGTTGCGTACTCTGATGTTGGATTGAAATTATGTTGTAGCTAAGGTCAGGATAAAGTGACGCCCTGTCTCGGCAGGGTGTTACAGGTGGTACCATGGTGGACCATGACTTTTATCCGTTGGATTTATTTGCACTCACTGTAATTTGATGCAACCTCTCGCACCGAATTTTTGCCTCTTTTAAGCATTTCAACCAGATTAGGTTTCTGTACTGCGACCAGAAAACGACACACAAGTGAACAACGCCAACGGCGAGTATCACGGTGGTCCAAAATCACGGTAACTGTACTGGATATCTCGCTAGCCAGGAGCGGAGGCCACAGTGGAAGCATGGCGCAAAAGGGGGAATGCCCGGAGATGATGATGTGAGATTCCCAATCGTGAACTTCAGAGGCGGCGGTGAGAGAAAGGGCATCGTAGAGGAAAGGCGTCGCGACGAGCAAATCCACGGTGGGGGAAACATCTGGTGACAGTGTCTCGCGGCTACCTCGAAGCCGTCAAAGTCTCCGCAATAACCAAATCTGAAGTGTCACCTCGCCTTCGCAAAAAAACCCTTATTCGCTCCATTCCTCCACCCCCACAGGACCCCCCAGGTTGTGATATTTTTTGCCTCCAATCGCGTGCACCGTCATAAGGGAGGGGAGGACTCCAATGGCTATGGGCAAAGGTGTGACAAGGGGCTTCCATGGCATATATATGGTGGAGCAATGACGGGGGGCTATGATTTTTTAATATTAAACATATTTATCGCTGGCATGGTGAAGATTTGTTGCCATATCCGCTATCAGCGCTCCATGGTTGGCCATCGAACAGTGGCGGTGGAGCGGAGTTGAGGGGCGGTGCATGTGAGAAAGGATAGTGGATGTGTGATATGGTGTGGATGGATCATGGTAAGATTTGGTAGACTACTGGATCTAATGGTAAAAATTACTTGTGCACCGTGGTACTGTCTATCACACTTGTTCACGGTAGAAATCGCCTTAGTTTGCCTTACAAATGAAATCGAAATTGAAAAATATGACAAACATTCAATCGACAGGTGTATTTTTAATAAAAAAAACAGCCTTTTGTCAAATAAAAGATAAATGAAAAAACAATGCTTTATGCACACTCAATCACGATACAAATAGAATAGTATATGATACTTCCTTTATTTCATATTAATATTCCCTCCAGACTTAAATATAAGTAAAAAAAATAATGTTTAGTGGTTCAAAATATAAGTAAATATAACTAATTTTATCATATTTAATATTATTATTCTTAAAATATTTATAAATTAATTCTAATTTTTTTTCAATGATTCTTTTTATTCTCGTGAAACAAGTTTCTAAAGAAAATTAAATGAAGATAGATTTGGAAAATGTAGTTATTTTTTTATTACATCAAGAAAATTAAATGAGATTAACTAAAAGTCTTAATTAGTTTACAGTTAGTTATTTTTTCTTATATTTGAGTCTAGATTGAGTAGTCAAGTTAGCAAAAGAAAAAAAATTCATATTAAGTACTCCCTCATGTTCTTATTATAAGGAACAAAACTCTACTTCACACATACCAATGAAATGCATTGAAAATAGTTTTTTTAATTGATACTCTTAAAGATTTAATTTGGGTGACGACTTCAGTACCCTTTAGTTTTGTTGGTACTGGTACTCAAGTGAATTAGACCAATAAAAAGTACTCTTTTTGTTCAATTTACCATGTCAACAATGTTCTTATTATATCTAAATATTGCGCATATAAAATATATACATAATCACCTATTAAAGATTTAAACTACTTTCACAAATTAACCCATAACTCAAGTTTGATGTTGTTTAACTATTTTGTTGGTTTTAAATAGGCCCTTTTCTTGCCCCTTTATATACAGAAAGAAATAGGCACCCTTTTATTGGTAGGTTGTGATACTTAAACATTAGAACATAACTGTTGTGATATTTTGTTTGCTTTATATCTAACAATGATCGATGAAGAGGAAAGAGAAAGAGCAATAGATTAGTAAATTTGCAAAATATTTTTTGATGAATAAATTTACTAGATACTTTTTAAAAGAATAAAAAATATGTGTCTTAACCGTTATATGAAAAATATTGAACACATGAATAATTTATATTAAAACATTTAACATGGGTACCGGTACCCAACTAATTTACCGGGTACCGAATAATTTACCCAATTAATAAGCATCTTTTTTTTTACGAAAACTAGTAAGCATCTTAAAGACAATAAATTTTTTATTAAAAATTATGACTTTAAAATGCATTAAATATCGTGATTTTAAATAAATATTTTGGTAAATTCTTCGGTAGATGAAGAAAGGTGGGGATTGATATCCATATGTGAAAAGGACAAAAGTAATCCCAATAAAAAAAATCATAATTTAAATATAAATTGTACATAACATAACAAATAAAACCTATAAAACGAACTCTAAA
Organism: Calophaca sinica; assembly: GCA_037113605.1. Classification (NCBI taxonomy): domain Eukaryota; kingdom Viridiplantae; phylum Streptophyta; class Magnoliopsida; order Fabales; family Fabaceae; genus Calophaca; species Calophaca sinica. Next base: position 125,058,072 of record CM073734.1, read on the forward strand.
AACAATAATAAATTGAAATATGAAAAGAAATTGAAATAATGTATAAATTAAGTAAAACAATAGAAGAAATTGATAAAAATATAATTTTATTACTAGGAATGAAATAAGAAAAAAAATAATAAGTTAGGAATCAAATTAAACATTTAAACAAAAAAAAAATAAAAGTTTACAGAAGAATTAGAATATTATTGAAGTAGAGATCCAAATAACAGAAAAAGATAACAAATAAAAAAACTCCTTAGAGAAAGTGGAAATGTATTAATAATTATAGAATTTTTTTATGGAAATTCTTCTAGATCCTTACACTAATTGGTATAAAAACTAAGAATTTAATTTTACTTAAAATTAAGTTAAAAAAATGATGTGACATCAAATGTCTCTATCTATAATATTTGAAGTTAGTTTTTTTAATTGACAGGGTCTGATTTTATAGGCTCGGCCGAGTGACAAAATTACGATGAATGAAATCAATATCAATATAAGAATACAATAGGCAGGTGAAAAGACAAAACTAGACTACCATATTTTTGTCACATATTATTTTAAAGGGGCAAATATGTCAATCTAAATAAAAATAATTCAAAATAAAAATTAAATTCACATAAAAAATTATTTTTCTTACCTGCTTTTAACTTTTTCTCTCTTCTCTTTCTCTCTTTCTTTTTCTCTCTTTTTTCTCTCACTCTCTCTTTCTCTCACGTCTGTCACTCTCCCTTTCTCTATTTCTTTTTTTTTATTTCTCTCTTTCTCTTTTTCTTCTTTCTATTTTTTATATTTTTATATTTTATCATTATATTTTTTATTTATAAATAATTATTTTTATTTAAAGTTTTAAATATAATTTTATCGTCTTTGATCACGTATCAAAATTTATAAATATCTTTATTATATATTATTTATAGATGATTATTTTACTTTTAATTCTTAACGGAGGAAACATTACATACTATCGTATAAATGATTATTTTTTTGGATCCAGACGGAGAAACATAAAATGTTATCGGTATAATTTTATCGTCTTTTAGAATATATCAAATTTTATAAATATTTTACTATTTATAAATGATTATTTTACTTTTGAGTCCTAACAGAGTTTTGTTTTTCACATTTTTATATTTCTATTTTATTTATATTTTTATTTTTTATTAACATTTTTTAATTTCATTTTTTTATAAACATAAATTTTTTTCGGTATAATATCAAAATTTATAAATATATTTATTATATATTAGTTATAGATGATTATTTTACTTTTGATTCTTAACGAGAGGAAACATTACATACTATCAGTATAAATGATTATTTTTCTTTTGGGTCCAGACGGATAGACATAAAATGTTGTCGGCATGACATCAAAATTTATAAATATATTTATTATATATTATTTATAGATGATTATTTTACTTTTGACTCTTAACGGGGGGAAACATTACATACTAATTTTAGACCTTTTATTCTAATGACACATTGCATGTTGTCAGTATAATTACTTTTTATATTCTGTTTTTATAAATGCTAGTATTATTTTTTATAAATGATTATTTTACTTTTGAGTCCCAACGGGAGAAAATAACATGTTGTTGCTATAATTTCGTTATCTTTGAGCACATATCAATTTTTATAAATGTTTTTATTATTTATAAATGATTATTTTACTTTTAAGTCTCGACGGGGGAAATATTACATGTTGTTGGTATAATTTTATCGTCTTTGATACAGATCAATTTTATATATGTTTAAGTTATTTATAAATGATTATCTATCTATCTATCTAATCAAGAAAACCCTAACCATGTTTGTTTTATCTTAGCTATATATGGTACACAAGTCACACAATTACGTAAATAGTAATATTTGATACACATTTAATATTTCTTTTACATTCACTATAAAATTAGCTAATTTTTAATATATTAAATAAAAAATATCATTTACTATAAATAATTATCATATTAAAATATTAATCGTAACAAATATCGAGACGTCCCGTGCAAATACACGAATATCGTACTAGTGGTAGTAGAGTAGGGAATGAGAAGTAACCGCAACCAACATCCCCCTGGGCCCCTACCGTTTGATGACTCCAGTCACGGTGCAAGTGATCCTCCGGCACATCAAACGGTAAAAACCGCCAAAGTTTCCGTCTCGCCAATCTAGGCCACTGATTCTGGTTCAGCTATCCTAGCATCACGCGCAGAGCAGCGTGTTATAGAAACGGACCACTATTGCTGTGCACGTACAACACACATGTCCACACCACAGTGGGTCGACGCTTTTGAATTCTGACACGTTTGATCCACTGACTGGAACGAATCTGTACTTGGTACGCGTGTTCCATGTTTTACCCGACACAAACCTCTGCTTTCTGCATGCTCCGTGCTTATTCTGTTGAGGAACTATATTGTCCCTTCTGCATGCTATGACACTTTTACCTTTAAAATAACTGTAGCATTTATTAATCACTGTAGTATTAACTTATTTACTTGCCAAAAAATCCTCCTGCGAATCGGGATTCTAATTCTAGATATCATTAATAATAAATTTAAATTTGAAATATGAAATCATGTGATGATAGTAATATCTCAACCAAAAAAAATAAGTTCTCAACCAAAAAAAATAATGTGATGATAGTAATATAAAATACGGCTGCTTTTATGGTAAGAAAATAGACTAATTTTTCCATTGTGGGCAAATGTGTGTGACCTGTGACCTGTGATGGGCAGTATTTTCTGGTTTTTTACTTTTTAAACTTTTCTCCCCAAAACTCCATCTAATTTCAAGGTTGTTTTCTATTTTGCCCCACGTTTTATATCATTTGCATTACTTGGTTGAGAACAACCGATTTGTAAACTTAACAAAAAACAAGATAATTTGCATTAATGAATTTTAACGGCTATGATGAAAATAAATTTTAAATTAATAATTTCTTTTTTTGATAATGTTAAACTAATAATTTCTGATAATAGAAACCAATTGTAACCATCGTTACCCATTAAACCTCATCATCCGAAAGTCACTACCAACCACCATTGTTTCTTCTGCAGATTATTTTTTATAAGCATCTGCAGAATTTTTTTGATAAGCATATGCAGATTTTTTTTTTAAGTCGCATAGAAAGGATTAGCACACAACTATATTATTTTTAATTAATAATTTAAAAAAAATATCATGCACGATCAGCATCAATTTTGAGAGGATTTTAACCGCTCCTTCACCCAAATCATTAGCCAATGTCTGGTAGCCGTTGGGAAAGCCATTCTTGTCAACGACTCCTCCGTCCAACAACGTGTCTTCATCACTGGTTCCATCCCCGACGACTCCCGTGCCGACGATTATACGTCAGTGGTTCCATCCCTTCAAGATCGACCACCCCGACAGATTCACCGGTGACCCTTCCATCGAGCAAGAACCAGATCGCACTGTGAAGAATTATATATCGGAGAAGATGAAGATCGCCTCCGCCGTCGGAGGCGCAGCCAGCAAATGACCATTTTTTGAGAGAACGAATCAGTTAATCAATCTGACCACTAAGATCATCTGCGTCGTCGACAGATTCAGTTCCGCCAGAAGGTCAGGAGTGGAAGAGCGCAACGGTTATGGGTCTGAACGCTGTGAATGAAAGGGAAACGGGGAATGAAGATGAAAGGATGGGAAGATAATTTTTTGTGTACAAGGACCTTCGTGAAAATAACTTTTTAGAACCAACAATACTTCGCACCAAGTTGCCCTTCGTCAATCTTGTTTGCTAAATTTTATAACAATATATATCTACGGCTGCCAACTCATTTGCCCACAATGGGAAAATTAGTTCATTTCCCTACCATAAAATACTAGTAACACGACACGAGTATTTTTGTAATAGTATGGTTATACTTCATCCGAAAAAAAAATATAAACAGAAAAATATTCATGTTTTTTTTCTAAAATATAAGTAAATTTAAATAAATTTATCTTATTTAGTACTACTATTCTTAAAATACCTACAATTAATACATATTTTAATTTTGCAATAGCATATTTTATTCCCATAAAACAAGTTCCAATAGAAAATTAAATGAAAACAATGGCAATTTAAGAAATGTAAATAGTTTTGTAATTACATAAAAAAATTGAATAAAATTAACTACTATTCTTAATTAGTGTGGATTTGGTTTTTTTTTGTTTATATCTCATTCAGTACATTATTTTTTTACTTTTACTAGAATATCTTACGTGCATTGGCAAAATTAATTTTCGAGTACAGTTATGATAAATATTAACCGAAAGCTTCTCTTTATTTTTTTTTCTTTTGAGGAAAGTTTCTCTTTATTTTTAAGATTTAAGTTTTGTTTTTCCTACGAAAAGTGCCTATTATTTGTGTATCTGATTTGGATTTTCACATATTATTTTATAAGGTTTTTAATGTTCCATAAAAAAAAAATTATGAGAGAAGACACAAAAACAGAAATTCTTTTCAATCAAAAAAAAGAAAAAAGAAAATCTTTAAGTATAGACATGGCAACGGGGCGGGGCGGGGCGGGGATGGAGGAGACCAATGTGATCAGGTTTTGCCTCACTTATCCTCGCCCCAATGGGGTTGGGTTTCCCACGGGCCCCCGACTCCGCTCTATATATATAAAAAAATTGAAAAATTATATTTATAATAATTAATAGAATAAAATCATAATTATTATACAAAGATAAAATAAAATAAAAAAATATCAAAATAATTTTTTTTAAAAAGATTAAATTAAAAATAAACAAAATATATGAAACAAAAAGAATGAGTACACATGCATAAAATAAAATAAATTCATCTGTAAGTCCGTTCGGTGATAGAAAACGATATGTAAAGGCTATGTTTGGTAGCCAAGAAAGTGGGGAGAAAGAAAGTTTATTTATTAAAGTGTAAAATTACTGATGTATCACATTATGATTAGTCTGTCACACTTATCCATGCACATTTTTTATATTTTTCAAAAAACTTTCTTTTCTCCCACTTTCTTTCCCCATCCAAACATAGTGAAAATGTTTTACTCCCTTTAGTCTCAATTATAAGCAACAAAAATCTCATATTATTTGGTCTCAAATATAAGTAAATTTAACTAATTTTATACTAATATTTACAAAATATCCTTATTAAAATCACTTTTTGACCTGAAGTAAAAATGTCATTCAACAGTGTCGAAAAAAATTAAAAAAAGCTGCCCGTGGGCTCTGCATAAGTGGCTCTTAAAGTATGTTTTTTTTTTTTGGGTAATATTGAAGCCCAGAGGGAGTACATGGTAAAGTTTTTGTTTTTCCAAAATGTTGACAGAGTGTAACTGTGCAAGTAGGTAAAACTTAAAAGAGTGATTTGCGGCAGCGGACCCGTAACTTGCGAAGAGAAAGAAAGGTTTAAGCAACAGAAAGTTACTTTTTTTAAGAGAGGAGTGGATCGAGAAATCACGGGTCTACTGTCCCGATCTCCGGGTGAGTGGTTAGTGACTAATCTGCATCAAATCCATGTGGAGTGACTCCGAAGACTTTATTACCGCTAAACAGGGAATTTTTTGATAACTTTGAATTGCTTTTAACTACTAGGACTGGGAAAACTGATGGATGATGCTTTCCAACAAAAGAAAAAGGATAACTTTGCTTTGCATAAAAGTAAAATTTATAAAAATTGATGTCATAACCATAATATAAAATTATTATAATTTTTGCAATTGTATTTAAAAGAAAGAAAAAAAATGAAAAACATATTACATTATTCAGAACGCTGCCATTCATGAATCCATGTGAGGGGGAAGATGAGAGAAGGACCACCTTTTTAAGTCTCCGCATGTATACGGAAAGTACCACGGCTGTCCGAGAACCTCTGCCATGCACTAACTTTTTGTTTTCTTTTTATTACCATCGGTGATACTCTCTCCCTCCTTTAATATAATTAGGATTCTTTTTGACTATTTTACGCTCCCTAAAAAAATGAGTTTTGTTAGTTATTATTATTAAATTTATACAAAATATGTGTTATTTTTTCAAAGTTATCCTTCTCATTTTCTAAGATTATTAAGAGAAAAAGAATTAATGCACCTTAGTATAGGGGTAATTTTGTCAAAAAAATAATTAATACACATTGGTCTTTGAAAATAGTCTTATATTAAAGGACAATAAAATTTTACCAAAAGAGTCTTATCACTACAAGAAATCTTGCGATTTCTTAGGGCCAAAAGCCCTAGGTAAGGGCAAAAAGCCCTAGGAAATGAGCGATTTTTCGAGGGCCCACTCGTGTTCGGATATCCGCTGCTCGGAAACAATTTCGGAGAGTTCTTTTTGGAAAACCGTAGGAAATTTCTTAGGGCCTAAAGCTGTAGGAAATGCAGCAAATTTCTTAGGGTTTAGTGCCCTCGAAAATTCCTAGGGACTGAGACCATAGGAAATTGCAGCGATTTTTTTAAAAAAAAAATAAAATCCATTCTCCTTTATCAGGAGTGCCCGTTTTGAGATCCACAAAAAAAAAATTGAGATCCATTCATCGCATCAGAATAATTTTGAGATCCATATGAACAAAAAATAATTTTGAGATATCCAAAATTATACACCAAATCAGTAGATAATCAGTAGATATCCAGAAACAAGCTAAATTATACACCAAATCAGTAGATATCTAGAACAATCACAAATCAGAGCACGGTTTGAGATCACTGTTAAACAAAATCAGTGAGAAAAATCCACATTGACCACAAATCAAAGCACATTTTGAGTTCATCAATAAACAAATCAACAACAAAAATATTACAAAGCAGGAAAGCACCCTTGCCGACTCGGAAATCTCCTATTGTGCAGGAAAGCAGCGACTCATCTTCTCCACCCTCCACCTTGTCCTCCGCCTCCGCGGTGCTGTGAAATTAACAATGAAGCTTCAGATTTGAATTATGAGATGCTTTTCTGTCTGAAAGGACCCACAACGGTGGTGCGGCTCGGTGATGTGCATGGTGGAGGAGCATGATGACGCTGCGATGGGTCGCTCAAACGCGAAGAGCCTTATCAGTCACCGCTTCGAAACTGGCTCGTTTCAAACCTCATCCGCCATTGTCGTGAACCTCCTTCCCTCAGATCTTCCTTCCCCCATTTTTTCTTCCTTCGTCGCATGTGTAGAAATCAGGGTTTCAAAATGAAACCCTCGTATCGGCCCAACACACTGACGAGATTGAGATCCATTCGCAAAAGAAGATAATACGATCCGAAGAGAAAGGGAAACAGAGGAAGAAAGGGAAAGAAAGAAGAAGGGGAAGCGGCTAGGTTAACCAATGGGAAATAAAGAAAGAAGAACGACATGAGGGGAGTGTTTGGAAAGATATATTCTGTTGAAATCTTTGCAAAGAAGATATATCCTAGGTTAACGAAAAATTATAAAAGAAAAAAATACTAACCAGGTGAACGAAAAAAGAAAAAAAAATAGCCTTTGACATATCCGAGTGTTGTACCCCTCGGTTTTTGGCAATTTTTTTTTGGACGGGCTGTTTCCTAGGAGTCTAGCCCTAGGAACAACTAAATTTTAAAAAAAAACTATCAGTATTTTGTCAGTTCAAAACCGAGGGTTTTTTTGTTAAAAGCCCTAGGAAATTATTGAATGGGTTTTTTCCTACAATTTTGGCCCTGGGAAATTTCTTAGGGTCATTAGCCCTAGGAAAATTTTGTAGGTAATACTGATTAATATATATATATATATATATATATATATATATATATATATATATATATAAGAAACATATGACAAAATCACAAAGACCAATGAGGTGTATTGGAATGGGTAAATCTCAATTAATAATATCATATTTTTAAATTTTTTTCCAAAATTACCCCTTGTAATAAATGAGAGAAAGAGAGATAATTAATGACAAGTTGTCAAACATTATAAATTGGTCTCATAGTAAATAAGGATAAATATAAAAAAAATGCAATTAATGTGGTTGAAAATGAGGGTTTGTTTCTTATATTTAGGACAAAAAAGACACAATTTGTTTCTTATAAATAGGTTCAGAGGTAGTATTAATTAAACCATGCTTGAATTTGGAAGAGGCCAAAACACTAAAGTAACGTTTATTTAAGTCCATGATAAAAGGATAGATAGATTCTATGGTGCACTAGTGAAATGGGTATTCCCACAATGTATAAGTACTTATAAATCGCTTAAAACTCCAACGATGACCGACGTCATCCGTCAGAAGTAGAAGCTCATGGTCCTCCTCGTCCTCATGACCGAGACGATGACCTAATTGGTGCCGGTTTGACAAAAACAAGTAAAAACGAGTATGAGTGCCTAAAAACTCAATTCTTACTCATTTTTATCAAACTGGCACTGATTATGTCATTGTCTCGATCGTGAGGATGAGGAGGACCATGAGCTTATACTTCTGAGGGACGACGTCAGTCGTCATTGGAGTTTGGAGCGATATGTAGGTACTTGTGCATAGTGGGTATACCCATTTCACTTGTGCATTGTAGAATCCACCTAAAGAGATATAGACTTAGATATATTTTTAGTCTTCCACAATGTGATAGTTTTTGTTTTTTCCTCAAAATTGTTTTACCTTTGGAATGCGTGTTTTTGGTTCCCCATACGAAATATATAGAATGTAAGCTTAGCAAAATGACGAAACACTCCTAGCTTAGAGATAAAAGTTAGAGACCATATCATACCACAAGTTACACGGTTTAAATATCTAGGGTCTATTATACAAAGCGATGGAGAAATAGAGGGAGATGCAAACCATTAGATTCAAGAGGGTGGTTGAAATGGAGGAAAGTCTTAGGTGTTTTATGTGATAAAAAGTACCACTCAAGCAAAAAGGGAAATTTTATCATACAGCTATAATATTGACAATGTTGTATGAGACAGAGTGTTGGGTAGTAAAAAGCTAGCCAACACGAGAATAAACTCAATGTATATGAGATGAGAATGTTGCAATTGATTAGTGGAAAGACAAGACGAGATACAATTAGGAATGGTGGCATCAAAGAGAGATTTGAGGTGGTACCCATTGTAGAAAAGATGGTTGAATATCGATATTTGTAGATTATGTTGTAACTTGTAAGAGTAGATCAAGTGGAGGGCAACCTAATAGCTAGAGGCAGAGGAAAGCCAAGAAAAACTATAGGTGAAACTATTAAGAGTAGAGGTAATTGGTTTCACTACAGACATGATATATGGCATACCACTGTGATGTCGAAAAGAGTTAGGGTGACTGCATAGGACAACTTACCAATTGGCTTCATTTGTGGGCAACAAATGTGAGACCAGGTGGTATTTAACGTAGAACAATCTATCAATTGTTTGTATCCTTCTGGGTCATGAAATGGTTGTGCATCATCTTTGGTGAGTTTCAAGTTGGGAATCATGAGTGTGTCAGCAGGCTTGCACCCTAAGAGACCAACATCATCAATCAACTCTAAGGCATATTTTCTCTGGTCAAGACAAATCCCTCATTTGACCATGCAACCTCAGAGCCAAGGAAAAATCTAAGAGGGCCAATATATTTGATTCTTATTTGTGAATCTAAGAAGGACTTGACTAAATTGATTTCTATAATGTCATTGTCTGCTAGTACTATATCATCCACATAAACTAAAAGGATAGTGATGTTAGCTCACACACGTTTTACAAGCAAATAATCAGATTTGGACTTTTGATATCCAAAATGAATTAAAACATAGTCATCTTTTGATTCCACTGCCTGCTGGTTTGTTTAAGCCCATATAAAGACTTTAACAATTTGTAAACTTGGTTGTCAGAGGTCTTGAATTCGAGTCGGTCAGTCAGGTAAACATCTTCATGGAGATCCCCACTTAAGAAGTATTTGTGGAAGTAGTAGAAGATGACATCGACAAGGGATTTATGGAAGTTTCAAAGGCATTCATTGAAGGGTTGTGGGAGCTTAATTTTGCGTAAGGCGAAGAGAGATAAGAGAAACACTTTTGGTTTTCACTATTGATACCATATTATGATGAGAGTAAAATGACAATTTGATCAGTATTATTCACGAGTAGTAATGTATATATACAGGGATGATTACGCGAGAAGAGTACGAAAGTTAGTTATAGTCTAACTAACTATCTCCAACTGAACTTGCATCAGATAATAGTAGCTAACTTTGTCATTCAGATAGTCTATGTAAAAGATATCGAATATTAGTTGTAGGTTACATGTGTTTGGATGGTTGCAAACAAAGATTTCCGATACCGATATTCGGTAGCTTTTACGTATGTTCTCTAACTGGCGGATTTAGCAACAAGAAAAAAGTTGACATATTTTCAGAAATGAGGGACCAACAAAAGCGAACATTTTATATTTTTGGAAGACTAAAAACATATTTAAGTCAAAGTGATATGATGAAATGAAATGAAATAAAATAAGAATTTAATGATTATGTACTGATGGTGTAAATTTTTTTTTACAGATACATCCAATCATATCTCACCATATAAATATTTTTAGAGATATTTTAAAAAATAATGTAACAAAGTGTCATCATAGTAAAATATTATTGGACGCCTTTTGAAATTTTTTTAGCTTTGAGTACATAATCATGCATCAAAATCTTAATATAAAATAAAATGACAATAAGTTATGATAAAAAAAATTAATTAATGTTAGCAGTAAAATTTTATGCCATTCTTTTTCAAAAAAAATTATGGCATTTTAAAAAAAGCTAGTTATAAATTTAGTATCCGATACTTATCTTTTTTTTTTATATATATATAAACTTTACAACACTTATCACATCACTAGAAAATAGTTTACTCTAATGTGAAATTTTAATAGCATATTTAACTAAAATTGAATTGATGCTAAGAAATTTAAATAATTTATATATATAGGATCATATATATTCAAATCTTATTACTACTATCATATAAAAAATTCTAATAGCATATGTCCCATATCAATACTGTACATATCCATAAAAAATTATATCAATACTGTACATATTTACCAAATATCAGCAAGTACCAAGTAGTAATAATTTTTGCTTGCTGAAGTTATAATTAATTATAATATTTATTTGACATCTTTCTCCCTTAAAATTGTCACGGACACTAACTATATTAAACAGCTATGCATAAGATAGCAAAAATACTAAAACGATCTCTCATGTATGTGTGTGTTTCTGTCAAAAAAAAATGTGTGTGTTGTACAAAGGGACAAAACAGTAGAACAATTAAGATTCTTTTTTTATAAAAAAATTATAAGAAAACGACGCAAGTCAACTATCATAACAATATAAACACTATCATATTTATTTTAAGTTGGTTTATGCTAGCTCAAGACAATTTTTACTTGTCACATTAACTTGAACCATAAAATAAGTAACAAATATTTTAAATTTTTATTATATAATATAATTCATTTTAAATAATTAATTATTTTTATTTTAACAAATCATAAATATAAATTCACACACGCATAGTTGATTAATATGATAGTTTCCCGTAAACAAAGTGTTGATACAATGATTCTTGATGGCATGCCATTTTTTTTTTACAATCTTTAAATATTATTGTTTAGCAAAATTTGCTTTGGTTAATGTTGATTCTATTTGGATTAAAGAAACTCATTTATGTATTGTTGCTGCTATTGCCTCAGATTTAAGAGGTTGTTAATAGATATTTTTTCCCTATAAAAAAAAATATGTTGATTATCATGTCACTGTTGTCTTAAGTCTTTTATTTGTAGTATTATTTTTCATGATATTTTATTTGTACTACGCCCTAATTAATTGTCACCATGATGACAACAGCTGTCATTGTGGCGCATGTATCTTATTCGAGAGCATCAACCATACAATAGTGTCTTGACCCTATTATGTAAACAGAATGGATTTTTGAACACACAATGTGACATAAACACAATATGCATACAGTTCATATAGTATGGATACAGTTTTTTTTCAATTTTTTTTTTTAGATTTTTTTTAACTGGTTACAAAAATATTTGTCATTAACCAGATAATGAATTGCATTAACCAGATAAATGAATTTCGTTAACCAGATAAATAAATGGAATGTGAGTTTGATATTCACCGGATAATGTGAACCATTAACCAAATAAGTGAACTTCGTTAATCAGATAAATAAATGGAATGTGTTAAGTTTCAGGGTTAGCATTCACCAGATAATGAGAACCATTAACCAGATAAGTGAACTTCGTTAACCAGATAAAAAAAATGGAATGTGAGTTTGGCATTCACTAGATAATGTGAACCATTAACCAGATAAGTGAACTTCGTTAACCAGATAAATAAATGAAATGTGTTAAGTTTCAGGGTTGATATTCACTAGCTAATGAGAACCATTAACCAGATAAATGAACTTCGTTAACCAGATAAAAAAAATTGAAACTTTTTTTTTGTAAAAAAAAAAGAAAAAGAAGTGGTGTCTGTACTGTACGGACATGTGTCCGTAGAGTACGAACGCGTATTGTGTCGCACACTGTGTTCAATTAACAGTGTTGTTATGTAAAATCAGTTGTGATATTGACACAAAAAATATAACTATTTTGAAGTGTTGATGAAGTGTTGAAATTGATTAATGAATATACAAGGTGTTACAACTCATTAACCATTAACTAAACTTATTGACAATAATTTTGAACGACATTAACCATGATTTTTATGTGTTCAAAATCACACGATTTTGGGTGTCCCATTTAGTTGTACAAATATCATTTCTGATGTAAAATATAGTTAGGAAATCAAAATGCAAGTACAGACTCGGAATACATTAGACAGATTTTAAGGTTCTCTAATTTTTACACATCAAATTAGGAGATATACTATAATTTTAAAAAAATTAGGCGACTAAAGTCTAAAACAATTTTTATATGATCAAAATTTATTAGTAACTGAAAATTTATTTGTTACTATAATTCATCCTTGGTTCTTTATCTATTAAGTGTATGTTTAGATTCACTTTTGACATATTTTAGAAATATAAATTGATTTTGACAAATTTAAAAATTCTTTATTAAAATTGATTTTGACTTTGGAATGAATTCTAACTTAAAGTCGAGATTTGGAGCTTAGTGCCCATATAAAAAAATTGATTCATTCAAAATTACTTTTAAGGCTGAAGAACCAAAAAGACACTAATTGTAAACGGACGGTGCTTGCTGAAGTGGTCAATTGACTCAATTCCTCCGTTAAAAGGACAAGTCCTCAATACTCAAAAAAAAGGATGAGTCCTATTCCCAAGATGGGATTTTTATGATTTCTGCTAACAGATAGCGTTTTTTTTTGGGTACTATGCAGATAGCGTTTCTCGGTGGTTGAGGGTCAGATAGCGTTTTAAATTTATGTGGTCACTGTATTTGAGTTTTTCAACTGTTGGATAAAAGTAGGAGCGATAATATTTTCTTATTTGATTACAAAAAATTCAGATCAGGAGATACACACATGCAAAGTTAAGGAGAAACTACCGACTTCAACGAACATTTAAGATGAAATTTTACGTATAATCTACTCATTTCATTCTAAAATATTTGATATTTTAGTATTTTATTTTTGTTCCAAAACTTTTAATATTTTATAAATTCAAGACTAAATTAATACATTTTTTTCAAATATACCCTTGATTCTAATTAATATTATGTGCTTATTACGAGACTATTATAGTTACCAAGCCAATAGCTAACCACTCATCAATAAAAATGATCATATTACATAGTTTATAGGCATGATTAAGTAAGAATATTTTAACCTAGATATATATAATTTAATAATTTCTTAATGGATGTGTCACAATATTAAGCATCAAATATTTTGGTAAGGAGGGAGTATCAACAAGAAAATTCAAAATTCAAACTCAAATAGAAAATCCAACCGAAGCAATAATATATTATATTTTAAGTCGAAATATAAATCGTCCAACCACCAACCTACCATTGAACCCGACGAAAAAAAAAACCTACCATAGAAATACATTGTCTAACTATAAGATTTTTTTTTTACTGCACATAATCCATGACAAAATTACTTTTGAAAAGAGAAACATTGTTAATATATTTTTATTTTTTAATATTTTTAACTGCCTATTATTATTATTATTATTATTATTATTATATTTGTTTAAAAAATTGTTTATATCATTTTTTGGCTCTATTTGGTAAGTCCAATCTGCTGGCTTATAGCGGATTTGACTAACAGATAGCGAATATAAAAAAAAAAGTAAAGATATTTGATAATCACTAGCTTCTAGTATTTTTCTAGTAGCGTATAACTTTTTTTTAGATCTACTTCAAGTAGCGTTTTAGCTTATAGTTTTTAGTGTATTATTTTTTTCCATTTTACCCTTATTATTTAAAAAGCCTACTGCGGGGAAGGTCAAATGCAATATCGACGCTGCTTTCCGAAGCAATCAAGGGACTATGGGAGTAGGTATGTGCTTAAGGGATGAGACTGGTTGTTTCCTGAAGGCTAAGTCAATTTTTCCCCCTTTTGTTTGGAGATCCACGAAGGAGAAGCACTGGGGTTGTTATCTGCTATTCAATGGGTTAGGGAACTTGGATACACAAATGTCATCTTTGAGCTGGATGCCAAGACAGTAGTTGATAGTTTTCATAAGGATCAAGAGGATCTTTCAGAATTTGGAGCACTTATTAGGGATTGTCGTCAACAATTTTCCTCTTTTTTTCTCAACTCCTCGGTAGAGTTTACTAGGAGGGAGGCCAATGTAGTTGCTCACACCTTAGCGGGGATGGCTACATGTACGGCTAGCTCTCAGACTTTTGATGTGATTCCTATTTGTATTTTTTTGACAAAAATAGGATCATTGCATTTCTAGATCAATAATGTTGCCAATACAAATGGATACTAAATCAAAAACATGGGGACAAGGCCAAGAAATAGCCTCCCTAGCTAGAACATGGGCTGCCATATTTGCTTGTCTCCTAATAAACTCTACCCTAAAGTTTGGATGAGCACTTGAAATATCTCTACAATCATTAATTAAACACCCAAATTCAGAGACATCAGCTGCTTTCGACTAAGCACTTTGGGCTACGACCTGCGAATCCACTTGAAAGATAACATGTGAGAGCTCCATTTCAGAGGCCCACTGCAAGGCCATGAGCAATCCCCAAGCCTCCCCCTCTTTGACCTCCATTCGCCAATCTAGCCGCACAATTTTGGCCATGAGAAAATCACATGCTTCCCCCCTGAGGCACATTCCAACCCTTGTGGCAGCAGTGTGATTAGGGAACAATGCGTCGACGTTGCACATAAGATAGTTCGCCGGAGGTTTTTTCCAGCTAGCCTCACGGCTTTGCTGCTCTGTTTTCCGCGGCGGGTGGAAAAATGCAGGTGAGCCAATCTCCATTCATCCCGTAATTGTTTAGATCGCACTACCACCGCATCGGATGTTTCAGTCTTCTCTTCCCACAGGAGATTGTTGCGAGATACCCAGATACTCCACATAACCATGGCTAAATTGACAATCTGCTGAGTGCTCAGAGTAACGCATAAATCGAAGAAATTTTCCTTAGGAGATGAGTTACCAGTCATCGAGCTTTGTATGGAATTCCACAGGTCAGCCTTGACCCAACATGCCTTGCTAAACTCGCATTGAAAAAGCAGGTGCAGAGCTGTTTCTGAATCCTCTTGGTAGCGCAAGCAGATTGGAGAACATTGCACACCTTTATCTTGAAGCCGCACCCGAGTTGGAAGAACGTTTCTGCACACCCTCCACAAGAAGTTCTTTACCTTGGGTTGAGCCTCAATTTTCTAGAGCAGGCGCCAGTTTCCAGCAACTGGAGCATACTCCTCTTGAGGGAAAAGATCACGACATAGTTGATAAGCCGTTTTAACTGAGTATTCTCCATGATAAGTCAATTTCCAAATCATTTGATCTGTTCTGACCAATTCATATAAGGGAACCTAGAGAATTTTAGTCGCGGTTTGTGCCATGAACATGTTGCTTACCATATTCGCATTCTAGATTTTTCAGTTAGGCAACATCAAATCATGCACACACAAGCTTGTAATGGTTGGATCAAGATGCTCCGTTGACTGCTCCAGGACACTGCCACACACCCAAGGTTCCCCAAAGACTTTAATGTTACGCCCATCACCCACTCTCCAGCGACATCCTTCTGCCAATAAAAGAATTGTGGTCCAAAGACTCCTCCAAACAAAGCTAGGATTGTTTCCAAGATTAGATTGGAGAACATTGCTTGTTGGAAAATACTTAGCTTTAAGGAGCCGTGTGAGTAGAGAATCCGGCTTTGTGAGCAACTTCCAAGCTTGCTTACCTAGCATAGCGAGGTTAAAGGCTTCTAATTGACGAAATCCCAATCCACCTTTGTACTTACTAACTGTGAGCCTATCCCAAGACATCCATTTTATTCCGGTTGAATTGTCACTACCTTTGCCCCACCAATAAGAATTCATCATCTTCTCAATTTCGGAGCATAGAGAGGATGGAAGAAGATACACACTCATTATGTACGATGGAATTGCTCGAAGGACGGACTTAATCAACACCTCTCTGCCTGCTCGGGAAAGCGAACGACCACCCCAAGAGGATATGCGCTTCCAATCTCTGTCTTTAATATAAGAAAAAGTACTCTTCTTGCTCCGACCCACTATGGATGGTAAGCCTAGATATTTCCCGGTACCCAAAGTAAGCCTCACGCCGAGGGAGGAAGCTAGCCTATTTTGGTCTTCTTGGGAAACATTCTGGCTGAAGTGTGCTTCAGATTGTTGAGGTTGATGGATTGCCCCGATGCAAGCTCATAAGTCCTAAGAATTCCTTTCATAACATTCACATCATCATCATTTGCCCTGAAAAACAAGAAACAATCATCTGCAAATAGCAAATGGGTTAGAATAGGTGCTCGCCGACAAATTTTTGCACCGTGTAAACTGCCGATCACTTCCGCTTTTCTAATCAGAGATGAGAGTCCCTCCGCAACCATAATGAAGAGATAGGGGGTAGGGGGTCGCCATAACGAAGGCCCTCCCCGATTGGATGTTGCCAACACAATCATTATTGACAAGCACTGAATAATGCACAGAGGTCACACACATAAGAATCCAACGCACCCACTGAGGATCAAAGCCAAAGCGATTCATCATCTGGGTTAGAAAACCCCAGTCCACTCTATCATACGTTTTGCTAATATCAATTTTAAGTGCCACATTGCCAATATTACCTTGTGTCTTACATTTCATGTGGTGTATGACTTCCATAGCCATGATTGCATTGTCTAAAATAGATCTATCCTCCACAAAAGCCGACTGAACATCTGACACACACTTGTGAAGCACACTCTTCAGTCTATTAGCCAGAACCTTGGAAATCAATTTGTAGAGAACATTACATAAAGAAATCGGCTGAAGTTCAAGCATAGAGGTAGGGTTCTCCACCTTAGGAATAAGAGATATATGTGTATCATTGAGAGAGATAGGAAAATACCCCTTCTCAAGCGATGAACAACATTCCTGAAATATAATGTCACCACTTAATTGCCAATACCTTTGAAAAAAACCTGCATTCAAACCATCAGGGCCTGGCGCTTTGTCAGGATGCATTTGGGAAAAGGGCAAAATAGAATTCATCTTTAGTAAAAGGACTCACGAGCCTCTCGTTATCACCATCATCAATTCTTCTTTCCACCAGGTTTGTAACGGGATCATAGCATCCCAAGTTGGCCGTGAATAAATGTTGGAAGTAATTAGTGGCAACCTCACATAAACTCACCTGGTTATCCACCAAGACCCCATCACTATTTTGGAGCTTCACAATTCTGTTTCTCTTGCACCTTTGAGTAGCTGAGGCGTGGAAGAACTTTGTGTTCAAATCTTCAACCAATGTGTCTTGGCCCTCTGACGCCATAAATGGTCCTGTTGAACCAACAAACGCGCCAACTGCTTCAACTCAACAATGAAGAGAGCAACTGTGCCAGGATCTCTAGCCTCCCGAAGCTACATTAGATTCTTTTTGCATTTGATGATGTCATCTTTGTATTTTTTGTTTAGATTCCTGCTCCAGTAGCTTAATTCATCCGAGCAGCTAGCTAACATGTCCATAACTTCACCAGCAGGGTCATGAAACTAGGCATGGCAACAAAAACCGAACCCGTGGGTACCCACTTGACCCCGACCCGATTTTGACGGGAAAAACCGGCTTTGACTGGGGATTGGACGGGGTTAGGGATGTCGATACCCAACCCGCCCCCGACCCGAGCCCGCCCGGCTAAATATAAATTGTTAATTTTTATTTTGTTTTATGCATGTATACTCATTCATTTTGTTTCATATATTTTGTTTATTTTTAATTTAATCTATTTTCAATAGAACATTTTATTTTGATTTATTTTATTTTGATTTATCATTGTATAATAATTATGATTTTATTTTATTAATTATCATAAATATAATTTTTCAATTTTTCTACGTATTTAGAGTGGAGTTGGGGGCCCGCGGGGAAACCCGACCCTATCGGGATGAGGATGGAGAAGGAAAAACTCGAACCCGTTGGAAATGGGGACGGGGACGGGGGAGGCAAAACTTGCCCCCGACCCGGCCTGTTGCCATGCCTACACGAAACCACCCTTTATGGACCACCTCATCAATGTCAGGCTCCAAGAGCCATGCATTCTCAATCCTGAAGCGACGGTTAACTCGATATCTCACTTGCACACAAAAAACTAAGTAAGATGGGGCTGTGATCTGAGACTGGAGCCAGCAGATTCTAAAGAACTGCTTCCGGATAAAGCTGAAGCCAGCAACTAGAAGCCTCTCCTCCACTTCCCGTGGGGACCCTCTACTCCTGCACCAAGTGAACGGATATCCTTCGAGCGTTAAATCCGTGAGATTGCACGAATTAACAGCCTCTCGAAACCCTCTCATTAGCCAAGAAGGATGGTCTGAATTGCCACATTTGTCTTCCAGTTGGAGAAGGTCATTAAAATCACCTATGTTATACCAGGGAATAGGCAATATTCCATGCAATCTCCTTAGCATCTCCCAAGATTCCTGCCTTCTACTACCATGGGGTATACCATAAAAACCGGTCAGCCTCTAATCACCCCGAACCGGATCAGTGATAACTATATTGATAAAGTTCCTGGAGTAATTCATAACATGGCAAGTGTTTGAGTTTCTCTAGAACATGGCAAGACCTTCACTCCTTCCTACATAATCTACAGCTAAACAACCATCAAAGCCTAGACGTCTTCGAATATCTTCTATCCTTCTAGCATGAGTTAAAGTTTCTGAAAGAAAAACAGTGTTCGGGCGATGATCCCAGATTAGGTCACGAAGAGTAGGAACTGCACTCAGGGAACCCAGAACTCGGCAGTTTTAGCTGAGGATAATCATTGGTCCTGGTAGGCCTGGGAGCCAGGACTTGCCAATAAAAAATGACAGTTGATGGTGAGTTGTTTTGCCTCTTCCAAAATAATTTCATGCTTGTTCAAGAAACCTTCCAGCCTCTAGCATTTTTTTCCTCCTTCGTTGCTCGTTGTTGTTAGCTCAGAACTCACTCTTTCGGCATCTTGAGTGATTAAAGGGCTGCGTTTTGGTACCACATCCGTTGATATAAGCGAGGTCTGACTTATGGGAGAGATGAGTTTACTATGTTGGATTAGGTTGGTGCTGGGGCCCGCACCCTGTGATTCAATATTGTTATCAGCAATAACTACTTGCTCTTTATATCCTTCCTTATTCTCCGCCACCTTATCCTTTCCTATTCTAGTTGCATGGGGTACACATATCCTTTTTTGTTGCATCGCTTGCATGAGGAGCATTAAAGACAAACTGCGGGATTGTAGCTCCTGATTTGTTGGTAATATTTGAATTTGAATTTGAATTTGAATTCAATGATCCGCTCCCCCTGTCGCTAGGGTTAGGTTTAGCTGACTCCTTCCCTTCACCCTTCAACCAGCGGCTGGCGCCGCTACCTCCCTGCCGGCGCGACTCAGCTTTCAACTTAGGACCCCATAGTCGTGTGCCATCGTCTTCGAGCATGGCAAATCGCACTTCACAACGACTTTCTGTGTGGCCCATGATTCCACAGACAAAACAAAAGTTAGTGAGCCTCTCATACTTGAAAGTGACAACACACCATTCTCCTCCCGCCTTACGAACTCGCCTTTCCTTCTTGAGAGGCTTCTGGACATCCAACTTCACTTTGAGTCGCATGTAGCTATGCCATATACTAGAATTATTGGACTTGTCATACTCCAAGAACTCACCAACATAGTTAGCAAGATGTTTCCTAACAACCTCATTCATCAGCCCTAATTGAATATTATGTGCCTGCACCTATATTGCGACGTGATTTAAAGGAATATCCGGTAATGACACTCCTAGATCAATCCGGCCTAACACCAGCATGTGATTATCAAAGCTCCAAGGTCTTCCTTGCATGACTT
The DNA here is from genome assembly GCA_037113605.1 of Calophaca sinica. Classification (NCBI taxonomy): domain Eukaryota; kingdom Viridiplantae; phylum Streptophyta; class Magnoliopsida; order Fabales; family Fabaceae; genus Calophaca; species Calophaca sinica. The sequence goes on from CM073734.1 coordinate 125,078,467, forward strand.
GCTCTAGGTCTAGCTTGTGGAAAAATTGGAATAAGAAGACTTCATTCGCTACCTCCTTGATTGACACGCCTTTCACTGGACACCAGATACTTGCTAATCGCTCCTTCATCATATGTGCTCTAATCGGCCTACCGGAGAGGAATCTCCTAATCAGGCAGAGTTGCAGATCGCCCACCTCCTCCTCTGTTTCTTCGACATGAAAGGAGAGTCCCTCCTCCTCATCTTCTACTAGTGAAAGCCCATCGATATTGAGATCGGTAGCAGAAGCCATGGTTCACACCGAAAGAATAACTCTCAGAAAACAAGAGAGAAACGAAAAGCGTTTTCTCATAGTGGAGAGAAAAAAATTAGTGGAAAACTGTTAAGAATATAAACAAATAAAATTATATGTGATTCCTATTTGTATTGAGCATTACATTTTAAGTGAAATGATATAACTGTGCTTTCCTAAAAAAAAAATCATTCTATATCCTCTGTTAAATAATAATAATGATGATGATGATAATAATAATAATAATAACAATAATAGAACCATTAATTAAGTCTTTTGATGTCATTTTACATTTATCAATTAGTTCAACCATTAATTTCGGCAAAGAGTTCAAGTTCAATTTGCTAGTTTATCTGTTATCAATTATCTACTATAAGCTCGTTTGTTATTAGCTAGTTTATCTGCTACTTTTTACCTAACCGTGCCTTTATTAAGAATTCATTTCATAAGTAAGAATTAGACTGGATATCAGATTTAATAAAGAATATTTCAATATTATTATCTTTACTCATCCACTTTAAAATTTCTTAATTACTAAATGACTTAAATAACAAATAAATTGTTTCTTTTACAATCAAATAAATTGTTTTTGAAATACTAGAATAATTATTAACCAAAATATAACTAATAATTTTAATAAAAGTATGCAATTTGCATGATTTAAAGCCACGTTCGGATTGTATGAGTCCTGCCCCGTACGTTATTCTCCGCTCCCAAACAGCATATGCTCTGCAACTTGTTCATAATAATCATTAATCATAAATCATAGATGAGAAAGAGGAACTAATCTAAAAGCAAGCAATAATTACAGGTCCCACCGATCAAATAGAAAATTTCAGGGACGCAAAATCGGAATCAGAATTGTATCACAATCCATGCCACTATTTTGCAAAGGGAAACAGCAAATTTCAAGAGCCAAAACAAAAGAAAAAGAATCTGATCAAGTTCATCACCCGCACTCATGTGGGAAAACTTCAATTTAAGTTGGGGAGTATAAAGCATATCACTATATTATTAAAACGAGAAAGATCAACGGAATCTCTCAAGCCAAAATTGACACATGCCCAACATGCATTTTTCTCTCATAACAAACAAAAAGAAAACAATAGTAGCGGTGATTTTGTTAACATCTGTGGAATCTAAGGTTTGAGAGTAAAGTTAAATAGGTCGGGGGGAAAGATACGATTAGAAAATTGGAAAAATAACAGAAAGATGAGATTCCTTTTGCCTAAAAATTCAACCTGAAAACATTTATAGAATCTTTCTGTGACGGTATCGAGAGCAAAAATATTGACAATGAGTCCGATTGTGTACTTGCGTAGCATTAAAAAACACCAAGGTCGCTGTAGTTGCCCAAAGATTATAGGTTAATCAGCTTCCACGGTGTTCATTTTAATTTTAATTTTAATTTTAATCACATACTAAATGCCTGTTTGGAGACGCGATGACAGGCTGACAGAAACTCCACAGCAGAAACTAAGACTTGGAGCTTTCTGTTTGGTTGAAACGAGGGGAGAGGAGAGGAGGGGAGGAATTCAACTTGATATTGTGTTTGGTTCATAGGAGGGGAGAGGAGGGGGATGAGAGTTTTGTTTGTTTGGTTCAGGAGGGGAGGGTATGAATTTTAATGGAGGGGAGAGATTAATTTACTTATGTATCCTTATAATCATTTATATTATATTTTATATAAGGTTATTTAAGTCATTTTATTCTAAATGAATTAAGCTCCCCTCCCCTCCAAAAAACCCTAACTTTGGAGGGGAGCAAAAATTAGGTTAGGAGAGATTTTGCTCCCCTCCCCTCCCCTCCCATCCCATTTCCTTCTAAAAATTGAACCAAACATAAAAAATTTAAAATAACCTCTCCCCTCCATTCTCCTCCAACTAAACACTACCTAAGTTGCTGTGCGTTCGTGGGTATCGTACTATGGCTCTAAACACAATAAACTAAACGGATTTGGATTCCCTATAGTCACTTTTGGCTATAGGGATGATCCTGACCATTAATAAAATCAGATGGCTAAGATTGAATCGATGAATATGCAATGTGAGTTATTGATTTAATATGCACGATCCTGATCTTTCTATCTGTGATCGTAAGAAAATTTCACCTTAGTCAACCCGGATCCAAAATAAACCTCTTCATTTCCTAATTTCATAACCCAGGTTGGGTTAGTGCAAGGTTTTGAATTGCAACGACTACGTCGCGCTATTTGATATTTTGAAATCGCAACTTTTGATATTACGGACAATTACTGTTGATACATGCACAATTACATTGCGATATTTGATATTATGAAATTGCAATCTTTAATATTACTGGAATTGTAGTCTTGATAGTGTCGCGTATTTACCATTTACTAACTCCGTTGACTAGGTTTAGCGACACTGCACTAAGTTTATACCGGGCAAATGTGGGAGGTCCTAGTTCAAATAATGTGATAAACAAATCTACTTAAGAAAAACAAAACAACATAAGTAGGGGTAGATTGGTACAAACTCCTAACAAGACTAATCAAAAGGAAAATCTACATGGACATTCACCCAGAAAAAAACACCATAGCTATTTTTTTTTTTGGATTAAAAAAACACCATAGCTACTATTCTATTTGCAGAAAGATCTATGGTTAATTAATTATTCTGAGAGTCATAAAAAAATAGTTATTTTGAGAGACAACAACTATGCTAACAAATGGCAGATAATACTATATTAAACAAGTACAAATGGAAAGAAGAACACAGATCTAGAGTTACCATTAACAATGCAATTTCTCATTGATCATTAAAATTCGATCATAGTTGTCAGCAGAATAATAAGATTGGGATATCAATTATAACAAATAGTAAAAGATAATCCAACCTACAAAATAAAAGTAAAAAAAGCTAAAAAAAACATAAGGACAAGTTCAAAAACATCTCATTGAAACCCACCCACTGAATTTTTTTAAGGCATGGATTCAAGGATGATGATTAGAACCAAAAACCCATTACAAAAAATAAGGGGTAAAAAAAAAAAAGACTTTTTTCCCGTCTTCATTTACAAATCCAGATTCTAATTTTGAAAACAGGCAAATCTTCTAAAATTACTAAACCTCAGCTTTCTGCAACAGAGGAGTGAAAACGACGACGTTTTCCTTGCAAGAATCATAAGTCACCTCAGAAAACATCTCAACAAACTCTTCAAGAGAGAGTTTCCCATACTTTTGCTCATTTTTGTGGAGATGCTTGACGATGTCTATGAAGAAATCCACGTGGCAAGGGAGAACCAAACCGCCGTTACCTCGGAGACCAAACTCCTCCTCGGTTACATCGAGTAGACCCGCGAAAACGGGGAGGTTAAGGAACCGTGCGGGGATGGCAAAACGCTGTCGTTCCGGTCCAACGTAAACGAAGAGAAATCCGGACGGTGGTTGTCTTCGAGGGGTGGCGGCGCATGGTTGGGGTTGTTCCGGTTCGGAGCGGAGGGAACTGCGACGGAGGCTTAACTGCTTCCACCGTGTCACGAGCTGCTTCAGACGCACGATTTGGCGAATCTTATCGACCTTCTTCATCGCACCTGCCATTGAACGTGCAGGATCTCGAGAAAGAAAGAGAGAGAGAAGAAAAACTAAAAAGTGAGTCTTTGATTCTGAGCGTTGCTGAGAGCCGTTTTGGTTTGGTGTTTGGTTTTTGAGTTAAATAAATAGTAGAGAAATGAATTTGTTCTCTCCGTTCTGCCGAATCACTTTGGGGGTATAAAAGGAATATGAAATATTAAGGAGCGTGGAAAAAACCGTAATCGAGTCACTTATAACTGCCTTCAATCTTCCCAAAAATGACAATTTTTTTTTTGTTTGATGAAGTTTATCCTTTAAAAATATGAGCATGGGTAATTGGGTACTGGGGAAGTTTTTTTTTTTTTTTTTTGTTGACAGGGATACTGGGGAAGTTGGTTACTGGTGAGATTGTTATCGATGAGTTAGATGCGTATATCAAGGTAATTATAGCAACTTTCCTTTTATTGCTTGACGCGGTTAATTCCCTAATTTTTTTGTTACTAACAAGATAATAGGCAATTATGTATTTATCTCTTTTAATTAAGATGAATAATTAATTTTAAAAAATAGAGTAGTAATATTCGTTAATAAGAAATTCAGTGATTAAAACATGCGGGAATAGTTTTTCATGATTTCTTCCTGGTATTAGTGAGATCAGTAGCTTAACACGTGACATTTACTGAAATTGAACCTTGAACTCAACTCCAAAGGTCGAAGGCTAATAGAGTGAACGATATGCATTTGTTTTGATAACTGTCAATAATAGTATCATTTTAGAGTTTAATTTGTATGCACCGACGGTTTAAAAAATTTTTAAACCATCATCCAATCACATCTCACCATCTTATCATTGTGCCACATTGTTATATAATTTCCTAAAATATCTCAACAAACATCTAGATGGTGAGATGTGATTGGATGATGGTTTAAAACTTTTTTAAACCGTCGGTGCATACAAATTAAATTCATCATTTTAATACTAAAAGTACATATGGAAAAAAATCAACAAAACAAATTTTTTTCTAAAGAAATGTGTTCATGATGAACTTGAGAGATATACAAAGTTTAGAGAATCTCACAGTGATATGTGATGAGAACAAGATAACAAAAACATAGGTGTATGTAGTGGATCAGAGTAGGGTGGTGGCGGTAACCACTTATAGGGATTTGGATTCTTTCCTAAACCCTATATCTCAATTCTTCTACAAAACTAATTCTCAACCGTTAGATTAATCTAACAGTGCGACTGATTAAAAATTTAAAAAACAAAAAGTAGTTTTTTAAAAAATTAAAACAAAAAGTAGTTTTTTAAAATTTTTAAAAAAACAACCTTTTGTTTTAAAAGGAAAAGTAGTTTTAAAAAACTACTTTTTTTAAAAAAAAATTGATCTGTCGTGCCGTTAGATTAATCTAATGATTGATAATTAGTTCTGTAGAGAGATTGAGACATAGGGTTTAAGAGAGGATCCAAATCCCACTTGTAGAGACTCCAACGATCAAGTCAAAAAGATATCAAAGCATGTGAAAATAGCTCTAAATTAAAACGTACCTTTATTGGTGATACTTTACGACTTATATAGGTAAAAAGTGGATGAATGTATGCGTAACCGAATCAGCTAGTTGTTACTCGACAATTTCTCGTTATTTAACCATTCTAGTTTCAAAATGCGCATGTGATAATTATATCATTTTTATTTGATAGGCAAAGGAGGAATTTATGCGTATCTTAATCAGATAGATTTACTCGAGCAATTGGTCGTTATTTAATTGTCCTAGTTTCCAAATGTGCATGTGGTAATTAAGTATTGGAAGATTAGAAAGTGGGTCGGCCTCGTGGCAGTCCATAGTTGGGTTGATTAGAGGTCGAGAACAAAAGGTAATATGTAAGTCAGTTTAAAAAGGAAAATGCTATTTATCGCAAGAAAGGTCATCGCGAAATGCTCCCGAATGACGTGTCGTTGCATATTTTATTGGGAAACCTCGTTATCTTTCTACATCTCGCTCAAAACAATTCCTGCTCCTCCGGACATCTCTATCTTCTCCAACCCCACCCTATTCCCTCCTTCATCACCAACCTCCCTTCCCTCAGCATCCTCTCCCTCTCCGGCATCCCCAACCTCACCGGCGCAATCCCACCGGCCATCACCAAGCTCGCCTACCACTACGTTAGCCACACCAATATCTCCATCCAGATACCCAACTTCCTCTGGCAGATCAAAACCCCCGTCACCGTCGACTTCTCCTACAACAGCCTCACCAGACCCCTCCCCGCCCCCCTCTCGTCTCTCCCCGACCTCGTAGGAATCACCTTCGATGGCAATCGCCTCACCGGCTCAATTCCAGAATCGTACGACTCGTTCTCGAAGCTCTTCAAGGCGATGACGCTCTCGCGCAACAACCTCTGATCCGGCAAGGGTTTGTAGTTACGACTGGGTTCGATGGTGCTCTCACTGGGTAGGATGTGGGTTCCATGGGTCTCGCGGTGGTTGCCGTTTTTTCGGCTAAAGGATGTTGCACGTTCATGGAAGAAGGGGGTGGGTTGTTGGCTGTGTTTCCCTATCTCTCATGCCACTCTGTTTGCCCCTGTTACTTTTTTTTTTAATTTAATTTTTTATGTTTTGGGAAGATGTGGTAAGAAAGTGGGGAAGGAGTTGGAGATTGCAGAAGATGGTGTTGTGGCCTTCAATAATCACAGACCAACAAGGATGATGGTCTTTAGATCCCTCTATCTCTCTGGCTCACTTCTTCTTCCTTTGCCTTTTTTATTATACTTTATCTTTATCTTCCAGGAATGATAACAAGGTGCTCTTCTTGCTCCTTTACTGTTTTCTCCAAGTAATCGTACTCATCGAAGTCCATTGTTGCTGCTTCTCTCAATCCCTCTCTCTGAGATTGAGATTTCAGAATTCTCAATTTCTAGGGTTTTGTTTTCTTCTCAGGCTAAAATCTGAATTATCAAACCTGTAAGACATCGAAGAAATAAATTCAAACGCGTTGAAGTCTTTAATGGCCCCTTAGAAGTCACCTCAGTTACTTCCTCTTCCGAAATTCATGGTTGAAGGAATAGTGATTCGGTTTTCAAGATCAGCGACCAGTTTTCTCTTGAAAATTATTTTTTATAATATTTTTAAAAAATAAGATCCACGTCATTTGTGGAATTCGTGAGCGAAACATTTCGCTGTATATAGTAGCGCTCGTTTAAAAAATAGAAAAAATAAATCCTCTTATTTGTTAGATAGTGGAGGAATGTATGCATAAACAAATCAGTTAATTGTTACTTTTCCATGGTTGGTCGTTATTTAACCGTTCGAATTTCAAAATTTGCATGTGGTAATTAAATCCTTTTTATTATTTGGCAGTGGAGGAATGTTTGTGTAACTGAATTAGTTACTTGTTACTCGGTAATTGGTCGTTATTGAACTATTCCAGTTTCCAAATGTGCATGTGGTAATCAACTGGATGAAAATATTTTGTCTTACTTTTCTGTCACATTTTCTGTCTCTCACTAATAACAATTTGACACATAATAAAATAAAATTATAACTTATTAACACATATGCATATTCCCAACATTTAATTGGTGCGAGACAGGAAGACACAATTTTTTGGGACAACAGATGCTTGTTCGTAATCAACTAGCTTTTATTGGAAGATTAGGAAGTGGGTTCATCCCGTGGCAGCCCAATTTTGGTCCATAGTTGGGTTGATCAGATGTCTAGTTTCCAAATGTACATGTGGTAATTAACTAGCTTTTGTTGGAAGACCAGGAAATGGGTTGGCCTTGTGGCAGCCCACTGGTTCATAGATGAGTTGATCAAAGGTCCTAAACGAAAGGTAACATCTAAGTCAATTTAAAAAATAGAAAAAATTAATTCCTCTTTATTGTTGGTAAAAAACATATTGTGTGCCTATGAGATGAGTACCATATTAACCAAATATGTAACATGCCCATGACTTTTTATAGGTGATACTTGTTACATAAATTCATTTATCATCTCCCACACGATCTAATTTTAATACATAAATATTTGAAGTAGTAACAAAGGTAATATAAATAAAATTTTAATAACTATAAATTGGTACTATAGACAAATATTACACGGATCTAATTATATTCCATCATATTTTCACATTATGATATTGTTTCTCAAGACAACAACAGTACAACACCCACGATACTAAAACATGATTGAAATATTATGTAAAATTTGTTAACCTTAAGAGCACATAATTATTAAAATAATATAATAAAATATATTTTGTTTTCACAATTGATAATAGGGGGTGAAAATAACTCGAGCCTTATATTAAAGAAATATGGTTTATTAGGACAATGTTGATGAAAAACATTTCATATAAACTTAAAGTTCTATTGAGATATATGTGGTACTTGAGGGAAAAAACATAAAAATGCACATAACAATTTTTTTTTCCTGACATGGCCCACAAGACCCAATCTCAAGTAGGTTCAAAGGGACCTAAAACTGGTCCAATTCATAGTCTCATCATTATGTGAATGCAAGTATGAGTATGAGCATTGTTCACCTAGTTAACATTCAGGCAAACTACATTCTTATAATTATTTGTGTTAGAGGGGAAGTGATACTGTAGCTCAAGTAGTGGAGGCCCATTTTTGTACAGTACAAATTTAAAATAAAAAAAGTATATAACAATCTAAAAGTAAATAAAGTGCTTAACATGCAAGATACTTTTTGTGTCAAAAAAAAAATGCAAGATACTTTCAATGGAATTCTGTCAACAGATACTAAAATTTCTTGTTAATCACAAAAAGTTGGTCATCATGCCAAACGAATAAGATTGTGCATCAATTATGACAAACAACGTGAGATAACCCACTACAGAAAACAAAGCTTAAGGAAAAATCTAACAACATCACATTGGAACCCACACATTGAAATTGCTAGCATGGACTCAAGGATGAATGGCATACAAATCTATAAATAAAAAAGTAACTAGTACAAAAGAGCGTTTTAACATCGGTTAAAATGAACATTTTACATCGGTTTTATTACCGGTGTAGATAGTTCCGATGTTGTATATCGAGGTTTTTACATCGGTTATTTGTCCGGCGTAGAAAATGTACTTTTTACACCGGTTATAAGCTAAACCCGGTGTAAAATACTTAATTGTTACACCTGTTTTTTTTTATAACCGATGAAAAACGTATGTCTTTTACACCGGTTTTAAGAATAACCGGTGTAAAAAGTAAAAAAAATAAAAATTAATCGCTTTGTTTTGTCCATATTAGCCCAGATGCACTCTAAATGACAATAAAACTAGGCACAAAATTTGACAAGAATTGGAAGCAGAATTGGCACCAAATTTGCCCAAAATTTAAACTATTTAAGCTAGCAGTCAATTTTTCACATAAATAAAAAAGCAAAGACATATCTACATTATATGATGATATCTACAGCCTCGTTATCACTTCTTGCATTATGTGAAAAGATACAATGAAGAGATACAATGAAGAGGAAGCTGATGCATTTTGTCCACAAGATGTTGGCAAAACCAATGAGTTCTTCTCTAGATTCTATGATGGTGTCAATAGAATAATTACTTGTTTTCCCATCATCTTGGGGACAAACTTCATCAGCTTCCTTCTCACTGTATCTTTTCTTCTAATACTTCAACCCTACACTTACTGTATTATTATTTGAAGGACAACCCTACCTTAAGGGCAACACGAACATGTCTAGAAAGCAACAAAAAAAAAGGAGAAATGTTACGGACACTCGTCTTAACACTCTCACTTCGCTTGGACGCTTTCTTATAGAGCAATTCACGTCACCATTTTTTCTATCTCCCTAATTGGTTGCCGGTTAAGAAGTTTTTGACATTTTTTTTATTATTTTTAATTAATTATTTGGCATATCAAACCGAATGGCTCGTTGCATTCTGCAATTTCTTTTGTGCCTAAACCTCTGCTATCTCAAAAGCCCCTGTTGTAAGCTCCTTATTGCCGGCCGCTGCACCTTTTTGCAAGACCAAATCATTGCGCACATAAATCTGCATTCGAGTTTATTTTTTCCCCCCAAATTGTTTGAGGTAAATAAATCACGTAGAGTGTGTGCTTTATTCCTGGTAGATCAACAGTGGACAATATTATTGTTCTTCAAGAAACCATTCATCTTTTAATACTATTATAAGGCAATTGTATGTTTATGTTTCTTTATGATGTCAACAGAAGTTCAAAGGAGGAGAATCACACCCTTTTTTGAACACAACGAATGCGGTTTTGATTTGACTGACCTATTCAATTTCTCAATCACTTTACAAACTTAGACAATTTTCAATTTGGATGGTAAAACCACTTTGGTGGGAGGAAGATCAGTTCCTAAAAGTAATAGCATTGGAGAAGACTGGGACGATGCTTCAGTTGGAAGGGAAGTTTATGGTGAAGACACATGCAAGAGTACAAGTAGTGGTTGAAAGAGCCTTTCAAAATTTATCTATCTATTTTTATTTGATTAAAAACCATGGAAAATATATATTAGAATAAGCCGTTGTTATTGATTGTGTTTAAATCAAGACACTTGTCTTCTTGGAAACATGCACTCAAGGTAACAAATTCATGATTTGTTTCTTTAGTCATTATTATGAATAGTTCCATTGTTTTGGATTTCAATGATCTGTGCAAGGTTATGTCAATCTTATCATTTTCTATAATTGTTTGCAGCTGTTCTATTATGCTTTGTTGCTAATCACCTCTCAGGTGCACTTCCATCGGAGATAATTGGTTCAGCAAAAAAATATTAAATGTCGCTGATAGGACACGTGGTCCTTATGCTGAGAGGAAGAGTGATGTGGGTTGGATTGAAGAGAACATTCTAGAAGAAGGAAGAGAGGTGCAGCGGTGGGGAAGGGAAGTTAGTTACGTGACGTGGCAAAGAGAGACTTATAATTCTGTTAGAGAGAAGTATTAAGAGAAGGGGAGTGAGGATTCATTCATGAAATTGAGAATTCAGTTGTTAGGAGAGAATATCTCTCTGGTCTAGGAGCAATTTGCTCTGGTAGGAGCCCTAGGCTCTGGTATATCTTTTAGTCATCCATTGTAAGAGCACTTGAGCTCATCTTTCTCAGTAAATAATACAATCATGTGCCTTGTTTTCTGCTTAATTCTCTGTTCTGCTTGATTATGTGATTCACGGGTTCTAACATTGGTTCGACCTGCCGGATACTCGAGTGAGAGCTAGCGAGGAACACAATCGTCCATGCCACCCAAGATGATTGACAGAGTCGAGGCGTTGGAAGCAAGGATGATGTCACTGGAGAATTCGTTCCGACAAACCATGGTGGAGTTCCGTCAATCCATAATGGTGGAATTCACCAAGATTGCCACCGTGCGCAACGAGGAGGAGTTTTCACCATCGCACAGCGTAGACTCTGTATCAGAGTTCAAAATGGTGGTGAAGAAGGTGGAGTTGCCGCCGTTTGAAGGGGAAGATCCTGTGGGATGGATCACCCGTGCTGAGACCTACTTTGAGGTGCAGGGATCGCCGGAGGAGGTGAAGGCGAGGTTGGCGAAGCTGAGTATGAAAGGCGCTACCATTCACTGGTTCAATCTTCTTCGTGAAACGGAGGACGATCTGACTTGGTTAAAGTTGAAACGTGCCTTGATTGAGAGGTACGGAGGGAGGAAGAGTGATAATCCATTCGAGGAACTGAAGGATCTGCAACAAGGAGGAGATGTTGACGATTATATCGAGGATTTTGAGTTCGTGTCTTCTCAGGTGAGTCGTCTTCCAGAGGAGCATTATTTAGGGTACTTCATGGGTGGACTCAAGCCGAAAATTCGACTAAGAGTGAGGACCTTCAACCCTAGAACTCGTGTTCAGGCGATGAAGCTAGCACGAGATGTGGAAATGGAGCTCCGTGGGTCGTTGGCTCCTCAAGGCGGTACTGGAGGAAAGGGACGACAAGGGAAAGGGGCTAAAGACTTGGATCATGGGCCGGCCCACAAAAGCTACTCCGGGTCAGCTTATAACCCGGGTCCAAATCGAGTGGGTTTCGGGTCTAACCAGATTGGAAATAATTCGCAAAAAGGGGATCAACCCACCTCACTTGCGAACCCTAACACGAGCGAGGCAGGGCTGAATCGCGACGACGAGAGGAAAGGGAGCGACCGGAGCAGAGGGGTGAAGCATTTACCTTACTCTGAGTTGATGGAAAGGAAGGCCCGTGGCCTGTGCTTTCGATGCGGTGATCGATTCCATCCTCTGCATCAGTGCGCTGAGAAGCAACTGCGAATGATAATCCTCGGTGACGATGAGACAATGAATGACGAAGGGGAGGTGATAGCGATGGAAGTGAGGGACGGTAAAGAGGATCTGGAATTCAAGTCTATGAATCTCTTTGGGTGTGGAACCGGGAACCAGGGGACAACCAACTTGAAATTGGAAGGAAAATTGATGGGAGCACCCGTCTCAGTGATGGTTGACACCCGTCTCAGTGACAATGGTATGGTAACATGATTGAGTTACAAGGGCAGCCTTCAATAGCAGTGAATAGGGCTAATGGACATGAAGATTTGTTGGCTACCCAAGAAGCTCATCAGAAGGGGAACACTATTAAGCAGTGGCTGGTTAAGTGGAAGGGCAAACCCAAGGAGGATACTGCTGGAGAAGATGAACTGGAATTCAAGAGTCAATGTCCTTACCCCAGCCTTGGGGACAAGGCTGTTGTTCCAGGGGGAAGTAGTGATAGGACACGTGGTCCTTATGCTGAGAAGAAGAGTGATGTGGGTTGGATTGAAGAGAATATTTCAGAAGAAGGAAGAGAGGTGAAACTATGGGAAAGGGAAGTTAGTTACGTGATGTGGCATAGAGAGACTCATAATTCTGTTAGAGAGGAGTATTAAGAGAAGGGTAGGAGGGGAGTGAGGGTTCATTCATGAAATTGAGAATTCAGTTATTAGAAGAGAATATCTCTCTGGTCTAGGAGCAATTTGCTCTGCTAGGAGCCCTAGGCTCTGGTCTATCTTTCAGTCATCCATTGTAAGAGCTCTTGAGCTCATCTTTCTCAGTAAATAATACAATCACATACCTTGTTTTTTGCTTAATTCTCTGTTATGCTTGATTTTGTGATTCACGGGTTCTAACAGTCGCCTTCAGTAGGCTGATACACATCTTAATGGAGTGGATCAGCTGCATAATCTTGGTCTTGGTTCTTGCTCCTTGTAAAGTTTCCTTGGCCTAATAGTCGCCCAAACTCATATTTCTAAGGTCCATTGCAGCAGTGGTCCTGAACTTTGTTGTTGGAACTTTCCTACAAGTAGTTGTGTGGCTCTAATACTTTCTTGCAATTTTAATAGCCGCTTCATTTGTCCCAAGTAGGTAGCTTGGTTAGTGAGCTAAGAGACGCTGAAAGAGTATAAGCTGGAGGTCCCGGGTTCAAACCCGGGAAACTAACATTTCTAACAATTACTAACAACTAACATTTGTCTATAAAAAAAATAGCCGCTTCATTTGCTTAAGTTCCAAAATTTACAATAAATAATCGATCAGCAAAAATGTTAGCCAGTAGATGCTTTGTAAATGCTACCTGCATCAATGCCAAAATAATTATCAATCACAGTAAGTGTTAATAAGTATTATACCAAGTGTTAACGACAGTAAAATGCCTTGGACAAGTATGAACTTTTGTCAGTACTTAAATGAGTATATTTCAACTAGTACTTCTTTTTTATTTGTTCATTGATTGATTAAAAGTCAATATGGAAAATTTTAAAGATGAAGGGCGCTTAAGGCAGGTTTAGCTGCCTATTCTTCATCTACAAACAGAGTATTAGCTTTAATTCAGATCACTATCCCTTACTTCAACGAAGGGAGTTAACAGTCTGTAAACAATTTATTGTTGCAAGTGCTACTTCTTACTACCATGTAAAATGCTATTCTCAACAAATTGAAGCAATGATTCCAAGCCTACACAGGACCAAATTAAATCAGCACTACTTGTATATTACACTAAACGAAGCTACCAAGAATTTTAATAATGAACCCACTAGACAAGAAGTGGCTTAAGCTTGTGGGAAAAAAAAAAGGAAAGAACAATAGAATTATGCGTGCTATTCCACCAAGAAAAAGTACAGGAGTTTCATCCCAAATGTAATAAGAAAAAGCAATAACAAAATAGAAAAAAGAGGGAAACAGTTAGGCCTTTGGGTTTGTGCCTCAAATTCCATGTCTTTATTCTGCATGTTTGTCTTCTACACCTCAACCCGTAATTACCCATTTAGTATTTATGGGGAATGCCTTAAAATCAGTTTTAGGAAGCATTGGAAAACATAGAAGTGTTTCTGTAGTGTGTGAATCGATTCACACTTGAATGAATCGATTCACTAGTGATTTTGGGCATCAGGTGCAGTTTGGAACTCTCTGTGAATCGAATTGGGTAATGGTGAATAGATTCACCAAATCATGAATCGAAGTTTCCCACTGTGAATTGAATTCATGGACTGAACAAATCGATTCACTGGTTTTTTAAGTGAATGAATCGATTCACAGTTAGATGTGGATCAATTCACGAAGTGCAGAATCACGATTATAAGAGCGTAGATCGTGTGACAGATTGCAGATTCATCATTTGGAGCGATTTCTGAATTTGGGAAACACATTCAAACACCTTGGGGACTTAGGATTTCATAGAGGGAGGTTCTTCTCTTCATCTATTGTAATTCTTGAGTGAAAATCATTGAGTGAGAGAGAGATTACATAGCTAGGGATCTTGGAATTGTTCACCTTGAACAATTGAGGAAATTGGAAGGGCATTTGTAATTCTTGGTGTAAAGAACTCATTGATCATAGTGGATATGGAGGGCTACTCTCTCCCGGGAATGTAGGTCATTGTTGGACCGAACCTCGTCAACAATTTTGTGTGTCAATTTTCTTTCCCTCATCTCTTTATTGTTAATTTCGATTTTAGGGTTCAATTGCACATTGTTAGATTGTTCTTTATTGTTCTTGGTTGGCTGGAATTATTTTTGGTTTGGTTGCTTGTCATTTCTATTTCAATTATTGTTGAAAACCCCAACAGTATCCAAATTATAAAATGCTTCTCCAAAAGCCAAACAATGTTTCATTTTAATGCCTTTTACATCAATATTACTGTAGATGCACAACAGCAAAAAAAAAAGAAAAAAGAAGATGCACAAGAGCAAAACTTGAAAAAAATTGCAACCCAAGATCAGTGGTTTCGGTAGTCAAGTCCTTGATTTTGTTTGTCAGAAAATAAAGTCACTGATTTCAATGCCACAAATTGCTGCCATGGTATCGGGAAACTCCTCATTGCAGAACAAACCAGAATCGCCGAGTGAGGGGATGAAGGGAGAAAGAGGATACACGCAGGCAAAGGCATGGAGAAGAGTGAGGTGACGCTGGGTGAGGTTCACCGAAAGAGGTGAAGCGGTGAAGACCCAACGGTGGAGATGTGACGCGATGTTTAAAAAGTAATTAAAAAAATGTTAAAAACTTCAAAACTTGGAAAACCGGTTAACAGGTAATGAGTTAAAAAAAAATGTGATGTGGCTTCTTATGAAAGAGAGTGTCCAAGGGAGAGTGAGTGATCGAGTGTCCATAGCATTTCTCAAAAATATATTCACGCTAATTAAGAATAATATTTAATCTATCTCATTTAATTTTTTTAACATAATCAAAAAAATAATTATTCTTTACAAAATACCCTTCATGAAAACTTGTTTCATAGGAATATAAGAGGTTATTGGAAAAAGAAATCTAAATTAATTTAAGGGTATTTTAGGAAAGATATCATTAAATATTATATAATTAGTTGATATTTGTTTATATTTTGGACCAACAAAATTGGAATTTTTTTTTTACTTATATTCAAAACCAGAAAAAGTACTATTTATTTTACTTTGTCGGTTATAAATTATGACATTAGTAACTTTAATTAGCTATCGATTTTCAATATTAAGAGACAATAAATTATGAGATTATTTGTATGACATTTAATTGAATAAATATATTTTATAAAAATGTAATTTAATATCACAATCAACTATATTATTATCATATTCGATATATTTAATATCATAATTTTTAAGTTAAGAAATTGCAAATTTCTATACCTGTCTGTGCAATGAACAGGTCTAAAAGTAGTATAATATTATTTGTAATCCGTAATTTTTATTGTATTTTTTGTACTATACATACGCCGTTAGAGGTGAGAATGGGTCAGACTGTTCGACAGGGGCTTATGGCCTAGCCTACGTTAGGCCCAGGCCAAGTCAGACTTTTTTTTAAATAGATAAGGATAAGACTTTTTGAGAAGCCTATTTAACTAAAAAAGCCAGGCTCCAGGACACACAAAAAGCCTTTTAGGCCTAACAGACTGACCTATTTAAGTAAATATAATAAATAATTATATATTGCTACTATTATTATATTAGATTTTGTACATTGTGTTAAATTATATACGACCTTTTCAATAATTTAAACATATTGACTTACATAATTTTTTGACATATAAAAGTCTTATTGCAAAATAGAATTTAAATAACCTATCATATACGGTTAGATTCTCTAAAAGGTCAGGTTAGACCTTGAAAAAGATTTATATCATACGAACAAATCAGAATCAGACATTTTGAAACTCAACTCGTCTTATCTATTTCGACCTCTATGTTCCATGTCTCTTAGAAGCAATGGTTTTAGTTTTATTATAGTTTATTATAAATAGAACTTAATCTCATTGACCTATTAGCCCGTTAATTTATTTAAAAATCGGATGACTTATCAAAAGACGTTAATATCAAATAGGCTTTTAGGCTTTGATTGGTAGACGAGGAAAATTGTGAAGAGAGAAATAGGTGAGAGAGAGTATGAGAAGAGAGAAAAAAAGTGAGAATTATGGTAGATTTGGGGTATTGATTGAAATAAGAGAAAAAGAAGAGAAATAGGGGAAGAGAGAGATGTTGATTAATTATGAAAAGACAAAAGTGTCCTTAGCTAAAAAATTAATATATAAATATTTTGATTTTAATAATTGTCAAATGCATGGTATAGATGGAACAACAAAGAAATAGCAGCTCTCTACCGGATTTCTTCGCTGATCAGCGATTAAAAAAAAAGGTAGTGGGACCCTCATGTTTTTTTCCTCTCTTTTCAATTCACCCTCAATCCAATCAAGAGAGATTACCAATCTCTCTTCTTTTTCTCTCTTGCAAGACTCTCTTGCACCATTTCAACCCCTACCAATCAAGGCCTTAAGTAGGCTAGTAGGCAATATCGAGCTTTCAAACAGGTCGGGTCAGGCCTTAAAAAAAACCCTATGACAGGTAATAGGCTAAACTTAGGCTTTGAATTATTCGATCAAGCCAGGCTTGGGCCTTGCAAAGCCTAACTTGGCCCAGCCTATTCTCACCCGTATACGTCGTCATTAAAATAATTTTATTATCTTTATTTTAAATTAAAAAATATGTAAACATGAAAAAATTTCTAACAACGAACAAAAACTAGTGTAATATTATTTGTAATCCATTATTTTTATATTGCCTTTTGTAATTACATATATGCACACGTTAAAAGTATTTTTATTATTTTTATTTTAAATTGAAAAATGTATAAACATGAGAAAAATTATAACAATGAACTATTTTTAACACAATATTATTGAATAAAACTGATATAAATCATATCAACTAAAGAAATAGATTCAGCAAAAATAAAAAATAAAAAATAAAACTGACATGATTTAATAAAATTTAAAAAATCCATTTCATAATAAAAATATATTATTTCTCTGGTATAGAAATATATTAATTTGTATTAAACAAACTTTCTTTTTATATTGATCACCAACTGCTTTGCTTTAGGGTATGTTTGGATTGGTGGTATGAGATAGAATGGGGTGGAATGGAATGAAGTGGTATAGTATTCCATTGATTAGATATTAAAAAAAAAGGATGGAATGGAATGGAATCCAATGATATTCATTCCATCACATTCCATTACTTTCCATTAGTTTGCTTCCCCTCCAATTTGGGGGGAGGGGATATGGGATGGAATCCCTCAATAATTTAATTTTATAATTATTAAATTACATCTTTATCCCAGTTTTCTGTCTTCATCTCTTTATAGTTACACGTCCTATCACTGATTACGCAGCCACCCACCGGTGGTCTTCACCCCAAGTTCGATTATCACCCCAAGTTCGATTGTCGCCCCTGATCAATGTTTTTTTTCCTGGTTGTGTGCCCTTTTTTCCCTCCTGGTTTTCATGTTTGTTCAACTTCAACCGCTGCAGGAGTATTGCACATAAACTTACCGCGTACCCATCATTTGGAATTTAAACTAATTCTATTTGACAATTATTTTCAATTTAGTCCAAAGTCATTTTACGACACCATTACGTTAGTATCATTTCGGTGGAGGGGGCTAATTTCTACTAATGAATTGATATTAAGTTTTATTATTTGAATTATTTATTTGTCTTTAATTTAATTAATACTTGACATTTTTTAATCTTCTTTACTTAACATTTAATTAATTATTATCTTACAATTAAATAAAGAGGAAAATATTGATTTAATTCTAATTCAAGGTTTTTTAAATAAGGGTAAAACAGGAATAAAAAAATTATAACATATTCCGTTCCGTTCACTTCCCAAATGATGGAGTGGAAACTTCGTTCCGTTCTATCATAAAATACCCAAATAAGAAAATGAAACTTTTGTTTCATTCCGTCACATTCCGCTCCATTTATTTTAAAATATCCAAACTTAACCTTATTGATTTGAGAAAAGAACGAGCGGTCAAGATAACCTATATTCATACCATCATAAAAAACGCTTGTCCACGAAAAAAATACTCCTATGACTTAACTTGTTCTTAAAGAAAATTTCAAGCAGTGTGTTTTGAAATTTTAAAACAAATTTGTGCAGATTTTTAAAATGAAACTATTTATTTTATCCGAGTAACTAAAATTAGGATTTAGCTAGGGTTCATTTGTTTGTATTTTTTAAAATATTTTATTTAACTTCGTTTTTAAAATAATTTTTATTATAAACTAAAAAAATATATAAACATCGGAAAAATTCTAATAATGTACTAAAACTAGAATAATATTATTTGTAATCCATTATTTTTATATTACCTTTTGTAATTACATATGTGCACATGTTAAAATAATTTTTATTATTTTTATTTTAAATTGAAAATATATAAACATTGGACAAATTCTGATAATGAACTCTTTTTAACACATTATTATTGAATACAATAAATATAAATTTTATCAACTAAAGAAACAGATTAAGCAAAAATAAAAAAAATAAAACTCACGTGATTTAATAAAATTTATAAATTTCATTTCATAATAAAAATATATTAAAAAACATATTTGAAGTGTATACTTTTTTTTTATAACAATTTGAAGTGTATACTTTGAATATTTCTCTTGTACATAAATATATTAATTTTTACCAAGCAAACTTTCTTTGTATGTCCATCACCAACCGCTTTGCTTTACTGATTTGAGTTAGGATAAACTAACATATATACCATCACAAGAAATGCGTGTCCACAGAAAATTATGTGTTTTAACGAGTTCTTAAAGAAAATTTCAAGCCGTATGTTTTAAATTTTTAAAACAAATTTGTTTAGATTTTAAAAATAAAGCTGTTTATTTTATTTTATTTTATTTGAGTAACTAAAAGTAGGATTATGTTTTAAATTTTTAAAACAAATTTGTTTAGATTTTAAAAATAAAGCTGTTTATTTTCTTTTATTTTAGTAACTAAAAGTAGGATTTAGGTTTCATTTGTTTGTATTTTTTAAATATTTTATTTAAAATAGCTTTTAAAATATAATAATTATTTTGGTATTTTCAAATTTAAAAGTAATAATTATTAAAAAAATTAAAGGATAGGGAGAAGGGGATATAATATTATTTCAGTGGCACTAACGACCATATTACAATGGTTACCGAGGGGATTTGAACTATGTCTCTTGGAGTTACAAGGTCAAACTCTTACCACTTAAGTTTGCACCTATGGAAAGATATTAAAAATTTTAAAAACACTATTTTTTTGGGTACATTTTAAAAACACCATTTTATAAAGTTACTAGCGTATTTGACTCGTGCAATGCACGGGTGAGATTCGGGGTTGACAACCCACGTTTTGTGTAAGAAATAGGCAAAAATAATATTAAAAAAAGTGAAAAAAAATATGTGTGTCATGAGATATAAATATAACCAACATAATAATAAGAAAAAAAATATGTGTGTCATGAGTTTTACTATATTAAAACTCTAATAGAAAATAATAATAAGAATTCAAATTGAAAATAACTTCTAAAAGTTCTATAAACAACTAAACAACTTATCTATAATACGATGATCCGTGCCCCTCACGGTACATATATTAAAATAAAAGAATAAATTTTTCAGACAAATACATCCTAATATTTTATTTTTAATAAAATGTTCGTCAATAATAATTTAGATATGATTGTTTTTTCACGCTAAATATTTGTACTTTTCACTTTATAGTTAAAATATTCATGTAAAAATTATAATTAATTTAAATAGATTTTGTTTTAAAATAATGATTAAACTAAATAGATTTTGTTTCAATATAATAATTGGAAGGACTGTGGTGTTGACACGTGGCATAACTGCTTGTAACAAAACTTAAATTTCATTTTTCTTTCAATTATGTCTATGATGAATTTATTTTTAAATTGTTTTAATTTATTTTGAAATTATTAAATTAATTTAAATAGAATTAGCTTTAAAAAAATAATTGATTTAGATAACATAACCGCTTGTAATAAAGCTTTAAATTTCTGTTTTAATCATAATTATATATCTATCATTGATTTATTTTTATTTCGTTTTAATTTATTTTAAAATTAATAAATAAAGGTGAGCACTCCGATACCCGATGGAAATATTGGGTACGGTACCCAAGTGAGCTTGTATCCACTTATCGTGTCGTTAAATCCACTTTAATTATTTTAAATTATTCATTTGACTTTTTTAAATTGTAGATGCACCTTTTTTAAAACTAGATAATTATTTTTTATTAAAAACTTCTCTACGATGTCTTTTTGTATTATCTCTTCTTCTTTATACCCGTTTGATGGTTCTTCTTCTCCTGACATATTTGATTTCTCTTCTTCTTTTTCTTGTGATGGAGTCTAAATATCAAAAACAAATAGGCATCGGTATATGTTTACTTCTATTTGATTATTCACTTTTTTTCTAATATGATGGTCACTCTAAACGTCTAAGAGAAAAGAGAAAGAACAATATATTAGCAAATTTGTAAAATATTTTCTGAGACACTGAAATAATTATTCATAACTTACAACTTACTTTTTAAAATAATAAAAAAATATGTCGTAACGGTTATATGAAAAATATTAAATAAATGGTCTATTTTTATTAGAACAGTTAATATGGGTACGATACCCGACTAATTTAAAGGGTACCTAAGAATTTACCATAAATTAATCTATTTGTTAAAATTTAAATTAAAATATTTATTTTTATTTAAAAAAAAAACTAAAAATTGTATTAATTTATTTTAAAAATATAAATTAATTTGAATAGAAATTTAAATAGAATTTGCTTTAAAAGAACAATTGAGTCAAATAGATTTTATTTTAATAACATAATTGGAATAATTGTGGTGGTGACAGAACATTCATATTTAGCATTCTATTTTACATGAATATTTTAATTATAAAGTGAAAAGTACAAATATTTAGCATGAAATAACAATCATATCTAAATTATTATTGACGAATATTTTATTAAAAATTAAATATTAGGATGTATTTGTCTGGAAAATTTATTCTTTTATTTTAATATGTACCGTGAGGGGCACGAATCATCGTATTATAGATAAATTATTTAGTTGTTTATAAAACTTTTAGAAGTTGTTTTCAATTTTAGTTCTTATTACTAATTTCTATTGGAGTTTTAATAGAGTAAATTTTAAGTTTCAGGTAATATTTATATTGGTTATATATAAATCTCATGATACACATATATTTTTTCACCTTTTTTTGTAATATTTTTGGCTATTTCGGACACAAAACGTGGGTTGTCAACCCCGAATCTCACCCGTGCATTGCATAGGTCAAATACGCTAGTAATAATTAAAATAATTATGGTGTTGACACGTGACATAACAGCTTGAAGCAAAATCTTAAATTTCAATTATATCTATCATGAATTTAATTTTGAATCGTTTTTATTTATTTGAAAAATATTGAATTACGTTAAATAAAATTTATTATAATATCATAATTGAAATAATTGTGGTATTAACACGTACAATAACCGCTTGTAATAAAACATTCATATATATATATATATAATATAATTGATAATTGATTTCAAAATATTTTTAAAAAAACATATCTATCAAATTTTGAATAAAAGAGTTGTTAACGATTTTATATTTTAAAATCAAATTTCGAAAAAACTTTAAAAACACAAATATCAAATTTTGAATAAAGGGCTATTAAGGATATTTTGGATTTAAATTTTTTATTGATTTAAAATTTATTTGAATATAAAAAAATTTAAATTAAAATATTTTGATCGATTTAAGTGGTGATACGTGTCATGAAAAATGTGAATATAATTAATAGATTAAATAAATAATATTTAAAATTTAAAATTTGAAAGTAGGAATAGGCTAGTTGAAAAATTGAAAACCTTCTTTTATAATATATAATAGATAATAGATATAATCAATAATTGATTTCGAAATAAATTTAAAAAACATATCTATCGAATTTCGAATAGAAAGATTGTTAACGATTTTATATTTTAAAATCAAATTTTGAAATAACTTTAAAAATTACAAATATCAAATTTTGAATAGAAGAGCTATTAACGATTTTTTGGATTTAAATTTGTTATTGATTTAAAATTTATTTGAATATAAAAACTCTTTTAAATTAAAATATTTTTAATGACTTAAATGGTGACCACATGGCATGAAAAATGCGAATATAATTAATAGATTAAATTAATAATTTTTAAGATTTACAATTTAAAAGTTGGAATATGTTATTTGAAAATTGAAAATCTTCTTTTATAATATATAATAAATAAATAGATAATAGATAATAGATATATAATATATAAGTGATAATTGGTTTCGAAATAACTTTAAAAAATATATCTGTCAAATTTCGAATAGAAGGGTTGTTAACGATTTTATTTTTTTAAATCAAATTTTGAAATAACTTTAAAAAATACAAATATCAAATATTGAATAGAATGGATGTTAATGGTTTTTAGGATTTAAATTTTTTATTGTTTTAAAATTTATTTGAATATAAAAACTCTTTTAAATTAAAATATTTTTATTGATTTAAGTGGTGACAAGTGGCATGAAAAATGCGAATATAATTAATAGATTAAATAGATAATATCTAAGATTTAAAATTTAAAATTAGGAATAGATTAATTGAAAAAATTGAAATCTTTCTTTTATAATATATAATAGATTTTGTTCAAATTAACCAAGTGAGTCTTTGGTCATTTTACTTTTTTGACAAGACATGACTTTGTAATTATATGTTGAATTAAATATGTTTTTCGTCCCTATAAATATGGGGTGTTTTGAATTTAGTCTCTGCAAAAAAAAAATTTCTCTTTTTCATCCCTGCAATTTCCAACCTTTTGTTTTTCGTCCCTCTCCGTTTATCTCTGTTAAAAAAACGTTGAGGTGGCTAACGGACCTCCATTTGGCATTGTTGACTCAGATTAATTAGCTTATGTGTCGCTTATCAAAAAAAAAAAAAACTTATGTGTCTATATAGCGATGCTGAGTAAGCATGACTCATTTTTTATTATTTTATTTTATAAAAGTTTTGCAGTGAAGTACTTTTTAGTAGTCTACCAGTGCACTATTATTATTATTATTATTATTATTATTATTATTATTATTATTATTATTATTACTACTTTTTTTTTTTTTGAAAATGGCCTTTCCTTGACAAAGGATGGGGTGGAGGGATGGCAAAAGGGGAGGGGCAAAGGGAGTGGGCGAGAGTGAGGTAAGGGCGCAGAGGGGGGAAGGGTGGCAGTGTTGAACCATCTTCGTGAAACTCCTTCCATGACTGCTTCCCCGCTCTTATTGTTTATTATTATTTTAATAAAATAGTAGTGCAGGTTAGAGATTATGGTCCCATGATCAACCCTAAGTCCCTGAAGAAAACTGCGACAAAGGCTAATGTGTTTCAAATTTCCATTCACATTATGAGTTGCTTGAAACCTTCTGATACGAGTGTGTACATTTCCGTAAAATCTTCATGAGCCAATTAATAAAGGGCAATTTGGTATAAACAATTTCAACAATGTTCAATTCTAATGACTTATTCCGGTAACAACACTGATAATTCCTAAAAAAAAAAAAACATTGATAATTACCCATTTATAATAAAGAATAAATATGTTAAATTAATCGTTCATAATTTGTCGTGTTTGAGTTTCACATTATTATGTTTATTTTGATAAGAATTAAGCATTCATTTTGATAAGGTTCTGGCAAATAGATTGAAACCGTTGTTGCCAAATATTATATCTCATGACCAGTTTGCTTTTGTAGAAAACAGATCCATTTTGGATAATATAATGGTTGCAATTGAGATCATTCACCATATGAAGTACAAAATGGGGGGTAAGGAGGGAGAGAGAGCGTTGAAAATTGATATTAGCAAAGCATATGATAGAGTCAGTTGGGAGTATTTGAGAGCCCTGATGTTGAAGATGGGATTCCATGAAAAATGGTGGGTTGGATGATGATGTGTTTGGACTCGGTTAAATACCAAGTGTTGGTCAATGGAGAGAGTGTGGGACCGATGTCTCTCGGGAGAGGTCTTAGACAAGGAGATCCCCTATCTCCTTACCTTTTTATCTTGTGTATGAAGGGCCTTACAAGTCTTATAAAAAGAGTTCAAGCAAGGGGTGATCTTCATAGGATCAAAGTGTGTAAGGGTGCTCCCGTCCTTACGCACTTTTTGCTGACGATTGTTTTCTATTTTACAGGGCAAATTATAATGAAAGCAAAGTTTTAAAGGAGATTCTTACCACATATTAGAAGGCCACAGGTCAAGCCATTAATTTATAGAAATCAGAAATTTTCTTTAGTAAAAATACACAGCTTGAGGCAAGGGAAGTGGTGGTAAATCTTCTTGGAGTTACAGAGTGTTTGGGGACTGGAAAGTATTTGGGCCTTCCATCCATGGTTGGCAGAAAGAAGAAGGCCATGTTCAACTACTTAAGAGATAGAATTTGGAGAAAAATTCAAAGCTGGTCAGGTAAGCATCTATCAAAAGCTGGGAGGGAAATTCTAGTAAAATCTGTGGCCCGAGCCATCCCTGCGTACTGTATGAGCACATTCCTCATTCCTATTTCTCTTGGAGAGGAAATGCAACGTATGATTAATTCGTTTTGGTGGAGTTCTAATAGGGGTTCTGGAAGAGGTATAAATTGGCTCAGTTGGAATAAGTTGGCTATGAGAAAGGAGTATGGAGGTTTAGCTTTCGTAATTTTTATGGGTTTAACTTGGCCATGCTAGGGAAGCAAGGTTGGAAGCTATTAACCAACCCAGATGCTATAGTATCACGTATCTTCAAAGCTAGATGTTACCCAAAAGGGGAGTTTTTGGAGGCTAATATAGGCCATAATCCAAGTTATGTTTGGCGTAGCATCTGCGCTTCACGGGTAGTGGTTAAGGGTGGAATGAGATGGAGGGTGGGAGATGGATCAAGGATAGGGGTGTGGAATAATCCATGGTTGAGAGGGGCTGAAAATCCCTGTATTACAACTCCTAAAATGCCAAGAAGTCATTGTGTGGAACAAGATAATGTGATTTGGAGATTGAGTAGAGATGGGTGTTATTCTGTGAAATCTGCTTATTATTACATAATGGAATCACTTGTTGATAATAGTTATTTGAAGGTGGAAGGAAATTGGTTGTCACTATGGAAGCTGCATGTTTCGAATAAAATAAAGTTATTATTGTGGCGTATTGTTAGGGGATGCTTACCAATAAGGTGTAATCTTCAACAAAAAAAAAGGTGTTAACTGTACACAGGATTATCCTCGTTGTGATCAAGCTTATGAAAATGAGTGGCATGCTTTTTTTGGGTGCCCTAATGTTGTACAAGTTAGGGATGGCAAAAAAACCCGCACCTGTGGGTATCCGCGGGTAAAACCCGCCACGGATGTTAAACGGGCAGTTAAATGGGTATCCGCGGGTGTAACGGGACGGATATTTATTACCCGTGTATAAACGGGGCGGGGGCGGGTATCATACTACCCGTGCCCGCGGGTACCCGTATATATGTAATTACTTAAATTTTATGGATATTTGGTTATAATTTCCATAAACTTTTTAATTTAGGAGCATGAGGTGATATTTTGTAAATTCTCATTTGAAACTTTGTCTAGAAATCTAGGTAAAAAATATTTTTTTTTGAAAATAAGTGTTTTTTAAGAATTTATTAAGTATCCATGGATACCCGTGGGTACCCGCGGATTCTAAAAAATCCGTTAAAAACCCGTCACGCTGGTACCCGTGCGGGTATGGGGCGGGTGCGGGGGGCAAATTATCCAACGGGGCGGGTAGTGGGGGGCTACTACCCGTGCCCGCCCCGCCCCGTTGCCATCCCTAGTACAAGTGTGGCAGGTAGCAGGTTTGTGGAATGTTATGGAGCATTATGTTTACCATGCTGAGGGTGAAAGGGAGCTAATTTTCCAGCTCTTAAATGTCTTAGACAACTCCACGGTAATTTAGTGTTTGTGGAGAAGGCGTAATGAATTGGTCTAAGAGAATGTTGATAAACCCATCCAGCTGTCGTTACAACATGATGTAGCGTAGATGCATGAGTGGAATTATTGGAGGAGGAGACTGCATTAAAAGGGTTTTGTATTTGTTGAATCAATCATGTTACAACTGCCTATTTATAATTACAAATATGAAATCAACATTAACTGATTGCTAAAGACTAGGAAACTAGGAAACGATGTGCTAAAGACTAGGAGTTGTTGCAACAATTTGTCCTTAAAGTCTAGAAGAAGAATCAGAGAAGTTACAGCTATACAATCTCAGCTATAATTACACAATCTGAATAGTAAATAGCAAGTGCTAAAATAATGGAATGTAATTATCTGTTATGAACATATCTCTCTATTACGCTCCTGCAAGATGGGGTCACCATCGGAGACACCAAGCTTGTCTCTTATTTGATTGAATGCTCCACGCGGAAGAGGTTTAGTGAGTATGTCTGCGAGCTGGTCTTTTGTGGAGATATGAGATACACGAAGCTTGCCACTTTGAACTAGCTGTCGCACAAAATGATAATCAAGTGCTATATGTTTCATCCTTGAGTGAAAAACCAGATTGGAGCATAAGTATGTAGCACCTATATTATCATAGAACAAAAAAGCACCGAAGGTAAGATGTCAAGTTCTCCAAGAAGATGGACGAGCCACATCACTTATGCAGAGGTGTTTGCAACTGATCTATATTCAGCTTCCGTGGATGATCTAGCCACCGTACGTTGCCTCTTTGACATCCAAGACACCAGATTTCCGCCTAGATAAATGATGTAGGCTGAAATAGATGTGCGATCATCAAGATTTCCTCCCTAATCAACATCACTATATGCTTGCAGGTTCAGATTTGGAGGTTTGTTGAGCTTCAAACCATAGTTGAGTGTGAGCTTTAGATACCTCAGTGTCCTTTTTAATTGCTGGAAGTGAATCTGTGAGGGCTGATGCATGAACTGGGACAACTTGTTGATGGCAAAGACAAGGTCTGGACGAGTGAGAGTGATTGTAAGGCACCAATAATGCTGCGAAACTGTTTTGCATCTGTAGGGACAGAGTTATCCAGTAATGTTAGAGGTGTTGATGATAACATAGGGGTGTTGTTGGGCTTCGCACCTTCCATGTTAAACCTCTCCAACAAGTCATGGATGTACCTATGCTATGACAGTAAAAGTCCCTCCTTATTTGGAATGATTTCAATGCCAAGAAAGTAATGAGGAAAGCTAAGATATTTGAGTGAAAATCTGTCTAATAATTCCTCCATAAAGCTACGCAGGAATTTTTCTTGACTTCCAGTTAGTATGAGATCATCAACATACACTAATAAGAAGGCTTACACACCATCCTTATGATAAATAAACAATGAGGAGTCACTACAACTTGTTATAAAACCATAGGAGAGTACAAATGTTTTTAGTGCATCATGCCAGGCACGAGGTGCTTGCCTTAAACCATAGATTGCCTTCTTTAACTTGCAAACATATTGAGGGAACTCTTTGTGAACAAAACCTGGTGGTTGCTGCATATAAACATCTTCAGAAAGTTGCCTCTGCAGAAACACATTGTTAACATCTAGTTGATGCATGGACCAACCACATGCAAGCACAATAGTTAGAACAACTTTGATTGTTTGAGGCTTTACTACTGGTGAAAATGTTTCTTTGAAGTCAAGTCCAGGGGTTTGAGTGAACCCTTTTGCAACCAACCTAGCTTTGTATCTCGCAATGCTCCCATCCGGGTTTCTTTTGATTCTAAACAACCATTTGCATCCCACCACATTTTTAGATTCATCTCTTGGAACAAGTGACCAAGTAGTGGCGGACCCACGTTGGGCCTAGGGCGGTCAGCTGAACCCCCTGAAATTTTAAAATTGCTACTTACTATCCTGTGTTTTTCTAATTTGAACCCCCTGGATGTAAGCTCTTGTACCCACTGCACCCAACCATAGAAGACGAAAAGGAACAGGAAGACGAAACGAAACTGGAAGAGGAAGAAACAGGAAGAGGAAAAGAAGGGGCAAGACTAAGAAACAGAGAGAGAGAGAGAGATTTGACAGATTTGTAAATTAATAATATTGTTTTGACAGGTTGTAAATGAGTTATTTGACAGCTTTCACAAAAAAAAAAGGTAACTACTCCTCTTTTACTTTTTGACTAACTACTCCTCCTTTACTACTCCAGCTTTTTTGTCGACCATAACAACTCTTTTTTTTTATTATTATGAAGCTAATTAATCTTTGCCATCAATACTTAGCTAATTAATCTTCTTGAATTTCCTTTCTTTGAAAAAAAAAATCTAATTCTGAGTTGCTAAAATAATTACCTTTATTTAAAAAAAATAACAAATTTTAAATTTTGAAAATAGTGAAATAATTTCAAGTAGAATTTTCTAGAAATCAAGTACTAATAAAATAATAAAATTTAGTTTTGTTTTTTCAATTGTCTTTAATATTATTTTCAAGTTCAGACTCATCCAGTGCAAATTATGCATTTTAATGTTTCGAGTTAAATTTTATTGGTGATATTTTATATTTTTCAGCATCTAATTTTTAGTTTTTTTAAATCATTGATACAATGTCGATTAGTATATTAGAATGTACCACGAACCCGTAACGTATCGACTATGTATACCCCCCACGTACCGAATTCTTAGAGGGTCGCGTACCGAATTCTCTTGTCTTGTGAACTACATTAAGTTAAGAGTTTTTTTTTAAAAAAAATAGTATTAAATAATGCCGAATTAGTTAAAATTTGTTTATATTTGAGTTCATAAAATTTGGGACAGGCCACTGGCAGTAACTGACATGTTTTGTTGTCGACCCCCTGGCTCCGGGTCCTAGATCCGCCACTAAGACCAAGTACCATTGCTTAGTAATGCATCAAACCCCTCTGAACATGCCTTTCGCCATTATGGTATTTTAATGCTTGCGTGACATTGGAGGGTTGAAGATTCTTTGAAAGATCATGTTTGGTGGCAGCAAAAATTTTCTTTGGCTTGTAGATATTATTTTGGGATCGGTAATCATTGAATGACTACGAGAGGGATTAGCAGAAATGGGTTCATGAGATGGATGAGTGGAGGATTCATTACTTGACTGTGTTGCCGCTGAAGTGCTGGAAATCGGATGAGGCACCACTACATGATCATGTTCTGCTGTAGTAGCTATTGCATTGTTATTAGTTTGATGCAAATTTACAGCTGTGTGGGGGGATTGGGTTGAGGGAAGAATTGGAATGATGGTGTGCAATGTTGTGTCTTTGGAAGGAATAAGAGTTGTTAGGTTTGATTGTTGAGTGAGTGACATGAATGGGAAGGAATTTTCAATGAAGTTTACATTCCTTGAAGTGTAGACACGTTTTGAGATAGGTTCTAGGCATATGAATGCATGATGCGAATGTGAGTATCCTCAAAAGATGCATGGAAGAAATCAAGTTTGAAGCTCATTTTTGGTATATGGTCGAAGCCATGGAAAGCATAGATAGCCAAAGGAATGAAGATTATTGTAATTTGGAGTTTGTTTGAAGACTTCAAGTGGAGAAATCATTTTAAGATTGGGAGTTGGCATTCTGTTGATCAAGTATGTGGCTGTTAGAATTTGTGGAGGTAAATTGGCATGATGAAGAAGTGCTCGGCCTGTTTCAACAATGTGTCGGTGCCTTCTTTTAGCTGTTCCATTTACCTCAGGTGTATGAGGTGGCGATGTGAGATGAGAGATTCCATGTTTTGAGAGGAATGGTTTTAGTTTGATAAATTCACCAGCACTGAAAACCTATGGGGTCGCTTCTGTAACTGGATAACCAGCACTGAAAACCGTCTTTACATTGGATGGTTTGGTGTTTTGATGATCCCTACCTTATTGACCGCAACTTCTGTATTTATTATCGCTTTCATTGCTGCCCCTCCAGTAGATATTGATGGTATTCGTGAGCCTGTTTCTGGATCTCTACTTTACGGAAACAATATTATTTCTGGTGCCATTATCAGAAAATAAGGAAATAATGGGCAAGTTGAAGTATTTTTCAACAAGAGACTTGAATTGAATAAAAATGGAGAATACATCTGTCTTATTTTTCATAGGGTACACCCATACATATTTGGAGTAATGATCAACAAAAATTAAGTAATAAATGAAACCATCGAAGGACCTAATGGGATCAGGGCCCCATACATCCGAGTAAATGAGCTCTAAAGGTCTTTTGTTGGTGAGACTATGGTCCGAAAAGGAAGTTTAAGACTCTTAGCACAATGACATGAGCTGCACTCAAGGGAGGTAGGAACCTTTATTTGAATATATTGATTGCTTGTCAGATGTGAACACCCAATTTTGACCGATGTTTTCAAAATTTTAAGAAAAATTACAAAAATATTTTGTTGTTTTAACCTTTGTTTATGTCCATTGTTTTACTCTTGTTTTATTTTATTTTGCTAAAAAAGAACGAAAAAACTAAAATACCAAAATAAGAAAAAGTCAAATTATTATGATACTTTGTACTGTTGAATTTGCTTCTTCATGGGTCACCAAGCAAGTCTCAAGGAAGAACTAAGAAGATGAGAGTCTTAATTGGACTTTAAATCTATCTTTCAGTCAAATTGGGTTCGCGATGCAAGCCCCATCCAATAAAAGGAGTGGAAAAGATGTCAAAGTAAGTGAGGCATACGCTTTAATTCATGCCCAAAAGTATCAGCTGAGTGTGGTAAAGGTCATGTTCGTTCAATCTAATTGGGCCAATGGTTTAGGCCCAAAGAGAAAAAAATGCTGAAAGAAGGGCATGCTGCCTCCTGCTTCAGAGAGCGTGAATCTCGCTTGAGTATACTTATTTCATCACTCATAATTATCCCCTCCATCATAGCAAATCACCAGATCACAATTTGATTAAAATTGGTAAGTCTTGCTCGTGGGGTATCATACCATATCACTTGCTCTACAATTGCCATTAAGAAGGGCGTAATTCTTGCAAAAAACAAAGAGAGGGATGAGGGGCTGAACAATCTATTTAAATACCCAAGAAGGGTGAACGTGAAGGGGGAATAGTTAATCAGAGGGGCAACCAGATTGACAAAAAAAAAATAGAGAACGTGGGAGGAAGAGAGACTAGAAGCAAGAGTGTTCAGATGCAAGAAGAAAGACAAGCTTAGCAAGCAACTTCGTTAATATTCTTCCTGTTATCAGGTTCCCAAGAGCTTGTGAAATTTTGTTTCGTCCTTTGGTTTTGCTTCTTTACTTCCTATTTTTATTCTGCAGGGCCAATAGCAAGATGATCTCAATTTTCAATTAATCAATTTGTTTTCCTAGTTGCAAATCCATGTATACATCAAATTGGATTCTTGCCATGACCGTCTTGCGCTAGTATTATAAATTGCCTCTGAACTTTATGTTGCACGTTGATAACATTGAAAAAGGTTTTTTTTTTAATTTGAAATTTCCTCTGTGAAAGATATATTCTGTCCATTTTAATTAATATGAATATAAAAAAAATAACACTTTTTGGCTTGTTTGAATTACGTAACACTCTATGTAGTGTTCATTGCTTCTATTGTTTTAAAAAAGGAGAAAAATAAAAAAGTCGTTTACTTTGCCGCCAGATCGAAAACTTGTGAGGACGATCTAGGCAATAGTTAGGGCAAAAAAAAAAAGGATAGAGAGGAAAAGATTGCAAGATCAAAAGACCGAAAGTGTAGTCATTGGAATAGGAAGAAAAAGCCTTAACTCGGGAAATTTTGAGAGTTAAGCTCTAAGTTGAAGTATGACTAATGAATGCTGAAAAAGAAAAGAAGGAAAGAAAGAGACAAAGGGTACAAAAGAAGTACAACAAGAGATGAAGATTGGAATTAAGCAAATGGCTTACCTTGGAATCCCGAAACAGTTGGTACCTGAAATGCCTTTCTTCACACCTGAAAGCCCAAAATACTCGGTACCCAAGATGTTTTTATTTCACACCTGGAAACCCGAAAGAGAATTGGTACCTAGGATTTCTGAACTTGGAAGCCCAAAAATTCGGACCCAAGATGTTTTCCTCAAAGTGGGACCATGTCCAATTGGTCTCCAGATCCCTCATTTACTTTTCCATCAAAAGTCCAACATGCAGTGGTTGGCACCCATCAAAAACCCAATACGCAGTTGTGGGGACCCACCAAAAGCCCAACACACAGTGGTTGGCATTTATCAAAGGCCAGTAGTGCCTGACATCCATTTAATTCTGACACACGTGGTACCCATATCCAATAGGCCACATGAAATATAGCTCTCTGCCTACGTGGGATCTATACCCAGTGTGTCACATGATCTTCAATTTTTGTTGGGCGAGGAGGTTTCACCCATTGAATGTTTAGATTTTGGTTTGTCGAGGAGGTTTCAGCAACTGCATTTTCTATTGGGCGATGCGGTTCAGTCCCCTGCCTATTTTATTTCTTGTTTGCTGAAGAGGTTCCGACAGATGTGTATTTAGTTTTCTTTTGGGTGAGGCGGTTCAGTCCCCTTCTTATTTTATTTATTTTTTGCCGAAGAGGTTCTGTCAGTCGCATATTTAATTATCTGTTAGGAAAATCGGTTCAGTCCACTGCCCATTTTATTTCTTGCGTGCCGAAGTGGTTCCGGCAGTCGCATATTCAACGTTAAGTCCACTGCCCATTTTATTTCTTCGTGCCAAAGAGGTTCCGGCAGTCACATGTTTAATTGTCTGTTGGGCAACTCGGTTCAGTCCACTGTTCATTTTATTTTTTGCGTGCCGAAGTGGTTCCGACAGTCACATATTTAATTGTCTGTCGGGCAAGTTGGTTCAGTCCACTGCTCATTTGTCTGTTAGGCAAGTCGGTTCAGTCCACTGCCCATTTTATTTCTTGCATGCCGAAGTGGTTCTGACAGTCGCATATTTAATTGTCTGTTGGGCAAGTCGGTTCGGTCCACTGCCCATTTTATTTCTTGCGTGCCGAGGAGCTCCCAGTTGTCGCATGTTTAATTGTCTGTTGGGCAAGTCGGTTCAGTCCACTGTCCATTTTATTTCTTGCAAGCCGAAGTGGTTTAAGCAGTCGCATATTTAATTGTTTGTTGGGCAAGTCGGCTTAGTCCACTACCCATTTTTCTGATTGGGTGAGTCGATTCAGTCCTCTGCCCACTTTTCTTGTTTGCTGAAGAGGTTTCGGCAGTTGCATATTTAATTTTCTGTTGGGTGAGTCGGTTCAGTCCACTGCCCATGTTATTTTTTGTTGCTGTTTGCAAAGAGGTTTTGCCGCATTACATGTTGTTCTCGTGTGTTACAGGTCAAAATTGATGTTCATATCTATACTTACTTCTTACTATGATAATACGAAAAACTATTTATCTGGTGAAAAAAATAAGTACAGAGGGGCAACTGTGAACACCCAATTTTGACCGATGTTTTTAAAATTTTAAGAAAAATCACAATTTTTTTTTGTTGTTTTAACCTTTGTTTATGTGCATTGTTTTACTCTTGTTTTATTTTATTTTGCTAAAATAAAACAAAAAAACTAAATACCAAAATAAGAAAAAGTCAAATTATTATGATACTTTGTACTGTTGTATTTGCTTTTTCATGGGTCACCAAGCTAGTCTCAAGGAAGAACTAAGAATATGAGAGCCTCAATTGGACTTTAAATCTATCTTTCAGTCAAATTGGGTCCGCGATGCAAGCCCCATTCAATAAAAGGAGTGGAAAAGATGTCAAGTAAGAGAGGCATGCACTTTAATTCATGCCCAAAAGTATCAGCTGAGTGTGGTAAAGGTCATGTTCGTTCAATATAATTGGACCAATGGTTTGGGCCTAAAGAGAAAAAAATGCTAAAAAAAGGGCATGCTGCCTCCTACTTCAGAGAGCGTGAATCTCACTTGAGTATACTTATTTCATCACTCATAATTATCCCCTCCATCCTAGCAATTCACCATATCACAATTTGATTAAAATTGGTAAGTTTTGCTCGTGGGGGATCATACCATATCACCTGCTCTACAATTGCCATTAAGAAGGGCGTAATTCTTGCAAAAAAGAAAGAGAGGGATGAGGGGCTGAACATTCTATTTAAATACCCAAGAAGGGTGAACGTGAAGGGGGAACAGTTAATTAGAGGGGCAACCAGATTGACAAAGAAAAATAGAGAACGTGGGAGGAAGACAAGCTTAGCAAGCAACTTCGTTAATATTCTTCCTGTTATCAAGTTCCCAAGTGCTTGTGAAATTTTGTTTCATCCTTTGGTTTTGCTTCTTTACTTCCTATTTTTATTCTGCGGGGCCAATACCAAGATGATCTCAATTTTCAGTTAATCAATTTGTTTTCCTAGTTGCATATCCATGTATGCATCAAATTGGAATCTTGCCATGACCGTCTTGCGCTAGCATTATAAATTGCCTCTAAACTTTATGTTGCACGTTGGTAACATTGAAAAAGGTTTTTTTTTAATTTGAAATTTTCTCTGTGAAAGATATATTCTGTCCATTTTAATTAATATGAATATATAAAAAAATATCACTTTTTGGCTTGTTTGAATTGTGTAACACTTTATGTAGTGTTCATTGCTTCTATTGTTTTACAAAAGGAGAAAAATAAAAAAGTCGTTTACCTTGCCGCCAGATCGAAAACTTGTGAGGACGATCTAGGCAATAGTTGGGGCAAAAAAGAAAAAGAAAAAGAAAAGAAAGATAGAGAGGAAAAGATTGCAAGATCAAAAGACCAAAAGTGTAGTCATTGGAATAGGAAGAGAAAGCCTAAACTCGGGAAATTTTGAGAGTTAAGCTCTAAGTTGAAGCATGACTAATGAATGCTGAAAAAGAAAAGAAGGAAAGAAAGAGACAAACGCTACAAAAGAAGTACAACAAGAGATGAAGATTGGAATTAAGCAAATGGCTTACCTTGGAATCCCGAAACAGTTGGTACCTGAAATGACTTTCTTCACACCTGAAAGCCCAAAATACTCGGTACCCAAGATGTTTTTATTTCACACCTGGAAACCCGAAAGAGAATTAGTACCTAGGATTTCTGAACTTGGAAGCCCAAAAATTCGGACCCAAGATGCTTTCCTCAAAGTGGGACCATGTCCAGTTGGTCTCCAGATCCCTCATT
Source organism: Calophaca sinica (assembly GCA_037113605.1). Taxonomy (NCBI): domain Eukaryota; kingdom Viridiplantae; phylum Streptophyta; class Magnoliopsida; order Fabales; family Fabaceae; genus Calophaca; species Calophaca sinica. The sequence goes on from CM073734.1 coordinate 125,114,189, forward strand.
TACTTTTCTATCGAAAGTCCAACATGCAGTGGTTGGCACCCATCAAAAACCCAATACGCAGTTGTGGGCACCCACCAAAAGCCCAACACACAATGGTTGGCATTTATCAAAGGCCAGTAGTGCCTGACATCCATTTAATTCTAACACACGTGGTATCCATATCCAATAGGCCACATGACCTATAGCTCTCTGCCTACATGGGATCTATACCCAGTGTGTCACATGATCCTCAATTTTTGTTGGGAGAGGAGGTTCCGCCCATTGAATGTTTAGATTTTGGTTTGCCGAGGAGGTTTCGACAATTACATTTTCTAATGGGCGAGGCGGTTCAGTCCATTGCCTATTTTATTTCTTGTTTGCTGAGGAGGTTCTGGCAAATGCGTATTTAGTTTTCTTTTGGGTGAGACGATTCAGTCCCCTTCTTATTTTACTTCTTTTTTACCGAAGAGGTTCCTGAAATCGCATATTTAATTGTCTGTTAGGCAAGTCGGTTCAGTCCACTACCCATTTTATTTCTTGCGTGCAGAAGTGGTTCCGGCAGTCGCATATTTAATTATCTGTTAGGCAAGTTGGTTCAGTCCACTGCCCATTTGTCTATTAGGCAAGTCGATTCAGTCCACTGCTCATTTTATTTCTTCGTGCCGAAGAGGATCCAGCAGTCACATGTTTAATTGTCTGTTGGGCAACTCGGTTTAGTCCACTATCTATTTTATTTCTTGCGTGCCGAAGTGGTTCCGGCAGTACATATTTAATTGTCTATTGGGAAAGTCGGTTCAGTCCATTGCCCATTTGTCTGTTGGGCAAGTCGGTTCAGTCCACTACCCATTTTATTTCTTGCGTGCCGAAGTGGTTCCGACAGTCGCATATTTAATTGTCCGTTGGGCAAGTCGGTTCAATCCACTGCCCATTTTATTTCTTGCATGCCGAAGAGGTTCCAGCAGTTGCATGTTTAATTGTTTGTTGGGCAAGTCGGTTCAGTCTACTGTCCATTTTATTTCTTGCATGCGAAGTGGTTCCGAAAGTCGCATATTTAATTGTCTGTTGGGCAAGTTGGCTCAGTCCACTGCACATTTTTCTTGTTTGCCTAAGAGGTTTCGACAGTTGCATATTTAATTTTCTGTTGGGTGAGTCGGTTCAGTCCACTGCCCATTTTATTTTTTGTTGCTGTTTGCAAAGAGGTTTCGCCGCATTGCATGTTGTTCTCGTGTGTTACAGGTCAAAATTGATGTTCGTATCTGTACTTACTTCTTACTATGATAATATGAAAAACTATAGTTTATCATATTATCTGGTGAAAAAATAAGTACAGAGAGGCAACTGTGAACACCCAATTTTGACCGATGTTTTCAAAATTTTAAGAAAAATCACAAAAATATTTTGTTGTTTTAACCTTTGTTTGTGTGCATTGTTTTACTCTTGTTTTATTTTATTTTACTAAAATAGAACAAAAAAAACTAAAATACCAAAATAAGAAAAAGTCAAATTATTATGATACTTTGTACTGTTGTATTTGCTTCTTCATGGGTCACCAAGCTAGTCTCAAGGAAGAACTAAGAAGATGAGAGCCTTAATTGGACTTTAAATCTATCTTTCAGTCAAATTGGGTCCGCGATGCAAGCCCCTTCCAATAAAAGGAGTGGAAAAGATGTCCAAGTAAGTGAGGCATGCGCTTTAATTCATGCCCAAAAGTATCAGTTGAGTGTGGTAAAGGTCATGTTCGTTCAATCTAATTGGACCAATGGTTTAGGCCCAAAGAGAAAAAAAATGCTGAAAGAAGGGCATGCTGCCTCCTGCTTCAGAGAGCGTGAATCTCGCTTGAGTATACTTATTTCATCACTCATAATTATTCCCTCCATCCTAGCAAATCACCAGATCACAATTTGATTAAAATTGGTAAGTCTTGCTCGTGGGGGATCATACCATATCACCTGCTCTACAATTGCCATTAAGAAAGGCGTAATTCTTGCAAAAAAGAAAGAGAGGGATGAGGGGCTGAACAATCTATTTAAATACCCAAGAAGGGTGAACGTGAAGAGTGGAACAGTTAATCAGAGGGGCAACCAGATTGACAAAGAAAAATAGAGAACGTGGGAGGAAGAGAGACTAGAAGCAAGAGTGATCAGATGCAAGAAGAAAGACAAGCTTAGCAAACAACTTCGTTAATATTCTTCCTGTTATCAGGTTCCCAAGTGCATGTGAAATTTTGTTTCATCCTTTGGTTTTGCTTCTTTACTTCCTATTTTTATTCTGTGGGGCCCAATACCAAGATGATCTCAATTTTCAATTAATCAATTTGTTTTCCTAGTTGCAAATCCATGTATGCATCAAATTGGAATCTTGCCATGATCGTCCTGCGCTAGTATTATAAATTGGCTCTGAACTTTATGTTGCACGTTGATAACATTGAAAAATGTTTTTTTTTAATTTGAAATTTCCTCTGTGAAAGATATATTCTGTCCATTTTAATTAATATGAATATATAAAAAAAATAACACTTTTTGGCTTGTTTGAATTACGTAACACTCTATGTAGTATTCATCGCTTCTATTGTTTTACAAAATGAGAAAAATAAAAAAGTCGTTTACCTTGACCCGATTTTGAACTTTAGGATTATTTAATATTTTCTTTTTCTATAAAAAGGGAGGAGATTAGCTGAGATGTCACATCTTGTTAATCTCTGTTTAGGACGCCTTAGTTGAGACAACTTGGTGATCCTAAACTTTTTCCTATCAACTTAATTTTACTTTCAAAAAAAATAAATAATTAAAACCAATCAACACACAAATATTTTCTAGAAGAATTACGTGACTTTTGAGTTCCTCATTGCACCAGAGGATACGTAGGAGCGGGTCAAGTCCCGTCAAGTCAAATTTAAATTTTTCTAATTTAGTTTCATTTTCTGAAATATTTACTTAATATTATTTTTATTTAATTTTGGGGTAAAAAAATAATTTAGAACTTATAATAGCTGGCACAATCAATTTGGGTTGCCGTCTTAGGATGGGCGTGTTAGGGGTGCTGTGGGGTTTATTCTCCACCCTTCCTTGCATGCAAACGATTCCCGAACCCGTAGGTTTTCTTCGAAGATCACTACTTTTAAGGTTTTTCAGTTTTTCCTAAATTTAATAAAATTGGTGGCGACTCCTAAAATTTTGGATCGTTACACCAGATATCTAATTATTTTGGATGTAGGATGTCCTAATTTATGATGTCGTGTTGAGAACGGTTGAATGCTGCTGGTAAATGCATGTGGTGTTGTAGATGCAATTGCTGTGGTTGGCACATGATAAAGATCCTGTTTAAGAGGTCCTTGCAGCAGAGCTTTTCCCGATTTCAAGTCCTTCACAACAAAACAGTGAGGAAAAAATTCAACAGAGCAATGGTTAGATTGGCATAGCTTTGTAACTGAAATAAGGTTGGTTTGAATATTTGGTACATGTAAAACATGGTGAAGAGACAGTGATTGGGTTGGTGTGTGAAGTGAAGTGTGACCAATATGGGTAATGTTCACACCTGTGCCATCTCCAACCATGACCTTATCAGATCCTGGATAAGGATTTGCAAGAATGAGTTGTTGCAGGTCCTGAGTTATGTGATGAGATGCCCCTGTGTGCATGATCCAGCTAGAGTTTTGCATTGAAGGCTGGTAGGCAGTAACATTTGCTGTTAGACGATTTCCATTTCTGTTTGGGTATCCCTTAATCTTGTAACATACATTTGCAGTATGTCCAGGCTTCTCACAAAATTGGCAAATCACTCTTTTTTCAGAAGTATTGGAGGATGAAGAGAAATTGTGATTGTAGGGAGATTTGTCTTCTGGTGGCCTTTGCAGCGAGTTGCTGCATTGGTAGTGGCAATGATTGGATCATTGGTTGCAGAATCAGCTCGATGCATTATGGCTTCAAAGTCCATGAGTTTTTCATGGAGTTCAGCAAACTCAATTGGTGTTTCCCTTGTGTGAAGGGCTGCTGAGATCTAACTGTATTCAGCAGTCAATCCATTTAGTGTGTGGATAACTAAATCTGTGTTATCAAGAGGATTGTCAATGATGGACAATTCATCAGAGATAGGTTTAATACCCTGGAGATAGGCAGCCATTGATTGAGTGCCTTTGGTGAATGTTGAGATGCAATGTTTGAGTGCCATGATTGGAACTCTTGAGCAGCCAACCTACATGGTATTGAGTGTGTCCCATGTTTATTTTGCAGTTTTGACTGTGCAAAGATGAGTTACCATAGTGGCTAAAACAGAAGAGACAATGCCATGAAGAATCAATTGATCATGTCTAATCCAGTGGGTAAATTCTGGATTAACAGTATTGATATCAGCCTGCAGATTTTTAGATGGACACTTTTTTGTGCCAACAATGTATCCCATTAGGTCATAGCCTGTCAGGAGGGCAAGAAATTGGATGCACCATGCTGGATAATTATCTCCATCAAGCTTAATGTAAAGTTGAGAACCAGCATTAAGAGCAATAAGTTTGTCATTTGGAGTGGGTGGGGTACTATTTTTTGGGATAGTAGAACCCTTGTTTGTTGCGTATAGGATCAAAGAGGGAAAAAAAAAGCTGTTAAGCACTCTGCTCTATGATACCATAAAAGGGTTTTGTATTTGTTGAATCAATCATGTTACAGCTACCATTTATAATTATAAATATGAAATCAACATTAACTGATTGCTAAAGACTAGGAAACGATGTGCTAAAGACTAGGAGCTATTGCAGCAATTTGTCCCTAAAGTCTAGGAGAAGAATCAGAGAAGTTACAGCTATACAATCTCAGCTATAATTACACAATCTAAATAGTAAATAGCAAGTGCTAAAATAATGGAATGTAATTATCTGTTATGAACATATCTCTCTATTATGCATGGCACTATTATATCCAGTAACCAAAATGAGGAAGTATACTGGCAGAAACCGGTTCATGGTAGGCTTAAGTGTAATATTGATGGAGCTTGCTTTGCACAAAATAATTGTTTTGGTATTGGCATGTGCTTAAGAGATGAAGAAGGTGAATTTTTAAATGCTAAAACAATGTGGTTTTATGGGAGTATTCAGGCACAAGAGGTTGAAGCTGTTGGGTTGATTGAACCAATTACTTGGCTTAGCAAGATGGGACTTGAAAACGTAGAGATTGAGCTGGATTGTAAGCCGGTTGTTGATGCTATTGTTGGGGATAAATCTTATCAAACCGAGTTTGGGGTAATTACTAATAAGTGTAGAAATTTTCTTAAAGTGTTTCAAAACTATAATGTTAGTTTTATCAGGAGACAAACTAATCGTGTCTCCCATACTTTAGCTCGAGCGTCACGATTGTTTGCTAGTCACCAAGTGCATGATTTGATTCCTACTTGTATTGTGGATAATTTGTTAAATGAAAAGTCTTGAGTTTGTTCCTTTAAAAAAAGAATTAAGCATTCATGGTTGGTAAAAATACGACCAATATCCCATAAGAACGTAAGTTTAAATCCCGCTGCTGACGTGAGGACCTCATTGGTGGGTAATATGTAAGTAATCTATAAACACTCTTTGAGCAGTGAGGCATTCTCGGACCCTAATGAGCTCCAGGACCCAACTCATATAAGCTTCAAGATAATTAACCTTTATCTTGAAATCAAATGTTTTTCCTTTTCATTGTCCAAACTAGTAGAATACTCGTGCATCCGCACGGGTCGCGCCATGTTGGTTGCAATGAATGTTTCTAAAGCATTTACATGCATCAACTAAAATTGAATATCAGTTGCTATGTCTTTTGACCGGGCAAATATCTTAATACACTGGTCTTTATACCAATTTTAATTAATAGCATCTTTCTAAACCATCTCTATGCATTAATAGCCATAAAACAATATCAAAGCTAAATTAAATGCATTTATAAATAATAAATACATTTATAAATTTGATATGTGTTTAATGATGATAAAATTACACCAGAACATGTAATGTTTCCCCATAGGGACTAAAAAGTAAAATAATCATTTATAATAAAATTATACTGATAACATATAATGTTTCTCTGTAAGGACTAAAAAGTAAAATAATTATTTATAAATAATAAAGACATTTACAAATTTGATATGTGTTCAAATACGATAAAATTACACTCACGACACGTAATATTTGTCCGTAAGGACTAAAAAACAAAATAATCATTTGCAAATGATAAAAACATTTATTAATTTGATATGTGTTAAAAGACTATAAAATTGTACCTGCAACATGTAATGTTTCCCCACATGGACTTAAAAGTAAAATAATTATTTAAAAATTATAAAAATATTTATATATTTGATATGTGTTTAAAGATGATAAAACTACACAGATAACTTGTAATATTTTCCCGTAGAGACTAAGAAGCAAAATTATCATTTATAATAAAATTAGACCGACAACATATAATATTTCCCCGTAAGGATTAAAAAGCAAAATAATTATTTACAAATGATAAAGACATTTACAAATTTGATATGCACTCAAACACGATAAAATTACACCCACGATATGTAATGTTTTCCCATAAGGACTAAAAAACAAAATAATCATTTAAAAATGATAAAAACATTTATTAATTTGATATGTGTTAAAAGACTATAAAATTACACCCACAACATGTAATGTTCCCCCATATGGACTAAAAAGCAAAATAATTATTTAAAAATTATAAAAGCATTTATATATTTGATATGTGTTTAAAGATGATAAAACTACACAGACAACATGTAATGGTTCCCCGTAGAAACCAAGAAGCAAAATTATCATTTATATATAATAAAGACGTTTACACTGGTATAAAAAAATAAACATTTTATGTTTCTCCGTCTGGACCCAAAAGAAAAATAATCATTTATACCGATAGTATGTAATGTTTCCTCTCGTTAAAGGTTAAAAGTAAAATAATCTTATATAAATAATATATAATAAAAATATTTATAAATTTTTATGTTATGCCGACAACATTTTATGTTTCTCCATCTGTACCCAAAAGAAAAGTAATCATTTATACCGATAGTATGTAATGTTTTCTCCCGTTCAGAATCAAAAGTAAAATAATCATCTATAAAAAATATATTTATAAATTTTGATACGTGATCAAAGACGATAAACTAATCCACATTAATTATTAATATTTGTTAACCTCATTTAAATTTCTTAATGTAACCAAAAAAAATAGTTACATTCTCCAAACTGTCTTGCCAATGGAAAAACAATTTTATGAGATATTATTTTATGAGAATAAAAGGGGCCTTTATTGGAAAATACAATTTGAATTAATTGAAGGGTTTTTTTGTAAATGATGTCATTATTAAATAGGGTGAAAATAGTTACGATTTGCTTATATTTTAGACTATCAAACTTAGATTTTTTGCTTATATTCGAGATTGGAAAGAGTATTAAATTTGTAAATTTATATAAAGGTATGTATATACATTATATTTATTGGTGACTAGATGTGTTTTTGAAACTCCCATGGCCCATATTTGAATCCATGGGAGGAGTTTTATTTTGCATGCACTTTTATCTCAGGTGTACAAAGCATTTGATCTCACGCGCAATAGTGTACTGTGTACGTAGCAGCAGACTTGGGTGACTTGCCGCAGGCGCAACGTCAAGACATTGGGGGTGACAACAAGGAGTTGAGATTATCTCCATTTCTAAAAAAAAATGGAAGGTCTATTTAGGAGAGAGATAGACACAAAAGTTTTAAATGATTTAAATTTTTTGTGATAATATGTGTATCCCGGAAATGACCCTTTGAAGAGGATTCATTCGTGTGTTTCTTGAGACTAGGTTTGAGGGGCCAAGTCAGCCAAGTGAAACTGATTTTCGACCGAGTTATTGATATCATCAGTGAGTTAGAGGCACGTCTGATTCAACACACTAACTAGACTGGCCATAGGTCGTTCGATTAAACCAGTCAGACCGATGGGTTCGGTCTGAGTTTTAAACCACTACTTTGAACAACTGTTTTGTTTTTTGAAACACACTTTGAACACTCACTATCATTAATTATGTGATTTGTACAACTATTCTCTTTAAGCCGACATTACGTGGAAAGTGCTCTCAAGCATAATTCATGTGGTTAATCCCCAACCGCCTTACCTTCATGTTGTTATGTACTCCCTCCGTCTCTTAATATAGGATCTATTTGACTATTTCACGCCTTTTAAAAAAGTGAGTTTTGTTAGTTATTAGTATTAAATTTGTATAAAATGTGTGATATTTTTACCAAGTTACCTTTCTCATCTTCTAAGATTATAAAGAGAGTAAATTAATGTACCTTGGAATAAGGGATAATTTTGTAAAAAAAATAATTAATTAATGTACCTTGGTCTTTGAAAATAGTCCTGCATTAAGGGACACGAAAATTTTACAAAAAAGTCCTATATTAAGGGACAGAGGAAGTATACGCATAACAAATTTACAATTTTTACCATCTAAGCTACTTTTAATAAAGTTTTCAAATAATAAAATAAAGAACTTCTTTTATTTGATAATTAAATATCCAAATAATGACATACAGGTAAAAAAAAAGTCAAGCAAGTATAATAATCAATAATTATTCAAGGTCAACACCAATGAAAATGTTGGCCATAAGAAATATATATATATATATATATATATATATATATATATATATATATATGTGATTGCTACAATACAACGATAAGAATTAAAATATATGAATAAACATATTTAATTAATAATTATCTAAAATCAACGATAATGAAATTAATGAAATCTAGAACTCAAAATTTTGTTAAAAAAGGATAGTGCTATTGAAAAATACTTATAAAAAATAGCATTATGCTAAAATATGCACTCCTTCCGAAACAAATTATAAGAACAAAATTACATGTATTTGGTCCAAATTTGGACCAAATACAAGTACTTTTTTTGCTTATAGTCGTTCCAGACGGAATAGTAAATAAAATGGGAGATATAAGGCTGGTATGATGGTTGAGGTGAGGGAGTTAAAAGAGTGGAGTAATAAGGGTAATACACTAAGCATAACAAAACTCAAGAATAAATCTAGAAACATCACAATGAAACCCACTCATTGAAATTGTTCCATAATGAATTTACAAATGTACAAATTAAAAATACTATAAAATTTAATAAAAAAATAAACTAAGGAATTATTTGTTGTATAAAAAATATAAATTCTTGTGTTCTTTTACAAATTCAAACCTGAATTTTCCCTCGACGACGAAAACATACAATTCTCACGCTGCTGCTTTCTGCAAGAGAGGAGTAAAAGGAATGTTGTTTTCCTGGTAAGAATTTAAATTAACCATGTTTGCAAACTCTTCCACAGAAAGTTTCCCGTATGTATGCTTATCTTTCTTGACGTGCCTGACAATTTCTCTAAAGAAAGCTATTTCACAAGGAAGAATCAAACAACCATGAACTCCATGGCCAAACTCCTCTGCGGCTTCCCTGAGAAGACACTTAAAGATTTGAAGGTTAAGGAACCGCACAGGAATTGCAAAACGCTTGCGTTCGGGTCCAACGAAAACAAAAATAAAGCCAGACGGAGGATATCGATCGGTGGTGCATATTTGAGAATTAGGGACAACATTGTTATTGCAATCAGAATAAGTGTAGTGAAAAGAACGACGGTGTCTCCACCGCATCATGAGTTGTTTGAGACCTGATGCCATTGGAGTTGTCTAATACACATGAATCTAATTCAGTAAATTGATTAGGGTTAAGAGGTCAATATTTATTTATAGCTAAAAAAGAGGCGAGATAAATTTATGATTTTATCTTGATAGAGTAGTTTTGTGCGATTACGCTTTTAACTTATGAACAAAAGTAACAAAAATAATCGATTTCACTTTCAAATACAAATTTTAAGATAACGTTAGGCAACAAAATGAATCTGTTTTATTGTAAAATCAATCATTTACACATTTTCCTTGTCAAGATAAGGATTGTTTTGTACTAAAAAATAATATATCTCACCTTGTTAACAGCAACAAAAAATAGGAAATGAAGAATAATCAATATTTTTTATTTTTTTGGAATTAAAACCAGTAATGTTTATATTATTTTACTTTCAATTTATTATGTTATTCTTAGAAATTCTAAGAAAATATATTTTTAGAAATTTAATTATGTTAAGATTTCTTATTTGATTCTTTTTTTGACAAAGATTTCTAATTTGATTATTACGACTTCATTTTAAGGAAATTAATATTTGATTAGGAATTTTCATTTAATTAGCACAAATATAAGATTTTATATATTTTTTTATTATGATTGTTTTCATATTTGTCAAGGATTTAATGACTACGCAATAACATTGTAAAAAAAATTACACAGTCTTTCAATTATATTTCACCGTGTAGATATTTGTGGAGATGTTTTAAAAAGTAATATAACAAAGTGATGTCATTCTTTTTGTGATCATTATGGGGCTTAACCCCCCATGGGGCTAATGCAAATGAAAAATGTAATCCACGCGACACGTTATAATTGGGGAATAACACAAACATCACCTATTGAACAACATCTAAGTTTTTTTCCTATAACAAAGTGGTATCATGACGAAATATGATTAGACACCTATATAAAACTTTTTACATTGTCAATGCATAGTTATATGTTAAATAGTTTTTGTTGCTTTCATAAGGAGAAGTGTTTCTAATTTTAAAATTTATAGATAATTTGTTTTTGAAAATTACGCCATTGTTTTTCCAAAGAGCCCAATGGCGAGACTCAAACACAATGGGCATGAAGAAGAGCGGTACTGCGAGTTCAAACACGTGCCCCGACATATCAAATGTCCCCACTGCCTTTTACCATCTGAGCTGCACTTATGGTACTTTTGAATTCTATATCTTATATCCTAGAGTAGAACAAATTGAATTTAAAATTTTAACTATACATTAATTCCTTACACAATTCAAACACCAAGCTTTTAAAATAAATTACCAATCAAAAATAATTAAAATAAATTACAAATTTAATTTTAAATTTTATTGTCTACACGAAACTCTATTTTGAAATGTACTCAACTATAATTGTTGTTGTCATTGTTATTATAGAGAGAGAAAAACACACCACCATATGAAACTTAAATTTTTTATTTTTTCTTGATTAATCTTTAAAATATTACTATTGTTACAATATATATACTCTTCCGTTAACTTTAATTAAATTATTAATTTTCCGTCAAAAAAAATTAAATTATTAATGGGGAACAAATCTGAATCCTTTATTTTAATAAGGAAAAGAGTATATAATTACCCTAAATTTTGTTCATTCCAAAAATAATTTCCTCTAAGTTTTATTACCCTAAATGAAAATTCAACGTACCTATTTATAAAAACAATATATATATATAGATATAGACACACACACACTAGTATGTTTGACCCGTGCAATGCTATACATCATCTTTTTAGAAATTTAAAAATTTGTTAACATATTTGATCTAACATATAATTATATTTATATGAGATCCTATTATACATATTAATACATCAATGGATTAGTCGCTGCAGTTACACATAGAATATATAATGGTTTAGCCTAAAAAGTATTTATATAGATAATTACATAAAGAAAAATAAAAAGAATGTCGTCCAATTTGCATTGAATATCCTTAGAGATTATGTTTATTTTTTGTTTTGGTCATGCACGGGGATTATGTTCATTTTTAGCATTTCGTTAATAATAAAATTAAAATTAAATTATAACTTATATAAAAATCCTATTCTTTAAAATATATTACATTAAATATTAGTAACATCATATTAATAATATATTGACCTGTGAATTTATTACTAACTCAATTTGATCTCTCAATTCTTCAAAAAGTAATTTTATATTTTTTTTATCTCATTTCATCCAAAATAACGCCCACAATACAAGGAGGCATATAATCAAAATCTTGGTTACAAGCATACAACCGAGACGCCCTGGCTAGAGCATGAGCAACTCGGTTAGCTTGTCTCCTAACTTAACTTTTCCAAAAGTTGGCAGATAAATTAACAAGCAATTTACAACTAGTAATAATACTATCAAACTCGGTATGAATACTCTTGTTGCCTCTAACTCCCTCCACCACTGTCATGTTATCCAGTTCAATGGAGATATTAGCCACATTCATACTCCGTAGCCAAGTGATAGCTTCGAATAGGCCTATTGTTTTAGCTTTCAAAACTGTTGGAGTTCCCACCAAATGAAGTGTGCGAGCTTTCACAAACTCCTCGCGGTTGTTCCTCAAGCACATGTCAATGCCACAATGATTTTGATCAAAGAACATTGTTGCATCAACATTGCAAGTCAGGTATCCCTCCCATGGCTTCCTCCACCTGATCTGCTGGTTAGCTTGCATCCTCACCATGTTGTCATGTTTGACCCGAGCCTTGGACCAATCTTCAAGGGTGTCTAATGCTTTCCTTGCCACCTTAAACACACTAAGCGTAACATTGTCCCAGACTTTTTTGTTTCTCTGCCCCCATAAACTCCATAGTGTCATGGCCATGAGAGCCTTTTGCTGTGAAGACATGAGCGAGAGCAGTGAAAAAATCAGCTCGCGGAATCCCTCTGCAGCAAGAAATAAGGGTTCAATCACATTCCATATACCTATTTCTCGCCATACTTCTTGCGCAATACTGCTGCCAAAGAAAGCATGCCACTCGTTTTCGAACGTTGAAGCACAGTGAGCACAAACTGAGTCGCATGGAACTCCTTTTTGCTGCAACCGCTCCTTAAATGGAAGCACTCCCCTAGTTGCTCGCCACAAGAACACCCTTACACGGTTTGGAATTTTCAATCGCCAGAGATCCTTCCACGGGCCAGGGAGGCGCAGGTGCTGAGAATCAATGATATTCTCCATGAGATAGTAATACGCCGGCCTCACTGAGAACGTGCCATCTCTTGTAAGCCGCCACACCAGCTTGTCAGACCCATGGGCATGATAAATGGGTATCTTGAGGATTTCCTGTACATCCTGTTGGAGAAACACTTGTTGCACAACTTCAGAATGCCATTCCCTTGTTTCCTCGTCGATAAGATCTACTTATATTATAATTCTATATCCAATACATTCAAATAGTACTTGGGGACCAATATTTCACCCGGTTGACAATTTTTTATTATTTATACAATTTGTAAAAAAATTATTTCTTTAGATTCATTGATATAAGATTTTATTTAAAATAATACATTTATAAATTTTTTAAAGATATTACGGTATATCTTCTCAAAAATATCTCTTGTATTAAATGAAAATAAATTAAATATTTTTTTAATTATAATCAAAACATAAAATAACTTGTATTCGTTATTTCAAACAAAAAAAATTATTCACATAAAAGTTTTATGAAATAATTCATTTTATAAACAATCTTTTCATCTCCTTTTATTAAGCACTTATTATCCAATTTTTAAAGTTTAAGCCATCTTGTCATAACTACATCTTCGTCTTGTTAGGTCCTTGGAAGAATAAGGCTCGTTTAGTCCATGGACTTTTAAAGCATCAAAGAGTGATCTCATCATATCTCAATGTCTCATTATATCAACGCTGCCTTTTATTTCATTGAATAAAAATATTGAGATGTAAAAATATACTAAAAAAGTAATAATTAACATTTTGTTTTGCTAAAATAATTTTAGAATTTCAAATAAAATATTGCAAAACATTCATCACTCTCCCCAAGCCGGAGGCAATCCAGTCAGCAAAAACTAAATTATTTGATCAAAGGTCTCCTTCCTACATATATGCTTCAAAAAATGAACTGCAAGAGAGATGATTCAATAGACTTCAGATAAAGGATTGCATTAGGATAGAGTGAAGTAGTGGATAGCACTAAATTGCTTAACAATATGCTCTTTCTAGGACTTGTCATCTCCCTGATCAAGAATGATATTTTGTCCCCAAACAGAATCATTACCAACAACAGCCCCATCACCAAATATGATTTTTCAATATAGATCCTATAGACCGTCATAGAATAATTACCATAATAATTACCTCATTACATCTAGTCCAAAAACAAAATGAATCCTCGATACATAAAAATTTCCTTCTTATTATCAAGCACATTCTACTTTCTTTCTGATTTTCTTTTCACATGTTCTTTCAAATCGTGTCTGTTGGGAGACAGAAATTCGGTGCAAATTTTCAACTTGTCTTTCGGCTAATGAAGGGATTGATAATCTTGACTTTTATCTTGATTGTAGTGACTATTATTGCCTTCCTGACATGATAATGTAGGTCATTGTTTGCATTAACTGGCAATAATTCAAGTGGAAAAAATATTAGGAATGTAATATGGTTCAATTGAAATGATGGAAAAAAAAAGGCATGAATTGTGATATAAGAAATAAAGCGTGCTTAATTGACAATAATTCAAGTGACAAATTAAGCTCCTAATTCAAGTGACAGTAGTGTAGTTTAATAAGACAACTTTGAAAATCATCAGTGGCTATAATATGCAATATTTGTATAACCTGCAAATTGCTTAAACCCTGTACCATACAAAGCTATCTACCAAAACCCAATGAAAAAATTGTGACATCTGAATCTTCTGCATGTTTGGATAATTCTAGCAAATGTAAGATGAGTGGACATAACAAAAGCAGGTTCAGCCCCTTGATGAGATTATTAGAATCCATATGGAATGATGCATAAGGCATCAAACATACACCGTTCAACTGAAAGCAATCTGACACCAAAAGAAAGCATGTATTCAATCATCTTTAGGTGCAATCTGTATGACGAAAAGAGCAAGAAATCATCAACTCGAGCCCTTTTATAGCTAACAATAAAAAATGGACTACCTTGTTTAAATTTATGCACAAAAGTGAAAGAAAGATTGCTCCAGCTACCGAGAAAAGTTTAGCATCACCGGAGAAGGATTATGGAAGCTGCTATTTCACATTCTACCTCGTTAATGAAAATAAGAAAAATAGTGGAGATAGATGAGTCACTGGAGGGGGAAAAAAGAAATGTGGATATGTCTATAATATTGTTGGTCAGATGAAAATTTTTAGCTCTAAAATCACTAAATCAAGAGACCATAACTTCAAGAGACAACGTATGGTGAAAGATTGTCCTATTTGGCCTTGGAAATGATCAGCCTGATCAAGGACTGCCAAATTTCATCTAGAGCAGGGAGCTTGCAGCTACTGTTATTCAGATCCCTTGTGAAAATGTAAGTCCCGAAGGACTGCATATTATTAAATTGCTGAAGAAGGAGTGCTTAAAGTTCCTCTTGACAGATGAAAGATGCTTTTGCAGCTCACAAGAAAGTGATATTTCTGGTAAGGTACACATCATAAATTCCTTCTAAAATACTTTTTAGTGAAAAAATTCTAAAATAAAACTAAATTAATGCCTATAAGATTGTAACTGTAAATGAACTCCCTTGTGGTGGACTATAAAATACATATTTAGATAGTCTAATAGCAATATCTACCAAAGAGAATATAGATTTATGGGTATCCATCAAACTTAATTCCCTTGTGATAACAAAAGTATATTAAAAATATGTATATGTATATGTATATGTCACAGGTATGCACCATCAAAAGTTGAAATTTAAAAATCAATTATGATTATGAAAAAATTGAATAATTACTGATGCTTAATAGATAAGGGTCTTTTTATAGATTCACAATTTGTCATATAAACCTGTAGATTCACATGTTAAAAAGGATGTTTCATGTATTTGAATAAGAAGTCAAAGAATAAAATGAACTCAGCCTGAAACTTTTTAACAAAACAGATAACACACTTTGTTAAATGAGATTTACATTTTCTTTCAAAACTAACAATTTATTTAAAAAAAAAAAAGTGATGTACGTAGATGTATGGATGGGGTGTCCAATGTGTGCCACCAAATGGGGTGTCCAGTGATCTTTTTCCAAAACAAAGCGAATCACTGAATCTACCTTGCAACAGATTTTGCCGCCTCACCAACCACCACTGACCAACGGCTGATGACGTTCATTTTACGTGATCACGTGCATCGCTTCATCACTGCGCTTGTAATGTGGTGGTGAGTTTTCAGATCTCCACTCCTCTGTGTTTCTAAATCATCCCTTGCATCGTATTACATTACATCCCGGAACAAGTTTGCAATAGCGAAGATGGCAGGGCTGTGTTGGCCTTCTGATACAGAGGTACATGTATTCCGATCTTTTGCTCGCTAAAATCTTCTTCGCTTTTCTCTCGCTCAATTTATTGCTTCACCACTCATCATTTGCGCTTCGCGTGGCGACGCTGTCGTTTCGATTTGATTCACCGCATTGGTGTTTTCTACGCTTTGTTTGTGAAGCTGTTTGTTGACAGGTCTCTGTATTTTTTTAATGGATCTTGCATTGGTTACTCCACAGTTTGCATACTTAGTTGTAAAACTGATATTTGCACGCATTTTTTTTTATCATAGTATCACTTTAGTTGCGTAGAGATCGGTAACTGCGCTATCATTTGCGTATTTTGCTTGATCTAGAGAGTGCAAGAATATTCGCATTGGTAACGCCTTGTGATGGTAGAAAAGTTAAATTTATAGGGTTTAGATTGTAGTATTTTAATAAGATTGATTGATCGTGAACAAGGAATATCTAGTGAATCCTCTCAAATACACTATTGTGGCACAACACGATCTCGGGATCATGTTCAGCACCGTAATTTGATGTCAACTATTTTAACTTTCAATGTGACTTCGCCGGTGGTTCTCGTTGTTGAGATTTTTGAGACCTTTGAAAATCGAGGAACAGAATGTTACAGTGGAAGTGGAAATAACTGAAAAATATTAAGAGAACCTAATCCAATACTCTTTGATGCTCCGTGATTAATCTATATGTAACCTGCAGCTAAATGAAATGAGAGAGAGAGTTTCTGAAATGGCAAAGGTGCAAAAAGAGGACTTTCGAGTTGTAGTATCTCCTTATCGAATTTGTCCTTTGGGGGCACACATTGATCATCAGGTACATATACCTCTCTGTTATATTATTGCAAATGAAACTTGATGATTGATTTTGGGCAAGTTTTACAGGGAAACTTTTGATTAAGCAATACGTACTAGAGCACTGGGGACAGGCAGATACATTTCACATGTTCAATTATTGGGCAATATTCTTGGAAATATCGCTTGAAATTTGAATGAGTTCACTTTCACTTTGGTGTTTGCAGGGTGGGACTGTTTTGGCTATGACCATTGATAAGGGAATACTTCTGGGGTTTACTCCTTCTGGAAGTGATCAGGTAAAATTCAATCATGTTCTGAATTGACAACCTTGAAAAACACGAGAAAACATCTGGAAATTGCTTCTTCTTTTTTTTTCAGTTAGCAGCTAAGCATATCATTAAAAGTACCAGTACTGTTTATATTGGCCTCTCTCACACACACACACTTATTTCATGTTGCTTTCATTTGTTTGATAAATGACCCTTGGGACTTTTCTTGTAGGTTGTAATTCGTTCAGGACAGTTTCAAGGAGAAGTTAAGTTCAGGTATGTGGTCAGTGATCATAAGGCTTGCTGTTTCCTTATGTTTATTTTTCAAAAGCTCTTTTCCATTGCTCATAATATACTCTTTTTAACACACTGTTATTGAGTGAAATTCATGTGAGAACTACTAAATCATGTGGACCTCACTTCCTGTTTGAAGAGTTTGTTGAAAGGAGCATATTAGAAACATGTTGCTAACATTTCTTAATATTATTTTGGGTTAATATTACACTGGAGGTGCAAGTGGCTGGGTAGGAAGGAGATTGATCCCCTAATGAAGGATCAAGCCTCAGACATCATCATCACACCCAATTCTTTAACACTTGGGGACAGTGCCAAACTGCCAATTAAGCTACTAGCTTGTTTGCATTTCAACTACCATTTTGATCTCGGGCTATTCTCATTTTCGTTGCATAATTTTGTTATATTGAACTTCGCACTAATTAATTTGCCCAATGCTGAGTGATTAACTGATTGGTATTTGATAGAGTTGATGAGATTCAGAAGCCAAGACAAACTGCCAAGTCAAAACATGAGAACTCGGTAAAGGATTCTTCTGAGCTACAGGAACAATGTAATTGGGGGCGTTACGCTAGAGGAGCCGTATATGCACTACAGAGTAGGGGACACCATCTTTCAAAGGTCAGAGATAATGCCATGACAGTTCACCTTTCTGTTCATAACTTGACTTCACTAAGCTAATATTATTCGTAGATAGAAGTTCTCTATGACAATCTAGTTCAACTTGTATTTTTCACTTATAATGAGAATGATGGAATAAGACGATATTTTTCAATTGAATATCTTGGCTCTACTGTGTAGTTTACTTGGGCCATAAAAACTGTTTAGTAAAAGGTATACTTGATATCTGGTTATCCCTAAGCTCCATGTTCTGTATATTTTTGGGAAAAAAGGATCCATGCATTTTATATTATGATATTATCTTGGTATGAACCTGAGTAGCAATAGGTTGTTGTCAACTTCCATCTGAGATTTTGTGAAACACTGAAATTAACTAGCAAGTCAAACTAAAGCCCTTTTTCAATACTTTTTTTACCGTGACTATAATTTTAAATATTCCTTATCGCATAGTATTTATAATCAAATTAGCTATAAGACTTTGCATGTGCCAGTACGATATGATCCTTACTAATTATTCCGATGACTTGTTTAGTATTTCATGGGGAAAAATAAATAGCTTATACTTATTAGGATTAGGATGAAGATAAGCAGCTTATGATCTAATTATAAAAAGCATAATCTGTGGTTTTGTTTGACGTTGCCTTTTCCTTCTGTAAATGATGGCATGTGAATATAGCACAATACTAATTAGTTGGTGCAGTGAGCATACAGGAATACTGAATTATACAAAAGAAATAAAGTAGCTTAAAATAACTAAAGGATTACCTTAAAAATCAGAAAAGCACTCAAGTCAAGAGGCTGGTTTATTTTCCATGCAATCTTGCACAAGCAAATGCACTAAAATAGACACTCAGAAATTGGCACGAATGTACCAGTAGAACAAAAGGAGAAATTTTTTAAATGATGAGCATTGATTAGGTGGGGTAAAGAAAATTTTATGTAATGGATGTGTTGTGTTTCTAGGTTGTTTTCTGTTCATGACTTCATGGCAGCAATAATGTTTGTGGTATTTTGGTGAGCTGCTTTTTCAACATGCCTTCAGATTTCAAGCGTTGGACTTGGACAAGTTGTCATGTCATGCAAAGTTTGGGCTCTTTAGATCCTATGTTTTGGGGGGGTGGGGTCTAGTTATGAGATTCTTTTTGGCACATCTTTTTTACATTTTATTTATATTGTTTTAAAGTTTCCGTTTCAAATAAGGTTACTAGTGATGGCATTTGATATGTAGTACTATAAAATAAACATGGAACTTATCTGTCAGCCTGATCCTGCCTAGCATTAGCTTAGACAGGTGCAGGTGTTACTGTAAATACCTTTTTTCAAACCTCGTGGCCAGAAAATAAGAAATTAGTTGTGATGTATTTTTGGTTTTCTTGCCATGAAGACCATTGCATGCATGTTATATCCATTTTTTTGAAATGCATACCCACCCATCCTTGTCACAATGTTTACAGGGTATCATAGCTTACATATGTGGTTCTGAAGGTCTGGACAGTTCGGGTTTAAGCTCTTCAGCTGCAGTAAGTAGCGATTTCTCCCTGCCTATTTTCTCATCCTTTGGTCCTTAAAATTATGAACTTTCTGAATCAAAGGCCCTTGTAACGAAAATTGAACTACAGTTCACCAGAACTTGGATCGAGCTAGTTTAGCTTCTTGAGTAAGATTCAATTTTGTTTATTTTTTTGGTTAATAAGCTGCTCATTTTGGGGTTCCTTTCAAAAAACCCCATGATAAATCCCTCACTGCTTACATTTTTGCGAATGAGATGTTTTCTGATTTTATTTTGGGGATTTCAACTTTCATTTTTTGACAGGTTGGAGTAGCTTACCTCTTGGCTTTGGAACATGCAAATGATTTAGTAATATCTCCTACTGAAAATATTGAATATGATAGGTAAGTTTATCCAAACCTTTGGAGACAGTCACAATGCATTCTTCTTCAACCATGGCTACATGTATGAATCAGTGTAGTCAAAGGCATCAAAAGGAAAGCCAAAGGCGCTAACGTGAGGCACTAGAAGGGGTCAGTACCTCTTGGCGTTTAGAAGCGCCTTTCTGGGTAACAGTTAAATATCTAAAAGACCAGTCATCTAACTTGCTAAATAGTCAGAACGATAAAAGGATATACTAGTTGTTGGACTCTAGTGGCAAGCAGCTTATGGCTTTGTAAATTTACCGTCATAATCTTTTATATTTAGTATGAATTTCATGCCAGGGAAGTTAGTTCATGTGAAAAATTAATGCAAAAGATCAACGAATTTTAATACCTTTTTTTAGTTGGTGTTTATGTCTTTTCTCTAGCAAGCCTTTGGCAGCTTTCAGCTCAAGGCGTGAAAACCCTCTAATATCTTTTGCCTTTAACTACCTTGGTATTTGTTTGTTAGACAAACGGCAATATTATTTTACGAACCTCCACTTCTTACACTTTTGTTAGACCTTTATATGCTCTAGCTAGTTAGTCATACTTTGCTGGATAGTAAAAAATGCTTCTAAATTGTTACCATCAAAGTTTAAAATTTATGTTGCCACCAAAATTTAAAGGAATTAGAGCCTCATCTTTCAGTCATTGTGGTTACAGATAAGCTACAGCCTACAGAGTTATTTCTTAGTAGTCTTGTAATATAGATCAGCCATCTAAGTGTTACATTTCTCGTTATAGGTTGATTGAGAATGAATATTTGGGTCTGAAAAATGGCATAATGGACCAATCAGCTATATTACTTTCAAGCCATGGTTGTTTGATGTGCATGAATTGCAAGGTAATATCGGCTTAATGTGTTGTTGTTGTTAATCGTACTTTTATTTTTCAAATCACATCCATCAGTTGCAGAATCAGATTTGATGTTTGGCATGTTGTTCATGTGCCCCTTTGTTACTCAACCTTCCTATTGTGTCTGTACTCTGTATGTTTCTTTATGCATGTATCTTTTTGTCTTATCACCTTTATAGAAGGCTATACTGAGGGAGTATGTCTTTGAAAAGCATTCGGTATAAATATATGCACATATCTTGCTGCCGCTTACAGCGTAAGTTGTTATCTCACAAATATAAAGAATTCCTTGTTTCACAAACTTGTGCACACTGCTGGATCTTTTTCATGTTTGCATTAATTCATATATCATGAAAATTGAAAAGTATTTTGTTTGCACTTGGACAAGGATGGGTTGGATATCCATTACTGTATAAATAACTAACTTCTTGTTCATATTATTTATATTAGTTTCATTTAAAGAATTAAAGATCTTCTCATGGTATATCGTTGGTCATTGTTCTGCAGTTTTTAGGAAAATAAATAAATGAAAATAAAAAATCCACTATTTAATTTCCTATTCATAGCATCAGCCATCTGTTGACTTCCTTAAAATCTATTGTATATTCATATTTCATAACTTATCATAGCCCAAAAGTCTGCATTATGCGTTTGGTTCTTTTCTGGCTTCTTTGATTGGATCATTTTCGTTGATTTTCGAATATCTGCTGTATAAACTATTAAACTGTTTTCATGTTTAAGAAAATAAATGCATTTTATAATTGCAAAGCACTGTTCTCCCTGTTATCATCGTCATTCCTCTTTTTCATGTGTTAGTTTGGCATATGCAGACAAAAGAATATAAGCTTATTCACCAACCAAAGGAGCAAGAGTACAAAGAGAGCGAACAACGGAAAGCAACCAAAATATTGTTGGCTCTTTCTGGGTTAAAGCAAGCTTTGACTAACAACCCTGGATATAATAAACGAGTTATAGAGTGTCAAGAGGCTGCACGAATTCTTCTTGAGTAAGTTTTTCTTTTCTTTCTTCTCTTGTAAATATATTACTGTTTTCATTCATATTCTTTTAACAATGACTTGTGTTTGCTTTACATGTGTTGCATGCAAAATATTGGACATTTCTGAATTTAGCTTCTTAAGAGCTGTTGCCATCAAAGTCTGTCAACTATACACTTTTTAAGTCCGAAAAGTTAACAATTTACTTAACTAGAGGATGGAAGCAGTTAATTATTAAAAACCATCAATATTATCCTTAAACTTACACGTCTACCAAACGAAAAATACCACAAGCACATACAACCAAGCGTTTACCTTTAATTTCTTTTCAAGTGAATTCAGTGGGATGATCAATGGTCCAGAAGGTTCATGTTATTTTTTATTCATTCTGCAGATCATCTGGAGATTATGAAGCAGAGCCCATCCTATCGAATGGTCAGTATTTTGACTCCTCACGTTTGAACCAAGTTATTATATCTTTTATCAAAACACTAACTAGTCTAAGTTATTCTTTCTATTTTCCATTGAGCAGTTGCACCAGAAATTTATGAGGCGCACAAGGTACAAAGCATTTATATGCTAAATCCAGTACAGTAGTATGCAGAATTTTCCCGATCCTGTTAATATATGTGATATAATCTGCAATTGATGTCTTCACTTATGTTAATTTTGTGCAAGCTTAATTGAACAGACATGATCTTATAGCTAAATAAATAAGTTCGCTTTCTATAGGAATGCAATTTTGTTGAGTACCTCCAGAAAAGTAAGAAACGTATTTCAACAGTTTTCTTTATATGCACTGTATAAAGATTCATTAGTTGTGTGATGTTATGCAAAGATACAGAAGTTCCGGAAACCCTTTGATGACATTGGAAACCGAGATGCGTAAACAATATAAACAAATTGAATTGGCTCATATCACTTTCATACAAAAATGATTTCTCTCTGGTATTCTGAACTCTTGACCTGTAAACCATTTTCCATATAAAGAATAATCACTCAGTTTCTGAAGCCCCTCACAATAGAGATTGGTGAGATTGCAAATAATATCTTTTAAGGGCTAACTAAGAGCAAATATGGTTTTCTGAAAGTGAAATCAAAGGGCCTAGTATGATTAATTTATTTCCGTTTTACATAGTTCACGTTGGATCTGTAAAAATAATGTGGTGATTTGATATTTGAAACTCATCACTCACTAAACTGGAGTTGCCTTAGAGTACTAACAGCATAACAACAAACTTATATGGGAAATAGTATATGTTTGAATATTTGCATCTAGCTTGAGCTCTCTCATGTATTCATGTTCAAGACAGGCTTTAAATGTTCTCCAAGGTAGAAATGATGGATTCCATGTGCCAAAGCTCAATAGCAATCTCGGTTTCAAATCTTACCATTTTGATTCTTTGAATGTTCAAATGCCGATAAAATATGCATCTTACATTGACATTCGCAAAAAAAGATTGTGTCTTCCCGGGCCATAGTTTCCTTCTATACTTACTTAGTTCGTTTACTCTATTATATATTACTTGTTCCGGGTTATTTAATAGTATTTAATAATTTCTTCATACGCGTTATATGTATAATTTAAATTCCATTTATGATTTTAGCATAATCAAGTAGTCCTACATTTTGTTTGTGCAGTGCAAATTAGAACCCGATCTAGCCAAACGAGCAGATCATTATTTCTCAGAGAATATGCGTGTTATGAAAGGTACAATCTATTTAATTGCTCTAATGAATCTCAACTTCATAGGTAAATTTGTATTCTACTCTGCTCATGTGATTTAATGTAATTTATTTAATGTTTAACTCAGGAGTTGAGGCTTGGGGAATGGGCAAGTTAGAAGATTTTGGAATTCTCATTGCTGCTTCTGGTCGGAGTTCTATTCAAAATTATGAATGTGGTATAACTTAAAACCCAAAATTCATTATTGGAGTATTCTAAAATTCCATCTTCTTGTCCCTCTAAGATAGTAAGATGAAAGTGAGTTGAAATACAGGAAACTAATAGGGGGTGGAAAAACATGTTTCTCATATAGTTTTCAACTTTCTGATATATAGTAGCACTTCTTTCTAGAAGTATTGAGACCTACAACGTTATGCAAAAATAAAAATGCGCCTAGAAGCCACCATAACATTTTAAGCAATATAAGTGTTGGATTTTGGCTGATCTCAGTGATCTATCGGTTGCAGTATATATGGAGTTTATTGATAAACAGAAGACCAAATACAGCTTCTTAGATGAATTGTCAGGAACAGTTTAATTATTTAATCAAACACATCATGAATAGTTTTTCACATGCTCTGATTTCAAAAGCTGGACATTTTTTATGTGAAATGTTGGTGGGATAACAGTGGTCCATAAAGCGATCAAAGTTCCAGGGTGGGCTCAGATGACATTCATATAGCCGCTGATGTGTATTAGCTGTGTAGAACAAATTATTTGCTTCGTAAGTCGAGTCATCTTGTTGAAAGTTGTTCAACCACTGCAAGTCATTCAGGTTGGGAGCTTTACTGATGGTTTTATGCATAATAGCATTGCTATTATACGGCTTTCAGACACAAGGTTTAGTTCTTAACCAGCCCTGTTTGAATTAAGCAGATATAAATTTTTTATTGACTTTATCCCCTCCGAGAAAATGTGTTGGGGTACCGAGGGATCTTACATGTCTCCATATTGGTATAATATTATCCAGTTTGGGCTTTAAGCCCTCGTGAATTTGCTTTTGGACATTCCCCAAAAGGTCTCATACTAATAGGGACATTTCTTTGCCTATAAACTCGTGTTCTTCTCTTTGTTTAGCCAATGTAGGACTTTGTTTGCAGCTCAACAAAATGCAAAAAACTCCATTCAGTATCGATTTATTCTAGTTTAAGTAATTCGAATATTTGGTTTTATTAAATTCATGAGGAGCCTGTGCAAGGTGGAAGCTATAAGCCCAAGTTCCTTATACTTAACCAATATTTAATAGGACAGGTGTTTAATATGGTTTCATTTTGGTTTTAGTATGGGCTTTAAAAGTAATATTTCCTTATGTTTACAAGACATAAATAAACTTACATACATTTGTCCTTTGATAATTTGATGTCTACGAGTAAATATTGATGATAATGTGAAATGATGTGTCTGCCAAGGTTCTGAACCACTGATTCAACTGTATGAGATCCTTTTGAGGGCTCCTGGTGTATTGGGAGCACGTTTCAGTGGTGCTGGGTTTAGAGGGTGCTGTATTGCACTTGTGGAGGCTCGCCTTGCTACTGAAGCTGCATCGTTTGTCAGGAGAGAATATCTCAGGGTCCAGCCTGAGTTAGCTAGTCACATAAGCAGCAATACAGCTGTTTTAATATGTGACTCTGGTGATTGCGCCCGTGTAATTTGAACAACATTTTTGCTGCCACTTCCCGTCCATCATGCTTAAGATGGCAATAGCAGCTGTTAATCTCATTCTTGTTCATCAAATCTTCTGCAATTCTATTCATATATGCATCTATTTAACTTTTTCTCTTTGTGGCTTTCAGGTTTAAAATAAATAACCAATAATAAAAATGGAAATTACATAACTGGAAAAAAGGAAAATTAAATGAAGATAAAATGCGTCATAGACGGCAGTAGCCAAGGGATCTTGAACTGATGTTAAATTTCTGTGTTGCTAATCATCACGAAGGATACCGTACTTATACGTGCTAAATTGAACATAACTAAAGATAATAATACCATTAACAGAAGAAACGTTTATAACAACAACAAAAAAAACAACGACACCTGCAAACTAATAAAATTTCCAAAATGATGAGCTAACATTGAGCAATAGTACTTCAATAAATTATCAATCACCACTACTATGGATTCCAATTGTATCCATTATATTAGCAACAGACACCTTGCTTTCCCTGAGAACTTTGACACTTGTGCTTAGCTTTCCTCTCTTCCCAGATATAGAAGGAGATTCCTCAAGCAGCCTCTTAATCCCTCCACCACTTGAAGATAACAAATCATTAGATAACTCCTTCAGCAAATCATTGTTCATCAGTTCATTGATACTTAACATCAAATGCAAAGCAATATTTTCAATAAGCCTCCTCAAAACAATCTTCCAGTATGCAATCATCCTCGCCTTCAAATCAAATGCCTCCCTTAACATATTGGGGTGATTTCGCAGATTAACAATATAGATATCACCAACCCCTTCAATCTTCACATGAGTTGGCCTATGATGAACACTCAACACTTCTCGCAGTACTCCTGCGTGTACTCAGGGTTACAAGTGTAATCTGTGAGCTTCTCCATCTCCACAACTCGTGTCACATGTTCGATGGAACTTTTCCTCTTCTTGGCAATAAGTTTCTCCCCCACTCTACGAGTCGATACCTGAAGCTGATAATAGTTGCAGAGTGATGATTCAAAACAGAAATCAAAACAGTTTCAAGATAGTTCCATACTTTATCAACAAAATTAATTGGCATACACCCAATGTCATTTACTTTCCTACGCAGTATTGTAAGAAAAGCAATTCTCGGCATGAAGTTTGGAAGACCAATGCACTTCGCTTCCTCAAGCAAAGTTATCTCTTCCATCAGAAAATCCTTTGTGTCGTCACTTTTAGCATACTTTCGTAGATCAGCTGCGTATGAATCAAGCATATCGACTAAGCGAGCGGTGCAATGCATGTGTTTGTCTGTAGGGTACTCGCGAAAGTTGCATGAAAGCAGCCATGGCATCACCCAATGAAGATAAATTAGCAGGCAAATTATCTAATTCGGATAAATTATATGCAAGCTTCTCATTGATCTTCTTAATAATCTCGGGCAGAATGGCTTGAACCCGAACAAGCTTTTGAGCCAAAACAGGAATACCCACAATGGATTTGTCTAATTCCTCCCCAATGCGGTTTCTCACACAAACATAACCAAGACCAATGTTAACATCATTGGCAGTAACCTTTTCCAACAAACCATCTGGAGAACTGTCTGCTTTGGTTACCACAGCGAGTGTCGTTGACCCGGTTCTGTCAACACTCTTTGACATTCTAATGGACTCACAAGTCGTGAAATCAACAGTAGCAGAAAGAACATTCAAGAGTATGCTTTCTTCTGGACTTATGTACTCCATTATAATACCCTTAATCTGATCATAAACATTTTCGGGTTGGCCATGGACAGGGACACGAGTAATACCTGGAAGATGCACCATAGCAAGGTCAGGAACGTCGTTCTTCTTCACCAACAAAGTCAACGGGGTGTTCCCAGAACCGGCAAGCTCTTCTGTGGCTCTGTTTATAGCAGCTGAGACGTGTGCTTCATCAGTTGAAACGGTTTTGCCATTGTACTCCAACACAAGGTCTGGCTTTGAAAGTTGGTGGTTTTGGAGCCTCATAACCAAGGGTACCTGTTGCGTATCCAAGCGTGAGATAGTTTCACGTTGGCTAATAATGAACAAAATAAATAATATATAAGAAGCTAGAATCATAAACCTAAGGTTTTGAGAATCAATGTGATCAAAGTCTCTTGCTACACCCAAAAAAATAAAATAAACAAAATATATGAATAAAAAACGAGAATTACTATATAGTACGAAGGCGCAAAGTGCGAAAGGTTAGATATTGTGCATTCAAATTTTTAAAATAAATAAAAGGTCGGAACAGATTAAAACCAATACATGATCAAACTGCTGAGTGCAATTCGTCGCTTTTCGTGCACGCAACTTTTGTAATATTCAGTGTTTTCCATAAATAAATAAAAATTCAACAAGTGGTATCAAAGTCAGGTTGATATAGTCGGTAGTCTTAAAGACAACCCAGCGAGTATTTGTGACGCTGACTTGGGCGGGTTCAACCCGCACGCCCCTTTTGGCTCTTTGGAGTGCGTAGTAGGCCGCTGGGCCATAAGACCAAAAAAAAAGTCAGGTTGATATAGACCCAATAATGATTCACGCTCTCTCATAACAGGATGCATGCATATAGGCCTAAGACTCATACTTAAGAGAGAGATGTTGGGTATCCAAGTGTGAGATAATCTTATATCATCTTAATAATGAACAAACTAAAGAATATATAAACGAACCAAAGAATATATAAGAAGCTAGACCCATGAAGTTTTATGAACAAATATGGTCAAAGTCTCAACCAAAAAAATAAAAAATAAAAAACAAAATATATGAATAAATTAAAAAACCCAACAGTAACCTAGTGCAAATTCCTTGGCCGCAGGGCAACCAGCAAGAGATTCAAGAACACTGGATTTGCCAGAGGTTTGGTCTCCAACAACAACGATGGTTGGAAGTTGTATTCCCTCTTTAGCAATGTTGAGGCGCCTTAGATTTTCAAGCACATCAAGAACTGGACGTATTTTCTCATTGTAAGAGGACACTATGGGTGCCTGATCACATTCATCACGTTGATTAACAGTGACCTTTGTAGAACTTCTCTTACCCATTTTCAGGACACAAGCAAGTGATACCGTGCTACACAAAAAATTGCTCGGTTTTGTTATTTTAAGAGAAGAAATCCGAATTGAATATGATAATAATCATCTACTACTATTGATTATAACGAGATACAAAACAAGAATAAATATTAATCCATATTTATAGAAATATAAGACTCTTGTAATCCTATCTGAATAGGAAAACCAAGAAACAAATCACTTCATCCAAAAAAAGTAACAAATAACGATAATAACTAAATAATATGAAAACTAATCTTAAGAGATAATCTAAGATAAAAAACTAATCATATGAGATAATTCAAGATAATATCAAGATATTATAAGACATTTTCTTATATTCTAATAATTTACCTAATGTTGTAAATACAAAAGAAAGTAGAGAGATAAGACAATAGAAATATAGACTCAAAGACCGGTTCTTCAGGAACCAGGATTTAAAGGCTAGTTCTTCAGGAACTAGCTATAATCTTTGTATTGATAATCTGATCAAGTGTGTACAAGGACAAACCTAATAGCCCTATTTATAGAGAATGGGCTACTAGTTATGCACCAAATTAAGGGATATGGTAAAGATATAATGAGATAACAAATTGATATAGTCATCCATCAAATCAACATATTTATAACACTTCCCCTTGGATGACTATACACTATGAACATGCCTCGTTAAAACCTTGCTAAGAAAAACCCAGTGGGATAAAAACTTAGCGAAGGAAAAAGAGTACAATATTCATAGTGACATACTTCCCCTCGAAAATACATTATTTATGAATGTCCTTTAAATTGCTTATGACAAGCTTATTGAAAATTGAAGTTCACAATGCTTTTGTGAATAAATCTGCTCAGTTGTCATTTGATCGAATCTTTTCATGATGCATTATCTTCTTGAAATGTTGTTGGCTTGTCATCTTTTTTCATCAATTTGCATGCTTCTCTAATATACTGAGTCGTGGTTCTCAGTCATATGCATTCATAACTTGCTTAATGAAGAGTCAATATTTTTGAATAATTTGAGGAGATGGTTGTGATAGTTTGCTTCACAAAACGTTAAGATATACCTGTTTCTCCACATGTGTAAACATCACCTGATTGCGATTGAGCTTTATGAGGATCAGAAAGAACGAAGAACTTGTTTGACTTCATTCCAATGTCTTCGGGTTGGTGCTGAACAAAATCTGGCTAACAAGTACACTACAAAAACTATATACAATCTTGTGCTATTTGCAACATAAAAAAGTATTTCAATAACAACATGATATGGTACTTCAGGACCAAAGTTCTTTGTTGCAAATGCTCGAGCTGTAGGCCGAGACAACACCTTATCTTTCAAAACATTTTATTTGAAGATATTTATTTATACCATCTATAGTTTGGAACAAACTCAATTAATTTCTAGAATATTAATAATCAAAATTCATATCAATCATATTGAACAATGTGAGAAAAAAGAAATAAACAAATTTACCCATAATTGCATCATGTATGTAACTCAAACATTTCTAACCAATATGAAATGTTTAATATGATAAATAAGAGAATATAAACTATCAGTATATGTAAATCCAAATAGATGATTTCAATAGTTTTAATCCTTCCGAGATTTTCAATATAGAAACCACTCTCTAGTTAACCATAAGCTGTAATAACACATATTCGTGTCATGAGAGTTCAGACTTCAGGTCCATCAAAAACATCTTTTGAATCTCGAACTATAGGTTCAAAGTCCTCATATTTCCAAATTAAACTGATCACATCAGTCAAAATATTTCAGATGCTTTAGATCCTTCATGGTTATGCTTCATGCATATTTATAATTCTTTAGGATTATGCTTTAGCTATCTTCAATCCTTCAGGGATATGCTTCATGCATTTTGAATTTTCAGAAGTATGCTTCAGACATCTTAAATCCTTCAAGTATATGCTTCATGCATTTTGAATTTTTCAGGGGTATGCTTCAGGCATCTTAAATCCTTCAGGGATTTTCATATATCTGTCATTATCCAATGACCCATATAAGCAAGCTGTCACTACACCCATTTGATGTATGTCAAGTCCTTCAAAGACTGCCAAACTAATACAAAATCTATAAGTAATTGCACGCATAACAAAGGTTGACAACTTCAGGTGTCTGGACTATTGGTCCAAATGTTTTATGTTTGGCAAATAAGTCTTGCTCGGCTTGCATTATTTTAATTCACTTTGGCTAATCAATTTAATGTCGACATTTCTATATGATTGGAGCTTCATGCTCATCGTGATTAATAATTTTATAATCAATTGCTATTGCATAAGCAAAAACATATCAACAACTTCACATCTTCCCCCCATATTTCCAGGGTTTAATAAGATCTCGTAATTTGCTGGTACCGGAACCACTTCTGGGGTTACTTAACTGAAAATATGGAGTTGTTGATTCATATTGCTTTTGACCTCTTCTAGAGTGTCAATGATCTTCTGGATCATCACTTTGAATTCCCCTTTTAGGAATAATATCCTTTGCACCAATAAGTCTACAACGCTTCTAGCGTACTTTAGATTCATGGGTTGTCATACTCGCTAGTTGTCCTGCAGGGACAATTAATTATGCGATAATATTTGCAACTAACACAAGTGATTTAGAGACTTTTTGGATGTTTGTAAAGATATCTAGTAATTAGTTTGCAACATTTTGCAAATGACTTATTCTTTGAACTTCAAGTTCACATTGATTTGTGCGTATATCAAACATGGATAATGTTTATGTCTTACAACAAACTTCTTGTGCTTTTATTCTTTTATCTTTTTCTTCCCCTGACGAGGAAAACCGATTCATCAAATATATAATAATAAAATATATGTCAAGATATCACAATATCTAAATATACATGAAACAATGCACAATTCAAAATTGTCGAGCCATATAACCATCCAATAAATTATAAATTGTATAATATATAATTGTAAATTTATTAATCAATGCATGTTATCATCATATGTATCCAATTATATAACATATAATTGACATTTAAAAATATCAGAATAAATAAACTAATATTTTTCACTCACACCATGCTTTCAAACACAATATATTCAAATGTTTCAGCTCTTGTATATATTTAAATATTATATATTATTATAACTACTAGTTAAAAAATAATCAAATAATTTAATTAACAACAGTAAGTGACACTAAATTTTCAAGTGATAATTAAAATTAGCTTCAAAAGATTTGTTTTGCAATACCTTAAAATTTTTACTCGTATATATCTCATATGATAGTGTAGCAAAATAGCGACGTCTTTTGTTTCTCAATTAATTATTTTTACATAATAATTAAAATATTTCCTTTCAAAGGATTAGTACATCAGATAATATATATCACCTAAAAAATAATAATAACTTGCAAATCAATCATATCTGAGCATTAAAAGAAAAGAGTAACTATCTTTAGCACGAGAATGGCAAAAATAATCATCAAGTAAAAGGATTCTATGATCCTTTAATAAGTATCCATGTGTATTTTCAATAATACATCGCATCATAGTTGAACTGAGATGACTAAGACGATCATGTCAAAGCATAAAAAGTTGTAAGATCTGACCACTTCTGATGCATATAATTTAACTCTGTCATTCTTACTTTTATAGAATATAATCCAATGGGAAATCTTAAAATTTCTCTAATATGAACTTTTAAAACAATAGAGATATTTCAAATCTCTCTCATTTTTTGGTTTCAACATGATACTTATTGCGATGTATATCTTTGAAACTTAGTAGATTTCTTCGGGATCTACTAAAATATAACGCATCATCAATGGATAATTTTGTTCTATTTGAAGATATATCACATGCTCTTCTGGAGCCTTCGATCATATTTGCAATACCAGATACAATATCAACATTAATTTCAACTAATGTTAATTGCATAAAATATTTCTTAATACAAATAATTGTGTAGGTTTTGCCACTGTCTACTAAATATTGGTACTTCAAGACCAAAAAGAGACTCTAGTTTGTGCATTGATCGTTTTTAACAGTTATGCGTGCATCCAATATTGGTCCTTCGAGACCAATTTCACAATTACTTGAAATTTTGTATCGGTACTTCAAAACCAATTTCACATTTACTTGGAATCTTATATTGGTACTTTGAGACCAATTTCACAATC
The DNA here is from genome assembly GCA_037113605.1 of Calophaca sinica. Classification (NCBI taxonomy): domain Eukaryota; kingdom Viridiplantae; phylum Streptophyta; class Magnoliopsida; order Fabales; family Fabaceae; genus Calophaca; species Calophaca sinica. Next base: position 125,146,663 of record CM073734.1, read on the forward strand.
ACTTAAAATTTTGTATTAGTACTTCAGGACCAATTTACGATCAATCTATATTTTAAATTACTTGAAATCATGTATTGGTACTTCGGGACCAATAAAAGACAAGAGTGTTAGGCTATTCATTTATTTTGGTACTTCAAGACCAATTGTGAGGCAAATCTTGCAAACATTGAAGATTAACGTCTTTTTAATCTTAGCGTAAAAAGATATGTATACATACATTCTTACCTTAAAAAGAAGCATACATAAAAATTGCTACACCATTGAAGACTTGATCGTGCTTGGTAGCAATTGATGTAAACACTACTTGGTAGATACTACACCTGAATGTATTCTTCAGCTTTCATTTGGTGTTGAGAAAAGTTATTTCATCGTTTCTTCTAAGGACGTAAGATTTCTTGCACTTATACCTGTGTCTTTATGAATTTCAAGCAAACAATTCAACATTTCATTTTATGAATTAACTAATAAAAAAATTTCTCCATTTTTTTAAATAAAAAATAGACATAACAAAATACATATTATTTGTAAGAACAAGATCAAATGCATAATTTTCATAATCAAAATTTGAAAACTAACATAAATTTAAAAATATGAATTTGAAATTTAAAATACATAATTATCATATTAAATGTCATATTTTTATAGCAAAAAATTTTGAACAATTAATTAAAGTATTATATCAGAAAATTAATATCTTTATATAGCAACGAAATTTCCAAAATATAATTAAAGATCACATCTTTATATAAAACAAGGATAAGGATTCTAAAAATATATGAGTCACAATAACAAGAATTACAATATATCACATACACAAAGATCCAAATTTATATGAAAACAAGTAAACAAATCAATAATAATATCTTTTGCAAAGAACACGTGTTTTTGCAAATGGCTAGACTAGTTTTTCAAGAACTAGAATTTAACGACTATTTTTTAGGAACTATGATTCAAAGGTTAATTCTTCGGGAATTAACATGTAAAGATCTCATCTTTAATATGAAAATAGGCAACGAGATTCAAATGTTAGTTATTCAGGAACTATCTTGGAAAGATACAATCAATAATTTTTTTTTCACTTTTCTTTTGTTTCAAACTGAAATTAGGATCAAATCTAGTTCTTCTGGAACTTATGTAGCGCTAAAATAATCGTGTTGTTCTTCGGGAACTATACGCAGCACTAAAAAATTATGAGGTTCTTCATGAACTATATGTAGTGATAAAAAAATTGTAAGGTTCTTCAGGAACTTCTCGTAGCACTAAAAAATTTTAAAGTTCTTCATGAACCAATCTCGTGCTATAAAGTTCTTCAGGAACTTTTGTATCCAATACAAAATTTCATTCATGGTCTAAAAGTCTAGTTTTTCAAAAACTATTCCACAAATTTTCATATAATGATGACCTAGAAAACTTATAGTTTTGTGCAATCCTCTAGGGATGCTTGAATATGAAATTCTTCTAGAATTCTATCAAGATTCTTATACACAATATGATAATCATATACTTAGACAATATGAGAACAAAATTTCCATGAAAAAACCTAAATAACATGAAAAACAAAAATATTAGAAAAACATGATTTTCCAAAGAGTGTGAGAAAGAAAACAAGTTCTTTCAATAAAACCTCTTTAAGCAATCATTCGTATGGTAGAGTCTCGTGCTGATAACGTGTTGTAAATACAAAAGAAAGAAGAGAGATAAGACAATAAAAATATAGACTCAAAGACCGGTTCTTCAGGAAGCAGGATTTAAAGACTAGTTCTTCAAGAACTAGCTATAATCTTTGTATTGATAATCTGATCAAGTGTGTACAAGGACAAACCTAATAGCCCTATTTATAGAGAATGAGCTACTAGTTATGGACCAAATTAAGGGATATGGTAAAGATATAATGAGATAACAAATTGATATAGTCATCCATCAAATCAACATATTTATAACACCTAAAACTTAGTATAAAACAAACAAACTCTCAAAAAACTATAAACTTCAGTTTGGGACCATTCAAATCAACACTTCTTCTTGATTTTAAGATGCAATTCTGTGTCGTTCAAATAAAATAAAAAAACACATACAAAATCCTTCAAGATACAAAACTTATAGAGAACTAAGGAGAAAATGAAACGAAGGTGCAGAGGGTCTTTTCTCTGTTTGGTCTGTTTGGTATCTTGAGCTTTAGTTGAGCTTTTTACTTTAGAAAATCACATTTCAAATATCTTTTTATGAATGATTCAATACAAAAATATTTTTTTACAGGATTCTAAAAATACTTATAGGCTTGCAAAATATAATAAAGCGACTGGTGGTTAAAATTTTGTTTCTTTTTTTTGTAACAATCTTTTGACGCAGTTTTTCATTTTATATTCATAATTTAATTGAAAAAAATCATTATATTTATTTTATTTTGTTCTAACATGCTAATTGAAAATTTTGTCGGGCATAAAATATATCATTGTTTTTTTAGGGAATAAAATATATTATTGTTATTCTTTACCTTTTTTATTTTGTGAAATAATTTTCCTTTTTTTTTGTTGATAAAATTTTGTGAAATAATTTTCAAACTCGACCTTAAAGATCGTCTGAATAATTTGCACAAGTATTAAACTAAACATTATAATAAATCAAAGATTTATTACAGAATTATAAATTAGTTGTGATGCACAATGAATTAAAGCCTAAATATTTAATGCAAATTACACAGTCATTAACACAAATGATTTTTTTTTGTCAAAAAAAAAAACACAGATGATTTTTTTTTGTTTTGACTCACTTAACACAAACGATTTTTTTTTTTGGTAATTTAACACAAGCGATTTTTTTTTAGTAAACCAAGGTATCCTCCACGCGCAACTGCAAAGACTAATCATTCGAGGTAACTGAGATCCATTTAAGGGGTTGATCTTTCCCAACAGATGTTTTTCGATACGCACTAGGGATCGAACACATGACCAGATGGTTAAGGGACCCAAGTATCTACCATTTGTGGCACACTATGTTTGTTAACACAAACGATTTTATTCCGTAAAAAAAAAAACACAAATGGTTTTATAAAAGTAATCCAGAAGGCAAAGATGATGCATGTACCCAAAAAAAAAAAAAAAAGGCAAAGATGATGCAATTTAGATTTATTTGCGCTGCTGTGCTTTTAACTGCTGTGATACATTTCAACATTTAAAATTTAAATGTGGCCGTGTTGCATTATAACCATTGATTTAATTTTTGTTTTTTAACTATTTTATCAATCAACGGTAGAGATCTTCAAGGGTATAATAGTCATTAAGAAATAAAGAAAATGGTCTCTTGCCGATCACACCTTGCCTCTCTAGCCAATGATAGATCCCTTTGCAGCCAACAACAATTGAAAACCCAGAACCTCCGTTTTAATCCATGAACAAATCGAGACTTTCAAAGCAACAAATATTTTCAGTTTTCAGAACCTTAACCCAGAAACCCTCGTCTCACTTCATGGCCAGTGTTTCTTCCATTCAGGGGTCACGTACGAAGAACAAAAATAACCAGGTGGAAACTCGTAAGACAACACACAAACAAAGCGTAATATCCATCAAACAAAGCAATTACCAAAGAAATAGAGGAAAGATGCCTATCACATAAACATTACAATGAATTTCATAACCAATTGCATATGCTTGGATTGGCGGTGAATCACGGTGGCGACGTGCGGTGGAGCAAAAGCTTAGATTTGTAGCCTCACAAATTCCACGGTTAAAGTGCATTGGGCGCGAGAATATTGATTCCACCGCCAATCCAAACACATGCAAAATCAATTCTACTCGAAAACACCTAGATATGTTAAAATCAATTTGATGTTTCTAGAATCATTTTTGTCTCTCGTAAAAGTGAATCAAAAAATGCACAAAAGGGACCGTTTTGATCACTGTTATAATTATATTAATCACTTATTAACAACAGGGGGACTTGGTCTTCCACGAGAAAACGTGCGTAACGTCGACGAGAAAAGGGAGCGTTTCTTTCTTCTTTCTTGTTATTAAACGTAATTCTGCTAATTAAAGCAGGAAGTCAAGAACAAGGCACATAAGAAATATACTACTACCAGAAAATAATAATAATAATAATAATTGAAATAATAATGATGATGATATTATGGTCACTCACGAGACACAACAGAACAAACATTCCAATCTTTCTTTCTTTCTGACTTCTGCCAACTCTATTCTGAACACATTTACAACACCTTACACCTTCCATTCATTTCCCTCACTCAAACTGTCTCTTCCTTTCCTTTCCTCTCTTCCAATAAATCAGAGCCTTTCGACCAAAATCGCTATTTCATTCATAAACTCAAAATAATGCTCACTTTTCTCTTTACTTGCCTTTTCCCACAAAAATGGTTCCAACCAACCCAGTTACTCATGCATGCTCTCTTTTTCTTTTCTTGCACCTTTCTCCTCCTCAACTCATTATCCATTAATCCCGTCTGTGCCCTCAACATAGGAGTTGAAACCACCGGAATCACTGTCTCTGTGGTTCGCTTCTTGTTTTTTCTTAACACAATTTCAAACACTTCATCTATATATGTCCTAATTCTTCTCTTTCTCATTTGCTTGCTTAATTTTTTCTCCTTCACCTGCAGAGCAAAGAATGCAGCAGAGAATGTGAGTCAAGCTTCTGTGTAGGTACTATACTAGTTTAATTAATTAATTGCCCCCCTTTTTTAAACACTTGAAAACATATAGAGGTGATTAATCGGATTAAGGTTTAAACTTATGATCTAATCTAATTAATTTTGGAATGACAGTGCCTCCATTATTGAGATATGGCAAGTACTGTGGGCTCCTCTATAGTGGATGCCCTGGTGAGACACCTTGTGATGGCCTTGATGCTTGTTGCATGAATCATGACCTTTGTGTTCAAGTCAAAAACAGTGAGTAGTTCTGTTCTTCTATACATCATTAATTATTTCCCTGTTTGTTTCAAACATCTTATATTATTGTTTATTGGATTCCAGAGTTAATTGTATTGTTCCAATATATCAGATGGAAGGAATTGTCAAGTTCCTTTTAAGGCTAGATCTTCCATTTTTGGTTCATTTTTATCCTAATTGAAAAATTAAACACAAATTGTTTTTTGATTATTAATATTAGGAAAAAAAAAAACGTAAGTATCTGTTCAATATAGCTACTGTTGTGCTGTTCACCAATTATAACGTGTCACATGTATTAAATTTTTTCATTTAAATTTAAATTCAAAATAATCATATTTTTACTATTTGATAGTTATTTCATGTGTTGAATTGTGATCGGAGAATAGTAAAAAAAATGCACGTAAGGAACTACACCAATAATATGTGTGTGGTTTTGAAAGCTATATATGGTTATGAAATTAATTAGAAAAGGTGTTATGATGCATTGCAGATGACTACCTAAGCCAAGAGTGCAGCCAAACATTCATTGAATGTATGAATAAGTTTAAGAACTTAGGAGGTGCTACCTTCAATGGAAACACATGTGAAGTGGATGATGTTATTGAAGTCATCAGTATTGTTATGGAAGCCGCTCTGCTTGCTGGAAGGGTCTTACACAAGCCATAGAGTAACCGTGCCTACCTGCCTCTCAGAAAATGAGGGCCTGAGGTAGAGTTTCAGTGATTTTTTCTTTTCTTTTGGGAGGAGATCGATCGGTTTTTGGTTATTTCACCGTTCAAATTAATCAAACTTCAATGCTCTATCTATCTACTTATATATACTACAATCGTTTTGCTTCAAAATTTGTTCCATATTCCCATGATCCTCACCTTTTACATGTTGAATTTTTATTTTTATTTTTTATTTTTTTTACCGAACCCCCAAATTTATTGGCTCAAGTTCAAGAATGATAGAAGTTTGCAACAAGCACAGATAATGACATTTCGCAGCCAGAAAACTGAGAACAGAGAATGCCTTGAAACCTGGATTTTTTTCCTCCTAAAATGTATAAATAATGGAGTATGAAGGACAAGTTAATTTCTTTATAAAGGGAAAAAAATATAACAGATCAAGTTCTAACTATCAAGTTCGTTCTGTTTTTAATTAAGAAAAGCAAAAAAAATTGTCGCTAACTGTCATACCATGTTTCAAAGAGTAGATAAGGTAAAATTGTTTCATGAATATTATTGTGTATTTAACAAAGAACGTGACGAACTTGATTGTTGGAACTTAATATAAGTTTTGTAATCTCGATCTTTTGCATGCAGCTGTTTTTGTGGCAATGTAAATAAATAAGATGAATTTAAGATGAAACTGAATCATGTAAGCAGTTAAATAAATAAAATAAGTTTTGAGTAAGCAAGGGAGACCAGACCACCCAAGGAAGGCAACCTTGCGTTTTTGACACCTGAGCTAGTATATATGCCAAAAACAATGATGGTCATGAATAATTACGTTGCATACCAAAGGGGTTGGGTTGGGGTAATATTGGAGAAGGTTCAATGTTGTAGAAAAACAGTTGGCCTTCCCTTTAACTTCACACAAGAGATACCCACCAAATACCCCAATGTACCGTTATTTATGAATTATTGAATCTAACGCCATTCTTTACAATAAAAATACTTTATTAAACACTCATACTGGGAATAAATGAGTTTATAAATATTTAGCATATTAGAGCACCCCCAAGGCATGTTACTTTGAGCATGTTTGGTTGAGATTGTTTCCTCTGTAAAATTTGAAATAACAGCCTTGAGGCACAATTTTAGATAATTTTGGAAGCGATGTGTTCATAGATTTTACCCAACAGAAATTTTGAATGCCATTTTAGGGGGGTTGAAAATCTCAAACAAACATAGCCTAAATGGTACCTATCTTATCTAGGGGTGGCAAAACGGGCTTGGCCCATCGGACGCATCAAATGGGCCGGGCTGGGTTGGGGTTCATCAACCTACAAGCCCATTTAGCCCAACCCATCTAGCCCCGCCAATCCTGCGGGCCACGAGCGGGCCGGGCCGGGCCAACCCATCGGGCCATTATATATATATATATATATTTTTTACTTTTTTCCCTATTTTTAAACAATTTTTTCTTTCTTTTTTTACATTTCTGGGCGGGCTTGCTAGCCAACCCACTATTGTGGACTGTTTTGGGCGGACTCTTGAAGGCCAGCCAGATAGGTTGGCTTGTTTTGGCCAGTTTTAGTCTAAATTTTAGATTTTTATTTATTTTATATTTTATTTTTGTTATTTTTATTTGTTGACGGGCCAGCCCAAGCCCGCCCAACCCGTTATAGATCGGGCCGGGCTCAGCATCTCAACCTATAATCCCTTGACGGGCCGGGTTGGATTAGCCCATTTTTTACGCGGGCTCATGGCGGGCCGGGCCGGGTTGGGCCAGGCGGCCCATTTTGCCATCCCTAATCTTATCAGACCTTCTCTCTCTCTCTTGCAATTTGTGGGTCCATGTGAGGTTTAAGAAAATAAATAAATAAAACATAAATAAGTGACCTAGGTTATTGATCGGTGGGGCTTATTTAGTGAATTTTGTAGAGGTACTTGGTTGGAAGAATTAAGTGCTTATTATGTATGTAAGTTGAAAAAAATAAAAATAAGTGATATATACAAATAAGATCCACTTAAGAACTCACTCAGAAAAGTTGGGTTGGAGATAACATCTACAATAGGGGAGCTTAAGCGGTACTACTAAGAAGTGGGTACTATTACTATTAGGTGCCCCATTGGAGCACATTTGTTAATAGACATTGTTACCTTTAGAGATACCTTTTCTCTCATGTCATTTGTGGACCATGGTGTAATAAATTAACATTTTGCTCATGAAATATAAGGATGTAAAGTTATTAATGCGGGCTGTTTAATAAATTTTTAGGAGATGTTTGGTTGGAGGGGTATGGTGGTTTAAGTCGAAAAAGATAAAAAATGAGTGACGTGTACACGTGAGAACCACTTAAGAACCCAATGTGACGAGCTGGAATGCTCTAACAACATTAAAAAAAATTGAATAAAAAAAGAGCAATGATATTTGAACACAAACATGTATAGATACCTTGTACATCTATCTCTATCTCTCATTTCTCCCATTTACACGCATTCCAAAATGTACACACAAAAATAAAGGGTACCGTGTTTTTATATGTTGTCGGACACTAAATGTGTGTCTAAAAATCATTTCCGATAAAAAAAAAATAATTAAAGTTGAATTCTTCAAAACTGCAGAATGAATTTGGTAATTTTATTTTTCTTATTCTTGCACCATGTTAATGATTGGCAGAGTCAAACAGGTGCTTCTTTCTTTCTTTGTTCCTCCGTTATCTCTCAGAAGAGTCCACCAAACATCAAACGTTTATTGTATATTGACTCTGACAGCGACCTTCCTCCAACAAACAACCCAACCCAACCTATCCCATCCCATCATCGCCAATCCTTGGATCTCACTCAACCTTCTCTCATTTCCACCCATCCAAGTTCTTCCTCGGAAGAACAAGAAGCAGCAGCAGCAACAACATTACACAGACCAAAAAAAACCAAAAATAGACACCAAAAAAGACTCTCGTCAGTGTTGCCAAAACTTAACCCTTCCCCTTAACAACAACATGAGTTCCAATCCTTTGTCTGCATTAACTTCAACAAAACCCACAGCAATACCAACTCAAGATCATCAAGAAGAACAAGACTCACCCTCCTCAATAGCTCTTCTCTCTTTCAACACTGACACGTGTCCTTCTCCCCCTCCTTCTTCTTCTTCTTCTTCCCACAACAAACCCCTCTTCATCTCTCTCATCCTCATCACCATCATTTCACTCTCAGCATCATTTGCCTTTGCCTTTCTCTTCTTCAATTCTTCTTCTTCTTCTTCTTCTTCTTCTTCTTCATCATCACCTCCTTCTATCACCACCCTCGCTCGTCCTCTCACAAAACTCAAACGCCCTGTTGTACTCTTAATTTCCTCTGATGGCTTTCGATTTGGGTACCAATTCAAAACCTCCACACCGAGCATCACTCGTTTGATAAAAAACGGCACAGAAGCTGAAACCGGTTTGATTCCGGTTTTCCCATCTCTAACTTTCCCTAACCATTACTCTATTGTTACTGGTCTCTACCCTGCTTATCATGGCATAATCAATAACCATTTTTTAGATCCACTTTCTGGGGAAGCATTTTATATGGGAAGCCATGACCCTAAGTGGTGGCTTGGTGAACCCTTATGGGAGACTGTGGTTAAAAATGGTTTGAAAGCTGCTACATATTTTTGGCCTGGTTCTGAGGTAAATAAAGGTCCTTGGAATTGTGTTGTGAAGTATTGTAAACATTTTAATGGTTCTGTTCCTTTTGAGGATAGGGTTGATGCTGTTTTGAAGTATTTTGATTTGACTAGTGATGAGATTCCTGATTTCATGACACTTTATTTTGAGGATCCTGATCATCAGGGCCATAAGGTTGGTGCTGATGATCCTGAGATTACTCAAGCTGTTGCTAGGGTTGATAGAATGATAGGGAGGTTGATTACTGGTTTGGAAAAAAGAGGGGTTTTTGAGGATGTTAGTATTATTATGGTGGGTGATCATGGAATGGTTGGTACTTGTGATAAAAAATTGATTTTTCTTGATGATTTAGCTTCTTGGATTGAAATTCCGGAGAATTGGGTCATTACATATACTCCGGTGCTTGCGATTCGTCCGTCTTCTGGTTTTGCACCAGCAGATGTTGTTGCTAAGATGAATGAAGGATTGAGTTCAGGGAAAGTTGCAAATGGGAAGTTTTTGAGGATGTATTTGAAGGAAGATTTGCCTAGTAGGCTTCATTATGCGTCGAGTGATCGGATTCCGCCGATAATTGGTTTGATTGAAGAAGGTTTTAAGGTTGAGAAGAAGAAAACAAAGCACCAAGAATGTGGCGGCTCGCATGGTTATGACAATGCATTCTTCTCCATGAGGAGTATTTTCATTGGACACGGTCCACAATTCGCAAGAGGGAGGAAGATACCTTCATTTGAGAATGTTCATATTTATAATTTGGTTACTTCTATTCTTAGGATTAAGGGTGCGCCTAATAATGGATCTACCTCATTTGCAGAGTCAGTTCTTCTATCTGATGCATGAAACTATGCGATTTTTCGTTGGTTGAAGGTAAAATATTTGATTGCTGAGCTGCATTAATGTGCTCTCTATGGAAGAGATGCTCAGACCAGAAATATATGAACATGCAGAAAGAATAGATGTAGATGCAAGTTAATAATAAAGGTACTTCAATCTATTTGGTTCCGATTTTATTTGTTATGAGCTTTACAATGTAGATAGCAAAAGGCAAGCTTAGCTTCAAAGATATTTTATTTTCGGTCTGTAAATAATATATGATCACAGGATTTTGATGTTCTTGATATAGAGTGACATCCCATCCACATTTGGATCTCTAACTTCTTCTCATGTTCCACTTTATATCTTTGATGTTTCCTCTTAGTAGGCTCAGATTAAATTTAGAATGATCCGGCTCAGTTACACATCACTGCCGTTGTCTTCATTTTGGAATTCAATAACTCTGATAGCTAATATAGAATGTGTAAGTTTCTCCACTGATATAAAACTTCAATTCAGTTATATCTACATTGGCCTGCGAATCAATTTTTCTTATATTCATAATTTCATTATAAGTACTTTAGAATCATGTGTTTGTTTCCACTATGCACAGCCATGCTGTTTTTCAACTCCACGTGAATTTTTTGTGCTAGTTTCTGCATCAGCAGGACCACCTAGTATAAATTAGAGAACCATTTAAGACTTAAACTCCTGTGGCGTCTATGGAAAATTTTCACCATTAGTTGTAAACCTTGATTTCAGTTCTTAATCTTGGAAGGAAATCTCAAGAGATTAAGTCAGATGGGATTGGAGTGCTATATTATTTAACATAGTTCAAATAAAAATTAATTTAAATGAAAGGAGAATAGAAGAATCAACAACATTCAAAAGATAAAAATACAAGGAAGCAAAAGAAAATTGGAAATGTTGGAATACATAATACTTTAATGGACGTAGTAGGTATTTAGAGATGCTGCAAGAAACGAAATTCTAAGCAATGTTACATTGTCACAATCGGTATTCATAGATACATTAATATAAAACTGTTGATTTCTCAAGATATTACACATGCTTATAATTTACAATAGGGTTCAAAATAGAATCTGATGCACCAAATCTTGCTAAGTATCTTCTCTTCGAGCTTGATCCTCTTCGACTAAACCTTGAACAAAACAAACCCCTTGGCATTGACCTCTTCCTGATAATCTTGGCAACATCCTCAACTGTATCATCCATGTCTCTTTTGATTCTTCATAAACTTCCCTTAGGCTTCAGGTCAGTTTTTTGTTGTCTTTCACAAGCATCCTCTATTGATCTTTGATTCATTTTTATTAAGCTCTGTGGTATTTGTCTTTGTAATTTCATTCGGAAACACATCATGTAGAATCCAACAGATAGTTAAATAAGGAGATGGAGAAGTCACTACCAACATCAGTGTATATGATTTTTGAGCTCACTCATATATTCTCATTAATTTATCCTTCTCATTATGCATATAGAGAGCATAAAGCATGGCTGCTTATAAAAATTGAATATAACCTCACCTCTGGTCGGAAGTGATGAATTGAGTGATCGGAGTATATGTCGGTGCGGCAGAGTGACGATAACGACGGTGGGGTGTACCTGCAACTACAAGAATTCTGATGCTTAAGTCGGCGAGTGAGCAAAGGAAGAGTTGAGCAAGGAAGTGAAAGCGTACATGGGCCGCTTAGTTAAGCAACCTTATATAGGAGGTTGGTTAGCGAGGCTTGGCAGGAAAGTCTGTTAGTTTGTTATTGACCTAGCGTAGATCTCGGCATGATTTGCAGAGATCGGTTGATCATATGAATGGCTATGATTGCGATCTTTGTGAAGTCGTGGTCCTTGTCATGTTGCAATCTGTGCGCTCTCTTGGAGATGTAGCTTGCGGGGTAGGCTTTCCGAACTGGGCCTCTGTGATGGGCCTATGAGCTTAGGCCAAGTCCGGAACAATATGGATCTGGACATTGACTCATTTCCTACTTAAAAAAATCAATAAAACCTTAACTTCAGTCATTATCAGCACAGTTGAGGAGACATGGTAGAAAACAGCACACTTATGTCAGAGGTGTTTGTCTTCGTGCATATTGTAATTGATTGTGTTTTGGTAGTATACTAGTATGTAGGAGTAGATAGATAATGCTACTTGTATGCTTTTATGTGCTTTTGACATTTTTTCTATCTGTTTATAATTTTGATTTTGATTTCTCACACTTCTTTGTTTTTTTTAACACCAATTTTTATGCTTCTTTTTTTCCATTCTCTTCTCTGAATATTTTTTTCAACCCCATATAATGTGATGTGAGACAAACATTCTCGTCTTTTTACTAGTTAAAGTTGCTATTCTCTATTACTAACATTTTAAATGTGATAATGATTTTTTTAGAGGATCGGGTATTAATCAAATCTTGAGAAAAGACCATCCATCAGATGCACTAATTTACACGCAATGATCTAATTTCATCATATGAATCACGTTCTTATAGAAGATCATGCATTACTAGTACTTTAGAATATCAAATTTGGTATTGCCTAGTTAATGTTATATTGTCATGTCCTTTCAATTTGTCGAGAACATTGATTGATCCCACAATCTGCACCACAAAACCGAGAGGTCAAAAATGCATGCATGTAGAGATACCAAAGGTAGGTGAGCTGATCCAAGATGACAGCATGTAATATTGGATTTAGTAGTAACTCCTGATTCACTACAAATGAAACAAAAAATAAAGCATCTCAATTACTAATAAAAAATTAAATTTTTTTTTACTGAATAAAAAATTTAATTTATTAAATGTGTATATAGTATCTGTATTTTTTTAAATGATTGAAATATTTTTTTTAGTATGAGAGCTTCACTTTAGATGAATCAAATACATGTAATATCATATTGCCAGTGTGATTTCACTAAGCCTCTGATTGGTTCCGAGAAGAAATTGAGAAGAGAGAAATAGGTGAGAAAGAGTGTGAGAAGAGCGAAAAATGTGAGAAATAAGGTAGATTTAGGGTATTGATTGGTTTAAGAGAAAGAAAAGAGAAATAGGGAAGAGAGAGATGTTGATTATTTTTAAAAAGACACTAATACCATTGACTAAAAATTTAAATAATTTAAGATAATTAATTTACTTATTAATTTAATTAATTAATTAAAATAAAATATTCCTAGAAAATTTAATTAATTAATTAATTAATTAATTACAATAAAATATTCCTAGAAGATTTATTATTATTATTAGTATTATTATTATTATTATTTAATTAATTGATATAAATAAATTATTAATTTAATTAGTTGAAGGCCACACTTGCAAGAGCACGTTACCTGTATTGGTTAGTGGGAGGGCAATAGTGGAAGAGCCAAAAAATTGAGCAATTCTTCTCCGTTTCTCGCCAAGTTTGCGAAGAATTAAAAAAGTGGTAGGGCCCACTAGTTTTTACTCTTTCTTCGCTCTTTCTACGCTAACTAATCGATGAAAATTAAGTCTCTCTTTCCAAGTTCTCTCGTAGCCCACTCTCTCGTTGCAAGTTCACCCAAACCAATCACGGTGTAAGAGTAACTTGCAATCACATATATAAGGAAGCTAATCAAGTAGCCGAGGGCCATGGTGAGGGAGAGAAGGGTGAAGAGATGGGCTTGGATATTGCAGCCAAGGAAGGGGGTGATGGTGGGAGGGGGGAAAGAGGTGGTCGAGGGAAGAGGGGATGGTGCGGGGGTAGCCGTGGGAGGAATGGGAGGGGAAATAGGGAGCGATAGTGGTGGTGGGGGAGAAGAAGGCTGAAGAGAGGGATGGTGAGGGTCAAGAGAAGAGTTGAATAATTTTTGTTTTGGTCCCTATTGACTTCATTTTAGTCTCTGCTGATTGAGATGGCATGTGTCTAGATACGTTGGAGTCTGCGTGGTACTTAACATGTCATATCAGCACTTCCAATGACGTTAAGTAACAGAGCTGATGACATAGACTAACTTGACAGACAAAAGTCAGTTTTAGAGATTTTTTCTTCTTAATTTAGTTACATCTGGGTATTAATTTGACAACACATATACCTCTTTCTCAGACTAAAATGACAATGTAGGTTTTTTTTTTGGAATAAAGAAGGGGCTATCGACCACTACACTAAAATTCCATAAGAAAAACAAACACCAATAAAATTCTATCACAACAAGGGGTATAAGGAAATATATAGAAAAATGGTACAAGGGATACCCAACCCATATACAACAAGGTAAAAAAGAAGAAAAACCTGGACAACAATAGAAATATACAAGCACCCAATCCGCCTACCAATAATAACTACTCCCTAAGGATACAATTCATAGGCTCAACAAACCATTCGTAAAACAGGCAGGGACCAACTTTCGACTTAGCCAAAAACCACATTCAGGACATGACCTTAATATGTTCTACTACCTCTACGTCGGCCTCATTCCTGGAGAAGATACACCAATTTCTTAGTTCTCAAACTGCCTAAAGCACCGAGTGTCATATCAACACCAAGTCCTTATGCCCAGTGGTGGCCTGAGCATGGTCGGAATGGGCATTTGTCAGGGCCCCATTTTTTGAGGGGCACCAATTTTTTTTTTCTTAGTACTCCCTTCGATCCATATTATAAGAGACAAAACTCCAATTCACAAAGACCAAGAAAATGCTTTGAAATTAGCTAATTCTAGTTAATACTCCTAAAAATTTAACTTTTTTTTTCAACCCTTTCGTAAATGGTGACTGATAATTAATAAGAGTTAATTCACACAAATTTCACTAACTTAAATAAAAGCATAATTAGAAATTAGCATTTAATATATGTAAAAATTTATGCTTATTTCTTATATTTTGGACAAAAAAATTGGACTCATTGTCTCTTATAATATGGACAAGAGGAAGTAATCGATAACCATATATACAAATTTTTAGATAATTTGGACATTTGTAATTATGTAATTTAATAGCACACATTTACTTATATTTTAAATATCATTTTATACGTTAAAACAAAGTGATCCGATGAAGTATCAAATAATTTTAGAATTTTATGACTTTTTATAGGTTTGATCTATTGACTAAGAACTTTCAATTCGACGGTTGGATCGATAAAATTTGCGTTTTATACAAAGTTATTCGATGTGTCATTATACTAAATTTGACACCTGGTTTCAACACATTCTGACCCATATACTAGTTGTGTTCTTCCGGATTCGAATGATTTTGTTTTCTTTTCTCTAAAATAATCTTAATCCCAGAATCTAGTCTCTAAAACTTGTTTTATATAATTGAGTGCGTGTAATTGAGAATTTCTTCTCCTTTATCGCGGCTATAGCAAGAATTCAAATGCCTTGATGGCGATTCAATGATTTCCTAAAGCCAATAATTTCCTGATACAAACAATTGCGTCCCAATTGTTATTTGTAACTCTTCCTTTGCGGTCCACACATGTAAAAGAAGAAACTGGTAGTTTACATGGTTAAGGAAGCTGAAGCTTTTGCCAATTCAAGTGCAAGCTCGACATCAGACTCTGCTAAAAGCAACTAGCTAAAGCGATTTCAACCAATAATTCAGCTCATTCCAGCTGCCCCACCATTCAATTTACACACACAGCCAGCTTGTCCTGTTTGATAAGCCAAGTCCAACAATGTTCTTTACAAAGTGAATTGCTTGGATGAGTAGGATAAAGGAAAATGTAGCTGTGATGATAACAACCTTTCGGTTTAAGCAAAACTAATTGAGAGAATTCGTGTAGTGTGGTGAAGAAAAACGAAAACCAGTGAAGTTAAGTTTTTTGTGAGAAAATATTTTTTACGAGAAAATTGATGAATGAGTTTTTGTCACGTATTCTTAGTGCAATTAAGTTAGATAAGTTTTATAAATACTCCCAACGTCCCTAAATATAAGTCTCCTTTCAAAAAAAATTGTCCCTTTTTATAAGTCCGTTTTCCAAATTACTAGATATATTAATTGTTTTTTTACAAGAATACATCTAATTAATTTATATTATTTTTTTAGTCAATAGCAAATACTAAATAGGGTGTTTATTTCTCTCTCTTAAGTCAATAATTGAAGGGTAGTTTTGAAAAAAAACTACACAATATAGACAAATTAAATGAGTTAACTAATTTTTTTAATTTGTGTATTTTGGCAACTGGGACATATTATTTAGGGATAGAGAGGGTAGATAATAGATACTACTCCATTACAATATATAAGCAAATTTGACCACTTTCACACTTATTAAGAAAAGTGGTTATTCACAATAAATATTGTTAATCTCATTTAAAATTTTCACTAGATTGCCTAAATTATCCCGCATTAATTTTATAGAAACTTAGGATCATTGGAAATAAAATTTAAAATAAATGAGGGGCATTCTAAGGATATCATCATTAAATGATGTGGAAAGATATTGATTTTGCTTATATTTTGTAACATGTTATTGTTTACTGGGTTTTTTGGTCTGATGCTGAAATCGCCCGATAAGCCCAAAACGAAACAAATGATTATTTTCAAACGATGTGAGTCCTACAAGTTAACAAGGTAATCTCGTCAAACGATGGGTTTTACACTTGGAAACAGTATTCCGACAAGAAATCAAGCTTAGCCGCGCGAGGTCAAGGATTTTGCCAGAATCACTGTAAGGCTCAACTTTGTGGTTATGTCAGGGGCCCTCGTCGGGTTTACGATTATGAGAATTGAGAGGAAAAGCAATTTTAATGGGAGTTTAAGAAATGGTGATGAGATGAAACATGATAGTGAAAACGATGAACACAGAATGTAATTATTTTTGGATTTGTTGTTGTGAAAGACTGAAAGTAAAGTTGAAAGCGAATAAAATTAGGCAGAAGATAAATTGCATGAAAAGTAAAGAAAGTTTGAAAGAAAAAATACATAAAGTTAAAGATGCAGGAATGTAAAGGTTGCGAAAATTTAAATACAGGAAAGTAAATGTGCATGAAAGTAAAAGTGCAGAGAAGTAAAATGCGGGAATGTAAATGACTGAAAACTTATATTGTATTGAATGAAAAGGGTGGAAGGAGTACTTGATCTCAATCTGCGAGTCTGCTGTGTGTTGAGACGTTGAGAAATTAGTCAAGTATCCAACCCCTATTACATCGTTCGACCTCCTATTTATAGAAGAGATGTAAAATAATTGACGTCCTATCTGCTAGACACGTGTACAGTAAAGATGTCTAGCAGTTACATTGCATTTACTATATTCGACGGAAACTTGCATGAGCATACTTGAACTGTCTCCCCTGGAACAAAGCCCTTCTGCCAAGACCATAGGTAAGCACCTTGCTAATTTTGAAACTCATTTCCTCGATGTATAAATTCCATATGCTTGAATCGTCGCTTCTCCTAATGTCCAAACCTTATTTTGCAGTTGATCCTGTAGAGAACCCTCTTCCTTGTCGGCAATAGCTAACTAACGTTGTCGAAGAGGTTAACAACGACGAGGACGTTGAGGTTCCTCTTCAAAAGTCATCCTCCCCTACTAAACGTAGATCCAAATCAACTGTCTCCATGGCGAAAAAGGTTTTGACAAAGAAACCTCCACCATCGAAATCTCAAATGGCTCCGGTCGAATCCTCCAAAGTTCAAGGCAATAGAAAATCTGCGGCCACTTCTGCATCCACTCCCAAAAAGTCTAAGCATTTGGAAGCCGTTGACGTCTCCAGTTCTGCATCTTTGTCTAAGGTAATGAATCAAACTTGACGATTGCATATTTATTTGACTCTAACGATTGCATATTTATTTGACTCTTATGTTTAGACTCTCATTTCCAGGAAACCACGCTTGATGCCTCAGAGTCCCTGAGTGCTTCCTCTCCGAGCCCCCAAAAAGGTTCAAAGGTAAAATTTGATCGCCTCGACTAACTATTCTGTAAAGGCAAAAACAAATCACCTCTTATCCTTTTGCCAGGTGCAAGGAAAATCTTCTCAAGAGGCTGCTTCTAAGCTGATGCCTTTGGTGGAGATATCTCTTACTGCTGGTCCGACAGTTAATCCACCAGATGACGCGATGGTCGAATCTGAGCACGTTCAGACTCCTGAGATAACATCTCAATTTCGCGTTCAATCCATTGAATTACTTGTCATTGATCATGGCATACTACCTTTAGGATGCTCCAGGCAAGGATATCGACGAGCAAGTCATTGGTGTCGACCCACTGCCTCCATCTTCAAATCAAACACTTCCTGCTGGTTCAATTTCGTTAATGGCACCCCCTTTTTCCATCTTGGGCAAACAAAATCCTGTTAACCCTCAGGATTCTCAGAAGGTAATTATTTTGGTAGCTGCTCATGAAGATACAATCATGGATCAAATTTTTGATGACCTGATTCCTGCAAATGCTCAGCCTGCTCCTGAGACTAACCCTGTGTCGAAAAATATCCAACAATTGGGTGACGTCGATTCAGAAGATGAGCTTATTAGCCTTTTTTCAGGATCAAGTCATATGAGCTCTTCCTTTTCCGAATGTTCATCGACAGCCACTGGTTTACTGGGTTTTTTAGTCTGATGCGGAAATCGTCCGACTAGCCCAAAACGAAACAAATGATTATTTTCAAACAATGTGAGTCCTACAAGTTAACACGGTAATCTCGTCAAACGATGGGTTTTACACTTGGAAACAGTATTCTGATAAGAAATCAAGCTTAGCAGCTCGAGGTCATGGATTTTGCCAGAATTACCATAAGGCTCAACTTGGTGGTTAAGCCAGGGGCCCTCATCGGGTTGACGGTTATGAGAATTGAGAGGGAAAGCAGTTTTAATGAGAGTTTAAGAAATGGTGATGAGATGAAACACAATAGTGAAAACGATGAACACAGAATGTAATTATTTTTGGATTTTTGTTGTTGTGAAAGACTAAAAGTAAAGTTGAAAGCGAATAAAATTGGGCAGAAGACAAATTGCATGAAAAGTAAAGAAAGTTTGAAAGAAAAAATGCATAAAGTTAAAGATGCAGGAATGTAAAGGTTGCGAAAATTTAAAACAGGAAAGTAAATGTGCATGAAAGTAGAAGTGCAGGGAAGTAAAATGCGGGAATGTAAATGACTGAAAACTTAAATTGCATTGAATGAAAAGGGTGGAAGGAGTACTTGATCTCAATCTGCGAGTCTGTTGTGTGTTGAGACGTTGAGAAATCAATCAAGTATCCAACTCCTATTACATCGTTCGATGTAAAATAACTGACGTCCTATCTGCTAGACACGTGTACAGTAAAGATGTCTAACAGTTGCATTGTATTTACTATTTTCGATGTATCCTAGTCTATGTAACTAACTACGCTAACGAGCATTGGGCCAGTCTTGACGACAAGTCTTCGCTGGCTTCGACGGTGCTTCTTTCACCAAGGCAGGTCAGTTTGACCCTTTTTGGCGCTTCATGAAAATTTTGTTAAGTCTTCAAAGCTTGATAGATTCTTCGATTGTTCCTTGCGTGCTTAGGCAAGGCCGAACTATTTTCGACACTCCATGTGCATTGTCGAAACTTTCCCATGTCTTATTGACTTAGCTTGTTTTTTGTTCTCTTTTCTGGAATTGTGCTTTTGGCGCGTCGATTCACTGTCACATTCGTCGAGAATCCAAATTGTAAATTTGGCACGCAACAGTTATATGAGTTGAGTTTTGCTTATATATTGTAACAGAGGGAGTAGATTCGTTAAGATGGGCTCTTTATTTTTTAACCTTGTTTTGTGGCTCGGGGTGGGGGCCAGTCCATGAAATTGCCCCTATCATGAGAAATATAGCGGCACTCAACTTTTCCACTTTGCTTTTCACCTGAATTGTGTTATCGTAGTTGTCCCATAAAAGAAACACTTTATAATAGCATGCACGTAAACTATTAATGGTTATTAAGAAGGGGTAAAAAAAAGATGTGTTCGATGTGAATGAACTATGGGAACTTCTAGGAAATAATTCACGCTATGATGGCGTGTTTTGACACTTCGTTTGTAAGCAGTTTTAAAAACCGAATCAGACATTAAACCGGTTAGACTTCTGGATCATGGTTCAACTGCTTTAAATCATTCGAATTGGAATGAAACTGGGGCTGAACCGTCAAAATAACCGGACCGTAGACAAGGTGAGTTCGAGGTTCAACCGATTGAACAGTCTGATTCGGTTCGGTTTTTAAAACACTTCTTCTAAGCCACCAAGCTGAAAGGCAAAAAGTACAAGGGCCCCTTGCTTGGACACTAATATCAAAATAGAAAGGGCTTCAAGAGACCATTTGCACAAGTTTTTCAACTTGCACTTAGAGAAAACGAAAAAATTAAAATAACCTTACAATAATCATGCAAAATTAAAATCAATTTCTATATTTTAATTTTTTACATAAGTTGTCTCATTTATTTTTTATATAAACACCTACAAATTTATGAGTGTCTTTTTTAATGAGTTAGAAATATAGTTGAAAAACTCAGTTAAAAATTAATTCAAATTGAGTTTTAAACAAATTGGTACACTAGCCTTTTTACCTATACATACGAAGCAGTATTATGCATACCAAAAATAAAGGGCTTACGTCGCTCTGTGGAGTGTGACTGTTCTCTCTAAAATTTTACTGAGCCGTATCATATCAATTCCTCCACAAACCGTAGAGAATTTTTTAGTTTGTATCTACTGCAAAGTAATAATTTACCTTTTTAATGTACTCCCTCTGTTTCTATATATTGGACGTTTAAGGTTAAATTGTAAAAACCAAGAAACAAATTTTCTATCAAATTTTTTCTTCATATACCCTTATCACTCACTATCCCATTTCATCCATTAGTTCTCTTTTCATATTTAAGTTTTTCGAAAATTGGTCAGAGTATTACTTCAACCACCTATTAATTCTCTCTCTTAATTGATGACAAAAAAATGTGAGTACTCCAATCAATCAATAGTGATTAACTTTATGAAAAATGTATTAAAATAATTAATAGGGATAGGGGTATAATTGACAAAATATAACCTTAAACTATCAAAATGACAGATAAATTGAAACAAAAATTCTCTAAAAAATCGACAACTAAAAAAAACGGAGAGAGTACTATTTTATTTATAATAAAATAAGAGCCTTTTACCTTCCACCCAAAGGGAGTTTCGGAGCTTAAAAAAAGCTAAAACATAGAGACTATAATCATCCATGTGATATAAGATTAAGAGAGACAAGATACGATAAATTATTATATCATATCTAATTAAGTTTAGTGATCCAGTGGGATAAGATAATCAATTTTATCATCCCATCGTATCCTATCATTTAGTTAAAATTCTATCATCACTAGTGAGTGTTGGATTAGAAACCAACACGATAAGATTAAAATTATTTCCTAGTTCATCCTTATAAAAAGATTATTTAAATTAAATATAAAAATATTGAAAATTGAAAGTAAATATTAAAATTATAAAAGATAAAAATGAATTTAATTTATTTAAAATATTAATAACCAATTTTAAAAAAGTATATACTCCCTCCGTCCCATAATATATGTCACAATTGACCAAATCACATAGTTTAAGAAAAAGCAATGTTAGGATGGGCGAGGCTAATCAGAAGATTCACACTCAGGCCATTTAAGTCGGTTCCTCGCCTTGCCTCGAGACCATGTCATCGACGTGGCCAATCCAACGGTTTCTGGGCATTAGTCCGACTCATCCGCAGGTCGACGATCTGCGGTACCGGGTTCCACGGGAGCAGGTCGTTCATCAGCTATTCGCCGTTTCATCGGTAGAATCAGTCATTCATCGGGAGCGGTCATTTAAATCAATCAGTCATTCATCGGGAGCGAGTCTTCAATTACCTCTTCATGCATGACTTGGCGTTGGGTGTTTGCGAAGTACACCACCACCGCAGCTTATCATCGGCGTGGCTGGTATCGTTTATCTCAGGTCATCCTCTAAAGTTCGAGAACATTGGCGCGTCGTGGGAATCATTCACGATTTCATTTTCTTTTGCTCGACATCTTTGCTCGACGCGTCGAGCGATATTGGATCGAAGCTTGCAGTGCGACTCCGCATTCCACTCGTACTAACTAGCG
This sequence comes from Calophaca sinica, assembly GCA_037113605.1. Classification (NCBI taxonomy): domain Eukaryota; kingdom Viridiplantae; phylum Streptophyta; class Magnoliopsida; order Fabales; family Fabaceae; genus Calophaca; species Calophaca sinica. The sequence goes on from CM073734.1 coordinate 125,168,730, forward strand.
AATCTTGAACCACCGAAGATCCAGCAGATAGCTCGTGGAACCACCTCACCACGAACTGTTAATTTGTAAACGTGGAACATGAGACGAGGAAGTAACCTTCCACCTCCCCATCGAGAATGACGCCGTTCGATCCATAATTCGGTGAATCATTCGAACCATCTTTGAAGCGACAATGCACGCCGTAATCAGCGCCTCGATCGAATGGAGAATCGGCGAAGGAAATCCTCGTTCGCATTGCCACCGCTACGGTCGCGAGAAGATCATGTTTCTCGTTCTACTTTCGGAGTCACGAAAATCTCAGGATATGTTCGCCACCACCAGTGGCACGACTCGCATCACTCGTGGATGAGCACACCAAAATAACCGGATTCGATGGATCGTACTCCGCAGTGCCATTGCCGCTCCCTCGACGTGCGGCGTCCCGTCGGCGAAGATACCACCGCGATAGTAAAGACACTCCTCCTGAAGAGCGCCTCGGCATCTGGCCAGTCAAATCTTACGGGCACACCTCTCACCGCCGCGTAGTGCTCGTCTGTTTCATCAACTCCTTCTCGAGCGATGACCACGGTTGACTTCGTACAAGGCTTTTGGTCCTTTACGTCCCAAAGTCATGAAATTCGATTAGAAGCATCTTGAAAACCACCGCTTTGGACTCATACGTGGCTGACACCAAGCCGACGAACATGTTAGTTGCTTGAATCTCGTCTACGGCTATCGAGGCGCCCAAGGGCGGTGAAGTCGTAATCTTCCCTCACTACGCTCACGAAGAAAGCGGCGTGTCTTGGTTCCGCACTCTTAGGAAAAATTCCATTGGTTCTGGTGAGCTCGTTGGCGGTTCTCAGCACATTTCACGCTGCGTCTAAAGTCCAACCTAAGTCGGCGGACTCGCGGCAATTCGATCAGGAGAAAGATGAGTCTATCGGGAGACTCGTTGGGCGTTTCAACAAAGGCCATTACGGTAAAGAAATGCTCACGGCGAGATGAAGAATTTGCTTGTTAGAGCAAGGCCTGATCGAAGAAGTTTATTTAAGGCGTCGACATTGGTGTCGACCGACCGAGACCACTGAGCGAGTTCGAAAGCGAGCGCTGAAACATATGAATTATGAAGAAAAGTTGATGACATCGAGAACTAAAGGTAAGACCAGGAAGGCTGGTGGACAACGCGAAGACAAGTCGGCGTGTAGGAGAAGAGCAGTGGTCAAAGTGGTATGACGAATATACCCGTTTGAACACTACACCCAGCATCTTGAATGATGCTGAACACCGAATCAGCGATCTGGTCGATTTCCCAGGGGGAAAAGAGATGCCGAGCAGATAAATCGAACATCTGCCACTTCCCGCAAGTGTGTTGGGCCGCAGGCCCGATGAATGCTTTCACCTGAAGCGACGTGTAGAACAAGTGACCCAATCAAGAAAGGAAGTTGACTAGATACGTGAAAGGAAAACCAAGATCAGGGGATAGAAGGTCTAGATCTAGATCACCTCGACCTCAAAAGAAAGAATCAACTTCGTGACCTTGCGAAGAGCTTCGTGCATCGAAGAAGAAATCTGCGTCCTCACTCGTCGCCATGGTCATTTCCGGAGGATTCTCGATAAGGAGGGCGAGCATCGGTCGGCGAAAGCGGAAGTTGGAAGAAGCAATGACCGTTTCTCACTGTTTTCTCTTCATCAAGCGCATGGCATGAAGACCACCCCTAGCCTTTTCGGATGAAGACTTGGTGAATGAAAGGCGAACTATGATTCCCTGTTGGTGAAAGCCTATATGGCTAACTTTGGCGTCAGAAGAATCTTGATAGACCGGGAGCTGGCGGATATCATGTTCCACGAGTTATTCCAAAACCTTGAAACTTGGAAAAAGATCTGCGTACCATACGAGTCCGATCGTTTGGGTTCAACGGTTCGAAGACAAAGCCAGATTGGGCTATGTGGAGTTGATGGTGACTTTTTGGAGAACAACCAATCTCCAGCTGTGAAGGTCCAGTTTATTGTATTACCATGCAAGTCAGTTTACAAGCGCATCGTCGGGCCTGACCCGGGGTGAACTTCGAGTCAACCTCGGCAGTCCACTTGAAAATGCGCTTCCATGATACTTGAGCACAAAGTCGTCACCATCGCGGCGGATCAAGAAGCTGCCAGGAGATGCTATCTTTTATCTTTAAAGCCGACGAGCCAAGAGAAGAAAAGCAACTCTGTCGACGAAACCAACCCTGCAAAGATTTGTTGCGAAGGTCAATCTCACCGTTTTGACGCCTTGAGATTGAGATCGAAGATGAAATACAGGAGGAAGCGACCCACCGCGAGCTCAACAAAAATTAAAGCGGTGCAGATGGACAGTTCATCCGAGTTCAGCTAGGAGAAGACCCTGGGAAGACAGTGAAGCTTGGTGCTGACCTCCCTGAACAGGTCAGATTGCAGCTAACAGAATGCCTGAAGTCCAATGCAGACCTCTTTGCTTGGACTGCTGCTGACATGTCAGGTATATCTCCTGATATCGCTTACCACCAGCTCGCTTCGACCCGAGCTCATTGGTGGCTCGAGCCGTAAGTAGCAAGCTCTGAAAAAGTTGAAGCCGTGACCAAAGTGTTGAAAACCTGATAAAGTGAATTCATTAGGGAGGTCAAATATACTACTTGCCAGCTATCAAATGTTGTATTAGTTAAAAATCTAATGGAAAATGGCGATGTGTGTTAATTACACTTGATCTTAACAAGGCATGTCCCAAAGCGCTACCACTCCCTAATATCGATAAACTCGTCGATAATTCCTCCAGGTTTTTCGGTTGTTGTCTTTCATGGATGCATACTCAGGTTACAACCAGATTCCGATGCACGTCTTGATCAAGAAAAAACCGCGTTCATGGCGATAAAAGCAATTACTTGCTATAACGTGATGCCTTTTGGCCTCAGCAGGCGGAGGCGACATATCGATGATGAATAAAGTCTTTGCCAAATCGGTAGAATCTTTGGAGGTATATATGGATGATATGATAGTAAAAGCAGGCAGAAATAAACCCGCAGTCGATCTTAGAAAGTCTTCTTTGAAATCTGAAGACATAATATGAGGCTCGATCGAAAAGTGCACTTCGAGATCTGGTAAGGAAATTTCTAGGTTTTTATCTCCAGCAGGAGAATCGAGGCCAACCCCGACAAATGTCGGTATCCGCAGAGATCAAGATTAACCATCGTGAAGAAAAACATCCGGCTGACTGGAATCTCGTGATCCTCGACGAGGTTTATCTCGAAAGTCGCAGAACATCGTTGCCTTTCTTCCGCTTGCGAAATTCGATTCGAATGGTCGCGAGTGCGAAGCCTTAACACGGTAGCATATCTTGTCCCAACCGCCTTGATCTTGGCCAGGCCGGTATCTAGGGGAGGTCCTTTATCTCTACTTGGCGGTGTCGACGAAAGCTCGACGAGTCACGATCCTCATTCATGAAAGCAGGATGAGGGCGAAGCAGAGTCTATTTTGTAAGCAAAGCACTTCAGGGCCCAATTTGAGATACCAGAAGATCGAAAAGAAATCGCGCTGGATAATCATGACTCGACGCCTAAGACAATATAACGCACATCCCATTATGGTTCAGCGACCAACCAATCAAACAGATTCTACAGGCGACACCGCAGCGGCGTATGATCAAAGTGGTCGGTCGAGTTGTAAATTCGGAGTTACTTCGGCCAAATGAGACAAACTATCAAAGCCCGGTGCTTGGCGGATTTCATCAGCGAGATGACTCACGGAGACTACGAGAACCATGTTCCAGATGGGCGGTCCACGCCGATCGTCAATTCCAAAGCGATGGCGGCTTATCTCGAAAACGGCAGCGGGCGATTGTCGAGTTTTCATTGGGATTCTCCTTTCCCACCTCCATGACAACCAGGCAGTCTGAAGCGTGTTTAGTGGCCTCACACGGCTCGAGACGGCGTAGAAGAGGTAAAACTTCGAAGCGATTCTCGGTAGTTGTGTCAGTTGGTGGAGAATACCAGGCTAAAGATCCACTTCTTCAAAAATACCTCGTACAGTAAGAAAATGAGCGACTTCTCTCGGTTGAGATCGTACCCGTCCAGAGGAACAAAACACCAGGTGACATTTTGTCCAAACTTCGCCCGGCGAAGCTCACGGAAACAACGGTCGGTGATACAAGAAACAACGGCGAGCCTAGCATTCTGCGAGTGGTTGATGCCACTTATAATGAAGCAGAAAGCAGAAATCTGCTTTACCTGCAATTTCCAGGCAAGTGTCGGTTTGCTAGATGGCAAGTTGGATGACACCCATTCAAGAGTTTATTCAACGAAGTCAAATACACGATGATGAGAAGGAGGCTGCTAAAATCCGAAAGAAAGCATCTTCATACTCCATGATCGGCCGGTATCTTATATCGAAGAGGTTCTCCACCCCTGTTGAAATGCCTCGACGATACCACGCAATATGCACTCCGAAGTGCATGAAGACATATGGGCAACACCTTGGAGGCGTTCCTTGGCAAAGAAAATCCTCGCGCGAGGATACTATTGGCCAACTCAATGCGGACGCAACATCGTTCGTGAAGAAATGTGACAAATGCCAGAGACATGGCGATCTCAGCTCCTCTGACGAGTTAATATCACCCGACATCACCATGGCCCTTTGCCTGGTGGGATTGATATACTTGGACCTTTCCAGCGGCTCGGACGGGTGAAGTACGGGTGCGACGATACTTTACCAAATGGGTTGGCGAGCCCTGGCAAAGATAGCGCAAAGAACTTGATTAAGTTCTTCAAAAGATATATTCCCAGCGAGGTTGGGATTCCCAGGTGGTGCGTCGCGACAACGGAACACAATTCGCGGTGCGGATTCGAAAGACATGGAAGACCTGACATCAAAGCGGACCTTCACCTCGGTAGAACACCCCCAGACGAGCGGTCGGTGGGCGCTAATGTGACGGGGTTATTTTACGAGTGCAAAGCGAGGTTAGAAGCAGGCCAAGAACGCAGGCGAGAAGAGCTTCCCCGAGTGCTTTAGGCGTATCGGACTACTCCACGTTCAACGACAGGAGAATCCCCTTTCGCCTCACTTATGGAATGAAGGCGATTATTCTGTCGAGATTGGGGAACTTAGTTGGAGAACCTCACATCCCAGTAGCATTGTGGTATTGCCGGAAGTGTGCGAGAAGAACTTGACCTCGTTGGCGAATCGGGGAACTCGCGGCACTTGGCGGTCGGTGTGAAACAAGATCGCAGCAAGATACAACCAAAGTGTTGTACCCGGAGAATTCATGCCTGGAGATCTAGTTCCTCGACGAGCTGATGTTGGCACGAAGAAACGCCCCAAAGGAAACTTGCCCAATTAGGGAAGGCGTCTGCAGAATCGGAAATCGTAAGAAATCTGAGCGCTACACCGAGACACTACAGGATGCAAATTCCAAGAACTTGGAATGCGGCAAAAATGAAGAAATATTATAGTTGAAACAATTGTATCAAAACACACAATGTGAAGCAATAAAGTATGATTGAAGAACAAAACAATGTTATCGAGCCTCGTCTGAGGCCGCGTCGAGGAGCCGCGACTAAGCCTTTAATGTGTTTACAAGCACGCGTGATCGACCTCGTCGAAACGCGTGCACGAAGTTCGTGATAAAGCCTTGTGCCTTGCACAAGCACGTCCAAGCCTTGTGCGTTTGCCTGACACACGATGAAGAGATCGACCTCGTCGAGACGCGTGCACGAGCTCGTGATAAAGCCTTGTCGCGTTTACCTGCAAGCACGATGAAGAGATCGACCTCGTCTGAGAGCGCGCGAGGCTTCGTGATAGAAACCTTGTGCGTTTACCTGGCTTGCGATGAAGAGATCGACCTCGCGAGTCGCGGGCACGCAGGCTCGCGGATAAAGCCTTGTCGCGTTTTGCACAAGCACCTGACCTCATGCAGGCGCGTTACCAGGCTCGTGATAAAGCACTTGTGCGTTTGCCTGAAGCACTGGCCGACCTCGTCTGAGGGCGATCTGCACGAGCTCATGACAAAGCCTTGTATGCGTTTGCCGCAAGCCTGATGAAGAGATCGACCTCGTCTGAGGCCGAGACCACGCAAACCGTGATAAAGCCTTCGCGTTTGCACAAGCACTGGCCGAAACCTCGTCCGAGGACCGCACGCAGAGCTTCGTGATAAAGCCTTGTCGCGTTTGCGAAACCTGACCGACCTCGTCGCAGAGACCGGCGTGCAGGCTCGTGATAAAGCCTTGTCGCGTTTGCAAGCACCGACCCGACCTGCGTCACGGGACCGCGTGCGCGAGCTCGTGATAAAGCCTTGTCGCGTTTACCTGAACACACGTCGAAGGGTCGACCTCGTCGCGAGACGCATGCGAGCTTCGTAATAAAGCCTTGCGTTTGACACTGGCTCTGACGGGCCGACTCGCGAGGCGTGCGCGAGCCTGCGTGATCAAAGCCATCGAAGCTCGTGGTGAACTACCTCGGCCAGGGCGTGGAACCACGAAGGTTCCGAAACGAACTAATGAACAACGCGACATGGCCGGCGCTTGCGGTTCCTTGTGAACAAGGGACATCATCAACCGACCGACAAGTCACCACCACCGACATTCGAGCTAGCGACTTGAGGGCACTGTTCGGGTAGTGAGGCCCGATCAGATTCACCGCCAGGCCCATTTCAGTCGGTTCCCTCGCCTTGCCTCGAGACCATATCGACTGGCCAATCCAATGGTTCTCGAATTCCGTCGACTCATCGCAGGTGCGCTGAATGATCTAACGGTGCCGGGTTCCACGAGAACCGTCATTCATCAACAGTCATTCATTGCCGTCCCCGGCTCCTATAAAGGAGACTCACTTCAAACGAAAAACATTATTATTCATCTTATCACCTCTTCAATTACCTCTTCATACCGACTTGGCGTTGGAGTGTTTGTAGGTACACCACCACTTGCTGCCGTCATCAGCTTTGATTTGATCGTTTCTCTCCGGTCATCCTCTAAAGTTCTGTCCAGAACAAGCAATAAATGAAAGAAAGAGAGTGATAATTTTACCAAATTAAACCCCATTAACTATTGGTGTATTAGCTATTGTCATAAATACAAAGTGGAATACTTTAGGGTATAATTAATAAACAAACATTTAATTTTGCATTAAAAATTGAAAGTGACATATATTTTGAGACAATTATTTATGACAAATATGACATATATTATGGGACGGAGAGAGTATAATTTTGTCACAAGGGTGGTTTTGTTATTTTATATTATTTAAAAAATTAAAAAATATAGTAAAAAGTTTATTTAAAATCTGTTAACGTTTGAAATATTTAAAACAAAAACTTAATATTAATATTTAAAATTATAAATAAAAATTATTTAAAAAGTATTACAAGTTAATTTTTAAAAATATATAATTTTGTCATCTTATATAATTTAAAAATTAAGATTATAACGTGTTATTGCTAAGAGATTATTACCTTATTGGTCGCCTTCACCATATTGGTCGCCTTCACATTATTGTTAATTGTGAAAGGTGTGTTCTTAGGAGATACCCTCACCGTTGATTATCTAGTCTAGTTGTATTAATGACAACGTGATTTATGTTCCCACTATAAGGCGGCCTCTATGACGGTCGATTTTCTCTATGGCTATGTTTGGCACTCAAAAAAATGGAAAAAAAAAAGTGGGAGAAAAGAAAGTTTATTGATTAAAGTGTAAAATTGCTGATGTGTCACACTATAATTGATCTGTCACACTTATCCATGCACACTTTTCACATTTACCAAAAATATTTCCCTTCCCCCACTTTCTTTCCTTACAAACAAACATAGCCTATAAGACACACCTCTAAGCTCTAAGCATCGAGTCTCTGCAAGGCAGGGGTGGTCAATTTGGTCACCAAGAGCGCGAACACACCCTCGAGCACTGAGTCTACAAAACGAGAATGGTCAACGCAGTCAAGAGCACAAAAAATGAGTTAAGCTCGTCTTCTTTCCTAATCCCTCCTCCTACCCTCCGTTTCCCACAACCAAACACTATATATAAGAGCCGCTCTTGTGTTACTTTTTTTCTTCTTTAATAGCCTTCATTTTTAATACTATTTTTGCTTATCTAATGCTCCCTCCGACCTCATTTATAAGTAAAAAAATTCTTTCAATATTCGTTAAAAAATGTATGTATCTAGTCCAAATTTTGAGCCAGGTACATATAATTTTTAACGAATGTTGAAAGGAATTTTTTGCTTATAAATGAGACCGGAGGGAGTAGATCCGCGTTAGGGGAAGTCAAATCCCTATTAAAGTCAAATGCCTATTAATTCCACAGCAATTATTTGTTACGTTAGTCTTAGACATGTTTTAAAATACACACACCAACGGTGAACCAAACACCTGCCTATTTCTCATGTTTATGTTCAAAGAAAGATGTGAAGCAGATCCAACGTTCCAACTCAACGTCACAAGACAACTGGAACTAAAACTTAAAAAATAAAGAAGACAAAAAAAGTACAATAATTTGCGCGCAGACCAATATAAACGTAAATGATTAAACTGTTTGATTATAATATTTGAAGCACAAAAGACGTAAGAAGGGATCATAATCATGATTATACGCCATCACATTCACTCACCAACACACCTTCCACCGAAACACCAATTTTTTCTCCTTTTTTTTTTTTTCCTTTGGTAAGATCACTGATCAGGGCGAAGACTGAGACGAACAGAGAAAAGTCTGAAGGTGACAGTTCGAAGAAATGGAATTCAGCAGCAACCTCACAGTGTCCTCTTGTTTCACCATAGCTCCATCCTTCTCCACCAACACTGCACCCACAATCTCATCATACACACCCCCGCCGCCGGCAACGTACGCCACAATCGCCGCCTGAAGGGGCCCCAAACTGGGATTAAACGCCGCCGATTCCATGTAGGATCCTTTATAGACTTTTCCACCGGAATCCAAAAGAGCCACCCCAGATGGAGAATCGCTGTAGGGTGCATGGGATTTATTGGCAGCCTCCAAAGCCGCAAACTTTAACTTTGAATCGAGCGCGTGGCCGTTGCAATCCCCATTGGGTCGTTTGGGATTAGTTGAGATGAGCGTTAAGCCGTTATTGTGGGGTTCCAAAAGAAGAGGAGCATGTTTGGGTAAAAGGTCGTGGGGTCCAAACCTGTGGGGGAGAAAGCGGGAAAGCGCCGTGAATTGCGGGTCGGGTTCGGAGGTTACAAGGATTTTGATGTCGGGGGCTGTCCGGAGTTCTTGGATGAATTGGCGGCAGTGGCCGCAGGGGGCGGCGGAGACGGCGAAGGATTGGAGATTGGCTTCGTTGTTGAGGGAGAGGTTGGTGAGGAGAAACTGTTCGGCATGGACGGAGTGGTGAAGGGGGAGGCCTGGAAACTCTAGGTTTACGCCGATTAAGATCCGACCCGAGGGTGAGAGCCCGACGGCGGCGACCGGGAAGTTGGAGATGGGTGGGCGGGCGAGGGTCTGGGCGGAGTTGACCAGCGATGGGAGGAGTTGGGTCAGAGTGAGACCCGAGGATTCGGCCATGGATTGGGCTTCGGAGGGTTCGATTACGAATCCGGGTCGATCCATTTGGGAATTGGAATTGAATGGGGGATTATGGGACGGGATGGATGGAGACGAGAGACGGGAGACGAGAGACGAGCGAGAGAGTGTTTGTGTTGCGTTGCGTTGCGTTGCGTTGGTTTTCTTTTATAGATTGGGTGATCAGTGGATCTTACGGTGCTATTTCTTGATGCCCACCGACAGAGACGTAAAGAGACCACACACTGACGAAAGGCAATTTATTTATTTTTGGTATTATTATGACGAAAGGCAATTTACGTTTACGTTGTTATACAATGGGTCTTTTCAAAAATAAAAGTATTAATAATGGATTCGGATCCCATCATAAACCCCATCTCTCGTATTTAAAAATAATTTATTTATTTTGTATCAAAACAAGTGTAAAATAATTTTTTTTTGGGTACAAAATGATTTTTTTAAACCCCATCTCTCGTATTTAAAGATATTTTTTTTAAAAAAATAAAACGATTTTTTTAAAAATAATTTATTTATTTTGTATCCAAACAAGTTTAAAATGATTTTTTTTTTGTACAAAATGATTTGTTTAATAAATGATTTTTATTATTGTTAACAAACATAATTTAGTTTTTACTTTTTTAAAAAATGCTCAAAATTATTTTATATCAAAATTATTTTTTTAATTTATAACAAAAGGGTCTTAATCTGGGAGAAACGCACACGAGAAGTTAAGAGTGAGAAGAGCCTTTTGTTTATTTTAAAATTCGGTTTTAATTTAAAATTCAAATTCAGTTTTAATTTTTAATTTCTCATCCGTACGATTTACTTAATAGTTGTGATGCATTTTTTTAAAGAGAAAGAGAGATAAGATTTAGAAGATAATCTAAATGCATTAATAAAAAGGTTAAATTGTTTGTGTGCGACCCGGGTCGGATCCGGACGTAGCCGTTAATCGGTGAACCGGGTGGGCAACCAAAAAAAAAAAGGTTAAATTGTTTATGTAGATTCGTAGAGTTTGTAAAAAGTCTATAAATTTTCAAATTTCAAGAGTGTTTCAAAAGCCAACAAATTTAAACACATCAAGCTCAAGTTTGATGGTCATGATAAGTTAATATGTCAGGAAAACAAAATAATTGAATAAGGATAAGATATAAACATGATAAACTTTGTCCTATCACGTAAGTATTTCATACTACCCATGTTCCGGTATATAAGTTCATTTTGACTAATTCATATAAATTAGTAAAATTAGTTAAAACATTAAAGCTGTTAATAATGTATATTATTTTTTCAAAATTTATTTTTCATTTATTGAGAGTCAACTCCCCAAGACTCTTAAAAAGAGAGAAATGATCACCTCATTTAATCAAGAGTATTTTTGTAAAAAAATAATAAATGCATCTAGTAATTTGGAAAGAGCTTATATATGGGAATAGAGATAGTAACAAACTGGATAACACTTATCCATCATCCGTTTATCCATCATTTATCCAATCTATCCAAAAGTAAATCCATCTATTACAAAAAAAATTTACTTAATGGATTGGATCTAATCCATCCACTATGCTTTTTAAATCCATTGAGTCATATTAAACAACAAATAAAATTCATTGCATTAAAAATATGTTTTTAATTTTTCTGAAAAATATATTTTTTTGAAAATAATATTTATTTCAAAAAAATATTTTTCAAAAATTTTTTGAAACAGTTTTTCCCAAAATAACTTTTTTTATAAAATAATATTTTTTTTAAAATTATATTTTCAATTTTTTTTAAAAAAATGTGTTTTTCCAAAAAAAAAAATCCGAAAAGTATTTTTCAACTTTTTTACAAAAAAAATTCCACATTTATTTTCAGGAAAATTTTTTTTTGGACAAAATTTATTGAAAAATGCATTTTTTGCAAAAATTAATTTTTGGGGAAATTTTTTTAAAGAAAATAAAAATTTATGGATGAATTGGACATCTATTTTTATAAAAGTATTAATAGATAGATTTGGTGGTTTTTATTAAATGAATTCTGAATGGAATAGATTTTTTCAATAATTGGCCATTAGATTCTCATACCCAATAAAACTCCGGTCTCCAAAGATATCGGGGTTGTCACCATCAAAATATTTGTGTAATGCTGACTTTTTTTTCCCCTCTTCACTTTGTTTTTTATGCTTAATATTCAAAGAAGCTATAATTTTTATTTTATTTTTTATGTCAGAGATTTGGGCACGAGTCACTAAAAAACAATAGTCATTTATGGTGTGATTGGTTAAGGTGAAATAGGGAAGATGAAAGAGGAGAGAAGTTGGGGAGAGAGAGAGAGAGCAAAGTCACCTTGTTTGGTAAGAAGAGAAATAGAGAAGAGAGATTAAAAAACATGTGGGCCCCACCAAAATTTCTTTCTCTCCAAAGTTGAGGAGAAACAATGGGAAGAAGAGGTGTTTTTATTGTTTTCCTATAATACCATCAATTAGTTTGATAAATTTATAAAATGTTGTCTCTTTTTTTCTTGCCAACGAAATTGATTTTTTTTTGTCCATCTAGTTTGTAAATATTTTTTGAGAACGTGAATTCCCTGAAGTTCTATTTTTTATAAAAAAAAATGGTTGTTTCATTAAATTAATAATTAATAAATTAATGTATTTAATTTAATAATTTATTTTATGTGATGTATATGTTTTTTGACTACAAAAATCAAATTAAGAAATTAAATTAATTAATTAATTAATTGAATTCAAATAAAAAATTATTTTTATGGGAGGTTTTCAAAATTCAAGAGTACTCTTGTACTTTTGACTACAATAACCACTTCTATCTTCTCTATTTCTCTTTTCTTTTTTTTATTCTAATCAATACCTCAAATCTACTCTATTTCTCACCTATTTCTCTCTTTCTACACTCTCTCTCACATATTTCTCTCTTCACAATTTCTATTCTGAACCAAACATAGGCTTAAAGATGAATTCATTGAAATGGTGGTTGCACTAGTTGCTGTGGAAATTGGATTTTTTCCACCCTAAGATTTTATTCGTTTAGTGCATAGGTGGTATGTTTTTTTTTTGTTTTTTTTTTTTTGGACTAGAATGCATAGGCGGTATGTTCAATTTAATATAGGACACTTGTTGCATTGCATCTTTACATATGAACTAGTATTCCAACCCGTGACATATACAGGTATGTAAACCTAAAAAGACCTTTCAATAAATATTTTTAAAATATACTATTTGTTATGTTTATTTTTTTGGTAGAATATTATTTTACTATATATATATATATAAAGTTTAAAATCTGTAAACAAATCTAAAATATTTTCTTAACAAATTTGATATCTTCTTAAAATATTTTCACAATAAATAAAATAATTATAAATAAAGGATTTTTAAAAGATTTGATATTTTTATGAAACAAAAGATATCTATTGTTTATAATGAATTGATTTTGTATCAAAAAATATGCTATTTATAATTAATTATTTATATATGTATAAATTTTGATATTTGATATGTTACTATTTCAACCTTTATTTTTTGACAACATGTTACTACTTTAACCAATAAACTATACATACACAAAATTATATTTAAATATAGTTATACACGTCTATAAAAATAAAATATATATATATATATATATAATATTTATATAATATAATATTCTATATATTTTACAAATTATATATTTTGGTGACAAAAAAATCTTAAATTGTATATATTTATATAATTATATAATATCCAAAATCTGTAAACAAATTTAAAATATTTCTTAACGGATTTGGTATTTTCTTAAATTTTTTTCACAATAAATCAAATAATTATAAGTAACTTATTTTTAAAAGATTTTAAATTTTAATGAAACAAAACATGTCTTTAATGTATAATTAATTCATTTCGTATAAAAATAAATTTATTAATTATCAATAATGTATTTATATTTGTATAAATTTTGATTAGTTACTACTTTAAGAATTTTGAATAGACGGCATGTTACTATATATATACACACACACACACACACACATATATATATATATATATGGGGTTTGTTACAGTAGACCCACCTCTTTTTATGAAGGGGCATTTTAGCACCTTGCACCTTTTTATCTAGACAAAAAAACCCATTTATTCCCTTTTGGAAACACTATACAATGATGGGCACGTTCGTAATTTTACGTTTCTTGTTTTTTTTTCTAGCACAAATCGCCTTTGAGAGCCAAAATGTCTGTTCACGTGTGTCTTTATCTTTGACAAACAATGCAATAGCTATGCCAATCAATTCAGTACAATTGAATCAAAATTAACCAAAGAAATATTGTATGACCGATCAAAAATTATGCAACAATGCTAATGAATTCTGCATAACCAGCTATTCACGTTAATGGTGCCATGACCAATGTTTTCGGCTTCACTGTAGTTGGGTTCCATCATGACCATGTCCAATTGACAGTGATTCCGCCATGACTTACTCTAATCGTGATTCCGCTATGACTGTATCAATCGTGATTGCTCCAATCGGCAGCGATTCCGTGAGCCACCATGACTGCTACAATCACAGCGATTCCGGCGACGGCATGAACGGCAGCAACGGCCAATGGCGTGAATGACGGCGATGGCCAACGGCGTCAACGGCGACGATGGCGAACTAAGGAGGTGTTGCACCTAAAATTATCAGTCGTCTTCCACTCGTTTCTGCTGCTCCCTGTGTTTGCGTTTTACTTTTTTTTGTTGTTGTTGGTACAGTGTGTGCGTTTTACTTCTATCAGGGCAATAATGTGAAACAGGGATGGAGGAAAAAAAAAAAAGTAAAATTACAAACGTGCCCATCCTTGTATAGTGTTTCCAAAAGGGAAGTAAATGGGTTTTTTGTCTAGATAAAAAGGTGCAAGGTGCTAAAATAATCCTTCGTAAAAAGAGGTGGGTCTATTGTAACAAATCCCTCTATATATATATATATATATATATATATATATATATATATATATATATATATATATATATATATATATATATACAGATAAGATTTGATATTCTTATGCGAGATACTGAGGCTGAATTTAAAACTCATTAAAATCACTACTTAAAAATATAGACAAAACTAGAACATGAACCCATCCGATGCACGTTGAATAGTAATATTTTATATTATGTCAAAAGATAATTTATATTTGAAACTTGAAAATAGTTGAAAGAATAATAATTAAATATTTTTATTATAATTAAAGCAAAAATATAGAGAAATTAATACATTGAGTTGATAATTGTTACCGCATATATATACACTAAAAAATTACAACATAAATATGATCCTGTTACATAATATGTGCATAGCATGTGCAAAAAAATCAAAATTTGGAAGGCACAAATAATGCCTTCTTGACTCAGGTGCAACTAATGAGAGAAATTTCTTAAACATGAAAGAAACATTAATGGTTTAACATAAATTCTTTTTTTTTTTTGACAAAATGTAACATAAAAATTATATATTAGAGTGTTTGAAACTTTTAGCAAAAAATTGATAGCATATTAGATATGTATGATCCAATTTTAAATTACAACAAAATAAAATTTAAGATTTCAATAAGTGTGATTCCAAAGTCACTTGTAATTAACCACATATCTGAAAGAAGCAAGATGAACTACATTAGGTTTGAGAACACTATTACATCTCTCGGAGGTTGGGACTTGGGATGATAAAATTCTCCTCTCAATTTTTTAATCAATCGTAATATCACCATCAGCTCTTTGTTTGATTACAAAGCTTTGTCTAACCCAAGATCTTTATCCTTTGCCTAGTCATGAACTCCATATATACTACTTTGTGCTTTCACTGAAGAAAAAATACTAATAACTTAAATACTTGTATCCAGGATGCTGAAATAGAATTAAAAATTTCATGTCATCGCATCTAAGAACTTGTCATTTCTTTTTGTTCAATTTAAAAAAGAATGAGATGTAACACATCTTTTTTAACTATATCCCCAAAAAATATGTAATGAAAGAAACAATGATAACTATTTTACATAGGATTGTTTCTTTTAATCAATTTCATTTCATTCCAATATCACCTTTTCATTTGATTTCTAAAGACATATTTGTTCAAGTTTTCCTTATACTTTTGACCAAAATTCTTGATATCTTATGGTGTCGAATCTTAGTGATAAGGCAAGCCATTCACTTATATACATCTACAAATATTACACAATACCAAATTTAAAAAACAGCCATTCAAACACCAACATAAGCATATAATATGGACTTTTAGTATTTAAGGCTAACACATATCCACAGAAATTTACCTGATTCTATCTTTTTCTTCAAACTCAGCTTCGCCCTGTAACCACTCAAGCAAACGAAAAATGAATAAGGACTCATGCCCAAAGAATCTCACGCGTTCTATAAAAATTTATCACAAACAAAAAGCTACCTGAAATGGGAAAAATTAAAAGGGAAAGAGAAGATTGAAAAATTTGCAAAGGGAAATAAAAGATATCTGCAAATTAAAAGAGAAGAAATTGATAGTATCCAGCGTGAATAAGTAGAGAGGAAGCCAGACCAACACAGTGAATAAATAAAATTAATAACTGAAAAATAAAACCCCAAAAAAAATACAAAGCCATTGTCCCCACACCAAAGCCAACGTTCCCCTTACCTTATTCACTTCCACAGCAAACGACACCCACCGTGTAGCCATCGTCGCGTGTGTCCAGTCCCTGCGGTCATTACATCGCAAGCCCGACTAAGTCGGTGCAGTCATTGTAACCTCCGCCCAGCCTGTCGCCGAAACATGTCACAGACCCAGAAAAAGAATTGAAGAAAGAAATGCAGGGAGAATCTAAAAGCAACAGTTCTAATTTTTGGTAATTATTCAATTGATGGGTTTAGCGTTTTGCATTCATTGAGAAAGAGCAATTTTTGAAACCATAAACAATCAAACAGTGGCCTCAGTATTGAAGGTTATGGAAATAATGCAACTATCTGTGAGTAATTAAGAGAGGAGCCGTATCTGTAGCCTCCTTGCGTGTCATGCGTGTCTGTTCCCAATTTTCAATAGAAGCCATTTGGGTGCTGTTATTATTGTTAATTATTATTATTATTATTATTATTATTATTATTATTAATGAAAGGTAGTCTCTAATGTGTTGCCCATTAACTCACAGTGCATTAATGAAACATGGTGTGTTTCGTATTCCAATATGTACTTTGGAAAGTGGCTAATTAAGTTAGTAGATTGAATGTAAATTACTTTTCTATCCTACAATTTAGGCGGGATTAGTGTGCTTCAATCACTTCTTTATTTTCATAGATAATGATCACTCCAGAGGTCTTTTATCTTAACTTAAAATGTCAAATTAGTCATTTATCTTTTTTTTTGTTCTAATTTAGTTCTCATGTTTTAAAATGTTAATTTCGAGGCAAATTATTGGCTGATCTACAACGAGAAATGCATGTGTGCCACTAGCACAATCTACCGTATCAATTGTGCCACAAAACATAACCCAAAAAATTGTTGCAAAAACCAAAAACAAACCAATTTGGCCAACATTATTAACATTTTAGAACATGCGGGTCTAAAGTGAAACTAAGATTAACTTTAAAGGACTAACTTGACAAAAAAATAAATAAAGAACTGAAGTCAAATTTCAAATTAAGATAAAAAACTTTTGATGTAATTTTGCCAAAAGTATACTTAGCGATCACATGGGTATTCTAGCATTAAAGATCAATCTCAATCTCAAACATAATTTTTTTTTTACTTACTGATATTTTATAGTTAATTAAAGTGCGAGTGATGAGTACGAACGTAGATACTTAGGTACCTAATGGATATAGGTACTAAAGCTATTACTCACGTGAGTATAGATACAAAAAGACAGGTACAAGGGCAGATACTATAGTACCCTATTCAGACTCTACGCATTACCATCCCTGGTTGAGAAGGATGAGGGTGCTCTTATTGTTGCTCACTCCACTAATTCTTTCCTTGTGCATCAATGATTGCTCTCTTAGGTTCAAGGTCAACTCAAAGAGATATCGGATCGGGTCCTAGGTAATGAACCTTGGCAATCCCTCTTTCCCTCACGCTTGGTTAGTCATATTCAACTCTCTTCGTCTGATCTCACTATGGCCTTTGGCTTCGCCTTGACCCTTATGGAAATAGGAGAAACAATAGAGATTATTTCAAATTTCTTGGAGCTTGGCTTGATCATCTTGAATTTAGCGAACACGTCGGGAGTTATTGGATTTCATCTTCTACTTGGGGCAAAAGTATATCACACCTTATCTCTAATGTGAAAACTTGAAGTTTTTGGCAATATATTTAAATGGGAACGCATAATTCCAAAAGGACTTGAAGGCATAAACAAAGCTCTTGTGGCAGGCCCGAGTGACAGGTTGTGCCAAGTTAAAAGAGAGCTGTGAGAGGAATACAACCTTATTGCTTTCTTTGAGGAGAGTTTTTGGTTTCAATAGGCAAGGAGTAAACAGATCATAAAGGGAGACCAAAACACATGGTTCTTTCATCAAATAGTTTTGAAGAAGAGGAGTAGAAATAGAATTATTGCTCTATAGAATGATCGGGACAGTTGGTTCAATGAAGCAGAACAAATTCAGCACCTTATTATTGAATTTTACAGGAACCTCTATGCTTCTTGCTATTCATCAACTGGTTATACATTGCCTTGCCAAAAGAAGAAGGTAGTTCGGGCTTTAGGAATTTTAGGATGTGGCCAATCCTGAGAAACTGTGGGTGCAAAGGGATTTTAGAACTGTTCATGCATTCGTATTGATGCAAACGTTTATCGCAATTTATCTAGAATATATTTAAGTACATGCATTTGATTTTTAATAAGTAGTTATTTTTCTACCATGGAATAAAATTAATTTTATTCATATAACCAAGCGGGACATGTGCATCCAATATAAAACTGAATTTATTAAGAAAATAAAATAAATATAAATTTCACTTAATGTTAATCATGATCTATAACTTTGTTCGTAATCCAAAAATTATAGAATATGATGTATATTTTACTACAAAGATAAACAATTATGTGTTGTCACTTGAAAAGAGCACCACAGTATTCTTATTTAAAAAAAGGTTTAACTAATGAGGCAAAAAAAAAAAAAAAAACAGACAGGAATGTAAAGTAATCAAACTGAAAAAAATTATATATATATATATATAATAAAAAAATTATATGAACCCAAGAGCCTAATAGAGCATAACAAGACTTGTATATGACATATTGTGAGTTCAAGTTCTCACTAGTCTCATTGGAGTAAGGTAAATGTAATTCATTTCGTAAGTACTTATTAAGTCTGAATGTTTTCTGTGTCTTGAACTGGGTCATCATCCGCTCACCCTAATTTTATTTTATTTTGAAAAGCCAAAGAAGATTTTATTAATCGGTTAAAATGGATTGGGACAGATTGGGCCAAGCCAAGTACAGCATACAAGTTGGATTGTCACCCTAATTTTTTTTATTAAAAAAATTATATCTATCATAATGTATAATGTGAAGTAGACCAATATAAAGCTTCCATAATATAACTAAAATTAAGTCAACAATTTTTTTTGCAAAATAAATAGAAAATAAATAACAACAACAATAATATGGATTCTTTATGTCTTAAAGTATTTATTCACAGGTCAAAATAAATGTGAGAGATTTTTCTAATTAAATTTATATACACAGTTAAAAAGTACATATAAATGCTATTTTAACCAAATAATTAAAATGTGAAGTTGGTTATATAATATAAAATTTCAAATATAAATTTCTTTATTTAATTTATTTTATTCAAAAAAAACCAAGTCCCACATAGACTAGAGGTAAGGCCTCAAAATAGTTTATAAGCAACGGGCACCTCTCACCTTACAAGCTAGTTTCGTATGGATGAGTTAGACCAAAATCATAATATAGTATCAAAGTCTATTCTTGTTCGGCCACCCCCACATTATACACGCATCAAGCCCAATAATACTGGGTGTGAGGGGATGACCTCAAAAGAGTTTACAAGCAAATAGCACCTCTCACTTTAAAAGTCGGTTTTATAAGGACAAGTAAGACAAAAAATCCTAATATATTATATAAGATTGTAAGTAATTATAATTCAATTATTTTATATTTAAAAATAACAATCTTTTTCTAATATATAATTAGAAGTCATTTTCAAATAACAACATAAATTAATTAATATAATTAAACATATAGTATTAAATATGTGTCTTTTTTTTTACTAGCAAAAGAGAATTCTCATGTATCGGGAGTACAAGGGGTACCTCAACCCATACAAACAACAGAGAAACCCAGGCGGATTCCAAAAGGAGTCACGACACGATCAACAAAAATGCATCAACCCGCAAAAAGCAATTCCCCCCATAGTGGAACTACCTATGGATACACCTAAAAAGATTTACATACCAATCATAATAAAGACACACACTAGGCTTATCCCGAGTTAAGAGTCAGCACTTTAATCTTATCCAACACCTGATCCCTACTCACAGGCCCATTTGAGAAAATGCAATTATTACTCACTTCTCAAATGGCCCAAACCTCTGAATGCCACACCTAGGGACGAATCCAGGAAATTCAACAAGTGGGGACAAAATCATATACTATAAATATTTATATAAAAAATACATCAAATGCATAAGCGATAAAATAATAACATCATTACCATTAAACAAAAAATTGGAGATTACAAAAACTATAGCACTAAATACCAAAAAAATTGAAGATACCACAACATCTAGGAATTATAATTGCTTTTTACGTGTCTTCATATTTTGAAATTGTTGTATGATTTTTTCGTTTTCAACACTATTAAAAATATCTTTCTCTATATATGTGACCAAACAATTATTCAACATTTCATTTTCCATAAGGTTGCATTCTTCACAAAATTCATTGCAGATAAATTTCTTTCAACTATTGCGGTTGCCACAGGCAAAATCAAAGCTAACTTCAGCGAGTAACCCTCTGTTAACCCACTTAGGCCACTGACTAAACACATGGTACACATAGATGAAACATGGTGCAAAAGAAACTTACTCAAGCAACGAAGGAGTAGTAAATAGAACAAAAAATAAATAAAAGATTAAAAATGAAATGAAGAACATATGAAAGGAAATGCACCACTGACAAAATATGAAGTTGAGTATGGAGAGTAAATGAGGGGAGAGAAGACACAAATCGAGATACAAGGAGAGAAGGGAGTAAAAAGGGTTGAGTTAGAACTCATGCGGAGTATTTGGGTTGATGGATTTTGAGAATGAAACAGAGTAGAAACCAAAGAATATTTTGAGAAGCAGAAATAGAGAGACAAGTGTAAAAAAGAGTAAAAAAGATTTATACTTTCTCTTAAAAAGAGAGTAGACGTGAGACAATACTTAAAAGGAGTAGTTCAGTTTTTATTTTTTTCTCTTTAGTGGGGTCAATACTTAATTTTTAGTAGAGTCAAAAATAAAATTATTCAATAATTAGTTACAAAATAAATAAGTTAGTGAGGTCAAATATCCCCGATTTTTTTCACTTAAATCCGTCCCTGGCCACACCATGGCCAACCTCCTTTTCCCACGGACACCATGACTAAATGAGCAAAACAACAAGAACAAACTAAACATATCCCTAGGAACGACCCACGTCCACCCCAACCATTCTGCCACTTCGTACCAAATAGCAATAGAGAAATCACAGGTAATAAACAAGTGCATGGAGGACTCATGATAATATTTAGTTTCAGTACTAGGTATTTGTATATCAAATAAAAGACTCGTCGATAAAAATTTAGTTCAGACAGTGTAGGAATTGGATAACTTTTTTTTTTGACACAAGGAATATTAGAATAACTTAAACAAGTATTAAAATACTGATAATACTTCATAAATAAACTGTTAACTCCAGCAATTTGTGTAGAGCGAAAATCTAAGTGTGGGTTTGGTTTCCCGTTGCCGACCACTGAACGTTCGTTTGTGCCGGAGAACGGAATTCGTATTTTGTTTGGCTTATTCTTTTCTACCGTTTTCAACGTCAGTTTACCCCAAACGCAGTTTTGAGCGGAAGGATGTTGGGGCTTGCTTCTCTGTCCTCCGTTTGCCGTTGGGAGAACCCTCTGATAAATTTACCCTCATCTCAAATCTTGAGACAGATTTGGACAGATAAAATGCAAGAAAATAAAGAGAGAAAAACGAACATGAAGAAGAAGAAATAAGAAAGAATAATGAGAAGGAGAAGAAGAAAAAACATCATCAGAGAAAAGGCAGCAACTCCAGCATATTTTAGAAAGATCCATGGATTTTGAGTGTCCTGCGATGTGCTGCCGTTATTGTGAAACTTGTGCATCCGGGAGGGTACTGTATATCTGACTATCTTTACAATATTTCATTCTCTAAGCCTTGTGTGTCATATGCAATCTTATCTTCAGAGAACAGTATTATGACCAATGGTTAATGGTTAATATTTACCATCCCACCTAGAGGAAATAGAAAGTAGATGTTATCCCTATTATGTTTTGTCCGCATCTCGTTTATTTTATTTTTTTCTATTAAAAGTTGGATGAAAGAAGGCAAATATAGATATATGAATAATATGAATATAGGCCAGTGATTGATGATCCCTATTTTCTCTATATTAATTTGTTTTTGTTATTAGTTGATTTTTTTTGGGATAATACCCAATTTGGTCCCTGAAGTTTGTTACTCGTACCAATTTGGTTTCCAACTTTATCAAAATTACTAAGTAGTCCCTAGAATTTGAAAATGTGTATCAGTTACGTCTCTCCGTCAGTTTTTTCTGTTAACAAATTCCAAAATAGTCCTTCAATTTAGTCACTTATTAGCAAACAGGTCCCCGTGATTTATAACTTAATATCAATTTGGTTCCCGTGTTTTATAACTTAATGTCAATTTGATCTCTGCTAAATTGACGGAGGGAGTAACTGATACACGTTTTCAAAATACAGAGACTAATTTGAAATATTGATAAAGTAAGGGGACAAAACTGAATTTTTTCCCAATTCCAAGGACCAAATTGGGTATTATCCCATTTTTTTCTCTATGTATTTTTATTGTTATTCTATTTTTAAATTCAGAACATATGTATTAGCTTGGTTTTATATTTTCACCAAGATTGTATTTAGAATTTTCTCACTTGTTAGTGAAACTTATTTTTTTTAACAAAGTAATATAAAAAATATTATTAATACTACATTATAAAACTCATACCCTCTTTGGTAATTATACATTTAAAAGTACGTTTGATTAATATCATCCAAACAAATTTTATTTTGTCAAACTTACGTTTACGAAAAAAATATCCAAACAGAAATCACGTTATGGTAAATTCATTTTTAACCAGATATCTGTTTGCAAAATGACGTTGAATCAAACTTCGTTCGTAAACGTTAATCCAAACGGCCCTAAACTGTTATAGTGTTAGCAATATTGTGGTTTTTCTTGACATATCCCTAAAATATACTAGTAGTCACCAAATTAGCGCGAAACAGAGATAGTAGATAAAATACATAATCCTTCATGGATCATAAAAGAAAACTACTCTAAATAAATACTACTTCATTTTTCAACGTAAAACACTAATAAATTATAAATTTATTAATATCAATAAAGGTCAAAGGATACACACACGTCAAATTGTTTTCACGAATGAAGTTTCCTTGAAATTTCTAGGGAAATACTAGCCAAAGCTTTTAACAATAATTGCGAGTATTTAAATTCAAATTGCTTGTTGTTATCCACTCTTTTCTACTATACAAAACGTCTTTAGATCTGTTGTCATCTTAAGCTACGGAGCGTTTGTTTTATGCATAGCGGAGCCAGGATTGAGTGGTGAGGGCCATGTGTGAAGTATTGCTTTCCATGTCAAGAAAATAGCTTATACTTCATGTGACAAAGCTGGCTGGATAGAGCCACTGCCTTATCTCTTACTCTTAGGGCTCGTTTGGTAGATATGATAGGATTGAGAATTGGATAAGAAAATGATAGAATATAAACATGATATACTCTTATCATATCATGTGTTTGGTGCGCACTGGATAATAAACTGGATATTATTATATCATGACTTTAGCTTTTTTAAAATGACTAAAATATACTTTTAGTCCCTTAACTTTATTTTAGTTTTCATTTTGGTCCCCTAATTAATTAAACTTTCATTTTGGTCCCTTAAGTTACGAAAGTTATGTCAAGTTCATCCCTTCTATCTGTAATCCCTTTATTGTGTGTGTATAGTCATCGATACTCTTTTTTTTTGCTCCATTACCTTTTATCATGTTACTTCATCAATAAGAACAATGATAGGAGCATGATTTTGACTTTATTGTTTAAAGAGATTACAGACGAAAGGGACGAATATGACGTAATTTTCGTAACTTAAGGGACAAACGTGGCGTAACTTCGTAACTTAAGGGACGTAAATGAAAAGTAAAATAATTAGGGGACAAAAGTGGCATAATTTCGTAACTTAATGGACCTTAATTAGGGGACAAAAATGAAAACTAAAATAAAGTTAAGGGACTAAAAGTGTATTTTAGCCTTTTAAAATAATATAAAATGACAAAATTATTCTTGTGACGCAATTACATATAGTTTTTAAAATTAAGTATTTAGATATTTAATATATTTAATAGTTTAAATTAATTTTTATAATTTGTACAATTTTTAATATTAATAATAATTTTCTATTTTTAGTTTTTATTTAAAATAATTTTATATTCTTTGGATTTTAAATTTATTTTTTTACAATTTAATTTTTTGTATATGTATAATAACATAA
This sequence comes from Calophaca sinica, assembly GCA_037113605.1. Taxonomy (NCBI): domain Eukaryota; kingdom Viridiplantae; phylum Streptophyta; class Magnoliopsida; order Fabales; family Fabaceae; genus Calophaca; species Calophaca sinica. Next base: position 125,193,011 of record CM073734.1, read on the forward strand.
TTATTCTTGTTAAAAATTATATATAAATTTTAAAATTAATTATATTATTTATATTTATTTTTTATTATGTAGAAACGTTTCATTTTTGTTCCTTATATATTTTTTATGTTATGTAAGACCTGGTGTATATCTAGATAAATATTTATCTATTCTATTTTAGCTATTAATAACAAAATGAAATTCAATATAAAGTATCTTTGTATTGTGTATTGTATTCGGGTCAATCCTTCTAGTAAAAGATTGGGCCGAGTTTAATTGCAATTAATAGAACGAATGGTAATTACTGGATTACAAAGTATCCATTGCTTCGAATTCAAATTTGATCTCCTTACATACTTCACAAGCAGCAGCTAATTCTGGACTCCATTTGGCAGCTTCACAGATAATGTCATTACCCTGACGAACAAGATCACATCCCTCATTCCGAGCTTGTACACATGCTTCAAGAGCTACTCGATTCGCTATGGCACCAGGTGCATTTCCCCAAGGGTGTCCTAAAGTTATTATTAATTTTTTCAATTTTATTTTTTATTTATAATATTTTTATATTTTATTAGATTTCAAATTATTTTTTATAAAGGTGAACATGATATGATAGGTGATAGGATTGAGTTATCATATCATATTGATTCAACAAATACTGGTTTAAGATAAAATATGATTATTTATCATATATTGTCTCTCTTATCCTGGCCACCAAACAGGCCCTTATATTATTGTAATAAATTTTAATCCCTTAATTAATGATGCAAGTAGCATACAAAGTATGGAGCCTCACTTATTATCGCCCTCTTTGTAAAGCGCAGTTATGTGTTGGACAAATTGAAAATCATTGCGAGTTTTTCAAATAAATAACCCCATGGGATACAGCAAGGTTTCGAATAAATAGCCTCGCTTGTCTGACCAACCTATACCTAAGCTAAATCAAGAGAGGAGCTAAGTTTGCCACATGAAGCATCGAGTATTTTCTAAGAGCAGCTTTATCGGCGTTCTTTGATCGGGAGCTTAAAAAAGACGCTTGGGTCTCGTGATTAGGTGGCAGCCACATGATAAGCTGCGTCTCTTTATTTTGAGTTCTATGAGTGGAAGAAGCAACGGTTGCAGAGTAAAGCAACGTCTTTTTTCTGCTCTAATCATATGTGTCTTGAAATAGACCCACTTAAAATAAAGCAACGCCCAAATAAAGAGCTCCCGTTAAAACTGCTCTAAGTATTTAAAAAAATGGCAGTTGCCCGCCCCTGGAGGCTTACACATGCCTCTGTCCCTGGTTTCATGGGTATAATTATATTCATAGAAATGATATTAATGAAAATAGTAGTCAAAATACTATTACTAGGATTTTTTTTTTTTACATACTAGTGGCCTAACTCTCACACACAGAGAGGGGGAAAACAGTGACTCGCGTGTTCGAACCCGCGCACTGACACTTCAGCATCCCTAGCTCTACCACTGAGCTACACATGCGGGACCTATTACTAGGAATATTATTCCCAACAAATATGTTCGGTAAACTATATTTGTCATTCAAAAGAATATTTTTTAATTTATTTTAGGAAAAAAATAAGGGAAAAAAATGGGGTAGAATAAAGTGAATCCAAACTTCCATTCCTACGGGAATAAAAGATTCTCACCCCTCATGTGAGAGTAGAGAATGGAAAAAAAAAACATTTGTAATCTAGATTTCTCTGAATAAATATTAATTACTTGAAAATATTTTTTATAACTTTGTACCAAACAAGAAAATGTCACATTCCCAAACTCATTCTCAGTAATAATTTTGTAAGACTTAGAAACAAACGCGCTCCACTTACTACATCGTAAAAGGCGAATGGAATCAAACAAGGAAAATGGCTGTATTGCTCAATGGAAATTTAATATCTAAAATTGTTTAAAATTAAATTTATGTTATTAGTGTTATTTTCTGTAAAAAATTAATACTTTTGACCTTGTGATGTTTTTTTAAAAAATTATATGGTTGAATTTGAGTTAACATTTTTCCTCTTTGAAATTTCATAAAAATATAACTCTTGACTTCCCAATGGTAAATCTCCCTATTATAGTTCTAGAATATTCTTTGCGGTGATTCACAAAAAATGAAAGATTCACCAAAACAGAATATTCTTTGCAGTTTTCTAATGCTTGCTTCGTATAAAAATCCTAGAGATGTGCTAGTATCTTTCTGTTTCTTTTGGGCTTACTGATTGAGAGCCCATTACAACTACATAATATCAGCTTGGCCATTATTAAATGCACCCCCCACCTGGTAGGTATACCCCCCAATTTGCGAATTTTTCAAAATACCCCTACTTAAAATCTTAGTACCAAAAATTCGCAATTTCCGGAATGCAAAAAAAAAATTCTTACCGAAAATTCGAATTTTCGATATATAATTTGTATACCGAAAATTCGAATTTCCGGTAAAATAATTTTTTTTTCTCTTACCGAAAATTGGAATTTCCGGTAAAAAAAAAACTTCTTCACTTCTCCGGAAATTCGAATTTCTGGTATACAAATTGTGTTCTGAAAATTAGGAATTTCCGGTAAACACAAAAAAATTGTGTTTCTGGTATACTTCCAGATGTTCAGGATCGTTTACCAGACAGCTCTTCCATACAAATGGACAGAACAGAAACAGAAGAAAGGATGGGGTCTGGAAATGGAATAGCCCAAGAATTGAAGAATCAGTGACAAATGAGGGAAACGAGAAAAACAAGCAATTGGTGAAAGAATCTGTTGAGTATGACTCATATGATTCAATATCAATAAGGTTGGGGGTGGGGGAGCTGAGCTAGCGGAGCGTAGCGAAGCTCCCTTCGCCCCCCCAGCCCATGGGGGCTAGGCCCAATCTGTTTCGGGGTGCCTTGGGGTGCGGGGACGGTTCAGGGGTATTGTTGTAATCTGTACCGTGATATTATATATATGCTTGTAATCTAGACCGTTTAGTTTCAACGTTATTCACATCACACAAAAATTGTGTTCCGGAAATTAGGAATTTCCGGTAAACACAAAAAAATTTGTGTACCGGAAATTCGGAATTTTCGGTACACAATTTCCGGTAAAATAATTTTTTTTCTCTTACCGAAAATTGGAATTTCCGGTATACAATTTGTATACCGGAAATTGGAATTTTCGGTAAAAAAAAAAACTTCTTCACTTCTCCGGAAATTCGAATTTTCGGTATACAAATTGTATACCGAAAATTCCAATTTTCGGTAAGAATTTTTTTTTTGCATTCCAGAAATTGCGAATTTTCGGTACTAAGATTTTAAGTAGGGGTATTTTGGAAAATTCGCAAATTGGGAGTGTACCTACCAGGCGGGTATCAGCTTTCATAATGTCACCACGGCCTCATGATTTAAGAATTAGATCCGCAAGAGACACATTAGACCCGATAAAGTCCCAAATAGCAGCAACCATATAAACATAAGGCACTAATAGAAGCACAATACATATAAGTTGATTGACTACATGTGTTGCTACAACTACTGCAAAGGTATACAAAGTTAAGCTTCAATTAACTGATCCGAGACTCGAGTTCCTGTAATATTGTCTATATATATTCGAAAATGGCTACAACGTTGTTGTTTTTTTTTATAAGCAAAAATAAATTAGAAAACAGGAGTACAAGTGGTACTCCGAACCCGTATATACAGAGGTTCAAGGGAGAGAGTGCCTCATTAAAACCTCTCAAGGCCAAAACTCAGTGGGAAAAAGGCCAGGAGAGGAAAAAGAGTACACCACCCAACGCAAGAGTGTAACAAAGATAATAAGCAAGCATCCCTCACAACACTTCATTACAACATTCTAAGGGACTGATGCACCGATCAGAATAAGTCCTTCTTAAGTGTCTTCCTTCTCGGGATATAAACCACCTCCAAGACATTTGTTTAATCCTCGCAAGTATCTCCATAAAATCCACCTGCCCTCCATTAAAAATCACCTCATTCCTGGTAAACCACAAACTCCATACCACCGCACACCAAATGAGATGTCGTAGTTTTTTCTTGTGTTTCCTAGCCCTTTTCATCGGAAACGTAAAAGACAAGAAATGATCAACCAGCATATTATGACCAACACTAGAAACTCCGATCCAAGCGAGGACTTGTCTCCATATATTAGAAGAAAGCTCACAACCACAGAACAAGTGATCAATGGTTTCAATAGGAAAAGAGCAAAAGGGACACCCTTGCTGTTCAGGGGGAATCGCCACTCCCCTCCTCCATAGCTGCTCTCGCGTTGGTAACTTGTTTTGAATTAAACGCCACACAAAAACCAGAACCTTCGAGGGGACCGAAGGCCTCCATATTAATTCAAAAGCTGCATCCATACTAGTATTCCTTCCGTCGCCCAAGGTAGTAATCATATTGTCGTATGCGGTTTTTGTACTAAATGCATACACCTCACTATATTTCCAACCCCAGCCATCTAGAATAGATTGAGATGGATTAAAATTAGCAATAACTGTTTGCAAGTCTCGCAAACTCACCTCTTCCGCCATGGACAACTCATGCTCCCAGTGCCAATTCCATATCCAACCATCGTCTAACCATTAGCCCGCATTTGCAACAGTCACATTTGGTGTACTTGAAGCATGAAATAAATCAGGATAAACATCCATAAAGATCCCCCTACCGCTCCAATTATCAATCCAAAACCGAGCAATATCACCCATACCAGTTTTTAAAGACACCGAGTTGCGAAACCAGTCCACCTTGAGCCCTATAAGATCCCGCCACCACAAAGAGCTTTTACATGAGACTGGGAGCCCATCCATAATTTTGTGAGGTAAAGATCCATATCTACAGTTAAGAAGCTCCCACCAGATTGCGCCTCGGTCATTAAGGCATCGCCACTTCCATTTAGCTAAGAGACTCGGATTAAATACTTCAAACTGTTTAACCCCCAGACCACCCATAGATTTAGGTTGACATATTTTATCCCACCGGACCCAACATATCTTCCTTCTTCCGATAGGCTACCCCACAAAAAATTCCACTGGATGCTTATTAACGTACCAATGACCTTTCTGGGAGCTTTAAAAAAGGAGAAAAAATACACAGGTAAATTAGTCAAAACATAATTTATCAAAGTTACCCGACCACCAATGGATAATTGTGTATGTTTCCAATTCGAGAGCTTTTTTCTCATAAGATCGATAACCGGCTTCCACGTGGAAATCCTCCTTGGATTGGCACCAATAGGAATTCCTAGCAATTTGAATGGGATGGCACCAACGGAACAATTCAGGAAAGAGGCCGCATCCCTAAGGAAAAAATCATCAATGTGCACCCCCATAAGGTTGCTTTTTGAGAAATTAACTTTTAGGCCCGACACAAGAGCAAAACCATGCAAACTTGCCTTAATGCACCACAAGTTATCCCACGACGGTTTAAACAAAAAAATAGTATCATCAGCATATTGCATAATAGGGTAAGATAAATCTGGAAATGCTTGTAATCCGTCTAGGTGACCCTCCTCTACTGCATTATGTACCAAACCCGTCAAACCCTCAGCCGCAATTAGGAAAAGAAACAGGGCCAACGGATCACCCTGCTTGAGGCCACGGTGTATCTGAAAATCCTGGGTTGGGCTGCCATTTACCAAAACTGACATTGTCCCTGCACAAATACATGCCTTAATCCACCTCCGTCATTTAAAGCAAAAACCCATCCTGCTCATCATATAGTCCAAGTAATCCCATTCCACGGAATCATAAGCCTTCTCAAAATCTACCTTGAAGACCATGCACTCGTCCTTTCTCCTCTTTGCTAGATCAACCAATTCATCAAGGATTTGACGATTAGGAAGGAAAGTTGTCTGACACGGGGAAATAATTCTACCCAAAATCTTCTTCAATCTCCCGGCCAAAATCTTAGCAATAATTTTGTACAGGCAGCCAACCAGAGAAATTGGGCGATATTCATGCAGAGACTGGGGGTGCTCAGTTTTTGGAATCAGAGCCAAAAAAGCAGCAGTGATAGCCTTAGGGAATTGTGCATTCACCTGGAATTCATGTACAAAATCCAACAGTTCGCCTTTCAACAAATCCCAACAAGTTTTAATAAACGTAAAATTAAACCCATCCGGTCCAGGGCTTTTGTTACCATCACAGCTCCACACGCTATCTTTAAGTTCCTCCTCGGAAACAGGCTGAGAAAGCAGCATGTTCTCTTCATTAGTAACCTGTTTGAAACTGAGTCCCTCCAATTTTGGTCTCCTAAATCTGACCTTGCGCGAAAAGTGGTCCTTAAAGTGCCTACAAACCTCTTCTTTAACACCATCAACTGTCTCCACCCAGTTATCACCAATCTTGAGGGCAACAAGTTGATTCTTTTTGCGTCGAGCCTTAAGACAGGCATGGAAGTATTTGGCATTGGCATCCCCTTCCAGATTCCATTTAAAACGTGATTTTTGAAACAAGAGGCTCTCATTCATCCGAAGTTGTTGCCAAAACTGACATGTAAGATCTTTTCTTGATGCCAAATCCACAGTACCGTTACTCGCATTCTCTTCATCCAAAGCATTCAAATCAGCCACCGTTTTTTCTAGATTGAGATCCAGGATACCAAAGACCTCTTTATTCCACTTCCTCAGTTGTTCCTTAAGCAATTTAAATTTCTCCTTAAGCATGAACCCTTTCCACCCTTCCACTTTGAAGCCTTTCCACCATGTGGTGACGCACGGAATAAATTCCTTATGGTCAATCCAACAATTATTGAAACGGAACGGTTTTGGTCCCCAATCCATGTCTTTACAATTTAACCACACCGGACAATGATCAGAGATGTCACGAGTTCCCACCCATTGGGCTACCACCTTCCAGTCTTTGATCACAGCTTCAGACAATAAGAACCTATCTAACCTGCTCATTGATAATTCATCAGACCTAAACCAGGTGAACTTCTTACCCAACACCGGCATATCAAAAACATTCATGTCTTCCACAAACTGACAGAACTCAATTCTCTCTCGCGAACAATCACATGTACCTCTACCCTTTCTTTCCACTGAATGTAGGACTGCGTTAAAATCTCCCGCAATGCACCATTCTGCATCTACTGAACCCTGTTTCTTTGCCAGCAGATCCCTCCACAACCGTCGTTTCCCCTCCAAAGAGCAAGGCGAATATACATTGACTATGTATAGTGGTTTCCCATCCGACCCAAAATCAACTACTATACCAACATGACCAGCCCCTGAGAATTGAGAACGTACCTGAAAAATTTCAGCTTTCCACAACAAAACCATACCACCTGACAAACCCACAGAGTCTTTGGATAACCCATTCCACATCCACCCCTCCCCAAATATCATATAACAGTCTAGCATTCACATTATCACACTTCGTTTCTTGTAGCAAACATACATCAAAAGTACCTGATCGTATCAGAGATCGTAGTCTTCCTCTTTTAGCCCGATCTCCAACCCCACGAATATTGATTGTAAGAATCTTCATATGGACCTTCTTCTGATCTCCCTCTCCACCTGCGCTTGAAGCTCTCTGTCTTCCAACTGTTTTATTTCTGAAACATAGACCTCATCGTCCTCCTCCCCTGAGATCCCAATGGAGAGAGCTTTCACCCAAATCTTCTCTGCAACAGACATTGCGTAGCCTTTCCATAGGTCAACATTACGAACACTTGCTTCTGAAATTGTGAGAGAATCAGAGGTAGAGAAGCTTCGACCAGGGACTAGATGATGATAGTTGGGCACCACCATCGCCATTTGTCTCGCCTCTCGTCTTCTCGGTCTCAGGTTCACGAAAGGCGTCGCTGAAATCGTGCGTGAGTCAGAGGGAGTATTCGAGTTAGAAGAATCACCAGCCCGACTCCCAACAGATGGCCCGTCAGCACGATGGCCCTCAATAACACTTACTTCCACACCCCCTTTTACACTACGCAACACCTCCCCAATATTAGGCCCATTTGGTGGAACAAAATCCATCTGGAGCCCAGTCTGTGAACCACAAGGCCCATCACCCTCCACTACACACTGACCATTCACAGTTAATGGCACTACCTTGGAGACACCCTCAGCCGCCTTAACTCCTCCATGATTCCCTTCCCCAGAGTGATTCATCCCTCCCTTTACATTAAGTTCCCGTACGCTAGCTTCCAACATTGAATCGGGCACTTTTACCTCATCATTTGAAGCGTTACCATGTGCCTTCAACGAGCCATGAATGGAGGCATTTAATTCAGCATTAATTTCCTCATCATCGCCGCTGATCTCTCCTTCTTCGAGACCCACTAGAAAGCTGAAGCCGCTGGCGTTTGAGTCGCCGTCGGACGCCAATTCAGTATCAGGTTTAATCTCCGACTTGAGCCACTGTAGAGGGCCATACCAGTCTTCAACAACCTTTAATCGAAAAGACTGTGCCATTGATATCGATTTTCATCACCCTGTTTACCACCTCATGATGTTTAGTACGAAATAAGATCCTCGCCACATCCATGGACCTCCTCTTCCTTGTATGATCGTCAACATCCATGAAAGTACCGAATGGTAGGGCTATAAACTCAAAGAACTCCAATGACCAAGCATGCGCCGGAATCCCATAACACCGGACCCAAGTCAGACGTTCATTATTGATATCCGCAGGACACCAGGGCCTGATCTCGTCGAACCATTCCTCCAACCACTCCTTTCCTTCTTTGACCAGATTTAGCACTTCTCCCTCCTCATCCGATTCTAGCATCACGAGATTAGCCCCAAGAGGAGTAACCTTGATAGAGAAATAACCTTGCCTTCGAAATTCTTCAGGAATGCAATAAGCAGTTCCTGCAATACTGACTTTGCACACAAAGGCGTTGCCCATCTTTGCCACTTTCTCCTCATGGACATTAAACTGTAAGTTAGCCATCACCTCCTTTTTTGCGCCTTGTTGATTTCCACCACCTCTCTTGACTGCCGCTACATAAGATCCACCGTCGAACCTCTTTGGAGCTTGAGCAGCAGCCTGCCTCTGAGCCACGTGATGAGGCTTACGTTGTAACCCAACGAACCGTTGACCTTGCCGCTGAAATCTTGGCATATTCACAAAAATCTTTGTTCTTCCGATGATAATGTTATCCAGTTGCACCCCAAAGAATTCTGGATTAGAGACCCCCAAAAATCTCACGAAACCGAAGCGCCGACCTTTGCGATCACGCTTTGGAGGTATCACAGTCTCAACAGCCTTCCCATATTTTAGAAATAAATCGAGCATCTCTTTGGCCCTAAAGTTATCTGGTATCTCTGTGAAATAATATGTAGTCAGTTGCTCAGAATTATCTTCATGAGGAATACTCGCAACGTCAACCCTGTTGCCATGCATGACGTGCCTGCTCCTATCCCCTGGTCGCCACCCTTTCCTTCGCACCACCTTCCACTCTTCACCCGTCATTTTTCACTTCTAATTCTTCACGTTTGATAATAGGACATGATTTTTGTGGAATCATTTTTCATATTTTCACAAACTGAATAACGGCTACAACATTGTTTTATTTTTCGTTTGTGGTACAACGAAGATGGAACTTGCTTCCACTTTTGAGCTTTTTGCATTGAAACAGTCACCTTAACATATGTTTGGAACCACGGTGATAACTATTTAAACGCACGGTTACAATGAAGCTACAAGTTGTAGCTTATGCGGTGAGAGACATTCCACCACGGCTCCAAACAAATACTTAGTATTGTAACCAAAATCTATAAACACGATTTTCTATTTCTGCAGCAAAAGATTTACCACATCCAGATAAGCCTCCACCAATCAAAGCATTATCTATTTAAAAAACTCAATTACTCTAAGGACACGTGTTAAAAAATCATGGGTCAATACCGCTTTTGGTCCCTGTAATTGAGTGAAATTCGGTTTTAGTCCCTGTAAAATCTTTTGTTTAGATTTTGTCCCTGTAATTTAAGATTCTTCCACTTTTAGTCTCTGCCGTCAAATCTCTATTAAAAGCATTGAGTTTTTTTTGGACTTTTTGTCCCTGTAATTTAAGGATTCTTCCACTTTTAGTCCCTGTAATTTTAAGATTTTTCCACTTTTAGTCCCTGTAATTTAATAGAGATTTGATGACAGAGACTAAAAGTGAAAGAATCTCTAATTACAGGGACAAAATCTAAACAAAAAATTTTGCAGGGACTAAAGCTGGATTTTGCTCAAATTACAGGGACTAAAAGCGGTATTAACCCAAAAATCATTCATCCGTTTTTTCTGTTAAAAATTATTTTCCCACAAAAAACTTTATTGTACTATAGATTCCGATTTTCTTCTCCACCCGTACTCGGCACAAGTTCTCTCGGCAAGTTGTAATCTAAATACATGTCCTAGAATCAATTTTAATTTTTAGGCAATATGGGTTGAGAATTGAGATCAGTGGAAGAAGTGACTAAATTAAACCGCTTTTCCTTGTTTGGCAACCTTCCTTTCTCTAAAGCTATGTTTGATATGTAAGAAAGTGAAGAGACAGAAAGTGGGGGGAAAGAAAGTTTATTAGTTAAAGTATAAAATTGCTGATGTGTCACACTATGATTAGCTTGTCACAATTATCAATGCACATTTTTCACATTTATCAAAAAAATTTCCTTTCCCCCCACTTTCTTTCCCCTCTCCCAAACACAGTGTAAGGTTTCCTCTGTTATTGGAGATTTTAACATTTTTCCAAGCCCATTTGGAAATTCAAACTCTAACTCCATTATCTATGCTGGCATATTTTTTTTCCCACTGTGCCCAGTAGAGATTTTGGAAACTGTGTGTTTGTTGCCCCAAGCAGATCTGACACACAAATTGAACTCTATGAAGTCGGAACCCCTTGTTTCTTGTATTCTACTAGCAACCATGCGCAGAAAAATGCTACTTACAAAAAACGCTACTTAGAAAAATGTCAAAATTGTGGTTAGCATCATTGACATTGAGTACCAATGCATAATTAAAAGATAAAATATAGTAATAACAACTTAATAAAAGATAAAATATAGTAATAACAACTTAATATATAAATATAGAATTAATCTAATCATATGCTCCGAAGAAAGTAATTATTCGGAATATTATTCTATTCTCTGCTTTACCTGAGCGAGCAAAGAGACAAGTATTAACTTGTTTATACTGCGAAGAACTCCTGCACTGCACCATTTCGGAAGCTACTTTAAAATACATGTGACTCCATATGCCAAAAAGAAAACAGAAAAGGAATATGTACACAGCACTAAAGACAAAGACTCTTGCAAAGTTATTAACAGAGGAACGTGGAAGTGTGGCGAGCTAGGAAATTAGAGGATGAATTATTACTATTATTATTATTATTAAACCCAACCCTGTTTGTAACGGCGGAAGAGGTCTTCTGTTTGGGCATTCTTGAAGGCACTACAAGCAATGACATAGACCCATATAAGGACCACTACAGCAACAATCAGAATTATATTTGCTTTCCTCCATTCTTTTCTGAGGTTCCCCAGTAGACCAGCCTTACACGCATTACAATTGTAGCATAGTTGGTTCTGGTCATTGTTCCACAAGTAGCAATCTGGATCAGCCATGGGACTCACTGGGTTTGTCCACGTTATGGGGCTCACATAATTGTACCCGCAAGCAGTTGGAGGTTTGCAACATCCTGCCTGTAAAACCCCAATCAAACAAATTGCTTAACCAAACATATTCAATTATATCGATATTTATACAGATATTTTAGAAAATACACGATACTATAGCGAAATATGATTGAATGTCAGTATGCAAAATTATTAAACTCAAGTTTTACTTTCTTATTTATTTTTTTACTTTTTATTAAATGAAAGAAGATAGAACAAACACAGAAAAGATCTAGGGGTAGACAACTACCAAACCATGCCACGGGAGCTGGCAACCATAACATTTTATTTTGTGCAATAAAGACAAAACAATGAGCTTAAAAACTCTAGGATGATTAATTTAATGTCTGAATTTTCACAATTTCTCTATAGGTGAATTGGTCAGTAGCTATCTCGCGTGGAACTTTTCGGGGCCTCAATCATTCTTCCCATAGAATATAACAAAGGTCCCACATGTTATTAGTGTGTGGTTAGCCAAGGGATGTGTCTAATGTCCTCTACTAATGATGCATTCTCAACTCATGCTGAATCAAATTTCAAACAAAGAATTAATCCATGGCCTATGTGGTGGGTCAAGCTAAGAATGAGATAGAAAACTAGGTTTGGAAAATTTACCGTGACAAGTAGTTTATTACCAACAATGAATTGTAATTTTGGATCAACGAACGTATTTTATTTTAACTAAATGCATATTTATCAACAGCCCTGTGCACAATTTCAATATAACTTTATTGGTCCCACTTAAAAAGTCACGGGCACTGTCTTTCCCTATCATCATAATCGAGTCACTTCACTCCAACCCCTTGGGACATTAGTCCCTGGGAGAGGGAAGGAAAGAAGGATATAGAACTTCACTCAATGTCAGTGCCAACCGCCCAAACTGATCACCTATGGAACATTATTTCTATCAAAGCGGTATATATGTAGTGTTTATTGAATTGGTTACATGGCTTATACTTTTTTTTTATTCGGTTTTAAACCTTGATCAAGTCTAATTATGACTGGGTTGAGACTAAATTAGCTCAAGATATATGCTAAATAAATTTATATTGCCTCTCGTTTTCTTATTAGTTGGCTTACTTTTTTTGTTCAATTTCTTCGTTCATTCCACTAAGAAGATCAATATTGAAATCAAATACACATTGAACTAAACTTATATTAAATAGTCAATATTAAAGAAAATAATCAATCAGATATTGATAATCTGACATAAAAATTTAAACTAATTTTAAATTAATTAATACTAACATAATATTAATATTCAAAAAAATAATTTTTTTATATGAATATTCAAAAATATAATTAGATTTGTAGTATTAATTTAAATTAAATCAAATATTATTGTAATATATTAATATTGATAATAAAAATTAATAAACAGGTATAATACAATACACAATCAAAATTTGAAAAACTAAATAACAATACAATTATTAATAATATTTTAAGTAAGTCCATACTATCATTTTAAAACACAATCCATATTATGATTTTAAAAAAACACTTTAAATATAGTATCCAATATAATATAATCTAGTCTTTTTTAGGTTACACAATATAATCCAATCTGATTGTATATTATATATATTCAAAAAAAAAATCAAGATATGATCACATGGATTTGTGCTCAATACATTCAAATTGATACTAAAAATCAAATTAATTTATACTTAAGATATTATCATTGAATTACATATAAAGCTTTTACAAATATGGTAATCAAATACTCTTTCTGGTCCTTATTATAAGGAATAAAACCCTAATTCACACAATTGAAAATAGTTTTTTCTAATTAATATTTCCAAAAAAATATTTTTTTCTCAAAAATACTCATTTTATGAACCAATTCACTGGCATAGAAAATAAGTTATCTCATTAATATAAGTCTCACTATAAATAAGGGTATAAATAAAAATCAGTAATTTAATGCATTTGAAAATTGATATTGTTTCTTATAATTAGAACCAATAAAAAAACCCCTTATGTTTCTTATAAAAAGGACCAAAGGGAGTAATAAGTTAAAAATAATAAATAAATTTTAAGTAGATCAGCAATTTTTTTAGAATATTGCAAAAGTAAATATATAAATTAGGAAAATATTAACAAGTGTCCTTAGGATAGTTGTTAAAGAATCAAAAGAAGTAAATTTGTATGGAAAAAGAATATATTCATTACATCAAAAAATGTTTAACTTGTATTCTCAAAACAATTTTTTCTTTTTACGGAATCCTTAACCAATACCCCGTTAGCAAGACCCTATAAATTACTACCTCTGTTCTTAAATATAAACCCACTTCAGAAAAAAAAAAGTTGTCTTTTTTTATAAGCCAATTTTCAAATTACTAAGTGAATTAATTATTTTTTTACAAGAATATCCCTAATTAATTTACATTGTTTTTGTATTCAATAGTAAATGAGTGGCTATTTTAAAAATTATGGGTAATTTTGAAAAAAAAAATACACAATATAGACAAATTAAATTTTTTTTAATTTATGTGTGTTTGGTAAAAAAGAGCTTTAGGGGAGGTAAATTCTCGTTTTCCAAATTCAGTCATGTAATCTAACACCAAAAACAAATGAGTCATGTAACATGGGATCATGTGATGTGGGTCCGAGAGATGAGCTAGAGACAAGTGAGCAATCAATGCCTCTAAAAAAATTTCTTTTACGGAAACAATAATTTTCATCTTCTATGTTCCAATAACCAAGAACATACCACTGACGGTGGATCTGGTGATTGACTTGGCAGAGTGCAAGTACACGGCCAGAACCACTTAGTAACACCCACACAAAAAGACATCGAATTTCGTTCTCTATTGAGTAATGTCCTAAAAAAACTACTTTTATTGAAACCGGCACCCCTGTTTATCCACAAATTAACAGTGAAAAACAGAAGCAAAATTATCTCCTTTTTAATCAACAAGCAGTGGCAAAATAGCAGAGAGAGTTAATTAATTACCTGTAAAGGAGAGATATGAGAGTTGAAGAATTGATCGGCGGTGATGTAATTCTGAGTAAGCTTTATACAAACATCAGACGCAGCCAAACACGGCCTAATCTTCTGCCAACTCCCAGAACCGGTGACGTGGTTCCTCAACCACGAGGAGAACCCATCGAGCCGGTACTCCTTATACCCTCTTCCGGGAACGCCGTAGCTTCCATCGGGTCTGGTAACGACGAAGGCGAAGACGAGGATGACAAGGAGGAGAGCGATGAGGAGTGCCATACAGAAAAGGTAAAGTGCCAAGAGACCCTGTTTGTTCCAGTAAGCACCGACGAAACCAGCAAGAGAAACGAGGAGGATAAGGATTCCAATTATGACAATTGGCCACCGGAAATTGGTGATGCACTCGTTGTCTGGCTTCGATGCTAGCCAAATGCCGGAGGCTATTATGGGAATTGAGGCTAGCATAGCTATGAAGTTGAGGACTGCTGTGATGTTGTTGCTTACCCCCATCTCAGGAAGTGCCTTTGCTTCACTTTACTTTGGGATTAGTAGAAATTGGAGTTTGGAGTTGGTGGAAGGTACTGACTTTGAGGCTAGAGAGCTGACCTGAAGAGAGAGATTGAGGGCATGGACTCCTCTGGACTTTTTATATTGGTTAATTTTGGTAAAGTGCGATTTTGGTTGTGTAGGTTTTTTTTTTTTTAACACAAAATACTTGAATCTCTTAAACTTTTTAAATCAAGCAAACTGGATTTCAAAGTTAATACTCCCTCTTGTCTGTCCATATTAGAAATAAGAAATAAAACCCTAATTCACAATGAGAAGTTTTGAAATGAGCTAATCTTATATATAAAAATTGATAAATAATGTGAAATTTTTTCCTCCTAATTTGTCCACCAAAATTGAGGGTATAACAGTATATTAGACACTTTTAACTTTGATGAGAAAAGCAAATATTGCCTAAATATCTGTATTTAATGTACTTTTTATTATTATTATTATATCAGCTAGAGATAGGATCCGTTGACACCAGGTGTAAGTCAAAACACCTACACCAAATCTGAACGCCTAAAACCAATTAATCATATGGCTAAAAATCCACCCTACTTAAAAACTAAAAAGGGGCACGTGACCGCGTATGAGATTTTCATTATTCTGATTTTTTGTCTTTCAATTTTTCTTCTTCTCCAACGATGAATAAGATCCTTTATTCTTGTTTTCTTTGGTGATGAAAACAAACCTATGCATAATAATCCCCAAAAAAACTAAAAAAATAAAAAATGGGAACATTATCCTCTATTTTATTTCTTTCCCTGCACATAGACGCCATTGTTGCCCAGACTTACCAGAGTTATTGTTTCGATTCTTTCTTCCCCATCTATCCAAAAACATAAGGCCTTTTTATAGCCTAAAATAACATTTACAATTCATTACTTGTTTTGCATCTCCAATTAGTTTTGCATTTTTAATTTCTTTTTCAGCGAACGCAATAAACATTGACGGGGTTTGAACCTAGGGAGAAAAAAAAATCTTAATCCCAAATTTTTTTGCAATTCCAGCAAAATAAAATTGGGGGTGTTCCTAGTTTTTACTGAGCATTTTTAATTAGGGCTTCCAAGTTAATATATGCAACAATGTTACTAATTGGAAATTGCTTTGTGATTGGTGGAAATAATGCCCAGGAGAACGGTGGTGGAATTCTTGTTGACGAAGAAGAAAGAAGACGCTAGGACTTGAGAACCTCATTGATGAAGAAGAAATTGGAATTACTCTTTCTAATATTTTTTTTTGTTAGAATATCATGAGCAATAGGATTGATTTGTTTTAACGATCTAGGTTTGATGTACATTTGAAAATTGATTTCTCACGGATGGGGCTCGTTGATAAAGAAGAGTCTGGGTCAAAAGAAGGAAAATTTTATGGCACAGAAGAAAGGTAACAAACAAAGCACCCATTAATGGGGCTAAATGAAAAAGAAGAACATGGGATTGAAAGAGTGAAGTTCGTGAAGAAGAAATGGGTGGAACAAACGCAGAGATACTCGCAATCCCGGAAGTCACGTGGCTCACATTTTAATTATTTTTATTTTTTTGGTGAAATATTGTGAGCCGTATGATTTATTAGTTTTAACGCTCCAGATTTGGTATAAGTCTTTTGACTTACACCTGATGTTAACGGATCCTATCTCATATCAGCTATTATTATACCACCTCAATTAAAAATAATAAACAAATCATAAATATATTTTCTTTCTATAGCATGCTTATTTTGTGTGTGTAAATTTTAACATTCTATAAATATCACATCAAATCTTGACATTTAATAAATCATTACGTCTAAAAAAAATGAAATCATTATTTTCGACTCTTCGATTCTTCTTTCTCTAGCATGTTTTTATTGTTTTTGTTCCCTCTCTTTTAACTCTTATTCTCTCATTCTTCTAACTCATTCTTAAATTTTTTTTGTTTCAAGTATTTTTTTTTGCTTTCAAAAAGTTTAACTTTATTGTATGGTGTGATGGTTTGCTGTGAGGTAATTCGAAAATATGGAAGTCCAAGAGCTTTCAAGAGGAATGTTGTCTCTTCATGAGATTAAAATCCTTCCTAATTTGTGTGTTCTATCATGAGCGTATGTGTCTATACATGAAAAGATACATGCATGAAAGGTCATGTTCCTTTTTCTTTCAATACATGAAATGTTGCTTTCTCTCACCAAATGACATGAGTTTCTCTATAAATAGAGACACTCTGAATGCAAATTGAACACTAGAATTTGCTAGGTTTTCACCACTCCAAATCATTTTCTTTTCTCCCTTGTGCGCAGAGAGAGGTAAGAAAACTATTGTTCTGTAAACTTCCATTGACAATATGCTTTGTGTGGGTGTGCAAATCACATCAAGAGAACTCCATTGTATCCTGAAGGGGATTCGTTGTTCAACCATTTGCATCCAGTCATATAAGGGACTGGTGGAGGCGAATCGAACATAAAGCCTAGTGTTAACATACACACGCCTTGGAGTCTTGCGCAATGATCATTCATCTTCTTCTTTGTTCTTTATTTTACATCATATTCGTCTTTATTTGAACTTATCATTTATGTTGTTTGTTTTTATTAGTTGCAGCATCCCCACCACAAATATCACCAACATTTGCTTCTTTAGACATGTTCAAATCCTTCTTATTGAGGGTATAATAGTCTATTAGACAATTTTAACTTTGATGAGAAAAACAAATCTCACATAAATGTCTGCATTTAATGTGCTTCTTATTGTTATTATATCAGTCATTATTATACCATCTCAATTAAAAATAATAAACAAATCATAAATATATTTTCTTTCAATAGCATGCTTATTTTATATGTGTGTAAATTTCAGCTTCTATAAATATCACATCAAATCTTGACATTTAACAAATCATTACGTCTAAAAAAATCAAATCATTATTTTCGACTCTTCGAATCTTCTTTCTCTAGCATGTTTTCATTGTTTTTTTTAACTCTTATTCTCTCATTCTTCTAACTCATTCTTAAAAAAATTTCATTTCAAGTATTTTTTATTTATTTATTTTTTTGCTTTCAAAAAATGTAACTTTATTGTATGGTGTGATGCGTTTGCTGTGAGGTATTTCGAAAATATGGAAGTCCAAGAGCTCCCAAGAGGAATGGTGTCTCTTCACAAGATTAAAATCCTTCCTAATTGGTGTGTTTTATCATGAGCGTATGTATCTATACATGAAAGATACATGCATGAAAAGTCATGTTCCTTCTTTCAATACATGAAAGGTTGCTTTCTCTCACCAAATGGCACGAGTTTCTCTATAAATAAAGACACTCTGAATGCAGATTGAACACTGGAATTTGCTAAGTCTTCACCACTCCAAATCATTTTCTTCCTCCCTTGTGCGCAGAGAGAGGTAAGAAAACTATTGTTCTGTAAACTTCCATTGACGATATGCTTGGTGTGGGTGTGCAAACCACATCAAGGGAACTCCATTGTATCCTGAAGGAGATTCGTTGTTCAACCATTTGCATCCAGTCATATAAGAGACTGGTGGGGGCAAATCGAACCTAAAGCCTAATGTTTACACACGTCTTGGAGTCTTGCGCAATGATCATTCATCTTCTTCTTTATTCTTTATTTTACGTCATCTTCATCTTTATTTGAACTTATCATTTATGTTGTTTGTTTTTATTAGTTGCAGCATCCCCACCACAAATATCACCAACATTTGCTTCTTTAGACATGTTCAAATCCTTCTTATTGAGGGTATAATAGTCTATTAATCAATTTTAACGTTGATGAGAAAAACAAATCTCGCCTAAATATCTGCATTTAATGTACTTCTTATTGTTATTATATCAGTCATTATTATACCACCTCAATTAAAAATAATAAACAAATCTTAAATATATTTTCTTTCAATAGCATTCTTACTTTATATGTGTATAAATTTCAGCAATCTATAAATATCACATCAAATCTTAACATTTAACAAATAATTATTATCTCAGTCTAAAAAAATTAAATCATTATTATCGACTCTTAAAATCTTCTTTCTTTAGCATGTTTTTATTATTTTTGTTCCCTCTTTTTTAACTCTTATTCTCTCATTCTTCTAACTCATTCTTAATATTTTTTTGTTTCAAGTATTTTTTTTTCATTTGAGAATACAGGTGGCAAGATATATGCTTTCAAAAAAATGTAACTTTATTGTATGGTGTGATGGATTTGCTTCTTTAGACATGTTCAAATCATTTTTTCTACCTATTCGTTGTAAATCTATTGCTCTAAAATTTGAAAATATTTGCCTTTATAAGCCTTCTTCACACCTCTTTCTTTGTAGTTATCTCTCATCTTTTCTCTTATGCATATAATAGATAATGTTGCAACCATCTAAATTTTATCTTTCTATTTCTCTTTTTGTAAATTGTATCACTAATTTGTTTTTATTTTTTCAAGTCGATGAGGGTGTTGTTGCGTTTGAGATCGATGCTAATGGTTTTATATCTTTTTTCATATATACTAATGGTTTTATTATTATTTCATAGTTTCGGTTATTGGAGGATAAAATTTCAAATGAAGGTTATACCATTGGGGAGTTTATCCCTCCTAATCTGTCCACCACAATTGAGGGTATAATAGTCTATTAAACACTTTAAACTTTGATGAGAAAAACAAATTTTGCATAAATGTCTGCATTTATTGTTCTTCTTATTGTTATTATGTCAGCCATTATTTACCACCTCAATTAAAAATAATAAACAAATTATAAATATATTTCCTTTTAATAACTTGCCTATTTTATATGTGTATAAACTTCAGCATTCTATAAATATCACATCAAATCTTGATATTTATCAAATAATTATGATCTCAGTATAAAATAAAATAAAATCATTATTATCAATTATAATATTCATAATAAATTCAATTTATTTTATTTCAAATTTTATATAAAGTTAATTTATTTATGGAGTATATTTACATATGTTCTCTATCCACTTTATCATTTATGTCTCATCTTTTTTTTTCACACGTTTTTTCTTCTTCTTCTTCCTCTTCTCTTCTATCTCGACTTTTCGTTTGGGGGATTTATTTTTCAAATAAATTTTCTTTGGAGAGGCCTACTTTTCTTTAGTCTGTCATTTGGGGGGTTTATTTTTCAAATAATTTTTCATGTCTAAATAAATTTTCTCATTTTTTTTCTTAATTGATTTTGAATTTCATATTCGAAAAATATATGGAGTAATTCAAATTTCTTGCTTAAAATTATTATATTATTTTTATTATTATTGCTCAAAAAAATATTTATATTATTATTTTGATGTAGTCGTAATTAGAGAATTTCACTTAACACCATTAGCCTATCAATTATCAATATTGAGTAATAATAATCAATAATAAAATATTTTCCATTTCATATCTTTTTTATGGGTCATTTCATATCAATTATGTTATAATCATGTTGACATATCATATGATTGATTCCCTTAAACATGCATATTTGATGGGCATCTGTCATATTGTCCATCAATTCAACATCAAATACAACAAATGTTAACTAATAACCATAGGTTCACAACAAATGTCAATTAGCATTGCCATGATGACTGACTTTGGTTTTATTCTATTATTTATTCTAAAAAGCTTTATTTGCAGGGTGATTTTAATGGATAACGGTCAAAATATAATTTTTCTCCTATCAAGTATGAGACTACTTGGGAAATATATAATATTAATAGGAAAAAATATAAACAAATTATGGAAAGTAAATCATATATTTTTTATGGGATAAAAAGTAAATCAGATTAGTGACAAATATATAAGAAATATTGTATTTTATGAATCAATATTTTAAGCCCAAATCAGCCTCAGTAGCCGTTTTTATTTGAACCACAACGGATAACTTTTTTTAACGATAGTCTCTATTTCTACTCCATAAAATGCTCTTTGATATTTCTTAACTAAGTTGCCTAATTTCTTCAACAAAAAAAAACTAAGTTGTCTAATGGGGTGTCGTATAAGGGGAATTCCTTTGATTTTGTTATTGCTTTGTGGAGAGATACAATTTTTTTCCTTTCTTTATTTCTTTTTAGTGTGTGTATATTATCTATTTAG
The DNA here is from genome assembly GCA_037113605.1 of Calophaca sinica. Classification (NCBI taxonomy): domain Eukaryota; kingdom Viridiplantae; phylum Streptophyta; class Magnoliopsida; order Fabales; family Fabaceae; genus Calophaca; species Calophaca sinica. The sequence goes on from CM073734.1 coordinate 125,214,154, forward strand.
CATTACTATCACTCACTTTTAAAAATAGATACTCCCTCCATCTTTTATTATAAGAAAAAAAAAGTACATGTATTTGGTCCAAATTGGGAGTATTATCTATTGTAAAAAAAATAGATAATATTTGATTTAATAATTGTGACTTTGAGAGTGTTTTAGTATTTATAGCTGATATTCTTTAATAATAACTCATTATTTTTTTATATGTATCTAGTATCGTTTAATTGTTAACACATTTATAGTTTATTGCTAAAAAAACACATTTATAGTTTAAGTTAATGTATATATTAAAAGTAACTAAAATTCGAACAAAAATTAATGTAATTTAATAAGAAATGACAAAAACTTATTTAAAATAAAAACTTTTTATAAATAAAATTTAATGGTGAAACGAAACCATTTCTGAACGGTGAATTATGAAGTTTAGTTTTTTAGGCAAGCATGTAAAGGTCCATCGGATACTGTGCTGAGTATGGGCCATCATATTGTAGGTATATTTATGTGTTCTTAGATCATTTTTTATTTTTTATTCATTTTAAAAATATTAAATTTCAAAATAACATTTTATTAATTGTGATTTATTTCTTATTATTTCATTGTCATTTATATACACAATTCTTAACACATATATGTCCAAAATAAAATAATAAAAAACTGTTATTCTTTTTTCTTTATCGGTAGATTTTATTTGGTTTCAGTTCAAGTTTTCGATATTGAATCTTTATGTTTTAACAATTACCTATAATGGATATATGCATGTAATTAATTAAGTATATGAAGAAATTTATTTATGCTAAGTTGTTGTAAAATAAAATAAAGTAAGTAGTTGTTAATTAAATACAAAAATCTGGCAATTTTTTTATGGGTTTTAAATTAAAGTTTTTACTTTTCAAAAATTATTCGTACACATATACAAAATAAAATTCCCCTCATGTAAATATGTTTTTAGTTCTTATAATTATTTTAAATTTTGTTTTTAGTCCCTGCATCCATTTTTTAGTCCCTAAAAATTACAAAACTGCATGATTTTAGTCTAACATGCAGTTTTGTAATTTGTATGAACTAAAAAGTGGGTACAGAGATTAAAAACAAAAAATATAAATTTTACAGGGACTAAAACATATTTAACCATTAAATTTTTCATGCAATACACAGGTCAATGCATTAAAGTATATAAATAGACTATTACATAACAACTTATTTATATAAGTGATCATATAAGTACATATTATTTTCAATACTTTTTGCTTCAATGATAACAAAAATAATGAATTGTTAATATTTTATTTTGCCATCATTTCTATATTTTAAAAATACATTATTTATTAAAATAATAAAAAATATTACCTCACAAATATAATTGCACCGTGCATCACACGGGTATACGCACTAGTTTTAATTAATACTCATAAAAAATTAATTTTTTTAAAAAAGTATCCATTCTATGAAATGAGTGAAATAATGACTTACAATTAATGACACTACTATAAATAATAATATAATTTGAAATTAATATTTAATGTACTTAAAAATTAATGTGTGTTTCTTATATTTTGGACAAAGAAAAGGACCTTTTATTTTTTATAACATGGATTGTGGATTGGAGGGAGTATTTTGTTCAACTGCCAGTAGATTTGTTTCGTCAAAAAACAATCTTCCAGTAGAATTGCTAACTTGAATGTTTTTGACATGTTGATAAAAAAAACTCATTTGATATAATTTTACACTAGATGTATACTTGTGCATACGAAGGCGCACAATGTTCATTGCTATAAATAGTTATAGTCCTAATTTTTTATATTAGACATGTAGAATTAATTGAAGCATGAAACAATTATAGATTTGTATAAACATCTTTATAGTTATTTTAAAATAGACTACAAATATGTCAACATATCCCACATATACTGACAAATTATTGATATATGACAGATTGGGTCATTACATCCATAACTTCCATAATTTGTTTCTTATTGGATGAAGCATATTGATTCCCATAAAGACACATCGGGTTAAATAAGAAATTGCTATTTATATTTAGAGAGTGGATTACATACTAATTAGCACAAATATATTTATGCTGAAGTCATTATCTACAACTCAAACAGTTACTTTAAACTGGAGTTCATGGAGAGTTATGAAACCCAAAAAGAAATTTCCAAAATGCTGAAGTCATTAGTTCAATTCATAATACTGCAAGTAATATGAAGTCTTTGTTGCCCTGATTGCTGTTGAATAAACAGAAAGATACCTATAAAAAGACAATAATTAAAATAATAAATGAAACTAACACAGAATCCAGTATTAAATTTATTAGACAACAGGGATAGAATGCAGAGGAATGGAAGTCATCACCGAAATTCTTAAACTCGTATTCATATGGTGGAATCTCAGCAAGTTGTTGCTCTTTGCCAATTGTACCACCAATAAAATAAATTCTGTAGGCATGATCACAGACCTTGTACAGAAGATCATTGCACACTACATTAAAATAGTAGATGATATAAGTACTATTCTCCTTCAACTTTGGCTTCAATTTTGCCATCTTATCTTTATAAAGAGACACTTGGATCTTATCACCCTAGTTCATTAAAACAACAACTAAAATAAGTGATTAAAAGGTAAATCAAAGTTATGGAATACCAAAACATAGCTTCAATGAGAACATTAATGAGACCTTTGCATCCATTAAGACTAATTCAAGATGCTCTAATTGAAGAGGTTTTGGCTTGACACACTAAAGATCAACAATTCTAACAGCAACCTTCCATAACTATTTGGAGTTATCTAACTCCTTGATCATGTCAAACTTGCGAGCCATTTCTTGAAAATGCAAAAATCCAACAAAAAATTCATGAAAATCCAAGTTAAAAAACTGGTTGAAAAATAGCATAAACACACAGTATCAAAGCAAGGCTACTCAAAAAATAACTTGAAACACAGCATAAAAACACAAATCCTAAACCCTTGAGTTGATTTTCACAATGTGTCACAAATAAAGGTGTTGACAAAATAGCTTCAACAATCACCGTTAGCATGTCAATGTGTGTAGAGAATAACCTAAATAATGTGACTAAATGCAAGAAAGCTTCACGAATCAGAATCTCCATTTGAAAGTGTCCAGAGAATGTTAAAATCCAACGACAAAGTCATAAGAATCTAAATTAGAGATAGTGGTTAAAAAATACCATAAATACAAAGGATGAAACCAAAGTTATTCAAAAAAAATCGTTGAAACACAGAAGAAAAACACACATTATGAAGGGTTGAGTGCATCTTCACAATCTGTCATAAATAAAGGTGTTGAGAGGATATCTTTAACAATAACGGTCAATATGTAAAAGTGTTGTCAAACCCTAAATACATTGGTAATGTATATAGAATTTATTAGGCATCAGACAAAAACCCCATCACAGAGATGAATAATAGAACTTGGCAAACCTAATTGTTCTGCATGCCTAAAACAAACAGCTAGAAAAAGGGGAATGATTCACAAACCTCTTCCAATGCTTCAAATTAATTCATTGCCTACTGCAAGAAAAATCTTACTCCCTCCTCTCAATGAAAAGAAAAACCCTAGCAAAAATAACCCATTAATCTGTCAAATAGGCTTTCCCTGGGCCTTCTTCCCCATTTGATCCTAAATAAAATGTTTCCTGATTTGATCTTCAATGAAAGAACTTATAAAAAAATGGTGGCAAACATTATATTTTGAATGCACTTTAGATGTTGTTAAAGCATTGTTCTCATTTCAGATGCATAAATTATGAAGATTTTAGCATAACATATATTCCTCTTTTTGTTTTGGTGTTCTCTCTTTGGAAACAACCATCTGTTATAGTTTTATCCACAAGTTTCAGATGAAGCCTCATCACTTGCTATGTGAGTATGGAGTGACTTCAAAGAAATGATGCAAAGAGTACAAACAATTACAAAACTTGTTATAGATTACTGGCAGAGCATAAAATCGAGTATATCTGACATAAAAGAGAAACAGGTGATATCCATGTAATAAATAGTCTAAACATTTAGCAAAAAATAGATGAATAAATTATAAATGAAAAGATATATGAAAACAGAATATTAGCTTGACAAACAGCTAATGCCCAGTAGAATCCAATAATCCACCAAATAAATGAAAACATAATATTAGCTGATTAAAGAAAAATGAAAAAATGGCCATTTTAGAACCTGTAATTCATTGAACAAAAAAATTAGATATCTGGAAAAGAAAAGTAAATAGAGAACAAATAGCCAAGTATAGATAATACTCATACAACACAGTAGGAAATGGAAGCCAATAGGAAAACCATTCATTCACGATGAGTTCCCTAACTCCTCTGTTATTGGGTGTAACTCCACCACCCCTGTGATTGAAACACAAAATTGCTGACTGTTGTTTCTTTTCCAAAAATGAAATCCTAAGTAAATGTCATCATTATTTGATAGAATAAACATGACTATTATTATAATTTATAAATTCAAAATGTGTTGCATTTTCAAGAAATATGCTACATGTCCCACTAAATCAGCTCCTCTTAATGTATTAACATCCAACACTGCACTTAATACAATGATGTAACAATTAGTTTAACTACACAATAAACCGAATCCAGTAGCAAACTTAAGACTAATTTCATTAAGTTAACTCAAACAGCACGGATATGATAATTTATTTAAGAATATTACACATAATCAACATGCACAAAGAGAGTATGTTAATGATACACCATTACTTAGCATTAGAGGTGCAATTCTGTAGTTATGCAGTAATTCTGTAATTTCTAATGCGAAGAGGAGAAAAAGTAACATCAAATTTGATATAGGCCATTTACATCTTACCATACATATAGGCCAATTAAGTTGTTGATGTTACAAGTGGGAATGGTCATGACGCGTATTAGAATGCAAGTTTCAAATAGGAATAATAAAGTGTCAATGTTTATTCAAGCACAGAGATAACCTTAGTCTTGCTCTATTAAAAGTTAGCAATTAAACTTTTAATGCATCCCAGTAATCTTAATGCATATCTAGTATTATCATATCAAACTTACTACATGATATTCATAGAAGCCATGTCTTATGAGGATCTTCAAACACATTATGTTAGCCCTTGAAGCATGTGTGCTTTAACTGTACAAAAGAATAATTTCATATTAAAAACTACATTTAGACTTGTGATCGGAATTCAGGAGTAACTTTCCGATTATCCATACCATGGTTGCGATGAGTAGTTGCATTATTTGAATTGACAGAGCCTGTTTATTTAGAACTCTGCAGTCTATTCCATCATCCGATGATACGTTCACTGCCAACTATGGAGAGAAATTGGAAGCAAAATTAGATATTGAAAATCTAATGCTAAAAATGCATTAAAACTCTGCAAAAATTTTCAAATAAAATGGGATCTAACAGGAGCCTAAATTTGCTCTGATTTTCACCTTAAGGAATTCAACCCCAGCCCTCAGCTAGTGCAAAACACATCAAGCACAACTTTGTCCCTAAACTACAACCTATTGTCTAAGACATATGCCAAAAGCTAGTCCTTTAGTTAAAGAAAATAAAAATGATAAAAAAATAAAAAAAGTAAAGAGAAAGAAACACGCACATGTACAGAGAGAGTAGGGAGGGATCACAATTCCTATATGTAAAGAAACCCCTATAACCTGCAACATAAAAAAAAACCTGTCACAACCAAAAATAAAAACAAAATCATGTTGATAAGCACACAAATCCAGAAATCCAGAAATCTAAAAATAATATAATCTAAAACAGATGAACCAATAGGCAAACAATAATATAATCTAAAACCCACAAATCTAGAAATCTAAAAACCTTCATTCAAAATAAAAGGAAGAAGAAGATGACGTAAAGCTATTGTGATGCATCAACTGTGAAGGAGAAAAGAAAAATGAGGAGAAAAGAAAAAGAAGAAGAAAAACAGAACATGCAAGGGTTTCGAGTTTTTCCACGTTTTTGTTTGCCTTGCTTCTCTTTGCCATTTTTGAAAAGCAGCAAAACTTCAATCTTGTAGTGTGGTTAAGGGAGAAAAGAGTAAAACTTCAATCTTGCAACCACATAGAAGAAAGGGTGGGTGGCGTTGCTCATCCGACCAGGAGGAAGAAGAGAAAGACGTGGGAGAGGTGGGAGATCCAATTTTTTTTTTGAATTTTGAAAGTCAGCTGAATAGGTTTTTTGAGGTAAAAAAATATTATTCAATGAGACAAATTTGCCCTCACAAATGGTGATGTGTCAAAATTTTAACAAAGGTCATCTTGGGTTTTTCACCAGCCCTAAATTCTCCTAAATTGAAATTGGATTAGAAAAAGGACAAAACTTAGATACAGTGTTACATCTAGTTGGTACTGTTCTCCAATTAAAGTCTAACACGTCGTCTACTTATTCCACGTCACATTGCAAAAACTTAACGCCGTTTGCTCCACTGATAGCATTTTTGTTCACTGGTTCCACGGAAAGAGGATTTCGAGGGTCTCTACTGGTTTTCGTTCACGGAGAGGCGGTGGGGGTCTGGACATGGTGGTTTTACAGGGACGTTGCGAGACTGGGTGCAGTGGAGGAAGGTGTCATAGGGATGAGCGGTGACGAGGCAACGATGGTGCTTTTGGGTTGATTGGGTCACGATGGCAGTGAGTCGTGATTCGTCATGAACTGATTGGTGGTTTTCCGGCGAGCGAGTCATGGTTAGAGGTGATGCCCCATATTTATTGAGTGTGGTGTGAGTGCTTTTTTTTTTTTTAATGGGGGAAGACAACGAAGGTATTTTGGTGAAGAGGGTGATGGAGGTTCAAATGGCCGATGCGATGTCTGAGACGTGGTGCTTGAATGAAAGGTTTGCTGGAAAATTTTTAATGAATGAAATGGTTGGGAATTCAGCCCCTAATACTTGAATCGCAGACCCCTGCACATTTTTTTGAGGAGAAACTTGGTGCAAAATATTTTATCTTAAGCAACAGATTTTTTTTTTTGGGTACTCTCTTGAGCAACAGAATGTTAATCACGTTTAACCACGTTAAGTGACATGGAATAAATAATACAGGTGTCAAATTATGATAGGGGAACAGTACCAACAGGATGTATGGTACTGGACATAAGTTTTGTCCTTAGAAAAATATGTAATATATAATTTTATAGCTTCTTACTTTTTATATTACAAAATATGAAAAATATGTAATTCCAAACGTGTATAAAAATATATGTGAAATATATAAAAAATATTGTAACATTTATTATCATATCTACGTTGAATTGATTGTGGCTTAATGTGATTGCATTCTACCCCTTCGAAATGCATGTTTGGTTCTAGTGGATAAAATTTATTTTGAATAAATTGATTTTATAAAATTGATTTTAGCTAAAATTGATTTAAATGTAAAATGATTTATATTTGTATACAATAAGTTTGAGAGTAAAAAATCGTGTTTGGAGGTAAAAACTAGAAATACAAGCTTCAAGTTAGAATAAATTCTAGAACAAAATCAATTCTACTCGAGAACATTTAAACATATCGAAATCAATTTTATGTTTCTGAAATCATTTTTGATTCTCCAAAAAAAATGAATCCAAACATCCACTAAATTTGAGGAAGGAGGAGTAAAAGATATTATCCAATTTTTAAATATCAATACACTCAAATCAAATCTAAAATCAAGTATTTCATAATATTCTATTTCCTTTTATGTAATCGTGTTCTAATTAATACATCTACAATTCTATTATTACGAAACAGTTTTGCGGCTCATATCATGCGAATATTTTGGTTGTTACCCATATCATGTGAATATTAACCTTGATGATTCAAGTTAATTTACATGATGCCAACCTAATATCGTGAGAGTTGGTAATGTGACTCTTCCGTAAGAAATGAATCCGAATTAATTTCTTAGAGTCTCCTAGTTGAGAGACAGTCTAATCCTATGTAAAAAATCGGACGTACAACTGCCGATTTGGGAATTCGTCTCATAACGAGCCGAAAAGAACTAAGTCGTGGGGATACCCTGTGGCGCCTACTTATGGTCCAAGACCCTAATTACACTCAGTTAATAATAATAATAATAATAATAATAATAATAATTATTATTATTATTATTATTATTATTATTATTTATTTTTTTATTTTTTTGGATCCCAACCCACGTCTAACTGTCTTAAAACATATAAAGTAAAAACTTTTTTATTTGGATCTCATGTATTATTGTCACAATAATTTTCTTCCAAAAATATATATTCAAACTAATTCAAGTGATACAAAAAATTTAAAAACAAATTATTGAATTAACTTAAATTGTGTCTAGATTACACAAATCTACAATCTAATAGCAAATTATGATACATCAACTTTCTGCACATTATTAAAATAAAGAAACAAATTAATTTTTTTCATGATAATAATAATAATAATAAAAGAAATAAAGGTATGATAACATGGTTCAATAATTTCATGAATAAGACATAAACTAATTTCTTGAATAAGATGTTGTCTCTAGTCATGGTGCAATAATTTTTTATTGTAGACATATCTTGTACTTTTTTAACAAATTCTCGCGTTGAGTTTTCTAGGAGACAATCAAATGAGGTCGCCTATTATTTAGTAAGAGTGGTCACATTTTTAGTTAGCTCTTATTTATTAATTAACATTCCAATACGTATTCAATTCAATATTATTAATTAAATGGCTTAGCCTTACCTTTGTAAAAAAAGTGGCTAAATACTTAACATATTCCAATTGATATTAAAAGTTAAAGTAATTTTTTTTACAGACTATAGTGTATATATTATCGATATAAGAAAATCAACTGCACTTTTGCTACATATCATACTCTCATCAATTCACTTTTCCTCTAGAAAACATCAATATTAATCTCCCTCTCAATTCACTTTCCCTCCAAAAAAACACCAATATCAATCTCTATCTCATAAATCTTAAATCTGTTTCTTCTCCTATCCCTTAACAACCCACGTTCGTCTCTCATCCAATTATTTTTTCTGCTTTTTCAATTTCTTTAAATTTTTAATTTTTATATGATTATTAGTTTTTTGAATTTTTTATTTTTTCATTTTTAGAGTTTTTTTTTTACCTTTTACTTTTATTTTTCTTATATATATTTTTCATTTTCATTTTTCTTAATGTTTTTGTATTTCTTTAGTATTTTTAACTTTTTATTTATCTTTTGTATTTTGTCTTTATAAAATGTCTTTATCATTTATAAATGATTATTTTGTTTTTGAGTGCTGATGGAAAATATTATACGTTACCGGTATAATTTTATTGCCTTTGAGCACATATCAATTTTTTAAATGTTTTATTACTTATAAATGATTATTTTGTCTTTGTGTCTTGATGCAAAAATATTACATATTATCGGTATAATTATTTTCTCTATTTAATTACTCTCACTCTTTCTGCATTTTCAGATAATAAAAACAATTAATTATATTTAATTTCTACGCACTGTCGGTGTAAAATTATTTTACACGTGTATCTAATGATGTGTTGTCACGACATTTAATGACACGTCATGTATTTATCAATTCATTAAATGACGTTACAACACATTAGTGTATATAAATTAAATTTTTACATTTGTCACGATATAAAACTTTAATTTTATAAATTAATATATTCTAAAAATGCGAAAAAATGAAGTGACACGTTGTGAATGCACGGGTATTTTGATAATTCAATTAAGGAAAAAGGTGCAAACTGCCTAACCAATTACACACGGAAGCGGGCATGCAGAAGAGTTAATCACAATCAAATTATATTTTTTTTGGTTACAACAATCAAATTGTATGGTTTTTATAAATGAAGTAATAAACTAAAAATAATAAATGAAACATAAGTAAAAAGCATAATTAAAATATTAGGATAGGTACTTATTACCTCCAACAATTTCAAATTGATTCAAAAAATATAATATCAACTATAAGAGTATATAATTTTTCGTCAAAAAAAAACTATTAGAATATATGATAATATAATAATGTGATGACAATGACGACAGCAACAATAAGCTATTATAAAATAAGATTTTATTTTTTAAATCTCAAATCGCATGTTACCATCACATTCATTCTACAATTTCTAATTTTATTATCTTTTTAATAATTAATAAATGATCATTTCAATGAGATGTATGAGATATCGTGTTTGAAATTAGAAATTATAAAACGTAATCAAAATTTGATTAGCCTAGCTAATATTTTTTAAACAAATTCCCATGAAACTCTTATTGTAAATATAAAATAATAAATTAATTATAATCAATCAACTAACAGCTACAGGGGTGGGCTACATACGGGTCTAGGTCTTGTGGGCTATCTTTTGTTTTCCTTTTCCTTGCAACCAAAAAAATCAACTAACACGTTCATAGCTATTCTAGGGCTGTTATTTCAACACCTCTCCAACTTAATTTTTCCACCTCCCCAACCTAATGAAAAGACTTAAATACCCCTCAACTTAACCCTAATCTCCCCCTTATTTAATTTCATCACCTCCCTCCCCCACAGTTCCTCACCTCCCCTCTCCTCTCCCGATCCTCGCCCTCACCTCCCCTCCCCTCATTTCCACTTGTCCCTCTCCCGATCTCACTAGCCTCACACTCCCACATTTCCACCGTCTCGCATCGTCTCTCTCCTCTCACCGGATCATCACTCGATTACGCAAGGTACGAGCATCGTGCATTATTTTTTCTGGTTTCTCTGTACATCAGGACTCTAGAATCAGGATCACTGCTCAAGAGTCGGGACATAGAAATTGTAATAATCGAACTTGGACTCTAGAATCAGGAACACTCAAACTTCAAGAGTCAGGAGTAGGAGTGGAGTTCTGTCATTGAACTTCCGGACTCTAGAATCCGGAACACTCCAGCTTCAAGAGTCCGAAAGTTCAGAATGACAGAAACTCCAATTCCTACTTCCGGACTCTTGAAGCCGGAGTGTTCTGGATTCTAGAGTCCGGAAGTTCAGAATGACTGCAGTAGTTATTTAATTTGATTTATATTTATATTTTATTTATGAATTTATTTTACAGGATTATGGCACGTACGATGGGTCGTGGATCCGCTAAGGGTGGCCGTGATGTCACCGACAATTCAGAACTCCACAAAAATAGTGATAAATGTCAGATGTCACCGACAATTCAGATGCATACCTGTTGGTTGTTTTGTTTCCAATGTGCATATGCCGGTCTATCCATGCAGAAACAAATTTATCCCTGTGTTGATTTAGCCATGTGTTCTTGACATAGTCAATGAAGTTACTGAACGGTGCTGCGACATCCTCGAAATGTTGCAGTCGCTGCCGGTAGTCATCCATCGTTACTGCCGGTAGTCATCCATCGTTGGTGAATCAACAACTGAATCAAATGCAGTCATCACCAATTCAATTTTTTCTTGTGGATACACATAAGTCTTGCACTTCGCCCTCACATTCTTACGGATATGGAATTGGCACAACATGTTACGCGACAGGGGAAAAACGTTAGCCGCTGCATTCATCAAAGAAAGTTCCCGGTCGGTCACTATCACCTGTGGTAACGAATCCTGTCTCACAAACATACCCTTCAACTTCTCAAGCACCCATGTGTAGTTATCCGCTTTCTCCGACTCCACAAATGCAAATGCAACAGCGAATGTCATCTCAGTTGAGGTCACACTAACAATCTCAACTAATGGCATCCTGTACCTATTAGTCTTGTATGTCGAATCAATAAGCAAAACAATGTTGAACGAATTTACAAGCTTGATAGCTTCAGGATGTGCCCAAACTATATCAGTGATAACATCAGAGTTACCGCTTTTCTATGCGGTGGACTTAACGATCACGGTGCATCAAGTTCATCAAATGTTGTAACTCGATTACGCCTTGCTTTAGACTAGACCAGGATCTTTTGTCGCGGCGTTGTAAATCCGCCTAATTGTGGTGTATTTGTTTGGATTTTTATCTTTGTAATGAGAGTAAGGCGTTTCTCGGCTTAATCATATTCAATGTCATATCGCTCAGATTAGACAACTCTTCAGAAGTTAGACGACCGACATATGGATGACCCTCAAAGTTTTCGACTAACCCGTGGTTGTGCATACCGCACATTACCTTCAAAACCCACCCTCCGGCACCTTTCACCAGCCTTCCTTTCAATCTGAATGGGCATTGACATTTTCTAGTGCCAGTAGTCTTCACTCCCATAGTCTTGTAAGGCTTATACTTGCCACTTTTTTCGCAACCCAACATCACAAAAGTCTTTTTGCTTGATTGCCCATAGTCTGATCTTAAAATAATAACCACACACCCAACAGATTTGCCAACGTCTCGTGCCCATGCCAATAGGTCATCCCGCGTAGAAAACACCTGAAATGACAACATGTATCATTCACCAACTCATCTAACAAATCTTAACAAAATTGATCAATAAAATAAGTACCCGAGCAATAGTGAATGCACTGGTACAATCCATGGAAACGACCTCTGGAATATCAAGAACAATGGGCACTATGGTGTCGGGAAAGTTGCCTTCGGAAAAGTTGTCTTCCATTGAAACTGCACTGGAAAAGACAAGTCAAAACTTTAGCAGACATAGAGTCCGGATTCTAATTGCCGAAATATTCCGGATTCTTAAATCCGGACTATTTTATACCTCCGGACTTTAGAATACGGAGTACTCCGGATATTAGAATCCGGACTTGGGAAATAGAGTAACCAAAAAAATAAACGTCCGGATTCTTATATCTGGAGTGATCTGGTAATAAGAATCTGGACTCTCTGCGATTTGAAAAAAAAAAAAGAGGCAGAACCTCGGATCGGTGGCAATGTGGAGGAGATGGCGACGAATGCACCAGGTAGCTCACGACCTCCAAGGCGAGCCAAAAACTTCAAAAAGTGAGAGATTAGGAGAGGGCGATTTCCAGGAAGAGAGGGAGGTTGGGAGGAGAAGATGAGGAAGGAGGAAGGAGGGGAGGTGCTGACAGTTTAACGAGTGAGAGAGGGAGTGAAATTAATCAGAAGGGTAAAGTTGGAATATTGAAAAAGTGGGAGGTGGGGAAATTAAGTGGGGAAGGTGGGAAAATAAAAGCCCTTATTATAGCATATGAAGCATGGGTAGTGTAGGCCTTGGGCCTTAGTTCAGCCCATCATGGTCGGTACTCTTTGTTCTGGGCTTTTCCTTCTGATATTGAATATGAAACTCGTTTCTTGACCAAAAAAAAAAACAAGTTCATAGCTATCTTTGTAAATTATTTTACACAATTATTTAGTTTTTAAAAATATAAACAGTACAGTCAAAAAAAATATAAATAGTATATACTACTTTAACCTTTCTTATCTTTTTTTTTCATGTTATGTTATTTGGTTCGATATTTTTATTTTTTTATATTTATTCAACTAATCTTTTATCATTGTTTTAGAATTTTTTAAATAGCAAGTCTCATGTGACAAGATATCATTATATTCTTTTCTGAAATTAGGTTCAGTTGTAAAATAATTCTTCTTCTTCTTCTTCTTCTTCTTCTTCTTCTTCTTCTTCTTCTTCTTCTTCTTATTATTATTATTATTATTATTATTATTATTATTATTATTATTATGTATATTTAAATAATTAGTAAAATTATTAACATTTTATAATTAGTATAATCATCAACAAATCAAGTAAATTCATACTTATTTATGTAGAATTATTCTAACAATCTTTTTTTAATTATAAATAAACTAAAGAATATACTTAGCTAGATGCAATTAATTTAATAAACTAATTTTATTATCAAATAAATATATATAATAATCTCGTACAAGGTACGATTTATGTTGCTAGTTATTATATAAAGTTATCACTTAAGAGACATAGCATTATTGTATGCATGTTTCAATTTATTTTTGAAAAATGAAATATATTTTTGATTATCTAAAAATCTGAAAATGGGTAATACTTTTTATAAATTAATTTAAATATGTACTAAATTTAAATGATAATACATAACTTTATTTTAAAATTAGATCACATCACATAAAACTTAAAAACTATGCATTAACATTTTGAAAAAAATTATACAAACATCTACTCATATCTCATCATGTAAATATTTGTGTAGATATTTTAGGAAATAATATTGCAACATAACACCATCATAAAGTGGAATAGATTTGAATGGAGAAGTTCGAATTCAAGAATATAAACAAATTTGACTCGCTTGAATCTCTCCTACACTGGGTTAATAACACATCATTTTAATGATTATCATTATCATTATCAAGCCCTTACATTAAATTTAACTTTTCATATGAGTATTTATTAATCTATTTTTAATGTTATATGATTTCTTTTATAGTAAGTATGATTTTATTTTCTATATTTTGATTTCTCTTAAATACTATTATTTAGATTAATGTTATATGATTTATATTCTTTTATAGTAAGTATGTTAGTGGTTTGGGTAACAACTTTGGGATAAGTTTTATTAGGAGACAAGCTAATCGAACTGCTCATGCCTTTGTAAGGGCATTTCGTTTATACGCTAGTCGCCATGACTTTGATTTTGTACCTCCCTATTTTGAAGACATTATTTTGAATGAAATGATATGAGTTAATTTTCACTTAATCATAAAATTTGAATTATCAGCATTAAAACTCTCTACAATTATACATTTAAAATTTGATACACCATATTAAATTATAAAACATAAATAATGATTTGTCTTATCTGTCACTATTTATATGTATATATATTTTTTCTTTATTATTTTTTTCTTATAACTTATACTCCCTCCGTTCCTATTTATAAGAGATAAATCACTTTTTTGGTTCATTGAATAACTATAGACCAAATATATTAGTTATTTAATGAACCAAAAAAGTGATTTGTCTTTTATAAATAGGAACGTAGTAGTATTCATTTATTAAGATTTTCAATATTTTATCACTTTAATATTTTTAATATTTCTTTTTAAATTTATCCAAAAGTAAAATGATGATTGGTTAGCAATAGATCTTGTGTGAGTTTGTCAAAAAAAAAAAAAATCTTGTGTGAGAGTACGTTCATAATATGGTAATGGTTGGTTATTCTTGGACGTGTCCGTATGTTATTGGCAACATATTAAATAGTAGCTGCAATGTTAAAGCTTTGCATAAGTTACGACACAAGTAAGCATCTTGAATTCTTGTTTTTGCAGCAACATACACGCGCCCGAATGTGCATACTATTTCTTTCTGCCACAGCAGCACCTGGCCATTCTCAGTTTCTCACGCCCGAATTCCGAACCACTTTTTCCAATTTTCACTATACCGAGTATCGAGGACTATTTGGTACTTTCCCACTTGCACTCCACCCACACCCACCATCCTCTCTCAAGCATAACCGGCCCCGCAATCTCTCTGTCTGCAATAAGAGTCACAGAGATTTCGCGCGCCAAACACGACGGTGCTGTTAACTGCTGGCGGTGTCCCTTTGACGCTCCTCCATTTCTCTCTCTCTCTCTCTCTCTCTGAGTCTGGGAGATGAGGTTATTATCACTTGCGATTCTCAACCTTCTCATTCTCTGCGATCTACTTCTCTTCCATCCCTCATTCTCTTTCTCTCTCCTCGCCGATAACTCGGAGCCGGAGCCGGAGCTTCTTCAACCGGAAGCCAACACAACCGCCGCTGGCAATGCAACGCTTGCGGGATCCAACGAGGATAGTCTCGCTAACATGATTGATCGGGCTCTCGAAAGGGAGTTCCCCGAGAATGAGCAGAACGAAGGTTCGCAGATCTAGCTTCTCTCACTTTGTCTTTCATTAAATGCTCACGCATTTCTGATTTTCCTAGTTTAATTTGGTTGCTGAAACTCTAGGATCGTGTTTTGAGGCATGCCTAGTCAATATGAATCTTCGAAAATGCCGTTTAATTTGAGTTTCATTTCACTTCTCCTCTGAATACCTCTGCAATATCCTGATTTTCCTTGTGAGATTGATGCGATTCTGGATAGAAAATAACGTGATTACCAAATTTCGCTTCATTTTTGTTGGCTTTTATGATGGAAAACCAATGAAATGCTATCGACTTCCAAATATTGTTATGTGTATACGTTGTCATTACCTTGTTGAATCTTTCATGAACCACTTGTAGCACTGTGGAAAGTTTTATTCAAATGAGTGCACTTCGGGAGTTACCCTGACTCTTTTGCAGGTACTGATGCTGGTAGTTTCAACAACAGTGTTGCTGAACAGCAGGTTTGTAGTCAATCCCTTTTTATGATATACTCTCTCCATTTCTAACCTATTGATGTTTTAGCCTTTTATTTTTGTTTCAAAACTATTAATGTTTCAGAATTTCAATGTACAATTAATGTATTTTTTTCAGCTATACCCTTAGTTGGAGCGTTAATGACAAGTACTAGGAGATTGAATAAGAATATTTTAGTCCAAATATTTATTTATTTATTTCTTATTTATTAATCTGTGTGCACTAACCTTAAACATTAATAGTTTAGGAACGGAGGGAGTATTTAATTGCCTCCTAAAGCTATCGATGTTTTTAAATGCGAAGCAGCCCTGGGGCAATGGGGTGTAACACTCTAGGGGGGCCAATTTTGGTAATATAGGTATTTAGCTTTAGGCTAGAGGTCAATGTGGTAGGAATTTAACTCTATGTTGATGATAACTCATTAGAGGAGCATTACGCTGATCTTAGGACAAATGTCACGGTAGATGATAACTTATTCAGATTTAACTTATAATGCGTCAAAAATGTGTTTTATATTTTATCTAGGATAATTTTTTTTACGATGGGAACCGATGGTTGGTTACTTTACCCTCTATTTTTTGCAAATCCTTGTGAGGGCTTTTATATGTGTGACTCATTGATAGCTCTTGAATAGACTTGTGATCTGATGTCCTTCCTTCTCATGACATGTTTATTGTATCAGGCTGTTTTAGAAACCGTTGCTAGAGTTAAGCCCAAGAAAAATGAGAGCAAAGAGGAAAAGTATGCACCTCTTTCTTGTTGAGTAATTGGATTGTTGGTTTTTCTTCAAGAGAGAACTGAGTTTTAAAAATTTAATGCAATGCTAATAACCATTTCCAGCATTTTTGACATTTGGTAGTTTTCTATCAGGTCATTTCAGTTCCATGATGTTTTCAATTTGGACAATGAGAATCGGGTTGAGGATATGCCAACTTTAATTGATCGAAAGGTATGTCTCAGTCAAGCTCTTGAAGTTTAGATCTTTCAAACTTACAGAATGAAATATTTTTTTTTTTTACCACCTCATCATCATGATATGCATGAAAAATACACTTGTACTACTCTTCTTAAAAGTAGACTTAGTTTTTTATATTTTGCTAATTGTTTTATCTTCAGGACAATGTCTTTATCATATCCAATTCCAAGTCAAAGTATCCTGTTCTTCAATTAGACTTGAGGTTTACTTACAGTTCCTGTCCTTTTTGTTTTCTTTCTTTTTCAAGTGGCATTACGTGTATGAGTGGCTGCAACCATTAACTTGTCAGGCTGCTTACCCTTTTTGATATTCCACATCTGCAGATTGATATCAGATCTTGTGGTTGTCATTGTCTCTGCAACCTGTGGTGGCATTGCCTTTGCTTGTGCTGGACAACCGGTTTGACCACAAGCATTGATTTTTTTTTGGGATAGATATCTCTACCACCTATTAAAAGTTGTGTCTTCCATACGATCAAATTTGCAGGTTATGACTGGATATCTGCTAGCAGGATCTCTCATTGGACCAGGAGGTTTGAGCTTTGTTAGTGAAATGGTCCAAGTAAGTTGCCCTTATAGTTATTTTGTTATGTAATCTAATGATTCTTTTCTCTTTCTTTTAGTCAGTCACATTATTTCTAGAAATAAAATCACATTGTGGGAATGGGGTCATGATGCCATATATGATGCATTTGTTTATGACATATTATGTCCCAATAATCTTAAATACTGCTACCATTCCTTGCAGGTTGAGACAATTGCTCAATTTGGTGTCATCTTTTTGCTCTTTGCATTGGGCTTAGAGTTTTCCACAACAAAGGTTGGCTTGTATACTCATTTATTACTTTTAGCTTAAACTTGTATATTTTTAGCTCATCCATATATGGTGTAAATCTGACTTTTCATGTTTGCAGCTTCGAGTTGTTCGAGCAGTGGCTATTCTTGGAGGTCTGCTCCAAATTATCTTATTTATGTGCTTGTGTGGCATAACGGCTTCGGTATGTGTGATACTTCTATAAATTTTTTCAAAAGATATTTTAACTCATGACAAATACTCATTGGCTGTTTGGAATCTGAATTGTTCAACATATTTTGTTATCTAATATACCATGAATCAATGACACCCAATCTGTTTGGATTTCTTCCAGGGCTGAAAAAATTTACTGATTTATGTATGGAGCAGGATGAACTAATATAGCTTTCTCATAATAATACGAGACTGTCCTGAACTTTAAGCTAAATAATTGAAAGCTCAGAGAGTGAGGGAACATTGTGAGAATTGGAGAGAAATCTGTCTTGTCATTTTGCTAAAAAGTTTTTCCCACATGAGATCGAACTAGGCTGTGGATTTGATGGGAAGGCATGTAAAAATTTCCTAGGCTGATACACTAATCTTAATGTTTAAATTTAACAATTATTTCTCAAAAACTTCTTTCTTCATTCCCCTTTTAATTGCATTGAAGTTTTTAGTAAGAATGGATTGATATCATGCTGAGACTTTGATATTAAAAGGTTTCTTTTTTTTTTCCCAATTATTCATGTAAATTTTGTTGTGTCCACAATATATATGGCAGACTGTTTTATTGGCTATTGTTTTATTCTGACCAAGTTGGATAATGCTTGGCTGTTATTGTAATTGTATTGCTGCTTTGCCTACATGATTGTTACCTGGCCCTAATTTTTTTTTCCCAATGTATTGTTCATACTCACCAGTTACAAGTATATTCATTTCTTTAATAATAAGCCACATTGGCAAGGAGAAAAACATGTAAAAGTTATAGCTTTTTTCATTCTTTAGTGTTATATATATAATTTTCCGGTTCCCACATGAGTATCTATACCATGGTACTACCTCTGATCCTATATATAAGAAACATTTGACAAAATCATGGAGACCAAGGAGCTGCATTGAAATGGGTAAATTTCAATTAATGATGCTATAATTTTAATTTTTTTTTCACAAATTCCCTTTGCATTAAATGACTCAAAAGAGAGAGAAACAAATGAGTTCATTTTTAAATGGTTTCATAATAAATAAGGGTAAATATGGAATTGAACAATTTATGTGGTTGAAAATAAAGCTTTGTTTCTTATATTTAGGACCAAGAAAATAAGTCATTTTGTTTCTTACATATTGGACATGAGATAGTAATTTTGAATCTTTGGTATTTGTCTGCAGTATTAATGGTGAGCTGACTCTGTTATCAAATTTTGTTCCATACAGACCTGTAGGGTGGGCTTGTACTTTTCTAGACATATTAAAACTCTTAAAATAGTTCTGTAGGATCATGTGTTAATTTTGAGGCTTCCAGTTGTGTTAGGAACCTAAGAACTGAATTGAGAAACTGGAATGGAAAAGAACAATTTTATTGAAAGAAGTAAGAAAATTTGAGAGAATAGGAGAGAGAACTCTCCTCTAAAGGGTTTTCCCTTTCACACCATGAGCCACTGCTCTAGGTTTACAATTTGATAACAATCTCAATAATTTCTCCCTCTAAGCCTACACCCCTATTTATACAAAAGACCTTCCTAACTAACCCCTTAACTAACCCAATATCTACTAACTGATTATTAACTAACTTTAACTACCTATCCCTTACTTATATCCTAACAATACACCCCACCCCAAAACAACCTTGTCCTCAAGGTTGAAAACTACTAAAATTCTTCTTATTCAACAAAAATTTCTCCCCCAGGATCCCATTGCATGAAACTTAATGCTATAATTCTAAATTCACTCAAAACTTCCTTTGCATAGCTGAGTATAGGAAGCTCGGAAGACTCTGGTGAAGATTCGGCTTGATGGCCTGCTTTCAGATCATCTGATTCATGATTACCACACCAAGTGCAAATGCTGGGAAAGGCCCAAAGGGAATGATACCTTGCACCCTTCTGCAACGATGCTAAATCATCCTCTGCTATGTGTCCCGCTGGAAGGGATTCAAAAACAAATTGGCCCATTAAGTCAAAAACTATACCCACTTGGTTGAATAACAACATTTTGTCCTCTCTTTGTTTTTGGGCTAACTCCAATAGCTCTATTTCAACCCAAGTTGCAAATTTCTCCCCCAGCAAACTGACCTTACTATGGGCTTGGCCCATTAGGTAAAAAATTAAACCCATCTTACCAAAGACCCACTTGGCCCCTCCGTGTTTCTTCTCCTCCAAAAGCATTTCGCACGAGAAAAACGCCGTTGTCGACATCCATGGTTGCTCCAACGGTTGCGACTCACTGACCTTGACTTGCGAGACGGAGTCCGGTGTCTCTGGGTGTGGTTGCGGTGCGCCAGGTAGGTGTATCACAAACGAACATGCATCCCACGGCACCGGCGGCGGTGTATTTGGATCCTCTGTTTCTCGGATCTCTTCCACTGCCAAGATCCGATTGTGGTTCGAGGATTTGTGCAAATGTGGCACGACCTCCTTGGTTGTCACGGGCAGAACGACATTTGGCGGTTTAGGCTCGGGAAGAGCCATCGCAAGTGGGTCGGAGTCCGGCGGGTCCGGCGGAGGAAGCTTGACCAGGTCTCTTGATGACCCAAACCTTGCCGCCGCGAGTGACCCACACTCCTTCACAGATGCAACTCGATTCGGCGGTGGTTCACGCTCACCCTCATGGCGCTCTTCCTTCTTCTCCGCCATCATCTCCAGAAGATATGAGATATCTCCGCCGTCACCTTCCTCCTCGATAATCATCCCGCTATCGTCAATCACCTCTACCCTTGGTTCATCTCTTAATTTTGTCACTCTGCACGAATCTGGTTCTGTTTCTTGATTTTCTTGCGTCAACTTCTCCACCGATTGCTTAGCTGGTGCTCCAAAATTTTTAATTACAGCCATGGAAAATGACTTCCAGTCTAGATTAGAGTCTTCTTGGCACCAAAAACTGAACCAGCGCATGGCTTCTCCCTCCATGCTCATGAACGCTCATTGCACCCTTTCCAATGGGTGAATGTCGTGATTCTCAAAGAATCTTTCAGCTCCTGCGACCCACCCAACCGGGTCTGTTCCCGAAAAATCCAGTAGCCCCACCTTCTTGGCCCACATGTCCTCCATCTCCGGCAACACTGGCTCCCCCTCGACGATCCGGCAGGTCAGACCAATTGTTAGGAACCTAAGAACTGAATTCAGAAACTGGAATGGAAAAGAACAATTTTATTGAAAGAAGTAAGAGAATTTGAGAGAATAGGAGAGAGAACTCTCCTCCAAAGGGTTTCCCCTTTCACACCATGAGTCACTGCTCTAGGTTTACAATTTGATAACAATCTCAATAATTTCTCCCTCTAAGCCTACACCCCTGTTTATACAAAAGACCTTGCTAACTAACCCCCTAACTAACCCAATATCTACTAACTGATTATTAACTAACTTTAACTACCTATCCCTTACTTATATCCTAACAAGTTGAGTGAAACAAATCAACAATCAATGATGTTTTGTACTATTATTCATTATAAAATTTCCCACTTCAGTGGTAGTGCAAGTCTAATGAATGTACCTAAATCCTACTCCTACCTGCAGTTATGTGGTGGTAAATCATCTGAAGGAATATTTGTTGGTGCATTTCTATCCATGTCTTCAACAGCAGTGGTAATTTCCTGATCACACTTTCTGATATCCCTTTACTACATTATACATGCGAAGTACACGAGTACAATTTTGTCAGACAATGACACTTTAATGTTGTTTTACTGCAGGCTTATAAGTATTTTAAGTAACCTATGCCTGCTCTTTAATAATTGTGATATGCTATTACCATCATTGCTTGGGTGCACTTGGATTCGATTTTATGGTGATTCATATTTCTATTTCTATGTTCTACAGACGTCAGTGTTTCAACCGAGTAAGAGTTAATTAAATTACTGGACAGTGGAAAATATGAAAATTATAGGTATTTTTTGTTTGAAGGTGGTGATCCGATTTTAGGGTCAAAGTATTAGTTGCAATATGCTTAAAGGACAAAATAGACAACTTCAGTGGAAGAGATTAGAAGATCATTTGATCATGTGATATAGTAATATCTCACTGATAGGGGCATAGATCGAATGAAAAAAAAAATCAACTCTTAAGAATTGATAAAAACTTTTTTCCGTGATAAGAATTGTGTGAATATGAGGTATATATGTTTCTTTTTGGAGTATTTGGTTGGAGAGGAATAATTGCATAGGGTCCTTTTCTCCTTTTACACTTACCTATGTTATGGTATTGGATCATGTTTATGGCTTCTCTATTGTGCTTTGTTCGTAGTTTAAAGGAATACTGATTAGTGATATGTGAATAGGTCAATGCCTTTTTTAGACTTTTTGGTTTGTTTATTTCCTTTTTTTTTTTTTTTTTTTTTTTCCCTTTAGACTTCTTGCTGTGCTAGTAGTTGGCTTGGTGAGTTGAGCGAAGTTTCCTTGTTTTCGAAAAATCTAAAATACTAAGCCCTTTCTTCAATCACTTCTATTCTAGATGTTATCATCCTTCCTTGCTGTCACACCTTGTCAAAGTGTTCTCTTCGAAAATTTTATTCCCCCATCAAAGTCTTAGAATATGTTTTTATTCTTCTTTGACCCATAGGTCTTGAAATTCTTAATGGAAAGGAATAGCGTCAATGCCCTACATGGTCAGGTTACAATTGGAACTCTGATTTTGCAGGTATGTACTATTATTTTTTTATTTAGATTCATATGTATGACGGGCGAGCCTTAGCGCAATAGTAAAGTTGATGCCTTGTGACCTGGAGGTCACGAGTTCAAATCCTAAAAACAGCCTCTCCGCATGCGGGGTGAGGCTATGTACATCTATCCTCCCCAGACCCCGCCTGATGGGAGCCTTGTGCACTGGCCTGCCCTTTTTATACATATGTATGACTGAAACATTGCTGCTACCAGTCGTGCAAAAAGAGTGGAGTTTAGTGCCATCAATGACCCTCATATCTTTGTTAAGATTTTCTCTCAGACGTATTTTGAAATGCAATATTCAACATTATTGGTTCTTTTCAGGATTGTGCTGTTGGTTTGCTCTTTGCACTGCTTCCTGTCTTGGGTGGAACATCAGGTGTTCTTCAGGGAGTAATATCCATGACTAAATCGTAAGATAATTATAGGATGCACTGCCCCATATTTATGCTATCTCAGCATGGTTTAGGAAGATCTATAACATGTGACATTAAACCCCTAAGGTTCTGCAGTGTTGCTTAGTATTCTGATCCTGTCTTTGTGTCCACTTGACCTTATATTTTCTTGATGTTAAAAAGATATTCTGTTCATGGTTTTGATTCTTGGCTTGTTAAGAGATTTTAAGAATATATAGATGCAAGTTAAGAAATATTAGTGAGGTCTACAGATCACATACTTGGCTAAAGATTTTCGTGAGGTCCATAGATCTTCAACAGATTATCCTTCTAATTATATTACCCCATGTACATAGTCGAAACGAAGCCACTTCAATTCTTATTTTTCTTTCAGAAAATACTTGTATGTTCTATTATAAATCTGAGTTTAGACTGCATCTTATCAACAACATGGTCTAGAATGAGTGTATTCAGTGTCTTTATTTCTTTTTATGTTAAATCTAGGGTTTTTTTTTGTTGTTGTTGTTGATCAGACTTTAAATTGAATCTTTACTACTGAATATGTCCTTAAGGGGTTGCAATGGCTAATTATGTGCACTTGGATAAATGAAATGTATTAGGCAGTAAAAAATGGGAAAATTTTCTCAGTTTTCTGGTTGTTTTATTTGGAAGTAAGAAAGGGATGGTAAGGGAATCCAGTCATTTCTTAGAGTCATTTGTTTAATATTTTGGTTCTCTTTGGTGGAGTGGGTGGGAATGTACAAGTACCAGTACAACAGGCTTTCTGATGATGAGAGAATAAAATTGCCAATACCAATATCTTCCCTAGATATTTTTTATGCTTTGGTTTGGTATGCCTGGCAGAGTGGCAGCACTATCTAACTGTTTCAGATTGTTGTTCTAATACCGGCACTGCTTTAAATAGATAATCATAGCCTGGTTGAATTTCATAAGGCAGTCAGCTTGATTTGATATGCTGATGACGTTAACTTTGTTCCTGCTTGATGGTATGCATGTTTTAGTCATTTATTCTCTCTGATTTACTTAATTTTATTGGTTCAGGTTGTTGGTCTTAATTACATTTTTGGTCGTTTTGTCAATATTATCTCGTACTTGCATACCATGGTTCCTTAAGCTTATGATAAGCTTATCATCTCAGGTGAACATAGACCTTTGCTCTGTTATTAGATGTTTGTTCATGTATTACATTTTAACTGTCTTTTTCCTGTGCAGACCAATGAACTTTATCAATTGGCATCAGTGGCATTCTGCCTACTAGTTGCTTGGGTGTGTCTTCTATCAATTCTTTATTTTCAATTTTAATTACTTGGCAAGAGCATCATCTTCTTAATATATTGTAGTCTGTTTTATTATCTACACTGTTTAAGACCTTGTTTTCTCTCAGTGTGTAATGACTTGTATCTATGCATCCAACTTTACTTTCCTACATCTTGGTTGTTGCTTAAATGCATCCATGCCTGACACATTATACACACATTTATGAATTCCAAACAACTTGTGTGGCTGTGCCTTTTTAACAATTTGTTTTGATAATTTGTTATTTCATTTCAGTGTAGTGATAAGCTGGGTTTAAGCCTTGAACTAGGTTCCTTCGCTGCGGGGGTGATGATATCAACGACAGATCTTGGTCAACATACTCTTGAACAAGTAACACATTTTCCTTAGGATATATATTCTTTGCAGTTGCTAGTTTTACTTTAAATTATGTTTTCAGGATTTGGAAGTTTTGCAATAGTGTAGTGTAGTTTGTACCAACTCTCCAAACCCAAAGTTAATTCCCCTTTCCGTTTTTTCTCAGTAAAAACATGTGGTTTGAGGATTATCATTTTGCCCAATAGTTATCATTTTATTTATTTTCTTTATCAATATTCAATTGTTTTTTTTCTGTGTGTCAAGCATGTTTTAAGGGGGAAGGGGAATGTTTGAATATTCATTTTGATACTCCTTTGTACTTTCCTCATGGATGCCTGTAAAGTGGGGTGGCCCACCGAGATGAATTTCAGGGAGCCTTCTTGAAGGACAAACATTGTGAGATGATCCATGTTTTTCCATACTTATTTGAGCTTACACAGATTTTGTGATGTTAGGTTGAGCCAATTCGCAACTTTTTTGCCGCTCTGTTCTTGGCCAGTATTGGGATGCTTATACATGTCCATTTCCTTTGGAATCATGTTGACATTTTACTGGCAGCTGTTATATTGGTGATCATTATAAAAACAATCGTAGCTGCATCTGTTGTCAAGGGGTTTGGATACAACAACAAGACTTCACTTCTTGTAAGATTTGACAGCAGTCAATACTATTGCATCTGCTTGTTGATTACATCATTCATTTCATTGACAGAGGAGCCTTAGGTTATTCCACATGCGTAGGTTGGGATGTCCCTGGCACAAATTGGGGAATTTGCTTTTGTTCTTCTCAGTCGTGCTTCAAATCTTCATTTAGTTGAGGTACGCACTTCATTTTGAGATGTTCCTTTTAGCTAATTTTTGCTTATGCTTAGGAAGACAGTGAAATTTATCTTCCTATATTTTTGGAAATAGTTTAAACTCAAGAAGATTGGAAGTATATTTTTATTAAAAATTATGCAGTTTTCCTGGCAGCACTTATTATCATTTGAAGTGGGAATGCAATCACATTGTTTCAGCAGTTACTTTTAAATACATACAGTTAAACTGAAGGTATAATCCTTACTGCAGGGAAAGCTGTATTTATTGCTCCTTGGAACAACAGCTCTCAGTCTGGTATGCATACACCGTTTTACAGAATTATAGTTCACATAGTAATCATAAAACACTTTGTGTTTGTGGCCTTTTTAAGTACTCTGGTGCCGTTCATTTGCCATGAATTCAAATTAGCAATCACTTGTTACTTTGTTGGCATTGTGCGATTTGTATCACTTGAGCCATTTTATCCCCATACAATATTCAAGACATCCCCCCAGACACACAAAAAAGGGAGAGATTATCTATCCGTATAGTACATCAAATGATATCCTCTTGAAGCAAATGAATGTTGTTATTACCACACAAACTTTTTTCTCTTCGTTCATGGGTTAGGATTATTAGCAGTGGTGGACCTAGGACCCCGAGCTAGTGGGTGCAAAAAAAAAAAAATTTCATGTTTTGAAATTGTTGAATAATAAGTTCAATGTTATAATTTAAGCCCATGAGGAGAGTCCAACCCAAAAGACTAGTCTATTAGGTGGGAGAGCCTCATGGCTTAAGTACCACATCGAGCTTTTTTATCTACTCAATGTGGGACTCATAACATTCAACGTCAAAAAATTTTTGAATTCAGGGGTCTAGGTGCAAAATTTTGAATTCAAAAAATATTATGTAGGGGGTAAGTGTAATTTTTTTTTTTAATTGGGTTCATTTGACCACACTCAGCACTGAGTGGGTCCACCCCTGGTTATTAGGCTATCTATATCCATTATGGATTGCTTGCAAGCTGCGTGTACTCAAAGGGCAAACTATTGCTTCAAGCCCCTGCAGACCATGGTCATTTTACTCCCCTGATTTTTCAATTTTTGTTTTTGAGAGGCTTTTGATGGCAACCCTTGACGCAACGGTAAAGTAGTCTTGTGACTTGAAGGTTATGGGTTCAAATTTGGAAGCAGCCTCTCCGCTGGCTGCGTACATTTACCCTCTCCAGACCCCACCTGATGGGAGCCTTGTGCACTGGGTCGTCCTTTTTTTCACTTTTGTAATGTGAAACATTGCTTCTGGAAAAAAATGGGACAAAAGAAAAAGCATGATGAATATTCAACTTCATCTGCTAAGCATGTTGTATGGCGCAATACCAGTGGCATGCTTGCAGGGTATTCAGCTAGCCAGCATAAGTGAACCGTTTTAAGTTTTTTTGGTATATAGAATTATGTTTTTGTTAGTTGTCCGTCTTTAATTTATTTATTTGCATAAACGTGTACAACCAGGGTATCACTAGTAAATTTGAGTAAAGTTTTAGCAGTGTATCACTACTAAACATTGGGGTCTTGCTGTTGTGAAATTCTCATGCATAGATTTGAATGTTATAGCCTGTTTCGTGCATAATCTTGATATATATTGTGCAGGTGACTACACCTTTGCTTTTCAAGCTTATTCCTGCTGTTTTGCATCTTGGTGCGTTGCTGCGGTGGTTTCCTCCTGATAGCCCGGCTGAGGTAACTTACAGTTTATTAACTGGCAAGGTATTTAAAAGATCATTTTAGCTTTTTTTCGTTTAGGTTGTCTTAAGGATCTTGAACATGATTGTACTCTCAGATTGCCTTTAAAGGGGACAGCTTTCGGGCAGACAGTGCCAAGCGTATTACTTTGATGGTTCAAGGCTCTCATGATTCATGATATCAAAATATATTATGAAGCAGAAAATGAATTTGCGGTTTTACCTGATGGGTTCTCATACTCTGGTGGACAGGTGCCAAAGAGTGCAAATAAGGTTTGACTAAATGAATACATTTTCTATTGCAAAGAACTGTATATGCTGCCTGCTTTCGGAGCACGCACTGGAATCAGTTAATGCAATGGCAAACGCAGGCCACGGAAGCCAGGATTTTAAACGAGATCCATCAACTAACCTAGTAACTTGGGCCACATTGTTATCAACTTGAATGGCCTATTTTTGGTATAAAGTAATGTCTAGTTGCGGTTGGTAGTGTAATTCATTTTAGATTCCCCCTCCCCGGGGAAATTCCCCCCTTTATTTTATCCAGAATTTTGTGTTGATTGGTTTTTGAATGTGTAAGTTGTCTCTGTACAAGTGTAGACGTCAAGGCAGTCATCAATGTCAAATGTATCATGTTCATAAACTATTGCAATGATTAATGATAGCGGTAGGTCATTTGATATGCGGTTCATTACTTACCATAGATTTGGAATTATGTGTTTTAGTTTTAGGTTAGTAATCTCCATCAGCTACTAAGCAGCAACCCCCCCCCCCCCCCTTCTTCTCCTTTTCTTTCTTTTTTTCCAATCACTGCCCTAGATTCCAGGTCTCCTCTTGTAGAAGTTGGCATTCGCTAATATATGTTCGGAGTGGAGTTAGTGTTCCACTCGAGTTTTAATAACTATGATTTGTGGGTATTTCGAATTGAAGTTCAACTTTATTGTACTAACATGTTGCTTTGAAAATTATACATATCTCGGTTGCTTTATTATTATTTATTAGTAACAGAACTTTATCAGGTTGTAATTTGAAAAAGGACAAAACTTAGGTGTTTTTCCTTGTGTATGGTTCTTAATGTTTCATTCACAAAAAAGAGTTATTTTTATAAAGAGGTGCAATGTGACACTTAAAATGTATCCCTTGAACAGTTTTTTATATTTTTTGTAAGTAGAACAGTAAAATTCATACACAAAGAAAAGAAAAGCACGTAAGTTTTGTCCTCTGAAAAATGGTAGTAACCTCGTAAAATTCAAAGGAACACATATCGCTTCTTATTTATTGATTTTTAAAAAAAACTAGATTTCCATTATTACATAATTCAGAGTAATGCATACAGGCAAACAGAATAAGTCTAAATCTGTACCGTGTATTTTACCACTTATTTAGGACTACGGATGATCGCGGGTTTGGTTCGGTTTTGAAGTAAAAAGTCATATGATCCAAAGATTAAAACAACATGCAGTTCGGTTTGGTTTGGATGACTTCTTTAAAAAAATCGGAACCAATCCGATCCGATTAAATGCAGTTTGGATTGGATCGAATGATTCGGTTTTTACTTTTTACCGAGCATTACATATTAATTATTTATATGACTTCAAATAACATATTTAGAATTAATTGTTTAAAACATTAATTTTTTTGGTAAATATTTAAAGAGTATATTTACTTTGGTTTAGTTAGATTTCAGTTTGGTAAATATTTAAAGAGTGGATTTGAAGAGTGGATTTACTTTGAATTTACTTTTTTAACAATATGCGGTTTGGTTTGAATTGGTTCGGTTCTAGGAAAGTCAACCGCAAACCGAACTGAACCGCGTGGTTGACAAAAAAAGTGGCCCAAACAAATCCAAAAACTATTGGTTTTTTGCGGTTTTCGATTTTTTTATCGGTTTACGGTTTTTTTTTGGATCGATTTGGATTTGAACACCCCTAAATCCTCTTTTTTTTTTGTTTTTGTCTCTGCTATGAGTTGTATCTCCCTTGCTTTCAGTTTTCTGTCTTTCTAATTTTAGCCGGCTACAGGCGTGCACTTATCAACCATGCACGTGCAGATAAACATGGGGACAGTAGAGCATGGTGATCAGCTAATATAAATGGCAAAAGATTCGAATTTTACGGACTTGGCGAAACGTACATGCAATGCCCTTAGCTGGAAGGGGTTTGGTTTGGTTTAATGTTCTTGTGGCATCTGTTGCATTTAGACCATGGTAATCAAAACCGAACCGGACCAGCCGGTCTGGGTGAGTCCCTATAACCGCCTGGCAGCAGACCGGCCCGTTCGATGGGAGAACCGGCGAGAACTGGCCAAAATCGGCCGGTTTTAGGTCGAACCGGTTTTCCCTTTTTTTTTTCCTAAAAAAAATTGTATTTATTTAATAAAAAAATCAATTTTGCTCTCAACAGGACTTGAACCCCTATCCTCAAAGCCAGGACAAGCCATCTTACCACTAGGCTATATATTATTTTGTGTATAAATTGAAATATTATCTATATATTATATATTTTTTAATATATATATATATATACCATATATATTATATATTTAGTATATATATATATTAAAAAAATAATATTTTATTAATATTTTATTAAACTCGATTCTACCCCGGTTCGACCCAAAAACCCTGAATCCTGACTCTCTCCGGTTTAATGTCCGATTCAGTTTTAATTACCTTGATTTAGACCCCTCACTTCCTTTATCATATAGCTCAAGCGTGTGCTAGCTGTCATAGTACAAGAATGAATGGTGGTGAGTCCGGTGACGTTGGTCCGTTCCAAATTCAATTATTATTCAGCAGGTTACTTGTGTATTTTGGTTGATTCAGAAATCAACATCAGCCAAAAGGGCAATCGTGAATATCCCCCACTCGAATGGCCCCCTTCTTTTATTTCTGCATTTTAATTGAAGCAGGAGCCTGGAGGATAAAGTAAGACTTGTACGTGCTTTCTAAGTTGGAAATGTTGATGATATTGCCGATTTGTGATGGAACGTACAAACAACCTGTAAAATAGAAACTCGTAAGAAAGAAACTCAACGATGCCACGAGATCGCCCTGGGCGATTTATCCGCTTATTGCGTCTGAAATCGAGTACAACGGGTTCGTCCAGGGATCATTGGGACGTATCGAGCAATAAAGAAGAAGAAGCAATTTGGAATGTGTGACTCAGGAAGGTATGTGAAAAATAATTTTTTTCTCTCTATAACACAAGGTAGTCTCTGAGGCTTAAATAAGAAAATAAAAATAATTAATTAATAAATCCGTTCGAAAAATAATTAATTAAAAGAGTCGTTGGTGGAGATAATCGTGTGATTAGTGATGGAATGTTACCGTTAGTAGATAATGACCATTAAGAACGTGATGACCACTAAAAAACGTGTAGGACTTGGTCAAGGATCAAAACTGACTAAAATCAATGGTTTTCGGATAAGCCTTCTCAAATAAAAAATATCTTCGAAAATATTAATCCAAAAATTAAAAAGGAACGCAAGGCTAATCGTGCGCGCAGGGGGGAATCGGAAGATTTGCACTGAAACCTCCCACTTTGGGCCAAGCTCATGTGCGCGAGGCTCATCTCTTTCCCTAACCACTCTTACCACCTCATCTAACATATTGGCTTATAAACACTATGACTCTTAAAGAGTCATCCTAGGTAGGACTTCCCACTTTTAAAATATCACAAAATTACAACAGGAAAAACTCCAAATACAAATCCTCGACTATACATTTTTATTAATTTTTGAATAATGAAAATTATGTTACAGATTTCTGAATGATACTACATCTATCAAATTAGCCTTAATATTTGACATAAGAACTAATTTAACATTTGATCTCAAAAATATATATTCAGGAGTTTGAGTGTAATGTTTTTAATCATATACTCACAATTATCTTCATATATGAAGTAAAACGTATAATTAATTAATTCTTACACAAGATTCACGTGTACGATGATCAAGATTATACTCTCTCAGTCCCAAAATATAGAAGTTTTTTAGCCAATTCTCTCTCACAAAA
Organism: Calophaca sinica; assembly: GCA_037113605.1. Taxonomy (NCBI): domain Eukaryota; kingdom Viridiplantae; phylum Streptophyta; class Magnoliopsida; order Fabales; family Fabaceae; genus Calophaca; species Calophaca sinica. The sequence goes on from CM073734.1 coordinate 125,245,619, forward strand.
GAATTAGTTAGAAATATTAAATTTGTCTATAATTTATATTATTTTTCCAAAACTACTCTTGAATTCATAGGTAAGATTGACTATTCATATTCTCAAGAAAGAGTTTATCTTGATAAATCACCTCATTAAATAAGAGTATTATGATAAAAAAATAATTAATACAAGAGACAATTTTAAAAGGGTCTTATGAAATAGGACAAATGAATTGCTCAAAAAATTCCTATATTTTTACAGAGAGGGAGTATAAGAAAGTGGTATTAAAATTTGTACTTTTTAAAAAAAATGATATATGCAGATATGAGTATTACTTTTCAGAATCAAAGTTAAAGAATTAAGACCTGAACTTAACCGGTTAACCCAGATTTATGCTTCACTCTTTAACGCGCAGGTGACCTTTTCCTTGATGGCCATTATGTACCAATCGATATTGATAACTGAACTAAATTTGTACCCGGCATGGATTCGTGGTATCGACTTTGTGTATCTGTGCGCGCGTCATGAATGACATAATAATGTGTCATATGGGAGGACAACAAAGGAAAATGTTGTTACATAAATGTAAATATATATCCCATTCAAAATGACATTGACCAGAAGGAAGAACCAGGTAGGGGTCTGTGGAGAATGTGAGAGCTGTTTTTCTCCCCAAGGAAAATTGTGGTCCTTGTGGTGGGGTGCCACCTAGAATAAAAAATTCACATAGGCTTAAAATTGGGAAAAAATCACGGGACTACGAAATTGTAATTGGGAATAGATATAAAAGACTCAATTCGTTCGTTTTAAAAATAGGAGACTTAAATCACTAAATCGCGGTACATGAGGGACTAAAAGTGGATTTACGTTTTTAAAGTTTTTTACATTGATATTTTTTGTTTTTATTAGATTGTTAATAGACTAAAAGCTGGAAGTGTCGGGGCCTGGGCAACCTTAGTGCAGATCCTTCCCTTCGTGACCCCGTTCGGAAGTACCAACGGAATGTCATTTTTCTTTGTGAAACATTGGTACACGCTAATAAAATTGTGGACATTAGAACTAGATTGGGTTTTAATTTTTCCTTCGCCGTGGACAGAGTTGGGCACAACAGAGGTTTGGCTCTTCTTTGGAAACACCCTATGGATTGCAGAATCATAAGTTACTCCTCCAACTTCATAAATGCTGAGGTGAGCCATATATGGAGGTCGCAGTGGCGGTTCACAGGTTTTTACGGCTTCCGAAAGACAGAGTGCCGGCGAGACTCTTGGAACTTGTTGAGGACATTGGCTCGAGACAATCCTTTGTCGTGGTGTACAATGGGGATTACAATGATATTCTTTCCAATGCAGACAAATGTGGGCCGCCACACCCTCCTTAGATGATTCAGGGCTTCAGGGAGGCAATCCAATATTGCAATCTTATTGACCTTCCCATGGAGGGATACCAATTTACTTGGATCAAGAGCAGGAACTCGGTCAATGCCACAGAGGAGAGATTGGGCCGCGCGATGGCCAACTAATCTTGGCTAGATGCGTTCTCAAATTTTTGGTTCCAAAATGCCATTGTTGACAGATCTAACCATTCCCCTATTCTGCAGCAGTTGTTTGAGAGAGAGCGCATGGGGGGCGTGGGAGTTTTTTCATTTCGAGAATATGTGGTTACAGGAACCAGAATTGGATGATGTAGTGAAGAAGGGTTGGTCCAAGGATTCGACCAACTCGTTGCTTGCAAAACTGTATAGCTGCACAGAGGAATTAGATGCTTGGGGCAAGAGAATTAGGACCCAGTTCAAGGCGGCCAAAGATGAGTGCAAGAAAGAAATGGAGAGGTACCGTGATGGCAGAGATGGTGATGCAATCATGCGCTACAATGAACAGAATAACAGGTTGTGCAATCTACTGAAGCAAGAAGACGTATTCCGGAGACAGAGGGGCGACAGCACACTGGTTGAAGTGTAAAACCCCGCTGAGACATGTCATTTACTTTATTTATTTTAAACAATAGTAGTCCACATTTAAGGCAAGCACACATTTTATTTATTATTAAGGTATACAAAGTACGTTACACATACAAATATAAGTATAATCCTTACACCCACATGGGTGACAAAAGATACATTGGCCGTGATGCGAGTATCCTCCCTCTGCCTTTAGACAATCTTCCCATAGACTCCCCAATCCACAGGTTGTTCTTGTCCATCTGCTTTTAATATCATATAATAGATACATACCAGAAAAACAAAGGGGTAAGATATCCATCAATCACCATTAATCAGGAAAATAGCATAGCAGAATAACTGTCACCATTCATAACACAACATAATATCATTGACACCACAGATACCACACTCAGACTCCTGAACACACGATCACGGTCCACATTGTTTTTTGATACCACAGACTGACACATGTCAATGGTCTTTTGGCTGATCACCGGCCCTATAGACCTAATTGACACAGAATACTGAGCTTTCAGGCTGATCACCGGCCGTACTAACCCAACCATAGATCGTTGAGTATTGTGGGACATTAACGCCCTACTCCCTAGACCGATCACCAGTCTCAGGGCACAAAATAAGATAAGTTGGTTGTCTCGGGAACACATCCTGATACACTACCACCTCTGATTACCGGAGTGAGGTACCATCCACGTGCACAAATGGACGACATTCCCCATACGAGGAATGGCCAAGATTGTCCACTGTTAAACGTGGAGTCATGTAGTCTTGTCAAATGACCGAGTCCATGCCTTCGGACTGATCACCAGTCCTCAGGTCCCCTCAAGGTCACTGATTATCTCCAAACTTTGATCCGATCACCAGTCCTCAGGTACACTAACCTCGGGTACACCGACCCGGCTATCACTACTGACAATCAGAGTATCGACGGTAACGTGTGCTATCATCGTCTAGGGATTCACAATCATCTAACTAGAGGGCGACACCCTTGACTCTAGGACTATGCATCAGACTCACATGTATCATATACAACCAGTACTCATAAATATCAGACATAAAACAGAATATCATTAACCATCATTTATCATATTTAACAGTATATACATTACTCCTAGCGTCGCATATGCAACTGTCTACTAATGTAACGACCCACCATTTACCACCGAGTGAGCCCAATTAGCATTTAGCGAACTGTTATTTTAAGAGGTCTTCTCCACCCCCCTTTGGATTTTAATCCAAATTTAGTGGAGTTTTTGCCTCCCCAAGGGTTCGAACCTTGCACCTAGGGGTCAAATACAAGGTTTTTGGACCCTTGGTATCACCAATAGGGTCCAAAAACCTTGTATTTGACCCCTAGGTGCAAGGTTCGAACCCTTGGGGAGGCAAAAACTCCACTAAATTTAGCCAAAGGCCAAAGGGGGTGGAGAAGACCTCTTAAAGTAATGGTTTGCTAAATGCCAACTGGGCTCACCCGGTGGTACATGGTGAGTCGTTACAATAAAAGGTGCCTTTTATTTACAACTAATCTCATAAATTAACCAAATAAACGTAACCTATGTTGGTTGATAGGTCTACAGTGACTATCCTTAGCCACTGCATACCACAACCCCTCTCATGTGGTGTTGCTACTATCAACCCCAAGTAGGGTTAAGGTTCCCTACACATGCTAGCTATTCTACTACCTATTTTTCCTAGTGATTAAGGTATATTCCCCCTCCTGGCTTAAAAGATCGCTGCCACTCACGTTTCGTCACACCTCCAGAGCTCCTCTACGCTCTCCCAAAGACCCTTAGAAGAAATTGGAAAGAATGGAGGGGGTTGGGGCCTATTTATAGGCGAAATGGAGGACTCCCCCTTTCACCACCGCCTTGCATCGCGTCACGATGGGCAGTGTCCAGAAATCTCTTTTTCTTCCTCACACCAACTTTAACCATTCATCGCCCATCGCGTCGCGATGGTGTCCTTCACATTCCTCGTCGCGTCGCGACCCAATTTATACTAGCCTCATCGTGTCGCGATAGAGGCTGACCAAAAATATCTCATTTTCAACATTCTAGAAGATTCTCAAGTGTTACACGCCTTTCTAGGGTGTTCTAGACCTTAATAAGTCATACTTAAGCCCAATTTAACTTTAACTAAGGGCTTTTAAGACTTATTTGAAAATCAGGATGTCACATGAAGGACGGGGATACTAACTCTTAAGTTCTTCCATGAAGTGGCGTCAGCTAGGAAGAAGATCAATCATGTGGCTAGATTAATTGAGGACGACGGCTCGGTGGTGATCGGTCAACCCGAGCTAGTGCAGCGGCCAGACGATATCTTGAGCACAGGGAGAGGGTGACTATGACCAAGAACTAAGACATGTGTCTCCTAGAGTAACTGAAGCTGATAATTGTGGCCTCACAACACCTTTTGATATAGAGGAATTCAGGGGGCCCTTGTTTAGCATACACTCAGATAAGGCGTCGGGCTTGTATGGACTCAATCCCGCTTTTTATAAGCGGTTTTGGGAGTTATGTGGTGTTGAAATCTACCAAGATTATCTCAGCTAGTTGGAGAATGGTAGACTTCCTGCCAACTTGAACGATACCAATATAGTGCTTATTCCAAAAAAGGAAGACCCCACCTCCGTGAGAGATTTGAGACTGATCTCTCTTTGCAACGTGGTTTATAAAATTTTATCGAAAGTCCTTGCTAATAGGATTAAGCCTCTCCTTACAAGAATTATATCACCAGAGCAATCTGCGTTTGTGGAGAATCTCTCTATTTTGGATAATGTCATAGTGGCCATGGAAACTATTCATCACATGAAGTGTAAGGTCCGTTGGAAGGTTAGGGAAGTAGCATTGAAGATAGACATTAGCAAGGCCTACAATAGAGTGGATTGAGGGTATCTGAAAGGTATCCTGTCAAAGTTGGGCTTTTGTCAAAGATGGGTGGATTGGATGGCTATGTGTTTGGAGTCTGTCCAATACTCTGTGTTGATGAATGGGGTGAGTGCAGGTCAGGTGACCCCAAGTAGAGGACTAAGGCATGGTGACCCTCTTTCTCCCTACCTTTTCATAATCTGTGCGGAGGGGTTAACATCTCTCATCAGGAGGGCAGAGGCGAGAGGGGACAGTCATGGAGTTAGAGTGTATAGAGAGGCCCCCACCCTCTCACACCATTTATTTGCTTATGACTTTTTTTTTAGGGCATATGAGAAAGAAGCAACTAGCATGAAGGAGATTTTGGAGATGTATGAACGAGCATCTGGGCAAGCAATTAATTTGGTGAAATCTGAAATCTATTACAGCAGGAACACACCACAAAGCTCTAGGGAGAGAATCACCAATATTCTGGATGTGACGGAGTGCACAGGCACTGGTAAGTACTTGGGCATGCCATCCATGATCGGGCGAAAGAAGAAAGCTTTATTTGGTTACCTCAAAGATAGAGTGTGGAAGAAAATTCAGAGTTGGTCAGGCAAGCATCTTTCAAAGGCAGGGAGAGAAGTGTTGGTAAGTCGGTGGCCCAAGCTATACCCATGTATTGCGTGAGCACTTTTTTATTGCCTTCCACTCTAGATGAGGAGTTGGAGCGGATGACTAATACTTTTTGGTGGGGTACAAACAGGGGAGCAGGTAGAGGGGTATTAATTGGTTGAGATGGAAAAAGCTGGCAATGAGAAAGGAATATGAAGGAATCGGTTTCCGTCATTTCTATGGCTTCAACTTAGCCATGCTATGGAAGCAAGGTTAGAAATTACTCACCAACCATGATGCTATAATATCTAGAGTCTTCAAAGCTAAATAATACCCAAGATCGGGGTTCCTTGAGGCTTGCTTGGGCCATAATCCAAGCTATGTGTGGCGTAGCATCCACGCTTCCCAGGTAGTGGTCAAGCGAGGCGCGAGATGGAGGAAAGGCGATGGAAGAAATATTAGTGTGTGGCATCATCCGTGATCCTGATAACGCTTATGTTACCGACACACCTCTAGTGGGCAGGGAGCACATTAGTGTTAATGACCTCATAAATACGGAGCATATGAGGTGGAACGAAGACTTGTCAAACAACTTGTCCAACACCATCACGCGTGTGAACATTCTTAAGATTCCTCTGGGCCACAGCTCTAGGCTCGATACACTGGTGTGGAGGCTTGGCAGAAATGGGGATTTCTCAGTCCGATCTACGTATCACCAAATCATGGAGACGGTGATCGATAATCATCACTTGAGGGTACCAGGAAAGTGGGGTGCACCGTGGAAGGTGAAGGTTCCTAATCACATCTGTGTCTTTATTTGGCGTTCCGCGTGAGGCATGCTCCCCACAAGACAAAGGCTTCTGCGGCGGGGAGTGGAGTGCGCCAGTGAATGCCCTTTCTGTCATTAGGCACCAGAGAACGAGTGGCATTTATTTATGGGTTGCACGCATGCTAAGGAGGTGTGGGTGGAGCTCGGGCTATAGGGTGGCCTTGAACCGCTCTTTGACACAGCTGAGGGTTTCACTGAGTTACTATTTAAGGCCATTGATCTTTTCAATTCAAAGCAGAGAACCCGAGTAGCTATGGGGGTTTGGGGTTTGGAGCCTCTGGTGGAGCAGGAATAGCCTGGTGTGGGAGAATGTCATGCGAACAACGTTTGAGACAATCGGGCGAGCGATGGATCTTTTGGAGGATTGGTCACACGCTCACAAGAAGATCTGTAGCAATGGAAACCATGCGCAGACTAGTATTCGCAATCGCTGGGAGAAACCGGTTACGGAAACACTAAAATGCAACATATATGATGCTATGTTCAATGATCCGAATTCCTATGGAATGTGTATATGTTTGCGCGATGATCAAGGGGCACTTGTCAGAGCCCGAACAACATGGTTCCGTGGGAAACCACCGGTCAATGAGGCGGAGGCTAGCGGACTCCTAGAGGCTTTATCTTGGCTAAAGAACCTACAGTTGACTCATGTATCTAATGAGCTGGACAGCTTGACAGTTGTTGAAGGTACGAGGGGTCGCAGTCATTCCCACACTGAGCTAGGGGGCATCATTCATAAATGCAAAATGTTGCTGAACTCACTTGGCAACTTTAAGATAAGTTTTGTTAGGAGACAAGCTAACAGAGTTGCCCACGTTTTAGCGCGGGCCTCGCAATTAAATGCTAGTCACCATGATTTTGATTTTATGTTTCCTTATATTGAATATATTGTTATGAATGAAATGATACGAGATTGTTCCTGTCAAAGGAAAAAAAATAGCACAATTACTAAATCACTGAGAAGCATTATTGCTAAAAATAAATTAGAAGACCCGATCCTATTATAAGAAATTAAGGATCAACTAAATAATTTTTCTTGACTAACTTTACTTAAAGCCATGCCCTCTACAATTTTGCTTTACAGAAAACGATCCTAGCTTGTTTATTAAGATAGGACTTTGGATTTTTGTTTAGTTAAAACGCTGGGAAAAATAACTTGTCCTCAGCTTTAATTATGCTTCTATAGGGCCCAGCTTGCCCGACTGTCATACTCGTACATACTAGTGTAAAGATTATTATCTGATTATCTAGCTAATCATAACCATTCAAGTAATTACTAACTAACTAGTTAATTACTTTTGTAAAAAAACTAACTACTTTTAATTACCAGTTAACCCAGTCCAACCAACTGAATGTAGCAAGACTTTGTACATATGGTATAATTCCTTTCAAACATTTTGAATGTCAATGTTCTTTACCAGTTAATTAATGGAGAAAGCAAAAGTATAATTATTGGATAGTCAAACTCGAAAGATTGCAGTGTCAGAATTCCAGTCAAGATAATAATTTCTTCCAAAATGAGCAGAATCCAAAATTTGGCCTATTTAGGATTTCTTACTAAGTTTTGTTTTTTATTTTATTTTCGGACAGGATTAAATAAATACTAATTCAAAAGGAAGCCGACCTGACAAAAAATGTCCATGTTCACTATGTGGGGGACTAGCTAGCTATTATATGCTTCTTTTCTGAAAGCTTCAGTCTCTTTCTGGCTTCTGCACATCTCGATCCATCATATTGAATATGAAGTGTGAGGAGACAAGGCATGGACCCAATCCAATGCTATTTATAGTGATCATATAGAGGAATCAAAATATTTACAGAAATGATATTTGGAGAACGTGTTAGCGAGCAGGGACAACATACGGTGACAACCGTATAACACGGTTCACACGTTATCACGTGGTTAATAAATTACAAATATTTGTTTAATTTAGTTTTTTATATAGTTAATAAGTTATTATTTTTTTGATAAAATTAATTTTTTTTACAACCTACTAAAAAATACAACGTTAATGACTTACTTGGTTAAGTCAGTTTATTACGTGGTTAATAGGTTATTATTTTTTTTGACAGAATTGATTTCTTTTTGCACAACCCACTAAAAAGTACACTGTTAATTCAGTTCATTACGTGGCTAATGAGTAATTATTTTTTTTAGACAGAATTAATTTCATTTTTTTACAACTCACTAAAATATACATGGTTAATGACTTATAAATATTTGGTTAATTTCGTTTATTAGGTGATTAATGGGTTATCATTTTTTACAGAATTAATTTCATTTTTCACTGCCGAGTAAAAAATACATAGTTAATGACTTGCAAATACTTAGTTAATGCAGTTCATTACATGGTTAATGAGTTACTTTGATATTATATGGTTAATAAGCTACTTTGATACTTCAAACCACTAAAAAGTACATGATTAATTAATGACTTACAAATACTTGATTAATTCAGTTTATTACGTGATTAATGTGCCACTTTGATACTACATTTTTTACAACCCACTAAAAAATACATGTAAAATATGATTAATCCATTAACCACGTAATGAACTGAATTAAACAAGTATTTGTAAATCATTAATCATGCACTTTTAGTGGGTTGTGAAAAGATGAAATTAATTCTATCCAAAAAAAGAATAACTCATTAATAACGTAATAAACTGAATTAATCAAGTATTTATAAGTCATTAGCCATGTAGTAATATGTGAACGGTGTTATACGGTTCTCACCGTATGTTGTGGCTAACACGTTGTCCAAATATGAATTTCTGAAATATCTATCCAGCATGAGGAATATATCGGCCTTCACTTCCAACATGTTGTTATTGACTAAATTACAAATGACTAATCGAAAGTTTTTAAATAATTTATACGCTGATCGAATGACTAATTGATGTTGAAGAAGAAATTAAACAACATCCAAGAATGCTTCACCAGATCTTGTTAGTAGAAAATTTTGAGTGTATTCCAAAATAATTAGAGTTCGTTATATGTATATTAGAGATTTGTTTCTACATTCCCTCTTATAAAAAAAATAATTTAAGATATACTAAAATATAAAAAGATTTAAAATAAAAAAGTAAAATTTTAAAAATTATAATAATTATAGTCCCGCTGTTAATATTTCCAGAGACTATAATGACATTAAGTTAAAAATATTAGAGACGTATTTAAAACTAAGTGAATCATATCAGAGATATATTCACTAACAGATTCAGATGAAAGGACGAACTTGATTGACGTTTTGCAATTCTAGAGATGATTTTAGAATATTGATAATATGAGAGATTATGTTGATACATTCCTATAATTTCAGTTTCAGAGACCAAACAGGATATTTCCTCATATTATGTGTGTATGCTAACTAATGACTAATTAGCTATGCGCGTATTTACTAACTTGGGACTACTTAATGACTAGTACTATGCCAAGAAAAAATGTGTTCCTTTGATCATATCACATCTTCTTGTGCATGAAGTTAAACATTGACAAACAGATAATAAAATTGATAAATTGCTAAGACAATCCGTGAAATTCCACAGTTCAAGTGACGCTAATTGGGCCAAGAAGGAATGGGCCAGGGGATGGTTCATTTTGGGTCTTAGCCTTATTAGGGGCTGCAACTGCAAGAGTGAGCTCCAGATCAGGTGCTGCCGCATTCGGAGAGGGATATTGTAGCCAGATAGGCACTGCTTGATATTCTGCAGCTGGTTGAACTTGAGAGTACTTATCACATTTTTCTTGCTTATCTGATTTGGTTTCTTTTTGAAAGCATGTTATACGCCCTAGCAATGACATTGTGGCATCATCATCATTCTCAACTTCACATTTAGACTCATTATCCTGTTTATTATCACCCCAAACTGAATCCCCAGCTGCAGGCTTGCAATTAGAACCGGTAGTAATTGCATCGCCATGGCCTTCTATCTTGGTGTTGCTGCTCTCAACCTGCCAATATTATAATATTCAATAATTAATAATATATAAAAGAAAATAATCTTCCTATTTTCTACGTATAAAACTTAACTACACCAAAAACATATAGCGAAATCTCATCCATCAGTTTTTCCGGCAAAATCTATTTTCTCAACAATGACTTAACTACACTATATTCCCATTTTTTTTGCGACACAAGTTCTCTCAACTAGTCAATTATCTATTTCTAAAACTTAACTACATTAAAAATACGTGTTAAAACTTATTCATCCGTTTTTCCACAAAAATTAATTTCTCACAGAAAAACTTAACTACGTCGGGTTTCATTGTTTCTTTGTCACGCATATTGAGCATGCGTTTTCATGATAAAGAAAAAGCATATTCAGTGTGTGTTAGCCAATTAAGCAATTCATTGTCATCTATCTATATATAAATTATAATTCATACCAAGTCAAAGAGACTTGAACGTCGCTTCTTCTTATTAATAGTTGCCAATCGAAGAAAGTACTTCTGAGCATGGCTGGCCACTTGTGTTGGGGTTCTTGTAGTCACGAAGTTTCTAGAAATACCCCTCCAATCTCCTTTTCCCAGCTTCTCAAGTCCAATTAGGAATATTCGGTGCTCCTCTTCTGTCCATGGAACTCCTGAAAAGATTATATGTTCATAATTACATTAATGTTCGAAGGTATATAAATTGAAGAAAGAAAGTGCATTAATAATTACACTTCCTTTATCAATAAATACAAATAATTAACAAAATAATAATAATAATAATAATAATAATAATAATAATAATAATAATAATGATGATGATGATGATGATGATGAAAAAAAAATCAATATATATACCTTTCTTCCTCTCTTGGGCTGGACCTATAAGACAATCCGAAACATAGCCAATAGAGGTTTTGTGAGGATGAATTTCATCAATGGTTAATGATCTTGATGAATTAGAGAATGAAGAATTAGATGGAGAGGATGGAGAGGGTACTACTAAGGAGTCCATGCTAAAGCTTTTCTTGATGGTAACACAATTTGATGAGGATATCATGTCTAATTGCACGCCAAAGAGGCGAAGACCAACGCTAAAGGAAGCACAGGTCCTAGAATTATGGCCTATCTTTCCACAATGTGAGCATTTCCTACCCATTTTTTTTTCTTTCACTTCAACTCTCAGCCGACACCCTCAAAAACCAAAGCTAGCGTGTATGTATGTGTTCTGTGAGAGAGAGAGAGAGAGCAGAAAAAACGAATTTGTTTGGTGGTATATATGATGATGGAGTAAGATGTGGGGTTAGTGAAAATGGTCGCACACCCGCGGAAATTAATTGGATGGACATAGTTTATTATTCTTGGATAATTTTTTTGCAATTATTTATTTAGTTATTTTTCTTTTGTTAAAAAAATATGAAATCATAGAGATACGGATTCCTTATCTTATTTGGAACATTTATGTCCTCTGGACCTATGCACCGTACATCTTTTTTTAAAGAAAATAATTAGTTAGGTTAATTTTTATGGTGTAATAATGTGTTAGGACTAAAATACTCGTATACTCTTATTTATGTTCACTGTAATTGTAATCACTCTCACTTAAATAAGAGTATTATTAGAAAAAAATAATAAATATTGTCTTGATATTTTAAAATGACAAATAATTTAAAACAGAAATATTACAAATTTGACACTTAACATGAGACGAAGCCATTAATATAATATAAATACCCTTTATCATAAAAGACAAATATGGTATAGTGGAGTGCCGGTGGCAATAAGGATTACGGAACCCTCCATATATACTTTTTGGGTATTGTAAATTAGTACTTTTTTTAATATTGATTGTAAATGTAAATTAGTACTTTATTGGTTAAAGAATCAATAATTATATTTTTATGATTAAATATATTAATAATTTAAAAACTTATACTTTTTATACCCAAAAAATAAAAATAAAAACTTATACTTTTGAATAAATACTTATTATTTTTCGAAATTTCAAATTAGAGTATCCTAGTATTTATTAGTATTTGACATACTTTTCAATTATTTGCTTCATATATAATTCAACCGTTGGTTAATTTGTGATTAAATGTGTATTTATATGGGGTTTGAAAGACTTCTAGCTTTTGGTCTACTTAGGTTTGAATGGTCGCAAATGCATGTAATTAGTTCCATAGTCAAATCCAGTTAGAATCTAAATTCTCCATGAAGAATGGTACAAATATATTATTTTGATTTTTTTTTTGTCTACACCTTAGTGTTTGAAAATCAAATTTTAACACATTTTCTTTTATAAAATCGGAATCGACCTTACAAAAAAGAAATCAATCTCTTCACCACTTAAACCAACAAATTTTGATAAAAGAAAATTTAATAACACAATTTTATGATTGATTTATTTTTTTAAAAAAAAAATAACACGCTTATTTTATAAATTAACCACTTTTAAAAAGTATAATAATGTTTTTAAAAACATTTCAATCAAAAAGATTTAAAAAGTATATTAATGTTTTTACCCATTTTGATTTTAGATGAATTGCAGAGTACTTCGACGGACTAATTAACATGTACTTATTCATTTAATTGGGATAAATAAATATTCATTTTAAATAATTTATCTAATTAATTTATATTAAAAAATTCAATTAATTTATATTAAGGCATTTTAAATTAATTGATGCTTAATAAATATAGTGGGTTCCAAGCTTAATAGATTAATGCATTTTTCCTTCAATATTATAAGCCAAAATCTCACAATTTTCTATTTATCCACTGGTCCACACGCAACAAAATTTGAACTCACGTCTTTGTGAAATATTTTATATCCTTACCAGTTGGGCCAAAGTAGACCGGTAGTCAAAATCGCTCAGTTTATTAGGTTACCAGAGGTGACCGTCGAAATCAACTCATTTTAACTGTTATAGTCGATATATAGACATTCCTGTTCAAAGTCAAAACATACATAGTCTTGTTTTCTGGAATATTGCATCAAACCATTATGTGGGTTCTCTTTATTCAAATTCAAATTCAAACATTCGATACAATAGTAGACCAACTTCTTTACAAGTTTGAGGGGTTATAATAACCCTTTTCATTTTCTTGGTCCTACTCCTGGAATTTAATTATTAACTTTCTTCGTCCTTGCTATATATGGTTTACCAATAACTAGATCTGCAAAAGAAAAAGAAAAAAAATATCAGTCCAAACCATTTATCTAGGTATTACCACTCTTCATAATCTAATTATAATCCAAAATTGAATCCATAATTAGCAGGGAAAAGGGTAGGATTTAGGAACAAGAAAGAAAAACAAACCATTACATATATCTGTTTATTGGGAAATTTGGTTTCTTAGTGTATTTCTACCAAATTCAGCAAAGTAATAAATAATTAGTTCAAACGATTGTAAGATCGACGAGTTATGTGGTAATCTCGTTTTGCAAACAACGGTTTTGTAAAATAACGGTCAATTTCTCGACGTGTAATTGGTTTTATAACATTATTGGCTCTGAAGCCATTAACTGTTATGTCTTATGCCAATTTTGGTTATGAGGATTCCAACTAACAAACAAGTTGTTGTCGAAATGGCATTAAAGGTTTAATTAAACAAGATTGACTGTTAAAAGCCAATGACTTGATCGACAAGTAATTAAATAGCAGCTTAAATGAAAATATACAATGCAATGTTAAGAAACATGCACTTGCAAATTAAAACATACAATTGGAAATTGAATACAGGAAGATAAATAAAAGCATTTAAAACGACTGAATTTAAGAAACGCTTTTAAAAGACATGAATTTAAATGAAAGCATTTAAAGAACATGAATTTAAAGAAGGCTTGTAAATGACTTTGAAAGTAAAAGTGCTGGAAAATGTAAAGAACATGAATTAAAAGGAAAGCTTGAAAATGACAAGGAAAGAAAGATTGACGGAAAGGTAAATGACATAAAGGTAAAGGACATGAAAGAAAATACTGAAATTGAAAAGAATGTAGAGAATAAGAATACTGAAGTAAACTGATTTTCAATAGAAATAGAAATGCAGAGAATAAGAACAAATAAGTTTGAAGTGCTGTAAAAAGATAAAGTTTGAATGCAATAAAATTTAAAGTAAAATGCATAGACAGAATATAAAATTGCAGATAAGATAAATGAATAGACAATGCAAATAATTGAAAATAGACTTGAATTGATTAAATTGCAAAAAGATAGAGTTTGGAAGACATACAGTGATCGTTTTCCCTTAATCTGCTTTAGCCGTCGAGATGTTAGGAATTTAGATCATGTATCCAACCTGAATTACATCGTAGAAACTACTATTTATAGGGGGGAAAATACAAAAACTACCTAACATCCAACCTGACACGTGTACGGACACAGGTTGGTAGTTAAGTTTTTTTTCTCTCGCTAAAACTACCTAATCGACAGTAACACTTCCTGTCGAACTGTACATTTACTGCTTACAATCTAAGCATGTCTTGACCATGCTCATTTTGACATCTTCGACGCTTTATGCATTCCGTCGAACAACCGCCCCATCACTTGGTCTTTCAAACTTAGTTAATTTTTTGATCATTTATTCTGGTCTCTTATGCCTTCACTCGTCGATTTTACAATATTCTGTCGAGTAACCCAAATTTGAAATTTGGCACCTAACAGATGCCCCCCAAATTCTGAGTTTTCGATGCCAATATGTGAAGAGAACCAGAATTTTATCTACTCCACGCGCGACAGTTACCTTTCTGCATTGTCCCATCACAGGTCTGCGCTTCCCACTTCCCTAAAAAATAGGACCATCATTATTTCAAAAGTAGGCGGTTACAACCCTGTTCGCACGTTTACTTCACCAGCTTCTACTATAAATAAATTGCAAAACTCCACTTGAAACATTTTCTCTCTTCTGAATTTTCTGGAAAGCTTCAACGAGTTTGCAATGGCGTCTTCATCAAACCCAACTCAAGGTACTACGACGACCCTTCGGAAAACATGGTGCAATCCGGATGTCGACGCGTCAATCCCTTGGCAAAAATCTAAGGTAATGATACCTTACACGAATGATCCTTCTTACATTCTGAATCCCCCTGCTGCTTATTTAGGACCAGTCATGACCCTTTCTAAGTTTCCCAAAGATTTTAGGGATTCTTTCCCGAATAAAGAAGGTCAAACTGACATTCTTGCTGCTTCCCCTACCTTGCATATTCACTATTTCTTAAAAAGCTCTAGGCTTTGTAGAACTCCCCCACTTAGTGTAAGTGGTTATTCTACTTGGCTCGCTAGGGTTGAAGCTAAGAAAGGTGACACTTGGAAAAAATTAGGTATTTATCACCTTATTCAACTTTCCAAGCATGCCTTTAGGTTAGACTTAACAATGTTGGGAGCTGCTGTGTTCTTTTGGAACAAAATTACCAACAACTTCCACTTCCTTTATGGAATGATGGGTCCAACGCTTTTTGATGTTGTTGCGCTTACTGGCCTCCCACCGGATGGCCAAATGATTCACCCTCTTGTCACGCCAAACAACGTCATTGACGTTTTCAGCAATGAACCACTTTCATTTTCAAAATACGTTTCTAGTCAAATGAAAGGTGATCCTGAAGTTTCTGACCATGAACATGTAGCCTTCCTATTCCATTGACTATCTGCTTTTGTTATGTGTAACAAAAACATTCAAATGTCAAAAACATTGCTCGACTTGGCGAACCTTCTCCATGAAGGTAAAAGGTGGGCCCTTGGCTCGTTCCTTCTGTCTAATCTTTATTCGAGCATGTCGAACCTATACACCATGGTGAAAGAAGGTGGAAAGAACAGTGGAATTGGAGGCCCAATGTGGCTCATGCAATTATGGCTAAACACTACATTTCCAGGCCACACTGTCGATAAAGCACCACCTAAACTCGACATTGAAACTTATGGCACATCAGCCATGTACCGCGTTCCCAAGCCATTTGACAATGAGCTTAAAAGTTTCAAGTACTACTTCAGCCTCTTCCATTCTCTTTCCGCCAATACCCCAGGTGTCCGTTTTCAACCCTTTGTTGGCAGAAAGTATGGACCTGCATGGTTCAAATCTCCTTTTGATCCAACTTCAAAAAGTTGTACAATCACTTGGACTCACCTTCTTGCCCGTCAAGTATTTCCTGCGAGTCTACCCGGTTCGACGGACGACTCAGCCTTCACCTGCTTGCCTAACGCCTCTGCTAACAACATTGGTTTCATGCAATCCATTCCGGGTCCATTCCCTCTCAAGAAAGAATACATTCTCCTAGATTGCATCGACTTAAAGCAAGAAACCTTTGATGGCATAAAGAGAAGGAATGAAGTGCGCATGTTCGCTGTTAACTTTGTTCCTTTCACTCCTACTTTGGGCGTATCCCAAGATTTTGTTGCTTGGTGGGATGAATACTAAAAGAAATTCCATCCATCTATTGAAGACTGTATGAACAGACTTGTTAATCCCTTTGTGCAGGAACAGGATCCCTCAACCAAGACCAAAGGTGAGCACTTAAAAGACATACGCAGCTTTGAGAAATTTTACAAAATAAAATGGGACCCTAGATACCCCTTTCGCATTGTTCGACAAATAAAGGAAATGACTGCCCAATCAAAAGAAAAGCACGAGAATAATTGGGGCATTAAAGCTCTGAAACATCGACAAGAAACAGGTCAATCACTTGTGAAACCCTCTTGTCCTGAACCAGTGCCTTTACCCTGTGCAAATTTTTGTTTGGCTGATCCATTTCCAGGGAAACCGACAAGAGCTGGTAACTTCCTTTTCCTAGAAAGATTTCATTCTCATACTAATATCAACACTTATGAAAACAAAGAAGTTACCTATGCTGGTCGGTTTGCCTTCCCTTTTGAACAATATGATGGGGCTGTCAAGGTTATCACCCATTTCCCTCAAGGTATTTAGTTTCCTTTGCCTTCTGTTTGAAAACCCACTCATTTTATGCTTACACTCTTTGCTTTGTTTTAGCTTTGACTCTGAAAGAGCCTTTGAAATGCAAGCAAACAAGTGGCAA
The DNA here is from genome assembly GCA_037113605.1 of Calophaca sinica. Taxonomy (NCBI): domain Eukaryota; kingdom Viridiplantae; phylum Streptophyta; class Magnoliopsida; order Fabales; family Fabaceae; genus Calophaca; species Calophaca sinica. The sequence goes on from CM073734.1 coordinate 125,262,806, forward strand.
GGCTACAGAGATGGAAGTACAAGAGGATGATGAAGATGATGAACCTCCTCTTCAATCCAGATCAACAAAGAAGAAATCTTCCAAATCTGTGGTCACAAAACCCAACACTGGCAAAAAACCAACCGTGTCGAAGAAGAAACCAACAGGGTCTAAGCGTTCGACCAGTTCTTCCCAACAAGAATCCACCAAAAGGAAGGTGCAAACAACTGGCCCTAAGGTTAAACTATCAAAACGCAGAATGATTCTACTTGACTCTCCCTTCCACTTGACACCTCAAACGGTTCTTCTCTTTCTTTGCTTGTATAATTTTTTTTTATGACCCATCAATTAGCCATTCTCCGAACCTTCATTTTTTCAGGAATCTCATGCAGAAAAATCCGTTTTTGGAAGCTCTGAAGATACTCCAATAGCAGAGTTTACCATGGTACATTTAATTTCACCATTGCCTAATACAATGGCCACCTTACATTATACAAGCCCTACACTCATTTGTTTCAACATTTGCAGGAACTAAGAGTCAAATCTTTGAAGAAAGGCGTGTCTGAAGAATGTACTTCAAAAGACCCTACCTCTGTCGAAGAAGTTGACTCGTCGAGCACTGATAAGGTATGTCCCTTTGAACCACCCTTGTTTTTTTTTCTTTTTTTCAGTACTCTTTTGAACATTACCTTATCATACCCATTTGTCAGGACTCCCCTGAGCAAGCAAATGTGGATACTTCACTACCCTTGCAAACAATTCTCCCAAACTTTGTTCCTCCTGCCACTGAGGTATGACACTTCTTGTCATTTCATTGGCATCAGAACAATGACTTACAACTTGCACTGATTTTTTTTTTACAGGAAGTCCCAGAGACTCAACTTGAGCATGAGATTGAAGAACCTTCTGCCATGGATGTCGATGTGGCTCAGCCTGCCCTCTCGACAGAAAAACCAAATCCCACTTCTACTCACCAAGATGATCCCACACTACACGTGGAAGCAACTTCCGTGGAAACAACTTCTGCCCCTCAAGCTATTGAGAAGGTACCCCCATGGTAATTAGGGCAGACAGTGTTGACATGGATCAATTTTTTGATGATCCTACCATTCCATCTACTCAAACTGCTGCATCAACCAACCCCATGCCACAAGATGCCAACACTGGACAGGGCAACGTTGGAATAGATGAATGGATCAGCTTGCTATCAGGATCTAGCAGCAAGACTTCACCCATGTCAGCTCGATCCTCCATATTTCCTGGAGTCAACTTTGCTGATAAGCTTAATGGGCTGCTTGAAGAACTGAAGGGTTTCTTCAAGTACTCTTTCGACGACCTCTACTCGAATCAAGAAGTAAGAAACAAGTTAATTCGCGTCGTCAAAGAGCTTCAAAGCTCCCGCAGAAGGCTACCACCAATCCATCGAGGGCACATTAACACATTATATGAGTTTGTTGAAGAATTGATCCCCAAACTACCTGATTTCAACGGTAGTATTCTCCCATACCAGCAAGCTCTCACAGCCAAGCATGAGCTTCGTGACAAACTGGTGCTTCTTCGATAAAAACAGTCTACGTTGGTTGAGAAAGGCACTCCTCATCAGGCAAGGATACCTGAACTGGAACAAAACATTGCACGTTTGAAACAAGAGCTAGCCACTGTCGAAGCCCAATTACAAAAGGCAATCAAGGCTTCTTGCTCAGAGGAGATTGCTGCTCTCGACCAAGAAATGTCTAATAGCACTGCAGAGGCGCAAGCCATTTTGTTGAAAGTTGAAACTCTTGAAGTCAACTACGTGAACGCTGAGAATGCAAAGATGGAGTTTGCTGCAACTTAGGAAGACATCAGAAAGATTCCTTTTTAAATTCCTTTATTTTGTTGCATGTCTACCACCTTTGTATTAATTTTTCATGTCGAACACATTTGCTCGACCATCTCTTGTACTTTACTGCAACAACTGAACTTCGATTTGACATGTTTTTGATCAATCGTTTCACCGTCCAGCTAGCACGTTTCTTTTACCACTTTAATTTTCAGTTTCAGGCTATAAATTACATTCAAAGCCTTTGACCAGTCAATTTGACTGTTAAAACTTAAAAATTAACGCCAGTTTACGCTATAAATAAGGACTTGGCAAACTTCAATTCCCGTTCAAGCACAAACACTCTCTGAACTCTTGAAGTTCCTCTTCCAAAAGTCTCTAAGAAACTCTTGCTAGTATTACAAACACCATTCCCAAATCCAACTTCCTCTTGCCCTCAAACGAACTAACTGAGTGTAACAAGTTGCATTGGAAATCTCTTTCATCCATTTCAAACCTTTATCCCCTGGTTCTGCTCATTTCATTTGGAAACCAGGGGACTCCAACTCTTGGAGTTTTCTTCAAGGTTTTTGTCTCAACGGTGAAAGATCCTCTGGGTTTTGGTAATTTGCCTAATACCAACAATGAGTTTTGGTAAGTTGACTAATATGGCTTGCCAAACTCATTGATCTTTGTGAGGAAGGGAAAGGCATGAGCCATTCTTCCTTTCAATCGTCTTGCGCTCCTTTACACCTTATGTTCAGAATTCAACGTGAAGGGCGCGGAGGCTAACTGGAAAAGTTTTGCACGGTCGACGCCAATGTGAAACACATTATGGCGTCGATGACTGCTTCTCTTCTGATCTCAACTTTTCCTTTATTCTCACAAAGTTTCACATCCATCTTCGACGCGCTCTTCAAATGCACATTCCTGTCGATTTGGATATTTTTCTCTTTCAACGGCTCTTGCAGACTTAATTGTCTGCCCAGGTGACATGCCATGGAGGCCGCTTCTGCTACCCATGTTCCTCTCTCTTCCTAAATTCTTCCTTAGCATGAGCTGAATTGGGAACATGGCAAAGCTTCTTCGACCGGATTTATTTTGTAATACCCTAGATTTAGAGACTTTTCAGTACTTGTATCACCAGGCTATAAGCCTATTCGACAATGTATGTTGCATACTACCAAATGGCTTATGAATAAAGTAATCCAATTTACACTTCAAAGTTGTATTTTCACCTCGCACATTGTTGGTCTATATGACTTTAAATATTTGCCATTAATAGACTTAATTCTAAAACCAGAATTAATTTCAACAAGTGCATAAGCATTTCCTGAGAATACTTGGACAATCTCAAATGGTCCTTCCCACTTTGGGGACCACTTTCCAAATTCTCGACACTTCTTATCCATTGGAAAAATGACTTTCCAAACTAAGTCACCAACCTTAAAACGTTTATACTTAACTCGACTGTCATAGAATTTAGCAATTCTCTCTTTCTGTCGAATTAAATGCTCTAAAGCCACAACTCTCTCATCATGGATTTCATTTAATTCATCAAACATCAAGTCCCAGTATTGGTCTACCGGTACATCATCTTGCTTTTGAATTCTTAATGAACCAAGATTTATCTCAACGGGCAAAACAGCATAATGGCCATAAACCAACTTATAAGGAGTAGTACCTATCGATTCTTTTGGAGAATTTCTGCATGCCCAAAGGACTTGTTCCAAAGTTGAGTGCCAGCTTTTTGGATATCTGCCAATGTGCTTCTTTATCAACCCAATGATGATTTTATTCATGGCTTCAACCTGACCATTTGCTTGAGCATAGTATGGCGTCGAAGTCACCATCTTGATCTGCCTCGACTCAGCATACTCGACAACCCTCTTCCCAATAAACACAGATCCTTGGTCTGTTGTGATTGTTTGTGGTATACCAAATCTACAAACAATGTGATTTTCAATGAAATCCATAATGTCTTATTGCGTTACCTCTTTCAAGGCTACTGCCTCTACCCATTTGGTAAAGTAGTCCACCCCTACTAAGATATATTTGTGCCCTTTTGAAGAAGTGGGAAAGATTTGGCCTATGAGATCCAGAGCCCATCCTCTAAAAGGTCAAGGTTTAACAATGGAATGCAACTCACTAGCAGGCACATTTTGTATGTGGCCATGTTTTTGGCATTCTTCACAAGACTTTGCAAACATAATGCAATCTTTAACCAAAGTGGGCCAATACACTCTTTGTCTTCTTAGTACCCATTTCATCTTCTCGCCTGCCTGATGAGCTCCACAAATTCCTTCATGAACCTTTGCCAATGCCAAGTAGGCATCCTCTTCACTAAGGCATGTTTCCAAATTACCATCGACAGACTTTCTATACAAAGCTCCTGCAAGTACAACAAACTTAGTTGCTTTGTACTTAACTTTCCTATTGACGTCAGCACTTGGATTTTCCAAATACTTAATTATTGGCTTACGCCAATCAGGTGAATTTGACGCATTGGAAACAAGAATATCCCTTTCATCCAAAGGATACAGTAACTCACGGACTTTTATAAATTCTGTCAACACCTTTGAAGATAACTTATATCCTGAGGTCAACTGGGCTAATTCGTTAGCCTCTTGATTCAGCTCTCTCGGGATATGCTCCAATTCGACACTGTCGAACTATTTCCTTAACTTGCTGGCCACTTGACAGTATTTGACAAGATTATGGCTAACGCATTTGTACTCTTGAGTTAACTACCTTATAACCAATTGTGAATCCCCAAAAACTTTGACAGTGCGTGCTCGCATTTCTATCAAAATTTTCAAACCCACAATTAAGGTTTCATATTCAGCCTCATTGTTGGAGCAAGCATATTTTAACTCGAACATTAGTTTAGTTGGCACACCTAAAGGTGAAATTATCAGAACGCCAACACCAACCTCATTTTTGTGTCTTGAGCCATCAAAATACAAATACCAAGGCTTTAAATCAACTAGCCCTGTCAGTTCTTTTATTTCTAAACATGGATAGTCCGTCAAAAAGTCAGCAATTGCTTGTCCTTTAACAGCCTTTAGAGGTACATACTGCAAAGAAAATTCAGAAAATGCAAGTGTTCATTTTCCAATTCGACCATTCAGAATTGGCTGGGACAACATGTACTTAATTACATTCGTCTTTAACATCACTAAGACATTACAAGGCATTAAGTAATACTTAAGTTTTGTACATGAAAAATACAATGCTAGACACAACTTCTCTATAGCACTATATCTTGTTTCTGCGTCATTCAGCACTCGACTGAGGTAGTAAACGGCTCTTTCGACGTTATTTTCATCCTCCTGAGCCAGTAGACAACCTATAGTTTCTTCTGATGTAGAAATGTACAACTTCACTGGTCGATGTGGCTCTGTAGGCATCATGACCGGTGGACTTGTCAAGTATTGCTTGATTTGGTCGAAAGCCTCTTGATGTTGTTGAGTCCATACAAAGGCTTCCTCTGCTTTGAGCTTTACCAAAGGAGCAAACACCCTTGTCCTTCCTGAAAGATTTGATATGAACCTTCTGAGAAATTTCACCTTCCCCAAGAAAGATTGGAGTTCCTTCTTGTTGGTAGGTGGTTTCGTTTCCAATACAGCCTTAGCTTTGTTCTTGTCTACTTCAATGCCTTTCCTATGTACCAAAAAGCCCAAGAACTTAGCAACTGAAACACCAAAACCACACTTTTCAGGATTCATCTTTAAACTGTGCTTTCTCATTTCTTGAAAAGCTCGTCGAAGATGGCTCAAATGCTCCTCTTGGCTCTTTGACTTGACAATCACGTCATCAATGTAGACTTCCACAAACTTGCCTATCATTTCATGAAAAATAGTGTTCCAATTTGGTAAGTTGCACCAGCATTCTTTAAACCAAAAGGCAGCACTACCCACTCATAAGTTCCAATAGACCCCGGGCACCTGAAAGCAGTTTTAGGTACATCCCCTTCTGCAATGAAGATCTGGTTGTAACCAGCATGTCCATCCATGAAACTTAGAAATTCATGACCAGATGCTGCATCCACTAGATATCTGCTATGGGCATAGGGTACTCGTCTTTAGGAGTTGCAGTGTTAAGATTCCTGAAATCAACACACACCCTCATCTTGCTATTCTTCTTTATGACAGACACTACATTCGACAACCATTCAACATACCTAGTTGTGCGAATGAACTTAGCCTTCAACAAGCACTCAACTTCCTCCTTGATTTTCAGCACAACGTCAGGAGCAAACCTCCTATTGGATTGTTTGACAGGCTTACAATCAGGTTTCAGAGGCAACTTATGTTCCACAAGATCTCTACTCAGACCTGGCATTTCATGATAATCCCAAGCAAAACAATCCTTATACTCAGAGACTAATTCCACAATCTGCCTTTTAAACTGGTCTGGCAACAAAGCATTAACATATATTGGCCTCTTTCTATCTTCATCCCCCAGATCAATCTCCTCCAAAGGATCTTCCAACTCAAAAACCATTTTTATCCTCAAGCCCCTTCTCAAATCCTAAAGGGCCATCGTCGAATATGCAATCAGCCAACACCCCTTCTTACGAAGTTTATCGTTTGGCCGCCGCAAGCCGACGTTTGTATTTGAAGCTTCTCAAGGCTCATTGTTATCGATTGGCCGATTTTCATCGGCCTCATCCAGCAGCCTAACTCCAAACTGCTCCTCCAAGCAAGCATTCAAAGCATCTTTATCAACAACACCACCCTGCACAGATATGGGTTTCACTTTTGGGTCATACACTTTGAAATCCACATGCATTTGCTGCAGATAGCATGGGCTGTCATCAGCTTCAATAATCTCAATGTCATCATGAGCATTCCAAAAGATAAGTTTCTGATGCACCGTCGAAAGAACTGCTCCGACAGCATGGATCCAATCCCTACCCAATAGAACATTGTAACTTGACCTTGAAGGGATCACCACAAACAAAGTGGATCTTTCTACTGATCGCACTTGCACATTTAGCATTGCTACACCATCTGTCGGTGCAGATCTACCTCCAAAGTCAGTAACCACTATGTTGGTTGGTAGCAAATTTGTTTCATCCTTCCCTAACTTCTTGTACATAGCTCTTGGGATCAAGTTCATAGATGCTCCTCCATCGACCAACACCCTGCTGACAGGCTTGCCTTCAATCATTGCCTTAATGTGCAATGGATGAAGATGACTTCTTTCCTCACTAGTTGGCTTGTCTAAACGAGCAAAATTGTCGAAGATGGTAACCATATCCTGCTCGACAAAGTGCCAACCAATTGGAAAATCATCAAACTCCTCTTCATCAGGAAATTCTACAACAAACCCATACTGAGCCTGATACTCAGTGGAAAAACCGAAACCAAGTTCACATCAAGATTGGTGAACTCCTCTTCAGTAGCTGTTTCTTCATTTTCCAAATAACTTCCCAACCTCATGTCCTCTTTATCAAGAAGACATTATTCAGACCCCAAATCTGACAAGGTTGTTCCCATTGCCATCACTAATTCATCCAGGTCTTTGTCTAAATTAGTGTCAGGATCAAACTCCTCCTTGTCATCAAGACCAATTGGGTCATCTGGATCATTCAATGCTTCAATGACCTCTTCCATGGACAAGTCTGTTTTGACAAGACTTCGTTCCACTGGTACCATGGGTTCATCTAGCAAATCAGAATCATTAACTATGATCCTTAATTCCTCCATAGACACATCACTGTTTCTTTCTTCAACTGGAGCTGCTTGAACACCAAACCTTCCTCGCTCGGAGGCCAACTTTTCAGCTTCAATCAAACTTGTTGGCCAAAGCTTCCTCTCTTGAACTGTCGAAGGAGCCTTAGCAAGCTTGGCATTCCGTTTGGAATCTGGTGAGAATGATTGCCCCCGGGCCTGGGACGTTTGACCTCGTTCAAAGTTAGCCCATTTGACATCAACTACCACACTCTTTAATTTCAACCCAACCTCCTTGGGCAATGGCACCTTCTGGATCCCAACCATGAAGCAGTTCTCACGTTGAGCCTTGGCCATCTCAAAGCCTTTCGCTTTTGTTTACGAAGCTTTCCTCATCCTCTGTCGACGACGTTTCTGACTCTTCGACAATGGGGCTTTCTTCACTTGATCACCACCAGGATAAGGTATTCTGCCAAATTGGTAATCTTCATTCCAAAATGGCACTTGTCGAGGATTACTCTTTTTAGCCCTCACCGTATTTCTCAACTCAGGGCAATAAGCCTTGGAAGAATTCTCGACCCACTTGTTCACCACCACATTGGCATCAGGCTTCCCAATCTTATTTAACACTCGACCAGGAGATGACCCATGGTTGCTTCCAATTGATTCCCTTGAGGGCTCAACCAACCAATCGCCAACTGCTCTGTGAGGCTTATGTGTCATAGGCCTCTGCACTTGGTTCACTGAAACAGGCATCTGGTTCATTGGAACGGCATTATAGTTCCTCTTCGCATAGCCAGTTCGCATGTGCAGGTGAGATATAACCTTTTGATCATTATTCGCTTTTTGAGCAGCTTTCACGTCAAAATACCTGTCACAATGTGGGCATAAACTCAACTGCCCCCTTTTGTTTTTCCTTCTCAGAAAGTCTTCAACAGACTCGTGAGGCCTTGGGTAAATGTCGAATGGGTCTTCCACATTCACCACATACTTCTGCTTGGCGCTAATATTCACCATGTTGCAGCTTCTTGCATTATGACCTTCGACATTGGATATGCCTTGGCCAAATGGATCAGTGTCCACCTTCATGCTAGGCTTCTACTTGTTAGTAAACTTGAGTCTACCTTCTTTCAGAGCTTTTTATATCAAATCCCTAAAACGAAAACACTCATTAGTAGGATGGCCTAAAGCCCCATGGTACTTACAATAATTCTGACCATTGGAGTCCTCAGGCCTTTTTACTTTATGATCATATAACAACTTAAGCTGTTTGTCTTTCAACAGAATATCAAATATTTTATCAGCTTTAGTTATGTCAAATGTATATGTTTTCGTGTTTGCATAACTCATCTTTTCCTTCCCCTTGGAAGGTACTAAAGCTTAACAGGCATAAGGTGGCCCTTTTTTCAACTTAGCAAGGTTTATTTCTTGCTCAGTCACAGCCTCGTCCTCACTATCTGTTTGGTCTTGCTCGACACAATTGATTTTCTCACGTCTAACAAATTTCTTATTGTTTTTCTGATTCTTTTCAGACCTGAGTTGTTTAATCTGTCGAACCTTTTCCCTTAATTGGGCAAGATCGACAATGTGTTGGTTCACCAATTTCTTTCTAATATGGTAATCCAAACCACTAGCGGCCATTTTAACAATTTTCGCTTCAGGGACAAGTGTAAAACACCTGCTCTTCATGTGTTTGAACCTGGAGATGTAATCATCTATAGATTCATTATACATGCGCTTGACATTGAATAAATCAGTTAAATTAACCCTTAGGTCGCCCCTAAAGAATTGATCATGGAACAATCCCTCCAGTTGGGCCCAAGAGTGGACTGAATTGGCCCTTAAAGTTGAGAACCAAGAAAACGCATTCTTTGTCAACAAACTTGGAAAGAACCTCATTTTCAAACTTTCCATAGTGGCTAATTCCCCCATCTCTATCGAGTATCTGGCAACATGCTCGACAGTCGATTCTCCACTGTCACCAGAAAACTTGGACAATTTAGGAATCTTTATTCCCCTTGGCACTTCAGCTTGCTGTACCCATTCAGGAAACGTAGATATGAAATATGGTCGATTAGCTTGACCAATATTGAAACCAAGTCTGTTAAGCATCTGCTCGACAGCTTGATTCACATTTTGCTCTATCTGGTTTCCCATGATATTATGCCTAAGGTTGGCCAAATCTTGATGCATTGGGGGCCCTTGATCTTGATTTATTTGCAAAACTTGAACCTGACCATAAGCCAAGTTATTCACATTCTGACCAAGATTTTGATTTGGTTGAATGACTTCATCATGCACCACATTGGGGTTATTCACATCTTGTGGGATGCCCCCTAAGTATTGACGTTGAGGCCTGATTCCTAGACCTTGCTGAACGTTGTCATTCACTAGTGTTGCCAAACCCAACGCTTGATTCAGCCTTTCCATTTGTACAGCCAATGCATTACATGCTTGGTTAGTAGTCTGCATAAGAGGCGTAATAACTACACCCATTTGCTGAGTGAACATATTCACCATCTCATGGTTACTGTCATCCATCTACTGTCGAATGCTCGCCAATGAATTTTGGGTCAGACCCCCATTATTCTGAGGCATTTGCCTTGACATTTCCCCTACACTAGGCCCTTGTCGATTGGTTGTGGTAGTAGTCATGCCTGCCATTCCCTGAGTATTAGAAGAATTCCCAAAGGGCAAGAAAGGCTGGTTAACATATTGGTTGAACATGGTCGAACCAATAGCGGAAACTGTCGAGTTATTCAAATAACCATACGGCATTCCAAACAGAGGTTGTGTTGCCTGTGGTATTGGCCTAACACTTGAATTCCTTGCACTTCCAGGCGATGCTTGAACTTCTGGAGCACTTTGAACCACCGGGTGTTCATGTACTACAACGCTTGGAATAGCCTCTCCTTGCGTGTTGGCCATTGTCATTCCAGTACCCGTCCCAATGATAGTACTATTCATCTGTGGGATGTTAACTACCTATGCATTCGTACTGGTGGTCGAAGCATTAGTATTACTTGACGACGCATTTGCATTAGCAACATTTGGTATCGTGGCACTGTTATTCGTGCTGCCACTCATGTTTCTTTGTCGCGTTACGTCAGAAGCAGTAATTTTTCCACTTCCTAAACGCATAAAACCATCGTTTAAAAATGAGTTACTCTAAACTCGTCCCACTGGGCGTGTCAGTTTGTTTACTGGAAAATTTGGTTTCTTAGTGTATTTCTACCAAATTCAGCAAAGTAACAAATAATTAGTTCAAACGATTGCAAGATCGACGAGTTATGTGGTAATCTCGTTTTGCAAACAACGGTTTTGTAAAATAACGGTCAATTTCTCGACGTGTTATTAGTTTTATAACATTATTGGCTCTGAAGCCATTAACTGTTATGTCTTATGCCAATTTTGGTTATGAGGATTCCAACTAACAAACAAGTTGTTGTCGAAATGGCATTAAAGGTTTAATTAAGCAAGATTGGCTGTTAAAAGCCAATGACTTGATCGACAAGTAATTAAATAGCAGCTTAAATGAAAATATACAATGCAATGTTAAGAAACATGCACTTGCAAATTAAAACATACAATTGGAAATTGAATACAGGAAGATAAATAAAAGCATTTAAAACAACTGAATTTAAGAAACGCTTTTAAAAGACATGAATTTAAATGAAAGCGAAAATGACAAGGAAAGAAAGATTGACGGAAAGGTAAATGACATAAAGGTAAAGGACATGAAAGAAAATACTGAAATTGAAAAGAATGCAAGAAGTAAACTGATTTTCAATGGAAATAGAAATGCAGAGAATAAGAACAAATAAGTTTGAAGTGCTGTCAAAAGATAAAGTTTGAATGCAATAAAATTTAAAGTAAAATGCATAGACAGAATGTAAAATTGCAGATAAGATAAATGAATAGACAATGCAAATAATTGAAAATAGACTTGAATTGATTAAATTGCAAAAAGATAGAGTTTGGGAGGCATACAGTGATCGTTTTCCCTTAATCTGCTTTAGCCGTCGAGATGTTAGGAATTTAGATCATGTATCCAACCTGAATTACATTGTAGAAACTACTATTTATAGGGAAAAAATACAAAAACTATCTAACATCCAACCTGACACGTGTGCGGACACAGGTTGATAGTTAAGTTTTTTTTTCGCTAAAACTACATAATCGACAGTAACACTTCCTGTCGAACTGTACATTTACTGCTTACAATCCAAACATGTCTTGACCACGCTCATTTTGACATCTTCGACGCTTTATGCATTTCGTCGAACAACCGCCTCATCACTTGGTCTTTCAAACTTAATTAATTTTTTGATCATTTATTCTGGTTTCTTATGTCTTCACTCGTCGAATTTACAACATTCTGTCGAGTAATCCAAATTTAAAATTTGGCACCTACCAATATCACATCAGGAAAAAAAAATATGGGCTACTATTAATTAGATGAGAGTACTGCACTCTGGGGCCGATATATATATACCTTCGCCATAAATATTAGAATCTGAGATTCAATAAATAAAGAAGGGATCATGACTTCATGAGGATATTCCTGTTCAATAATCAATAGGGTAATATTGTTCAGTTGCATATCAGGATAGAAATTTCGGATAATTATCTGATCCACCTATCCAGTCCTTGTCCAACTTACTTACCTAGCTAGTGAATTTAATAGCATTTTAACTACGCCAACCTGTTAAGAATTTCAGCCCAGATCATAAATTTATAAGTACCATTTGAACGTAAGGCAAGTTGGGGATTGTTTAGTATTTCTATTTCAATTCCTGTAGCAGAGGATGCATACACTGTTTACCTTCTCATCTAACTAAGACTCATTTGGCATTATCTTAGAAAGGAATCTTTTTGAATAATACTATTACGACGCTTACCTAATTTTGGTGAATTTTACAAAATATATTTCAGGTACTTTAAACAAATTTGGTTACTAAAAAAAAAAAAAACGATTTCCCTTGTACAAAGCTCTCTTGTTGGATATCTAACAATAGAGTGAAGGTGGAGTGAAAGCAACTTGCTTTCATAAGGAGAAGAACCTGGAAACCAGATTTAAATCCTTGTAGAATCATTTCATTGGGAGGCTGAGAATCAAGGGGTAAAACTCTGTTCAATCAGTCAAACCTGGGATTAGTCCAATAGCGAGTCCGAAAGACTTAAGCTGTGAAGATACACTAGTGGACTCACTCGTCCCAAAAGACTAATTAGGGTGGATTTCCAAAAAAAAATTACTCTTTGTTGGGTCTATTTTAAAAATAGAAGCCTCATTAATTGAGTGACTAATTAATTATGGATATTGATTTTGTAAGATGTAATAAGCATTAACTATTCCACTCACTGAAAACGCCAAAAGGCATATATCAAATTTCAGAGCAATATATGGCCATAAGTGCACCACTAGAATAAGTTGCATCCAGTAATGAAGTGTTTGATCAAAATTTAGTTCACGATTTTTTTTTTATAGATACAAAGCATGCACTTTTTTCCAATCCACTTGAGGAGTACAAAATAGCATATAACGAGGAGTGATATCAGCATATTCTTAACACTTTTTTATCAATACTCACTCTTTTATTGATTGAAATTCAAATGGGTCACAATAAATCATGTGAGTCCCACATAAATTTAGTTGGACTCATATGAATTCTAACCAATAAAAGAGAGTATGCTAAAAAGAGAGTGTGTCCCTAACATTTCTCGTATATATTCTAGTGAAATTACAATGCAGATTGCGTATATCTAACTTATGTTAAAATATAATATATACTAGTACTACCATTATCCAATTCCATTATATGTTCTCCTTAGGAGTTAGGATACATCCATTTCTCCCCATCTTACCAAATTGGGCTATATACACATGTCATAAGTCACAACAGACACCGATAATTAGTCTTTGGGTAAGCACTACTCTTAACATAAATAGGATAGGATGTGAAAATTAAAGGTAATTATACAACAACAACAACAACAAAAGATAATGAACGGAGTAAGGTAGTTCACGGGTCAGAATCAATCAAGGATATAAACTATGATAAATCATTTGTAATTAGTCTTCCATATGCTTTTTATCATCATCAATCATATTATATTAGAAAAATTAAATATAGCAGCACTGTGCCACTAACTAAGCTGAAAAGATATATGTTTAAATAGTATTTTGGTCTCTTAATTTTATACGTCGCTTTCGTCCATTCTGTCTGTAATCCCTTTATTTTGTGTGTATAGGTCATTGAAACTCTTTTTTTTTTGCTCCACTACCTTTTATCATGTTACTTCATTAATAAGAACTCTGATAGGAGCATCATTTTGACTTTATTGTTTAAAAAGATTACAGATGGAAGGGACGAATTTGACATAACTTTCGTAACTTAAGGGATGAACATGACGTATTTTCGTAACTTAAGGGACGTAAATGAAAAAAAAATAGTTAGGGGACGAAAGTGTCGTATTTTTGTAACTTAAGGGATCAAAATAAAAAATATAATAGTTAAGAGACCAAAACGAAAACTAAAATAAAGTTAAGGAACCAAAAGTACTATTTAGCCGAGATATATTTACATCACTAAAATCCATAATAGCTAGAATGGAGTTTTTTTTTTAAAAAATGAATGTCCAATGTACAACCACTTTGCTCTCGAAAATAATTCCACGCCATTGAATTTGCAACAGCTACACTATAGCTTTTCTCAAAATAAAGGCACCACTTGATGGAGCCGAAGGATCATTATAAATATACTTCATGTTTGTTATCGACAATTATGCAATTTTCTAATGCACGTTCCTTAAACCAAGTGGCTTTCTAATTTTGCAAAGAGGTATTCTCCCTAGTAATTAATCGCTTTCTATAAGTCAAAAACAACATGGGAAATTAATCAATAATGATTGTGCGGATGAGGAAACTTGGTATCATGTATTCGACAGTCCTTTCCTGTGCATGTCACACAATATGATTTTTTTTTTTAACTTGTTGCAATCATTTCAATAGTTTATATTTAGTTGATATCGCCTATAATCGGTGAGCAATTATTATTTAATTTGGACACCTTGAATCCCTTCGAATCATAATTTATTTTGAGTCTGTAATTATCATCAAGATACCAATAAATACTTCAAATATGCAGTGAGATTCATCCCTCTATTTTGTTCTTGCATATATTATATTTTGAGATTGAATTTTTTTTTTCCGTAAAAAAAAACTTTAACCAAAAAATGATCTTATAAACATGATGGTGAATTTTATAACATCGATGAAGTAACAAATTAACATAAAAAGAAAACGAACTTGATGTTGGGAAAATTAGTTACATGACTCTTTCCTATGGAAAAAACACCCGAGTTTTATTTCTAAAGTCGATAAGTTGGGAAACAGCCCAACCTCGTGTGAAAAAATCGGACGTTTCGTTGCTGATTTGAGAGTTAGAGTCTCAAATGAGATAAGTTGTGGGATACCCACCCTAATGCCCATTGGGGTCAAAGACCATAATTACGTTAGGATAAAAAAATTATAAAAACTAAGGGTTTGTTTGATTATTCTTTTTAAAAACAGTTTTTGGTTTTAAAAAATTTAACAAGAATAAAATTTGTTCTTTATCTATTTTTAAGAACAGAAAAACTGTTTTTAAAAAGTGTATCTAACATATTTCTCATTTTAGCTAGGACACAATTTAAAAAATATATGTAAGGAAAAAAACAGCCTAGTCATGAGATAAAATCGACAAACGCAACTGACATATTGAAGAACACTGTAGATAATTTCTTAGCATACACACATATAGACTTTTACTAATTACAGCTCATTATAAATTGACAATTTATCTGCTGATTGATCATGATTAATTTAGTCTACAAAGAAAGATGGAAAGGACTCTGCAGAATTGACTAGTGAAATTAACACAAAACTATATAATACGCAATACTACCTTTCCACCTATTATCCAAAGATTCCACGTTTTTCAAGGGTTTAATGTCAAAATCAGTTATCCTTTCTTACTCAATTTGTCGCTTTCTTCTAATTAAAATGGCCTAACGTAACATTTGGTGTGCCGGGTAGAACACACTGGATTTGAGAGTTATGCATAGATGAAAATGATCACAAAGCAATTTTCGTTTAAATGATATAACTACTTCCCACACCTCACATAAAAATAAAATCTCTATTAATTAGAAACCATTAATTGTAGAATAAGCAAATCGACCTTGTGATACACTCTGCGGACATTTTCATGAAATATCCTTTTCCGGCACCAACTTTGCCGTTTGAGTATGGAAGAGCTAGCTAGTGATTTATTGTCTTATTTTTCTTCTCATATTATGTTCATTATCTTCAATATAAAAATACCCTATCCCAAGTAACGTTTCTTGTTGATACAGTTCAATGGGCTTAAGAAATGAATAAAATCCTTTATTTCTCTTCCGTGGTAACTGTTGGAAAGACAATGACATTATATTATATCTTTCTACCATGAAGACGGAAATTGATAAGATATATAGCAAGTGTGGCAGCCTAGTGACTGCATATTATATTAATTACTGCTTTTTGTTTTTCCACCTTTTGCTGTAAGCAAATCTTATTTGTAGTTGTTAATTTTCTTTTCAGATATATGGAAGAAATTAGGCTGGTATAGTATTAATTAGTTGATTTTGGGGCCAATCCATATGCAACAATTTGCGATCATACATCGACTTAATCATCGTTGCGTCTCATTTTATTTGTCCTCTTAGATTATGCACACTTCTTAAAAAAATTATTGAGTTTTCAAATTTCCATGATAAAATGACACTACTTTACTAAAATACCCCTTATTAATTAGAGTAGTGAAATAGTTAGGTAGAAAAACTCATTAATTTAGATGGTTGAGACACGAGATGTATTGTTGGAAAAGAAGTAATTAATACTTCTTGATTTTCTAATGAGACAAGTAATTTGAAACAATGAAATATTCCAAATATAACAACTAAAATGAGACAGGGGGAGTATTTGACACTGAGCTAGCTAACATTGTCTCGAGCTCCATATTGCATAACAACTCCAGCTAGGGTGTAAATGAGTTGAGCTACTCGTGAACTATTCGAGCTCAGCGCGTTAAATGCTCGGTCAAGCTCGTTTATTTAATTAAATAAACAAATTCAAGCTTGACATTAAACTCAATTATTTAATTAAATCACCCAAACTCGACATTAACAGCACGTGAATAGTGGTTTGAGGGTATAATGTTCTTTTTATTATGTAATTCATTTAATTCTAAAAATATGCTATAGTGGGCTGCTGCATTTAGTTTAAACCACTTCCTCAGGCATCGTATGAAATGTTTCGACTTTCACTCATGTATATTGTATATCGTTTTCGAATCCTTATCGTCACTGGGTTCCAAAAAAAATTGTTAACTATATATATGCTGATTGAGAATGGGTATGTCTCTTCCTTCTTCAAATCCCCCCTAATTCGTAAATCTCTTACCGTGTTTGCATATATGTTTCTCAATGTTTCTCTCTCCCACTCAATTCATAAGTCATCTTCATTCGACTAACACCACATCGGTAAAAAAATATAATTTTTTATAAGAATTTTAAACACGTTCAATTGAAATGAAGTGTGAGTGTTTACTAAAAGTAATTTAAAAATTCTCTAGTAATGAAAGCACTATTTTAGGAAACAAAAATTTAAAAAAAATATATTTTATTCCTTTTAGTTGAGAGATAATTAATATTTTTTAATTTCACACGCTATATGTTAAGCACATATTTTTATTAGTAGATTATCACATAATAACAAAATATTTATTAACTAAATAAACTTTAAAAATAATATAAGAAAAAATTTTATAAATACAAAAATAATTAAGTTATAGATGAGTTTAACAAGCCAAGCTTAAGCTTTACATATTTTTAGCAAGCCAAGCTCAAACTTTCAGTTAGGCTCGATTAAATAAATGAGTCAAGCTCAAGTTTTATATTTTCAAGCTTCAAATGTTCGGCTCGGCTCGACTCGACTCGTTTACACCCTAATTCCAGTAATAATAGAACTAAAATTGGGTTCTTAATTATTTGCTAATGGGTCAGAGATTGCCACATCATGTTGTTTAACAACCAGTTCAATTTTTCACTCCAATGGTGAAATCATTTAAGAACCCAATAATAGGCCTCACTTTTTAGATTTCCCCCAATTCTATTGGATCATCTCTCCCCCACTCATCCTTTTTCTTGCATTTTTTTTTGCAAGAACAAGTGTTCAAGGGTTCTTTTGGGAGAACAGATCTAAAAAGTGGCAAGACATATAGACATTTCTAATGCCAAAAAAAAAAAGGAATCGTTCTTAACTCTCCAGTTTGAAGATTAATCTTGTTTGAGATTATATAATACATTAAATTTTAGGAAAAATTAACTAAACAATTTTATGGATTCTCATTTTATGGAACAATATGAAAAGACCCGATCCGTATTAACTACTTGTTGATATTTGTCTGAACTAAGGCAAAGTTTTTTAATAAATAAAAATTTATATGAGTTGGGTCACCTGCGCTCACCAAGATCTGAGAAAGTGTCAAGGCTTAAAAAGTGTTTAAAAAGGTATTTCATAAAGCAAAGTCTTTGATCATATGTATTTTGATGGAAGTGCATACAGTTCCATTATTAGATGGCATCTTTCGGTTGCCGGATCACTTATTCATAATCCTGCAGGCCTACAATTGTATTATTTTCACAAATAATAAAAAGACACCAACAGTGAAAGAGTAAATACGCAATTTGTAACAAAATTGTAGGATTATATCAGCTTAGTACCCACATTATTTTTTATTAGTATATATAGATATTAAAATAAAAAATTATATATTTCAAATTATATAAAAATTTTATTATAAAAATTAAACAAAAGTAGTAATTAGAGAAGATATTTTCGGAAAACATGTCAATTAACGAGTGATTAATTAACACGTGGCGTTTCATTTATCTTTGCATATGTCAACAAGAATACACTTGTGATATTGGACACTAAAACAGTGATAATCAAGCAATTGCGAATAAGTGGACGTTGAATATGTGTTTGTTCAGAAACGATAATGTTAGTGCTAAAAAATTGCGAATAAATTGAAGTTAAATATGTGTTTGTTCAAAAGGTCAAATTAGTGGGCAAAACACTATGATGCAAATTTCTCTGAACATACACAACTAAACCTTTTAGGATTTATTATTTTTTTGTATATTATAGATCAAACAATTGACTCAGTAGAAAATTTGAGCAGTATATTACATATGAGAAGATTTTTTGGATTTTTGTTTAGTATTGAAAAACTTATACCATCCTTTGACAATGACTTGAAATTATGTTGCAAACATTTAAAAACTTATCTAAATAAAGATAATTCTTATGATCTTGATGGTGAAATTCTATCTGAAGAACTACAAATCATTTGAGAGGTTTTAACCATTGAATCAAAATCAAGCTATGTGATATTGTATTCTTTGAAGACATTATCCCCATTTAATTGTTTTTCCTAATTGTGAAATTAAATATCTTTGTTACTATTGTATATGCTGAAAGAAGTTTTTCTAAATTGAAATTGTTAAAATTTTATTTGCGAATTACGATCTACTATATCACGAGATAGAGTAAACAAGCTTGCTTTGATTCCTACCAAAAGTGATTTTTTTTAAAAAATCTTGATTATGAATGGGTTATTCATGATTTTGCAACAAAAAATATAAGAAAGATAAAATGTAAATGACTTCAAGGGCACTATTTTCTTCGTTCGCCTAGAGCACCCAAAATCTAATGGCCGACCCTAATTATAGTTCCTGCAAATACCAACACAAACACGAACTTGAGTAACATTTTGCAATTACATGTGTCATTTTAGAATATTGTGTGAGGGATTTTCAAAATATATGTTTGAAAAGTTGCAATGGTTAAACATACATGACGATACAAGTATGACACAATGCCTTGCTTGGCTTAGTGGTCGCAGCACTCCAATGAAACAATGGAACCCTGGATCGAATCCGTGCGTGTGCCATTTTGAATCTTTATTCGTTATCTTTCATTATTTAATGAACTGAAAATTTAAAATGAAAGCATTCGTTCGGCGGATTCGAACTCTAACCCTACGAGCGAATTGGTGTGAGCAACAACCACCAAGCCAAGCGTCGCGATATACGTTAATAATAGTTAAACGTTGTCTGATGAACCATTCTTAAAAACTCTTGGAGAGTTGTTTCCCTACACCAAGTGGCATGAGTTGCTCTATAAATAGAGGCACTCTACATACACAAAACCACACGAAATTGATTGCTTTTCCTTGGTATTATCAAATTCTAAATCATTTCTTCTCTTTTCTAGTGCATAAGGGTTAGTGAGGAAACTTTATTCTGTAAAATATCATTGATTGATAGGCTTGAAGTGTGTGTGCAAACCACTTTAAGGAATCCAAAGTATCCTGAAGGAAATTCGCCAAGAACCCTATTGCATCCAATTTATCAAGACTAGCGGCAAGACGGGCACTACCGTGCCCGTCTTTCCGCATTTCTATTACGCTACAGTATGAAA
The DNA here is from genome assembly GCA_037113605.1 of Calophaca sinica. Classification (NCBI taxonomy): domain Eukaryota; kingdom Viridiplantae; phylum Streptophyta; class Magnoliopsida; order Fabales; family Fabaceae; genus Calophaca; species Calophaca sinica. The sequence continues at coordinate 125,282,832 of CM073734.1, forward strand.
TATTTTATCGCATTTTATTGTTTAATGTTGGTTTTAAGAAATTTGATTAAGCATTCCTTGTATTTTATTACACTAATTTTAAAAATGATATATTATTATTAATTAACAGTATTTAACGCCTATTGATATGTACACATATATGTTACTTTCTTTTAATAAAAAGAATTTGGATTTGGATTTACTTTTTAGAAATTGATTTAAGATATTTGATTTCACTATGAATTTACGTGTGTATATGTTAACCGCTATCAGGGAGAAGAAGTGCATAAGTTAAAAACGGTTGATATACACAAAAGTAGGAAGAAGTTAATTTATGGATAAGCATAGATAAAAGAGAAATAAAGGGTAAAATTGGAAGGAAAAAGGTCTACACCAAAAAGGGATATCCCCTTTATATATAGTTATAGATTAGTGGGGGGCGAATCGAACCTAAAGCTTAGTGTTTCACACACGCTTTGGATTTATTTATGCAACAATTTTTCTCTTTCATTGTTCAGGTACTGCAATATCTCCTACAACATCCCCATCAAGTCAAGGTGTTAATATGTTAGATTAAGTTGACACAATTCTAGAATTTTAGGGACCAGATTGGGTATTTATCCGCGAAGCTTGATCGTGATATTGTATTGTATTAAAACTATAATCATGTCACTTAATCGTTTGCAAAATGATGACATCGTTGGTTATATTGAAGAGTGTAAAAAGTTCCTAAAAAGTGGGGTTTATGATTTATCATGTCTCACAATAAATCGTACAATAAAATAAAATATTTAAACAAATAAATATAAATAATTTTTTTATGTGATTCGATTTCCAAAAAAATAAATAAGGAGGTGTATTAGATTGGAATTTTAAAAGACTATTTTGGTATAAAAAAGTCTTATGAATTTTAAAAAACTATGTAGAAATGTAATGACATATAAGGATTTTTTTTTAAAAGACTTTTACAATCCAGATTTTGTAGTTTGGATTTTAATGGATTTATATCATAAAAATTTATAAGATTTGAAATGAGTTTATAGATTTATAAGATCCGAAAAGATTCTAGAGATTTTTAGTAAACATTCAAAGTTACGGAAGTCTATGTAAAAGATATTAAAGAAAAAACAAGGTTTGGATAAAGAAAATATATATGTTTTCAATTCTTTAATAGCCAATGGTGCATTTGATGTAGATTCACTGTAGTCATTTTGACTGTAGTTGCAATACTGACCATTGATAAAAAAAAATAAACAGTTAAGAATGATTTACTGATTTTATAATGAGTCGTTTGATTTCACATGAATGAATTTGATTACACGACTGTATGGATTGCCGATTGCAGGCAATCTGCGTTCGTTTGATACACATTGTAGTACAAAATAAAGAAAACAACACAGGACAAATACTTGAGTCACATCACAACTCTTTATCCCATCTATTGTTTGGTGGACAATGAATACAACATATAGTATTATATATTTTTATATATAATATATGTAATTATATCTATATTACGCATTTATAAAATCTATGATACATGTTATACTATATGATATACACAATAATATATATTATGTAATTTGTTTACCAAATAAATAATAAATATATTATGTAATTTTATATAGTATATAATATGTATATTATATACTATATACATAAAATATGTATAAAATATATATATATATATATATATATATAAAATAGTATATGAATAAAATATTTTATATTATATATTATATATTTGATAATATTTTGTATTATATATTATATATATGAATAAAATATTTTATATTATATATTATATTATATATATATATAATATATAATATATAATATTTTATATATATATATATATACTGTATATATATATATATACACAATATATATATATATATATATATATATATATATATATATAAAATAGTATATGAATAAAATATTTTATATTATATATTATATATTTGATAATATTTTGTATTATATATTATATATATGAATAAAATATTTTATATTATATATTATATATATAATATAAAATATTTTATTCATATAATATTATATATATATATATATTGTGTGTGTATATATATATATATAATATTTTATTCATTATATATATATATACACACACACATACACACACGTTGCTAATGTCTTAGTATCTTATTTCAGTGGAAAAAAATTTTATGATTTGTTATAAATTGTTGGTATGTTATGTTTCTAACACACACATATAGAGAGGGGGGAGAAGAAAAGAGAAAAGGGGAGAGATGGAGGGAGGAGAGAGAGATAGATGAAAAGACACGAGGTGAAGAGAAATAATCCTGAGAAATCTCACGTAAGAGGGACCTATTTAGCCTAACATAAAAACTTATAAGATCTATTTAGCCCAACTTAAAAATTTACAGGACATATTTGGCTCAACTTAAAAATTTATAAAAAAGAGAACGACTAAAAGAAAGGAAAAAATAAAGGGAAAAAAAGAGAAAGGGGGAGCCGCATAAGCAGAGGAAAAGAAATTTGAAAAAAAAAGAGAAAATTGGCCTAAAAAAACTTATTTGGCCTAACTTAAAAAATTATAGGACCTATTTGGCCCAACTTAAAAACTTATAGGACCTATTTGGCCGAACTTAAAAACTTAAAAGACTTATTTGGCTGAACTTAAAAGCTTAAAAGACTTATTTGGCCGAAAATAACTTATTTGACCCAACTTAAAAACTTATAGGACCTATTTGGCACAATTTAAAGGACTTATTTGGCCCAACTTAAAAGACTTATTTGTCCCAACTTAAAAACTTAAAGGACCTATTTGTCCTAACTTAAAAACTTAAAAGACCTATTTGGCTCAACTAAAAAAAAGGCTAAAAGTGAGGAGAAGATAAAAAAAAAAAGGATAGAAAAGTGGGAGCAGCGGATGAGCAGCGAATTAGCGGGAATAATTTTTTACCAAATATTGCCACGTGTATCAGAGGGTTTGTTTTCTTAGATGGTAGAAAAGTAACTAAAAAATTCCAACAAAGTCCAATAAAATCTGTTTTAGAAAACAATCCATCGAAATCGGTATGATGAATACTAGAAGACTTTTTTTAAGTTGTGAAAAGTCTCAATCGAATACCACAAGATTTTGTTAATCTCTTTAAAAAGTCATAATAGTCCTGATTGAATACCACAAGACTTTTTATTTTATTTAAAAGTCTTAATCAAATACCACAAGACTTTTTTATAAAAAAAAAGTCTCTTAAAGTTATTTAAAATTCTAATTCAATGCACCGCACTAAAAATATTACCACATACAATTCACATAGTTTACATTATTTAATTTGTGTTGGCAACGTCAACATGTCAACTAGGAAGGAGCAAAATTGGGCCACCTGTTTGCCACTTACTGAATAACAGGATGACAAATAAATAAATAAATCAGCTGCTGTGATATTTAAACACCAAATTTTTGACAACTATATCCTACATAGTAGCACACGAGAGAGAGAGCACGATTTTGGGTTCTGTGTTGGGAATAGAAAAAGCAAAATAAATGGTAGAAACTGTAGTTGTATACGGTGTTTGACAACTTAGAGTTGCCAACAAAACATTTCTCTAAATACTATAACTAACGTTTAATTGATACAAATACGTACTCCGTTCGGGATCAATTATAAGCAAATTTTTTTTCATATTTTTTGAAATAAAATATAAGCAAATATTAACTATTTTTTTCATATTTAATGATAGTATCTTTAAAATGTCCCTAATTTAATTTAACTTTTTGTATTTTCAATGAACCAATTTATTAATAATGAAGGATAATTTAGCCAATAGAATTCAATTTTTAATTAAAATAACATAGATTAAAAGTGATTTAACTACGTTAATAACCGTGAATTAGTAAACTTTTGCTTATAATTCATTCCGAAGGGAGTATATATTTCTAACATTTCATTAATTACTTATAAATTTATTTTTGTCACATCAAAACTTTTTTTATAGCAATATAGATATAATTCAATGAATTTATAAGTCTATTTATTTTTCAAATGGATTTAATTTATATGCACGATCAGTATAAAGATATTTTACACAGATATCTAATAATGTGTTGTCACATTATTTAATGAGTATGACAAGTTATATGTTATTAAACTCATTAAATGAGGTGACAATATGTTATTGAATAACTGTGTAAAATATTTTTACACGACAGTATATAGAAATTAAACTCTTTTTAAATATCATTGATGTAATAGTATGAGTTTAATTTATATGCACCATCGGTGTAAAAATATTTTACACATGCATTCAGTGAGGTATTGTCACATCATTTAATGAGTTTAAAAAACACATGACTTATCATCTCATTAAATAATGTGATAACACATCATTATATGCATGTGTAAAAATATTTTTAAACTGACGGTGCTTATAAATTAAATTCTAAGCGTCCATTTGATGGTCATGATTGGATAGAGAATGATAAGATAAGCGGTTGGATAATAATAGGATATGATATAGACATGATAAGCTCTTATCCTATCCTGCGTTTGATGCGCACATGATAACAAACTAGATAGCATTATATTATCTTATCTTGTGTTTAGGATGAATTAAATAATAATATAATAGGATATAAATAATATAAAATGACAAAATTACCCATGTGACAAAATTATATATTATTTTTTAATTTTTCTTTTCATAATTTTTATAAATTTAAAATATGTTATATAATTTTTAATATGAACTTTTAATTTTTTGTTTTTATTGTAAATTTTTGATATTTTACTGGATTTAATTTTTTATATATTTTTTATTTTTTTGATCACATAAAATGACAAAATTACCCTTATGTCAAAATTATAAATAATTTTTAAAATTAGGATTTGATATTTTTATATATTTTTAACTTATAGTATTTTTTATAATTTTTAATATTAGTTATTAGTTTTTGTTTTAAATTTATTGGATTATAATTTATTTGTTATAAGGGTGTATGTGGAAACAAATTTCTTATTCTATCCAGTTAGTTTTTAACCCAACCCTCCCCTTAGGATAAGATTTTAACTGGATGGACATGATATGATAGGTGACATGATTGAGTTATCATATCCTGCTGACACAAGAAACGCTGGATTAAGACATGATATCATAATTTATCTTATCCTATCTCTCTTATCCTGACCATCAAACGGGCCCTAATAGTATATAAGAAGTTACAATAAATGTTATAATGATTTTTGGTATAAAAAAATTGTAATGAGTTTAAGAGTAAATATATAAATATTTTTTTACTTATTTTAGAAATTTATTTATTTATTTAAAAAATAGATACCGTCTGTTTGTTCGGTTTAGCGATACACGACATGTAAATAATATGTATATATTTTATTATTTGTGAGAAACAGCTACTTTATCAGAACCAGTAAAAAAAACTACTTTATTCGGAAAAAAACCTCACAAAACTCTTGATTTTAAGTTATTTTAAATATATAATAAAATGATCCAAACACATTACACTTTTTTCTTAAGAACTACTTATTGTCAGGGATGAAGTAGGAAAGAGGAAATTAGGAGTTTACTCTTTACTATAAATCTGTTTTTCTTTTGGATGGCACTTTTTTTTTTTTTGGTCATAGTGAGGGATGGATTAGATGAATTATTGGGGCAGAGCCTGCATAGGAGCCCGAACTTTTTGGGGCCAAAACCTGAACTCATATATTTAGACGTCAGTGAACCCGAGTTGAGAAAGGCCCAATAGAAATACACCACCAACCCAACCACGCCTCCTATTTGACAAATAACAGCCCAAACGTGTTAACCACATATATCCCCCCACCAACTGAAACTTATAGTGTGTGAGATTTATTTATCTAGTAAAAGGGTATCTTTATATCTTTAAAGCGGATAGAGTCTCCCGCCCTTACCTCCCGCCTTCCATGCATGATAAATGCTTCTGCTTATCAACACATCCTTCTCTTTCATTCGTTCTTCCCTCCTTTCTTATCTCCTTATCAACAAATGTGCCTCATACTCTCTCCTTATCTGTTTCATAGGTGCTGCCATTTATTGCCATGTGTTGCAAAACCATTTTCATACACTTCCATTTATTGTTTACTCGGCATTTATTGGGCAATTGGGGCGGTGGTATCTAGATTTCAATCATTAGCATCTTTTGCCACTTATCTGTATGTGTTCTGATGTGTCATGTCCTCCCTATATATATTGCCTTGAGTCGATCATCTTCTCGTGCCTTCTGCCAATGCTTCTGCTTATCAACACATCCTTCTCTTCCATTCGTTCTTCCCTCCTTTCTTATCTCCTTATCAACAAATGTGCCTCATACTCTCTCCTTATCTGTTTCATAGGTGCTGCCATTTATTGCCATGTGTTGCAAAACCATTTTCATACACTTCCATTTATTGTTTACTCGGCATTTATTGGGCAATTGGGGCGGTGGTATCTAGATTTCAATCATTAGCATCTTTTGCCACTTATTTGTATGTGTTCTGATGTGTCATGTCCTCCCTATATATATTGCCTTGAGTCGATCATCTTCTCGTGCCTTACACTTTATCATTTTCTTCATTGTTTTGCTTTTGAAATGGAGATTGATCCCCTGCATATGCTCGATCAAGATGCGTCTATCCACGGCTAAGATGTCGAAATACTATTACGAGTATCTTCTTTGGGAGTGTAAGCGACTCTGCAACCGTTCCCTCTTTACGCTCATCCATATTTTATCTTCCTATCCTTATTGTTCTTTCTTTCTGCAGGATAAGCGGCGGTTTCTCTGTTGTATTGCATTGATTACTATGGAAAAATACCAAAGCGTTTGAGGTTTTTGGATCCTGTGGGAAATGAATTTGAGGTCGTTGTCTTTAGGAGGCAAGGTAAGGTGTATTTGACTAAAGGTTCGGAGGCCATTGGACAGTTTTACGGGTTGAATGAGGGTGGTTTGCTCACATTTTTTTGTTTTAATCCGTCCACTTTTATCATGCGGGTTGAAGATAGAGATGGGAATGAGGTGATTTATCCCACTCCTCCAACCAGATTTATTTTGGGCAATAAGAATTCTCCCATTGATGTTTCGGATGATGAGCTTGCTAATGGTGAAAATCGTTATAAACACAGTCAAGGAAGTTTCCATCATTGTCTTTGCAAGAATCTCAGTGTGGACGATGTTTCTGCTTTGGTATCTTTTTAAAAAACAAGATTTACGCTGCATTTGTTTTGTATATAGTGTATATGTATATATTGTTATTGTTTGTCTTGATGTTGTCCGATGTGTTACATTCTGTTGTATTGTGCGTCTTCATAACAGTTTATGTGTAGCGGTTTCTGCGAACATGCATTTCCTCTCAAACCATGTGTCGTGAAGTTGATTGATGAACATGGAACCAAATGGAATTGCACTCTTGAGTGGAATAACCAGCTTCCTTTTGGTTGCAAGTTAATGGGTGATTGGGCTAAATTCTCCAAAAAAAAGGGACTGAAGGAAGGGGCTTGTGTCAGGCTAGGAGTTTCACGGAATGATTCCAATTTCCTGTATTTCATGCTGGTGTAATGGTTATTATCTTAGTTTTAGGTGGACTGTGTATCTTTCTATTTTCTTAAAGCCTACCACTTTTTGTGAGCATATTGATATATGCCTTTTGTGATCACATTGTGGGCAAGCATTGTAATGGTGGCACTTTATGGTAATGGAAGTTGAATCTGCCTTTTGTTATATATGTTGTGTCAAGCTAAGAGTTTAAAATTCGGCTATAATGTTAATATTATAGCCCATGTTTTGATGCTTTATTTGTATTGAAGAGTAAAAAAAACATAGACACAGAAAGGAGGGATATAATAAAAGGTGCTAATTGGAAACATGGGTGTAGAGATTTTGCTTAATCATATGGATTTTCATCATTCATGTTTCAACCAATGGTGTGCCTTGATAGATACTGTCATCATGTGTTGCCTATTAGATAACCAAGTCAACTGTTGAGAAATACTCCAAGAATTCTATCGAGATCAACACCAAGAGTTCTGTCGAGAACTTCAACACCAAGAGTTCTGTCGAGAACTTCAATACCAAGAGTTCTGTCGAGATCAACACCAAGAGTTCTGTCGAGAACTTCAACACCAAGAGTTCTGTCGAGATCAACACCAAGAGTTCTGTCGAGAACTTCAATACCAAGAGTTCTGTCGATTGTGTATATTCCATTAGCTGTCAAATAATCAGCATTCATTTGGCATTAAGTGAGCGAGATCCTCTCCTCATAATCATCAACAATCACCAATTAATGCCTATAAATACATGTATCATACTTCAATGGAATAATATCGAGTTATACATTTTATATGGTATCAGAGCTTTTGCTTAACAGCAACGATCCAAGCCTGTCACCATACCTTCAAACCAAGCCATTCCCGTTCCCAACAGTTGACTTGGTTATCTAATATTAGATAACCAAGTCAACTGTTGAGAAATACTCCAAGAATAACACCAAGAGTTCTGTCGAGAACAACACCAAGAGTTCTGTCGAGAACTTCAACACCAAGAGTTCTGTCGAGAACTTCAACACCAAGAGTTATGTCGAGATCAACACCAAGAGTTCTGTCGAGAACAACACCAAGAGTTCTGTCGAGAACTTCAACACTAAGAGTTCCCAAGAGTTCTGTCGAGAACAACACCAAGAGTTCTGTCGAGAACTTCAACACCAAGAGTTCTGTCGAGAACTTCAACACCAAGAGTTCTGTCGAGAACTTCAACACCAAGAGTTCCCAAGAGTTCTGTCGAGAACAACACCAAGAGTTCTGTTGAGAACTTCAACACCAAGAGTTCTGTCGAGATCAACACCAAGAGTTTTGTCGAGAACAACACCAAGAGTTCTATCGACCAAGAGTTCTGTCGAGATCAACACCAAGAGTTCTGTCGAGTTCTGTCGAGAACAACACCAAGAGTTCTGTCGAGAACTTCAACACCAAGAGTTCTGTCGAGATCAACACCAAGAGTTCTGTCGAGAACTTCAACACCAAGAGTTCTGTCGAGAACTTCAACACCAAGTGTTCTGTCGAGAACAACACCAAGAGTTCTGTCGACCAAGAGTTCTGTCGAGATCAACACCAAGAGTTCTGTCGAGAACTTCAACACCAAGAGTTCTGTCGAGATCAACACCAAGAGTTCTATCGAGAACAACACCAAGAGTTCTGTCGACCAAGAGTTCAGTCGAGATCAACACCAAGAGTTCTGTCGAGAACTTCAACACCAAGAGTTCTGTCGAGAACTTCAACACCAAGAGTTCTGTCGAGATCAACACCAAGAGTTCTGTCGAGAACAACACCAAGAGATCAACACCAAGAGTTCTGTCGAGAACTTCAACACCAAGAGTTCTGTCAAGAACTTCAACACCAAGAGTTCTGTTGATCTCGACAGAATTCTTGGAGTATTTCTCAACAGTTGACTTGGTTATCTAATATTGCCTCCCTTATCAACCAATGGCTTCCCTTTGCTTACTTTCATTCAGCCATTGTTATTGTGTGGACCAATTAACTCCAATCAAGTCCTCAATTTCCTTTTCCACGTTTTAGTTAAGGTATGCATTATCACCCAATGGTTTTACTTTGCTTAATTTGTTTTATGAATTATTATTGTGTGTAAACATGGGTATAGAGATTTTGCTTAATCATATGGATTTTCATCATTCATGTTTCAACCAATGGTGTGTCTTGATAGATACTGTCATCATGTGATGCCTCAATTTCCTCAATTACATGATCTCCTGCCTCCCTTATTAACCAATGCCTTGCTTTTACTTCCCTTATATCATCGATTCAGGATTTTTACGTATCTGCTCAATAAATCTAACAAGTAATCTAGCGAAGGCCTCCACGTGGTTTATATTTTTAATGGTTTTCTTCCACCCTTTTACACATGCATTGCACCATATATATGTGTATGTGCTAAACACAATTCATCGCTACAGCAATCATTTAAACATAGCAAAGGTTGTGCACCTGCTTCTCGCTCCTCTCTTCTCTAATATATTTATATTTATTGTCCATGCTTTTAATTCCTTTTGTTTCTTCTTACAGGATTTCATAATGTCATCAAAGGTGACTTTGATCACAAACATTGCTCCTGGGAGGGTGGACTGGAGACTCAAGGTCCGTGTTATACGTCTTTGGATTGTCCCTGACTACAAAGCTCTCTTTGAACCGGCGGTGTTGAGATCTTCTTTGCTTGATGAAAGTGTAAGAATGACATTTCATTTTTGTGCTCATCTGTTTCTGTAGATGTCGCTTATTGTTTGTGTTTCAAAATCCTTGCTTCACTTTTGCCCATTTATTTCTGTCCTTCATAGGTTGGGAAAATTCTTGCATCTATTAGGAAAGTTCTAATTGGGAAGTTCCGCAATGTTCTGCAAGAGGGGGCTGCTTATTTAATTGAAAATTTGTTGGTTGCTAAAAATGATGTCAAATTCAAGACTACATCCCACAAGTATAAGCTGAATTTCATGGGGAGCACTAAGTGCACAAGGATTGATATCCATGATATCTTAAAAAATCATTTCGATCTGGTGCCTTTTACAGACATCCTTGCATCACCAACCGAAGATAGATTAATTGGTCAGTTGTCCATCATAAATTTCAGAGTTTTTTGACGCTGTGTTGATTCTAAGCTCTTTTTAAATTTGCTTTGTTTATTTAGATGTCATAGGCCATGTTGTTGAGAGGGATGATGTTAAGGAGATTGAAAGGGACGGGAAAAGCACTAAGCTTATTGACATTGTTCTTCAGGATTTGGAGTCTGATCTTTTGTTTATATTTAACATTATTAGTTTCCATTAATAATTTCCATTATACTTAGTTCATCTAATTTAAACTACAGTTCCAGCATTTGTTTTAGGCAAAATAGAGTTCGATGCACTTTGTGGGCTCATCATGCTGAAACTATGGATCAATATTTAACCAACCATGATCCTTCTACTCCAGTAATAGTGGTGCTACAGCTTTGTAAATTGAAAAAATATTATGGTTCGGGCTGTTTTTATCCCAATTGCAAATTTAATCACTCTCTCCATTTTCTTCCTATACATTGGATTCTTTGGTTATTTCTTGGTAACAATTATAGGTGTGATGGGCATATCCAATGCTATGTTTGGGACTCATATCTACATTAACGCTGATCTGATTGAAATCCAGGAGTATAAAGAAAAGTACGTTGCCTTTGTTATTAAAGTTTTTGTCCACTGATATTAATATTACTTTGGGTATAAAAGCTAATGGCCATATTTTCAATCATAGGATGGATAGTTCTCAGGTGATCCTAACTCAGGAAGTGAGCCAAATGAGTGGTTACAGTTATCCCTCAGTAATTGATGATTTATTGCAAACCAAGAGGATGACTATATCAGACCTAATAGAATCGTTTGATGTAGGTTATGTTCTGTTAATCTGTCATCTTTAGTTGTAGCTTTCCATCAAATGAAAGAACAATAAACAACTGCACATTATTTCTCACTTTTATTCCGACTGTGATCCTTTTTTTTAGGAGTGTTTTGGATCAGTCCTCGCAAGAGTTATTGAGATGGGCGAAAATCACGGTGGTATGAATCCTGCACAAAGTGTGCCCATAGGGCTTGCAAAATTGGAAATAAATATTCTTGTGATACTTGCAAGAGGATTGTTACTGCAATGCCCAGGTAATTTGGTGTACTGTGTATAGTTGACGTTGTTCCTTACAATACAACTACTGAAAATTCAAGAAACTGTAGGTTCAAACTGCATGTTACGGTGATTGACAACACAGGATTCTCCACTTTCATTTTATTTGATCGTTTGGTGTCTAATTTTATTGGAAGGGTTGCAAAGGATTTGGTTGCCGTGGCTGACAAGGTAACAACTTATGCATTGGCATCTCCTTTTTAGTTAAAAAGGCTTGGTTCTACATATATATAATGTGTTCTTATTTTATAGTCCACTCAAGACACTCCATGGCCTTCTGAATTAAACGTGTTCTTGGATAAACAATTTCTCTTCAAAATTGAAGTCAGTACTGCTAACATTCGCCAAGGCTGGCAAAGTTATACTGTGAAGCGGTTATCTAATGACGCTGATGTCATCCAACAGTTCATAACTCTCCATGATATACAGGTGCCATTCATACAGACTGTATCTATACATGGCTACACTTCTATTATGTGCGATACATATTACAATATCCGCTTTCATTGGTTAGATATCCAACTCTCAAGGGAAGTCGCCTTAGATGCCACTCATGACTCTTTGTCCTCCCGAATCCGGTGCTTCTTTATACATCCTTTTCTTTATTATGTTATTTAGTTATTTCTTTTAGTTGTGGTGGAAGATTGATACCCTTTTTTATGAATCATAGGCTTCCATTGGAGATGACAATTCAACTACCTGGGTTGATGCTCCTCTATCTGATGCTCATGTGACTCCTACCAGCAAATTGATGAGCAAGAGACCCCAAATTGAGGATGCCATTTGCCTTGGTAGCACCCAAGGATCTAACACCAAGGCTGTTAAAATGTCACGCATTAAGGTTGAGCGCAATGAATGAATTATTGCCTCTTCAATATTGTAAAATGAAGACAAGATCTTTGTTAGGGTTGCTATAATCCCTGTAGTTCTTGTGGCATGTAATAATCTAATACTTTAGACCTCTATTTTTTGTTCCTGTTGTTTCTTGGGCCTCAAGTTTCCTACCCTGGATGGCTTTGTTTAGTGTGTTTTAATCATGTTGGCTACACTTTATGTTTCAATGTTTACATACTATGTTTGGATGCTTATTGGTATTTTTCTTATATCTAACTTAATGTCCTATTGATCTCTTCTTTATATTTAATTTCTGATCCTACTCATGCTACATAATTTCTGCAAGTGTTTGAATCAACACGACTATTACTAGGGGAAGTGGCAGGCCCATTGAATAAATTATGATTCCCATTTGGCCTGGCCCAATCGTTGCATGATACCAAACGCTGTCTTTCCAATTGTCCATTTTGGGTTCATTAATTTTTTTTTAATTATTATCGGATAGCCAAATGTGGCAGTCATATAAATAGAACGAGACAACTGAGGGGGTGGTCCTACTTCCATTTCCATCGCCGTGCACTCAGGGTTTGTTCCATAAAGAGACAAATCCAACACTACCCATGCATACCACCACACAGTTGCTCCGGGGAAGGGAAAGGGGCGGTTTCATGACTGTACATCTCGATGACGAGGTAAAGTTCTCGAATTTGTCTTCTTTTTCAAGTAACGTTGTCTCCTTCTGGCTGCCTGTGATTATATATAGATGCTTCATTTCCATTACTTCTTTCAAGTAGCATCAGCGACTCTGTTAGTATCAAACAACTTCCTGTCCAATTTGATACTTAATCTCGACCCTGGGGTTCCTTATTTTTCACTCCATTGTTTATTTTTTTCCAGGCTTTTGGAGAGGTCTGTGGTGATTTCTACCTTCGGTTTCAGTTCCAACTTGGTCCTATTTGGATTTTGTACGATATCAACGGAAAGAGTCACCAAATTGCCTTCAACAGAAATGCTGCATCTCCACGTCTCACACATGGTTGGATGAACCTCAGGAAATTCTACCAATTTACTGGCGATCGTATTATATATTTGGGTTATTTGGGTGACAACGTATTCAGGTTTGAAATTTTCCAGGAAGAGGCTCTGCCCCATCATTTCCCATGCTGCCACAGCAAGAGCTTGAAGGGCCGCCCTATTTTCTTTGAGGTCACCCTGTCTCATGAGGCAGTCTCTGGAACACGATTGGTTAGCTTTTATATTTCCCCGTTCATGTATACATGTTTGTTTATTAAGCATGTTCTAGCTTTGTTGTTCTCTCAGGTTTATACATTTTTTTAGTTGTAATTTATTTCTTGTGTTGTGCGACCTCTCAAAAATGATTTACAAGGTTTGTGAGCAAGCTTGGATACCAGTCTTTATTTCTGCGTGGACCTTTTATAGACATTCCTTGCAGCGTGTTGATTGCAAAGGATGGGTATAACCTGATAAAGTTTGGCAACGGTTGGCGGAGTTTCCTTGACTGAACCGATTTAGGAAAGGCCAAAACTTCGAGTTCGGTTTATGAATGTCGATTTCAACAATGCAGTGACCGTGACAAGAATCTGATAGTTCGTGTTGTTGGTCCTTATGTGCTCCATGTCCCTGTTTTTTTGTTTATAGGGCCAAATGTTAGTAGGGACATTGTCTTTTTTTGTAAGGGATAGTTCGTGTTGTTGGTCCCTATGTGCTCCATGTCCCTGTTTTTTGTTTGTAGGGCCAAATGTTAGTAGGGACATTGTCTCTTTTTGTAAGGCATGGTGTATTTTGCTTGCACTCATTATCTATTATAAGGACATCGTGTATTTTGCTCTCTTTACATAATATTATGCTTCCTTTATATTTATGCACATATATTTTATAATTCCCACATTGCCTATTCTTTTGCTTAATTTGGCATCTATCACAAATTGTATGAATATTTGATTGAATGTCTTATATGTAATCTCTTAAAATACATTAATAGGGCTTTTTAAAATGTCCTCTACTCTCTCTTTTGTAAACTAATGATAATTGCTTTAGCCATCTCACTAATTGAAATTAAATTAAATATATTAAAATAAAACTTACCATATTTTTTTCCCTTTTCATTGCCTTCCTATTCCTTATCATGATATAAAGTGTAAATTAATCTAATGACTTTCCTACTATATTCTATTAAAAAAAAGTTTATTTCAAGGTTCTCTTATGCCTACTTCATGCCTTCTTCATGTTTAATAGGAATGGTTGTATGAGGAACCAATGAGACACTTTAAACCAATTGTCACAAAATAAACCATGCCCCATTCTCTCCTACTCCTATGCTATTTTCTTATCAATTGCCCTAGCACATCTTAGTTGGACCTATTCTTGGATAAGTATCTTATTTCAATTATAGGGGGTGGTGGATAATTAAGTTGTCAAGTTTAACTTTAGGGAGCAAATTTCCAAACAAAAAAAAAACTTTTGGGAGCAAATCACATGAAGTTGCCATTTAATTCCACTCTACATTAATGGAGAAATTATTTGATAATTTAAAGACAAGGTCGCAACATGCATGTAACATGGATTACATTCGAATACAATGATCATTTTAATTTTCTTTCACATTATCTTCATTATAAGTGAAGCTATCATTGCCACTGCCATTGGTACAAACAGCATCTTCATAAACACCATGCTGCATTTTAGTTGCTTTAGTTGTTCTTTGAGGTTGGTAAGTTCTTTCTCTATTTCTTTATCTTTCTCCTCCTGCTCAATGGAATCAACCTCAATATTCAGTGCTCTTTCCTGGAGTTGGTAAATCATTTCCCTCAACGTTTTATGTTCTTTGTCTACATCATCATGCAATAAGAATAGTCTCTCAATGAGATGTTGTAGCTCCTTTATCTCTTGATCGTGGATGTCGATTTGTCTCTGATCCATCTCCATGGAATGCCCTGGAATAGAAGTGAAGAAATCACTGCATGGCATAAGAAAGCATTAAACAAGGAAATTAGAACTGATGATATAAGGGAAGTAAAAGCAAGGCATTGGTTAATAAGGGAGGCAGGAGATCATGTAATTGAGGAAATTGAGGCATCACATGATGACAGTATCTATCAAGACACACCATTGGTTGAAACATGAATGATGAAAATCCATATGATTAAGCAAAATCTCTATACCCATGTTTACACACAATAATAATTCATAAAACAAATTAAGCAAAGTGAAACCATTGAGTGATAATGCAGGCCTTAACTAAAATGTGGAAAAGGAAATTGAGGACTTGATTGGAGTTAATTGGTCCACACAATAACAATGGCTGAATGAAAGTAAGCAAAGGGAAGCCATTGGTTGATAAGGGAGGCAATATTAGATAACCAAGTCAACTGTTGAGAAATACTCCAAGAATTCTGTCGAGATCAACACCAAGAGTTCTGTCGAGAACTTCAACACCAAGAGTTCTGTCGAGATCAACACCAAGAGTTCTGTCGAGAACTTCAACACCAAGAGTTCTGTCGAGAACTTCAATACCAAGAGTTCTGTCGATTGTGTATATTCCATTAGCTGTCAAATAATCATCATTCATTTGACAGCTAATGGAATATACACAATCGAAAAAAATCTTGGTATTGAAGTTCTCGACGTAACTCTTGGTGTCAAGTTCTACGTAACTCTTGGTGTTGATCTCGGTAACTCTTGGTATTGAAGTTCTCGACATCGATGTAACTCTTGGTGTTGATCTCGGCAAATTAGAACAAGAATTTACCAGGATTTCCTTCTCCTAACAATTTTAACTCTGGGATGATGGACCGTTAAAGTTCATATATATTTCTTATGCCATTCTTTCACTTACGGATGTCCGAATTTATCGCCAGCCTATCTTTCTCATTTCTGTCATGATATCGAGCCAATTGTAAGATTATTGCCCTCTCATGAGCCAATGGTTGAAGACATTATATTTTCTCATTTACGTGATAAATCTTATTTCATGATGTCATTGTTTCTTTGTCATTCAAAATCATTGTCTTCCCACCCGCCATTTATTGCCATGTGTTGCAAAACCATTTTCATACACTTCCATTTATTGTTTCCTCTGCATTCATTGGGCAATTGGGGCGGTGGTATCTAGATTTCTATCATTAGCATCTTTTGGAAAAAAATTTGGACCGGTGGTATCTACATGTGGCTTGGTTATCATTGGTATTTATTCATCAAAATCTTTTGGATTTTCACCTTTGATCGAGCTAAAAGATTTCCAATATCATCCTGACGTCAGTTACTAACTCATTTACTAATATCAGTTACTAATATCATCCTGACGTCTTGATCTTTGGATCAAGTACAGTATCACGTATAACACACCAATCCAAGGAGAGGAATTAAAACTGAGTCTTCATCCTAAGATCTTAATTATTTAATTCATCTCATTATCAATTTCTTAATCTTTCTCATGGTTGTGGTCTCTTAACAACCTTGCATTCTACTGACCATGGAAAGTAACTTCGGGATACTCAACAACCACATACATCATCTTTGGTTCCCTTCACCCCGTGAGTTTATATACATTTTCAAATTCTAAAATGCATTAACATGCAAACGTCACTTTGTCTTCGGTTAGTTAACACATTGATTACTATTTATCTTTATTCCTCAGGGAGTTGTCATTCAAGTCATGGCCGACTAATATGCCATGAAATACTTGACCCCATGCTCCTTTAACTCATGTTCCCACATTATTATGAACGACGTGGTGTCGCTTGGTCCAGGGAAATTTATTCTTAAAAATGGATCACTTGCCATACTTCATTCCTACAAGCACGGGACAGGTTCTTCGTCCCATATTAATTCTTCTCTCATTATTTGTGTTGTCCTACAGTAATAATTATCTTTTATCTATTATTCGATTTCATTTCTCAGGTAGTAGCCCTTTAAGTGATGACCAACTAATTTGCAATGAGACACTTGACCCTATTCCTTCTTTAAATGATCATGGCCCATCAGTATTTCAGCCTTGTGTTAGGGTCGTTGGTCCAGGGAGATTTGTTCTTAAAGATGGAACAATTGCTAATCGGGGTTCACCAACTAATGCACATATTATAGGTTACTCATTACACATGGCATATTTCCCTTTGTCGTTATTTTCTTTGTCATATATTAATTGGTTACATAATTTATTGTGCTTTTCAATAGCTCACCAAGATGCCATCCTTGAAAATCCTATACATGCCCACCCAAGTAGTCTCTTGGATGATACACCTATGGGCCATTCTATCGGTAATTATTCCACACATGCTTCTAATGATGCAACAATTTAATTTTCTCTACCACAAGATATTTCTATATGATTTGGAAAATAATTGTTTGACATTTTCTATCTCTTTTTCCTCCACAAGATGGATCCTCCCAATACTATGACACTGGAGACTTGGACTGCCTATGTGAACATTGTGGTTCATCAATGTGGTTTGAAGAGAGAATTCAAAAAAGTTATCATGCCACCCAACCACGATTTAGCATGTGTTGTATGCATGGCAGGATTGTGCTTCCTAATTACGAGGAACCTCCCCAACTATTGAAGGATTTATTTTATAAGAATGATAAAAAAAGCAAATATTTTTTGGACAATATCAGATCATTCAATAGCATGTTTGCTTTTACCTCCATGGGTGGTAAAGTTTATAACACACTAAACGATGGTAGAGCTGCTCCCATGTTTGTAATGAACGGTGAAAATTACCATCGAATTGGAAGCTTGCTGCCTATGCCTGGGAGTGGGCCTAAGTTTGCTCAATTATACATTTATGATACTAAAAATGAAATCACTAATAGAATGTCTGTCGTAAGGTATTTTTCCCATTTTTATCATACATACTTTTTATTGTATGTTGTTCCTTTATTAGGGCTTAATTTTGGTCTTCTTTTTTTTGGCATACAGAATGGAGGGCACTTCATCATCTTTGAGTTCAGAGATCGTTGCTGATTTAAAGCAGCTCCTCGACAGTTATAATCCATATGCGCAAATATATAGGATTATACGGGACAAGATTCATGATACAAATGCCCCAACATTGAGTCTAAGATTGCTCGGAAAAAGGGGTCGTGATGGTCGAAGATACAATATTCCCCATGCTTCTGAAGTTGCTGCTTTAATTGTTGGGGATTTTGATTCTGCAGATTTTGAAAGGGATATTATTGTTGAGACTATGTCAGGGGTGTTAAAGCGGATCTCCGTCTTTGAGCCTTCCTATTTGCCATTACAATATCCATTGATTTTCGTTCGATGTGAAGATGGTTTGAGAGATGACATTGATTCGATGAGGAATCAAATGCACCTTCAATTAAAAGACAAAGAATTACTCTTAGAGAGTGGTTTGCATACAGAATACAACATAGAGACACTGAACAATCACTTCTCTTGCATGCTCGACGTTTATTTCAACAGTTCTTGGTTGATGCTTATAGCATGATCGAATCTTCACGCTTGAGATGGGTTAGAAGTCATCAAAAACAGTTAAGGGCTGAAATGTACAGGGGTCTTACAGAGGCAATACTTAGAGGAGAAACTAGCCCTTCAACTGTAGGTCGAAGAATTGTCCTTCCTTCTTCTTTTACAGGTGGTGCTCGATATATGTTTCAAAATTATCAGGATGCTATGGCAATCTGTAGTTGGGCTGGATATCCGGATTTATTTATAACTTTTACCTGCAATCATAAATGGCCTGAACTCACCCGTCATTTGCATAAGAACGGTCTTAGATCTCAAGACCGTCCTGATTTGGTTAGTCGACTTTTCAAGATAAAGCTGAATCAACTGCTAAAGGAAATAAAAAAAGGCAAAATATTTGGCAATGTTAGAGCAGGTATGTATATATCATTTTTACATTTATTTATTGATCATAATATATGAAATTTCTTAACATAATTGATCTTCTTTATCCAGTTATATACACCATTGAGTTTCAAAAACGTGGTTTACCACATGCTCATATATTGGTATTTCTTGGCTCTCATTCGAGTTCTATACATCCTCATGACATAGACAAGATAATATCTGCTGAACTTCCAGATAAGGATTTGGATCCTCAATTGTTTGACATTGTTTCTTCACTTATGCTTCATGGTCCATGCGGAATTCAAAATCCAAAGTCTCCATGTATGCAAAATGGCAAGTGTACAAAATATTTCCCAAAAAAATATCTTTGATGTCACTACTATTGATTCAGACGGATATCCATTATATAGAAGGAGGGTTAACGGTGTCTTTGTTCAAAAAGGTGAATCTTATTTGGACAATCGTTTTGTCGTCCCTTATAATAAATATTTACTGTTGAAGTTCAATGCTCACATCAATGTTGAGTGGTGCAATCAGCCTCGGTCTATAAAATACCTTTTTAAATATGTCAATAAGGGCCATGATCGTGTTACCGCCACTTTCTATAATAGTGGAAATTGTGATGGCGTTGATGAAATCAAGATGTACTATGATTGTAGATATTTATCGTCATGTGAGGCTTCTTGGAGAATTTTTAGCTTTGACATCCACTACAGAGAGCCTTGTTGAAAGATTGACTTTCCATTTGCCAAATGAGCAGTTTGTTATATTTGACGATGATGAGTCAATTGACCATGTTGTCAACAGGAAAAACATTCACAACACAAAATTCTTGGCATGGATGAATGCAAACAAGATATATCCAGATGCAAAGAGGTTGACTTATACCCAATTCCCTCTTAAATTTGTTTGGAAGGATACTAAACATGAATGGGTGACCCGTCAGAAGGGGCTTGCAATAGGAAGACTTCATTTTGTACCACCTGGATCTGGTGAGATATACTATTTAAGGACTCTCTTGAACTACGTAAAGGGACCTGAGAGTTATGAACAAATAAAGACAGTGAATGGATATCAGCATAAAACCTTTAAAGAGGTGTGTTATGACATGGGTTTGTTACATGATGACAGAGAGTATGTGGATGCAATAATTGAGTGCAGCGGTTGGGGTACCGGGAGTTATTTGAGGAGATTATTTACCATTTTATTAATCTCCAATCAACTATCCAGGCCTGAATTTGTTTGGGAAAGGACTTGGCAATACTTGAGCGACGACATATTGCATAGGCAAAGAACTCTTCTTCGTTTTGAAGGTCTTTATTTTCCCTTTCACTTATTTTTATCTTATTCTTCTTTTTATAACCATTTATTTATCTCATTCATTTAATTTGATATGCATGATGATATAAATAATATCATTTAACATATACAAAATATTATTAAACAAAGTTTACCTTATCCTATATGTCTAATTTGTTCTTTTTCATGAAATTGTTTAGTTACTTTTTGATGTCATCATTTACGTAGTAGTCATGCTTATTTGAAAGATTTCATATTCAAAACTTGCAGATTTGCAATTGTCTATTGAGGAGTTGAAAAGTTTTGCATTGGCAGACATTGAAATGCTGTTGCAGGGTGATAACCAAAGCCTATCAGATTTCCCTTCAATGCCACAACCAGATATGTCCTTAATAGCTCATAGAGGAAACAAGTTGATATGTGATGAGTTAAATTATGATAGGGAGTCTTTGGCTAGGGAGCTTGAACAATTAATGTCAACAATGACCAATTTGAACAAAAGAACGTTTATGAAACAATTATGACACTTGATTATGACCAAGAATCCTGGTCTTTTCTTTATTTATGGATATGGTGGAAGGAAAACTTATATCTGGAGGGCTTTGGCTGCCGCCATTAGATCAAAGGGAGGTATTGTTTTGATTTGCTTCTAGCGGAATAGCTTCTTTATTGATTCCTGGTGGTAAGCCTCCACATTCTAGGTTTATTTTTCCTGTAATTGTTGAAGAAGATTCCTCTTGTAACATTAAACAAGGCAATCCCCTTGCAGAATTAATAGCAAAAGCAGATTTGATTATTTGGGATGAGGCACCAATGACCCATAAACATTGTTTTGAAGCTGTTGATCGAACGTTCAGAGATATTCTTCCGTTTTCTAATGGTGGAGATCTCACTCTACCTTTTGGAGGTAAGGTAGTAGTTTTGGGGAGATTTCAGACAAATTTTACTGTTATACCTAAAGGGACAAGGCAAGAGGTGGTTTATGTACATTAACTCCTCATATATTTGGGATTCTTGCAAGGTCATGACTTTAACTACAAACATGAGACTCCTTTCCACCAATATAGATTTTGATGTTGAGAAAAGAAAGCAATTTTCAGACTGGGTCTTAAGTGTTGGTGATGGTACTATTGGAAAAGTAGATGATGTCAATATGACTATTCAAATTCCACAATATTTACTAATAAGAAGTAATGGTGACTCAATTGCATCTATTGTTCATGAAACTTACCCATTTTTCTTCGATAACATGAACAATCCATCCTTTTTCCAGGATAGGGCAATATTAGCTCCTACAAATGATGTTGTTGATAAAATCAATGATTATATGTTATCCTTGCTTCCTGATGATGAGAAAACCTATTTGAGTTTTGATAGTCCTTATTCAGCCAACTTGGATTCTTCTCAAGCAAATGACATCCATACTCCTGAATTTTTAAATACACTTGCTGCTTCAGGGCTTCCAAATCATGTCTTGAAACTAAAGGTAGGAGTTCCTGTCATGTTGCTCAGAAACATAGATCAGTCTTTGGGCTTGTGCAATGGAACTAGACTAACAATCACAAAAATGGGGAAATACATTGTCCAGGCGAAGATTATCTCAGGAAGTAAAACTGGTCAAGTTGTGCATATACCTAGACTTTCTTTGATCCCTTCAGATAAACGGATTCCTTTTAAGTTTCAAAGAAGGCAATTTCCTTTAGTTCTTTCATTTGCAATGACTATTAATAAAAGCCAAGGACAATCTTTAAGGCATGTTGGAGTCTATCTTCCTCGATCTGTATTTTCACATGGCCAATTGTATGTTGCCATATCAAGAGTCACATCAAGAAATGGATTGAAGATATTACTGACTGATAGTCAAGGTCAAGATACAAACATCACTTCGAACGTTGTCTACAAAGAAGTATTTCGCAATTTATAACACAGATATATTTCATAGAACAATTCATATTTTCATCAAGGATCAATATACAGATTTCCAACGTGCTACACTTGCGAAATCAAGAAGTGGTTTGAAGAAACAATATGCTTGAAAGAATTGTTGATCAAGGAGTATTTTGCAATTACAAAGAAATATGCTTGAACTACCTATATGATGTTTTTGAGATACTTTCTTGCCTTATAGCTTATATTTCTAATAGTATTCCAATATAAATTACATTTTTTTACAGTTTTGCATATAAAATTCTTTTTAAATGGTATTCTCGGATAACCCGCGCATCGCGCGGGTGCACCATCTAGTTTTTTTCATATGAGAATGAGAATAAGAGAAGTTAATCTTGACTATAGTATCTAGATATGAATGTTGAATGGTTAATATTTAAAGGATGGTTATATGACCACTTAAAAAAAATTATGAGTTTATATTTAATGTTGATAATTCATAGTTACATCTAATGATCAAGATATTGTGTTGCTCTTGCATAAAAAGTCTCCCTCACTTGACACAATTTACACACATAAATTTTTGTTATTTTTTAGTAATAAAAAGTGAATTAAAAATGAAAATCTAGATTATTAGAAATTTCAATTTATAAATATTAAAAATAAGTTTAATCAATCCAAACAAAGCCTAAGTAAAGGAGTTATGGACATGGATCTAAATGAGGCAGGGTAGGTACGGGTAATAGCCCTTCGTTGCCCCACCTCGTTGGATGAATATCCTACCCATACCCGTTCCATATTCATGCGGGTATCCGCCAAATTTTTTAATATCAGCAGGTATCTGTGGATATACTAATATTAGATAAACCTTTAAACCTTTTATATTATGAAATTAATTTTAAGATTCTGATGATAAGGCATAAAACAGTTGCTTTACTTTGCAGTATGCATGAATAGTATTATAGTGATTTTACTTAGCTGTTACCTGCAGCTATGGATACCACCCACAATACCCGTCTCGGGCCCATTAAAAAATGGGTAGAGAAAATATTTATTTATTTACCCACAGGTACCCATTAAACTATCAATATCAAATTCGTTGTGGATATCGGTGAGTATGAATAAAACTTACACCTCTAGCTATGAAGAACATAAAAATGGAAAATTGGCTATGGAAAGTCGTTTCGACAAGAAAGGGGTTTCGGCCCAATCCATTCTTGGGGTAAAAAAAAAAAAAAGAATACCTCATCGCGAGAGGATTAAGGTCTAAACTATAGACTCGACCATAAAACGCGGTTTATTAGAGCAACTTTAACGCGGGTCTCTTGTGCTGCGTTGCTTTATTTTCGTGCAAAACTTTTCATGCGTTTGTCCAATTACAGCAGCACACGTCAACTAGCATTGCTTTATTTTTAGTTCCCGTCACTCTGCAAATAAACTCTGTGCAATTTTAAAGATGTGTTGCTTTGTTTTTTGTCCAACTGGCAGCCACATCACAAATAAAGAGACGCAGCAAAAATTAAAGACACCCGCGATAAAGTTGCTCTTATAGAAGAACCCATTCGTTTTATATGAAAAATATTTTATTAAAAATAACCACTTTTAATGATTTCAACGTTTTTTAGACTATTTAAAAATAATCAGAATATGAAAAAAAAATCTAAAATCTGAATATAATAAAAAAAAACCAAATAATCTGATTAAAATGTGTGAGAAATGAGAAAAGATGTTAAAAAAATTAAATTTTATTTTACACAAAAATCTCTAGAAAGGAATCAACTTTTTTTGGGTACAAGTAATCAACTTTTTATACAGTATAAAAACCACTTTTTTTTTTCAATCTTAAACCAGTAGACCCTGTGTCCCTGACACCCTAGAGACCAGAAACTACTCTTAACCTTTGATGATACTCCTTCTATCCCATTATAAGTGCCACGTTTGTAAAAAAAAAAAAATTAGTCCAAAAATAAGCGTTATGTTAAGTTTTCAATGTAATATTAATTACTTTTTTTTAGTTTTACCCTCAAATTAATAATGAGTACATCACTCCCAATTTATTATATTCTACTATGCATTTATGATAATTGTTAATACTCAATAATTAATAAGGATAATTTTGTAAAATTGTTATACTATTTCATTCATTTATAGCTTCTCTTTAATATGTGTGGAACTTCCAAATATGACACTTATAATGAAACGGAGAGAGTATCGTTCTTCTATCACGTGAACTATCTTTGTGAATAGAAAAATGCTAATGAGTGTCCTAAGGGCATTATTTAAAAAGTTTAAAGAAGTAAGTTTTTATAGAAAGTTGTGTATTTAATACATTGGGAAGATATTAACTTAGTTTTACAATGAGTATTTACCTTATTTGAAATCCCCACCTAGTGGGAAAAGGCTTTGTTGTTGTTGTATTTACCTTATTTGAAATCCTTAAACAATGCCCTTAGGGCACTTGTTGGCATGACCTTTTGAATAACTGAATGCAAAACCTACTCCTGCAATTATTGGCTCCACAACCACGTGTTGATTTTTATAAGATAGAAATAGAAAGAATGTAACTGTTTCTGGAAATTTTCATTACATTGGGCAGGGTAAACCAAAACTGGAATCTACTTCTGTACAATTATAAGAGTAAAATCAAAGATACTGATATTATTTACAGCACTAACCCAAAAACTTAACTAGTAAAAACTACAAGCCGTTTACAAAAAGAACCTCCATCTTGTCCTTTGCACTGCTTTGGCAATCCACATACATGCCTCTGATTACCCTTTATTTTCTGCACTGATATACTTCACATGAGAATGTCACCTTCCAGCATCTTCAGCACCTATGAGAAAGTACCCAAAAAAATGAGATTTATTAAGCAAAATGCTTAGTAGAAAACTTTTAATTAAGCAACCGTTCATGCCCTGATGCATTGAATTAATGTCATACAAAGACAATACACACATTATGTACTAAATTAATTAATTTTCCAACCTGAGACATTCGAGGCCTTAATTGAGGATCCCGTCGGATGCACAAAGAGGAACATTGCATCATGCGATAAACATCTTGATCAACATAGCAGTTCTTTATGCTTGGATCTACTAGTTTATGAATGGCATGTTCTTCAAGCAATGGGCGCGCCTAAACAAATATTCGAACCACAAACAATGACGAAGAAAATCATTATTCTAAATGGATTATATAGGATAGAATGACTACAATTAAATTAAACTCATTACATAAATCTTACCCATTCACTGAGGCATTGCTGGCCCCTAGGCCGGTTAATATCGATAGCTTTCCGACCTGTTACAAGCTCCAGTAATACTATCCCAAATGAATACACATCAGCTTTTTCAGTAATTTGACCGCTTTGAGCATATTCTGGTGCCAAATACCTATGGAACAGAAAGATTTCCATCATCACATTTTACAACTAATCAAGACAAAATGAGATGAGAAAGAAATTGGCTTTCATCTGGCCCTACCCAAATGTTCCTATCACCCTGGTTTCCACACCCATATCCCCATCTGGCTGCCACCTAGCAAGTCCAAAATCTCCCACCTAAATCAATCTGTGGCAGTTAGTTGAGAGATACATTTATAAAAATAAAACATACTTAAAATTAAGCATAATATGCACAGCTGGCTTCAAAGATAAACAATCTTTTATTAGTAATGGCTGCAAAAATTATATGAAGCCAATAATGTAAACATAAGTAAATAAGACGTACTAATGCTTCAAAATCATGAGTGAGGAGGATATTATTAGGCCGCAAATCACGGTGCACAATGCAACCAACTCTGCATTCTTCATGAAGGTATCTCAAACCACGAGCTGCTCCAACTGCAATTTTTTGGCGTGCAGACCATTCCAGTACATTCTGTGTTCGTCCTGCAAATCCAAACAATCCCTTAAAAATCTTTTTATTTTTTCAATTAAAGATGACTACAGAACTCATTTGCAAACAAACAAATACCGGATAAGAGCAATTATGACATCAGTACTTCAAAAGCATTTGAATAGCTCCACATTCACAAAAGTGCAGCCAATTAAAGAACATTTTATTGAGATTATGACGATGACAATCCCTCAACCAAGGTAGAATAAATATCATTGGAGAAAACAATTTTCATTAGGGAATAGAATACAATGGTAATAAACTATTCAAATTATTATTTTTACCTGCTAAGACATTTAGTATGAGTATGCCAAGCCAAAAGCTTATGATCTAATGAAGATAAAAAGCCATAAGTAAATAGGAAAAACAGCATATTGATATAGCAATCTCCATTAGCTATTATTATGAATGTAGTGATAAAATATTTAGGATTCAAGGGAATTTACCATAGAGATGAGAATCCAGTGATCCATTGCAGATGTATTCATAAACTAGCAATCTTCTTCCATCCTCCACACAAAACCCAATTAGCATCACAACATTGCGATGTTGTGCACAGCTTAAGACCTCTACTTCTGAGCAAAATTCCTTATCTCCTTGAGTACTGGCTAATTTATACTGCTTGACAGCAATGACCTGCCCATCAGGTAGGACACCACGGTGTACAGAACCAAAACCACCTTCAGCCAAGAAATTTGCTTGTGAAAAACCATCTGTGGCAAGTTGTAATTCTGCAAATGTAAACCACCTTGGAGGATTCCCAAATACAGGTGCCTTGTGCTGACAAATAGAGCACAATGGGGGAGGTCCAGGTGGTGCACTTTTGGCTAGTGAAATTGCTTCTCTAACACTTTTGCTTAAGTTCACATCAATTTTACAATTAAGCGCTTCTAAGATAGGATCTTGATCTAACTTTGTGAATTTCTGAAGCAAAGCTTCATAGGCAGAAACCAAAGCCTTATTATCATTAGATCTTTGCATATTGTCCTCATATTTTGAGAACTCACCATCTACACAAATTACATTTGCAATCCATGGTTGAAAAGATGAACTTTTGGATGATGAACTTAGCTTTTCACTCTCTGAATCAGATTCAATATCCTCCAGGTTTGCCAGTCCCTCATGAATAAAGGGAAAACCTCTTCTTCGTCTTTCATAATTATTACCAGAGTGGAAAAATGGTGAAGTTCCTGGATCTGAGCTTGATATCGATGATGTTCCAATATCAGTTCCAGTCAATGGTGGTGACCCTTGCTCTGGACTACTAGCAGGAGTAACTACCGGACCTCTAATTATGTCTGGATGTTCAGCATTGTCTTTCAAGTTTCTTGTATATGCATTTGGCTCTAGTGACAATGGACAATCCTTGTTGAGTTCCATCTTCGGTGAACTATTCAAATTCAAGCGTAGAATCTTCGGGTGAGTCCTCTTCATAATTGCAATGTTGCAATGCAGCTGCTCCATGCAGCATTTCTTTTCACGCTTCAATTTTCTGCAATTGTGGAAGAATGAATCATTATTTTCCAGTCCATAAAAAAAAAATTGGGAAATTTTATAGTAGAAACAATCTTTCACATTGTATTGCATATCAACAGACACACCAAACAGATGCCTTGAATAGAACCTCTAACATGGAATTTGATAATACAAAGTACTAGTTATTATATTTATTTTATTACCTGTCCAATATAACCCAGCTTGACTGAACTCTCTTGGCTTCAGCAGCCACAGCACCACACAAAGAACCAGAAAGAATCTTTACTCTGATCTTTATCTGTACAAATAATTTGAAAGGTTAGAAAAGCCGAAAAGCAGACACAAACCAAAAAGAAAAGGAACATACATGTGGAAGTTATATTCCAACTTCCAACCTTCGCTGGATCATAAAAGTCATGGAGTTGAAGCACTAATTGAGAACAGGAATTTGTAATAACTTCTTTCTGATCTGAAACAGTTCCTAAACGGGATGTCCAGTGACTAGTGGCACAATCAGTAGTAAATCTTGAAAAACCCCATACCTTCTTGCCTGTAAAAATACACAGATTATAATCAATCATGCAAGTTGTTACCAGAATGAGTAGAACAGGTTTACAAAAAGATTTCTATATTGTTCAGATCTCAAGGAAATCTAGGTCATCAAGCTCTCAATTTTGCAAAATGAGCCTTTCAACTTCAACCTTCCTATTATCTAGTGCCTCATTTTCTATATGAAACTTCTTAATTCTATTTTTTTTTCCTTTCTCTTTTTCCTCAGCTTTACAAAGTCATCAATGTTAAGTAGTATGAGACAAATGGAGTAAAGAAAATATATAAAGGTTGCAAAAGCAGAAAACAATTGGAGAGAAAATTGAAAGAAAAAGAATATGAATGAGAGTAATGAATACCTGAGGAAAGAGCTGGAATGAGGACCAAAAGCTTAATGCAATCCCCTGGTTGAACAACATGAGTCAAAGCCCAAACCAAAGCAGTCCTTGAAATATCTTTGGAAGCTTTAACAGCAACCACCACCACTTTCCCATTCACCTTTGAGGAACCCATTTCTTCTTCATAATAATAACCCTTTTGGCTGCTCATCTCAAGTCCTAAGGAAAAATCAATTACCAGAAAAAACACATCTGAAAAAACTCTAAATCAGCTACAAATTTGTAGCTTTTCTGCAGTGAACAGTGACAACACCCTCAGAAATACAAAAAAGAAAAGTAGAAATCGACACTGGACACAGATTTCAATGCACTTTAATTAATTAATTAATCAAACAAAACAACGTTCTCGTTAAAGCACACACAACACAACACAACACAAAGTGAAAATCATTCCACGCTATTCTAACACTGACGGGTGCAGAAGAAAAGATAGCGACATTATAAACAAGCAATGACAAACCGAAACCGAGCATAGCATGCCAATTTCATGTTGAATGCGTGAGTGAGTGAAGCTATGGAATTGGAAACAGAATCTGATTCATTCAATTCAGGTAAGCCAAACTGTGTTATTAGCATTTTTCTTCTAACAGTTTATGCACAATGATTGCGACACGCAAAAGAAAGAGAAGCTCATTTAATTTAATTAAAAATAAAATAAGTAGTAGTAGTAATAAAAAAGGATCATTATCAAACAAGTGGTGACACGAAGAAATGGACAGTTTTTAGGTGAGTGTGTGGAGACAAATCCTGTCCGCTAATCCCTAAATTGAATAAAAAGGATCACATGATAACCAATGAATTTAGAGCCATTTTTAGGAACTCACAAAAATTTTAAGCCCTTTTTAGTTACCAAAAATTACTCCCTCCTTCCTTTTTACATGTCAGTTTTTTTTGAGAAATTTTGTTTCTAATTATTTGTCATTCTCAAAGTTTAAGATTATATTAATTACTTGTTTGTCAATTATACCCTTAACTATTTATTGTAGAGAAAGAAATATGTTATATGAAATAATGAATGGTCAAGGGTATCATATAGAAAAAGACTAATAATTTCATAAAAAATAACAAAATTTATTGATTATCTTGATTTATATAAAACAACTTTAAACGACATGTAAAAAAGGATCGGAGTGAGTAATTAAGAAAAATAGAAACGTACTAGAACTATATGTATGTCGCTTGAATCGAGGGAAATGGATATTAAAAGCAGTAATAGCAGGTATTATAAACAAGTGCCAGCACAGGTTTGGAGTACTTGGTAATCACTCTCACAAGCCTCAAATAGTGTGGCATTGATGACATGACATGTGAATTTTTATACTAGTGGGGTGGTTCCTTTCTATTGCAAGTAACTACGCATTAAGCTTCTTAGAAAGTTTCAATTACTAATATTAGGATTATTTAATTTGAAAGTACTAGTACTAGTAGTAGTATATTCGGCACGAAATTGCAGTTCACAGTCAATCCCCACTCGACATTTGGCAGAACAAGGTTTAATTTAAGTACCGGAATAGCCGAATTAAAAAAGTTGTTTTTCATGTGTAGATAGAAGGTGCCAAATGGATAATTTGGATAAAACTAATCGACCGGTGGGAACCTTTCCGTAGTGCATACAAATAGAATGGCCAAAGCCCACAATTGAATTGACTACATGTTAACCAATTTTATTGTTTTGGTTGATGCAATGAGCCAGCCAACAGAAGATATACATATTTGGTGGCGGAAAGCAAAATTGATCGCTGAAAGTGAAAGGTTGGGGTCATATATAATTGCCCGAACAGTGCATATGCACATTTAATTAATAGTGCATATGCACATTTAATTAATGAATGAATGATGCACTGCGCTTTTTATGCCTGTCAAGCTGCCACACAAACCCACAAGTGAGTGAGACTCGATCGGCACAAACTTTCTTTCAAATGAGTTAAGGATGCGGGTCCCATCTGAGGCAGATAGGGTGGCCATGGGTCAGATTGGTGGGCTTTAAGGTATTTAAAGACTCAACCCAATCAAATATATACAGGTTGAGTTGGATTGGTTTAGTCGAAATTTTTTAAGAAACTCAAACCAACCCAACCCGACCTCATATGGGTTGGTTTGGGACGAGTGAACGGGATTGTTTTAAAATATTCATTTCTCAAATAAAAAAATTGGAAAAAAATAAAAAACAAATAAAAAAAATATTTATGAAGTAAAAAACCATTGTCAATGTCTTAAACATTAATTTATTGAACATTCCCTTAGCCTGATTGAAAGAACAAGAATTACACAATGTAATATTTCACATTTCATAATATAAAACGTTTGCAGAGTGACATTATTTCGTATTTCATAATATATTTCATATTTTATATTATATATAAATCATTTCAAATGCAAACACATATTTCATATTCCAAATACGCAACTCAACATTCACTTAGGCTTATAGGAAAAAACCACTTCGTATAATATGCGCGACACGTTCACTTAGTAAGTAAAAAAAAGATTATATATTTATCTACGGTGGGTTGGGTTGGGTTGCCCGAGTTCGTAATATTCAGACTCGGTACCTAACCCATAAGCTTTGGGTTTGCTTCTTTTAAAACCAGCCCAACCCAATGACCCAAACCAACCCAAAAAATTGGGTTGGGTTGGGTTTGGTAGGTCGGGCTCGTGGGTCGACCCATACCCGTGCCCACCCCTAGATGCAGTGGTTAAATATTTTTAAAATATGATTTATTACATTAAAAAACAAACTAAGAGAAAAAAAAAGAATTATGATTTTTAAATGACAATGAAAATAAATAGACTATTTCATTTATAAGTAATAGAAAGCTTAAATAAATGTATAGGATTTCTAACAAAAATTATTTTAACATACTAAATTTTAAAAATAATTACTCCCTCTAGTCTGAAATATAAGCAAAAAAAAGTCTCTAAAATATAAGTAAAAATTCTATGTATCTGGTTTTTAATTTTTGCTTATATTTTAGAGACTCTTTTTTGCTTATATTTTAGAGACCGGAGGGAGTACATTCTTATTTGTATATTTTACACAAGAAAAAGTTTGCTAAAGAATTCTTTTCCTAAATGAAGCTTGCTGTTTGTGAGAGCAATGGCTTTGTTCTTTACTCCCTCCATTTTATATTAAGTGACGTTTAATATTTCTTCATAAAAATTAAAAAAAGCAATAAATAGTTTAATGGGTGAAATAATTTTACTAAAATGTCCCTATTAACTAATACTACTCCGGAACTATTTATAAGGCAAAAAGTCATTTCCAGATTTGTTAAAAAATGTATGTATCTGGTCCAAAAATTAGACCAGATACATGCATTTTTTAACGAATCTGGAAATGACTTTTTGCCTTATAAATGGTTCCAGAGGGAGTAGAGTATTAACCATTGTTATAAATGTATATTGACTTGGGAGTGACATACACACTATTTATTTGGGGGCAAAATTGAAAAAAAATTAATTAATGATGCATTGAAAACATAAAATGACACTTAATTTAAAAAAAATATTTTTCTAAAATGATAGTCAATTTGAAATGGAGAGAATATATAAGTGGAGAGTCGTCATTAAAATGCATTAACTCATAAAATACTTCATCTTTTTCGATAGGGTAGAAAATTTAGAAACATGTATATTTATATACTTCTTCCGTCCTATAATAAGTGTTGTAATTGAAGGAAAAATAAGTGTCATTTTATCTTTTCAATGTAATATTAATTATTTTTTTTCATTTTTACGTTCAAATTAATAATATGTAAATCACTCATAGGGATAGCAATTTGGACCCTACCCACTGGGTACCCACTAAAATTACTCATAATGGGTAGAGTAATTACATGCACAATGGGGTACGCGTACTATATATGGTACCCCACGTCTATATATATATATACTACAATTTTTTTTAAAAACAAAATTATCTAAAGATTTCTAAACCTAGAATCAACTGTACTTTATTTGGTGTGATATTAACTCCTTTTTATGTTTTTGATTTTTTTAAATACTTTGATTTGTAATGTATTATGAATAGAGTTAATAAATCTTTGGATCGTCTTTTGAGTGTTATAATATTCTTTTTGTTATTTATTGGTTTATCATAAGGTGTAGGTAACTAATGTGGTTATGGATACTTAGGTGCCCAGAGGGCACAGTCGTGCGGGTAAGGGTACTAAAGTTGATAATCATGCAGGTACGAATAATTTTTTCAAACGCGAGTATGGGGATGAGTACTATAGTACCGTACCCAGAGGGTACCTATTGTCATCCTTAATCATTCTCAAGTCATTATATTCTACTAAACATTTATGACTATGATTAATAGAGATAATTTTGTAAAATTGTTACACTATTTTATTTATTTATAATTTATTCTTAATCTATGTGTGAAAAAAATCTAGTACGACACTTATCATGGGATGGAGAGTGAGTATATATATCCTCGCAGCTCATCGGTCTTTAATTTCACTTAGGAATGCCACCTTTATTGCATGACGTGGTGGTTAGAATCTATCGTTTTTTTAATGCTTGGAAAAGGTTGAATAACATTGAATGTGCGGTGCTGCATGTTAGTCACACGTGACATTACACCGCATTTCTAGTTTTCTACCGTTATTCATCTCCCTCTTAATCTCCCCCCTCTTCTTTTCTCTCCCTTTTTCTCTCTCAATGTAAGTAATTAAAGTCTCAAACCCACCAAATATTACTAACAAGCCCATTAACACTTGTTCTATTCTTACCACTGGAACTCGAAGACGAACACACAAGCACCAAACAGAATGAGAACAGAATATCATGGACTCATCTCAGGCTTTGTTTGATTGGACATAGAGACAAAGAAAGACAAGGATAGACAAGAGAGATAGAGACATCTCACCTCAGACTCAGGTAGACGAGGTGAACGACGTAAACGTGACTAGACCAAGTAACTCAGGTAGACGAGGTGAACGACGTTTACATAGTTTAAAATGTAAAAATTAGTGACCTGGCATAAAAATGGGAGTTTAATTGATACGGGGGTGCAGGAAGTAACGGGTTCAGCTGAAATTGATGGGCCAAGTAACTCAAGTGAGCCCAATCACATAAGGCCCAAAGGATGAAGAAAAGTCCAAAGTGATTGGAGGAATACGTTTGAACGCTGCCAGCAATGATAATGCAATCTGCACTAGATTTTATCCTTTCCAATTTCTCCTTCTGCTCTATCCTTCTTCTTGAAGTTAGCTTTATCCTTTCCATAGCACTATCATTAATTAAAAGATATCCAAACATTAACAAAAAGAAAAAACAATAATCAAGATATCCATCTATCATCATCAATATAATATATCAAGGACAGTGCCCAATCTTAGAAACAAGAAATTTGCTCAAATATAGTACTATAGTATAACAAAAATCCCTAAGAAATATAAAGAATATCCAAACTGAAAGCCAAAAATGAAGAGAAGAACAAAATCTCGATCTGATCTCTCAAGCAAAGCTCCCTTTTTCCAAGTTCCTAAACCCTAACAAAGTTCTTAGAATATCTACTTATACTCAGGGTTTAAAAGGGGGGTTTTGTAGACGTTGGTGTTTTGCCACTATTATTTAGCATGGATTTTGCTCTAGGTTTGTTCCCACAGTTATTTATGGGCTAAAATACACTTTTGGTCCCTTAACTTTATTTTAGTTTTCGTTTTGGTCCCCTAAGTATTTTTTCTTTCAATTCGGTCCCTTAATTTGCTAACACTATGTCACGTTAATCCCTTCTGTTAATAACCAGACTAACTCCGTCAGAAGAAGCATATGTGTCAAACGTTGGTCCTATGTGGCATCTAATGTGAGAACAGGTCCTACGTGGCATCTGACTTGGCATCTGCTACAGGATTCATCTTCCACCTTTGTGAAATTGTGTGATGATGAATAGTGCGATGCAAACGCAGATCAATGAACACGGTCTTCTGGCGAAGACTATCCCCTGTTTGCTTCTGGCGAAGATTAAGAAGAGTGAGTTCACCAGCAAAAACGCAGATCTGGGAAAAAATGCAGATCTAGAAATTGAAAGAACAGAGGGTAAAAAACACAGATCTGGAAATTGGAAAAAAAAACACAGATCTGATT
This sequence comes from Calophaca sinica, assembly GCA_037113605.1. Classification (NCBI taxonomy): domain Eukaryota; kingdom Viridiplantae; phylum Streptophyta; class Magnoliopsida; order Fabales; family Fabaceae; genus Calophaca; species Calophaca sinica. The sequence goes on from CM073734.1 coordinate 125,317,787, forward strand.
CCCGCTCCCCTGTTCCCCTTGATTTTGTTCTTTTTGCACACAAGATTTTGAGATGGGTATCTCCAAATTGAAGAGCTTTTGCATCCAATTCTGTTTTTGATTTAATAAGGCTAGCTTTGAAAAAACAGAACCTAGACTCCAAAAATTTGGTCTTTCTTTTACACTAACACCAAATCTAAATCTGGGTCCTCAATTTTCCGCGTGAGGCGGTGGAAACGTGGTTGTTGATGGCGGCGATGCGGCGGTGGCGCGGCGTTGTGGAGGTGGTGTGACAGCACCATTTCTCCCCCACTTTTTTTATTTCTTTTGATTTTTTTTCCTGGTTTAAGTAATATTAAAAACATTTGATGGCAAAATAATATTAAAAAAAGAGCCAGAAATGACACGTTGGAGAAACATTTGACACGTTAGACAATTAAACGACATTAAACAGGTTTTAAACGGAAGGGACCAACATGACAAAACGTTCATAACTTAAGGGACCAAAATGAAAAGAAAATTAATTAGGCGACCAAATGAAAAACTAAAATAAAGTTAAGGGACCAAAAGTGTATTTTAGCCTTATTTATACCATCAACTAGGAGGAGATTAGTACTATGCAATTTTAATTGAGTATAAACCACAGGGGTAGGGTAATTAGAACATATGAAACCATAGATTTCTTCAAATTAAAGCATGTTTGAAAGGTTTTCTGTATCCCAAGTTTCTAGAAGAGCACTACCGTAACGCCCTATACTAGCATCTAGAATCTAGCATAAGACGTTAACATAATAACGATAATCAGTGAATAGATTTAATCATAAATGGGACTCAACGCCCTTACAAACCGAATACATATGTAACATAATTCGAAACAAACTATTTAAATTTATCCCCTTGGACAACACCAAAAACAGCGGGTGAGCCAAGTTAATACATAACATAAGTTTCAAAGTACATACATATGAAAAAAAGAAGACAGCAGCCGAAAAGCACGTGCCCGTGGAGAAAACTGGACTAAGTCTTCTTATCTGAAATCAAAGCAAACCTAGCACTAGTGCAGTTTTGGGATACTAAGTCGGTTAAAATGGGCCTTTTAAGTCGGTTCTGAAACCGACTTATATTCAGCAGACTTAGTATGTATCAAGTTTTTAAATCGGTTAAAAAACCGACTTAAAAACTCACTTTCATCGGTTATTAAAAACCGATTTAAAAATATACGTTTTGAAAAATCGACTTGAAAAAGTGTGACTATTTTAAATCGGTTATCCATAAAACCCGATTTAAAAAGTCGATTTTAAGTCGGTTTTCTAAAAACCGACTTAAAAGATCAATCTTTTAACTCGGTTATTTGTACAACCGACTTAAATGGTCACACTTTTTAAATCGGTTTTCTTAATAACGATTTAAAAGTTAAATTTTTTAATTTTTTCTAGCGTGCACTTTCGTTACAGCAACTTTGAAGAACAAACTATGGTAAACTACACCATTCAAAACCATAATTGGCACCAAAATTGCCAAATTATAAAGCAGACAAAGTCTACATTTCAAACAATATTGTGAGCTAAATAATACTTCACCAAAATACGAAGTAATATAAAAAATAACAATACCATTAAGTAGTCATTTGTAACCGTCAAATAGTCATTTCTAACAACAAAAAACATATCTAAGAATCAAGTAGTCATGATTTCCTTATTCGCCTTGGTTTTACCAAGTTACTTGGCTGCGTCCCATACATATTTATAAAAAATTGTGCCCAAGTTTTCTGAAGATTTTGCATTACAGCAAGTTCCAATGGTGACTTGTCTTTGAATGTCTGCAAAGTTAAAACATAATTAACTATTAGTAATAAGACCAATAAGATAATATCTAGTCCAAAAATGAAGAATTATAAAAGGTTAAAAATTCTATTACTTCCTTCCACGATGAAACAATATTTGCGGAGACAATAGTCAACATATTTTGCATGACAATAATATGGCATCAATAATATTAAGATAATGCTGTCTTGCAAGCCTATTGTAGACAATGACGGACCCAGAAATTTTAACTTGTGGGGGCAAACTTGTATATAATTTTTAGGAATGCTTGTATATAAATTTGTTAGTATTAAAAATATAATATGGTGGAAATGGTGTTTTGTAAAAAGGATGTATAACATTAGTGGCAAGCACAACTCTACATAACAAATTACATCAGGACATATAACATATATCGGCCTAAACTACTATAACTACCCAACTATTACCACGTGTTGCCTCTATTATGCAGATTTTTACAAAGTACTTCCAAGACATGTGACTGCGAGAATTAAGGGTCTCTTGATTGCAAAGACTGATCACATCCACGCAGTGTTGGCACATAAAATTTCTCCAATTAAGTTGTCTTTCTGCTTAAGTTTGGCGATTTGAAAGTCATTACCTTTTTATAAGCAAGATTTCATTACAATAAAATGATGCGGAACATAGCATAAGAGATGCGAACCATATAAGATTACTGATATAAGTCTGAAGACTAAAAAGAAAAAGCGAGAATGTACACCTTGTGCGGCCCGGAAAAAACTTCTATTTGCACAAGGTGAAGACACTAAACATTGACCATCGTTATGTGTGAAGACTAAGACCTTTGCTTTCGGAAATTTTGGATTCTTCTTCAGTTTAATTTCATTTGTTTACGCTTTTAGCATGAAATCGTTTTATTCTGTAACCTCACCATAGCTATCTCAAACAACGTGGAGCAAATGTAAAGACATTGCTACCTTTAACAATTTATTTTTCTTTGCAATGGGATATTTGTGTGTTTTGTGATATATCAGGAGTAGAAACATGTGAGAAGTTAACAACAATGAAAATCATCCTAAATTTGGTGACATTTGTGGGTATGAAGCATTTGGGAAATGCTTCCTACTTGAGATTAAAGTAGAGTTTTAGAAGCATCACAAAATTTTGATTTTCCAAAGATGCTGTAACCTTCCTTTGAAACTTTCCTTCTTATTTTTAAAAGGTTAATGTCTTTTATTTATTTATTTATTAATTATTGAGTTATTAATACGTGCGTTGCTTTCACATTCGTATTCCATCAATATTTTCACTGCATAGTGCATAGTGAATTCAAGATGTTTGATGGCTTCTTTTGTACAAAGGACCTTTTTCACTTATCAAAAATGGGCATTTTGAATATATATATATATATATATATATATATATATATATATATATATATATATATATATATATATATATTGGCAGCATATTTGAATGTTGGGTTTCAAAACATGTGAGATTAATTAAAAGTTCAAGTTTTCTGCAACGTACCTGGATGTTGTTATTAGCAGATTCAAAACACGTGAGATTGAAATAAATTTTCTTTGGCCATAGCGAGTTTGAATATTTAGTTTCCAATTAGTGGATTGATTTTGAGTAAAGCAAGACATCAGATTGTTGTCATCTCAGATGTTCAATGACAACTAAGGATTATGCGATGGAAGAAGAGTGGGAGAAAGCGAGTGTTGGAAAGATTAATGTAAACCTAATTGATGGGAGTTCCAAATTTTGAAATTTTGGTTGAATTCTTGACGGATAAAACCTTGCCAATGCACCTTGTGATATATAAAGAAAAATTAATGTGAACCTCTCACTATGAGATTTGTCTACAATAATGGACCTCTCTCTATGGAGAATTTCCGGAGGTTATATACAACACCTAATGAAATTGCCGGCGTGCATGGTAGGGAGGAATTGTTCATTAATGCATTGGTAGTTATAGTAGTTTAAATTTGGGATATATGTTGTATGTCGATGTAATTTGTTATGTAGAGTTGTGCTTGCTGAATGTACTCTGAGATCTAGTAGAAACAACCAAATGACCAACATAAGAATATCAACCATAATGTACGTCTTGATATAGAAGAAGGACTGGACTTGTACAAATGATTGGGATACATGAGAATAAAATTTTTGGATTGTGTGATTCATTATATAGATGCCCTTCATTACTAAGATGTTCGACACAACAATGGCAAGTCTCAAGGTATAACTTGATTAAACCTTCAGTATAAATTAAAGGCCTTTTTTTTAATTTGTTTTTTTACTCTCTAGCAATTGCCTATGGCTTTGACTATGATGACTTTCATAGGGTAATTATATTTACATATTTATTTGGGTGTTGAAGATACATTATTTCTATGTTTTTATATTTTTGTTAGCATCTTTTGATACCTTTAATTACATTTGTGCGTTACATTGGCATTTTTGAATTTTTGATTTTGTTGTGTACCTTTATATCATGAGTTCATTTCATCTACACAAAAATAGAATATGGAATCTAAGAAGCTTGATGAGTTTTGATGAGAGCTACAAACAAGAAGAAGAAGAAGAATTGGAATTAGAAGAAGAACAAACGGGGAGGGTGATGATCATGAAGAGGAAAGCAATGAGATCCTTAAAGAGGAAGAATCTCTAGCCATCCTCTCTATATCTGAGAATGCCAAATTCACTTTGGAGCTTTTTTTTATACTTTTATTGTAGTATGTAAAGAAGATGTAATCATGTGAATGAACTTAAGGATCAAGCTGTTCAAACAACAAGCAAGACTCATTGAAAAAAAACTTTCAAACTATTTAGCTTAACCAATTATAGTTGATATATAAAGCTGTGTAGATTATTTTAACATGTTGGTTACCATTGATCACCACACACACACACACACACACATGAAGCATATATGAGTCCTTCTTAAAATGAAGTCCTTCTTAAACAAATTCTTTAGCATATCCAACTAGATAAAACTTGTTGGTGCACCATGTATTTATATAAACACAAGATATAATTAATGATCTGAGAAAAATTAACAAGAACTCATTCATTTTAATTTAAGCATGAAACTACATGTATTATTCTTTTTCGGGTTGGAACATTTCCAACTTGGCCCAGGAAGGTGAAGAAGGAGAAGGAAGCAAGCAATGAAGAAACAAAACTTGGACATGTTATGCGAGCTTGATCTCTTCATTAGTAACACTTTTCCATTTTCTCTCTCTCTTACTCTCTCTTTTCAATAACATGAGTTTATTACCGGGACATCAAGGAATGAATGTTTTTTTAGAGGATCTTAGAGATGGATGGGTCAAGAGCGAAAAGTGGTCAAATAAGAAAACATTATGGGAAATTAATCTCTTTTTTCCATTGATGGACACTTCATAGTTGGGTAAAGCATGTGCATCTGCTTGAAAGAGACTCTACACCGATCAAATTAGCATAGTTTTTTGTTCTAATTCCATGAGCGTGACATTTTTCCTATACACGTCTCTACGTGTTATTGTGCTAGTCTTGATTTCATATATGTTTTTAGTGATAATTCCATATTTGTGATTTTGTTGGCATTACTTTGAAGGGAAGACATAAAAATCTCTATCTACAAGTTGTACTTGTATTCAATTCAATACAATTAATAGGTATAATCACTTATTATTATTAAAAACAAAATTAAAAACAGGTAAATAAATTTGAGTAAAATATACCTCAAACTTGACTAGCTCAATATTCAAAGAATTGATCTGTGTGTCGAGCTACTTATCAATGTTGTTTTCGGTGTTTACGTAAGCAAAAGATACAAAGAAATTAGAGACTCCATATTCCATAACATAACAATTATTGAAAAAAATTAAGGACCTAATTGAGTCAAAAATAAATAAATTTGAATCTGCACTTTGTTTGTCAGATTTTGACTTTGTTTGAGTCAACATGCGATCTTTGTCAGGAGCAGTCATGACGAGATTGTTAGAGATGAAGGCGAAGGACCTGGAGAAAAAGATGCAACAACAGATTTAGGATTTGGCTAGCGAAGAAGAAAAGCGGAGGCGATATTCTGGAAGAGGGGAGAGAAGAGCACAGGCGAGAAGCGAAGGGAGGAATGTCTTGTGGGAAGGAAGCGAGATGGGAAAACAAGGTGAATGTGTTTAGGGAACCCCAATAACAATTACTACAAAATAGTGATCCAGCGATAATCTTAAACTAAAAATAAATAGATATATATAAGCGAGGAAGCGATTGAGAATTAGGGGTTCAACATCGTACCTGAAACACAAACAATGTCTTTGGACACTGCGCTAGAAGTCGGAGGCAGCGGCAAAGCTTCGATAGCGATCGACCAGCGAGTGAGTTGAAACGAGCATAATAAGCGGAGATTGCTAGAGATGAAGCGGCGGAGTCCGGAGAAAAAGATGCAACACAGATTTAGGGATTTGGCTAAGCGAAGAAGCGAGAGAGAAGTAGAAAGCGTGTTCTGGAAGAGGCAGAGAGAGGCGAGAAGGTGAAGGGAGGAATGTGGCGTGGGGAAGGAAAGGGTGGCAAAACAAGGGGAATGTGCCGTGGGAAGGAAGCCTGCGATGGGAAAACAAGGTGAATGTGTGGAGTTACGAAGGAAAGGGTGAATGTGAATTTAGGGCGCGATGGGAAGGAAGGGTGAAGCAGCAGTAGCGGGTTCCAAAGGAAAAGGAAAAAGAAAAGCGGGTATCAGCGGAGTGCGTGATTAGCAAAGGCTTGCCAATAATTAGGCGTTTTTTGTAGTGAAGGTGTAATATTTTTAAATCGTATTTTTAAAAGGACTTAAAATGTTTTAGAGTTTCATATTTGTTAAATCGGTTTTTTTAATAAGCGAGTTTAGAAGTTTTTAAATCGCATTTCTTAAAAGCGAGTTAAAATGTTTTAGAGTTTCATAAGAACACTTTTAACTCGGTTATTCCTAAAACCGATTTAAAAAGGGTTGTTTTTAAATCGGTTTTCTTAATAACCGACTTAAAAGGGTCACCACATAGGATTTTAAATCAGTTTTCTAATAACTGATTTAAAATCTCCGATTTAGAATCCCTATTTTGCACTAGTGTAGTGAGAAATTAATCTCAATGAGTCCTGCAAATACTACAAACAATTCATTCAACATAAATTATTAAGTGGGAATATAACCGTCACGCAACATCCTTAACATTTTTCTTAAAACTTGCTAGGCATCCCAATGAGTCAAACTCAGAATACACTAGCAATTGGGTTGATATGGCAGTCAGAGCTCTATCACACAATCTCAGGCGTCCCTGAAAATTTGCTATTACCATACCCTGGCCAACACAAATTGAAGGCTAAATAAACAAATTCCCATTACCAACGAACGACATTATGATAGCCGGTGTAGTTTGGAATCCAATGTCCCGCTAAACTGGTCTACCTTAAAATTGGATGCTACATGCTAGTTACTTCCTACTTAGTACTTAGTCATTAAGACATCTTTTTCATTGAATGTAAAGCCTATGTTAAGCTGCTGTTAACACAGTGAACAAACCATTTGTGGTTTAATTTTCTCACTTCTAACTACTCAAGAAGCAAGACCACGTGGAACTTCTATCATTCAACTAATAAAAATCACTTAGAAATCTGGTTCCACTTGTGACTAATTTATCTCATCCAATTCACAACTATTTTACACAAACTCAGAGCCTATGATGCAGAGGATCCTTTCTAATCACTTAGAAATCTGGTTCCACTTGTGACTAATTTATCTCATCCAATTCACAACTATTTTACACAAACTCAGAGCCTATGATGCAGAGGATCCTTTCTAGTTTTCATACAGGTCAAAATTATTTCAGAATTCCATTTCTAGGATTAGAACAGCATTATACCAATGCATGTTCTGCACGAATCCAATAATTAAGTGCAAAAAGTAAGACCAAGTTTTATATTCAAATCCTAACTGAAAATAATAAAGTTTAGGTCCAAGACAGAGGGAATTAAGTCTAGTTTCAAGGGGGAAAAGTCTCATTCCATTCCAAGCTCTATATAAAGAGAAATTTGCAAAACAATGCAAAAGGTTCAACAGCCACATTACAGAACAGGGAACTTCATGACCTGTAACTTCAACTGACTTTTCTCCCTCATTCCTCCATGAAACTCGACCAACTCAGAGCTAAATTGAAGCAATTTATGTCTAGTTTTCAAAAAGGTAATTCGTGCTCTGAGTAGAGTTTCGTACAGAGATCTATGAGCCAAACTATCAACACATGTCATTACCAAACAGCATCTACAAACCGCAACTTGTGTATCAATTTTCTCCTTCAATACCCAATCAAAATTAAAAATTCCAGTGCTCAAACTGAAGGATTTTGTGTCTAGTTTCCAAAGAACTAACACTCATGGCAATGTGACCTCTGTGGAAGTCAGAATGGCCAAAATAACACATATGTCAATACGGGTTTGGGGACAGCACCCAACCCTATCCAATTCCAAACCAAATTCCACATTTAAACATACTAGAGATATTAATTAACAGAAACAAGGCACTAAGGACCACGAAGTTTAACTCTAATTAGTTCAACTTTCATACACAAAACACTGCATAAAGTTTCCAGCAACAACAACAACATGCTTAATTCAACTTTTTAAGAGCAAATCACATATGATACCCAAAAATATCATGATAAACAGAATCAAACCTCATTCTAAATACCTAAAACATTAAAGATTAATAAATTTTAGTTAGGTTTAAATGGGACTTATGGTTTCCCTTGAGCACATAAACAAGACTCACCTTGATTAATGAAGAGATTGGAGAATAGCTTGAGTTTTCCCCCTTTCTCCTTCTTCTAACCTGAAACCCTAGCTCTCCCCTCTCTTAAACCTCTTCAAATTCTTCCTTCCCTTGATGATTACAGCTAGTAGTTGCCTTGTTCTTTCATATTCCAGTGGTAGGTGTAGCAAGAATTCTTGGTTCCTTGAGAAACCCCTCCTAGGCCGAATTTTGAGGCAGGAAATTGGTTTGCATGTGGCTTGTCTAATTCTCTCTATCATCTCTATCAATTGTCTAATTCTCTCTCAATTTAATCTAAAGTAATATTACCAGTGCTCTTTCTCTCTCCCCCTAAAATACTACCCATATACTAAGATAATAATTATGAGAAAATTTAATTAAACAGAAATTAGTGCTCAAATGAAACATAACTAATTTAATCACTCAAGCATAAGATTTACAAATAACTTAATTATGACAACAGTCCTTAAGGTAAGGGTGTTACAACTACCATCACTTTTCTTGAAAAACTTTGCGAATCATTTTAAACCAAAATAGAGCATTTTGACTAATGAAGCTCGAGCATTTTAGGTATTAACGTTTGTCTTGTGATGTTTAAAAATCAGATCAACCGGTTATAGAGGAGAAACAATGCATGTTTGATGGACTTCCACTAACATTGATCCATCCTATAATTGTTATATGCTGGAGAGGAAATAGGAACATGAATTGTCTTGAAGAATGCAGCTTGTCCATAGAACCGAACCTTGTCAATTCTCAAACCAACCATTCGTGTGGCCGTGTCCCCCACACTCTCTCTTGAGCTATGTGGTTAATTGGTTGATAAGGTTGAGTAGTATGCTCTCCAACTCCTCCCCGCCGTTCCAATCAAGAACTTTTGCATTAACTAGTTTTGGGTCACTGCAAATCCGGTTCCAAAGGGAATAATTCTTCCTTGGCATCACAAAATCACATCCCTCCAGCTTCAGAGTTGGGCAATAATCACCCATTCCATCTCCAATGTAGATGAATTTGCTTTTGCTTTCAGGTAAAGAACCTCGAATTCGGTCTATCACTAAACCCTGAGACGGATGCAACAAACTAAATTACTGCAATAGAAGACAAAATCAAATGGAAGAATGACATGACACGACACAATGGATTTCATTCTGTAAGGTGGCTAAGCAGGAATTTAACTAACTGGACGGTGAGTGGAAATTTTGATGCTTCATAGACCATTTTATCAACAATATCAGTACAACTGCTTGCTTGAGTTAATGGACCATTTTATCGAGGCGCTGTCAGGCTCTAAATTTGGCGCCTCTCCCCATGAGGATTAGGCTAAGTTTTACATTTATAGTAATTTTATCGAGGTACGGTCAGGCTGTAAATTTGACGCCTCTCCCCATGAGGGAGGATTAGCCTAAGTTTTACATTTATAGTAATAGTAACATCGGAGTATAAGCATTGATCGCTCTGGTTCAAACTTCAAACTCAATTTTATCAAATCAATTTGACAAAACCAAGTTAAGTTAAAAACAGGTATATCAGAAACTCAACCAAACACACAGTTAGTGACTAGTGAAATCTATCTATTTACTGTTTATCTAAGAAACTTAACTATGGTAGGTTCCTTTTTTTTGCCACCCATGCTAAGTTCGGGTTCTCTCGGATAGTAAAACACTAAGAGAAAAATTATTTTAGCATAGTTATAGAAGAGAGAGAGAGAGTGTGATGTGTACCTTGCACATATTGGGAGGGCAGAGGTGACAAGCATGAGGAGGCAAGGTTGAATCGTGAAATGGAGTAATACGAAGGCGTCCCTCTTCATCTACAAAAGTCGGGTTAGTGTTGATTTGGGAAAAGCACCCCAATAAATCATGGTGTTCCAGAATTGTCTTAATTGAGAACAGATTTGCGTCACTAATTATCCTCAAATCACACCTGCAAAATGCAAATACAATGTTTATGGGAAAGTAAAGGAATGAGGAAGAGAGGGGGGAAAGAGAAGAGAAATAGGCAGTAGGGATGGCAAAATGGGCCGCCCGGCCCGGCCCGTCGTGAGCCCGTATAAAAACGGGCTAGCCCAACCCGGCCCAACAAGAGATTATGGGTTGAGATGCAGAGCCCGGCCCGATTTATGACGGGTTGGGCGGGCTTGGACTAGCCCGTCAAAAAAATAAAAATAAGTAATGTTTTTTTTCATGCAAATGCGGCCTTTCTCTAGCTTTTTTTTGTTTTTGCTTTTTGACAACAGATGTAGCCTCTCTAACTAGCTACAAGTAAATACATAAAGTATACAACATAAATACAACTAGTGCTTTTAATACAAGAAGTAAAAAAATCATTTGAAGAAAGTTACTAATAACCGCCATAAACCACAAAATTAATACATCAACCATAAACGCAATTTTATCCATCAACCATAAACGCAATTTAATCTATCTACCATTAACACAAATTCACTACATTACAAGTTTAGAACACAAGTCAAAATCAAAATGTCATAACATGTCCAAAAAACCAATAAGCCCACAAGACCACCACCACAACATAAATCAATCATCATCTTCCACATCAACAACATTAGATGCACTCTTGGAAAAAGTCGGCTCCACATTTCCATCATCGTCATCAGCATCAATTCCATCTACATCACATTTGATTGAAAAAAGAAGAATTAATAATTTAAAGTGACAAATGGTTATCAAAATAATGTAAAGAATAGTAAAAGTTGTATTCACAATAAATAAATTACCATTATTAAAGGCATGCAACCAATTGCGAGTACAAATCAATGCTTCCACATTTTTGGACAAGAGACGATTTCTATACTTGTTAAGCACCCGAGAACCAATGCTAAATGAAGATTCAGATGCAACAGTTGTAATAGGAATGCTTAACAAGTCTCGAGCCATTATTGAAAGATCTGAAAACCGTTGCCTATAATTCCTCCACCATTGTAATACATCCATTTCCTCTGTATATTCAATATCCAAGGGTGGCTCATCCAAATAAAGATCAAGTTGACTCTTTCCAGTTTTAGTAGCAGCATGATGCCTACACACTTTTAATTCCTAAAATGATGAATAGAGATAAAACACATGAAAAAAAGCAAGTTACAAATATAGATAAAAAGAAAAATGCAAAGTAATTGATTTTTAAGTTTTAACCATGCTTTCAAAACTTAAATTAACTTACATCAAATATGCTTGGTTCAGTTTGCGAACTAGAAGAGGCTAGAATATTCTTTGAAGCATTGGAGCAAGAACTATTGGTAGAATATTGTACAAAAAGCTTATACAATTTTTTCTTTACTTCATCCAACTTCAATTCCCAAGTGCAAGGATTAATCTTTTCATAACAAAAACCCAATGAATCTAACTTCATCTGTGGGTCTAACACAGCCCCAAATGCAAGCACAACACTATAGTCATTCCAATACTTTTCAAATTTCTTCATCCCATCAGCCATACTTTTGATAACATCATCTTCGTCTTTTGCACTTTCAATTAAAAGACATTGGATTTTCCAAACTTGTAAAAAATACATGTTGGAAGTAGGATAGCTTGTGCCAGAAATCAAGTTAGTCATATCATAAAATGGTAACAAGAATTTAGACATTTTTTCCACTCTTCTCCACTCTTGATCTGAAGGACTTAGCTTATAATTTTCATCATCTCATTGTAAGTTTCCAAAGACACGCTCATACTTAAGAGCACTTTTAAGCATTAAATAAGTTGAATTTCATCTTGTAGGAACATCTAGAATTAACCCACTTGATGCATCAATGTCACCAATTTTTTCAATGCATTGCTTGAACTTTATCATTCTACCCTCTGAACCCCTCACATAGTTGATGCTCTCCCTAATTTTATGCAAAGCATTAGTAGCTACTTTCAGCCCTTCTTGCACAAGTAGATTTAAAATGTGTGCAGAACAACGCACATGAAAGAATTCTCCATCACTTAACAACAATTTTTGCAATACAAGTTGACTTTTCAAAGTTTGTTGCATAACATCGTTGATAGAAGCATTATCTAAAGTGATACTAAAAACCTTCTTCTCTATTCCCCAATCATGCAAAAATTCATTCACTTTCTTATACAATTCAAAACCAGTGTGGGGGGGAGGCATGTGACAAAAGTTAAGGACTTTACTACTTAACCTCCAATTTGCATCAACATAATGAGCAGTCAAGCATATGTAACCCTCAGTAGTACAAGATGTCCATAAATCAGAAGTAAAAGATATCCTACTAGGAATTGCGGCCATTTGTTCTTTAAGCTTTTTCTTTTCCCTCATGTATATTTTCAAGACATCGGCTTTAGCAGTATTTCTTGAAATAGGAATGTAATCCGGATTCAAATACTTTAGCCAAGTCGTAAGCTCCTCATACTCAACAAATTTGAAGGGCAAATCACGCTTAAGGATTAAAGCAGCACACAAATCACGTGATACTAAATTATCTATCTTTGCACACTTCAATTTTCCTTGCATATCTAACATCATTTGACCAACATCTCCAAATTTAGTTTCTTTACACTTCTCAATGTGTCGTTTTAAATGTGAGGTCCCTAATTTAGCACCAATTACATGCTCTACATTACAACCATTACATTTTGCCCTTTCCTTTCCATCGTCACATAACCCTATTTTTGTGTAAAAATTCCATACATCAGATGTTCCTCTTTTAACCTTTTTCTGACTAGGTTCAACCACTTGAGATTCAAGTTCAAAATCATCCAAATATTTCTCAGCATCAATTTCATCAATGGTTTCCAATACCATCTAACACATAAAACATAACAATTAAATATAATTAGCTTCAATAAGCACAAAACAGAACTGAAAGAATACAAAAGCCCATATCAGTGAGCACAAAACAGAACCAAATGAATACAAAATGCCATATCAATGAGCACAATACATAGAACACAGTGACACACAAGGTGAAACTCAAATCAAAATCAAAAAACAAAATCAGAGGCCAAACAATCAGAGACAAAATCAGAGGCCAAGCCAAAATAGGGCAAATGCATAGACCGTGGATAGAGAACCAGAGGCAGCGTTGAAGGTGAAACTCAAATCAAAATCCAAAAACAAAATCAGAGGCCAAACAATCAGAGACAAAATCAGAGGCCAAGCCAAAATCAGAGACAAAATCGGAGTTTCAAAACATGAAACTCAAATCAAAATCAGAAAAAAAAGAAACTCAAACAGAAGGTGAATCTCAAACTTACCTCGAGTTAGCGTTCAAGAACCAAGCAGAGGCGAGAAGGGCGCGGCCTGACGGAGACGAGCCGTGAACTGAGATGAGTCGCGAATGGAGGCAGAAGCGATGGCGACGAGCGCGGCGTGACCAAGTCCAGGCAGGTAGCGGCGTGGCGACGAGCGCGACGTGACCAAGTCCAGGCAGAAGCGACGGCGACGAGCGCGGCGTGACCAAGTTTCAGGGATTTGTCATTTTGATTTTCGAATTCTCCTTCGCGACAGAGACGCTTGCATCGCGTGCAATTTCTTTCTGAGTTCTGACCTATCTATTGCAAATTTGCAATTTCTTTTTGCGTGCGATGCGAGAGGCAGAGCGAGACTACTGACCCCTTTTTTTGCCATAACTGGGCTTACTCCCAGGGCCTCAAAGACAAAACAAAAACCTACAGCTTACAAGTTACAACATAAGCCCATTTAGGTTTTATTAAATTTTTTTAATTTTTTTTATGTGGCCCAACGGGCTGGCCTGACCCAACCCTCCACAAACCCAACGGGCTGGCGGGCTAAACGGGTTGGGCCAAATGGGTTTACGGGTTGATAGACCTTAACCCAACCCGGCCCATTTTAACGGGCCAACGGGCTGGCCCGATGGGCCAGACCCATTTTGCCACCGCTAATAGGCAGCCGCCAACCCAAGAGAGTGGGCAGATTTGATGGCGAAAACGATGCTTGGATGTAAGAAAGCCCTTTTCAGGCACTGTGCAATGTCGTCGGTGCTAATCCCTTGGGAGTGGAGCTCCTCCATCGTCCTCTCCTAACAAATCAAACACATGTATTCCAGAATCACACTTTGTATTCGTAAGTAATTGTTGAGAGAGAGGGGAAAAAAAAAGGTACGAACCATGAGAGAGGTCCAGGGCATGGTGGAGCGAAGATGGTTGAAAAGGTGGGAGAGACCCATTTCGGTGATAACCCATCTATCACTGTCATCGTCGATTATGGTCCGATCAAAGTCGAAAACCACCACCACCACCATTCCCATTTTTGCAACTCAGCGAGCCACCGGGGTTATTATACTCCACCCACTTTTTCAAATTCCAACTCCCATAACCCAAATTCAACTACAACACGCAGGAACTAAAAAAATATAAATTATTTTTTTATTAGTAAAAAATGTTAATTGTGGTAATAATAATGATTTAAAAACTAAAAGTATACTATTTTAATAGATATTAATTAGTTAATTATTTTGGAAATTTTAATCAGCATTTGTCATGTACTCATATCTATAAATCATGTTTCAAGAAAATGTATTTATCAATCGATTGAATTCAATCAATGTAAAATATAAAAACCGTGTGTTTTTAAACACATTTTTGACGCAAAATAAAAATTGTGTTTGTAGTACGGTTTTTATGTTTTTCTTAAAAAACACATTTTTTATTAAATATAGGAATTAAAAATGAATATATTTTCTACACAATAGATCATCCACACCAGAGTATTCCCTTTCTCCCTCCCCAACCTTACTCTTCCTCGCGTCGGCTCCGATGCACGGCTCTCAGCTTCGCGTGGCTTACCAAGGCGTCCCTGGCGCGTTCTCAGAAGCCGCTGTCGGAAAAGCTTACCCGAACTGCAAAGACATTCCCTGCTGCCAGCTCGACGCGGCGTTCCATGCAGTAGAGCTTTGGATCGCCGATCGTGCAGTTCTCCTAGTTGAAAACTCCCTCAGCGGCTCGATCCACCAAAACTACGACCTCCTCCTCCGTCACCGCCTCCGCATCGTCAGCGAGGTCCAACTCCCCGTCCACCACTACCTCCTCGCTCTCCCCAGAGTCCGAAAGGAGTACTTGACCCGAGTAATTTCCCACCAGCAAGCGCTCTCACAGTGCAAGCACACTCTCACCAAATTGAGTCACGCAGCAGAGTGGGTGCTCGTCAGACTGGATGCGGTGGAGGAGCCGCTTCACAGGGTCTTCTTTTATGATTCTGATTTCTAGAATCTTGTTATCCTTTATTTTATTTTTTTGCAGGGAGGAGGAGATGAAGGGACCAGTCAACAAGGTTATTGGATGGAAGGTTGGCAAGTGTTTTGGTTTAGAAATAGGTGGTGTTCTTTTGCAACTGATTTTGTGTTGTTTTGATTTGGAGAAGATGGAGTGGTGTTGAATGGGCTGTCATCGGAAACCATGTTTGATTTCTGGCTAAAGGAGGAAAGATATGGTAGAGAACACTCACCATAATATTTGGTGGAATTTTTAATCTAATGGTGAAAACTACTTGTGCACGATGGTACCATTTACCACACTTGTGCATGGTAGAATTAGCCCCAAACTTGTTCCTAAAGTGAAAACATTCAAATATGGCTTAAGGGGTGAGAGACCATCTCATGCCTTCTAGGGATAATATCATGGATCATGCACCTATACCATAACATTTCATTCTCTCATCTATCTCATTCTTGATCCTTCTCGGCCTGAACTGAGGAATAACAATTTTCAACTTCGTTGTTTATGGCTGTCGTTAATACCATCTCCAACCTCTCCGGTCAACCGTATTCTAGTTCCCTCCATCCCCAACCTCTCTTCTCGGCCTGAACTGAGGAATAACAATTTTCAACTTCGTTGTTTATGGCTGTCGTTAGTACCATCTCCAACCTCTCCGGTCAACCGTATTCTCGTTCCCTCCATCCCCAACCTCTCTTCTTTTCCTCAGCCTCCACCTTCTGAGGAAGTAAATCGGTGTCGAAACCCTCCACCTTTCGAGAAACCATCGGTCATGATAACCACTATAAGAAAAGACAAAAAAAATCTTTTCAACAATCAAAGAGGGGGAGCAACACATAATTTCAGTTTCAATCTTTAACACTGGTGTAGAGACAATAGTGCCTTCAACTTGGATCTGGTTGAAGAGGTGTCTAGATCACAAACAAAGTTCAATGTTTGCAAAGGTTGTCCTATGGTAGCTGGCATGATGGTTCATGATGGGTCTCGTGGGTGGCACGACAGAGAGAAGGGGGAAGTAGTTATGATAAGACGAGGGTGGCACGGAGGGTGTTCATTGCAGGTCGCGGGTAGCGGAGCATCAGTGGCTTGGGCGAAGGTGATGATTTCATAGTGCTTGGAGGCGACTAATGTGGTTCAGTGGATTAGGGTGGTGGTTTTGGGATTCTATGGTTTTGTTACCATGCAGTGGTGGAAGACCAAGAGCATCAATTTAAGGGTGTTCGCGGTGCGATTTGGTTCGTTGTTAAAGCAAAAAGTCATCTGATCCAAATATTAAAACAACACGCGGTTTGGTTTGGTTTGGATGACTTCCTTAAAAAAAATCTGAACCAATCTGATCCGATTAAATGCGGTTTGGATTGGATCGAATGATTCAGCTTTTACTTTTTTGCCAAGCATTATATATTAATTATTTACATGGTAATTAAAACCAAACCGGACCGGCCGGTCCGACCGATTGGACATGGAACCGGGCCATGGTCCGATTCGAGTGACCCCCTAAACTATCTTGCAGGGAACCGACCGGTCCGGTGCCTGAACCGACCAAAAACTGGCCGGTTCAGGGTCGAACCGATTCGTCTCTTTTTTTATAAAAAAAAATTGTAGTTGCCTTTATTAATAAAAAAAATCAGTTTTTGATCTCAACAGGGCTTGAACCCACGTCCTCAAGGCCACAACAAGTCATTTTACCACCAGACTACATGTTATTTGTGTATAAAATGAAATGTTATGTATATATATTATATATTTGATATATATATATATATTTAAAAAATAATATTTTATTAGTTTCAGGACATGTTATTTTGTGTATAAATTGAAATATTATATATATATATATATAATATTTTATTTGAACCCTGTCCGACCCAAAAACTCTGAACCTTGGCCCTCTCCGGTTCAATGTCCGGTCCGGTTTTAATTACCTTGATTATTTATATAACTTCAAATAACATATTTAGAGTGAATTTTTAAAATAATTAATTTTTTGGTAAATATTTAAAGAGTATATTTACTTTGGTTTGATTAGGTTTCGGTTTGGTAAATATTTAAATAGTGTATTTGAAGAGTGAATTTACTTCAAATTCTCTTTAAATTTACTCGATTTGGATTAATTTGGTTCTAGGTAAGTTAATCACAAACTAAATCAAACCGCTCGATTGACGAAAAAATGGCCTAAACAAATTCAAAAATATCAATTTTTTGTTGTTTTTTTCGACCGGTTTACGATTTTCTTTGAATTTGAACACTCCTGGTCGACATTACATCGTGGAATCTGGTGGAGCCACTTCATCCTACAATTCTCAATTGTGATCCACTATAGATATATGACAATGGTTCATGCTAGAATTCGTCCATTGTAGTACAATCTATCTATCTAAATCTAAATTTAGAAGCCACTTTAAATAGTTCACCGGTGAACCACTTTTATACACCATTAGATTTATTAAAAAATAATCAAGGGCTAAGTTGAGTTAAAAAAAAATGAGAACATCTACGTCTTTCCTCACACAATCCCCTGCCCCTTTCCTCTCTCTACCCCTCTCATCGCTCTCGCAGGATGCGGATTCTCTCCTTTCAACACTTTCACACATTCACACTGTCATATAAATCTCAACCATTGGATTCATCGAACGATATAGATTAACACAATGTTACTTTTCCATTTCCAGCCCAAAAGATCCCACATTCACGCTACATAAGCTTCCTTCTCTTTTGACATTCCTCCTCGCAACAGGCGCAACCTCGACACCACCTTCCAACGGCGCAACCTTGCACCGACGCAACCTGCCTTCTCGAAAGCCGTAACGGCCAACACCGACGACATCAACGGAATCTGTGACGACGACCAAGGCTACAGTAATTTTGATTGTTTTATTTTTAATTCCGAAGCTGAAACAACAGCTAAAATTGAGACACAGATCCGGTTAAAACACGTATTCTGCCATTGTTTTATTATTGAGTAAAGCACACCAGTTGTTTGGTATAAGTGAAGAGTTAATCCGAAAATTTTAATAGAGCCTTTGGTGTCTGGAAATTGGAAGTTGGAGTCTCACATGGTTATGACACGTGAAGCTTGTGTCTTGAATTGATCCGTGAATGAATCAGTGGGGTTAAATGCTAAACTGCAATATCTTTGATAAAAATTAATGATGAAACTTTGTTTTGTTTTTATCCCAGCTTATATAATGTGTGCAATTTCTGAATTTTTTAATGCAGGGATCCAACACAAATTCACAACCCGTATAGAGATGGTTTAGACTTTAGAGCTATAGAAATAGAGGGATCCACACGATTTCTGAATTTCTTGCATCTGTCATATCATAGTTAAGCGCGCAATAGAAATGGTTTAGAGGTGTTGGTTTTGATATTTATTAACGACGTGCAAAAAGAAAATGGAGAAGATGGATGAAACAGAAACAAGGTGGAGATGGCAAAAGTTTCGTTGTGTGAAGTGAAAAGTTAGTGTGTATTTTCAGTAGATGGTGCGACGGCGTTTTGGCAGCTGAGACCTGAGAGTGAAAGTTGAAAACAAAACTGATCTGAAACGTTGAATAGATCTGATGGTTGATAATTCCTTGACAATGTGAATGTGTGAAAGTGTTCACAGGAGGGAATCCACATCCGCTCTCGCATTTGCTGTTGCTACTTCTTTTCACAAAAGACGCAGTCATTAACCAAAATCCAGCAGCATGGCCATCTTTGAAATCATGCAAACCTGTCAGTTGTCACTGCTTCAGTCTCGCCCCTCTTTAGTGTATTTCCTTGTTTATCTCACAAACGAAGCTAGTGGAAGCACCACCAATCGGAGCCTTCACGTCACGTCAATGGAAGAGGAGCGGCAATCTACCGCGTTGGAGAGGGTAACGTGCAAGGACGATGATGGAGTGACCGAGAGAAGCCTCAACCCTGTGGCCTTTGTTTGAATCACATTTTTCTTGAATTTGGGAGCCACTATAACATTAGAGAACGCGCGCAGCAAAACCGCGATCGCAAATTGAGTTAGCTCTTTCTGCATCGCTGTTTTCGTATGCTTGAAAAGCAATTTGAATGTAATGTAGTTGTGCTCGCTCGAACGTGTTTGTACCACTCTTGTATGATTACTGTGTTATCTTACCGATTGAAATGCAATTTAAGCTCTAATTTCTTTTGAGAACTTGAATATTATGGACATTGTGTTTTAAAAAGTGTTTTATCTTTATCCTAAGATCACAAGTGATTTAGGTCGTGACTATGGATGGAGACACCGGGGGTTCACCGGCGACGAAAACGGGAATGTCAGAGGCGACAATGAGGGAGAGTTCGTATGGTCCCTTTTTGTCTCTGTTTCTGCAATTTTTTTTAATGCAAACATCCCCATAATTGTGTCAACAGTCGCACCAAAATCACATAAAGACATCCAAGAGAATGGAAAGGGAAGAAGATATTTATTGGGACTCAAAAATAGTCAAAACATAGTCCAAAGGTCTTAAACTCTTAAAGCTAAAAAACCAATTACCGACCCCACATGAACGAAATGAAGGAAATATTGTCTCAGTTTTAGTTCCAGATATTGAATATTGTTGCATGTTTTTATTATTGTTCTTCATATATCGAATATTTTCCCCTTTTATTATGGTGACCATGTTAAAGTTATAGACTGATGAATGGAGATTGGGATGGAAGTGGTGTCGTGGGTGCTGGGATCTTTTCAGAAAGTGATTTCAATTAGGGAAGAAGATGAGAGTTGAAGGGGTGGACGAGGAGGATAGCGATGAATTTGGTTTCTTTTTTTAAATCTTTTAATTTACAAATCAACAGACATTAAAAATCGATTGTAACCGTTGTCCCCCTATTTGTGTTGATTTTTTTTTTCTTCTGATTAAAAATTCTTATTTTATTGTTCCTAACTTTGTTTCTTGTCTTTGCCGTCGTACACAGCAGAGCTGATGGAGAAAGAGGGAAGGGGTAAATGATAGAGAGAAAGAGGAATGATTTGATGTGTATGGTGCGTTATAAGATTTGATAGACTTTCAAAATCCTATCGTTAATCAACTTGTCCACCCATAAATCACCTATTAGATGGTTCACCCTAGAAGCCCCCTAAATTTAATCTAAATCTAAATCTAAATTTAAGAAAACAAACCCTTAACGAGGGCACGTGTCAATATTTGACAAAAAAAAAAATCTCCCTCCTTCCCGCATCAACAGCTCCCTCTTTTTACTTTTTTTTTCTTTGTATGCGGCTGGAACTGTTTTTTTTTATCTTTTTCTCTCTTTTGAACTTCAATCTCCTGCTTTTAAGTTTTTGATACATAATTTTCGAATTTTTAACTCTCACTTTTTGCTCACTTCTCCACTTTTTTGGTCAAAAAAATTCTTTAAGTTTTTAAATTGGGCCAAATAAATCTTTTAAGTTTTTAAGTTGGGCCAAATAGGTCCTATAATATTTTTAAGTTTGACCAAATAGGTCCTATAAATTTTTAAGTTGGGCCAAATAAATCCTTTAAGTTTTTAAGTTGGGTCAAATAAGTAATTTTTGGACAAATAAGTCCTTTAAGTTGGGCCACATACTCCCACTTTTCTCTTTTTTTCTTCAAATTTCTGCTCTCTGGGGCGGCAGCTCACACTTTTTTTTAAATAAGTCCTTTAAGTTTTTAAGTTGGGTCAAATAAGTCTTTTTTGGCCAAATAGGTCCTTTAAGTTTTTAAGTTGGGCCAAATAAGTCATTTTCAGCCAAATAAGTCCTCTAAATTTTTAAGTAGGGCCAAATAAATCCTTTAAGTTTTTTGATTTTTAAGCCTTTTTCCCCTTATTTTTTCCTCTCTTTTCAACGCGATTCTCCGGCTGTTCTCTCTCTTTTTGCTCTCTTCTTCTTTTTACCCACTTTTTTCTTTTCTTTTTTCATTAAACCACAAGACAACACCTTTGGTGAAATCTTCTTCTTAATTTTTTTAGAATTTCTAAATATTTATTTGACTTTTGAGTCCCTATGATATTTTTTTTACTTCTTAATTTTTTATTTGTTTTCTTATTTTCTTTTCGTTTTTACTTAATGTTTTTACTTCTTAATTTCATCGTCTTTGATCATATATCAAAATCTATAAATATATTTATTATCTATAAATGATTATTTTACTCTTGATTTTCCACGGAAAAATATTAGATGTCGGTATAAATGATTATTTTTCTTTTGCGTCCCTACGAAAAATATTAAATATTGTCGGTATAATTTCATCGTCTTTAATCATATATCAAAATCTATAAATGTCTTTATTATCTATAAATGATTATTTTACTTTTGATTTTCCACGAGAAAACATTACATGTCGGTATAGTTTCATAAATGATTATTTTACAAATGTTTTTATTATTTATAAATGATTGTTTTGCATTTAAGTCCTAACGGGGTAACATTACATGTTCTCGGTATAATTTAATAAATGATTACTTTTACGTTTAAGTCCCAATGGAAAAACATTAGATGTTGTCACGCGGGTCTATATAACTGTTCGTGTCGTCTTAACAATTTTTTCCTTTAGTTTTTTTATATTTTTTTATATTCAATATTTATGTTTTTATTTATTTATAGATGATAAATGATTATTTTTTTAAGTCCTAGGAGAAAAATTTTACATGTTCTTGGTATAATTTCATCATCTTAATTTTGATTCTTGAAGGGAATACATTACATGTCGGTATAAATGATTATTTTTCTTTTGCGTCCCTACGGTAAACATTAATTGTTGTCGGTATAATTTCATCGTCTTTGATCATATATCAAAATCTATAAATGTCTTTATTATCTATAAATGATTATTTTACTTTTGATTTTCCACGGGAAAACATTCCATGTCGGTATAGTTTCATAAATGATTATTTTACAAATGTCTTTATTATTTATAAATGATTGTTTTGCTTTTAAGTCATAACGAGGTAATATTACATGTTCTCGGTATAATTTTATAAATGATTACTTTTACGTTTAAGTCCCAATAGAAAAATATTAGATGTTGTCGCACGGGTCTATATAACTGTTTGTGTCGTCTTAACGATTTTTTTCTTTAGTTTTTTGATATTTTTTTATATTCAATATTATAATTTTTTTTCATTTATAGATGATAAATGATTATTTTTTTAAGTCCTAGGAGGAAAATTTTACATGTTCTCGGTATAATTTCATCATCTTAATTTTGATTCTTGATGGGAATACATTACATGTCAGTATAAATGATTACTTTTCTTTTGCCTCCCAACGAAAAAATATTACATGTTCTGGATATAGTTTTATCTTTTTTACGTGTAACAAATTTTACAAATATTTTATTATTTATAAGTGATTATTTTTTCTTTAACCCTCATAAATTGATCCATACCTATACATGGATATTGTGCTAGTATTTTCAAAACATAAATACAATTACTGCTCTCGTAAAACTTTCAAATTTATTTTTCATCATAGAATGGGGAGCATCACTTCACGCATGTCTTATGCAATGTTCTCGTGTGTTCCAGGTCGCTTTCAATCACTTTAAAGTGCAAAAGGCGCAAAAGGTGAGTAGCTTAAATCAATGTTAATAATTTTTAACCCAAAAATAAAATAAAATTGATAATACTAAACTGTGTCATGTCTATATGCTAACGGGTAGAACTGAAAACATTGCGGTAAGAATGTCACTGCCAAATGGCGATCTTTAAAAGCAATTGACTTCTTGAGTGTTTAGTCACATTGATTGACAAAAACTATCAAACTGAAAATTGAACCAAGAAACACATTTTCCTCAAAGTTTTTAAGAATCGTTATATATAGAAAGAAAAATGATATTTGTACACATATTTTGACACAAAATATGACATATCATATATTCGTATGTGTATGGATCGTATATCCGTACATGTACAGACAATATTTTTTTTTCAATTTTTTATTTTATTTTTTCAATTTTTTTTAACTATTTAAAAAAATATTTGTCATTAACCAGATAATGAACTGCATTAACCAGATAAATGAACTCCGTTAACCAGATAAATAATGAACTTCAGGGTTGGCATTCACCAGATAATATGAACCATTAACCAGATAAATGAACTTCGTTAACCAGATAAATAATTCACCAGATAATGTGAACCATTTATTTATCTGGTTAACGAAGTTCACTTATCTGGTTAATGGTTCATATTATCTGGTGAATGTCAACCCTGAAGTTCATTATTTATCTGGTTAACGAAGTTCATTTATCCGGTTAATGCAGTTCATTATCTGGTTAATGACAAATATTTTTTTAAACAGCTAAAAAAATAAAAAAAATTGAAAAAAAAATATTGTGTCCGTACATGTACGGACCGTATGTCTATACAGTACGAACTTTGTGTCCCCTTTTGTGTCTAATTAACAGGACTCATATCGAAACTGATTAGTAATTTTCTCTAGTTGAAATACATTAATTGTAATTCTCTTATACGTTGAAGAAAGTCTTTTGCATAAATTAGCCAACATAATGCAAATACATTTTTTCACAATAATGTAAGTACATTTAATCAATTGGAAAAATTTTGTGTATACAAAAAAAAAATACAGGTATACGGGAAAGCGGATTCACCGCAGTCATGAGACCCCTGAATTCATGCAATCGGCTAGTCGGTACCGTCTGATAATGATCTGACGGCTCCGATTTCAAGCACGTAAATCGAGTATTAAAAATATTTAAAATGTTCTCTCAAAATTTGAACTAACCGATCTTGATTGGACGGTGTTGAGATGATGATTGCGTGAGTGTAGGAAGCCAACGACTGCAATGAATTCGGATCGGCCTAAATTTTGAATCTTCTATTTATCTTTAAATGCAATGGACGCAACAGAGATATGTTTTTCGGTTTGAGCTCAACATGCTTAAAGTTTTTTTTTTGAACGACAAATATTAGTAAGTTAGCATTTCTTCTTGTTAGTGGAGGGAGTGGGGTTTGAACCCCAACCTCTTTGTTAGTCAACTCCTTCAATGTCTTTAGCCCACCACTTGGACTACCCCTTTGGACAACATTCTTAAAGTGATCACATATGCTATGCTTAATTTTGATTTCGTTTATCATGTCCAAATACTATATTTTAATGAGCAACACATTTTCAATGATTTTGTATTTTTCATTTGAGACGAGTGCTACACATAATTTAGTTTTTATAATTAGACTGTTCTCAGAAGACCCCTACACATGGAATATGTACAAGGAACATACTCTGTAAAGCTAATGCAAATATTTCGTCACGACTTCTTTCAATTTCTATAGTATATAGTATTGAGGTTTTTTTTTTAATAAGAATATAGTATTAAGGTTTGGTAAGACGGGAAGAGAGCATCGGCATAAAATGGAAAAGCCAAAAGTAATGTGTTGGAACATGATTAGGAAAGCATGATTAATGATTGGAGTCAAATGAAAGGCAAGCAACCTACCATTTTTTAACTTCTAAGCTCCTTCTGGACACACACACACACGTCCATTTTCTAAAATTTGAGCAATTCCTTACACAAACTACAAAACAAAGGTAATAAAAATAATACTTAATTGCACTTGTAGTCCCCAAGGGATCACGATTGTACAATTTTAGTCTTCAAGTTTCAATTACGTGAAATGTGTCCTCTGGGTATTGCGATAGTACAATTTCGGTCTCCCAGGTTCCAATTATGTGAATTGAGCATTGCAATTGTGTGATTTTAGTCTCTCTTGCCATTTAATTTATAATAAAAAATTGATGTATCACGTGTGAGTATGACTTAACACATAATTTGGTCTAGTTGGCATGTTAGTTGCCTTAAAAATTAAAAAAATTTACAACATTTTCATTTATAAATTGAATGTCAGGTTTTTTTTTTGGGTCAAAAATTGAATGTCAATTGGGCGGAGGGATCAAAATTGCAACATTGTGATAGCTAGAGAACCCAATTCACTCAATTAAAACCCGATGAATCAAAATTACACAATTATGATACTTAAAGAACTTAATTCGCTCAATTAAAACTTGAAAAAAAATCGCACAATATTTATGATCCTAAAAATAAAAATTAAAAATATTTATTTATCAAAAAAAAAAGTGGGGCCTTTTGAAGACAGGTGTAAACGCACGACAGAGTAACGAGTCAAAGGAGAAATGATGGGGCCAGTCAAAATTTCCCTCGCTGTGGTCAAAAAACAGACGCACCCCGCAAATTTCGAGTACTTTTAGCATACGGATATACCTATTCTATGCTATTTTATGAGAAGAACGGCGTCGTTTCGGGTACAGAAATTGATGAGAGAAACGACGTCGTTGAAGATGTGACCGCGGTTAAAAACATAAATAAAAGGACTAAGGTCGCAGATTAAATTCGGTTGTTGGTACGGAAAAGGAAAGCGTCGGTGGTTGTTAATCATAGGGTTAAAAAAAAAAATTGAAGAGAAAGAAAGAAACACGAGAGAGAGAGAGAGGGAGTCGAATTGGCATTGGCTTCGTATATAAGCCATTAGAAGCATACGAGAGGTGAGGTTTATATTTCTTGAACCTGACACATAAACAACAGAGAGAGAGAGAGAGAGAAGAAAGGGAATTGGTGGGTGGAGGCTTCTTTGAAGTTCAGAGAGGGGCTTCCATTGTACATCATCAAAGAGCAACAGCCATGGCAGAATCAAATGATTCCGTTTCAGTTGATATGGAGAGGATCTACCTCGGTGGAAAGGTCCCAGCTTCACTATTTCCTTCTTCTTCTTCTTCTTTTTTTTTTTTTTTGTGTTTGAGGGTTTGGGTTTAAAGGTTGAATCTTTTTCTTTTGGGGTTTTTTGGGGGGTTCAAGTTTTTTTTTTCTTTTCAATTGGGTTTTTTTTTAGTGATTGATGAATGGTTGCGATTTTCTTTTTAGTTCTTGTTGCCACCATTTTTTCCCTCTCTCTTGAGAAAATGTTGTTATGATGCATTTTCAGTTTTTGGATTATGCTATTGGTGAATGAAGGAGAAATCAACAGTTTAAGTCAACGGGATTTAGTTAGGAAATAGAATAGAACAAGAAATGTTTTTACTTTCTTGTTTTGACTCTTGGAAAATTCATGGGGTTGCCCTTTTTTTATTATCCTTTTTGTTTTCTTTCTTGGAATGTATTGTCTTATTTTCTGAAGCTTTCAATATGGGAAATAGCGGATCTGCTTCATCCTTATTTGCCACATAATTTTTTGCACTTCCATTTCTCAAATTACGAACTATTGGTTTCAATATTTGGTCAGATATGGATTTAGTCTTTTTTTTTCCTTCTCCCTATTGTGTTTTTTTTTGTGGGGGGGGGGGGTGGGGAGTGTGTGAGGATGAAATTTATGTTTGCCGTATTCGATGCAATTTGGGTGATGTAGGAAGTTTTATTTGCTTTCCTTTTTTTTTTGTTTTTAGTTTATTTGGGTGATGTAAGAAGTTTTGTTCGTTTTATTGGATGAATTCAAGTCATTCTTCTCCTTTTAAAAGTAGATACTATCCTCTTTTTCGCTGTCTTCAACTTATTTTCTACCTGGAGCGTGCAATGATTGGAATCTGGAATAACTTATTTCAGTGTTTGATAGCGATATTAATGTGCTATTGCTTGTTAGTTTGGATTGTCCAATAAAGGGGTAAGGGCACATGGGAGCCATGTTAGAGAACAAATAGCTTGGAAAAGTTTCATTTAGGAATTTTAACATTAGTCAAATGGAGTACATACATAATAAAGAATATTCTTTGCTTTTGGGGAAGGTTCTTTTCGTTCCTGAAAGCTCCAACTTCAATTTTGGTGCTTTCTTTCCTGTGTAGTTTTTCTGTGTATTCATTATGGATTTACCATTTCAGGAGCATCATATTCAAACTGGCTGTGGTTCTGTGTCTGTCATAGTCTACGGGGATCACGACAAACCAGCTCTGATCACTTATCCGGATTTAGCGCTAAATTGTAAGTGCAGCCTATTTATTTATTTTCTTATCTAATTATTCTTGTTGAAAATGTCAAGATTTAGATTCTGATTTCTTTTTATCTTCCATGCTAGAACTTGTCTCTTAGTTTCTTCTTATATTTAGGCTTGAACCTTGCTCTTTTAAATTTACTCTGGAAGTATGAGTTGATATTTTACTTTCATGTATTGGAGCAGATATGTCATGTTTCCAAGGATTATTTTTCTGTCCAGAGGCTGCTTCTTTGCTGCTTCACAACTTTTGCATATATCATATCAGTCCTCCTGGACATGAGGTTTGTAGGTCAATCGATTTGAATGTATTTTTTTATCGTATTTAGAATGGAATATTTTTATTTACATGGTTTCTCCTCTGGAAATTCCACAAGAGTTTTTGCAGTTGGGAGCTGCTTCAATTTGTTCTGATGATCCTGTGCCTTCTGTCGAAGACTTGGCAGATCAAATAGTGGAGGTCCTCAACTATTTTGGGTAATTAGAATATCATTATACTGTTTATAATTTATATTTTTGAGTGCATTTTGCTTTTATTAATAGAAAATGAATTATTTCCTTCCCAGGCTTGGTGCTGTGATGTGTATGGGAGTAACGGCCGGTGCTTATATTCTTACCCTTTTTGCAGTATGTACCCTATTGACTTTGAAGGAAAAAACAGAGAAAAAAACTGTGCTATTGAGTTGGTGCTTTGTGGCTTTAATTTGAAGTCAACTTTTTTTTATTGATTTATTCTTCTTTGGTATGTTTTTACAGATGAAATATAGAGAGCGTGTTGTCGGTTTAATACTTGTATCTCCCTTATGCAAAGCACCTTCTTGGACTGAATGGTTTTATAACAAGGTTCCTTTCAAATCCTTGCGGATTGTCCGTTTATGATTCTTTGATATGATGACGTAACCTAAAACCACGAGTAATTTGTAGGTGATGTCAAATTTGTTACATTTTTACGGCATGTGTGGCTTGCTGAAGGAGTGTTTGCTTCAGCGGTACTTCAGTAAGGTATGGTAACATGAGGATCTTAGCCCTGCCATATTCCCTATTTTATTTCTTATGTTGAATTTTCTTGCTCAACTTTAACAGGATGTTCGTGGTAATGTTGAAGTTCCAGAATCAGAAATAGTTCTATCTTGCAGAAAAGTTAGTGCTAAGCTAATTTAGTTTCTTTGCCCTGTACTGCTATATGGCTGGAACATGATTTTTATTCCTTTTTTGCCCTTTCCATGTTCGGTGTATTCACCTTGCTTTGTATTTGTTCTTTATCATTTTTTTCAGCTGCTGGATGAGAGAAAGAAAACAAATGTCTTACGGTTTCTTCACGCAATTAATCAGTAAGATCTTCTACATATTTGCTTCACCATTTTTGTTTTTGTGTGTGATTGGGTGTGAGCGCTCCTACATTGATCCGTGAATTGGTAAATTTATGCGCTACAACTTTGTATTGCCAAATTGCAGGAGGCCTGATATTACAGAAGGATTGAAAACATTAAAATGCCGTACACTTATTTTTGTGGGGGACAGTTCTCCTTTCCATTCCGAGGCTCTCCACATGACTTCAAAACTGGATAGGAGATTTAGTGCCTTGGTTGAGGTATGTAGCAAGAGAGCATGTTTAAGTATGCAGTATGTATGCATTTATATAACACAAAAGCATATCTAAAAGACTTCTGAGATTCAGTTTAATAGTTATCTTTCCCCAATATGTTTTGCAACAGTCCTTATGTTACTATCAAGATTCAATATATTTTTCTGATTGGTTTAACATAATTCAACAAACATGTTCCTATATTACTATCATGATTTCATATTTGTGTTTTTAAATTAAATTAAGGGTAAGAAAGGAACCAAAAAAATTATAATTCATTCCATTCCATTCCATTCACTTCTCAAGCGATGGAATGAGAACTTTGTTTCGTCCCATCATATCATATAATATCCAAAAAATGAAATGGAAGCTTTTGTTCCATTACGCGCCGCACTTCATTCTATTCCGTTCATTTTAAAATATCTAAAACATAACCTTAGTTTTTGAAATGTGATGATAGATATGAACCAAGGCATGCACTGGTTCTGGCAGCATGTCCAGAAGCTTTGTGTGAATATCATTATATATGTATGTTTTTTTTTCAGATTTCACCCACTCAAACCCCAGCTTAGAAATCCCGGTAGGAAAAGGAACACATGGACTAATTCTTAAAAAAAAAAATGGATTTCATGCATTGGGACACTACATTTCTGATTCTGCGGTGGATATAATCTAAAAGCCAAACAAGGCTGGTTGATTGGACATTGATAAACGTACGAATTACGGAAACTTGGATTGAGGCTCCGGTTTTTGAATTTTGCAGGTCCAGGCTTGTGGATCAATGGTAACAGAGGAACAGCCACATGCAATGCTGATACCAATGGAGTACTTTCTGATGGGGTATGGGTTGTACAGGCCATGCCAGTTCAGCGACAGCCCAAGGAGCCCTCTTAGCCCATCTTGCATCTCTCCGGAGCTCCTTTCTCCAGAAAGCATGGGATTGAAGCTAAAGCCTATAAAGACCCGTGTTTCACTGCAAGTTTGAGAAAAATACTTTTGACTTTAGTAATTGAAAAAAAAACCAGTTTTTTTTTTGTTACTTTTTTTTCCTTCAAATTTTTTAATTGTTTTTAAAAGAGAGGGATAGAAGACAAGAGAGGTTGGGCAGAGTTTAGAGGGGGGTGTAGTTAGAGGAAGAAAGGGAGAATGGAGAGAATACGTTATTAAAATATAGGGAGGAGTTGCCTGCCTGCCTTGATTCATTTGTAGTCTTGAGTCTTGAATAAAGGAATCATTGAGATGTATGTATGTAATGTATGTATCTGTAAATTGAAATTGAAATTCCAGGTGGACGACTCTGCCTCTATTTATTATATTCATTCATTCATTCATGCCTTGCCGACAAGACGAGCAATCATTGAACCCTTATTGTTTTTTTTTTAAGATGCTCGTGTTATCCCATAACTTGTGGAATCTCTCTTTACTTCTGTCATGTGGGGCTGTGGCATCTATCTATCCAACATGGTCATATTATGTTAATCCAACGGACTCGGCTTTGATCATACTCAACAACGAATAATCTTTCTTTTACCAGAGTTGACAATACACCAAAGCTTGGGCGGGCATAAAATAATTACTAAACCAACAGTGGATACCTGTTGCTCTCAAATCAGGTAATAGATAATGAGACATTTCTGGCAAGGTGTTTATTACTTAGGAAGGGAACGTGGCGAATGAAAGCGCAAGTTTGTTCCGCCTCCAGCTTGGGCTATATAGGCTTTGTAAGCTGTGAATTTTTTGTTTCTAGTCTTATCTCATTTCTATTTTTTGTTAGACAACATTTAACTGTTAACTTGTAAAATTTCTTTTCTGTGATACCCAGCAAGCTTCGTTTAGTTGAACATAAAAGGGTGATAAGAGTTTTTCTTTCTAAAAAAAAAATAAGAAAAGAAAAAAGATTTTAGTTGTTTGGCAAAAAATAGGGTAAAGAAAAAAACCTGCATGATCTCACAGAAGTGAGAAAAAAGAACGTAGCTAAAAGAGGCCATTTTTTATGCTATAACAAAATTGCTCCTTCTCCCGTTGTGTAATTACTAATTAGAGCATCTAGTAGAATCCATTTTGTGTTCTCAACTTTGTCGCCAGATAATCTTTTGCCAAGCATTTTGAGCCTGGTGAAGCTGATTCTTGAGGAACCTGTTCACCCAATTCCAACCTTCATTGAGGAGAGTAAAAGAGAGATTCATGTTTGATCGATCCCTCCCTCTATTTTTTTTTGTTGTATCCATTTATAATTAAAAAAACAATTTCTTTTTCTTTTTCTTTTTTCCCTCAACCAATAAACACATAATTTATCATCTCTCTCTTTACTCTAATTTTCTCTTCCAATCCAAACACGGTATAAAGATTACATCTACTGACAGTGGCTTTCCGGTTTGTTGTGAGTTTCGTCAACGGATCGGCAATTTTCAATGCTCAAGAGAAAATGTAGGATATATGATTGATAGGTTGATTGGGACCAAATCTCGTGATTTCAGCACTTCTAAATCGAGAGGCTCTTACCAAGGAAACATTTATCAAATAAAACATTGCAATTGGGCGTGCAGTAAAGCGCTTGTTCTTAAACTTTAACCACATTGTCCTATGATTATTACATTAAGGAATTTTTTTTTTTTTAACTAGTATGTCCACCCGTGCCGTGCACGGGTATGTGTGTCTCATAAACTTTTCTATAAAATAATTGAAATATATATAAATTATTTTTTCTACCCTTTTGTAAAAGGACTTTTGTACTGAAAACAATAGAATATTTAATTTATTCCAATCATAAATCACAAAGTCTAATAATTTTAAAGTTACTAATTTCACATGTAAGCGACACGTAATAATATTTATGTAACTAATGGATGACACATGGCAAAGATTTCCTAAAATATAATAACACCTTGAACAGAAATAAATGACGTTTTCTTGAGAGATTGACACTTGAAAGAGCATTCAATGAGGTTCATTTTTAATTGTATATATTATTATTATTATTGATATGGAAATTCAGAGTATATGGCTCCAAAGGAAATATTGAAAGGTGTGGGGTAGATGAGGATTTATCTTCTTACATATGTTAACTACGAGAGACTGACATTGAGCGTTCACCACCAGGACGCTTGAAGTCAAACATTGCTTTCTAATCCATTTCCAACACAAGTAGATGCATTCTTGGCCGGCCATGGTGCCCCTGCCATCACTGCCTCAATCTCCCGTATTTCCCTGGGACACTTGGTCATATTGTAGCAACCAGCGGCAGCAACAACCTGAGTATATCATAAAGGAAAAAATAAATAGATAAGCTCATATACAGTAACAGAATGGCAAAGCACTTCTCCACCGGAATTTAAGGTGTTCAAATCAAAGAGAAAATATACAACACGCTAATAAATTCAAAAAAAATAAATAGTATATTAGTAGTTCTGTGTGTGCGCGCGAGTAAAAGCTGAGTACATCATTGAAGAAGGAAAAAAAAAAAAAAACAGATAAGCTCATATATAAATTTTGTACCAGGATTTAAGTTGTTCAAAGAGAAAATATATAGCATGCTAATATACTTTCTGAAAAATAAATAGGAGCATAGTAGTAGTTCAGTGTGTATTACTCTTTCTGAAAAATAAATAGGCAGTATATCTGTGTGCATGTGTATGTGACTATGCGTGCACATGCACGTGCTTGTGTGTCTGTGCATGTGTGTGGGCAAATATTACAAGGTTGAGAACAAAACATTACTTTCAACCTTATAGCAACATCCATGAGAAGAATAAAATGACAAGCTACAAACTAGGTTATCCTTAATAAGGTTCAGCAAGTGGAATACCACATCACTCTCAATTCGCACTCCCCCAAAACCATTAAATCGGTTAATCACTTCCTGGTTTAAGAACTTGGAAGTTTCTGGATTATTCATTGCCGGAAGTAACAAAGCATCAATGAAGTAGCATCCAGGCTCCACGGTAATAACCTAGAAGCATAAAAATCACAAAAGAGAACATTAACCAGTAGAGATAGAAGGAAAAGAACCAAATCCAACTAAGGCAACCAGGGTTTACAAATTATAATAATCAATATTTTGATTTTAATTTTCATTGATAACATGCATAAAAGATCGATGTATATCATTCCGGTGAAGACTTCAGGGGACAAAGTTCTTTTGCAAGATGGTTCAATATCAGAAAAAATTAACAATCAAAATACATCAGGGAGTTTTTAGATGCATCATAATTATGCCACTTTTAAAGTGGTATATATCCCAAACCAAAATATAAACCAACCAGTTGCTATGCTTCATTTTAGTTACAGCTTATAGAAAGTTCTGATTAATGGAGAAAGCCATGACTGACCATTCCTTCCCGGAGCTCTCTAACTGTACGCAAGGCTTTTAATCCGGGTTCCTTTCTTCTTTCCAGGCCCTGCAAATCAGGCAAAAATTGACAACACGAGATTAATTATATAAGCCATTAATTAGCACCCGGGGGGGGGGGGTGTTGTAGCTGCAAGAAAAATTCACAAATACCTTTAGGTAGCCTCCAGGGTCATGTGTGTCCATACCAAGGAAATGCCCCAGACCATGTGGCATAAAAACAGCACCCAAGCGTGCAGCCATCATGTCATCAACATTGCTACATCAAAAATCACAAGCACACACACAAGTTACCAAAAGATCAAACAAGTTGTGAGTTTGCCACTGGAAATGAGAAAACAGAAAATATATGTTACCCCACAAGAATGTGCCCCCTCTTTAATGACTCCAGAATCACTTTTTCTGCTAATCTGTAATTTTAAAGAGGACATGAGCAGAAATTATGCTAAATATCTTGACACGGGTAAAGATCTTCAACAGCAGCATATAATGTCACAAATAACACATGGAAAAAAAAAAAAAACTCAGCTACTATATTAGACACCAATGTTATTGACTTCAAACATAGTCTAATGATACCTTTGATGATTATGACAATGACTGTAATTTCTCAATCAAGCTGTGACAGCTAAAAAAGACTTGTGACTGCACATGCACCAATTTAATTACCTAGGCTACCTTCTGTTATAATCCGATCCATCATCATCAAAAAGTTATATAGTCAGGAAACTTCTCCAGAGCAAGGTAATAATATAGTCAGAAATTATACTTGTTCAACACTATTAGTATAAATGTGTAGAATAGTCTGTTGACTCTTTGACTGCCAGCTGGAACAGTCAGTTAGGATAGTTAGAACTTAATGCCAGCGTGGCAGGGTAGTTAGAGTTCTGTTAGTATTGCAACCTAACTATATAAGCATTGTTGTAACAGATTGTAATCTGAGAGTTTCATTTGTAATCATTCAGAGCAAAAACAGGAAATTCCAAGCCTAAAGTGTTTGTGGCCCATGTTGAACCAAGCACTGTTAAATAAGCCTTAGCACAACCTCACTGGTTAGATGCTATGAAACAAGAATATAATGCCTTGTTAGCTAATAAAACTTGGACACTTACCTCATTGCCTCCCCATAGAAAAGCCATAGGGTGCAAGTGGGTTTTCAGAATCAAAGAGAATCCCGATGGAAGCATTAACAAATATAAAGCTCGTCTAGTGGCCAAGGGTTTTCATCAGCAACCTGGGTTTGATTTTAGTGAGACCTTCTCACCTGTGGTCAAGCCTACCACCATTCGGGTTATATTAACTCTTGCCTTGACTTACAAATGGGAAATTCAGCAGATAGATATTAACAATGCCTTCCTCAATGGCATGCTACAAGAGGGAGTTTACATGCAACAACCTCCTGGATTTGAAGCTTTAGAAAAAGGGTTAGTTTGCAAGTTGAACCGTGCCCTTTATGGGCTTAAACACGCTCCAAGGGCCTGGTATGAGAGGCTGACACAGGCCCTACTTCAGTTTGGATTTACTTCAAGCAGGTGTGATCATTCTTTGTTCATTTACAACTCTCATGGCATCACTCTTTATGCCCTTGTATATGTTGATGATATCTTAATTACTGGCTCCTCTTCAAAACTGATCCATGATTTAATTGACAAGCTGCATAGCAAGTTTGCTTTGAAAAGATTAGGCCAACCTGACTATTTTTTGGGCATTGAGGTGAAGCATCTGAAGAATGGGTCTATGTTACTCACTCAGTCCAAGTATATCAGGGACCTCCTTACTAGAGCAAAAATGGTGGATGCAAATGGGGTCTCTACACCCATGTTCAGCCACTGCAAGTTAAGTAAACATGGTACTGATTTGATGTCTGATCCTCATCACTACAGATCTATTGTAGGAGCATTACAATATGTCTCTCTTACTCGGCCAGATATTACATTTAGTGTGAATCAAGTCTGCTAATTTCTTTCTTCACCTCTTGATAGTCACTGGAAATCAGTAAAGTGGTACCTTACACCATGGCTTATTTCTTCAACCAGTAGCACCTGATAATAAGTTCTCTCTTAGAGCCTAAAGTGACAGTGATTGGGCAAGTGACCTTGATGACCGCAGGTCTACATCAGGTTCTTGTATTTTTCTTGGCCCAAATCTGGTTTCCTGGAGTTCTAAAAAGCAACCTCTATTAGCTAGGTCAAGTGCAGAAGCTGAATATAGAGGTATGGCTCACTCAACTTCAGAACTTCTATGGTTGGAATCCCTTCTTTCTGAGCTACATGTTTCTCATCTGCCACCTACTTTGCTGTGTGACAACTTGAGTGTTGTTTTGTTAGCACATAATCCTATATTACATGCCTGCACAAAACACACAGAATTGGATATTCATTTTATTAGAGAAAGAGTGGTTTCAAAGGCTCTAAACATTCAACATGTTCCTGCTGCCTTGCAAATAGCTGATGTACTTACAAAACCATTGCCTACAACTCAGTTTGAAGATCTAAGGACCAAGCTCAAGGTTGTTGCTCCACAACCCCCTTGACCTTGTGGGAGGGAGTATTAGTATAAATGTGTAGAATAGTCTGTTGACTCTTTGACTGCCAGCTGGAATGCCAGCTGGAAGTCAGTCAGTTAGGATAGTTAGAACTGAATGCCAGTGTGGCAGGGTAGTTAGAGTTCTGTTAGTATTGCAACCTAACTATATAAGCATTGTTGTAACAGATTGTAATCTGAGAGTTTCATTTGTAATCATTCAGAAGATGAATATGAAGCTTTTCTCTCTAATCTTCATCTCTATTAAACACTGTTAACACTTGAAACCTAGCATGGCAATCAACATTTTAGTTAGTTAAATAATATACTCAGAACTTATACTTGTTCAACACTGTTAACACTTGAAACCTAGCATGGCAAACAGCATTTTAGTTACTTAGAGGCAAAAATGGTACTCAAACATACATGTGCATATCAACCCAGGTTACTCCAGGTTTCATTGCAGAGATAACAGCATTATGAGCATCAAGGACAGCCTGCAGAACATGGAAAGTAAAAATAAAGCATGGATGAAAGAAATACTATAAAAACCAAGTCATCGAGCTATATGAAAGGTACATTAATTGGGCCATCCTAATAAGCACATGAATGTCCAGAACTAGTTGAGCCCTTGTAGGAATTATGATCTATGGTTGTGAGGGATTTGCACCGCAGATTTTTGTACTGGGTAGTTTGCATACTAAGTAAAGAACCAACAATTTGTTTTCTCTTTGATGAAAGAGGTTTTAACAGAAAGCACTTACATTATATATAAGAGATTGGTCACTTGTAAACTTTCCATTTATCTGCACAAAACATAAAATGATTATTCCAGTATAAAGGTAATAACTACTAGAGCATGTCTAATGATAAATAAATGAACAAACAAAGTAACCAAAAGCATGTCTGATGATTCAGTTACATTGCTCAAAATGGCAGTGTGTGTAACAGGGCAACTAAGTATAGAGACCAAATTTAATTAATAAATGTTAATGAAAGACTTACAGGGAAAGAACATGTTATGTCAGACCCATAGAAGTGGTATTCAGCTCCCATATCAAGCAATGCCATGCCTCCGTCTTCCAAAGTCTACAAAAGAGCCATGTTTTTAAAATGTATACACCTCTAAAAGTAAATAAACACTAATCATCCAATCTAGACAACAGGTTCATCTTATTTTGTCTCTTTCTAAAGGAAATAACGTACATTTTCAATAATTAAAAGTTTATTGGCCATATCTGAAGTCACCAAATAGCATAGATTCCCCCCCCCCCTGTTTTCAAGAGTTGCTTATCCTTAGTTTTGTTACTTTTTTCCCCATATTCCTGAACAAATTATTTTCTTCCTACTAATGAAAAAGAATACTAATGACTAGGCATGGGATTGATAAAATTTTGAACATAAGAAATTATGAATAGGTATACTGCTAACAAAAAACCTTTGGAGTGGAATGGACCAAGCAACTTGGAAAAGTCACCAATCTAGAAAGATGCAGGAACTCAATCCGGCAACATTATGATAGCCAATCAACAATATGACATTGGCTGTAATGACAACGACCTTCAATTCAAAGGGGAAAAAAAACACTTCTTTCCAATACCTTGTCATTAGGAGCTGCTGCATGCCCGTAATGTAGAACTGCACTGTATTAATACAAGTGCATTAGCCAGCCCATTTTGAGATGAAGATTGCTACTATTAAAAAAAAAAATACTAGAAAAACTTTATACATCACATAGGCGGTAGTACAAAATTACAAACAATACTCTTGGATGAAGGTTGCTACTATTTAAAGAGAAAAGTATTATAAAAATCTTATGCATTGTATGGTGGTAGTACAAAATTACAAACAACATTTTAAGTTCAAAATGCTAATGACAAAGTTGCTAATGCCAAAACAAGTCTGAATGGGAAACAACATATCAAACAGATTTTTTTTAGCTAATTAGTTTTTGTTTATCTTTCCATAAATAGCACCAAGAAGTCATTCTAACAAATGGGCATTAAGCAAAGTTTTATTGAGCCAAAAATATCCAAAAACCACATTTATTGTGACAAACATGGTCACATTATCAGAAATGTATACCTATTTTCACCAGTAGCACAAATACACGTATAGGAGCAATGCCGACATCCACCATACATGTAGGTGTGGTGAAGAAAAATGCTTTCAAGCTGATACTCCTTCATGCCCACTTTAGCTTTTCTCATAACCTGTAACATTGTAATGTATATTGCAACTATCATGTAAGCATTTTCACGAAACAAATGGATAAGGCCATTCACAGTTTCACACTTCATCATTGAGATCATAGATCTTTCTACCAAAAGATAGTGTACCTATGTAAACCCTACCGCCCTCTGATAATCCTAACTCAACTAATTAAATCGCAAATCTGTGAAAAAATGTAAGATGATAAGGCCTTGGGAGATAGTTTGGGCCAAGAGGAAGCAATGGGCTGTGATGATACTTCAGTTACAGAGAGAGGGAAACCCAAAGTGTGGAGAGACCCAAAGTGTGGAGAGTGTATGAGAGAAGGAATAAGAAACAAAGAGTGAGTGCTGAGGTGGCAGAAAGAGAAAAGGGTGTGAGTGGTTTGTGAAATTCTGTTATAGGGAGTGAGGGAACGTGTACTGGGTATCCATGTGTGATCATTATTGTTATTGAGGCAGAGAGAGGATTTTCTCTCTGAGTGAGGAGCATCGCTCTATGGGGTAGTAGGGAT
This sequence comes from Calophaca sinica, assembly GCA_037113605.1. Lineage (NCBI taxonomy): Eukaryota > Viridiplantae > Streptophyta > Magnoliopsida > Fabales > Fabaceae > Calophaca > Calophaca sinica. The sequence continues at coordinate 125,356,645 of CM073734.1, forward strand.
ATTCCATCCCTCTATCAGTTACAATTCATCTAATACAAAATACACATTCTTCTCCATTGTTCTCACTTGCTTTACTGTCAATTTCTGTTTATTGTGTTAATTTCTGCATTTTGTGTTTGTGGAACCCATCATAAGGTTACAGAGCAATGGAAAACAGCACTGATTTTGGAATATTTATTAAATATTTATTAAATGAAATATGAAAACTGGATTTTTTTTCTGTATCAGAATTCTTTTCTATCTGTTCAGTTTTACACATTAGCTATTTTCCTTAGTCTTATTATCTATGAATAAGTTATTACAGGAAAGCTAGAAGATACCTCTCAGTTCTCAGAATCACTTTCTTTTACAACAACAGCAAACTGCCTCAGGTTAGGAAGATACCAAAACTTAGACTATCAAAATTGCAAGATCAAAATACTTAAATCCGATTTCCTCCAATACCATTGGCATATCATTCTCTATATACCTCCAAAGAACATTTCACATAAATGTTCAGGAAAAAATGGAACAAGCAGAACTTTGGCATGTTAAGACCAGTTACCTCAACATGAGCTTCAGAGCTTATATCATTCGCATACTGAATAAGAGCAATCTCCAGGTCTGACTTGATGACGCGACATTCGGTCAATATAGGATGCAAAGTCGTCAGATCCTTATCAAACTTATCAATGCCCTGAAAAATTATTCAAATTAAAACTATACAATACTAATTTCCTGAGAAAGATGCTGGTAAGTAATACTAATTCATCACAAGTAACACAATAGGATCGGTACAGCTGAGATTTGATGCAGTCACAGATTTGAGTCAGAATTAACACATATCCAACAGACAATTCTCTGTCCTAATCAAAACGATACAAGAATGCTTCCAGAAAGAGGGGAAAAAAGAAATAATCAGAATTAAGAACCTGAAATTCTGCAGGTTTAGAGAAATTATTGCTGTCTGTATTAAGACCATGCAAAAGAAACAGCAAGGGTTTCCCTGAACCCGGGTAATGTTGTTGCAAAACAGTTGCAATTTCATCTGTAAAACGGGCAGTGGTAACCATGTAGTGTTCCTGCAAAAGTGGAATGCATAGATAGATGTGAATGCAACACTAAACATACTTGAAATGGGGAATGCATCAAAAAAAAATTATCATTGGGTGAATGAATTACCTTAAAAAAGGAGAGTTGCTTGATCTTTCCCATCCAAACAGCATACTCATCAGGCAACCTAGGAGCAAATAAGATAGAATCCCCAGTTCCAACGTCCTTAAATAATAAATTAAAAAAAAAAGGAACAATTACACATGCATAGAATAAATTTCCTAATTACTATAACTTGAGAAAATTGTGTTAGCGTGCATATAGAAGGAAAAAAAAGGATAAATTGAAAGCATTAGATTGTGTGGGAGATGATTGAGAAGAACGAACAATAGCTCCATAAAAACCAGGTTCTTTAACTCCAAACAAGTAAGCGAAGTAACTCTCCTGCCTGAAATTAGTGTGATGTTAATTATTGAACAAATTGAAACGAAAACGATGATGATTGAGGTTTGAAGGAAGGTAAGGAAGGGGTACCTGAAGAGCTCTAGGTGATCGGTGTCGTAACGCGTTTGCTCGTCGCCGCCCTGAAGAAGGACGAAGCCGTGAAGAGGACGAGAAGAGTCTGAGAGGTGTTGACGAAGGGATGCGAGAAGCTTCTCTCGGTTTTTTACATGGACCTCCATCCTCACTTTAAGAGGTGACAGTGACGAAGCCATGGCGATCGCTTCAATCAAGCCCTCAACTCATAACTCAAAAAATGTATGCAAGGTTCTTAGATGTCAATGGAATACATGTTACAGGATTCAATTCAAGATGAGTTTTAATATTCAAAATTTATTAATTGGAATATAGTTGTTATTTTATTTTTTTATAATGGGAATATAGTTGTTATTTTTTCAATTTCGTCTCTCTTGTATTATTTGTTTCGTTGTGTCCTTTTAAGTTAATAATGTTATACTATGTTATCCTTCTGTTACTAATACTATGAATGTTAGCTTATATAGCTATTAACTGATAATATGATATCTGAGTTGGCATGTAGGAGATTAAATCAAAACAAAAAAAAAAAGACAAGAGACCAAAACAATAATTTTTATTTTCTTCCCCAAATTGATAACCTAAATTTTTTTAGTTTATTACAAGTGTCTTCTTTCTCAAATCATTATTTATATTTCATTAAACTCAATTTTTAATGAAAAAAGTTACCTATTGTCAAAAAAAAATGAAAAAAGTTATCTAAACTGCCAACAGCTGGTGAAGAAATAAGATTATTGTTTTTAGTACCTCTTGCAAGTTCAGTTGAAGAAACAACTGTTGCAAATCTTAAACCGAATTCTAATTTGGAAAGAAAAACCTAGAAAACTCCATGTTTTCAATTTGAGAAAGAAAAGGAAAAAACTTGATTCGGTCTTTTATCTTATTATTTGGTTTCATTTGATCTCTACACGGCCACGTAAGTTAATATTAACGATGTTAGTAACAGAAAGATCAACGTGGTATAACGTTGTTAACTTAAGGGATAAAAACAGAACAAATAATATATAAGAGATGTTACCCACAAAAAAATACATAAGAGATTAAATTAAAAACTAAAATAAAGTTAAGGGACTAAAAGTGTAATTTAGTCCAACTTATAATAACGAGCTGAAAGACAAGCACTACATAGACATTGGCACGTGGTGCCGTATTTTCGTATTTTTTATTTTATTTGTTGTGTGCGTTTTTTTGAATATTCGTATTGTTGGATAAACATACTAAATATAAGAGATTTTGTCTAGTAGTTAAATAAACTAACATTTTACTGTTTTAAAAACCAAAATTGGGTATTGTTTTTATTAAACACAAGGGCAACAACTTCTCTCTGAAACCACAGGTGAGAACCTAATTGTTTTAGCTTGCTTGTATGACTATGGAGCATCCTTCTTCACCCCATAAATGCAGACCACCACCTACGGCATTGAGCTCGTGCACAAATGAGACATCAACATTACACGTGATGAATCCCGAAAGTGGCTTCAACTATGAATCACTCAACGTTGGAGCAGATACTCCTCAATTCAGGGATTCTAGCTAGCATGCTGCCATTTATCAATGGCTGACTTGCTCCTTGCTATTATTTGCGCAATGGGTTCATCTGTCTCCTCCCAAAGCTTCAAGTTTTGGCTTCTCCACAGGCTCCATAAGGTCATAGGCCACAGCACTATTTGATTAACACAATGCATTGGTGACAAGGAAAAACAATTTTGGGAAGCTCATCGTCATCGCTACTGTCATGCAATGAGCAATAGTTGGCCAAAGCCCTATTTCTTCCCTGCAGCGAGCACTTTTTGCACAAGTAATAAGCAAATGCCAGTTCTCCATATCCGAGTTGCACATCACACAACCTAATTATATAACACTATAATTTAATAAATATTAATCATCCAATGTGAAATTTTTATATGTAACAATACTAATAATTAAAATCAATTAAAGTTAATGCTAATTGTTAAATATAATTTTTAAAGAATATTTTGAGAATAATTGAGTGGCAGTATATATTTTTAAATATTATTAACTATTACACACGAGAGAGATAGTATGTTGGAAAACTTGTCATGAGTAAATGCCGTTTATGTTAATTTCAGTTTGTCAATTTTGACGCCGTATGATAGTATTTCTCTTGCTTGTATGACTTTGTGAATGGAGAAGACAACAGTCTGTTGTCAGGCCCTCTGGGTTCTAGATCATTTTGGGCCTCTCCAGTTGCTATGTATGTTAACTCCCTCGGGCTAACCCACAAATGTATATTGGACTCTGAATATCATAAATCAAAACATTGCACGGTTTTGCTATGTCCACCCTCTCCCCTCTACTTCTCCCCTCCCCTCCCAGCAACCCCCACCCCACCCCACTCCCCCAACCCCTGTCCCCACTTCCCCCTCCACCACTCCCCAACTCCACTTCCCCCTAACCCCCACTATCCCCTACCCAGGGTTGACCTTTAGATTTTGCGTCTCATTTGCGAATTGAGAAAGTGATGCCTTGATAATTATTTGAATATTGTGTTTCTTGTATTTTTTGTTGTAAAGTCGTTAATAATTTGTTCATAATCAATATCATTTAAAAGAGATATTAGAGACAAATGAAAAGATTAAAGGGAAAGAGAGGAGTATCAAGGCTTCGAGTTGTGCAATAGAGAAACATAACATATATTAAAGGATATCAGAGAAAGAGACGAAGTGACAGGGAGATAGATTGAGAGAAAGAGGGAGAGAACAAACATTGTCATTCTGAGATAAATGAAAATAATATATTAGACTTGTGTATATGATCAACAATATTGAGCCTAAATTGGACTATCATTAGTTCAGTTGTTCAAAATCGCGGGTGGATTTTTGTTGATGTAAGAGAAATGAAAATGTCATCCATTAGTTGACTTTGTCTTGGGGGAAAATACTAGTTTAATTATGGGCATTTGTTAACTTTTTATAATTATTTTTTATAATTTTTATTTTAATATTTGTACTTGCTAAATAAAAATTTGTATTGTGCCCCCTAAAAATAGGCGCCTCAGCAGTCACTCATCCCAACCGTGCTCAAAACCACCACTCCCCACCGCGTCTCCCCCATGTGAGCCCATTCCCGACAGCCCCTTCTCCCAACTGCCTGAACCCCCAGCGCCCTCCCCCATGTGACCCCCTCCCTCTACATGAACCACTAATTGTCTCCCCCTCCGCTGCACAATTTACATTTTTGTCGTTTTTTATTTCGAAAAAAATCAGTTTCCATACGACACAGTTTTTTGCCTATTCAGTATAAGAAAGAAAAAAAAAATCGTTAGAAAACTATTTCCAGAAATTAGTTTTTACACGACAAAACGATACATGTTTGCATTTCCAGAAACTAATTGATGGACGCATAAAAACTTGAGTTGAAACATTGGTTTTCGGACATTCATAAAAAAGCGCAGAGGTGGGATAGGGAATGGAGAGGGGTAATTTGCAGTTTTCATTTAATCCAAATGTGTAGAGATGGGAAAAGAATAAAGGGTTGCCTTTACGATCGCCAACATTACGACATCCTCATTCTTACACCATTGTGTTTGTTTCCCTTGTGAGCATGCATGCCTGTCTCTCTAGTCTTATTTGTGGCATTATAATCGGGTGTATTGGATTGATATTTTAAAAGACTATTTTGGCATAAAAAATCATGCGGATTTTAAAAGACTTTTTTAAAAGATTTTTCAATCCAGATTTTGTAGTTTGAATTTTAATGGATTTATATCATAAGAATTTATAAAATTTGAAAGGATTCCAGAGATTTTTACCAAATATTCAAAGTTACGAGAGCTTATGTAAAAGATATTAAAGAAATAACAAGGTTTGGATCAAGAAAACATATAGTTTTTTTCAATTCTTTAATAGCTAATGGTGCATTTGATACAAAAATGGATTCACCGTAGTCATTTTGACTGTAGTTGCAATCCTGACCATTGATAAAAAATAAACAGTTAATGGTCTTGATTACACTGACTGCGTGCATGGATTGTCGATTGCAGGTAATCCGTGTTCATTTGATACACATTGCAGTACACGACAAGAAAAACAACACATGACAGATACTCGAGTCACATCACAACTCTTTATCATGTCTATTATTTGGTGGACAATAAATACAACATAAAATATTATATATTTTTATATATAATAAATGTAATTATATTTATATTACGCATTTAGAAAATCTATGATATATGTTATACTATACTCCCTCTGGAACCATTTATAAGACAAAAAGTCATTTCCAGATTCGTTAAAAAATGTATGTATCTGGTCCAATTTTTGGACCAGATACATATATTTTTTAACGAATCTGAAAATGACTTTTTGTCTTATAAATAATTCCGGAGTAGTATGATATACACAATAATATATATTATGTAATTTTATATAATGTGTAATATGTATATTATATATAGATATATATAAAATATTTTATTCATGTTATATACATAAATGTTGCTATTGTCATAACATCTTGTTCCAGTGAAAATAAAAAGTTACGATTTGTTATAAATTATTGGTATGTTTATGTTTTTAACACACACAAATAGAGCGGGGAAGAGGGGAAAAAAGGGGGAGAGAGGGAGAAAGGAGAGAGGTGGGGGGAGGGGAGAGAGATGAAAAGACACAAGGTGAAGAGAAAGAATCCTGAGAAAGCTCATGTGAGAGGGAAATACTTTTTATTAGAAAAAAATAACTGAAAAGTCTAACAAAATCCATTTTAGAAAACAATCCATCGTAATCTGTATGATTTTGAATACCATAAGACTTTTTTTAAGTTGTAAAAAGTCTCAATCAAATACCATAAGATTTTGTTAACCTCTTTAAAAGTCTTGATAACCCTGAATGAATACTACAAGATTTTTTATTTTATTTAAAAATCTTGATTAAATACCACAAGACTTTTTTATCAAAAAAAAAAAGTCTTTTAAAATCCTAATCCAATACACCCCCTAAGTATCAATGGGAGAATTGGATTTGTTGCGGTCAACCGACTCTTTACCTCTCTGCTTGCATTTTTTTCAATTTTATGGACAAAACAAATCAACAAACAATACAGAAGAGTGAGATTGAATCCAATAGTGGGGATTGGTGTGAATCCAGATATTGTAGGAATTGTTGAATGTAGTGAATCCATGTCCATTGATGGGCTTTGTTTGGTGGACTGTGTAGTCAACAGCCTACCACCACCACCATTGTTGTCATCGCTACTACTACCACCACCACCACCATCGTTGTCGTCGCTACTACCACTACCACGTCATCGGAACAACGACCACCACCACTGACACCATTGTTGTCACCATCACTTAACACCACCACCACCGATGCTGTCATCACCATCGGCACTACCGCCACCACCAACAACTTCGACACCGCTGCCACCACCACCACCACTAACACTGCCACCACCACCAAAGAGGTGACAAACTGGGCTAGGCCCGTTGGGCCAACCCTTTTAAAATAGGCGGGCTGGGCTATATAAGTTTTATCAACCGACTAGTCCAACCCGTCAACTCGTTAGGTTGCGTGCCACGAGTAGGTCTTGCCAACCCATTGGGCCAACACATATAATTTTTTTATTTTTTTTATTTTTAAACTAATTTTTCCTTTGTTTTTTACATATTTTTGATGGGTCAGCCCGCCAACCCGCTAATGTGACCCATTTTGGCCTGTTTTAAGCGGGTTGTCCCATTTTGACCCTTTTATTCAAAAAAAATTCCTTTTTATTTATTTATTTTTGTTTTGTTTTTATTATTTTTGTTTTTTGACTGAACAACCTGCCAGCTCGACCAACCCATGGAAGGCCGGACTAGGTTTAACATCTCAACCCATAACCCGTTGATGGGCCGAGATGGGCTGACCCGTTTTTATGCGGGCTCACGTCGGGTCGATCGGGTTGGGTCGAGCTGGCCCGTTTTGCCCATGTTTATATCGAATCAATCGGGCCGGACCCATTTTTACATCTCTACTTATTGTTGTATCTCCTTCTCCTCCATTGTGACTTCTCACCCTAACCCACTCTCTCCCTCCCAAGTCTTCATCATCAACCAGGAAGATTCAAGGATTCTATCATTCTTGTTTTCGACAGACAGAAGTGCTGAACGCAGCATCACAGTTTATCTATTATTATTATTATTATTAAATTTAATAATACTAATATTATTACTATTATAATTATTATAATTATTTCTATTATTATTATTTACAGTTATTATTTTCTGGAAGAATTGTTGTTAATAACTTTTAAAGGAGAAATTATAATATCGATAACAACTTTTTAAAACTGAAAACCACAAAAAACTGAAACTAAAAACTAAAAACTGAAAGCCAGTTTTAGTTTTTTAAAATTTGAAAACTTAAAACTAAAAACCATCTGGAACGGGGCCTTAAAAATCTCAAAAAAAAAATCATACTATATATATAATGTTTATTAGCCATATTTCGAACCGATAGTAATTAAATAATATTAGTACAAATTTTAATATAATATTATATATATATATATATAATATTATATTAAAATATTATAACAGATACATATATTCATAGTTATTTTTGGTGCAGTGGTTTAGCTGTGTGTTCTACGTTGAGGATCAGGGTTTTAATCCTTGTAAGCTTGTTTTTCTATTTTATTTGCCCGAAAAAAAAAACAAAGATCTTTACATATATGAAACGTTTCACACGCATTTCAACGTGTAGCTATAGCCTAATGGTCGGGGATTGTTTCCAACATGGCTTGCCGGTCCTTGTCTCGAATCAGGCCGGTACCACTTATGCTTTTTTATTAAACTAATATGCTCAAAATAAAATAGGTAAACCTGAACCAGTCAGGTTTCTACTGGTTCTTGTCCGGTTCACCCGATTCGTTGCCGGTTTAATAACACCGGGTCTTGTCCAGTTCACATCGGGTTCATGGCATATCCGATCGAACTACTGGCTCGAACCGGTCACATCATCGGTTTCTGGTCGAACCGGTCGGTACCACTTATGATTTTTTATTAAACGAATATGCTCAAAATAAAATAGGTAAACCTGAACCAGTCCGGTTTCTACTGGTTCTTGTCTGGTTCACCCGATTCATTGCCGGTTTAATAACACCGGGTCTTGTCCGGTTCACATCGGGTTCATGGCATATCCGATCGAACTACTCGCTCGGACCGGTCACATTATCGGTTTTCGATCGGACCGGTCGGTTCGAGCCGAGTTTAATAACACTGGGCATAGGTAGTAAATAAAAAAATCGAAAAAGAAATTCCTTCCTCTTAATTTGTATTCGATTGTTAGGTCTAATTAATATTTTCTCTTATCCAAATATGAATTTTATTTCTTTGGACTAAACAAAAAATTATAAAATGTGAATGGTTAATGGTGAGTTTTTTATTTTTTTTGTAATATATTATGTTGTTTTTATAATTTTATTTTATTTATGGTTTAATTCTTAATTTTTAAAATTTAAAAAATATAATATTTTGTAAGTGATTATGTAATGTATCCAAACATTTCAAATTTTGCATAAACGTTTTTCAATGTACATATCCAAACGTAAATAGCTTATTGAATTTAAGTGCTTATGTCATAAGTGCTTAAATAAGCTGTTTATTCAAGCCTTAAACGTGATTGATAGTATTTAAACGTGATTAATAACAAGTTTTAATTAATTTTCACCTTTATAAATTAAGAAAATATTATTTTTCAATTTTTCATATTTTATTAATTCAAATAAAAATACTAATTGACAACAAAAATTTAATTAAATGAATTTTGAGATATATAATAAACATGTTTAACTTATATAAAAAATAATTTAAACAATAATTATCTGTCTTGAACCCTCACTTTACCTAAAGCTCATAAATTTCTCTAACGGCCATGTTCAAACACCCTTATAATATGTTCAAGGACAAAATTTAGAATCAGTTCTATATGTCATGTTCTTGTTATTCTCACTTAAAATATACAAAAAATTGTCAAAAACTGCTTAGGTGCATTACAAAACTGTCACATTGCACATTTTTATAGAAAATAATTGTATTTTTTGTGAGTGGAACAAGAAAAACAGGACCTTAAGACACAACACCTAAGTTTTTTCGTATGTTGGATTCTAATCTGCCTAGGGTATGTGGACCTTGTCCTAATACCCAACCCTAATAAATAGAACCGGCTAATTATAGGATATTCCTCTTCAATAAGCGTTGTTCTCCTAATAATAAATAAATGTTAGATTATAACAAAAATACGATTTATTTATTTTACATGATGATAAACCAACGATTAATAAAAGGAAATACCTTAGACTTGCCTCCTATTACCTACACACTGATACTGATACATTCACACACAAAAAAAATTCACCAAAAAAACACTGGTACTGATACCTGAACAAACGCGCTCGAAGGAGGGCCACCATAAAGCTGGCGGGGGATGTGAATGGGCACTTGGGTTAAAAGCTGGTGGAGGAACGGTTGCATCACGCTGGGACGCTGGTTTGGATTCCACGAGGTTTCGCATGCACACTTTGACGGAGCTAGTAGATTTTTTTTTTTTTTGTTTTTTAAATAAAAACAAGGCTAATTCATTCCATTAATAATCAAGAGCAATACATCTGGTAACTTCATCACAATTCCGGAAAATAGTGATATATGTAGCCACCTCTAACAAAGTATGAGCAATTATACGAACTTTCTTCCTATCAAACTCTACTAAAGAGTTGTTAACATAAAAAGATAAAAAACTCATATAATTTAAAATAATAGTCATATATTCAGCTTTCTCTTGATTATCTTTTATGCTATCCATGACATTCTCAGAATTCACCGTGAAGATAATGTCGATTGGAACACTTTTTATTGCCCATTGAATAGCATACAGAAGACTTAGGATTTCTCTTTCAGAACGGTGGAGCTTTGGAGAGTAGCTATAAGATTTGGCTTTGAAGAAACATTCTCCTTCATCACACAAAACGAAACCAATACTTAAGAACATATCATTGAGGCTTCAGGCTTCATGCAAAAAAAAAGAAGCTCAATATACTGCCAATAATTGTCCCTTACTTTATTTGCATGAAATAAAACAGACAAAACGATGAAACACATTCGGCCAGTAACACCGAACAGAATAACACACATAAGTTTCAGATTTCAACCCAAACAGAATAGGTAAGACCAAGTCATCATATTACCATAGTGGTTTTGGAAGGGGGCGTTGGGGTCCTAGTTTTTGTGGTGGAGGGGGTGACGAAAAACCTGTGGATGGGGGGTGACTTGGTGTTGGGGTCCTCGATTTCAGATCTAGAGACTCTCTCCAGATATAATCTCAGAACAGCTGGGTGTTAAACGGTCGTTTTGGTCTTGGGTGGTGGTGAGTTTTGTGAGATTTTGGTTGCAGGGGAGGTGGCCAAGGATTGGGTCTCGAAGGGGAAGCGTTATACAATGTCGGCATCAGGTGGGAATAGCGGATTGGAGCAGAGGTTTTGAAGGCCTTGTGGAGGGGTTGGAGACCGTGGTGGATGGGTTTGAAGATGTGGTGGAGTTGGGTGGAGACGGGGGGAATAAGGAAGTGGATTTTGGGGTGGAGGGTTGGAAGGGGCGGAGGAGTGGCAGGAGGCGAGGGAGGGGAAAGAGATTGGCTGATGGCTAGCAAACGCCCACGATGGGGAAGACGACCCACAAGAGGATGAAACCTCTCATCTCATTGGCAGCGCCAAGAGAGAAGCACAACGGCACAAGGGCAAGAAGTGAGATCTGTAACAGCTTGGTCCCTCCCTGGGTCCCATTTTGGGCTGCTAGTCGGGGCTACCAGCGACACTGGGTCTCACTTTGGGCTGCCAGGCCAGCTGCTATTACTCATAGAACTTCTCCACCCCTTTGACCTTGGTCAATTTGTGGAGTTTTTGCCTCCCCAAGGATTCGAGCCATGTCCCTAGGGCTTAAGTACATGGTTTTTGAATCCCTGGTGCCAATCAATTGAACGCCTTTTATTGTAACAGCCTGGTCCCTCCCTTGGTCCTACTTTGGGCTGTCAGTCGGGGCTACCAGCGACACTGGGTCCCACTTTGGGCTATCAAGCCAGCTACTATTACTCTCATAGAACCTCTCCACCTCCCTTTAACTTTAGTCAATTAGTGGAGTTTTCTTTTTCTTTTCTCCGTGTGTCTTTGTTCTCAAAATTTTGTCCCTTCAAATTTGGGGGTCACGTACGGTGGGAATGACATAAACTTTATGGCCAGAAGTTCTCAAACTTTCTTTATCAAATGATAATAATCAATCAAGTGATCAGTGACATATATTTTCTTTGCTCTTCAAAGTGTCACAACACATGCCAGTCATTGAATGTAAATAAAAAAAGGTAGCCAAGAGAAAAAATAAATAATATGAGTAAATTGTATCAAATCTTTGTGAAATTTTTTTGTCTATGTGTAACATTTCGATTTAGTACTTTACTATCTAAAGGCCAGGCAACATATACAGCAAATTAAACAGCATGCAACACGATTTTATTTTAAATAATTTTTTCTTTTATTATTGTCATTAGTTCAATCGAATAACGTCAACATCAAAGTGACAGGATCTTGGGCCTTCACTTTTAACTTGACATTCTTAGCTGTTAACAATTATGAAAAAGATCCCCTATCCCAAGTACTAGTACTACTAGTTGATTTTCTAGACTAGAATTCCGATTTAGATAACGTACTTGGTGTGTCGGAGAATAGCCCGAGGGAAGCAGTCTTGTAAACTTCCTTCATGGATTGCAATAAGACCACATGTCATTTTCACATCTTAAAAATTTCAAAGCAATAATATAGTGATCAGATGAAGACAGAGGTTCGCTATCTAGATCATCTTCTTTCTTCTCTAGAGATAACGCTTTTGTCATTTATCTATTGATTTTTCTATCCTTTGCAAGCCTCGGCAGACCTACACGTTAGAGTGAAGATGATCAATTATGCATCCTTCATTTTTAAAAAGTCATAAGCAAATTTTTTTACAAGAAATTACAAGTAAAATGTAACCAAAAATAAAAAGAAATTACAAGTAAAATCTTACACTTTGTAGTTTACTCCCTCCAGTTTTATATATTTGAGCTCATTAATCCCAATTTTTATATTTTCCCCTGACTCAAGGATACGTGAATGTCTGCAAGATTATTTTTTGTTAAGCTTTATTAATTATTCACTGTTCTCCCATATCCATTAATATATATTTTTTTCCCAAAGCAAAACATTATATTGAGGGAGCACAAAAAGTACTTCAACGCCAAACATCTACGAAGAGTAAAGGGATACAACCCAACTCGGGGAGATACACTCGAAGTCGGAAAATCGAACTGAACAAGAGACAAAACATGAAGGTGAATCCACAAAATAATTAAAAAAATAGTAATTAATAAAGAAAAAAATATGGGTAATTTGCTTTAGCAGCAAATATATGCATTTAAATAAAGCAAATAACTAATAAGACTTAACCAATGCAATCATTTATTTATATATAGGTTCTAAGTTTTTTTTGACAAGATATATATATATATAGGAGTAGGTTCTAACCGAAGGCTAAGGGTTATATTTTCAGCAAATTAAGATATCACTTTCAATGCTTTCCGGTCAATAATGCTGAACTTATGTTATCTGGGAAAAGAAGGGAATCTAGCTAGAAAATATACGTGCACTTGTCCACAACTGAAACTCCATTATAAAACCATCAAATATATATAAACAATGAATTTCCACATATCTTGTGAGCTCTTTGTTTGATACTTGTCTTTACCCTACAGGCCGAAGACGCCTCATAGTCGTCATGTGATCCCTAGCTCCAGTCGCTTACCTTTATTTTTATTTTTTTTGCATTAATATTAATATTGGTCATATATATATATATATATATATATATATGGGTTGGGATCAATTGATACCAGGTGTCAAACCTAACATAATGACACCTCTAATAACTTTGTGTATAATGTAAATTTCACCGATCCAACCGTTGAATCATGTTATATTAACTCGATAACCATATATACAAATTTTTAGATAATTTGGACATTTGTAGTTATGTAATTTAATAGTACACATTTACTTATATTTTAAGTATCATATTATGCGTCAAAATAAAGTGATCTGATGAAGTATCAAATAATTTTAAAATTTTATGAATTTTGATATGTTGAATTTATTTACTAAGAGCTTTCAATTAAACGGTTGGATCAGCAAAATTTGCATAATCCACAAAGCTATTAGAAGTGCTAAATTTGACATCTGATGTCATTTGATTCTGACCCTATATATATATATATATATATATATATATATATATATATATATATATATATATATATATATATATATATATATATATATATATATAACTGCGTATCTAGAGTTGATCTTCTGATCTAGCACATGGATATTCATGGTATGTTGAGCTCCACATCCTTGTTATAGGGAAGCATATATTCTTCCTCATCATTGCTTATCATATCTTTCGTTTTTTTCTCTCTCTAATCTTAGAACGATATGCTTAATAGTTCAATTGAGTTAATTGAAATCCACATAAAACAACAGGATCTAGACAAATATCTTCAGTTCCTAACTCTTTAACGTTGTGGTGTATGCATATATAATATACATGTCAAGAATTACTTCTCAAAAATAGTTTTTTTTAAGGAATATTAGATTATACAAGCAGATCATGTGTGTGTACCACAGAGAGAGAGAGAGAAGAATAGGAGAGCAAAGATAACTGTTTATAGTATATGGGGCGCATATTTATCCTAAGCTAGCACCTAATCATTTAATTTAAGTCAAATCACACTTAACTAATTAATCTTGGACTCAATATTTTGGTCAAATCATACTTAACTAATTAATCTTGGACTCAAACTACAATTATCTATTCGGTGTTTATTGCATCTAATTATTAACATTGGTTTGAGAACTTACGGTACGTATGTAACCACGTTATTGCTATGTCCTGGAAATAGTTTATGGGATTGGGGAAAGAGACCTTGTATTAGGAAAAACTCAAGTTTCACATAGACTAGAGGTAAGGCCATAAAAGAGTATATAAGAAATAGGCACCGCTCACCTTACAAGTCGGTTTTGTAAGGATGAGTTAGGTCCAAAATCCTATTATGATATCAGAGACTATCTTAGATCCAATGGGCCACCCACCGCATTATATACACATACCAAGCCCAATAGTGCTGGGCGTGAGGGAGTATATTGGAAAAAACCCAAGTCCCACATAGACTAGAGGTCAGACCAAAAAAGAGTATATAAGAAATAGACACCCCTCACCTTACAAGCCGGTTTTGTAAGGATGAGTTAGACCCATTTGCAACTGATGGGAGTTTTTCCAGGAGGGAGGGTGGAGTTTGAGTTTTTTTCTTGTTGCATAACCAAAGAGAAGGTTTTATTGATGGTGGGCAAAGGATCAAGGAGCAAAATATTCTGTATCTCTAAATTTGTTCATAGCACCGGTCAGATTGCAAGAACAGGGAGATGCGCAAGAACAATAAGGAATTGGATGCAAAGAAGCAAGTTCATCCCATAATGTTTTCAAATCGGTAAAGAATGAGGAAATAGATCTATCATCTTGACGTATTGAATGGATTTCTTGCAGTATGTTTGAAACCCGAAAGTGATTCCCTTTAGAGTACCTATCTTGCAGATCAATCCAGAGAGCTTGAGCCGTGTCAATATAGACGGTGCTCTGTTGAATTTGAGCAGAGAGTGAGCGAGTAATCCAAGATATCACCATGTTATTGCAACACTCCCAGGGATCGAAAAGAGGATCAAAATGTGAAGGTTGAAGGATGGATCCATCAACAAACTTGTATTTGTTCTTGGTCAGTAGAGCACGTTTCATGGCTCTACTCCAAGAATGATAGTTCTCGCCACCGAGAGATGGGGAAACTAAAACCGCGTCGGGATTCTTGCCGGGATGGATGTAATAGGGGCTGAGGGGATTTTTCGGATCAAGATTAGGGTTTTGTGGTGAGGTTTGTGGTGAGGTCTCGTCGGTGTGAGAGGAAGAATCGTCTGAATCAGCCATGAAATACGATTACCTTGTCCCTTCTATGAATGAAGTGTTTCCATTGGATTGTATTTCCATAAGGTAGCCCTTTAATTGTATATATTGTTGTGCATATACCGTATTTGTTTAGTTTGGAGTGGGCTCTTGCTCCTACCACATTTTCTCATTTTTTCCTCTTTGATGTCTTGGGTTGAAATATCTACTGTACTCTCTTTTTAATACATTATTTATTTTGCTATTAAAAAAAAACTAGTAGTTGGATATAATTTTTTTGCACAATTTTTTTTAATTTTTGGTATTAAATATTTTGTTTTTTTACACAGAATTTTGAATGTCCAACGTCCATAGATTACCTTCTAACTGTATTCTTCCTTAATTATCATTAAATAGTCGTATATAACTCGAACTTCCATGTTTCAGCAATGATTAAAAGGAAAAAACACAAGGCTTGATTAGGACTATGTGTGTATGCTTTGTCAACTGAATTCAGGTAGTTTTAAATTGAAATAGTTCGATCCTAAATTTAATTAAGACTAAAATAATCGTTGAATTAATGATGAAATAAGAGAATCGGTAAATTCTTCTGTTAATTATAATGTGAGAGTTGTTTTCACACGAATGGTGGTGATTGATTTGAAACATATGCAATTTATTTCTTATCTCATAGCAGCTTGTAACCAATAATCAATAGCCGATCGACTAATTGCCTTCCGTTTTGCTAAAGAAAGAAATTAAGCCTTATAAATAAGTCAATCAATACACAAATCATCAATTCTAATCTAATAATTGCAGCAAATATATATGTTAAACTGTCGAGTGAAGTGAAATTAAAACGATACAAAACTTGAAAGAAGTCGTTAAGCATGTGTTCTTTTGTTGTTGGCTTCATCTCTCCTCTCAGTCAAAAGCGTGCGGCTCCAGTGTGGGGTAAGAAGATCACCGAAGAGCTTCTCTCTTTTGGCCAAGAAGAATAGTTGCTTGGACGTCACAATCTTTTCGGTTGCTTGATATGTCTTTGTCGTCAGAAGAAATCCATCCATCCCCACACACCGCACCACGTAATTATATTCATCAGATCTTAAATGTAATGTAGTAAATGATTTCGTTCCCTCAATAGTAATAGAATTTTTAGAGTAAAGGGAGTTGATTAGTCATAGGTTTAGAACATGAAAATTCCTTTTCAGTACTCAACCACTTTTAATAAACAACACTATGTAACCATATAAAATGGTCACACACCAACAAATTAATTATAAACATTAACTCCATATTAAACCGACATAGCAATGCAAGAATATCCATCCCTCAAACAACCACCATATATATTTTCCGTGTGATATCTATATATGCACAGTTGTCACAAGTCACGTCAGATAAATCTATATCTGTAATTAAAAACTTATACATGGTGAACTGAAACTCATATAATAACATGATATTTCTATTTTATGCTATGCCATGGTATTTTCCGTATATGCTCATGGAAAGTCTATATATAGAGCATGCATGGTTTTAATTGACAAACTCAACCAACAGCTCTCTATCTCTCTAGTTTCTCTCTTCCATCCTTCTTTTTCTTCCTAAAATTAAGAAGCTTTCTTAATTCCATTTTCTTGGCTAGCTAGCTAAAGTAGGCTAATTAATTATTATGGGTATTGGGATAGAGCAACCTTGTGTACAGCTTTCAAAAATTGCAGTTTCTGAAACTCATGGAGAAAACTCCCCCTATTTTGCTGGATGGAAAGCCTATGATGAAAACCCTTATGATGAGTTAACTAACCCCTCCGGAGTTATACAAATGGGATTGGCAGAGAATCAAGTAAGTATATATGTATATATCCAGAAAGCAATATAATAATTCTAGCTCCTAACTAATGAACAAACTATATTCTTACTTATATTAATAATTGTGCTGTTCAGGTTTCTTTTGATCTGTTGGAAAAGTACTTGGAAGAACACTCAGAGGCGTCCATATGGGGAAAAGGAGTTTCTGGTTTCAGAGAGAATGCTTTATTTCAAGACTACCATGGACTTAAATCATTCAGAAATGCAATGGCAAGCTTCATGGAACAAATAAGAGGTGGGAGAGCAAAATTTGATTCAGAAAGAATAGTCCTCACTGCTGGAGCAACTGCTGCCAATGAGCTCTTAACCTTCATTCTTGCAAACCCAGGAGATGCTTTACTTGTTCCAATCCCTTGCTATCCAGGGTAAGAATCAAGCACCACATATTAATCACTAACATAATTATTCTCTGAAATTGTAGGAACGAGAAAATATGGTCTCTGAAATTAACGATATTCCAAAATATTTTAAAATTAAAAATTCTCGAACATATTAGTTTGTGTCGGACAATTTCATGTACTAAAGTGACCTACCCAAAAAGAAAAAGACTAACGTGATTGATGATTTTCAATTTTGAGGACTATTTTAAAATATTAATAATTTCAAGGACTAAGTTGCAACAACAATTATACAATTTTAGGGACTATTTTGATATTTTCACTCTTTAGGGTCATTTTTGTTCTCTTTTGAAGCACGTGGATGCATGCTTGTTTAAACTATGATCAATAATCTGTATTTTTTTTTTCCTTGTATTATATAGGTTTGGTAGAGATTTAAGGTGGAGAACTGGGGTGAACATTGTTCCAATCCACTGTGACAGCACAAACAATTTTCAAATAACTCCTCAAGCTTTAGAGGCAGCTTACAAAGAAGCAGAAGCAATGAACATGAAAGTGAGTGGAGTACTAATCACAAACCCTTCAAACCCTTTAGGTGCAACAATTCAACGCAAAGTTCTGGAAGAAATTCTTGATTTCGTGACTCTCAAGAACATCCATCTTGTCTCAGATGAAATCTACTCAGGCACAGTTTTCTCTTCATCTGAATTTGTAAGCATAGCAGAAATCCTCGAAGCTCGTGAATACAAAAATGCAGAAAGAGTTCACATTGTTTATAGTCTCTCAAAAGATCTAGGCCTTCCAGGTTTCAGAGTTGGAACAATTTATTCATACAATGATAAGGTTGTGACAACAGCAAGAAGGATGTCAAGTTTTACATTAATATCCTCTCAAACACAGCACTTATTGGCTACTATGTTATCAGATAAGAAGTTTACAGAGAATTATATTAGGATCAATAGGGAGAGACTGAGGAAGAGATATGAAATGATTGTTGAAGGGTTGAGAAGTGTTGGGATTGAGTGTTTGGAAGGGAATGCAGGATTGTTTTGTTGGATGAATCTGAGTCGGTTTTTGGAGAAGGCAAGTAGGGATGGGGAATTGGAGATTTGGAATGGAATTGTGCATGAAGTGAAGCTGAATATATCTCCGGGGTCTTCTTGTCATTGTTCTGAACCGGGTTGGTTTAGGGTGTGTTTTGCTAATATGAGTGAGCAGACGCTGGAAGTTGCATTGGAAAGAATGCGTAACTTCATTGAACAACGAAGAATAATATGAAGAAATTAAGGATAGAAATTAAGGAGAATATGAAGAAAGAGTAGTAATGCTAGCTATTTCATATAATTTCATTACTATTACTAATGCTATTATTTTTTTCTTTTTCTTTTTTTTTTCAAATGGTTATGGCCATTTTGATGAATATTATCTGTCGTTAACATCAGGAAAGAGCAAGAGCATACGTTAAAGTAGATTCACCTGAAGTACTGTCTTAATTAGCTCTTGTTTGCTTGCTTTAGTTAAGCAAGTTGGAAATTAAACTCCTTTTGTATCATTAAAGTGAAATATTTAAGTTAATGAAGTCTATGAATTGTAGAATCATATATGTACTGTTGTTAATAAGATAGCTGTCGAGTCAAAGGACGCGTGTGTATATACGTACTCACGTGTGCACGGGTGTTTGCGCGCAACAGCTAGCATAGAGACCAAGCCTATATGGCTTTTAGCTTCATGACAAATTTGGAATCATTTTAAAAATGACAGCTCTCTCTTATTGAGTAATAACTCTCATTTTCAAAGTCGATGGGTTACTCTCAGACTTATTGTATGGATATATAACCTGACACTCACGGCGTGTACAAAGGTTTTTGGGCGCACAATACACTTAATGTGTAGAAATTGAAAAATATTTTTTGAACACATTTTTTTTTTGACACAAACACGTATAATATACGGTTCATACTGTACAGACATATGGTCTGTACTATATGGATAACCTTTTTTTTTCAAAAAAAAAATTATTTTTTATATTTTTAAATTTTTTTTAACTGGTTAAATTTTTTTTTGTCATTAATCAGATAATGTGAACCATTAACCAGATAAGTGAACTTCGTTAACCGGATAAATAAATGGAACGTGAGTTTGGCATTCACTAGATAATGTGAATCATTAACCAGATAAGTGAACTTCGTTAACCAGATAAATAAATGGAATGTGTTAAGTTTTAGGGTTGGCATTCACCAGATAATAAGAACTATTAACCAAATAAGTGAATTTCGTTAACCAGATAAATAAATGGAATGTGTTAAGTTTCAGGGTTGGCATTCACCAGATAATGTGAACCATTAACCAGATAAGTGAACTTCGTTAACCAGATAAAAAAGAAAAAATTGAAAAAAATAGTGGGATCTGTACTGTATGGACACGTGTCTGTATTATACGAACACGTATGTGTGTCGCACGCTGTGTTCAATTAACAGCGTTGATAGAAATTTTAGGGTCTTTGAAATTTTGCAGTAAACAAATACACTTACTATTAACAAAAAAAAAGGTGTAAAAAGAGTAAAAAAGTGATGTTTTTGACTTTCTATCTTTTCTATTGAACATAGGTATGGTTGAAATATAAAATGGAGTGTTTCTATTTTTTAAATTCAACATTAAGTATGACTAGAAAATAAAATGAGGTCTTCTATCTTCAATAGGACTTGGCTAGGGCCTAAGACAAGTGCCTTAATGGCATTGCAACCTTCACGGCCATGACCTGACTTGATTAAGAATAAAATTGATTTTATAAAGTACTCTTTCTGTCCCAAATTATAGGCGGACCTATATATATGTATTTCAGGGTGTGCACTTGCACCTCCTGAAAAATAAAAAATGCTACGTACTTTCTATAAAATTTATATTTTGACCCCTCGCAATATAATAATTTGCACCCAATACCTTCACTTAGTCACCTCTTTCGTCTCATTCAGTCAGACCAATCATCTCTCTCTCTCTCAAAACTCAAAACACAACTCTTCTTACTA
The DNA here is from genome assembly GCA_037113605.1 of Calophaca sinica. NCBI lineage: Eukaryota > Viridiplantae > Streptophyta > Magnoliopsida > Fabales > Fabaceae > Calophaca > Calophaca sinica. The sequence continues at coordinate 125,377,461 of CM073734.1, forward strand.
TCTCACATCTCGACCCACTCTACCTCCCATTGGTAAGTATCTTTTTCACTCTCTGTTTCCCTCTTTTACTAGGTTCAGATTTCTCTCAATTTAGACTAAAACCCTAATCTGATCCTTTTATTAATTTTCTCTTGTAATTTTTCTGCTATAATTAGGTCTCTGTTAATTCAGTCTATGTTATTTTGTTATTTACTCTTGCAATTTTTTTAATTCCGAAATCTTTCTATTTTTTTAAGTCCGAAAACCTGTTTTGTGTTATCGAAAATCATGCTCTTGTTATTTTGTAAGAAAAGTAAACATTTGCTCTTGTTATTTTTTGTAAAAAACATGTACAAGTGCTCTTATTATAATTTCGGTGATTTAAAAATTTTATGCACTCGTTGGCACAGGGTCCTAGGTCTGCCACTGCTTGCAAGAGCATGAAGGCTACTATTCGCTTGTCACCTAGAGAAAACAACTTGAAAGTTGTTGTTACATGATAAAATGGTTCTCCAGTACTCCTAAATGAGGGAACCATATTCAGATCTATTTGTTTTTAAGTTTGAGCACATCTTCTACTATTTACTTACAATCCATCTAAAAAATAACTTGGTGTAAGCCAGATGTAATAATCCACTTAATAGCATGTAAGAGCATCTCCAATTGTTGTTCTTGGGCTGTTCTTGAGAGCCAATAACATGTTCTTCATTTCCCCACCATTGGAGTGTGCTGATCTGGATGCCAAAGTGGAGAAAAGTTTTTCCCAACGAACTCTCAAGAACACTGACAAACACTGTCAGGGGCAGAAAAGTGCCCAAAAAATTATTTTCTAGCAAATTCCAGATGCAAGAAAACCAACGAATTTGAGAGGGAAATTAACAGAAAACAAGAATATATCAGTGAGAAGAAAAAGAAACCAAAAAAAATAACAGAAACATCAACTGGATTTGGATCTTCAACCGCCGTTCACCGGTTGCCGTGGATCTTCAAAAAATACCAGATCTTAAAAAAAAACGAAACTTCAGATCTGGATCCGGAACCGTCGTTCGCCATGGAGGCGTGGGGGAGTGGGGGAGGAACCGCCATTCACCAACAGAAAAGGAAGACCCACCACGTTCAAGCAGCAACATGCCTATCTGCTCACCGATTTTCTCGTCGTGAGGAAGGAGGAGAGTGGGGGTTGCGACGTGAGACAGTCGCAGCGAATGTGAGTGCGCCGTGAGGAATGAGGATAGTGGGGGAGTGTAGAAGGAAGGAGGGGAGTGGGGGAGTTTGGGAGGAAGAAGGAGATTGGTGGAATGGGGGATGTGCTGAACGTGTGAGAAAGATGAGGGTTGGGAGAGTGAAGAGGGAGAGGGAGAAAAATGAAGATGGGGAGTGAACCGAGGGAAAGAAAAATGAATGTTCTAGATTATTATCACATAAATTATAAATAAAAAAATAAATTGTAAAATAAATTTGAATAAATCCATCTGTTGCAGTAGAATCTGAATAAATTTTGTGTATTTTATAATTAAAATATATATGAATTAAAATTTTAAGTTGAAATAAAAGTAAAAAAGAATAGAAGTATAAATAATAAGTGGGGTCAACTATGAGACCTACTTAAGAACAAAAGGATTGTTCTTTTATTAGAATAAAAAATGAGTTTGGTTCTTATATCCCACGTGGCACTAAGAGACCCACAAATAGGAGTAAAGAACCAAAGAAGTATTCTCCATTGGAGATACTCTAAGAGACTCCAAGCTTCACCTTCTGCTGCGTTCATATAAGATTGAAACCATTCTCTTCTAGCCATGATGAATTGCCTATTCGCAAGCTAGGCACTTCATTATTGAGGTATCAGAGGTTTCCTTAATGATTTTAACGATTACTTTAAAGAGAATGATTTGATTTTGATAATCGATCTATCTACCTCAAGCAAATCCTTATTCGACTGAATATTGTTATATTTTTATATACTTGGTAAACATGAATTAACATCTCAATTAAATACAAGTTCGAATGCTTTGTAACCGGAGGCCGACCTAGTTCATATTAAGGGTGTGCACTTGCATATGGGCACATATATTAAAAAAAATTCACTTGCTTTCTTTTATAATTTTTATTTTGACTCATCTCAATTTAAAATTTTGTACCTAGATGCATATCCCTTTCATCTCAACCAGACGCATATCTCCTATAAAATTTATATTTTGACTTTTCTCGATATAGTAATTTGCACTTGATGTCATCACCTAGTCACCTCTTTAATCTCATTTAGTCAGACATATTCATCTATCTCAAAACTCAAAATACAACTCCTCTCAATGTCTCACCTCGACTCATTCTCTCTTCTGTTGGTGAGTGCCATTTTCGATCTCTGTTTCCATTTTTTACTAGATTCAGATTTTCCTTAATTAATTTAGACTAAAACCTTAATCTAATCCCTCTATTAATTTTCTCTGTTGTAATTGGGTCTCTGTTAATTGGTTCTATATTGTTTTGTTATGTTCTCTTCTAATTTTTGTTAATTCCAAAACCTTTCTATTTTTTTAAGTCCAAAAACATGTTTTGTGTTATCAGAAATTATGCTATTAATTGTTATTTTACAAGAAGAGTAAACATTTGCTCTTGTTATTTTTTTTTAAAAATGTGTTAATGCTTGTTATAATTTTGGTGATTTTAAAATTTTATACACATGCTGACCCAAGATCCTAAGTCCGTTACTGTTTGTAACGAACCATAATCTTCACTAAAACAAGGTTTGATCCTCAGCCAAATAAATGTCTAGTTTTCTTTAGCCGGAAAAAATGTTTTTAAAATGAATCTTTGTTCCAGTTGTTATATCAGATAAAAATCGTTCACTCTCAATTTGTTTTAAGTGAAAATAAGAGAAAGGGAGTTGGGTACCTACAAAATAAGTTTTTTGTTTATCTTCTTCTTTCATGAAAACAAGTGACAAATTAAAGCGACGCATATCAGCCCGTACGTGTGCTCGTGAAGGTGAGCATGAAGCTTCCCCTCGGGGGTGCATGAAAATTAAATCATATATGTACAAAGCAACCTAATTTTTGGAATATAGCAGACATACATAGAATTGGGATTTCTATATAGTATATTATATATTTTTATTTTTATAATGCTAGCTAGCTAGATGCTTTTCTCCGCAGATCGAGCACCGATTCAAAAGTCGGTGGGTGGGTGGGGGTAAAATGAAATGCAGAAGATTGCAGGCCAAAGCTTTTCTTGAGCCGTACGTGATGAAACATCACAATTATACCATATTATGCCAGAGAACTCAATATTTCCTTTTTCTTAATTAGATTTCTAACATGTGCCAGTGCTAGGTATTTTTAGGAGTATAGAGCCTTCCTTGAAATTCTTGAGGCACTTTAGTTATGATCCGGCTTAACATTGTAGCCCACATCATATATGCCGGAAACCATCTTTAATTACTCGTCTCAATATAAGAATTGGGTCACAAGTAGGGCCCAAGTTATGGAGGGAAAGAGCCTGTGTCATATAAAAAGATCCCCTCGAAATAGGGCACAATATGTAAATCTAGATATGCCAATTTCTACTGGTATTTGGAGATCTCTATGGGGATTATCCCTTCGGAATCCGCAGACGGAGAATGCTTCGAGAGGTCCCGATCTTTACGATAAAACCCTAAAGTATATGTGTGTGTGTGTGTGTGTGTTATAAACCTAATTTAGTAATTTTTTGATAAGCTTAATTTAGTAAATTTTAAATACAAGGGGTATTGTCAATTATGTGTGTGGAGTTTAAAGTGCCTTAAAATCAGTTTGGAGGATCATGGAATTGCTTGAAAGTGTTTCTTGAACACTGGGAATCGATTCCCTAGCTATGTGAATCGATTCAAGCATGTTTGGGACTCTGTGAATCGAAATACGCCTCTGTGAATCGCATGGGAAGCTTGCATGAATCGATTCATTTCATTAATTCGTGCAAGGGAGGCTTTTTTAACTAGGTGAATCGATTCACCTATGCCTGTGAATCGATTCACAGTCGGGTTTTATAAACCTGACGCTGCAAAATTGTGCAGGAGGAGGTGCAGTCTTTCTAGGGTTGTGTGCAGCCGTTCTTGAGCGTCTTTGTGAGGTTTTAGGGGCTGGGAAACACTGTTAAACACCTTGGGGTCTTAGGAAATCATAGAGGGAGGATTGAAGGCTTTCTCTAATGTTGTTCTTGAGAGGTTTTCATAGAGGAAAAGAGAGAGGGATTAGGAACTCTTGGGTTTGTTCTTCTTGGACATTTGGAAGGGGTTCAAAGCAATTGTAATCTCTTGTAAAGACTCTTTGATAGTGAAACGGAGGGCTGCTCTCTCCCGCAGACGTAGGTCATCTTTTTGGGGTCGAACTGCGTAACCAAATAGCGGTGTTATACTTCCTACTCTCTACTCCTTGTTTGATTGACTTTATTGCATTGTTTTGGTTGCTATTAAATTTAGTATTGGTTGCCTTTGATATTTGTTCATTATTCTTGTTAGTAACTCAACAAGTGGCGTCGTCTGTGGGGAGGAACAAATAATTCAATTGTGCACCATGGGTACTAAATGGGACATCGAGAAGTTTTCCGATAATAATGACTTCGGTCTATGGAAGGTGAAGATGGAAGCAATCCTTATTCAACAGAAGTGCTTTGAAGCCTTGAAGGGTGAGGCAAGAATGCCGGCCACCTTGTCTCAAACGGAGAAAAAGGAGATGATAGATAAGGCAAGAAGTGCCATTATCTTGTGCCTTAGCGATAAGGCATTGAGGGAAGTTGCAAGAGAGAAGACCGCGACGGAGATGTGGGCAAAGTTAGAATCGTTGTACATGACAAAGTCATTGGCCCACAGGTTATGTCTGAAACAACATCTCTACTCATTCAAGATGGTAGAGACCAAACCTATTGTGGAGCAACTAACGGAATTCAACAAAATTATCGATGACCTACTGAATATTGATGTGAAGCTCGATGACGAGGATAAAGCTTTACTCTTATTGAATTCATTGCCTAGGTCCTTTGAACACTTTAAGGATGCACTCCTCTATGGCAAGGAGTCCACTATTACCTTGAAGGAGGTCCAACAATCAATTAGGACCAAGGAGCTAACCAAGCTTCAAGACTTGAAGGTGAAAGATAGTGGGGAAGGCTTGAGTGTCTCAAGGGGAAAGAATGAGAGTAGAGGAAACGGTAAAGGAAAGCCTAAGGCGAAATCCAAGTCGGAATGGGACAATAAAGCTAAGTACAAATGCTTTAATTGTCATAAGGTTGGTCACTTTAAGAGGGATTGTCCCGAGAGAGGGGCAATGAAGATTCCGTGGAGGTTGCGATTGCTATGGAGGATGGTTATGAGGATGCAGGGGCTCTAGTGGTTACGAGTTGGGAACCAGATAGGAGTTGGGTTATGGACTCCGGGTGCTCTTTTCACATGTGTCCAAGGAAGGAATATTTTGAAACTTTGGAGCTCAAGCAAGGTGGAGTAGTTCGCCTTGGTGACAACGAAGCGTGCAAAGTTCAAGGTATGGGTTCAATTCGTCTTAAGATGTAGAGCTGTGAAATGTGTCTTTATCGGATATCCGGAGGGTGTGAAGGGATACAAGTTATGGAATTTGGAATCTGGAGGGTCAAAGGTTATCATAAGCAGGGATGTCACTTTCGATGAGACCCGCATGGGGATGAAGTGCAAAGACCTGGAGGATAGTAGCTCAGAAGTGGAGGTGGAGAAAACTCAGTTTGAAGTGGAGTCTACCACTAGTGAGACCAGGAATGATGAAGAGGAGGATAGTCCTCCACCATCAGGTTCTAGAGGAAGACAACAAACAGTGGATCCTGGCTATCAGTTGGCAAGAGATAGGGAAAGGAGGGAGACTGTGGCACCAAAGAGATACGGGTATGCTGATCTTGTTTGTTATGCTTTGTTTGTGACTGAAGAGGTTCAAGACTCGGGACCAAGGGACTTCAGTGAAGCAATGGGAAGCATGGAGAGTCAGAAACGGTTGAAGGCAATGAATGAAGGTGTGAATTCATTGGAGAAGAACCGGACTTGGGAACTTATGAATCTACCAGAAAAGTCAAGGGTAGTTGGATGCAAGTGGAACTTCATGAAGACGGAAGGTATTCCGGAGTTTGAAGAACCAAGGTACAAGGAGAGGCTTGTGTGTAAGGTCAATATTGAGTTGGAGAGTGTGAATGATATTCAAAAGGCAAGTTCTAGCAAGGAGGAGATTGGTATGCTCAAGGGGAAGTTAGCTTCTGGATTTGAGGTGAAGGATCTCGGCATTGTGGAAAGGACACTTGGAACGAATATTGGGAAGAACCGGAAAAAGAGGTATGGCTCTTTGAAAGGCGGTTTGAAGCATGTGAAGACAACTCAAGGTGGAGTCGCAATGAAGAGTATGATTGGTGAATTGGAGATTACGCATGGTTGTGAGAAGTTCACCAAGTATCTTCCTAGATCAAGGTTCAAGGATCACTTGGACTTGATCATTTGCGTTAAGACGTAATTCCATTTTATGGAGAGAGCAGCTAGTGGTTGATGGATAAAGTTGAACATCACCACTGATTTGAAGTCAAGGTGGAGAATTGTGGAGTTTAGAGTGCCTTAAAATCAGTTTGGAGGATCATGGAATTGCTTGAAAGTGTTTATTGAACACTGGGAATCGATTCCCTAGCTATGTGAATCGATTCAAGCATGTTTGGGACTCTGTGAATCGAAGTACGCCTCTGTGAATCGCATGGGAAGCTTGCATGAATCGATTCATTTCATTAATTCGTGCATGGGAGGCTTTTTTAACTAGGTGAATCGATTCACCTATGCCTGTGAATTGATTCACAGTCGGGTTTTATAAACCTGACGCTGCAGAATTGGGCAGGAGGAGGTGCAGTCTTTCTAGGGTTGTGTGCAGCCGTTCTTGAGCGTCTTTGTGAGGTTTTAGGGGCTGGGAAACACTGTTAAACACCTTGGGGTCTTAGGAAATCATAGAGGGAGGATTGAAGGCTTTCTCTATTGTTGTTCTTGAGAGGTTTTCATAGAGGAAAAGAGAGAGGGATTAGGAACTCTTGGGTTTGTTCTTCTTGGACATTTGGAAGGGGTTCAAAGCAATTGTAATCTCTTGTAAAGACTCTTTGATAGTGAAACGGAGGGCTGCTCTCTTCCGTAGACGTAGGTCATCTTTTTGGGGCCGAACTGCGTAACCAAATAGTGGTGTTATTCTTCCTACTCTCTACTCTTTGTTTGATTGACTTTATTGCATTGTTTTGGTTGCTATTAAATTTAGTATTGGTTGCCTTTGATATTTGTTCATTATTCTTGTTAGTAACTCAACAATGTGTGGCATATGTTTGTTGTCATTTGTGACAAAATCAGGGAACTCTTTTATTTTGAATTTGGTGGATGACTTGTGTTCCGACCTCAAGTCCGCAACATCGTTTTCCGAGGTATTATCCACTTTGGGCCACATGTGATGTGGGTCCTCATGGTTTTGTCCTTAAAAGGCGTCTCGGTGGGTTAAGGCATGTGGGTGTTTATAAACTCCCGTTGGCCTTGATTCCCAAGCAATGTGGGACTTTTTGGTGTTCCGACCTCAAGTCCGCAGCATCGTTTTCCGAGGTATTGTCCACTTTGGGTCACATGTAATGTGGGCCCTCATGGTTTTGTCCTTAAAAGGCGCCTCGGTGGGTTAAGGCATGTGGGTGTTTATAAACTCCCGTTGGCCTTGATTCCCAAGCAATGTGGGACTTTTTTGTGTATCCGGAACAGTAGCCCCCCAGTCAAGGCCAAGGGGCTAAAGGGCCGTCAGCCCTCGTGCGTGGCTTAGGCCCTCCTTCTAGCGCCAATGTTCCGACCTCAAGTCCGCAGCATCGTTTTCCGAGGTATTGTCCACTTTGGGCCACATGTGATGTAGGCCCTCATGATTTTGTCCTTAAAAGGCGCCTCGGTGGGTTAAGGCATGTGGGTGTTTATAAACTCTCATTGGCCTTGATTCCCAAGCAATGTGGGACTTTTTGGTGTATCCAGAACAGTAGCCCCCCAGTCAAGGCCAAGGAGCTAAAGGGCCGTCAGCCCTCGTGCGTGGCTTAGGCCCTCCTTCTAGCGCCAATGTTCCGACCTCAAGTCCGCAGCATCGTTTTCCGAGGTATTGTCCACTTTGGGTCACATGTAATGTGGGCCCTCATGGTTTTGTCCTTAAAAGGCGCCTCGGTGGGTTAAGGCATGTGGGTGTTTATAAACTCCCGTTGGCCTTGATTCCCAAGCAATGTGGGACTTTTTGGTGTATCCGGAACAACTTGCTTTATATGGAGTATCACTTATTTGTAAGTTGGTGGTTAATTTTCATCAAATTGTTGTCATAGGGTGCATTTGATTTACATAAAAGCAAGAGATAGGATATCACAAGAGTATTTCTTCTGCATTTGATTTAAAAATTGATTATGAGACAATACAAAATACGGGACAAAGGATACCACAAAAACTAAAATTCTTGCCCCTATGTACTAGGTACTGAGAATTGGTTGGTACTAGGAATCAAAAATAATTGTATTTAACCCCTAGATATATGGCTCGATTCCTAGGAAAACTAAAAACACCATTAATTTGGATTAAATCCAAAGGGGAGTGGTGAAGTCCTGTGAGTGAACCAAACACTGTAGTATGCATTGCAGAGGGGTCAGTGAGCCCGGTATGCGTCGCAAAGGCAGTGGGTTGGGCACACTGTGATACGGCCCAAAAATGGGTGGCGGCCCAGGGTGTTACAATAAAAGGAGGTAATTCCACAGATGTACCTTTTATTATTATTCAAAGAAATTTTTTCCGCAATTACCTTTAATCTTGGATTAGTTAGTAAGTAATTTCCTGATTAGAGTAGAGGTATTACAATAGTCATTTATCATTTATAAATAATAAATAATAAGTATATTTATAAAGATAAAAAAATAAAAATCTAAAGAAATAAAAAAATTATAAAGAAGAAAATTAGAAATATAAATATAGGTTAATTCAACTTTTGTTTTTCAAGAAAAGTTTGTTTTTTAAGAAAAGTTGTGAGGGCCATTATGATTAAAGATAGTTTAATAAATATAATTCCTATTTTATATGAAATCAAGAAAATTAAATACACTTAACTATTATCCTTAATCATGTGAAATTAGGTATTTTTGCTTCTAATTGAGTTCGTTTGATACGTGCTCAAATACGATGGAATTATACTGACAACATGTAATGTTTCCCTCTAGGGATGCAAAGAAAAGTTATCATTTATACTGACATGTAGTGTTTTTTTTTCCGTCAAATATCAAAAGTAAAATAATCATTTATAGATAATAAAGATATTTATAAACTTTAATATGTGATAAAAAACGACAAAATTATACCAACAATATGTATTGTTTCCCTATTTGGATTTGAATGTAAAATTATCATTTATAAATAAAAAAATATTTATAAAGATAAAATATAAAATAAAAAAGTAAAAAATAAATAAAGAAATAAAAAAATTAACAAAAATGAAAACAAAATAATTAATAACTATAAATATAAGAGAAAATAGGACAAGTAAAAAAGTAAACAATAATGAAAAAAATAGGAAAATAAAAATAATAAAAAAGAAAAACATAACCAAAATTAAAAATTAAAAAAATAGAAAAAATATATAAATAATTAGAAAATAATAAATTATTAAAAAAATACTAATTAAAAATATATACAAATAGAAAAAAAAATTAAAATAAATATAAACTAAAAAAAATTGAAAAAAAAAATTAACATACTCAAATAATATTAAATTTTTGGTGGAAAAAACTTTTTCCCATTGGCTAACACATATCCAGCCAAGGGGTTTGTTTTCTTAAAGTAGACAGATTTCAGTATTTTTTGGCAGGAACCCTCTATAATTAGGGGATTTGGCTCCCCAGCGGGTCCTTGAAATATCTCCACAAACTTAGGTATTTTGTACCTATCCCAAGGTATTAGTGCAGTGGTGACAACCTAGCCTTGCAATCCCAAGGGACTCTATTCAAATCCCCTCGGGGACAATTTATATAACTTAAATGCCTTCTCCTCCCCAGTTAATAAAAATCTCATCCACACCCTCTTTAAAAAATGGTCTTTTGGATTTGTTATAGGACCAATATCCGCTCGGGTGCTTAATCACACTTAGGGTCTGTTTGGTTCAAACGATGGGAAGATATGGATTTTAATGGAGGGGAGGGGAGGGAAGGGGGAGGTAGGGGAGAGATTTAATTTGATTTTGTGTTTGGTTGAGAGGAGGGGAATGAAGCTTTTGCATGTTTGGTTCAGGAGAGGAGAGAAGTGATTTTAATAGTGAGGAAGAATTAATTTACTTGTATATCATTATAGCCTTTTATAGGCAAAATTACATTTGAGGTCCTTTAAGTTATTTTAAAGTTTCACATTAGTCCTTAAGTTTTTTTTTTGATGTCAATTAGGTCCCATAAGTTAGGTTTGGATGACAAAATAAGATTTTTTTTTTTACCATACCTCCATCTCCTCTCCTACGTGTCCCTCCTACGCCTATGTGGCAGTTGATGTGTCAATAATTATAATAAAAAATATTTTATTCATTTAACTTGCTTAAGTAAAATAAAAAAATCCCCCTCTCTCTCAGTAAACTCCCTCCTAACTTCTTTCCCACTCTCCTCCTTCCTGCTCTCTCTCTCAATGAACTCCGCCTCCCCAACCTTCAACAGTACGAACCGTAGCTGCCATCGTTGTTCGCGTAAGCCTGTTCATCTTCTTCTTCTTCTCCGCAAAGGATCGCGCCGCAAGGAACCCTAGTTGCTCTTTCCCTTCTTCTTCTCTTCCCCATCTCACTTCCTTCCACTCCTCCCCTTTCTCTCTTCTCTGTTCTCTTCAAACCCCCTTTCCAGATCTGAAATTAGGGTTCCAAATATTTTTTTGTTTTTAATAAAAAAAATAATTAAAATAAATATTCAGCTGTGGTTCTGTGTTGGTTCTGTTTTTTGTTTTTTTGCACAAGATTTGAAATTATGCTCACCTCTGACCTGCTCGCGGTGGTTCTGCTCGCCCCTGATGGTTTTGCTCGTGATGGTACAGGATAGTGAGTTGGGGAGTAGGGGAGGGGGCTGAGGGGAGGCAGATTGGAGAGAAATGAGGGCGGTGGGGAGTGGGGAAGGAAGTAGGAGAGTGGTGGAATGGGAAGAAGGGAGGAAGGAGCGATCCAGATCTGGAGGAAGGAAGGAGGGTGGGGGAAAAAGAGGGAGGAGGCGGATCCTGGAGGTTGAAGATGACAGATTTTTTTTTTAAGTTCAGGAGTGACACATAGGAAAGGAGATAGGGAAATGGTAAAAAAAAAACCTTATTTTATCATCCAAACCTAACTTATGGGACCTAATTGACACAAAAAAAAACTTAAAAGACTAATGTAAAACTTTAAAATAACTCAAAGGACCTCAAACGCATTTTTGCCCCTTTTATATTATATTATATTATATATAAGGATATTTAAATAATTTTATTTTAAATCCAAAACCCCCCACTTTTGGAGGGAAGCCAAAATTGGCTTAGGAGGGATTTTGCTCCCCTTCCCCCCTTAAAAAAATTGAATAAAACAAACATAATTTAAAATAACATTTTCCCTCCCCTCCAAAACCCCCAACCAAACAGATCTTAAGATTCTTTGCCCTTCCTCACAAATGTGTTATGCGCAAATCGAATGATAGTCTTCTTCACAAACCATGTTCGCGCAACCAACTGACCCACACCCAATGGGTGTCATATTTCAATGTTTTACTACAATATAAATGGAATTTTGATAAATAATATTATTATTTGAGAATATAGTAAAATATGATTAGATATCTATATGAAATATGTTTATATCATCAGTATACAATTATTTATTTCATAAAAAAATACATAAACCTAGGAAATATGCAAAATCAACTATATTATATAAAATAGAGTTTTGCCACGTGTCAAAACCTCATCATTTCAATTCTCGCAAAAATGTAACTTTTACTTTATTTTAATTTAATTTTAATTTATATTTTTTGATTGATTTATTAATTACTAATCAGAATGCACCAATAAATCAGATTTGTGATCCTATTTTGATTTGATCCGTCAATTATTGAATCCTCAAAATAAAATAACCCTTGTCCCCCTGTTTCTCACCTCAAACGGCCATACAAAACCACCAAACTACCGCCACAAACATCCAAACTCTGCCCAACACCTCACGCCGCTCTCTTCAATTCTATTCATCTTCATTCTTCAACAAAACCACCATCACCTACGAATAAACCAAAAACCCAGTTGCCAAATTGGATCATCTTTTGAAAGTATGAAACTTTATCAACAAGTTTTAATGGTTTTTGAGATTGTAGTTCATCTCTTTTTCTGCAAAACATTTACCATTGGAGTTTGAAGTAGAGAAGATAGCTCAGTTGATGCCACGATTGAAACATTCCAAAGTCACATAAAACAATCATTAACAAAAATGGAAATAGGACAAGTATCAAATGGGGGTTTTTCAAAAAAATAGTAATAATTGGTGTAAGGAGGAAGACGGTGCAACGCGAAGACGAGATGGCATGACACGACTCTTCTTTCCCTATTGACTTTTTAGTTTTTAATTAATTAATTAATTAATTGTACAAGTTGAAATGTTTTTTATTAGCTGTCAATTGTCTATTGGTTGTGCCTAAATATTGAGCGTTGGGTTTGTGTCCACCCAAGAATTTCTCAGCAGAAGACCATATTAATGCATTACAAATCATGACACAATCATGTTGATTGATTTCAAATTTATCCATCAATCGATCACATATTATATAATTCTATCGATTGAATTCTCAAATACCCTAATACAAATTATTCATAAAAAACAATTAAATAAAAGTCTACATATGTAATCCAAAAATGGAGTTTTGCAGGTCTAACTATTTTCTGCCTAAATCAATTTTATTTTTTGTTTATTTTATTTTTTAATCATACTTCATGACAATCATTATTACCAAATCTCAGTGAATTATGGTAATACAAATTAAAAATATATTCTTTTAATGATTTCCATGTTTTCAATGAGTATATCAATCACTAATAATTAATCATATCAATCACTATTTATTTTTGTAGTTCAAATTCAGATTTCAAATTTAAAATTAAGTTAAATTATTTATAAGGCATCCCAAACCTTTACTCTGATACATTTCCTTGCATACTCTCCCACTTTGTTATTATCGTGACCCTTTTTCACTTTGTCTCTCGACTCATCAACACTTTTTTCCCCTTTCATGGATTTTTTTTTCTTTATCTCTCATTTTCAGTTCTTTTTTATTTATTTTTCTCCTATACATTTTTCTTTTTCAAACTTATAATCTATTGCAGATATTACTCAAGATTTTTTTATAAGAAACAGAAAATTTATTATATTAGAAATAAATCTTTGCTATTGTTTTTCTATTTTTAAAAAAAATATTTTTTTGGTTATTCATACTTTTTAAGTGACACGATAATTTTTGAATATAACTCGCATGCATCGCACGGGTTAATACTCTAGTTATTTTGAAAATAAGAGTGGATTTGTTACTTTGTCATAAGGTACGCAAAATTATGTTTGGAAAAATGAGCAAAGGAATGTTATTTATACATGTTCTTTCAATTTTCAGTTCCACGTTAAAGACTGAGAATCTTTTTTTTTTTTAGGGAAAAGAGTGAGAATCTTGTATTTTCATGATACCAAAGGTCATTTAAAAACCCAACTATCGTATTTAAATGTCATTTTATTTATTTTTTTGTAATTTTTGAATTTTAAAAGCTTTGTTTCCGTCAAAAAAGTTATTAAAAATACTAAGTACTTATCAAATACATTATGGATTATATCTAAAAATAATGTTTTTATAATAATATTTTAAAAAAGATATTTATTTTTCAATGGAAAAAAATATTTAATTTTATATCTTGAAACAAAAGCATAATTATTTTTTAATGGAAAAAGCATAATCATGCAGGTAAAAAAAACAAATATCTTCCGGAAAAAAAAAAGAGGTTAAAAGTTAAGACAATAGAGTTGAGACTTGAGAGGCCTTACAGCGTGACGAGGTAGCGGCTGCACTGCAAAGCCAATCTCAACAATTTCCAATTGCAGTGTTCGTTCAGTTCAGAAAGGTAATGCCACTACTCCTTCTCTTCTTTCTCTCACCTTTGATCCCTTCTCCTGAGAAATTTTTCCTTGCTCCTCTGGTTTTTGCGTTTCTTCTTCAGATCTTGTTTCTCTTCTTTTCCCGATCTCATTCTCTCCCTAACATTTAATCTCCTAAACTAAAATACATGCTTTTCTTTTTTCTTCAGACATTTAGTTTTGTTACATCGCGAAATGGTTCCAAATTAGGGTTTTGACTTAGCACTCAGAACCCAATGTTCCGTTGAAAGTAGCGAAACAAATTATCTGGGAAAATAGAGCGGTCATTTCTGGAGCTATTCTTTTAATCCATTGCTGTTTCCATAGTACACTAATTTTTCATTTGGCAGAACTGTTTCTCTCTCTCTTTTTTTTTTTTCTCTTTCCGGAGATAGATTACTTTGCTGTAATTACTTTCTTAGATTTATCATGCGCTGATGCCGTTCTATATCATGTATGTTTATTTATTTGAGTGTAATTGTTTGCATTTTACATCAGTGAATGACTCTATCTTAATTTTTATTTTTTTTATGTTACTGATAAAGCATCACCTGCTAAACGAATTATGCCTAATTTTTAGATAGAATCAATTGGACAAGGTAACAATAATAAAGGCTGTATTGTTCTGAATATCACTTGAAGATTGTGCCTTTTGCAAATACTTTTCTATGTATCGTGAAAATCATCAATGAGTAGAATAGTTTAGTGTATTTAAAATAATAGTTATGGATTGGGAGTGTAATATCTGTTCATCTGATACCTTATTGTGCATTTGCCTTTTTCTTTTGGTATAGGGTTTTGCTCTGCATAAGTTTAGGATTTGATGGCTTCAAAGTTGCAGCAGTTGCAGTCCAAAGCATGTCAAGCATCCCAATTTATAGGCAAGAATGGAACTGTTTACTACAAACAGTTGTTGGAGCAGAACAAGCAATACATTCAGGACCCTCCTACAGTAGAGAAATGCAGCCTTCTGGCGAAGCAGTTATTTTACACCCGCCTTGCTAGGTTATATTTTCTACAACGATTTTTGTGTGTAAAATTCTCTAATTATGTATGCTTGTTGTCCATAATTTGTTGGTTTCAAATAATGTTTTTGAGATTCTTTATTACACATGGATGTTGCCACCCATGTCTAACTGTCTATCCTTTCCCTTTACTTACAAGGGAGGAAGTCCTGGAGGGTAAGGTTGCGAGTTTTGAACCTAATGTTCAATCATGTTGGTTGGAACCTACACTTGAAATACAAAATAGACAGTCATAGACTCGGAGTCTTATTATGAAGTGTCTTACTTTTGTATTACATTAGTATTATTAGTATTTGCTAGTTATTATAAAAAAATTATCAGGTGATCATATCGCAACATGAATCCCTAGCATTGAAGTGTTAGTCACTTGGTATGATACAGCCCAGGAATGTGCTTAGGGTTTGTGTGGTAGGATTCTACCTTGGACTCTCAGAATCAGATAAGATCAGAATATATTATGAATACATTCCTTTACTGAATAGTGTTCTGAACTGCTGTAGAACTACAAAGACTATTTACAAACCCCTGTGGATTCTAGAACTGACTGGACTCTTAAATTTTAAGGAACTAAATTAATTACTATTCAGTGATTTTTGGATAACCCACAAGTAAATGAACCTCTTATTAAGAAGCTGGACTTTTTGAGCTTCATAACTTATCAAATACGCAAAACCACAACAGTTAAGCAGTTCTAGACTTGAGTACAGCGAACAATGAATCTTAAGTAAATAAAATATCCATTTCGCTTTAATAATTATTTTTCTGCATCACAGTCGCTTCTAGATACACATGTTTGAGTTGTGATTTGTTAGTACTTAGCACTTAATGAAACATGTAATTGCATCAAATGTATGCCATAGATGCATAGATAGATATGCTGATTCATGGCTGGTGCTTGTTATCAGCAATTCATTGGTGCTTCTTTTACCTATATGTATAGCAAGTCTATTCCGTTCTTTGCTAATTTAGTTTTTGCTGCTTCTGTTAGTATATATAAGTTATAACTCATCAATCTTTTGCAGTATTCCGGGTCGTTGTGAGTCCTTCTGGAAGGAACTCGATTATGCCAAGCATTTCTGGAAGAATAGGCAAGAGTTGAAGGTTGAAGATGCAGGTATTGCTGCTTTGTTTGGCCTGGAATGCTTTGCATGGTATTGTGCTGGTGAGATTATTGGAAGGGGGTTTACTTTCACCGGTTACTATGTCTGACAGTAACCACTTCATAATGTACAATTTAGCGGGGGCTATATTCTCCTAAAGCCAGCTGTCCTGTCATTTATACATTGTCTGGATTTTGGGCATTCTGAAGGCAATTTGTCATTCTTTTTTTTTTTTTTGAGAAGAAAGGTTGAGAAACTAGTGGTTAATAAGCCTCAATAACCCTTTGTATTTGAAGCGGGATGGACCATGCGTTGTTCTCTTATCATGTTGGAAAGCTAGTGGCGGTACTCCACGATAATTATTTTCCTGCAATTTTGTAATCATTTTTGTCATTTTTTAATTGATATCATTGTTTTTAGCTTCGCATAAAATATTAAAATTAGAAAAAAAAATGTTGACTTTGCGTATGTTTATCGGACCTGTTATGTACATGCTGCAGCGATACGTAGAGGCATAAAACGTGACGATTCCGCACCCATATTTTCTTTTGGAACCTCCCTTTAAATTTTTTTTTGGCGTTTTTTTACCCTCTAAAAACTTGTTTATGGAAGGCGCATTTTTCTTCTTCAGGTATTCAAGAAAAAAAAGTCCCACTCGAAGAAAAGTGTCATAGGAGAGCGAGAGTATGGTGGCTAGCGGGGGTGGCGTTGTGACCTGTGGGAGGCGTTGGAGGGAGTGGGACAATGGAGAGGGTGTTAGGTGGTGTGGGTCCGGGGAGAGGGGAAGGGGCAGGGGTCATTTTAGGGGAGAGGGAGTGTTAAAATATAGTAATCTCGAGACATGCAGTTTAATGAGTGTGATTAGAATTGCTTTTTTGTTTAGATAAAAAAAGACAACCTTTTATTTTCCTGTAACAAAACTCGATCCTTTTGATCCTCTTTATGCAACTTCACTTAATTGAAGTAGAATTTGTCATTTGTCGCTTGGCCTCATACACCCTCCCAGACTGCAGTCCCTTCCACTACCCCCTTGGTCAATAAAGCCCGGGAGGATCTCAGAAATCTTCTGGAACTTCACCTACAAATAACAATGTGACATATTAAGTAACACAACACAATGAATTAATATGTAATATTATATAAATTAATGTTAACTTAACACAAAATGGAGGAGTGACACTAGAACTGGATTCCGACAATCCAAAAACCTCTGTGACGACCACCATAGAAGAGTCTCTCTTAGTCGGTGGTATCAAGCACATATATGAAATCCGTAGGAACCTGTGAAGGTACCCGTCAACACATTGTCCTAGATGTGTGGTGGGTGGCTCACTGTTGGTGTTGTCCACCAAATGCTCTACGTAACGTAGGTATGTGACATCCATCATCTAAAGGGATGTAACAACTCCAATGACCTCGCGAGGAGAGCACAAAATGCCCAATACTAAGTCGTACTGATGCAGCACCCGCTCAGGTAAATGACATGCATTAGCGGGTCGCATCTGATCCATTCAGAGTACCAAGAGATCTCTTGAAAAGGATGATGCTCCTGGTGATCAACATAGGGTATGCAACACACATCCTCTAGTGATATTTGATCTAGAGAAGTCCGGAACAACAATGACTCACCTGCAACCCTCACTGATGTCCAGTGACAGGCATAGGGAGACTCCTCTATGTAATCTGCGGTTGGATGACAGTTCCCAATATTGGGAAAGTGCTCCAAAATCTATGTTTGTAACAAAATGAATGACCCACTTAACTTTTCGTAATAGGTAATAATGACTCAACAATTATAAAATATAATCAAAGGTACATGTAGAAGGGTCATGAAGCCCCCTCATTTGCCTTGTCTGATGCAACCTCGCATTACCCAAGTGCTCGTAGAGTTATGCAAAGACAGTAGTACCACATGCATACAAACCACATGTTGGGAAGTCGCGAAAAAGGTCCAAGTACACGATGTTGACTTATGTCGCGTTCTTATCTGCAAAAATGGTGGTACCCACCAAATACCAAATAGCTATTCTCGCTACATACTCCAACGGGCCTCCGGGCCAACTTTAAATTGCAAAATTGTAGATCTCACACAATCAACTGAATCACACATGTGCACCTTTGGTAGCATCGAGTTCCATAAGCTCTGAAAAATATACATCTGAAATGAATTTATCCGGATTAAAAAACAGTATACTTCTAGAATTAAAATTAAAGAAGAAGAAGAAAAGGGAGGTGCAGTGTTTTTGCTTGAATAGGGGCGGGTTTCAGTATTTTTCAAAAGTTAACTTCTGGCCAGGGATATACTAAAAAAAAAAAAAACAAAAGCCGACGGTGTATTAGAAAAATGGAGTGCAAAAAAGCAACCTTTTGCCACCTACTTTGGGTTCTTGTGGCCCAAACAGTCCAGACCAAACTGTCCAAGAGAGGAAAGAGAAATGAAAAAACGGGAAAAATAAGAAAAAATTGAAAAAAGTTTCACAAGGTTAAGAGAGAGTAGAGACGCGCAGGGAGAGCCGCATCCTTGGTGCTTGCAGTGTCGCGTGGGAGGGGCGGTGAACAATTTCCGATTACTGCATTCATTGAGTCGACAAGGTAACGCTCTCTCCTTATTCGGTTCTCTATTTCATCTGTGGAGATATTATTATTCCTTGTGTTGTTCCTCTCTCGTTTGTTGTATTCCTCTCAGATCTGCTCTCTCTCATTTTATCCGATCTCATTCTTTGATACTGTGCTACCGACCATTTAGTCTCTTTAAGTGATACGCGTGCTTTGTTCACCCTTCAAAGTTTTGTTATTGGTAAAACGAAAAGTGGTCTAATTTGTAGGGTTTTGACTTTACGTCCAGAACCCAATTTTCTATTTCACAAGTGTGTATAGATTAGCGAAACAAGCTCTTTGGGAAACTAAAGCCGTCTTTATTTGAGTTTTTCTTTTTCCCCCCAAATCCAATGCTGTTTCCAGAGTACACTGATACTTTAATTGAAAAGTGAAACTTTTCTTAAAGATGGATACTTTGCTGTAATGGGATTTATCGATTATGTTTCATGCGCTGATGCTGTTCTTTCTCATGTATGTTTGTTTATTTGACTGAAGTTCCTTCCATTTCACATCAATGATAAGCCCTCTCTTAAGCTCTTTTTAGGTTCTAATTTTGAGATTGAATCAAGTAGACAGGGTAACGACAATTGACGTCGAAGGCCATGTTGTTCTTAATATCACTTGTAAATCATCAATGCCCAGAATAATTTAGGATATCTGAAATAATAATTATGGATCATGAGTGTAATATATTGTTCTGATGCCTTATTTATTGTACATTGGCTTTTTGTTCTGCTTCACTTGCAGATTTCATGGCGTCAAAGTTGCGGCAATTGCAGTCCAAAGCATGTCAAGCATCCCAATTTATAGCCAAGCATGGAACTGTTTACTACAAGCAGTTGTTGGAGCAGAACAAGCAATACATTCAGGAGCCTCCTACAGTAGAGAAATGCAACCTTCTGGCAAAGCAATTACTTTACACCCGTCTTGCTAGGTTCCAACTCCGTACTTTTTTTCTTAAATAATGTTATATCTGGCTGAATTTTATGCGTAAAATTCTCTATTCACATATGCTTGTTGGCCATAATTTATTGATTTCAAAATTCAAATAATGTTTTTGACATTCTTTATTACACTTGGACGTTGTCATTTCAAGCTGTCTACCTACCCTTTCCCTTGATAGACAAGGGAGGAAGCCTTGGAGGGTGAGGTTTTGAGTTTTGACCCTGCTGTTCAATCATGTTGGTTGGCACCAACACTTGAAAAATAGAGTACACAGTCAGAGTCTTATTATGAAACAGCTTACTTTTGTATTAGATTAGTAATTGCTAGTTATTTACATAAAATGGTCAGGTGATCATGTGGGAGATGTCCACCTCAGACTTTCAGATATAATCAGAATTCTGATCCAATGTTATAAAGAAACACCTGAAATTGTTGTCAAAACTCAAAACAGACCGGACTGCTTGGTCCAACCAGTTGAACTGGAAACCAATTAGGTGTTCCATCTGTTTAATGCAAAAAACCGAACCGATATAGAGCTAATCTAAAAACCAGTTGTAATTAATAGGTTTGAATCAGTCTGTTTTTTATTTTTCAATTTTTTTGTAATTTTTTATTTAAAAATATATTCTTTAGCTAAATTAAACTCCAGACCATGGTTCAGTTACAGTTTAACCTTTGAACTGTAAATCACTGCATGTAACAATTCAATGAGCTGTTTGTTTTTCAAAACATTGCACGTGAAGATATGTTCTAAATAATAGATCCCGTTGGACTCTAGAATTGACTGGACTCTTAAGGGACTAAATGACTTTTGACTACCTTTTGGAGTACCCATAATTAAATGAAACCCTGATTAGCGATTTAAAAGTTGGACTGTCCTAGGCTTTGTAAACTTGTCAAATACACAAAACCACAACCGTTTAGCTGTTCTAGATCTAAGTACAATGAACTATGAATCGCGAGTAAAGAAAATGTCTAATTTTTATTTTGTATTAGTAAATATTCATATTAGTGGTTATTTTTCTACATTGCAGTAGCAAGACATGCATATTTTGGAAACGTGAGCACTTGAATGAAACCTGGCTTTGCTTCAAACAATTGCCTTAGATGGGCTAGTCAATTGATGTTTGGTGTTTTGTTAGAAGCATTTCATTGATGCTACTGCTACTTGCCTAACATAATAAACTGATTTTGATTGACGCCAAAAGTGCCTGCAACTGAATGCATAGCAATATATTATGTGCGTGTCAATTACCCAGAAACTGCCATTTCTTGCATTTCATTATATGTGCTGAGTGATAAAATAAAAAATAGGTAGGCTCATCATACAAAACGACGGAGAGATAGAGGGAGATGTCAAGCATAGGATTCAAGCATGGTGAATAAAACGGATTAATTTAATTCCTTAGGCATGATTTGTGATAAAAAAGTACCACTCAAACTTGGAGAAATTTTTTACCATGCATATATAAGACTGGAAATGTTGTATGAGACTAAATGTTAGGGGGTAAAGAGCGAACAAAAAAGTAAGCTCAGTGTTGCAACAATGAGAATGTTGTGATGTGCAAGTGATCACACAAGACAAGATAGGATTAAGAATAAAATCAATAGAAAGAAAGTTGAGTGGTTTCCATTATATAAAAGATGGTAGAGTTTTGTCTTGGGTGATTCGGCATATGTGGAGAATGCCTATAGTAGCACCTGTAAGGAGGGTAGATCTAATAAAGGATAACCAATCCAAATTGTTAGAGGTAGAAGTTGATCAAGGAAAAGGATAAGTCAAGCCATTAAGAGAGATTTAGAATTAATAGTCTATCATTGGATTTAATTCATGACAGGGCATTATGACATTGTTTGATCCATGTAACTGACCCCACCTAGTGAGAAAAAACTTTGATTGTTATTGTATTATTAAAATCTAATATAGGTCTAATATCCTTTGCTTTTTCAACTAAGTGTGTTTGGGTGAGTGTTTGATAAACGTGATTTTGAATGAAATTGATTTGGTTAAAATTGAGTTTGAAGTGAAGTGATCTATGTTTGGCTTTTTTCTAAATGCAAGTTTGCTAATGCGAAAGCTACTTTTTATCACTTTTAGTTAAACTAATAGTTTGTTTGGTTGACATTTATTCTCAATGTAGCACATATCCCAATGAGTTTTTTGTGAGAGCACAATTTTTTTTTGCTTTGGTCAAACTTGAATGGTGCCAGAACCCAGAACGCGAAAACAATCACGCTATGAGGTTTGTAAGCAAAATTAATTTTTATTTAAAGTAACTAAAATTATAAGTTTTTATTAAAATCTCATTTGAAGGAGGCAAAATCAATTCTGACACTTCCTACCATGAATCCAAACACACAAATAGCATGTTTGTTTTAAATTCTCGTGACTGCAAACTGGCCTTCAATGGGAGTAACAAAGGAGCTTTCACAAAAATTGCCTTAAACACTCAATGTCACTTTTGAATTTTTAAAGAAAATGGAATGGTTATTTTGTGGAAAACATATTTTATCTTTACATTTGACTGCCACTTTGATTTTGATTTTGAAGTTTTTCTCCCCCTAATCTATCATAGTATGGTTTGATTGTATGCCTTGTATTTGATCAGCTCATAGTGTGCTTATGAGGCTTTACAACAATGCTAATAATCATCAAGTTAATAATACTGATAACAAAATATCCTTAGATCATTTCTGCCCAAACCATCAGTGTCAAACAACTCGCTGCTTGTAGTTCTTTAGCTGAAGCCCGCTTCTGTTTGATTTTTTGAATTTGGTTTACTGACGGCCTATGCTGCCCTGTCTAATGATGCTGCCTATTTGCATATATATGTCAATGCTTATGTGTTCCATTTCAACATTTTCAAATTAGGTATGCACATCAAATTATGTCAACATGTCTTCATTACCATCTTTAAAGAATTAGCTAAACAATGATGGTGAAATGTGAAAACCTGTTCTGCCTGGTCAAATTCCCCATACACATTTGACAAGTCTGTTCTATGCCAATTTAGTTTTTGGTGCTTCTGCTTCTCTATATAACTCTTTGTTTTTTTTTGCAGTATTCCAGTTCGTTATGAGGCCTTCTGGAAGGAACTTGATTATGTCAAGCATTTATGGAGGAACAAACAAGACTTGAAGGTTGAGGATGCGGGCATTGCTGCTTTGTTTGGCCTGGAGTGTTATGCATGGTTTTGTGCTGGTGAGATTGTTGGAAGGGGATTTACCTTCACCGGCTACTATGTCTGACAATAACCAGTTGCAAGTGTAGGTTTTTGCAGTGCTATATTATACTCCTAAAGACAGCCACTCTGTCATTTTATACAATGGATTGTGGGCATTCCGCATGGCAATTTGTGTTATTCTGATTTTTTTTTTTATTTTGAGAAAACAAGGTTGAGAAACTAGTAGTTAATTTTGGTAAGCCTCAATAACCCCTTGTATTTGGAGCGGGATGGACCTTGCGTTGTTCGCTTATCATGTTGGAAAGCTAGTGGTGTTGCTCGACAATGATGGTGCTCCTGCAATTTTATTTTAGAT
Organism: Calophaca sinica; assembly: GCA_037113605.1. Lineage (NCBI taxonomy): Eukaryota > Viridiplantae > Streptophyta > Magnoliopsida > Fabales > Fabaceae > Calophaca > Calophaca sinica. Next base: position 125,400,798 of record CM073734.1, read on the forward strand.
AATTTTGTCTTAATTTTTAAAATGATATCACTGTTTTTTGCTTCGCATAAAACATAACTTTACCTTTGCTGTGCAAGTTTCTTTAACAAAAAAAAAAGATGGATATCTAAATAACCAATGTCATTTCACCCTGCTGTGCAGCTGCGCCTCCTATGATACAAGGCTTTGAAGTGGCCTTCCTGTTTAGCATACGGATTGCCGTTAGAATCGCAATTTTTTGGGCAACATAAATCGATTATTCCCTTTGAATCGGTAATTTAGGTCGCCATATGAGAAACATGTGCAAAGGTTACACGCACAGCATCATTTTGTTTTTTTGGTAGGTACTTTGATATGATCTCAATGATATAACCAAACAAACATATTTCTAATGAGTAGTGTTGCACCTCTGTATTTTCACACGCTTTTTTATGCAAGCTAGTTAGGGTCTGTTTGTTTTAGATTTTGATATAATTGATTCTAAAAATTGATGTTAAAAGAATTGATTTTAAAAAAATTGAGTTTAAAAAAATTGATTTATGTTTGGTAATGATATTTTGAAAGTGTGTTAAAAAAATTGATTTTGTTTGGATGATAAGAGTATAATTACTTTTGATGTGTAAATATAAAGAATTGTGTGGGTCCTATGCTCAAAATCCATTTTTCTGAAGGGAAAAATTAAGATTTTTTGCTTCCAACAAAATTCAGTTTACCACCTTCAAACTAGATTTTATTCACCTGAAATCTTAACCAAACATTCAGTTGAAAAGTCAAAACGGAGTTTTCTAAACGTGGTTTTCAATTTTGTATACAAACGGTATTTTGACAATCTAAACCAAACAGACACTTAATAACTAGATTTTCCTTCAAACAAGATTTAACAGGACTTTATTCACCAAAAAAAAAAGCTAGATTTTTTAATTTGAAATTTTATAACGATTCGGACTACTCCTGTTATTCACGTTTAGATTTGAGATAATCCTTATTTATATCTAATATACGCTTTTCCCCTCTTGTATGCAAAATTTTCTCAAAAAAGATTTGAGAGAACGTGTGCAGAAGGAATAACCAAACGGAAGGGTAGGTACCTAACAATGAACCATGTGACAAAAGTGAGGAATTAATGTCGATTTCTGTTCTTTTCAAATTTTCCCCAACTTTATTTCTTACAAGATACTACCAACTACAATATAACAAAATAATATTTTCACCCCCCAAAAAAAACTCTAACAGCAAAGTATAATCTAGTTATTTGCGGGCTGTTTGAAGAGCATGAAAAGATGGAATAAACATCTGCTGTCCCAAAAAAATGGTGTTTCGTTGTCTCCCACCAATCAAAGGTCGAGAATATGCATACGTGTTAATAAGTTATAATTTTATTTTACTATGTGGCAATTTGTCTTTAGTAAGAGACATAGAATGTGACAGGAAAGTAAAACATGCGTGATCAAATATCGGTTTCCTTAAAGAAGCATCAAGATTCGAAACGCGATAACTCCTGCATGCTAAAGACGGAAACAAGGAAATAACGAAGCATTCTTTGCGTGAAAGATCCTACAAGAAGCAATTCAAATTCATATATTAGTCTATAATATTCGTTCATGTGCTTTGTATGTTAGTTGTTAGTCCAATTACATTAATGCAAGGCTGAGAGTTTAGTTTCTTCTACTACTCATGTATGTTTGTTTACCTTTTCATTTCAACCCCTTATTTTGAATATGCCTCCTGCAGTCTTGTTTCTCATACACCCACCACATCCACAAAAATATTTGCTTTTCCATCTTTATTTCAAATAACTTAGCTGTCTCCTTTGATATTACAATATTTCTTCTGAAAATGACCACTACTATTGTACCTTCATAAACAATAGTATTAATCTTTTCACACCACATTTTTTTTTTATATAACTTTTGTTTTTATTTTGAATGATTGGCGGACTTAATTAACGTGAGTGCGTTGCAGAGAAACAATGGACAGTAGTATATCAAAGCCAGAAGTTCTCCCCAATCCAGTTATTTTGCAGAGTGAGGGATTACTGAAGGTTTATTTATACTATACATTTTCGGTGATTGGCTTCAATTCATACTAGTAGTGTTTACATTCATTTATGTACTATTAACCAGTAACTTACCCGTGCAATGAGCGTATATTAATTTAACCCAACGAGGCAACAATTATGTGGCAGTATATACTAGAGACCAGCGTTCACCCACGAGAAGCAGACACTCTCAAAGACCTCAGGAATGCAACCGCAAATCATTCTCTGTAATTACTCTCTATCACTTGTCACTTGGTGTAGGTGTACTAAGCCAATCAATCAACAATACATTATCACTTCAAAATAAAAAATAATACTTGGTAGTATATAACTCATATGGACAAAATAATATTTCACTCTCTTTTCACTGCATTTGATTTGGAAAGCTAACCTTAGGAAACATTGTATTTTCATTCTTCAGTGGTTTCATGGGCACTGCACCTGATGCGGGTCAGCTTATGGCCTTGCTCTTGAAGCTTCTAAATGCTAAAAAGACAATTGAAGTGGGAGTTTTCACTGGATACTCTCTTCTCCTCACTGCACTTACCATTCCTCATGATGGAAAGGTTTGCATATGTCTTCTTCTGCTTATCTCCAATACATATATACAAACACATATATAGTTGGGAACTATTGACACCAGATATTAAACTTCACATAACTACTTCATCAATAACTTTTTGTACAATGCACATTTTATCGATCTAATTATTGAATCATAAACTCACATATATATATATATATATAAGGACAAGCTTGGACGAATCTCGTCGGACTTTGTATTTTGAACCGAATTTACCCAAGTCAAAATACAGATCATCCGATCTTGATCCAACAGTTCAGATTGCTTGACTTTAGTAGATGTGGAATTCCCTTACTAAGTTACTATTGGGAATCCAGATCCATCTATTTTATGTTATTAACTCCATTTGTCTGCCTGCTGTAGATTACAGCAGTGGATCCAGATAGAAAAGCTTATGAGATAGGACTGCCATTCATAAAAAAGGCTGGTGTAGAACACAAGATTGACTTCATAGAGTCTCCAGCTTTACCAGTTCTGGATAAACTCCTAGAAGATGTAAGCAACTAAGCATCCACCTACACCTCTTAATATGTGTCACAAGTTTCATATAAAATTATATACCGGCTGGCAAGTCCTGGTGTTGATGGTGGATCTTTTGTGTTTTGGTGCAGCCTGCAAATGAAGGGACATTTGACTCTGCCTTTGTTGATGCTGACAAAAATAACTATTGGAAGTACCATGAGAGGCTTATCAAATTGGTTAAGATTGGTGGGATAGTGGCCTATGATAACACACTGTGGGGAGGAACTGTTGCCTTGCCCGAAAACGCAGTTTCAGAACCAAAAAGAGAATGGAGAAGATTTACACTTGCTTTCAACAAAGCCATTTCAAATGATTCTCGTCTTGAAATTGCTTTTGTTTCAATTGGTGACGGGCTCACTATCTGCAGGCGCGTTCGCTGATTTGATTCCCAACGTTGCAGTTATGAATCTTATGATCAATATAATCCAAGGCACTATTTAAGTGAAATAATATAATTAACTTCACTTAATAAATGTGTTTGATCCAGCAACTTTCTTTTCAATAGAGTATAAAATGCTAAATGCCAATATGACACTCTCAGCGGAGGGTTTTATATTCAGCTGGATGAATTTCTTCATATACGATGTTATACAATTGGTGTGATATGACACATTTGGAAGGAATAAGATTGTTGTTTCCAGTGTTCCAGTCCAAAGGGGAATTACTAAACAAACTTTGTTGTGTTTGTTTGTTTGTTGTGTATGCTTCTTCATGCTGAAATCATGGAATATAATAAATGCAGTTAGATTTTACAATATCTGAAACAACATGAATGGCTCTTTTCACAAAGCAAAGCTATATTTATTTGTATACTCATCTCAATGAATTTCTTCTTTTATCTCCAAGTAAAATTTACATGCTGGTGGATTATTTTTGCTGGTATTTAATCGTCACAAAACTTCGCTTTTGAAATTAGAAAACCATTATCGAAATAACAACCTATTTTCGTATAATATGCAGAATGTCAGCGAGCAGCTGAATAACCATGACCCATGAATGGAAATTTTATTAAGTTTCAAAAGGAAAAAAAAAAGTGCCAAAACATCACCAAATCTCCCTTATATTATGCAATTAAAGCAACAAATAGTAACGTATTTAAGCAAAGTATTCTTGGGATGTTTGAAATCAGTTGTTGGTCTCAGGTTCCAACAAATATTTGATAGACTTATTGCTAACTGAATATTGCTCTTGGAAGGGATCTCGTAGTATCTGATAGCAGTGGCGAAATCTCTTGTATACGACACTACAACACTAGTGCCGAAGTCCCACATCGTTCACAAGTAAGAGAAGCAGCCAAGACGTTTGCTATAAAAATTGAATCCAATCACGTTTCAAAGTATACCTTTCTCGGCCTTTTGGCTAAGATCAAGTGTAGTATCTGTTCTTATCAGTTTAATATCTGATATGTGGGCCAATGGTTCACACGATATTAAATTAATTTTTTGAGGGAGAGAAAGGCCATCGCAATAGCTTGCTATTGGGTCTCTCAAGCGTCGCCTTTGCGTTGCACTACTGCAAGGGCCTGGCGCATCCCACCCAATTCAGTTTTCAATATTTTGTTATTGGAATATGATCTGTGGGCTGAGTGGGCCTTGAATTTTATTGTTTAGTATGATCTCTTTCTCTTTAACCGAATGGAATGCGTGTTCTTATCTGATTCTACTACATGTTATCAGATATTGTTTTTATTCAAATTACATTTTGATATTTTTTGTCATTAAATTTTTTCAATATGACGTTAATATGATTAAATCATAAAATAAGTAGTTGCAGCTTGAACGACGTTGTAAAATTTCTAGCCATCATTTATAGTTTGATAGCATGGTATATATTATGTGTTGATAGCAAAATGTTCCTTTCTTTTTTATAAAAAAGTAGAAAACCTAATTAATCAAAAAAATAGTTGAAAACCTCTTCTCGTATTGCATTAAACTCCAAGGAAATGATAGATATCAAGACGAATTATAGGTTTAAAACGGCTCTAGTATTTGTTAGCGTTTCTTAAGTATTGATGGTAAAATGCTCATTGGTTGGAAATACTCGAGAGATATTCTATGATTGAACCAAGCAAGAAAAACATAGATCATTGTCACTAACAAGACAACACCAAAAATGTTTAAATGGAAGAGCTTTTAGTATTACAGTAGTTTTTTTTTTCCTCATAAAAAAAAGGTTGTGTCTATCTAAAAATTTCTCTAATTATTTACTTTTAACAATGTGTTAATAACAATAACAACGATCTCCAGCCACAAAATAAACGTTAATTATATATCAACCTCTAATACATTATTCTGTCAAAGGAAAACTTCTAATACGTTGGAAACTCTGTTTACTGGTTTAAATACTGTAGATGATAATTTCATCTATCAATTTTACATGTCTAATGATGATAAACCACCAAATCTCTCTTGATGGTTTTCGCTATAATTTTCTTCTTTGGTTTCTCATTATTTTTAATTATTGGACTATCCTGCATTACTTGAGACCAGAATTTACTGTCTTCTCTATAATGAGTGCTTCCACAACTTTCTATTTAAGTCTCCCAATATTCATTCTCACACAGCTATGTAGGTCTTATAGCCGTGTGGCAAAAATTTTCTTTAAGGTTCAGTAGAATTTTTCTCTATCACGAATTACACTAAAAGCATTACTCGTTTTCATCTAGAAGCCGTGCTAGTATAGCTAAATTGATTTGTGGCATCAGTAAGTATTAAAATTGAAGTAATAGAATTATGTTGTTTAGTATGAGATAAATATCACACTGTGAGAAGGGAAAAAACACAAGTCACAGGGAGAGAAAAAAGTGGAAGAGAGAGAAAAAAAAGGAGAAATTCCCTTGCAACTAAATGTTCATGCAAAAGTTATGAATTATTTTTGCATAATTTTCTAACATGTACTAGTGTCATATTGGATAAGTAGAAGTGGAAGAAATAAGTATAACTTATCAAAATAAATAGTAGCCAAACTCTTATTGCTTTACAAATATACCTATTTGTCTCACATTGGGAAGGCAAAAAAAAAAAAAAAAGAACTGCCGAGTTTTAGCTATAAATAAATTAGGAACCAAATAACAATTGTCAAAAATGTTCAAGAAAAAAATTCAAAAAAAGGCACCAGTTGAATTGTTTGAATCATGATTTATTCACACAGGTTGACTGGCTCAAGACATGTTTATCCATTCTTTTACCAGTTTTTGAGGGTTGATTGGACCAGTTAGAAGACCATTTACTAGTTTTCCGAGTTATGATTATATTTGTGACGTGGAAAATTCTCTTCATGCATGTAGCTGACAGCCTGATATTGTTTCATGCTTAATGCGTTGCTGATTGTGACATTGTTGAGATGCAATATTTTTCTGGGGGAATATTGACGATGTTAACAAGACCATGGATGAGATCAATGAACAGAGACAGAGAACACGAAACAGATTCAGCGGTCCAATTGGTGCAGCTGCTGACTTTGATGAGGTCGTCATCCCAAACGTTAATTTTATTTGTACTCTCATAACACAAAATGATCAGAAAAACAAAAACACTTGACGACTTAATAATGCACAAACAGTCTACTGACCTTATACAAACAAACAGGAATGCATAGTCCCATTAGCTACTTCAAACTGGAATATTTATCTTCATTCAGAAGATCAACATACATGTCGATTACTAACTTCTCAAATCAGCTACTACCATCCAATTCCATATTATTGTTGACATTTGAATCACTTTACACAGTAAAGTAGATGTTATTCTTAAATCAAATAACGATAGATCTGACTCGTGTAAGAAAAAACATATGTTGGGAATGGTCAACAATCCCTTAAATAGATCTTAGTACCTCGAGAGATTAGTCCCTGGCTCCTGGCCTAGGAAAACCCTGTATTCACCCAAAAAGAAAAAATAACGATAAAGGAACCGTGCCCAAGGCTGAACCCAGACAGAAACATTGCAGCCCCAACTCAACTGAGACACACCCACTATTAATACTCTTAATGCTTCCTCCTTAGAAATCATAACCACAATTTTTTACACCAGCAGAGATACTTCTTATTTTACCATATATTGGATGGCAATATGGTTGTCGCCATCTATTTTAACATGTAAAGTTTACAAGAGCTGACAAATCTAGTAAAAATAATCGGGCTTCAATTTATTATAAATTATAAACATCCATCAAGTGACATGGTTGGAAAATAAATTTCAACATTGACTATCCTCCAGAATGATACATTCTTCTTCTCGTCCAAAACTGCATCTTTGGAAAATCAAATAAGAACACAAGTGTGCAGATTGGTTGAATTAACTAAGGAAGACATAAGTGCAACTCTGAATTTGAAGTAGACTACATTACTACAAACTAAGATGATATGATATCCATTCATATCTAGTCTATTATTTAACAAAAACAGGACTAATTTAATTTCCACAGAGCATGAAATCCAACCCATCACGCTTATCATGCATGAACTGCTACAAAATTCATACAGGACAAAGCAATGCTAAAAGGAGACAACCTTCTTTGCTGAATAAAACATTCTTCCATTGAATGTTTATCAGGAAATTTAGCTGAACACAGTGGCTGGCCAAAATAACAAGGTAACGATCAATTTTAGTGAAAGTAACCAAGAACCTGACCACCTACATTCTTTTTCATGGCCTCTTCATGATCCAAAACACCATCTGGAGTTGTAATCACAACATAACCCCACTGCATCGAGAAAAACAGAACGATGTGATTATCCTTTTCCTTTACTACTTTTTTGCCAAAGAAAAAAATGAGTATAAAAGCTGGCATCTGATATAAACAGCATTCTCCACATTCAAAATGGTGAAACTGCTATGACACTACATGAACACAAAACATGGAGCATTAACCAACCTGATTTGTTGGAAGAGTACGCAATCTGTAGGCTTCAATATCCCTTGCCTTGAGGTCTTGCCGGTACGTAAGGGCTTTGCAATCGTTAATTCTACCTTGTAACTCCACTGTTATCCTCCCTACTCTATGGGGATCATAGACTTGAAAGTCCTTGATATATCCTATCATAACAGGACTTACACCAAATTAGCTAAATTTAGAGTTGCACTAAATCAAGAAAATTATAATTGTAGCTAAATCAAAACAAAAAAAATATAAATATAATTTTAATGGGACACAAATAACTAAGGATATTATCGGCATCAGGTCTCCAAGGTGATATATAGCATCAATGAAATTGATTCAGACGCAAATTACCCCATTTGTTACATTGAGATTCATCACATGCCCCTTATAAGTTCGATTTCAAAAAAATTCATCGCCTGAAATCTATAGCTATAAAAGGCCACCGAAAAATTCAAAAAATAAAATAAAAATAAAAATTGAAAGGGAGCAAAATCGGCGATCAGAACCTGTCGGGATCCATGAATATATCACACTAGTTGCAACGGATTGACAGAAGAATGAATTAATATCATTAGCTCACTTAATCTCTCAAAGAAACCCTAATACCGTTCAGTTACCAAATTTCCACGCTATTTTAGGAGTAGTAGAATTACCGCGGTGTTTCATGATTTGGAGAAAGGAAGAGATGACGGTGGATATAGGCTTGAGCTCCACCGAAGCTTTCCCTCTTTTCTCCGCATTCACCATACTCCTCAACGCATCATTCAGTATCCTCCTCCCCATCACTCTCGATAAGAAGAGGCACACGCAACTCAAGGGTTTTGTGAACTCCGAATGGCGGTTTTTGCCAGTAATCGGATTGTTCGCCGCCGCTACCTCGCGACGCTGCAAGCAATCACCAGGGATGCGCCTCTTTCTGCGTATCTTAACCTCGAGAATCTTTTTCCCTTTTTTTTTTTAATTGTTTTTGCCTTTTATTTTTTGACGGGTTTCTCTTTACTCTTTTGAACTATTTGGTCTGGATTATTTGGGCCATGAAACAAAACTATGTCGCAATAAGGCAATTGCTAACTACACCCTCTTTTCTTTTCACACCCCTTCCCATGATTGGATATTTTAAAATAGACGGAGAGAAACATACCCGCACTCATACCCATCAATTTGTGCCAAGAATTACTCGTACTCATAAGTCATATCCATACTCATTAAGCAGATAAATAATCTACCCATAATGAGCATTTTTTACGGGTATTTATTGGATCCATTACTAATAGATCTAGTTCATCCAAAATGAGTAGAGAGTAAAATAAGTAATCTCAGCTATTAATGAGAAAATCAATATTAATATTCCAACACATCTATGATTTACTATGTGTATATGTAATATCAACCATTGGTTTATTCATCAATAATTAATTAATATTTCTTACTTTGCACTCCAAAATTAGTTGTTTAAGACACATAACTATTGGACAAAACTTAGTTCAAGTTGGATCCCTCACAAAATAGATTAAAATTGTTTTCTCTATCAACTCCCTATCTGTATCCTCTCACCACCCCACTATCCAAGCAGTTTCCATTTCATTTTTTGAGAGCAACACGACCAATCACCTAAATAACTTTGATCTAAGTATTATCCATAGGGCATACTCGACATTTCCACGATGGAGAGGGAATGCACGTGTCGCGATGCACCTCCAGTCCTCCAGGGAAAATGAAAAAAATTCCATGGCCATGGCCATATAAAACAAAACGCACACAGGTGGTGTAGTGCACCATTTCCAATGCAAAAATTCCAATTCCGTACGTCAATGGAGGAGCTGCCGTCTTCGCTGGTGGTCGAGATCCTGAGTCGACTTCGGGACTCAGCCGATCTAGCTCGGTGCAGGGTCGTTTCAAAGACCCTAAACGCAGCGTCGTACGACGTGCGATCGTTGACCCTGGTCTGTTCCATGACTCGTTACCTCAATTCCCGCTCACCAGAAACCAAGCACCTCGTTACCCCTTTCAAAACCGTTTTGAAGAGCCTCGTCCTCCGCTCCCACAACCTCGAATCCGTCTCTCTCGGCGTCGATCGCTCTCTCAACGGCATCTCCTTCGACGACGTTGAGGACGAATCCGACGATCTCCACCTCACCGATTTCAATTTCATGAAAGAATGGCTTCCTTCCATTTCCCACGCCCTAAAATCATTATCCGTATCTGACTTCTGGGTTCAATCTTGTTGGAGACGATCCGAAGCCTTATCCCTCATCTCTTCCACTTGTTAGCTTCTCAATTCTCAATTCCCAATTTCATTTTTTCTTTCTTTATTATTTATTATCGAATTATCTAATTTCGCTTTGCGTTCACCGCAGGTCGTGATCTAGTGCAATTCGAGGTTAGGAACGCCTGGTTATCAGTGGATGGTTTGTGTTTGATGCCAACGCTCACTAATTTGACTCTTGAATTTGTAAGACTAGATGATGAGGATTTGAACAAAATCAATACTTGTTTCCCTAATCTTATGCAACTGAATCTTATTGGGGTTGGGGGACTTAAAGAGCCAAAGATTAATCTTTTAAATCTTAAGACTTGTGAATGGTCAGTTTCGAATGCTCCTCTTTCTTTGGTAATATTTGCACCTAGCCTTGTTGATTTCCATCTCAAGTGTATTAAACCTAGGTTGATTTTCCTTGAAGCCCCCTTATTATCCAAGTTCAATTTCTCTCTTGAGAATATCGATGAGTTAGTGTTGAAAAATTGTGCTAATATACAATCCCTTCAGCTTGAAGTAGAATGCTTCTCTATTGGTTTCATTTTTAGCATGTTTCGCCGCTGCGTCGCGGTGAAGAGACTTACCTTGGATTTGGTGAGAAGAACACAGAGAGTTGAGGTTGAAGTGGGAGAGTTTGGCCTTGATAATTTGTTGAGTTTTTTACCCAACATAAGCTATCTTAGTTTAGGTTCTGGGGCTTGGCATGTGATGGAGACTTCTTTTCGCAAGGGAGGTTTGGAAGATGGGATTGGGATGAAGACACTGAAAGAGCTTGTTGCACATATTGTGGTCCTTGAAATTGAGTCAACTCTTGCATTTATTTTCTCTGTTTTGGATAAATGCACTGAATTGTTAGATGTTTCTCTGCTCATTCACCGTGATGTTGATTCTTATGTTGCTGGCAACCTCATCTCTGCGTGCAGAAGCAAATTCCCCAGAGTTAGATGCAGATGGGGGATATGGAAAGAAGGAATCAAGGATACTTGGGTCTCTGATGGCATCTAGTTTGGCTGTTGGTTTGTGTAAGAAAAAGGGAGAGTTGTCTTTGATTTGTTGTAGGTCTACACTACAAATGGTGTTACTGTTGGCCATTGATAGATTTTGAATAAATTTTACCGAAGCAGCTTCATGGAGGAAGAGTAAGCTTCAGACGTTAAAAACGACATAAAATATCAATAAAAACCTTGCAAAGTTGAAATAAACTAGATGAGTGATCAGAAAGGGAAGTATGAAGTATGAACTGTGATGGCATCAGTGTCCAGAAAAGTTGTTCGGAACTGTATTTACAAAGTAGATGAAGTTAGAGGAAACAAGTTAAATCAGAAGTGGCGTTATTCTGTGGATTTGTGTATGAAATAGTAATCAGCATTGCAAAATACCATGGTAATAATAGTTAACTATATGGAAGATGCCACCTTGTGGATAGATTTTTTCTTTCTTTTATTTATTTAGATCTTTGTCCTGGTCCTGATCAGTGCTCACTTTTTGTGACCATATGTATATTCTTGGGTTTTTCATCCTTGTTGTTCGTTCACATGTATATTTGGATATCTATTGGAATGAGAATTTGTATTGTATGAATCAGGCGTTTTTTTTTTCTCCAATTTGTTCATTTAAGCTGTTGCCCAATTCATTGAACAGAATGATTTTATAAATGGCATGGGGATGAGCCTATTACAAAATGGTCTTGATACCAAGACCGTATCTTTGCTGTTGTATTTTAAATTGAAAGGACATTTCGCATAAAGAAATAATTAGATTTATGCGGGTTATCAACATCATTCAATTTTTTGTATGTGTGGAACGTCAAAGCCCAAGGATTACCTACGCTTGAAGCACAAAGTACTGTCTTCTGTCATGCAAAAATGCTGCTCAGAATTCATGAAACCACACTGCATCCTGGTCCTGCTTACAGATTTGGATATGTTCACTTAATGGTATATACATGTTTCGTATTTACACCATATGCAATTAAAGGATTTGTGTTAATAACCTAAGACCGAGAAAATCCAAGGGTGGAAGTCACAGGACTGAGGAGAGTATTAGTATAGTCCAGATTTTGGACAAATTAAGGTGGTGTCATTCTTCTGCCAACGGTACCTTGCTTTAACATGCAATAATATCTTTAATTTCAGGGCCTAGCATGTGACATGATGACTTGGCATTTTGACTGGCTGAGCTAGATTATTACAACTTTCTGCATAATGTGAAGCTTGGAATAGAATGTGTTCAAAAACCTCAGTATGGACAAAAGCTATTAGAGACAAGCTTGTGACACAAGGACTTCTTTTTTTAAGACTTGCATCGTGTTCGGGATCCCTATTCCCTAATCTGCTTTTTATGTTTGAGTTGGTTAAGGTAATCAGCTAGAAATTCTTGAGCTGTTGTTTGCTGTCAGAACTAACGATCTACTTGTTAGTAAAAATTGACATGTCCTTGCCAATTTTAAGTTAGACACATGGTTTAAGTTCTAAGTTTAAGCACAAACGTTCTAGTCTCTTCAGTTGAGTTGTTTTGATTTTTTTTTGTTCAAATCAAATGTATTTTCCAAGGATCCATATTTTGTGTTCTTAGTATTCACACTAAGCTTACAAATGACTAGCCGTCCAAAGAGGGAGCCAAAGTAAAATTGACGATAAGGCTGAACTTTATTTTGCCAACCAGTAACTTAAATAATAAAATTGACAATAGTACATTAGTTACATGCTCAATGGCAAACTTAATATAACAGCCAGTTGCCCAGTTGGGTATAACGTATAATACAATAATTTTACAGAAGGAATCATAAATTGAAGATGATGATAAAATTCATTTAAAACTTCAAAAAAAGATGATAAAATGCATTCACCATGATATCACCTAATGTGAACATTGTTCTCCTGATGGCAATTCTAGCTCAGGTGTGATCACGAAGTGATCTTTTCAATCTCTCCATTGTACTGTCTTACTTCCAAGGACCCATTTCTAGCCTATAAGCACCCCTCCTGGTAAATTGACTGGAAATGAATCATGTGTATCATGATACGGTACTAACAATATAAAAGTTTAAAGAAAAAATCACACTCCCCTCCCATAAGAGATGTTTAAATTACACACCCCTCCCCTCTTATGTCAAAATATACATTTCTCTCCCTTCATATGTAATACATATCAGAGAAAATTACATTCCCCTCCCCTAAAAGATACTTGAATTATATTCCCCTCATCTCTTATATTAAAATCTACACTTCACTCTCTTGATAAGTAAATATGTATTACACTTTAATCTATTTTAATATATTCAAAATTCTTATGCATATTTTTTTCTCAATTTTTGATTCACAATATCATAAATATATGGTTTTAAATCACATTATCAACTATGGAGTAATAAAAGATAAAATAAAAATTTTGGACAAATTACTAAAGCTGATAAAAGGACAATTAAAACTGAATTTTATCTTTTAGAGTCATACAATTAACAATAAAGTGTTCAAAATAAATTATCATTGACATTGAAAACTATATAAAAAAGTCTTAAATGGTGATTCAAAGTTATTTTTTATCATTAAAATATTCATTTATATTAAAATTGATTAAAGGGTAATATATATTTACTTCTTAAGAGAGGATAGTGCAATTCAAGCTTTTCTTACGGGAGGAGAGTATAATTTACTCTATATATTTACTTCTCAAAAGAGAGAAGTATAGATTTTAACATAAGAGGACTGAGGAATGTAATTCAAGCTTTTCTCGGGGAGGAAAGTGTAATTTACCCAAGTTTAAATCCAAAGCGTAAAAAACTCTCACGTATGATAACTATTGTACCCTAGTACGATAGTTCTGCGCTTCCTAGATATAGATCCCACTTAAATAAAATCCAACTATTAGTAGTAAACGAATGTGATTTTCAGATGCTTTTTTTTGCCCTAGACATGCACACCCACCTCACTTCGGTAAAACCTAGTTGTCTGAACTGGTTTTGGTCTTGTTTGAATAGTGTAAAAATTGGTTTATACTACTATAGATCAATAACCATTTCCAAAAAACCAGTTTAAGAATTGGTTACATGAGTGTGATGGTTATTAATGCAATAAGTAATTTTAATAACTTAAAAACTAGTTTTTTGTATCAGAAACTAAAAAACTAGTTTTGAAACGGTAAGAACAGACTTGAGGACTGGTTTTGAATAGTAAGAACTAGTTTTGCAACAGCAACAAACTGCCTAAGAAACAATCCCAGAACTTGTTTCCGCTTTGCAAATGTTAAGAAGATTTGATGGACCAAAGTCTGAAACAATGGTAATCAAATAGAATGATCTTCTTAAAACAAGTAAATGAACTAAAGGAAGCCCTTGAAAGCCTTTAATTGCAGCCATTACCTGCACACATGATAAGAAAACCATATAGGATGCAAAAACAGACATATTGTTTCGGAAGTGCTTGTTCATTCTTCTTATTACCAATATTTTTATTATATACTGCTTGTAGTTAACTGTTTTCGTTCCAAGGCCGCAGAAAAAAGAAAAGAGGGTCAAAAAAAGCACTGATGCTGTTGAATCTTTCTAATGCAAGCAAACAAAACAGAGGAAGTAAATTAATGTCATCATACATCATATCCTCAATGTCTCAACAAAATCAAATGTAAATGTAAAAACCACATGAACTAGACCAATAGATATATCAATCCTCGTCGTCAATAACCTTGGTGCCCAAACCTTTGAGCTCTTCCTTAGGGATTTCAACAACTGTAACAAGGGAGTAGAGCTCTTCCTTAGCATCCTCATCATCATTCCTCTTACGGGCAATGCGAACCCTAATCCTCCTTGGGACACTCCGAATTCCCTGGCTCCAGACATACTTGTTTAGCTTCACATCCACTCTCACATCATTGGTGCCCATGGCTTTCTGGGCAAACTTCCTTATCTCCTTAATTGCTTTAGGAGCTTTCTTCTTAAATGTGCTGTTTAATGTCATAACAGAAAAACAATAAGAACCAGATATCACCCTACACTGATAAACCACAAGAAACAATAGATTAATGCAAAAGTAATGGTGAAGTTATCCATCAATGTCAAGTAAACAATATATACAATATTAGTGTGCAATAGCGGATATGTATCCCCAATTGCCACAAGGATATGCGGTTGCAACTTGCAACAACTTTACAACATCACATCACCCAAAAATAGCTTCCTCCCAGTTAGGAGAATGTTTTGTATGTCACAGCCACAGGAATTAGCCTTTTGCTCTATGACCACATTGAATTGAAAAACATGTTTCCATGAAGCCTCTCATACAAGTTAAGAATAGTGATTAAGAGTCATCGAAATGAAAAGCACGAGGGACTATTTTGTCTGGCATCACTACAGTAAAAAAAAATCTGCTATTAAATCAGTAATATTAAATCTGTAATAATTAAAAAATAGATACAACTTTAAGACGATATTTACAAAGAATTTTTCTTCCAAATCTTATTGAAAGCAAACAGAATACGCATTATAAACTTAAGTGGGTTACAAAATACGCATCATAAACCCTAATATACCCAAACCAATTACACAAAGAGCGAGTATGATGAATTACCAGCCATGGAGGCGTTTGTGGAGGTTAATGGTGTACTCTCGCGTCACCACCTCCTCCTTCCTACCTGTGCTCTTCTCCACCATTTTTCACTTACCACCTATGAATTACAAACCAACATCAATTCATCAATGATACGGGATTTTATTAGAATATAAAACACATTAACACAAAGAAGGTTAACAAAACAGAAAAGAGAACTGGGAATCGAGACCTTACGATTTGGAAGCCGCAGCGATCCACAGACTACCGGCAAGCAGAACAGAAGGGTGAGGTGAGAGAGATGAAAGTTGAAATATAAAACCAAAAACCCTAGACTAATGGGCCTGCTACAGCATAACGGGTACGATCACTGTATTGCCAAAAACTAACAAAATAAAACTGCAAGGGTGTTACTATTGACACCCCCGTATTTTATAACACACCTTGGTACGATCACTGAAGTGCAAAATTTAACAATCTAAAAAAATAAGTGCAATTTTTTTAGAAAAAAAGTAACTTTTAAATGCAAGCTTCGGTAGTTAACATCCACATCGCATTTTGGATGTTTATATCCAAACACCACTGAGCAATGTGTCTAGATGTACGTTGTAAAATGTATCTAATTGAGGTTTTAAAAGACTTTTTTGTGATAAAAAAGTCTTGTGGTATTTAACCAATACTTTAAAGTAATATAAATAGGTTTTATGGTATTCAACTAGGACAATCATGATTTTTAAAACAGGATATCGAAACCTAGCTGTATTCAATCAAGACTTTTTACAAGTAACAAAAAGTCTCGTGTTATTCAAAAACTTTTTAAAAAGTCCAACTCTATCGCATGAGATTTCTCAGGTTTTCAATCTTTATTTCTCTTCACCTTATGACTTTATATCTGGCTCATTTCTCCTCCTCTCTGCCCCTACGGTTGTCATTCAGCCCAATATAAATTGCCAAACAACTTTTATCAATGGCACATGAAATTTATATGCTCTTGATGGCAAACATATTAGTTATAGTAAGTAATAAAAATATAGAATGCAATCTTTTTTATTATATAAATGCAACAACATGTGAACAAAAACAACTCTGTGAATATGTTGTCTTCTCCACTACAAAATTGAATTTGCTCTGTAATGTATTAATTAGAGTTCATGTGTTTATTACTATTTTTTTCAACGATGAGTTCATGTGTTTATTCTCCACTTCATAAATAAAAATTGATTTATAAGATCTGATTTTATTCTCCATGTGTGTTCTTTTTAAATCTTATAAATTCATATAATTCTTTCAAGTCTTATAAATCTTATGATATAAATTCATTAAAATATGAACTACAAAATCTTGATTGTTAAAGTCTTATAAATAATTCTTATAAGTCATTGCATTTCTACGTGGTCTTTTAAAATCCACAAGACTTTTTTATGTCAAAATATTCTTTTAAAATCTCAATTCAAATTAACTTTTGAAAGGCAATTTAACCATGACCTGGCCAACAGTTTTCGAAAGTTAACTTTCGGACACGAGCATTTTGGAAAAAATGTGAAAAGACTCTATAAAATTTGTATTAATAAAAACAGTGGTGTCAATAGTAGCCCTGCTGATATATCATCCAAAGAAAAATGTGATAAATTGATATGAAATTATAAAAAAGTAATTTAAATAATTTTTAAATATCATATGTCTTATAAAATATAAAAAAATAAAAGATAAAAACAATTCGAACATGACACTTATACGTGTTATAAATATTTAATAAAATATATATAATTTACAATTTAATTTAATATCACTTATAAGACAACATGTCTGAAATGATACACTTTTTAAAAAATCTCTAGGAAGGATAGGTTATTGGGTTATTTTATGTCGATTATCTATAGATGGCCTATTAATAATTAATAAATATTTACAGCCAAGTTTAATTTATTTAAGCTTTTATAAAATAATTTAATTATACAGTTTTTCTGGAGCATTTTTAGATGGTATTTTTTAACTTCAGAAAAAATGAAATATCCTCAAAAAAAAATTATATTTATTTAAATATAAGTTTACGTCTATATAGTTAACTAAATTTACTTGAGAAGCATTGGTGTTCTTTCCCGTCGGGATGATAACGGCGTGTTGCTCGCATTCTCGCGGTTGAAGGAACCCGGGGATGCATACATAGTCGTTATTGGCTCACAGGGTTGTTTGCGCGGCGGGGCGGCACCATGGCCACTTCAGCAATGGGATCGGAGGTTTGCAGTGGTTGAACCCAAAAGCAAGGAGGAAGTTGACACTGGTGGCAGACAGCAGCAGGAGTTGAGAGAGAAATAAGTGTGTTTTCACCTTTGGTGTACCAATTTACGACTTCGTAAGTAGTATATTGTATAGGGCGGCTTCTACAGTGCACCACCTGATAGGTGTTGCACCATGCCTCAGTTATGATTTACGTTTTTCACCGTTCGATTAGCCAATTCCACTTGATCTAATCATGACCTTCCCCACTGGATCCCAAACCCTAGTCTCCATCCTCATCTCTCTCTCTCTCTCTCCCCTCCTCCTCCTCCTCCTCCTCCTTCTTCGCTCTCTATCTCGTCGACACAATACTAACCCAAAGTCCTGAATAGCTCAACCGTCTTTCCTCCTCTTCTTCCTCCGCTCTCTGTCTCGTCGTCACAATATTCACCCCGACGTCGTCTCTGAATGACGATAACCGAAAATGGCATTCCAAAACTCCAAATCCATGGTACCCAACCTCCAATGGTATCTCCACGACCACGAAACAAGAAAGAGAAGCAAAAAAGCAAAGGTAGCAGAAAAAAATTGAGACACCACCACATCTTTGCCGCGCCACGGAATCGACCCCACCGTGAACAGCACAACGGCAACCACCATGTGAGGCTCGTCCCTTTTCTGCCGTGTGACCCGCAAACCGTCGTCGCATGATCCCCACCTCCGATTCACCACCGTGGGTAGTGAAACAATTTCTCTACCATTGAACTCGTTCCCATCCACCTTTTCCCCTGCAACATCCATCGCCGTTTTCCCCTATCTCTCTTCTTCAAGAGCATAAGCCAGCCCTCTTTTTATTTTTCATTTTTTGTTAAAAAATTGCTTGGTATGGCTGAGGGTTTTGAGCATTACCATACAACAAAGTAGAAGAGAGAAGATTAGTGTGTTAGCTCAGAATCAAACGGGTTTCAGTGGATCTTCCCTGGCCCTTCCCCTGGTTTGGTGGCCGATGGAAGGGAGACGGGGAGGGGAAAGAGATGAAGAATAATCTGGTGTGAGGAGTTTACTGTAAGATGCGTGAGCCATTTATATCCAACGGTTAAACGAAATGAGGTATGGTGCCGCACCTAACATGGTGCGGCAAGCTAGCCACAGCCATTGTATAGTCATCCTAGATAACTATAAACTTGCATTGTTGTTTCGTCAAAAAAATGACTTGCATTGTTATAAAAAAATAAATTCATTGTTTCAAAGCTAAAAATATTACAATGAATGAGTAAACACATGACAAAATGGGCTTAAGAATGAAATCCAAGAGAAAAAATTGAAATAACTCTTAGTTGTAAAGAAAATGATAAAAT
This sequence comes from Calophaca sinica, assembly GCA_037113605.1. Taxonomy (NCBI): domain Eukaryota; kingdom Viridiplantae; phylum Streptophyta; class Magnoliopsida; order Fabales; family Fabaceae; genus Calophaca; species Calophaca sinica. The sequence continues at coordinate 125,420,176 of CM073734.1, forward strand.
CTCATATGAAGTACTTTAGACACATGAATATTTGTACTTAAACGTTACCTTTCCTACAAATTTTGGAGGATTCAAATGAAAGAAAAAAAATCCCTTAGATATATTATTCATAGCAATCCTTCATTACAAACGATTGATTTTTTTTTTTTTTTGCTTACATACCAACGTTGTTTTAATTCAATCATCGAAGATATATTAATGTTTCTTTGACATCTTTTTTCTTCCACCTTCTGCAAGTACATACTATATAATAGTAAATCAGTAAGGTTATTCGATCCACTCTCTTCCCCCCCCCCCCCCCTCCTTTCTCTCTTTTTCTTCTTCCTTTTTTTCCCCTCCTCTTTGTAGCATACAATCCGTAAAAGAGAGAGAAAAATAATAATAATAAATAATAATAATAATAATAAAAGGAGAAAGATGCAGCGCCAATGTGCCTGCATCATTAGCACTCTTATTTTGCCCGGATACCAGTACAAGAAGTGTGTCTACCAGAACGGCTAATTTATGAAAGACTGAAAAATAGTCAGAGTCATGGATACAATGTTGTCCCAACATCCGTTTTCCCGTTCTTTTTGTAAAGATGCAAGTGAAGCTGCATGGTACAATTCCGTGCAGCACAAATAAATGTATAGGTGTTTCATTTCAAGCCATCACTGGGGCCACATATAATTAACACCTAATTCTCCTCCTAAGTCATAACTGACCTGTGTTTTACATAATCTACACAATGTTGATACGTACGTTCTGTCTTTAGTGAAATAAAGAATCACACATGTTGGAAACTTCTAATTTGAGGCTCTGCCAAGCAAATGTCTGCTATTTCTTTGGGCACTCCGCGAGTGTCTCCACAAACTAAGCGCCAAAACTGCCAGGCCAGCTATTCCTGCCAAAATCTGCCACAGAATAAAAAGCTATAATGTGATTATGGTTGTTTATTATATAATCCGGACATAAATCTCCCAACAAAAGGCCTATACAGAACAGACCTTTGCTTCTCTGCCATAGTTCTTTAGAGTAGATTGGAATGCTGATTTCAGTAATTTATAAGGAGAAGTCTTGGGCATTAGAATCACTACAGTATACTGTTTTTTGCAAGGAAAAGGAAGTATTCTTTGTAGTGCCAACTGTGCAGTTGATGGTGTAAGGGATGATCTAACTTTTGACCGCCCTTCATCTTGAATCTGCAGCAGGATAGTTGCAAAATGAATGACTTTTCATTTACATGAAAAGGAATAAAAATGATTCCATAACCTATGCTACCATCATAATTTACAACACGGATCATTTAATCATTTAATAATAATAAAATTAAAGCTTATGTCAGAACGCATGAATATAATTTTAACTTTCTAACAAGATTACGAAAAGAAAAATTGAAAGGTTATTTGCTTTAAAGCATAACTTGCAAGCAACATCTCAATGCTGCATTCAATTGTCACATCCACACTGATTAGAATATAAGAGAAGTATCTTATAATATCTTCATTATATCTTAGAGCAGCTTAAAGTATCTTAGATTATTTTTTTAGATACCATAATTTGTTTCCTTATTTAATTAGAATTAAGAGTCTAGTATTAGTGTGAATAAATATATTTTTATTCTTCTTAGTATTCCTTTTCCTCCCTCTAGACCCAAAAGACTAAGTATATAACTTCAACATCAATTAAAATAGAAAGATATTCTGCATTTATATAAATTTCATTTCAAACAAAATCCTGGCCATAAAGCAACAATACCAGAATTAGAAGTTAAAACTCATTCTTTTCCGATAGTTGCGGAAAACCAAAAATTCATTGAAATGGAAATTACAAGCAAAAAGACAGAGTAATAGGCACTAACCTCGAAAGAAGTGCCAACGTCCCCAGAATAGACTCTTGATTGATAGCTGTGTAAAATCCTGTCCAGCCAGTAATAATTTTCCTGAAAGAACATGTGAAAATAAGAAAAAAGGAATTGGGAGGGTAATGTAATGTTACTTACCTGATCCATCCCTTTCATCCACAAATCTGAATGCCTTGTACTTGCAGATTGTTAAATTTCTACAAACTCTAGAATTCCTAAAAGAGAATGTAGAGAAATGAAATGTAAACTTTTCTGATTTATCAAAATGATTTTTCGCTACTGGTTTACAAGGAACTGCAGCTATATATAGCTTGCAGTGACAGTTACAGAGTTGGTAACATCCTCTAACTAACTAACTGGTGACAGTTAGTTAGTTATGCGGTTTCTAGCAGCTTTAACAGCTTGGAGTAGAAGTACTCCTCTAATACTCCCCCGCAAGCTCAGCTATGAGTGATTCAAGGCAGCAAAGAATCACAAATAGTGAGCTTGGACCTGAAATCTTCAAATTTAGTAGGAGAAAGAGCCTTTGTCATGATGTTAGCATACTGTTAATGTCCGGGCACAAAATTAACTTGAAGCTGCTTTTGAAGAACCTTTTCCCTTAGAAAAAATAGATCCAATTCCTTATGTTTGGTTCTTGCTTGAAGAACTGGGTTATGGGCTAGAGCAATAGTACTCAAATTATCACACAAGACAGTAGGTGTAGCATAGATGAGGCCCAGTTCAGTGAGAAGTGACTGAATCCAAAGAACCTCAGCAGTAGCTAATGCCAAACTCCTATACTCAGCTTCTGTACTCGACCTAGAAACCACAGGTTGTTTCTTCGCCCCCCAAGGCACCAAATTGCCACCAAGAAATACACAAGCCCTAGATGTGGACCTTCAGTCATCCGGATCAAACCCCCAGTCAGCATCATAGTAGGCTTGAATGGCTAAGGGACATGCTGGAGCAGGTTTTAAATGAAGACCCCAAGTGACAGAACCCTTCAATAACTAACGGCTTGTTTGGTAGCCATGAAAAAGAGTGGAAAGGAAAGAAAACACGATTTATGAGATTCTTTCTCCTGTTTGGTTGCAGCTTATTGTAGAAGGAAAGGAAACAAAATTGTGGGGCCCACAATAAAATGCTTTCCTTCCAAATTTGGAAGAAAAGGGACACGTTGGTGAGAATTTGAGTCAAAATACTAAAATACCCTTACAATGTTGCTCTATTTTATTTATTAAATAAATAATTTTAAAAATTAAAATAAAGTAAAATAGAAATTTTAAAATTTTCTAATATTTTAAACTTATTTTGAATGTTGAATAATTATTTTTTCTTTTTTATATTAGCGTTTATATTATTTTTTTGTTCTTTACTATATCTCATTTTTATTTAGGGTAATTGTGTCATTTTACAAAAATACTTTTTCTTTCCTCTCACTTTCTATCCAAACAAATAAGGGAAGAGAAAATTTTTACCTTTCTTGCCTTCTACTTTCACTCATACCAAACAACCAACAAATCATCTCATTTTCTACTCTCTTTCTTTCCTTCTACTTTTCTTTCTTTCACTTTTCTTTCCTTTTACTTTCCTTTGCAAACCAAACATAGCCTAAAAATTTATTAAGTGACAGTCAGTTTGCTCAAGATAATGGAGTCTTTTTTGAGTTTCATGCCAACTATTGCCTTGTGAAATCTCAGAATTCCAATGAGGTCATTCTCAAAGGACATCCTGACCATGATGGACTTTACAAGTTTCCCAACGTGCTGCCCAAGTCTGTACCTTCTTTTTCTAATTCTGCATCTACTCATTGTATAAAATCATTTCCTGTAGTGAATACTTCAATTGCTACTAGTTCCTTTTCTAATTGGCATTCAAGGCTTGGTCATCCAAGTCCAGAAGTCCAAAAATCTGTGCTCTGATACCATATTAAATTTCTATAAACTCTAGAATTCATAAGAGAGAATGTAGAGAAGTACTCCTCTAATACAGATAAAAGAGATGTGAGAAGGAGGAGCTTTTGACTTTTATCATTGTTTACAGTTGAGATGGGGCATATAAGAATTTGTACGTCTGGGTGGTATCTATTCTGTTCCATTGACAGCGTAGAAAAGGCTACGATACAATTAAAACAAATTTTAAGATCAAACTAACCTGCAGTCCATTCTCATGTGCTCTTTGCTCAATTTCAAGTACGGTTGAAACATCCTGTTCTGAAGGTCCTTCCTCTTGAAGACGCAACATTTCATCTAAAGCAAGATCTACCTGTAAATTATTTACAAGACTGTAATTTTCACCAATTAACGACATTAAAAGTTCACTTATTTTACATATGCAGGAGACTTGCCAGCTTGGAAGATATCTCTGGATCACATGAGAAATTTATGCTAATGTCTCCACGAACATCACCTATTCTTGAGGGTTTATTCCCACCAAGGAATACCGAAACACCCACAGAGTATATCTGGTGCACAGAAGTGAAACCTCAGAATTAGTGTACCATATAAAACAACTAAAGGAAAATGCTGGTAACACACACACCTGCCCATGCTTGAAACGGAGAACCTGCATTATTTTTGTTTCCAGAAGCTTGCTCAGGAACCCAACAAAGTGAATCTCTTCTACCTGCCAAGTCATGTCCCCAAACACGACCAAACACAGATTATACAAGTTACTTGTAAGATTCAGTAAATATAAGTTTTTATACAATTGCATGAACCCAGCAACTTAAAAAGAACAGAGCACACACCATGGTCCCATTCCTCAGCTCCACAGGAAAGCATATCTGCACCAAACATTGTGCTTCCACCATGGGACTTCGGACCACTTCTCTACAATCAAAGAGTATGGTTTATTTGGAAGATGCATTCACTGAATCCTTAAAAAGTGACTCAGTATCCATGCACACTTGATAATGTAGAAAAACATCCAGATTGTCAAAAATATGCATTAGAGAAGTAAGAATATACAGCTTTTTAGAGAAGACGTCAAAGCATGGTCTTTCCTTTTTTCCCTTTCGAAAAATAGGCTTAATTTCACCTTTTGTTCCTCCACTATACCTACTGTGTGATTTTGGTCCCCAATAATTTGTTGTTTAAATTTAATCGCCTCAATTTTTTAAATTGTAACAATTAAGTCCATGTATCAATTTCCTTCTACTTAAAATTCATAGATTCTCATTTTTTACTCAAAACCTTCACAAACTGAACCAATTGAATCATTTTAAACCTTCTTCAAATCAAAACTCACCAACCAAAATATTTTACTCAGAAAAATCTATAAGTTTCCCCCTCCTCAAACCATAATCTCGTGTTCTACAAAATCATTCAAATTTTGACAAATTTCCAATAAATTTTTGACTTCTAAACTATTTAAATTATTTCACATCCCAAAGCCATTATAAACCCACAAATATATGGTTAGAAAATTAGAATTTAAGAGGTTTAGATGGTAAAACGTTGACAGTGGGATTGGATTTGCATAATTTTAAAGATAGAGGGACTTGATTGGTTTGCAAAAAAATTGAGACCAAAATCTCACTTGGTCCAAACTAGAGGGACCAAAGGTACAATTGGGCAAAAAAAAAAAATTATATTTTACTTGAGAGCCTAACAAAACTTTCACAATTTTTCCTGCAGGTACAAAACTACACAACAATTACTATTTAACACCAACATCTTTTGTTTGCGAATGCAATGCATTGATGTACCTATGGATGGCTGTTGGATAAGTGAAAGGCAACCCTTTCAGCTCATCACGGTTAAAATGCATAATGGGTTCCGGAGGCTTTGGTATTCCACCCTGCATGGAAAGTAATCAATCAATTGGTATAAAATAAAACAAGGTCTCTTGCCTTTTGGTGAATGGACTTATACTCACTAGGTACTGCAATATTAAGGGCAGTGCAATAGTAGGATCAATTTTCCCAACAATCACAACAGTAAAAGTTGAAGGATCTCTGAAACATTTGCTGAAGTATTCACAAGCTTTCAGTGGATCAACCTTTCGTAGGTCACTTTTTTTAGTAGGCTGCATAACAAATAGTATGCTGAAAGTCAACTGTAGTTTATTGAGTCAATGATTTAATTGACACCAAAAATAGCCATACCCTGAAAAAAAAGGAGTTTCCATAGTTAAGCTCCTTTACACGGTTTGTAAAAGCAGTATATGGATCCCTATCTTGAGCACAGACTGCTTCTTCAGCCATTTGCATCACTATTTTGACATCTTCTTCGCCTGCTGTTAAATTTGTTGTAAACAGCTGATAGACAAGCTGAAAAGTAAATGAACAAATAAATAAATGACGGAAAAATAAGTAAAAAAAGATAGCACAATTGAAAATATAACTGATGTCTGTGTACCAGTGTGCAAGTCATAACCACAGGAATCTTTATGAAAATTCCAACAAGAAATAACACTCGTGAATTGTTATCAATATGATGTCACAGATCTAACTACAAAAATCATGGGTCCGTGATTAATATATAACTAACGCAGGCCACTAGTTCAACCTAAGTTTCATTAAACAGCACAAATCGCATGCATCAAAAGTATGGTGCATTCTTAAAAGAGGAAATCAAAATATACTTTATGCAGAAAGCTAGGACAAAACACATTCAAAGATTGTACTTTTGAATGCTGCTCAGAGACGGAATGGCTGAAAGCACTTACAGAGAGAAAAAATAATAATACTATGCCAAACACGCTAACAAACTGAAATACACACCTGTTGCTGACTAGATTAAGGTGCATGCACTTTCAAATGTTTAAGGATAAAAGAGAGAAAATACAGAAGATAGAAGCAGTTGAATGTGGAATAGTTTCAAATTGAAGCGGCTGCAAGGATCAGAAGATTTTACAGCATTGAGACAAACACTTGTATGTAACATAAGTCTTGGAGAATTGTATGGCTACCAACATAATCAAAAGCAGAAAAACCAAAAATACAACTAAAAGTTCTGATGGATTGCACAGCACTAGAGTATAGCTTAAAATTACAGTAACACAGGAATCACCTTATAACTTAAATATAGATGATATTGATATATCCAAGTTATGGCCAGAAAATGTACATGAAAAAAAGGAGTAATATTATTAGGCATTCAAAAAAATTTACTTATATATACCAACTTAAAGTTAAAAATACTTGCTTCCTACTTTAAAACAAAAAATGTAGTTGTACACTTTAGCAATGGTTCTTTGTGTGCTCACTTGATCATGAGCAACAACATACTACTTCAAGTTGTGCTCACTTGATCATGAACTGATATTGCTAATTAAGTCAAATATACCTGCAAGGCAGTTTCCAGGTCTGTCGGTGAACAGTCTCCATGAAAAGTTCTCATATATGCACCAACTTTGGTACCAACTTCAGCTCTCTTGCCAGCAAGCATATCCATTAGGATAGATGGTCTATAACCAAACACACCGATTTCCCCAGCAATGGTTGGTCCCATTGAGCAAGAGAAATACTCGCTTTCTGGGAGTTCAGACAAGCCCCCATATGAATACCCCGTGAAGATAACCTGGTGTGACATGTCTTTAGATCAGAACTAATAACTTTCATGCTAAAATTCTAACACCACCAAAAATAATGAAACACCACTCATGGGAGTAAGAATATAAGTCGATGCCTAATAATAATGAAACACCACTCAAATCGAAGGTTCAGTTCTTGGAGAAACTCAAATCAAGATCATTTCTTTTTTAAAGATTAAGAGTTTTTGGCAAATGAGTTTCCTCCAATTTCACATGGCTCCTGAGTTCTGCTAAATTATTGAATTCCCAATTTGTTTTTATTTTAAAATTTCTTAATTATCATAGGAAGAGTTTTCGTTTCTGCCATGGATTTTGACGGAAGAAAATCATCCAAAATAAGAAGTCTTAAAACAGAAAAAGGCTACACGAACAATAGACCAGAAATCGACCTTGCCTTGTCATGGCAAAAGTAATATGAATAGCATTTGATAGTCATACGAATGGTCTATACTCTATCATCAAGAAATAGTAAACCCGTTAGAGACCAACTAATTGATATCTCAATTAAATCAAAAGATATTTCAACTGCATCATTGGTTTATGCTGTTATAGAATTAATACAATCTATTATCTATTTATCTATTTAAGCAAACAATAGACTGGTGAAAAGACAAAACTAGACTACCATATTTTTGCACCTATCATTTTAAAGGGGCAAATATATCAATCTAAATCAAAATAAAAATTAAATCCACATAAAAATTTAATTTTTCTTACCTACTTTTAACTTTTTCTCTCTCACCTTTCACTTTTTTTTCTCTCTTCTCTTTCTTCTTTCCTGTCACGTACGTGACTTTTCTTTCTCTTTTTTTTCTCTTTCTCTCATTTCTCTTTCTCTTTCTCTTTCTCTTTCTCTCTTTCTTTTTTCTTTTTTTTCTTTTTTTCTTTCTTTCTTCAAAATTTTAATTTTTCTATTTTATTTTTACTTTAATTTTTTATTAATATTATTTAATTTAATTTTTTATATTTTTATATTTTATCATTATAATTTTTTTATTATTTATAACTAATTATTTTCGTTTAAAGTCTCAATAAAAAAACATTACATATTGTCAATATAATATTATCGTCTTTGATCGCGTATCAAAATTTATAAATATATTTATTATATATTTTTTATAGATGATTATTTTACTTTTGATTCTTCACAGGAGGAAACATTACATACTATCGGTATAAATGATTATTTTTCTTTAAGGTACAGACGGAGAAACATAAAATATTGTCGGCATAACATAAAAATTTATAAATATCTTTTTTTTTGTTCCAAAGAGCCTAGCGGCGAAACTCACACACACTGGGTGTGGAGAATAGGGGTACCGCGGGTTCGAACCCGCGCCCCGACACATCAAATGTCCCAGCAACTTTTTACCATCTCAGCTGCACTTACGGGACATTTATAAATATCTTTATTATATATTATATATTATTTATATAAGATTATTTTACTTTTGACTCTTAACGAGAGAAAACATTACATATTATCGGTATAAATGATTATTTTTCTTTTGGGTCCAGACGGAGAAACATAAAATGTTTATTTTTTATACCAGCGTAAACGTCTTTATTATTTATAAATGATAATTTTGCTTCTTAGTCTATACGGGGAATCATTACATGTTGTGAGTGTAGTTTTATCATCTTTAAACACATATCAAATATATAAATATTTTTATAATTTATAAATTATTATTTTGTTTTTTAGTCCATATGGGAAAACATTACATGTTGTGGGTACAATTTTATAGTCTTTTAACACATCAAATTAATAAATATTTTTATCATTTATAAATGATTATTTTGTTTTTTAGTCCTTACGGGGAAACATTACATGTCGTGGGTGTAATTTTATCGTGTTTGAACACATATCAAATTTGCAAATTTTTTATCATTTATAAATAATTATTTTGCTTTTTAGTCCTTACGGGAAAACATTACATATTGTCGGTGTAATTTTATTATAAATGATTATTTTACTTTTTAGTCTCTATGGGAAAACATTACATGCTCTGGTGTAATTTTATCATCATTAAACACATCAAATTTATAAATGCATTTATTATTTATAAATGTATTTAGTTTAGCTTTGATACTGTTTTATGGCTATTAATGCATAAAGGTGGTTCAAAAAAATACTATTAAAATTGGTATAAAGACCATTGTATTAAGATATTTGCCAGGTCAAAAGACATAGCAACTGATATTCAATTTTAATTGATGCATGTCAATGCTTTAGAAACATTCATTGCAACCAACACGGCACGACTCGTGCATCCGCACGGGTATTCTACTAGTTTTATTGGAAGACCAGCCCCATAGAATCTTATCGTTGGTGAAAAAATGGGGACTATATTTTGTAAAGGAATAAATCTTCAGGTATCACGTTCTTTGATGGTACCTAAGGAACAGCCGATGATGAGATATGGCGAGTTGCACATCATGTTGTGATCGGCAAATATTTCCAAGAGAGAAGAAAAAAGAGAAGTCAGGTAAAAAAAAATAAGGATGTAAGGGGAAGAAGGAAAACACTTGTGTTGGAAGCAGTATCACGTGTCCCTCTTTTTATTTTTGTAAATTTTTTATTCAAATATTTTGAGCCATAAGATCAAAGTATTTCAGCGGTTAGGATTTGGTGTAAGTTGAAAGACTTACACCTGGTGTTAACGGATCCTATATATATATATATATTATTTTTGGTTTGATTGAATCAATTTTTAAACTTTAACCAAAAACCAAACCAATCCAATCAATTTTTAATCCAGCTTTCAGTTTGGTTTCTGCACTTGCACTGGGTTGGATCAGTTTATGAACATACATACGTTTAAGTAACTTGACTAAACTCTATTAGGGAATGGATGATGTCATATAATTTAGCAAAATCTGAAGGAAGTTGCCACTCAATACTGTAACCAGATTGGTACAGAAGTTGGTCAATGTTTGCTTAAGAAATACGCGTGAACCGATTTGGATCCTCTAAAGTGATTAAAGTGTAAAGTGGGTAATCTTAACCATTAATGAGAAAATCAAGGGTTGGTTTGTTATTCATTACTTTGAATATCAACCCTTGATTTACTCATCAATGGTTGGAATTACTTACTTTACACTCTAAAGTGAATTGCTCACTTTAGAAGATCCAAATCCCGCGTGAACTATGATAAACTTGAAAGTAATGCCTACAAGAATCCAACCTGGTCATCGAGAAAATCTGTTCGCTTATAGCAGATCCGCATCCCATTTGACAGAATTAATTCAGTAGCTCCAATATTTGAGTATTCCAATTCCTTCACAACATACCTATTTGAAAAGGGAAAAATGAGAATCGAGATTAGAATGTTATTTCCTAAACATAAATTTTACTGGAAGAAAATGATCTAATTAAACCAGATAGATAATAATAACCACTGTACAGAACAGGTCACATTCCATAAAGACGGAAGCTTGACCCATACAATAGTTTAATGACTGATACATTAAACCCTTCATTACATATAAAACACTAGCTGGTTAAACATAAAATATTGGCATCTTACTGCTTAGAACAATGAAGATTTTAATGAAACACAGCCTAATGGCAAAGTAAATGAAAATAGCTAAAAGCATAAACAATTGAGTCCTACAGAGAAAACTAAGTAAGGGAGCTTTTAAACTTTTCTCTAATGGTTCTGAATCTCAGTTTGAATACTTTTTATTATAACAAGATGTGCAGAGAGGATTAGAATGAAGGAAAAGCATGCCCAAACAACTACAGTAATTACCTACCAAGGTATAGGAACTTCCTGTATTTTCATTGGATGAATCCATCTCTAAGTAAGAAGAGTCACAAAAGAACCACTCTTCATGCATATCACATTACAATGATCTCATGATAATTGCTAACTGTTAGCTCATAGGAAGAACAGGGAGAAAGATGCCAGGTTGATTATATTATATGATGAAGTTAGAAAGCTTAAAGCAGCTATCCAGGAGCTACCGAAGAACAGCAGAGCTGCAGAGGAGAGACTTGATTATATTATATGAATTATAGACAATGATAACGTATGGATTACACTTTGGACTGATGTTTGATTTACATGAGGTGAGCCATAAATCAGAGAACAGAGAACTATGTAGGCAAATGAAAGTGTAATGTACAAGATAAAGAAAGATATTCCCTTTTAACTCACCCCATAGTTGGCTTTGTAGTGACAATTTCTTCTGGAACATGTTCATCATCCCACATAGAAATTCTACCCTCTTCCTCCAGAAGATCGACTTTCTTAACAACATTTTTCAGATTATCGAGCACAGCAAATGCTTGGGGCTCAATGGTCTTTATGACACAGCTACAAGACGTCCGTAATTTCTCAGAATATCTAGAGACCTCTAATGCCGATATATCTGAGGGGTATAAATAATTAATATAAGCTCAATTTATCCAGAAATTTGATATCAGAAGACAAAAGCACGTGATATATCAACTCACGTGGTAGAAGACTCTTTTGGAGTTGAGCTTCATACTCAATCCCAACAACAGGTTCATTGTGGAGAAAATGCTGCATGGACAGAGAATATTATATCCAAAATCATCCATAGTTTGTTATTATCCATTTCAATGTGAACAAAGAAAGATAATATAATATAATATATATCATGTACTTGTAAATATTCATCTCTCAAGCTGGTAGATTGAATTTGATCTCGCTCCAAATAGGCAGATTCAATCTCTGACATCAGCAGTGCACGAACTATAGATACTTCACGCTCTGAAAAGCCATGAAGTCGCACCCTTGCAACCTAAACTATAAATGTCATAAATTTGGAAAGAAAAAAGGAGAGAAGAAGGAAAAAGGAAGAAGAAAGAGTGTGTGAGAGAGAGAGAGAGAGAGAGAGAGAGAGATGCAGCTGATCAGATCAAAATGAAAGCACCTCTATTAACATTGATTCCAGGGCCTCAAGAGTTCCTTTTCCTCTACAAGATGAAGTTATTATATTGGCCTTTAATGGACGGACTAGAACATCAGCAGAAGCTGAGCATGAGAAATAGGGTGGATCCTTCCTACGCGATATTTTAAAGAATCTCTGGTTTAATGCATAGAGGAACATGGATTCTGCAAGTAAATCTTTGTAGTCTTTAACTGTTCTAAGCTCATTTGCTGGCATCTTATAACTAATCATCACTGCAGACTGTTATTAGGCAAACACAAAATAACATGTTAATTTCCAAGCAAGACAAAATTACTAACGAAAATCCGGGAAAATTGCATTGAAAGTTAATGATTCGTTACTTACTTACCCCAGCAGCTTCAGATTCAACAAAACAAGAAAACCGTGGCTCGTCATGTGATGGAACCTGAAATGTTGGTATAGGTGGTGGATCAGGTGCTGGAATTTTTGGGCCAAAATGAGTCTTTATTAAATCAACTACACTCTGAAATTGCAAGAGGGAAAGAAGTTAGTAGAAATAATAAAACACAGTCATAACATAGAAAGAGATAAATAACAAAAGAACCTGTGTATCAGAAAAATCTCCAACTGCTATAACAGCCATATTGCATAAATGGTACCACTTCTTGTAAAAGTCCCTCACAGTCTCAGGAGAAACCGTCCGAATTACTCTCTCAAGTCCAATTGGTAACCTTTCAGCATACTGCAATCCATTAAACGCTTTATGAAATAAAGTACATTGATAGAAAATTCCCAAAAATCATCTAAGTAACCTACAATACCATCTTAACATTGAATAATAGAAGCAAGTGTTGGATACAGGTACCTTTGAACCTTCCATCAACAACATCCAATGAGCATCCTGCAGCCTCCCCGTGGCATTTCTGCTTCCCCTGTACTCTTCCATGACGGCTCCTCTTTCTTTCTCCAAGTCATCTTTCGAGACTCGAATCTACACAGAACAATCTAATTATAATAACCAATAAAAGAAAAACTAGAAAAAGAAAATAGAGCATTGCAATGATACCTCTGAACTGAATTCTGCCAAAACCGAAATGGCCTGAGACAACAGCTCTGGTTTGTCAACGGGAACCAACAGCTCATAGACGGTGTCGTCGGCAGAGGTAACGGCATTCTGACAAGCGCCAAATTCGGCTCCGATACTTTCAAGGAACTTAATGATGTCGTGATTACTGTATTTCGTCGTGGCACTGAAAGCAAGGTGCTCAACAATGTGAGCAACTCCACGTTCATCCTCTTCTTCCAGAACTGATCTGCGATTCCGCATGTACCATGAGGATTGATTGAGGAATTCATAATTCGCGGTATAGGAATGAGCGGTTAGAACTTGGAAGGAAAAATAGCTAGGTTATGTTAGGTTACCCGGCCCTGACGGCAAGTGCGAGAGCAGCTCTCATGCGTGGTTTGGAATTGCAGCGAACGTAGTAGCGAAGGCCGTTATCGAGTGTGCCGTAGTCCACGCCAATTGGTTGCTCTGTGAGGACTTGGTCCATGTCAGTGTTCACCAGTTTCAGCGATCGGAACCCTTGTTTCTTCGAGATCGAAGCTGCCCCTGACGGAAGTAATTCCATCCTTCTTCACTCTCGACTCTTACAACTCCCACTATCTAATCTAATAAATTATCAGTAACAAATAACCACCCCGTGCCAGTGACGTTACTCCGACTCTGCGTCTGCGTTCTATTTTCTTTTTCTTTTACTTTCTTTTCTTTTCTTTTCCTTTTTCGTGCAATTTCTCATGGAAACCACCGTAAAAGGTGAAACGAAAATCTATGCACGAGAAAAACCAATCGAAGCGGAAAAATACGGGTTGCTTTATGCACCCATTATTTTCTAATACACCCTCTTTTCCTTTTCTTTATTTTGTTTTCCCAAGGAATAAATACTCAAAATGGCCCAGGACAAATTATGTGGTACTCAGTTTGTCAACTAGTTGCGGTGAATCCATGTAAAAGCATGACTGTTGAAAAAAAAAAACAATCTGCCATGAGAATATGTGGGAATTGGGCTTTTGGAGGGAAATCAGTTTTTGGCGGGAATAGTTTTAAGTGGGTGAATAGATTTTTGTCACGTGACATTAATATAGTTAAGTTTCTTAAATAGATAATAGATAATATATGTCAAGAAATAGAAGACGGGTTATTACGAGGCACTGAAGAAGAGTGGGTGGAGTGAGGTGGGGGACACAACAGAGGATGGAGACAAAGGAAAGGGTCGCTTTTTCATTTATTCGACCTCACCGAGAAAAAAGATTAAAAAAACATTGACCTACTATAGCCCGTTGAAAGAAGACGATTCATGTTTGGACCTACTTTAAAGGAGAAATGTTTTTTGAACATCAAAATTTGACATAAAAAATCGACGTTAAAATACTGGTTAATGTAGTTCAACTACGTGGTTAATGAAGTGTTGTGTTTGGTTAATGAATATACTAAGGTGTCTCAACTCAATAACCATCAACTGAACTTCGTTAACGTTAACCACGATTTTGAAAGTCATCAACCATGATATTTAGGTGTTCAAATATAATCTACTACATGTATGTTTGAACATCTGAAAATCGTGATTAATAACGTTCAAAATCGTGGTTAACGAAATTCATTTGATGATTAACGAATTGAGACACCATACTATATCCATTAACCAAACACAACACTTCATTAACCACGTAGTCGAACTACGTTAACTAAATATTTTGATGATGTTCAAATTACAATACTGTTTTAAAGGATCCATATTAGACGCTATACTTAATTTTTTACACATTTATAATTTATAATTGCATGTAATTTTTTTTTGGTGCAATAATTGCATTGCATGTAATTTTTGTGAAACTAAAAATGTAGTGATTTTGCTTGATAAAAGTTATTTTAAAAAATCTTTTTGTAACCTAAAAAAAATTATTTTAAAATGATGGCACCGGAGAATCGTTCAACAAGAATATTTTCCCAGAAACGTTTTCAAATTGGCGAAGGGGAAAGGTATTTCGGGCGAGTCAGAAAATGAAGAAGCTTGCAAGAAAGTTGCGGAATTCAGAAGATGACAAGTTCTCTCTTCCTATTCACGACGAAGACTCCCGTCCCCTGGACTCTCAAGGTCCGCTGCCATTTTAACAATTCCCTTTATTCTCACTCTGATCTAAAATTTTCAATTTTGGGTTGCAGAAAAAACTCTTAATTTTGAATTGGGTCATGTTGTAATTCTAGTTGATGATGATTTAGATTTTTATGTACAGAGCAAGAAGAGTTGGTTCGTTCGTTAGAAAGGAATCAAGCTCAGCAGAGTCGCCTATGGAGGGTACCTGTCCCGTACAGACTACAATGCAATGCCACGTTTTTTTATATATTTTACACATTAGTTGATTGAAATGTATAATATTTTGGGCTCATGCTAACCTGGTTTTATTTTTGTGTCAATAGACTGTATTTGCGACTCTACTCTTCTGTTACATCCTGTTTCTTTTATACTCCATCTTCCACCAGGCCTCATCACCATGGGAACTGGTATGCTTCAACTATTATAGTTTCTGTTGTAACTAATAAACCTCTTCTCATGATAAAGAAATAATAATTTATGTGTATCATGCTTACTTCTGTTACAAATAAACCTCTTCTCATGATAAGACAATGATAATTCATGTGTATCATGCCTGATAAATTATTTTCTTCCAAAATAAAGTTGTTAGGCAGTTCTTCTTCTGTATTCCTATTCCTCTAGAAGTGAACCCACGTTGAAAGACTATGCAGTATGTACTCACACTTTCTTTTTTCTCAAATCTATAGTATTGAAGTCTTCTATGGTTATTAAACTCTCGAGTTAATTCTTAAACTCTTACAAGCTTCCGATCCTATATCACAAAAACGAGTTAACTCGCATGTAAACTCTCTTTTTTGGTAAACTAGTACGAGTTCAAGTAAATTCTGATATAATCGGTAAACTCTCGGTTTTACTAGTGAGTTTACGAGCCTATACTTTTACGTTGACTTGGCCTTAAAATATAAATTTATCGGTCAATATTGTTGCCTATTTGGATTGAATTACCTATGTGCTGCAATATACAGTGGATTTATAAAGTTAATTTTACGTTTTCGTATTACTTTTGTTTTGTTTTATTCAGCTACGAAATAAAGTAAGTGTTGCACTAAAAATTATGAGTGTTATGTCAAAGCTCTTGTTTTTTGAAATTTTTTTCACTTTAGTAACTTATGTTTTTATAAATTTATGTATGGTTTGGTCATTAATGTAGCATGATCTTATCTAATATTAATGTATTAACACACTTTATTATTGTGGTTTTCTACTTTGCTTTATTGTTGTGTTAAACTGTTATATATTATGTACATACATCATTTATGTGTTTCTTTAATATTGGGTAAACTCATGTAAACACTTATGAGTTTACGAGTCAAGTCTACGAGTCGAGTCTGCGGAAGCTCCATGAGTTTACATAGACTCTCGAGTTTGACAACCTTCTAGCTAATCATTTTTGTTTTAGCATTTTCTGAATTTCATGGTTATTTCTTTACTCAACACGGTGTTGCCTTTCTTTGTTCTTTGACAAACAGCGATATCATGCTTACTTCATGGAGGAGATCTACTCATGGATGATTATATCTGCAGGTTCACTTCTCTTTTTGTCAGGAATCATGTACATATACTTCAGCTTCGTATTCTTTTTCTGTTACTTTCTTTGTTCTTTGTCAGGAATCATGTACATATACTTCAGCTTCCTATTTTATATCTAAAACTCATAACTTTAACAATCTATTTACTATATAATGCGGATTTTAGTCCCTTTATACCCAGTTTGCACCCTTTGCCTTCCTTATCTTCTTGTACTAATTTCCAATTGAGGGTTGAATATGATATGATATTCACTTATCAGATTTTGAGGACTGTCACTGTAAACTTTGTTAATTGAATAACTCCTACAGGTTGGGTGGCTGTTTTAGCATGCTCATTTGCCATCATAGGATTGCTTCATAAGTCAGTGCATCACAGGAGATGGATCCTGTACTCGTGTTATACTGGCATTGTTCTGGCAATTTTCTGGTTATATTACATGTTCAGGTAAAGTTCTTCGAAAAATAACCAACTGATGCATTTTATATACTCCATATGGGATTCATATATTGGTAAACCAGCTGTAAACTTGTAATATAAAATATATTCATTTTATCTTAGTTCTAGATGTACTAATTGAACATATTCAACAGGTGCCATGATATATGCATTTTTGCTGCTTTGAAAGCACTTGGCCTTTGCCAGAGTAGAATAACTCGCCAACGTAGAAGTAAAATGGAGTAAGAGGGGCCTTTTTACCGGGGTGGTGTAATTCCATCCTGAAATTCCCAGGTTGATGCTAGTGCAGAAGTATTCATCAAATTGTTATAACTGGTACATGGGAAATACGACTTCTACCCAATATCAGAAAAAATAATAAAATTTGCAAGTTTTATATGAGAAATATGACTGACATGCAAGTCATATTTTCCCTAATAATACAACTTGCAAATTTCATTTTATTTTCTTAATGTTGGATCATCATTTTGGTAAATACCTTTTCACTTGCACCAATTCGGGAATTCTGGAATGGATTTACGCCAGGTTACGAGTCTCGCATTTTACGTAACTTGATCATACTAATGACAAGTAGATAGATGGAGATGTCAATAGTAGGATCCAAGCATGATGGATGAAATATTAAAATAGTAAAAATATTCAGATATGATTTGCAATAGGAAAGTATAACTTAAAGGAAATTTTATCCCATTACAAGACCTATAATGTTGTATAGGATCCAATATTGGATGATAAAAAACCTACAAGAAAGTACATCTGGTGTTGCCGTGTTGTGGAGATGAGAATGTTACGGTGAATAAGTAGTTACACTTACACAAGACAAAATAGGATTAGGAATGGAATCATTAGAAACAAAGTTGACGTAGTTCTCATTGTAGAAGAGATAATAGTGATGTTTGCCTCAAGAACAGAAGAGAAATTAACACAGAAACAAATGAGAAAATACTGGGAATGATTTGTATTATTTGGATGATAAAAGGAAACTAGTAGAGGAAGGATATTCCTACTACTCCCAGAGCCCCTGCTCCCTCAGAGAATGACTAATTCTCTGCTAACAGAAAATATACTTTCCTCCTACCCTCTCTCCTCACCATTGCTACCTTATATGACCGAAAGCCCTCAAGCAATCGTGACTCCGTCACCTCTCTCTGCCACCTCATCATTCTTTCTCTTCTTTTTGTTTTTCCTCACATACACTCTCCATACCTTGGGTCTACCTTGTTCACCCATTCCCTCTTCTAAAGCACTATACCTGGAAAAACAGACTTGTCCTCGAGTCTAAGTTCAGGGAATTGGGAGCGCATGGCAAACTCCTCTTCCCATGTAGCCTCCTCCACTGCTCTTTCCTTCCATTGGATGAGTAGTTGCTTCACAGCAGTCCCAGCCTTGGTGATTGTTCAAGACGCCAAAATTGCCACCGACTCCCATAAATCAGCAACATCACACTCCAATCCCTAAGGCAGCTCCAACTTGACACGATAATTGCCCACAGCTTTTTTGAGCAAAGATACATGAAAGACCGGATGAATTCATGCCGTGGGAGGTAACTGAGGACAGTAAGCTACTGCCCCTACTCACTCAACAATATCAAATGGGCCATAGTAACGAGGGGCAAGCTTAGGATTAATGCGGGCCTCCACCGAACTCTGAACATGGGGTCGCAACTTGAGGAAGACCTACTCCCCCACCACAAAACTGATATCCTTCCTCTTTCTATCTGCCTGGTTTTTCATTCGCGTTTGGGCCCTGTCCAAGTGGTATTTCAGCTGCCTCAAAGCTTCATCTCGGTCAATAAGCTCCCTTTGCACCGCCTCCACCTTTGTTTCCCCTCTCAAAAACCTTGTGAGAGTAGGAGGTTGCCGCCCGTACACTAACTCAAAAGGTGTGGATCCAGTTGACCCGCGAAAAGTTGTATTGTACCAATACTCGGCCCAAGGTAGCCATAGCACCCATGTCTTAGGCTGGTCAGCAATGAAATAGCGTAGAAAAGTCTCCAAACAACGATTAACGACCTCCGTTTGAGGATGGTAAGCCGTGCTCCTCTTCAAGTGAGTCCCTTGTAACTTGAACAGCTCACACCAGAAATTACTGACAAAGATTGGATCCCGGTCACTCACAATTGAGGAAGGGATGCCATGGAGGCGCATCACTTCCCTTGTGAACACTTCAGTCAGCAACCTTGCATTATAGGGGTGTTTCAAGGGGATGAAGTGGTTGTATTTAGACAGCCTATCTACGACTACAAAGATTACCTCATAGCCTTTTTATTTGGGAAATCCGGTGATGAAATCCATGGACAAATCTTCCCAAATTTGGTCTGGAACTGGTAGAGGCTGCAGCAAACCGCTCGGGGCAGCAGCGACGTATTTCTGGCGTTGGCAAACATCACACTCTTGAACAAACTTCTGAATAGTCTTCTTCATACCTATCCAGTAAACATTCAGTGCCACACGTCGGAAAGTCCGATGAAAACCAGAATGGCCACCTTGAGAAGTGGAATGAAATTCTTGCAAAAGTATGGGAATCCACGCAGAATTTGTAGACACCACGAGACGTCCCTCATAGAGAAGAACTATTGTAAATAATTAGAGTAAATAGTAAATATTTACCTTTTGTACTGTAACCTAGTTTAGTTATTCGGCCCATTGCTCAGGCCCATTAGGTTAAGTCTAGCGTAGTCTATATAATAACATTAGTGTGTGTATTCAAAGTTAAGTTAATAAAATATTATCCAGATATATTTTAACATGGTATCACGAGCTCTCGTTCTTGAGGGCCTTGCTTCCGCATAAACCCTAGCCGCCACCTTCATTGTGGTGGTTGGTTTTCCTCTTTCTTCGCCTTCATTGCGACACTTTTCGCTTGCAACCTCCATTCGCGTCTTGTTCATCCCTCACTGTTGGATTGTTTCCATCCACACGCCTCTGTCCGCCGCGAATATCACACAACTGACCCCACCATCAGGTTCGGATCGTCAAGCAAGCGACCCTGCACCAGCGCGCCGTCGCTCCGAAATCACGCGCCGCTTCGTCTCCAAGCGGATTCGGCGGCGTGTGGTCCGCAGCGCGCCTTACCTGTTCCGGATTCCGCCATTTTTTCCCAGTTGTAGGCCAGACCTCCTCTTTCCATTTTGGGGGTCCACTCCGATCCGAGAACTTTTATTTTCGTGGGTTATTTGACGTTCATTCGTTCGTTGCCCTGTTTTTTTTTACTACGTCTGATCTGTTGTTATGGAAGGGGACGGAACTGTTCAGAATCCTCCACCGCCTCCTCCTCCTCCTCCTCTTGTGGACTCGTCAAATTTGATGAATTCTAATGCTCTGCCAACGCTGCATCCCAGTTATCGCCTCAATGGGAAG
This sequence comes from Calophaca sinica, assembly GCA_037113605.1. Classification (NCBI taxonomy): domain Eukaryota; kingdom Viridiplantae; phylum Streptophyta; class Magnoliopsida; order Fabales; family Fabaceae; genus Calophaca; species Calophaca sinica. Next base: position 125,440,923 of record CM073734.1, read on the forward strand.
AACTACTTCAATTGGGCTGATTTATGCGCACGAATCGAAGGGTCGTGGAAAATTAAATCATATTGAAGGACTCCTCTTCCCGCCATCGATCCTGGATTCCCTACTGGGGACAATGAAGACTCTCTCATTATGTCATGGATGTGGAGCAGTATGATTCAGCAGATCGTGGGAATTATATGTTTCTTGCTCTTGCCAGGAAATTTGGGATAGCCTCAAAGAAGACTTACTCCAAGAAAAAGGATCTCTCGCCCGCTTTGATTTGAAGAGCGGGATCTTCAATACTAAACAGGAAGTATGTGCATCTCGATTACTTTGCCATTATGAAAGGGTTACGGATTGAGTTAGACCAATATCGGACTCTCAAGATGGAGACTCCCGATGACACGCTTGCTTTGAATACTTGCATTGAAGCGATCGGATTTTTGAGTTCTTGGCTGGATTGAATAGTGAGTATGACCTGTTCGACTCTGATTTTGGGCAAGGGCGGCCTTCCTTCTCTTGATGAAGTGTTCTATATTGTGCGGGGTGAAGAGAGTCGTCGAAGTGTCATGCTAGGTCCCAAACCACGAAGGATCTGCGTTAGTTGCAGTAAGGCAGCAAACAAGGATCATCCAAGCCTGGGAGGGAGGGCCGCCATCTGTGAACCTTGTAAGAAGCCGAGGGCATACAAAGGGCGGATGTTTTAGACTTCATGGGAAAGACAATGTCCTTAGTATTGGAGGTCTCAAAGGTACTCAAGCACACGTGGTAGCATCTACTCCCACACTTGCTCCTCTATCCCAGGCCCAACTACGCCTCCTTGGCGAAGACTTGGACCGCTTGCAGAGCCTCCTCGACTCTTTGCGTAAGCCTTCTAGTTCTAGTTCACGACAATGACTGGTAAGGCTCTATGTTCTCGATCGTTTACTGCCTCTGGTACTATTCCTAAGGATGCATGGATTCTAGACTCTGGTGCTACTGACCATATGACCTTTAACTCTAAATTGTTTTCCACTTATAACCTTCATTCAAGCATTCCCTATATTACTGTTGCAGATGGTTCTCACACTCCTGTTGTAGGTTTTGGAGATATTAATCTCGCACCCTTTCTATTTGAGAAGTGTGCTTTATGCTCCTGGACTCTCAAATAACTTAATTTCTATTCGCAAACTTACTCGGGATATGAGCGCACGATAACTTTTTCTCCTACTCATTGTCTTTTTCAGGATCTTACCACGGGAGGGCGATTGGAGTTGCTAAGGAGCAGGGAGGGTTATACTTTCTATCTCTTTGAAGAGAATGGTGCGAAGGTCTTTGTCTTCCTCCGTCGGTCTCACCATACTTCTTCTCAAGTTTGGCTTGACATAAGCGTCTAGGACATCCTCCATTTTCCTTACTTAAAACTATGTTTCGACTTTGTTTTTACAAGAGCCTGTTGAGTCTTTTAAGTGTGATGTTTGTCAATTTTCCAAACACAAACGTGTGTCTTTTCCTTCTAGTTATAATAAAAGTGTTGAACCTTTTGATCTTATTCATTCTGATGTTTGGGGGCACCTTTTTGTTTCTAATATTTGGTAGCGATGGTTTATTACTTTTATTGATGATTGTACTCGCGTTAGTTGGCTATTCTTAATGAAAGATAAATCTGAAGTATCTCAGTTGTTCATTCAATTTTATCACATGATAAAAACTCAATTTGACAAATGCATTAAAAGACTACGGTCGGATAATGGTCGAGAATATGTCAACCAATCTCTTTCTTCATTTATTAGTAAAAATGGTATTCTTCATGAACTAACGTGTGTTGATATTCCACAACAAAATGGAGTTGCAGAAAGAAAAAACGCTCACTTACTTGAGGTTGCTCGTGCCGCTTCTCTTCCAAACATCAGCCCAAACTTCGTATTGGGGAGAAGCAGTTTTGACTGCTGCTTATCTCATCAATCGGATTCCATCCCGTGTTTTAGGTAATCTCAGTCCTGTTCAGTCTATGTTATCTTTTTACCCGTCTGCTCCTATTATGCAAAGTCTAGAGTCTCGAATATTCGGCTGTGTTGCATTTGTTCATATCCACAAGCAGCATCGCAATAAGTTGGATTCCCGGGCTGTTCGATGCATCTTCTTGGGCTATGCGCCTAACAAACGGGGATACAAGTGTTACCATCCTTCCAGTCGTAAACACTTTGTCTCTATGGATGTCACTTTCCATGAACATGTCCCGTTCTTCACTCGTCCTCAGCTTCAGGGGGAGAATAGTAGTGATTTGGAATCTGATTCCGAGTTTCTTCTCCTTGGTCCGTGGCACCCTGAGTCACCATCTTTGTCAGTTGATCCTCTCGAGTCTCCTGTTGTTTCTGAGTCTCATATCCCTGAGTCTCCTGTCGCTGTTCCTGAGTTGCTACCTCCTGAGTCTCCAGTTGTTTCTGAGTCACCTGTTATTGTTTCTCCTTTACCTTCTATTTTGCAGGGAACAAAGACCTTCAAAGACTAACAAAGACAAAGGCTAGTGAGCGAGCCAACTTTGACATATCGAGAGGAGAGGAAAACCCGACTGGTCCAGAACAACCCCAACCGTCTGGAGGTAAATGCGAAAGTAACCCTTTTGTTTCGATTCTTCTATTCCGATACACTTGATCTTGATTGATTGACCTACCTATTGCCTTGAGAAAAGGAAAAAGGTCTTGTGCCAAATACCCTATTTCTCAATTTGTTTCATCTAACCATGTTTCCCCGCAGCATAAGGTTTTTATGACAGCAGTTGACTCTGTAAGAATCCCTGCATCTGTTAAGGAGGCACTTAAAGATGAAAATTGGATCAAAGCCATGAATGAGGAAATGAAAGCTCTTGAAAAGAATAGAACTTGGGAGATAGTTGAGAAGCCAAGAGGCAAGAAGCCAGTTGGTTGCAGATGGATTTATACTGTCAAGTACAAATCAGATGGCACTCTTGATAGATATAAGGCCAGATTAGTAGCAAAGGGGTACACCCAGACTTATGGCATTGATTATGAGGAGACATTTGCACCGGTAGCAAAGATGAACCTGTCAGTATCTTACTATCTCTTCTTTGCGCGATTCGGGTGGGAACTTAATCAGTTTGATGTTAAAAATGCATTCTTGCATGGAAATTTAGAGGAGGAAGTGTATATGGACATCCCACCGGGATTTGATCCAACCCTTGGGATAAATAAGGTGTGTAGATTGAAAAAGGCCTTGTATGGGCTAAAACAGTCTCCCCGGGCATGGTTTGGAAGATTTACAAAGGCTATGTTGGGTCTTGGTTACAAACAGAGTCAAGGAGATCATACCCTCTTCTTCAAACATTCACATGGAGGAAAACTAACAGTACTTCTTGTTTATGTTGATGATATTATTGTTACAGGGAATGACTTGGTTGAGAGACAACTCCTCAAGAAGAAATTATCTGCAGAATTCGAGATGAAAGATCTGGGAACTCTCAAGTATTTCCTTGGGATTGAGGTAGCTTACTCAAAACAAGGAATTTTTATCTCTCAGAGAAAATATGTTCTTGACCTTCTACAGGAAACTGGCAAGCTTGGGTGTAAACCTGCAGGCGTTCCCATAGAGCAAAATCATAAAATGAGCACTGAAGAGGAGAGTGCTAGAGTTGACAAGCCTCAGTATCAGAGATTAGTGGGGAAGCTAATTTACTTGGCACACACTAGACCTGATGTAACTTATCTTTGATAGCGTGGTCGGTCGATTTATGCATGATCCGAGGATGAGGCACTTGCAGGCGAGAGCGGATTTTGCAATACCTTAAAGCGACTCGGGAAGAGGTCTCTTGTTCAAAAGGGGCGGAAGATCGACATTGGAAGCCTATCTTGATGCAGATTATGCCAGGCTCGATGAGTGATAGAAGGTCCACTGGCTCTGCACATTCTTTTGTGGTAATCTTGTTACATGGAGGAGTAAAACAAAATGTAGTGGCGGATCAAGTCCGAGGCGAAATTGAGCAATGGCTCATGGAATTTGTGAGCTATTGTGGATGAAGATTATACTTGATGATTTGAAGGTGAATTATGAAGGCTCAATGAGGTTGTTTTGTGACAATAAATCAGCAATCAGCATTGCTCATAATCCTGTACAACATGACAGGACCAAACACATTGAGATAAACAGACACTTTAGAAAGGAAAAGCGAGATTGTGGGTGATAACAACGCCCTACATTCCTCATCGGACACCAACTAGCAGATGTGCTTACAAAGGGGCTATCTACAGACCGATTCCGCCAACTTACTTGCAAGCTAGGAATGATTGATATCCACTCACCAGCTTGAGGGGGAGTATTGTAAATAATTAGAGTAAATAGTAAATATTTACCTTTTGTACTGTAACCTAGTTTAGTTATTCGGCCCATTGCTCAGGCCCATTAGGTTAAGTCTAGCGTAGTCTATATAATAACATTAGTGTGTGTATTCAAAGTTAAGTTAATAAAATATTATCCAGATATATTTTAACAAGAACCCCGCGGACATAAGCGAACCCGGGTTTCATAGGCTTACCTTCCTTCAAAGGTGTAATGATTTTCTACAACTCCACATCGTCATGAACTTCCTCAATCAATTCTTTGCGGCCCAACCACTCAGGAATATGAACCAAGGAGGAGAACTCCACAGAATCGTGCATGCGGGAAAGAGCATCAGCCCCCTTATTCTCAAGACCGGGCTTGTAAATGATGTCAAATTGGTACCCCAAGAGCGTTGGGGCCCAATTCTGCTGATTCATTGTTGCAATTCTCTGTAACAGCAGCTACTTGAGACTCTTTTGATCAGCACGGACTATAAATTTCCTGCCTGACTGATACGGGCACCAGTGTTGGATCGCAAGAGCTACCGCCATAAGTTCTTTTTAATAAGCAGATTTACTCAAACTCCCCTCTCCTAAAGCCTTGCTGTAAAAAGCAATAGGCTTCCCTTCTTGAATTAGTATCGCCCCCAATCCATTCCCCGAAGTGTCACTTTCGATAACAAATTCTTTGTTAAAATCAGGAAGTGTCAACACTGGAGCTGAAGTCACCTTATGTTTTAGCAGTGCAAAAGCTTGCTCCTCACGGTCGCCCCATTTAAAATTATTCTTCCTTGTCAACTTCGTCAACGGCCGTGCCACTTTACCATAATCCTTGATAAACTTGCGATAATAACCCGTTAATCCAAGGAAACCCCTTACTCCTTTGACATTCTTTGGAGTAGGCCACTGGAGAACGCTTTTAATCTTGTCTGGATCCATTGCAACTCCATCGTGAGAGATGATATGGCCAAGATACTCAATACCGGTTTGGCCAAAATGACATTTTTTCTTATTTGCCACTAAGCCATGCTGCTGTAAAGCTGCCAAGTGCTGAAGATGTGCTTCCCAATTCGGACTATACACAAGAATATCGTCGAAGAACACCAAGACATATTTCCTTAAGAGGGCCTTAAAGATGTCATTCATTAATGCTTGAAATGTGGAGGGGGCATTCATCAATCTAAAAGGCATCACGAGGTACTCATAGTGACCCTCATGAGTACGGAAAGTCGTCTAGTGTATATCTTCACTCTTCACCCTCACTTGGTGGTACCCCGACTTAAGATCTAACTTGGAAAAATAGCGGGCACCATGCAATTCATCCAAAAGTTCATCAATCTCCAGAATTGGAAACTTGTCGGGAATGGTTACCTTATTCAATGCACAGTAGTTTACACACATACGCCACGACCCATCCTTCTTCTTGACCAAGATCACTGGGATAGAAAAACCACTTTGACCAGGCCGAATCACCCCAATCTGTAACAACTCCTTAACCTGCTTTTCAATTTCATTCTTGTGGTGGTACGGGTACCTATAGGGGCGCACATTGACTGGCCCTGCACCATCTCTAAGATGGATAGCATGCTCTTGCTTTCTCTTTGGAGGTAACCTGTGTGGTTCCTTGAACACTTCCTGGTATTGAGTTAATAACTCCTGGACTTGGCGAGTTGGCACTTCAACTCCCTGTGCAGCTGTGTTGTTCTGTGCTTTAGCATGATCTGCCCATTGCCCCTTAGCTGACATAAACACCCATCCATTCCACTATTTCGGTTTCCCAAGCAAACTTTGAAGCGCCTGGTGGTCATGGCCGCCATTGTCCTCACCCCTAAGCTCAACCCATTTCGAATTAACCGAGAAACACAGCAGTTGTTGGGCCCAATCCACCCACATACCTCCAATTGAAGTTAGCCAGGACATTCCCAGCACAATGTCAATGCCCTCCAGTTCAAATAGCCATGCATCGATGGTGGCCTCCATACTCCCTAAATTCAACACCATATTTTTGCAAACTCCTTGGGCCTTCACCGTATAACCATCACCTAACTTAATATTGAGAGGAGATGTTACCTCAACCACCCATCCCATCGCGTTCACCAGCTTCTTTGAGATAAAGTTGTGTGTGGCCCCATTGTCTACCAAAACCAGTAGGGGTACCCCTTGCACATGTCCCCTTAGCTTGATCGTATGTGGCTCCTTCTTCCTTGCAATAGAGGGCTCACTCAGCTGTGCTAAGCTCAACACACTGAGCTCACCTCCTTCTTCATCGTCTTCCTCGGCCTCAGCAGCCAAAACCTGCGGCTCACCCTCATCGGCCTCCTCTTCTTCTGCCATCACTCGCAACTGACGATCGGGACACTGATGGCATGGGTGATAGTTACCGCCGCACTTAAAGCAAAGGCCCTTATGCCTGCGCTCGACAAGCTCCTGGTAAGAGAGATTGCGAACGCCTCGCTCCCATGGAACAACCTTGTCTCATTTCTGAAATCGGGTTTGGAAGAAGACCCGTTTCCCCCTTTGTCAGAATTCTCCTTGGATCCTTTAATTAAAACCCAGTCGTTCCCATGGGTTCACCCGGTTTGACTTGACCCGGATCCGTGAATGGGATTGGGTCGGTAAGTGGACCCCAACCCCCCAGGTCCTTTGGGCCCATTACTCTTTGGCCCACTCCAACCAGAGTGTCTTTCCTGCATCTCCGCCTCTACCGCGCGTGCGATGTTCATCAGCCTAGCACGCGACACTGTCCCCAACCCCTTCAAACTCCTTACGTGCCCCCGTATTCCCTCCCGGAGGCCATGGATGAAATAGCCCACGTACTGTGTGGCAAACGGTCCACTTGAGCGACCAAACGCTCAAACTCCCGGATATAGTCCTCGACGCTCCCCTCCTGCTGCAACGTCGAGAGTTGCTCGAACACATTTCCCTCTCCGATGCCACCATATCGCTCCAACAACGCATCTTTGAAACTCTCCCATGTTAGATCCGCCTCGTCCTCCGCCCACGCCTTGAAGAAATGGATGGTAGAGCCATCCATACACAGCTGGGCCAAGCTTACCTTAATCTCCGGACTTGTATCCTGGACCCGGAAATAAACCTCCGCCCTTGCAATCCAGCCAGCGGGGTCCTCTCCGGTGAACATTGGGAGCTCCACTTTCTTCACGGATTGACGAAACTCATCCAAGGTCTCGCCATGGAGCTTCTGAATGAACGTCTTCACCGTTGCTGTTTCGGACTTGCTCATGTCATCGTTCGAGTCATGCTCTACTGATTTCTCCTTAGGGTCACCATCTTTCCCCCGTGTAATGAGGGCGATCAACCGCTCTTGATCCGCCGCATCTCTGCCAAAGTCTCCTTGAGCATGGCTACATCACTCTCCAACGCATTCACTTTAGCCTCCATTTTCTTTGGTGGCATTTGAACCTTCAACAGCGCTGATCCTTCTGTAAAAAAAACTCTCCAATGGTGGATCCGGCAGGTCGGACCAAATTGATGCGTGTCTCAAGAACAGAAGAGAAATTAACACAGAAATAACACAGAAACAAGTGAGAAAATACTGGGAATGATTTGTATTATTTGGATGATAAAAGGAAATTAGTAGAGGAAGGATATTCCTACTACTCCCAGAGCCCCTGCTCCCTCAGAGAATGGCTAATTCTCTGCCAACAGAAAAGATATTTTCCTCCTACCCTCTCTCCTCACCATTGCTACCTCATATAACCAAAAGCCCTCAAGCAATCGTGACTCCCTCACCTCTCTCTGCCACCTCATCATTCTCTCTCTTCTTTTTGTTTTTCCTAACATACACTCTCCATACCTTGGGTCTACCTGTTCACCCATTCCCTCTTCTAAAGCGCTATCAAATAGGGTCTTATTTTAGGTGGTTTGAAGTTTGAACTTGTGTGGACTGGAGAGGACCCATAAAAGTACCAGTAAAGAGGGTTGACCAAATGGAGAATTATTCAATAATCAGAGATAGCAAGACAGAAAACTATAAGTCAAGCTATTAAGATAGATTTAGAGTTAAATGGTCCATCATTGACCTTAATTTGTAATTTCGCCGCTGGGCATTATTGCATAGTTTGGTTGTTAATTGTATACAGGATTTTCTAGCTATACTCTTCTGTTGTGTTTTCTGTTGTTTGTGACCCCTATTTTCGGTGCTTCTCATCTTATACTGTGTGATGATAACAATTTTTTTGGAAATTTTTTTGGTAGGTTGCCAAGGTTCCGTTGGGATGTTATCTGGCTGCCATTTGGTCCTCTTGGGTAAGTCATGATTCTCAGTCTGTCTGTGTTTGTTTTGTAAGCAATAACTAAACAAGTAAATTGCTCGTTTACTCTGCTGCAGCGGATCTGCACTCTGCCTTTACGTGGATCAATTACTAACCGAGTCATCAGAAGAGGTAAGAAAGCTTCGTGAATACATGTATGCCTACAAAGCAAGCTAGAATTTATGTTCTGGCCGCAGTGATGGAGGAATGAACATGAGAATGAGAAGCATTTTGGAGCAGAATGACCAGATAAACTGAGGTATTTTCGATCTATCACATGGATTGAGCCTGATACTCTTATCAGCCAATGGCACGGAACAGAGATGACTGACTTGTGTGGATTCAGCTACTATTTTCCCTATTTCCTTTGGTTGCATAAAAGCAGTTGATGAAGATAGGAACGTTACACCGGATTAGAGACCAGCTTGTAGGGCTTAAGGTGGCATTTGATGGAATGGGCATTGTTTTGGTGAGAATGTGCCAGTAACAATTTTAGATCCTGTATGCGGAAATAGCTTTCTGGTGAATGTCTTCATTGTCTTGCGTATTTTATGTTGTATGATTGCCATCCTATTCCATGCATCGTTATTCATGAGTGTCATGAATAAATACCTATATACACTGATGCATGAAGTTCATCTTCCTATCCTGACCATTTTAGTGTTCACAAGCTTTAATACAAGTTCGCGGATATTATACATGAGACTGCAATAAATAAAATTATGCCGGAATTGATGATATCATCATCAAAAAAAAAAAAAAATCAGCAAATCATGAATATACCTGAGTAGGTAACAAACTTCTAGTTTTATACTTGAATATGTGATAGAAGATTAGGCTCTTCTAAAGTAACAAGTACTTTAGAAGATAAGGTACAAGATTATACCATTAAAAAAATCAATGGTGTGAAAATAAAGTAGAAGTGTACTTTAGAAGATAAAGCACAAAATTATATTTATATCTAAATATCTAAATATAATTTTTACTAAAATGTTTATTGAACAATTTTTTTTTCAAATATATTTTCATGAAAAACGTAAGCTATGTGATGCTTTTATAAATATATTAAAAAATAAATACATAAGCATGGCGTGAAAAAATTATAAATGAAATTATATATTTGCATACAAGTTCAATTTAATTTAGATTAGATTAGATCGTTTTTTAGAATCAAAATTCAATTAAATCAGGAAAAAAATTGGGTTTCTTTAAATTTTTTTTTCAACCTTTGATATAATTGAATTTGTTTATAAGTAATGAATGAACAACCCTACTTATCAATTTAATCTCTCATATAGACTGAAGTGTGGTGACTAGCCCAAGAAGTTGTCGTCCTCACAAGAGTGTGAACAACTATGCTTGCTTGCCGTTGAAAAAACTTAACCAAAAAGTTTGAAGTGTGAGAATGGCTCTACAACTATCTATATGGTGCCAAACTTAGATATGTCCTCATTGTGGTATTGCTAAATGGCCTCAACAGCTAGTTGGAAATCAAGCTCAAAAATCACATTAAGAGGCTTAACACCTCATATTCCTGTACCGCTAGTAGAGATCTAACTCATGTTGTGTGAGTCTTCACGAAAGCTTGAGATGAGTCTCGCAAACAACACCAAAACTAGTAATACCCATGCTCTGATGAAAGGCGACGTCGATAATACACTTGAAAAGGTATGTACAAAATTTAACTCAAATTCCAACTGTTCAATTGGTTATTTCCTCACACAAAGAGAGAATTTTATTTAAGGCTTAAATATGTTTTTCGTCCCTGTAAATATGGGGTACTCTGGTTTTAGTCTCTGCGAATTTTTTTTTTTCGTTTTCATCCCTGCAATTGGCCCGTTTTCATTTTCGTCCCTGGCCGTCAAACTCTGTTAAAAAAAAGATGACGTGTCTAACGGAGCTACACGTTGGCATTTCCATGTCATCAAAATAGGATTATTTTTTGGCTTAACTGCAGTTTTGGTTCCTCAATTTTCACCAATCCGTAATTTTGGTCCCCTTTTTTTAATTTCACAATTTTGGTCCCCTAATTTTAAAAATTTCTGACATTTTGCCCAACTGTAAAATTGGGTCACAAATTTGGTGATGTGGCAAGTGAGGTGCTGATGTGGCATCTGACTGTAATGTACAAGTGGCATTTTTATGACATTTGGTTTCCATCTCATAAAAACTTAATTAAAATAATAAAAGAAATCATTTAAATTAATTTTTCAATTAAAAAAATAAAGTTTCAGAAACAAAAACATCAGATTAAAACTGAACCCTAAATCCCTAAATTATTCACCGTCCCCTTCTCATCTTCATCGACACTCCCATGGTAGTTCTTCAATAATCTGGAAAACCCGAACACTCCCATCATCATCGTCCTCCTCCTCCTCCTTCTTCTTCGTCCTCTTTGTTTGCGACTTCATATTCGTCGCGTCTCATCTTCATGGATTCGATGGCCAGTTGTTTTAGTGGGAACAAAAGAGATCCTTATGCTTCCTCATGGACGAAAGAGGATGAGAAATACTGTGCAAGGTATGTTTTCTTACATTTTTATGGTGAAGTTGATGCTACGTATGAAAGAGGGATTTTGTGTGGTGTGTTTTTGTTCTGTAGTTGTTTTGGGTGGTGTGTTTATGTCATGGTTGCCATGTGATGGTTTCTGTTATGTTCCTTTGCCTTATTATATTGTGTCATGGCTATTTTATGTTGATTGGCATATTTTATACTTTATTTTGTGACTGTACAGGCCAGTAGAGGTGGTTAAAGTGAGATTACGTATACACTATAGGGGAATTTTCACCCTTCAAAAATATATGTGAAAGGTCAAACTGAGGAAATGAATTGGGGCTGGGATGTGGACCACATGTCCTATATGGATATTGTAAAAATGGTAAAAAATTTGGGGTATAGAGACTTCAAATGTTCGTGATACCAGCACCCCAAGTTTTCACTTTCTCATGGTTTGAGGCCACTCAATAGTGATGTGAATGTTGTAAGATTTGCTGAAGATGTTAAAGGGCTTGAGGTCATTGAATTATTTGTGGACCATCTTATTGACACCCCAATTATAGATGAGGATTTAAGTCATGACAAGGACAAAACAAATATGGAAGCTGGAGAAAAAGTTGTTGGTGAAGATGATGGTCAGGGAGAAGATGGAGATGAAGAAAGAGAAAGTGAAACTGAGGCGGATGTTGTAGATGATGGTGATGGAGAAGATGGAGATGGTGTAAGTGAAAGTGAGGTTGAAAATGAAGATAATGGTGAGGGTGAAGATGAAGATGAGAGTTCAGAAGATGAAGATTATGTTGCCCAGGGAGAAGAGGTGGATGACAGTGATATGGAGGATAGTGATTTTGATGAGAATTGGAACTGGACCAGTGTGCTGCCACCCGAAACTGTCAATGAAGTTCGTTCTAATTTTAGGCCTCTAGAAACTTCAGGAATCCAGATCCAACTTCTGCTGCTAATTTTGAAGATGAGCAAGGTGATTCTTCACAGTTAGATACACCACCAGGGAGTGAAGATGATGAGGAATGCAACCCTAAATTTCCACACTTTAGAGTGCCTAAAGATCATGAGGCAGGTGGTGTTAAGTTTGAGTTGGGCATGTTATTCAACAACAAAGTGCTTGTAAAAGAGGCTGTTAAAGAATATGCTATGCAGAGGAAGAAAAATGTATACTTCAAAAAAAAGATAGGAGAAGAATGGTAGTAAAATGCATGAAAGACTATCCATTTTATATGAGGATTAATAAAAGGAGTTCAAGTCAGTATTGGCAAGTTGTGAGCTTGACTAATGATCACACGTCATAGAACAACCAGAAATAGGCAAGCCAAGACAGAATATCTTGCAAAAAAAATTCATGCGTATACTTAGACATACACCTGAGATGAAAACAAAGGGTCTGATTGCTGAGGCTATTGACAAGTGGGTGTAAAATTGACACATGATCAAGCCTACAGGGCCAAGAAAAGAGCAATAGAAATGATCCAAGGGGCTGGGAGTGAACAATACTTACACTTGAGAAGCTATGCAGAGGAATTGAGGAGGTCAAATCCAAACAGTACAGTAATTATCCAATGTGGTACAAGCAAAAATGGCCCTATATTTGAGAGAATTTATGTATGTTTTGAGGCATGTAAGGCTGCCTTTGTGTATACATGCAAACCTTTTATTGGATTAGATGCTTGTTTCTTGAATGGTGGTTGATCAACGGTCGTACGCGGGTCAAAATAATTAAACAGTAAATATAGTAACAAGGCAAGAGACCTTGGTCGTCTCACGAAGACCTCTAACACCAAAATTACCAAATTCAGGAAATAAGAAAATTGACAATAACGAAAAAAGGGGGTTTTGTGAAAACAGTTTCTGTTGAGAGAATTATCAGATTATAGAGATAATTGATTCACCGGTTTCTGGGTGCACGTCTTGGATTTATCACAGGTTCTAAATAACAACAATTCAATTAATTCCGAATTCACAGTTGACATAAACTAACTAAACAAGCGTTAATCAGTTTATCACAATTCACACCGATTCCGAGCAAGCGGCTAAACAATGGGTTCAATCGGTCACGGAGGCGGACAAGCGCCGTTAAACGCAACCAATATCATAACAGAATTCTAATCAACCCTCTATCAATTTCTACTCGAATCAATTAATTTTAAGCGGTCAAGCAATTGAAATATTAACGATTCTGAAAGCAGATGCATACAATCAAGCTGCTCATACACAACTGAATCGCGTTTTTGCAATGAAGACAGAACAATTAACTAAGCAGAAAACGAACTGGATAGATTGCAAACATTTAAACCAAATTCGAAATTGATAGAGATGGAATTTAAGAAATTAAAACGAAATTGTATTAAACATTAAGCACTGAACCTCAAAATCTGTAACGACAACCTTTCACCGATGAATCAACTTAGGAACTTAGGCTTCCATGGAGGCTAGGGTACGCAAGTGAATAATAAAACGTAAGATAATGAAAGAAAACGGCTGATCCTCTATCTAATAGTCTCAGCTTAACGAAAACCTAATTCCCTAAACGGGTTATAAGATAAAAGCCCGATAACAAACTAAAAATATGCCCAAAACTCGTAGTGCAGCTCGTCAGCTTCAGTAAAGTGGAATTTCGGCCTTCAAAACGGCAGAACTAGGCTTCGGTCCCAACATAAGAATTGTAGCTCTGCTTCTTAGCTTTCCAACGCCACAAAGAACACTGAAATCGGACAAGTATAGCCCAAGTTATGGCCTGCAGAAGCAACATGGGTCAGGATATAACAAAATCCGAAAATTAGCAAATAATTCCACTAAAGCCCAATCATGACCCAAAGATATAAAACCATGCTAAAAAGTAATTGTTGGGCAAAATAAACATTTAAGAACACTAAGTGCAATGCTATAAAAGATGCATTAAAATGCATTGATCAGTGGTCAACTGCTGGCTGTAGTTGGTAAAGATGGGAATAATATGATGATTCCCATTGCATATGCAGTGGTTGAGGCAGAAACTAAAGGCTCATGGAAATGATTTTTGGACCTATTATTGAATGACCTAAATGATTTACAGTATAGGTCTTGGATTTCATTTCAGATCAGCAGAAGATAAAAATGTGTATTATTTAAAAATATTTCATTTCAGATTTTTTTTGTGTGTTGTGTTTAAACAGCCTATTTTATTTCATTTCAGGGCCTAGTTCCTGCAATTCAAAACATTAGAGCTAATGTGGATCACAGATTATGTGTTAAGCATTTGTATGGCAATTGGAGAAAGAAATACCTTGGATCCGAAATGAAAGAAGTCTTGTGGTTGGTTGCTAGAGCTACAACAGTGCCAGCCTGGTAGAGAGCAATGCAAAAAAATGAAGGATATGGATGAGAATGCATGGAAAGATATGATGCAAGTTCCACCTGCAATGTGGACAAAGTCTCACTACAGCACTGATAGTCAGTGTAACCTACAAGTAAATAATATGTGTGAAGCATTCAACAAGGCAATATTGGAGCACAGAGACAAGCCTATCATCACATTGCTTGAGTCACTGAAGCTATACATCACAAAAAGGATTGTCGATCAGAGGGATCTCATGCTCAGATACAGAGGCAACCTATGTCCTAAGATCCAATCAATACTGTAAAAGGCTAAGAGAGCATCTGATGGGTGGACTCCATCGCGCGGTGATGATGATTATACACTATTTGAAGTGTCAAACGAAGTTGACAAATATGTGGTGGATTTAAAGCAGAGGACTTGTGCTTGTCGAAAGTGGGATTTGACTGGGATCCCATGTTGCCATGTTGTTACCTGCTTATGGCATAACAAGGTTGATCCAAAGGATTATGTTTCATCATATTATAGGTATTAAATTCTGACATTAACATAATTTAAATTTCCACACTTCATTAGACTTGTATAAATGCTGACTTGATGTCTGTTTTGTGTTTCAGGAAAAGCACTTTTTTTATGTTTCATCATATTATAGGTATTAAATTCTGACATTAACATAATTTAAATTTCCACACTTCATTAGACTTGTATAAATGCTGACATGATGTATGTTTTGTGTTTCAGGAAAAGCACTTTTTTTATTACATACTCACACATCATACTGCCATCCAATGGTCCCAAGTTATGGCCTATTCTAGCGTCTGAGCCCATAAATCCCCCAGCTATGAGAAGAGCACTAGGCAGACCCAAGAAAAAAAGGAACAAGTCTAATGATGAGCCCAAGAATCCTCACAGACTACCAAGGTTGCTGTCAACTATCAAAAGTAAAAAATGTGGACAATTTGGTCATAATGTTAGGACATGCAAGGGTAAGACTGCTGCTGATATAGAGATTCCCAAAGGTGGAAATAGGGTAATTTAATATTGGTAAAATTGCTTGCTAAAATTGATGGTTTGTTTGTTATGTTCATCATATTGCTACTGATTTGTTTTTGTATTTCACCAGAAGCAAAAGAAAGCACGGGTCACAACTGAAGCACAAGGACAAGCATCAAGTCAAGCACAAACTTCACATGCAGCAATTGTTTTATCTCAAGGATCACAAGCACCTAAAATCCAAGGATCACAAGCTATGGACAATTAGGATTAAATAGTTATTGTTGTCTGTATGGCCTTATTATATTTTGTGTGGCCTTTTATATAGTATGGCCTTAGGGTATTTTGTATGGCCTTGTGTATAGTATAGCCTTAGAACAATATGGCCTTGGAACAACATACTGGTTTATGAAAGTTTCTGCGTTTTCTGGTTTATGCACATTTTCTGGTTTTGGTTTATGCACTATTCGAATGCACATTTTCTGGTTTATGCACAATGTTGAATGCAACAACGACATGCACAATTAAACCAGAAAAATGCACAATTCTACACATCATTTTTGGTTAAGAAGACTATGCAGAATGCATATCATTTCTGCAGAATGCATTTCTGGTTTCTACACAATGCACAATTCTTTTTGTTTTTTCATTAAATAATGAAGCCTCTGATATTAGTAATACAAAATTTTGAATATATGACAGGTATATGTGAAATTTAGTGCCCTTTTCAAAGTATCAAGTATGCAATTTCCTTATCAGGATTTGTCTTCTCTCTTGTCCCAAATTAAAACAACTCAATTTGGCATAAATTCAACACTGATTTTAGAGTGCAACACCAACATTGAATTTCATTAAAATGATTTCATTACAATTTGATTGGCACAATAGGCCAATTCCTACCCAAAGCAGAATCCCAAATACATCAAAAGCACCCTAAACCCTTACATAATATAGATCAACGGTCGTACGCGAGTCAAAATAATTAAACAGTAAATATAGTAACAAGGCAAGAGACCTTGGTCGTCTCACGAAAACCTCTAACACCAAAATTACCAAATTCAGGAAATAAGAAAATTGACAATAACGAAAAAAGGGGGTTTTGTGAAAACAGTTTCTGTTGAGAGAATTATCAGATTATAGAGACAATTGATTCACCTAGGTTTAGGGTGCACGTCTTGGATTTATCATAGGTTCTAAATAACAACAATTCAATTAATTAGAATTCACGATTGACATAAACTAACTAAACAAGTGTTAATCGGTTTATACAATTCACCGCTCCGAGCAAGCACCAAAGCAATGGGTTCAATCGGTCCACGGGGCGGACAAGCGCCGTTAAAACGCAACCAATATCATAACAGAATTCTAATCAACCCTCTATCAATTTCTACTCGAATCAATTAATTTTAAGCGATCAAGCAATTGAAATATTATGATTCTAAAGCAGATGCATACAATCAAGCGTTCATACACAATCGAATCGCGTTTTGCAATGAAGGCAGAACAATTAACTAAGCGAAAACGAACTGGATAGATTGCAAACATTTAAACCAAATTGAAATTGATAGAGATGGAATTTAAGAAATTAAAACGAAATTGTATTAAACATTAAATGCAGAACCTCAAAATGCAGAACGACAACCTTTCACCGATGAATCAACTTAGGAACTTAGGCTTCCATGGAGGCTAGAGATGCAAGTGAATAATAAAGCGTAAGATAATGAAAGAAAACGGCTGATCCTCTATCTAATAGTCTCAGCTTAACGAAAACCTAATTCCCTAAACGGGTTATAAGATAAAAGCCCGATAACAAACTAAAAATATGCCCAAAACTCGTAGTGCAGCTCGTCAGCTTCAGTAAAGTGGAATTTCGGCCTTCAAACCGGCAGAACTAGGCTTCGGTCCCAACATAAGAATTGTAGCTCTGCTTCTTAGCTTTCCAACGCCACAAAGAACACTGAAATCGGACAAGTATAGCCCAAGTTATGGCCTGCAGAAGCAACATGGGTCAGGATATAACAAAATCCGAAAATTAGCAAATAATTCCACTAAAGCCCAATCATGACCCAAAGATATAAAACCATGCTAAAAAGTAATTGTTGGGCAAAATAAACATTTAAGAACACTAAGTGCAATGCTATAAAAGATGCATTAAAATGCATTGATCAAATTCCCCCACACTTAAGCTTTTGCACTCCGGGCAAAACACTCAAAACAAAGCAAAGATGCATTTCCAATGAATTCTAAGGATACAAAGTGGCAAGCAAAATGCTCATTCAAGGTTTCAAGGACTCATGGCAATCATGAACAACATCTAATTACCTTCAAAGCAACCAAGAGGATAGAATAACCAAAGAGTGCATCAAAAGTGATAGAATCCTCACAAGAAAGCATTTCTCTCAAACTCTCAAGTGTCTAGGCTAGTGTTTACACTCAAAGTACATCATGAAAGCTAGCACTACCATAGGCTTGACAAGACTCTAACATCCACACTTGAAACACATGCACACAAAGATCAAAAGGTCTTTATTAAGGTTATAATGGGGCCAAGGTCAAGGTGGGATAATTGAAAGGGGAACTAGGCTATAAAATTAAAGAGGATAGAGGAGCAATGGAAAACAATTACCAAATAATCATGGGGGAAGGCAATTCAACCACAATTCAATCCATTATTTTTTCGAAATTGATATGCTCCACTACTCTTTTGTTTTATTTTATTTTTTTAATTTCTTTTTCTTCTTTTTTTTTATTTTCTTTTGCCAAAATCCCAATGAAGCAATGAAGCACAACAATACATATTTTTTTACAACCACAATTCTGAGCCCCCCCCCACTTTGCAAATTTATTCTCATTTTTTTTTTAAAAAGCTCCTTAATCCCCTAAGATTGGGTCATAACATTGTTTTTCACTTTTAGGCTTGTAATGAGCTATATAACAAAGAATGGGATAAATAGGCTCAAAGGGGCTAAACAAAGGAATAATTGCAAGGTAGGCTTATTTGGCTAGTGGCTAAAAAGAACAAAAATTTCCTAGATCATTTCAATACATGCATGTGAACAAGAGTTTCAACAAGAGTCAAGTCAAGTTCTAGAGTAACCAACAATCATGAGTGAAATCGCTCAAGAAAGAAAGAGAATAGCAAAATGTATTCAATCCATTATAAGGCCCAAAACTCACAAAGGAAAATATCTATCACAAAAGATGCACAATTTAATACTCCAAACTAACTTATCACACTAAGAATGCAAGGAAGTCATCCATATCATGCCACAAGACCTATAGTCCTAGAATAGTGAAATCACTCCCCACTCATACAAACCAAGAAATCCAATGAAAATGCAATTTTTTTTTAAACAAAAAAAACTCAAAACAAAAACAAAACAGCAGAAACAAAACTACTAAGCTACTAAAAGATACCCCCCACACTTAAATCATACATTGTCCTCAATGAAAACAACAAGCATAAAATAAGAGTAAGGAGGAGTGAAAGAAAACTCCCTCTTCAAGGCGGCTTTTTCAAGTGGAGCTCTTCTACAGTCTCCTCTTCAAGCCTTGGGGCTCTCATGGAAAAGCTTGGGACCATTGACTTTGAAGGTTTCACTTGTGACTTCACTTTTATTCCCTTTGCATCATAAAGAAAAGTGCTAGCTGCAACAAAATGGTCAATCCACTTGGGTGAAGCTTACCTGCTATGATTTTGAGGCGAGAATGGAACACATGGAAGTGTTTGATTTTTTCTTCTTCACGACTTCCTTCTTGATGGGTTGGGTTTTCTTTGTGATTGCTCGATGAGGGAAGTATCTTGGTGCATGGAGTTACATCGAAGCTTGCGGTGTAGCAACATCATTTGTAACATTAACACACATGACCATGCAATGAGTATCTTCAACTAAGTCCGCAAGTACTTCTATTTGAAAAGAGAATGCTCTTCCACGGGATGTTTCATAGCGGCATTAAAGATGTCAAATTGAACTATGTTATCCCCAAATTCCATGGAAAGAGTTCCAGAATACACATCAATCTTGGTTCTTCTTGTTCTCAAGAATGGTCCGCCTAGGATGATCGATTGCTCTGTTTGGGTGTGTCTCTCCCTCCATGTCGAGAATGTAAAAATCTGCGGGAAAAACCAAGTTATTAACTTTAACGAGCACGTCCTCCACAAGTCCAGCAGGTGAGCATTGCTCTGTTTGCCAACCGAATAATAACACTGTGATTCGCAAAGGTCCAAGAGCCGAAAGTTAAAGATGGATGTAGGCATCACATTAATGGAAGCACCCAAATCCAAAGATGGCATTTTCAAATTTACTCGCCTATGGTACATGGAATAGTAAAAATTCACGGATCCTTGCACTTTTGGGGTATCATGAAATTTGCATGAGTGCAGACACATTGCGGCTCACGTTGACCTTTTCATTTCCCTTCAGCCTTCGCCTCCTTTTGTGTGTGCACAGCTCCTTAAGGAACTTAGCATATCTTGGAATCTGCTTAATTGCTTCGAGGAGAGGTATATTAACTTCAACCTTCCTAAATGTATCCAAGACTTCGCTATCTTTATCTGCCTCATCCATCTTCTTGGTTATCACAGCTCTTTGAGGGAAGGGAAGTGGTATAGACCGTGCATCATCATCTTCTTCAATTGGGGAGGTGGGTGCAGAAATTGGCTTATCACTTTTTCTACTGCCACTTGAATTTTCTGCTGGAGGAGGTTACGAGTGTCAGCGACCTTGCGGATCTTAGAGTGATTGCAATCGACATTTGCACCGGGCATTTGGATTTACTACCGGTTGGGCAGGAAGTTAGTCTGCCCCCCGGGCTTGCATCTGATTAATTGTGGTAGCCATCTGTCCCATTTGTGTGTGCAAATTCTGAATTGAGGCATCTGTTCTCTGTTGGGCGGAGATTTTGGGCAGCCATGCTTAACTAGATCCTCTAATGAAGGTTCAGGCTGACAGACTGTGGCGGATTATTTTCTTTGCTGAACATTGTTGTTGTGCAGCTTGATTTCCCCATCTAAGGTTAGGATGGTTCCTCCAGTTTGGGTGGTACCTGTTGGAAGACAAATCGACATTGGCTTGAGGGTTAAAGATGTTAGCTGCATATGCCTGAGGGGTATCAGCATTAGGGTCCTCTTGCAGTGTAGGACATGCATCTGTGGGGTGTTCTGCAGAGGTGCAAATACCACAAACCCTTGTTGTCTGACCTGTTGCCAATTTTTTTACCCAAGCTGTGAGTTCTTCCAACCTGTTTTCCAAGTTCTTCTCACTAGTAGCCTTAGCCTGTATCTCATTCACTCCCCTTGTTAGAACTGCAGAATTGCTTCTGGTTGTGAATTGTTGGGAGTTGATGGACATATTTTCTATTAAGGCTCTTGCATCTGTTGGGGTTTTGTCTACAAGTGCCCCTCCACTAGCAGCATCCATAATATTTCTGTCCATGGGCAATAAACCCTCGTAGAAGTACTGGATGAGTAGCTGCTCAGAGATTTGATGATGAGGCCTTGTACACAACTTCTTAAATCTCTCCCGGTATTCATGTAAAGACTTCGGTGGGGTTACGCACGATGCCACATATCTCTTTCGATTGAGGCCCTGGACGCAGGAAAGAACTTCTCTAGGAACAATTTTTTCAAAGCATTCCAATTTTCAACAGAACCTGGTTGAAGGTAATACAACCAATCCTTGGCTGCATCTTGGAGTAAGAAGGGGAAGGCCCTCAGTTTAATGTGCTCCTCTGGAATTCCTTGGGGCTTCATGGTCGAGCACACAATGTGGAACTCCTTAAGATGTTTGTGTGGATCATCACCTGCAAGACCACTAAACTTTGGCAACAAGTGTATTAAACCAGATTTTAATTCAAAAGGGACAGCAAGTTCGAGATAATTAATACACAGAGCATTGTAAGTAACATCAGGTGCAGCAAGTTCCCCAAGTGTTCTATCAACCATATTAACAGAATCAAAATCAAAATCAAAATCAGAATCAGGATTAGAATCAGGATCAGAATCAAATAGATTATGGCTAAAGATGCTGTCACTATCACTATCACTATCACTAACTTCTATATGATCCCTAAGTCTATGATGCAATGTTCTCTCAATTTCAGGGTCAAAAGGATGCAAGTTAATAGTATTGGACCTAGTCATGCACTGTATATAGCAAGGAATAGGAAAATGCAATAATTCTAGAAATACCAACTATGTCCCTACGCTAAAATGAATGCAAAAATTGGAAAACAACTAAAATCTAACCTAAAAATTATAAAAATACCACGAAAAATCTAATTAAATCAAAAGAAAGATATGCAAATTTTTTTGGATTTTTTCGGAGATATGAAAAATTAAAAAAATTAATTAAAAATAGAAAACAAAGGAATTTGGGATTTTGAGCCTGTTGTCCCATAAGCAATCTTTGCTATGGGACTATTGATCCTGGATTTTTTTCGGATTTTTCAGCTGTGGTTTCGGAGCAATCTGACGAGATTGCCCGAAAACTGATTTTTTTATTATTTTTGCCTACAGAATCTGACGGAGCAATCCTAGAATCACCAGTCTCAGCGCCTGGAAACCTGGAAACACAACAAGAACTAAGCAAGAAACGTTAGTATTGTTAGTGGGTCCTGAGGTTGGTAATCTCTAATTAGAGGTCCCCGGCAACGGCGCCAATTTGATCAACGGTCGTACGCGAGTCAAAATAATTAAACAGTAAATATAGTAACAAGGCAAGAGACCTTGGTCGTCTCACGAAAACCTCTAACACCAAAATTACCAAATTCAGGAAATAAGAAAATTGACAATAACGAAAAAAGGGGGTTTTGTGAAAACAGTTTCTGTTGAGAGAATTATCAGATTATAGAGACAATTGATTCACCGGTTTCCGGGTGCACGTCTTGGATTTATCATAGGTTCTAAATAACAACAATTCAATTAATTCCGAATTCACAGTTGACATAAACTAACTAAACAAGTGTTAATCAGTTTATACGAATTCACACCGTTCCGAGCAAGCACCGAAACAGCGGGTTCAATCGGTCACGGGAGCGGACAAGCGCCGTTAAAACGCAACCAATATCATAACAGAATTCTAATCAACCCTCTATCAATTTCTACTCGAATCAATTAATTTTAAGCAGTCAAGCAATTCGAAATATTAACAGTTACGAAACAGATGCATACAATCAAGCGTTCATACACAACTGAATCGCGTTTTTGCAATGAAGACAGAACAATTAACTAAGCAGAAAACGAACTGGATAGATTGCAAACATTTAAACCAAATTCGAAATTGATAGAGATGGAATTTAAGAAATTAAAACGAAATTGTATTAAACATTAAGTACCGAACCTCAAAATCTGTAACGACAACCTTTCACCGATGAATCAACTTAGGAACTTAGGCTTCCATGGAGGCTAGGGTACGCAAGTGAATAATAAAACGTAAGATAATGAAAGAAAACGGCTGATCCTCTATCTAATAGTCTCAGCTTAACGAAAACCTAATTCCTAAACGGGTTATAAGATAAAAGCCCGATAACAAACTAAAAATATGCCCAAAACTCGTAGTGCAGCTCGTCAGCTTCAGTAAAGTGGAATTTCGGCCTTCAAAACGGCAGAACTAGGCTTCGGTCCCAACATAAGAATTGTAGCTCTGCTTCTTAGCTTTCCAACGCCACAAAGAACACTGAAATCGGACAAGTATAGCCCAAGTTATGGCCTGCAGAAGCAACATGGGTCAGGATATAACAAAATCCGAAAATTAGCAAATAATTCCACTAAAGCCCAATCATGACCCAAAGATATAAAACCATGCTAAAAAGTAATTGTTGGGCAAAATAAACATTTAAGAACACTAAGTGCAATGCTATAAAAGATGCATTAAAATGCATTGATCAGTGGTCAACTGCTGGCTGTAGTTGGTAAAGATGGGAATAATATGATGATTCCCATTGCATATGCAGTGGTTGAGGCAGAAACTAAAGGCTCATGGAAATGATTTTTGGACCTATTATTGAATGACCTAAATGATTTACAGTATAGGTCTTGGATTTCATTTCAGATCAGCAGAAGATAAAAATGTGTATTATTTAAAAATATTTCATTTCAGATTTTTTTTGTGTGTTGTGTTTAAACAGCCTATTTTATTTCATTTCAGGGCCTAGTTCCTGCAATTCAAAACATTAGAGCTAATGTGGATCACAGATTATGTGTTAAGCATTTGTATGGCAATTGGAGAAAGAAATACCCTGGATCCGAAATGAAAGAAGTCTTGTGGTTGGTTGCTAGAGCTACAACGATTACCCGACTGGTAGAGCAATGCAAAAAAATGAAGGATATGGATGAGAATGCATGGAAAGATATGATGCAAGTTCCACCTGCAATGTGGACAAAGTCTCACTACAGCACTGATAGTCAGTGTAACCTACAAGTAAATAATATGTGTGAAGCATTCAACAAGGCAATATTGGAGCACAGAGACAAGCCTATCATCACATTGCTTGAGTCACTGAAGCTATACATCACAAAAAGGATTGTCGATCAGAGGGATCTCATGCTCAGATACAGAGGCAACCTATGTCCTAAGATCCAATCAATACTGTAAAAGGCTAAGAGAGCATCTGATGGGTGGACTCCATACTGGCACGGTGATGATGATTATACACTATTTGAAGTGTCAAACGAAGTTGACAAATATGTGGTGGATTTAAAGCAGAGGACTTGTGCTTGTCGAAAGTGGGATTTGACTGGGATCCCATGTTGCCATGTTGTTACCTGCTTATGGCATAACAAGGTTGATCCAAAGGATTATGTTTCATCATATTATAGGTATTAAATTCTGACATTAACATAATTTAAATTTCCACACTTCATTAGACTTGTATAAATGCTGACTTGATGTCTGTTTTGTGTTTCAGGAAAAGCACTTTTTTTATGTTTCATCATATTATAGGTATTAAATTCTGACATTAACATAATTTAAATTTCCACACTTCATTAGACTTGTATAAATGCTGACATGATGTATGTTTTGTGTTTCAGGAAAAGCACTTTTTTTATTACATACTCACACATCATACTGCCATCCAATGGTCCCAAGTTATGGCCTATTCTAGCGTCTGAGCCCATAAATCCCCCAGCTATGAGAAGAGCACTAGGCAGACCCAAGAAAAAAAGGAACAAGTCTAATGATGAGCCCAAGAATCCTCACAGACTACCAAGGTTGCTGTCAACTATCAAAAGTAAAAAATGTGGACAATTTGGTCATAATGTTAGGACATGCAAGGGTAAGACTGCTGCTGATATAGAGATTCCCAAAGGTGGAAATAGGGTAATTTAATATTGGTAAAATTGCTTGCTAAAATTGATGGTTTGTTTGTTATGTTCATCATATTGCTACTGATTTGTTTTTGTATTTCACCAGAAGCAAAAGAAAGCACGGGTCACAACTGAAGCACAAGGACAAGCATCAAGTCAAGCACAAACTTCACATGCAGCAATTGTTTTATCTCAAGGATCACAAGCACCTAAAATCCAAGGATCACAAGCTATGGACAATTAGGATTAAATAGTTATTGTTGTCTGTATGGCCTTATTATATTTTGTGTGGCCTTTTATATAGTATGGCCTTAGGGTATTTTGTATGGCCTTGTGTATAGTATAGCCTTAGAACAATATGGCCTTGGAACAACATACTGGTTTATGAAAGTTTCTGCGTTTTCTGGTTTATGCACATTTTCTGGTTTTGGTTTATTGACTATTCGAATGCACATTTTCTGGTTTATGCACAATGCTGAATGCAACAACGACATGCACAATTAAACCAGAAAAATGCACAATTCTACACATCATTTTTGGTTAAGAAGACTATGCAGAATGCATATCATTTCTGCAGAATGCATTTCTGGTTTCTACACAATGCACAATTCTTTTTGTTTTTTCATTAAATAATGAAGCCTCTGATATTAGTAATACAAAATTTTGAATATATGACAGGTATATGTGAAATTTAGTGCCCTTTTCAAAGTATCAAGTATGCAATTTCCTTATCAGGATTTGTCTTCTCTCTTGTCCCAAATTAAAACAACTCAATTTGGCATAAATTCAACACTGATTTTAGAGTGCAACACCAACATTGAATTTCATTAAAATGATTTCATTACAATTTGATTGGCACAATAGGCCAATTCCTACCCAAAGCAGAATCCCAAATACATCAAAAGCACCCTAAACCCTTACATAATATAGACACTAATGACCCCTTACAAATGTGTTGCAACTAATG
This sequence comes from Calophaca sinica, assembly GCA_037113605.1. NCBI lineage: Eukaryota > Viridiplantae > Streptophyta > Magnoliopsida > Fabales > Fabaceae > Calophaca > Calophaca sinica. The sequence goes on from CM073734.1 coordinate 125,466,577, forward strand.
CAAATACCAGAATAATTACAATGACCTAAGTAAATGCCAGAAAAATCCACACAAGTTTCAGCTTCATCTTTAGCTCATCCTCGACCCTCTTTGCTGCAGAATCCTTCTTCTTTAACTCATCAATCTTTTTCATTAGAGATAAGATAACCTCTTTTGCACGATCAGTCATCTCTTCGTCAAACCAATCAAAGAAGTTGCATTCCTTTCTCCCCTGTAACTGAACATTTACTGCAATTCAGAAACAGGAAAAATGCAACAAGAGAAAATGGAGATCTGAAGGAGATTCGAACAGACAAGTTATATCCTTACCTGAAATAAACCACACCCATAAAACCTACAGCCAGGGTTTTCATTCGTCCATGATGTCGCAGAGGAGATTCGACTCCACAGTTGCAACACTTTCTTCTTCTTCTCGAGATGGAGCCATGGCTTGAGACAGAGTACTGAGACATCACGAAATCTGAGCCTTGTCGAGGGAGAAGACCGCGTCGAGGGAGTGAGGAAGAAGACTGGGTCGAGGAAATGAGAGGAAGAAGAAAAGGGATCGAAGACTAGGTTTGGGTTTGGGATTTAGGGTTCATTTCATCAGATTCGTCATTTATTATGATTTTGTTTTATTTATTTAATTGAAAAATTAAATTAAATTATTTAATGTTTTTATTTTAAATGGATTAAATGACTTGCCAAGTCAGATTTTCCACCTGTATCGTACACATAATTGCCACATCAGCACCTCACTTGCCACATCGCCAAATTTGTGACCCAATTTTACAGTTGGGCAAAATGTCAGAAATTTTAAAAATTAGGGGACCAAAATTGCGAAATTAAAAAAAGGGGACCAAAATTACGGATTGGTGAAAATTGGGGGACCAAAACTGCAGTTAAACCTATTTTTTTTTATTGTGGCTGATTGTAAACCCACACCAGAAAGACCATGTTTACCCTAGAATTTGAAAAAACCACCTTGATGAAATAGTAACAATACACCTTTGTAATTTGAGAAGACCGCAAACAGTAACATCCTTCTGTCCAAGAATTTCGTGTGTTTCCTTCGGTCCACATCCTTCTGTCCAGAATTTCATTTCATTAAACAGGTATGATGCTTCTTCTTTTATCTTCAATCATGAATGGTGTAATATTTTTTATGCTTATGCTTTTATCTTATTTTTTATGCTTCTTCTTTTATCTTCAATCACGAGTCATATGTCACGTTTTGTGCTTCTTCTTCTTTTATGCTACTGGTGTCACGTTTTCTGTCCTTATGTGCAATGGGGTGACACCATGTTCTTGTTTTTTGTGTGTTATGGTGTGGGGTAATTTTAAATAAGGTTTTGTTTGATCAATGAGGGGTCACCACCATTAAGTAATCACTAATTTTTAATTAGGATTTTTTGTTCAATGAGGGACCACCACCATTTTTGTAATTTGGGTTTTTTGTTCAATGAGGGACCACATTCATAAAGTAATCAGTAATTAGATATTGTTTTTGTGTGGTGTACATTTTTTTTGTGGGACCACACTTTATGTTGTAACTGTTTTATACTATTGCAGGGATGAGTTTCATAGTGGTATTTCACCACGGGGGTCAATTTGAGAAAGGGGACAACTGCGTTTACATTGGTGGGTCTCAGCATGTTGAAAAAAATCCTTGATGCAGATAAGTGGAGTTACTTTGAGGCTATTGGGATAGTGAAAGAATTAGGATACGAACATGTTCTATTATGGTGGAAAACCGAAGGTGTTTATAAAGAGTTTAGGTGGGACTCTGATGCAGCAAAGATTGCGAAGTTTGCTTTGAAAAATAAGTGTGAAGTACATATTTATGTTGAAATTGTGGTGGATGAGGGTGATTTACAAGGTGTCATTGATGAAAATGAGGTGAGGGTATGCAGTGAAGACCACTGTGAGGATGCTTATAAACATGACATTGATGGGAGTGAAGATGGAGTGCATTTTTATGACAGTGAGGAAGAAAGGGCTCTAGGCCTTGATAATGGTTTTACTGATGGAACTGCTACAGAGTTGAGGTCAACTATTGAGGTTGATGGGATAAGGTATAATTTGAAGACAAGTTCTACTAGGAAAATTAGATCCCCTTCAAAGGAAATTCGGGTGGATGACGACGACCATGAAGTAATGCATGCAAGATTCAACCATGAGATCGAGGATGAATATGTTAGTGAAGAGTTATATAGTTCAGATTGTTCTTCAGACTCCAACAACACTGGGAATAGTAGGTTTCCAATATTTAGGAAGGAAGATTTAGACAAGAAGTATAAATTTAGGGTAGGTTTGGAGTTTAAGTCTATTGTTGAATTTAAAGAGGCAATTTTAGAGCACTCAGTATTAAATGGAAGGGAGATAAGGTTTGTGAAAAACGACAAAGTGAGAGTCAGGGCAGAGTGCAAGAGTAAATGTGGTTTCACTGTGTTGGTAAGTAAAGAAGGGGATACCCATATGTATAGAGTGAAAACCTATGAAGGTAAACACACGTGTGGTAGGGTTTTTAACAATAAAAACGCTAACTCGAAGTGGTTGTCTAAACTTGTAGCTGAGAAGTTAATGTCCTATGAGAATGTTAGGGTGAATGAGATTATAACTGAGGTAAGGAGGAAATATGCTACTGGTATCACCGTTGCTAGGGCATGGAAAGCCATCAAAATGGCTAGGGAAATGGTTGAAGGTGATGCAGCAAGGCAGTATACCTTGTTATGGACCTATGATGCAGAGCTGAGAAGGGCTAACGAAGGTAATACCTGTAAGATCAATGTGAGAGGGCTCCCCCAACCTTGCAACCCGGGTTTGGCTCTTTCTATTTCTCTTTTGATGGCTGTAAGAAGGGTTTTTTAGCTGCTTACAGGCCCTTTATTGAGGTTGATGGGACCACAACACTTTTCTTCTCTCATTGCCCAATTTCAGCTTCAGTTTCTCAATCTTTTTTGTCTCTGCATCCAATAGTATCCCTGCATACTGACAAGCGGTGCACGGGTTGGGATCGAAGTTGGAGACACTAGCTTCATTCTCTGTGAGTTGATCATCCCAAATAAATAGCTTGCAACTATCTTTGCTCTGAAAAAACAGAAGAGAACAGAACAATCAAAAGGAAGGAAAATGAATATCCTCAATTTCAGAACACAACCAAAACATTGAAGAACAGAACAACCAAAATGAAAGAAAATGAACATCCTCAATTTCAGAACAGAACAACCAAAACGAAGAAGAAAGAATAGAAGAACAGAGAAATAAGTGAAACAAAGAAGAAGAAAGAACGTAGCGAAAAAATAAGGAAAATAGATAAATGTGATACCCACATTCCAGTTGACACATTCCAGTATTTTCGCCTAGGATTGTCGTCGGAGTTGGAGACATACAGCCTCATAGGCTCACGGCAGCCACAACGCGGTATAAACCCGCGCTGAGGAGTCGCAACGGACGACGAAGAACCTCCACCCATTTCCATTTCTGATCATCTTCTTTGATCCAACCCTCTTGTACTGTTCTTCAACCCAACCCTCTTCTCCTCTTCTTCGACGGTTTCGGTTAGGGTTTTAAAGAGAAAATGGGATCAATTTGTGTTCATCTGAACAATTACATGGGGTTTGACGTGGAGAAAACTAAGTGAGGTCACCGTTTAATGCCAGTGTGTATGTCATATTTTGATGACGTAGAAATGCCAGTGTATAGCTCCGTTAGACATGTCATCTTTTTTTAACAGAGTTTGATGGCTAGGGACGAAAATGGAAACGGGTCAAATTGTAGGGATGAAAACGAACTTTTTTTTATAAGAACTAAAACCAAAATACCCCATATTTACAGTTTAATAAACAAACACAATAAAACAGTTTCAAAATGCACGTTATGAGATAATTTGTGACTTTTTTTTTATATATATATATTCAGTAGAGAATAGAAGGAACTTGATCTTTAGAACCGTGTATAAGTTCAGTCCAAAGGTGTTTATTAAAATTTTGAAGGATTTATTTTGAGCGAATTTTTAAGGATTTAAAAAATAGTAAAATTATTTTTGGAAAATGTGAGGAACAATGTTAAGTAATGATTAAAGGCCCCTACACCAGTTGCCAAATCAATCAGTTACGCGCCACGTGGAGGAGCCAAGAAGGGGCAAAGCAAGTTCGTTTACTTTCTCCTGTGTTTTTCTCAATTGAATTCTCGGTAGTAACAGGTCGGTACGCGTTGTTTCTCTCCCTTCACGCTTTGCATATCTCTACTCTCTCCGTTTCGTCAGAAACCTTTATTAATCTCTCTTTCCAAACCCTAATTATTCAACAGGTTCGTTCACTCCTCCATTTTCCACACCATCATTCCTTTTTACAATTTCAGATCTTCGATTTTGATGGATTCTTTTCCTGTTCCAGGGAGATCGGTTCACGAATTAGATTTTCTTTGTCCCTTCAATTTTCGACACACAAAGGGGATCGGTGTTTCAAAATCTTCTAATCCATCATGTTTACCCGGATTTTTGGTAAACCTAAGCAGGAAGCCAATGCCCTAACAACTTTAGACAAGTTAAACGAGGTAACCCCAATTTGGCAGTCGATACGATACCTTTCTCTAACCGCCAAGTTGTTCGTTTATCCATCTTGATTTTGCTCTGTGAATTGCGCATACATAATTGATAAGCAGCACTGTTCAGTCTTCAAAGTACACGTCAGTTGTATTTGTGTTATACTTCGGAGTAAAATCTTACTTTTTTTGTTGTTGTTAATCCATAAACAACGTTATTGTTTTTAGTTTCCTTTGTATTGTGGATATATCAATCGTTCCGTGTCTCAATCAAGCCTTTTGTTTACTCTTGTAACTTGTTTTACAACATTACGGATACTGCCATTACTTTTTACAATCTGAATGAGAAGAGGGCATGTTTTTATTTTCCTCTTCTGCTAGTGTTGTGCACATCGCTGGATCTTTCTCTTGGCTAGACTAATAAGCTAAATTATTCACATCATGATCTGAGACACGGCCTGAGTAGCAAACTGGTGGTTTTATAATCAGACTTTTCCTTACCAAATCCTATGTTTTGTTCTGTAGCTTTGTATATTATTCGTATAGTTTTTCTAAATAGTGTTGGATCGTGTAATGGATGTATGTAAAGGTTTAATGGTTGTTTCTACCTGTAGTTTACATTTTGAGGGAAACTTTTCTCATTTTGAATGTTTTGTTCCTTGATTCATGTAGACACTTGAAATGCTGGAGAAAAAGGAGAAAGTGCTCCTTAAAAAGGCTGCAGCAGAAGTTGAAAAGGCCAAAGAATTCACTAGGGGAAAGAATAAAAGGGGTATGTGGCAAAACACATGGATGCATGTTATAGAGAATATATTTTGGCATACAATGCAACAATACAATGCCTCCTCCCTCCTTACTTTCCCTGATATTTCTGTTACTGTGGACATTATGAATGTATGATTTGGTCAGAATTTGAAGTTATGATAGTATCATCAAGAATAATGTATCAAGTTTGTCAACAAGACTGGGTCGTATTCAGTCTGTTGGAACCAGGGTGGTGGGAGTTGGAATGAGCTAAAATTTCGTTCTGTGGTTACATTGGAATGTGAAAGACCAATTCCATTAAATGAGTCTTCAGTCCCTTCAAATTTGAATGGATTTCCTTTGGAGCAGATAGCTATTCCATTACGTCAAGATTAATTGCAATACCTTCTTACTCGGTGTATTTTCTTAAATTAACAAAATTATCCTTTACTAATATTGCCTCCACTGCCACTATCATCACAATTCACATCCACTTCTGTCATTGAGCAATTTATTTTCAATTTATTTCTTTATCCTAGAGGTTGTGCCAAATACCCTTATGGAATATAAGTTCCATTATTGATGGTGCAAATATACCCCCTCAATGCTATCATGCTTCTTCAATGAGTTGCAATTATACCCCCTCACCTCAACAACCAAAATTAGCAATTAAACACTTAAATGATCGAAAGGGAGTATTAGCACAACAGCTGGAGTTACTGTCGTGTGACTGGGAGGTCACAGGTTCTAGTGGTCTAATCAGCCTCTCTTGCATATGCAAGGCTACTTAGAATAGATCCACGATGAATTCGACTCTTCCCTAAACTCTGCCATAGTATAAGCTTTATAAGATCAGATTGCCCCTTTTTTTGAACACTTAAACGATTCAGCCATTTGCAACTAAGTTTTCAATCTCTTTTTTCATTACTATTGACTTTTAGCTTAGTGTTGCATGAGAGGCATATATCATTTTTTTCAAAAAATCATAAAATAAAATTACTTTACACTTTTATGATCTTATTCATATTTCCATATTAAAAATAAAAAAAACTTGGGTTGCAATGCTTGGGTGTGAATCTTCCCTAAATGCAGCATGGTGTGATCCCTCTTCCTCTTGCCATTTATAGTGCACTTTTTATTGAATTTCTGTGCGTAAGTTTACCTGCACACATTTTAACCGGGGAAAAAAAGGTTCTTGGCACACATACACTCGCACCTCTTTAGGAATCCATTATTAATGGAGCTGGTTCATGGGTCAATGATGTATTGATATATTGTGACATTGTTTTTGAATTTCTGCCTCATGCAGCGGCAATACAATGTTTGAAGAGGAAGAGGCTATATGAACAGCAAATAGAGCAGCTTGGAAACTTCCAGCTGCGTATTCATGACCAGGTATGAATGCAACTTTGTATTTATTAGTTACAACTAAAGTTTTCGAAACCATACTAGGTATTAAAACCTTAAAAAGAAAGGCTTGGGCTCTGTTTGGATATCTAATGGAGAATGAAATGGAATGAAATAAGATGGAGAAGTAGAATGGAATGAAATAAGTTGCCATTCCATACCATTGTTTGGATGTTTTAATGAAGAAAAAACTTGTTTCATCCCATTCTCCCCAAATTGAAGGGCAAGAAAAGTAGTGTATTGTATGAAATGAGATGGAATTCATTCCATCATGTTTCATTCCATTCCATCTTATTTTAAACAATCCATAGTACAATAAAACCATGACTCCACTACTTTCCATCATTTTCCATCAATCCATGCGTAGCCTTAAGGTTGTGAACTTCATTGGGTTTTAACCGGCAAAAGGTCAAGATTAGAACTGACTTTATTTTTTTTAATATTGACCATTCATGGTAAAATCTAATGGTCAAGATTTACTCGCGCGTGGGGTGTGGGGTATTTGTGTTTTTGTGTTAAGTATACAAGTAAAATACTACATCAATCACCAAAACCTTTTCCCACTAAGCAAGGTCAACTACATGAATCACAAATACCATAATGTCCTTTCATAAATCATGTCTAATGATAAACAACCAAATCTCTCTTAATTGTTTTCGCTATAGTTTTCTTTGATTTCTGTCTGTCTCTAATTATTTGACTATCCTACATTTGATCTACACTCCTTTTCAGTGCTTATATGGGTCTTGTCCACACATGCTCAAATCACCTAAGACGAGACTTCATTATCTTCTCTGTAATGGGTGTTCCCCCACCTTTCTCTTTAATGCTTTCATTCCTGATCTTGTCTTGTGTGAACACTCATTCATCATAATTTCTTGGCTCTGCAAGAATAAGCTTACTTTCTTGTTAGCTCTTACCTCCCAATATTCATTCTCATACAACATTTGTATGGTAAATTTTTCCTTTAAAGTTGAGTGTGGTTTTTCCATCACAAATTGCACCAGAAAAGTTCCTCTTTTTCATCTCGAAATACATGCTAGTGTAGTTGAATTGATGTATCACACCAGTAAGTATTAAATTAAAAGTATTAGAATTGTATTGTTTGGTATGAGATGAGATGAGAGAGAGAGAAGTGAAGAATTCCTTTGCAACTAAATGTTAATGAAGTTATGAATTATATTTGCATATGATTTTCTGACATGTACTAGAGTCATATTGAATAAGTAGAAGTCGAAGAAAGAAGTAAAACTCCTCATAATAAATAGTGGCTAAACTCTTACTGCATTACGAATACCTATTTGTCTCACATTGGTAAAATTAAAAGAAGAGATGTGTGTTTTGGTTATAAATTGGGAACCAAATAACCCTTGTCAAAATTTTTCAAAAAATAAAATAAAAAAGCCACCATCTCAATAATTTGAATCATGACTGGTTCACACAGGTTGACTGGTTTATGACCAGTTTATCCATTCTTTTACCAGTTTTTGAGGGTTAACTGGACTAATTACTAGTTTTCCCAGACGGTCGACTGGCTGGTCCAGTTTGATTCTCACAGCTATAGGTACAACATGATGAAGTTTTTAAAGTATCATTTATATCTTATGCTTGTAATGTGTTACAGATGATAATGTTGGAAGGTGCCAAGGCAACTACAGAAACAGTTGACGCATTGAGAACTGGAGCATCTGCTATGAAGGCTATGCAAAAAGCAACGTGCGTAGCATTGTTTACTTTATAAATTTTTCTGTTCTTTCATTGTTGATATACTCTTCTATATTTTACCTCTGTTTTGTGCTTGTTTTAAAACCTGAAAAAGTTTACTGTATATATGTGATGTGGGAAATTCTCTCCATGCAAGTAGCTGAGCTGATACTGTTTCATGCTTTTGCTCTTCTTTCTTAATGGGTTGCTGATTGTGACATTGTTGAGTTGCAATATTTTTTTTCCAGAAATATTGATGATGTTGACAAGACCATGGATGAGATCAATGAACAGACAGAGAATATGAAACAGATTCAGGAAGCATTGTCAGCTCCAATTGGTGCAGCTGCTGACTTTGATGAGGTCATCTTTGCAAACATTAATTTTATTCGTACTCCATGCAGATGGGATATTTTCATCTCCAGATTGATTTGTTATTGAACATTGACATATGTATTATGTGATATACCCATGCAGCATTCTGAATTTGTTTGCCATTTCAGGACGAATTGGAAGCAGAACTTGAAGAGTTAGAGGGTGCCGAGTTGGAAGAACAGCTTCTTCAGCCTACAACTACAGCTCCAGCGGCCCCAGTGCATGCAACTACAGCTACAGCTGGGCGGCAACCTACTCGCCCTGTTACTGCAAAGCCCACTGCGGAGGAAGATGAATTGGCAGCTTTGCAGGCTGAGATGGCACTTTGAACAGGTTGCTTTTCTCAGATGCCGCACTATTTATGCAATTAATATGTTTTACTTTGATTAGTATTGCAACTAATGTAGCAGTTGAATGGGTTTGTGTATGCACTAGTTTCATGTTTGATATCCACCTTTGCACAGTTGAGTTACACTTGTAGGATCATAGTTTGAAGTGAATTGCTTTATTTCGCTTGTCAGAAAAAAGTTTGACTATCTTATGTTATGCAGTTCTTGATAATTTTGCTACTGGCTTTGATTAAGTCAGAATTTTGCAGGCATTGATGTGCATAATACGTGTCCTCTGCAAAGATTTGGAACCAAAGTGACTGCCCCTCCTCACGCTCGCTTATTTTGTGAGATTATTGAGCAGACAGGATGTATATATAGGTGATAAAAAATGAACAGCCCTCCCCGCCTGGGATGTTTGTCCCTTTAGAAGTCGCGTTTTTCAGAAAGTTGAAAACCGTGCTTTACACTTGTGCTGTTGTGAAGTATTGATGATTGAATCTGTTATTGTTTTTTAATTCGGTAACCTTGTGCTTAAACATATTATTCATCACATTGATCAATGTGTATCTCTCGTATTTATGTTATAACGAAGAATAATGAATGAAAAATGGTCGATCTTGGTTGGAGCTATGATGCTTGTGAGTAATGGATTCTTTTGTTAGTTTACTGGGGAATGAACAAGCTGCGTTCAATGGGGAAAAAGGGATTGAAGGGTCGATTAGAAAAACGTATTTAGAGTTTATTAATGTTTAATTTTTTATATAAATATTTGTATGTGTTTTAGATATACTTAAAAAAAAGTTACGACATTTTTATAAATTTTTCAGTTTCTTTGAATAAATTTTCCAGAATAACATAAAGCACTTGTATAGTTTGGTAAAAAGCAATTTAAATTGTTCATTCAAACATGCTTTAAATCCAGAAGTGGAAACTCGATATTTCAGGTCATGGAAAAGGATAAATGTGCCTGGTCTTTGGACTACGAACAATGAATGAAGTGCAGGGGTGTAATTGGATTATTTAGCTTTTTTTTTTTTTAACTAGAGCTTGGGTTGGAATTAAGGAAGAAATAAAGTCAAATCGGTAAGTCTGCTTGGGTTTTATTTTATCCGGTGCCAGTGTTATTTATTTCACGCCCCGATTCAAAATTTTCAAGAAACAAATATTGTTTTCCTTCCATTAAACGCATGTTAGTGTTTCTATTCTCGATACCATAAACAAAAGATTATAGAAAATTTAAGTGTGAAATGGTTGGTCGGATTTGACAAAAATTTAAACAAATCGAGTTGAATTATTTTGAGTTTTTGACCGAATTTGAGTTGACTTGAGTTGGTACGCCAACTATGGCATCAGGTATTTATATTTTTTATTTAATAAATAAACTGTTAATATAATGTATACATATACATGCATGATAAAACATGAGATATGTCTCCCGGATGTAGTTTCTGGTGGTTGAGACACCATAAAAAGTATGAATAGGAAATACAAAGTTCAAACCAACATAACGGACTACTACCTCATTCCAATATTTGTTGATGTTTAATGTTATTGTACATAGATTAAGAAGTATTTAATGAATATAAAATATTATATATTTGGACTAAAATGTCTTTATTTAATCTCTTACAAATTTCTATACTTCATTTATTGTACATATATGTATCTGGTCCAAAATTTAGACTAAATACGTACATTTTTCAATGAATATAAAAAGCAATTTTTGCTTATAAACGAAAACGGGAGGTATTTGAATAGAAAAAATTAATTAAGCTTTGGATTTTCAAAACATCAATAGTTTTTTTTTTTTGGGAGGAGGGGGGAGGATACTAATACATCAATAGATATGAGAATGAGGTAACAATAACTAAAATTTGGACACGCATTTGAAACTTTGGAACACAAACAAACGCGCTCTAAATATTTCTGCCCCTTATCAGCTTGAAAATTCCCCAATAAACAGACAAAAGAGTCAATTACTCACAAACTTGTCACATCCTAGTTCTCATGTCCTAGTTCCAACCTAGTTCGACCAAATTTTTTATTCATTATTCTCCATTATGCATAAATATGTGATATACAATGATCAGTCTGATGAATAATGCTTTTGTAAAAAATAAAAAAAGACTGATGAATAATGCTTAAATAACTCAACTAGATCCCCCCGGAAAAAAATATATAACCAAATATTGATACTGGAAAAAGAATTCTCTCATGTTAAAATTTCACATGACCTACTCATGTTAAAAATTATGTCTATCCCTTTCCTCACTAATATGCACTACTTTTGATAGATGCCATCTTTAACATCTATGAGGATAAAGACGAAAAAATCAGAGAGCAAGATCATATGAAATCTCAACATGAGAGAGTCCATTCCCATCAATACATGACAAGAACAACACAAGTGTAAGCGCAGTTTTCAACTTATGAAAAAGGCGACATCCAAAAGGGCGACAAACAAACATCACAGGCAAAATTAGTTTTAAATTTTTATAACCTCTATATACAACCTCCGTCTGTTCAATAATTTAACAAAGATAAGTGCGCATGAGAAGGCAGAATTCTCCATGTCAATGTGGTTACAACTCTTTATATAGGCCACGTATCATGCTCACCAATCCTGCAAAATTCTGGCCTAACCAAAGCCAGCAGCAAAATCAATAAGAACACAAGATAGGCAAACTTTTTCTGACAAGCGGCTTCAGAAAATTCATTTCAAAGTTCAAACTATGATCATACAATGGAACTCAACTGTGCAAATGTTGACATCAAACATAAAACTGATGCATACATAAACGATAAACCATTCAACAGCTGATTAAATGTCATTACGAATTAGACTAGTAATGCATAGATAGCAAAAATCGATAGTGTCGAAGCTGAGGAAAGGGACCTGCTCAAAGTGCCATCTCAGCCTGCAAAGCTGCCAATTCGTCTTCCTCAGGAGTGGGCTTTGCAGTAATAGGGCGAGTAGGTTGCCGCCCAGCTGGGGCATGTACTGGGACCGCTGGAGCTGTAGTTACAGGATGGAGAAGCTGTTCTTCCAACTCGGCACCCTCTAGCTCTTCAAGTTCTGCTTCCAATTCGTCCTGAAATTGCAAATAAATTCAGATTGCAGACCGGACATATCACATAATACATATATATCAATGTTAAATAACAAGTCAATCAAAAGATAAACATTTCATTTGCATGGAGTGCAAATAAAATCAATATTTGAGAAGATGACCTCATCGAAATCAGCACCACCAATTGGAGCTGACAATGCTTCCTGAATCTGTTTCATGTTCTCAGTCTGTTCATTGATCTCATCCATGGTCTTGTCAACATCATCAATATTCCTGAAAAGATAAGTTATGAAAAGCAAGAGCATGAAACAAAATCTGTAACATGTATAAAGATCATTTTCAACATCACAGACATATTGTAAACTTTATCAGGCTTTAAAACAAGCATAAAACAAAGTAACAGACATGCAAATAAAATATAGAACGCAATATCAAGAATGAAATCACATTTTTTAAACATCAATATTGCTACGTACGTTGCTTTTTGCATAGCCTTCATAGCAGCTGCTCCAGTTCTCAACGCATCTACTGTTTCTGTGGTTGCCTTGGCACCTTCCAACATTATCATCTGTAACACAAATCACCAGCATAAGGTATAAATGAAACACAAAAAACTGATCACGTTGTACCCATAAGATTAAACTGGTTGGTCGGACTGGGAAAACTTAAGAACTGATCCTCCAATCAGTCCAAACAACCCGCAAAAACTGGTAAAAAAAGGGAAATACTGGTCTTCAACCAGTCAACCCACACGAACCAGTGGCGGTTCAATAAATAATTGAACCAGTCCCTTTAAAAAAAAAATACAACAATGATTTTTTGATTCCCAATTTATAACCAACACTCGGGTGTTTCTGTTCTTAGTTTGTCCAATGAAACAAAAAAGAATTTGTAATGCAATGAGTTTGCTATTAATCTCCCGCCTTCCCCTTCTACTCATTTGACATGAGTATATGATAGAAAATCATGCTAACAATTTAATTATACTAGAAATATATTTCTAAATTTTTTCTTTTTATTTATTTATTTATACACTTTACAACCACACAGACTCGTATAAATGTTTCTTTCATGCTGTTCTATATTTATACTAGGCACAGTACCAGAGCAAAAGCAGAGGGAAAAATATCCATTCAAGAAAAATGTCCATGATTTTGCAGGAAAATCACATAAAAGTCATCAGAGGACAGAATTGTCAAATGCCTATGTTTTGCAAGAAAACTACAAAAATGCCTTTTGGCAGGAAAGAGTTTCGTAGGAAACTGACAGGTAGCTGGGCTTCTGAACAGGCTTAATTGTGTGTGTATCTATATCTATGTATATAGATATATAAAACACTGGCTGAACTTCACAACCTTTAGCCTTTCTTTTTACCAATTATGGTCGGTCCAGTTTGAAAACATTAATTGTAACTACTGAATACGGAGTTGCATTCACACCTGGTCATGAATACGCAATTGGAAGTTTCCAAGCTGCTCTATTTGCTGTTCATATAGCCTCTTCCTCTTCAAACATTGTATTGCCGCTGCATGAGGCAGAAATCCGAAAAGAAAAAAAAAATGTCAGAAGAGATAAAAATATTATTTACTCATGAATCGGCTCAACTAATAATGGATTCCTGAAGAGAGGTGCGAGAGTGTGTGTGTGTGTATATTAATTTTCCTTGTGGAAAAAAGCTGCACATGTAGAGCTTATATATAGAAATTCAGTAATAAGTGCACCATAAATGGCAAGAGGAAGGGTTTCACACCATGCTACATTTAGGGAGGATTCACACCCAAGTTTTGCAACCACAATTCTGATTTTTCGTTTGAGTATGAAAAATGAATGAAATTATAAAAGTCAGGTAAATTTAATTTAGGATTTTTTAACAAGGAAAAAAAAAACGGCATGTGGCTCTCATGTGCCATTAAGCTACAGTTAAAAGTAACAGAAAAAGAAATGGAAAACTTAATTGCTAATGGCTGAATATTACGTCTTTAATTGCTAATTCTTTTAGGTGCATTTTCAACTTTCCCAAAATTAAAGGAGTGCGTAATTGTATTACCCAATACCCATTAACATGTTTTACACTGTCGAGAATGGAATCTATATTCCATTAATATACTTAGCACATCAACCTAGAAGAAGGAATAGAATGAAAACAAATTGCTCAATGACAGTGGTAAGCGTGATGACAGCCCTGGCCGCACTAATAGAAAAGAATGTTGAAATAATAGGATTTTAGATAAGAAGGGAAGAGAAAGAAAAGAAAGACTTTGAATTATGATTATGATTTGATGTATGATACAACAGACTATGCTCTAATCGATGTAGGATATGGGTTGTGAAAAATTTGGATAGCCTAACTCAACACCATATGTAGGCCACCTGTCTTTGTCCATGGTTTGATATATGATACAAAAGACTATGCTCTAATGATCTAATCGATGTAGGATATGGTTAGGATATGGGTGGCTTAATAACAGATACAGAATAAGCTCTAATACAATGCTCTAATCTATGATTATTGGTTGAGTTAGGCCTAATAGGGAAACTAACCAGGATTCATGATAATAACTACTACTAAAATATTATATTTTTCGCACCATCTAACAAAGGATAATTCTGTTATTTTAAGAAAATACAACAACCAAAGCCTCCACTAGCAGGTGTCAGCAACATATATCAAACAACACCATAATGTCCTATCATAAATCATGTCTAATAATAGACCATTTTGATAGGAACTGGTTCAGATTAAGAATAAAATGAATGTATTTTTACTGAATGTACAAAAAGTCCGTAAATTCTCTGAATATTTGAGATATCAACTCCCCAGTTCAAATCCCAATCCTCACAAAAATGACTACCCTCCTCTGAGCCCCTCTTCTTATTTATAGGCAATATGCCTTATTTAATACTTCTAACCGTCTCAACCCAGGTGCCTTCTATGGTACACTAGACTAAAAGCAATGTATCCTTACATAGCTGTGTTATCACCATAGATTAAATAATATTTAATAGAAAAGGTCATGAATAATTACTAGTTATCTGCGTGAAGAGTAAATAAAAGAAATTGATATTATTGCTGGGAGATCCACTGTTAACACAAATGGGAGAAAGGATTAGAATTCAATAGCTTTATTTTAGTAAAATGGTTATGTTCAAATCTTGATGTATAAAAAAATTGCAACAGGTGGGTTGAGTTGCACAAGAGGAGCAGCCACTTGTTTTGGGGTGTTGCCCTACATGCCCATTCAATGGAAGAACAAGCGCTCTGTTGGACATGGTGGCTTACACTCAAGCAACACTTGACCAGGAAGGGTTTAACCCCTTGAAAGATGAGAATCATGAGATTCTGTGGAGAAACAGAGGGCATTCTGATATTGCTCTTACGGAGTAGTCAAGTGAGTCTTTTGTGGCAAAAGAATGGAACAACATCATGGTGTGCCACATGATCAATTGTACATGTCGATAGCTAGGGAGGAATAGGATGACTACAAATTCGAAGGTATTGTTGGTCAGCATCTTGGGAAGTGCAGAGATTTGAATAAAATTTCCAATGTCTAGGAAAGGATGTCGCTGGCACTGACATTGTGTCCGAAAGGATGCACAACAACCATATGCATTCGCAAGTTGATGGTTTTACTTGTGCATTAACGACCTCATGAAGCACACGGACGAGATGGTTCAATGCTCCCACGAAGGTTAATTTAATTGAATCTATGTGTTTTAAGCTTTTTATCATGGTTTGAAGGATAGGATGCAAGGTTTGGCAATTGGTAGCAGTGCTGTGCAAGGTAGCAACTTTTCAAAGGAGGAGCCAGCCCAAAGAGCAACTTGATTGGGACTTTTTTAACAAGGACTGGGTCGCAAATTATCAATTTTACAGACTTGACTGCAAATTGATATTTTTAGTCATGAAACCTGCTATATACAATCAAATAGGTTTCGTATCAGTACAGTTTTTATAAAATGGTATATCGTAGAAGGCACCCGCAACCTAATTAACTAAGTTTCTTAATCAACAGACCTATAACATTTAAATCCCAATCTCTCTTAATGGTTTGGCTTAGAGTTTTGCTTGGTCTCCCTATACCTCTAACTATTTTCCTCTATCTGATCTACCCTCCTTAACTGTACTTCTATAGGTCTTCCCTAACATGCCCAAATCAAAAATGATGAAATGAAACTATCACATCTTTTCTACAGTGGGTGCAACCCAAGTTTCTCTTTAATGCTTTCATTCCTGATCCAATCATGTCTTCACGACCACTCATCCATCATAAAATTCTCCCAAGGAAGAAAATAGACCAAGTAAAATGGTAATTGCAATCAATAATCTTGATATAATGGAATGGCCATTTCCACCAAACGAAGGCCCATTTGATTTTGACCAAAGCATACATTTATAATCTCCACAGAAACATAAATATAAATGAAAGTAAGGAGGAAGGAGGCATTGTGTGTCCCAATGATATTCTCTAAAACAAGCATCCATGAGTTTTGCTACATACCCCTTTTATTCTTCGCCCTAGTGAATTCTTTGGCTTTTACAACTTCTGCTGCAGCTTTTTTAAGAAGCACTTTCTCCTTTTTCTCTAGCATTTCAAGTGTCTACATGATCCAAGGAACACAACATTCAAAATGAAGGGAGAAAAAAAAATCCCTCAAACTGTAAAGTACTGCTAGAAACAACCGGTAAAATTTTACACACATCCATCATTGCATGACCAAACAATGTTCAGAAAAAAAAAAAAATACAAATACAATACAAAGTGACAGAACATAACATAGGACTTAGTAGGGAAAAATCGGATAATAAACCAACAGTTTGCTACTGAAGCTGTGTCTCAAATCATGATGCCAATAATTTAGTCTAGCTAAGATGAAGATCAAGCAATTTGCAAAACGCTAATAGAAGAAAAGAAAACCCTCACAAATGGGGCAAGAGGAAGATAAAAGCATGCCTTTTCCTTCAGAATGTCAAAAGCAGTATCCGTAATGGTGTAAAACAAATAACTAAAGGTTTAATTGAGATATGGAATAATTGATATTCAACATCCACAATACAGGTGAAACCAAAAACGATAACGTTGCTTATCGATTAAGGAAAAGATAAAATTATATTCCGAATTTCAATATAAAAATAACAGACTGGTTTAAAGAGTGAACAGTTCTGTTTATCAAATATGCAACAATTCACAAAGCAATATCAAGCTGGATAAACGAACAATGTGGCGATTAGAGAAAGGCATCGACAGACAACATCCGAGTTACCTCGTTTAACTTGTCTAAAGTTGTTAAAGCATTGGCTTCCTGTTTAGGTTTACCAAAAATTCGAGAAAACATGGTTGCTTATAATATATTGAAACACCGATCCCCTTGGGCGTCGAATAGTGAAATTGAAGGAAGAAAGTCGATTGACACCCGATCTCCCTGGAACAGCAAAAGCATCCATCAGAATTTTAAAATTGTAAAAAGGAATGGTGATGTGCGGAAAGGTGAAGAAGAACGAACCCTTGCGAAAAATTAGGGTTTGCAGAGGGAGAGGGTGGCAACCTGATAGAAACAACTTAGAAAGATTGATTGATGATTGATGAAGATTTCAGATGAAATGCGAAACAGGGGGGAAAAACGCGTACGGTGGGTGTTTGAGAGTGGAAGAAAAACGAGAGAAAGAAAGTGAAGGGAACTTGCTTTGCCCCCTTGGGGCCTCCTCCACGCGCCCACACTGATTGCTGTGTTTGTTTGATCCTGGGTCCCTGCATCATATGTGATAAAGTTATCCATTTATCCATCATTCATACAATTCATTCATAAAAAAAATTTATCTAATCCATCTATTACAAATAAAAAAATTAAATAAATAAGATCCAATTTATCTATTTAATTTAATGGATGGTTAATTATCCATTCATTATTTTTTAAAATCCAATAGATTACGCTAAGAATGGCAAATTGATAGAATAGATAATTTTTTTAATTCATCATAAAAAATATTTTTAATTATAAAAAATATTTTTAATCATAAAAAATATTTAAATTAAAAATATTTTACTCTCTCCCACTTCTTTCTCTCCTCTCTCTTCCTCCCCTCTCTCCTTTGCTCAGTTCTCACTCTCTTCCATTTGCTCTTCTCCTTTCGTCAAATTATTTCTCTGCTTTCATCTCAGTTCTTCAATGGCCTGGAACACCATAGCCTCTGCATCTAGACCTCAAGTTCGTTTCTCTTTCCATACACTCCTCTTTTCTCTCGTTTTCTTCAATTCCTTATCTTTTATGTGTTTTATTTTGTTTTCAAAATAGAATAGATATGGAAACAATTTTTTCAGAATTCAACTCAAATGATTGTGCATTATTTTGTTTCTAATCGGATAGCAAAGTGCTGTAACTGAACAACCCTCTGTTCCTTCATTTCCAATCACTTTAATCTTTACATTCACTCCTTTTAGAAACGACGCGTTTTTCCTTGAAATGGTCTAACTCTGTGTTATTGTGTTTGCGGGACAATTATTTTTCTCACTATAAATTGAGGGAAAATCATGTTGATCTGTTAGTGACATTTTGTATTATGTGCTAAGTTGACTTGTTTTTGTGGAATTATTGGTCCAGTTCCTCTTGATTTTTCTATGGATAATTGGATTGGATAATGGCAAAGTTGAAAAAAATTGTCAAAATTAAAACATGTTGCAAATTGGCTATTAGGGTACCATAATGGACTGTTCCATTTCTTTGCCTACGGCTTTTTCTACTACTTTATCGGCGTTTTGGCTATTAGACTAATTCTAATTTTAAGAAAAGAGAGAGGGGAGAGGGAGGAGAGAGAGGGGAGAGAGAGATGAGAGAGGGGGAGGAAGGGGGAGAGAGAGGAGGGAGAGAGTAAAATATTTTTTATGAAAAAAGTATTTTATGATTAAAAATAATTTTTTGTAATTAAAAATATTTTTAGTCATTAAAAATAATTTTTATGGATGGATTGGATATCCATCCATAAAAAAATAGATGGATTGAATGGTTTTTTTTAAAGGATGATGGATAGATTGGATTTGTTTAATGAACTTTTAGTTGATGGTAAATGGATAAATGGATTGTTTTCAATTCATCCATTAGGATCCATTCAAAAAATTATCCAATTCATCCATTTTGCCACCCTTACATCAAGCAACCAAATTCCTTATTCTTTTTTTTTTCCTTCAAAAAATCCCTTATCCTTGGTTAGATTTTTTTTCCTTTTTTTATTGGTTAGGTTTTTTTAATTATTCTTTTAATTTAAAAATAATGATAGAGCAAAAATATGATCATCACAAAATTGATAACATCTATTTAAAAAACAAAAAGCAATTAGTATGAGGAGATAATATTGTTTTTCAAATTATATAAAAAGTATATAAACATATGATTTCATTTATATTATGCTAGCGGCAAGACAGAAACTACCTTGTCTATCTTTTCGCATTTCTATTGCGCTATATTATGTATTATTTTATCACGTTTTATTGTTTAATGTTGGTTTTAAGGGATTTCATCATACTAATTTTTTCAGAATGACATATTATTATTAACACATTGATATATATGTGTTGAATGTGTCTCGAAATCTACATTCAGTTACAAGTGTCAATAGCATCAGATATTGCATCAGATGCATCAAGACCTGTTGTTGAAGTTTCAGGTGCCACAGCACCTAGTCGTGCAATACTTGTTAATGAATTCTATTATTGAGTTACTAGCCATAACTGAATTTGTTATTCTGTTACTTTCTGTTACTGGTTGTTATTGGCTGAAGCTTGGATTTTTCACTGGTATAAATAGTCATAAGGGTATCTCTATGGATATAAGGTTTTTCGGTTTCTCTTAGATTAGATCAGGGTGTGTGATTGTGAGGTTTTCATGTAAACTCTCTACTGAAAAAAGAAGATTAGAGAGGTTTGAGAGATCAAGGGGAAAGTGTGAAAATAGAGTGTTGAAAGGGCTTGGGGATTTCTCAACAGTGGTGAACAAGGGCCAAGAGGAACTCTATGCACTTGTTGATCTTGTAAACTCATTTTTCATAGTGGATTGGTTTGATTGCTCCCTCCCCCGCAAACGTAGGCCACATTGGTTGAACTATATTACCAATTCTTGGTGTCATATTCTTCTTCTTTATCTCTTTAATTTCGTGTTGTTTTAATTCTGCATTAGTTGTTTGTTTGCGTGTTTAATCCACAACAATTGGCGCCGTCTGTGGGAAAGGAACGCAACCATGGGATCAACCAAATTCGACATTGAAAAGTTCTCTGGTTCGAACGATTTTGGCTTGTGGAAAATCAAGATGGAGGCAACCTTGGATCAGCAAGGTTGTGCAGAGGCATTGAAAGGGGCTGAGAAAATGTCCAACACTCTCACCCATAAAGAGAAGGAGGAGATGATAGAGAAGGCCAGAAGCATGATCATTATGTGCCTGGGAGACAAAGCACTGCGAGAAGTTGCGTGGGAGAAGACTGCTGCAGCACTATGGTTGAAACTTGAATCTCTGTACATGACAAAATCTGTTGTAAACAGATTGTTATTGAAACATCAACTGTTTTCATTCAAGATGACAGAGGAAAGATCACTCATTGATCAAATGACAGAGTATAACAAGATTCTTGATGATCTTGAGAATCTTGAAGTGAAATTAGAAGATAAGGATAAGGCTTTAATACTTCTAAGTGGGCTGCCAAATTCATATGAGCATTTTGAAGATGTTATTCTATTTGGAAGGGATCACACCACTACACTCACTCTTGAGGAAGTGCAGACCTCAATTCGAACAAAGGATCTTTAGAAGAAGCAAGAACAGAAAACTGAAGGGAATGCAGAAAGTTTGAATGTAATGAGGGAGGTAAACATAGATCAAAGTCCAAGAATCAGTCACAAAGCAAGTTTAAATGTTTCCTGTGTCACAAAAGGGGGCATTTTAAGAAAGATTGCCCAGAAAGAAAGAGCCAATATACCAATCATCAAGGGAATTCTGGTACGGCAGCAATAGCAGATGCAGGATATGATTTTGCAGAGGCTTTGGTGCTGTCAAATTCTGAAATTGAGAAAGATTGGGTGACGGATTCTAGATGCACTGTTCACATATGTCCAAGAAAGGGATATTTTGAGTCAATAGACCTTAAAGAAGGTGGAATGGTGCTGCTAGGAAATAACAAACCATGTAAAGTCCAAGGTCAAGGTTCAATTCGATTGAAGATGTTCAATGGCCAAGAAACCTTGCTGAATGGTGTAAGATATGTGCCTGAACTCAAAAGAAATTTGATTTCCATTAGCATGTTTGATAGTTCAGGATATTCTACTCATATTGAACATGGTATAATGAAAATCATTAATGGCAATAAGTTGATAATTGCTAAAGGAATTAAAAGGAATGGTTTGTATATTTTGGGTAGCTGCACTATTATTGCTCAAGGTGCCATGTTATCTATTAATCAGCATGATAAAACTAGGTTGTGGTATATGAGACTAAGACATGTTAGTGAAAAGGGGTTAATTGAATTAGCTAAACAGAATCTGTTGAATGGTGATAAAATAGAGAAGTTAGAGTTCTGTGATCATTGCATACTGGGAATGGCTAAGAGGGTTAGCTTTAGAATAGGCTTGCATACCACTAGTAAACCTTTTGAATATGTGCATTCTGATCTGTGGGGTCCAGCTAGGACCAAGACTCATGCTAGTTCTTATTTTCTCACTATTATTGATGATTATTCTAGGAGAGTATGGTTGTACGTCCTTAAAAATAAAAGTGATACTTTTGAGAAATTTAAGGATTGATATACTCAAATAGAAACCCAATTGGGAACTAAACTGAAATGTTTAAGGACTGACAATGGCCTGGAGTTTGTTTCAGGGTAATTTAATAAGTTTGCAGGAACTTAGGTATTCAAAGGCACATGACAGTGACAGGAACTACACAGTAGAATGGCCTAGCAGAAAGAATGAATAGAATAATTCTGGAAAGAGTCAGGTGTGTAACATCCTGGTTTTTCCGATAATCATAAATAATATTCTTAGATTGGTGGTTAAGTGATAAACATGTGCTAAAAACCTTAATTTGGGATAAGATGAGCTTAAATGGGACCCAGAAACCCTAGAAAGGAAATAGAAATCATAAGAACAGTCTAGAAACCCCTGGAAGAGTGTAGAATGCCCTAGAATTTTCTAGAACGAAAGAAACTAGACATTTCTGGAAATGGTCCATCGCGACGCGATGAAGAAAACAAAGGAAGACATCGCGACATGATGAATGGCGGTGGGTAAGTCGGTGATCACGCTCGTCGATGCATGCCACGTGTCCCAGCTCGCGACGCGACAAGATTTATGTGTATTTTGGTCATGACGCGATACACCTAATATGCTTATAAATAACCCTTCACCCTTCACTTCAAACTCGCCCCAAATCATACTCTCTCTCTAGCTTTCTCTCTCTAGGAACTTCTAATAAGTAAGTATGCTCTGTTCTTGCCTCTAATGAGGATCTGACACATCAGAAAACCCTTAATAAGTAATCCTTGAGATTAAGAAAGGGAGTGAGACTTAGAGGACCATTAAGGAGCAAGTATGCTTTGCACTTGCCTCAAGAGAGGATCTTGTGCATCAGAAAGCCCTTAGTAGGTAATCATCTGAGAGGGAAGGTTGAGAGTAGCCTACTAAGCTAGGTAGGAGTGCAAGTAGCAGGAGCGGCAAGGGAACAGAGAGTGGCAGGAACTGTAGCAGTCTTCTAAGCCAGGTATGGGAGATCTGAACCCTATCCACTAGAGATTGTAGGATTAGAATAAGTGTATAACTAGGCATAGGGTGACCAAGCCCTACTAGAGGTTGATAGTAGCAGCACCTTAGGAGAGGGATTGTGACCTGTGATAGCTAAGGATAGTTATCAGAGGTCTATCAACCATAGGAAAGATCTGTTGATATTTATGGATGGATGCTGATTGATGTAATGTTAATTATATGATTGTGTGTGTCGACTATTGGTGTGCTGATTGATAACATGTCAGTAGTAGGTCGCCTAAGCGACACTACGGTTGATCTATATATGCTGGTTGAGGATGGTTGATAATTGATATGTGATACTGGTAGTTGTGCTGTATTACTAATGGTTGTGCTTATGTTAGTTGGATATTAAGTTACTATATACTATGATATGACGAAATATGATGAGTTGCTTACCTATGATAAGTTGATAATAATAGCTAAAATAATAAGCTAATGAGTTGAGTAGATAAAGAATGATAAGAAAAGAGATAAGATATTGATGCTGGTTGAGATGATGATGAGTTGGAAAGATGTTGATAACAGTTGAGTTGATAATAATGAAATATTACGAGAAAAGGTTTTATATGCATGTGTTGTAATCCACCGTCGTACACATAGGCTGTGTACGAGGCCAGGTGCCAGAGTGCGGGCACGATATGTTGGGTACAGGACACACTGTTCCTTGAGGATAATTAAGGTCCAACAAGTCTACAGGTGACGGATGGCTAGCTACCATCCTGTCGGGACGTTGGGAAGCCTGATTATCCTGACTGGGTACCATCGTATCACTGTCCATAGTGTCAATCTTGAGTGTCGCCCCAATACCTGTTCCTATATATCGTCGAAGTTGGGGAGCAGGGATGCACTTTTAGGGGTACGATGAGCGAGATAGGGGGATGGACAACTGGCTTGGCCTACCCACACGTCGGTGGTAGGTCGTTGTGATGTTGTCTACAAATGTTAAGTTGGCTGAGGTGGGGCCGCTTATGCCATATTAATTTGTGTGGTCACGTAGGCATATGGTTGTAGTTGTAGGTTGCATAGACAATGGTAGGTAGGTAATGATCCAAATCATTATCTGGAGATGTGTGGTTTAATCTTTCACATGTTCTATTGTTCTACTTTGCTTGTGTGTATTGCCTTTTTATACATGAATTCTAAGTCCTGCTTTCCCACTGAATGGTGTGTATAGTGTGTTCTTATCTCCCGTTTGTTTTCTGTGTCCTGTATATTTCTGTCTACGGGTCTTAGCAGGTATCAGATAATTCCAGAAAGGAAATGGTTCAGTTGATACACAGCCAGTGAGTCAAAGTCAATATTTTAAGGAGTCTCAATTATTTGGCACTCTGTGCAGTTAAGGGCCCTAAAATTGAGTACTTTTAAGTATATTTGTATACTTCCGCCTGCCATAATAAAATAAAATTACTTTTACTATTATCGTATAAACTAATATATTGAAAAAATTTACTAGGACGTCACAAGGTGCATGCTGTTAGGTGTCGGGGCACCTAAATCTTTTTTGGGGGAAGCTGCTACAACTGTTGTGTACTTAATTAATAGGTGTCCTTCTACTGCAGTTGGGTGTAAAACACCTATGGAACTCTGGAATGGCAAGCCAGCTGATTACTCACATTTAAGAGTATTTGGAGCATTGGCTTTTGCACATGTTAAGCAAGATAAACTTGGAGCACGTGCAATTAGGTGTGCTTTCATAGGATACCCTGCTGGTATTAAAGGGTACAGGCTATGGAGGATGGAACCTGGTGAACCAAATATCATTATCAACAGGGATATAACCTTTGATGAAAACAGAATGACAATGTTATGCAAGGAACAACAACAAGTCAGTATTTAGGAAAAGGCTATAGAGAAAGCAGAGGTTGAGGTGGAGCTGCCTTCACAGCAGCAGAAACACCCCACACCAGAAACAGAAACAGAACTGGAACTGGAATAGGAAGAAAATGAGGATGAAATAGACCTTAGAAACTACAAGTTGGCAAGGGATAGGACCAGGAGGACCATAACAAAGCCAAATAGATATGGTCAAGCTGATCTTATATACTATGCATTGACTGTTGTAGAAGAGATTCAAGGGGATGAACCAAACAGTTTCAAAGAGGCAATGGAAAGCAAGGAAATGGAAAAATGGTTGAAAGCAATGATTGAAGAAATGAAATCTCTTGATAAGAACAAGACTTGGGTTCTGGTTAGTCAACCTAAAAATCAAAGGTTGATTGGTTCCAAATGGAAATTCAAGAAAAAGGAAGGTGTCCAAGGTGGAGAGCAACCTAGATTTAAAGCTAGATTAGTGGCCAAGGGATTTTCTCAACTTGAAGGCATTGATTACAATGAGATATTCTCACCAGTGGCCAAGCATTGCTCAATCAGAATTCTACTTGCAATTGTTACTCAATTTAACCTTGAATTGGAGCAACTAGATGTCAAAACAACCTTTCTTCATGGAGATCTTGAGAAAACCATTTATATGCAGCAATTATAAGGATTTGCTAAGGATAAAGACAATGTGTGCTTGCTGGAAAAACCCCTATATGGTTTAAAGCAAAGTCCTAGGCAGTGATATAAAAGGTTTGATGATTTCATGATGATAATGAGATTCCAAAGGTGCAGCTATGACAGTTGTGTGTACATTCTAAAGGAAGGAGGTGAGGTACTCATCTATCTACTGCTATATGTTGATCATATCCTTCTAGCAAGCTCAAGCAAGAAGGAGATTCAAGGGCTCAAGTCAGATTTGAGGAATGAATTTGAAATGAAGGAACTTGGGGAAGCTAAGAGAATATTGGGAATGGACATAAGTAGGGACAGAATCAAGGGAGAGTTATTCTTATCACAACAAGGTTACATGAGGAAAGTGGTTAAAAGTTTTAGGATGCATGAGGCTAAACCAGTTACAACTCCGTCAGGACAATATGACAAACTGTCATTGAAGCAAGCTCCTGGAACAGATGAGGAAAATGATAAGATGCAATAAGTGCCATATGCAAGTGCTGTTGGCATCATTATGTATGAAATGGTATGCAGCAGGCCAGATTTAGCATATGCTGTGAATATGGTTAGCAGGTTCATGGCAGATCCTGGACTGGCTTATTAGGCAGCATTGAAGTGGATCCTGAGGTACTTAAATGGTACTTTATCATCTGGTTTGAAGTTCAAAAGGAAGGACAGAAAAGAATAGGCAATTGTGGGATATGTGGATTCAGATTATGCTGGGAACATAGACACAGGGAAGTCTTTATCAAGTTATGTCTTCATTTTATTTGGTACTGTTGTATCATGGAGGTCAGTACTGCAGTCTGTGATGGCTCTGTCAACCACTCAGGTTGAGTTTATATCTCTCATAGAAGGTTTCAAGGAAGCAATGTGGATTAAAGGCTTGGTTGGAGAACTTGGAATTCTACAAGATAGTGTTACTGTGTTTTGTGATAGCTAAAGTGCTATTCACTTGTCTAGGCATCAAGTTTACCATGACAAGTCAAAGCACATTGATGCCATGTTACATTTCATTCGAGATGTAGTTGAGAGCAAGGAGGTATTAGTGGAAAAGGTTGCAACTGAGGACAATCCTTCGGATGCACTTACTAAGTCTTTGCCTCAGCACAAGTTCAAGCACTCTTTGGACTTGGTAGGCTTCTGTATAGAGTGATGATTCAGGTGGAGGGAGCAAGGGAGAACTATGAAGGGACTGGTCTGATTTAGAGACAAGGTGGAGAATTGTTGAATGTGTCTCAAAATATACATTCAGTTACAAATGCCAGTAGCATCAGATATTGCATCAGATGCATCAGGACCCATTGTTGAAGTTTCAGGTGCCACAACACCTAGTCGTGCAGCACATGTTAATGAATTATGTTATTCAGTTACTGGTCATAACTGAATTTGTTATTCTATTACTTTCTGTTGCAGGTTGTTATTGGCTGAAGCTTGGATTTTCCACTGGTATAAATAGTCATAGGGGTATCTCTATGGATATAAGGTTTTTCAGTTTCTCTTAGATTAGATCAGGTTGTGTGATTGTGAGGTTTTCATGTAAACTCTATGCTGAAAAAAGAAGATTAGAGAGGTTTGAGAGATCAAGGGGAAAGTGTGAAAATAGAGTGTTGAAAGGGCTTGGAGATTTCTCAACAGTGGTGAACAAGGGCCAAGAGGAACTCTATGCACTTGTTGATCTTGTAAACTCATTTTTCATAGTGGATTGGTTTGATTGCTCCCTCCCCCGCAGCCGTAGGCCACATCGACTGAACTGCGTTACCAATTCTTGGTGTCATATTCTTCTTTATCTCTTTAATTTCGTGTTGTTTTACTTCTGCATTGGTTGTTTGTTTGCGTATTTAATCCACAACAATATGTGTTTGTAAAAAGCCTTTAATTTGATTATAGCTACGTTAATTGTTGGTTGTATTCTATTCGGTTTTAGAAGTAAAAAAAATTTAAATTTTGAAAACTAAAAATTCAGTTTATTAAATGGCAGAATTGGAATTTAAAAAGTGATACACGAAATGGGTGGTTATGGGTGGATTTTATATATAAATAGGTATAGAATAGGTTATTTATTGGATAAAGTACACTTTTGGTCATTTATCTTTCACTCAAAATTTATTTTAGTTCTTTATCTTTCAAACGTTACACAAAGTTCTTTTCTGCCAACTCCGTTAAAATGTGGCATCCAATTCCATTTTTAGAGTCAATTTTGGTCTCTTATTTTATTTTCATAATTTATTTTGATCCTTTGTCTTATTTTCATAACTCATTTTGGTCCTAAATCATTCAAAATATAAAGGACCAAAATGAATTATGAAAATAAGATAAAGGATCAAAATTAATTATGAAAATAAGATAAGAGACCAAAATGAATTCATTCGTCACTAGATTTAACAAGGTTGATGAAAATAACTATTTTGTGTAACGTTTGAGAGGTAAAGGACCAAAATAAAAATTGTAAAAGATAAATGACCAAAATGAATTTTAAGTGAAAGATAAAGGACTAAAAGGGAATTTTAGCTTATTTTATTTAATACAAATATTTGAAAATGAGAATAAAATATTATTTTATGTCAACTATATTTATTAGATGGTTCAATGGCTAATTTTACCACCCTTAAAAAAACTAATTTTGCCAAATATTTTTAATTCAATCGTTAGCTTTTTGCCTTTTAGGAGTTGTATATCAACTAGCTTTTGAACTAACTTTTCAACAAGCAATTAACTTATTTGCTATCAACTAATTCATTTGTTATTTTTGCCAAACAGAGTAATTGTGAACCACGAGGTTGTTAATCAACCTCTCTATCCGGCAGCTGACATTGGATTAGCTAGTTGATAGTGAATAAGTTAGTTGATAACATATAAGCTTATAATTGATAACTGATATAGCAAGTCTCGCTCTCTGGCTAATGACATATTTGACTAGCTTGTAAGTTTGTCTAACCATTTTAGAGATATTTGGTAAATAAATATATCTCAATAGCTTATAATTTTTTCTATTAGCTTATACCATTTTTTCAAATGTTAGTTGAGATAGCATCGAAGCTTATAATTTATGATTAAAACATATTATATTTTCTTTCATTTTATCCTTATTATTTAAACTTAAATTATCCTCTGCCATAGCTTACATAAAATAAAATAAATAATATTTAAAAAGAGAGAAAAAAATTAGTTATAAACTATAAACCCAAAAATTATTTCAAGTAACGTCTGAAAATACATTATAAACTTCGTAAAAATGCTAATGAGATAAACATATTTACCAAATACCTCTACTTTAACCAATGTAACCTGTGAACTAATCAAATTCATTATGAGAGTATGTGGAGGTAACTCGAGACTTATAACCTAAATTCCTACACTATATAACCACCGCAAAGTAATGACTTTTAGAAACTATCCTTAATTTGGCTTAAGCTATTGGCGAAGCAATTGGATTTGGACTAACTTTTCTCATTGTCTATTGTTGACGAATATCGAACCATGTTTTGATTCTGGATCGTTATATTTTAGTAAGTTATCGGTTTATTCTCTACGGACCTAATATTACAGATATCGAGTGATTTTAGGCCCAACAACTCGATTGGCCCAATTGTATTCGACCTACTTGTGCCTTTTTGGGAAGTTGACCTTCCGAGATAGATGTTACTATTTTCCCATGGCAAGGAGGTCGGATTTAATAACGGTCACCAGAGATAATTGCTAGAGGATAACTGTGGATGGAGAGCAGTTACTATAGGGAGGACTTAAAAAGAGGAAACCGACCAGATATAAAACAAGTTACTGATTGATTACAGTAAACCTTTGAGACTCGTATTCGATCACCGGAGCTCTAGATTTCATTGGGATCAAATTAAATAATGTAAGAGTAAATGTGTTAGTAATGGACTTCTTGTTTGGACAGCAACCAAACTTCTTGTTTGGACAGCAAGCAAATGGCCTAGCACTCTATCAGAATCATGGAATCTCATTTTTTTTATAAAAAAAATGCTGACGTGTCTGATGACAATTAAATTCAGGGGTGAGTGTATCCAGAATTGTCCAATTAAATACTCTTCATTTCACTCTGCACAAATAAACAGCGGACACACGGAAATGGCGTTTCAAACACCTCACACGCAACGCAGCACTCTTTAGGGTTTGTTTGATATCTAAGTGTGGCAGCCATTGCCGCCGTCCATAACAATGTCTGAACTCTCTTATCCGCCGACGGACCAATTGGCTGCCGTCACCATCGACGCCGAGGAAGTTCCCAAGGCAGAATTCTCGGACCGGGTTCCGATCCGATCCATTATCCGGCGAGAAGACGGCGGGTCGGGTCTGGCTGGTCGAAAGGCGAGAATCGGCGGGTGGGTG
Organism: Calophaca sinica; assembly: GCA_037113605.1. Classification (NCBI taxonomy): domain Eukaryota; kingdom Viridiplantae; phylum Streptophyta; class Magnoliopsida; order Fabales; family Fabaceae; genus Calophaca; species Calophaca sinica. The sequence goes on from CM073734.1 coordinate 125,496,356, forward strand.
AAGATAGGAAGGAAGGCCGATAAAGATGCTTTCGCTTTCTTGGAACTGAACGACGGATCCTGCGCCGGTAACCTCCGAGTTATCGTGGAGGCTTCGCTAGCTGACCTTGGTCAACTCGTTCTCACCGGAACCTGCGTCGTCGTCGGCGGCCATCTCAAACTTCCTCCTTCCGGCACCAAACAAAAGATTGAGCTTCGTGCCGATAAGGTTCTCCATGTTGGTCCCGTCGATCCCGCCAAATATCCTTTGCCCAAATGAGACTCACTCTCGAATTCTTACGAGATTTCGTTCACCTTCGTTCCAGAACCAACACGGTACTTTTTTTTTTTTTCATTTCTCTCATTTTTGGTGCCAATTGAATAATAGTAATGTAAGATAGCGGGTTAGTTGTTGACAGTTATTGGGATTGGGTTTTGAGTTTTGCTCTGATAATTTTTTGCTGCAAAATTGAAAATGATTTATGTTTCTGAAGGTAGTAAATTTTGTTAATGTCATTGTTGGGTGTGAGTGTGACTGCAGATCTCTGCGGTTGCTCGAATTCGGAATGCACTTGCTTATGCTACGCACACTTTTTTCAACAAACATGGGTTTCTTTATGTGCACACACCAATTATTACGACTAGTGATTGTGAGGGTGCGGGTGAGATGTTTCAAGTGACAACTTTGTTCAGTGAAGCAGAGAGGCTGGAGAAGGAACTGATACAGAATCCTCCTCCAACAGAAGCTGATGTTGAAGCTGCTAGGCTTGTTGTTCAGGAGAAAGGGGAGGTTGTTTCCCGGTTGAAATCTGCAAAAGCAGATAAGAAGGAGATTAGTGCTTCCGTGGATGAACTCAAAAAAGCAAAATAGAATGTCTCTAAGCTGGAGGAAAGATCTAAACTTAAGCCCGGTGTTCCTCAAAAGGATGGAAAGGTGGACTATACTAAAGATTTCTTTGCCCGTCAAGCATTTCTGACTGTTTCAGGCCAGCTTCAAGTTGAGTCTTATGCATGTGCTCTTAGTAGTGTGTATACCTTTGGCCCGACATTTCGTGCAGAGAATTCTCACACTTCCAGGCATTTGGCAGAATTTTGGATGGTAGAACCAGAAATTGCGTTTGCAGACTTGGAGGTATATAAACTCTCAATCTTATTATGGTTATTGTAACTTTGTAAGTGGCAATTATTTGGAGTTTAAGGAAATATAATGTTGTTTTCTTGCACCCTCTCCCTATCAAAATTTTCATCATCAGCTACACTTGTTGATGTTGTTGGTAGAATACTTATCAGCTGAAAGTTAATTCAAATATTTGATTTTTAGGGCAATAACCTTGTTGATTTTCTAATGCAATGTTGAACTGCCAATTTCACCCTTACTCCTATGGTTGGTGCTTTTGCCTTTGTTATGGGAGAAAAATTAATTTGCATTATTATGTAGGACGATATGAAATGCGCCGAGGCATATGTGAAATTTTTGTGTCAGTGGTTACTTGAGAACTGTCTTGAAGATATGGAGTTTATGGCTGACAAGTTTGATAAAGGTTGTATTAAACGTTTGAAAATGGTTGCTTCTACCCCCTTTATCCGACTTTCATATACAGAAGCTGTGGAAGTACTAGATGAAGCTGTGAAGAATGGTAAGAAATTTGAGAATGAAGTAAAATGGGGGATCGACTTAGCATCTGAGCATGAAAGGTACTTTTAGATTCGTTATTTCAAGTTATTGTTCTTATTGACTTGTGTTGTGTGATATCCTTGGGGTATGATATGCAGATACCTAACAGAGGTAAAGTTTCAGAAGCCTGTCATTGTTTATAACTATCCAAAAGAAATCAAAGCATTCTACATGCGCCTCAATGATGACTTAAAGACACCCGCTATGGATGTGCTTGTCCCAAAGGTATGTAACCTGCATATTTTATTTGTAACTTGTCTATGTTGCTTGGGAAACGAACTATAGAAGCCCTACTAGGGAGAGTAGATCAAACTTAGAGGCAGAGAGAAAGAGATGAAAAAAACACTATATACCAAACTATTAAGAAGGAATTAGATTTAAACGGTTTGTGACGTGATTTACTGTAGGAAATTATGACACTGTGCATGGCTGGCCACTTGTGAGATATATGTTATACCTAGTGGCTTTTGCTGTGGGCATAATAGGAACGTGTAAATGTAATTTCAGGTTGGAGAGTTGATTGGTGGAAGCCAAAGGGAAGAGCGTTATGATGTCATTCAGCAAAGGTCTAATTTTCGTTTACCTATAATGCATAAATGTGCTCTTTTTACTTTGTTTTTTTCTCTTAGTTTGTTACCTTTTGTAAAGGATATAACTGTCATCGGAAGATATTTTACTTTATTTTTCCTTGTTCTTATTGTTTTAATGTTGCAGAATAAAGGAGGCAGGGTTGCCTGTTGAGCCATATGAGTGGTACCTTGATCTGAGGCGGTTCGGCACGGTGAAACATGCTGGATTTGGTCTTGGCTTTGAAAGGATGATTCTTTTTGCCACCGGCCTGGAAAATATTAGAGACGTGATTCCCTTCCCACGATATCCTGGTAGAGCAGATCTATGATATTTATTACCGATTACAAATGGCTACCCAAATGTCTTGGTGAAGCAGTAGAGTTTTAAAGCAGAAAAATAGTTTTAAACATAGCATAAATAGCAGTCTTGTGGAGGTAAAACAGCCCAGAGTTGCGCGCCCTGGTTTACTCTGATGCTAAACTTTTTACTTTTGAAAGAATGCTGGGTTTTGGATGTCAAACCAATTTTTTATTATCGTTTTTGTGTTGAATTGCATTCATTATATGGGACTGGAACAACTTGCCCGCAAAGTACCTGCAAGCCAAATTCCGTTTTACTTGTTAGACACATGATTGATTCAGATTATATCAATCAGGATTGTGCATCTTCCACCACCTTCGTCGCTCAGTATCCAAAATTGTTACCTGCTAAATGAGTCAAATGACGTTCTGACCTTGCAAATTATCACTTTGTGTTGAAATGTCACACAAGTTTACGTTGAAATTTTCCATTAGCTTCCACTAACAGCAACGCTAATTACACCCATTCTAATGAATTCTATTCGGATTAACAATCAGAATTATCACGCGGATCTAGTCTGTTCCTATAAATCCTACAGAGCGAGGGATGTTATAATACATCCGTGGATGGATGGAGGGGGGCAATTAGGGGATCTAGCCCCTCCCTTATGTTTTTATTTTGTTAATAATGGATATATATATATATATATATATATATATATATTAAATATTTATAAATTTAATTTTTAAATTTATAGGGAAAAGAAATAAATGATAACGAAAGTTAGTCTAATTGGTAAGGATACAATTTATTCTCGTTAAAGGCATGAGTTTGAATCTCGGTGCCGATGCGTGAACCTCGTTGGTGAGTAAAATGTAAGTACATTTGTCAATGTTCTTTGAGCATTGAGGCTTTTCCTGACCCTGCTGAGCATTCGGGATCTAACTCACCTAAACTTTTATTTATCAGAAAAAATAAATAAATGTAAAAAAATAATATAATGAAGAACATAAATTATTTTTAAAAAATTAGTACTTAATATTTATTAGTCCCTCCATTCCAAAACATTTGATGTTTTGGCCATTGGCACATGGAATAAGAAATAATTAATTGATATATATGTAGTCTAAAATACCCCTAGTTAATCATGTGTTCCAACTATTATATGATGAGTCATGTGCTGTTGGAACCACCATTAGTCATCAATATTTGGATAATGGAGAGTCTAGAGATTATGCAACATCGACATTCTCATTGATGGGATTGGCTATTGGCTTGGGTATTAGTGCCTAATAAAAACTCAACCACAATAGTCTCTTAAAACATCAAGGGTATAGTTGGAAGAAAAAAATTAATTTAGTCTTGGATATATAAAACATCAATAGTTTTGACACAAAACTAAAAGGCCAAAACATCAAATATTTTGGAATAGAGGGAGTATTAGTCAATTCCGCCCCCGTTTGATAGATCTCTGGATCAGTCCTTGAATACATCCCATGAATTATTATACATGTATATGTTATAATAACTATTGATTTATTCATCAACTCATAAAATTTCTTAATTTATCCTTTAAAATGAATTGCTTTGTTAAACCCTAAAAAATGTATCCTCTACTTTACAAAAGCTAAATATGGACAATTAAACTAACGTTTGAGGTCTTAACACGCTATCTAACCTTATCTATAAAAAAATTATTGTAAATTTTTTTTTTTAAATAATACCTAGTGCAATTGAATCAACCTGAAATATTTTAAATTAGTTTTTTTTCTGTCGATAATTTTAAAAATAACTAGAAAGATACCCGTGCATACGCACAGGTCTCTTTGTTTTTACGTATTTTTGAAATACACTTGTTTGTAAAATGAAAGTTTTATATTGTAACAAATATAATTAGTTTTTTAGTTTTCTAAATATGCAGAAATAGTGAGAATAAACAATATTTAATGTTTTCCCGTTAGGACTCAAGAGTAAAATAATTATTTATAAATAATAAGGAGATTTATGAAATTGTTATATGATAAAAGACAATGAAATTATACCGATAACATGTAATGTTTCCTCGTCGAAATTCAAAAGAAAAATAATCATTTATAAATCAGAAAGATATTTATAAAATTAATATGTGCTCAAAAACAATAAAATTACACTGACAACATCTATTGTATTCCCGTCGAGACAACTGATAACATGTAATGTTTTTCCGTTTTCCAGTTGATATTCAAAAGTAAAATATTTATTTATAAATAATAAAAACATTTATAAAATTGATATGTGTTCAAAGAAAATAAAACTATTCCGACAGTATCTCTCGTTGGGATGCAAAAAAAAGTAATCATTAGTACCGACAACATGTAATGTTTCCCTATTTTCCCGTCGTGATTCAAGAGTAAAATAATCATTTATAAATAATAAAGACGTTTATAAACTTTGATACGTGCTCAAAGACATTGAAATTTTACTGATATGTAATGTTTCCTGTTTAAACTTAAAAGCAAAATAACCATTTATCATTTATAAATAATAAAGATATTTATAAGGATAAAATAAAAAATAAAATATTGATCGACAATCTGTAATGTTTTCCCGTCGAGACTTAAAAACAAAATAATAATTTATAAAATTGATATGTGTTCAAAGACAATAAATTTATTCCGAAAACATCTAATATTTTTTCGTCGGGGGTAAAAGAAAAGTAACTATTTATACCAGCAACATTGTTTCTCATTTTCCCGTCGAGATTCATTAGTAAAATAATTATTTATATATAATAAAGACATTTACAAAATTTAATATTTGTTCAAAGATAATAAAATTATACTGACAACGTATAATGTTATTCCTTGAGATTTAAAAGCAAAATAATCATTTATCATTTATTTATAAATAATAAAGACATTGATAATAACAAAATAAAAAAAAATAAAAAATTAATAAAATTTGATACGTAATGAAATTAAAGCGACAATATGAAATATTTTTCCATCGAGACTTAAAAGCAAAATAATAATTTATGAATAATAAAGACATTTATAAAATCGATGTGCTTAAAGAAAATAAAATTATTTTGACAATATCTAATGTTTTCTCGTCGGGATACAAAAAAAAAGTAACCATTTAAAAATATAAATAAAATAAAAAATGTAACAAATTTACAATTTTAAAGAATTTAAAAACCAAAGAAATAAAAAATTAAAAGAAAATTAAAAATATACATATACGAAAAAATAAGAAAACAAAAAAAATAAGAACAATTTAAAAAAAAAGTAAATTTACAAAACATTGGAAAATAAAAAAAATAAAGTTTCAAATTTAAAAAATGTAATGTAAAAAAAAATTTAAGTAATTAAAAAAAAACGAAAATAAAAAATAAAAAAATAAGAAAGCAAAAATATAATTTAAAATTTAAAAATAGGACAATATTATAAAAATAAAAACTAAAAATCTAAAAAATTATTAAATTCGAAAAATAAAAAAATTAAAATAAAAAAGTAACAAACAAAAAATTTGAAAATATAAAAATCAGGAAAAAAACAAAGTATAATTTAAAATAACAAAATTTTTAAAATAAAAAAAATCTAAAAATTGTAACAAAAATTCAAATAAAAGAGAGGGAGAACAAATAAAAGGGAGGGAAAACAAATCCCAATGGGTGACATGTGTCCCTAATGGGGTTTGTTTTGTTATATAGAGAATATAAAATAGATATTGATATAGAATATAGATATAGATATAGATAGATAGATTATTTTAAAAGGGAGTGAGAACAAATAAAAGGAAAGAAAAATAGACCCCAATGGGTGACATGTGTCCCCAATGGGGGTTTGTTTTCTTAGATTGATATAGATAAATAGATAGATATAGATAGATAGAAGATAATAGATTGAATTGCTATTTGTATTGTAAGTCGTGACATCAAAATGTTACAAAATACTGAACAGTTTCTCCTACCACAAGACAAAGGCTGGTAGGCTACTATTCCACTTGGTGAACAACACTTGTACTGCGCACTAAGAAGGAATCATCACGAAGGTCTTTACTGGGCCAATAATTATAGCCCAATAGCAGATACAAGCCCTAGGCCTAGCAGCCCCACACAGTTTGTGTCCCAAAATTATAAGCAAAGGAGAGGAGATTGATGACCCAAAAAAAGGGAATTGCTAAGGGCACCCCCAAAATTGCTGGGGGCACCCTACTTTGGCACTGACTTGACAAAAATGCCCCTGTCAAAATTGAAGTTTTTTCCCCCTGTTCCTTCACTCGCAAAAGTGGTTTTTGCGAGTGTAAGGATCAACTCGCAAAAACCAAATTTGCGAGTGAAAGAAATCTGAAATTTCCTTCACTCACAAATTTGGTCACTCGCAAAAACCACTTTTGCGAGTGAAGAAAGTTTTTTTTTCCTTCACTCGTAAATTTGGTTTTTGTGAGTCGAAGGATCAACTCGCAAAAACCACTTTTGCGAGTGAAGGAAGTTTTTTTGTGTGGTCTAAGTGAAGGAAGCTAATTACAGAAATTCGACACGCGTAAAATTTAACAGTTGAGTGGATTTTTTTGTGAATCATACACAGTGAAATATTAGCGTACACTGGTAAATATAAAATCACAACAAACAACAACAATGTTAGGAGTTGGGGAAAATGATGGAGAGTTTACAGGAAAGGGAATTATACGTCCCTGTAGTTTATTGATTGAAAAATGAAAATGGTACACAAAGGAGTCTACTCCTCTCACACTGGTAAACGAATCACTACACAGAAAAATAACTACCCTAACCTATCCTATACTAGAAAACAGAAAACATACCAGCTTAACAACTAACTAACAGAAAACACAAAAAGAAATAACTAACTGCTAATCTATTTGTTTACAACCAACATGTTTTATTAATCAATCGTCATCTAAGCTTATTGGATTGTATTCATCATGCTGTGAAAGATTAGGTATTGGAAATATTGAACCTCATTCTTGCAATCGACTAATATATGGTGTTGGCCATGAATAAGTCTCGGGATGACAAAAAGTACGCTAATGTGATTCTATGGCAGGCAGTAGACAACCATCCTTCAAAAATACCTGAAATAACACAAATACAATTAAATTAATGATTAACCTAACTAAACAATAACAATAAAAAAGATAACAATAGTAGATCGATTACCTGTACCCAATGATTACCATTGACAAAACCAATGCAAATGAGTTGATGGTTTGGAGTTGGTGCACCTCTAAGGGGGAAAAATGTCCAGCACGTCAGACTGACAGATGATAAAGAGACTAGGACCAACTTATGAGTTTATGACCAATTTCGTCCCTGAAATTGGCGAAAAATTCAATTTGGTCCCTGACTTTTTCGATATTCCAAAATAGTCCCTCATTTTTGCAAATTCGTCTCAGTTTAGTCCTTCCATCATTTGTGTCTGTTAAAATTATTCAACAACGTCCCTATAATTTATCACTTAGTGTCAAATTGGTCCCTGAAATACCAAAATACAGGACGTTGTTGAATAATTTTAATGCACACAAATGATGTATGACTAAACTGAGACGAATTTGCAAAAATGAGGGACTATTTTGGAATATCGAAAAAGTCAGGGACCAAATTGAATTTTTCGCCAATTTCAGGGACGAAATTGGTCATAAACTCACCAACTTATATTTAGTTGCTATCACATGACCCATTTCCGGTAGTGTCATCCACTTGTTTCTTCCCCATACACCTTGCACGTCCCGTAAAGAAGAATTCAGTTCTTCTAATTGAACATAAAAAAGAGAGCCATATAAATCAACATTTTCCGTAATCTCTTTATGCAACTCTTGACGGATTAAAGGCCAACTATCCTCAGTTCTACCAAGCAATGCTGCAATGCAACGGTACCCACAGTTTCCATCACTGTCCATGTTAACTATGTCCGTAATATATGGCTGAAACTGCATAAGAAATTGATTCAAGAATGACAAACGTCTCCTCTTTTGCTTGGGCGGTTTTTTTAACGAGGAACACGCCGAATTGTTGTCATGTGCAGAGTATATTGCATCCACATACTCAAAATATGATGGGTCACGCTTACAATCAAATCCATCCGTGTTGGTCTTTTTGGGTGCCCGCTTGGTCTTCACCTTTTCGGACGGTGGACACATTGAAGTTGTCTCATGACAACATAGTTCTCGCACCTTGCGATATAGTTTCCTTTTACCAACAATGTCAAGTGTGCGGAAATGGGTAATCAATGCCTCCCATTGAAGCGCAAATTCCTCTTCTGACACTGTTTCATCTGTCTGTTGTTGATCTTCTTGTTGACCAAAATGCAATCTCTTCCAGTGGGAATGTATTACCTCCAATGGAATTGGAGTACCCATCACACTTAAATGAGCCAGCTCACAAGCACAGGGTAAAACGTGTGTGGTTCTAAGAGTGCAACCACATGCAGATTTATCAACACCTACATTCATCGCTATGCTCCACTTATCAACCATATATTGCAATGCACTCCGAGACACAAATCCAAGCAATCGCATAAACATACGATTATTCTGTTTGTGTTCAACGACGCTGATGCTCCTTTCACATGATGCCTTTATCTCGGTGTGTTGCAGCGTAATCATGTTATTCATCGTCTCCCAGCAAACACACATGTCACCCCTGCTGTCTTGCAACAACTTCTTCAGTCTCAAATGTTGAGACTCATCCCTATCAACAAGCATTAGAAACAACATCGGCTATTGCATAACATGATTCATTTAAAATTTTTGACATTAGTTTGACCATACCTGTTTGTTGTTGTGTTTCCTAAGTGCATCGCTTGGTTAGTCCATGCAGCAACAAATTTTTTCTTGTGTGGACCCAACCATGTGTTTTGCACATAATCAACGAATATAGGTCATTCTGCGCATAATTAAATTAATGACTAATCTAAACTAAACAAAAACAATGAAAAAGATAACAATATTAGATGAATTACCTTCACATATATCCTTAAAACTCATCAGGCATTGCTCATACTCAACCTCGTCAGCTGAATAAACAACACTGTTCCATGCATCCTTGACTACCTGCAGTTTTTTGCTATCGATACCAACTTCTTGCATTTTGGATAGACATTTTTTCCTATGTGAAATTGGCACAAAAGATTGCGAGTTGTTGGGAACACAATTGCAACTGCATTCATCAAAGCAAAATCTCTGTCTATCACAATAACTTTAGGAACTGATTCATCTAGCACAAACAGTTCTCTTAACTTCTGTGGTGCTCAAGCATAGTTTTCAGCCCCTTCAGAATCCATATAGGCAAATCTCACGGTAAATGTCAGCTCTGTTGAAGTAACGCCAACAATTTCAAGCAGTGGCAGCCTGTACTTATTGGTTTTATAGGTACTATCAAGGATGAGGACAATGTTAAAAGTATTCAACAAATGGACGGAATCTGCATGCCCCCAAAATATATCTTAAACAACGTCCAAACCTTCTTATCTTCTATACTAAAACACATACCGATCTCAATGTATTAAGTTCAGCAATTGTTGCATTTCTATTTTAGGGCATCTCTGAGATGATCGGTACTTCTGACGCTCGTTGTAGATGTGTTTAATTGTAGACATGTTTTTCTCATCCCGGCCTTTAACCGTCAACATAACATTTCTTGGCTTTACATTGTTATTCGTCATTTCATGAACAAGTTTCTTCTCCTCTTCGCTTAAACGACCAACATAAGAATGACCCACCAATGTTTCAGCTAACCGATGGTTGTGTAATCCACTTATTACTTTAACCATTCATCCTTCCATCGTTCTGTCAGTCATCGATAAAGGTATTCTTTTAATTCTGAACAGACACTCACACTTTTGAGTAACAGTTGATTTAGAAGATGCATGCTTTTTAGGCCTATACTTCCCACTCCTTTCACAACCTAGAATTAATTTTGCCCGTCTTCCTGGTTGTCCTGTCTCTGTGTCTGACCTGACAATCACAATAACAAATCAATTTTGCCTCCCAATCTCTCGAGTCCACAACAATAAATCATCCTGTGTAAGAATTATCTCCCTAGTAGTGAATGCTTCTGTACAATCCACCTCTGTCGTGTTTGCTCAACCTCATCAGCATCTCGCATATTACTGTCTTCCATCTCCAATAGCACTAGAATCAAACAAACAAAATAAAATAAATACCTAATAAATGCAAAATGTGTAAAAAAAATAAATTAAATACCACTCGCAAATTTGCTTTTTGCGAGTGGGCAAAAAATTTGCACAATCGTAAAAACTAAATTTGCGAGTGTAAAAAAATTTGCGAACCTTATTTCCAAATTTGCGAGTGACACGAAAATTGCGTGAAAAAACTGTGAGTAGTTATAAAAAACTTGAGTTTTATTAGATGAAGCGGGGCATTTTGGGAATTCGGGGGTGCCCTTAGCAATTCCAAAAAAAAAAGCAAAGGAGATTATGATATTCTTTCTCGTGATTCCAGCAAAAAAACAACAAACATTAATGACTGAAAATAGGGAGAACATTATGCCCACTACTTTTTTTGTTGAAGCAGATTATGCCCATTACTTGTATAGTAGTTATTCAAAAGCAGAAGGGTGCGTTTGATATATATTGAGGTACTAAACAAGCAGAAAAATATAGGACAAAACTTTGAGTCACATGACAAGTTTTTGTCCAATATATTGTTTGGTGGACCACGGACAGTACAAGCAAAATAATATGAAATTTACTACAATACCCTTAATGATATATTATATTATCATTGGTATCAATGTTATTATATATAACTATTATATAATATATAATATTTTGTGTAATATAATATATAATATTTTGTGTAATATAATATTATATAGTATTTTAATTAATTATACAATATAATGTCATATATAACATATATTTATATATTATAAAAGATTCTATATACAATAATATAAAATATCATACTATATAATTAATAATATAACAAATACTTTATAATAAAATAAATAATAGATGTATTATAATATTAATATTATTTACATACGTAAACATGTAAACGTAAATTTAGAATAAAAGTGAGAGAGAGAGAGAGAGAGTATTTATTTAGTTAGAAATAAAAATAAAAGTGGGTATTTTTGTCTTTTGATTAGTTTGTCCTTAGGATAACTTTTTGTCTCATGGTTTAATAGGGGACAAAAAATTGGGTTTTTGTGCTGTCCTATGTCATTTATTTTATCCTGTCTATTAACTCTTTTTTGAATCAAACATGAAATAATAACTATTGTGGTGTCCAGTACCCTAGTTTTTTGCAAATCAAACACACTCGAAGACAATTTTGACACGACCTTCGAATAATTTTTTGACAACGCCCTCGAATAATTGACTGTTAATTTAATTAATAATTTTCACAGTATAATTGTATTACTATTTACTGGCACTTTGCTAACAAAGAATCGTATAGAAGGATTCATCAAAAAAAAAAAAAAAGAATCGTATAGAAGGAGGTCATAAAATTGCTTTTCCGAAATAGGAGGACACTTGGTTACATAAAATTTTCACATATTTGGAAACCGAATCTATCCCCTCTACCATTTAAAGGGTAGGGGAAGTAAAAGCCAACTACTTCCTTTGTGTGTGTGAGAGTGAGAGAGAGGGAGAGAGAGAGGAATCTAATAGGCGAAAGTGGTTGTGTGGCTTTGTTTGTTCTTATGCTTGTCTTAAAATCAAGGATTACAGATTCCATGTGAGAAAGCCAGAAAAGAGAATCCATGTGAGAAGAACAATATAGATAATATATGTGTGTATAAAAAGTTAAATGAATAATTTTCAGAGCATTAGAGCATCCACAAATGTAATGCTTAAGTGAGAGTGTTTAAGTGGGTCTCATATGCATACATCACTCATTTTTATTTTTTTCAATCTAAACATCTCATAAGCACTCTATTTCTCCAACCCAACACATCCTAAAAAAATCTTAAATGGGTCCCACCAATAACCTCACACCTACATTTTATTAATAAAAAATTACAATATTTTTTGCAAACCCACTTTTTCATAAAAAAATTTATTTTGGCGCAAAAAACATTTAAGCATCAATGCTAAAACAAACATTTTCTTTCTCATCTCTCAAAATGCTAAAACAAGCATTTTCTCTCTCATCTCTCTCCAATGGTGAAATACTTGTGAGACACCAATACTAAGAAAAATGTTTGGAAGCATCCCATTGACAGCTTCCATATAGCAGTTTGATATTCTGGTACTACCAATTTCTGAATGAATTTGTTCACATCCTTAAGTGGAAAAGAAGGAGGAAAAAAGGGGTGGCACGGGAAAAAAATATTGGCTTTTAGAGCAAATCTAAGAGACCGAAGTGAAGGGATCAATCTAATCCAAAACACAAGAAAGTGGTTTTATTTTATTGGTAAGATTCCGTAACTGGTACAAAACAAATGCTAATAAATGTCATAAGAGTATTGTTTAAGAAGACTAAAAAAAATAAGTTTTTATGAATAATTATATATTTAATACATTGAGAAGAAATATATTTAATTTTTCAAAGAACAATTACCTTATTTGAAATCTGTAAACAATATCATTAGGATACTTATTAGCAAAACCCTTACAAGGATATTAATATATTCTCTTTCAAAGTTACAATAAGTTATCTTATGTTTGTTATAAAAAAAAAAAAGAAGTTATCTTATGTGTGACTTACTTTGATTAATGTAGACGTTAATGTATATCTTATTTTAATTTATTAGTCAATTCCATCAGTATCTATCTTATCTCCAAGCACAACAACCCCCATGATCTTGTCTGTTGTTGAAGTGGTATTGATAATTCATTTCAAACAAAATCTTTTCTTTTCAAAGCCAAAAAAACCTGTTGGCACGGAACCAACAGTCTTCCCTTAACCCGGGGGATGCCACCAAGTTGTTCCTTTGAGTTTAACTCCCTTTGATGGCGACCCTGTACTCCAAGACAACATGCTTCCATATTTTTGAGATGAGAGGTTAAAATAATATACTAATAAACAATAACTAGTAGTATCCTAAAAACATTGAGTGAAAAGTTAAAATAAAAAAGTTTTTGTTTTTTTGACATGAAAAAGTTTTTATTAAGAAGTGTAACTTCTAAAATTATTAATATATTAATATTAAATGTCATGATTTTAAATAAAAGCTTTTATTTATTAATTATTTAATCAGTGTCCTAAGTAAGATTCTTAAAATATTTATTAAGCATTATTTCTTATAAATATTTTTATATTTGTATGAAATGTTTATAATTGTATATATAGGATGAATAATAAGGTTTGTGTTGATTTAAAAGCTTATCTAAAAGATTACTCTATCCAGTCTGAAATATAAGGTTTTAAAGTAAATCACGTCTATCTCTAAATAAATTTATAGGCCCAACCTTTAATTATATAGACCAACATGCTTAATTTTTTAATCAAGTCAATACATATATAAGTTCAATATATTATAATAAAAACATAATATAAAAAAATAACAACAATAGAATTAATACTATATTATTTTTATTTATTTAAATAGACTAGCTGTTAGGTCTAATTTTTTTTTTTGAATGGCTGAAGTATGATCTTCTAACTAAATAGAATTTTAAAAAGTCTTGACCTATATTACAAAATTAAATAAGTTTGATGTAAATTAGGTTATAAGCTCTCGATGGACAGTCTGCCATATTTTTATTCTTATTGATAATTATGTACCATGCTCCACTAGGTGCAGATACATAATTCAATCATAGTTAAATCAAATTTTCCCACTAAAGAAGTTCACCTCTCTAAACCAAGATATTTGTTTTAGAAAAAAATGAAAAAAAATATAATTATTGATTAAAACCTAGTGATCAATATATATATATATATATATATTAAATTATAAAATTATTTATTTTTTAGTAGTTTATTGTTGATGAATAGTTATAATTCATCATATTTTTCTTCTGAATCTCATACTTTAAAATAAACAAAAACAACCCAATAGTGGTTGGTCACACTTAAAGGTTCAAAAAGATATTATTTGTAATTTGCACACAACAATCTTTATGTTATTTTCTTAGACTTGAAGAGACAGTTCTGTTCCAAAGTCGTAAACAGGTACCTTCATAACTTAGAGGCGTGGAGAAACTTGATTTTAACAATAGAGACTAGGAAGGTGAGAACCTTGGCTCCCTGGTTGGTTGTGACGGCGATTGATCTCTCGAAGAGGAGGTTGTGTCTGCCTGGACCACATAATGACTGATGAGTCGATTTTTGTGATGGTCTCAAGACGGTTGGCATTATAGGATGTTGAGACGATGGTGCTTCTCTTTCAAATGGAGATCAGTTGTGCCTAATGGGCACGACACCGATAGTTCAGAAGGCACAAAATGCAGCTCTAGTTTGACCTGCATAGGTCTTGCAGGCAAAGACTTTTGTGTGTGCCTCTAAGCGCTCGAGCCTCCAATTTTACTCTTGGATCAGGTCGGTTCTACGGCGCAACAAATTTGACTGCTCTAGATTCATCGAATATGGACCACCTTGAGGTGGTGGTGGAAGTGGTCGCTCTTGGACAAGTTGAAGAGCCAACTCAAGAGGATAATCTTGAGTCAACAGGGTCTCATGCTCATTGTTTTGCTGGATAGCAACAATAGGAATGGAACTCTAGCGTTGGCGCAGAGTAGAGGCAATTTTCTGCGTGTCCATTCATGGTCAAAGCTTCAAAGCTTTGAATAGAGAGAATTATTTGAAGGAAGTAAGAAAATCTCTCTACAAACAATGTCACTGCTCAGAAACGAACCTTTTAAGATGATTCTTGAGGAAGACGATGGAGGATCATAGCCGGAGTGTGAACCTTTAGCGAACACATTGTAATCTTGATCAACTAAAAGTTAAGATGAAATATATTTTATCTAATGTAGTTTTCAGACAAGCTAAATGTAAATAAGTTTCATTTTCTCATAAAAAAATTGCACTAGTAGAAAGGTAGTAAAACTTATGTAGAGTTTAATTTTGATACACTATCTGGTGTAAAAAAATTTACACCGTCAACCAATCACAAATCATATTATATGTGACTTTTAAGTTTAAAGTAGCTATTTCCTCAACAAACAAAAAAAAAGTTTAACGTAGTTATAATAAGTAAAATATTTATAATAACGTGACAATTTATGATTGGTTGACAGTGTAAAAATTTTACATTAACATTGCATATCAATTAAATCCAACTTATGTATCATTTAAGTTGACATGTTATTTTAAGGCTAAATAGCACTTTTGGTCCATTAACTTTATTTTAGTTTTCGTTTTGGTCCCTTAACTATTATATTTTTCATTTTAGTCCCTTAAGTTACAAAAATACGCCGCTTTCGTCTTTTTTGTATGTAATCCATTTATTTTGTGTGTATAGGTCATTGAAACTCTTTTTTTTTGTTGCTCCATTATCTTTTATCATGTTACTTCATTAATAAGAACTCTGATAGGAGCATGATTTTGACATTATTGTTTAAAAATATTACAGATAGAAAAGACGAATTTGACATAACTTTCATAACTTAAAGGACGAACGTGATGTATTTTCGTAACTTAAGGGACGTAAATGGAAAAAAAAGTTAGGGGACAAAAAGTGTCATATTTTGTAACTTAAGGGACCAAAATAAAAAATATAATAATTAAGGTACCAAAACGAAAACTAAAATAAAGTTAAGGGACCAAAAGTGCTATTTAGCTTTATTTTAAATTGACCATCAAATGCCTTGTATATACCTTCTCTTATTCTATCTCTATTTTCTGTATAAGGATTGCTATTCAGTACGAAAGTGGTACAATAAGAATTGCAAGAATACACGGATACTGCATTTTTATTTTGTTTAAAATAAATGAAATTCAAAATTAATTGAAATCAGAACCACGTCCGATGGTTATTAGAAATTCGTCCTTTTTCGTGAAAACACTTCTCGGAACAATTATTGTTTTCCTTTCTGTACTCAATACAATACATCACGTCGCTTATATTATCTGTTTTTTTTCCTTTCTCTTTCTATCTCTCTTTTTAGTGCACCTCTCACATCCAAACCCTGTTTAATGGTCTGATTGGTAAGCAAGAAATAGGGAAGAGAGGGTGAAGGAGGAGAGAAGTTGGGGAGAGAGAGCAAAACCACCTTGTTTGGTAAGAAAAGAGATAGAGAAGAGAGATTAAAAAATATATGGGCCCCACCAAAGATTCTTTCTCTCCAAAGTCGAGGAGAAACATTGGGGAAAATGGTGTTTTTATTGTTTTCCTATAATACCCCCAATTAGTTTGATAAAATTATGAAATATTGTCTCTTTTTTTCTTGCCAATGGAATTGATTTTTTTTTGTGACCATCTAGATTGTAAAATTTTTTTGAGAACGTGACTTCACTGAACTGAAGTTCTATTTTAAAAAAAACGGTTGTTTCATTAATTTAATAATTAATAAATTAATGTATTTAATTTAATAATTTATTTTATGTGATGTATATGTTTTTTGACTAAAAAAATTAAATTAACAAATTAAATTAATTAATTAATTGAATTCAAATAAAAAATTATTTTGATGGGAGGTTTTTAAAATTCAAGGGTATTCTTGTACTTTTGACTACATAACCACTTCTCTCTTCTCTATTTCTCTTATTCCAATCAATACCCCAAATCTACTATATTTCTCACATATTTCTCTCTTCCTACACTCTCACATATTTCTCTTCTGAACCAAATAGACTAAAGGTCCATGCGAAAGTCTTTTTCCTTTCTTAATTTGACTTATCCCTCCTACCAAAACGGATAAGCCAATTAGCAGGTGAAATCTTTTCCCAGGGGAAAATTTTCCCAATGGATAAGACTGAGTAGGAAGCATAGAGCCATTGACATATCATCATTTGTTTATTGAAAAAGGCTTCATATAGGTTAAATACTTATATGGTTTATAAACAAAAAATGTCACTTCTTTATTAACTTAATTTATACTCTTTGTCAAGACTGAGAATGGTTTTTCCCTCAGTAATTAATTAATACTTTGCCTTTGCTACATTTTTTAGAAACCTAACTTCAGTTTTTCATCCCAAAAAATGAGCAGCTTACAAGTACAATACATCCATGTACCCGAAAAAGGGGGACCATGTATCCCCAAATAGCTTGCCAGGAAAATGTATTACTATTTACTGCAACTTGCATTAGCCGTTAATGTCAATTAAAAGACGGTAATCTCCTCCGGCCCCTCTCATATTCACCGTCTGATAAGCGTAAACTACCAGCCCAAACTTGAACCCAAAGCACAAGGTTTATTATGCATCCTTTAAAACCGGTTCTTCAAGTTAAAATAGTGACTGGTAATGATAAAATTAATTTGAAATATTGTGTCACTTCAACCTGTTCAAATATAGACCCTGCGTACATCTTGGCATCTTTGCAGATTATCGCTGTTTAACACCTAGGAAAACACATTGTTGCTAAAATAAAATAAAAAATGCTTTTTTGATAAGATTTTTATTTTAAACAAATGATTGTGTTATATGACTCTGGTCATTTGTGATTAAATGATTATGATTGATTCAATAAGAGTAAAATAATTACTTTCAAAACACACTCAATAACATTGCTGGTATTACTTGTTACATAACACAGCGTAGTTAATTAGTTATCATCACGAGAGCATAACACTACTTTCATTGATTTGAATTAAATAGTTATTTATCTTGGAAGCATGAAGAATAATGTAGTGCAGTGAAAGATTATGCGCTGTGATTTCGCAAATAGCAAGCAATACAATGTCTGTGCTGCTGTACAACTTGGAATCCATACCTGCAGAGCACATATTGGGTTATGTAAGGATGCGGAATAGAATAGCACCAACACTTGAGTGCAGAGTCCAAGCAACCACTGCAACTACCAGACAGACGCACGCTGTTTATCCGTATTGTGGACATCTGGATTTTGCCTCGTGACTTGCACCCAGTTTATTTCCACATCGAATTTCAATTCTCATCGCAATCCATTTCACAGAAAGATTCTTGTATAAACAAGAATACAATATTGTAAATTGTATTTTGTGTATACTAAAGTACATTATTATCACGTATTATTAAAGAGTTTAATTTTGATGCGTGCCGAACTTATCGATGCGAAATCAGATCATTATCATTCATACACACCGAGAATTGCCTCGGCAAGATTAGAACAAGATTATAATAAGGCATTTTGTAATCAAAGCATTAGAACGGTTACGAACGCACGAAATCATCTTATTCATGGTTCGCACCGACGGTCATCACTATAATTAAATATTAAATATACATTTTACATATATAACTGGATAATAAAGGACATGAGTTTGGAGGCTACAAAACATAAACAGAAATTTGAGATTAGAGTCGGGAGACAGTGACAACAAACACACTAGTTAAAACATGAGAACAATATAATTCATCATCATCTGCTAACCTATATACAAAATCTAAGCTTAGGATAGTTTTCAAATTCGTAAATCAATTTTCGGTCGTCTTGATTTTCCAAGAAAACCACCCAAAATGAGACTACACCTTCCCTTCCCTTCACTTCACTTCACCCATATAAACCTTAGAATAAAATATTTACAGAAATACTACAAGTTGCTGCTTCCAAAATAAAATAAAATATTTTTCTTCTCCCTGCTTCCTCGCAATCGCATGCTATTCACAGTCAGGGAAGAGAAAGCAAAAGTGGAACCAACCAAAGACCCCAAAATGGATAACAATAAAACAAAATAAAATCAGCCACAATCACCCTAAGGGGCTTACCAGCTCCGAAACCCACCCAACATCCGGAGCCCCATCAACCTGACCCGAACCCGATCTATCCAACGAGTTTTCTTTGCTCAGTTTCTCAAACATCTTCGCCCTTATGTCCCTTCCAGACTCCACCCTCTCCATCACAGGCTCCTCTTCACAACTCTGATCCCACAAATCAAAATAGTTAACACCACCACGACCCGGTGCCTGTGTAGGTGTTGAAGGCAGGCTACAGAATCCGGGTCGGATCACGGGTCCCCTAGGGGATCCGAAACGAGGAGAACCCATTGGAATGTTCCAAGAAGAGGGTAACGACTTCATCTTACCCAGTTGCAAATTACGCATAGAAGCCACCATCTCGTTCACATTTACGGATCCCGAGCCCAGCGACCGGCCCAGCGACAGAGCCATCGGCGACACTGGAGGAGACTCCGCCGGCGGAGTCATCGGCGGGGAAACCGAACCGGGAGAAGAAAAGGGAAGCGTTTTAACACAAGAGGACTCAATCGCCAGCCTGAGAGGGGAACCGTCATATGAATCAGCGGAGTTAACACTCCGGGGACTCTGTTGAGGCAGAACCCTAAGTTGCTCCGTCGTGTGGGCGAAGAAACACACCCGCCGGCGACAACTGGTGCCGTCCTTACACGGCTGAGTCCGGTAGCGCGCGGGGTGGAGCCAGCACTCGAACACACCGTGGGCGAACTCACATGCATCGCCTTTCTTGCAACTCCCCTTGCGAAAATCGGGACACGCCGCGCCGGAATAGTGGTACTTCCTCGGGTCACGGCGGCGAGCTTTCTCGCCGGGATGAGCGTAGGGACACTCCGTCCAGTCATGTGACCTGCCACGTGCGCACCTACGGATCTTGAACTCGAACATGCGGAAATGGTCGCACGAGTACGCATCCACCGTTTCTTGACTCGGAACAGCCTCCGAGTCAGAATCGGCATCGTCGGTTTCGTTGGAGGGAACATAGTGCTGAAGCGCGCTTAAAGCTTCCTGCAAGGAGTAAGGAGAGTAATCGGCATTGGCGGTTAAAGGGGAAAAGATCTCCGCCGTGGAATCATTCATCATCGGCCATGGTGGCACGTGTACGGTTGGATTTGCACGGTGGGGCTCCCCTAGCATCATCGACATCGTGTTGTTGATGGAGAGTTTTTTGGATTGGATATTTACTTCGCATTCGATGTTTGCACTTACTCCATCGTTGTTACTATCCCTTTATAAACCGCGAATTTAACCATGGTTTGGTTTTTCTAACCGTGGTTCGGTTTAAAACCAATGAACTCCAACTCCATTTTATGATTTTATCCACTCCTTGCGGTTAAAGTTAGTGGAGGGGTTTCTCCGTCACCTCGCTCCTACGGTCACAGACTCACGGATTGTGTTTCCTTTTGCCACGTAACGAACAGCTGTTGATGTTGTGAAACTGTAGGCCGAGTCGATTGGATTGTCACGTATACAAAATGACCGCTTTTTATTTTTTAACGCCCCTGGTCTACCCAAAGCGGTGGAGCGTATTACACGCCTCAGATAACACTAGCATAAACATAATATCTGTTTGCTACAACAATAATAATAATAAAGTTAAGGGTATTTACTTATTATAAAAAATAAAAAATAAGTTAAGGGTATTTACTTTATCAAAAAAAAGTAAGGGTATTTTTGCTAATATAATGAAAACATTATAACTGGACATGGTTTTGATCTTATTTTTATCCGAAAGCAAGGGGAATAACTGAGAAGTCCGCCACATCAAAAAAAAAAAAAAAAAAACTGAGAAGTCCGCAGTGTGGGTGGCGTGGAGGTTAGCGAAACAGTTCAATTGGTGACCGGAAACCGGTGGCCAAAGAAAAGTGTTTCATTTATTGCCCCATAAAGTCATACCGTGTTTAATGTGCGTAGGCAAGGTATTGAATTTCGTTTCGTCGGTTAGGACTTGGAAAGTAACGCATGCTATGATGAGGAGTATCGATGGTGGCTCCGCCGGTTATGGAGTCTGTTGTGGTGGTATCGCATACTTGTAAAGCCACTTTAATGTCAAAGTCAAGTCTTCTCCCTATAGTGCAGTGTCATTAGAGTATCAGAATTATCTTGTCTTTGTGATATAGTTACTAAATGGGTCTAGTGGTATACCCCATATTTGGGCTCAAATGAATGATCAATATAAAGAAAGGTCGACCAACCGATGACGGTTGAGAGGTAAGTATATGACTGATTGAACAACTGAAAGATAAATATTTACTCCCGCAGTCTTCATACTTGGGTCGGTTGGTCCACCTTTTCCTATATTGATCATCTATGTTTGCCCAAATATGAGGCCTACCACCATGCCCATTTAGTAACTATATAAGGACACTCACTCACAAAGACAATGTAATTCTAATATTCTAATGACATCAAACTATAGAGAAGGAATCTGACTTTGGTATTGGAGTGGCTTTGCAGATAATTCCATCCGTGACACCACTACGACAAACTTCATGATTGATAGAGCCACCATCTTCAACCTCGCTCGAATGCACTTATCATGTTCCACCCGTCAACACACTGAAATGAAGGATTCACGCTTGCCAAAAAAAGAAAGAAAGATGTGATAGATAATTTGATTACTAAGAAGAAAAGGTGCAAAAATATCAATATTTATTTTATATTTACAATAATTTTCTGGTTGGTTCTTCCACTATTGTCACTAACGATAAGAAGGGCACTATCGTAACTGTCTTTCAGCATTTTTATTGCGCTACAGTGTATATTATTTTATCATGTTTTGTATTTTAATGTTCAGAACACATGAGAGAAAAAATGGAGAAATTGTATAGAATAGAAAAATAGAATAGTAGTTTCAATTGCCAATTTGCAGTCACTTCAGTAAGAGTTAATGGGTAAAATTGGGGAAAAATAATACACGAAAAAAGGTAGTTACTTAAGGCCCCGTTCGGGGTGGTTGCGAGTTTTTAGCTTTTGGTTTTCAAATACAATTTTCAAAACAAAACACGTTTGACTAAAATGGAGTTGAATTGGTTTTTTTTACTCAATTTCAAAATATTTTTACATTCATTTTCAAAACCAAGAAAAATGATTTGTAAATTTGATTTTCGGTTTAAAAAAAACGCATTCTCATTACATTTGACAATAGCTCTTTCTATAGTCATCATTACCACCATTGACATTGCCACCAGCCTACCACCACCGACACCATCATTGCCACCATCACTTAATACCACCACCACCACTGACACTCCCATCACCATCGGCATTGCCGCCACCGCCAACAACACCGACACCACCGCCACCATTACTGACACTGCCACCGCAGCCGCCACCACCACCAAAGGGGTGGCAAACTGGGCTAGGCCCGTTGGGCCAGCCCGCCAGCCCATTTAAAATGGATGAGCTAGGCTAAGTTTTATCAACCCACTAACCCGTTTAGTCCAACCCATTGGGCCAACACATATAATTTTTTATTTTTTTTTCTATTTTTAAACGATTCTTTCTTTTGTTTTTTTACATATTTTTGGCGGGCTGGCGCTGTTGTGGCCCATTATGGCTCATTTTATTCAATTTTTTTTTTTGCTTTTTTTTGTCTTTGTTATTATTTTTTTGACAGGCCAATCTGCCAGCCCGCCAAACCCGTGGAGGACCGGCCGAGTTTAACATCTCAACCCATAACTCTTTGATGGGCCAGGACGGGCCGACACGTTTTTATGCGGGCTCACATCGGGCCGATCAGGGTTGGGCCGAGCTAACCCTTTTTGCTCATGCTTTATATCGAGTCAATCGGGCCGGACCCATCCTTTTCCTCCATCGTGACTTCTCACCCCAACCCCACTCTTTCCCTCTCAAGTCTTCGTTATAAACCAGGAAGATTGAAGGATTCTATCATCATTCTTATCGACAGACAGAGGCGCTGGACGCAGAATCGCAGTTTATCTATTATTATTATAATTAAATTTAATAATACTATTATTATTACTACTATAATTATTATAGTTATTTCTATTATAATTATTATTTACGGTTATTATTATTTTTTAGAAGAATTGTTGTTGTTAATAACTTTAAATGATAAATTATAATGTCGATGACAAATTTTTAAAACTGAAAACCACAAAAAATGGAAACAAAAATCTGAAAACTGAAAACTAGTTTTGATTTTTTGAAATTTGAAAAACCCAAAACTAAAAACTACCTTGAACGGGGCTTAAGCTTATTTCCTTTTTTTGTTTTTTGGTACTCAAGCTTATTTCCTTTGTATTATGGTAGGTAATGACATGTCCTTCATTTCTGGTCCTAATGGTAAACTCCAACGGATTTCAGTAACATAGAGATATCTGGTGTACCCTGGGTTCGAACCCGAGGGAGTGCTTTTGGTGTACTTGTTTGAGGCGTGACACTTGCCACTTCGCCTACGAGACCAAAAAAAAATGATAGGTAATGATATTTGCCAATGATATTTGCCTCCCTCCTATGGCCATTTTTTTTTTTGAGTAATGCTATGGTCATTATTTAAACACATTCATCAATTGTTTTAGATGAAATACAAGCATTGTAGGATTGAATTTGTTAATTGATGAACTAAAGATACTGTATTTTAACTTAAGTGGGCATGACAGTTAAGTCATAACAGGAAATTGATTTTGGCAATAACGTTGGTAAATATAACATGTAAATGTCTCTCACACACACTGTATGTTCACTTTCTTAAGATAAAATTTTGGCTTAATTATATTTTTGGTCCCCCTATTTTTTTAAATCCATGATTTTGGTCCCCCTTATTTTATTTTTCACGGATTTGGTCCTCATACTTTTTATTTTTCATAAATTTGATCCTCATACTTTTTTAATTATACTTTTGTTCCTCCAAAATCATGAATCTCTTGCACTTTTGGGAAAGTGGGAGACCAAAAGGGCAAGAGATCCACGATTTTGGGGACTAAAAGTACAATTAAAAAAGTGTGGAGCTAAGTTCGTAAAAAGTAAAAAGTAAGTATGAGGACCAAATTCGTGAAAAATAAAATAGGTGGACCAAAATCGTTGATTTAGAAAAATAGGAGGACCAAAAATGCAATTAAGCCTAAAATTTAAATTTTTATACCGTGGAAACAATAACCATGTTGCGCTACGATTTTTTTTCATTGTATGTAAACATGGTTGTTAAACTCTCGAGTTAACTCTTAAACTCTTATGAGTTTACGATTCTAGATCACAAAAAAGAGCTAACTCGAATGTAAACTCTCTTTTTCATAAACTCGTACGAGTTTAAGTAAACTCTGATAAAATCAGTAAACTCTCGATACTAGCGAGTTTACGAGTTTATAATTTTATATTGACTTGGTATTAATATGTAAATTATCGGTCAATATTGTTGGCTACTTGGGTTGAATTACCCATGTGCTGCAATATATGTCAGATTTATAAAGTTAATTTTACGCTTGTAGTGTTATTAATTTTTTATTCAGCTATAAAATAAAGTGTTTTACTAAAAGTTATGAGTATTAGGTTAAATTAGTTATTGTTTTATGAATTTTTTTCACTTTAATAACTTATGTTTTTATGAATTTATGTATGATTTGGTTATTAGTATAGTATGATATTATATAGTACTATTGTACTAGCACATTTTATTATTGTTGTTAGCTACTCTACTTTATTATGGAGACGAAATGTTGAATTATTGTTGTGTTAAATTGTTTTATATTATGTAGATATGCCATTTATAGGTTTATTTCATATTACGTAAACTCTTACAAGTTTACGAGTCAAGTCTACAGAAGCTCCACGAGTTTACGTAGACTCTAGGGTTTGACAATCTTGTATGTAAATAATTAGTATATTATGATATGATATAGTAATATTGTACTAGCACACTTTATTATTGTTGTTTGCTAATTTACTTTATTATGGAAATAAAAAAAAGAGATATTTAAATGAATGATTTAAAATAACAAAATTTTAGAATCTATTGCCATCTTAGATTATTAAAGAATTATCTTGATTGTAAAAATATTTAACAGACTAATGCAATGACGCGTGTAATTTTATATGGTTAACTTGAATATTGACATTTTTTAATTATTAATTTGATTAATTTATATTAAAAATTAAACCTCAATTATCTTTAAAATTTTGAAATAATACTAAAGGGTATATGGGAGGGGTTTTCTTAATTGCTCGACAGTACCTCAACCGGAGATTAGTCCCATAGGTGGGAGGGGTTTTCTTAATTGCCCGGCAGTACCTCAACCGGAGATTAGTCCCATAGGCGGTCCAAAAGACCGAACCGTGGGGATACTTCGGGGGACCCAATGGGCCCAAAGGGCTAATTACGGTGAGGTCCATAAAAAAATACATGATGAAAAGCGAACCGGTCATTGAACTGGACAAGTCACCGGTTTAAGGTTCAATGGTTCAACCGGGGTTAAACCGAGGTTGGACCAGAAATAAATTAAATAATATTTTTAATATAATAAATCAAGCAATAATAAACAAAAAATAACATTATATTTATAACTTCACAGTATTAAAAATTAAACTTCCCTTAAAATATTATAAGTCAACATATAATATGTTAAATTACATATTAAACCAACGCAAATATGTCATAATAACATTCTAATATTAAATAATCGCAAATATTACAACGTAAATACTCTGATAATAATATTAATGTACAAATTAATTTTAAAATTTTTTTATAGTATTTGATTTAATCCATCAATGTACAAAAAAGGATAAAAAACATCTCATGTGCCAAAAACAATGTTATTTATCATTTTTTTTAAATGGATTTTTTGATCGAACCGTCGGTTCTTGGTTTTTTTCCTGATTTTCCAGGCTAGTTCTCGGTTTTTGCCCCGCTTTTCGGTTTGATCCCTGGTTTTCATGCAAAACAGTTATCAGGTTCGTTTGAACCGGAAAGGGGTCCGATTCCCGGTTCAACCAGTCGGACCGCCCGATCCGGTTTTAATAACACTGGATATAATATTACACACGCACACTTAAGTCATTTGACTTGTGCATTTTTCCTTTTTTTTGATTTTCCAAAAAATCACTTCATTCATTATTAAAATTTTATTTAGCATGCTACTGAGGTTGCTCCCCAGCATGAGGATGCTCACAGGTCTGCTAAGGGCAAGGAAACAGCATTGCCGACTCAAGAGCATTTTGCAAACAATGATTTTGCACCAGGCACCTCGGCTGGAATTCCTCAGGCGGCCTTTATTCAGCGCGTGGTGAATCCTAATGCATTCAAAGGGGTCAACAACATACCATGGAATGCTCAAATTATCAACCCTCTCATAGGTTACATTAATGAGAGTGGAATGGTTCATGATCAGGTAAGGAATGATTCCAATTTAAATAACTTTAATGCTCTTGTTGCAGGTCGGGTGATGCAGGAAAAATCTAAAGATAATATGCAGCAGCTTCCTTCCAATTCCGCAGCTGCCAGCAATGAAAATTTGTGTGAAATAGCGAATTTACACTCTCCTAGTGCTACCCATTTGGTCTCAGCTGAGCTTGGCTCTGTGGTTGCGGATTCCTTCCAATCCATCGAGGATACCATGGCTGAGAATGCCACTGCAGCCCCTCTAGACCATTGCAATGCAGTTGTGGTCCAGGATATGAAGACTGCAAGTCGTCTTTGGGGTGATTCGGCTGAGGATTCCTCTGATAGTGAGCATGATTTTATTGCAGATAGCTGCTCTAATGTGCCTGAACCTGATGCTTCCAAATATTTGGCCGAATCGAGTGCAACTCAATAGGCTACTGATGCTGCAGCAACTTTCACTGAGGTGCTATCCAAATCTCAGGAAAAAAAAGATGCAAAAGAAACAGCTTCAGATTCAGCGTAATGCCGGTTATAGAACCCGTTCAAAGGGTGGTCTCAATCATTCTTCTAAATGTTAAAGTTGATATACTGGAACGTCAGGGGTATTGGAAACCCAGACATTAGATTGGCTCTAAAAAACTTGTGTAATATGCACAAGCCAGATATTTTGATTATTACTGAACCCTGGATCTCTTTTCATCAGGTTCCAACTGGTTTTTTTCACTCCATTAACATGAAGCTTTTTGCTGAAAATGATAGAGGTAATTTAGTCTCTAATTTATGGTGTTTTTGTTTGAATAATTACTCTCCTGTCGTTATTAAAAAGGTCAGGCAACATGTCTGCTTCTCTCTCAACCATGCTGGTATGATTTTAAATGTTGCAGCTGTTTATGCCTCTACGTCTTATGTCCTGAGAAGATAGCTTTGGGCTGAGTTGCATGATGTTCAGATTGCTCACACTGGTCCTTGGTGTTTGCTTGGGGATTTTAATGCTGTTTTGGGATCTCATGAGTATCATGGTAGAGGTATGTCTTCTCAAATAGCTTGTGATGAATTTAGAGCTTGGACTGACTTAGATCACTTAGTTCATTTGCCTACTCGAGGATCTCAATTTACTTGGTTTAACGGTAGGTTGGGCAGTTCTTATGTTGCTAAGAGACTTGATAGAGCTTTCTGTAATAATGCTTGGGTGGATGCTTGGAGTAGCGTTGATTGTTGCACTCTTACTAGGGATCAATCTGATCACTTCCCTATCCTTCTTAGTATGAAGAAGTTGGATAGAAATTTTGCTTCTTCTTTCAAATTTATGCAAATGTGGTCTAGACATCAGAATTGTATTAATGTCATTAAAGATGTTTGGAAAACTGAGGTGACTGGCTGTCCCATGTTTGTCCTATCTCAGAAATTGAAAATTTTGAAATCCAAACTTAAGGCATGGAATAAAGATGAGTTTGGCAATGTTCATTTAAATGTTTCCAATGCTATGGTTGAGTTAGATGTGGTGCAAGCCAATATTAGCAACTCAGGTGGTTCTGATGATTTATTTTTTCAAGAGAAGGCTGCTCAATTTAAATTGCAGGAGGCTTTGAATTATGAAGAAGATTTTTGGCGGAAAAAAGCTCGTTTAAATTGGCATTTGCATGGTGATAGAAATACGACATTCTTCCATAGAATGGCCAAAATTAAAAGTGTCACCAATCAAATCTCAGTTATTAAAAATGGTGATGCTCTCCTCACTAACCCTTCTGACATTGAAGCGCATATCGTTAATTACTACAGTAATCTTTTTGCTTCTGGGAATTCTTGTCAGTCCAATGGCTTAATTGATAGTGTTATTCCTAATTCTGTGACTGATGATGATAATGACATGCTCACTAGAGTGCCTTCCTTTGAGGAAGTGAAGCAGACCGTTTTCTCTCTAAGTGGGGACATTGCTCCTGGTCCTGATGGGTATGGTGGTCATTTTTATCACACTTATTGGGATATTGTTTCTAATGATGCTTATTCTACTGTTCTCCAGTTTTTTAGGCAGGGTTGGTTGCTTCCCAATTTGAACTCTAATCTTGTTGTTCTGATTCCTAAGGTGACTGGGGCAGTGCGGTTAGATCAGTATCGACCTATCGCTTTAGCTAACTTTCAATTTAAAATCATCACTAAAGTTATTGCAGACAGGCTTGCGGTGGTGGCACCTAAAATTATTTCTCAGAATTAGCGTGGCTTCATAAAAGGGAAGGAATATCTCTGATTGTATTTGCACTGCCTCCGAAGCTATTAATCTTCTTAAGAATAGATCCTTTGGTGGTCAAATTGATTTGAGGATTGACATCAAAAAAGTCTTTGATACTATTGATTGGAAATTCTTGATCCAGGTTCTCCGTGCTTTTGGTTTCAGTGACAAATTCTGTGGTTGGATTAATTAATTATGCATTCGGCCAAGCTTTCTATTTCTATTAATGGTCATCTTGTTGGTTTCTTTAGTTGCAAAAGGGGTGTTTGTCAGGGTGATCTTTTATCTCCTCTTCTGTTTTGTATTGTTGAGGATGTGCTTAGTATGGGCATTTCCAAGCTTGTTGAAGATGACAATTTACAGTTAATGTCTGGCCCCAGGAACTACAGGGTGCCTAGTCATGTGCTCTATGCTGATGATGTTATGATTTTTTTGCCACGCCACCCAAAGGAATATTACTAATTTGTTGAATCTTTTTGAGGATTATGAGGCCATTTCTGGGCAGGTTATTAGTTCAGATAAATCTAAATTCTATTCTTGCAGCATCTCTCAGTCTCGCCTGAGGCTTATTCCTAGTTTGTTGGGGCTCTCTGTTGGCTCTCTCCCCTTCACCTATCTAGGTGTTCCTCTCTTTCAGGACTCCCCAAAGCGTGCTCATCTGCTTCCTATTGCTGATCGTATTAAGGCCAAATTATCTTCTTGGAAAGGCTCTCTATTGTCTACTATGGGCAGGGTTCAATTAGTGAAGTCAATCATTCTTGGCATGCTGGTTTATAGCTTTCATATTTATGCTTGGCCTAAAAATCTCCTCACCTCTTTGGATCAGTGGATTAGGAATTTTATTTGGTCTGGGGATGTTTCTTCTCGGAAATATGTCACTATTGCTTGGAAGAAATTTTGCACTCCTACTCTTGAAGGAGGTTTGGGGGTCCGTCCTATAAGCTCTATTAACCAAGCGGGTTTGCTTAAGCTGGCCTGGGAGTTCAGGACCTCTGACTTGTAATGGGCCAACTTCCTAAGAGCCCGAGTTATCAAGAATAACTCCCCAGTTAGGTACCATGTCTCCTCCTCTATTTGGTCTGGTATCAAATCTAACCTGCTCGTTATTGTTGATAATGTTATTTGGCATCTTGGAGATGGTTCTAACATCAACTTTTGGACGGATACTTGGTTGTCTAGACCCATAGTTGATATTATGGGAATTCATCCTTCACTGCATCATAGGTTCAAGGCTAAGGTTAGTGACTTCATTCATAATGGCTCCTGGTGCATCCCTGCTGATATCTGTTCTCACTTTCCTAATATCTTGGCCGAGATCAAGGGGATTGTTATTCCTACTGATCATGGGTTGGATGCCTTACGTTGGGGTGCTAATGACTCTGGTATTTTAACTTCTAAGGATGCCTTCTTGTTTCATGAGCCTCTAGGTCAACATGCTCCTTGGGCTAAGTTAATTTGGAGAAATTGTGTTCCCCCTCTAAATCATTTGTTCTTTGGAGACTTCTTCATGATAAAATCCCTACTGATGACCACCTGTGGAATAGAGGTATAATTGTGGTTTCTGTTTGCTCTCTTTGTGGGACTTCTGTTGAAACTTCCCGTCACTTGTTTTTGGATTGCCCTTTTGCTTCTTACCTCTGGAATTGGCTTAGTTCGGTTCTTAATAGTTCTGTGGATTGCTTTTCTCCGTAGTCCACCCTCACTATCTGTAATAAAGGTTGGAGTTCTCAAGTTTTGGATGTTGTTATTGCTTCTATTATCAATATTTACTGGACCATTTGGCATTGTAGAAATAAACTGCGGTTTGACAATAAGCTCATTCCCCCTCAATCGGCCATCAATTTGATCTTGAGTAATGTCTCTCTTGCTGGGAATTCTAGCTGGGAGAAAATGTCTTCTTCTATCTCGGAGTTTACAATTTTGAAGGCTTCTAAAGTGGATGGTCGTTCTAGTAGTGGCCAGAACATCAAAGAAGTTATCTGGAAACCTCCCAGCTATCATATGATTAAATGCAACACGGATGGGGCAGCTACGGGTAGTCCAGGCCCGGCCTCCCGTGGGGGTATTTTCAGAGGGTCTAATGCTACTGTTCATGGCTGCTTTTCTGCTAACCTTGGCATCCGTAATGCTCTTCAGGCGAAACTTTTTGGTGTAATGATTGTTATTGAGATTGCCTTTAAAAGGGGTTGACGCCATTTATGGTTAGAGTGTGGCTCCCAGTTAGTTATTGCTGCCTTTAGAAACAGTTCTAGTGTGCCTTGGAAGCTCAGAAACAGGTGGTCCAACTGTATTGCTCTTACTAGACAGATGACTTTCATTTTCTTCCCACATATACAGAGAAGGAAACTATTGTGCTGACAAGCTTGCCTCTCATGGAACTTATGTCAACGGTACTGTTTGGTGGAATACTATACCGACCTTTATCTCAGATGACTGTTTTAGAAATAGAAATAGCTTACCTTATTATAGATTCTCCTAGTCTCTTTTGGGCTAGGTTGTCGTTCCCTAGATTCAATGATGTCTTTCTGGATTGTATTGTTTGCACTTTCGCTCCGGTCTTGAGTTTTGGCCTAGTCCCCCAAGCACATTTTGTTACTGTTTTTTCCCCTTTTTAATAAAAACAGGGGGGGAGTACTCTTTTTCCTTCTAGGTGTTTTTTCCCTAAGGAGAGTTTTGCATCATAAAGTTTTAACGAGGCTTATTTCCAAAAAAATATTCTCAGATTCATTTTTTTTATCTTTAGCATTGTAAATTGTTTTTTTTTAAAACCTCGATCATTTTGCCGTTATATATATATATATTAAATTTTGTAATATTTTATCTTAAGAGTAATTTAATCTCTTTATTCATTTTATTTAAAACAATCACAAGTATCATTATTAACTTTTTCCCTCTAAATTTAAATTTAAAATTTTAATTATTTTAATTATTCCTCTTTTAACATACGATTTCATTAAATAATTTTTTACCCTTTTAGAATGAAAATCACTTTTATGAAAGGTGAACTAAGGTGAACTAGGTAATTATAAACAATAAAAATTTAAACAACTTCATAAATCCTAATCAATAATTAATTAATTTTCAACATTTTTGTTACGTAATAGCTATTATTGCCAAAAAAATGAATAGCTATAGTTGCTTTATCCTTTACACTATTTTGATTAAAGGGTGAATAAAAGGATCGAGGTCACCTTATAGAGAAAAGAAAAGAATATCCCATTTACTCTTACTTTCTGTACGTTACAATTTTCTATTTTTTAATTATGTAAAGAAAAATTGTTGTTTGATCCACACGAGAGGTTTTTTTTTTAAATGGGGAAAAAATTTAAATTGTTTGTAAATTGTTTTTTTAAACACGAGAGGTTTGTATTTTTTAAACTTTATTCATCTTCTTATCTCTCTTCTAATATGATGTTCCCTCAATTCTTTCTCATTTTATTACGAGTGAAAAACATTTTATATTACTTTTCTTCTCCTTTTTTCAATCAAATTAGTTGGGAAAAAAATTCACTTATTTCTCTATAAAAATAACAGGCTAAAGTTTACTATTTATATTTTTGGGTTAAAAACATTTTACCACCCTAAACTATTAGTGAAGTTGCACTTTCGAATTAAGCGTGTTACACTCTCATTTTACATTAGTTGTTGCATTTCACCCCTTAATAGAATTTTAAGGTTAATTTTAACGAAAAAATATTAAAATTTTAACTAATTAAGTGTGAAATGACAAATTTATCCTAATCTAAAATTCTTCTTTCTCTCTTCTCCTCCTTACACCAATAAAATTCCTTTCTCTTTAATTTTGATATATCTCTGATATTTTCTTTTCCTCTGGCACTAGAATCCTTGTCACTTTTGGTGTTTGACATTATTGTTCCTGGATAAACTTAATTGAATAATGTTCTTATCGCTGCTTATTACACTCCATTTGGCGTTTGTCTTTGTTTTACTATTATTTTCCTAGATCATCCCCACATCTATTTCACTCGGATTTTCAAACATGGCTTTATTTGTCCATTATCTTTACAGTATCCTGATTCAACTCACGAGGAAAAATCACTGAGATATGAATTTTTTTAACAATTTTAAGCAAATTAGACAACTCACACAGTAATCGAATAAATAGAAAACTTATTGGAAAAACATCAAATTAATGAAACAAGTTAATCCAAACTAGATGTAAAGTTGATCGAAAAATGAAGAGGAAGCTCACATTATCTAAAGAGCTAGTTTTGATTGACCAACATATTACTGCCTCAAGATCAACCATTAAAAAGTAAAATGTGATTTTTCTTGATTGTGTCATATGTCTCTCACAAGTTAAGTAATTAGGATAAATATGTCTTTTTAAATATATTTAATAACTTTTTTTGGTTAAAATTAACCTTAAAATTCTATTTAGGGGTGAACTGCAACTACTAATGTAAAATGAGGGTGTAACATGCTTAATTTTATAAAAGAGGGTGGAAAGTGCAATTAGACTAATGGTTTAGGAGGGTAAAATGCTTTTAACCCTATATTTTTTCTTTCATTTTATTTGTTTTTCTATTAAAGTGACTCCTTGTAATATATAAGTCAAATTCCTATACAGTGCATTTGATATACATCAAAATACACCACATGCAAAACAGCACACAATAAAATCCTGAGTTACATAAAAACTTTTTGTTTTATAAATTGTTTGGTTCAGAAGTTGGACCTCTATCATGAATACCAAATTATATTCATATGGTTTATCAGTGGTCCTTGATACAAAGCAAGAGCAAATTATGGATTCTAAATATAGAAAAACTATAAATATAGGACCATGGTCGATGATGATAAGAATAAAGAAAGTATAATGCAGAAGCCTACCTCCTATTGCATGCATGGTATTCAAGTTTTTTTTCCTCACAAATTTCGCTCACAAAAAGTATCAAACGCCCGAAACTCGAAACAAAAGAGTGTATATAGAGGAGAAAAAACAGCCCTTAATACAAAAGCATGACTGCCCTTAGATTGGCTCCTCCATTAAGAGTCAGTAATACAAAAAATTGTAACTACTACTCCTTAATCAAATTCTGAATATTGACAATTATTTAAGTCACTTACATTTTCACACATGTTGTATTCTAATATTCTCCCACTTCGCTCAAATATTATCAATGATAATTTTTATTTTGACAATCAAATATGGTCATACCTTTTCAACTAAAACTTGATATAGTCAATAAAAACACATGAATCATGAGAGATATATTTAAATCAAGTATTTCCTTCCATATATTTCAATGCGCAATCTTTTCTAAGGGAAATACAGGGTCCTAACTTTATTGATTCGAATCAAAAAATCCTTTCATGACTAATGCGCACAATTTCATATAAAAGAAAAGATAAATATTAACGTAAACTTGTAAAACTATAGCCTGTATGAATTACATGATTCTAAAACACCTTAGCCGATAATCCTTTAGTTAGTGGATCAACAATGGACTTTGTGTTACAGAGACTAAACTCTCTCTTGATGTCTTCCCTTACGCCTTGAAACTTAATATCTATGTGCTTACTTCAACTTCTACTCTTATATATTATTCTTTGAAAATAATACCGCAGTTGAATTGTTGCAAAATATTTTTAATGGTCTTTCAATAGAGTTTACAACTTTAATACCAGAAATAGAGTTCTTCAACCATTTAGCCTGTGATGTAGCTTCGTAGCAACTAATGAATTCTACTTCCATAGCGTATGACGCAGCAATTGTTTGTGTTTTGCTTCTTTAAAAGATGGCACCTTCGGCTAAAAAGAAGATATAGCTTGAAGTGGACTTTTTGGAGTCCATGCATCTAGCAAAATCTGAATATGTATATCCTTTTATTTCCAAAGAATCAAAATGGTAGTATGTCAACTTGTAATCCTTAGTTTCTTGAATGTATCTCATAACCTTTTTTTTTTATGCCTTCCAATGTTCCATGTATGGGTTACTTTGATATTTTCCCAACATTCCTACCGCAAATGCAATATTAGATCCAGTGTTGACTTTAGCATATATGAGACTTTCTACTGCTGAAGCAATCTTTTCATAACGTTGTTGATGATTATAGTAGACTTCGAAGGATATTTTTGCTCAAAGCTAACTCTAAAGTGCAACAGTAGATACAAACATATATACATATGGTTGAGACACAATTTAATGCCAAGATAAAACGTGTAAGACAAACAATTGACCTAAATGTCAACTTTCAAAATTTTACTCGTCGAGTAGAATACAGACATCAACACATCCTCAATGCAGTCAAGGCTTTGCTATTTCACTCTCACCTTCCCAAAATTGTTCGGTGTGATGCAGTCTCATATTCAATATTTAATATTAACTGAATTCCAACTCTATTTCTCCATAATAAGTCATTTTTTTTATCATTAATAGCAATGTTCTAAAACTAGACCATTCGGTTCAACCGGTTGGACTGGGAATCAGCCTGTCATCCGGTCCATCTGATCCCAATAACCGCTGTATTGGAAAATTGGAAAAATCATTATTATTACTTTGGGGAGGTAAATGTAATTTTTTTTCCTGTAAGTGCTCTTAAATCCTAAAGATTTTCTCTACATTGGGCTGAAGCATCATTCTCTCACCCTAATTTTTTTTGAAAAAAATATTATTATTGAACATAAATTAATTTTTTTAATCTCAGCTATTTTTAAAATCGATTTTTTTAACATTATGACTTGATCAGATTAATTCTATCAAAATTTATAAAGTAAACTACCTTTATCGGTTGAGCCATATCTATTGGCTAGTTGAAGAATGCCTTATAATTATTATATACCTTACATTCGAGAGCACCAATTACTCCATGCAGCTATTTTCTCTAATATATACTTTCTCTCTGTCTCATTATAAGAGTCGTACTAACTTATTTCACACGAATTAAGAAGTTATAAATAAATGAGAATAACAGTTTTACCAAATCAACTTTATTACATTGAAAGTAATACAACACAACAATAGAATTTTAAAAGCATTATTAGAGATAAAATTAAAAATATAACTAATATTAAATTGAAAACATAAAATAATACTCCCTCCAGTCCTTTTTTTATAAGGAACTGTAACACCCTCTGAAAGTAAGGTGTCACGTGAGAATAAAATAATTAAAACTCCAAAATAGCAGAAGATTTTAAAAATAAGGTGTTCAACACATGAGACTTTATTTCATCATCAGAGTAATGCGAAAAAATATAAGCATATTATTTACAGAATAAAATCCACTGGCCATGACACTAAAAATAAAATACAAGAGACAGACTTCCCAAAGTCTATAAAACTCCTAACAAAAAAAAAACATAAACCTTCCAACTAGGAAATCTATATCCCGCTTCCACCTGTCCATGGATAAAAAGAGAAACAACAACAAAAACAACGCAAGAGTGAAAATCTCACTTAACGAGTTTTATCGCGATACTCGCACAAGTAAAATAAAAATAATAAATATTATGCACAGAGAATAATATTTTCCAACAATAGAACATAATGATAAATATCTTCATGACTTGATGATCTCCGAATAATAATTTCCCATGCAACATGCATGAAAACGGCTTAAAAGCCAACTGACAGAAATTTATCAGGTCCACGGGCATAAAGCCCAACTGGCAATAATTTGTCAGGTCCGCTTTATAGAAAGCCGGTAGGCTCAAAGCCCTGCTGACAATAATTTGTCAGGTTCATGCAATGCTTAAGTGCAACAATATATCAAGACTCATTCACATAACCACTTTCAAGCATAACCATTAATTTACAAAAAATTTGCCATAACTCGTTTGTATTTACAAGTAAACCACCACTTTTTAAAGTGGTATGAAAACATTTAAACCACAAAATAATTCACATCAATCCAAAGTCTAAGATATGCCGTCAAACCAAATAAAAATCGATAATCAAACAAATAATGAATCCAACAACATAACATACTTACATATACTCAAAATAATTACTTTTACAAAAATAAGGGATGAAGCTTCAAAGAATTTTCATCCAAAAATAACTTAATATCAAATCAAGCATACAAATACACACAAAAGACTTATGCTTTCTCGAAACTCCAAGAGAAATTCCCCTTATCTCAAAGCTTTAAAATTCCACCTCTTACTAAAACTCCTTAGCACCAACTTCACCAAATATCCAAATCACCTCTAAGATCACAAATATATGAAAAGTATGAAGATTGGATGAATGATCTACAAGTTTCCTTCACTTTTCTCTCAGAAATATGTTACATTCTCTCTCTAAAATTACCTTTCTCTCTACCATCCTCTAAAAAAAAATGAAGTGAAGAAGGGTATTTATAGAAGAGCTTTCTTGTTCAAAATGAAAGGATTAGCCATGGTTAACATAAAGTAATCATGGTTAAGAATAAAATATATTATGGATTTCAAAATTATAAATTTTGATGAAGAATATAAAATGAATATTCCACTATGCTTTTGTAACTCAAATTTTTATAAAATCTAGTTTATTTTTCACTACAAGAAACTGATCAAATAGTGGCAGACACATTGCGGCGGTTGCAATAGAACTGCCGCCGCTTGAAGTTGCCGGTGGTTACCACGGTGGTTCTGCTCAACCGCCTTGTTTTTATCAAAGCAGCAGTGGTTATAGACCCAGTAGCAGCGGTTCCGCAGAATTAAAAAATTAGGAACTATCGCTGCTCACATCATTCTCCTTCAACGATGCGGAACCCTAGCTGTTGCGCCTCTGCCGTGTTGTCGTCTTTATCTCATCCCTTTCCCCGGCCGTCATCGTCCCCCCCTTCGCCGGCCTTTGTCGTCCTCGCCCTCATCGCTTCTACACCGCAGCATCGCAAGGTTAGGGGTTCTCTCTATCTCTCGCTCTGCTTCAACGTGTTTCATCATTAATCTTTGAGTTTCTCTTCAAATTTTTAGATCTGGAAACAGCGGCTCAATTCGTAGATCTGGAAGGTTAAGGGTTCTCTCTTTGCTCTATCTCTCGCTCTGCTTCAACGTGTTTCATGATTAATCTTTGAGTTTCTCTTCAAATTTTTAGATCTGGAAACAGCGGCTCAATTCATAGATCTGGATGGTTAGGGGTTCTCTCTTTGCTTTATCTCTCGCTCTGCTTCAACTCGTTCATCATTAATCTTTGATGATTTATGATATTTGCTTTGCCTTTTAACTATTTGCTAAAAAATCTGAATGTGATTGCAGGAGAAGATGGAAACTGGAGGGAGGAGGAAAATTGTTGCACAGAAAACCGCAAAGAATGGGCGTTGAGAAAGGAAAATGGCTTTGATACAAGATGTGTGTGAAACATATTAATTCCTTACTTTCTAGTAGTGTTTATTCTACGTATTCATTTGTATTGTCAATGTCAGTGTATTTATGTTTCTCAAATTTGCAGGTTGATAAGTTAAAGAGGAAGCTGAGACATGAAGAGAATGTTCATAGAGTGTTAGAAAGAGCACTCACCAGACCTTTGGGAGCACTTTCGCCTTCCTCCTTATCTCCCTCCCTATGTATGTATCTTTCTCTTCTGTGCAGGTAACACAACAGTTCTCAATAGTCATTATTTGATGTGTGAAATAAATTAATGAAAATTGAGTTGTCATTTCAAAAATCATTTTGTTTTGCTTGATCAGCTGGAGAAGAGATTAGTAGATCAGGAAAGAGCACAAAGTTCCTTAAGTTCATTAGATGATAAGGCCTCAAAAAATGATAGCACACCAAATAGTATTTATTATTTTTTCTTTAGCAATGAGGTGTTCGATGTTACTCTTACTCTGTTTTTGTCACAAAAGTAAGAGTTAATTCTATTTTGAGTAATTTCATTGTTGTAATGAGGTGGTTTCAATGTGAAACACTGAGAGATATGAATGCTTTAACAGTGGAAGAGTTGAAGCAATTTTCTGCTGCTTTGGCCCAAAGGATGTCACATAGTTATAGTCTAGATGAGATACCTAGTCCATTGTTTGGGAGAGAATTCTTTTAAAGTACTGAAGTTTTGATTTGTGGTTTTTTTTTGTCTTCGATTTGATCATGGGGGAAGTTTATTGAGTGTGCCTTCTTATTCTGCTACTATCTCAAGAATTCAATTGTTCAAATTCACAAATTGAGGTACACACATCAAGCAGAGGAGTTTTTCTCCCTCATTCAAGTTGGACTACTGATGATAGTGAAGACATGTAAAATTCAACAACTGTTGTTGGAAATGTAAAATACACCTCATTGCATATGTAAGTATTTTGTGATTGAGTTGTTTCTTCTTATTTTGTGATTTGTTTCATTCTTCTTCTTCAAATTGTGGTTGCTAAATTAATGTTAATAGTATAGCACAATGTTGATTTTCCTTTTACTGTGGTAGTTTTGGGTAACAATGACCACAAATATTGTGTTGAGGCTCAATTAAGCTCCTGTAATATTTTCTACTTGATTCCAAGCCACTTTTTTTTTAAAAAAAAATTGTTACTTTGCGGCGGCTCTAAACCGCCCCCATATTTTTTTATTTTTAAAATGAGGCTTTTTTTGGGCGTTTATGAACCGCTGATATTTTTTCGGCCGTTTGCTCAACGGTTCTTAGAACCGCCGCCGCTGATGCTCCCAACGGTAAAAATCGCGGCTGTTTAGGAACCACCGTCAGTTTAGCTTTGTGGCGGTTCAAACCGTCGCAAATGGCAAAAAAACTGCCATAACTTGCCGTTTTTCATGTAGTGTTTATTTATTAATAATTATCCAAATTATGAATTATCCTAATTATACCGTTTAGATTCTCATCGCGCGATAAATCGTTGCGCAATTAAACCTAGCGTCGGCGGAAAAATATGTTTGATATGAATTTTATTTTCGTCTCAAAAATTAGAATTAATTAAAATGGAGTTTTTAAAAAAAATCGGCCCGGGGTCGAAAATGACTTTTTAAGCGGTAAAAACGTCACCCGAGTAGTCTAAACGATAACGGTTTCTGTCAAAATTTTAATATGAAAATTTTACCACCCACTAAGGTGGAATATTAGAATCCAAAAATGAAATCAGTTTTTTCAAAATCATAACTTTATTTTATGACCAAAATATCCCTGTATATAAAAATATACAGAAAACGCGTTTTTTAAAAAACCCAAAAATCATGGATGTTACGGGAACAAAAATGATCCATTCTTAGTTCTAGTTTTAAGAAACAACATCAATTTTCAAAAGCATTGAATGTTTAATCTCTATTTATACTTTTATTTATAGTGAGACTTATATTAGTGAGATACACTTTTTTTTATACAAGTGGTTAGTTCATAAAGGAGTATTTTTGGGGAAAAAA
The DNA here is from genome assembly GCA_037113605.1 of Calophaca sinica. NCBI lineage: Eukaryota > Viridiplantae > Streptophyta > Magnoliopsida > Fabales > Fabaceae > Calophaca > Calophaca sinica. The sequence continues at coordinate 125,536,495 of CM073734.1, forward strand.
TTAAATCTTTAGAAGTATTAATTAAAAAATTATTTTCAATATTTTTTCTTGGTCTGTGTGAATTAGAGTTTTATTTCTTACAATAAGGCCTGAAGAGAGTACTTATTTTGAGATTAATTTTTTTTAAAACACGACATTTATAATGGGACGGGTGGAGTATATACAACGATAATTAAAATTAAGAGATGCATGTATAGTTTGTTTGGTTTCAGAAAGAAAATGAGAGAAAATAAAGGTCAAAGGAAAGAAAGTGAAAGAAAAGAAAAACAGTAGAAAGTGAGATGGATTTTTTAGTTGTTTGGTAGGAGATAAAGTGAAAGGAAAGAAAGGTAAAACTCACTCTTCCCTTATTTGATTGGATATAAAGTGAGAGGAAAAAGAAAGGGTAAATCTATAAAACGACATAAATATCCCTAAATAAAAATGAGGTGACATAAAAAGATGAGGATAAAATCAAGAAGGTAACAATTTTTTTTGTCTCCAACGACCCTTCTCTCCAAATAGGGAGGAAAGCAAAATTGTGAGACCCACGTTAATTTTTCATGTTTTCTTTCTGTTCTGACAGTGTTCCAAACAAAGGAAGTTGCCTCAATTCATGAGTTTTCCATCGTCTCTTGCTAATCCTTTCCTTCATCTTTTGAGTCTTTCACACTATGTTTGGATAGGAAGATAAAAGGAAAGGAAAGAAAGTAAAAGGAATGAATATTAAAGGAAAGAAATTGAGTAAAAAGTGAGATGATTTTTAAGTTGTTTGGTAGGAGTGAAAGTGTAAGGAAAGTGAAAGGAAAGAAAAATATATATATGTGTAGAATGACAAAAATATCCTTAACTAAAAATTGAATTTGATAAAAAATAAATATATAAACACAAAACATATCATTAATTCCTGTAAAAAAAATACCATTAATAATTTTAAATAGATGATTTAAAAAAAATATTATTTACAAAAAAATATTTGTTTAGTTTATGAAATAAGTAAGCATTTTTTAAATAAATAAATATTTATTAATTAATGAATTAATAGTTTCATTTGTGAGTTAATGATCAATTTGGTCCCTGAAATTTGAAAAAAAAAATCAGTTTGGTAAAAGTGTCCCTGACGGAGGGACATAACTGATACACGTTTTTAAAATACAGGGACTAATTTGGAATATTGATAAAATAAGGGACCAAACTAATTTTTTTCCAAATGTCAAAGACCAAATTAGTCATTAACTCTTTTATTTGTTGTACATGTGCATTTTACGTCACCCAATGCAAGGGCATGATATTTTACGAAAGTAGAGCTCCTCCCTCAATTTTCTTCTCATTTTGTGAAGAAAGAATCTTTGGAGTGATCCCATTAGTTTTTATCTTTCCTTCTATTTTTCATGACAACTAAACGAGACACGATTTTCAAAAATCTTTCTTTCTTGTTCGTTTTTCGTCATCGAACAATACTGCGAATCAAACAAACACTCAAACACAACAGTAATCTTGTACTCCCTCTATTATAATATATATGTTATATTTACAAAAAAAAATTATTCTAAAATATATATTATTTTTTATTTTCAATGTGATATTAAATATTTTGTATCAATTTTATCTATCAAAATTAATTTAGTAAAATTGTTGTTATTTTTTTTATTTATTGCTTTTTTTAAAAATATGTGATTTAGCCGATTATAACATACATAAAGAGATGGACGAAGTTAGGGGTGGCAAAGTGGGCCTGGCCCGCCAACCCGCCAAAATGGGGCGGGTTGGGTTGGGGTTTTGAACCCGCCAACCCACATAACCCGCCCCGCTTGGACCATCAACCCACCGGGCCAGAGGCGGGGCGGGGCGGGCCAGCCCGCCAGCCCGTTTTTTTTTTATCTATTACAATTTACAAGGCCCATATAACTCCACTGGAAAAAAAAAAGGCCCATATAACTCGACACCCGATGTGATGTAACACGTTCCTCTGCACACTCAATTTTTATCAGAAAACGAGTTTCTCTCCCTCGCTCTATAGCTCAACAAATTAAATCACTCTAAAAAAAATGGTACAAAAAATTTATTAGACTGGAGAATTATATGTTGAGTATTGGGCTGATCAAAGGGCAAAAAACGATTTTTGCATATTGAATTTTTATACCCAACAATAAAAATGCCAAAATATTTTTTGTTGGGTGTGATGGCAGCCGCCATGATTAAGGGTGGGCCAAAAAGTTGAGCCACCCACACAGCCAGTGCCGCTGGCCTAAAGTGGTTGGCGGGTTGGCCGCTTTGCCTTCCTGGGCGGCACCACCTTTCCACTTGTCACGTGAAGAGGTGGTGCGGAAAGGGACAGATGGCCTTTGCAAAGGACATGGAGGCCCTCCATTCTCCGACAAAAACACGCTTCCGTACCAGAAGGAAACTAAAATTCTGATTGCGACAGATGTACGGATTCATTCCTATCCACGCGTCCTCCTTTGACCATACACATGGAATTTAGATCTTTTCTATATCTCATAAGAAATAAAGGATCTATTAAACAGAAATAGATAAAAAAAAAAATTTATTATGATTTGGTATAACAAATTTTTATTATTTAAAAAAATTAATTATTTAATTTTTTTTTATCTATTTTTCTCTTAAATGAACTCTTTATTTCTTTTAAGAAATAGAGAGAATCTTGACTAATACACGTATGACTTCTCGTTTCCACCGACTTACACTATTTGTCCACTCACTCTTGCCACGCGGCATCTTCTGCTTCTTTATCGCTCTCGAGATTCTCGTGAATACTGTTATCAATGCCAAACAAAGCAGCCAAACTCTATAAAATCTTTCATTTTTTGTCCTTTTTTTGCCTTTTCTAATGAGACTTTTTTGTTTTCAAAAAAATCTCATTTGTTGACTGCCCTGATTTTGCCGTCACCATGAACAGCATGGACAGGGACATGGGGTATCAATTATCACACTGCACCTAATATACGAGTACTGGCTTAACCGGTAAGGATTACTCAATCTTAAATTTGGTATAAATTTTCCTATTAAACTCTGATTTTTTGATTTGTAATTTTTTATACAAATATTTCGAATGATTAATTTAATCCCTAAAATATGTTGCAGTTAAACTTATCAAGATAGTAACCCCATAAGGCAATAACTAATTGTGATAAATAATCTATGGTTATCATTATTTTTTTGACAGAATTTGTGGTTATCATTATTAAGGGAGTTTTTTTTTGGTCGAAAAAAGTTTAGATTGGGGGAGGCTCACCCCGTGCAGGGCCAGGGAGAACCACCAACCTGAGCCAGGATTTAAGGGAGTAATATAATACTTGTAATAACTTGTTTTTCTAAATTTTTATTAGAAAAATCTATATTGACAAGTTTTTAGTAAATAATTTGAGCAAGATATCTTATATAACAAATTAATCTAATATTTTTCGTTCAGAGGATGTGTGAATAAAAACAAGTCCAGCTGAATTGAAATTCATTTTCGTTCACATCTTGTTCTTAACTAATTTCTTTCATTATTTTTTTGTCTATAAAAAATTCTTTCTTATTTGCATCTAATAAATTAGGACAGAAAATATTTACAAATACAATATAAGTAATAAGTAATAAGTCAGTTCACAATCTTTACAATTCTACAATATAAATAAGGAAAATGCTTATCCTCACGAAACATGAACGTCGCGATTCATTAGGATGTAACATCATTGGCCCAGTCCCCTTGATTTTCAACCAAAAAAAAACTTAACACTTTTAGAATTTTTTATTAAAAGTTGACACGTCAGTTTTCGGGTGGCTGTATAAATAATAAGTCAATTCTAAATCTTTATATACAATAAAAGTAATAAGTGATAAGTCAGTTCTAAATATTTACAAATACAATATATAAGTAATAAGTCTGTTCTAAATTTTTTCAATTGAAAAGATTTCGAGTATAATTCAATAATACAAAATCAACATGTGCATGATGTCCGGATAATATGATGAGTCAAATCTCGAATAGATATCATTGTAAGGTTATGAGGCTTTTTTTATGTCCTATCTCTGGTTATTTGAGATTTCTCGATGGGAAATACGATTCTATTTTTGTACTAATTATATTATTTAAATTAAAATAAATATATCACGTCGCAGTAATCAATGGGTAATTTTTTTTTTGGCACAATAAGTGGGTAAATTATCACCCAGAATCAAGGAATGAATGTCATTACGCATAATTTATAGTAATGTTTATTTTATCAAACTATAACCTGAATTATTAGTCTAGAGGGTATAGGGACTGAGTGACTGTCCCATAATTTAACTGTATATTAAGTTAAACATTGGCTCATCGGGCCTTGGTTAGTTGGTTATCTTATCGTTATATTCAACGAAGACAAAAGCTAAGCTATCAACCTCTAGCACTAATTTGGATACTGTTTGCTTACCTATCATGGAAGGTATAAATAATGCGGAAAAACTAGTCAACATTTTAGTGTTTTAGTAACAAGTATCTTGAAAGCACTGATTAAGAAATTAATTTATAAAAGAAAAATTTATTTTTAGAATATAAATTAAACACTTAATTTTTGATTTTTTAACTAATACTTTAAGGACACTTGTTAAATCGACGGGTATAAATGTGTGTACAAACGTAAGTGACCTTTCACGCCCATTTTAAAGCACACAGAGCAATTGTACCCACAAAAAAAAAAAGCACACAGAGCAATTGAAAATCCGATGGAACCAACTAATTCATTCTTTGATTTTCTTTTTTGTTTCGAAGAAATACACCTCCACTGTTTGTTTCAAAATAAAATGAGAGAAAGAAACTTGAGTAGAGAGAAAATAAGTACTTTTTTGCTTGGTGCAAAGAAAAAAAATGATATAAGGGTCACACTAAATTTAAAGTTTCGTTATCAGTGGAAGAAAATATAAAACTCGATGAAGTTATATTTTTTAATTGAGTTAAATATTTAAAAAATTATGTCATATCGAAGGTTCAAGTTTGCACAAATTTCCGCTAAAAAAAAAATTTGCACAAATTTAATTATAATCACGATTCAACTAAAATGTTTAACCTACAAAATACATGTTTTTTAAATAATGCTCGTAAATGCGCTTGTTATGGCAGTTGATTTTGTAATTAATAAAATGTTTTAATTTAATTAATTAATCCCGGCTTTGATTGTAAAAATAATTAGTCCCAAAATAAGTATTATGTTAGGTTTTCAATATAATATTAATTATTTTTTTCAGTTTTACTACTAAAATTAATAATGAGTACATAACTCTCAAGTCATTGTACTCTACTATGCATTTATTACAATTATTAATATTCAATTGTTAATAAAGATAATTTTGTAAAATTGTTGTACTTTTTCATTCATTTATAACTTTTTCTTAATATGTATGAAACTTCCTAATGTGACACTTATAATAGGACAAGGGGAGTACAATATATATATATATATATATATATATATATATATATATATATATATTGAGTACTCACTCCATTACCTAATATAAACAAAAAAGTCTAAGTATTTGGTTTAAATTTAAACCAAATAAATGGATTTTTTTTTTGGTATATTGGATATAAGGAGGAGGGAGCATTCAATTGCATTCAAACCAGCAAAGAGAAAATTGCAGAGAGCAATTCACCAAAAACAAAAAAGAAAATTACAGAGAGCAAAAATGTACTAGTAAGGGAGAGGGGAGCACCGGCTTCATCATCTCTTTCACACAACCACCCAAAGCCCATTGCACATTTGCACCTCCGTTTACCCCAATCGAGCTTCTGCCTCACTATCCTCCCAAGACCCGTAACCAAGTCACTGCAACCACCCTCACCCTCTCAATGTTGCGGAACACCCAAACCGGTGGAGCTTCCTCTTCCCTCGGTCTCTCCTGCCAAAACTAGTATTTCTCCTTTCCCTTTTCAGTCAGTATTCGAACCACAGTCTGATCCTTATTTTGTTTCTTTGATTTTTTTTTTAATTTGATTTGATTTTTTATTTGATTTGTTTCTTTGATTTTTTTTTTGTGGGGGCTTGTGAACATGAATGGGTCACGCCCATGTTTGTAGTGTTATTTTGTTTGAGAATTATTAAATACAACCCCATTTTACTAACATACACTCTCTATCAGGTTTTTATTTTTTCCAAAGTGCCTTGTCCAAAAATATATTTATGGATGTGTTAGAATCCCTCCACACATAAATTAGCCTTCCAGAAGTACTCCTTTCGGTCCAAATTATAAGAAACAACACTTTTTTTGATTTATTGAATAACTCATATATTTGGTCTATATTATAGACCAAATACATGAGTTATTCAATGAACCAAAAAAAGTGTTGTTTCCTATAATTTGGATCGGAGGGAGTATATCTAAAGACAATACATATGGAAGTCATTGTTTGAGTAACAATTTACAGGTGTCAATCAATGGGATACCTTTCACCACGTCAGTATTTTTTTATTATTTTTTCCATGCTTCTTTTGGTGAAAGAGAAAATCCTTTAGTTTCCAGCATAAGACAAACACAAGGGGACAAACGTTTTGCTGGAAAAGCAATGGACCAGTACATGGTAAGCGGACAAATGTTTGGCCAGCTTTTTCACACCGCAAGCAAAAACAAAATATTCACACTGCACAATGCAAGACTGCAACGACGAGGCTCAAAATATTCACACAGAAGAAAAAGAATGCCCATTGCCGAGACTCAAAAAATTTAGAAGAAAAATAACGCCGAGATTCAAAAAAATTTGAATCGTTTCCCTCTCTCATAAACAACTCTCTTCCTCACCAATTTCCAACCTCCCTTCTTCTGCCATTCTCTCTCTCTCCATCTCTCCTAAACACAATTTCTCTCTTCTCCTCCTCTTTGATTTTCCAGAGCTTCGTTTTCCAGATCGATAGCTCAAATGCAGTAATAATTCAGGAGCTCTGTTTTCCCTTTGCGACCTGGTGGCAAGTAGAGATGGAACCAGGTTTGCGATGGCGAAACCACACACGCGAGGAAAGCGGATCGATAGCTCCTCGACGTCGCCATACCATCACCTGTAAATCTCCATTACGATCTTCTATGTTTGAGATAATGTTTCTTCTACTTCTATTTTCGATTTTATATCTTCTTCTTTCATCTATTTTCTTTGTAGAAGAAACTAGGCGATTTGGTTTCTTCTTTGTTTTTTCTGATTCCTTTATAGTTTCTACTTTGAGGAGGCGGCTCGCGAAGAACATAGTTGAGCATCGAGAAGTTTGGTTTCATTTTTTTTTCCAAGATCATAGCTCTACTGCTTGTGAGATATCTGTTGGCACTTTTATGGTCTCTGGACAAAAGGATTCAACACTAGGTATCCTATTTTCTTTTTTTCTTTTTTTTATTCAGATTTATTATTATTATTATTATTATTATTATTATTATTATTATTATTATTATTATTATTATTAATTTGAAGGGAAATGGGTTGGGGAAGATGAATTTGGAAGTAATGAAGTTGGTGATGGGAGGAAGTAGATGGAGACTATGGTGCGATACAAGATCCAATACTCAAAACCTCAATTGGAGACTTCGTCGGAGACCCGATACGAAAATCTGAAGGTTGTGCATATTTTTTGTCTGATATTTTTTATCAGTAGGCTGGGCAAAAAACAAAAAACTAACTTCTCTTCTCTAAAGATTTCAGGTCAGCATAGAGGCCTGGTGAGCTCTAAAGCAACTCGGAAGGTGATAACTCGACCTAAAGAAAAACCTAACCAGCTCCAATCATCAGAGACCTGACAGCTCAAAACGATGTTCGGATTAGACAAGCACTCGACTAATGTAGTTACGAGGGACTAATGTTCCAAACTTTCAATTTGAAACAAATCTTTCGGGGGGAAGCCACCCGAGGACTACAGGAAAGCGTGGAAAGAAAAGTAAAGTAAGTCATCATCACTTAGTCAAATTTCATTCATAGGAAAAGGAATTGCAAGAGGTGGTTATCGGATGAGCAATTACAAGATCGGAACTAAAGAAAAACAAAAAGCAACAAGGCACAAGTTACGCAAGGGCATCCTCTTGGCTTTCAATAACAAGATCGGAGCGATCACCTTTGCCGGGCCAGGGCATCATCGAAACCCTCAGAAAATTGGGAGCATCAAGCCCTTTTTCTCCTAGAGACGGTTCGACAAAGATTAACTCGCCACGAGTTTGCGGAGGTAAAGCTCTCCGTGAGCCCACCGACGAAGACCGGTTCTCCACAAGCTCAAAAAAGTGACGTTCCTTGTGAGCTCACCTGCAAATGGAACCTTGCCACAAAGAAGGTCAAAACTTGGTTCCCCTAATCATTCCAGGTCAGACCAAGACCTGGCGAGCTCTAAAGCAAGCCCGATTTCAGTCACAACTCGACCTCAGAAACACCTCTACGTTCGGCAGAACCGCTTCTCCTTGCTTCATCGGGATCACCCTGGTTGGTCTTTTAAACCGTCCTCCTCCTCCACAATCTTGCCATCCTTCGCAGTCTTGGTGAAGTCAAGCTACGAGATATCCAAATCGGGGCAACCACCTGATTTGGGCAAAGGCATTATCAAAGCCCTCCTTGAGCGTAGAGCACAAGAACTTATACTCCTCACTTTGAGCGGCCGGTCGAGGATTTCTCCTTCTCAATCCCAAGGTCGAAACCCAAAAGATCTCTCTCATTTTGCAACTCTTTTTGGTCCTCCAAGTGCCTCATGTAGCTCTCACAAGTTCGGTTACAACTTGCTCGGCCACGCGATGGCGGGATCGAACAAGCTCGACCATGACCGACCATCCTGGAGAGACAACGAGGATGCCTGAATAAGTGCAGTCACGATGCGGATTAAACAGTTGGGGGCTTACGTCCCATCATAAAGACAAGAAATAAGGTCAATGCCTGACACATGTAGCACATGAACCAAGGATGACTACGTGATCAGTCGAGGTCCAATCATCTCGAACCTCTAGACATCATACCTCGCAGATCAGATCATCTGAAAAATCATCATATTATTGACAGTCAAAACCCATGCTATTGATCGCGGCTATTCGACGAGTTCAACCCGACCTATTACCCTTAAGTAGTAGTTATGCTATTTCAAGCTCGGCAAGAGCTATTCTATGATGGGATCAACTCTTACAGGGAATCTGGAGAAAACCAAACACTTGCACTCTAAGTATTAGATGCCCAACTGGTCGACAAGCAAGTCTAGGGGGCTTGTGGTCCAAGATCAACAACGGATCACTCCCCGTTCAATAACCCGCATTTACAGGGTCGAATAAAAACAAATAATATAGATTTATCAACTCTTCAAGTATCAACTCTTCAAGTCAACAAGTCTAGGGGGCTCGTGTTACAGACTGGATCTCCGACCTGCTACAAGAGACCTCTCAACTCGGTATCCTCTACAGGATAGCTCCATGCTCGGAAGGAGATCTACAGCGGATGAGAACAAATAATATAGACTCATCAACTCTTCAAGTTAATAAGTCTAGGGGGCTTGTGTGACGGGCCGGCCTCCGACCCGGCCCTCCTAGCTATGCCTCTGAGCTGAGCTCCATAGTGACCGAGTACTGACCTAAGCCCATTAACCGAGAAGGGCCCCAGAGACGATGACCGAGCCCACCAACCGAGCAGGGCTCCCAAAGGCATGTCACACGTCTCAACCAAGGATCAGCTTGCGGACATCCTAACTAAACCATTGCCCACATCACGGTTTCATGATCTTACAAACAAGATGAAGGTAACAGATGGTACCATCATCTTGAGGGGCGATAGATAACCAAGTCAACTGTTGAGAAATACTCCAAGAATTCTGTCGAGATCAACACCAAGAGTTCTGTCGAGAACTTCAACACCAAGAGTTCTGTCGAGAACTTCAATACCAATAGTTCTGTCGAGAACTTCAACACCAATAGTTCTGTCGAGAAAATGACAATAACTTTGTCTCTAAATTTTTAACTTCAATTGTATAATGATAATAACTTACAAATAAGGTTTATCGCCCGTACATTTGCACGAGTCTTAATACTAGTTTCTAGAATATTTGTAACGTTCGAAAATGTATTTCCGTATACTTTTTAGTTGTGTTTAGAAATATATTTTCGGAGGTTTTTTTTTTTTTTTTTTATAATCACACCTCCCCTGCTGCACATATCTATCCGAAAATATAGTTTCTTTTTTTCACAAGCCGAAAATATAGTTTCAGAGTTTACTTTTTTGTATTTTTTGAATCTTGGTCTACCTTTTCGCAAATGGAAGAGAATAAAAAAATGTCACTTTTGGCCTCAAAAAAAAAATGTCACTTTGCTTTTAATTAAAACTTGTGCAGGCTGTTCAAGGACATGCTACCTCACGCCATTGCTCGGAGCCTTTTAGCTGATTCATGCTTGGATCATTGGTAGTTTGTCAACTGTGTATGTCATCGTATGTTCATTTGAAAACAAAATTTTATTTTTTAGTTGAAGTCCATTTTATGATAAAGGAATTTAATCAACAACCTTTTTTTTACTCAATTAATTAGCAGCCTTCACAATCTCAGTTCATATTTTAAATGTCCGAGGTTCCTGGTTCAACAAGGATCAATACTTTTGTTTGACAAATAAATTTTTAACTAAAAAAATTATTCTTAATTTTGTGTATCCGCACTCATCAAACTACTCTAAAGCATGATAAAAATGCAAACAAAAGTAATCTCTGGAACTATATTTCCAAAGAGACATGTATAGCCAGGGAGGTGGGATTGTCGAATAAAAAACAAAAAAAAAGGTAACCCTAGGATATATATTTTTGGAGAGTCTTAAAAATTGTCCAAAAATTCGGTCGTTATAAACAGTCTGAAAATATATTTTCAGAAGACATTTCCATTTTATTTTGCTACTGTGTGCATGTAATTTCCATGTTATTGTTTTAATCATTGTGTTATAAATAGTCTGAAGATATATTTTCAGAAGGCATTTCCATTATATTTTGCTACTGTGTGCATGTAATTTCCATGTTATTGTTTTAATCATTGTGTTTAGCGTGGGCCTTGTGAAGGGGAATGAGTTCTAGCTTTAGTATTAAATACCCCTCTTTTTTTTTTTTTTTGTTAACATACACCCCTATATCAAGTTTTATTTTTTCCCGAAATGCCCTATTTCCGGACGTGCTAGACTTCGTTCACACATAAATTTGCCTTTTGGAAGTATATTTCTTGACTATTTATAATGCCTGGAAATATATTTCTGGATACTTTTTAGTTGTCTCTGGAAATATATTTTCAAACAATTTTCATCACTCTTCGAAAATATATTTCTAGAGGTTACTTTGTTTTTTATTTTGCAATCCCACCTCCCCCACTGCACATGTCTCTCAGGAAATATAGTTTCAGACATTACTTTTTTGTGTTTTTTTATTCTTAGTCTACCTTTTCCCTAATGCAAAAGAATAAAAAAAGTCACTTTGCATTCAATTAAAATTTTTGCATGCTGTTCAGGGACATGTTACCTCACGCCATTGCTTGGAGCCTATTTAGTTGATTCATGCTTGGGAAGATACTGGAAAATTGCTAGTTTCTCAACTATCTATGTCAATGTATGTTCATTTGAATACAAAATTTTCTATTTTTGTTGAAGTTCATTTTATGATACAGGCATTTAATCAACAACTTTTTTTTTTGACTCAATTAATTAGCGGCCTTCTCAATCTCAGTTCATACTTTAATGTCTAAGGTTCCTAGTTCAACAAGGATCAATACTTTTGTTAGACAAATATATTTTTAACTAAAAAAATTATTCTTAATTTTGTGTATCCTCACTCATCAAACTACTTTAAAGCATAACAAAATAACAAGCAAAAGTAACCCCCGAAACTATATTTTCAGAGAGACATGTGTAGCCGTGGAGGTTGGATTGTCCAATAAAAAAGCCAAAAAAAAAAACCCAGAAAATATATTTAGAGTGCTAAAAATTGTCAGGATTTTTTTTTTCAGACATTATAAATAGTCTGGATATATATTTTCGGATGACAAATTTACGTGTGGACCGAGTCTAACACGTCCGGAAATATATTTTTGCACATGGGTATTTTGCGAAAAAATGAAAAACTAGCGCTAACAAAATTGGGGGTGTATTTAATAATTTTCATTTTATTTTGCTATTGTGTGCATGTTAATGGTAGTCGTAAGTGGGCTTAACCCATGATCTCCTTTTTTTTTTTGCCTCAAACCGGTAACAAACTACTTCATTAAGAAACAAATATTAAAATAACTTAAATATACGCTCCTCCTCTGTGTCTTCTCGAAAAACTTTCTAGGCCATATGTCGCCTGTATTGTCTTTCTTCGGGTTGTTTTGCTATCTTGGTTTCTATATTGGATTGGGTTTATTATATCCTACTCGGGGTCAGCACACCACACAACTAAAATTAAAGAAAAGTGTGGTTCTACACGCCTCAAACTTTTTTGCGTTGGTTATTTATATCTATATCTATATAATATACAATGAAGAATAATCTCAAAATAGAAAGTTCCACATGTAATGCTCATATGAAAAATGACCAAATGACTAGGAACCACATGGCTTCCTCAAATGTTTTCCCTCCACATAAATCCTACATGTCACCTGTATTTAATTTCTAATATGTAATTATTATTCGAAAATTATTAAAAAAACGTTAATATTAAAAATATAACGCCCTTATTTATTTATAATATTTGCCCCATTCTTCACATAAATAATAATAATAATAACACAATACAGAAACAAAATTTCTGTTTATACTAATAATGTACATTAGTTTATACATATATGGTTTCTGACAATGGGACCTCCAAAAAATAATATACACTACTAGTATCAATCCTAAGGGTATACTGACTCAAAAACCCTAAGGGTACAAAAGTATATCTCAAAAGTAAGATAACCAAAATGTCATGCTAACCACCAATCAACCTCCCAACTACTCTGGCCTCGGGATCCTGATACGAAATCGTGGTGGAAGATGACAACCCCCTGTGTGAACATGATGGCTCTGAGGATGGTGTCCCTAATATCTAGAGGTAGAGGGAACAGTGGACTTTGATCGTCTAAGTCCTCTCACACCACACTGTCTCTAAAAACACTATAAGATCCTGAAGATGATGTGTCAGCAATCCAGTGACGTCTAGGTTCTCTCCACATACGATAAAAAGGCAGTCGTTGAGCAATCCTAAAATCTCCCACAAAGGAGGCTCTCGGTGATCCCAAAATGCGAAAAAAAATACTAACTAAACCCGTATATATAACTGTATGACGACTATAATCTATATTCCAGCCAGCTCCGTCTTCATCGTGATTATAAACCTCAAAATCACCCCAAACTGGAATGTTGGGGTCTTGCTGCATCGCCGGGTGATAGAAGTGGGACATCTTCGTGTTCTTTAGAATCTTCGGAGTCTAATTACATATAAAATAACATAGAACAACAACACGCAAAAGATGGGAGATAAGAACACTATACATCAAACAAATGGGAAAGTAGTAGAATAGAACATGTGAAGAATAGTTCATACATCTCCCAATCAACCATTAGGATCACAACCTAACTACCCATGTTCAATTATCTCATTTAACTTCTATTATGTGGCCACTCAACTACTCTCACAACCACGGCCTCATTTAGCCTTATTAAGTCAGTTTTCCATCCCCTATCCCGCTCATCGTACCCCTAAGAATGTATCCCTGTTCCCCAATTTCGACGTTAGGAACAGGTATCGGGACGACACTCGGGATCGGCACTATGAACAGTGATACCACGATACCTCGTCGAGATAACTGAGCTGCCCAATCGTCCCGACACAGTGGCGGCCAAACCACTGGTCACTTAGAAAACTCGTCGGACTCAAGTTATCCCCAAGGACCAACGCGTCATGTACCCTAAGCATCGTGCCCACACTCTGGCACCTGACCTCGTACACAGCCTATGTGCATGGCAGTAGATTTCAACTGTACGACCACTCATTCCGCTTATCTTTATATTCAGCTATCCATTTCTGACTACTCAGCTCATCAGTCTATCATTCGAACTAACTCTAGTATGTAAGTCCTCATATTTCTTCACTCTTAATATAAATAGCATATTATATTGCAACAGTAATCAAATAATTAAATAACAACAGGCATAAATACACAAATGATCTTAACGTCACATAGGCGACCAACTACTAACAAATTATCAAACAACACACACAGCAACCAATCATAAGTTGTCTACCCTAGGGTTTATACCTATGGTCGATGGGCTATTGACTGCTATCCTTAGCAGTCATAGCCACAACACCCTGCCTAGGGTGTTGGGGCATCAACCCCTTGTAGGGCTTGGGCAACCCTACTCTCCTATTCTACACCTATCCTATTCTTACCATCCTTAGTGTATAGAGTCCAGATCTCCTCATACCTGGCCTAGAAGACCACTTGTCACTCGTGTCCCGCATCCCACTTCTCCTCCTCCTTCGATCTCCCTTCTTTGCTCATCAAATGGCTATGTGGATCATACCACCAGAATAGGACGGACGAGCCCTTTATATAGGCAAAAATCGGTCCCATCGCGTCGCGATGGCCTCAGACACAATCGGTCATCGCGTCGCGAGCTGGACACGTGTCACGTATCCCGCGCGCTGATCCACCGACTTACCCATCGACTTAAGATCACGTCGCGAGCTCGTTCTGCTTGTCCTCCGTCACTGCGCGAGTAATCGCGCCGCGAGACTCCTCCCTTATACTTCTGTCGCGTCGCAAGCTACCCAAAATTAAAATAACTCATTTTTCCTTTTCTTTACGGAACACAGGGCCAATTGGGCCCGTTTTGGCCCATTGTGGGCTGAATTTCCTCTTTTTCTCACCCCTTAACATTAAAATTTCCAAATTAATCTTTTCAACTTATTTTTTATTTTTATTTTTTTCCAAGATGTCACAAAAAACGTGGACAACCAGGCTGAGCTATAATGCTCAATTAATTGAAAAAATAAAATATGAATAAAAATCAATAAGATATGATATAAAATAACTACAAATAGAAACTTTAATCCATCACATTTATTACATTCCAAATTCAGCACATAAAATTGGTGCCTACATTATTGTGCCTTCAAAATCAATATCGTGCTTTCACTACAAGAAAAGTGTGTATTACCGACGGAATTTTACCGACGGCCCTGACTCCGTCGGTAATATTTTAATTACCGACGGCCAAGCCGTCGCTAATGCGCGGGAAAAAATCTGCTTACAAAATTATTTTTTTGCTACGTTACCGACGGCTTAGCCGTCAGTAACGTAAAAATATGTCTGGTGATTTTTTTGCTACGTTACCGACGGCTAAGCCGTCGGTAATTACAGACGGCCCATAAGCCCTCTGTAATTACCGACGGCTAAAGCCGTTGGTAACGTAAAAATATGAACAGTGATCCACCATACACCTCACTTAACCCTCACACACCCTAGAACTCTCTCATCTCCTCTTCACCCCCTCCCCATCGTGTCTGTTTGGAAAAAGAAAGAAAGAAAGAAAGAAAGAAGAAAAGGAAAGAAAGAGAAGGAGAGAAGAAGAGGGAGGCGACGGAGGAGAAGAGTAAAAGGGGCGGAGCTCGCAGACTCCGTGAGCCGCAAGAGGCGGCGGTTGCGCCACCCTTCGTGGTGGCTAGAGCGAGAGAAAGAGAGTTCACAAAGAGAGAAAGAAAGGAGCACGAGAAACACATATTTTCCTATTGCATTATACAAATCCATTCGAGCCTCCAGGGTCACCAACGGCACCGATTCCCGAGCCAATTCCAAACTTCGTCCCCTAACGGCAGCGGCGTCTTCGATCGCTCGAGCTGCGGTCGGAGGACCGGCGCCAGCGCATTCTCGAGGCGCGGATGGTCGCCGATGCCAAGTTCGACGACGCCCGGTCGATCGAAGCACCGGTCTCGCGATGATGACGAAAGACCACGGCGAAGGCGATGAGGATGTTGATCGTTCGCGGAGAAGCGGAAAGCGGAGGAGGCGAAGAAGGTGAAGCGGAAGAAACCGAAGAAGCCTAAGGTTACGGTGGCGGAGAAGCGGCAATAAGATTGACGCAAATTGATCCGGAGTCTTTTCGTTGATATATCGGTAGGGTATCTGATTTGGTTAATGTCGAATTTAATCACGCATATCTAGGTTTTGTGTTTGGGTTTGATCTGTTGAATCGAGGAACACCGACTTGATAAAGAAATCATGCATTGTGTTTGATTTGGTTTGTTTCGATTTGAATTTATGCATGTTTGTTTTCACAATAGGCATCGTTAGAAGCGAGGAGGACATCTGAGATGATGCGGTTTGCGGATTATTTTGGGCGATGCTTTTACTGCGTGGCGCTTCTCGGTTTCCCTGGGTGAAGTTGTTGAGGAGTCATTGTGGCTAAGATCGTGATGTGAGTTTGGAATTTGTTATTTTCTCGTTCTTCTCTGTAGATGTTAACCTTGTGATGATAAATCATGGAATGGGAAGATTAATCATTGTGATGTGAATGATCTTTGGTAAATGTATGTGTTTGACTGTGATATGTTCTCGTGTTTTTGGATGAATTATTGGCCACTATTAGCTAGGTTGCAATTCAATGCTTTGAGTGTGAAAGTTGTCTAATTTATGCTATAAGATTTGGGATCAAGTTGTTCTCGAAATTCCTTCCGCCTTTTGGAGAAACCCTACATGACAAGGAAACGTCCATATGATATGAACGTCAGATATATATGGTCTTCTTAAGTAGGAAAACAAAGATTCACACCGACTGGAGTGCACTATTTGAATAACCTGACATGGTGTTCATATGCATTCTTGAAAGCATTCTTCATCATTTTCTTTGTTGTTAAAATATGCTACCAACTTTAGAAATATTGGTTAGTTGGAGATACAATCGAGAGATCTTCCATGTTTTTCCTGCGAATTACCGTGTGTTTGGATACTCATGGAATGTTACATGCATATAGAATGTAAGGTTATTTATGTGTAGCACGTCAATTTCCTGGATTGGTGGCAGCATATTGTGGTGGTCCTTTAAATTTATGAAAGGTAACAGTTTATTGTCTGTCATCACTCATCAATCATAATAAAAGTTGTCTTCATGAGCATTGAACTGCCATTACATTCTGATTACATAAAGATACATAGGAAGATAGGGGGTGGAGTATACTGAAGAAAGCAATAAATCTTATTTTAAAAGGAGGTTGTTTTCTTCACAATAAATATATAGAAATGTCACGAGAAGAAGTGATCTGATAAAACAAAGCTGGAATCGGTGTCTGATGTGGTAAATAATATGTTTGGAAGCGGTTAATTTAGTGGTCTTGTGGAAGCAAAAAAGGTGTAAAAAGCGATACAAGCTGTCATTATACAGATCCATATCTAAAAGCAAATCATCCCAATTTCCTTTGCTACTACCCTCTCCACTTATCATTCCTTCCAATTGAAAGTCCATTGGAAACTCACCAACCAAAGGTTATTCATAAATGATAATATCCTACCCATTGTACACAAAGGTTATTAGTGCGGATATGATATTTCAAAAGCTGATTGATGTAATTTAAAACATCATTTTGAAGTTGCCCTCCAATGAGGAATTCAAGTCATATTGTGATTAATGTATTCATGAAGGCATGGCATCAAAGTGATCTATGTTTTTTTATTTTAATTTGTAGTTTCTGATGGGCTTAGTAGTCGATAAAGTACAATAGCAAAATGGTTGTTTTAAGTGGATTTTACCGGCCACGCGTGGCGACTTTCTGACGGCCAAGCCGTCGGTAATTACCGACGGCTTTTTTGGCCGTCGGTAAATTTTACCAAGGAGGAAAATACCGACGACCCCGAGGCCGTCGGTAATCTCGAATTACCGACGGTTTTTTAGAATTACCGACGGCCAAAAGCCGTCGGTAATGACGAAAATTCTTGTAGTGTTTAAATTTCAAAATATTACATAAAATTGATCCCTGTAGTTGTGTCATTCATTCAATTTCGCAGAACCCATCAAGCAGCAACAATATCAAGCATTTAACACCTTTTCATTTCTATCAGTAGCAAATCCTATGTCATTTTTACAACTGTTATATCTCTTTTGACATCCAATCAATTAAACCAACAATAAATCATATGATATTCTACTCAAATTCTATTCAAATATACTGTACCATATCAGCTGTATAGTGCACTAGTTTGCGTTCAAATTTTCAAATTCTAAATTGTCGATTGTATCCACATTGGCATGTCAATCAAATCAAAAAGCAAGAATCAATTCCAACAAACTTTTTTTTTGAACAGCCAATTCCAACAAACTGTGATAAAACCATATTGTTTTTCTTTGAAATCTGTCAACCACCAATCAAAAAGGTGAAATCGTGATTGACATTTTTATTTCAATATTATCTTTCATTTTTCAACTATATAAATAAAATAGACTCCATGGAGAATGTTGTGCACCTCTTCTTGATCCTGATTATCTACGTACATTTCATCTCATAATTCTCATGTACTTTCTTCTATAATGGCTGCTCTTCCGAGAAATGCCAAACAATGGCTGCTCTATTCTCTTGATATTTATTTCCCTTTTGCCATGGATGCACCCTTTCATTCTACAGTTTAGGATTTTTTTTCACGAGACTTTGATTCTATAGTTAGCATACAATAAATGAGATGATGGATGTGCACACCTTAAATTTATTTTCACTCGAGGCTTCCTATAAAATGAGACATGGAATAGAGCCACTGCATAGATGTTCCATGATATTTCACAGAAACATGAATCTCATATTGGTCATGGGGATTGAACTCCGAGATTCAATTTTTCGTCACACATGACCCGGATAATCTTTTTGGTTCAAAAGTTTGGTTCTGTAAGACATCTATGATAATAAGGTTCTTCCTTTTTTATTCTTTGTCATGGAAGTCAGAAAGAAGCCCTCACTCACTGATTTGGTGGCTGATGTGTACCTTTCAGGTGGTTTCCTACATCCCATATTGATTAGAGATTGTCTCTGTGCTGCTTATTTATGGTAAACATTGTCTGTCTTTCTTTCCATATTGCCCATGTGAAATTATAAATGTGGTCTGTCTTTCTTTTCACTTTGCTATTCTGACATTCTGTGAGTGAATTTTAATTCTCTTTATAAGACTAATAAACCTCTAACATCATTTTCAGCTATGAAGAACATGATGGAAAATGAAATTGATGGAGTTGGAAAGGTTGCACATGGTGCTAGAATCTAACCACAACACATGTACAAGAATTGTTAAATCACCACAAGTTTCTGACAGAATCTAACCAATGGTCATGTATATAGTTTATGTAAAAGTTCTTTTGTTCAACTTGAGAGTGCTTAGGATATTCTGTTAAAGTCCTTGAAGAAATCAAGGACCTTCTTCATCAGTATCATAAACAGGAATAAGTGTTAGAATGTTATAGTCAAAATATTAAAAAATGCATTATTTATGAGCATCCCAGACAATATAGGTATGTGGTTATAGGTGTAGGTCTACAAGCCATATATAGCATGTGGGAATAGGAGTTCCATAAGCAAATGTCCTGATAAACATTATATTTTAGTTTCACGGGAGAATACTATCTAGAAACCTTAAGATCAGGTTGGTTGATCTAAGACTCAAGTTTGATCATATCATATATACTCTTATTAACAGGGATCTGCTTTCTATGTTTGGTTTTGAGGAGAAATTGTGAAGAGAGAAATAGGCGAGAGAGAGTGTGAGAAGAGAGAAAAATATAAGAAATATAGTAGATTTGGGGTATTGATTGGTTTAAGAGAAAAATAAGAGAAATAGAAGAGAAAGAAGTGTGTTTAATTTTTAAAAGGACAAAAATCCTTGTGCTAAAAATTGATTTATTTTTTCATTTGAATTAATTAATTAAATTTCTTAATTTAGTTTTCTTATAAAAATCATTTGCATTCTCTACATAATTAAATTATTGCTTTTAATTAATTAAATTATTAATTTATTGTAAATCAATTAATTGATCAATTTAATTTAATTTATTTAATTTAATATTTGTTTTAACCCAATTATTTAATATTTTAGTTAATTAAATTTTTTATTTTAATTGATTAATTTAATTTCTATTGCAAAATGATGCGTGAGAATAATATGTGCAAAAGTGATGTGACACTGTTGATAAAAAATAAAACGCTGCAGTTCCAAAACGATGTGTGAGAATAGAATGTGCGCTATTTCAAAACACTGCAGACCCAAATTCGTCAGTTCACACCTCTAGTTTCATTTCTTCGCTATTTCATCTCAAAAGTGGAGGGCACACCATATTTTTGTCTCTCTTCCCTAATTTTCTTCTAACTAATTTTCTCTAACATTTTCTCTTAGTTTTCACCCAAACCAATCACAGTGTAAGTCAATTGTTGTACTGTTGGCATCACTACTAGAAAAATCAGTAATAGAGACGGAAAAAATCCATCTCTAAAATGGGAAAATTTCGTCTCTAAACATGTTAGCGACGGAATTAGAGACGGAACACGCTCCGTGGCAGAATTTGCGGTCGCAAAACGTTTAGCGACGGAATATTCAGGTCCGTCTCTAATTAGAGACGGAATATATCCATCTCTAATTATAGAATTCCGTCGCTGATCCTTGTTCGCATTCAATTGGTCTCCAATGAAAATCCGTCTTAATGGAGACGGAAAAATTCCGTCTCTAACAAAGACGACCAAGAAATTTCGTCTCTAACAGAGACAACTTAAAAATTCCGTCACTATACATTGAAAATGTTATTTAGAGACCGATTCAAAATCCGTCTCTAAAATGGAATCTGGTGCAGTATCAAAATCTCTACAATTTTTTAAAATCCGTCTCTAAAATAGAAAAATTCCGTCTCTAATCATTTTTTAAATTTTCCAAATTTCCCTATAATTTTAATTTTTTCTGTAATTTGGTCCTTTCCAAAACTAAAATCAATCTGATACAGTATCAAGTAATTTACATAATAACAAGTACACACCAAAACAATCTATAATTTACATAATGACAGTAATTTACATAATAACAAGTACAATTTACATAATAACAAGTACACCACAAAACAAACTGTTCTGAACAAGTACACCACAAAATAACAAGTACACGTCAAAATAACACTTTGTTCATAACATAAAAAGAAAAATGACATTTGATTTAAAAACATGTAACTAAATCTAATCAAACAAAGAGTCATCCATCTCATCTTCACCCATCTCCTCATTGCGATTGCCAGCCTCTTCTTCAGGTTCAATAAGTAAAGCCTTATTCCACCTTCTACAGAATAACAAACATTACATTACCACAAATTTAATTAAATAGTCCCACTTTCAATAAGAATTACTAACCATTTTCTTCGCATGTTCTCTTGCAGATATGGAGCCTCTAGAGTGCACATTGTGTCCATCTTGGGCCTGCCTATTTTGCTTATTAATCATAGAAAGCTTTTGCCAATCCTCAGCTTGCCATTTAGCCCTCAATTCTTGTAAATTATTTTCACCAATCCAACCACCTTCATCCTTACCACTACGTACCTTGAACAAAGCATTTTTCAGTGCTAAAGATCCCCGACTGTTAAAACTCTTTTTAATGGCATCTTCATCTTTATCAAGCCATTTGTACTTTGCCTACAAAAAAATATGTAAGACATAAGTTCATGCAACATAAGTTCAAGAAACAGAAGAAACAGATGCTAAAGTGGTTACTTAAGGAAACAAACCATCAATCTAATTAAAATAGTCGGCGGAAGTACAATACAAGTCAAGAATTCGGGTTGTTCTATTGCCAAAAAAAAAAAGAATCAAAGGCAAGGCAAGGCAATATTCTTACAAGGCAAAACTGCTTTGTAAGAATCAAAGGTACACCCCCCTTGATGGGCTGCTAGCAAAACTGCCACCAACACACATGCATATTCTTTTTCTTATTACACCCCCCTTGATGGTAAGAGATACTACAAGCTCACTTTTCACAAAAGATATAGAGATCTTGTTACAGTTTCTTACATCAAACATGTTTTGGAAGAGGGAAAAGAAATTGCAATGAGAAACAGGCAAAGGAAGCTTTATACCAACAATCCAAGCAGTGGTTGGTATGGATACAAACAATCAAAGTGGAGTCACGTTGTTTTTGAGCACCCTGCAACTTTTGAGACACTTGCAATGGAGAAGAAGAAGAAGAAGGAAGAGGTAATGAATGACCTTGTTAAGTTCAGAAATGGAAAGGACTATTATGCAAAAATTGGTAAGGCTTGGAAGCGTGGCTATTTACTCTTTGGTCCTCCAGGAACTGGTAAGTCTACTATGATAGCTGCTATGGCTAATTTCATGAACTATGATGTGTATGATCTTGAATTGACTGCAGCGAGGTAATTGATAAGAACAATTCCTATCTAACAGGGAGAATGTATATTATGGATGATAAGAAAGGAACATTACTGAAGAAAAGAAGTGAGCTCCCTGCTATGATAGAAACTTCCTAGCCTAAGGCATAAGCTACAAACAAAGATGGTATGATGCTTTATATGATCCCCTCCCTACGTATCCCTCCAATAGAATTAAATGTGCCCATTCAACTTCAGTTAAAATATAACAACAAAAGGCAACTTTTGTCTACATAAATCCTTAGATACAAACTCTGCATACATTTGTGATCTCCTCTTGGGTGGACTCTATGCCGTCATTAAGTGGCACCATCAAAGGATTTGCTTCTTGAACATCCTAATCTTCATCTGAATCATATCTGGACTGAACATGTGGGGTTGAAGCATCATTCAAAACATAGTAGCCCTTTGTTCTGCAGAGCTAGGAAAATTACTGAGCAAACTTTCATTTTCAAATTATCACTTCCAGTCAACTTCAAGCAGCCAGTCACTACAACCATTATGCATTATTATATGAAGCCTGAGCATCAATACTCAGAATCTCTACCCTAAGGTTCGTATGATCCAGAGAGAGTATCTTTTCACAATTTCCTGTATCAAAACAAAAATCATTGAAGTCGGATGATGTTAAATGATTTGTCACAATACACCATAGTCACACTTAAAAGTAATGAAACAACAGAACATTTGAATCAACGCACCAAAATAAACTCAATTAAACATGAGCTTGAACACTAAAACCGATAGTTGCTAGTACTGTATTCATTATGAAATCCGAATTACTTAAAGATCCTTTATCAAATAAAACTCTTCCCCTATAGTAAGCCATGAATAAGAAACTACTGTATTTAAGTAGAAAAACTTCAAATTTAAATGTGTAATTGTAGCATTTTGATTGAGACCAACAATTACCTATATCCAAGCCAATCAGGTTGTGCTTAAGCTAAGATTGGTCCATTTTATTGTGAACCTCATAGAGCTTGTCTTCATCCTCTACATCTTCCCTCTACTTCAGATTCTAATTCCTTCTCAAACTCAACAATAAAGCAACTAAGGAAATTGAATTTCAACGACGCGAAGAACAACCTAGGGTTCTTTCAACACGCAGGAGGAAGTTTTCTTCTAGCTGCAAAAAACACAATATGCAAGTAATAAGCAAGATAGAATCATGCAAGCTGCAAATGTGCATCACAGCAGTTCACTTACTTGTGATTAAGCCAAAACAATGTGAACTGGTATCCTCAGAGGAGGTATCCTTGAAAAGAAAAACAAATAAAATTATAAGAACAGAAGTAGTAGAAGAAGCATTAGTCAATTAGGGATTACAGACAGGGCCGCAAGACAGGGCCGCAAGAAAAGTGAGGGCTGCCGTGGAGATGGCCGCCGTGGAGATGGGAGGAGCTTGACGGATCTGCACTTTAGTGTTGCCGCCGCAGAGATACTGAGAATGGAAGAAAAGTGACAAAGGCTTGTGGAGAAGAGAGGCGCAACAATGGGCCGCAGCAAAAAATTGGGAGACGCAACAGTGGGAAAGCAAAGTGGGAAAGTGGGAAATTAGGGAAAGTGGAAAGGGAAAGGGAAATAACGGGAGGGAAACAAAAAATTGGGAGGGATCGGGCAATTTTTTTTTTTTTGCTACTTGTTAGAGACGGAATTAATCCGTGTCTGAGAACATTTTAATTTAAGTTATATGAATTAACAACGTTGAGACGGAAGAAATTAGAGACGGAAATAATTTGTCTCTAAATTCCGTCTCTAAGAATAAAGTTTTTTTTTTAAATTTTATTCGCTTTTTAGAGACGGGATTAGACACGGAAATTAATAGAGACGGAAAATTCCGTCTCTAAATTCCGTCTCTAATATGCAAAACTTAAAATCCATCTCTAACTATTTTTTTTATCTCTAGTTCCGTCTCTATTAGAGACGGATAAAAATCCGTCTCTAAAATCCGTCGGTAATGAGGATTTTTCTAGTAGTGCATACCATGTCTTGAAAGTGCGACTAAACTACAAAATTTAGCTCAGTGGTTTGAGATCACTTTTGTGTTCTACTAAAATGACATCATAACTTAGAATATAGAATATACTGACTTCTCTTCTAACCATAATAGGGTTCGGGGAGAAAAGTAACGATAATGAAATATTAGATTTATGTCGGGGTTGAATTTGATCATAGGAAGGGTGAGAGGCACCAATTTGTTATTGCTAAGTTCTTCCTGGTGGAACATTGAAACAATGCTCAACAATAAATTGGTTGAAGAAACTCGTTGATAGGTTATGGTTACCACTGGCTTCGGTTCTTTCCAGATGGTATAGTGGGTCCCTTTTTCATCCCCTACAAATAGAAACTGTAATTCTTTTACTGACATGCATATTGATATAGAATGTTTTCCCTCAATAAGCAGCTAGCATTAGCTATCAACATTCAAAGAGGATAGTTATTCGAGATGTTAAGAAATTCCAACATTTCCATTCACAAAAGGAGGTGGTGGTGATCAAACTGTCAATGGCTGCGTAGTTTGTTTGACCGAGTTCCAAGAATAGGACTTGCTAAAAGTTCTGCCCTTTAGTCTGCATTGACACTTGGCTTCAAACAAATGCCAGTTTCCCCGCTTTGTTGATCAAGCATTTCAGGCAACACACACTGTCCAATGTCTTTCCCCCACTTACTCTCTTAACTTGGGCTGAGATGAAGATTTTGTGGTCATTGAGCTTTTTGGGGGGGGGTGGGAGAAGGAGAACATGGGGGAACACTGACTCCAGTACTATTGCCTTTGAAATTTGAAGTAGTCTTTTATGAAATTTGAAGTAGTCTTATTGTTGAATATTATAGTATTCTAAATGATTCCAAGAGAAGGGAATAATGCCATGCAACTTTTGAGTAACAAATTTCAAATCAATATGCTTTAAAGGGCTTAAAGAGTATTACAAGGGCAGTACTGTATTATGCACTGCTTCAATAAGTGTGCAGGGGATTCATGTTCAAGCTACGTCAAAGCAATCTCCGGTACGTGTGTTATACCCCAATTTTGTCCGCTCATATTTTCTTTTTCTTTTTTTTGTCCGTGTAGAATTTGGGAGGTCGCGTCTGAGGTCGGTCTTGGTGTGGAGAGGTCGTACGCCGAGTTGTGGAGAGGTCGTACGCCGAGCTGAGTTCGCGTGGCGAACTGTGGAGAGGTCGCGTACGCCGAGCTGTGGGGAGATCGCGTACCGAGTTAAGGTCGGGTTCGTTCTTGGTGTGGATGGGTCGGCGTCTTGCCGGTGTGGGAGGTCGTCTGACGAGGCGTGGGAGGTTTGAGTGTGGAGAAGTCGGCGTGCCTAGCGTGGAGAGGTCGTCTGCCGAGTTTGTGAGGAGGTCGCGTCTGGTGAGATCGCGTGCTGTGGAGAGGTCGCGTAAGAGTGGTCGCGTCTTGGCGTGTGGAGAGGTCGTCTGGCCGATTGGGGAGATCGTATCCGAGTGGGCCATTTAGCCCAATTGCGGTTCATTACAAGCGTTATTAACAAAAAAAACCTAAAATTCAAAACTAAAAATCAAAGTCGATTTCCACACTTCACCCTTCACAAAGTCATCTGCATATCTTCACCAAAGTCCTCTGCATATCTCCTCGACCACTCTACAAACTATGTCTTACGACTATATGTCCCCACATGCCTCTTTGCTTTTTCTTCATCCGCCAACCAAGTTTGACAAACAATGCAATTTAATCAAAAAGGAGGAGCACCAGTTGTTAAAGTTCTGGTGATTGCAATTTTTTCAAAACCATTGATATCATCTCGGACTTTGCACATGTTACCATCTCCTCGGCATCATTTTAGTACACACTTAGCATACAAGTTGCAACCTTAAGTGGACAAACTGAGCCCTCTATTTTTCTATAAATAGCGATGAGAATAGGGGGAACAGGAGGAAAAATGGCATTTAATTTCAGAATTGGATATCTCATTCTTGGTACCAATTATACGGCAATTTGAGAGAAAATTGAGAGAAAAAGAGAAGAACTAGAAAAAAAAAGCGGAAGAAGCAAGCGGAAGAAAGAAGAAGCGTAAAAAAAAAAAAAGGTTTCTCTTCTTCCTCCTTCACCCTCCCCTTGTTCCTCCCTTTTCTCCCCACCATCTCCCCCTTCTCTTTGTCTTCTTCACTTCTCGCGCGTCCTCGTCGCTCGTTACACACGCGCCCAGGACCGCCCCCACGATCTCCCTTCCTCTTTGTTTTCTTCACATCTCGCACGTCCTCGTCGTTGTTGCGACATGGCGTCAAGGATTTGGCCTTGGCGGCCAAGCACCCACCTCCAAGGAGGACGATCCTCCCTCAGATCCCAACCTCAGGGTTCCCTCCTCTTCTTCTCCTTCTCGACCACTCTCTCTCTCTCTCTCTCTCTTTCCCCTCCTTCACTCTCGCCTCTTCTTTTTCTTCTGTCAGCAGCGGCGCTGCATCTTTTCTTTCCTTTTGTTTTGTGTTGGTGTGTGTGTGTGTTTAGGTTTAATTCCCCCCCCCTTATTTCATGTTCTGCTCCTTTTTATTTTTTTTATTTTTTTCTTTTCACACCCCTGTTCCTTTTTATTTATGCCCCCTCTCTAAAAAAATAATTGGTACCAAGAATGAGGTATCCGTCGCACTCCCTTTTGCTTTTCTTTATTTTATTTTTGCATCCCTGTTAATTGTTATAAACTTCCAGATTTTTAGTTGTTATGTTTTTTTTAAACTATTGATGAAACGTTGGGCTTGGCCCACTTTTTTTTTTCTTCCCCCATCTGTTTATCTTGTTTTTGATGTAGTTATTACTTGTTATTTTTGTTGTCTTGACTAATTTTAAATAATAAATATTAGTAGTGGTAACACTAAATCTACTTTTGGTTTAGCCACTACGCGAATTTTTTTTTAAAATCTCCAAAACTTAAAAATCGATGACTACTCCAAATCTTCTTTTGGTTTGGTCATCATCAAATCTTGATAAAAAAAAATCTAATAATAATTAGTAGTGATAACACTAAATCCACTTTCGGTTTAGTCACTACGCAAACTTTTTTCGATCTAGAAAACCCTAAAATCAATGACCACTCCAAATCCTCTTTTGGTTTGGTCATTACACAAATCTTAAATAAAAAAAATCTTAAAATATTAGTAGTGATTACGCCAAATCCACTTTTGGTTTGGTCACTACGCATAAACCATAAAATTAAAAAATTTATTAAAATCAATCAACACACAATCATTTTCTACCCAAGAACTACGTAGCCTTTGATTTCTCCACTTTGCACTGAGAATCGTAGGGAGGCGAGAGCCCACTCTGTCAGCGAAAAAATAAGCGACTTTTATTAAGTCCTCTTTTTTTACCTTGGTTAATTTTCATTTTTATTATAAAAGGAAATAAATATCTTTTAGAAGTTAATAAATTTTTGCACAATTAGTTAGAGGTAACCTTTTTCGAAAGGATGTCGTGGGGTGCTAATACCTTCCCTACGCATAATCGACTCCCGAACCCAAATCCGGTCTTAAGGACCACTTTTCTTCAAAAAGGTTTTTTCCCAATATTTTTCCTATGAAATAAATTATTGGTGGCGGCTCCATTAAACTCGAATAAATCCCTCCGGATTTTTCGGTCGCTACAGCTGGCGACTCCACCGGGGATATTTTTTTTAGAGAGTCAAGCCTAAATAATTGATTGTGGTAAATAGTTAACTCCTATGTTTAGTTTCCCTTGTTTTTATTTATTTATTTTATTTATTTATTTATTTGTTTATTTAGTTATTTATTTATTTATTTATTTTATTTATTGTTCTTTTGTGAATATTTGTTGTGAATATTATATATATATTGAACCTTAGGTTAGAAGACCATATTTTATATATTTCATTTGTTTTGTAGCTTGGGTAATTTTAGGTTGCCTCCATCACACACCTCACTTACACACTTTTTACACACACTTATGAGTGGGACCCTATACCCGGGCCCGAGTGCAGCTTAGGGAGTGAGAGGTTGTTAGTGATAGTCACTTCGGATCTACTTTCGATTTGGGTATCACGAGAACCTCGTCTAGAGTGCGACCGCTTCGTGGATGCCCACACGTAGGATCCTCTTCCTATTGGTGGTCGCATCCCGAAATGGTACTTGGCTCTAGAGACCTTTGGTGAGGAAGTGTTAGTACCGCCTATGAAAGTGTTCACAAGTCGAATGACCTATAGATCATCAGAAATAGAAATCCTCTAATTTAGAGTGACTTTGTTTAGGACACAAAGAGGCAATCTTACTTTTGGTTGACCTTTTTAAATGCTTCTTTTCAAAGTAGTATAGGCATTCCATCATTTACAAACATTTCAAAATATGTCCCTCTCACTAGTAGTTGCATCACTCGTCATGTTCATGCATTTTTTTTCAATCAAACATGATAAAAGTTCGAACATATGGCATTCATCATCATTTCATTTTATTTTGAATAGGTTTACTAGGGAATCGTAAGGAAGAGCTAGCTTGTAAGTATCTACAACAAAATAATATGGGATCAAATTAGAAAGCTTGAGTTTCAAAGAAACTCATACATGTCAAAACAATGAGGCCCTACGGTTCCCAGGCACAAATAAATAGATTCATACATCCACATTCATTCATTTTTCTTTTCTTACATACTCATATCATTTTTTAAATCATAAGAAAATAATCAAACAAACTGATTCCTCGACACCCTTATCGAACTTCGCTCTCAATCAAAGATCATGGATGACCAAGAGGTGAAAGAGGGCGTCAACGGTGAAGGAACAGATGAGCAAAGTTTTGGAGCTGCAATCCCTAAACAAAGACAAGGCTGCCAGATGGGGCTTCTCCAAAGCGATGAATGATGAAAGTCAAGCTACACCTTCCCACCCACCTGGCTTTGGTCCTATGCGGTTGCAATATGGTCTCAATACTCGAGGGATGATGGTACCTTTTGCAATTTACCCGCAGGTCCTACACCTCACCCGATTAGCAACCCTCGAGAATCAAGTACCACAGTTCCCACTTTACGGACTCACTTTGGTTACACGCCACCTATGGCCAATGATGATATCGCAAACCATAACCCCAAGGCCCACAGCACAACGGTTCCCACTATTTGGTCTCCCGGTTACACACCGCCAAAGCTAACAATAACTCTGCGGCGATTCCCAAGCACTTGTTGTGCAAGATGTAGCTCGAGGATCGGCTCGAAAGATCGAAACCATACCGGTTCAAAGCTCAACTCCTGGCTTTATGACATACACCTTTCCACCTGGTTATGCACCATCCCATCTCGGGAATACTCAAGGAATCGATCGCGTAGTGACCCGTGGTGAATCACCGACCATTTGGTTACCCCCATTATATTCAAGGAAATCCATTGAATCCCGGACTAACCGCATTGCCTGGTCTCCACTATGGGAGGACCCAATCTAAGCATCGGTTGGGAATCGATTAAATCGATCTGAAGTTGCAAATCCTCGAAGATAGGCTAAGAGTTGTAGAAGGAGTAAGTTATCTCGATTCAAGTATCGCTTGGATCTTTGTCTCGTACGGATGTGGTTGTACCGCCAAAGTTCAAGGTGCGGACTTTGACAAGTATAAAGGGACAACTTGCCCAAAAGCCACTTGACCATGTCTTTGTAGGAAGATGGCGTCCTATGCACATGATGATAAACCGATTCACTTTTTCCAAGATAGTTTAACGAGCGCGTCGAGTTGGTATACACACCTTGAGCGATTTCATATTATTCTTTGGAAAGATTTGGCGGATGCCTTTTTGAAGCGATATAAGTATAACATTGATATGGCTCTGATAGAATGCGATTACAAAACATGGCAAAAAGAGACAATGAGACCTTTAAGGAATATGCCCAACGATGGAAGGGTAGCGGCCCAAGTGGAGCGCCTCGATTGAAAAAGAAATGGTGGCCATGTTCATGGATACTCTTCAATCACCCTTCTATGACAAAATGATCGGAAGTGTATCATCAAACTTTTCAGATATGGTCATCGTAGGGGAAAGAGTTGAAGGAGGAATGAGGAATGGAAAAATTGCCCAAAGTTTTGTTGAAACCAGTAATATCAAGAGACCCCAACAAACCGTAAAGAAGAAAGAAGGGGAAACCAACGCTGTGATGACGAGCCCGGGAGGACAAGCACAAGGAAAACCACCCCAATTCTTTACCAATTTCCCACATCCTTTTCCATACCCCTACTACCCACCTCCATACATCGCCGCCGCCTCTCATAATCCTAGCCCCCGGCCAAACCAACCAATGATGCACTTTCAACCACCTTCTCCCATTCAAACACAAGCACAACCAGTTGCTCCCACCCAACCGAACCAAAACCAGAAACAACCAAATGACCAAGAAAAGAAAGCAGTCCAATTTGATCCTATTCCCATGACCTATCACGGATCTGTTCCGACCTCATCGCCAATTCCTTGGTCTCTCCACGCTCAATGAAACCACTTCAACCTCCGCTTCCCGAGAGGATATGACCCAAATGCCAAGTGTGAATTTCATGCGAGGCGATGGAGTCACCTGGCGAAAATTGCAAGGCTTTGAAGTCGTGGTTCAAGATCCGATCAATGCCAAATGGTTGAGTTTTAAGGAGGATGGGCCTAATAATCCCCTTCCAGGTCATGGAGGTCCGGTGATCAATGCCATTCTCGAGGAGTTTGGGGACCAACCCACGATAACTAGATTGGAAGGCAGGAGCCAAAAGATGAGAGTATCCCCATCTGTGTCATCGAGCAAAGCCTTTGGAGTGCGAGGAATGTTGAATCCGGATCGGATAAGCGACTATCAAGGCGATCGCGGTCTGAGAAAATGACAATGTCAACCTTGTCCACTCTTGCCCTCCAAATGAAGAACTTTGAAATTGGGAGATTGTTGAGGTTCCCGTGATTTTTGGTGCAAAATAATTTTTGTAATGCAAATCCTATTGCTCTGCCTAAGGCTTTAGGATAATTTGTTGTCAAAAGGGCGCATATGTTTCATTTCAGTATCTTTATCAATAAAATGCATTTTGAATTTTCCAATCATTTCCCTTTTCCTTTTTTTCATCTTTTCCATTCCCTCCCATCTTTTTTCGTTTTTTCCATTTCGTCAGTTTTAACTAATGCAGATCAAAAAACTTTGTCTTTGGGAAATATGATGTCAGTGACTCATACTTTGACTACCCCATGAGGACAATTGGGAAACACCTTCTGAACTGATGAGATTGATGGTACGAGAAGCAAAAGTGATTTAATCCACGAGGAAGAACTTGAAATAATCAATTTGAGTACTGAAAGTGACAAAAAGGGAGTTAATAAAAATAGAAAGAAAAAGGTAAAGCAAATTCGCAATTTGCCAAAAATTATTTTTTGTGAAAATTTGAGCAATAAGATTTTGAGATGAAGTTTGGCCATTTTCTCTATCCCAAAAAATAAAAATATATACATCCCTTGCTACCCTTTTGAGCCTAAAAAAATTTTCTTTTAAATACCTGAACAAGGATTACTCATCCAATGGAGACTAGCACAATAATCTATTCAATTTAAATGCATTAAAAAAAGGCAAAACAAAAGACGCTTGCAAGAATAAAAAATCAATAAAAATGCCAAAGCAAGAAAAGACAATTGTGCTAGCAACCATCAAAGTGCATCTTTGCACTAAAAATCCTTGTTGAAAAGAAAATACCTCAAACACTTTTTGAGCCTGAAATATCCTTTCTTTTGTGACCCTTCAACCCTGGCCACGTTACAACCATAATAAAGTCCATTCGATCAAAATCAAATTGCTCATATTTTCTCAAAACTTGATTTTTGGAAGAGGAAATCCAAATAAACTCCTTGTTGCGGTTGCTTTACCAAAAATGTGGAATCTGATTCACGCCATAGTGCGCCAAATAAGATCATCATTGATAATGGAACTAAGTTAAATAACAAGATGATGAAGAAGTTGTGTGGCGACTTCAAGATCCAACATCATAATTCCTCACCATACCGCCCAAAGATGAATGGGGCGATTGAGGTTGCAAACAAGAACATCAAGAACATCAAGAAGATTGTCCAAAAGATGGTGGTAACATTTAGAGATCGGCACGAAATGCTCCTTTCGCCTTGCACGGTTATCGGACTTGATTCGCACCTCAATAGGGCAACCCCTTTCTCATTGGTGTATGGAATGGAAGCAGTGCTTCCCATTGAAGTCGAGATCCCCTCGTTAAGGGTATTGATGGAGACAAAACTAGAAGAAGCGAGAATGGGTTCAGGCTCAATTTGGATCAATTGAATCTCATTGAAGAAAAGAGAGTGATGGCCTTATGTCATGGGCAACTATATCAAAGACAGGATGAAGAGGGCTTACGAAAAGAAAGTTAAGCCCTCGGGAATTCCAAGAAGG
Source organism: Calophaca sinica (assembly GCA_037113605.1). NCBI lineage: Eukaryota > Viridiplantae > Streptophyta > Magnoliopsida > Fabales > Fabaceae > Calophaca > Calophaca sinica. The sequence continues at coordinate 125,569,200 of CM073734.1, forward strand.
AGACCTTGTACTCAAGAAGATTTTGCTCATCCAAAAGGATTCTCGTGGAAAATGGACTCCAAATTATGAAGGTCCGTATGTTGTGAAAAAGCTTTTTCGGAGGAGCCTTAATCCTCACAAGGATGGACGGCGAAAATCCCCACTTCGATGAAATTACGATGCAGTCAAAAAATATAATGCCTAAAAAAACAAAAAAAAAAACAACAAAAAGAGCCAAGCAAAAAGAGCTCGCTAGGTTGAAAACCTGAAAGAGGCGACCTAGGCAAAAATTAGAGTGACCCGTTGGATTGAAAACTTCGAAAGAAGCGATCCAAGCAAAAGTTAAGGTTGAAATTGGACAATAAAGTTGGCTAATGCATTAAGAGGTTCAAGTTACCCAACCGGGGCAATTTTATACATTTCCAGAGGTTGAGCAATGAGTAATCAAAGTTATGGATATGAGAAGCTGACATTTGTTCCTACAAAGACACAAGCTAGAAAATATCTGCTTAGTTATTGTCTTTCTTTGTTTTTCTTCTTCTGCATTTTCTTGATGTATTTTCAAGTTCTGTGTAACCAGTCCTTGTACACATAACTCTTCTTTTGAATACCAACCACCTCCGTGCTTGTATTTCAAAATGTTGTTTTATGATAATAGGCACTGAATTGTGAAGCATGTGATGATATGGGAAAGCATTACAGTTATTATATACATCTTAAGAATCACGAGGAAACGCCAAATCCCAACAAATAAGTTTCAAAAAGGGCAAAAGGATTACCTTTAAAAATAATTAGCGCTGCATCGATAACTCGCGCTCCTCGATCGAAGGCATAGCATGACTAAATCCGATGAATCTCAGTCCGTCCGATATCTTTAAGCACTAGAGATCATACGGGACGAGGAATCAGTAAAAATAATAATTGCATTGCATACATGCATCACATACCATATATCCGTGCATCATCTTCATATCACCACCTTTTAGCCGTTTTGTTACACCTGGTCCGTGCACCAAATTTTGATCCTTCATTCTCGTTTACAAACAATGCGCCTAGCATTGGTCCTTTATTTTGCTTTCTAAGCGACACGCCAAGTATCGCTCACTCCTTATTGCTTTTCGATCAGCGTCGATTGCAGGCCTGGCGGAGATCCTTCTTTATAATTTTACGATAAATGCGCCGAGCATCACCCTTTTTATTGCTTTAGATCACCGCGTCGAGACCGACCTGGCGGGAGTCCCTCATTATTGCTTTTTGACCAACATATCAGTTCCAGACCTGATGTTGATCCTTCTTTATTGCTTTCCATCGACGGGTCAATACCCTACTTGGCGTCGTACCTTCCGATCACCGTGTCGATGCGACCTGGCGGCGATCCTTCTTTATAGTTTTTTTTTTTGATAAACGCGGGCGTTAATCCTCATTATTGCTTTTCGATCAGCGTCGATGCAAGACTGGCGGAGATCCTTATTTATAGTTTTTTGATAAACGCGCATGGCGTTAATCCTCATTATTGCTTTCCGATCACCGCGTCGATGCCGACCTGGCGGAGATCCTTCTTTATAGTTTTTGATAAAGCGCATGGCGTTAATCCTCATTATTGCTTTCCGATCAGCGTCGATTGCGACCTGGCGGAGATCCTTCTTTATAGTTTTTTGATAAACGCGCATGGCGTTAATCCTCATTATTGCTTTACGATCACCAGCGTCGATGCGAGCTGGCGGAGATCCTTCTTTATAGTTTTTCGATAAACGCGGCAAGCGTTAATCCTCTTTATTACTTTTAGATTACCTCGTCGAGACGACCTGGCCGTATTCCTTCCTTTATCACTTTCCGATTAAACGCATCAAGCGTTGATCCTCATTGTCATTCCTCACGTCAAGTTCAAGACAAAATTAGTGTATTTATCTTTAGCTCTATTTTATGACAAAAATATAACAACCATTGTTGTTTGCATTTTCTAATAAAATATAACTAAAGAAGGGCGTATTATACCCCAATTTTGTCCGCTCATATTTTCATATTTTTTTTTTTTGTCCGTGTGAAAGTGGGAGGTCGCGTCTGCATCGAGGTCGGTGCCGAGCTGTGGAGAGGTCGTACGCCGAGTTGTGGAGAGGTCGTACGCCGAGCTGAGTTCGCGTGGCGAACTGTGGAGAGGTCGTACGCCGAGCTGTGGGGAGATCGCGTACCGAGTTAAGGTCGGGTTCGTTTGCCGAGCTGTGGAGAGGTCGCGTGCCGAGCTGTGGGGAGGTCGTACGCCGAGCTGTGGGGAGGTCGCTTGCCGAGCTGTGGAGAAGTCGCGTGCCTAACTGTGGAGAGGTCGTACGCCGAGCTGTGAGGAGGTCGCGTACCGAGCTGAGATCGCGTGCCAAGCTGTGGAGAGGTCGCGTACCGAGCTGAGGTCGCGTGCCGAGCTGTGGAGAGGTCGTCTGCCATTTGGGAGATCGTATCTTCGAAATTTGGGCCATTTTTAGCCCAATTGCGGTTCATTACAAGCGTTATTAACAAAAAAACCTAAAATTCAAAACTAAAAATCAAAGTCGATTTCCACACTTCACCCTTCACAAAGTCATCTGCATATCTTCACCAAAGTCCTCTGCATATCTCCTCGACCACTCTACAAACTATGTCTTCTGACTATATGTCCCCACATGCCTCTTGCTTTTTCTTCATCACAACCAAGTTTGACAAACAATGCAATTTAATCAAAAAAGGAGGAGCATCGTTGTTAAAGTTACTGGTGATTGCAATTTTTTCAAAACCATTGATATCATCTCGGACTTTGCACATGTTACCATCTCCTCGACATCATTTTAGTACACACTTAGCATACAAGTTGCAACCTTAAGTGGACAAAGCGAGCCCTCTATTTTTCTATAAATAGCAGTAGAGAATAGGGGGGAACAGAGGAAAAATGGCATTTTAATTTCAGAATTGGATATCTCATTCTTGGTACCAATTATACACAGCAATTTGAGAGAAAATTGAGAGAAAAAGAGAAGAACTAGAAAAAGCAGAAGAAGCAAACAGAAGAAAAGAAGAAACAGAAAAAAAAAAGGTTTCTCTTCTTCCTCCTTCCCCTTCCCCTTGTTCCTCCTTTCTCTCCCCACGATCTCCCCTTCCCCTTTGTTTTCTTCACATCTCGCACGTCCCTCGCCCGTTACATTCGTGACGCGTCTAGGGTAGCCCCCACGATCTCCCTTCCTCTTTGTTTTCTTCACATCTCAGACGCGTCCTCGCTGCTTACGTTCGCGGCCGCAAGACTCCACCTCCAAGGAGGACGATCCTCCCTCAGATCCCAACCTCAGGGTTCCCTCCTCTTCTTCTCCTTCTCGACCACTCCCACTCTCTCTCTCTCTCTTTCTCTCTTTCCCCTCCTTCACTCTCGCCTCTTCTTTTTCTTACAATGGCCAGATCTGCATCTTTCTTTTCCTTTTGTTTTGTGTTGGTGTGTGTGTGTGTTTAGGTTTAATTCCCCCCCCCTCTTATTTCATGTTCTGCTCCTTTTTATTTTATTTTTATTTTTTTTTCTTTTCACACCCTGTTCCTTTTTATTTATGCCCCTCTCTAAAAAAATAATTGGTACCAAGAATGAGGTATCCGTCGCACTCCCTTTTGCTTTTCTTTATTTTATTTTGCATCCACATTAATTGTTATAAACTTTCAGATTTTTAGTTGTTATGTTTTTAAACTATTGATGAAACGTTGGGCTTGGCCCACTTTTTTTTTTTTTTTCCTTCTCCCATCCGCTTATCTTGTTTTTGATGTAGTTATTACTTGTTATTTTTGTTGTCTTGACTAATTTTAAATAATAAATATTAGTAGTGGTAACACTAAATCTACTTTTGGTTTAGCCACTCTGCGATTTTTTAAAATCTCCAAAACTTAAAAATCGATGACTACTCCAAATCTTCTTTTAGTTTGGTCATCATCAAATCTTGATAAAAAATCTAATAATAATTAGTAGTGATAACACTAAATCCACTTCGGTTTAGTCACTACGCAAACTTTTTCGATCTAGAAAACCCTAAAATCAATGACCACTCCAAATCCTCTTTTGGTTTGGTCATTACACAAATCTTAAATAAAAAAAAATCTTAAAATATTAGTAGTGATTACGCCAAATCCACTTTTGGTTTGGTCACTACGCAAACCATAAAAATTAAAAAATTTATTAAAATCAATCAACACACAATCATTTTCTACCCAAGAACTACGTAGCCTTTGATTTCTCCACTTTTGGAGATACGTGGAGGCGAGGCCACTCTGTCAGCGAAAAAATAAACGACTTTTATTAAGTCCTCTTTTTTTTACCTTGGTTAATTTTCATTTTTTTTATTATAAAAGGGAAATAAACATTTTTTTAGAAGTTAATAAATTTTGCACAATTAGTTAGAGGTAACCTTTTTCGAAAGGATGTCGTGGGGTGCTAATACCTTCCCTACGCATAATCGACTCCCGAACCCAAATCCGGTCTTAAGGACCACTTTTCTTCAAAAAAGGTTTTTTCCAATATTTTTCCTTCGAAAATAAATTATTGGTGGCGGCTCCATTAAACTCGAATAAATCCCTCCGGATTTTTCGGTCGCTACAACGTGATATCTATAACTCAAATTATACCGGGGTCTAAAAAAAGATTAATTTGTTGAACTATTTATGTCATTTGAGATAATAAAATCTGTAGCAAATAGCATTATTGTTTCATTTCAGTTTATTCTATAAAAATATTTTTAATTTAATATTCTTCTTTTAAAAATAATTTAATTTAATGTATAATAGCTTACGGGTTATATAAAATTAAATTGTTAAAAAATATCATTTTTAAACAGTTTTTTTTAAAGGAAGATCAAATAAACTGAACTAAAATTTTTGAACTTTTATTCTAAGAGAGGCCATGGCTGTTTCAAAGTGTAGGATTATATTAATTCAGTCTAAAATTTTTTTGTTTTAATTCAGTCTAAATTTAAATTACTGGTAAAATATGTGTCAATTTATCATATTATATATGCAATGTTTATCTTTATTTTTTTTCTCTTGACCAGTGATTTTTTTTTATTAATCAACAACCTCTGCATATTAATATTAATATTAAATTCATACTCTTGAATACAAGGTTTTATTTCATTTATATTTATTTTTTATGCACAATTTCTTCTACATTAAACATTTTATTATTTTTTATTTTCATTTCTCTTAACCACTATAGCTTAAACTTAATCAACCGTAAATTTTGTAGATTATCAATATTGAATTTTTTATAAGAGCCAATTTTGAAATTTTTATGACTAGAAAAGTAGTTCATAAATTTTAAATTGTTTTGATAATTTTTTATATAATTCATAATTTAAATTTTGGCCAAATGATAATGTGTATCAATTCATAATACACTATTATCTCCATAATTTTTTTTGTAATCTAAAAATTTTCATTTCCACAGTTATGTGCAACTCTTTTATATTTTTAAATATTTTATTTATTAACAAATTTTCAATATTATTATTTAATTTAAAAGATACCGGGATAATAGATTTGATACTTACTACTCATATTAAGTGGTTGACATCCCTATCCCAATAAACTCACAAGATTACATACATATATTTGTATGTTAAATCCAAGATGATTAATTAATATATAAGATTCCACGTCATGAGAAATTACTTTGAATAATTGTTATACATCCTGCACAACTGTATGAAATAATTAATAATTTTTTTTGAGTGTGTGTGTATATTAAGGTTACACTATATTAATCAATTAATAATTTTATAATGGTATATATTTTTGAACTATTTTTATCTCTTTTTTTTAGGGTCGTCATCATTCAGCGGAGTATGTGATGAATAACTTTAATCGTGAAAATATAATGTGGTTTATGCATAAAGATAACAATTTAGTATAAAGTTTTAATTTTTTAAATTTTATTAATCTAATTACACATTATACTATATATTATTTACTTATTATTTAATATTAAATTACATTGTATGCATTGTGCTTTTTTATTTTTATTTTTTGGGTATACATTCATTGTGCTTCTATTATCATACAAAATACATATTATTCTATAATAACATTTTCAATAGCAAGTGTAATGCATGGGTCAAACACACTAGTATATTAATAAAGAAGGATCTTCTTAATGACAGGTGGGAGCTATGACTCCCCCAATTTTTTTAAAATATAGTTATATATACATTAGCACAAATACGATAGTATATATATTATCTATACCATATGTATCACTAACGTATTTGATCACTAACGTATGTGATGACGCAATGACAAGAGTGACTTTTTGTACTCCCTCTTTCGTCCCTTAATATAGGATATTTTTGTAAAAATTTCTTATCTCTTAATAGAAGACTATTTTCAAAGACCAATGTGCATTAATATTTTTTTTTACAAAATTACCCCCTATAACATTGTACATTAATTCTCTCTCTCTTAATAGTCTTGAAAGATGAGGAGGGTAACTTATAAAAAATAACACACATTTATACAAATTTAATACTAATAACTAACAAAACTCATTTTCTTAAGAGACGTGAAATGGTCAAAGGGATCTTATATTAAGAGACCAAGGGAGTAACTACAAAAGTGACTTTTTCAATTCTTTGAGCAAAATAACGCCCAAAAACACCCTAGAAAGGAATCGAAATCAGTACATGAGCACATCAGTGCAAAACAAGCTCTCTAAACCACTGAACCACCAAATAACGCATGCAAAGTTGTGAAATATTATTTATATACTATTATAATATATACTTGGCCCCCCTAAAAAAAATTTGTCAAGATCCACCGCAATTGTATCTACTTTGTTTGTGAGTTGGTGTTACGTTGAAGTCCAACTTCGACTACAGCACAGCAGAGTCCTCTATGCCCAAATAATCTCAGTCCTTGCAAAATATCTCACAACTCTGCGTGAGAGATGGAGCAGGAACCCAAATTGGAAGAGAAAGCAAAAGTTAGTGAACTGTGTTGATCTCTCTGAATGCCTCATACAACTCGATGTCCACATAGTTTAGTTAATTTCACCAAATCAACTTGCTTTCATGTTTGCATTCACGACATATATATTGGGATATATGTAAAAAATTCTTTAACATTTCGCAACTCGTAATGTGCGCAACGACTTCCTTGTGATTAAACAAACACACATAAGTTGCAAATTTCCTAGTCCGACCAGTTAAATGGGTTAGGTCATATAACAACAGTTCATAATTTATCCTTTTTACTGCTCAGTTGGTCAGTATCACCACTAGTTCATCTTTGAGACTCATGCTAATTGAATCCATCAACCAAGCCCAAAAGTCTTCTTTTATTGCATTTTTATTAATGGTTTTTCCCCTACACAGTCAATTGAGCAGTGATATTCGTTTGGGTTTTTGAAAGCACTTACGTTGATTGGTATTTAGAAATGGCGATAGTTAAAACAAAGGCCAAGAATAATGGTGATGGAATGTAATGGGTTTGAGTATTGGTTGCTCTTATCACTATGTTTGTCGTCATGGCTACATGTCATAAGTGTGTGACACATCCTTACAAAACGGCTTATAAGATGACGTATACCCTTTGCTTATAACTCTTGTGAGTCCTTACTTTTAGTCAATGTGGGACTTGAGTTTTTTCTAATCCACCTCCTCACGCTCAACACTATTGGGCTTGGTGAGTATATAAAGTGATGGGTGGCCCAATAAAGATCTCGGATAGCTTTGATACTATATTAGGATTTTTAGGTCTAACTCATCTTTACAAACCAGCTTGTAAATTGAAGGGTGTCCATTACTTATAAACTATTTTGTTGTCTTACCTCTAGTCAACGTGAGACTTGGGTTTTTCCAAATTCTATGTCACCGAATAGTTAACTCATATATACTCAAACCGAATAGTATTGTAGCTTGAAGCAGGACAAAATGAAATTAGGGTCGGTGAAGAAATACAAATAAATATAGTTATTACATGAATTTGTCTTGATAATATTAAAACGGATATTTATTTTAATAAACTGTGACAAATAATATTTTTATATTTAAATTAATACAGTTTACATAACACGTTAGTACATTTATATTGATATAATTCATTTCATGATACACATTAGTTATGAAATATAGCCTAATGTTAGTTTCTTGCTTCTAAAATTTTATAACTTACTCTCTCCGTTTTCGTATATAAGCAAAAAATAACTACTACACACACTTAAAAAAGGTAGTTATTCTCATTTAATAGTCTTGAAATCTAAAAAAAGAATTGTAATTCCTAAATTATCCTTATTAGTTGAAGGCATAGGAACCAAAGAGTTATAAAAGAATAAAGATAGGTTAAAATTAATTAAAAGTAATTTTAAATTAATACAATTTAATATAGTAAAAGTGGTTAACTTTTGTTTATATTTTGTAATAACAACTATGGCGATTTTGTTGTTAAAATATGAAAACAGAGGGTGTATTATGCAAAATGATATATTTTTTTTTTTTTTTTGCATTTTGTTAAAACATAGTCGGTCCAATCATTAAGCATGATATGGTTGAGCCGGGTTTCTCATCCACAAAAATGGCAACTAAAACATTTGGTTAGGTGTGTCGAATTAAAACTGGCCCAACTTATATGAATATATGCATAAATGCATAAGTACGACCCTGGCCGGTGGTAGGTTTTGACGTTTGTAGCTAGATTGAAGACGATGTGGAAATGGAATCATTCTTTGTTAGGGTTCTCAAGTCTTCCTTTTCTCCAAGATAGCTTGTCAGGATTTAGTGATAGCGTATCTATTGCTAGATTTCATTCATTTGTCATTCACCGCAAGATTAATTAACTCTTTGTTAGGTATGAGGTGATATGTGGTGTTTCTGCCATTGGGCCCTATGATGGGCCTAGGTTGTTTGTGTTTTATTCCAGTATTCTACTTGCAACCCACAAATTAAAGAAAAAAAGGGACCAGCAATGTGTGACATATTGTTTGTATACGTGGATGCATGTGATATTTGTGTGTGAAATATAAGTACGTCCATAGTACTGATGGAAAAAAAACGCGCTGATTTTTTTGGAGTGATTTGGGAGTGGAGATGGGATAAGGGTGCTGTGTCCCAAAATTAATTTTATTAAAGGGGGAAGTGAGCCCAAAACTCATTTAGCATGTGGGTGGGGATTTAGGATTTTGATAAGGACTAAAATAAAAAGAATCTGACAGCTATTGGTGATGTCTACTGAATTGGCCCAATCAACAGAGTCCACATACCACAGGCGAGGCTGGCTTTGGACCCAAAAAGCATGATGAAGGCTGGCTCGCTTTTACAGTTTTACAGCATGATAGGAATATTACTAAAATAGCAAAATCGGATTTCTCAATAATGTTCATAAATATTTAGGATTTTTCCGTCACGATAAATCTTTCTAAATCACTTTAAAAAAATAAATCTTTCTAAATCATCACACACGATGAGAGAGATATGTAGTGAAAAATAAAAAAGTAATAGATTTTAATATAAAGGTAAATAGTAAATACCGATAAGTACTCTTAGATAGGATTGTCAGCTAAATCGATTCGGTTTAATGTAAGTTACCAAATTAAAATTTAAAACAAAATAAATACTGAAAAAACAAAAAATAAAAAAATCTAATTTTTTTATTATATTGAATTAACTTTTTATCCAGTTTTACAAATCAGTCCAATCCAACCTTAAACGAACTTACCTGCACATACATATTCTTATTTATAAAAGAATCAAATCAATATATACACACACACACACACATGTGTGTATATATATATATATATATGATTACTCATACTAATTTGTTTTCTTTGTAGTTTTATTATTCTGAACCATATCTTATCATTTTCATAGATTTATAAATATATCAATTATAAATTAGTTTAATTTTATATGTTTCATGCTCTCCTTTATTACATAGTTTTGTATTTTTATATAAAAAATGTTTCATTGACAAGGTGTAAAAAAAATAAATTATGACAAATTATCACTAACAAAATCACAAAATACAACACAATACTTAGTAAGTATTGTGTAAGTTTTCTTTTAGTTTAAAAAGAATTACGTTTATGGTAAGTTTGTAACAATTTTTTCTTTTTTTTGCAATGAAGTGTAACAATTTATTTATTTTTTTACGAAAAGTGTAACAATTTATTTATGAGATGATATGTTTGATATTTTAACTCGTGTTTTAAATATTTATTACATATTTTAAGATTTACTAAATATCTTATAAAAAAGTTAAAAACTGTTCACGTTGTGTACGTGGATACAACCTCCTCAAGTACAAAAGATGACCCAAGGTGTAATATTCTAAAGTGTGTCTAGCGTAACCATAAATGACCTACCATTCTCAAAAAGTCTTCTAAGGATTGGATAGTTCGCTCAGACTGACCATCAGTTTGAGGATGATATGTTGAACTCGTACTCAGTTTAGTACCCATGGCTTGTTGCACACTTCTCCAAAGTCGGGAGACAAATCTAGGATCTCTATCGGATATGATAGTAGTAGAAACACCATGTAATCTAACTATCTCATGGATGTAGAGTGGGTCAATCTTTCTAAGGAATAACTTCCATTGATGTGTAGAAAATGAGCACTCTTAGTTAATCTATCTATAATAACCCAAATGACATCATATCTCTTATGAGTCCTTCGTAATCCCACTACAAAATCCATGGCTATACTATCCCACTTCTATTCAGGTACTATTAAAGGCGGAAGGATTCCTACAGGCTTTTTATATTCATTCTTAGCTTTTTGACAGGATAAACAAGATGAAACAAAATTTGCTATGTCTTTCTTCATTCCAAGCCACCAAAATAATTTGTTAAGGTCTTGATACATTTTGATAGCTCCAGGATGGATACTTAGTCTACTCATATGTCCTTCATCCAAGATCGCTCTTCTAATCTCTAAGTTCTCAGGAACACATATCCTAGTCCTAAAACTTAACGCTCCGTCTACTCCTATATTAAACTCTAAGTTATTTCCTTGTTCAACTAAGGCTTTCATCTTCATAAGATATTCATCTGTTTCTTGTTTCTCTTTAAGGTATTCTATGAAATCATTAGTAATGGTGACTTTCCCTAAGTAGATCCTTTCCTTTTGTACATCCATTCCAAGACTCAAATCTCTAAATTGTTCTACCAAATCTAATTCTTTAATCATCATAGCGTATACATGCAAGAATTTTCTGCTTAGAGTATCCGCTACCACATTAGCTTTTCCTGGATGGTATTGTAAAACAAACTCATAATCCTTTATGAATTCCATCCACCTCCTTTGTTGCATATTCAATTCTTTTTTATCAAACAAATATTTTAAACTCTTGTGGTCACTATAGACACAAAACCTTACTCCATACAAATAATGCCTCCATATTTTCAGAGCAAATACTATGGCTGCTAATTCTAGATGGTGGGTAGGGTAATTTCTTTCATGAATTATAAGTTATCTAGAAGCATAGGCTATTACCCTTCCCTCTTGCATCAACACACATCCTAACCCTTGATAAGATGCATCACAATAAACTTCAAATTATTTTAATGGATTAGGTAAAACTAAAACTGGAGAAGTGGTTAATCTATTCTTCAACTCTTGGAAACTTCTCTCACACTTGTCTGTCCACTAAAAAGTATATCATTTCCTAGTTAACTGGGTTAAAGGTAAGACTAACTTAGAATATCCTTCTATAAGTCTTCGATAATATCCGGCTAACCCTAAGAAACTTCTTACTTCACTAATAGTGGTAGGTCTATCCCATTACAACACAGCTTGAACTTTGGCTGGATCTACTGCTATTCCTTTTTTATTTATGATATGTCCTAGGAATTGAACCTCTTCTAACTAAAATTCACATTTGGATAACTTAGCATAGAGTTGCCTATTCTTAAGAATTTGTAATACTTCCCGTAGGTGTTGTACATGTTCTTCTCAGGTTCGGGAATATATTAATATATCATCTATAAAGACAACTATAAATTTATCTAGGTATGGTCGAAATATCCTATTCATGTAATCCATAAAGACTGATGGAGCATTGGTGACTCCAAACATCACTAAATATTCATAATGTCCATACCTAGTTCTAAAAGCAGTCTTAGGAATATCCTCCCTCTTAACTCTAATCTGATGATATCCCGACCTCAAATCTATCTTAGAAAAGACAGAAGCTCCTTTTAGTTGATCCATTAAATCATCTATCCTAGATAATGGATATTTATTCTTAATAGCAACCCTATTTAGTTGTCTATAATCAATGCATAACTTAAAGGTTCTATCTTTTTTTTTCACAAACAGGACTGGTGCACCCCAAGGTGAGACACTAGGACAAATAAATCCTTTACTTAATAACTCATCTAGCTGTTTCTTTAATTCTACTAGTTCTAAGGGTGACATTCTATAAGGAGCTATGGAAATAGGTCATGTTCCCGTAATCAGGTCAATAGCAAATTCTACCTCCCTTTCTGATGGTAGTCCCGAAATATCTTTAGGAAAACCTCAGGATATTCATTTACTACTGGTATGTTTTCCAAGGTTGGGGAATCTTTTCCTTCCATTGAGCATAGCATCATGTATGCCTGAGGATTTTATTTTTCTCCTCTAGTCCCAGCATTAACAAGCTTTTCAGAAAAGGTTAAAGTTTTTCGAGCACAGTCTATAATGACATGGTTAGTTGATAACCAATCCATCCCTAAGATTACATCTAGTTCCTGTATGGGTAAGCAGACTAAGTCTACTAGGAAGTCATGGTTTTCAAGTTTAATATGACATTGACGACACACAGTGATAGTACGAAATGAATTATTAGTGGGGGTTGAGACAATTAGGGTACGTGGCAAAGATGACACAGGAAGTTTGAGTTGTTCAACACAATCATTAGAAATAAAAGAATGTGTAGCACCTGAGTCAAAAAGCACAGACAGAAGATGTCCAGATACGAGGCACATACCTTGAATCATGTCAGAAGATTCCACCCCTTGCACTGTAAACACTTTACCGGAAGCAGGTTTATCAGAATGACCTCCTAGCTGCCTTCCTCCTCCAGGTCCCCCTTCCACTTGCCTTCCTTGATTCTGATTTAATTCCTTCTCACTGGGCGTACCTGTATTGGTGAATTTGGATTTACTTTGCAGTCCTTGATAACATGTCTAGGTTTCTCGCACCTAAAACAAACCCTTGGATCTTCCTGTGGGCAATTTCGTATCAAATGCTCTCCTCCACATCTATAACAATATAGAGGTCTATCAAATTGTTTCGGAGCCTGTTCCTTCCCAGATCGAGCATAAGCATTTCCTCGATTTCCCCAATTTCCTCATCCTTTGTTATTTCTAACTGGTCATCCACTCTTAAGTTGTTCCTTCCTTGGTTCTATAATTTCTAACTCCATACTTATTTCAACTGCATCAGTAAATCTTGTCAATTTTAAGGGCAAGATGGATTTTCGAAGTTCCATTCTGAGCCCATCGACAAATCATCGACACATCCATGCTTCACTAGGATTGAGTTGGCAGTACTCAGAATATTTAACCAAAGCCTCAAACCTAGTCACATACTCCCCCACTGTCTTATTTCCTTGGGTTAACGAACTGAACTCTCGATCCTTCTGTTGCTTTACTGTACTTGAAAAATATTTCTCGAGAAAATATTCTCGAAAAACTTCCCAAGTAATGGATCTACCCTTAGCTTCCAATACTCTTTCTTATTTTGCCACCAATTCTCTGCCTCTCCAGTCAACTAAAAAGTCGCTTAATCTTCTTTTCGCTCCTCCCTGTACTTCATCGCTGCAAAGATATTTCCCTCTCTTGTATCCATTTCTCAGCACCTTCGGATCGTAGTCTCCTTTAAACTAGGGAGGGTTTCCTTTAAGAAAGGTTACCAACCCTTGATCTGTCTCATTGTCTCTTTGCGGTCGTGATGCAAGTCGACTCAAATTTGTGTTCTGCTGATTCTGTTGTAACATAGCCGTAGCTATATCCTGAAGAGCCCTAGCTTATGGATTTCCTTGTTCTTGCCTAGCCCTCTGAGCTCCCCATGTTGCTGGCCCAGAGTTTTAAATTAATATTAAAACGGATATTTATTTTAATAAACTGTGACAAATAATATTTTGATATTTAAATTAATACAGTTTACATAACACATTAGTACATTTATATTGATATAATTCATTTCATGATACACATTAGTTATGAAATATAACCTAATGTTAGTTTCTTACTTCTAAAATTTTATAACTTACTTTCTCCGGTTTCATATATAAGCAAAAAATAACTACTGCACACCCCTTAAAAAATGTAGTTATTCTCATTTAATAGTTTTGAAATCTAAAAAAAAAGAATTGTAATTCCTAAATCCTCCTTATTAGTTGAATGCGTAGGAACCAAAGAGTTATAAAGGAATAAAGATATGTTAAAATTAATTAAGGGTAAATTTAGATTAATACAATTTAATATAGTAAAAGTGGTCAACTATTGCTTATCTATACCATTATATAAAGAGAAGGAGTGTTGTTAACTGTTTTTTTGGTGTACTACTTTTTTTCCCATTTTACCCTTTTAACTATTGATACACTATTAAATGGTTAACTAAACGGTTATTACACGGTTAAGTGAAGAATAACTCCCCACTATCCACAAAAACTAAAAATTTCTTGCTTTGAAACCCAACTACCCCATTGCAATAATATTATGTCATTCATTAAAAGATGTAAACAAAATAAATAAAATGAGGAAGAAAATTAAATTTAAAACAACATTATACAACAAATTATAACGTTAAACATTAAAACGCGATAAAATAATACATACTGTAATGCAGTAGAAATGCGGAAAGACGGGCACGGGAGTGCCCGTCTTGCCGCTAGTATCTTGTAATAACAACTATGGCAATTTTGTTTAAATATGTAAACGGGGTGAGTATCATGTAATCTAGGATCTCTATTGGATATGATAGTAGTAGGAACACCATGTAATCTAACTATCTCATGGATGTAGAGTTGGGTCAATCTTTCTAAGGAATAACTTCCATTGATGGGTAGAAAATGAGCACTCTTAGTTAATCTATCTATAATAACCCAAATGACATCATATCTCTTTCGAGTCCTTCGTAATCCCACTACAAAATCCATGGCTATACTATCCCACTTCTATTCGGGTACTATTAAAGGCTGAAGGATTCATGCAGGCTTCTTATGTTCATTCTTAGCTTTTTGACAGGATAAACAAGATGAAACAAAATTTGCTATGTCTTTCTTCATTCCAGGCCACCAAAATAATTTGTTAAGGTCTTGATATATTTTGGTAGCTCCAGGATGGATACTTAGTCTACTCCTATGTCCTTCATCCACGATCACTCTTCTAGTCTCTAAGTTCTCAGGAACACATATCCTAGTCTTAAATCTTAACGCTCCGTCTACTCCTAATTAAACTCTAAGTTCTTTCCTTGTTCAACTAAGGCTTTCATCTTCATAAGATATTCATTTGTTTCTTATTTCTCTTTAAGGTATTCTTTGAAATCATTAGTAATGGTGACTTTCCCTAATGTCGTACCCTAATTTTGTCCGGCCTCTTTCTTTTAATTTATTTTTGCTTATTAAAATTAGTAGTAGTAATATTAAATAAATAAATAAATAAATAAAAATAATATTTTTGGTCTCATAGAATGAATAGAGAAAATAAAAAAATAAGGCAAAAGAAAGAAATAGAAAAAATAAGGCAAAAGATCATCTTCCATCCCTTTCCTTTTCAGAAAGCATATTTTGGAGAATCAATCAAATCTTCCTTTCTTAATCTCAAACCAAATCACACCAAAATCCTCATTTTTTCGATAATATGTCTCAGATTTATGGAGATTCGGTTGAGATGAAAACATGGATATCCAGAACCAAATCAGGGAGTGATTCTTTTCTCTTTTTCTTCATTTATTTACTTTTATTCCCAGTTTATTTTGATCCTGATCTTTTTTTGTTTCTGTAACAGATTCGAAGAATGCTATAAAAGCCTCTCAAAGAGGAGAAAAGAGGGAGCGAACCGATGAGAGTTTTCGGGATCTGAAAAGAGTCACCAAGAGAGCATTCTGGATCTCAAAAAAAAAGGGAAGTTGATTTTTGAATCTGAGGAGAGACAGAAGCGAGAGCAAGCTACTGATCTTTGTGAGGCCACAAAAGAAAAACAAACACTCTTAGTTTTAGGTGGATTTAATTTTTTGCTACCTTGTAAATTTCTGGGTCCCGAGTTGTTCGCCCAGGTTTCATCTCCTTCTCTTATTTCTTTTTCTTTTTTGATCTGGAATAGCAATTCAGATTGTTAGCCTTAATCTATTCTATTCTATTTCTTCAGCTTGCTTTATTTTTTATTAACTTTTTTATTTATCTTTCTATTTGGATCGTGTTTATTTGTTGCTGTTGAGTTTTTTATATTTATCTTCTCATTTTACATCATGTGAGGCTCGAAGCTAGTGTTAGGGTTTGGCCTCCCAATGGGGCCAAACCTTGTAGGGACCGAATTGCAAATTTCTCATTAAGAGGGGCATCAAAGCGAAAAAGGAAAGTTTCTATCTTTTTTCATTTATATGTTTTTTTCTTTAATAAGTTAACATAATTGAAATCATGTTTTATTTTCTTTTCAAAAGTTTCCTTTTTTTCATTTATGTGTTATTTTTAAAAAAGGGATGAAGTAATAATATTAAAAAAGGAATTTTTCTGGATTCTAACAAAAATAATAATAAAGCTTCCTTTTTGAAACGAAGTACTTTCCTTTTTTAAATAAATTAGTTTTTAGGCACTATTGCTAATAAAACCAAAAAGGGAATCAATTTTAGGCAAATATTTTTTTCGAATAATTAAAGGTACCATTTTTATGGGCGCTTTAGGGGTGCTAGTACCTTCCCTATGCGTAACCAACTCCCGAGCTCAAAACTGGTTCAAAGACCTTCCTTTTTTTTCATTAAATTCAAAAATATTCAAAAAATAGGTTTTCCAATGTTTTCCTAAAAAATAAATATTGGTGGCGGCTCCATTGAATTTTTAGAGTGGTTGTCACACCTAAGTAGATCCTTTCCTTTTGTACATCCATTCCAAGACTCAAATCTCTAAATTGTTCTACCAAATCTAATTCTTTAATCATCATAGCGGATACATGCAAGGATTTTCTGCTTAGAGCATCCGCTACCACATTAGCCTTTCCTGGATGGTATTGTAAATCAAACTCATAATCCTTTATGAATTCCATCCACCTCCTTTGTTGTATATTCAATTCTTTTTTATCAAAAACAAACATTTTAAACTCTTATGGTCACTATAGACACAAAACCTTACTCCATACAAATAATGCCTCCATATTTTCATAGCAAATACTATGGCTGCTAATTCTAGATCGTGGGTAGGGTAATTTCTTTCATGAATTCTAAGTTGTCTAGAAGCATAGGCTATTACCCTTCCCTCTTGCATCAACACACATCCTAACCCTTGATAAGATGCATCACAATAAACTTCAAATTCTTTTAATGGATTAGGTAAAACTAAAACTGGAGAATTGGTTAATCTATTCTTCAACTCTTGAAAACTTCTCTCACACTTGTCTGTCCACTAAAAAGTAGATCATTTCCTAGTTAACTGGGTTAAAGGTAAGACTACCTTAGAATATCCTTCTATAAGTCTTTGATAATATCCGGCTAACTCTAAGAAACTTCTTACTTCACTAACAGTGGTAGGTCTATCCCATTGCAACACAGCTTGAACTTTGGCTGGATCTACTGCTATTCCTTCTTTATTTATGATATGTCCTAAGAATTGAACCTCTTCTAACCAAAATTCACATTTGGATAACTTAGCATAGAGTTGACTATTCTTAAGAATTTGTAATACTTATCGTAGGTGTTCTACATGTTCTTCTCAGGTTTCGGAATATATTAATATATCATCTATAAAGACAACTATAAATTTATCTAGGTATGGTCGAAATATCCTATTCATGTTATCCATAAAGACTGCTGGAGCATTGGTGACTCCAAACATCACTAAATATTCATAATGTTCATATCTAGTTCTAAAAGCAGTCTTAGGAATATCCTCCCTCTTAACTCTAATCTGATGATATCCCGACCTCAAATCTATCTTAAAAAAGACAGAAGCTTCTTTTAGTTGATCCATTAAATCATCTATCCTGGATAATGGATATTTATTCTTAATAGTAACCCCATTTAGTTGTCTATAATCAATGTATAACCTAAAGGTTCTATCTTTCTTTTTCACAAACAGGACTGGTGTACCCCAAGGTGAGACACTAGGACAAATAAATCCTTTACTTAATAACGCATCTAGTTGTTTCTTTAATTCTACTAGTTCTAAGGGTGACATTCTATAAGGAGCTATGGAAATAGGTCATGTTCCCGGAATCAGGTCAATAGCAAATTCTACCTCCCTCTCTGGTGGTAGTCCCGAAATATCTTTAGGAAAAACTTCAGGATATTCATTTACTACTGGTATGTTTTCCAAGGTTAGGGAATCTTTTTCTTCTATTGAGCATAGCATCATGTATGTCTGATATTTTCTTTTTCTCCTCTAGTCCCAGCATTAGCAAGCTTTTCAGAAAAGGTTAAAGTTTTTCTAGCACAGTCTAGAATGACATGGATAAAATCTAAGTTGCTTTATCCTATAAAGGACAATAAAAGAGAACATGAAGAAAATTTATAAAAATTGTATTACGAAAAAAAATGATTTATAAAAATTCACGTGTTTAGTTATAATATCTTTATCAATTAGTGAGTATTATTTTTAAAATAAGAATTCTTATTATTTGTTAAAAAATAAGAATTTCTCATTTAATATATAAAGGTGGGTTATCGAAATAAAAAATTCATTGTGTATCCTTTTAATTTTTTCATTCTCTGTGAACCTTTTTTTAAGTTCTATTCATTAAAAGGAAAATATTAAACGTGCGCCGACTTTAACTTCATGGACCAGGACACAGGCATAAATAAACACAGCTGCGCTCATGTATTTTTTAAAAGCTGTGCTCATGTATGAAAATAGATAAAAGAACTTTTTTAATAATAAAATTACCTAAATGAAAAGAATCTCTGAATGAACTTTCAAAAACTTTCTTTTGAATTCCTTGTCAACGTTTCATTAAGAAGAAAATATTAAATGCTTTATTAATTAATTTTTTTTTCTTTGAAACAATAAAGAAGATATTTTTCTTAAAAAATTTAAAAATTAATGTGACTAATATAAATTATTTTAATGATGATTTGGGTTACCTATTATTTATTATTTTCATTTCTATTTTTCTATTATTTTTTTATGAAATATAAAAAAGGAAACTGAAAAATGATTTAAAATATTGATTTAATTGATAAAATAATTTCAATGGTGATAAAATGAATAAATGAAAACAATATAGAGATTTGAAACGTAACATGTTTTTAAAATTATAAATTTTAATGTAATAATTAAAAAATATTTTAACAATGATTTCTACATGTATCATCTTTTGCTTTTTTATTTTGTTGTCTTTAAATTTTAAGATTAAATTAGAAAATTAATTGCATTGCAAGATTATTTTTGTGAAATGCAAAATTTAAATTAATTTTTTTGTTAGAAAGTTTTTCATTGATGACAGGTGTTTTAACTGTATTAATATAAAATAAAATAAAATAAAATAAAATTAGATGTAAGTATTATAATTTCCCTTAAAAAAGAAGATACTATTACAAAAATAAAAATAGAATAAAATTAATTTTGAAAAGTATTTTTTTTATGGATAAAAAAAATTATTATTCGTTTTTTCTCATTCGAGCTTGGATATATTAGTTTTTTTTTTTTACAGGGGCTTGGATATATATATATATATATATTAGTTAAAAGCATAACTTAAATTAAAAGTCAGAAGAAGAAGATGAGTCGGTGATGAGTAGATGCATCGTCAGGACAGAAAGAAAGCTTCCACTTGAAGTCTGGTCTTCAAAGCCGCAACAATCTCAACATCCACGTAAGGCTGAGTCAGGCTTATCATCATTCATCTTTTATCTTTCATAATAAGAACTAAATAAATAATAATTATTGTTATTAAATTTAAGTAACCCCTCCTCAAGGAATCACCTATTTCGTTTACAACCCCCGTGCCATATAATTTGGCACATGTAGAATATTATATATATTTATCTATATTTATGTTACAATATAAGGATAAAACTATAAATATATCGTTCTCATAAAAAAAACTATAAATATATCGTATTATTTTTATTTTTTATTTTTAAATTAAACGCACACAGAAAGGGATAAAAATATCAATATTTTTATTCTTGAATTATAATTACATTCAAGTACTTCATAATGATTTACCATACTATAATTATAAATCACCTTGATATTTCTCTGGTATCATTTAATTTTTATCTCAACTAAAGAAAATAGACCAGATAATAATAAAGAAAATACAAATTGATCGGTGCCAGTCAATAGAAAATGGCAAACCCTTCTGATTGGGATTTGGGGGGAAAGAAGGTAACAACCGTACTATCTTTGGAAGCACGTGGATAAGCACGGTTTCAATTTTTGGGACCACAAGATTTTTTTTTTCTGTCGAGGACTCAAAACTTCCAAATTCCCCGGAAAGCACTGATCACTGGATTATTATATATACCCCCTCTTATCAAACTTTAATACCATAGTCATTTCATTTCTCACTTATTCTTTTTTTCCACTTTCTAATTCTTTTCTGCTTCACCACCCTTTGTTCTTCTGTGTCACGCGGCTTCCGTGCAAGGAGAAAATGACCATCCTTGTTGAGCAACCTAACTTTGGTATGATTGATTTTTTTTTTTTTTTCATTTTGTTGCTTCAGTCTATAGCATGAAAGTCTCATCATAAATCATAACTAATGCCACATTATTACATACTTTTAGGGTCACAATTTGAAGATAAAAATGTGCATTCTGAAGAAGAAGACACCAATGAGCTTGTGCTGGATGGTGGATTTCCACTGCCAAAGCACGCGTCCCTGAATGAATTTATCGCCCCAGAAATCAATTCATTTGGCCATTCCTTCAGGTTGCAATTCCATTTCAGTTTCTCTATTTTTTTTTCTTTTTTTGAAACTTAAAAGTCTGCTTTTTTTTTATTATAAATAGTTTTTTTTTTTTTGGTAAAAAAAAAGAAGAAGAAGAAGAAGAAGAAGAAGAAACTGACACGGTTCAATGGAATTATTTGGCAGAAATTATGATGCAGAAAGCGAAAGGCAAAAGGGTGTTGAGGAATTCTATAGGTTGCAACACATCAACCAGACATATGACTTTGTAAGCAAAGTTTATCTACTGCAAACTTGTTTGTAAATGTAATCACTAGGCGATTTCATTTCACACAATGCAATTGTGACCAAAATTGAATTTGGTAAATGCTAATGTAGGTTAAGAGAATGAGGGAGGAATATAAGAAATTGGACAAAGCAGAAATGAGCATATGGGAATGCTGTGAGCTGTTGAATGAAGTGGTGGATGAAAGCGATCCTGATTTGGATGAACCTCAAATTCAACATTTGCTGCAGTCAGCTGAGGCTATCAGAAAAGATTATCCTGATGAAGATTGGCTGCATTTGACCGCTCTTATCCATGGTATATACTAATATACCCTTGGAATGTCCCCTTTTTTTTGTGGAATATTCCTTCTTTATATACTAAAGTTAAAAGATCATTTGGTTAGTCTCCCACGACGTGGCGAACTAAGGTTCGAATTCCTATCGGGGGATGTGTCTACATTTTTTAGTATTCGACACTGTGTTAAACAGGATTAACTCTAGTGGAGAGAACGCGTGGGAAACCAAAAAAAAAATGATTTAAAATTTCAAGGCATAATCATTCATATCCTTATCCTCATTTGACCAAATATGGTCCCCCCTGCCTAATTCTATATGGAAATATAATATTTTCATCCAAGGGGGATTATTAACAAATGATTATTGGTTTGTTTCAGATCTTGGAAAAATTCTTCTGCTTCCACAATTTGGGGAGCTACCTCAATGGGCTGTCGTTGGTGAGAAATTGTTCTTTAAAGATTTTTTTCCCCCCTACTTCCAATTTGTTCTGGTATTTAACATTGAATTATTCAACATTTTAACTGAATGCTTAATGCCATTTTTGCAGGTGATACATTTCCCCTAGGTTGTGCCTTTGATAAATCAAATGTTCACCACAAGGTAATTAGTTTCTTCTAAGAAACCTAAAAATGACACTATTTTTTCATCTTTAATTATCAATTGACCTAAATTTTGTTCCTGCTGCAGTATTTCAAGGACAACCCGGATAGCAAATGTCCTGCTTATAACACTAAAAATGGGATCTACACCGAAGGATGTGGACTGGGCAACGTTATGATGTCATGGGGACATGACGATTACATGTATCTGGTGAGTCCACAAATAGTTTGTTAAATTATTTATGATATAAAAATTTTATATATTTTTTTATCTGTATGCTCTGTAATGCTTTAATTAAGATCTAATACACGGTGCACTCGGATCTGCAGGTTGCTAAGGAAAATGGCACCACTTTGCCACAGGCAGGATTGTTCATTATCAGATACCACTCTTTCTATCGTAAGCATTTTCATCATTCTGTGAAATTTTTTGCTATAACTAACTAACTAGCCATTCTCTGTCCAGCTAATTTAATTACTAAAACTTGTGACATTGCAGCTTTGCATAAGGAAGGTGCATACACTCACTTGATGAATGAAGAAGATTTTGAGAATTTGAAGTGGCTTCACATATTTAAGTATGTTTTAATTTCAGTGGATCTATTAATTTGTACACATCTTTTGTTGCTGCTTAATTAACCTGTGATGTAATTTTGTGCAGCAAATATGATCTCTACAGCAAGAGCAAAGTTCTAATTGACGTCGAAGAAGTTAAGCCGTACTATCTGTCGCTTATTGAGAAGGTGAGGTTGAATTTCATTTGGATGATTTTGATGATTTGGTCAATTTGGTTTTTTTTTTTTCCTTTCCCATTGTTTCTCTATGTGGGAATCTTAATCTTATTTTCTTTTTGGCCGTGTTTTGCAGTATTTCCCTGCAAAGCTTAGATGGTGAGAGCCTTGAAGATGTTAAAGATTAGGGATAGAGGTCAAGGGTATGAAGGAGATTGATTTTCAATTATTCTGGCGAGCGATTTGCAGGATTATTAAGAGATCAGAAAGTTATTTTCTTCAGGAGGTTTCAAAACCCAATTCATTATGTTTGTAACACATTTATGTACCCTTTTGCAATCCGTAAGTAATTAATTTCATATCCAGTCAAAATAAATAAATAAATAAATGATTTCTTATGATCTGTATGATCTTATTTGTAATACTTTTTTTCATTGGTGATCAATGTTGTAAATTGATTTACAAAAATATTCGAAAATTCGAAATCACCGATGAAATTACTGATATGAGTCGCAGACTAGGTCGTTTTCGTTAAGACGTTTCGCGGCACTGCTTAAAGGTGCAAGCAGGCTATCAACCACGACGTCTCTAGGATAAAACAGCTCAGTCAAATTCGAATTTTTGCTGCAATGTAGAAATCCGATCAAGATATACACCTTCTGATATATGGTTTTTCAAAGAAAACCACTCGAAATATGGTTTTAAAAACCACTCGAAATTTGCACACTTTTGAACGGAAGAAATAAACGGAGAAAGAAAAGAGGTACGCGGTAAGTGCGTCGAGATTTTGGGGCGATTTAAAACTGATGCGGAGTCTCGTATATATAGGCGACTACCGTCGTGATGAACAAGTAAACACGTGAGGAAAAATCTGATCGTGGGTGAGAGATTTTAGGAACGTCACTCTGATAGAGTAGTGACCAAGTAAACGCACAATTTAAATTTAAAATTTAAAAATTAATTTTTTTCGTTTACCAAAAAAGAAGTACAGCCCAAGCCCGGCCAGACGGCGGCGGCGGTGCGTGTGTGTGGCGGTCACTTTGTGTGCGTCATCTCCCTCTTATAAAAGTGGGTACCCCTTGGGGCACATCCCAAGGGGGTGAGTTCCACATATATAAGCACTCTTAAAGTGTTTATTTTCTCCTATATGAGACTTCCCAATTTTTCAATTCACTGCTCCAATTTCCAACCATCAATAATAAGTTAAGGATTTATTTGATATTCAATTCACTGATAGAATAAAACGTGTGGTTATACCAAAAAATGTGTCGAAAAAATCAATTTTTTTTTAATTCAACTCGATCCGTCATCTGATGCATGTTTGCGCATTAAAACTTAATCAAATTCTGATACTTTTTTTTGTGAAAATCAATTTCCGATACTTGATGATCAACTTACCCCTAATTTGGATCTGTTATAAGATTTTAATAGATAAATTGATATAATAAACATCAAGTAATAAGGAATCTCTTTTAATATTAAAGCTTCCTAGATTTTTTGTTTTTTCACTTTTTTTTTATGACAAGGAGGGGCTAGCCCCAAACTACACAAGTAACACAACAACTACCCTACGAAAATTGCAAAAATTCAACACATCCTTCCACAGAAGAGGAAAAACAGTCCTTGGGTGGAGACCCCAGCTTGTGCAACCCACGGGAAACCATGGGCAAGGTTCGCTAGTTTGTTCGCAGGTGGCGTTTAAGGTGGTCACATAACAGTTTTTCCCCTTCATGGTCAGATGTGTTTATAATTGTTGATTTAATAGTATAATATTCAATGGTTATGATTGTTTACTGGTAACTTGATGGCCCATCCTGTGCACAATTAACACATATTTATTAGAAAGGGATCACATAATATGATATTTACAAATTGTTTTTTAACTAAAAATTCAAAACTGATTTTATACTCCCAAATTATTATTTTTTTGACTTGTTTTTTGGTGACTTTTCGTTGGGCCCTGTTGATGATAGTGGGCCCACCTATGAAAACATTCTTTACATGCTTTTGTTTTACGGTTTTTTTGAAATCAGATGTACTATTGAGTTATAAACTATTCTTAATTGAATTTGCCGTGTGTTAATTTGCATCGATCTAGGTCTCATCTTTTTTTTTTTAATTCAACCTCTAGGTATCATTTGAACCAGTGTTATAAAACAGGACCGGCCGGTCGGATAGGTTTGGCCGGGAATCGGGCACCATGGCGGTCCGGTCAGGCTATCAGATCGGACATCACATGCCATCAAACCGCTATTGACGTCACAAAATCGGATCGAACCGGTAAAACTCGGACCGGTTTTTTGATGAAATCGCCGGTGTATATTGCAATAATGTATCAGGCAAAAAAAATAAGACAACGAAAAAAGAAGTAAAAGCAGCAACCATATGCTGGAGAGAAGAAGAAGAAGAAGAAGAAAAAACAAAAAAAAATAGAAAGGAAGGAAGGGGTCACTTGCATGAGGAGAACAAGAAGCGAAGATGCAGAAATAAAAAGAACAGAGTAGTGCGGCCGAGAATTATGAAAGAAGAATAAGAAATGAAGGAATTTTTAGGGTTATGGTTGTGGGCCAGCCTTAATAAAAGCAAAAAGGCTCATGATTTTAACACCTCCCTCACTTAATTTTCTCACCTCCCCTCTCTCAAAAATTCCCATTTTACCCCTATTTTTATTATCTTCTTCTTCCTCAGCTCTTTCGTTGTTTCCCACTTTCGTTTCGTGGAAGTTGCAGACCCAAAACCTCTCTTCCCCCTTGTTTTTTTCCCTTTTCCCACAACCTTGTCCACTACCTTCTCTACTCATTATTATTATTTTTCCTTCTTCCTTCATCTTCGTCTTTAGCCCCTTCTTTTTTTTCTTTCGTCGCCATCTGATTTTTTTTGAGTTTTTAATTACTCTGCTTGGTTCTTTCGCGGCCTGCAATTAATCGTATTTAATTCGATGACGATGATGCCTTGCCCTACGCTTTACATTTCCTTGCGTTGATGTTATTTTTTTGAGAAAAAAATAACACTTCCGGATTTTTGTTTCCGGAATCTCTCGGAATCAATTTTCCAGAATGAAGTATGGTGAATATGAAAAAACTATTTTCGGATTCTTATTGCTAGGACATTTCGGAAACAAGAATCCGAAAATTCAAATCTAGCAAAAAAGAGAGGTGAAACAACGTTATGTTGTTCAAAAATACTTCTAAATTCTTATTGTTCCGGATTCTTATTGCTGAAAAATTCAAATCTAACAAAAAAAAAGGAGACG
The DNA here is from genome assembly GCA_037113605.1 of Calophaca sinica. NCBI lineage: Eukaryota > Viridiplantae > Streptophyta > Magnoliopsida > Fabales > Fabaceae > Calophaca > Calophaca sinica. Next base: position 125,595,355 of record CM073734.1, read on the forward strand.
AAACATCGCATACGGGAAGGATAAAAGGGTATTTTAGACTTTTTTCAGGAGAAAAAGAGGTCGTAAAATTGAGTTGAGGAGGCCCAGAATAAAAGCCCAAGCAAAAAGGGAAGCAACAAATAATAACAAAAGGAATGCAACAACTGAACAAAGCAAATAAAAACGTATCACATGGAAAAATAAATAAATGTGCAATTTGCTGTCACGCTAGTTTTGGATGTTATTGCCTAACTGGTTTTGGATTTTTTTTAATTGAACAAAAAAAAGAACATATTTTAATTATTTTGTGACAAACAATATATAGGCTAAATTATACATTTGGTCACTTAAGTTTATTTTAGATTTTAATTTGGTCCTCTGTGTTTTAAAAGTTTCAGTTTAGTCCCTTACGTTTCAACAGTTATAACACGTTCGTCCTTTCCGTCTAATGCCGTCCATTCTATCTGACGTGGCTAACGTTTTGTTGATGTGGCAACTGTTTATTGTGACGTGGCAAGTGATGTGTGTGATGACAAAGACAAAAAAGAATAAAATAAAACCTTCTTTCTCAAAGCTGCAACAGCAGCGAGTTGGAATGCAATGCTAAAAAAAAAGAACGCTGCCAAAGCGGATCTGTGAAGAAGAAATTGGATCTGTTTCCAATTCAAACCCAGAAGAAAAATCTGTCAAGAAGAAATCGGATTTGGGTATTCCATCGCTGCTTTTATAAATAACACCCTTCTGTTAAATCATCAAAATCACCATTTTTATACGCTGCTTGTTCATTAAATCGAATCTGGGTATTTCATCGCTGTGAAGAAGAATTTGGATCTGGCCACATGTTCATCGATGCTTTTAAACATTTTCTTCCATTTTTTTTGGATAAAAAAAAGAATATAAATAGAACAGGAGAAGGAAGATGGGGATGGAAATGGATCGATACATGGATGAATGGGAGGACAGGTTCTGGGGAAGAATAGGTTCTTGCTACTGTTGCAGCTTTGAGAAAGAAGAAAAAAGAAAAAGAACCCTAATTTTAATTTGGAGAAGACGATGAACAGTACACGCGACCTATACTGACGGACAAAATTTATCACTAAAAACCAATTGTACGTAGCTAAAAGTCCATTTTAGGACAGACTTGCCACGTAGGCAAATCGTCAGCCACATAAGCATAATAAACGGTGTCATCTGGGTCTTTGACGGAAAGGACCAACGTGCTATAACTTTTGAAACGTAAGGGACCAAAATAAAACTTTTTAAACATAAGCGACCAAATTGAAACCTAAAATAAACGTAAATGGATCAAATGTATAATTTAGCCCAATATATATAATAGATATTTATGTATAATTTGTTTTTTTAATAAAAACCGGTTCATGCGGTTCAACTAGTGACCTACCGGTTCGACCACTGACCCATCAATCTAGTATCCTGCCCGAGTCGACGACCGGTCCGGGTTTAATAACATTGACCTAAACTGTTATCATTAATGTATTTATATGTTTAAAGTTGAAAATCGTTTGCTCTATCTATAATTTTATTTAATTGACACGGACCATATAGTCTTGAATTTGTTTTTGAATGGATAAAATCTTGCAATTTAGAGACGTAAAATAAACTCCTTTAGTTTTTTTTTTAAATTGTTTACTGGAAGTAAAGGCACTAAAACGTGAAAATCAACAGTAATATATGAACAAACATTAATAGCTGTAATAGGAAACAAGTAAAATCTAGCCAAGCCCATTAAGAGTATTCAAGGCGATGAGAGTCAACATCGGCATAAGGGAAGAAAAAGTGGCAAGAATCATTCAATTCTTTCTCGGTAAGAGCACCAGAATCCGAATTCGGGTTTTGGCCTTGTCAGTATCCCTTCACTACAAGAATTTTCGTCATTACCGACGGCTTTTGGCCGTCGGTAATTCTAAAAATAAATCGATGGTCGAGATTACCGACGACTACCGACGTCGAGGTCGGCCGTCGGTATTTTCCTCCTTGGTAAATTTACCGACGGCCAAAAAAGCCGTCGGTAATTACCGACGGCCGCCGCCGAAAGTCGCCTCATGACCGTCAAGAAAATCTACGAAACAACCATTTTTGCTGTTGTACTTTACCGACGGCTAAGCCCATTGTAAACTACAAATTAAAATAAAAATAGATCCGGTTAAGTCGACGGCTTAGCCAGTCAAGAATTTACCGACAGCTAGGCCCATCAGAATGCATTTCTTTAATCTCCATTATTATAAGCAAGTGAGCAACATAACTGCAAGCATAGGAAGCAAAGGAGAGACATCTGAAAGCAATCATCCAAACCACTACAATGTTCAAATCAAAAATATTGCAAGTGCTTCCTGAACAGGTTTATCTTTTTTGATTTTTATCTTTGCAAGTGCTTCCTGTTCGCGCTGGTGAATCATGAGCAAGGGATCAGAATGGAGCTTTCTCCAAGCATCATTGGCAGAATGAGGCTTGTCCTCAAATAATGCCCCAGGAACACTTGCCTCCTGCTGCAAAGACAATCAAACATAATTCAATTCACAAAAACAAAAAAATTGCTATAAAAATAGAAGGAAAAAAAATATCAAAGAAAAAGATCAGATGAAACTACCTTAGAAGCAGAAGCAGAAGAGAACAGTGCATCGGTTGCATCGGATTTGGGAAGAGCTTCAAGGGCCTTGAATCCTTCGGAGGACCTTCCAACGGACAATCCCGAATCGTACAAAAACTACAACCTCTCCTAGTGACTGCAATCAAAATCAGCAATTTTTTTGTTTCAATTTGGGATCCCAAGTGAAACCCTAACCCTAACAAAGAAATTAAAAAAATTGAGAATTGAATTGGGGGAATAGATAGAGAAAGAGAGAGGGTTGAGAGAAATTACGGAACGAGGCCACCTTTCTCCTGAAGAAGACGAAACCCGCTGCGTTCACGCTCCTCTTGAATCTGCTTGCGAAGCTCATCAAGCTTCTTACATTCGCAAGATCATGCTTCGCCCGCTTTCCACACGTTCTCTATGTTTCTGAGGCTCCCCGTGTGCCATCCCTTCTTGTTCAAAAACTTCAGCGCCATTTTCTATTCTCCCTTCGATTTGATTGATTTCAAAAACAAACACAGCACGATCCAACACAAACACTCTTCCTCCGCGTATCCTGCAGCTTGAAAGTTGAAAAGAAGACAACAAGACGAGGAAAAGAGAAGCAATGAATCTTGGCCCTGAACAGGGCGCTCGGTGGTGCGCCATCGCGGCCACCACCCCTCTCCTCTCCCTCGGCCAATCGCTCATCTTCCTTTTTCTTTATTTTCTTCCTTCCCCTCTCTTCTTCTTTCTTCTTTCTTTCTGATTTTTTTCTCCTCTTTTTCTTTGCTGCAACAGGTCGAGTGGCAGGGAATAGTGGGGTGAAAGAGGAGTGATAAGGTGAAAGGGCCATAAGTGTGGAGTATGGTGGGTCTAAGTCAATGTTTTACTATACCGACGGCTAAGCCGTTGGTAACGTAGCCAAAAGCCGTCGGTAACGTAGCCAAAAAAATCAGCAGCCATATATTTTATGTTACTGACGGCTAAGCCGTCGGTAATTACAGACGACCCATAAGCCCTCTGTAATTACCGAAAAATCAACAGACATATATTTTATGTTACTGACAGCTAAGCCGTCGGTAATTACAGACGACCCATAAGCCCTCTGTAATTACTGATGGCTAAGCCGTCGGTAACATAGCAAAAAAATAATTTAGTAAGCAGATTTTTTCCGGCGCATTAGCGACGGCTTGGCCGTCGGTAATTAAAACATTACCGACGGAGTCGAGGCCGTCGGTAAAATTCCGTCGGTAATACGCAGTTTTCTTGTAGTGCTTTGTGAGTCTTCTGCTGAAGACTTTCTCCTTTAGCACTCCTCCACAATTTATAAGAAGATGACTAGTAGAGATGCTAATCACAATAGAAGAGAACCGTTCATGAAAGGATATAGCATTGGCCGCTGCTAGGAGCAAACGCGTTTTTGGAAGACTGGTATGGTAAGGTCGATGCTCACTACACTAGCAACTGGCGAAAGGATATGGCCTCTTTCAAAATTCCAGGTCGAGTGTGCTAATATCGGGTGCTTTACAAATTTGAAATGGGATACATCTTGTTATTTGATGTAATATATATATATATATATATATATATATATATATATATATATTCGTATACTCCATTTTTTACCCAATATAAGTAAAAAAGTCCATGTATTTAGTTTAAATTTGGACCAAATACATAGACTTTTTTTTTGCTTATATTAGGTAACGGAGAGATAACTATTTTATTATTATTAGATTTATGTTAGATTGTTTAGCGAACGACATATTTTTTTTTCATTCTAAAAAATTCTAACCAATAACTAAATGACAAATATAATGTGAGGAAAGAATTAACAATGCATTAATTATTTATGCTTTAGTCCTTTGAGAGTATGTTTAATTACTTTTTTGCATTAATTATGGCAAATATACTGTGAGGAAAGAATTAACTATGCATTAATTAATTGGTGAGAACTCTGATACCTTCGAGTTTTACTGGGTATGAATACCTAATGACCAATTACTCGACGCCACATCATTTTTTAACTTTTTTAAAGTGAAATTAAATGCTTAGTTTTCACACATGTTGTTAAGATGAGAGTATAGGAGAAATTTCCTGAAATTTTTTTATATTTATTAATAAATTTTCACTTTCTCTGAGGAGTCTTTTTATTATTTTTCTATTTTATTTTTTATAAAAATTCTTTTTCTATTTTTGTTATTTGGATCGCTGCTTAAATAATATTCTAATATTTATGTAAACTATTTAATTTCATTCCTAACTTATTCTTTTTTTCTTATTTCATTTCTAATAATAAAATTATATTTTTGTCAATTTTTTTTATTGTTTAACTTATTTCATACACAATTTCAATTTCTTTTGATATTTCAATTTATTTTTTTCATTTCGAGTTTGTTTTGTAGGTTTTATTTGTTTTGTTATTTATAATTTATGTTTGAATTATAGTTTTTATTTTTATTTTTATTGAGATTATTTTTGTCTGTTTCACGAATGAGTATCGATACCAATCTTTCTTCTTGGGTATGGAAGAATTTACCTAATTATTTTTTATTTATGAGGAAAGAATTATTTATGCACTAATTTTTTTTTATCAGGGAGGTACAAGTGGGCGGTGTTTCAAAAAGGGGGACCACCAGTAACTAAAGAAACTTAACAAAAGGGAAGGCGGCAAAAAAATAAAAAATAAAAAACTATAAATATCAGTTTATGGGGGTGCAGTGTTATGTTATTGGAAGATTTGGGCCAAACATGTAATTTTAGAATAACCGAACCAACAGGCTATAGACGGTGATCCTTCGATTGGCCCATGATGCACAAAAAGTGTTATACGACCAGGCTAAATGCCACCTTGTTCGCAACTCCATTACCTTCTCTATAGTTGTGAGACGCTTTAACCCTCATATCCTTCTTCAACAGGGTGGCATTTAGCCTGGTCCAATAGATCTTTTTGTCCATCATGATCAAATTGACTGATCACCATTGATATATTAGTTTTTTTATTCAATGGATGAGATTTTTTATGGGCAACCTGATTGTTTGGTCATTGAATGTTGAATGGATATTTATAGATAGGGGCCTTTAGTTTTTTGGATTTATGAAAATTACAATAAAAAAATTTATGCATTGTTACCTAAATTATTTACTATTTACATATACCCAAATTCCCAAGTCAGGGTTACAATTTTGTCTTCTTCTTCTACTACTCCAGAAGTTGACAGCATGAATAAAACTCTATAAATACTTATTTTATCCTTGTAGTCATTTTTGTAACTAGCTTACTGCATAAATTTTTATTTTTATGCTTTTAGTCATTTTGGTAACCATAAACACATTGATAATTTATTTGATGCCCACAATTCTGGGTAACAAAAGGTGTGTGCTTACACCGGGCTTAAAGGATCCAAACACTATTACAATGCAGGGAATAGTAATCTGGATGACAAGCAGCTTATGTTGAAATATATGTTCATATATGTCGGGCAATACTGGTTAATTTGATTCATAAAAGATCTTTGAAGCCATTTTACCATTGATAGTATTTTAAAAATATTTGATAGTTTTATTACTTTAAAAATATGGAACGTTTAATTAAGATTGGGAATTGAAAATAAGGCAGCTTGAAAAGGTTTGGGTAGTAACTGGTCATTGTCCCAGGAGAGGTGGTCTTTTGTGGAAAAACAGATCTTCAAAAAATGGGAACATTAATAATTAATAACAAAAAAAGGTGAAAACTGACAAATTGAATAAAACGTACAAAATGTTAATTTATTTATGGTGAAGTGTTGTATTATTGGAAGTTTTGGGTCAAATATATAATTTTTGAATAAACAGGCAACTATAGGTCGAACCCCAATTTGACCATTGTGGACAAAAACATCTATCGGACCAGGCTAAATGCCACCCTTCAACAGTGCCTTAATGGATTGAAGCAGGGCAGTACAATAGTGAGGTTGGGCTATTTTTTTCTTTCTTTTTCTGGACTAACTCCAAAGCTGTTATCGAGTCACTCTCAATCTATATAAATTTCTCCCCCACCTCCCATGCAATTGTCAAGGCTGAGAGGATTCCCCATAGCTGGCCAGACACAACCACATAGCATGTTCCAAGGTTAGGGCCTCCCCAACGTATGTAGAGGTCTAAAGCCAACTCCAAACAACTTGTGCGCATTTATGAAAGAGAGACCTTTCTTTTATACCCAACTTCAAATAACTTATGAATATTTATGGAAAAAAAATACTCTCTTTTGTACCCACTTGGTTGCAATTTTTTTTTAATTATAGGCTCCTTTCTATACGAGGCATAAAACAAGAGTTGTAGTGGTCTCACATTTGAGCTGACCCTGTCCAAATTCTTTATAAACCAGGACAGATTCAGGCAGGGGTGGACATGGCCCCCCGCCTCTCCATCTTTCAGAACTTGCTTTGAATGATATCTCTCACTTCCATAGATTTCAAAATTTTTTCAATATATATATATATACACACACATATTTAGCCCCTTTAATACATTTTCTTGACCTGTCTCCGCTTACAAAGCCACGCCAACCATGAACAAGAGGCATTTTTTAACACACCCCCACATTCTTAACACATCCCACCATCACTCATGGACCCATCCATATTGCACTTGGTATGCCCAACGTAGGGGAAGCACCATTTAACCACTCTCTTAGTATGTCTACTAGCTAGGTGGGGAAGGGTTTGCAACGCTGATGGGGAATACTAGAGCTGGAAAAACACGCTACACTGCCATTATTGGGCTGCGGGCTTTTTTGGGCCAATTCGGATTATTCAAAGCGCTTATTATTTTACACAATAATCATATTTATACGTTAAAGAAAAAAATATATAGAATTTCAGTATCCCAATCATGAGAACGTAAAGAACATAAAGCTTCGTTTGAGCACAAAAACCTGACTATCGCATTCCAGTATTGCTCAAAATATGATCATAATATCCAACCTGATTGTCGCTCAAAATATGCTCATAAATATCCAAACCTAACTATCGCTCAAAATATGATCATAATTTAAATTGTGGTTTGTGGAGGGCCACGTTGATATACTTTTACAAAATAAGAGACTATTTTTGAACAAAAAAAGGGACCATATTGAAATAAATTTTGTAAAATAAATGACCATTTCAAAACAAAAAATAAAAGAGAGACCATATTGGTAGAACTTTGCAACATAAGGACTATTTCGAAATAAAAAATAAAAGAGCGACTAAATTGAAACCGAAAATAAAGATAAAGGACCAAAAGTATAATTTAGAAGAAAAAAATGACAGCACCTCAAAATGCAACATAACATCAAGTAATTTACTGTGTTTAATCAAATTAAATATATAAATCCCATCCAACTTAAAAATAATCCCAACAAGGGTTTTAACAATACTTTTAAACATGTATTAAAGCATTTTTTTAGGTTTGACGTTTATTATTCAGTTAGTCAGTTCAGTAAAAAAAAATTGGTGTTTTCTTGCACGGGGCGCTTGAAGCCCAAATCCCGATTGAGCTAGCCTGGCATAGGCACATACTTTATTGAATTGGGTCAAAAAGCCCAATTGCTATTCAGGCTTCGAATTTGTTGTGTAAACACTACGTTTTATTGGGCTTTTTTAGGTCGAGTCGGTCCTGCTGACCCATTTTGGTAAGGAATATGTTAAATTCTTATAATCGAAGTAAAATATACCTTAATTGAAGTGTCAAATTTTATTTGGGGGATAAATAATGGGATATAAAATAGAGACATAATTTCAATCCTACAGAAGAATGTCCCCATACGTTTTTTCCAGAAACAAATATGAGTATATTCTGCAAGATTAAGGCGCTCTGGTAGCTTCTCTTGGACCATTTTAGATGATTTTCTCCCCAGTCTAGTCTTTGTCTGCGTTTGATGTAATGGAATGTAACACTCCTCATCTTGTTTCTTAGCGTTGTTGTCAATTTCGTTTATTATATATAAAAAAAGAAACAAATCTGAGTAAAATTACTACTCCCTTCGGTCCATTTTATAAGAAATAAAAGAGTCATTTTTCCTGTTCTAATTATAAAAAACAATACTATTTTTCAAGTGCATTAAATGTCTAATTTTTATTTATACTCTTATTTATAATGAGATTTATATTAATGATATAACATGTTCCCCTCAATCCATATTATAAGAGATAAAACTCTAATTCACACTGACCAAGAAAATGCTTTGAAATTAACTATTTCTAATTAATACTCCTAAAAATTTAACCTTTTTTTTCCAAATATAACCCTTTCATAAATGGTGGATGATAATTAATGACACTTAATTCACACAAATTTCACTTACCTTTTTTAAAGGGGATGAGGGAAGATGATATATTATTATTTCAGTGGCACTAATGGCCATGTTACAACTGTCCCTGAGGGAATTTGAACCATATCCCTTGGGGTTACAAAGCTAAACTCCTACCATTGAGCTGACACTTAATGGACACAAATTTCACTAACTTAAATAAGGGCATAATTGGAAATTAACATTTAATGTACGTAAAAATTGATGCTTATTTCTTATATTTTGAACAAAAAAGGACCCATTTGTCTCTTATAATATGGACTACAGGGGGTATTTCCTATACAAATGAGTTGGTTTATAAAAAGGGGTATTATTTGGTTTATAAAAAGGGGTATTATTGGGAAAAAATGTAATTTTTATAAGTATTAATTAGAAAAAGTTATTTTCAATAATTTTTTTAGTGTGTGTGAATTAAAGTTTTGTTTCTAGTAATAAAGACAGTGATTACTATTTCGAAACTTGAGTACTAATAGAGTAGGCCGTGAGTAGTTAATTGCATTATAAGTTTTTTTTTTTTTTTTTACAATTGCATTATAAGTTTTAATCTATAGGTGCATTGAGTGTAACATGAACGAGAAGATTAATGATTTAGTATTTTAAGTCAAAAGTCCCCTAAAAAAGTATTTTAAGTCAAAAGTACACAACAGTATTTAGTTTAAATGTAAAAAATATATTCAATATTTTTTTTAATGGTCAATCTTTTTTTTGGTCAAAGTTAATGATCAATATAATTAATAGTTTGAATCCAATTTTGGGAATACAGTAATGTTAAAACTCTTGAGAGAGAGTTTTGTCGCCCATGTGGTCCGATCGACTCGAGAGATTAGTTCTGTAGTTGCGCACAGAGAATACCCGGTTTACAACAAAAAAATCTAATAAAATAGCTTTTTATTTTCTTTTTCGTTTTGGTCAAATAACTTTTTATTTTCTAGATCATCTTTTATAATTTCAGAAGGAAAAAAAAATAAGGACATGGGCCGGACTGATGGGCTGGTCTTAGCCAGCCCAGCACCCGAAACAGCAGCCGACGACGTGAGACACAAGATAATATGGACCACATGGAGTATTTTCTATGTGAATGAGTTGGTTTATAAAAGAGGTATTATTGGGAAAAAATTAATTTTTATAAGTATTAATTAGAAAAAGCTATTTTCAATACATTTCTTTAGTTTGTGTGAATTAAGGTTTTGTTTCTTATATAGTAATAAGGACCGGAGGGAGTAATTACAATCTCGAAACTTGAGTACTAATAGAGTAGGTGGTGAGTAGTGAATTGCATTATAAGTTTTAGGATTTTTCTATCATGTGCAATGTTACACATGTTAAAGAATCTAAAAATAGTAACTATTTATTGAAAACAACAGCTATTTATTAAAAAGTTTAGTATTTAATATAAAATACACAAGTTCCAATAAAAACGTACTGTTTTGGATTTTTTAACATGTGCAATTTTACACATGATAGAAACATCCTAAGTTTTAATCTATAGGTGGTTTGAATGTAACATGAACAAGAAGATTAATGATTTAGTATTTTAAGTCAAGTGTCCCCTAAAAAAAGTATTTTAAGTCAAAAGTACACAACAATATTTAATTTAAATGTAAAAAATATATTACAATATTTTTTTAATGGTCAATCTTTTTTTGGTCAAAGTTAATGATCAATCTAATAAATAGCTTTTTATTTTCTTTTTCGTTTTGGTCAAATAACTTTTTATTTTCTTGATCATCTTTTATAATTTCAGAAGGTAAAAAAAATAAGGACATGGCCTGGACTGATGGGCTGGTCTTAGCCAGCCCAGCACCCGAAACAGCAGCCGACGACGTGAGACACAAGATAAGAGTCAAACTGTCAAAAGAAGCAAAAAAAAAGAACAATGTCAAACAAGTGAAGGAATACCAGTGCACGTGCCGTGCGTGTGCCCCACCACGCAGCCACCTGTTAACCCTCTCTTTGTCTTTCCCCTTCTTCTCTTTCTGTGTCACTCAGTGCGACGTTGCTTTTTTCTGCGCTAACTTCCTTTTCCTTTTCTGGTCATTCATTTACACCTTCTTGTTTTATTGTAAACAACAGCAATTTCCCTCCTTCCTCTTCTTCTTCTTCTTCTTCTTAGTTCTTACGCGTTAAGTTTTATCATTCGTCATTCCAATTCATCAATTTTCTTTCCCAAAACCCTTTTCCCACCTTACCCGTATGCTATTTCACACAACACATTTCCCAAAAAACCGTTATTTTCCCTCTCCGATTTTACTTCCCCAAAACCCTTTACCTATATCATTCGTGTGTGTGATGAGTTTGGCTCCTTTTTAATGGCTCTCACTCTTCTCAATCACAAACCCCTTTCCTTCACTCTATTCCCAACCACCCTTTTCATACTATACTATACTTTTACTTTTGATTTTGCTTTTGCCTCACAATCACACCATGATTTTTCGATTATTGATTCTGAATTCGACTCGCTCTACAGCGATTACACCCCGCCGTCACCTCTTCCGCCGCCGCCGGTGCCTCATCCGCCTTCTCTCTCGTGCGAAGAGGGTCTTAAGGGAATTGGTTCTCTGAGTACTTCTTGTGATCTCAATTCCAGTTTGGCCTTCGATGGTGACGTGTACATAGAAGGAAAAGGAAGCCTAAACATACTTCCCGGTGTGAATTTGAGTTGCCCCGTTTTGGGTTGCGTGATTTTGATTAACATGAGTAGGGAATTCACTTTGCAGAGCGGTGCCGTGATAATTGCCGGGTCAGTTTCGGTTTCGTCTCAAAATGCAAGCTTGTTTGAGGGGTCGCTGATAAATGTAACCGGGTTGGCCGGTGAACCTCCGGCTCAGACCAGTGGCACGCCATCGGGGACTCAGGGTGCCGGTGGAGGACACGGTGGGAGAGGTGCCACGTGTGTCTCGGATAATACGAAGCTTCCTGATGATGTTTGGGGTGGGGATGCGTACTCTTGGTCCTCGCTTAATAAGCCTTGGAGTTATGGGAGCAAGGGAGGGACTACTAGTAAAGATGATAGTTATGGTGGGGAAGGAGGTGGAAGAATATGGTTTGAAGTGGTTGATTCCATACAACTCTCTGGGGATCTTTTGGCAAATGGTGGTGATGGTGGGATCAAAGGTGGAGGGGGTTCTGGCGGCAGCATTTATATTAAAGCTCATAGAATGTAAAGTCTTTTCATCTCTTCCTTCCTCAATCTCTATATTACATTTGTGAATTGAGTTTTATGATAATTTTTTTCCCAATGATTTTGTATTATTTCTTATTTGGGGGGGTTTTATGGTTATTGAGTAGTAAGTGTAGTTTGCTTTGATTGCTTGTGTCGTGTTATTGGTGATGTATTCCGAATCTTACTGCTTTCTTTTTTTCTTTTCTTGTTTGTGGTGTGGAATGTTAAATGAATGTTTGCAGAGCAGTTGCATCATTGCATGCAATCAAGTAGTCTCCAATGAGCAAATGTATTAAGTATCATTGAGGTCCCAACTAGGCAGCTCGGATGGTGAGCTAAGGGACGCTAAGAAGTTGAACAGGGAGGTCCAGGGTTCAAACCCTGGAAACTAACATAACTACTGATTTACTAACATTTGCCGTTCAAAATAAAAAAACAAAATATTAAGTATCATTGATCTTCAATTGTTCTATATTTCTTTGTGTAATTTCAGATTGCTTGGGCTAATAAAATAGTTCGCAACTAACCGCATCCTCTGCCAAGTGCAGGACTGGAACTGGCACAATTAGTGCTACCGGAGGTGGTGGGTTTGCTGGTGGTGGAGGAGGAAGAATTTCCATTGATGTCTTCAGCAGACACGACAATACAAAATTCTTCATTCATGGTGTGATATACTGATTATTGTTCTAAAGTTTCAATGTTCTTGTCTTCTATCTCACTTTCATTTTTATTTTAGAGAAAAAGAGTTCTGCTATTTGCTGACAAATTACTATAGAAAATAAGTAGGTACATGCTATAAAAAAAGCTTGTTCTGTTGCTTGCAGGAGGAGTGAGTTTTGGATGTTCTGGCAACGCTGGTGCTGCAGGGACGTATTATGATGCCGTTCCTCGCAGTCTTACCATTTGCAATCACAACTTGTCTACTCAAACCGATACACTTCTGTTAGAGTTTCCTAAGGTGCCTCTTTGGACAAATATTTATGTCCAGAATCAGGCCAAGGCATTGTTTCCTTTATACTGGAGCCGTGTTCAGGTGATTGAAAAATTGACCTTATTGCCCCTTGTTGAAATAGAATAATGCATTAGCTGTAGGGAAAAAGAAAGAAGAAATATTTGGAGGACTACATATCGTCCTTTTTGTTGGCCGATTGTTATTATTTTTTTGTTGGGCAAATATATTTTGAAATAATTATCAGAAATTGATAGGCAATAGACAAAGCAAATTTGATATATTTACTTACTATTGGAACTTTTACTCTTTGAGTAAGTTTAAGTTACTTCATTTGGGGGGTTACATATTATGGCTTTTAATGTCCTCTTTCGTATCATCACAATTGAGGTTTGAAGTATTGCAGAAATTTTATTTTCATTAACTTGCAGGTTGGTGGACTAATTCGTTTGACATATGGAGCTGTTTTAAGCTTTGGGCTTGCTCATTACAGTTCATCAGAGTTTGAGTTGATGGCAGAAGAGCTTCTGATGAGTGACTCTATGATCAAGGTAGGTAGAATTAGAAGGCTTCTTTTTTTATGGAATAATAATAGCAGTGTTGTCATTACGGAAAATAGCGGTTTGTTCAAATTCCGCTATGCTAGTATAGCGCTATAGCGTCGTTATATATTTGACAGCACTGATGGTCATATCGCGGATCGCTGACAGCAGCGGTTTGTTCAAATTCCGCTACGCTATAGCCTCTATTTGGCAACACTGAATAATAGTACTTCTTTACTTGGATTCTGCTGCTTTTATATGCTGCTTGCTTCCATTTTTGACTAGCTAGGTATAAATTAATGACTGTTTCTTTTTCTTTTCCATATGTTATCAGAAAACATATCCTACAACTACAAGCTGAAACAATCTGAAAGTTCTCATATTGCCTTATTGATGCTAACTGATGTCCATCTTTACATTATTCCATGGTTTAATATTTTTATGAGATGGTTATTTGAAAACATTAATAATATCTCCCCTTTCATGTTCTTTTACCATTCTTTTTTTTTTTAAAAAAAAAAAATTAGATATATGGAGCTCTTCGAATGTCTGTCAAGATTCACCTGATGTTGAATTCCAAGATGCTTATAGATGCTAATGGTGATTCAATTGTTGCAACGTCCTTACTTGAAGCTAGCAACTTAGTAGTTCTCAAGGTTGTTATCCTTTGCATTCTTCTCATTTACAGCAGAGTCTTATTTTTTATTGCTTACTCTAACACATTTAACCATGTGGCGGTGACCAGGATTCATCTATTATTCATTCTAATGCAAATTTGGGAGTTCATGGACAAGGTGTTTTGAACTTGTCTGGACCTGGAAATTTGATTGAAGCACAACATCTGATTTTGTCACTATTTTATAGTATCAATGTAAGTCAAAGACTGAAATTCTCCTGTTGCTGTTTTTTAGAACTATATAAATGACTATATAAGATTGTTCACTTTCTCCATCTTGACATAATATTTACTCGCACCTGATATTAAACACGAGACAGTCACATGGGTCACTTTGATGTTAGTTCTTGTAGAAAAGCTTTGGTAATATTAAAAGTTTCATTTGTTGTGGTATTTGGTATTATGAATTTATGTTGGCAACTGAAGACTTGTGAAATTTTAAGCAATGGTAAAGGTTTGATAATTTTAGGAATGGTTTACGAACTAGGTGGATTGAAGGTTTGTGATGGGATATTTTGTGTTCAAATTTGGTGTTATGAATTTAGGCCAAACACAAGAGTTAGAAATTTGGAAGCAATGGGTTAGGGTTTAGTGATATTTAAAAGGGCTTACAAATTTGGTGGATTGAAGCTTTAAGTTGGGAGGTATATTTTATACGTGAGTGCATCGCTGATAAAATTGATAAAAGACCAAACTAGGGTTAATTGGGTGATGAAAAGAGTGACATGTAAAAGTTCAGTTGGTATTGAATAGGTTAGGGGGCACATTAAGATATGGATAGTTATTATTCTGGACAAAAGTTCTGTTTGAGGTTGGTCTTTCTCACCTAGAAAGTTCTGAATGGTTAGCTTTAATGAATCAAGTCTTCTTATATAATATTTTTCTAGTTTCTAATCCTTGTTATGTTGAGTTTTATTAGTTTTATGTTGTTGCAAGAAGCCACTGAATCTTTGCCCTTTTTGGTTCATTTTTTATTATGTTAACAGAAAAAAGATTGAGTTTGATAAATATGTAGACTGAGACTAATTACATAGAGGCATGGTGTAACATCCCCATCTTTTCTAACTTTTAGCTTACTGTCCTATTAAAAGAACGCAATTAATTAAATAAATTATAATTGAGAGTAATTTAAATAATAAGAAAAAACTGTTGCATAAGGACAATTAATCTAATTAACAGTGGGCTCTTTTGCCAGACAATCTTGTGACATCCATACTTCCATTTGTTTATTTATAAGTTAATTGTTATGGATAATGTAATTATACTTACGACATAAATATATTATGTTATAGAAGAGAAATGTGTGTTCACGTCAGTGGTTATAGACAGAAAAAACTACTTAAAATATGTATGATATGCGTTATGGACAAAAAAGGGGGGTCGCAAGATATTTCCTCTAGGCCCAACGCTTCACAAAGCACAATCAGTCATGGAGGGAACGTAAAGCTAGGAAAGTCTCCCTCTAAAACAAAAAACACTACATCTAGTATTATATAAGAACCTTCGATTCTAAATGGTAGGACCGTGGATATATGAAATCTGCTAGTAAAGTTGGTGGGTAGCAAGTGTGGCATAGGTAGGTGATCCAAATGATGCGATTCGGCCCATTCCCATGAAACCAGAAAGTGCTCGTAGCCAAATTAAATCGCCTCCTTCGTTAAAGAAAATTTGGATATGACAAGTTGGCATTCGTAAATTCTCTGTTTATGTTACATGTTCATCGTGAATAAGTATAATATATATGCTAGTTGGGAAAAAAAAATCCTAAAAAATAAGGAGATAAAATCCTACAGCTAAGAAAGGACCACTAGTAATTGTGCTATTAATAATACAGTCAACATATAAATATATGGAAGTAAGGGTGTCACACATGCTCACATGAATAATCGACATAGATAACTCATATATTGTCGTCTTGTTTATGTGACTAGGGATTTTAAAATTTTGAAAATTGATTTCTTGACCTTTAAGCTGTCTAACTGTCTTATTATTTCTGCACTAATTAAATAATTGTCCTCTCTGAAATGCAAAGGTTGGGCCTGGATCTGTTCTAAGAGGTCCTTTGGAGGCTGCTGGTGCTGATAATATGTAAGTTTATGCAAGAAAGCTGTAGCATGCAGTTCTTTATTTGGTTTAATACCTTGTTTTCATTTTTTCGTGTAAAAATGTAGGACACCACAACTCTACTGTGAAGTTGAAAATTGCCCTGTTGAATTGCTTCATCCACCTGAAGATTGTAATGTCAATTCTTCATTGGCTTTCACTCTTCAGGTTTTTCATTAGCCCATTAAAATTTAATCTTTATAACATTTGGATCTCTTTGTATCAAGGATAATAATTGTCTTGGGTTGCTGCTACAGATATGTCGGGTTGAAGAGGTTATTGTTGAAGGCACCGTAACTGGCTCTGTTGTGCACTTTCACTGGGTTAGAAGTATAGAGGTCAAATTTTCTGGAGTAATCAGTGGATCTGGGCTGGGTATGGTCATTGCCTCTAAATACAACTCCCCTGCAAAATTTCATGCATCACTTGATGGTTTTGAAAGCTTTAATGATACTCTATTAAATTGTTATTTGGACCATTTGTAGGTTGTACTGGGGGGTTGGGTAGAGGAAGGTATGTTGAAAATGGTGTTGGAGGTGGAGGAGGGCATGGAGGGTATGGTGGCGATGGATATTACAATGGCAATTTCATTGAGGGCGGTACCACATACGGGGATGCTGATTTACCCTGTGAACTTGGTAGTGGCAGCGGAAATACAAGCCTGGCCGGTGCAACTGCAGGTGGTGGCATTATTGGTAAGATCTGAATTGAAATTTGGTTGTGGCAGAACAAAATATTGTTACTTAACATTCATAGGCAAAAAGGTAGTTTTATATTAATTATTATCTTGACTTTGACAGTGATGGGTTCATTGGAGCACTCATTGTCAAGTTTGACTTTGAATGGTTCACTTAGAGCTGATGGAGAATCCTTTGGAGAAGACATAAGAGGGCAGGATGGTAGGATCACTTCGAGCATCGGCCCTGGTGGAGGTTCTGGTGGAACTGTTCTTTTGTTTGTTCAGACATTGGCTCTTGGTGACTCTTCTATAATATCAACAGCTGGAGGACAGGGGAGTCCTAGCGGTGGCGGGGGTGGAGGTGGTGGAAGGGTTCACTTTCATTGGTCTAATATTCCAGTTGGAGATGAATATGTCCCCTTGGCAAGTGTTAAGGGAAGCATTATTACTGGGTTGGTATATGGCAAATTATACTTACTGTAATCTACTGTACTTGTCTTATGTATCTGCCAGTGAAGAATTGTTTGATTGTCCAAGTTCATGAATTATTTGAATCTGAGTTAGAAGCAAGGTCATGCCAATTAAATTAATATTGGGAATCACATTGCTTGGTGTAGGTATTGGTTATGATTTGGTTTAGCTTATGGCTTCTTGGTTTAGGCAAACAGGTCTCTTCAACTTGAGACTAGCAAATGTTACTCTTTGAAGATAAATTAGTGTATACTTGAATATTTTACACAGTAGGTGAAGCCTGGAAATAAAATAGAGCCCTTAAACTTGTTTGGCAGTAGCAGATTGATAATGTAACAAATGAACTTATTTTAAGTAGTTTTTTTTTTTTTTTTGGGGGGGGGGGGCTTGGTGTTGGGTTGGAAATTTGTAATCATATAATTATACGGTTGTTTGCAATTACTTAAATTTACTTGCAGGGTCTATGATTGTGTTTTTGTAAACCAAAAAGTATGCTTTGGTGTTAGTTTGGGCCATCTAGCAGATCAATGTTTTTTAAAAAAATTCCAATTCTAGTAATTTTCTACATGAACTTGACTGTTTATAACTGACATGTATCATCCAGCAGATTCTGACCGTACCTTTCAACTCTGTGTATTGGGTTGCTTTTAGCTACTGTAAGATGTGTGTATGTGCGTGAGTCTACACGCTTGCATAAATTTTCATCTATCTAGATTCTAGACCATTTTGGTTGAGATTTTATTTCTGATTTCAGAGGTGGATTTGGTGGAGGTCAGGCGCTTCCTGGAAAAAATGGATCTATCAGTGGAAATGATTGTCCCAGAGGGCTTTATGGTATCTTTTGTGAGGTAGATGAACAATAATCCTTCACAATTTTCAACAATTATTTGTGTAGTTGACTGGACATCACGAACTTAAGTTCTTTGTGATCTGTTGCTGTTACTCGCATATGTTTTGACCAACATAATCTGTTACTTCCTGTATTTATAGTTGAGATGAAATTTTGAAGATCAACTTCTCAGTTGCTTACACTTGCTTGCATTTTAACTGCATATACAGGAATGCCCTGTTGGTACCTATAAAAATGTCAGTGGGTCTGATAGAGCCCTTTGTCATGATTGCCCACCTCATGAGCTTCCACATCGTGCTATTTATATTTCTGTTCGAGGTAATTTTAACAATTAAATTTTCTTTCGTCACACCTTTTCGAAAAGTATAGGCTAAGTTATTTTTGAGTGCGCATTTACTTAGAAGGTTTCCTGAGGCTGAATAGTCTCGGAGTCTTTCAAACATTTGGTCTGTGCAGCTGTAATTTTTTTTAGCAAGATATAATTTATTGCATAATTTTTAATTGATTAGATTTCCTATTTCCTTTGCAAAAGGTGGTGTGGCAGAGACTCCGTGCCCTTACAAGTGCATATCTGATAGATATCACATGCCAAACTGTTATACAGCTTTTGAAGAGTTGGTATACACTTTTGGTGGGCCATGGTTTTTTGGTCTACTTCTCTTAGGTCTCCTTATCGTGCTTGCTCTAGTTCTCAGTGTTGCACGAATGAAATATGTTGCTGTGGATGATTTACCAGCCCTTGCGCCTGCTCGAAATGACACTCGATTGAACCACTCTTTCCCTTTTCTGGAATCACTGAATGAGGTCCATAACCAACTTCTTCCATGTGAATTTCATGGATATTCACCACCTTTGGGACTTGGTTCAACATTATAGTCAATTCTAACTTTGTATTCCTGTGATCTTTCAGATTATTGAAACAAATAGATGTGAGGAATCTCAAAGTCATGTGCATAGGTTGTATTTTCAGGGCCCGAATACATTCGGTGAACCTTGGCATCTCCCTCATTGTCCTCCTGAGCAAGTAAAAGATATCGTGTATGCCTTCATAAAATATAGTGAATCCTCATTTAGTGTCAACAATATTTGGTTATGCACTGTGCAAGATGCTTTTAGTTCATGTTATGCATTAAAATTGTTCTTTTAACTATTGAGTATATCACTTCGTATTGCAGATATGAAGATGCCTTCAATAGATTTGTGGATGAGATCAACAGTTTAGCTACTTATCAATGGTGGGAAGGGTCTATATATAGTATCCTTTGCATCACGGCATATCCCCTTGCTTGGTCATGGCTGCAAAGGTGTCGGAGAAAGAAATTGCAGAAACTTCGTGAATTTGTTCGATCAGAGTATGATCATGCTTGCTTGCGTTCTTGCCGTTCACGAGCCCTTTATGAAGGGCTGAAGGTACTTCAGATTTAATGCTTATGAATGTGTTCCCTGATTGGGGCTCTTGGCTTACTAAATTTATGCCTCGAACAATTCATTACTGCGCTGGAGTGAATTTAATTTAAACAATATGTTTATATAATTTAAAAATATCTGTAATATGCTTCCTTGTTACCTCAGTGACCCGGTGATAGAACTGGATCAGAATTATAGGATAAACATGGAATGTTAATTGACAGAAACTTCTGCCCCTGGATCTGTAGCATTGAGATGCATGATCTGAGATGAGGGAATGAAGATACACTATAATAAAGAACTCTTCCAGGAGTTTGAGAGATCTGTAGTCTGTAGTCTCGCTCCGTAATTTCCACTCCAAACCAAGTGACTCCTCTATATTATCTCCCTCCTATCATTTATACTGTTCAATCTCACTAACTCAGGGCCTGCTTCTCCTCGCTGACTAATGGTTCTAACTATTTGCTGATACTTGGGTTGGGGCATCTGACACCGGGTTTCTCCGGTTGACAATTTTTTCTTTTAATAAATGCCGGGTTTAACATGGAACTTTTTGATAGCTTTGTCGCTTCCCTGCCACACTAACTGATTATGATTTGTTTGAATGGTATTCACTAGTATAGTTACTTTATCTATCATGTCACAGGTAGCTGCAACATCTGATCTGATGCTGGCATATCTGGACTTCTTTCTTGGTGGGGATGAGAAAAGACCTGATCTGCCTCCTCGTCTTCATCAAAGATTTCCCATGTCTATAATTTTTGGGGGAGATGGAAGTTACACGACTCCTTTCTCTCTTCATAGTGATAATATTCTTACTAGCATCATGAGTCAGGTACTCAACTCAAAATTTAGCTTTTATGTGAAATGTTGACAAATACTCCTGGGTCCTGGATGTTATTTTGTTGGCTGATTTTTCTATTTGTCTGCTTTCTAGTCTGTTCCACCTACTATATGGTATCGGTTAGTGGCTGGTCTTAATGCTCAATTACGCTTAGTTCGCCGTGGACATCTAAAAATAACTTTCGGCCCTGTTATCAGCTGGCTTGATGTATATGCAAATCCTACATTGGCTACATATGGGGTACGTGTTGATCTTGCATGCTTTCAGCCCACAGCTTCTGGATATTGCCAATTTGGACTTATGGTACATGCTACTGAGAATGAAAGCATGTCATCCTCACGAGAAGGTTATGATGATTCAAGAATCACCGAAAAGCAGCCATGGTAATGCTAACTCATCATCTGATTTGTTGATAATTTTATGAACTTAAGATTAACTTCTTATACTTTATGTGCAGTATTCTTAGAAGTTCCAGAAATCCGGTGCATCACTTGACAGGCAATGAACACCTGATGATGCCTAGAAGGATGTCTGGTGGGATATTGCATGCCAAGAGCCTAAGAGCACTTAAAGAGAAGAAAACTATATATTATCCCATTGCTTTTATTATTTATAATACAAAACCTGTTGGTCATCAGGTACTAATGTTTTCCCTTGTCAACTTTACTACGTCTAGTCTTAGTAGAAAATCTGGTTCGTCTCCTTGAACATTTTTCTGACTCTCTTGTATCATTGCAGGATCTAGTTGGTCTGGTTATCTCTGTACTACTCCTGGGAGATTTTATCTTAGTGTTGCTTACCTTACTTCAGATGTACTCACTATCGCTGGTGAACTTCTTCTTAGTTTTATTTGTCCTCCCTCTTGGTGTGTTATTTCCATTTCCATCTGGAATCAGTGCTTTGTTTAGTCAAGGACCTAGGAGATCAGCTGGGCTTGCTCGTTTATATGCTTTGTGGAATCTAACTTCCCTAGTCAATGTTGTAAGTTGTTCTAAAATTGAACTTGCTTTTAACTAATTTTCAATGCCAAGCAGTTATTACAAGTGTGACCATTACTGAATGATGTAGTACACCTGCATACTTCAAATATGTAGTACTACATAGTTTTCATTATATTTTGATTTTTTTCTGAAGTTTTGTCATCATATAAGCTCCAAGCGTTTGTTTTAACCTTAACAATGCAATTGGTCTCTTGGAACAGGTAGTTGCCTTCATTTGTGGTTTTATTCATTATACAGCTCATTCACATAACAAGGTTTCCAACTTTCAATCCTGGAGTTTTAGTATGTAAGTAGCAAATGATTGTAACGGATAATGAAACTTGATACCACTTGTATATTTGCCGTGACTATTTGACAACTTTTGTGCTATGCTGGGCCAATGCAGGGATGAAAGTGAATGGTGGATGCTTCCTTCTGGTCTGGCCCTCTGCAAAATTATTCAAGCGCGTCTTGTTGATTGTCATGTGGCTAACCAGGAAATACAAGATCCTTCATTGTATAGCACTGACCCTAACGTCTTCTGGAGTTCTTGAACCATTTTTAACTTGCCTCTGCATTTTCCTTTCCCTTCTGTATATTCATTAAAGTGTGTAGAGTTTAGCTGGGTGGGAGCAGTCACAGTCGCATTGGATTGTAGGATTGTATAAATTGTATAATGTTAGGAAAGGTTCGTTAAATTGTATGCTATGTGTGAAGTGGGTTGATTACATGATTTCTGTTTGATGATTACCAGTTACTTTTGTTTACCGCTTAGATAAGAATTTTAGGGTTTTAGCCCCTTTGTACCTCAGTACCTCCCTTTTATACAGGAATTTACCATGAATTTTGAATGGAAACTTGTGTTACCAAATGAGGAAGAAAAAAAACACTCTTTGAAACAGGAAACAAAAATATTAAAGCCATTTATAACAAAATAGAATTTATGAAATCTGAAAATGAAATCCACACCATAATGAGTCCAAGTTTACTTCAGTTTTTGGATTTGGATCTTTTAAAGTGAGTAAAGTGTAAAGTGGGTGATTTTAATCATTAATGAGAAAATCAAGAGTTGGTTTGTTATTCATATACATGTAATATTAACCCTTAATTTTCTCATTAATGGTTGGAATTATTTGCTCACTTTAGAGGATCCATTAGTTTTTGATCACACCACCAGGCTGGATTTGCGGATGGCGGTTACGTGTGTTTTTTTAGCAAGTGTTTTTTGTTTTTTAAAATTATTAATCAAAAATTTATAATGCCTGTTCATCAAGTATCAAGACCGTTGAAATTTATTGATGGTTAAGATTTGCTTAAAAAAAAGATATGCTCACTTTACTCGCTTAAGTAGAAGAACTCGACCTATATCCAATAAGTTTTGCCATGAAAGTTGGACTACGTTTGGTAAGCTATAAGGTAGTTTATAGCTGATGAGCTAGCTAATTAAAATTTAAATATTTGGTAAAGTTAGTTGTTTAACTAACCGATAAATATAAAATGACATAAAAGGATTCAAAGTTTATCTTTATTTTAAATTTGGGAAAGAATAAAGAATAAAATAATGAGGATAAAAATGAGAGAAAAAATAAAAAGCTATAAACTAGTGTGATAAGTTTACTTACCAAAGAACAAGCTTATAAATTAGTCCAATAAGCTATAAGCTAGCCTTTTCACTTTAACAAACAGAGAATTAGAACTAAAATTTACTACAATTTTTTTTTGGTTTGAGTTTGAAGTTCAAAAATTAAGTTAAGGATAGGATGAGTAGTTGAGTTTTTAAATTCAAGAAGAAGATAGGATAATCCCTTCATCTAGAATAACTAACAAATTTTGAAAAAGAGATGATGATAAAGAACTCATGGAAAGTCTATAAATAACAATAATTAGTATTAGAAAAGGGGAGGGTTGGCCCTTGGCAGTAATCAAAGTGAGAAGCAAGTACAAGAAATTGAGAAGGAAAAAGGGAGGAATCATGTTGAGAATGATAGAGGAGTTGAAACGTTGCAAGCATCTGAGAAAGAAATACAAATGGTGGGGTCGAATTTCCAACTTGGAGAAGTGGAGTTGCATTCTATTGCTAGTATTAAGTGCCTTTTGTTGGATTTTTCTATTTGTATCTTTCTTTTATGAGTTACTTAATATGATATGATGTTGATTCCCATAGTTGGGTAAGTATACAGAAAGTAGTCCAAAAATTAAATGGATTATGTTATTAGCAACTAACCATTATTGTTCAATGAGAGTTTTTCCTTCTAGATGCTTAAACATATTATACTGTCTGACCAAAAAAAAAAAACATATTATACTGTAACAATAGATCAGAATCATTCTCAAAGAGAAATCATGGTTAATATACATTCCAAAAGCAAAAGAAAAGAAAAAAACGAGAAAGCCTCTGTCGCAACCAAACCGGCACAACATCATTCATTTGGCCTATCTCCATCAAAATCACTGCAAAACCACCATTATCATATAGAATCTCTGCGCCAACCTCCATAGCCATAATCTTCAATTCAACCCCTCAACCGCGAGGCCACACCCGCAACCTACCATACCAACAGCGCCACCGTGAACCAGAAACCAAGCCGGCAGTACCTTCACTGTGTTCTCACCCATCCACCGCGTTGGAAGTAGCAGAACCGTGAGTCCCTCGCGTCGGATCGGGAGCGATTTCCGTCAAACCCTCGTAACCGTTGCACGAGGCACCCCTTAGCCGTGAGCTCTGCTCCGCCTCCGCCGTTTCGCAGCAGGCAGTGGCATATCCAGAACCCTGGGTGAGGAGGGTCAAAATATTTTGAAAATTAATAATTATTTATAAACAAAAAAATTTAATATATATTTAAAATTTTAAAAATTAAAATTTAAAAAAAATTCAACCAACTTCTTTGAAATATCAATGTTTCCTTTCAAAAATGCTAATTCAACTTTGTTATGCCTTTATAAGTCTGAAGTTGATTATCAAGCATCACTAAATCTGTTGAAGAAAATTCACGTGGATAAAACTTTGCAAATTCAATCAGTCTTGTCATGTGTCCCTAAACTTATGACATCTCAACTAACTCTTTATTGTTTATATTTTTAAATTAAGCTCGGGATCATAGGCCATATAGCAAGTCGTCACAACTCAGCTAATATCTAATATAATGTGATAAATTATTTTTGTGCTTGCTATCGTTAGATAAATATATTCGATATTTAAAGAAAAAATTTGATCTTAGTTAAATAAATATTTCATTTGGTTATGATTTAATTAATTCGTTGTCATGAAAAATATTTAATTTTAAAGTGAAAATTATTGGCAAATCGATGTTCAATAGCAATAGTAATAACTTCATATAAAAGAATAGTAATAGTAATAACCATGATAGTGGTAATAATAATAATAATAATAATAATAATAATAATAATAATAATAATAATAATAATAATAATAATAATAAAGCAATACCTCAAATAAAACAATATATATTACGGAGGATGCATAAAACACTATTTTTATTTTTTTATGGTGTTTTTGTTAAAAAAAATATCATCACTTCACGTCACTGTGGTGTCATCACCCTAAGATGTTTTTCACTTCACCCTAAACTTGTTGAAAACCAACATCTGTCCACCAATCACAATAAAATATTACTCCCTGGGGTATTTTTTATAAGAAACAAAAGAGTCTTTTTTCTTAGTGCTAATTATAAGAAACAACACTAATTTCTAAATGTATTAAATGATTAATTTTCATTTATACCCTTATTTAAAGTAAAACTTATATTAATGAGATATCTTATTTTCTATGCAAGTGGATTGGTACTTTTGGGGGGAAAAATTAAGTCTTTAATATTAATTAGAAAAGACTATTTTTAATGTATTTCCTTAGTCTGTGTGAATTAGGGCTTTGTTCTTTATAATAAGGACAGGAGGGATTACTAAATAAAAGCATTCTTAATTACAAAAGAGAGAAACAACAATACCAACCAACAACTTTTACATCTACGTACAGTTGCAAATCGCGAGGAAGAGAGAGTGTGTTGTGTGCCTATATTTGTATCGAGTGAATGAAATGAGAGTGTGTTGGGGGCAGTGGGTGCAAAATCTAGATTTTAGTGGGGTCAAAATAATATATATATATATATATATATATATTTTTATAAGGTTTGTTGTCACAAATTTCTCGCCTAATTTGGGATAATTTTGTCCATCATAGTTTTAGTTTGAATTTTGAAATAACATTAAATAGTTGAGTATGACCATCGTTTAAGTAATACAATGTAATCTGTGTTTCTCCCGCCCAAACTCCTTCATCAATTGCAAAATTAACATTTAATGCAGATTCCACCTAACACCAACTTCTTCATCACCTGATACGTTAACACGGCAAGAAATCCCGCCCAAGCTTCTTTCGTTTATCCTTTCTTTCATTTACTGCCCATTTAATGTGCCAGCCTGTTCCCAACAATCCTCCAACGCGTATCTAATCTTCTTCTTCACATATTCAAAATGTTTTGAATTCCTCTTCTCTCTTCTAAGCTCCATCCTCCGTTTCTCGCTCAGAACCGACGCACCACCTCCGACGAAGAAGATGCGAATACCCGACGACAACCAACAAGAACTGGAAGACGACAACGACGAGCTGTGTTTTCTGCAAACGTAAAAAGAAAACAAATCGAAGATGAGAAGAAAAATCTATCAAAACAAAAGGTGAGAATAAAACGATGACAGTTAGTTCCGCTCCTTTGTCTGATCCGAATCCGATTCTATATATTTATTTATTTATTTTCCATATTTCGTGTTGGCTTTACACCGTTCATTCCTTTCTCTCAGAAACAGGGATTCCACTCTGATTGCACACCAAGTTTCAAACATGGCCGAATCGGTGGAGCTGTCGAGTCGCTTGGCGATCCTTCCTTTCAGGAAAGTTGGATCTAAGTGAAATAAGGTACAGTGTGCCGCTGCTTCTTTTGTTCTTCTGTTCACTGTGTCGCTGCTGCTTCTGTTCAGTGGTTCACTCCGGCAGCGCCACTGCTTCTGCGGTTCACTCCTCTGTCGTCGCTGCTTCTGCTTTTTTTTTTCTTGCATAGGCGAATTAGCATTTTGACATCCGCTTTTTGCAGTTCAATTTCATCAACCACTTTCTTGGAGGAGGATTCGTAAAGCGTATGCAGGTTGGCTTTCTCTTGCATTTGTCCTTTTGAAGTATCTAATTGTTGATGATCTTATCTGATTGACAAATCAAGGTCTTATTTCCTCTTAGATGATCCATGATCAGATATAAAATTTTGCAGATTTCTTAGATAATTTTGCTCATTTTGCCAACATTTTTTTACATAGATCTGTTTGTTTATCTGATGAGTTACATGAATGTTTCTTTCTAATGATTTGTTTATTTTTCAGTTTTCACTTGATTGCATTTGATTGTTATTAGCTGCAGTACTTATAACCATAGGACATAAAGGGACCTGCAGAAATTTTACTCTCTTACAAGGTATTATATATTTGCTTTCTTATTTTCTTGGAAAGGCAAAGGAAGGCCATCAATGGTGATTTTGAAACTATTGTTTGTTTTGCTCAGTAATGATTTTGGATGTTCTGTCAATACTTGCTAACTTTCCAATTTTTTACAGCAGTGCTGCTGCTTCACCTTTTTCTGCATCAACTTCCACTTTTTAATGCAGTGAATTTTTTTCCTTTGAAGTTGCTATGGGGTTCCCTGCACAATTTATCTCCATGTATATTGTGCTTAAGTGGCTCAATATATTTCATAAAGAACTTAGCCAACAATGATGCTGCTTCTTGAGTAGCCCACCACAAGACAAGGTATGATGGAGAATTTTATGTTAGTGTTTTTTTTGCCTCTTCAATGAATGACTGTTAGTTTTATATTTTATATGACCTCACAAGATTAGTTTTCAAAGTTTCACATGTTAATGGAGTTGAAGGTTGTGGGATCACTTGAATTTTTTGTCAACACTCATATACTGCTTTTTATTTCTTTTTATTATAGGTATTTCTGTTCTGCTCATGTTATTATTCCTCATGCTATAAGAATTTTTCAGGTGGAATAGAGTCAAGCTTTGTTGTTGTAATGGTGCCTCATTTTCATGCATGGAGTAAAATTTCCACCCTTTTGCATCACGATAGTTCTGGTGCTGTCTTATAAATTTTTTTAAAATGTTTACTGAAATGTGTTTATATTATTTGTTCTGTGTGTCTCCTTCTTGGCTATTGTTTTTCTTCTCTTTGTTGTAGATGTAAGCACTGTGGAGGCTGATTTGGAAACACAAGTCAGTGATTTGGTTTTTAAGATTTTTTGTGCCTGTAAGATGAATTTTGGCATGGTTCTCTTATTTAGTTTTCACACTAACTCTTTGCTTCTCAATATGCTATTGCTATTATGCAGTGAATAGGATCAGCAGAGCTATTTGCACGAATTGTCAATTTTCAATATTAGGTAAATTATTATTTGTCTTCTTAATTGTTGGTGGATGTTATTGGCCAGATGTTGGCCAGATGGTGCATGATTTCATTTGTTTGTCATATGTTTCCACTGAAACCAGAATTGCGATTTAAAATTTTGTAATGAATGGCCAAGGAACAACGATGATGCTAATTCACTTTAGTAATAATATTAAGCTAGGAAGAGTGATCACTTTAGGTTTTTTTCCCTTTAGGCACCTTCATGGGCATTATTTCTTAATAGGGTAATATTTTTGCTCAATAGTTGGATGCAAGGAAGAGTGATCACTTCAAGATATTTTCCAACGTGATAAGGAACTGGCATGCCCTTAAAATAGGCAGTCATGAATACATTCTTAGCGAGGTAATTGCTTCAAATTTTAATGAATTAATTCTGAAAACACATTGCCAGAAAAAGAAGAACATTGCATCCAACTACGCTTATGGAACAAATTTATTTTTGCAGAATTACATCCATGGCATGAAGACTATTGGGACAAGTATTGGCAACTATCACGGGGGGTGGATCAAATTCATTCTTTTGCTTCATCATTAGAGTTTACAATAAATAGTTGATTAAAGCTGTTTTGAATTGACATGTAAATTCGACCCTCCCTTTTGTATAGTGCTTTTAGGACCACATATATCAGAAATAAAACAGAGATGCTACATAGATAGCACTTACGGTATTAATTTATTCTTACGGTGTGTGTGTGTGTATTAGTTGTCTGTAATGGATTGCTTAGATTTTGCTTATTGTTTTAACATAAGATATGGGGTATGGACATGCTGTTGCCCCGTGCAGCGCACGGGCAATAGTCTAGTATAGGATAGTAAGTGTAATTTTCAAAAACTGAGGGTGGACATGTGCTCACCCTGGGCCCAACGTGGGTCCGCCCCTGGCCGCAGGCCGTGTCGGATTTTCCCCTCCAGTCTACTTAGTCGCTGCCTTGGTGATTCGGCAATCTCCAAGAACATAGAATAGTTTTCAGCTATGTTTGCATAGAGGGTTTTGGAGGAAAAAAAGGGAGATTTATTTTTTATTTCTAAATTAAGTAAACTATAAAATGTTTTTAAAAACGAATAAAGGGTAATTGAAATATATAATTATCAATCATTTTATTCTTTCAGTTTTTTTTTAAATCTCAAATATATATCAACATTCGGGGAAAGAATAAGTCTTCTTCTATTTTCTTTTTCTCAAAAACCCTTCATTCAAACATACCATTAGAGTTTAATTTCGATGCACCGTAAGTGTTAAAACATTTTATATATTCATCTAATAATATATCACTTCATTTGATAAGTTTAAAAATATGTGACTTGTCATACCCACTAAATAATGTGGTAACACATCATTACGTATATGTGTAAAAATAATTTATAGTACATACAGATTAAATTCTTTCTTTTGTTATTTACTTTTTTATGAAGTCATAAACAACAAATCTATGTCTGGTTAAAAAAGACAAATTTAAAAGTAACCATTTTGGACTAAAAAGGAGTGGGGGATTTTTTTTATTTTTTTTTATATACGAAGGAAATCTTTTGGATTAAATCTTTAATGTACAATGATTTATTATTATTATTATTATTATTATTATTATTATTATTATTATCATTATTATTATGTTTTCAAGTAATACCTCTCACCAGCTCTTCCTTTTCAACGAAAATTATTGTCAGTATAATCGAGGAGCTAGGCCTGCCGGTATTTATTGGCAGCCACACCCCTAGGTATCTTCAAACTTTTTTCCTATTTTGACGGTCATATTTGCCAGTAATGTATAAATCGTCGATAATTACGGACATCTTTTAAAATTAATTTGTCGATATACGTTATTGACGAAATATTATCTAACGAATTTGAAGCTGTCGAGTTTCTAATGTATTACCGACGACTCTATTGCATTACCGGCAGCTTTAGACTGTCGGTAATGCATGAATTTCTTGTATGTAGTATATTTTTTTTGGAATTATTTATAAGGGAAAAAGTCATTTTCAGATTCGTTAAAAAAGGTATGTATCTGGTCCAAAAATTAGACCAAATACATATATTTTTTAACAAATCTGAAAATAACTTTTTGCATCATAAATAGTTCCGGAGAGAGTAATAATTAGGCACCTGATTGGGAAAATGCAGTCATAATCATCCCACCACTTATTCCGCTCTCTGAGGTTGTTTAAGCTCAAATAATTAGCAATAGAAAATGCTGAAAGTTGTCCACCAAAAAAAAATGCTGAAAGTTTTGCAACTGATGCGCAAGTCAAACATTGCAGCAGTGGAAAATCGTAGCAGACTATTCAAAGCTATTAATATTCGTCTTTTGTGTTGTGCAGCGAAAAGAGTAATTTTCGGACGAACGGAAACCACGCAACGTTTCCATGCCGCCCCATATTATGCCAAGTAAATTTTCGCAGAAGAGAAATCTAATGCTAACAAGCAATCAAAGTAAAAAGGTCGTCCTACTCTAAATCTAAGACTACTGGCAGGCTTTAATTTCCATGCCGCCCCATATTATGCCAACACCAATAAACGCACGTTTTCAATACTCTTAGGTTCCTTTTTATTTATCGGTTTTTAAGAAGAAATTTATTTCTTTTTATTTGTCATCTTAATAGTTTAAGGTTGAATTAATTACTTGTTTCTCAATTATACCCTTAATTATTTATTGTAGAGAGAGAAATAAGTGTGACTGATAATAAATAATCAAGGATATTATAAGAAAAATACTAATAACTTTATAAGAAAAATATTAATTCTTTAGTATGTGTAAAACAACTTTAAAAGACAAATAAAAAGGAATAGAGATAGTAAATTTGGTTATGTTCAGTTAAGCTCGTTTCATTTCTGTCACTGTTACTAGTATGAAACCCGTGTCATGCACGGGAAACATTATTATTTTTTTGTTATTAAAGTTATTTCAATCCAATAATACTTCCTCTGAATCGAATATAAACAAAAATAAACTATTTCACACCATTTAAGAAAAATAGTTCGTCTCATTTAATTTTCTTAAAGTAATCAAAAAAGAAATTACATCTCCTAAATTGCCCTTCATAGGAAATTGTTCCATGAGAATAAAAGAATTATTGAAAAATAAAATTTGAATTAATTTAATGGTATTTTGGATAAGACATCATTAAATAGAGTGAAGTTAATTAAAATTTGATTATATTTAGAATCACCAAACTTTGATTTTTTCTTGCTTATATTCGAAAACGGAGGGAGTATCATATAAGAAATATTATATTAGTAATTATTCAGTTTTAATGATGTTATAATACGGTACTTATTATCGTGTGTAATTATTAGGTGCCTTACGTCGATAAGTAACAAAACTAATATCAATCACAGTGCATACCACCTCGATCAATCTGATGGTGCATACCACCCAATAATTTATGAGATAATGTTTAAATTAGATGTTCTATAAATTATAGTGTTTTTTGTGTGTTTGTGTGAAATGTACGTTTATCATAAAATGTTATATAGAAAAGTATTACATTATCGACTCTCAATTATAAAATTACATAAGCATTATACATACATTTACAAATACAAAATAGTAATTTTCAAAAAAATAGTATATAATATGTCATTTTTTTTATGTTAAAATTAATAAATAGTTTATTTAATTACTGAAAACAAAGTTTATTCACAATTTAAATTATGAATTAATGCTACATTATAAATTCAAAAAGGTTAGTTAATAACTTAGTTGAATGAATTAGTTAACAATTTTAAATTTTAATCTATACTTATGTAAAGTTATATAAAATATGTAATTTGGAAAAGTAACTATATTTTAAATTGTTAGATAATATAAAGAAAACATATCATTGATTACAAAAAATAAAAGGAAAACATATGTATTTTAAATAATGTCTAATAGAAAATTTAATTCATTTAATTAAAGTCATATTTTTTAAAACATACTCTCTTTCTTAATGGATGGATCTTTATATTGAATTCAATAAACTTATAAATTAAATCAATGTTATCATGTTCTATTTATATTTACTTATAGGACTTAGACATTAGTGTAAACTATATTACATAATAGAGAAAGTAATAAATACAAAATACTATATTATCAATGGTATAAACTATATTATATAATATATTTAACATACTAAATACTGAATACAAAATAAATCCAATAAAAAATAATAAATAACACAAATAGAGTAATTATGGAAAAGCAGTAAAAAAATATGTCAAAATAGGGTACTCGAGTCAAAAGAAAAAGAAGGAAATTATACCCCAAAATATGTTATGGGAGTCGATTAATGAGTTGCATATAAGCGCTTTATCAATAGCATTTTCTTTAAGCTTTTTTTTTGTTTTGACAAAAGCATTTTCTTTAAGCTATCACAGCATAAAAACGAACTACATGTAATTCTAAAGAAAATAAGTTAAGTGAATAAAAGGCCACCTGATTTATAACCAATTGACATTACTAAAATAGTTCTCCAATAAGCCAAATATTTTAAAAAAAAATCCTATAGTATTATTTGGTAATTAATTTTTGAAATTAATCTGAAATATTCATTACATATTTTAACCAATAGACTTGTTTAACAGTTACTAAAGCCTCCTGCCACCAATCATTGCATTGTTGAAAATACCTGTGTTCCAATACCTAAATTCTGTATGTGAAAGCAACATAATTCTAAACCCTCAAATAACTATTTGTAAACTCTTTAGGTGTAAGATCTTGAAATCTATTTTCTATTGTTTCCAAAAAAAAAAAATCTATTGTCTATGCGGTATTACAGGGTAAAAGTGGTAATTACAAAATGTCTGGAATGTAAACAATGCACTAAATAAATGTCTATTGCCTTTGATATTATATTGTCTTATTTTGCGACCGATGCAATAATTGATAATTATTTTTACATTGTATCAAAGCTTATTGAAACATATTTATAAAAATCATGGTCATGGGGCCTCAGGCAATAACCTTACTCACCTAACGGTTTACACGACTTCATGTAAAATGTTCTTCGTGTCTTATGTTTTATCTATAATTTCTATATAAAAAGAGAAATCAAATATACTTAGATAAAAAATTTATTCGGGTAAATTAGTTAGGTAAAAAAATAATAAAGCAAAAAGGAAAAATGATTTGCTAATAATTATTACAATGTTAAACTTGAAATTTGCATGGAGAAGTTAAAAAAAAATTAATTTGTCTTTTTTGTTATATGTAATTAAACATGCGAATAGAGTTTGATTTTAACATGCAAATTCATCTAGTACATATCTAATATATGTACTTATCTTATACCGAATAGATATTTACTAAAGTTGGAAAGGCATAGAAGTAAACACATAATAAAAGTTTGACTAAATTACAAAATTGGTCCTCTATGTTTATTTTAAGTTTCAATTTGGTCCTCTATGTTTTATTTGTTTCGTTTTGGTCCCTTACGATTTAAAAGTTACAACAGGTTGGTCTTTTCCGTCACTAAAAGCCAATTGTCCGTAGCTAAAAGCCAAATTCTAGCTACGGATAATTGATTTTTAGTGACGAAAAGGACTAAATTAAAAACTAAAATAAAATATAGAGGACCAAAACGAAACAAATAAAACGTAGAGGACCAAATTGAAACCTAAAATAAACTTAAAGGACCACTTTTATAATTTAGCCCAAAAGTTTCCATGAGACTTTGAGCTAAAGGTAATTGATTTGATTAACTTTATTATAAGAATGATGATATTGATTAAAGTTATTGTGTTTATCGGAGAATAATGTCTTTTTAGGCTATTGGAGAATAATGTTAAAAACAGTTAACTTTGGAGTTTGACTTCGTATTTCAATTTCCATTAGAAATCAATTTCTTTTCACAAATATTTCAGTTATCAGATATAAAAGGTAATAATATCATCCTTTTAAATAAATTTGGACGAATTTGAAATATAGTAGCATTAAATACCATTTACAACAAATCTTATTAATGATATTAATAATTAATTATCATTTTTACGGATTTTTTTAAATGAATTTGAAATATTGGAACATTAAATACCATTTATAACAAATCTTAATAATGATATTAATAATGAATTAACCTTTTTACGAATTATTACTTTTTATAATCTATTGCCTTTGATATTATATTGTCTTATTTTGCGACCGATGCAATAATTGATAATTATTTTTACATTGTATCAAAGTTTATTGAAACATATTTATAAAAATCATGGTCATGGGGCCTTAGGCGATAACCTTACTCACCTAACGGTCTACACGACTTCATGTAAAATGTTCTTCGTGTCTTATGTTTTATCTATAATTTCTATATGAAAAGAGAAATCAAATATACTTAGATAAAAAATTTATTCGGTAAATTAGTTAGGTAAAAAAATAATAAAGCAAAAAGGAAAAATGATTTGCTAATAATTATTACAATGTTAAACTTGAAATTTGCATGGAGAAGTTAAAAAAAAATTAATTTGTTTTTTTTTTGTTATATATAATTAAACATGCGAATAGAGTTTGATTTTAACATGCAAATTCATCTAGTACATATCTAATATATGTACTTATCTTATACCGAATAGATATCTACTAAAGTTGGAAAAGCATAGAAGTAAACACATAACAAAAGTTTCCATGAGACTTTGAGCTAAAGGTAATTGATTTGATTAACTTTATTATAAGAATGATGATATTGATTAAAGTTATTGTGTTTATTGGAGAATAATGTCTTTTTAGGCTATTGGAGAATAATGTTAAAAACAGTTAACTTTGGAGTTTGACTTCGTATTTCAATTTCCATTAGAAATCAATTTCTTTTCACAAATATTTCAGTTATCAGATATAAAAGGTAATAATATCATCATTTTAAATAAATTTGGACGAATTTGAAATATAGTAGCATTAAATACCATTTACAACAAATCTTATTAATGATATTAATAATTAATTATCATTTTTACGGATTTTTTTAAATGAATTTGAAATATTGGAACATTAAATACCATTTATAACAAATCTTAATAATGATATTAATAATGAATTAACCTTTTTACGAATTATTACTTTTTATAAACAAATTTGAAATATTTAAGCATTAAATACCAATTTAATGTTTCATTAGTTTTCTTTTTTTTATTTGTATTTTAATTTCATTTAGGATTTCCACGTGGGTTTTTTATTTATTACATGACAATTTACTTTGCTTGTGGTTTTGACATTTGTTTAATTACTTTTTTTTAATTTATTTATGTTTGTATATAATAGAGATGACTTGTGAGTTATGATTCGAAAATTTATATAATTTTCAATGCCTTAATCACATGACAATGGCATGATAAGCGCCGCATTGATAGGTTTGGCATATAAAAAATATCCAATAAAAATGGAGAATAAAAATAAAAAAAAATATTTATTAAAAATATAATTTTTAATCTTCTAATTAAAACTATATCTAATTTATTTCCGGATGTGTAATAACTATCACAAACAATTTTTCAAGAGACACATATTTTGAAACTGTTTCAGTTATTTAGGTTTGTTTTTACTGCATAACTGTATAAACAGTTTTTAAGAAACTGTATGTAAGTTTTATCCTTTTATTTTTTATGAAAATTATATCTAGTTTCTTAATCAATGTTTTAGATGCTCATTAATATATGTGAAATTAAAAAAGAAAACAATTCTGGGTGAGCATGATATATGAATAATTTTTGGGCTCTTTACACTTTAATTAAACATGACACGTTCAAAAGACATTAAACGCTAAAGTAATAAATAAAATAGTTGATGTGAACTCAGCAGGGATTCAAAAACTCCAAATATTAATCCAAATAGATCATTAGTCACCAAATAACTTTTATCAGTATGTAAATCAATATCATAATCTTAGAAATATTCATATTTAGTTCCTAAATTACAAGTATTTCATATATTCAGTTATCATTAATCCATTGACAAAATTACAACCTTACACAATTCTAACTTGTTTTTATTTGTATCCTCAAAAAAAAAAAACTTTCTTTTTATATGTATGATAGTATGTATACTTGGTGAGCTGATGGTATATTAATTTTTAAATGATACATAGATGCACTCATTACCGCTAAATTATAAATAAATTTTTTTCCAACAATTAAGATTACGAGTATATCAGTGCATCATTTAAGAAATAGTATATTAAGTATTTCTCTTTATATACATTGAAAATTTGAATGAAAATTCATTTTTAATCATTAAAAATTACTTTGAAACAATTAAACTATGAAACCGTTCGAAAACAAAAAATATGAAGAAAAAAAAAATGTTCAAAGCACGTGGCCTTGGGTTTGGAAGCTTAGAGCAATTTGGGTTGTTTACTTTTTATGTTGTAGATATCTTCTCTATTTCTCTAAAGAAATAAAGATTTCTATTATTAAAGTTTTTAGTGTATAAATACACATAAATACATAATTTATGTCACTATTTTAAAAAGAGGGGCGTTCAAGTTATTACAGGAATAACTCTTGTCTGAGTTACTCCATTTAATATCTCTCAATAGACATCAAATTTTATCAATTAGACCGTCACATTAAAAGTTCTTATTGAGTAGATTAACTCCATAAAATTTTAAAAATATTTGATACTTCATTAGATCATTTCAATTCAATGTATACTATACGTTTTAATATACAAGTAAAATGTTGACCATATGATTACATAGCTATTGATGTCCAATTTATTTAAAATTTGGTATACATGATTATTAACATAATATGACGATATTAAACGGTTGGATTGATAAAATTCAATATCTACAAAGCGATATTAACCGGAGTAACTTGAACGCCCCTCTTTTAAAAATGTGCATTTATATTTCCAAAACATTAGTAATGGAGACTCCATTTCTTTTGAGAAATGAAGAAGATCTTTACTCCTCTTTATGTGGGGACACATGAGATTTGTATTGCTTTGACGAAAAAAATTGTTCGCAACCGTTGCTCTGCAGGTGAACGGAGCTCAAAAATAAAGAAACGAGTGTGTACAGGTGGCTGTCAGCTCGGATTAAGCTCTCAGTTAGCTCCCCTATTAAAGTTGCTCTTATAAACAAGAAATGGGTTGCCATGCAGTGGCGGACCTAGGACCCTGGGTCAAGGGGTGTAATTTTTTTTAAAATTATACGTCATTATTGCTAAAAAATTTATAACAACAAATTACTGCTACAAAATTAAGGGATTACTAGCAGCGGTAACGAAAAGTAAAGCCATAAGAACATTCCCAAACGATTAAGCTATGCAAAATTGCATTAGATTACAACTTTGTACTGTGTGTCTTGAAAAACGTGTCTTGAAAAACAAATTCATCATTTATATTAGTTATATATCATTATAATTATTTATATTATATATTATATAAGGTTATTTGAGTCATTTTATTTTAAATGATTTAAACTCTCATTCCCTCTATAAAACCCCAACATTGGATCGCAGCAAAAACTGAATTAGAAGAGATTTTGCTCCTATCCTCTTCAAAAAATTAAACCAAATATAAAAAAATTAAAATAACCCCTCCACTCCCCTCCAACTAAACATTATCAGAATGAGAGGGTCAAGAGATGAAAGTGTATGGGTCAGGGTGTGCAAAAATTTAAATTGAGTGGAGTCAAAAAAAATTATATAAGGATAGAAGTCATAGTTGTCAAAACCAGACTGGACCGGCCGGTCCGACCGGTTGAACAGGGAATCGGACCCCTGTCCGGTCCGTTTGAACCTTAAAACCGAATTGTAGTCGAACCGGCCTAAAAACCGAAAAACCGGTAAAAAACCGGGAAAACCGGGAACCAGGCGGTTCAACAAAAATTAATTTTTTTATTTTTTTATTTTTTTTAAAAAAATGATAAATGACATTATTTTTGACACATAAGAGATTTTATATCAATTTTTTCACGTTGATGGGTTAAATTAAATATTATAATAAAATTTAAAATTAATTTATATGTTAATATAAATTATGAGAATATTTGTAATTATTGAATATTAGAAATTTATTATAACATATTTATTTTAGTTTAATATGTAATTTTTGCATGCTATATGTTGACATATAACATTTTAAGCATAATTTAATTTTTTATGTCGTGATGTTATGAATATTATGTTATTTTTTATTTATTAGTGCTTTATATGTTATATTAAAAATTTTAAAAATATACTTTAATTCATTTTCAGTCCGACCCCAGTTCAATCTCGGTCCAACCTTTAAACCTTGAACCAGCACTTACACCGATTTAGTGTCCAATCCAATTTCGATAACCATCGATAGAAATGAAATTTTTAAAATTTGACTTGTACACACTTAACAATGAATAGGTCTGCCCCAGTTGTCATTTCCTTGGGTTTTGAAGCTCTTTATTGGGTTTCAGCTTAGTTTTTGTGGGGTTCAAATGCTTTGTCTTGGTTTGGTGCAAGAATTTCTGGTTTTTTTTAAGAAATAAACATCTCTATTTTGGTTTACAAATTGCCCTTTTGTACTTGTAACAATACTCTGCTTTGCGAGGAAGAAGACCTAGCTTTTCACGTGGTCTTTTTTGAAAAAAAGAAAGTAACAAATACAGTTTAGTTAATTATTATATATATTTTTTTAAGGATTAAAATAGGAATTTATTTAAAATTTCATGAACTTTATAGATATTATATAAATGAAAGTTTTGAATTATATTACTTTACTTCACAATTTCTTTATTTAATTAATTTAATTGGAAAAGAATCTAATATCAAGTGGTTTTATACTCTTTTTTCTTTCTTTTAATTAGTAAACCATACAATAAAACGTTTTACTCACAGTAGTCATGTTGTAATATAGTCATAATTACCACGTGGAACAAAAAATAAATACTAAAGTCAGTTGCTTTCACCTACTTGGACTGATGTTGATAAGTTTGTGGTACCAAGCAATGAACCTACCCATATATTTCAATGTTTTTTGTGGCAATGACTGCGGAAGGTGAATGGAAGGTGTCATATGGAATTTATAGCGGCAGTAGGCTTTTTTATCTTCAGAAAAGTAATACTAAAAATCATTTCTAGATTCGTTAAAAAATATATATATCTAGTCTAAATACATATATTTTTTAACGAATCTGGAAATGACTTTTTTTCTTATAAATGGTTTCAGAGGGAGTATTAGTATATAGTACTCACTCACTTTGACCTGAACTATCCCTTCAAAATGGGATTCATTAGTCTTAAATATAAGCAAAAAAAAATAGCTTTTTAAAATATAAACAAAAAATCTATATATTTAGTTCAAATTTTTTATTAAATATATAAACTTTTTAATTATATTTTAGAGACTCATTTTATTTATATTTCAGACCGGAGCATTACCATCGATATATCTTGCGTAGGCCAATTTGCTTTGAAACTCTACTTTGTTTCTTCTTTCTTTCTGTTTGAGTATATATATGCATACTGTTTTTTATAAGTTTAGTGAGTGAGAACGGCCATGTCCACTTCAAAAAGAGTCAGCAGTTGTAGTGAAGATAATAACGAACTTAGAAGAGGGCCTTGGACACTTGAAG
This sequence comes from Calophaca sinica, assembly GCA_037113605.1. Lineage (NCBI taxonomy): Eukaryota > Viridiplantae > Streptophyta > Magnoliopsida > Fabales > Fabaceae > Calophaca > Calophaca sinica. Next base: position 125,634,895 of record CM073734.1, read on the forward strand.
AGGATAATCTGCTCTCCCATTACATTGCTAATCACGGGGAAGGGCGATGGAATTTGCTGGCTAAACGTTCAGGTAACCTATGATCAAGCCAAATTTGTGAATAATAAATACAAAGGCCACCTGGTTGCTCATACATGATTGTGTACCTTTTTTAACCAATTTTATGCTAATTGTGATTAGTTTTCCTTTCCCTTATCTGAGTCAGGATTGAAGAGAACTGGAAAAAGTTGCAGATTAAGGTGGCTGAATTATCTAAAACCAGATGTAAAGCGGGGAAATTTAAGCCCAGAAGAGCAGCTTTTAATTCTTGAACTCCACTCAAAGTGGGGGAACAGGTGCTTATATATCCCATATATTTGATACTTTGAGCTACACTAAAAGGTGGGAGTAGCAAAGAAAGAAATCTTGCCACCATGAACATGCATGTCAATTCCAAAATATTATGCATCCTCTCGAATTTTAGGTCTCGTTTGCTTTCCATAAACATTTTCAATTTGTACTGGTTTGTTGTATACATTTTTTGCATTTCCTGGGGTGAACAATTATGATAGAGAAGATAAAAGACATTTTCAGAATATATTTTTTAAAACACTGAAAACAGCTTTTTGTCATGTTCAGAGTATTGGGTCTGTTATCAAAAATACATTTTCAAAAATTTCCTAAATGCATTTTCTAAGGGTGTGTTTGGTTGGGGGTTTTGGAGGGGAGAGGAGGGGAGGGGAGGGGAGGAGATATTTTAAATTATGTTTGTTTGGTTCAATTTTTTTAGTGGGAAGGGAGGGGAGGGGAGGGAGCAAAATTCTTCCTAAGCCAATTTTGGCTACCCTCCCAAAGTGGGGGGTTTTGGAGGGGAGAAGAGGGGAGATTAAATTATTTAAAATAAAATTACTGAAATATTCTGATATATAATATAATATAAAACACTATAAGGATATACTAGTAAATTAATCCCTTCCCTCCATTAAAATCCCTCTCCTTCCCTCCTGAACCAAACAAGCAAAGGCTTTCCTCCCCTTCCCTCCTCTCCCCTTATTTGAACCAAACAGACCCTAAGATTAATATTTTCAATGGAAATAAAAACAGGAAACACGGGAAGTAAATGGGCTCTAATTTATTTTTATGATGGTAGGTGGTCAAAAATTGCACAGCATTTGCCAGGCAGGACAGACAATGAAATCAAGAACTATTGGAGAACTAGGATTCAGAAACAAGCAAGACATTTGAAAATCGACTCGGATAGCAAAGAATTTCAAGAACTCATTAGGCGTTTCTGGATTCCCAGATTGCTTCAGAAAGCAAAAGAGACGACATCTTCTTTGGCCATGTCAATCCAAAACCAGCAGGCTATTCATTTTCCCCTTGATAGTGTTTCTCAGTATTCAAGTACTGTCAGAACAATACCATCACAAATCCCTTGGCAGGGAACTTGTTGTATGAATGAAGCGGCTCCCACTTATTTGGATCAACAATGGCCAGAGCAAAACTCAGACTCTGAGTACAACAATGGTTCATGCATCTCCTTTTCTGAGTCAACAAATATCCCCAAAGTGCCTCAGCATTCAGGATACACCAACAGTCAATTTCATGACTTATTAGATAACAATGACTTTGGCACCTTCACATATGATGGCTACCATGACAATGCCTATGAGATGGACAACTTCAAAATGGCAACTGAAAGGGTAGGTGAAGATGTGCAATACACAGTTGGTGATTGTCAAATGGCAGAAAGTAACTGGGTGATGAACAATGATTTTGCACATAGCATGTGGAACATGAATGAGTTGTGGCAATTTAGTAAATTACAAGAATAAAATTTTGGGGTTTGTTTTTGGAATAACCCAAACACTATCTTTTATGATAATTATCGTTATTAAGATAATCGATTGTTGATTAGCAACCAAATTAATGAATATAGATGATAATTGTTTTACTGTACATCTGTCTTGTATTCCTCTGTTCAGATTAAGAATTGCTAAGTTGAAGAAAGTCAATATTCACATGTCCATAACACCCCAGTTGGAAATCAAATTCTAATAACAGAAAACAGAAATTTTGACCCTCTTAAGAGAAACTAAAATCAGAATCTCTTGAAAGTATAAGTAGAAAAATACTGACATTAATAGAACAAAGTGTTATGTTGTAAAGAAGATTCAAGGAAAACTTAGTCACTAGACTTGCAGGTAAGATCTTTAGAATCAAAGGGTAAGTTGAATTAGATGATATATTTAGTAAGTACTAGAAAATCTTCCTTAGAAAAGTTTGAGATTTCAATAAAATGTCTACAAAGAAACCAAAATTTTTTGGGTCCGTCTAATATGGACCTTGGTCCAACCATGGACTCTCAGGTATAACAGGCTGTAGCCGGTTGCGTTTTTTGTTTGTTTTTGCTACGTAGTTTTTTTAGTCTTTTTACTTTCGCTGGCTTGTTTAATTGCTTTTGCTTCACCCTCGAAACACACCTAAAATAGCATTTGGTTCTGTCAGTAGATGTCTTGTTATTTTTGGAGGTAGGCTTTAACCCATAGGGGAGATCACGAGCTCTGAGCAATCGGCTCCAATTCAAAACCATATCTTGCCTCAGCTTGAGGTTGGGGTTAGCTTCACCAGTGGAGAATATCCATCTTGGTCCTATGCCTTTCTAAAAAATGAGGCACCAATCAGTTGAGGTGTGTGGAGGAAGCTCAAATAGAGTGTTTGCTGCTTCAAAAGCAGACTTCTTGTCGACTGGAGTTAGCCGAAGGTGTTCCCTAAGGCTCTATTTGAGAGTTTAGGAAAGGAGGGGAGGGCTTTGAAAAAAAAAAGAGGAAAAGTAATGGGAAGGAAGGATGTTTCCCAACTTGAATGGAGAATTTATTTTTCTTCATAATAATAAAACCCCCTAATATGGGAAAACTCAAAAAATGTTTTGGATGAGGGTTTTAGAGGGCTTAGAAAAATTCTTCAAATCCCTTTTATCTTTTTATATTACTCTCAAAATTAAAAATATATTAGTCATAAATATTTTCTTTTCCTTTTCTACAAAAACACTCTCTCAAATAAAGTGGAGTATTTCTCTCTCTTTCCCTCTTCTCCCCTCCCCTCCCCTCCTATCTCCCGGAGCCTAAGTGTGGAATAGTTAGCAGCAGAGAGAAGGGATTGAATGAAGAAGATATAAACTCAAGAAAATATAAATTAATCCATAACAGAAGGAACCAAAGAGGTCCTGGCAGGTTCTTGAGTTATTCTTCGTTGGACAGCCAATCCAACAGTTACAACAGCGAGATAAAGAGGGGCCCTAAGACCAATGGTCTACCAGAGATAACCAACGAGACATATAGGAAGAGAATTCGGCCACAACGGCTATAGAATTGGTGCAGATGAAGTATTTGCAGAACCAACAAAGGAGGAAAGCATTGTGTTCACCTTCTGAAGCGATGCCTCTTACCTCTGCATTAGCTGAAATGAAGGATGAGTAACTCGACTCTTTCTTAGAACATTTAATCCCCAAGTTGTCAATGCTAGCTTTGCATGTTCATAAAGCGCGTGAACATGAATTTAATAATCCCCAACACGTTTCATGTTGCATGTTCGCAAATAACACGTTTCATTTTCCCATCCGTTGCTAAAAAATATTCGGAGAATGATAGTTGACAAACACTACTCTCACTCTAGACTGTTGTATGTATGAATGGCTATTGTCCACCTGCCAATGTTGTCCATGGCGGATGGCCAAAATTCCGCCATACAAACACAGGATTGCGCGGCGGCGCCTTGGCGGGTGGCACTTCACAAATTGCCTATGGTGGTTGGCACAAAATCCGCCACATTACGGTGGCCATGGCCGCTGTTTAACAACACTGCCACCTTCCATAGTAATTTAAATGAAAAAAAAATTCCCTTTTGCCTGAGATGTTTTATGAAGAAATTGTTGGGTATTAAAGACATCTATTATCATGCCGTACAGGTGACAAAAGAAAACAACATCATCCAACTTTCAGCTAGCAGAAGCAATTTCTGGATTGGCCACTCTGCTAGGATAGGAGATAGCCAGCCGAACTGCAACAAAAACTTCTGTGGTATTTACAGCTTAAACAAATATACAATGGCTTACAAGAAATCCTAAACACCCTTTATCTCCTCCATCCTCCCGTGCAAAAAATAAATTAAAACCAAAATAAAGAATTCAACCCCACTATCAAGGGATTTGCATCAAAGGCCTCAAGTTGGAGCATTTCTTATTCAATCAATGGAAAGCCCTTTTGAGATTTATTCCATAAAATGTAAGCCTGGTATTAACATAATCATATATTACGGCACAACTGGTCAAGTGTAAGTCTTTCATGGCTTGAAGATGAGATGTATTGCATATGCTATCAGGAGTATTATGCTCACAAGTCACACCAAATACCATGAGAGTTTTTCTTAAGCAAATAATCAATAGTCAAATACAATACAACCAAGGAGGAAGGAAAAAGTAAAAATGAATTAAAAACTTTCGTATTTTATTCATCAAGAAAATTGGAGAATAACTGTTGAAGTTTATATTCACTTTATTGTACACATAAAGTAACAGCAGTGATGGCTAATAGTAACATAGAAATACCAAGAATGCCTCTTTGTCTTTCTTAAGATGCTTTATCCATCAGCTGAATAGGAGTCAGAATATTTGATTTGCTTGTCTCTACAATACAACCATTCATGACCATTTCCTCCAACATAAAATGTACCTTTTCTAAATGAAACATGATATCTAGCTCACACTGCAAATTTAAGCAGACAATAAATGAAAAATCAGTGTTTGGGGAAAGCTAAGTTCAGGAAATGGAAGGACAAAAATAATAGACATTATGAAAGTATGGTGGGGAGACAAATTAATTTCAGCAAACACAAAACTCCGTAGATTCTAATCCCAGCATGACTTACCACATTGCCAAAATGCCGATCCATGGTTTCAACTAAGAGATGGATAAATTCCAAAATAGCAAGCTCATTCTGCAAAATTATCCACATAAGGTAGAATGAACAATCAAGTAGAAGCAGGATTAGAAATGATATCATATTTATTTACGATAAAAGTGATATCATATTTTCTGCAAATGTTTAACAAGACTGATAACTTCAGGTTTCTTAGTTTACAAAAGAAAATCCTCTCTTTTTCTTTAGACAAGCAAAGTTTTCATTTTTGACAAAGAGGCAGATCGCATTTGAAGCCATGATTATAGACGAGTAAGATCAAAGATAGACTATTTAACACAATCTGCTTGTTTCAAATTATTCATTGCCTTTTTATGAACCAATTCAGGATGAGAAATATAGAGAAAAAATGAATTACCTCATCATCATCGACTCCAACCAGGAAAAACAAAGATGCATAGCGCCTATATACAATTTTGTAGTTGCGATGCTCAACAAATGAACACTGCCCATAAAGAAAATGCATCAGCTACAGTTCATGTAATTGTAGATCAATTATGGTGAACAGAAACACCAATAAGATTACTCAATCCCATAGTTTTGTGATAAACTAGCATATGTTAATATGGATAAGAGAAAGTTAAAAAGTCTCATATTAGATAGGATTAGAAATAGTGATTAACCTAATATATTTGGATATGTTTGTATTGATAGAAGGGATGAATAAAGTGGAATGATACTAAATTTTATTATTTAAACGGTTTAAAATAGAATGGAGCTGAATAAAATACGATCGAATGCATTCAGTGTTGTCAAATAGCGGCGCTATAGTGCTATCGCATAGCAGAATTTAAACAAACCACTATTGTCTACGATCCGTGATATGCCAATCAGTGCTGTCAAATAGCGGCTATAGCTAAGCGGAATTTGAACAAACCATTATTTTCCGCAATCGGCGATTGACAACACTGAATGCATTCCATTCCATCCAATGCCTCAATTTTTCTTCCCCCAATTTGGCGTATGGAATAAAACCAGCTATTTTCTCCAGGTGAAAATATTCAAACAACTGAATGATAGATAACTTTGTTTTACTCCACTTCATCCCATTCCACTTTCCATGATATCTAAATCTTGGATTGAATAATGATGCAAGACCCAGACAGGAATTGGATAGAATAAAATACAATGAGATCCCTTTCCATCTCATTCCACTCACCGATATTCAAATCAAAGACAAAGTTTTAGATTGAAGGGTGATGTGAATGTGAGACCAGACGGTGTGAGTAACAGGAAGCACACTTCCAAATTCCAATAGCACTTAAAATCTTAGCTAATTTTTCAACATGTTACTTGATCTGAAATTAGAATTATCGGTAACAAAGAAACAGATATTTCGAATTTGAAAGAAAAGAATGGAACTTTGATGTTGAAATGAAGTGGGTATTAATAATGGAAAAAGTAATTGAGGGAAGAGAGAGAGGGGGGGGGGACCTGGTGCTCATTGCGGGCGAGGCATTTGCGAACGATTTCGCCTTCAAGGGCTCGCCTTTCTTCGACAGTGAGGTATTCGTAGTACTGGGCAAGACGGGTCTGACCTTGCTTGTTCACCATTAACACGAATCGGATCCCCATTTGATTCTACTGCTCCTCGACACGCATCCAATATACACAGCGGGAGGGAGGCTGATTACATGATCTAAAGTAAACTCTTACACCTTTTATCTCCTTGATGTATCAGAAAATAATGATTACTCTCCTAAAGGTCAAAAATCGGCGAAATCCATCAAATCAAATTAGTTTTAAAATTTTATAAATAGTTTTTTAAAAAATTAATAACACGAATCTCATAAAACTTTAAATACTATTTTGATAGATTTTATAAACTTTAATGATTATTTATTATTTTCAAAAGAGCATAAGTTCGTGGATTAAATTGAGAATTTACTCAATGTTTTATGATTTATATCTATATACTGGGCATAAATTTTTTGTTTCGTTTAAGAACCAAACAAATTATTAGAGTATCGTAATCAATACAATTTTTACAGGAATAATAGAAACTTAGGAATCCAATAATGAATAATAGGAATCCGTCAAAAAAAAAATGAATAATAGGAAATTTCTAACCAACTTAGGTCGGTACTAGTGTTAATGGCTCGTTCGTACCCCTCAAAGTGAATTGTCATAGGTTTTTGAAATATGATCTAAAGAAGACTATTCACCTTGTGTGCTATTAAGTTCTCCATAGAGATTAGTTATGTTAAGCTAAGCAACGGTGGATACTTTGCACCTTTCACATGGGCGCATTGCTCGGAGTGGTGGGGTGTACTCCCTCCAGAATGAATTATAAGCAAAAAAAAATACATGTATCTAGTCCTAAATTATGTATTTTTTTGTTGTTGCTTATAATTCATTCCTAAATCAAGGTGAAGCGGGTTCCCTATGTGCCTACTCATGCATCGAGGTTCCCTATGTGCCTACTCATGCACCGCTCAAGCCTCGATCTTTCGATCACTGCCCATTTTCCACCACGTGCAAGGAGAACTATGAGAAGGTTCTGCAACCCAAGCTTAAAGTCCTTCACATATATGTTGAGTCTCGCAAGCTCCCTTGCATCAGACTGCCACTGGGCCACCAAGCGCGCCCTTTTTTTCATCACGCGTCAAATAGTGTTGTGTATGTTAGAAAATGACCAACTAGAAAAACCCTAACTAGCCTGTGATGAGGGGATAAAATCCATGAAATAATTAAAATTTGCAAAAAAAAATGGGGTTTTTTATTGTGCATAACTCATCTGGCTTATCCACAATAGATGCCGCCAAATAATAATGAGACAAAATTGTGCACTAACACTTAAACTATTACATTGCTTAACCTTCTAGTTGAAATGGGATCTACCAAAAGTTGAACTCCTTATAATCCAACAAGATTGTGTTATCGAAAGCATGTTAGACTGTTTGTTTCAGATTATTTTATGAAAAAATCAATTTTTTTTAAGAAATAATCATCTTTTTAAATTTTTTATCCGTTTATTTCAGCTTTTCTGTGAATATACTTTTAGGTTGAATTGGACGATCTTATTGCAAGTTTGAAATGAACTATTCACTTCCTTTGCTTCAAGGAAAAATTAAACCGGTAAGATTTAAATAATTTATAATTAAAACGTACCACTAGGTAAGCCATGGATAAGAAATGGTTACTAAAGTTCGTCCGGAGATAAATTAGAACTCTTTCAAATGATTAGCGTAATGGACAAAACATAATGAAAGAGTATATTTTCCTCATGTAAGGCTAAGCTTTCCACAACCATCTTATGGACGTGAAAAGGCAAAAATTAACTCATCATGTATACTACTTACAATGCAAGATACAGGGTGAAATGATGGCAATAACATGTACAGAGCATAGTGATAAATACTGCTGAATTATTTATTAACACACTGGTTATATGAACAATGCCAATCCTACTGCTTGAATGCTTCTTCTTCTTCCTTCCTCTCTTCAACGACGCTCTTAGCCATCAAAAAACTGGGTTGATTTGTTGAAGATAAAAGCCTAGCCCACATTCTATCGGTTATCACTACTTTGTTCTGTCCTTCAGTGATTCTCTACATCACAAAGCAACCAACATCCGAGAGTTAAACAAGGCCACCAGAACTTGCAGGCAAAATGTAATGCTGTTATAATATCCTACTTAGTACATGTTATCTCATCTTATCATAACTTAAAAAATTGATCTTAAACAAAAAAGTTTAAATTCATTATGTTTTAACAAATAATTCCTATGTATTATGCAGAAGCAGAATCGACAAATATCAAGCATGGTCAATGAACTCACATAAAAGGGTATATAAGTTTGTCTTCCATTGACAAGTCCGCTTGTAAAGCCAGTGTAACCTGCCATTGCTCCATGAACGGCACTTTGAGCAAGAAGTGTGCAGTACACGTTGTCAGAAGCATTGCTTGGAACAGCTCGGATCATATATGTAGGATCTGTTGAATAGAAAAAGCAATACTTGATGTTTCAGATATTGCTTCTTTAAGTATACATACAATGATACCTACATAATTATACTCGCACATGCAAGCTTAGACCCACATAAAATTTTGTAGTTTTCATCTATACCAACCTATATATTTGAGAGTTATGGCCATTGTCTTCTGTTTAGCAAAATGATCCTGCAAGATAAAAGATTCAAAATGCTTAATAAAAGCAGTAGAAAATATATTCATAAACATCCTTCAGTTATGATACAGTTGCATGTAGAAAATAAGCACATTTTTTGGTGCTCTAGACTCTAGTTTGTGAGCACTTCTAACATGTCATTCGGTATGGGAAACCTGTCAACATCCATCAGTGCCCAAGTTTCCACCACAAGCTACTTATAAAATGATTTGAGATTCTCATAAACCAAGTGCAAATGGAAATGCTTCTTTAGTACACCTTTTCGCAAGGTTAGAAATTCATCAAAACGAACACTGAATTTCTTTCAAACATGCAAACTAGAATGGGCAGGGATAGTAGATGATGGACCAGTCAGAATAGCCAGTAATCTTGCCAAAATGGATATGGTTGTAAGGATGTGAATGGGTCAAATTTCAATTTGTATTCGAAAAATAAATTAAGAGAGTAATACATTTAAAGATCACATTGAGGAGCACAAACTGAATAAACGATAATCCACACCTTCATCTTCTGAGATATCCATAGCCCAACATCTTGAAGAAGTTTGTTTCCGGAAGCATCCTGCTTGTGCATGGCTTGTATGCTCTCAGTGACAAGTTCTTGTCCTGCCCCTTCAGCAATCACAATAACCATGTGACCATTTTCTTTTAGTCTTTTCTCTGCAAACTCAAAAAGTCCACCTGGACCTTCAAGGTAAAAGGGTGTCTCTGGAATTAAGCAACAGTCCACATCCCGACTCGCAAGAGTAGCATACATTGCGATAAATCCTGCACCACACATCCAAAGTAAAGCATATATGGAGGAATGTCAGCCCTGATAACTAGGACAACAAAAGAATCGATCAACACAAAATTTTCTGGTTAGTATAATTGTTATATACTGGTTGAAGTTAGCCTTGCCTCCCAGATGGCATTTTACTTTTAGAGATTATGAAATGGCAGAATGATTCACATTCTACTGAAACCAGAAATATTTTGCAAGTTGTCTGCGTCATACTCCCATATTATTCAATAAGCGTGAATTATTTATATATCAAAAGGTATTCTTGCTACCCCTAGCCAAAACCAGAAGATGACTATTAAGAAATTATTAAGCTAGTGAGTGGAGGCATTATAAGCAATTAGGAAACTTACCACTGTACCGGCCCATCAGCTTGACAACACCTATGCCATTTTCAACACTTTCAGCTTCAACATGTGCTGCATTGATAGCACGTTGAGCCTCCTCAACAGCTGTGTCAAAGCCGAAGGACTTATCAATAACCTATTAAGTCACACACAGCAGAAAACCATTTCAAAAGTTAACGGTGCTAAAGGGTGGTAGTAAGCAATAAATGGATTCAAACTATTTGAGTTGGAATCCACAATCTGGAAGAGGAAGGAAAAGACATGTACCGGAATGTCGTTATCTATGGTTTTGGGGATTCCTACAACTGCAACCTTGAGACCACGTCTTCTAATTTCCTGTGTGGATAATCAGAATGTATTGTTAATAAATTGCTATATTTATGAAATTAATTTCACACGTTACTATGTGACAAAAAAATTCATTTATATTTTTAAACCAAAAAGTCTAATATTCTCATTGTTACATATATATATACCTCAAAAATTCTATATGCACCCCTCTGAGTTCCATCTCCACCAATTATATAAACCTGAAATTGACCGAGTTATAAGTCTGGTGTACCGCTACATACAAGTGATATTATATGTTGTGGTAAATAAAAAGAAATACAAACCTGATTAATTCCCCGATCTTGAATACTGTCAACTATCTTAGTGGTGTCATGTCCACCTCGTGATGAGCCAAGGATGGTTCCCCCACGCTTATGTATATCATTCACGGTTTTAGGAGTTAGACAAATTGTATTGTGAGCATAGAAACCCTTGTATCCTCCCTTCACATCACAACATTATTTTCAGTGTATGAGACTAATAAAAAAAAGTCAAGTAGATAGAAACATTACTGTTTCAGATAAGGGAAGTCAGAAGTAAGAAAAGTCAGGTGATACCAAAGAAGATTCACTTACATTGATTCCCAAAACTTTCTTCACGCCATACATATGGTATAAACCACACACTAACTCCCTAATCACTGTGTTGAGCCCAGGGCACAGACCCCCACATGTCACAATGGCAGCTTGAACATCATCTGATTCGAAATACACCTGAATGTATCCATCCAATTTTATGCGTTCATTACATAAACACAAGAAAGTGCCTAAACAACTGCACACATGGAATTAAACATACCTTTTGACGAGGTCCGGCACGCCGGAAATGTGTCCCTCTCGGACTATCTTTGTTAGCAATAATCTGTCAGGAAAAAAAAAATATATATATATAAATGAAGAGGGAAACAAGTGACATAAATTTAAACAAATGTCATAGGCTACGTTTACATATCTATAACGGAAAGGTTGTTTCAGATAACCAAAAATTTACCCCGAAATTAAAATAAAATAAAAAATATAAAGTATAACCTTTTGAGGAACACTGTCATCGATGTGCACGAAATACTGCCTGGCAAGTGGAAAAGTAAATTAAAATAATTATCAATCAAGCTATATATACGCCATTAATTACAAAAGCAAATTATAAGAAAAAGAAAGGTGATATCAAACGTACTTTACTACTGAATAAGCAGGATTGTCTTGCAAGGGATTTGAATACGTCTGCGAAACAGCAAGTAACAACAATGATGTGTGTATATAAATACAAATATGATGCACCAAATAACTTATGCATCTCAATGACACATCAAATTCATCTTTGATTAATGAAAATTTTATAGATATAATCTATGTGATAATATCTTTTCATCAAAAGGTGAGTTTTGTAATACATGTATTTGGTATAAAGCTATCTAACGGTATATCAATACTCAAGTATTATAGCGATATGATTTGATCTCTCCTTGTATATATGTACATATGTATGTATATGTATTAGTCTCCAAGGCAAATTATCGTCTCTTTTTTCTTTCTCGGTATATTACAATGATTCGAGAGCTGCATAATTGAGTAAAACCAAATGGTTTTATAATTAAAAAAAAAATGTCTAGGTAGAGAAGAAGCAGGTTTTAACTGGGCGTAAGAGAAAGGCATAATGAGAAGAAGAAGAAGAAGAAAAAGAATGAGAACGACGACGTACTGGAAGATCAGGAATGTAATCGGACAAATGCGGAACATCTTCGAGAACATAACCGGCAGAGCCTCTCACAATCTTAGGCTTTGAATTTGGAGAGGAACCCATCACACACTAACGAAATTTCCAGGTTCGATGCAGAATCAGTAGCGCAGAGAGAGAGAGAGAGAGAGCAGAGTTTGTATTGTATTGTATTGTATTCTATTCTATGCTATTGGTATTGAATTGTGTCGTGGATTGTGATTCACGACGGAAGAGGATGCGAAAATGTATCGCATTCAACGGTATAACGAGTGGATTAGAGGAGGATCTCATTTATAGTAAACGCGGTTGACCATTATATTAAAGAATTACTTATAATCAGAGATAGGAAACATAGACTGCCAGTGAAGGTTCCCAAAACTCAGGGTTACTTTCTTTTTCTTTGAAATAAATAGAAAGTTTCTTTTTACGGTTGAAAATAAAAGAGTAAATGAAACTGAAACAGGTGGCGCCAAATTGTTTGGTCCACGCTTTGACAGAGAGTGGGAGAAGCAGTTGTAGAAGCATCGTGTTTTGGATAATTGGAATTCTCATCCTTTAGCTTGGGTAGCAAGCAAGGTTGTTAAAAAAGGTTGAAAGGTTCCATCGGGGTTAAACCGGGTCGGACCAGAAATAAATTAAATAATATTTTTAATAAAATATATCAAGCAATAATAGACAAAAAAACAACATAATATTGATAACTTTACAACATATTAAACCAATACAAATATATCATAATAACATGCTAATATTAAAATAATCACAAATACTACAACGTAAGTACCCAGATAATAATATTAATGTAAAAAATTATTTTAAATTTTTTTTTAGTATTTGATTTAAAATGTATAAAAAATTTGATAAAAAGACATCTCATGTGCAAAAAACAATGTCATTTACCATTTTAAAAAAAATGGATTTTGATTAAACCGCTGGTTCCCTGTTTTCCAGTTCAGTTCCTGTTTTTGCCCGATTTTTCTGTTCGATACCTTTTTTTTTTCGGTCAGAAGGATACTGATACTCATTAAAACAAATCATGAGGCCCAATGGCCCAACAAACATAGGCTACTAGCCTTACAAAACAGCAATCGTCTACAATAGCACACGCGAAGAAAGCTGCACTGGATCCTAGCCTAAGAAACAAAGTACACAGAAGAACAGGTAAGTACAACCACTTACCCTTGCCCTTCTGCGATTAACCCTAAACAGACGAACTATCAACACTATCTAGCATCGCCAAAGGGGACCTAGCTGCGGTGCCAGACAACAACTCGTGAGAGAGTTCTACCCTCCGGCTAGGCGAAGATGAAGGCGGCAAGGATGGATTCGAGGCACTGAGACCATGGTGATCTTTGCTTGCTGAAGCCAGAGGAGTTTCCATAGATCTAGTGGTGTTCCTACCTCCATCAAGATTCGATTTATCCCTACTCAGAGCTTGCTGGGTACTAATCGGAGGGGTTTTCATGCAAAGCGATTCTCAAATTCATTTGGACTAGATAGGGATCCATTTTCCAGTTCAATCAGTAGTCGGACCGCACAATCTGGTCCGGTTCTAATAACACTATTAGCAAGTAACTTTGGTCTTTATACATTTTTTTTTGTTAACCGCGAGAATGTCCTCAATAATTAACAAAAATTGATGAAATGTTATCTCTTGACTCATCATCGGGTTACATATTTTGAATTCTAAGCTTCTTGTGTATCTCTTTTTTGTTTTTATTGAAAGCTTCCTGTGTATCTCTAAAATTGATTACACAACTAAAGTGTATATCTTGTGGTTAAAAAAAAAAAACTAAAGTGTATATCCCACTAGGTACTAAGGTCTAAGTTAAATATTTTATTTTAAAGGAAAAAAACTTAGTTAAAGTGTATACCTTTTGGTAAAAAAAAAAAAACTGAAGTGTATATCTTGCTGGCTAGGTACTAAGGTCTAAGTAATTAGATATTTTATTTTAAAGGAAAAAACTCAGAGTGCATTTGATTCGCTAAAAAATAGAGGACTGGACAACACAAAAATATTTATCCTGCATTTGATTTAAAAAATGACCTTAGGATTGAACAAAATAAGAAGCAAGGATCTGGACAAATACCCAAAAATTTGTCCCCCACCTGACCACAGTACAACTTTATGTTCCGAAGTACAAGAAAACTAAAAGACAAAATTGTCCATAAACATTTGCGTATCCCTTACGTTTCCCACAGTTTAACGCTAACTTTCGCTTATATAACATATTTCTTCATCTTTTTCTTCTTCATCATATAGCATAGCTGATAAAAAACGTGAAAAAGCTATATGCCTCTGCAATTTTTTCCACTTTGGTGCAGGGCTGGCCCAAGCCCTTGTTTTAGGCCTCCAAAAAAATATATTTGAAGTTGTCTATGTAGTTCAGTTGGTGGACTTGTATTTTGGAAACCTGGTTGTGCGTGTTCAAATCCAAGCTAGGCCACTAATTTATCAATTTTCTTTTTTGCATGCCTTGTTCATGTGAAATAGAGATGTTGGTTGAAAATATCAAAATAACAAAAGTCTCTCTTATGGATTTGAACAAAGGTATGGAAGTTATAAGAAAAAGCTTACCACTAGACTAACTCATGACACTGTTACATTAAAAACAAACAAAATATATATATGTATATTTATTATTAAATTTATATCTAATTTATGGTTTTAAAAATTATAAATATTGTCCATATCAGATTTTATTTTTAATATACATGAGTAATCAAAACATTTATTTATTTATTTTAAATTTATTTTTGCAAGGTTCCTAATTTTTATGTAACTTTCTCTCAATTAAAAATGTTTCATTTTTTTTTCAATTTAAAAAGGCCTCACTTAAAAGTTTGTTTTAGGCCTACAATTGTGTTGGGCCGACCCTGCTCATTTGTTAAGGAATTATCTTAGAGCTTTGCATTGAGTCTTGTAGTTTACCCCAATAGTGAGTTGATGCTGGCATCTTTTGGTGTAATGTTTTGGAGGCCTTGTCCCAATAAATGAAATGTTTCACCTTTGAACAAAAAAAAAAACAATATATAATTATTTAGTTATAACATATGATAAATTATTATAAGTTTATTTATGCATTTCAATAATCTATCTTGAATTATTTTTAATTTACAATATGATAATTATAAGTTATACTAGTTAACAATATATCAATATAACTAATAAGTAGCAAATTTTTTATACCAATAAATATAAATATTTTTTTTTTGTTCTAGATAACAATAAGTATAAATATTATTTAGAGTTATTTGTATGACTATTAAAGGTGGATGAAGTAGGAAAGAAATTATGATTTTTTTTTTGGATCATAAAAGAAATAATGATTTAGAACACCCATGTAACAAATGGGTCATTATACCAAAAAACAAAAAAAATAACAAATGGGTCATTAACCGGACCTAAAACCCATAATCCAAAAGCATAGAGAAGAGGGATGGAATAACAAGTAGTCCAATAGCTAGAGTAGTCTTCTTCTCCGCCCTAAACTAACGGGAATCAAATAAACTCTGCTTATTACTGTCTTCTTTTGAGGTTGAGATACATCCATCCATCCCCATTCACCACCATGTACAGGAATGTTGCCTCACGCCTTAGGGCCGTCAGGGTTAGTATATTTTTCTTCTTCCTCCCTTTGATTTGATCTCGCGTTTTTTCAATCTCAAATGCTTATTATCATGCCCTAGATCTCATCATTATCCTCCCCTCGTAGATTCGATTGCCACAAAAATCAACACTCAATTTTCAATTCAGTTCAATTCAATTAACTAGTTCCTATACAAATTCAGAACCACACTTCCCTGGATTTCTCGAATCGTGTTTGCCACTTACTGCATTAGGATTCGAAATCCCCATTCTAGGATTTACTGAGCCTGGAAAATTATATTTTACTTTACGTTTTAGATTTAAAATTTTGGCTCAAGTTGATTGTCTGATAGTTTGGATTGTGGTTGTGCTCCTCTGCCATTGAACCGATGAGTTTAGGCCCGTTCGTGCAATAGGGTACCTGCCAATGCCAGATTTGCAAGTTCAAGTTCTGCTGCCACGAAACCATCCTCTTCTGGTTTGGGTGGTTTATTTGGCTGGCTCATCGCAGAGCGATCCACTTCTATGCCACCTCTGGATTACCCACTTCCGGGGGTTACACTTCCGTCTCCATTGCCTGATCATGTTGCGCCGGGGAAAACCATTATTACTACGCTCCCAAATGGAGTCAAAGTGGCATCTGAAACATCAGCGGTATGAATGAATTATTGGTCTTTGTTATGTATTATCTGATCTGTGCATTTATATGTGCTCGTGAAAATTCTAGAATTTAAGCATATTAACCACAATTATTCTTGTTCTTCAGACCCCTGCTGCCTCAATAGGTTTATATGTAGATTGTGGTTCAATCTATGAGACTCCATTAACTTTTGGGGCTACACACCTGCTCGAACGAATGGCTTTCAAGAGCACTAGAAACAGGAGTCACTTTCGAGTGGTTCGTGAGGTGGAGGCAATTGGTGGCAATGTGCAGGCCTCAGCTTCTAGAGAGCAGATGGGTTATACTTTTGATGCTTTGAAGACCTATGTTCCTGAAATGGTGGAGCTGCTTGTTGATTGTGTGAGGAATCCTGTTTTTCTTGATTGGGAGGTCAATGAGCAGGTACCTTACCTTCCCTGAATCCTTATGAGGACTTGTAGAATGCTTTTACTGATTGTTTTCTGCATTGCTCAAAGCAGTGTCAGCTTGAGGTGCCAAACCCCCAAAAACCAAGGATTATGCAGAACCACTACTTTCAGGAAAAATTAAGTAATTAATAATCATCACAGAGATAAGACCATGAATGCAAAGTTAGTCATGAGAAAGTATCAAAAGCAGGAAGTAGATATATTGGAAAAATAATTTTGTCCTTAATTTAAGTCAGCATGAACATAAAGGGAAGCAGTACTAGTGTTAGTGAGCCATAGGAGGCATTGAAAGAAACTAGATGCATGCATGTGTGATAATAAAACCCAGCGGGGGACTGGAAAGATGAATTTTGCTAATAAAATAACTGTAAATGGAACTAGTGTGCTGCTATGCTGAGTTCTTTTTTGAAAATAAGTTCAGCAGTATGTTTCAGTCTAGATAAAACTGACTCTGTCAGCAATTTCTGCCATATCTACTCTAGCTTGTCCTTGTGTTTTCTTGCTTCTTTGGTCCTGCTACTTCTTTACAGTCTACTGTTGTTATTGTTGGGTTTTGTTGGGCTTCAAATATGTTATTCCTGTCTCAAATTATCCTTTTCAGTTTGCATACGCCAGTGGCTGGTGTGTGGTTTTAATGGTTATAGTTAATCTTGCAAAAACTTGGAGGTAGGACTAGGCACCTCAAATTTATCATGCCTGGGGCATGTTTTTGGCTTGCGTCTTTGGACCACCGTACCTGTAGGCACCCCAAATTTATCGTGCTCTACACTGGCTTGAACTTATCTGTGTGGTCGGATTTATAAATTATAAATAACTTACTATTTGCATAGAAAAAAGGTTTACTGTAGTAAGGTAACCAGCTTAGCTATTCTCATAGGATTTTTATATTTAAGTTTTAGCTGCTTCTTAGAATAGTAAAAGGTCGCTGTCAATGTTAGTTTATTACAATGTGTTTCAGAGTGAGTAATCATGGTTCACATGGGTAGTGTTGTATATCAATTGACAGATTCATAGTGACTTCGTTGTACCTGCTTAGTGCTTACATTGTTATGGCCTTTTGAATTTTCTGCTGTTATTAATACCACAATTATATATAGCTTCTGAAAGTGAAGGCTGAGATTGGCGAAGCTTCCAAAAACCCTCAAGACTTGCTATTGGAAGCAGTTCATTCTGCTGGCTTTTCCGGTGCCTTGGCTAATCCTCTCTTAGCTTCAGAATTAGCAGTAAATAGACTAAATGGTACAATTCTGGAGGAATTTATTGCTGTAAGTCCTCAAATTTGATGTTTATGTATAATATAGTTTTATCTGTCTCAAAAATTTAAAGACTCTTTTTAAGTTTTAACTGTTCTTTATCTTTCTTATGAGACTTCAAATTTTATGAAACATCAGGAAAACTATACTGCACCTCGGATGGTACTTGCAGCTTCTGGTGTTGAGCATGAGGAATTGTTATCCGTTGCAGAACCTCTTTTGTCCGATCTACCCAGTGTCCCGCGTCCAGAGGAGCCAAAATCAGTATATACCGGTGGTGATTATCGTTGTCAAACTGAATCAGGGGTATGCATTAGAAAAAATATATTTTTCTTTGTGTTT
Source organism: Calophaca sinica (assembly GCA_037113605.1). NCBI lineage: Eukaryota > Viridiplantae > Streptophyta > Magnoliopsida > Fabales > Fabaceae > Calophaca > Calophaca sinica. Next base: position 125,653,426 of record CM073734.1, read on the forward strand.
CTGTTTACATTTATATTTTTTACAGTTTAGGCTCAAGCATCTCTCAAGTCTAACATTCCTTGAATGGCCAGAGGACCCATTTTGCTCTTGCATTTGAACTTCCTGGTGGCTGGCATAAGTTGAAGGATGCTATGGTTTTGACTGTTCTTCAGGTCTTGATTATGTCTTTTATTTATCTTATTTTCCCTCTTTTCAGGCGGCTAAAAATAATTCTAAGAACTCATTGTTTAGATGGTTCCTTGAAGTATGTGTATATTTTTGTAGTTTATTAAGTCAGCAGCATATGACTTTATTATCTTACTTAACACAGATGCTATTGGGAGGCGGTGGATCATTCTCAGCTGGTGGACCTGGTAAAGGGATGTATTCACGGCTGTGTAAGTTATCTTGAAGTATTCAGTCTCTTCTGGCTTTGTAATTGAAGCTAGGAACAGAGATTTAAACTACTGATGCTCAGTTCGTCGGTTATATATAAGAGTCCTGGATATGAAGGCATATTGTTTGTGAGGCACCATCTTTGTACAACAAAAGATTTTATGCCCCCTAAGAAAAATAAATAGATTTTATGCCCCCTAAGAAAAATAAATATGTATTATCTTGTAAATATTGTTACCTTAACATTCTTGCTTTTATCACGTGCAGATCTCCGTGTTCTGAATGAGTATGCTCAAGTTCATTCAATTTCGGCATTCAACAATATTTACAATAACACTGGCATTTTTGGTATCCAAGTCACAACAGTAAGTCCCTCTGAATCCTGTCCATAATGAAATCATATTTTCTGGATATATTGGAATTTTATGTTTAGTCAATGTTTATATGTAATGTAACCAAGGATACATAAATCAAACCCTTTAAGGAGAACAGAACCAAAATTTCACTGTGTTTTGGAGCTGAGATAGTTCAGCAACTGCATAAAATTCAAGTCTGCTAATTATGTTTTTAGTCCCCTAATTATGAGAAATGTTTGGTTTTGGTCCCTAAAGTTTAGAAAGTATCTTTTTTGTCCCCAATATTTTAAAGTGAGCTACAATTGGTCTTCATTGTTTGGTTTTAGTCCCTATAGGATACTTTTTTCTCACTTTAGTCCCTGTAATATCCTTTTTTGTTGTTGTAGTCTCTATCATACAGGGACTATTTGAACATAAATAAAATATTACGGGGACTGAAACAAAAAAAATATTATAGGGACTAAAACAAAACAATGAGGGCCAATTGTAGTATATTTCAAGGTATTGGGGATGAAAAAGATACTTTTTAAAATTTAGGGACCAAAACCGAACATTTCCCATAATTGGGGGACTAAAACCATAATTAACCCTCACAAATATTAGTGATGAACAAAATTTGGTGCCTTAGTGTATAAATGGGCTTGGTAGGTTTTACAGTGATGCTTGAACAGATTTGTGCTGTGTTTCTTAGGGTAGACTTCAGCTTTTTGTGTGTTGTTCATTTATTTAGTCTATATACGATTTTGCACATTTATGGTGCACTTTGGTGTTAAGATACTCCCTCCGGTCTCAATTATAAGCAACAAAAACTCCATATTCTTTGGTCTCAAATATAAGCAAATTTAACTAATTTTACACTAACATTCATAAAATACTCTTATTAAAATCACTTTTTGGCCTCGAAAATCGTAAAAAGTGTGTCTTTTACATATACCAAAAAAAAAAAGTTCACTTTTTACATTGTGATTTGTGCTCCTTAATAAATGTGTTTTTTTTTTTTTTTTGCTTAAATACAAGACCGGAGGGAGTACAATTCATTGTAAAATACAAAGATAAATATATACATCTTTTGTTGCATACAGCAGTTCAGGTTATCAGCACCTCTACGAAAACTTTGATATGCCTGGAATCATGAGCAAATTACCTAGAAGTAAATAGAGTCATCTATTTTGCCTTTAAGTGAATCGAGTCATCTGTTCTGGTGTTTTTTATCAGGGATACTACTGAAATATTGTTGTTGAAGTTCTAGGGTTTTAGATACAGAGGGAAGAGAAAGAATGAAGACTTTAAATTATGATTATGGTTTGATACGATTGATGGTATTGATTTGATGATTCAAAAATGCTGAATATTTACCCCTATTTATACTATTACAATAATCCAAATCCCAATTAAATAGGGTAACAAATTATGATAACAACTAAGAAATTTGGAAACTAATCTCGAGAGATAGTTTGAGGTACTCTAAGATAAGAAACTAATCCTATGATATAATTTGGAAATTTTCTAACAGTTGTAAATTATGGAAGAAATAATTTTGTGTCTCTGTTTTATATAAGATATTTAATCAGTGTCATGTTTTGTGTCTCTGTTTTATATAAGATTTTGTGTCTCTGTTTTGTGTCTCTGTTTTATATAAGATATTTATTCTGTTGACTGCGGTTATATGTCATGTTGCTTTCTTTGCCTTGGTTGGAAGATTTGTACTTACTTTTGCTTGTATATTAATTACTAATTACTAATATATAAAGGCAAATGATCCTTAAGGCCACTAGTTAAGGAATCAAAATCGGAAAATGTTTATTCATAAGTGTAGCATTTAACGTTGCCAATACTTAACTGTTGTACCTTTCAATAAAAGCTTACTGTTTCTTGATTCCTTAATCAGTGCCCTTAGAGCACTTGTTAACAGGACCCATATAAAAAATAAAATATACACCATGCACACACATTATTGGTGTGTTCGTTTTGAGTGATTTAGGGACGAGAGAGATGGGAGCGAGAGAGATTGAGGAGAAGTACAGAACTTCAACCGTTTGGTTTACAAGAGAAGTGGAGAAGAGAGAACAAATTAGGTGGGACCCACACACTTTTCGATTCTTCGCTCAACTGCGAAGAAATGAGACAACAGGTGGTGTTTTCTTGTCATTTCCATATTTGCCCTTCCCCTGAGAAGCTTCGTTACAGCACATACCCACTTCATCTCATAAATGGCTCAAGGAGAAACTAGAAGTTGCTAGGGGATGGAGAAATGCTTCACAGAACTGTGCTCAAAACTTGGATCTGAAGAGTGGTGTCCGTATACATGGAAGACGAAAGATGAAAACATGGTAGAAGATGAAAAACGTGGTCGAGCTCATGAATGGTGTCAACGCCAATGAAACGTGAGGTGTTGCCATACGTGTCATCATAAAACAAAAGCAAGTACTGTAACACGTTGTGGGGTTGGGAATGTGTGGAATGTGGTGGTGGGTGGATTTATAATAATAATAATAATAATAAAACAAACCAATTAATTAATTTAATTTAATAATTAAATTAAATAATATGTGTTGTGGGATATTGGAAAAGTTGTTTGGGTGGTTTTCAATTGTAATTATTAGATATTTTTTTAACATAAAGGCTTTTTTGACCATTCATAAAAATATTATATTTCTCTCTTCTCTATTTCTCTCTTCTTTCTCTTAAACCAAACAACACTTCAAATCTACCCTATTTCTCACTTTTTTCTCTCTTCTCATACTCTCTCTCTCTCTCACTTATTTCTCTCTTTAGAACTTCTCTTCACATCCAAACACAGGCTATGTGACAAATCCTATGCATAAATATTTGCATAACCTGATGACAAGAATAGTGCGCGCGCTTTGTTGAGTAAGTAGAAAGTAGGAAGGTGGAAAATAGAGGCCGGAAAATCAGTACTATTCTATGTTTGACCTTCTCATATTTTTGGCTTACCGAGAAATGGCAAGTGTTTTTCATTCCAAAATTTTCACCTTCCTGCTTTTTGTGTATTCAACCAAACAGACCTATACTTGTTTATTTCCTGGCCAAATTGCCTGGAATCATTGAGCTTATATATACATATTATGGATGTCACCCAATCTCTGGACTATGACTGTCTGCATAATTTTCATTAGCATTCCTTAATTTTTTGTATCATATCCGACATTATTTTTGTTCATGTATTAGGGTTCAGATTTTGTATCAAAAGCCATTGATATAGCAGCTAATGAGCTTCTTGCAGTTGCTACTTCTGGACAAGGTATGCTGTTATGCTCTTCATTTTGCGAGTATTTTCTTCTTGATTATTACCTTTAGATTGGTAGCCTCACACATTCTTTTGGTTTCTGTCTGCAGTTGACCAGGCACAGCTGGATCGCGCCAAACAAGCAACAAAATCTGCAATTTTGATGAATTTGGAATCAAGAGTATGTCAAATGAAAATTTATACCTGGAAATTATGGCTGCAAAAATTTATTTTTCATTTAAAATCTTGCTTCTTTCTCTCTTTCTTATTGTGCTTTTGTTATTATTACTGTCATTATTTTGAATTCTTTTTCTTTGTTACTATCTGATCAGTATTGAACTTAATGTGTTTTCAGATGGTTGTTTCAGAAGATATAGGAAGACAAGTTTTGACATATGGTGAGAGGTATGATTTAGGAGCTACATTCTAAATTTGTGTTAATTTCGGGTTTATAATTAATTCACTGGTATTTTTATGTTTCTGAATGTCTTAATCTGGTATGTGTTTTGTTGCTTGTTTCCTGATTTTTTGTTAGTTTTCTTCAGCATTTCATTTTCTGAAGCTTTGTGTAGCAATTCATTCTGCAATGAGTTTAAGAATGCATCATTGGCGAAAAATATTTTTTATTTTTTAGAAAAATAAAATTAGCATTAACCATGTGGTTGTACTACAGAAATAACTAGTCTTGGCAATTGTTAGAATATTATGTTAGATCGTAGATTCCATCTTGGTGCCAATTCTTGTTAGTGTGCATTTGGAATTGGAAGTTCTGGGCCGAGCATGGATTAACACCATATGATTTTTGTGGATGAAAAGAACTTAAAAGGAAGCTGTTAGTTTTGGTATAAAACGTTGCGCAATTGTTGCTTGCAATTGCTGCATGCTTGAAAAGCTATATTGTCTGTAGCTAAAAGATGTCTTTCTCTTACTCAGGAAACCTGTGGATGATTTCTTAAAAGCAGTGGACGAAGTAACTTTGAAGGATATTGCTTCAATTACTCGAAAGCTTGTTTCTTCCCCTCTCACAATGGCATCATATGGAGATGGTATTTATCTTGTTTATGAAAAAGTTCTATTTGATTGTTTTATATTTTGGGTAGTAATATTGCCTTTCCATGTTCTGCAGTTTTATATGTTCCAAGCTATGAATCAGTGAGCAGCAAGTTCCGTTCAAAATGAGATCGCTTTTATTCATCATATTGAATCTTCTTGTCATGCAAATCAAGTCTTGTACGGCTGAAAAGTGTATAATTAATTAAGTCCAAATCCTGAATATCCTTGTTGGTAGTCAACAAGTTAGTGAATGTGCGCAAGCAACATCTGCGTATCTCATTATTTTTTGGGTACACGACCATTTACCTGGAAGCGTTTTTACATTGATGTTTCTAGGCTGAGCTTTAAACTCCTGGATTATTTTTGGATTGAATCCCATGTCGGGAAACCAAGTCATAATCGATTGATTAGGAACTCGTTTTGAGTTGAATAAATATGTCGTTGGAGAAAATTTATTTTTGCTTGCATTTTCATCTTTTCTGGTGATTACAATTTTGGGGTATCTATCTGCAGGGTAGGTTCAATTATATTTATTAAAAATTGTCGAAGTATTTTAAGATAATTGAATGAAGTTTTTGAAAAAGATTGAAATTCATCAAAAAAATATTTGATGCTTTTCTTATAAAACAGGAGTAGTTATTTCTGAATATATATTTTTGGCATAAAAACGTTTTTCTTGGGTTTATCCAAATGCAATTTACCAAAAAAATGTAATTTTAATTTTTATCGCTGTTGCGGTCAACTGACACAGTTTAAAGATCTGTTATGGTTTTTATTACACGGATTAAAGAATTAAAATATAAAATGTTAATTAAGTAATTAAGAAAAAAAAATTAGGATGAAATATGCATTTAGTTTTTTTTTTTTTCCTTCAAATTTATTTGAGTCATTTATCTCTCTATTGATATATAAAGTAATCATTTCCATTAACCCGGATATTTATAGTGATGGAAACGTCTAATGTGACACTAAATTCCATTTTTATGACGTGTTCTGGTCATTTATCTTATTTTCCTAATTTATTTTGGTTATTTATCATTTAAAATAATTATTTTATCTTTTATTTTTCAAATATTATATAAATTGTTTAGTTATTTGGACATGTTTTTTATGTAATGACTCGACAAATGAGTTATTTTTTTACCAAATCAAAATATGAAATTGATGAATTTATAAGTATGTTTTGTCTCATCTAAGCCAATTAACAAACCTATTTAACTACTCACATTCAACTATTCATTGAAATGATAAGAGTAACTAATATCTTTCATTAAACACAATCGGTGATTTTTTTAAAACTAAGTGAATTAAAAGATTGACAAAAGAACTTATAATTATATATAGATATAATATTAATTAGTTTGATAATTGATTATCTTACGGTGAGATAAACGAAAATTTGTACATATAAACATCATTATATTCTAGTAGTTTCCTGTCCAACATGTCTAAGATATTCTCTTTCTTTTGCTGTAACTTATTCCCCATCTTGCCCGAGAAGGTAGCTTGGGTCCAATTGGTCAAAACAACATTTTGACGAGTAAAATAAAAGAAAGCTATCAATTATCATATAAACCAATCATCATTCTTTTCCATATTATCCGCGGTCATTCCAACTTCTGCACTTACCAAAACCATTTTTCATTCTTTTGGAGAGTCATAGATAGTTCTTACCCATGGATTACTTCATCAGGTCACGTATTCGTATTTGTGGATGAGAAACACAAATCAAATAATTAGATCTAACTTGTAATCCGAACTATATGAAAATTTAAAAAAATAAAAAGACTAAATTGAGTGCTCAATATACGAATGTGGTAATAAATTGTCAAGACCTTTCACCAAATAAAGAATTACACTTCACAAGGAAAGTCGAAGAGACGTCCATACCAAAACATTAACAAAACACGTTCATGTATTTATTTTTTATAAATTATTTTAAGAGTTTTAATTCTAGTCTACGTGAGACTTAAATTTTTTTCAATATACTCTCTCACGCCTAATACTATTGTGATTGGTGCGTGGAAAATAATGATTGGTTTATCAATGAATTTAGGATAAACTCTGATACTATCTTAGGTTTTGGGTCTAATTCAAACTAATTTGTAAAGTGATATATGAAATATGGATAGAGATCATGTTATTTCCTACTAAAAATAATTCTAAGTTCTCAACCGAAGTTAGAGAAATATCCATCCCTATATATAAGACTATTTTGACCAATGCACAAGAATTAAGTAAACTAATTTTTACATTAAATTTATCAATAATGTGTTTTTTCTTTCCAAAATTATTTTTTAATTATTAAGAGAGATAAATTGTTAGTATTTTAATTCTCTACATTTAGTTAGAGATATTTTTGTAAAGAAATAATTAATGCATCTTGTAATTTGAAAAATATCTTATAAAAAAGGGAAAAATAAAATTTTACAAAAAGTCGTATATATATAGGACGGTGGTAGTACTTGGCTTCTTACTTCTTCGTGTGACGGTGAAATCTGAAAACTACTTCGCAGTTTTGTATGAAATTTGGAAATTCATTCGAATCCTATACTTACTTTAACATCAAATATGAGGAAAGTTAAGTATTATGTGACCTATGGTTGGGTGGCTGATGGCAATTAGATGAATTTGTCCCCAGTCAATATATTACCTGCTTTACTGTCTTGTAATGCTTTCTTATTCTTATTGCCGTGTAATTAACTAATTAATAATTACTTGGTACTTATTTGATGAGAACCCTCATGATGCCATTTTTTGTCTCCCGTATTTAATTATGATAATTGGTTATGAGAATAATTACATTTTTATAATTGAATAAATTACGTAGTTCAACCAGCAATTGACGGGATACTATATAAATAACCCCGTGCAAGTGCTAGAATTGCTAAATAAACTAAGTGGTAACGGCTAAATCTTCGTTAGCAAATCTTCGTTAGCAAAATTGTAATCTGGAATATACATATCCACCGTACCGAGACTTGTACTCTTTACGAAATATTCTTAAAGATGAATTATGCGAAAAAACAGAGTATTTTGGAAATTTTTTGTTTTTTTATTTTTTTTGGACTAAAAAAGATATGAGTTTAATGGGCGTGCACTGTCAGTGTAAATTAGTTTTACACTGACATCCAATGAAAATTCATGATTTGGTAGTTATTTTAAAATGTAGTTATAATAGTGGACTGACATAACAGAATAATGGATTCTCATTGGATGTAAGTGTAAAATTAATTAACACCGACAGTGCATGTCCTATTAATCCAAAAGATATTCATTCATTAAAATTGATAAAATACATCGAAAACAACATAAATTCAACTTTGCTAAAAACCGAAAAGGATGAATCTGCGAACAAACTCATAACACCCAGGTTAATAGCATAAAACGGCAAAATGCCTACAGATATGACAAAATCAAAGTGACTGAAATACCCATGCCTCCGGATCTGTAACGTTGACGCCCAAATCTTGATTGAATATGTAATGGATCGAAGCTAATTTGTCCTGAACCAAACGAACACCGCAACAATACGGAAAACCAAACAACGACGACGAACAAAGCAACGTCGCACTCATTTGACGAAAATCACGGAAAAATACGAAAGAAAAACTAGATCTATGTGGAAAAACCACTTATTTAGATAAAATGAGAGAAAAACGATGTAGAGTGGTGATTCTAGGCCAAAAAATGGCCAAAAACGACCCCCTCCGATGGATGAGAAAGAAGGAATAGAGGAATAGATGGAAATTTTTGTTGTTTCACTTGTGTATTTTAGAATATTTGGATGTGTATAAGATTAAATCTTTCTTTTTCTAGTTTAATAACTAAAATTAGTATAGCAGATTATATTCTTCGGATCACTATGTCATAAACTATATATAATATAGTTACTCGGGTCCTTTTTATAAAATTTTTTTTTGTAATAATTATAAGAGATAACATCAATTTTTAAATACATTAAATGTTTAATTTCTATTTATATCTTTAGACTTATATTAATGAGAAATACCTATTTCCTATACAAGTGAGTTGGTTCATTAAAGGAGTATTTTTAGAAATTTTAATTTAAAAAAACTATTTCCAATGCTTTTTTTAATAAATAATTTGTGTTCCTTGTAATAAGGACCGCAAGGAGTAATAAGTAGCAAAGAATTATAAACAAGATGTTATCCAAAAAAAGGATGTTCCCAAAAAAAAATATTTTCTCTGGTCGTTTTTATAAGAAACAAAAGGGTCATTTCTTTTATCATAATTATAAGAAACAACATCAATTTTTAAATACATTAAATGTTTAATTTTTATTTATACTCATATTGATAGCGAGACTTATATTAATGAGATGACATATTTCCTATGTAAGTGGATTGATACATAAAAAACTATTTTCAATTCTTTAAAAATATTAATTAAAATAACTATTTTTAATTTTTTTTAATAGGTGTGAATTAGAGTTTTGTTTTTTTATAATAAGAAACGAGAAAGAGTAGTACCTTATTTTCTATTTTCCTATATAAAAAAGGACGTTTCCCCAAAAAAAAGTATTATCAACGGGAATATTTATGCAATGCAATTGCAAACAAGGGTGGGGGATAAATACGGAGAAGACATATTATATATATAAAAAAAAAGACATATTATATCAACAAAAAAAAAATTGGAGAAGATATATAGAGCTCTGTTAAGATATGTGGGCTCCATCGGTTGGTTCGTCAATGGTCAATTTAAATGGATATTAAAGCAATTAATTTGATTCTCTTATTTTCATTTTCTTTTAACTTAAATTTTAGGAAGAATGAGAAACATGTCAAATGATGTGTTACAAGTCTAATTTTTTTTGGTGCCACATGTACCCATAAGATAAGATATTTATATTCCACAGGACTCTGATATTTTAGGTGAAAATTCAGATCCCCGTCCTCATTCTGATCAAAAAAAGATCCCCGTCCTCATTTTCAGCTCCCTAGAATAAAATCAAAGCTTGCAAATTGCAAATAGAAAAGAAGCAATCATAGCCATCTATTTATACCGCAAACATCATTAGGGCCTCCATCATTTTTTCTATTGACTGCACCATGAGGGCCAAAGATTTTCATGCTGATGCAGGACCCACATGATGCACAGGTCTACTATTTAGTTTTTATATACTCCTTCCGTATTATATTATTTATCATTTATACGCATATATTTAAAAAATCATATTTTATACCTCTATTTAAGATAATATAATTTATTTTGACTAAAATATTCTTATTTTAGTAGGAATTAAATAGAAGAGTCAATTTATGATAGTTGAGATACAAATAATAAGAATATTGTTGGAAATTTTTAATTAATACTCTCTTAATATTATAAAGCGATAAATAATTTGAGACAAATAAATATTTCAACCAGGACAAATAATATGAGACGGTGGTACATATCATGTGAAACTAAGTTGTGTGTGACTGAGCAATAGTTTAGATAACCACCCGGAATAGAAATAACACAAGCGGCAAAGATTATGAAAATACTCTGTTTGGTAAAGTCACCGCTAGCTTATAGTGGATAGTTTATAGCAGATAAACTCGTAGTAGGTGTTTGGTAACCACTAGCTTATAATGTTTTTTCACTAGCTTATAGCATTTTTTCAGATACTACTTGAAGTAGCATTTGAGCTTATAGCTTATAGTATATCATTTTTCTCTCGTTTTTACCCTTATCATTTTAATAAAATTCATTGTTTATCCTCTGTTAAATGAAGTAAAAAATAATGAACCCTTACATTCTCTCTCTCATTTATTAAAATGTCCTTTTATGTCATTTTATATTTATCAGTTAGTTCAACCGCTAATTTTATCAAACACTTTAAATTGAATCGGCTAGCTTATCTGCTATTCGTTATAAGTTCATCTGCTATCTGTTAGCTTATCCGCTATCAGTTGTTTTATCTGCTACTTTTTATTAAATAGAGCCAAAAGAGAAAGGGAAATTAATATTAAAATTTATAACTAGTTGTCCATAACTTTTATTTTCTATTGTGTTAAACATTAAGTTATTTGGTGCTTTCTGGTCCAAGTTTAATATATTAAATTTTTTTAAAAATGTGATTTACTATTGTATAACATAAATTAATTAGAGGAGGTGGTGGTCCATCAAGTACGTTTGCTCATTTTCCTTGATTATCAAGCAACCTCCTAATAGTATACTGCCCCCTCATCTCTCTGTCTCTGTCTCTCTCTCTCTCTTCCTGCGTGTGTGTGTGTGCGCGCAAAACATTCATGGCAAAAGCATCATGATCTGCACTCCACCTCAAAACCCATGTGAGTTTCTCTCATCCTTTTTTTCGTATTTTTATCCGGGTGTCTCACCCCTCCACTCTCTCTCTCCAAGAAAAAAAATTGGCTTTATTATATACATCACATCTGACATTAATCCTTTATATTTATATATATGAAAATAATTAGACCGTATAATTCGGCCCATTTTTTGTATTTTATAATTCTATCTATGTTCCAGGCTTTGTGATACTGACACGTATTAACGGAAAGTGAGTTTTTACATGAAACTGAAACTGTAACCGAAAATGAGAAAGTCAGTTTTCTGTTGAGAGACAAACTGTAGCCATTGATAAAAACCACGGCATTGTAAAATTGCTTTTATATAGAAATTTAACTAATTCACATCCAATAATTTAGCGAGTCACATTAAATTTGTATACAATTTGTACTAGTTTTTAAAATTATTTTTAAAAATATAATCTCAATCTTTTTTTTTTTACCAATAATCTCACTCTTTCTACTTACAAATACATTGCACTTTTACAATGAGTTGTGAGCCATAAAAAATAAAAGTGCTTAAATTAAGAGATAGCACATGCATAGGAAAAAAAAATACTATGAATCACAAAGTACATGAACAATGAACGGATCAAGTTTAATTAACTGCTCAACTATCATAATTGTTCCACTTTCCAACATTTTGGGCTTTACCCTCTTTTTTGGTTGCATATATAATTTTGCTTGATTAGTAACAGCTCTGTAGGCGTTTTGTGGTTAATGCGCTAATTTCAAATAATAATTTTAATACCCCGTTTTGTTTAACGTTTTAGCAAAATATTTTTGTCTCATTTTGATTATCATTTTATAATATCAATGAAACATTAAATATTTTTTTCCTATTGTACCATTGACCATATTAATGTATTTTTTTTTATCAACATGTTTATTTTTTCAATTATTTGAATCTCTTTTTTCAATGTGTTTTTTAAATTCTCAATAAAAAGGGTATATTAAAAAAATTACACAATAGTATTTTTTATGAAATATAAAATAATTGTATTTCTTAATTCTTGTGACAAAATTTAAACGTAAATATTTTCTAATTCTTTTGTCTTATGTCTCGTTTTTTTTACATCTGTTTATTAACTACGTGTTTGACTATTAAATTCTCATTTTCATTCATTCTTCTTTTTATCTCTCTTCCTTGCCCCTCTCACTCACATTCTAAAATAGAGTGTGAGACAATCTTATCCTTCAAAGAAAGATGCAAGGTGCCAACAGTACACATAGGATGTAAGATAGAGGAGTCAAAGACGGCATATATGGTGTTTGAGCTTTAGTTAGAAAAAACCAACCGGATTTTCTTTCTTTTATACTATCTTGTTTCTTTGTTTGATCTCTCTCTCTCTCTCTCTCCCCTTCTTTTTCTTTCTTTTTCTCACATAAACCGCCTGCATACACGCGATTCACAAATCAGCATAGGTCTAAAGGTGCTATGTGTGTTCGAATCAGACAACTTTTCCTTTATTATTTTTCTCACTGGCTTGCTTCAGTTAAAGACTAAAAGTAGAGGGAATTCTGGGGTTTTTTTCCCCATGTTTAAAGCAGGTTTATAGCTCAATCCCATTGTAACAGTTTCCTCTCCTTCTCCTTCTTTCTCCTCTCTTACAGAATATTTTTCATTTTCTTGCTAACTGCTTACTCTCATCCTTATCCTGCAAATTTTTTTTATGTATGTAGATTTAATTTATTCTCTGAAATAGCCACATGCTTGAGAATTATTCTTAGTTTTTTTTTTCCTTTCCTTTTTCCATATTCAAGGTTTGTTTTCCTTTTATGTTGGCTGGTTTCTGAATCGAATCATCGCTTGATGAACTATCTGTTTCTTGATAGTTCAAAGACTTAGTTTTTTTTTTTTTTTTGTGAAAAACCGAAACTACTTCTCATTGTTATTTTATTTTAATTCGCTTTCAAGTCACTGATAGTAAATCATGAGTGATTGTTGTAACATAACATATCATCCGATTTCATTTATTGATCTTGTGGGAAAGTTGTACCCCTGATCTCATTGTATAGAAGAGAACAAACTCGCGCGGCGGATATGCTCATCAGTGGTGGTGGTGGACTATTAATCTATAGTAAAAGAATTATTCCAATTCAAGATCACTTCATCAAAAGAGATAGATAGCATCATTCAGAAGCACGTTAGATAGAAGCAGACGAATCATGAATAATAAGATGAGCAGCTCTGATCTCATAGATGCAAAGCTGGAAGAGCATAAGTTGTGTGGATCCAAACAATGCCCCGGTTGTGGACACAAGTTTGAAGGAAAACCGGTACGAAAAGAAAAAAAATATCAATCTCAGTAATATTCTTGCCTTCAACTATAAGCCTCTTTGACAATTATAAATGAAGAAGAAGAATCGCACAAGAAAAGCATACCGATACCATATTCACATGCTTATTTCTAGCTGTTTCATCATTGTACTATAGTGTAATTAATTTAATGGTGTATGTATGGATTTCCCTTTTCTCCATTACCAACCTAGCTATTACTAAAGTTTTCTATCATCTTAAAAAAAATATTCTCTCTGTCTTTTATATTCTTATCATCTCTCCCTTTTGCTTTTTGTTTTTTTTTATTTTAATTTGAATTTGAATGGAACAAATCGACAGGATTGGCTAGGTCTACCAGCAGGAGTGAAGTTTGATCCAACAGATCAAGAACTGATAGAACATCTTGAAGCCAAAGTAGAGTTAAAGAACATGAAATCACACCCTTTGATTGATGAGTTCATTCTCACTATTGAAGGAGAAGATGGGATTTGTTATACCCATCCTGAGAAACTTCCAGGTTAATTCAAATATTAACATTAAAATTTCTCTCTTTAATTATATATTTATAAGAAAATATATTAAATTAAAATACAACTTTTTTTTTTGAATAGCAATTAAAATACAACTTGATGAAGAGGGTTTTGTTTATTAGTTCACCTAAAAATTGACCTAACTTTGATTTTGGTTTTTCAGGAGTGACAAGAGATGGGTTAAGCAGACACTTCTTCCACAGACCATCAAAGGCATATACAACAGGGACACGAAAGAGGAGAAAGATTCAAACTGATCAATTATGTGATCAATTGCAACAAGGAGGAGAAACTCGATGGCACAAGACAGGTAAGACCAGGCCAGTGATGGTGAATGGAAAACAAAAAGGGTGCAAGAAGATTCTAGTGCTGTATACCAATTTCGGGAAGAACAGAAAGCCCGAGAAGACCAACTGGGTGATGCATCAATACCATTTAGGGCAGCATGAAGAGGAGAGAGAAGGAGAGCTTGTGGTGTCAAAGATATTCTATCAGACACAGCCAAGGCAGTGCAATTGGTCTGATAGAATAATTAGTGCAACAACAACAACTGGTGAAGGGATTGACAGAAGAGACAGTACTGGAAGTGGCAGTTGTTCTTCTTCAAAGGAAATTGTTACTCACAGTCACAGTTGCAGTCACAGAGATGAGATGTCTGCTGTTGTTGTTAATAATCCTATTACAAACTTCACCACTGCCTTGGATGTTCAACATCTCAAATCTGACCATTTCACCTTCGTCCCCTTCAGAAATATTGAGGTACATATCTATAAATATATAAATCAATCATCCTAATTCATTGAGCTCTTTTTCATGTGTATATATAGCACTATATAGCATCGCATTCATTTTGACGCTTGGATATATACGGATATAGGCATATTAATTAATTTCTAAAGCAATGAACGTGATGTTTCACTTGCAGCTATACAGTACTAACTTAAATTTACCTGAAAATTAATTTCAATATTTGTTTTTTTTTTTTGGACACAATTTCAACATTTGTTTGGTAAGCATGCTTTTGCACAAGTGTTGACATGACATAACCATTGCTTGCATACACCGCATGCATGAAAATTGTATGGACCTGACCTGATAATAAATCAGTGTCAGCCAACCACCGTTTGTTTACCTACCTTAAAAAGGTAGCGTTACATAAATATATATTCATTAAATATTAATGAAATTGAGTCATGACAATTTGATATCTATAAATAACTAATTAAGAAGATCTTGAGAAGCCCAAAAAATTGATAATTGACATTTGACTAGCTAGCTAGCTAGATAATTGAGTGATCATAGTGTACAATTTCTGATGATGATTGGTGACCATTTTAATTTGTAGGTTGGAATAGGAGAAGTTTCCACAGGAAGAGAAGTTCAAGCATCAGGCTCATGTGAAGAAGTACATGAACGCCATGCTGCAGCACATCATCATCAACAACAACAACAACATCAGCAGCATGCACACCAACAGATTGCAAACACAGCTTTCCATATCAATAGGCCTTCCAATCCCATCTCCACCATCATCTCTCCACCTCCCCTCCACCACACATCCATCATCCTAGATGACAATTCTAATTACCATGTCTCTAGAATTATGCTCCAAAATGAAAACTTCCAGGTATTCATCACCCAAATCCCGATTGTTAATTAAAGATGCTTCATATAGTTTTTCTACTTTAATTTTATGATATATATATATATATATATATATATATATATATATGTATCTACTACTGTGAGTATTTGTTAAATATGGAGTGAATCGCCAAAATCTCACAGAAATTGTAAGGTGTTGTATACCTAAAATTATTAATATTACAAAAATAGTTCTTAAAATTGATTTTTTTTTTTATCAAATTAGTTCTTTTGGGTGTATCTGTTTAGTTCCTTTAAACTGTGCGACATGGAAAATTTTCAATTTTTATTTTGGAATTTTGTTATTTTCAGGGACTAAAATATCTAGTCACTCCTACAATTTTATAGACTAAATTAGTGATTTACTCATTAAATTATTGATAAATCATTGAGACATAATTAAAAAAAGTTGACTTTGTCACCAAAAAAATTGACATTTGGCCAAAGAAGAAAGGATATTAGGAAGAAAATTAAGAAGGTTACTTCCAATATTGTATAACAGATACTGCAGTTGAAAAGAAAAATGGTAGGTTGAGTAGTGCAATGAAGGAGCCACTCAATATGTTGAATTTAGGTCTTAAATGGGCTGATTCTTTCTGCATGGTATTGTGCACGAGGCAGATTCATTAATACTACTGGGCAAGCTTTTATAAGTGCTTGCTGAATTACAAGCATGAAACTGTCTATTCGCTTTTTTGATTGTCGTTCAAACACGATGATTAAGATGTGGGCTTCGAATTGATTGTTGTCTTTTTTAAAATGCATAGCAGCAACAACATCATAAACTAGGTGGAAGGTCTGCGTCTGGTTTGGAGGAAGTCATTATGGGATGCACTTCAAGTTCAACTGATCATATCAAAGAGGTAAGAAACAACTTTTTGTCTCGGAAATATATGCACGTTCTTTGTCATAAATAATGCGGACTCGGGAAAAAGAGCGTCAAGAATAAATAATTAGTATTACTCTCTCCGTCTTATTATAAATGTCACATTTATAAAAATAAAAATAAAAAGTCCAAAATAAGTGTCATGTTAGGTTTTTAATGTAATATTAATTACTTTTTTCTAATTTTATCCTCAAATTAATAATGAGTACATCACTCCTAATTTATTATATTCTATTGTGTATTTATGATAACTGTTAATACCTAATGAATAATAAGGATAATTTTATAAAATTATTACACTTATTTATTTATTTATAGCTTCCCCTTAATATGTGTAAAACTTCCTAATGAGACAGAGAGAGTAATTAATAGAAACAAAAACAATCAATTTTTATTTAAATTAAAGACTAGAATCTTTAATCTCTTCATCTCTTTTGGTTGATGTTTTCAGGATTGTTTTTTTAAGGACAAAATAAAATTGTAGTCCTTATTATAAAGAAATTGAAAATCATAATTCATCAAGAGCAAGAGAAAATATCAAAATCGGTTGATTTTAATAATAAATTTAAATTTTATTCCACAAATGTCATATATTAATTACTTCTAATTCTACTAGCTTAATTAATTACTTCTAATTTTCACAGTAAATAAAGGTAAATGGAAATTAACATTTAAAGGTCCAAAAGAGTATTAAGAGTGAACTAAAAAAATATTTCAACCCAATACGAAAACACAAGAAAGGCGTGCATGCGACCCATCAGAGCGCACCACCTACACCAAAAGAAAAGAAGAACCCAAACAGCAAAAAGCTAAATCCTACTAATACAATCATAAGATAAACAAACCACATATAGTAACGGCAAGGACCAGTCTTAACCTTAGCCAAAAACTACTTCCACAAGACATCAATAATCCGATCCACCACCTGCACTAGATCAACCACAATAGTCAAATATTTTTTTTTTATTAGCAACCACAATAGTCCTTGTTTTCGCGTTTGTATATCTGAACAACAGAATATATAGAAAAGAATGAATTACATAGGGGAATTAGTACGTACATGAAGTTAAATCATGTAATTAAAGAAAGAAAAATGATATTCTCTTTGTTTCAATTTTTGAATTCTAAGTAGATGCAAGTGAAAAACTTCTGCTAACATTTTCACCCCATGAAAGCACGGCTTCTAATGTTGATTTTTTTTTCTAGCAAGAAAGAAAGGTTATAATTGGAAAATATGGCAGTGACATAAAATCTCATCCATTTTTTACTATGAGGTGGAAAAAGATGGGCCAGTCAATTTCCATTGCTTTTATCTTCTGCTTCATCATCAGAGTGTGAATTGAATAGTATATATTTTCACTTCAAAAAGCTAACCCTAATATTTTCTTTTCATTATATGCAATGCCCCTGGCAGTCGCAGGAGTCATCCATTACAAACCAACAAGAAGCTGAATGGTTGAAGTACTCTTCTTACTGGCCAGATCACAACCCCAGCCATCATAATCAGTAAACAAAAGCCACAAACAAAACAAGACAACATCATTGTCGATCGTCATCATCATTAATGCTTGAAGCGTACCTCATGTCTCTTTTCAACAAAAAGGCCAAGTGATCATCCAATATTGTTTCTCTTTTTCTTTCTTTTCCAATGCGGGCCTCTTTATAATTAAGCTTCGGTTGCTCTCACCGGAACTAACTGTGTGCAACGGAACAAGTTATTGGAAAAGAACAAAGTGGAAAAGAAAAGAAAATCAAAGAAAAAAGAAAAGAAAAGAAAGCAAAGCAAAGCTGCTCTCCCTCGTGACACATAGTGAGGGAGAACGACCAAAGACCTAAAGTTAAGTGCATGAAAATCATCACTACCCTAATATCATCCCCCTTATTATTCATATTATTTTATTATTTAAAATGTTTGTATAATTTTTTTTATGTCTTTTACACCAGAATTGAAATATATATACCAATGAGTTTGTTGATAATGTATACCATATTGTTGCCTGTGCCGTAAGTCAATTTGGTGTTTTGTAGTTTTATTATTATAGCATAAAACAAAGATGAGAATTTTGCATCAAATTAAACAAGTTCATTATTTGACAGTATTGTACCAAACTATTATAAGCATTTTATGAAATTTGCGTAAAGAATATGAATTTGAACTATTGACGTAAGTAACTGTATGACGTTGGGATTCACTTTCTATTTCTTTCCACATTTTTTTAAAGGTTAGAGAGGAATCATATAACTTTTGCTTTCTCTTTTTGAAATTATATACTATTATCGAGAACTTCACGTGGAACCTCAAGAACTGCAAGGATGGAATTCCAAGGACCGAGGTTATGTTACCCGTGGCCTTCGTTTTGCAGCAGGTAGAAGCGTAGTAGAACTGCTGAAAAGTGAAAACCAACAAGTTACTTTTTTTTTTGACGGGTAAAAAAACCAATAAATTAATTAATAAAGGGGAAAATGCCAAAATCAACAACAAAATTTAGAATTAAATTGAATTAAATCCACTGAAATCCAATCAATTTTTTGTAGAGATACCTAAAATGAAAATTCAAGTCAGCATTCTGTTTGAGAAAATTAGTTTTTTTTTTTATAATCAAAGCAACTTCAATGCGATATTTCGGTGTGGTCTAGGTCACCAACCCACAAGGATGTCTTGGTTCTTTCACTAACTAAGGTCTTACTTAGAGTTTACATGGACTTTGACGCTAATTGTTAGTTCTTGTTGCTAGTTGCTTGGATGGTCTCCTCAGAATCTAATTATAGCTTTCGTTTATGCTGTGGTTTTCATGTCATATCTATCATCTGTCATCTGTAATAGCTTTCTCAAGATATTTTGTACCTTTTGCTTGGTTGACCCTTCTTGTACTTCCGCTAAGTTTTCTTAATTCAATTCTATTTTGGTTTACGCAAGGAAAAAAAAAAAAATCGTCCGTAGCTCCAACAATATTGATTGATGTTGCCCGTCGAAAGCAGAAATACTAGCCGTTACCTATAAAATGCTAATCTGAATATATGAGTGTTAATTAGAATTTAGAACTCAAATCATAATCCCTTTATTTTACCGACATCGATCAGGTCGTGTTGGAGCTTCGGATGATTTTGAAATACTAGTCGCTAGCTCTAGAATCCGCAGTGATACTTCTTATATTCTCCTGCCAGTATTTTGTTTTTTGTGCTATGGTCGTTACCTATAAAATGCTAATCTGAATATATGATTAACGACTGGCATTATAGTGTAACGACTTGCATTATAGCGGACTGACTGTCAAATTTGACAGCTAATTACTCACTTGACAAATCAGTTCCAAATCTATTGACTATCAGAGTCCAAAGAATCAACTGTCCAAGATGCATCTGGACCCATTATATTAATTAACAAGTACTTTATTTGAATAGAAGACAGATGCAACAAGTTATATTAATTAGTATCAGTATTTTCAGTTAGTTTAATTTATCTGATGCATTCACTACTCAGCATTAATTCTTTGCGCTAGCTAGGACCATGTACTGGAATCTGCAGTAATTAAATCGCAGCTTCCTTGGAGCTTTTACTGGTGCTGATGTTTGCCAGATAAAAAGAAAATTAACTTTAGGAGATGAGTTTCAAGAAGATCTTTTAGTTTTGATGGGCCCCTTAACTGACCAAAGAGTACTCTATCTAGCAGTCTATCCGTTTGAACTGTAACGTATATAAAATAAAGCACACAAACACACACTTTTTTTTTTGTTTTGAAATTGAATAATTTCTGTTAATGATTTTTTGAAGCTTTGCTTTACTTCTCTGTAGGCCATTTACGGCTTGTGTGTGTCATATTCAGCGGAAGAGGGAACCTAGTTCAAATTTCTTATTTGAATGTTTTCATTCTTTAATTTTGAATACAAGTTACATATTGTACGCAAGGTTCTTTTAATTTTAATTTCTTATTTGAGGTTTTAGAAAAGAGAGTGATTCTACTAGACAAGTTCATCTTTATTGCTTTATTCTGCTTTAGATTCGAGCTTTTCCTGTATTATTAGAGTATAGATGTGCTTATCCCATATCAGAGAGAGAGAGAGAGAGTAACGTGCATGTTAATGCTTTCTTTAATTTCTTTCAAAGGACATGCATAAATCAAGATGAAGAGAGGGGTAACTTCATAGTAGTTTCTGAAGGGAATATTTAAAGATGGGATTGAATTGAATAGAGAAATAGAAGACAAGAATAAACTTTATAGGTTCTTTTATGTCTGTGTTCTCTTTTTCAATAACTGCGTACGTATCATAGTCCAGCTCCTCTATCTTCCCTTAGTACATCTTTAGGAGAAAGAAAGACAACCCACTATTTTATATATCCCATTATATTTATTTGCACATAGTATTTTATACATGAACATGTGAAACAAGATATGATACCTATAGCTTTGGATCTCTTACAATCAAATGCTTGGAGAATCTTTAAACTACTGTTTCTCAGATTGATGTTCTAATTAAAATAAACAACAATCGAAAGAGATGATGGGTTAATATCTGAAATTGAAAATATACCTTTCCACATTCTATTCAAAATTTAAAGAAGACCTAAAAAGGTGATGTTCAGTTGTTATGCTTTATGGAAGATTTTGGATGCTTTTGAAGGGAGCATATATAGAGAGAGCATTTGTACTGGCAGTTTTATGGTTTCTTGGTATGCCAGAGATTTGGTCCCATAAAGAAGTCGCAGGAGGAATTGTGGTAGTGCAAGGACGAATATGACATGGCTCCTATCACCTTTTTAAGATTCTTCCACAAGGGGTCCAACTTGGGGACTGCTTCTATTTTTTATATAGACCCCACTTTGCATCGGCAATTACTACCTACACCACCCTTTCTACTTCTCACCCTCTCTTTCCCTTTAAACTTTTCCCCCTCAAAATATCATTTTTCGAAAATTTAATTCCAGCATTTAATTTTCAAAATTCTGAATCTGGATTTATTTTTTAATTCTTTACTTTTCGAAACTTAATTTTCGAAAAACAGGCATATGCATTATGGACATGTATTTTGGAGTGCATAAATCTGTGTTTTGAAAATTAGATTTTGGAATTCATTTTTATTTTTAAAATTTCCCAACCTTAATTTCTAGAAAACAGAATTAAGCATTCTGTAACAAATTTATAGAATACATATATCCACATTCCGAAAATTAATTTGTTAAATTTCCAGCATTGTTTCCACTCTAGATTGTTTCCACTTAGCATTGAGCTTTCTCTTTCTCCGCCTCTCAAACTCTTACACTACAAAGAATTTGACATATAGTGACGGCAAAAATCCATAGGTAAAGGGTTAAAAACCGTAGGTATAGGCCGTAAAACCTATATCAACGGACGCTTTTCTCCGTCATCTTTATCGGCCTATACCCACGGAAAACGACCGTCGCTATAGCCTATAATGACGATCAAGCTTGTCTGCTTGGACAAAACCTTGGTGCTATACCCACAGTTATTGTTCCATTGGTATATGTTTTAACAAAACACATAATTTTGCTATACCCACGGACAAACTTCCATCACTATAGGTTTTAGTGACACCTCATTTGCTATACCCACCATTTTCATTCTATTGGTAAATGATTTAGTGACGCCTCCTAATTTGCTATACCCACTATGTTCACTTATATACGCATTTTATTTGCTCTATACGCAATTTTTTCTTATTATTAACGCTAATGAAAACTTCGTATTTTCAATTGAAATATTAAACCAATTAAAAACTAAATACATAATAAAATAAATAAATATATTTATGAAACAATAAAATAAACTAAAAATCCAATCACATTGATAATTAACATCAAGTCTTACAAGCATGTCAAATTAAAATTTAGTTAAAAATGTCGATCTAAGAGTATCATACTGACATTTAAAAGCATAGAGTCTTACAATAATCTCATAAGTTACAAAGAAATTGAATTGCATACACTTAATTTCTAAGCTTACTCCATCAATAGAAAATTAACTTCTAATCTTCATTGGTGCCGTTATCTTCATTAGGGAGTGGACTTGGAGAATTCATTTGACCAGGAACACTAGAAGCATCTGTAACCTATTGGGAAAAAAAAATACAACTTACATAAACAACTTAATAGATTTTTTTCATAATTCATTCATGAAAACTATAGGAGTAAAAATATACATCTTGCGACTTGTAGAATATCATTCACATCTTCTCCAGAAAATCGATTTTGAATCAATGTCATAACAATGTACATGAAAGTTTCCATTTGGGTAACTCTATTGTGCAAGTCTTGATTTTCAGACATAACAACCTTAGATTTTTAGGTTTGAATCTTGCCTATACAACGCACACGTCCTCTCTTTTCAAGTCCTTGTACTTGAGAATATATGTCATTCTTCCAAGTCATATCACTGTGTGACCTTTGGGTTGATTGAGATGTTCCAGCCTCATTATTATGTTTGTTTAGTTCTTCCTAAAACATTACAAGAAACAAACTCAATTTCACTCATAAATTTCCACTAATAAACAAACTCATAAATCCCACTTCTAAAGCAAGAAACAAACTCAACAACATAACAGTAAAAACAAGCTTCCAGTGACCAATAACAAACTCATAAACACCCTTATATTTTCACACATTCTTCCAAAATTCAGTCATTGAAGTCCTTATTTCTTATTCTCAAATAACTTTTAGATTCATTTATTGAGCTAGATTATGCATAAACATTCATTGTCAAACAAAATTGCAAGGAAATACCATGAAACTTTCAAGAAGGCGTCACTCATTTCGAGCTTCAGGAGCAACCACTTTGGTGCACCAAACGAAAATGAAATTCTACCAAATTTAAGACATGTATCTGGACATATGTTCTAAGCATATAACAGCAAACACTCATGAATTTATGTAAACTATAGTTGCTTAGTTCATTTGTTTTGAAGTTCCTAAGCTGTTATGAATGTAGGTAAGCCCTTATGGATCATTCTTAGCCTTTTATTACCTCCCTTCCACCTTAAAGGCCATAACTCTAGCTGCAACATGCAAAAAGTATACATTATGCATAAACAAATTTCTGCACCCTCACACAAATACAAAATCACTATTTTTCTTATTTAACTTCATGCTTGTATAGTCATTTACGAAAATCACGTAGAACATTCATAACTCATTGAAGTCCATTTAAATGAGCTGAATCTAATAGCAAGAATGCAGAACTAGTAGCCAAACACATCACAGTCTCATTTTTTAATTGATATTCTGCTTTAGGTAAGTGCATTCAATTTGGTGATGTAAGACACTGTCTGAAAAAATATTCTATGATGCAATCAGAAAAAATTACTTTTAAGCCAACAATTTTTAGGTTTGATTTAGCTGTTTCTGTGTCAGTTGTTTAAGTGTATAAAAGAGGAGACAGATGCTATGTGAATTGAGTGAGCTGTCCAAGGATGGAGGAAAAATAGTTACCTTGCTTTTCAAAAAAAGTAAACAGATTTTTCCTTATATATACCATAGGCATGAAAACTAATTAGGGATGAATGAAAGAAAATCTTACAATCAATCTTGCAGCCTTTTCATTGACAATTGATCCATTTTTATGAAAAGTGTGTCAATGTAAATCTCTTTACGTTCTGGTGATACTCCTTTGGCCTTTTTTTTCTAAAACCAGGCATAGAAGTTATATGTATTTTGTTTTATAAATACATTTTACTCGGTAAAAAGTAGAAATATAAACAAACCTTTTCATGAATCAATTTTGGGAGGCTTTTTGTACCCATGCAATGGATATCTTCAAACTTAGCACGATTTTGTTTATTAATCTTACTCACTTTCTACATGATACAACAAAATATTAGTTGAAATAAGAACCAAAGTTAACATACTACTCATAATATGCAAGAATCTATTTGCTATATGACTTACTTGTGCTTCTTCAAAAAACCAATAACGAACCAATTCACGATATTGATCGGGCTCAACTCTGTCATCGGGTAATGTAGATGCAACTTCTTCTTCTGTTTTACTTGGATCATATGCCATTGACTTTAAATCACACTTCCATTGCCTCCACTTCTCATTCAACTCAGATTTCAACATTTCTCTTGTCGTGTCATTTATTGGAGGAACAAACTCAAATTTGGACTACATAGTGACAAATGTTGGATAAATACAACATGAAATAAGTAATATTACAACTTTAATACATCATAACTTAGGTATAAAATATTATTACCTCTATCATTTCCAGCATCGCATCTTTTTCCTTCTTTGGCATGTCTTTCCAGGATTTGTAGTTGATGGGAGCATATTGATGCCTTCGAGCCATACTGCCTATGAAACGAGTAAGAGTTGTCCCTTCCTCACCAACAGGACGACCATACTTATCCAGATTAACAATTATGAAATCACCATCTTCCATCTCCCATACATCTAACATTCTTGTTGGGCCTCTCAACCGTTTAGGTTCTGCATCTACAGGTAATACAAAGAGAAGGCATAAAAACATAAAACATTATGTTTACATAAATTAAGTATAAAAAATAGAAACTAAATATAATTTAGACCTTTTTCAATTTGTACTTCTTCTGTTTCCATATCAGACGGAATGGAGTGAGAATCGGCAGACTCGCGCATGACACCTTCATCATTACTTCCTTGAATATGGGTTGAGGATGTGTGAGTAGGGACAAATTGTGTTCCTTCATTGTCACTTGCTTGTATATGTTGGTTTGACTCTTTTGGAATCACTACAAGAAATAGCGGGATTACCGACGGCCAAAAGCCATCGGTAATCCACAAATACCGTCGGTAATAAAAAAATTCCGATGGATTACCGAAGCGGACATTAAAGTCGATGAAAGCTGCGTCGCAAATGCATACCGACGGCTTTAACCCGTCGGTAAATTTTCGACGGTTTTCTCCGACGGTTTTAACCCGTCGGAACTTACGGCTTTAAGCCGTCGGTAAGTTTCCGACGGTTTTTCTGACGGTTTTAACCCGTCGGTAATTCCGATGACAATTCCGACGGCCATGACCGTCGGTAAATCCGATCTTAATTTTTTTTTTGAAAATTGTTTAAATATTTATTTTTATTAAAAAATTATTTACTTTTTTAAATTATTTAATTTTAATTTCTGTAATCAATTTAATTTATTTATCCATTTAATTAACGATTACTAGTTATCACATTTAATAATTAATTTCTTTCTGTATTTAAAAATGTAATGCGATAACATAACTATAAAACAAATTAAAAAAAAGAAACGTAACAAATAAATAAAAAAATTCGACGAACAAAACAAGAATAAAAATATCCAAAAATATAAAAAATATCAATACAAACATAACTAATAGTCACGATAATCATGATCATGATCACTATCACTATCTACATCATCGACATGATCACCGCGATTATGAGGCGAGGCGGAGGCGGTGGAGGAGGCGGTGGCGAGCTAGCAAATGGTACAGATCCTCCTGCTGGCCGCAAAGACTGAGCCAAAATGGCAGGCCGTCCCGGCGGCCTCTCCTCTGGGCGGCCGCGATCCGCCGCCGCCGGCCGCTAATCGCGGTGCTCGGCCATGGCCGCTTGACTCTGCTATCTCCCGCTCATCCGGCGGCAGACGACGGCTAGCTGGGCGACTCTCAAGAGAAGCGTGAGCCACTTTCTTGTAGTTCTTTGGCAAGGTCGCCCGACCGTATAAGCGACCCTTCTTCTTGCCGCCAACAACATTCGCCCAAACCATCGGCCGACGGCTGGATCCTCTGGGCTCTGAGACGGGAAACATGAGGATGTCTGAGATCTAACCTGAGACATCCTCGCCTCAAACTCCTCCTGTCAAACATAAACAAATTAGTCAATTTTTATTGTAATAAAACAATATAAACATTGTTAAAAAACTATTCATTATGTTTTATAATTACCTGGGTCTGCCTCGACCGCTCATCGACAAACTCACCGGTACCTTTCCTAATATGAGTTGCACGATGGAGCTCGTGCAACTGAACCTCCCTTTGCAACACTGAGACTGTAATTATTTAATAAAAAAAGCTTAACTAAATAATAATAATAATAATAATATAAAACGTACAAGTCGAGCTGCGTCTTTGCTTGGTAGAACCTCCAGATGCAAGCTCCCACCCTTTTGAGGCTCTATTCTTCTTCGCCTTCGCTACAGCCTTGAACTCGGGGAGTTCGGTGCGCTGCATTTCTTGCCAGATCTCATCTCCTATCCAAGTGGGCTGCCCATTGAGGCGGGCATCTCTAAGCATATCAGGATAGGCGGTGGGAAGCCTTCATATGGAAGTTCTTCTTGATCCGCTCCTCTGCTCTTCCTTCCAAGAAACCCTCTCTGTATGAATATAATACGTTATTAAAAATAATTGAGATTCATGAAATAAAAATAATACGCAACAAAAAAAAATAAACAACTTACTCTGAAAGAATTGAACATGTGCCTCAGCTCACCGTCAGCGTCCCAGGGTGGGCCAATATTGTGGTAATTTTGCTCAATTACTTAGTGATAGCCTTAGCAATGGCTTTGTGGAAGGAACCTAAACAATAACAACATACCAAACAAGTTAAAAATATATAGGTTAAGCTGTAATTTTCGTCCCTTATCCTTTTTTTAGTTTTCATTTAAGTCCATTAAGTTATAAAAATTACTTCAATTTAGTCCTTTCTTTTTAATTATTCTTTTTGTCTTAGGCGAAATACCATCTTACACATGGCGGTTTGTTTTATTTTATTTTAATTTTACGCCACATGTCGGATGGTGATTCGTCTAAGAAAATATGAATAAATAAGCGTAAAAGACGAAATTGATGTGATTTTTGAAGTTTAAGGGACTTAAATGAAAACTAAAAAGATAAGGGACTAAATTGAAAACTAAAAAGATAAGGGGCAAAAATGTGTATTCAACCTACATACTCACCTCTACCGGTGGCACGATAGCAACTCGGCCATCATTTGACATCTGAATATCATCAGCGACCTCCTGCTCATGCCGCTTCGCTCAACCTCCTCGTCCTGCTGAACCCCGGTCTGATCAGGTGCCTGGCCCACACTATACTCCTGATCGGACACATGAGTGTCGGGCACCGTCTCAAACACAAAATGAGAGGAAGAAGCGGCAAGTGTCTGCTGGAATCTTGGGGTGGGCATCATGTAAATGGGTGTCAATGCAGAAGGTCCTGCATGCTGTGTAGGTGCCCAATGTGACGTAGGCTGCGTAGGGGCCGAACTCATTTGGAGCCTGTGTAGACGTAGATGTATGCGGACGTGTGGATGACAACATCGCATAGCCGGCATCATCAATCCTAATAATGTTCGGCCTCCGACGGCGAGGGGGTCTGGCGATGCCCTTCCTTCCGTTGACCACTTCTTGGGTGGTCGGGGGTGTCGAACTGAACCTCCACGATGCCATATATGTCTATAGAGCAATTCAATAATACTTGATCATGAAATATTATATTTAAACATAACAATATTAAAAATGAATTCCAAAAATAAACAAGTTATATGATAATAATCGACAAAATAAAATATGTTGTTAGACATTAAATTCTCTAATTGTAAAAAGTTAAACAAATTTATTACGCCCATTCGCCCACTCTGCTTTGGCATCGTCTTGAGATCTTGATGGTTACGCCACTTCTTCATTTAATTCCTCATCTCCATTTACATCTTCATATGTGATTGGATCGTCACGTAGTCGAGAAATGGGTTCAACCGTTTACTACGTTGACATGAGACATCTCATCCACTTGATAAGCCACTTCTTCCTGTGGATCATCTCGCCTAATGCGACCCCTTGGTTTTGTCTTTATTGCAACACACCAACCTTGTTTGTCCCTTCGAGTTGACGGATAAGGGACATAATACACCTGTCTTACATGTTGTGCTATGATAAGCGGATCAAACATTTGGTATCTTACGCTCATGCATATGTCAGCGATATTATATTTACGATCCATTCTTGTGCCTCTACTTGACGGATCAAACCAATTACAATAAAATAACACTATTCTTTTAGTATAGTCTAAAGTATTGTACGCCACTCATATATATGTTGAATCACGTAGTAGAAGTCGTCTTCACCTCCCTCTGTGGCACCTTTTACATAAACTCCGCCGTTAACTGTTTTCCCCTCTGTTTTTGGTGAGTTTGAAATTTGTAATCACATTTAAATACGTGTGCCATTCTTTTACACGTGATTTAGGACCATGAGATAAATTTCTCAAGTGTTCGATTATGGGCGATTCTGACTCGCTATACACCTGCGTATACACATGCACAAGTGATTTAGGGTTCCTTTTTGCAAACAATCTTGTGTATTTTCAAACAACAAATAGTTGAAATAGGACTAAAAATACATACCTGGCTCCTAAACCACGTTGGGAAATATTCATGAATATAGGCAGAAGAGTCTTGTTCGCTTGTGGGCTTAGTTAACAAGAATGCCCTGAACAAGTCATTATCAAACAAATGATCATGAATAGGTGTGGACTAAATAAATTGAAAGTGGTCAAAAGTATACATACGTAAGATATGGTGATACTTGAGACAGTTGATCAACACGTGAGCGTGTCGACTTCCAATCTTCTCGGTTAACCAGGACTTCACTCCTTTCCAAAGATGACGACGGAAGGCAAAACACCGATAAGGCCAGCGGGTGTCTTTCACTTTCAATTTCTATTTTATTCCTATTATTTGTTGGTGTCGGCATGAAGTTCGTAAAATAATGGGAGCGAAATGAATTGTCTCACGGTGTAAGTAAGTTGCACAAATAGATCCTTCAACCCTGGCCTGATTTTTCACCGACCGTTTTGAGTCACCCATAAATCTACAGAATAACAAGGTTGGTGATCAACATTTAACCCGGGGCAGTGAATAATTATGTTAAAGAATATTTGATTATATTACCTTTCGAATGGATACATCCATCTGTATTGAACCGGTCCACCAAGCCTAGCTTCATGTGCAAGATGCACTGGGAGATGTTCCATAAAGTCAAAGAAACCAGGGAAATATTCTCTCCAACTTACAAAGAATGACTGGTATGTTACTGCTCCATCTTGATAAGATCATCATCTCTCAATGTTGCGAACACAAATCTTTAAAAAATTGGTGAGTTACGTAAGTGGATTTAAAATATTTGACTACAGGAACTAAATGCAATAGGAAGTAAACACTCCATGAATACATGACAATCATGGCTTTTCATCCCAATCATTGTTCTTTTGTTCACATCAGCACATCTTGCCAAATTAGAAGAATAACCGTCTGGCATTCGAAGTTCTTTTATCCACCGACAGACTGACATAGCTTCCTCAACAGTTAAAGAGTAACAAGCTTTGGGTTTCAGGGTTTTCCCATTCGACTGAGTCGTCAAATGCAAGTCCTTTCGCTTACAGTAAAGTGGTAAGTCCAGTCTGGCCTTATCATTGTCTTTCGTTCTTCCTCTAACGTTCATCACTGTGAGAAAAACATTGTCAAAAAAGTTCTTCTCAATGTGCATAACATCAAGGTTGTGTCTCAACAAATTATCTTTCCAATACGGCAAATCCCAAAAAATACTTCTTTTAGTCCAATTGTGTCATTGTCCATATCCTTCAAATCGATCCAATTCACCAAAATCTGTGATTTTTGGCAGATCCATAACTCTGGTAAAAATCTGTGATTATCACCAAAGAATGATGTCTGGAAGCTAGTCACTCTACCAGAAGATAAGCAAGCTATTGGCACTAAATGGGTATTTAGAAATAAGCTTGATGAAGACGGTAAGGTTGTGAGAAACAAAGCAAGGTTAGTTGCTCAAGGCTACTCACAAAAAGAAGGTATTGATTTCACTGAAACTTTTGCACCTGTTGCTAGATTAGAAGCAATTCGCATTTTACTTTCATTTGCAGCACATCATGAGATAACTTTATATCAAATGGATGTGAAAAGTGCTTTTTTAAATGGTTTTATAACTGAAGAAGTTTATGTCAAACAACCTCCTGGTTTTGAAGACGTTGAATTTCGTAACATGTTTTTAAACTTAAAAGGCACTATATGGTCTTAAACAAGCTCCCGAGCATGGTATGATAGACTAAGTTCCTTTTAATGGAAAATGGATTTACTAGAGGTTTAGTTGACACAACTCTTTTCAGAAAAACCTCAAACAAGCATTTCATACTTGTCCAAATATATGTTGATGATATTATTTTTGGAGCTACTAATGAAAGCCTTTGCAAAGAATTTTCTAAGCTTATGCAGGCTGAGTTTGAGATGAGCATGATGGGAGAATTGAAGTTCTTCCTTGGAATACAAATCTAGCAATGCAATGATGGTATTTATATTCATCAAAGCAAATACATCAAAGAATTATTGAAGAAATTCAAGATCTTTGGATTGCAAGCCGATGAACACGCCTATGCATCCTACACCTCTCGGTAAAGATGAAATTGGTAAGAAGGTAGATCGGAAGCTATCTGAGAGGTATGATTGGATCTCTACTTTATCTTACGGCTTCAAGACCTGATATTATGTTCGTGCACTTTGTGTGCTAGGTTTCAATCTGATCCTAGAGAATCACATTTAAGTGCTGTTAAAAGAATATTTAGATATTTGCAAGGAACTACTAATCTTGGTTTACTTTATAAGAAATCAAAAGATTACCAATTAGTAGGTTTCTGCGATGCTGACTTTGCTAGAGATCGAATTGAAAGAAAAAGCACAAGTGGAGGCTGCCAATTCCTTGGAGCTAATCTTGTGTCTTGGTCAAGCAAAAGGCAAAGCACAATAGCACTCTCAACGGCAGAAGCTGAATACATCTCGTGACAAGTTGCGCTTCTCAACTACGTGGATGAAGTATCAACTTGAAGACTACTTGATAAACGAGAGTAACATTCCTATCTTCTGTGATAATACATCTGCTATATGTCTGACTAAAAATCCAATATTGCATTCTAGAGCAAAGCATATTGAGATTAAGCATCATTTTATAAGAGACTATGTTCAGAAGGGTATTTTAGAAATAAAATTTGTAGACACTGATCATCAGTGGGCTGATATATTTACAAAACCCCTTGCTGAAGATAGATTCAATTTTATAAGAAGGAGTTTAAACTTTCATCTTATAAAAGAATGATTAATCTCAGCGTCTGATAATAAGCTAAATTTCAGCATCTGATATGACGTAAGCATGAATGTGCATCAGCATCTTATTTGTCATACGCATCATAACTCATCATCCGGTAAGTCGGTTGCGTGCGTCCGAGCACACCCACACGTGTCACACGTGTTAAGGACTCAGCGTCTCATCATACCTCTTGAGTCATGATTATTTACGCTCTTCGATAAAATCTTTTACTTTTATTTTGGCGTCGCATTTAATGAAAAGCGAATCTTTATTTTCTTTTCTTTTTGATTTAAATTTCATGTGGAAATACGTAGCGGTTTTTGAAAAATCTTTGTACTCTGTCTATATCCTTCCCACTACTCCACTTCTTTCGCTCCACTCTCTGTTTCTGCTAAAGCGCACTCGTTCTCTCTCTCTCTCTCTCTCTCTGTGTGCTTAAACCTAAAACCTCCATCGCCTCCATTTCTCAACTGCACTCATGGTGGAGTATCAACTTACGAATACACGGCTATCTTTGATACCATGTCTGCGAAGGAAAAGTCTTGATGGAAAATCGAGTCGATTTGGAAAGCTTCAAACTTTACGGCCGACTTCTTCACCGGGTTCAAGGCAATAGGTGGGAACAAGATTTCTTCCGGAACCGGTTGAGGTTACGGTGTGGCGATTAAAGAATTGCAGGGGAAATGTTCGGCTACACAAAGGTGGTATCCTTGAAGGAACAGTGAAAGGATTCAAGTTTGTCTTTACCATCAAAAATATTTACGAGATTCTTTGGGTGTCCGTGTGAAGGCATCGTCTTCTATTGAGAATGGTGACGCGTTCCATGGGATTGAGAAGGTCAACAATGATTTGTTTGAGAACTACCAAATTTGAAAGAATCTGGTGAAACACCTCATCGCCAAGAATCTGAAAAGTCATTTCAGAGTTCTTCATAAGATTATCACCAAGAGCGTCTTGTTGAAGGCGGGCTCTAGTGACATTGTCAACTACGAGCAGAAGTTCATCATGAGACACTTCATGGCGGGCAACAAGGTGAACCTGCCAAGGTTAATCTATAATAACCTGGTCAATGCACTTGTCAACTCAAGAAAAGGTGTTGCTGACAAGAAGAACACCTACAAGTTCATTCCGTATGGTGTCTTGCTCACCAAAATGATGGACAAGAATCTGGTCATAAACAAGCTGGCAAAATATTTTGGTGCTGACAATATTGTAATTCCTGACACTTTTGGAGTCAACAGCCTGGTAAGAATGAAATTGCTTACTGGGTCCATGATGAAGAAAGTGAAAGTTGAGCAACAGGAAGAGGAAGCGAAAAAGAAAACCACCAGAAGCTCAAAGCCTGGTGAGAAAAGACCTGCTGAGTCTCCTTCGAGAGAGACCAGAAGGACAAAACAGAAGGTGGCTCCTGCACCTACTGTTGAGGAACCAGAAGATGAGGACCGAGTTCCCATCAGTCAGGTTCTGAGGAAGAGGAGCAAGCCAGAAGCTTGATCTCGGCATCAGGACAATGAAGAAGGACATTCAGCATCCGCCTCCAGCATCTGCCCCCAGACAGAAGCTCAAAAGATCGGTCAGGCAATCTGAACCTGAACCAAAGGTACTGAATTCTCCTGATGAATCTGTATCTGTTGTTGCTTCTGATACTATTCCTGCTCCACCACTATCCTTTGCACAACCTCCACAACATCAAACCCTTACACAGAAAACCTCCATTATCCAACCATCATCCACTTCACTCAATCTTAACCTACCACAAATTTTCCCAAACACTTCACTCACTACATACATTTCCAAACTTCATTCTCATCCTTTTAACCTCCTTTTCAAAACACCTCCCATTAATCCATTCAAACCCCACTCACCAAAAGCCTATAAAATCACCAAAGCCACTCCCACCTTACTTACCCTTACCATAAAACCAACAGACGCTGGTGAAAAGAAAAATATCTCATACAAACCTCCGTTTGTAAAGTATGAGATATATAACAGCATCTATAACCGTCCCTCAACCTGGCATTTAAAAACCTTCACTTCTGGAGCTGCCAGACTGGAGATTGCCGATCCTATAAGTGCAACCCTCAAGGATGGAGATGACCTCGTCCAAATGTCTTTCAAAGGAAGGTTGAGACCAGCCTCCGGGAGCAGAGCAATTCCATTCTCTGTCGATCTTCCTCTATCCCTTCCTCAGTCTGAACCACTCACATTGGAAGAATGTGGAAGGTGGATCACAGATGATGAAGCTGCCTTCATGGCACATTGCCTTGAGCAGAAAAGGCTTGAAGTTATAAGGCAATATCGAGACCCATCATCTGTCTCTGTCAAGATAGTACCAGATAGACAAAGGTGGCTACCTTGGTCTATTCCTGGGAAAAGGAAGGAACCCGCTCCGGGGAAGCAGCCTTTCAGCAAGATCGGGCTAAAGGAATATGAGAAGGCACCTACCAAGTACAATATTAAGGATTTCTCACAGCTTCCTATTGCCAAGATTTCTGAGGATCACGCCAGAAGGTTCTACCTGACTTCTCTGAAGATAGATGAATGGAGAACTGGCTCCTCAAGCTGCTGCGATGCTGAAAAGGCCATTATTCCTACTGTTGGGAAAATCAGCAAAGTTACTGACATCAACTTGAACAAAGATACTTCGATGATGTGTTCAGATGCTTTCGATGAATCGCACTTGACTGCATGAAGATCAATAACCAATGGGTCTTTGTGACCAAACTCTTCGATATTGGGTTTACGTGGAGTCAATGGTGCGAATCGTGGAAAGCCAAAGCCTTATTACCACGCCTCGACCCCCTTCTGCTAGAAGAATATGACAGGGAAAATCTGAGAAGGATTTACCTGGCAGAAAATGAAGCACTCTCCTTCACTTGTGAAGCTTTGAGTGTCTTTATCAGAAATTTATGGGGAGAAGACGCTGGAGATAGATTTGACTCTTACACAGCTGATGTTTTTCGTCATAGAGAAACCATCTTCATGAATTTGCTGTATCCAGAAGATGTCAAGCATCAGTGGGAGATTCAGACAGAATCAGAGCTAAGAAGACTTGGAAACTTCATCAAATGGGTAATACCAAATGATGGATTCTTTTTAAGAGCTCAAAGGAAGAAGGATTTGAGACTGGAGTTATCTAACTGGGTGCTAGCAGAGCATCAGAAGATGAAGTCTGCATCTGTACCAGAAGCTGGACCTTCTACTTCTACTTAGCGATTGAGATGGTCACCATTCCAAAAGCGTAATTTGAAGAAATGAAGGCTACAAACTTGAAGGTTACTCGACTAGAGGCGCCTTGAAGCTACTCTACGAACGTCTCAATATCCCACCTCCACCACTTCAAAACCCTTGATTTTTTTTTTCTTGTGTGTGATATAAAATATGTTTTATTTGTTTGATACAATTATATATATAACTGTTTTTGATCTAATTATCTGCCTTTTGTTCAAATTTTTCTAAGTAGTATTATGACTATGATGTGTTTTTACACTCTTTTTGTCTGATGACAAAAGGGGGAGTAAAAGAAAAGGTATGATGAACACGAAAGAAAGGTATATTGAACACGTGCCAATGGGATTATCCACCATCCGATGTCCACTGTTCGATGGATACAGTATCATGCATATCATTTCATACATAGCATTTTTGTGCGCTAATATTCATTGATCTAGTGCTATGATAATGTTTAATAAATTATTGGTACAATGAAATATATTTTGGTTAATTCAATCTATTTGGTATATAATCAGCATCCGATCTCACTTTATTAAATACATGCTCTGATATATTTACTGATTTTTCGTAATCACTTAAATGAATTTGTTTACCAAAAATTGCCTTAAAACCTGAATTATTCATATATATATATATATAAACTGTTAAATTCAGGGGGAGACCTTTAATGTCTTTTTGAAAATAAATTGTTCATCAACCTTAGATGTTTGTCATCATCAAAAAGGGGGAGATTGTTGGAACCTAAACGATTGAGATGTTTAGACCCTCATTAATTTTGATGATAACAAAGTATTCTAAGAGAACAATTTATGTTCTAACATTTCTTGAAGTGTGCAGATACTAATAATACGTATATTCTAAGCCACTCAAGCAAGAAGAAAGTAATTCTCAAGAGAAGGATTTATTCTATTTGTCAGCATCCGGCTCATCCTAGTGAGCGTCTGGAATTTTCTCTTTATACACTATGCCTATCTTATTGCTACAAGCGTCCGAACTTCCGATTTTGAACGAGCGTCCGAACTTCCGATTCTGAGCGAGCGTCTGAACCTCACTTCAAATCACGTGTCAGTCACGTTGCTGCTCTACCTTTGAAGTCTGGAGCGGATTTCAAAATTGATCTTGGCGCTAAAATAGTTGTCACGAGGCATCAAAGGTGAAACCTTTAACTACAAGACAAATATCGTGCAAGCAAGGAAATGCGAAGCGGTAACATGTACTCTTTGGGATGTTCTCTGCAAAGCAAGAAAGAGACAGCATTTTGAATTTACCTTACTCAATGGTAAGGAGCCATTTTTTTACCTCAACGGTTATATCCTTGGAACTCCTATTTATACCTCATGGTATCCATTGAAGAAGCAACGAACTTACTGTGAAAAGGCTTGCTGAAATCTGTGAAATAATTCTCGAGAACAAGCACGCTTCGTGAGCAACCAAGTCTCATGCTAAGTCCTGGACTCTTGAATCGAACTTCGACATCCGACCCTTTCTTTAAGAAAGCTTTTCTTTAGTTGAGCTTAATCTTTTATCCTCTCTGTGAGAGTTATTTTTCACTGTATTTCAACTCACTTGTATAAGTTTGTTTTGGCCTAGTTTAGGCTGTATCCTCAAAGGCTCGACTGTACTGAGTCGTTTTGAGAAGTTGAGAGTATTGTCAAGTTGTGACAGTAGAATACTCTTGAGGAAATTGTAATCAGTTTGATTATAGTGAAAATCCTTCAGGAACGAAGGGACTAGACGTAGCTACCAGTTTGGTAGTGAACTAGTATAAATTTCTGTGTCTCCTGCTTTACTGCTTTCGATTCATTTATATCTTGCTGTGTTAAAAACAAGTTTTCACAAACTCATTTTCAGCTTCCGGTTCATTTTCACCGTCCGATTAACAAACAGTTTTGTGAAACTTTTATTCTAAGTGTTTTTAACATAAAGTTTGCAAAAACTTTTCAACACAATTCAACCCCCCTTCTTGTATTCACGTTCATTGTACTGGTCCAGCAACCTTGGCTTCATATGCCAAATGAATTACCAAATGCATCATAACGGTAAAAAATGATGGAGGAAAAATAGTTTCCAGTTGACAAAGTGTTGTAGCTATGTGAGACTCCAACTGTTCTAGAAAATCCACTGTAAGTACCTTAGAGCATATTTGCTTGAAGAAATTGCAGAGATCAATAATGATTGAAGTGACTTTATCTGGCAATGAACCCCTTAATGCCACTGGGAGAAGTTGTTGCATCAAAACATGACAATCATAACTTTTTAAGCCAAATATCTTACGTTGGTTGACTTGCACACAACGTGAGATGTTTGATGAGCATTCATCCGGAGCTTTTACATTCTTGAGGACGCTCAGAAAAGCATCCTTTTCTTTGGTAGTCATTTGATAACATGCTCTAGGCAAAAGCATTGTACTACTCTTAGGATTAGGTTGGGGGTGAAGCATACTTCTTATGCCCATATCTACAAGGTCAGCACGTGCCTTATAATTATCTTTGGATTTTCCCTCTTGGTTTAACAACGTACCAATGATGTTATCACATACATTTTTTTCAATGTGCATCACATCAAGATTGTGACGCAATACATTATATTGCCAATAGGGCAAAGTGAAGAAAATGCTCTTCTTTTTCCAAGGTTGTGCCCCATCCTCTAGACCCTCATCTCCAATTTCATCTATTTGCCTTAAAATTTCAATCCCATCAAGTCTTTTAGGAGGATCCCTAAACTCCTTTGTTCCGTCAAAATCCCTATTATTCGACCTCCACTTGTGGTTAGGTGGTAACCAAATGACGATGGCACATGTAGCAAAATTTTCGACCATGACTGACCATTGTGAGGCGGTTTCAATACCACAACATGGACAAGCAAATTGACCTTTAGTACTCCATCCGAGATAGGTTTGCATATCTTTGGAAAGTCATTAATAGTCCACATCACAAAGAAGACGGAGTTGGAATGTCTCTTTCTTGTAGGCATCAAAGGTTTCAATTCCGCTATCCCATAACTCTTGCAGCTCTTGTACTAATGGTTGGAGATAAACATCAATCTTATTTCCAGGACCTTTCGGACCTGGAATTAGTAGTGATAACATGAAGAATGATTGTTTCATACACATCCAAGGAGGTAGATTATAAGGAATTAGCATGACGGGCCAAGTGCTGTGGGTGATACTCATAGTCTTGAAAGGATTGAAGCCATCGGAAGCCACTCCTAATCGAACATTACGAGGATCTAAGGAAAATATTGGATATCGAGCGTCAAATTCCTTCCAAGCAAGTGAGTCAGCCGGATGCCTAAGAGAACCGTCATTCATTCTACCATCATGGTGCCATCTCATTGATTCGGCAATTTTGGATGACATGAACAACCTCTGTAACCTCGGTTTCAAAGGAAACCATCGAAGGACCTTTGCAGGTAAGTTCTTTCTCTTTTCAGAAGTTTCTGTTCCATTAGCTTGTACATCTTCATTTGTTGTTTTCCACCTTGACATACCACACTTTGGACATACTTGATCTTTGACATATTTATTCCGATACAATATGCAGTCATTAGGACAAGCATGGATCTTTTCATACTCCAAAGCTAACCACAAATCAGCTTCTTCGTTTCATAGTATGACTTTGGCAAACCATTTCCTTCCTAGAGAGCATCTCTCAATAAATCTAGTAGCATAGAGAATGATTTGTCACTCCACCCATGAAGGCATTTTAAATGATACAAATGTACCATAAAGGATAGCTTGCTATACTTCTCACACTTTGGGTAGAGCATTTGCTCATTCTCTTTCACCAATCGGTGAAACTTAACATTTTCTCCTACTTCTGGATTTCTTTCCTCTTCACCACAACTTGGCTCTTCTGTAGGATGCATTGCAAAAACATCACGAATTAACCCATCCATGTCATGCCCTATTTCTGAATCTTGTTCAATTGTGCTACTTGAAGTTGTAGGCCTCTCACCATGAAATACCCATTGCCTATAACCTCTAAGAAACCCACGTCGTGGATCAGTTAAGTGTTCATAAACACTCGTGCGAGAACGTGATTTACAGTTGGCACATATTGTACAAGGACACAATATTTTTCCATTAATTTCTGAATTTTGAAAAGCAAAATCAAGAAATTCATTAACCCCGTTAATATATTCCTCGCCGTGTTTTGATGGATCACGCATCCACCTTCTATTCTCCATTTGATAAAATTAACTGAAACAAAAATATGATAAAAAGGTTTTTACTAATGGAATGCTTATATTACAAAAAATATTTTTAGCTAAAAAACAAAATTATTCTGATTTCTGAGGGTAATATTAATATGTGTATATATAATTATATTATGGCATGTGTTATTTTGTGAACAGATATAGTCTGTCAGTACTCTGAACATGAGAATTTTTCTAACAGGGGAGTTAAACTATGGTCGTTTGGAATAAAAGGCAACTGGTTGCAATGGGGAGGTTCCTTGGTGTAAATAGCTAGCGCATCTAATGTGGGAGGTTGGTAGTTGGTAGTTGGTCATCTCAAGAAGTCTTAAATACTAGTACTGCTGTAAATCAGTTATTTTTTTCTTTCGAAATAGTTTAAAAGTTAAAACAAATCAATTCCATACACTCATGTAGTACATTGATTATCTTCAACAAGAAAGTATCCAACCACCCAGAGTGTGGTCCCTAAAACCAATATCCCCCATTTAACGTGGTCTGCAAGTGGCTCCATATGGATTTGGATTAGGTAGAGTAAATTCTTTTTCCCCGCCATTTTGTGCTTATGTAGATAGGAAAATGAAATATGTTCACAATGTTTCAATTAAAAAAAAAATATGGGGCATAGATTACTTAATTTAATTATAATTCGATTACATATTTATTCAGTGGAACCAATCATCTAAAATTATGCAGAAAACATAATTTCATACTCCAAATAATACAAGTATCACAAGTTTGCTTATTCTAACTTTTCACCTGTATAAGCTTCTACCAAACACACCCCTAATTATCCTATATACACATAAATTAACATTCCCAAGCACCTTTTTCAGCTCTTAACCAGAGGCAAACTCAACAGAAACAGGATCAAGAAAATCCACTTCCAAGAACACATCCTACTATCATGAACATTGCTAGAATCATGCCAAAGTTTAGAAACCAGACAATTCCAGAATTCAATGAAATTTAAAGGACCATTTAAGATGAATTCATTAACCTATATCCAAT
This sequence comes from Calophaca sinica, assembly GCA_037113605.1. NCBI lineage: Eukaryota > Viridiplantae > Streptophyta > Magnoliopsida > Fabales > Fabaceae > Calophaca > Calophaca sinica. Next base: position 125,693,656 of record CM073734.1, read on the forward strand.
CCTCATTCATCCCAAAATCATCATAAAAATTCGAGAGGAAAAAAAAAGGCTGCTGCACCAGAAGTACCTTGGAAAAAAGTCTTTTTTTTGTTGGAAGTTTGAAACTGTTTAGAGCCTATAACAAATTCCTCTCTTTCTCTCTCTCTCACTCTCCATAAAGCTAGTGTGTTTTGGCAGCAAGTACAGAATGAAATCCCTTTCCTAAAAGGTTCAAACCTCAAAGTTCAGCACTTCAGCATAAAGGGTGTACATCAAAATTTTGTTAGAGAAATGTAACTTTTTAAATTAGTGTTGACTATAACATCATGAACTTAAGTTATCATTAAGTTTCAAACAAGTTAATAGCAGACCTCAAAAATATTCATTTTAATTCCAAACAAGTTTCAAACAAGTTAACTGATTATTTATAATAACTCCAAACAATATATTTTATTAAAATTCATTTTAATTCCTCACTAAAAATACATTACTTCCTAAAAATTCTGTATTCAAATATCTATTCTTGTTATTTGCAGAGGATTTCCAAATTTCAAACACTTTCCATGAACTCTAGCAGCTTTAAGAAAATAGTGAAATTAAAAAATAAATAAAAAGACACAAGCGCAGATGAGTACCTTTCCGAGATTGCACGAGGCACGCATCAATCTAGTGATGAAGATCCAAGTCAAGAGATTCAAAGAGCCTTTTGTTTCAACTTTGTTCAGCACTTTGCATTGATAATCATCATAGTTTATCCAAAATAAATAAAGTCAGCATTATCAAGTTAATTGGATAAGGAGAAATTAAAGCAACCAAAATTTGTTCAATACTATTGATAACATTTCAAATGCAAGAGAGAGTTGGGAAACATACCAAGAATTAGAGAGGGAAATGATGAACTAGGCTCAACAGAAACAATATGAAGCTGAATTGGAGCAAGTGAGTGAAATTCCCCAACCAAGTCAATTCTTAAGAGCCCCCAAAAAACTGAGGGAGAATCGGAATAGAATTCCAACTAAATCAATTTGCAGACACCCCAAAATATGACAGATGGCAAGGAACGGGATCGTTGGAGATGTGATCAGTGCATTTTAATGCACTATTTATAGCTTTGCATTTAGTGTTTTTAGTTGTGTTCTGTACCTAATATCTAAGTCTTAGCACATTTCTAGACTTTGGGTCTTAATTGAGCAGTATAATAATTTATTGATTAACTTTTTGTGTTTACTGCATATTGACCCATGTCTACTCTGCAGGCCATAACTTTGGCTACAGTTATCCGATTGAGGCGTGTGAGCATGCCTTGGAAAGCTAAGGAACAGAGCTACAATTCTTCTGTTGGGCTCGAAACCCAATTCGGTTGTCTTCATTGTCAAAACTGCGAATTACGGATGCAGTAAAATGTAAAACGGGTTTTGGGCCTAATTTTAGTCGTTTATCGGACTTTTATCTTATAACTCGTTTAGGAAATTAGGTTTTCGTGAAGCTGAGACTATTAGATAGAGGATCAACCGTTTTCTTTCTTTATCTTACGTTTTATTATTCACTTGCGTACCCTAGCCTCCATGGAAGCCTAAGTTCCTAAGTTGATTCATCGGTGAAAGGTTGTCGTTACAGATTTTGAGGTTCGGTGCTTAATGTTTAATACAATTTCGTTTTAATTTCTTCAATTCCATCTCTATCAATTTCGAATTTGGTTTAAATGTTTGCAATCTATCGATTCGTTTTACGCTTAGTTAATTGTTCTGTCTTCATTGCAAAAACGCGATTGATTGTGTATGAACAGCTTGATTGTATGCATCTGCTTTAATCGTTAATATTTCGAGTTGCTTGATCGCTTAAGATTAATTGATTGAGTAGAAATTGATAGAGGTTGATTAGAATTCTGTTATGATATTGGTTGCGTTTTAACGGCGCTTTGTCCGCCTCGTGACCGATTGAACCCATTGCTTTGGCTTGCTCGGAACGGTGTGAATTCGTATAAACTGATTAACGCTTGTTTAGTTAGTTTATGTCAACCGTGAATTCGGAATTAACTGAATTGTTGTTATTTAGAACCAGTGATAAATCCAAGACGTGCACCCGGAAACCGGTGAATCAATTGTCTCTATAATCTGATAATTCTCTCAACAGAAACTGTTTTCACAAAACCCCCCTTTTTCGTTATTGTCAATTTTCTTATTTCCTGAATTTGGTAATTTTGGTGTTAAAGGTCTTCGTGAGACGACCAAGGTCTCTTGCCTTGTTACTATATTTACTGTTTAATTATTTTGACCCGCGTACGACCGCTGATCAAATTGGCGCCGTTGCCGAGGACCTATAATTAGAGATCACCAACTTCATGACCCACTAATTACTGACGTTTCTTGCTTTGTTCTTGTTGTGTTTCCAGGCCTTGTTACAGGTTGTAGGCGCTGAGACTGGTGATTCTAGGATTGCTCCGTCAGATTCTGTAGGCGAAAATAATAAAAAAATCAGTTTTCGGGCAATCTCGTCAGATTGCTCCGAAACCACAGCTGAAAAATCCGAAAAAAATCCAGGATCAATAGTCCCCTAGTAGGGACTGCTTATGGGACAACAGGCTCACAATCCCAAATTCCTTTGTTTTCTATTTTTAATTAATTTTTTTAATTTTTCATATCTCCGAAAAAATCCAAAAAATTTTGCATATCTTTCTTTTGATTTAATTAGATTTTTCGTGGTATTTTTATAATTTTTAGGTTAGATTTTGGTCGTTTTCCAATTTTTGCATTCATTTTAGCGTAGGGACATAGTTGGTATTTCTAGAATTGTTGCATTTTCCTATTCCTTGTTATATACAGTGCATGACTAGGTCCAATACTATTAACTTGCATACTTTTGACCCTGAAATTGAGAGAACATTGCATCATAGACTTAGGGATCATATAGAAGTTAGTGATAGTGATAGTGACAGCATCTTTAGCCATAATCTATTTGATTCTGATCCTGATTCTGATTTTGATTCTGATTCTGTTAATATGGCTGATAGAACACTTAGGGAACTTGCTGCACCTGATGTTACTTACAATGCTCTGTGTATTAATTATCCCGAACTTGCTGTCCCTTTTGAATTAAAATCTGGTTTAATACACTTGTTGCCAAAGTTTAGTGGTCTTGCAGGTGATGATCCACACAAACATCTTAAGGAGTTCCACATTGTGTGCTCGACCATGAAGCCCCAAGGAATTCCAGAGGAGCACATTAAACTGAGGGCCTTCCTTCTCACTCCAAGATGCACCAAGGATTGGTTGTATTACCTTCAACCAGGTTCCGTTGAAAATTGGAATGCTTTGAAAAAATTGTTCCTAGAGAAGTTCTTTCCTCAAGGCCCAGTGCCTCAATCGAAAAGAGATATGTGGCATCGTGAACCCCACCGAGTCTTTACATGAATCTTGGGAGAGATTTAAGAAGTTGTGTGCAAGTCGCCTCATCATCAAATCTACGAGCCTACTCATCGATGCTTCTACGAGGGTTTATTGCCCATGGACGTAAATATTATGGATCTTTGCTAGTGGAGGGCACTTGTAGACAAACCCCAACAGATGCAAGAGCTTTAATAGAAAATATGTCCATCAACTCCCAACAATTCACAACCGAAGCAATTCTCAGGTTCTAACAAGGGGAGTGAATGAGATACAGGCTAAGGCTACTAGTGAGAAGAACTTGGAACACGAGGTTGGAAGAACTCACGACTTTGGTAAAAAAATTGGCAACAGTCGACAAAGAAGGGTTTGTGGTATTTGTACCTCTGCAGAGCACCCCACGATGCATGTCCTACACCGCAAGAGGACCCTAATGCCGACACCCTCAAGCATATGCGGCTAACATCTTTAACCCTCAAGCCAATGTTGATTTGTCCTCTAACAGGTACCACCCAAACTGGAAGAACCATCCTAACCTTAGATGGGAAATCAAGTTGCACAACAAATTTCAGGCAAAGAAATAATCCACCGCAAGTCTTTGTCAGGCTGAACCTTCATTAGAGGATCTAGTTAAGCGGATGGTCGCCCAAAACCTCCAGCCCAACAGAGAACAGATGCCTCAATTCAGAATTTGCACACGCAGATGGGACAGATGGCTACCACAATTAATCAGATGCAAGCCCGGGGGGCAAACCAACTGCCAGCTCAAGCAGTGGTCAATCCGAATGCACCAAACCCCAACGTTAGTGCCATTACATTGAGATCTGGGAAAGCTGTTGATACCCCAAAGGTGCCCGAAATCGTTGTTCTGAAAAATAATAAGGCACCTGAGCATATTTTTGATGAACAAAAAGTGCCCCTCCCTTTCCCTCATAGAGCAGTGAGTACAAAAAAACAAGATGAGGGAGAGAGAGATAAGGAGATCTTGGATACTTTTAGGAAGGTGGAAGTGAACATTCCCCTTCTTGAGGCAATCAAGCAGATTCCAAGATATGCCAAGTTTCTGAAAGAGTTGTGTACACATAAGAGGAGGCTGAAAGGGAATGAAAAGATAAACATGGGGCATAATGTTTCAGCCCTCTTCCAATCCATGCCCCAAAAGTGCAAGGATCCAGGGACTTTTGCCATTCCATGCACCATAGGCAACAATCAATTTGATGATGCCATGTTAGATCTAGGAGCTTCAATCAATGTAATGCCTACATCTGTTTTTAACTCTCTTGCTCTTGGACCTTTGCAGGAAACAGGTGTTACCATTCAGCTTGCAAATAGAAGCAGTGCTCGGCCTGCTGGACTGGTTGAGGATGTTCTTGTTAAAGTTGATAACCTTATTTTTCCTGCAGATTTTTATATTCTGGATATGGAAGCAGAGACTAAGTCCAGCAGGTCACCCATCATTTTGGGCAGGCCATTCTTGAAAACTGCCAAGGCAAAAATTGATGTTGGTACTGGGACTCTTTCCATGGAATTTAGTGATAGCGTTGTAAAATTTAATATCTTTGATGCTATGAAACACCCCATGGAAGAGCATTCCCTTTTTCATATTGAATTGCTCGCTGATTTGGTTGATGATGTTTATTCTGATGTTTTTCCTGCAGATTTTCCTTCATTGGCTGATTTTGCTGACAGTGTTACTTGTGATTGTTGCACTAACACTCATACTTGTCTTTGAAGTTAGTCTGTTTTGCGAGGTTGACACTTTGCCTAATGTCCCCGATGACATAGGCTTTGTTGCGAATGTGGCTTACGCTACTAAGATTACGCCCTCTGTTGAAAAACCAGGTTCTAGAGCTTAAGCCACTCCCCAAAGAGTTAAAATATGCATATTTAGAGGAGTGGTGATTTATCTGTTATTATTACGACTAACCTTGATTTTGAGCGGGAAGAGAAGGCATTGCGGATGCTTTGAAAAAATACAAAAAGGCCATCGGATGGACCTTAGGCGATATTCTGGTATTAGCCCATCCATGTGCATGCAGGATTTTACTTGAGGATGGGGCGAAATCTGTTGGCGACCCAGGCGGCTTAACCCATTAATCTTAGATGTTGTGAAAAAGGAGGTGACCAAACTCCTACGGTGGCATCATATACCCAATTTCTGATAGTCAATGGGTAAGCCCAGTCCAAGTGGTTCCAAAAAAGAGTGGTCTCACAGTGGTGAGGAATGAAAATAATGAACTCATCCCCACAAGGGTTCAGAATAGCTGGAGAGTGTGTATTGATTACAGGAGACTTAACCAGGCAACCAGAAAGGATCACTTTCCTTTACCGTTCATTGACCAGATGCTTGAACGGTTGGCTGGTAAGTCACATTATTGTTTTCTTGATGGTTTTTCAGGTTACTTTCAGATCCATATTGCACCAGAGGACCAAGAAAAGACCACATTCACTTGCCCTTTTGGCACTTTTGCCTACAGAAGGATGCCTTTTGGCCTATGCAATGCACACAGGACTTTCGGTATTTGCATGATTAGTATTTTTGCTGATTTGATAGAAGATTGCATAGAAGTGTTTATGGATGATTTTACTGTTTATGGTTCTTCATTTGATTCATGTTTGAGTAGTTTGGATAGAGTTTTGCAAAGTTGCATTGAAACTAACCTTGTTCTGAATTATGAAAAATGCCATTTTATGGTAGGACAGGGTATTGTTTTAGGGCATGTGATCTCTGAAAAAGGAATGCAAGTAGATCCTACCAAGATTGAAGTGATTTCTAGTTTGCCTTACCCATCTTGCATTCGCGAGATTCGTTCATTTCTTGGTCATGCAGGTTTTTACAGGCGCTTTATCAAGGATTTCAGCAAGATCGCTCTTCCATTGACAAACCTGCTGCAAAAGGATGTTAGCTTTCCATTTGATGATAAATGCAAGCAGGCCTTTGATTGTATCAAGAAGTCCTTGACTTCTACTCCCATCATCCGACCACACGATTGGACCTCCCCTTTGAAATCATGTGTGATGCATCTAATTATGCATTGGGGGCGGTTCTAGCACAAAGAGTTGACAAGGCTGCCCATGTTATTTATTATGCTTCTAGGACTTTAGATGCTGCACAAATTAACTACACTACTACAGAAAAGGAGCTTTTGGCAATTGTATTTGCTCTTGATAAGTTCCGATCGTATTTGCTTAGTTCCAAGGTGGTTGTTTTTACTGACCATGCAGCTTTGAAATTTCTTTTAAAGAAACCAGAGGCAAAGCCAAGATTGATAAGGTGGATGTTGCTCCTCCAAGAATTTGATTTGGAGATTAAAGATAAGAGTGGAGCAGAGAACTTAGTGGCTGACCACTTAAGCAGGATAGAGAGGGCTGAGGATTCCCTCCCACTCCATGATGACTTTCCTGATGAGCAGCTCATGCAGCTGCGTGAGGTAACTCCTTGGTATCTTTGATATAGTTAATTATCTTGTGGGTGGAACCTTACCCCACATGCATCTAAGGCACAGTACATAAACTCAAAAGTGATGCAAAATATTTTGTGTGGGATGATCCCTATTTGTGGAAGTTTGGTAGTGACCAGGTGATTAGGCGATGTGTACCTTACCATGAGGTTCCATCCATTCTTTAATTACATCATGCTTCTCGGGTAGGTGGACACTTTGGTCCTCAACGAGCAATGAGAAAAGTCTTAGACTCGGGTTTCTATTGGCCCACCATTTTTAAAGATGCATTTGAGACTTTCCGCACTTGTGAGCAGTGTCGAAATTTTGGGACGACAATCACTCGCAGGAGTGAAATGCCTCAGCAGCCCATGCTTTTTTGTGAGGTATTTGATGTATGGGGGATTGATTTCATGGGCCCCTTTCCTGTTTCTTTTGGTTTTACTTATATCCTGTTTGCCGTTGATTATGTTTCCAAATGGGTGGAGGCAAAAGCCACTCGTACTAATGATTCTAAAGTTGTTATGGATTTTGTCAGGTCCCAAATTTTTTGCAGGTTTGGTATTCCAAGAGCCATCATAAGTGACCAAGGTTCTCATTTCTATAATCGCACCATGGAAGCTTTGCTTCGGAAGTATGGGGTGGTGCATAGGGTTTCTACACCTTACCACCCCCAAACTAATGGGCAAGCTGAGATTTCAAACAGAGAAATTAAACAAATTCTAGAAAAGATGGTGCAACCAAACAGGAAGGACTGGAGCCGCAGGCTAGAAGAGGCTCTTTGGGCGCAAAGAACAGCTTACAAAACACCAATAGGGATGTCTCCCTTTAGACTTGTGTTTGGTAAGGCATGCCACCTCCCGGTGGAGATAGAGCACCGTGCTTATTGGCGGTAAAGGTTGTAATCTTGAACTGGAAAAAGCAGGTAAAGAGAGAAAGCTTCAATTGCAACAACTTGAGGAGCTTAGGCTAGAAGCCTATGAGAATTCCAGAATTTATAAGGAGAAAACTAAGCACTTCCATGACAGGATGATTTCTAGGAAGGAGTTCTCCATTGGGCAAAAAGTCTTGTTGTTCAACTCATTTGAAAATTATGGCCGGGAAACTTAGATCCAAGTGGATTGGCCCGTTTGTTATTACTAATGTTTTTCCTCATGGTGCAGTTGAAGTTAAAAGTGAGGCGACCAACAAAATTTTCAAAGTCAATGGACAACGCCTCAAAGTATTCCATGAGAGTTCCGCATTTGAAGATGCACCCATAGAAGAACTCTCATTGGAACTTCCCACCTACACTGCAGTTTGACCAGGGAGTCCCTCCTCCTTACTCTTGTTTTATGTTTGATGTTTTCATTGAGGACAATGTATGATCTAAGTGTGGGGGGGTGTCTTTTAGTAGCTTAATAGTTTTCTTTTTGTTTTTGTTTAACTGATTATTTATAATAACTCCAAACAATATATTTTATTAAAATTCATTTTAATTCCTCACTAAAAATACATTACTTCCTAAAAATTCTGTATTCAAATATCTATTCTTGTTATTTGCAGAGGATTTCCAAATTTCAAACACTTTCCATGAACTCTAGCAGCTTTAAGAAAATAGTGAAATTAAAAAATAAATAAAAAGACACAAGCGCAGATGAGTACCTTTCTGAGATTGCACGAGGCATGCACCAATCTAGTGATGAAGATCCAAGTCAAGAGATTCAAAGAGCCTTTTGTTTCAACTTTGTTCAGCACTTTCCATTGATAATCATCATAGTTTATCCAAAATAAATAAAGTCAGCATTATCAAGTTAATTGGATAAGTAGAAATTAAAGCAACCAAAATTTGTTCAATACTATTGATAACATTTCAAATGCAAGAGAGAGTTGGGAAACATACCAAGAATTAGAGAGGAAAATGCTGAACCAGGCTCAACAGAAACAATATGAAGCTGAATTGGAGCAAGTGAGTGAAATTCCCCAACCAAGTCAATTCTTAAGAGCCCCCAAAAAACTGAGGGAGAATCGGAATAGAATTCCAACTAAATCAATTTGCAGACACCCCAAAATATGACAGATGGCAAGGAACGGGATCGTTGGAGATGCTATGGCTAACACCTGCACGAGAAAATCTACATGCTCAACCACAATCGGGAAAAAAAACTAGGGATTTGGCTAACAAAAATCAGAGAAACAGAAATACTTTCCGTGTTAATCAAAACTAGGGCACAGTGTGAAAATGTGGATAGGAGAGGGAAGAAAAAACACAGTCGATCTCAAGCCCAAGCCTCAAACACATATTGCCGTTTTCCGGTGAGGGGTGGTTCGGTGGGTCTTCAGATCCAAGTAAACAGAATATGTGAACCAGCCGCTATTAGCAGCGGCGGGTTACTGATTGCGGTGAGGGGTTACCGATTTTCGGTGAGGGGTTGTTTGCAGGAAGTGAGATGGAAGAACATGGGTTCAGTGGGTCCGGTGAACGCTGTATCGAGGTTTCACGAAGAGGTGGTGGTTACTGATTGCAGGAAGCGCGATGGCAAAAGTGTGTGGTGGTTACGAAGCCAAGGCATGGTGTGAAGGGAAAGTGTGGGTAGGAGAGGGAAAGCTAGGGCACAGTGTGACAAAACTAAAAGAGTGAAGGGTTGAAGCAAAACTAAGAGTGAAGACGCGGGGAAACGAAAAGTGTAGAGCGGGTGACGAAAAATAAATCGCGGGTTTTTTTTTTGTTAAGAACATTCTCGCAGTTAAAAATATGCCTATACCCACGAAATTAAGTCAGTTGCTAATACCTATACTAACGGATTTTGATATCCATAGGTATAGGAAACCTATACCCACGGTGTAGTAAACACCTGTTGGTATATGTTACATATACCTACGGTTTTAACTGCCGTTGCTATAGGCGTCCATAGGTATATGTCAAATTTCTTGTAGTGTTAGATGATAGATTTTTGGGTTCCGAAAATGAGAAAACAAAATACTTGGGTTAGAGATGCACACGCTTAGGTGGAAAGGGGTCATGGAGGTGGTGGTTGGTACACAAGAGTCATGACGGGCTGATGGGGGTGAGGGTTGCCGATTCGTCGTCTCACCTATGGCAGATAGATAGTGGTGGCAAGGCTTCGACCAATAGTGGTGGAGGTCCTCTGGCACAATAGTGCTCGTGGTGGTGCACACTGAGGTTGAGATCATTGCGCGCAACCGGCATGCGTGCAACTAGGCTGGTGAGTCATCGCTGCTGGTGGCTAGTGATGAAGATCATTGCGATTACTCCTTCTCTCATTTTTTTTGTATCTAATTGTTCCCTATTATTCTGTTACTGCTGCAATGTTTTTCGGTTTCTTGTGTGGGAAAGATTCACATTGAAGAAGGGTTGGATTCTAGTGGCGCGAGGAGGTTCGTTCCTCAACTTCTAGCTCTATTTTTGTCATGGTAGAAGTCGAATTTGGCCTCAATATTAGAAATAATACTTGTATGTCTTTCTATTAGTTTTCCAAGTTCCAACCCACCAAGAACACCTCAATCAGATGACCACAACTCAAGTTACATCCTGAACAAAGGACAAAGGTTATTGTCAAGTGATAAAAGTGCTCGAACCGTGTCCCAAATCACATGCTAGTTGATCTGATTGTCACTCATAGTTCCTCCAACGGTTCTTCGTATCATAACTTGAGTCCAACTTGAATTAATTAGTTCAACTGGTGTCTCCTTGAACCCCTTCCAATGAGCCCTCTGACTATACTAATAGAAACGTTTATAGGATTCGAGTATGCCTCGTTCCACATGCTTAGAGCATCTGTTCTCATATCTAGAGTGGGGCGAGAGGGGAGTGGGGGCAGAGGAAGTTGGGGTGTGTGTATGTGTGTGGCTCACAGACAAGGGCGGAGCCAGGAATTAATTTCCAGGGGGACCATGGTAAAAGTCAAATAGTATAGGCTAGTGGTAAGTTTAAATTTTTAAAGGCCTCAAGCCTGGGTTCAATTCAAGTACAATCCATCTCAAATTCTAAGTTTTTTACTTGGTTAAATAAACTAGAGAAGTATAAAATACGTGGTGTCATATTGTGTCATAGACATAGTATTGTATTGACATTTGCTTTGAGAACAGGATATTTGACCCACTTAATAACAAAACATGGGTGGCCCCACAAAATATGCATACAATGTATGTTTATATGAGTTGAAAAAAAGAGAAAAAGAATGATTGGGCCACGAAGCCACAACACCCGCCTATCAATCTCATGGGGCCATAAAGTATAACTTGCAACTCTCAAATGAAGTACAAGGCTCGGGGGACCACGGCACCCAATGGTCCCTCCCTCCTTCCGCCTCTGCTCGCAGGGGAGGGGGAACAGAGGGGGGAAAGGGAGAGGGAAATAGTAGGGGTATTTTTGAAAAAGAAAGAGGGAGGGGTGTGGATGTCAAAAACTGCAGGTACATGTAGCAGCAGGCTTTAAATATTTTGTGTTGAAACATTTGAAGACTGGGCAGATAGCATGTGATCCATTCCACATGAACATGGCCTACTGTTGCAAAGGGACTTGGCCCCTTGATGACGTAGGACCTTAAACAAGTTGTTTCAACAGTTTTGGCAAATTATTCATTTCATTTGGAATAGCAATTCCCCGTAGAGACGAGGGAAAATAAGAGGGAGTAACCGATTTACAAGTGGAGCATCGAGCAACATGAGCAAATATAATTTCACTTCACTAATTTCAGGCTCGACTGTACTTAATGCATATTAGGTTCTCGAGAGTAAAAGCAAGTTTAAAATCATAAAATTGATTTTGATCATTATTTGACATGTTTCGGTATTATCCAGTAGAATTGCTTTTACTTCCAAAACTTGATTTGATTTTAAAAGTGATAAAAAAAAAATTTCATGTTATGTCACAAATTTTACACTTTTATGAGTAACTTACTTTTTTCTGTGCAAAAAAAAAATGTAAAACTTACTTTCAAAGTAAAAACATCAAAATACAAATCTCTGCACTTTGAATTCAATTTTACAAAATAAAGTCTATTAAAAATCAAGTATTTTCAAGACAAATATTCATTTTATGGATTTTTTAACCAATGCCCTTAAGACACTCGTTAACAAGATCCAATATGTTTTTAGTCCCTCTACTCATTTTTAATCCCTATAAATTACACAACTACGTGCTTTTACATTTTGTTTTGTAATTTATAAAGACTAAAAAATAAATACAGTGACTAAAAACGAAATTTAGGATAATTATAGAGATTAAAAACATATTTAACCCTTAAAAATATGTTCAACAAACACTAACCCAAACACACTTAGACTTTACCAGGAAGTTTAACTAGTCACTTGAGATCAAGTGTTGATTTAAATAAGCATATAATCCAACCAATCATAGTGAAAATTCGTAGCTTACTTGCCACCTGCTTAACACGTTTTGATCGGACTGATTATAGTGAGGAGCAATTCACTCCGTCTAAATTACACACCCGTTCGGCTGTTTTTTTGCTAGTGCAAAAGAAACTAAAGCAGTAGACACTGCGCCAAAATGCAACAGCCTGCGGAGCTATGGTACAAATTAGGAAAGTGCAAAGAAATCAGTAAAAACAAGTACGCCACCACCTGACAAATCCTGTTGATTTCACCTCAATAATGCCTTAACTTGCACAAGGATTTCACTTGGATTAACAAAACAAGGATTTCACTTGGATTAACAAACATGGAAAAGCAAATATATGTACAGGATAACTACATCATGTTCCGCTTTAACCTGTAAACAACATGAATCTTCCATCTATCTTTCTTTCTATGCATCCTCTCTTTCATGTAACACAATTGTACCGACTTTGGGGGAAATTATTCACTTATTTTCATGATCATCTTCTGTACAGGCCACCTGCTTGACATGCATATGTCAAGCTAGCTTAGCAAGCACGTGACTCCGAAACTGGCAGCCGCCTAGTCATTGTTACATTACAACCGGATACTTTTAAGGATGCAAACAAGCAAGATAGTCTTGCTATCATGGGCTTAGTCTTTGGCACTTTAGGAACAATGGCCAGCTCCATACTAGCATCACATGTGCTATGATAGCCTTCGAGATCATCTTTGGTTATAAGAACTGTGTCCCCAGAGGGAGAGTATGGTAAAGGAGAAGGTCTTCGCTTGTTATAGTTTTGAACAGCCTGCTTATAGTACATGCAAGATTATACAAAAACTGAATGCCAAAGAGAGAAATCATTTCCTTAAAAGCACGACAATCATTTTATTGTATCACTAGCCTTCTAGAGGGCAGAAGGGAAAAAATGCAAAGAGAAAAAAGAAAAAACTGGGTTATACCTTCCACTGTGACGGTGCTAATAGCACTCTAGGTCTTCGTGACCGCACATATTCTAGAGCAGCAGCAGGTGTCATGTGCTTGTACTCAACCTGGAAAACATAAGTAGACCACAGAGCAACCAATCAGTACCTCAAAGCTTCAACAGATGCCACAACTTTCGATCATAAAGATCTTAAATTTACCAGATAACAAAGCACAATCGTTGTACTCCTCCCACGCCCAGCTTTACAATGAACATAAGTGGTTTTACCGCAAGTTGCATTATCTGTACCAAAATACAAAAGTAAGAGACACACAAAAAAAAAACTGCATTTCAGCACACAAAAAAATAACAAAGAACCACATTGGTTGATGCATTTACCCCCTCCCCCTTCCCAAAATTAAATGAAAAATGAAAAAACCCACGATGAATGAACTGCACAGCCCGGTTGATATCCACAAACGAGGGGGCAAAGAGATAATCCCTTGTCGGAATTACCAAATGATCAATCCCGTGAGCCTGAAACAAATCAAGCAAATAAACCTAGATATTAGCAGCGGTTTAAACCAAAACAAACATAGCAAGGACATCGTAAAACTAGCATGCTAATGTGAAAATTCATTATTCCTGTATTAATTAATCACACAAACCCACTAGATACACTCCTGACCGGACATCAGAGATTCCACAACTTCCAAAGTAGCAAGTAAGTTTTCAACGTAACATATAATTAGCACACAAAATGCAACTACAAGACAGTCTAAACTCTAAAAAGAAAAATGGGATAACACTTACATGATATAATGAAGATGGCACCAAAGTTTCATAAGGTTCATTCAGAGTAATTACACCACCCACACCAAGCTTCTTCAAGTGAGGAACATCTTTGGGGAACGGGACTGCGCCCAGCAATAAAAACTAGAAATAACAATAAACAAATGTCAATAAAACAACAAAGCAAACTACAGCACCCATCAAAGAAAATTCACTCATTCAGTAGCACGGCCACCACAACTAAGATTTCATTTTCAAAAGATCATTCTCATTAAACAAGGAAACATTTTCATTAACAGCTAACAATAATTCAAAAGAATAAAACCACGGTTAATAATCAAGAGAGAAATTGAAGAACAAAACCATCATGAAAAAAGATGCAGAGAGAGCAAAACCTCATCAATTTGATCCCACCACCTGAACTCAGCTTCAATTTTGTTACGAAGCACATTATACAAAAGTGTGGGATAAAACAGGATCCGTGCACCTGCTCCGACCAACGCTCTCTTTGCATCAACCATCACAATCTGCCTCTCGCAATTCTCTTCTTCATCCCTACTACACTCCGCATCCTCCAATTCCTCGATCTTCATCGCGCACGGAAAATTACAACCGGAAAAAAAACCCTAAAGCCACAACCGTGATCCTGATTCACATAAGGATATGCATTGACATCAACTAAAACCCTAAAAATTCAAAGTGAAAAAATTAAATAAATGAAAGCAATCTTACCTTATTGCTGACTTGTGAATCAAGAAAGACGCAAAATCGAAAATTAGCAAGAAATGGAAAATCGATGTGAGAGGAGAAAACGGGGATATTGGGAACGACAGTGCTCGAGTGTCAAACGAGTAGAATCTAGAGAGTAGAGAAAGAAAGCTTCCCAAAACAAATAGCCTTGGATTGATTTTATTGTCGGAATTACCCTTTTCTTGTTGCAGTAAAGCAAGACATTGAGGTGTACTTTTTGGTAATTATAGTAATGTATAATTTATAATTATTAGTCAGTACCCAAAATTGATGAAAAAATTTAATTACTCGCTTCATTTCTACGTAGTTATTGCTTAAAATTATTAGTTTACGTATAATTGTTTATTACTTTCAAAATTAAAATTCTTAATGTATTTTGTTAATTTTAATGGATTTAATTTATATGTATAATTAGTGTAAAAATATTTTATACATGCATTTAATGAAGTATTATCACATCGTTTAATGAGTATAACAAGTCATATGTTTTAAAACTCATTAAATGAGGGGACAACATATTATTAAATAAAGTAAAAATTAAACTCAATTTTAATTGTATTTCTCATTATCTTGAATTTGGTTAACAATATTTATCTAAAATATCAATTATTTAATTAGTTTCTTAATTTTTACAAACAAAATTAAACGGCAATGACTTAAAAACAAATGAGTTTGTCAATGAACCTAAAATGTTAGGGGAACGAAAGCCATAAATTGTTTTCCTTCAAATTCAACAATTTTTTTCTTCTGCAACCACAAATTTCCATATCATAATGATAATGAGAATTTTGAGAACCACATATGCAAATAATGCAATGCCTAATTATGTTATAGTTCGACTTTTGAAATTAGTGAACCCCCATTAGTTTAAATCCATGCTCTATTTCTATTTTACTAAAATTTAAAAATATATTCCTTAGGCATTACTCACGTAATGAGTAATAGTAACTTATAAGTAAAACAACTAAACATAGTTCGAGTAAAAACTTTAAATTCAATCCATTTTAGTTTAAAACACTAAAATATACTACTCTGGACTCAATTCTAAGCAAAAATACATACTTTCACACTTATTAAAGATAGTAGTTATGTGTATTTAATTTTCTTGATTTCATGTAAAAAAAATACATTTACTAAACTACCCTTAATCATTATTAATGAATTAAATTAAGAATATTTTTGGAATAATAGCATTAAATATAAGTAGATTAATTGACATTAATTTATATTTGAATCCACAAAACTTAAAAAAAAATTTGCTTATAATTAAGTCCAGAGGGACTATTTGCTAGAAACTCGAACCAAAGGCTTCATGCATGTATTGGGGAAAAGTAAGAAGAGATCCATGCTTCAAGTACATGTATTTATGGAATTCACACATTTGAAGTAATGTTGCAAACTCAACACTAATGGTTCTCATAAACAATATACAAAATTCTCTGCATGTGGTGGCTTGATCCACAATGACTTTGGTTAATTTGTTGCGGAATTTCCAATGCAATCTAGGAATGTCTACTTCTATTTTTCCAGAGTTGTGGGGTACACACATGGTTTTAAATCGGTCAGAAACCTTCAACTCTCTAGAGTGATTGTTGAACTTTATTTTGAGGTTGTTAACATGGTTCTGCTGAAACGGTCTAATTGTTTGTTCTTTAAGCCTGTGCTCAAGGAAGCTATTCAGCTCGTGGAGGCTCAATAATGGTCATGCTACATTCATCACATATTTTGGGAAGCTAATCATATTGCCAATTACATAGCAAACATTGGATATTTTGATGTTTTTTCTTGTACCTTGATGACTAGTGTCCTTCCTCAATTGAGCTTGATCTTAGATGAGGATGCTAGGAAGGTTTTTCACCCTAGGGTAGTTAGTTAGCTTCTTCTATTTATGTTCTTCCATTTGTAGCAACAAAAAAAAAAGTATTCCCATAATTTTATTTTTATTGCACCATTATTTATTTTTTAAATTAAAAATGATCTAAAAAATTGGATGTTCACAGTTAATATGGTATATATTCCCTCCATTTTTAAATAACAATAACTATTTTTACTTTTTTATAAATTATTAGTCGTCTATTATATCTTTATGGGTCCGTTTGATTCGCAAAAAATCAAGGGATTGGGCAGCGCAAAACTAAATATTCCATGTTTAATTTAAAAAGTGGTCAAATGACTAGACATAAAGGGAGATAATGGACAACACAAAAACCCAACGTAAATGATGAAAACGAAAAACGCATAAACATACAGCATAAAAAAAACAAAAACACATACATAAACAGCATAAAAAACTTTCGTTCTAAACTTCTAATATATATTTGTTTCAAAAAATATATATATATCATATAATATTATCTTATATAATATATTTTTAATATTATCTTATCTTATATTATATCTTATATAATATTTTGTTATATATATATAATTAAAATAATATTTATGTTATATATTACTATTATAATTTTATATTATATATTATAGAAGGTATATCGGTAAATTTCACTAAATTTTGTTTGGTCTATCTATTGTCAACCAAACGATACACATGACAAAGAATTGTCCAGTAACTCAGAGACTTGTCCTGTGCTATTCTACTTGTCATGTGCCTTGATGTGTCCCATTGTCCATTCTTCATTCCACTAATTTCTCTCTCTAAAATAAAGTCTCAATTTCTTCTATTTCCACCACTCAAATAGAGGCCACACAAATGTCTTTATTCTTCATTCAAGCATTTCTTTCTTAGGTTCAATTAACACAATTTTTAAGAAAATAAACTTCCCTCCTCTATTTTAATAAGAATATCATGAAGGTTTAAATATATGTTTAGTCCCTGCAAATATAGAGTATTTTGGTTTTGGTCCTTGTAAAAAAAAGTTTTTAGATTCTCTCCCTACAAAATCATGAGCCATCATTTTTGGTCCCTGACGTTATCCTCCGTCAATCTCCGTTAAAAAAACGTGGCATGGCTAACTAAAGTCCAGTCTAGAGGTTCCACGTCAGCAAATTCAATTTTTTTCCAGATTATGGGATGTTTAGTAGACGATGACTAGGAAGATGACGTGGATAAGATGGCCTCATGTTCGAAGAAGACGAAGCAGAGGAAAGCAAGAAACCAAGAAGTAGAGGAAAGCTCGACTCCTCTTTTTGACTTCACCACTTCACTACACACAACTTTCTATCCTTTTATAACCTCAAAATTTTCATCCCTCGCAATATCCCACTCTTTTCCAGCGCACCCTTTCCACTTAACCTCACACTGAATTTCCGCGAAAACAGTAAATGTTTTCTTATTAATCTTTTCATTTCATTTCGGCTATGTTTGGATTGGGGGAAAAAAGTGGGGGAAAGGGAAAGTTTTTTGAAAAATTTAAAAAGTGTGCATGGATAAGTGTGACAGACCAATCATAGTGTGACACATCAACAATTTTACACTTTAATCAATAAACTTTCTTTCCCCCCACTTTCTTTCCTCCCACTTTCTTGGCTACCAAACATTGCCTTCATCTCCTTAAACCCATTTTCCTTCACAGCTTATCCGGCTTCCTCCATTTTCTATTGCTTGTGGTGGTTTTAGTCTCATGGATTTGGAAGAAAATCACAACTGGCGTTGGTGTTGGGAATGATTCTAAGGAGAAAAAATCCAAAAGCACCCTGTTTAGAGTGACCAAGTTTTGTTCTCTTGGGTATCCTTTCTTCGTTGTGCTTCGTTTATTTCTTCTTTTACTTTGATTTGTTGTTTGTTTTCCATTTTTCGAATTCCCAATTTTCAATTTTAGGGTTTGCTGGAAAATATGAAATTTTGGGTTTGTTTCTTTCCCCGCACATCTACTGAAGCTGATGTCATTGCTACTGCTGATCCGAAGCCGTGTATGCCACCACGCCTGGACGTCGTCGCTGCCCCTTTGTTTAGAGTGAACCATCGTCGTAACGCCACTCCGGTCGCCGCGTAACTCTTAAAGGAGGAAGCAGCGGAAGCAAGAAGCAGATGGAGGAAGAAGAAGAAGGAAGCAGAAGGAGGAAGCAGCAGAAACAGGAAGAAGAAGGAGGAAGCAGAAGAAGGAACCAGATGCTGACGTGGAACCTCCAGACTGGACTTTAGTGAGCCATGTCACGGTTTTTTTAATGGATATTGACGGAGGATAACATCAGGGACAAAAAATGATGGCTCATGATTTTGCAGGGAGGGAATCTAAAAAAAAAATTACAGGGACCAAAACCAAAAAACTCTATATTTGCAGGGACAAAACATATATTTAAACCTATTATAAATATTTAGTGGATGTCTTTTTCGTACTCCCTAAGATCCTCTTATAATTCTTGCGAGTAAAATACTTTCACACATTGTTATTGCTCTTAATTTCATATTTAAAGAAATATTATACTATACCTTAATTAAAATATTTACCACCAAATATTTGATTTGAAAAATTACATCAAGATTTGAGCTTCCCACAACAACAAAATTAAGATCATATTTTCTCTGTATATAGTGTTTTGATTCTAATTTCACAAAATTCACATCACCATAAACATGGCTTCAGATGATAGATTTTCATTATTTAACATACAATTAAATGTTGAGATCATAAATACAAAATTTGAAAGTGAAGGCGCTTAACTCATTTCTGGAAAAGAATGTTGCACTCATTTTGCCTTAGTAGAATATTGGTCTGGAATAAAATTTTGCTCTCAATCTCAATACCATTCCAGATTCTCCAGAAACATCATCCCGAAGCCACCTTTCATTTGATTTAAACAAAGAGCCACATGATGAAAATATACACATTGAGGAAGAGATCAACACTAATATATATCGGTGCTATCAAACTATTATGTGCTATATGTATTTTAAATATATACTGGTATGACTTGAAAATCATATCGTGACATGAATATGGGAGCATATTTATTTAATTTATCATTTTAATATTGAATTTGCTATAGTGGTGTAATGTGCGAGAAGTGACTTTTTATCAGGTGGGTCCTTCCTTAAGTGGCCCCACACTAACCCTAAAAAAAGGAAGGAAGTGTGTGCGCGCTCAGAGCATCTCCAAACCAGGGCTCTTAGGGTGTCTCTTAACTAGTAATTGACATTCCTTTTTTTTTTACTGTTGGACCTTGTCTATGTGTTGTGTATTGTCCCTTAAATTTATGAGACTTCTCTTATATAAGAGATGGTAATAGACGTTCCTTAACATTAAAATATAATATTTTTTTGCTCAAACTCAATAGAAATTAATACAATTATTTAAGTGCAAATATTAAAGTATTACATAGTGGCATGTGGGGGTCACTTAAGGGACTCACTTTAAAGAACCACTATAGGAGCAAAATCATCAAGTGTTGCTAAAAAATGATGTGGCATGTGGGAATCACTTAAAAAATCCAAAATAAATTTTTAAGAGACAGCTCATTAGAGATATTATTAGTAGGCCAAGCCCGTGTGTTTAGAAATAAGGGATTTATTTAATCCCTAATAAAAGAAGAGCAGCAGCACTGCATATACGAAAGAGAGGGAGGCATGCATGCGAGAGAAAAATTGAAGAGCACAGTAGCGGCACAATAGAGAAGAAGAAGAATGGGTTACGGTGGTGGGTGTTGGTTCTTTAAACTTGTTCGTTTCTTACTAAAGTTTCAGTAAGTTTCAGTGAGTTGTTCCTGCCACTTTGATACATTTTATTTGTAGTTTAGGCATCTCTGTTATTTGAATGGAATACCCACTTTGGGTTTTATTGTGTTGGGTTTCCATCATTGTTGGTGAGATATTTATGCTCTGTTGATCCCTACTGCAGTTAGGAAGACCGTATTGGTGTGCCCATTATTTTATATATTAGAAGATTTTATGGACTAGGTCACGTGGTTTTTATTCTCTCACTTTAAGGGGAGTTTTCCAATGTTAAATTTTGTGGTATCTTTCTTTATAGCTTTATCCTCCTTTAATGCTATTATTATTGGTATTGGTCGTGCTTGGTAATTTTCTTGTTCAGGTTCTCACGCAAAGGGGAGAGTTTCTGAGCTCTAAACATTCTGTTGTGTGCTCTGGTACCAACAACTAGTATCAGGGCTAGCTTCTCTTGTGGTGCTTGTCTTGTGGTGAACAATGGAGGCCAAATGGGTAATACAAGCTGTATGGTGACCTTGAATGGCGCGAATTATGCTCTCTCGAAAGGTAAGATGGAGGGCCTACATTGTGTAAAGAAATTTCACAAACATGTGGGTATACCCTGTTGCACAAACAGGTGTGTGGTTACATCCGTAAGTGGATTGATGACAACGTGTTAAACCACAGTAGTGGGGAGACAAATGCTCGAACATTGAGGGATAAGCTCAAACAGTTATATGCGAAGAAGACGGGAAACAACAAGATGTATTTGATAAAGTAGATGTTGGCCTTGAAATATCAAGATGAGACTTCGTTGGTGGATGATTTGAACACTTTCCAGGGAATAATGAATCAGCTTTCTGCTATGGGTATTAAATTTGATGAAGGAATTCGGAGGGTATTTCTTCTTGGTTCTTTGCAAGAGTCATAGGAAACTTTTAGAATGCCATTTTCTGATTCTGCTCCTAATGGCGTGTTGTCAAAGGACACAGTAAAGAGCAATATCCTAACCGAAGAGATGAGAAGGAAGAACCGAAATTCAAGCAACATAGATCACAGGAAAAGCAAATCTAAAAATAGGTACAAAACCTTGAGTGCCATAATTGTGCCAAGAAAGGACATATTCAGAGATTTTGTCGGCTTTTGAAAAATGAGAATGAGGACAAAGATAAAGGAAAAAAGAAAGAAGAATATTCTTACAGAGCTAATATGACATCTGATGACTTCCTTCTTGTTGAAGAGCAAGATACTGTTGATATTATTGATATCGCATCCAGTTGGGTGATTGATAGTGGTACTTCAATACATGTCACTTCTAGGAGGGATATTTTTAGGTCTTATACTCCGAGTGAATTCTATGATGCGAGGTTGGCTCATATGAAAAAAAAACTTGTACAATAATTAGTGGGAGAATTATAATTGAAAAAAAAACAGTTAAAATAAATTTAAACTTTGAAAATGACAGATAATTAGTAACAATTTTTTCCTAAAAATACCACAATTAAAAAGGAAATAAGGGAGTATTTTTAAGTAAAGAAAAAAAATATGTTGTGAGTGTAAAATAATCAATATATATTATAATCAAAATACATTGTTAATATCATTAACTGTTTGGTTGTTTATGGGATTTAGTGTTGAAGGTTGGTCCAATGTATTTTAGGCCTAAAGCAAATTTTGAGGTGGGGCATTTTCAAATAAGAAAGAGTAAAAAAAAAACAAAACCAGAGATCTTACATAAAAATTTGTAGTTTTTGCTGAAGTATTGACCGAAGCTCATTTTACAGTAAAAAAAGCATACTCTCGTTATCACTACACTAGCAGGCTAAAATGATTTTTTTTTATAAATACTAATAATATATAAGTTTTTTTGCCGGAAGGCCTAAAGCAAGAGCTTTAACCTCTTTATGTTTGGGCAGACCTTGTGAGCGTTGATTAAAACATTTTATTTTCATTTTTCCACAGTAAAGTAGTACTATCCCTGTCCCTATATATAAGACCATTTTGACTAAATAAGAATTAAGAAAATTAGTTAATCTATTTTACATTAAATTTGTTAATAATGTATATTATTTTTTCAAAATTACCTTTAAAATTATTGGGACTCATCACTCACTTTTTTTACCTAATTAATTTGTATTGAGACTCATCGCTCCACCTTTTTCCCCAATCCTCACAAGAGAAAGATGGTGAAGTAATTAAGGGTACTACCCCCTAATATGGTTCTTGATGAATCCATATAAACCTAGGATCTAACCAAGTGATTCTTAAATCAAAATAGTAAATAAAAAGAAAAACAAACAAGCAAATGGAATAGATAAGAAGATGGAAGAAAGATTGTCACACTCAACAAGGGAATGATAAGATCAATAATGAATCGCCACAAGGGTAAGAGGCTCTTGATAAGATTCTAATTTAGTTCATCCAAGAACCCTATAGAGCATCTCTCTATTCTCACTTTATCAAGAGCCTCTTAGTCTTGTGGCGATTCATCATTGATCTTAGGCTAAATTGTATTTTTCATCCCTTAACTTTATTTTAATTTTTAATTTCGTCCCCTAACTATTTTTCTTTTCATTTACGTCCCTTAAGTTACGAAAATTACACCACTTTCGTCCCCTAACTATTTTACTTTTCATTTACGTCCCTTAAGTTACGAAAGTTACGCCACGTTCGTCCCTTAAGTTACGAAAGTTATGCCAAATCCGTCCCTTCCGTCTGTAATCCCTTTAAACAATAAAGTCAAAATCATGCTCCTATCAGAGTTCTTATTGATTAAGTAACATGATAAAATGTATAATTGAACAAAAAAAAGAGTATCAATGACCTATACATACACAATAAAAGGGATTACAGACAGAAGGGATGAACTTGGCATGACTTTCGTAACTTAAGGGACGTAAATGAAAAGTAAAATAGTCAAGGGACGAAATTGAAAACTAAAATAAAGTTAAGAGACGAAAAGTGTAATTTAGCCTTGATCTTATCACTCCCTTGTGGAGTGTGGCGATCCTTCTTCCATCTTCTTATCTATTCCATTTGCTTGTAATTGTTTTTCTTTTTATTTACTATTTTGTTTCAAGAAATCACTTGGTTAGATCCTAGGTTTATATGGATTCATCAAGAACCTTATCAATTGGTATCAGATTAGCCAACTCCATGATAATTGATTGAAATTTTTCAACAAAAAAAAAGTGTCAGATGTGTTAGTCGTAAAATTTCCATCCCTTTGATTTTTTTTTGTCAAAGGTGCAATATATTCATTCACTGGGCAAAGGCCTCAAATACATTACTCCAAGAGTAAACCCTCCACCCGCTAACGGGGGGTACATTACAAGTAACACACTAGCTTACAAGACCATCACAAGTGACACAGTGCAACAATTTGAAATTTTGAATTGACAGACTAAATTAACCCTTTTTAACTCCACTAGCCCTACTTCGCAACTTCTCTGAAGTGCCAGGTCATGTCAATTGAAGCTCCCAAAGATCAGACATGATTACTAGCAGAGGAAGGAAACCAGAGAAAACTGTAGTCCGTCCAACCGGTTTTGCCTCTTTGTTTTCAATTGATTGCAAAGGTATTTGTAACTAAACCAATAAAATTTCCATATACCAACTGCATCAAACTTGAAATAGTTGCAAAAGCTTAGTGCAACACTTGTCTTCATCAGCCTTCACACTATCTCTAACAGATCCAACAGTAGAGATCAAGACAATAGCTTAACTAACTCACTGGCCTAACTAGCCATAAACAACATCCAAACTAACTAGCCTAAAGAAAAAAAAATTAAGCACACTGACAACAAACTACAAGACAGTAACAACAACACAAACAGGAGTAAACTAAACACACAAACAGAACAATATCAACAACAACGACAACAACAACAAATTGCAACTAAAAAAGACAACAAACAATAAACAGCAACAACAAACTACAAAACCAACAACAGCAACAGCGAACTAATCTTCTCCATAACTCATTTCCATATCGTCAGATTCAGAGCCCGCGACCAGAGAAGGGTTTTGGTCAAAGTGGTGAGGATGCAAATTAGTACGGCGGAGCTCCAGCAAAATTTGTCAATCATGAATCAGACTTGGAGAGGCTCACGACGGCTGGAAAGGAAGAAGTTGGAGATTCGCCAGAAATCCTCCACTGCTCCCATCACGATTTCGTTCACCTTTATCATCTCCTGCACCAACGACAGTTTACAAACGAACCTCTGCCAAAGAAGAAAAGCCGCATCCCTTTGATTTATCTTTATTTTCTTTTATTGTTCATGGTGTTCCATTTTTCTTGGTCTATGAATGTTGAATGGTGATTGGCCAACCAAATTTGTCTTCAAGTCAATTTCATGATCACGTTATTTGGTTGATGATTCACGCCAGTGTGCATCAAACTATTGAAGGCGCTATTATTTAATCACGTTTTTGTCTTGATCCAAATTTTGTGTAGTAATTGTGTTGGTGCTAATTTGTGTGTTTTGGGGTCTATTTTATTGATTAGATTCTGAATTTGAGTGAAGTTTTCAAATTCTAGTTGCTGGAAAAAATTTCTGTACTTTAAGTGTTTATCATCATCTTCACTTGACAGTGTTTGATCCAAAATTTTGTGTTGAGAAGTTGTTTTGGTGTTAAAAATTCATTTCAAATCCAAATCTGGAAATTCAAAAGTCAAAGTAGCAAGAAAAAATATAAGGAATCAGATTCTATAAAAAATATAAAAAAAAAACTACCTGAGTGTGCAAATAGCATACGTAAACAATTAAAAAAGTGCTAATGTAAAAATATTTTATACTTTCCAGAAAATTCTGAAAAAATTCTCCAACACTTCTTAACATACTTTCTAGCTTTTGAAATGTTTTTGGAATTTTTGGACCTTTTTGAGTCATTTTTTTAGTACTTTTGACTTCTTACTTGTCTTCTTTGGCCTCTATTATTTGAATGTGATTTCTTGATGACATTTTTTCTTGTTTGTCTTTTAAAATTCCTTAGTTTTGTCTTAGAGTCTCAATTCATCTTTTTTTTTTGGCCTCTTGGATGATACTTTCACTATTGTTGTGTTTTCACAAGTGTATTGAAGTTTTTCACAAACTTGATTGAGCATTGATTGGTTCATTTAAGAACTTCAAGAGTGGCAATTAGGGAGTGAAAAAAGGCAAGAGTGCACATTATAGTAAAAGCCTAATTGAGTGGTGATGTCCTTTTCATTTTAGTTCTTTGATCTTAGTTTTATTTGCTGGAATTTCTATTTTGAGACATGGATATGGGTGACACTAATTCTCCTTCTCCAAAAACGGCTTCCCTTATTGCATATTTGACAAGAATGATGGAAACTCAAGTGAATAATTTAAGAGAAGAATTTGTGCATAATAGAGATGAAAAGTCTAGCCATAGGAGGCATTCTCATGATGATGAATCTGAAAGAGAGGGGAGATATGGCAATCATAGACATAGAAGAAGGCATGGTGACAACTGTGGGAACCATAACTATGGTGGTGGAAGGTTCCAAAGGAATGGTGATACTTATGAAGGTGGCAAAATCAAATTTCCTTCATTCCATGGGAAAAGTGATATGGATGCTTATCTTGATTGGGAACTTAAAATGGATCAATTGTTTGAAGTTCATGAAATTGATGAGGATAGAAGAGTTAAATTGGCTTCTTTGGAATTTAAAGACTATGCTTTGCTTTGGTAGGACCAACATGTTAAAGATAGGAGGAGATGTGGTGCTAGACAAATTGATGATTGGGAAGAATTAAAAGGTGTTTTGAGGAAGAGATATGTTTCATCCCATTATCAAAGAGAATTGTATCAAAAGCTCCAAAAGTTGAAGCAATGTAGTAAAAGTGTAGAAGAATATTACAAAGATTTTGAGACCTTGAGAATTAGCTCCAATACAAGAGAGGATGAAGAAGCGACCATAGCTAGCTTCCTAAATGACCTAAGCTATGAGATTAGAGATGTGATGGAGTTACAACACTTCATGGACATTGAGGAACTTGTCCACCAGCTTCAAAGGTGGAACAACAAATTAAAAGGAAAAACACCTACAAAAAGTACTCTTCATGCAAAGACTCCCCACATTGGAAGGACAAGCACAAGAGGAAGGGTTCAAATTCTCCTAAGACCGTAGCTTCAAACAATGCAAAGGAGGGAGGTAAGTATTCTTTCCCTTCTAAATCTAAAGATCCTTGTTCCTCTACTCCTTCCACTTCTACTTCTTCTATCAAATGCTTTAAATGTCTTGGAAGGGGGCACATTGCTTCTCAATGTCCAAACAACAGAACTTTGGTCCTTAAGGAATGATATGTGGTGACCGAAAGTGAAACGGAGAGTTCTTCCTCTCTTAGTTCTTCTAGTGAAAATGAGGAAGCATGTGAAGTAGCACCTATGCAAGGAGATCTTTTAATGGTTAGAAGACTCTTAGGTGTTCAAGTGAAAGAAGATGATCGTGCACAAATAGAAACTATTTTTCATACTAGATGTCTAGTTGAGAGAAATGTGTGTGTGTTGATTATTGATGGAGGTAGTTGTGTTAATATTGCTAGCACTAGGTTATTGTCTAAGCTAAGTCTTAAAACTACTTCAAATCCAAGTCCTTATAAGATTCAATGGTTAAGTGATAATGGGGACTTAGAAGTAAATGAACAAATGTTAGTTCCATTCTCTATTGA
Organism: Calophaca sinica; assembly: GCA_037113605.1. Taxonomy (NCBI): domain Eukaryota; kingdom Viridiplantae; phylum Streptophyta; class Magnoliopsida; order Fabales; family Fabaceae; genus Calophaca; species Calophaca sinica. The sequence goes on from CM073734.1 coordinate 125,720,548, forward strand.
AAAGTATGTAGATAAGGTGCTTTGTGATATTGTTCCCATGGGGGCTGCCCACATTTTACTTGAGAGGCATTGGCAATTTGATAGACAAGTCATCCATGATGGCTTCACTAACAAATACACTTTTGTTCACAACAAGAACAAAGTTGTTTTATCTCCTCTTGATCCAAAAGAAGTGAATAACGATAGAATTGCCTTAAAGCTCAAAATTGAGCAAGAAAAGAAAGAGTTAGAATGTAACACCATACACCATACAGAGATTACCAGCAAATAATAAACTTAAATATTACAATAAGTTTAAGTGACCACAAGGTTCCCAATCCCACCAAAGGGGAAATATTTCATACTTCGAAGTTACATAACATTCTAAAGATTCAATACAAAATACTAGTCTTTTTGCATCAAATCCAATAGAATGTTACATAATTCAAAATACAAAATAACATAAAAAGGGCTTTGGACTTCAAGCCTCTTCAGTCTTCCTTCTCAACCTATGTATCTGAAAAATAATAAAAGAAACGGGGTGAGATAAAAATCTTAGTGAATCCTCACATCGACTCCTCACCATTACTCTCTCCTATCTAATGACAATTCCGAAGAAAAGTCTGACATACTAATGCAACGCAACTTAACTTACTAACAACATTTATTTCTTTTTTTCTTTGGGCTTGGTACAACTTACTATTCTTCTATATTATTGGGTTTTGTCATATGCTTTAGTCCATAGACCCCAATCAACATAATTAACGATATGGTGGTTAGACATCATTAACCATTCAAGTGGCGTCCCACGAGACTAACTATACCATTCTCTTCTCTTATGAGGAATCTTGGTGTCTTTTATGTGATTTACTCACAACTCTCTTAGCTTAAATGCATGCTACTACACATAACATCGTATAACTTTCTATACTAATCCCAATGATGTACACAATGAAATCAAGGAATTGAACTTCACACGTATTTGGAGACTACGTTTTCAAAACATGTATCTTTATCTAATTCATATGACTAAGACAATATCAGTTCATATGAAACTTATCATACTTCTGGGGCTTTAGATCCTTATGAACCAAAACTCATCCCATTGAAACTCCGTGGAACCGACAATGGGTAACACATCAAACATACAAGTGTGGGGGGTTGGGGATAGCAACCAACCCTTTACCATCCCACTAAATCATTACAAAAATAATAATAACAAACTCTATGTCAAAGGGGTATTCAAAACCCTGACTTGAACTAATTGTTCATACATAACTTAGGGAAAAGAAATCCTAATGTGAGACTTATGGGTGCCCATCACCTAAGAGAAGGAAAGACTCAAACAACACCAAGGATTCGAGCTAGAAGTGTTGAAGCTTGGTTCCCTTCTCCTTCTTCTTCTCCTTCTTCACGTTTCCCTTCTCCTCTTTGCTAGGGTTCCACCAAAACCTTCACCAACACTAAGATTTCAACTCTCAAACTCTCATTCAAGCAAGAGATTGAAGAAATCCAACAAGAATCTCGCCAATCCTTCTCAAATCACGAACCCTGGTGTTTTCCCCCTTTTTCTTCTCTCATTCTCTCTCTTTTCTATCCCTTTTTTCCCTTTTTCTGCGTTCTACTCGTTGCTGCAGTGTTTTGTGCGTTTTTCAGTTCGTGAATCGATTAACACTTAAGTGTGAATCGATTAATTCACGAAAGAATGCAGAAGCGCCTTTGGTGAATCGAAGCTGTGAATCGATTCACGTCACTTCCAATTCGACTCTCAGAGGCTTGGTTTTTCCTAATTGCCCTTGTGAATCGATCCAGGCTATCCTGAATCGATTTTCACTGCACTAAAATCCGAAAAAAATGAATTTTAACATCCAATCTTGAGACTTTCTCACTAAACATTCTTAAATCAAATCATAATCAATCCTTACAATCATCTTAAAGCTAATTTCAGCTCATCTAATAACTTAAGATCAACAAAGACACAACATTCTCATCATGTAATTATGTTCATCAACTTGAAATCTAATTGAAATAAACAATCAATTACACAAATCTCATGCACATAATTTCAAGCTAAAGTTGAGGAATTTGGGGCGTTACATAGAAGGCAAGAACATTGAGAGGAGTAGAGAGAAGAAATGAAAGGAAAAGAGTCACACAAATGAGGAGAGTGAAGTGAAAAGAGCGCTTGTGGTAAGATCTCCTATACCTACCTTGGTTCCTAATTTTGATTGTTTATCCATGAGTGCTAACCCTTTTTATAGTTGCGTTAAGATCTTGGCTAGAATGTTTAATGAAAAGCTTGCTCATGGTTTGGAGATTTCGACACATCCTACTATGCTTTCTAATTCATTGGAATCTTGTAAGATTGAAGCCTACAAAGGTTGTGCAAAACAAAGGTTTCATTTGGGAAAGTGGTAAGCAATGAGGTTTGTGATGGACGATTTCCTCTTGGTTTTGTTGTTAAGAAACCCAAGCTTCAAAAGGTATATGTGCATTTACCATTCTCTCCAAAGAGGTATATCTACACAACTTTACCTTTATTTTTATTTGTGTATGTTTTCTTTGTGATACTTCTTACACTTGTTGGGGATGGGTGGTTTTTGCCTTTGTAACACCCACCCTTCTTCCCATTTTTAATGGTTCTGAGTGGCTTGTTAATTGGTCAAGTGGTGTTAGGGAGGGTGCTTCCGTGGTACTTATCCTCTCAGGTCCCGGGTTCGAGTCTCCCATAAGGCAAAAATTCCCATGAGAGGGGGAAAAGTCATGTGAGTAACAAGCCACTCAGAACCATTAAAAATGGGGAGAAGGGTGGGTGTACAATAAAATGCGCCTTTTTTGTAACAGACTGGCCACCCTCTCGTGCTACCAATCTGTCCTCACGGCCTTCTCCACCCCCCATGTGGAGTTTTTGCCTTCTGTGGGACACGTAAATGACACGTAAATGACGGCGACAAAGTGACAGCCGGTGCCGGAAGCACCTGACAAGTAAAGGGACACGTAAATGAACCGAATTCACACCGGAATGAGAGGGATCCTGAGGCTGTGCAGGTATGGGACTGCACGGTTGAAAGATGACTTAAAAGAATTGATTGGTACTACCAATATAGACAAGATGCATCTTCTTTTCGGGAGCCCAAAACATAAGAACTCCATAGTTAAGTGTGCTTGACTTGAAGCACTCTTGGGATGAGTGACCTTCTGGAAAGTTTTCCAGAAAGCGCGTGAGTGAGGACAAAATACGCTGAAAAGACCCGTGTTGGTTTGTGGGGACAGTCTGCAGTCCTGAAAGTAGTCTGGGCTGTTACAGCCTTAGTCTTTGACTTGTGTTTGTTCCTCATGTAGGTTCCCAAAAGCTTAAATTCGTGGACGAATTTCTTCAAGAGGAAGGGAATGATGAGGACAAGAAAAGGGCCTTCAAGAAAAGCTTTTAATAGTTGAGATTATTTAGGATTTCTTTAATTGTAATAAAAAAAGACAATTTAGTTAATTTCTTGAAAAGTCTTGTATTTGGCTATGTTTAGCACTTAGGGTGCATTAGTAATCTAGGGGGTGCGCCTAGCACCTAGTATAAATAGGGCTTGATGTAGCTTCATTTAGGACATTTTGATCATTTGTGAAATACAAGAGAGTTTAGAGCATTGCTCTTCTAGGGTTCGTCTTTGAACCTTTCATGAGTTTTATCAAGATCTTCCATGCATCTTGTGGCGATTCAACTAGTGGTCTTATCATTCTTCCATGAAGAATGTGGTGATCTTCCTTGTTAACTCATCTTCTTCCTTTCCATGTTTGTAAGTTTTCTTCTAAGTTTTCCCCTTTCTTGAATTTGTCTGAAAAATTTAGATCAAATCATGGAACGATCCTTTTATTTATTAGTAATTCTATGGTAGGATCACATCACCCCCGTTCCGTTTTAGTTGTCCATTTTTTAGAAAAATTTTGTTATTGTAATTTATCTGTCTGTTTTCAAAGTTTAAGGTCAACATTAACTACTTTTTTTTATCAATTATACTCTTAACTATTTATTGTATAGAGATAAATATGTGCAATAGGATAATGAAAAAATAAAGGGAATCACAAAAAAAGACTAATAATTTCATAAAAAATAACAAAATTTAATGAATTCCATAGTTATCGTAAAACAACCTTAAATGACACTTAAAAGGAATAGAGAGAAATCGTAGAGAATCTTACAAACAAATTTATCAAAAGAGTCTTGTATACCCGAACTGAGGTAGTATGAATGAAAATGAATAACCATCGGGAACTTCTAGTCATTAATAACTGAGAATTATAATTATGTCTGAATGATTTTTGTATGGAAAAAAATGATGAAAGAGGGTCAACAAATGCTGGTGAAAATATAAAAGTAACTAGTCAAATACCCATGCACAGTGGTGGACCTAGGATCCAGGGCCAGGGGGTGCAAAAAAAAATAAAATTATACGTCATTATCATACCCCAATTTTGTCCGACCCCTTTTCTTTTAAATTTTGCTTATTTATATCTATTAAATTAATAGTAAATGAAAAATAAAAAATAAAAAAAATATTTTTGGTCTTGGAATAAAAGGAATAACGAGAAAAAAGAAGAGAAGAAAAAGGAGTGAAAAGAAAGAGAAAAGGAAAAAAGAAAATGTTTTTATGAAGAAAAGGGGATGCATATAGCGATTCTGGTGGGTGCCAATAGCAGCCCAGCCCAATGCATATAATAATTTTAAAGTATAATTTTAAAACATTTACATATTTTTTTTTTTTGCAAAAGGCCAAAACAGATTTTATTAAAAAGCTGGACCATGGCTTAAGATAAGCCAAGCCCAAAATGAATACACGATCCAAAAACAATTAGCCAATAACAATATGAAGCTAGCCTAATGCAAATACTCGATGACAGCAAATACTCCAGAAGCTTCATCCCCTTGACACTTCTATCCATTGGTAATCGGTTCACTCCCAAGCTTCATCCCCATTTCCCCCAATCTCCTTCTTCCTCCCCCACTCCCCTCCTTCCTTCCACACTCCCCCACTATCCTCCTTCCTCACATTCGCGAGCAGAACAACGAGCATATCTGCTCCCTTTTTCCCTCTTTTGATTTCCATTAATAACTCCTCACATTTTGCTGATTTGAGTCCCTAACTGTTCTCCGCTCGAAGAAGGGAAGAGAGCTTGGCCAGAATGGGGGGTACTGGTTCCGGTTTTCTTCTACGTTGTTGCTTTCTTTCGCAACGTCGGAGTGATGGTAGGTGGGTCTGGGTGGGGTCAGGGTGAGGGTGCCCAAAAAAAAAAATCAGATGGGTCAAAATTAAAATTTTATGGGGGTGGTAAGTAAAATTTTTTTAAGTTCGGGGTGTAAGTGCACACCCTGTAACTCCAAGTGGGTCTGCCTCTACCCATGCATACGCACGTGTCTGTTTGTTTTTATGTATCTTTAAAATACACTTGTTTATAAAATCAAAGTTATACATTGTGACAAATATAACTAGTTGTTTTAGTTCTAAAAATTGAAAAAGTGAGAGTAAGTAACATGTATTGCTTTCCCGTCAAGACTTAAGAGTAAAATAACCATTTACAAATAATAATGACATTTATAAAATTGTTACGTGATAAAAAAACAATGAAATTACACTACTAACGTGTAATGTTTTCCGATCGGGATTCAAGAATATAATAATAAATATATTTATAAAATTTTGATACATAATCAAAGACGATGAAATTATAACATGTAATATTTCTCTACTGAGACTTAAAAGTAAGATAATTATTTATTATTTATAAATCATAAAGACATTTATCATTTATCCTTTTATAGAATCAAAAATAAAATAATCATTTATAAATAAAAAATATTTATTAAATTTGATTTTGATAAGCATTTAAAACGGTGAAATTATATTAATAATATATAATATTTTTTCATCGCGATAAAAATTAGGATAAAAATGAATTATAAGATTTGACGTACATGTATATCCGGGGTGATAGTTTTTAGGAGTAACATCAAACATTTCTTATAATTTTTTTTTTCTTTTCTTTTTCTCATCCGAAAGAGAAGGGTAGTAGTAGAGGTAAGGTAGTGGCATATCATTCCCCCGGGGTGGGGTTTTTTTTTTTGGGGTGCGGAAGTGGACACCAATATGATGGGGAGATAAAGATTAAAGAGAGACGACAAGACGTAAAGGGCAAGCAAGACAACATTTATGCAGTAACTAACCCAAGAAAGAAACCCACAAAGATGGGACCTAAATCAAACTCATCTTACAATAATTACAGAAAGTGACCACTCCAGAGTCCTATTCCTATTGGTGACAGCACATGGAAGTGTGTCTTTGGCTGGAGATGTGAAACAGGGAACGCGAGGATGTCCAAATCAGAAAGTTCGTAGCTAGAGTAGAGGCCTAATAATATTCTTATGTTACGGTCATTTATTTGCAGTAAACAACCCTCCAGGATTTGCCTTTACCTTATTATTTGCAGGAAGTTTCGGAACATATTGAACAATGCTCATTTGTATCACAACTAGTATTGAGTATCCGGGCGTTCATGGAGAGAAATTCGTCAAAAAAATCAACGTTAGTTATGATTTATAATTTGTTGTGTTCAGTTATTGAGCAGCAACGATGTTTAACAATAAATCACAGAATCGTATTAGGCATGCGTCAATATTGCGTATCAACTATCATGTACCTCTTTTATAAAGCTCAACATAACATAAAGATCTTAAATATACCATAATTCTGAAGGTTGGTTAAATATACCATAATGATCCTATGAAAAATATTTATATATTTTAATAATTCTAAAGGTATTCTCAACATGTCGTGTACATATATTATGAATTAGAATTTGGATGTCTATAATTCAGAATGTAATGTAAGTTTCAAAATAGTTTATAAAGCATAGCATTATATATTTTTACAGAAAGTCACAAAGTTTATCATAAGGTGTACCAATATTACAAAAGTCTGGAGGGACATCAAGAAAAGTTAGGCCAAAAATAAGGTCCACAAAATACACTACGTAGATTACATATCATTCCCAAAATGGTTTTGCCAAGTCCCAAAATAGTAGTCTATTTTAAACAGAATGCCGCGTATCACAATTAGTAATTATTATTTGTATAATTGACATTGAAAAGGTATTCCTAAAGTTGTTGAGATGAAACAGATTGTTTGGTACCTGAAACAATATCTATACTTATTGAGAAGTAAGTGATAGAAGAATAATATATGTAGCTGAGAGTAAAATCCAGATGATACCATAGTCAAATAAAACATGAGTTAATATATTAATTCTGACAAATAAGTATAAATAATGTGCCAAATTGAACTACAGTTGTAATACACAATTCATATAACAAAAAAGAGTTGGAACAATACGAAATAGACATTTTTACAGAAACCAGCCAAGGTGACATAAACCACATGAATTTGAAGCTGCAGTTCTAGTAAGCACATTAGCAAAAAATTTGGATGCAAACAAACCTAGTGAATTGATTTTTTCTGTTGAACTTGCAATTGAATGATAACAAAATGGTTGTAAATTCATTCAATTCGGAAATGGTCTTGATTTGTGCTTTATACAAAAATCTTTCCTTTTCGAAAAACTCAGAATATGGAGTCAGCTGGGTAGGTCTCTGAGTTGATGGTTCTTGACCCTCAATTGCAGCAAACCTGGCATAAATAATGCAACCAACATTGTTAAAAAAACATATTGTATAACAATGGTTTAAGAATATTGTGAAGAAAGGTATGAGAATAATTACTTGTTTTTGAAATTTTGGATCTCTATATTGTCGTCATTAATCATCAGCCTTGAACCATTCCATGAGTTAGAAACTGAAACCGGATATTTTTCTAAAATATGAATTACATTTGCATAATTAGTTGGCATCCTGATAAGGATAGAAGTTGAGATACAATAAATAAGATTATTCTATTGACCTTCGGGTGGCTTAATCCTTGCATGTGTTAGCAAAATTACTATTAATCCAGATTCAGAATTCTGGAAATAGTAATCCATAAACTTCTTTGCGTAGAAATTCCAGAGGGTACAGTTGATAATTTGACCACTACAACATTATTAAATGAAAAATGAAAGCTATGAGTAATGAAAGAATGAAATATTGTATCAAACTATTGGATTACATTGAGGTGACTTGATTACCTAAGATCTTTCAAAGTAAAAGAAGCTTTTTTTGGGGGTGGCGTTAGGCTGCAAGCTCTGTATACCATCTACAGCTCTAATGATCTATCTCTATATGTACACAACAAACATTGATTACTCAAAGCAAGAAACTCAATTATCATAGTTGAATTGAACATCATAGGAGGAAAATTACCTACGCATAGATCTGGACGAAACTTCCCAGCAAGTATATCAGAAAAATTCATAAACTGGTATTGAAATGGTGGGATGTCATCAAATCCTTTCTATTTCAGTGTAGTACCAGCTGTGAAATGCCTTTGAAATGGATGATCACACACTTTAAATTGAAGGTCATTGCGGGCTAATCTAAAATTGTGCATCACCTAATTCTTGAATCCACTATCTCAAATTACAACCTAAAATCATTATCCAAGACCCATTATTTTCATCTGTGAACCATTTTTGGATTACCTGCGAACCTAAAGCAGTATCATTATTACTAAATAAACTGAAATAGAGGTAAGAAGATTATAAAGATAGAAGAAGTGATTATAAATTGGCTTGACAAAAAATGAAATATAAAAAGTGAAGAAATTTGAATCCCTTTTACTAATATAGTTGCTATTAATTGATGTAGTCATCATGTAATACACAACTTCTATTCTTTGTAATGCATGTTACACCCCCAAAAGAAAATTTAAGGCAGTCTATTTCAAACTCACCACTCCAAGAGGGGATGTAGAACACTTTCAATAAGCATTTACTTGTTTTCTCACAGCTCCATATACCCTTTTATTCACCGGACTGATTCTTTGTCTATGTTATTTCTTTGTTCAACCTCTTCTTCCCCTCTTGAGCTGCTGCTTTCTTGAGAAGCAATGCTAGCTGGAGAAGTGCTGAAGGCACCCATCAAGCCAAGAAAGAACATTACCGCAACAAATTCTGTATCATAGAATGAACATGTTCTCAGCTCCAGTCATTGGACTCACCATTTTAGAGCATATGTGGCACCAGTGCTCACCCTCCATATTATTCTCCATCTACTTTACTGAACATAACTTAACTGCAATCCATTTCTTTCCCCTAATTCATCAATTTTTCTTGTTTATCAAAAATTGGCAACAATAACTACAATCCATTAAGGAGATTTGTTAACCTTCTCTAGCTACCACAAATTATTTTCAGAAATACAGTTGCACATAGCAAAGTCAGAGCAATATCCAATTAATAGAACAAACAAACCATCATTGCTATCACTGGTCACGTAACATAAAAGGGACTCTGTAGAATGAATAACTTTGGAATCAAAATACATTTGAGATTGACCTTATTAAAGCTCCTATAGCAACCAATAAATTTGCATACGTACAATGTAATGGAACCATCATATGCTAAATTACCAGAAAGCCACAAATGGCCCAACTTCGATCCACTTATTTTAGTGCTAAAAATTCATTCTTGACACATGAAGTATAAGATCAAACACACACACACACACACACACAATGATATCTCATTTTATAATTTCCATTTAGCATACAAAAGGAATAATAATTAAGAGACAGGGGCAATGCGGGTTGTTTGTAGTATTAAGAACCTTTAATATGATAAGAGAACATATTAAAAGCAAGAAAATCAGCTTTTTCATTTTCCAAAAACACTCTTCTGCTGCTATAAGAAATAAGAAATCCTCAATATAATCAACCTTCAGAATTATTAAAGTATATACAAATTGAAAGAGAAAACCTTCATTTGCATTTATAAATGTCGTTGCCCTTTCCCCTTGCAAGTTAGTGAACCTGTGAATGCATAAAGCTATTCACACATGCCAACAAAAAATTAGAAAAGCAATATGCAAAAAATGCAAGCATAAGAGGTTATCTTCATCCAGAGCCAGTGTACCTCTTCCTTATATATGCAAAATTGTCAAAAAAAAAACCTCTTTCCTTGACAAAGACTTAATTTTTAAGCTCATTTTACCAAAACCTCAGTAAAGAATAATTTTGGGTATCCCGTCAAAAAAAATAAAATTGGTCTTGAACGATAATGCTTAAAGGAATCAAATTTCGGGCAAAATACCTGACTCAGGGGCGGTCTTAAACCCAACACCACAACCATTGAGTTACCTATGGAAAAAAAATCGCATAAAGAAGAAACAAAAAAAAATCGATGACATGAAAGGAGCAGAGCAGTGAAGAAAATGCAATGAAATGAGAAGTAGTGAAAGGAGCAAAGCTATGTTCTGTTGAGAAGTGAAAGGAGAAGTAGTGTAAAAGTTGTGTCATCTGGTTCCTCGCCCCATTTTGGATCCATGAATTCTTAGCTCAACCCTAATCCATTGCCTCACCCTTTTCGTTCTGGTGAGAGAGATGAAAGTAAGAGGGAAGAAGGGAGGTGGAGGCGCCGCGGTTTGGGAGTGGGAGAGATTAGGGTTTCTTGAGAGAATAGAAGGGATGAAGATGGAAGAAAACGACGCATCTGGTGAGCGAATTTGAAATTTGAAAATGTGAGAGATGAACTCACCTTCTGTCTTTGCCCAGTTGTGAGCAGTAAATGTGAGAGAATGGAACAACTGGTATGTTTGTCCCGTGGTTTTTAGCTTCTTTTTTTGACCTGTGGTTTTTAGCTAGTTGCATCAATCAAATCAATCAAATTGGGTATAATAAAAACTATTTTAAAACGGTGATGTGGTAAGAATAGGCTCAGAAGATGACACCTGTAAAATATGCCTATAAAATGTTTTGATTGTGTATAGTATAAATATTTTGGAAGTGTCACTTTCTCATGGTGAGACTGAAGGTGTTGTTTAATTTTCTTCGCAAGGCTATGAATGGTTTAAGGGGATGAATACCTAATTTAAGTACATTCATTGGATTTGTCGAATCTAAATGAATCCCCTCGTTGGATATTTTCACATGATTTTGTCTATTAAAAATTGCATGTGTGACATCATAAAGAGAGAAATATTTACATAACCTTTACAAAATAAGTTGATATAAAAATGTCAAAAAATACTATAAGATACCAAAGTAATTTTCTTTTGCACGAAGGTGCAAACCATTAATTAAAAAAAAGAAGGATTAAGATTGTGATAGAATACAAGGATTAAGATTGTGATAAAACATTATCTCTCGCACACATATAACTATGAAGTTGTTAAAACATTACCCACTTCGTCTAATTTTATTGTCTCAAATTACTTGTCCTTTTAGAAAATCAATAAATATTACTTCGGTCCATTTTATAAGGAACAAAATGGTTCATAAAAAAATAGTCACTTTTCTTGTCTTAATTATGAGAAACAACATCAATTTTTAAAAGCATTAAATGCCTAATTCCCAGGTATATCCTTATTTATAATGAAACATATTAATGAGATACACATATTTCTTATGCAAGTGAGTTGGTTTATAAAAGGGATAATTTTGAGGAAAAAAATACAATTTTTGGGAGTATTAATTAGAAAAAAAAAATAGATTTCAATGCAATTCATTGATTTGTGTGAATCAAAAGTTTGTTCATTATATTTAAGACTAGGGGAGTAATTACTTTTTTCTCAAAAATACCTCTTGTATCTTAATCAACCTATATTAATGAGTTTTTCTACGTAACTACTCAATTACCATTAACTATTCCAATTAATAAGGGGTATTTTAGTTAAAAATTATCATTTTATTATGAAAATTAGTAAACTCAATCATTTTTTTAAGAAATGTGCATAACTTAAACAATGAGATGGAGGGATTAAGTTAATTTTTCTAATCAATGGCTATAATTTCACATGTTACCTCTGGTCCTAAATATAAGAAAAAATTACAAAAAAACACAAAGACCAATGAGACATATTTAATATTATAAAATTGAACTCTCTGTCCAAATATACCCCTAATTATTTACATGTAAAATATACACGTCTATTAAATATATAAATCTATTAAAATAAGGATATAAAATATATTTTAGTAATTAATACATTTAAAAATAAATTTATTTTTCTTATAATTACCATAAAAAGTTCTTTCAAAAATTCTCCTATAACTAGTGCGGGAAGTAGTAGTATCTTTTAAATGCACCCTTGTTTTAGAGGAGTAAAATCCCATCTTCTATTGGTGTGCTGAATTTGCGCAGGTAGGTTGGTGGGTAGCATCATCATTTATGTGGTGTTAAGAGCACCTTTAGTGGTGTTTCTCAGAACTGATGCTGTTGGGTTGGTTAACAATAAAAAAAGAATAAAAAGTCAAAATATTCAACTCAAGTCCAAAAATAAAGCATCGCACGTTCTTGGTCTGATACAAAAAGCATAGCAGTTCTCAATTAATATTTTGTGTGTCTCTCTCTCTCTCCTGGTTCTCTCTCTCTCTCAAATAGTTGCCGTTATTTCTGCAACTCACGTTGATACAAATTTAAAAAACAAAAACACGCCACATCAGCTTTGACATTTGCCAGTTAGGTTCGGAAATTTAGCAACTGAGTTAAATGCTCCCACTAAATATGCCAGTTGGTGGCTGCTACGCTTTGAAAATGCAACAACTGGCTGGAACTTCCATTTATGTAGGATATAGGGAGAGGAGAGTCGATTTGGAAAGACGAATTTTCCTTTTTTTTTTTATCATCTTTTATTACTCGGTCCCTTAATACTGGATTTTTTTTACTATTTCATATTTTTTTTAAAAGTGAATTTTATTAGTAATTAGTATTAAATTTATATAAAATATGTACTATTTTTTCCTAAATTATTATTCTCATCTTTCAAGACTATTAAGAGAGAATTAATACACCTTAATATAATGAGTAATTTTGTAAAAAAATAATTAATACACTTTAATTTTTGAAAAGAGTCTCATATTAAAGAACAATAAAATTTTATAAAAGGGTCCTATATTAGGTATGAAGGGAGTAGTTTTTTCCCTTGTTAAGTGGAATAGTAGTTCATCAGACTAGGGGTGACAAAATAGATAGATTGAATAAATTTTTGAATGGATCATAATGGATGGATCGGAAACAATCCATTTATCTATTTATCATCCACTAAAATTTTATTAAAAAAATCAAATTCATCTTTCATCTATTTTGAAAAAAAACATATAATTCATCCATTAACAAATTTTTCATGGATAGATCGGATATCCTTCCATAAAAATTATTTTTAATCACAAAAAATTATTTTTAATCATAAAATATATTTTTAATCATAAAAAATATTTTAATTACAAAAAAATATTTTATTCCCTCTTTCTCCCCTCTCTCCTCTCACTCTCCCCTGTCTCCCGTCACTATTTATCATATCTTTTCTAAATAAATAAATAATGGTAATTTTCTGCTCAGTGAATAAAGAATTGTCATTCTCGTTGATTTTGAAAATTTCTGAAGTCTGACATGTGAATTTCGTTCTTAATTCATCACAGCAGAATCACAAAACATCAAAATCTAATAATTACATAAATTTACAATGTAAATAACAAGATTCTGAAGAAAACAAAAAGAAATTTGAATTTCGGAAAATCAAACACATTGCAATAGCTCTCATCTAAAACGAAAATTCTCTGCTCATAATTTGAATCAGAATAGCGTATACGGCAACAAAGGCAGAATATCACAGAGCCACTGCTTCGAATATAATTACATTTCAGAATCAGAAAATTTCCATTAAAAATGCAAAAATAAGAATTGTTTGCAGATAGAGATCAATAATTCGTAAAAGTTGTCGGTCCCGGTGAATCAGAAACACGGACCACTGTAAATATCGTCACGTCTCTACGCTTACAATTCAAATCAATTTTGTTGATAAAGAACACACAGAAAATAGTCTTCAAAACTAAAAATAAAAATAAAAAAGAAAAAAACTAAAGTTAATCATCAGAGACTTAAATACAAGGAATCATGGAAAGAATCCAATCATAATGTTGCAGTTTTTTTTTTCTCATCACACGATTGACGTAAACAAAAAGGATAAATATCACTTTTAGTTACTTAACTTTATTTTAGTTTTTATTTTAGTTCCTTAACTATTATATTTTTTATTTTAGTCCCTTAAGTTATAAAAATATAACACCTTCGTCCTTTTTATCTGTAATCCCTTTATTTTGTATGTATAGGTCATTGAAACTATTTTTTTTTGCTCTATTATTTTTTATCATGTTACTTCATTAATAAAAACTCTGATAGGAGCATAATTTTGACTTTATTGTTTAAAAAGATAACAGACGCAAGAGAAGAATTTGACGTAACTTTCGTAACTAAATGGACCAAAACGAAAACTAAAATAAAGTTAAGGGACGTAAATGAAAAAAAAAATAGTTAAGGGACTAAAGTGCCTTATTTTTGTAACTTAAGGGACTAAAATAAAAAATATAATAGTTAAGGGGCCAAAACGAAAACTAAAATAAAGTTAAGGGACCAAAAGTGCTATTTAACCAAACAAAAATCGCAGAAATTTAAAAAAAAAATTAACTAAGGCTCCGTTTGAGAGTTTAGGAGGGGAGGGGAGGGGAGGGATTGAAAAAAAGGAAGGAGAAAAAGAAATGGAAATAAATGATAGTCTCCCACCTTGAGTGAGAGGTTTATTTTTCTTCGTGATAATAAAACCCTTTAATATGGGGAACTCAAAAAATATATTGGAGGGGGTTTTTGAGGGCTTAGAAAAATTCTTCAAATCTCTTCCATCTTTTTATATTACTCTCAAAATTAAAAATATATTAGTCATAAATATTTCCTTTTCCTTCTCTACAAAAACACTCTCTCAAATAAGGTGGAGGATTTCTCTCTCTTTTCCTCTCCTCCCCTCCCTCAAAGCCCTCCCCTCTTACCTCCCAAACAGAGCCTAAAAAAAGGAAAAAAAAACTGATTGGAGAGATCAATGGTAACCAAGCACCGAATCCGGCAGAAGAGGCGGATAGGAGAGAAGAGGGGAGAGAGAGTAAAATATTTTTAATTAAAATATTTTTTTATAATTAAAAATATTTTTTATGATTAAAAGTATATTTATGACCAATTCAAAAAATTATTCAATCCATCCATTTGTCACCCTTAATATAATCCAATAGATTTAGAAAAATAGTGAATGAATGACTAACCATCTAATTAATTTAATGAATTGATTGGATCCAATCTATTTATTTATTTTTTGTTTATAATTGATAGATTGAATGGATTTTTTTCTCATCAGATGAATGATAAATAAATGAGTGAGCCGCGGAACTTGGAAACTAGCTGCTTTCCATTGGTAGTCAAAATGGCGTGCGCCCTCCTTCTCGATTGTTTTCACACCACGCTCACTCTTTCTAATGATGATTGATTTCTTGACCATTCTCCCATCATTTAGGCAACGAAACTGAACACTGCATATCCCACTAACTTTTGTTGAACTCTGGATATCGCAGCTCAATATAGAATTCCACAAAATTAGTTACTTCAAATACCAAATTATCTGAAAATAGAGCACTCCTTTGAAGCAATAAACAATGGCGGCCGAATTCCATTACTATGTCCTTAATTTGTTTCGTGATAGTTTTACCTCCGTTTTATAATATAAGATTTTTTTATAAAAAAAAATTATCTCTTAATATAAGATATTTTTTAAAGACTAAAGTGTATTAATTTTATTTTTTACAAAATTACTCAATATTAAGGTGTATTAATTCTCTCTCTTAATAGTCTTGGAAGATAAGAAGGGTAACTTAGAAAAAGTAACACATATTTTGTACAAATTAAATACTAATAACTAATAAAACTCAATTTCTTAAGAGACGCGAAATGGTCAAAAAGGATCCTATATTAAGAGACGGAGAGAGTTGATTTCATGCGGTCAATCGTCTCCGCAGTTACGATCTCAATTGTCGATGAAAATCAGACGATTGAAATCGATTTACAGAACTTAAAGTAAGAGCTGTCTAATTTATCCAATGAATTGGATTAATTGATTGACTCTAATAAAGGTTGGATTTCTGAATGTACACAACCCTGGTACCCTTTTTAATAGATTTCTTTTTTTGTTTTCACCCATAATATCACCGATGAAGGAGCTCTTGGACTAATTTGTGTTCGTTCATGAGGTAAGTAAAGCTCGTCTTGAATTGTTCCATTATCAGATATCGAATTTGGGTACCAAACAAATGTGTCCCTTTAAATGGGGTGTATTAACCATGAGAGAGAGAGAACTTTTTCACAACAGTAATTGGCATGTACTTCCTCCGGTACTTATTATATATAAAAGACAAAATCTTGCTTTACACAGACTAAATAAATGCATTGATAATCGTTTTTTCTAATTAATATTCTTAATGGTTTAATTTTTTCCCAAAAATACTCCTCCGTCTATTAATATAGGACCCATTTATAAAATTTTATTGTCCCTTAATATAAGACAATTTTCAAAGACCAAAGTGCATTAATTATTTTATTACAAAATTACCCCCTATACCAAGATGCATTAATTCTCTCTTTCTCTTAATAGTTTTGAAAGATGAGAATGGTAACTTGGAAAAAATAGCACATAATTTATACAAATTTAATACTAATAAACTAACAAAATTCACTTTCTTAAAGGGCGTGAAGTGATCAAATAGGTCCTATATTAAGGGACAGAGGGAGTATTTATATTGTGAATCAACCCACTTGCATAGGGAATAGGTTGTTTTATCACTATAAATAAGAATATAAATAGAAATTAGACATTTAATACATTTAGAAATTGATGTTATTTCTTATAATTAGGACCAATAAAAATAAACTTTTTGTTTTATAAAAATGACTAAAGGGAGTACTAGCTAACTAGTACTACTTTGGCCTCATTTATAAGCAAAAAAGACATTTTCACATTCATTAAAAAATTTGGACCAGATACATTTATTGTTTAATGAATGTGGAAAGGTTTTTTTTTTGCTTGTAAATAAGGCCGGAGGGAGTACTCCCTCCGGACTCAAATATAAGCAAAAATACATAATTTTACACTGATTAAGAAAGTTAATTAAATTCATTTAATTTTCTTGGTGTAATCAAAAAAATTAATTGTATTATATAAACTACCATTTTATTTCATTTAATTTTTTATGAGAAGCTGTGTCATAATAATATTAAATAAAAGATATTTTTGAAATGATAACGTTAAATAAAGTGAAACTAGTTAGAATTTGATTATATTTTAAATCAACAAATATGACACTTTTTTTTTTATTATAATCAAGTCGAGAGGAGTATCTCGCAACCATTTATCGCAACATGAATTCCCTCTACCAGTATTAAACAAAAAATTTGTGTTACATTGACTAATTGGTTTGCTTCTGATATTGCTAGGTGGAAGTTCGAACGATTCGTCCTCTTATAAGTGCTGAAGTTTTCTAAAGGACCTAACTTAACCTAACCAGCTACGTGCATTAATTACGCTATAGGCTCGGAAACAGTAAATTACTACAAGAGTATTGTGTTGTACAAATCAAAGAAGACTAGAAAGAGTAGTGTGTGTCCCTGACCCGTCGCTGCAGTCCACGCACACAAATCCTTGCGTCTCTTTGAAGTTAATTTAGCCAAGTGTGAACGTACTAGTACAGATTAATCAATAATCACAATCATATTGCTTAGCTGACTCGAACAGCAGTGCTTCTTTACTCCAACATCAACTAGTAGTCCCCCCATCCCCCAAAATTCTGCTGTCTTGGGATAAGCAGTATCAGGTAGCTCTAATCAAAGAGGTTAAGTTAAACACTTTAATTATAACCAAAATGAATCTATTAATAGCATGCACACCATTATCCATGATCTTATTGTTGCTTACCATTATCTGTGATCTTATTGTGCCAACTAGACAAACAACTAAGGTTGAATATATTTTCTCCCCCCAGCAAACCCTGCCTATATATAGATAATTACCATCTCTGTTATTCTATCTCTGTCTCTATCTTTATCTTTAATTTAAATGGAAAAGCTCAGCAGTAACATTAAATGAAACATTGATGGTTATTTCTGCAGGACAGCAGCTTTACACACCTACTTTTTATTAAAAATAAACAAATAAACTCCTTTTTCTCTGGTTCGTCATTTTTAATTTTCTCTGGTTCGTTAAATAAACTCCTTTTTATTTAAGCAAATTTATATTAAGCTGCCAACGTATAGAAAACCTACGGATTGGGTCCTCTTCCCCCATTTTTTACATTATAAACTCACTCTCTTTATCTCTTTAAAATGGATAGGGAGAATGTAACAGGACCCTCCTGTGTTACTGGAGAGGATCCTGGTCAAAAACCGACGCACTTGTTATGGCTTTAGATTTTTACAATTGAGCTAATAAGCGAAACACAACCTTAAGAGAATGTCATAAAATCAAATCTTAGATAAGTTACTTTGGGGAGATTACCTGTCGGGTGTAAAACACCTCGCTTCGATTCGCCGACTCAATATTAGTTCCATGCGAGCTCAAAAGGCTTTGTTGTAGAGATATCCGGAGAGCTCACTCGGTCCAAAAAAAAAATTAATTAGGTGTGTTTAAAAAATAATTGCATCCAACACTAAGGTAATTAGTAATTTATAAATTGAGAATCATATTATTTAATACGATTTAGAAACATTTCAAAATATATAAAATGGGCTTACTATGGCATGGTATTTTATTTTATATTTTAAGTAATTAACATTGCAGTTTGTAAATTACTTATGATAAATTAATAACATTGTATATTTTAATATTTAATCAAATGTAAATAATTCCATAAGAAAGTAATATAAATGAATAATTTTTGTGTGAGCACAATATAGTAGAGACGATTAATTAAACATTTATGATATATTAATAAATAATTTAAAACACCAAAATTCGTAATAAAATGATTTTGATATTATTTCGAACTTTTAATTAATTATCTAATAAACACTTAACTCATTCAAGAATTATTCTTTTCATATTTTAATCAACAGAGGTCAACATCTTGTGTACTGAAAAAATGTGTATAAAGCTACAGCTCATAGCCTCAAAGACATTTACATTACATAAACTAAAAAGAAAATGACAAATGAAACTAGGACACTTTAAATACCATGACCAATTGACCCCATCAGTGTATCACTCTCTGTCTGTCTTCAATATAGTAGCAGCCATACCATCATCACACAAACAACCAGCTCAAAATGGAAAAGTCTTGGATTCTGACTTTTCTCCACCTCCTCCTTCTCCTCCTCCCAAATGCAGCAAAATCTGCCATTAGTGTTGGTGTTGGTGTTGGTATAGGTATTGGCATTGGCAATGGTGGTAGTGGTGGTGGGGTTAACAGTCCAGGACCTTCTGGATCATCAGTGCCAAAGCTGAACAGTGCTTACACTGCTCTTCAAGCTTGGAAATCAGCAATCACTGATGATCCACTCAAGATTTTAGATACTTGGGTTGGTCCTAATGTGTGTTCTTACAAAGGAGTCTTTTGTGCAAATGGAAGTGGAAATGGAATGGCTGTATCAGCTGCAACTGGTCCTGTTGTTGCAGGAATAGATCTCAACCATGCAAATCTCCAAGGAACTCTTGTCAAAGAACTCTCTTTACTATCTGATATCACTCTTCTCCACCTCAACAGTAATAGATTTTCTGGCACAGTTCCTGATACATTCAAAGACCTCACCTATCTTGAAGAGTTAGACCTCAGCAACAACCAACTTTCTGGTCCTTTTCCCACGCCTACTTTAAACATGCCAAGTTTGATCTACTTAGACCTCAGATTCAACTCCTTCTCAGGACCCCTTCCTGAAGTACTCTTCAATAAAAAACTTGATGCAATATTTCTCAACAACAATCAATTTGAAGGTGAAATTCCACAAAACTTAGGTAACTCTCCAGCCTCAGTGATCAATTTGGCTAACAACAAGTTGAGTGGAAACATCCCAGCAAGTTTTGGATTCTTGAGTTCAAAGTTAAAGGAGATTCTTTTCCTCAATAATCAGTTAACAGGTTGTATTCCTGAAGGAGTAGGGATATTTACTGAGATGGAAGTCTTGGATGTTAGCTTCAATTCACTTGTGGGACATTTACCAGACACAATATCTTGTTTGCAAGATATAGAGGTTCTTAATTTGGCACATAACAAGCTTTCTGGGGATATATCTGATGTGATCTGTTCTTTGAGAAGCCTAATGAATCTAACTGTTGCTTATAATTTCTTTTCTGGGTTCAGCCAGGAATGCTCAAGGCTTTTCAATTTGGGTTTTGATTTCACAGATAATTGTATTCCTGGAAGGAATATGCAGAGACCTCCACCAGAGTGTTCTGTGATTCCTGGTGGTAACCTCAATTGTTTAAGAATCCCTACTCCAAAACCTCTTGTTTGTGGTACCCTTGCTGCAAAGCACAAAAATCTCCCTTCTTCATCTCCCTGATAGCTACCGTGTCGTTTACAGGTCGGTGGTAGTGACTTTTTTCATTGATTAATGCTACCAATTTTATCCATACACTGCTGATTTTGTTCTTAATGGATTTCATACACATTAATTAATTAGTGAACTATACTTGCCTCCCACGGATAAGGTATGCCTTGATTTTGTGGGCAACAAGACTTAATCTGTAAGACTTATTGTGTATTGTATGATGGTGTTGGCAAACAAGATAATTTGTGTCACGTGGCATGCTTATTTGATCTTGTTACTTTAATCTGTACAAGAATCACGGGTTCTTTAGATTGCGCCTTAAGCTTCATTTCCCCATATGATAAGTATCTATTTGATTGCTTGTGAGTTGTGAGGGTGACTAGTGAAACTTGATAACAATGTAACACTTTTGGTTACTCAACTGAAGTCACGAGAATGCTCCACTCAAATCACTAGGAATTGGCTTGCCAAAATGACAATTGAATCATATAATTTGGGAGTAGACTTATAATTGGTTATGCACTAGACATGGTAATAATTTCGGTATATGCAAATAAAAATAAGAACAGGTTTCTACTTCAAATGAAGTATGATTGCTTCAGATAACCAAAAAGCTTAGCTGTTTTTGGTGAAAACTTGTTAAAATTTAAGAATAAGTTTTACCTCTAACACCTATATCCCTACTATATACCAGGCATATAAAAAAGTTTTCGAGGGCTATTACAACACGCAGTCAAGGAAAAAGAATAGATGACATTGATCCTCATAAATGAAAATGTTGTTTCCCTGTTGAGTATAATAAACTGGTTTGTGAACTGTGAGCTTGAAAGACCTTGTGGCCACTTCATAATCAAATAAGTTATTCCGGTTGCGTTAAGAGCTCCATTGGATCCGTAAAGCCTCTGTTTCATTAACATTTAACAAGGACTCTGTTTCATTAACATTTAACAAGGATTGATACCAATACTGATTTTCAAATTCAGTCGATTGCACGGGAAAGGGCTATGTTTCTCGGCTATAAATTTTTTAACTATTCCAATGAGTTGAACAAAGTAAGCTAAAATTGCATGAAAAAGATAAAATACAATAAAAACAAGAAAGATAATTTGTGGGGAAAAATAGGTTATTTGATTGATTGAATAGTGTCTCAAAAAGCAAAAAGCACGTATAAGTTCTATATATAGAGCTAAATTCCGAGTTATCTCTATTTGTCACGTTCTCCGCTACATACTTGTTTTTACAAAGGGGCTAACAATCCTAACAACTAAATGTTTATTAATCGATTAATGGATCAGCAAGCCTTAGACTTAACTAACCACAAACTCTTGAAATCTAGTCACATGCTCATGATGGCTCTCTGATGCGAGCAATGTTTTTAAAACCGAACCGGAGATCGAACTGGCGAGACCTCTGGGTCATGGTTTAATTGGTTCAATCGGTTGAACCGGGTGACTAATAAATAAAAAATAAATAAAAAAGTACTAATTTTAAGAAAAAAAGTAAGTAAAAAAAAAAGTTAAAATGGTCAAACCCGGTTCTTTTGTCCGGTTCAACCCAGTTCTGGGCGGTTCAACCAGACTGCGGTTCAATTGAGGTTGAACCGATCGCTAACACTACCGGGTGACGGTCGGACCATCCGGTCCGGTCTGGTTTTTAAATAAGTGGATACGAGACTTTAGCCTCCAAGAGATCTTTTTCCCTGGCTCTTCAGCTGCAACCACTTTCTCTTATTTTATAAATGTATGTATGTAAGCCCATTAATATGATGAACTTAACTAATTTTATAAATATTAGCATTCGGCTAATAACTATCAGGTGATCCTTCATAAGCTAAACCCTTTGTTCGGCTAATCTTGTTGACAAAACTTCCCCCATCGATTAAACTGGTTTATGTATTCAGCTACTAGCTAACTTATCTTCAACTAGGATGGGTTTCCAGTTTTTAATGGAAAATTTTACACCTTTGGTGATTGTTGGAATGCCCCAAAAGAGATGGGTATCTTTGGTAAACATGGTGTGGGCAAGATCACATGGGGTTGATACCAATTTATGCATCATCTCCAAGTTACAATAGTCTTCTAACCAAGGGATCAATTTGGGCACCACTGAGACCACTTGTAGTCGAAACGCGCCTACAGTAATCAAAGATTTGATCCATAACAGAATAGGAAAAAAGACTGTGGATTCTTCTTTCTTTGTTATTATTGGTTGTGGGCAGAAGACATTGTTAGGATGGCAATTAGGATATAGACGTTGGTTTGATCGTGCCCTTGGCTCCTAAACACTCTTTGTGTATTGATGCTCATGTCTTGTTAGATCTAACTCTTAGAGTTTCTCTAATATGAGAATGGGAAATGCACCAACACATTTGTTTGAATCAGTTTGTAATGCTCTGGAATTTTTCTATCGGATGAAGTTGTTTTACTTAAAAAAAAAAAAGTGGGTCTCTTGGGTCACCCAACGTTTAGCAGGAAAAAAAGTCATCGTCTACTAGTACATATATTGAAATAGAAAAGTCAAAAAGTCGTGAAATCATCAACAT
Source organism: Calophaca sinica (assembly GCA_037113605.1). NCBI lineage: Eukaryota > Viridiplantae > Streptophyta > Magnoliopsida > Fabales > Fabaceae > Calophaca > Calophaca sinica. The sequence continues at coordinate 125,743,550 of CM073734.1, forward strand.
AATTCGCAATAAATATCAATTTATAGATTACAATCGGACATTTGCATTCAATTCAATCTTTGTACAATTCAAATCCTCTATATATTCAGATATATCCAATAACACTCTTGAATTGATCACCCCCCTAACTTTACCTGTCGACAAAACGCAACACAAAGGTAATAAAATTCAAAACTAGCAACTGTGTTGTATCTTTTTGTAACCGTGTGCTACAAGGAATAATGCTGAGCAGGGCCTAAAAACCTCAACAAACCAAAGCACCTAAAGGCATCAAGCCCTCCCAGATGAAGCAGAAGAATGTTCGATCAAGATATATACCGAGACAAAATCAGTGGTTAAAGAATCAAGAGGAGAAATTCTGGATTGCAGCTATATATGTGATCAACCCAAAATTACCCACTCAGCAAAGACCAGTTGAAGGAACATATTGGCACTCGCAGTAGCAAACAGTAACTTGCAAGAACTGAACATATAATCAAACTCATCCATGCTAAGAAAAGGAATCTTGTTCATCACGGCAAAGCTCCTTTCTAAGTTTATGAGAAAAAAGCCTACAGGCATCCATGCTAAGATCAATAGCAGCAGATAGCGCAATAAAGAGAGCAGCATCAGGCATGCAAGTCACGTGCCGTGCCCCAACTTGTACAACAGGTTTGCTCACTTTACCTTCACCGCTCACAGTTGAACCCATCACAAACCCTTCTTCCCCTGTTAACCTTGAACCCAATGCAGAATCAATGCAGAATTGGCCACCTTTTTTCACACTCATTGTGCCTTCAGCAATGGGTACTGCATTGACAGGTCCATTGTCAGAGAAAAGTTCAACCTTGTATCCCAAGCCATCGACGGGACCTCTCTCTCGCCACGCCTCGAGACGACCCCACGGCTTCCAGCTACTCACGGAGGCTCCGTTTGGGCGGAGAATAAGCCAGGCACCCGCGTTTGATCGCGACACGCGATCTGAGCCTGGAGAAGGAACAAATGGTGTGATCATGGAGGCTGCAGCAACGGGTGAGCCTGATAGATCATGAATCACTATCATCCAACCCTTTCTCTCCTTCCCTTGTCGTTGTTCTCTATCCCCCGAGAAGGATCTTCTCCATCTACTTGGATTATTGCTTGTAAAATCTGATGGAAGAGACCTGAATTTTCAAAAATATCAATAACATTAACAAGAGATGTATAATTATAATCATATAATTGAAATGAGGAAAAAACTTGGCTAGTGTTTAATAGGAACTGTAGTCACCAATTATAACATGTCACGTTGAATTTTGATTAGAAAATAGTAAAAACTACACATAAGTAACTGCACTTAAGTTTTGTCCTTGAATTAATAAGCATGATCGTTTATTAACTAAATGTAACAGCTTAATGAAATTGTTAAATCGTGACAGGGTAATCAAACACTACGTACTGTGACTGCAGCCTTATATTGTACTGTCACGTGCTGGAATAGAATCTAGCTCGGATAAAAAGAAAGGTGAAGGACAGGTTTTAGCATTTAATTAGTGAAAAGCGAAAAACTGCAAAAAGTAATTTTGAGCAATGGATTCTTGAATTGCAAGAAATTTAACCACTCAAGCAGCCAATTTAGGAGAAAAAAGGCAATGAGAGTTTGATTAAAATCAGAGATATGGATGTTTCAAACGAAGGAGGCAGTTAGTCTGCATTAAATCGTCTCATTTAAGATTGTCTTTTTCGTAAACCATAAGTTAATTAGTAATCGATGAAACGGCAAAACAAAAAGGTTAATGCTTAATACCGATACTATTATCATTTTGAAAAGATTAAAAAAAAAAAAACTTAGAAGACAACTCAATTGAAGCATGGAAATTATGAAAATTTGGAAACAGCTGGTACAGTGTACGTGCGAAGGGAAGTGGTGCCTGTGTGGTTTCTTTTTCATTTTTCGTTTTTACTCTTTATTACAAAAATGAGTGTTTTTATTTTGAGTTCTTTTTTGAAAGAACTATATAAAAAGAGTAAAAATAAAAATACACTTTTTTTTTAATTTTATCTTTGTCTTTAAATATTTGTATTATAGAAATCAAATCAGCAACCGTAAATTAATGCTTTAATAGGTAGACGAGAGAAATTGTGAAGAGAGAAATAAGTGAGACAGAGTATGAGAATAGAGAAAAAAAGGTAAGAAATATGGTAGATTTAAAGTATTGATTGGATTAATATTAAAAAAAAAAGAAATAAGAAAGAGAGAGATATTAATTGTTTATAAAAGTACAATATTGTCCCTAAGATAAAAAACTTTCCGTAAAAATTAATTTAATTAGTTATTACACCATAAATAACCCAAGGGGTAATGGTGGAAAATGACAAAAATCAACTTCTCTTGGCTGTTTTCTTCGCATATCAGCAAAGAAAATAAAATGTACATGGGCCCACAAATTTTTTTTTCAAGTCTTTCCGATTTCATCGTGTAACTAATCAAGAAAACTCGTTGATCTGTTGCTCAATTCTCTCGCATGGAATTCTCTCTTTACAAATTCACCCAAATCAATCGGGCCGTAAGTGTAACGTCAATATGACTATTTCCATTCCAAAACAGGAATTTTCCAGCCCATAGTCATGGAAAACGACGTACGGAAATGAAATTTTCGAGTCACTTCCATTTTTCACGCTTCTTTTCAACATAAATAAAAGAAAAGAAAACAACAGAAAGCGATGATGTCCGCCAACAACGAAAGAAACATGGAAAATGAAATAATTCAGATTCAATAAGGTGAAGGACCGACCAGACACCCCACACACAGTTGTCCGACAAATAATTTCGCCAATTTTTGGCTATATCCAAACACAAATGCTTACGTTAAACAGCAAAATTAATCACTTTCAATTTTTCTATGTCAATTTGTAAAAATAAAAAATAAAAAAAAGTAAAAACCTTCTACAGAAAACGCAATATCTCCGCTTAATAACTCTCTATAGACATTGAATTTCATCAATCAAATCGTTAAATTATAAATCTTATTGAGTAGATCAACTCCACAAAATTTTATAAAATTTTAATATTATTTGATACATTATCGAATAACTTCAATTCAACGTATGGTATACTTTTTAAAATACAAGTGAAATGTTGATCATCTGATCGCATAACTACGAATGTCCAATTTATCTAAAATTTGGTGTGCATGATCTTTAAGATAAAGATCATGATATTTAACCCGCTTATCGATGAAATTCAACGCCTATTGAGAGTTATTGTTTTAATAACTCGATAAGATTACTCCGAAAGAAATATATTCCTCCTCTCTCTCTCTCTCTCTCTCTATATATATATATATATATATATATGCAAAATTTTATTAATTTTGCTGTGTCGATTCATAAATAATAAAAAAAAAGTAAAAACTAATTAAAATGCCTTCTTCAGATAATTTTTTAGGGAAAAAAAAAATGAAGAAACAAACTAACAGGAGAACTGGAACAGGCATTGGTTCAGCCTTCAGGGGTTGTTCAACCACAATAATACACCGGTTCACATTAGCAGATAGAGTGACTGAAAAACTAAAAAGCGCAAGTAATAAGCAAAAGTGGAAGAATAACTCACGAGGATCTGTAGTTGCGATCGGCACTGAACTTGCAGCTGAAAACGGGTTGTCTAATATTCCCCTGAATCTGGAAAACGACGGGGCTGCACTCCGGTTCACCGCCGAAGTGGAAGACGAACCGCGGGTCGGGCTCAGACCGGACCAGAAGGTGAAGGAGGGGCGAGGGCTTATCGTCCGGTCCATGGTTCCCGCAGAGTTTGAACCACCCATTGTAAAAGGTGTTGGGGGCGGGAGAGAGGGCAGTGGGAAATTGAATAGGGAGGAGGACACGGCCCAGTAGCTTGGCGCCGCGAACGCCACAATTTCGGCCCATTGGGCCGTTGTAGACGGATACGGAGAGGGTGAGGTGCTTGCCGGAAAGACGGCGGAGAGCGGCGGAGTCGAGGTGGAAGGCAGGGGCGGAGGTGGTTGAATCAGGGGCAGAGTTGGAAGAAGAGAGAGGAAGGAGGGCAGTGTGGGAAGGGAAAGTTTTAATGCGAATTTTGCAGAAACAGGGAGTGGCTGAAGGGTGAACGCCGGCGGAAAGGGGAGCGGGTTTTGTTGGAGAGGGAAGCTTGAGAGCGAGGGATTCAACGATGAGGCGCACAAACGGGCAGGGATCCATTGTGGAGGGAGAGGAGAGTGGTGGAACCGTGGTAGTATTTGGAGGTTAGGTACTTCAGTCACAGTTACAGCTTGGGAAACATCTGTGTTTGTGGACTAGAATGGGATTGGGTGTCGGATTAAACTTAAAATACACTTCTCTCTCTCTCTCTCTCTCTCTCTCTCTACGGATCTTCTTTTCTTTTTTGGCTGCTTTCGCGGGAAAAAATTACTACAGAATACGAGGATGCATGCAGCCCTTTTTTTGTTTTTAGCTGTTCAAGGACGAATTTAATTTAACATGGTACGAGTATTTTTTTTTTGTTTTTGTTTTGGTATCTACCAAATGCCAACTGGATATAAATTATTTTCTTTTCGTTACCTCAACAAAATTATAACCTTTTCGTCAAAAAAGACAAAATTATGACATTTTGATATAAATTCTAACTATTACCAAGAGAATAAGAAAAGAAAGAGAAAAGTTAGACAAGTGATTTTTAACACTCATTTTGAGGTAAAATAAAATACTTTTACAGTTGATGAAAATTTAATATTAAATTTATATAAATTACTCACTTTATTAATTTTTAAAATTATCTTTTTTTAAATGCTTAAATCAATATTTTATGTCTTAATTACTATCAAGTTTTTTTTATTTTTTTATTAAAAGAACAGATAAGAACAATAAACAAGTGATGTTAACCAAACAGGGATCTCTAGTAGCATACGCCCCTTTTCCCTCAACCATGGGATCTCTGCTCACTCCCTTTTCCCTCAACCATGGGATCTCTGCTCACTCCCTTTTCCCTCAACCATGGGATCTCTGCTCACTCTCATCATGATCCCATAATCATAAAATCACAGCCTGCACCCATGCTATCTTTTTAGGTAAGTTTAGGATAGATAAGCTATTTCTATTCGTACATTTACCATTTTAAATATGAAAAAATAATACTATCTCCGGTCTCATATATAACAGATAAATGCGTTTTCTATGTTTATTGAATAACTGATGTATCTGGTCAGACCAGATACATCAGTTATTCAATAAACTTAGAAACTGCATTTATCTCTTATATATAAGGCCAGAGATAGTATATATTATAATAATGTTTTCTTTAGCTCTTTAGGCTGATCTCTCAACCACAGTTTTATCCGTCAGTTTTTTTTAAGGATATTTTTGCCCACTTGTAAACAAAATTATCTTCCTACACACTAAACAAAATTCTGCTGCAAGTCCAATGACAGTTTTTTTAGCTTTCTTTTTTATTTTTTGTTTAATGTCAAATTCCTTTTTTTTTTCCTATTTGCTCTTTGCCATATTTCTTTTTCTTTTTTAAATCCCAAACTAAATAATAATGGTTATGCCTACCTAAAAATTTCTCCACATAATTCAATTAGGGCAGGGAGGCTTTTTTTTTTCACTCAATTAGGGCAGGGAGGCTGACACCTGATATTTTACAACTGAGTTTAATGTATATTAAAAATGAATAAAAATAAATATTTTCAATCATGATTACATATATTACTGTCTTTTTTCTTCTCATCATTCTAAATATATAAATAGATAGATAATCATTTATTATATACATTTAATCAATGTTATGAGGGGTAGTAATTTTCTTAACCCACGTCACTTTTTTAAGTTTAATTTTTTTCAGAAAATAAAAATAATTTAAAAATATTTAATTGAGCCGAGAAAAACTACTTTTATTTTAAATTCCATTATCTACTCCCTTTGTCTCAAAACTTTGTATTGAAAAGTGATATATTTATTAAGGATATTTTAATAAAATTTTGTCCAAATTAATTATTTATTAGTCAATATGCCAAAATCTTAAATAAACAAAGTTTTGGGACGGAGGTAGTAGTAATTAGAAATGTAGTTTTAAATATTGAAATTAAATATTATTTCGTTTAAAGCAGGGCAAAGTATGTTTTCTTGTTACAGTATTATTTTTAAAAGATAAACGACTACAATACAGGATGCAGCCCTTTAGATTGGTTAATTTGTGGTAAAAGAGAAAAAGTGATCAACGTGGGGTCGGAAACAGCTGGGTCGAGGGTGTCATCACGCTGTCATTTGTCACGTACACACCGGAAGGAAAGAAGTAAGGATCACGTTGTCATACCTCTCCTCTCTGGCTGCTTTGCATTCACCAAAATTTCAGACATCTAGTTGTGTTTAGTTGTGACTTGAGACTTGACTTGACGCCGCTTTCTCATTATTCTCCTTATTAGGTTCTGTCAAATAACTTTCAGATCACCATATTTAATTTTAATGGTTTACCGCCTTATTAAGTAAGAATAAGAAATAAGTTCGGTTTTTCCTACTCTATTTATTGGAAAAAAAACAACTCTCACATATATCAGAGATAAGACTTTAAAAAAGTTTATAAGTAAAGAACACTTCTTAATTTATAAGGTTCTGTCAAATAATTTTCAGATCACCATATTTAATTTTAATGGTTTACCGAGTTATTAATTAAGTAAGAATAAGAAATGAGTTCGGTTTTTGCGTTATTGGAAAAAAGACAACTCTCACATAGACTAGAGGCAAGACTTCACAAAAATTTATAAGCAAAGAACACTCCTCAACTTACAAGCCAATTTTATAAAGACGAGTTAGACTCAAAATCTTAAAATGACATCAAAGTCTATCTTAGATCCATTGGGTCACCCACCACATTATACACGCACCAAACTCAATAATATTGAACGTGAGATAGTATATTAGAAAAAATTTAAGTCTCACATTAATTAGAAGTATGACTTTAAAATAGTTTATAAGCAGAAGATATTTTTCACTTTTTGTACTAATCAACTCATATATAATCAAGAATCACATGTTTCTATTTTGTGATACCTCCAAGGCTGAGATAGAGTCCAATTATCTCAATCTTTATGGTATCACAAAATAGAAACAATGCCTAGATTATCCCAAGTTGTTTTGGGTGACTTGTCTGGGCTTCATTACCCCCTAGATATAATTTTGTAGTTCGATTGTGTCCTGGACCTTTGGTCCCGTTTATTTATTAATAAAAAAATTGAATGCGCAAATGAATGATCCAGGCTGTCCAATGCCCACTCATATACATTGGATCTAGCCAGATATGAAAGAAAGAATGTCATAACGTATCGAGTATACGACGAGAATGTATGTATTTTGAAAACATGTGAGACTTGTTTTTTTTAATTTAAATTCGCGACACTTTTAAATAGTTGAACACCTGTCTTAAAGAGGTACTATGTTTTAAATGTATGTTCCAATAAAAGTGGCTATAATAAATACTAGTTGATTATAATATTTTTTTTTACTGGAATAGTGTTTATAATTTAGTATAATTTATGAGTTTATATATTTAAATCATTATTGTGTAACATAGCTCCCAGGTCCAAACCCGATTCGTCCGCCTGGCACCTAAAGCATAATTAAAGTGTAATATTTTCCAGTCGAAATTATAAGGGTAATTTAACCTAGTTCCTTTTTTTCTTATCGCTTTTGCACTTTTTATGCCTCTGTCTTTTTCGTGGATCCCAATTGAAGGCGACCCAACAAAGTTCTTTTACAAACCAGTGGGCCCCCCTCCGACCCTGCACATATCATCGGAGCATGGGAGGCAAGCGTAGTTGGTGCGCCATCCCTATATCTATGGGTTATGTTTTTACGGCCCCATAGCCATTTTGTTTTTTATTTTCAGTGCTTTAATGTTTGTTGGCTCTCTACGCTACCAAAAATATGATGATCTCTTACAGCACATTCACCAGGCCCAATTATATTATTCTACATTCAAATTGGGTCTATTGATATTCGACCACTCCCTTTAATTGTGCTTTCATTTAAAAGCTTTTTTGCTTGTGAAACAAACAACTGCTTGGGTCGAAAACTCCAATACTGGTGTTTGGTATGCGAAAACCATTGTCGGTAATGGCCAAGTGCGGCGTCATACAGCCATAGCATACGCACAAGGACATTTTCCCACTCCCATTACCAGGGATGGAGGAATGGTACAGTTACTAAGTCGGTGGGCAGACATGCTATTTGAGTTGTAATTTGCAATCTTGTTGGTTCAGAAATTTAATTATTAGTTTATTAGACTCAACTAATGATCAACCCATTTTGGTTCTCGTTTTTCAAATGACTGTTTAAGGAAGAGATTATGTTTCTCATTCTCAACGTAGGTTTAAAACTACTAAAAGTATAAAGTTAATAACGAACTAGACGAAGATAAGTATGTAAAGATGGCAAATAGTTGGAAATAAAAAACTAAACTTAATACATTAAATATGGTGAGTCTTATAAATATGGTTTTGTGTTCGAGTCTCGTAAACAAAAAAATAGCCGCTGAGAGAATTTTGCCCCATTACATGGGTCTACTCGGTTTGACTCAAATTATTCGTCTAACACGCTTTCCATTGGTGCATAATTATGGTTAACAGCAATAGTACTAGTAACACTTGGATTGGTTGAGTTGTGACTAGGGGTGAGCAAGACTCAACCCAACGCGAAGACTCGTCCTGTCCCGGTCCCTTTGATTTGCAAATCATTGGGTTTGTTCTGGTCTAAGGACTGGTTACGACCTAAAGATTTGACTCGAACAAAATTTAAGGACGAACTAGGGTCCGGTATAACTTGTCTCTTACTCACCCCTGATTGTTTTCTATTATGTTAAGAGATTTTTATAAACAATATATCTAGGTTGGAATCCATGTTAGTTTAGTTAGAAATCTTGTAGCAAAATATTGTAAGAGCCATATTTGGGTTTGGGTACGTGATAAAATACCAAAAAATATTCAATCCTTCATTTTTAACCTTTAATCATAATTGAACATTCACTTAATAATGTTATTTCAATAGTCTTTCGGGCCAACCCAATTTTGTCTTAACTAGATTTGATATTAATTTGACTCGTATAGTATTGGGTTTGTCCAATTTAGAGTCGAGTTAGGGTCTAAAGAATTGGCATGGTCAAAATTTAGGATCGGATTAGGCACATGCATAACTCGTCCCAACGTATCCCTTGCTCGTCCAGTTGTGACTATCTTTATGCAAGTCAACTGGTTTATTGACTCCTTAACGAATTACCTTCTTTGTCTAATTTTAAGATTAATGAGAAATGTTACTCTAATATTAAAATTAGATTAAGATATTTTTGCTGTTACTTTTTGTTAAAAAAGTTAATTATCTACATTGGAAGAATTCTAAAATAAGCACTAAAGATGTATTTTTATTTATTTTTTTATTAATATGTTTTTATTATAATGAAAAATATTATTTTCATTTTAAAAAATTGTGAAGAAAGGTGTGGAAATTGGAATCATAACTCTATGTCATTCATGTGAAGTCCAAGAAAAGCCCAACCCCAAAACCCTTGCTGAAGTATTAAAATAGTCCACGAAAAAAGCCCACATGAATTTGGGCCATTTACGGGCTTTGGTGGGCACGTGCGAGGAAGATGCACAGAACGGAGCAGAAGCTTATGGGTCTACGTTTTGAAAACTAATTTCGGAAATGCAATATAATATGCATTCCGAGAATTACTTTCTGGAAAGAACTGAAACGCGAGGGGGAAAATTATGATGCATCTTACCTGATTCAAAGAAGAACATGCTCGTCGAGGAAAGAGAAGTCACAACTGCAGAAGGACTCGCAGAGAAGAAGCACTCGTTGATACGGGTAATGGGTTTTCAAAAAGTGGGGGGAGAAGGAGGAGAGGCAGACAGAGACTACCTTGTTTAAGATTCTACACCCTGATAATCCTAGGGATGAAAATTGGACCCAAACCCGTTGGGTACCCGCAAAAAATACCAACAATGGACAGGGACCCACTTTATGGGTATGGGCTTGGACTTGGACAATTACCCGTAAATCTGAGTGGGCACGAGTGCGGGTACGGACACTCTAGTGCCCACCCCGCCCCGCACCTGCACACACACATGTAATTATATATATTTTTTTAATCAGGTCCAGGTGTTTTTTTACCCAAAAAAGTGCTCATTTTATTAATTTGTTGTTTATGAATTTTATAAAAAGATATCTATTTTTATTTGTAATTAAATATATAAGTTTATAAATTTATTGTTTTGGATGTTTATTATGATATTTACTTATTTTTTATGTTTTGAATTTTTTATTTAGTTAAATATTTTGATTTATAATGTATTATGAGCAGATTCGTTTTTTAATTGATATAATATTTTTTTTGTTATTTATTGTTTTTTCATAGTTAAAATGCATGTAACGGGCACGGGTACGGGTACGGGTACTAAAATTACTGCCCACGTAAATACGGGTCTGGATATGAGCATTTTTTTCAAATGCGGATATGAGAATGGACATTATAATACCCTGCCCAGAAAATGCCGATTGACATCCCTACATAATCCCTATGGAAAACTGCGTTGGATAAAAGGAGCAAAAGGCTAGCTTTAAAAAAAGCCAAAATGTTGCCTCGTAACATTTGCTTTTCGATTCTGTGTTGTAAACAATCTTAGACAAACAGACTTCGAGAATATCAATCATGTATTGCAACATTACAATGGTCATGAAATTTCTATAATCAACAAATTCATGTTGTGAAATAATTAAGTTAATGATCTTTAAATTACATCCGATTCAAATGCTTCTAAGAAATGAGACTAATCCATACTTTGAAGCAGTTTTATTATTTCAGAGATGCTCTTAGCACAAGATTTCATTCCTATCTTATGAATGAGGCCAAGGATTATTGCCACCATCTTCATCATCAAGGACGAGCTTAACTCCATTATTCTTAAGAGCATTTACAACAGCCCAAATCTTGGTTTGGCTCTTAAATCCTTTCTTCTCTACTTCCTTATTTACATTTACATGAATACCTCTTCCTTGTCCTTCATTAAGCCCCTCAACTTTGAGCCGCCTGGCCAATACCTCTCCAACAACAGCAGCTGCTTTTGCATTGCAGGACCGGCCACATTCAAGAGACTGTTTAATATCATGTTCTGCAGTGGATGATGTTGCTACTATCCGTCCGCTGTTTCGATCTACCACGTTTGCAGTAATGTACTTTAATGATATGAACAATCTCAGCACATACCGCTTCGTGATCGCCATTCTTCAATCATCTGATAAGTGGGTGGAAAATCAAGCACATAAATCAATTTAAAAACCAAGAAAGAAATAAACTGAACGAATAAGCAATGTCACGCATAACAAAAGGAGAGAAAATCATATACTCAATGAAAACAGGTTAGTTCTTTCATCTTTTTCATTCATGATATCTTTGTCTTTATTCTATTTAATCCAAAGAAAAGAATCAAGTTTAATCATTAACAGAAAAAATATTATTAAGGTAAAAAAAAAAAAAGATGCTCCATTCAAGTATGAATGAAATCTAAATTTCAAGATGCAGGTAGTAACCGCAGCAAACATACAAGTACACACACTCTCTAGCTTCAAAGTAAGATACAATCCAAGAGTCACTAACATGTAACAAACATAAGAGCATGTTCTTGTGCTGTTGATGCATGCCATTAAGATTCAATATAAACTAACATGTGTATTTGGAGTGGGATTATTATAGAAACAGCGCCAACAGAAGAGGATGAATGTGGAAATTCATGGAGACAATTTTCAATCAAAGCCAAAAATTAGCACCAGTGCATACATACTTCCTGTAGAATCAACATAAGGGTGATTATGCTCCTTTACATGAAAGAAAAATATATGGTAACCAATGCAAGTGCTCCAGACATCTCAAGACATGGAAAAGCACGAGAGTATGCAATTTGATTGATATAAAATTACAGGAAGAAGAACGAACGAAGATTTGGTAAGGATATTATTAGTCCATAAATTGGTACTTGGCAATTGGTCCTGATAATAAGTTGTTGATGACTATATGTCCAAGCTCCATCATCAAAGACGTGTGAAGGAGGTTACATGGAAAATGAAAAAAGAGGATGTTTTCTACGAAAAATGTGCATGCATTACTTTCTTCAAAAATCACATTAATTGACCAGAAAATTGGAATTCAAAACCCTATTTCTTATCATAAAATTACATTAACCCAGTTTTCACTTTTGCAGCAGACAAATTGTTGTACAAGCCAAATTTCCAGCATTTTGGATTATGTAACCAGAAAAGTAATAAATAAAAAAAGGTGCACAAGCACAATACCTAAACAGTTTTGCAAAAATGCCCAATTTCTTGCAGCTATGAAAACAAATAGGTTCAAATTTCACAAGCACATACAGATATAGGAGGAAGGAAGCAATTTAATCAAGTGTGCATAATCTACAATGTTACACTTGCAGGGTCACTTTGTAAAAGATAAAATCAGTGTTGCTAAAATCACGATCGTACGATCCTACGAGTTTTCACCCCCTGAGCGAGTTTTGAGAAGGAGACGTATCCAGTCGGATTTTGCGACCCGGTTCAGAAAAAAACTGGGTTGAGGGCTTTAGGCAACATACTCGGGTCGGGTTTCTTCATGACCACTACGAAAAACACATTCCCTCCCGCACTCTCCGACCTTGCGACCTGACCTAACCTAACAGAAGTTCCCTTTTCTCTCTCTCTCTCTCTCTGCAAGACTGCAACCTCCGTCTCGCTCTCTCTCTCTCTCTGTGCGAAAATGATCTCTGTGCGAATATGAGAAGTCTCCCTACAGCTTCTGATACGGCTCCTACTGGGCCGGATCCGCCAAACAACAATAGGCCCAAGTACTTTTAAAAAAAAATTCCTATTGGTTAGATGAGTTCATTTTTTTTTTTTGGGTACATAGATGAGTTCATTTCTAAATAAAGAGAAATATTTCCAACCGTGTCGAGGCACACGTTGTTTATAAATTTGTTACAAATTTCATTTACGGTTTTTTTTTTTTGGGTCTATAAAAGTTTAGATTGGGGGAGGCTCACCCTCGTGCAGGGCCAGGGAGAACCACCAACCTGAGCCAGGATTTACGGTGGGATTTACGGTTTTATGACTCATCACATTGTTACCAACGTGCATTGTGCATCCTACAAATGACACACGAGGCTAAACATTAGGATCTAGATATCTCTATTAATACAATAGTGACTCAGTAAATTATTGAATATTAAAAACCCCAAAACTTTATCTCAGACTCTAATTTCTCTAAAATTTTCGGTACTCGAAATCTGGAAATTCTCATTGCCCATCATCTCATCCATCGTCTTCAATTTTAGCTTGCATCAACCTCCATTTCTCTTCTATCTACTGCGACTCTGTCTCGTTCTCTCTATTGTGTATGCGGTAAGGTGCGGTGTATACCGTTCTATGTTCTCTCTATATTTGTTCTCTGCACTTTCCATATAATACCATTATTTTTCTTTATGTTTCCGTAAAATATTTCCAAGGCTCTTTACTTTTCGCTAACAAACAAAAAATATTGTCATGCATTTTCACTTTTCATCCTTCCCATAAAATATCTTTCATAAAATATTGTATTTTGCTCTCAAACAAAACACATGTTTCTTTTTTTCTTTTTGATAATTGATTATGATAATAAATGAGTTTCTTTTTTATTTTATTTAAGGGTTTCTGTTTTGTATTTAAACACACACACACATTAATTTATATATGCACTAGAATGTAACTCGTGCGATGCACGGATGTTATGTTTTTTCTTTTAAAAAATAGTAAGTTATAATTGTAGTTTATATTATTGACCAATTTTGTTTTACGGGAATTACTGACCTAATTTAAAAAGTTATAATATCGTATTTTAACCATAACTGACTTATTTAGTTTTTTTATAAAAGCGATGGTTTTCATATAGGAGGTTGATTTTAGACATGACCTATAATTTGATCAGACTTTTGCATAAAAATTGTTCTACTTTACATGATAGGTGACTCCCAGCTAGTTATTGCTGCCTTTACAAACAGTTCTATTGTGCCTTGGAAGCTCAGAAACAGGTGGTCCAATTGTATTGCTCTTACTAGACATATGGCTTTCATTTTCTCTCACATTTACAAAGAAGGAAACTTCTGTGCTGACAAGCTCGCCTCTCATGGTACTCATGTCAACGGTACTGTTTGGTGGAATACCATTTCGACCTTCATCTCTGATGACTTTTTTAGAAATAGAAATAGCATGCCTTACTATAGATTTTCCTAGTCTCTTTTGGGCTAGGTTGTCGTTCCCTAGATTATTTGATGTCCTCGGATTGTTTTGTTTGCTTTTCGCCCGCTCTTGGGTTTTGGCCTAGTCCCCAGGGAACTCTTTGTCACTTCTTTTTTCTCTTTTTTAATAACAACAGGGGGGAGTACTCTTTTTCCTTCTAGGTGTTTTTTCCCTAAGGAGGGTTTTACATCAGAAGGTTTTAACGAGGCTCCCTTCCTTCATTTATAAAAAAAAAAATTTGATAGATCATTTCTTAAAAGTGAACACCTTTATAGAAGTGAAACTGTAAAATAGTTGATTGGAACATAGTTTATTGTAATGCATATTGCAAGGAAGTAGATTGAAACAACATGTTCGTATTGATTAGCTGACATCTTTCGAGTTACACCACAAAGACTGAAGCATATCGGAAGATACTTGCTCATAAATGCTCTCTACAGTTTTGAAAAGACTATAGAAATTTAATAAGTATTACATGTGTGTCAAAATAAAACAAATAAATGAATTTTTTGTGGGTACGTGTTGTAAATGTGATTATCATTATCACATATAAGTATTTTCAAATTGGTATGAGAAGTTATTCATAACATAGTAACATACAACTACCATGAGAGTAAATTGATTGTGAAAGGTAGGCTCCGACATGTCTAAGATATTATCCTTGTGCTAATTGTCATTACAAACGACACAATTGTTGGAAATAAATTTATGGCCAAGATCCAACTCATCATGTAATCGAATTTTCAGATTTAATAAAAAAGTATTATTCTTGATTTCACTATCATAATTTTCTTGATCGTAGGATTATTGTGATTAGGACATCGAAAATCCAGATAGATCATTATACGTGTGATGGTCTTTATTGGATAAAGATTAATAGATCTCATTTATTAAATTACATATATAGATGATACACATGTGGATGTGATAATTGAACTGACTCAATTGAGAATTCCTAATGGTTAATATTACATATAAATAGTAAGTAGAAAATTCTCATAGATTAAATGTAATAGTTTCCTTTGACCTGAGATTATTATAGTAATTAATAAGTTATTTATTATATTTTAATTCTGGACACCTAATGCCCAGGACACTAGTTGAATGTAGGGTAGAGCAAAATCTCATCACCCGACCGAAACCGCCCTAGCCGAATCCAAACCGACCGAACAAGTCGGGTCGTCACGGGTCAGCGGGCATCACGGGTTGCCGGACGAGTTTAGGGCGGATTGAGGTGGTCGGTTACGGTTCTGGATTCTTCAGCCCAACGGTGGCCGAAACCGACCGAGCCAACATATGGTGAAGCAAATGTGGCCCATCAGGCCTAATGTCACCATGCGAGAGCAGCCCAAACCCAAAAGGCAAACCCTAATTCATGATATCTGATCTCACTCTCCTCTCTTTCATTTCACAACAACAACAGCGCACAACAGAGAGAAGCGCCGAACGAAAGGAACCCCAGAATGAGTATCTATTGTCCTCTCTCTTCTTTCGCTTACTATTTGATGAGAACCGAAAAAGTGTTGCCTTCTCTCCATCTCCTTCTCTGATGCTTCGTTCGTTCCCTTCCTTCCCTGTATGCTTCGTTCGTTCCCTTCCCTGTGAGCCCTAGCTAGTCTGTTTCAGAAGAAAACAAGCCCTAGCGCCGTTTGTTGAGGGCCATTTCCTTATTTTCGTTCGATTGTTTGTTCCCTTGCTGTTAGTCGTTCATCCTCTTCTATGTAGAAGGCAAAACCATAAGGTGTTGGTAAATCTTGGAAGCCACCGTCCGATTCAAATGCTGAAAGAAGGTTTGCAACTTGTTCCTTATTTTCCTTATTTTTCTTCTTCTTTTTCCTCACTGTAAGTTTGTAACTTGTTCTTTGTTTTGTTCTTTTTCCTGATTTTTTTTCTATTTTGCATACCCTGAAATGAAAACTGCTTTGGTGCTTTGGAACTCGGATGGTACCCATCCAGCTCTTCTGGTAAAAGGTTGGTATTTTTAAGTGTTTCATATTTCTGAGTGTGATATTTCTGGGTTAGGGTTTATGTTTTTGTTTTCATTTTAGGGTTTCTATTTCATATTATTTTGAAATTTAAATGGTTTCGTGTGTGCTTTTTCTGTGGTTCATACTTCTAGGCTATGGTTTATGTCTTTGTTTTCGGTTTAGGGTTTGTTATTTCATATTATTTTGAAATTTAAATGGTTTTGAGTGTGCTTGTTCTGGGTTTCAATGCTTTATGATTGGGTTTAGATCTGAATTTTGTTTTAGTATGCTTTATTTGATTAAGTATGCATTCTGAATCTGTCCTGCTCCAATTCTAAGTGAACTTACTTCTATTGTGTATTGTTTGAACTGATAAGATCTATTAAATACATATGACACTTAATAAGGTGGCTATTAAATGACTAAGACTCCTTCATTGTTTCAGTAATGGAGCAGTCTAGTCAGATGTTGCCTCCCCTAATGAATGTAACTCAAGAAACAATAAATCAAACTACTACTAGGGCTGTTGATCCCATCGTTTCTGCACAAGCAGCAGAAGTTGGTGGTGGCAGTCAGCCCTCTAATCAGCCAACTGTTGGGAACGTAGCTGTGGGTGTTGATCCCAGCTCTCTTCCTCCAAAAATTGGAAAGAAAAGAAAGCCTAATGCTAGTGGTCCCCGTATAACGTCTACTGCGTGGGACCACTTCATCAAATTACCTGAGAATGAAGTGGAATTCCCAACTGTAGCATGTAAGTATTGTGGTAAAAGGTATTTGTGTGACCCTAAAACTTATGGTACTTCAAACATGCCGACTCATTTCAAAATATGTCCTAAATATACTCATGCAATCAATCAAGATCCCAACCAAACAGTCCTTACTTTTGCCCTGGTACTACTGATCTGGTTGCAAGTAGCAATAGGTTTAATGTTGAGGAATGCAGAAAGGCACTAGCCACGTTCATCATTGTAGATGAGCAAGCTTTCAGAGTGGTTGAGGGTGAGGGTTTCAGACACTTTTGTAGAACACTACAACCCCAACTTACAGTCCCTTCAAGGATCACTGCACCTAGAGATTGTTTTAGGCTTTATATGGAGGAAAAAGACAAGTTAATGGCCTTTCTTAGATATGAATGTTCTAGGGTTGCACTCACTACTAATTGCTGGACATCCATTCAAAACCTTCATTACCTAACCCTTACTACTCATTTTATGGATAATGATTGGAAATACCAAAAAAGAATTATCAGCTTGTGTAGTTCCAAATCACAAGAGTGACACAATAAGTAGGCAGGGTGAGGAGATTTTAATAAAAGGAGGTCTTAAAAATTTGTCAACAATCACAATGGATAATGCATCATCTAATGATGTGGCTGCAGTTCTTTTGAGAAGGCGATTTAAGATCATGAATGGGTTAGTGTTAGATGGAGAGTTTTTCCATGCGAGGTGTTGTGCTCACATTCTGAACCTTGTTGTTAATGATGGCTTAAAGGATATGGACTCCTCCATTTCCAAAATTAGGCATGTTGTGAGGTGATGCGTTCAATATAGCATATAGTTTAGTGTTAGTTTTGCATTGCATCTTAATCATTTTAGTAGTTTTTAACCCATGTTTTTCATGCATTCTGCTTGATTTAGATGATGCACTTGGTTTTGGTTCAATTGTGCAGAAAGGATGGTTATTGGCCTAGGAAAATGGAGCTAAATCGCTTAGACGGATGATGGTACCAACCCGGAGGCCAAAATACCAAAATAGGGCAAGAATTGAAGAAATGCGGCCTGCCCACGCCTGGTGGCACGGCCGTACCTTGGTTGATGATGAGAAAGATCAATTTGGAGAAACAGTGTATTCCACGGCCAAGCCGTGCCCTTTCCCACGGCCGTGTCGGGGCTTCCCTCATGCGCTTGTGTGTTTTAACGCAGCACGGCCAGGCCGTGCCAGGCTCCACGGCCGTGCTGCGTCTCGCTCAGACTATGTATTTCTGCGCTTTTTGACTTGTTTTGAGGGGTTTTCAGTCTTTTTTGATTCTAAACTATAAATAGGCTTTCAAAACATTGGCCTAGGGTTCTGAACTTTTGGAGATTGAAACAAAACACGTTTGATGTTCAAAGAAATTGAGGAATCAATGGAGTCTCTTCCAACTCTCTCATCTCCTTGGATTAGTTTATCTTCTTCCATGAGGAACTAAACCTCTTAGACTAGGGTAAGATGAATTTTGTGGATATTTTTATGTAATCGAATTCAGAATTTCAATGCAAGTCTAATCTATGTTATTTGATCCTTTATCTCTTTTCTTAATGCAATTCGATAATTTATCACTATTGAGTTGAACTAGGGTCTTAGCATCAATTGGAAAATTGAGGTTTTAGACTAGCTTTGGGATCATTGGACATGCTTAATAGGGTTATAGGAATATAATTCTTGTGGTATGAGTTTGTATGAATCTTTAATCTTTATGCTTGATTTAATTAATTTGTACCTAAGGAATTAGGACTGGTTAATTTAATCAAAGGGGTTAATAGGAAAGAGATTTTCATTAATCTAAACTTGTGGATTTAAACTTCAAATATATCATAATTGCTTGCATTGGAATTGGATTCAAGAACATAAAGTTAGAAACAAAAGGATTCGAGCCCTAGTCACTTTTATTTCTCCTTATAATCCAAATACTTGTCTCGTTATTTACTGTTTCTGTTCTTGACACAAATTACGAATACTTCAAACACATTCATATTGGTTCAATAGTTCAATTAGTTACAAGTTTGTTACGTTAATTATCAAAACTCTCAATCCTCGTGGGAACGGTAACTCACTTATCACTTTATTACTTGTACGATTCGGTACACTTGCCGAATTTTCAACATGAGGTTTGTGCGGTCTTCACCACAAAGACTTCAAAAGTTTAAAGATTGCATAGAGTTTTCTAGAATTCCTTCGTCTAAGCTTGTGTGTCTTGATGTTCCTACAAGATGGAACTCGACATACTTGATGTTGGAGGATGCTGAAAAGTTCCAGTTAGCATTTGAAAAGTTGGAATATGAGGATATGACATTTTCAGAACATTTTGGAACTGCTGGAACCCCTAATTGTGTGGATTGGGAGACTTCCCGAACTTTCATGAAATTTTTGAAGATATTTTATGATGCCACCAACATATTTTCAGTTTCTTTGAATGTGAGCATACATACTGCATTCCACCAGTTAGCATCAATTTTTATGGAACTGAAAAACTGCATAGAAGACACAAATTATGTTTTGAGTAATATGGGAAGGGAAATGAAGAAAAAATATGATAAGTATTGGGGTAACATGCCGAATCTGAACCAACTTATTTATATTGGTGTCATACTTGACCCTCAGTACAAGTTTGCTTATGTTAAGTGGTCATTTAATGATATGTATAAAAGTGAGCAGGATTTTGCCAATGAATTGACTGCCTCTATAAAAAAAACCTGCATAGAATGTATGATTGGTATGCTTCAGTTTATGAGCAACAAAATAAGGGTAATCAAACATCTCGTGATCCTAGTATGGGGGTTCAAATGTTGACAATTCTGGTTCTGTTGAGAATACCACAAATTTGGCAAGGGCTGATGCTTTTCAGAAGCATTTAGAGGAAAAAAAAATCTATAGACCAGAAAAATGAACTTGAGAGGTACTTGTATGAGCCAAATGTAAAGGGGGATGACAAGTGGGACTTGTTATGGTGGTGGAAGCAACATTCCTCAAGATTTCCCATATTGTCTACCATGGCCAAGGAAGTTTTGGCCACTCCTGTTTCCACGGTGGCTTTCAAAAGTGCCTTTAGTACTGGTGGCAGGGTTTTAGACTCATTTAGGAGTAATCTAAAACCAGAGATGGCCGAGGCACTGATATGTCCTCAGAATTGGTTGAGGCCTTCTTTATATCAATTCAAGGACCTCAATTTGATGGAGATGTTTGAGACATCAGAAGCAATTGTAACAGGTTACTTAATTTTTCTGTTTATGTTTTTTGTCTATGTTAAACATGCAAGTATTTCTATATTAAACATCTAATCTTATTTTTCTGTTTCTGTTTTCTGTCTTTACTCCCAATAATTTTCTCAAGGTACATCACATTTTGGAGGAGTTGAAAGATCAACAAGTGGAGCTGTTGGTTTTGCTTCATCTTCTCAATCACAACCAAATATTGGTTGTGATTGACAAGTTATTAAATGTTTGTTCCTTGCTTGCTACTGCCTTGGTGATATTTGTTTTTTTCACTCTATTTATATTATGCACTGGTGCTTTATTTTATTGCTGTCAGATCTTGATGTCTTTTGCTTTTTTGGAGTCATTAGTATTACTAAGACATGACTCCTTCACCATCTGATTGGGATCCACTCCAGTTTGCTTTTTGAATTGTCTTGAAAGACATTTTTTTTGGGTTTAGGGGTTGTTTCTGTTAAAAATGTCATGAATCAGTAAGTTATACTTGTGTGTTTTCTTTTCACATGTTTCCTTTTTCACAATAAGGCATATTTATTTTACCTCCATTACTGAAACTTGGTTTGCTTGTTGTTCCATTCAGTCTTGGTTCTTCATGTTCCATTCGGTTTCAGTCAATATGAAGCTCAAGCTCATACTTCAAAATATGCCATGATTTTGTTGCTTGTTGGCTCACGTCCAAAGGCATGAATAAAGTAAAGGAGGACTTATACTATGGTATAACATTTTATTTCTTGTTGCCTTTAAATTTTTGAGTGTGCTACTGTACTTGTTGTTTATTTGTTGTTTAGTTGATTTTCAATTGTGAGCAAATTAAGGCATATTAATTTTACAAAAAAAACTGAAACTTGTTTTGCTTGTTCTTCTTCTTCATGTTCCTACCAGTTTTAGCACCTAAGGCTGAATGTGCTTCTGAATGTGCTTCTGATTGTGCTTCTGAATGTGCTTATACTTCAAGGCTCAAGCTATGGTATACCATGTTTATTTCTTGTTGCCTTTAAACTTCTGAATGTGCTTGTTGTTTATTTGTTATTTATTTGATTTTCAGTTGTGAGCAGAACTGATCCACATTTGACAGACAGGCCTGCCGTTTTGGCCAGTTATTCCTCAGTGAAGAAGACAATTTTCTGTCATGGAGAACCTGATGATTCAGACTGCTCAAGTCTCTTATGCTGTCGTGGATTGTGATTATATTTATAGTTATGTATTTATTCTGTTTATGGCAAATTAGTAAGTTTTAACATGTATTTAGCTTGCTTTGCTTTTATGCTTTCAGATTGTTAGGTGTTAAGTACTTGGTATTCTGGTTATGGTGTTTATTATCTTATTATTATGGTCTGGTTAAGTGGTTATAGAGTAGTATTATTTTGTTTATTATCTTGTTATTATGCTTTCAGATTGTGGTCTTTGATGCTGTGATTGCTGGTTATTATGCTTTCAATTTTAAAACTTGTGGTCTATGATGCTATGATTGCTATCATGAGTGTATTCAGGGGCATCACATAAGCATAAAACAAATTTCCTAGGATGTTGTTGACCTGTTAAACAGATTCTGTTTTTATTTGTAATTTGCATATACTTTGAATGGCCTAATGACCCAGTCCAGAATATAAAAAAAGGCCCATTAAATTGTGTTTTAGACTTCTAGTATAAAAAATGGCCCATTAAGTTTTATTTGCTTTCAATTTTTTTTTTGTAAAAAAAGGGCCCAAAAATGGTCCAAAAATATTTTTTTAAGTAAAAAATGGCCCAAAAATAGTCCATTAAGTTTTATTTGCTTTTGATACTTTTTTTTTTGTTAAAAATGGCTCATAAATGTTTTTTAGTAAAAAAAGACCCAAAAAAATATCCAGCCCAATTGTGGCCCATAACTGATCTTACCCACCCGTTACCCGTTCTTAACCGGACTCGACAAACCGAGTTGTTCAATTGGGCAGAAATGGGCCCATTAATAAGGCACTTTGTTTGGTTCGGTTGGCCCATTTTGGGCCCGAACCCGCCCGAATCCGACCAGTGCTCTACCCTAGTTGAATGAAAATTAGATATGATTAAATACTTGTGGGACTTTTTTACGGCCCCATGGCCATTTGTTTTTTATTTTCGGTGCTTTATGTTTGTTGGCTCTCTACGCTACCAAAAATATGACGATTCTTCCAGTTATAGCACATTCACCAGGCCCAATTTTATTATTCTACGTTCAAATTGGGTCTATTCTCCAGGGACACATCGGTACAAGTCTTTCTTTCAGATAATAAAAAATGAGAGTCATATCAAGTGCATTAACTAAACTCTATAAAAATATACAACCTTTAATAAACTTTTTTTGGTAAGAACCTTTAATAAACTTTTAATCTTAACATTAATGCAGAATTAAGTAGTTGCAAGAAGTTTGGTTTCGATCACTCCCTTTAATTGTGCTCCCACTAAAAACTTTTTCGCTTGTGAACAACCAACACTGCTTGGGTCGGAAACCTATGTTGCACGGGTACGGGATATGGTACCGAGTACGGGTACGGGTACGTTTGTAGAAATACGATATTTTTACATATTTTACACGTCGTGCGAGTCTGCAGATATAGATGCGGTATGCGTGCGAATGACGAACTTTAATTTTTAGATCACGTCTTGCTGTCGGAAACTCCAATACTGGTGTTTGGCATGCGAAAACCATTGTCGGTAATGGCCAAGTGCAATGCCATACAGCCATAGCATACATATACAAGGACATTTTCCCATTCCCATAATTACCAGGGATGGAGGAATGGTACAGTTACTAAGTTGGTGGGCAGACAGGCTATTTGAGTTGTAATTTGCAATCTTGTTGGTTTAGAAATTTAATTATTAGTTTATTAGACTCAAATGTTGATCAACTCATTTTAGTTCTCTTTTTTCAAATAACTGTTTAAGGAAGAGATTATGTTTCTCATTCTCCATAGTAGGTTTTTAAACTACTCAAAAATATAAAGTCAATAACCAACTAGATGAAGTAAAGATGGTAAATGGTTGGAAATAAAAAGCCAAACTTAAAGAAAGGTTATAATATGAAATGCAGTGAATAAAATAGTAAATTGGAATTAATTAAAGGATAAAAAGTAAAGATAAAGAAAAGTAGGAGATTTATGGAAAGACATGTATTTTTTTTAAATACAATGACACACAAATTATGAATATGCAGTTATAACACACTAAACTCACTTATTGAACCAACGCATATTGGTATAAGTGGCAAGAATCTTGGTTTCTCTTATAAGTAAGGTTTCGTGTTCGAGTCTTGTAAACAAAAAAGTAGGTGTTGATAGAGTTTTGTCCTCTTGTATGGGTCTACTTGGTTTGACTCAGATTATAATAGGAATCCAAACAGGAAAAAAAACTCACTTATCGTGTCTTTCAATTTTGGCTAACTCACATTTCAATAGTGCATAATTATGGTTAACAACAATATTACTAGTAACACTTATAATGGCTGAGTTGTAAGTTGTGACTATCTTTAAGTAAGTCAACTGGTTTCTTGACTCCTTGACCAATTACCTTCATTGTCTAATTTTAAGATTAAGGAGACATGTTACTCTAATTTTAATTTTAGAGTAACATATATTTGCTGTTACTTTTTGTTAAAAAAAAGTAAATTAACTACACTAGAAGAATTCTAAAATAAGCACTAAAATATGTTTTTTTATATATTTTTGATTAATATGTTTTTATTATAGTGAAAAATATTATTTTCATTTTAAAAATTTGTGAAGAAAGATGTGGAAATTGGAATCACAACTCTATTTCATTCATGTGAAGTCTAAGAAAAGCCCAACCCCAAAACCCTTGCTGAATTATTAAAAATAGCCCACATAAAAGCCCACATAAAATTGGGCCATTTACGGGCTTTGGTGGGCACGTGCGAGGAAGATGCACGGCACGGAGCAGAAGCTTCTGGGTCTACGGAAGACGGTTTCAGAAGGGAGATCTGAATTCTGAAGTCTGACTCTGAACTAGCAATAGGGTTTCGTTTCGTTTTGTTTCAAGTATCTTCCTCACTCCGCAATGTCTTCTCCCGCCGAGTAAGTCTCTGAATCGTTCTCTCTTCTTTCGAAATCATTGTCCGGTTAAGTAGAAATTTATCGAATCTCTTGCATAATCATTTTTATATCATAACTTTGGATTACGTTTTCCCTGACATTATTTCCAATTTTGTGTTTGTCCTTAAGCTATCTTATTTTAAGTTGATGGAGATGTTTGTGTATGAGTGTTTTCTCTTTTTCAAAACCTCCAGCTTTAGTACTAGCTCAAGTAATCATGCTACTACGTCTACAAGTTTCCGTTCATAATCTAGTTGCATGATTATATGTATATCATGTATATGTAATTTTGTTCATGTCAAATTTTATAGTTGTTTCAATCATTTTGTTTAATGTATCAAAATTTGTCTTCTTCTTTCAGGTTTTATAACTCTCTTCCACCTATAAGCAAGGCTTATGGCACCGCTTGCCTGTTGGCTACCGCAGTTTACCATCTTGGATTATATCATCCGGTTCACATTGCACTAATATACCAACAAGTATTCTATCGTTTTCAGGTCAGAATTCCATAAGATCACTGGTGTTAGCGTTAGAGAAAGAGGAATATGCTGTTGATGCTTTTGCAAAGTATTGGATTCATTCTAAAGTTTCCTTTTTGGATTCCTGTGTGCATGCCTTTGATGCGAAGAATTTTTATGTACAGGACAGATTAAGGATCTTTTTTTTTTTTTTTTTTTTTTTTTTGTATTCATATCAGCGAAATTAGAAGAAACATCATCCGTGCTTACTTGGTTTTACCTCCCAACTGTTTGTAACATGACAATATTGGCAACGAAACGCTACCCTGCAGTTGCTAACAAGATTATTCTATATTTTCATGATTTTTTGTATACCAATGTCATGCGCTGCATAAACAAGTTCTTCTGATGTCACCAATCCATTTTATGCCATTTACAATTGCTTCATGCGTATCTCTTAATTGTTTGTGATCTGTATAAGTGTTCTGTACTTCTTTGTAGTCTGTTGTAGAAAATGTCTCTCTAATCAATTGCATCCCCCAGCTCCTTTATGACTTCGTTATTTATCTTCTGATACATATGGGGAAAGAGGTGAGGCATCAGGGATGCAAGTCTTCCATTAGGTTGCAATAGATACGGACATAAAGAAATGTATTGATATCAATTGTCTGGGGAGATATTTTAGCTAACAAGTAGTCAGTTGAAGTTAATGAGTTATGACTTTCCTGAAGTTTAACTTGCAGTTGACAACCTTGTCTAATCATTGTAGTGTTTTCCTTTCCAGTTTAACTATTTAGTACACCTTCTGTAACATCACATCATCTGTAGGTTTGGAGGCTGTTCACAAACTTCTTTTTCCTTGGACCATTCTCCATCAATTTCGGGATTCGTCTTTTAATGATGTAAGTTATTCAAAGATAACATGCAGTTTCCACTTTTAGTTAAACATGGACTGATTCCCATGATCTACAGAGCAAGGTATGGTGTCCAACTTGAGAAGGGACCATTCGACAGACGGACTGCTGATTTCTTGTGGATGATGATATTTGGAGCCTTTGCACTATTGGTATATGAGATCATCTATATATCTTTTTCATCTTATGATTATTTATGTGATATTCCTCCTTCAAAATGGTGGAGTTTGATGTTGTAGAAACTATTCTTAGGCTCTGGTTTATGACTCTGGATGGACAAAGAAAAAATGACAGACCACTTTTTAGATAAAAAAGAAGATGAAAAACTACATGAGATCATCTATAACTTCAAAATGGTGGCAGTTTTATGTTGTAGAAGCTATTCTAATGGCTCTGGTTTATGAATCTGGACAAGAAAAAGATGACAGACCATTTTTAAGACAAAAAAGAAGATGGAAAACTGTGGTTGATCTACTTATACGTTTTTATCTGTCTTCTTCATTTAGCCATCCTGCCTGTAGAAGTTATGCTCCATGGGTCTCTAGGAATACTAGCATAATCACATAAATATTTAGTGATAAAATTATGTTTTATTGAATCCATTTTAGTGATTGGTTTATGCAAAGTAAGCAGGAAAAAATTCATTCAATGAGTGAGTAATGACTTTGATTGATTATAAGAGATGGCCAGTTGTAAGTGAATGAGGGTTAGCAATTGAGAATTTGACACGAGGTGGTTGATGATTGGTGATCTATGGGAAGAATAAGGAAGATAAATGCCACTGAGGCACAGTATGAGGTGTCAATGAAGGCTTGGATGTTCTATAATAGACGACTTGGTTGATTGGAGAAAGGCGTTAAGGAAGTTCAGAAAATATTTTAGGAAAAGTTGTGATTAGTTAAACAAAGTCATGATTGCAAAATGCTGTATTTTGTTGTTAAAATTGCAGAAACTCCATTCCCGCTCCTGGTTGATTTCTCTATAGTATCATTTTTACTTGGTGCCCTAATATCAGTTTCTTTCTTTGCGATCTAGGTTTTGTCTGCTATCCCCATTTTTTGGACCCCATTTTTGGCAATATCACTTGTTTTCATGCTCCTTTATGTTTGGAGTAGAGAATTTCCAAATGCTCAAATCAACATATATGGACTTGTTGCACTTAAGGTATGTTTTCAACGTTGTGCAAGTTATCCTTATTTGTATGCATAGGTTACATGAGCTGGATGAAGCATATCTTTGTCTAATATAGAAACCAATTGTCAAATTATTTTTCAGGCCTTCTATCTTCCATGGGCGATGCTTGCTTTAGATGTCATCTTTGGTTCTGCTCTTATGCCTGATCTGTTAGGTATCATTGCGGGTCATCTCTACTACTTCTTGACAGTGTTGCATCCACTAGCAGGTGGAAAAAACATTTTGAAGACTCCAATGTGGGTGTATCCTTCTTGTCTTCTATTGCGTAAGGTGTTAAGCATGTGTTGTTGTCATTTAAAGCCTTTTTTATTCCGTGTTGTTATGAAGCTTCAACTTTTTTTTTTTTTTTTTGGAAGAGAGGGGGGGTTTCGCGTCTAATACTGTTATGAAGTTGGAACTCATGATAAGAATCTTATCCTCCCCTTTCCTGTTTACTCTTTTTTTTTTTTTAATAAAAAATATAGCGGAAATGTTTACTCAAATCAAAAAATTTCCTCCTCTCTAAATCCTTCCATCCAATTATACCCATAGTTGTTCCTCATTGTCTTTGCAGCATGTAAGGTGGGGTCTGCAACTGATACGATTAACTAATAATTTGCTCTTTGGTGAATGAATTCTTACTTCCTAGAACACAAAATTTTACCAAAACCTGCCAGCTAGTTTTGTTGTGTTCTTAACTGTTATTTTCCAGACATAAATTGGTTGCAAGGTGGAGAATTGGAGCCCAACCAATAAGTCGTGCCCAGCCTGTTAATAACGCGCAGCAACAGCAAGAGAGGAGTTCAGGAGTTTTCAGGGGAAGATCCTATCGACTCAATGGGTAGATGCAATAAATGAAAGGGGGTGAATTTTCCTGACCAGTTGTTTCATCTTCCCTTAATGGTTGTTGACTGCACACAACTGACAAATGGAGCTAAACATCCGTTGTGAATTTGAATGGGAGCAATGTATAAACCTTGACAGTTCATTGAAAAGCAAACTTTCTTTTGGGGAGCGAGCCTTATAATTTGAATGAGTTTTCTTCTTCGATTATACTTGTAAGGAAGAGTCGGAAAAAGTTTATGAATTGAATTAGTTGTCAAATGTTCATCTTGAATTCATCTTACTTTTGTTCTTACGAGAGATTTTGTCCACTTTTGTATTCAGTATGAAAGACAGTTCCCATAATTCGCATTGCTAGCCCCAATACTCGATCCAAGAATCCAAGCTTTTCTTGTTCTAGAAAGTGAAGTCTGTTCCGATGCAAATGGCTACATACTAATTTTTTTTTTGTTAACTACATGCTAAAAAAGACCGGTTTTTTCTCTCCTTGCTTGCATTTGTTACTTGGAAATTGGAATTCATTTTATTAGATGTTTTATATAGGGTAAAAATTATTTTTCGTTTCTACATCCAAAAGAAAAATTATTTTTCGTTAGGTTATAATTATAAAAGTTATTTTTTATTTTAAAGGATAATTATAATTAGAGTTTATTTTTTTAGAAGTTATTCAAAATAGTATTTTCTTATAATAAAAAATATGGTTTTTTTTTTTAAATTTTGATAGATAAAAGCGACTCTTTTAAAATAAAGGTGATATTTTTCATGAAAAAATGAATCAAACATGCTCTAATGATATACAATTCAGTTTCAGAACCACCTCTTGCCCAATTAGGGGTCGTTTGTTTCACGGATTTGAAGATTATTCCTAGGAATAAGTTTCCCAGGAATATAATGATTGGAATTTTATTCCTAGATATTTTAAGAAAAAGTGTTTGGTTAGGATGTTAAATTCCTAGGAATCTTTAATATTAAATTCCCAGGAATAACTATTACTTGTTTGGTTTGCAATTTCAATTCCCAGGAATAGAAGTTACATTTCTTAAATTACCCCTATGGCTAACTTGTTTCATTCAGTGAAACGTTACATTGGCAAAGGATGCACAGGCCTAACACGTCGTAATTGGCTCACGCAGTTCACACCAACAGTGTCAAAATCCCAGAGTAAAATCATACCCTGATACGATACATGAGATCATATAAGTATTGCAAATGAAAGTTATATGGTCCATTAATAAGAGAAATGATAATTTAGTAAGAAAATCCATACCAGACTTGCTACATCACTAGTCTTCCCATGTTCCATGTTTTTGAAAAGCCAATTTCCAGAACCACTACTTATTAAAGAATCTGGCATAACAGTCATTAACCTATCCTGCAGCACAACAAAAATAGGAAAGGAAGTATGCCTAGGAAAAGCATACATTTATCAATAAAAAAAATCTTAGAAATGTCAAGCAAACATATGCAAGCTGCAAAACTAATATACGCACAACAAATAAAAAGAACAAGATTCATTTATCCATCCTTTCATCAAATTGGACAATAATGTAATTAGTTAAAATTTAAATATTAGGTAAATTAGATGTAAAAACTACACATGAACTGGTGGTCATATGTAGTCCAGTGCTAATTAAGGCGGGAGTAATTTATCAACGAAATCACACCTTGCATATATCCGTAGGGGACTTCAATATCACCAGTAACAGTAAGATAGCCTTCACTTAACTTGGAATTGTTTGTAATATCCTGCAACATTTCTCTGTGATCTTTATTTGCAGCTCACACCAACCTTAATGACCAGACAGATATTTGTATCAGCTCCAGTTGCAGCATTTACCTTAAAAGTGTTCTGCCATTTACATCTGATTCTTAGGCATGTTTTTGCATCTATAAGAATCACAGTATAATTAACCAGCAACAATAACAGCTATAATCTACTTAAAAAAACCTTGTTTGCCAAAGCCTCAAATTCATGATACTTAATAAATATATGCAATCTTAAATAAATGATAAACATAATATCAAATTGCAACCATATTAGACTTAAATAAAGATTTGTCCTTCTTCAATCATCACAAATCCAACTAAATAATAAAATCAATAAAGAAAATTCCTGTGAGTTTTCTACGAACGTTCTAAGTATTAGACATTCTGAATCCTATGAAGCACCATTGTTATTTAAAACAATGTACACAAATTCCTTCCTCAATTCAGGGGTATCCATAGCAAAAAGCAATCACAAAGGTTATTGTCTTTGGTGAGCATCACAGAAGCCCTCACAACATCTACTGCAGATAGTCCTTCTATTTCTTTTAACATTGGAACAATTTGATTCCTCTTTTCAGCTGTCCTTTCAGCGGTGTGTCTTTCATGCAAAAAAACAAGATGTGAGTTGTTGGATATTCTCCATAGTTCCAGCATAAAACTCGCCTAACTTGTTTACTGAAGTTAATACGCTATCAGAAACATCATCATTATACTTTACCCTTTCCCCCCCACGCTTTCCAGTCTTGTATGCGGTAGCATCAGATTGTGGTTGATTTGCTGGACTTGGTGCTTGGGTAGTATTATTAGTGTGTGTCTCTGGTATTTGTGGCTCAAAGTTCTCTCCATCTTCATTCAAATTGAATCCTGACTCATTCCCTTGTGTTGATTAAAAAAATTCCCTCACCATGTTATAAGCATGATCTGCTGGAGTTTCTGAAACACCACCAGATGCTTTATCTTTTCCAAATACAACATCCAAGCTATCAAAGTGGGGAAATGGTTTTCCATACAAGCCAATTGCAGTAGGGTGCGACTGCATTGAAGAAAAAAAATGTTTATGAAGTATAAATTTAATGGAAAAAAAGCATAAATTAAAATATACCATGCATTGTTAAAGTATGAAATGGTATGTCACCTTGCACCATTGGTTATAAACTTCCTTCTCTACTAGAATCATCTTTCTAGTATCATCCCATCCAAAGCCACTTGCACTCGGACCCAACATATCTTTGATTGCAGAATATTGTGCTTTTAAACGTTTCACTTTTGATTCAATATGAGGGTTTGCTTTTAATGTGCAGTTTGCAATTTTTTTGTGAAGATATTTCTCTAGTACTTTAGTATACCCTTGTTTAAATGTGCTCGCATCGGCCTTCCATCCATCGTCCATCAACTCCAATAAACCTGCACTAATACTGCATCTTCTTCTGCAGTCTATTGTCGCTTTGTGCCTTTTACATTTTGACCAACAACTAAATAAGTATGCACGTTAAAATTAAAAACATCATATAAATAAAATCATTATAGTACATATGCATTATTTACTAATAAAAAATTATAAACACCGATATGTTTATTTAGTGAAACTTTTAAGTCATAGTTTGTAATACAATTAAAATTAAAAAATAGAAACAACAAATAGCAAACACAAAATCTATCAATGATTTCCGCCTCTCCATCTATTAAACATTTCCAATGCTAAATTATCTCTCCATTGACTCCATGCATTACTTGGCTCCACCACAGTTATCATATCATTATACATGAATTCGTTAGAGACCTCAACATCTACTAAATTCCTTTCCATAGGATCCAATGCCATTTCTTTCCGAATATGATTATGTAGAAGACAACAAGCTGTTATTATTCTTGCTTGAGTTTTCGCAGGATAGAATGACTTCTCTCTCAATATAGCCCAACGTCCTTTCAAAAGTCCAAAGCATCTTTCTATCACATTCCTAGCCGAAGAATGTTTCATATTGAAAAATTCTTTTGGTGTAGCTGGTTGTGAGCCATTCCTCCATTCACTAAGGTGATACCTCTGACCTCTATAAGGAGTAAGAAAACCTTCCCCATTCATGTATCCAGCATCACATAAATAATAATACCCTATCAACAATAAAATAAAAGTTATCATCTTATAACATATACATGTTTTCTTTTTACATGAATATATGCTATTGTACCTTTAGGAACCCTTAATCCATTTGGTCGAGAAATAGCATCTCTGAGGACTCTAAAGTCAGCAGCTGAACCCTCCCACCCAGGCAAGACATATATGAATTGCAAATCTGGAGAGCATACACCTAACACGTTTGTAGCTATATCACCCTTCCTTGTTCTGTATCTATTTTTTTCAGTTTCGGGCACTTTGACCTTGATATAAGTGCCATCAAGAGCTCCTAAACAATTTTATATATTGCCATAACTATAAATGTTACTACTCTGAACTTGAAGTTTAAGTTAGATATTAATAAAAAAGATGAAGATATGGGCTTTACTTCTATACCTTGAAGTATTTCCATCTTTCATCGATGTTGCTCTCCAAAATTGGTGTGGGCTGTTTTAACAATTCTTTGTGACACTTCAGAACAGCTAATAACACATTTGTGAAATGCCTGCTAATCGTTTCACCAGACCTAACAAATTGTCTTCTAATCATACTATTCTTAACATGATGTGCCAATATGTGTAAAAACATGGCCACTAACTCCTCAATACACATATGTCGAGTAGGAAGTAATCCACCTACAACTTCCAACATCTCACATAGTTTGTGGAATGCAGCTATATCCATCCTTGTATTCTCAATACAAGCCACATCACTCACGTAAATAATTCTACGAAAATGCACTTCTCTAACTAGACTTCTTTCATAACAATCCCACGATCTTTTTCGTTTTTTCAGGTGCTTACTTAGAGCAAGATAACATAACATCATTGTCATCAAAGTAAACAAATTCAACATCTCCAAATAAACTATTAGTATCGCTATGAGTCTTTTCTTCCTTTCACTTACTTCCATCAAATGTACCATGCTCAAAAGATAAATTATGTATTTGCTGCACATATCATAATATTAATTGAGACATGTTTTAAAAATAAAAAACAAGATATTTTTCTGTACAACATGGAGCTACTACGTAAACTATAAACTAGTTTTCTATGCAACAATGCTTTTTCTGTTGAGTGCATTTATGGGGCTTCATCCACACACAAAATCAAGACTAGATAAACTATAACAGTGGGGGTAATGAAAACATTGGTGGTGCAAACAATCATAAAATCCGACAAGTTGTCCTTTGGAATACTATTAAGCTATTGTGGTCAGCCATTAATTGTGAACAAAGGCAATAATTTTTAGGATTAATGAAAACAATTTTATGTCCTTTTATCTGGATGCTATGCCACACAATAATTCTCCACATAATAATATGTGGAATTGGTTTTCGAGTATCTGCCAAAATGAAATCTTTTAAAACATAAAATCAAAAATAAATCCCAAAACGTAAATAAGCTTTGGCAGCCGATAGAAAAATATACTAAGCTTTGGCATCTACAAAAGAAAAGATGAGCCCACCAAAAACAAAAGCAGATCCCAAAACTTAAATAAGCTTTGGCAGCAGATAGAAAGATATAATAAGCTTTGGTGTGTCAGTGGTTTGTTTTTTAAAAAAAGAAGAAGAAAGGGTGTCAAGATTGAAATGCCTTACCAGCAGTTTTGGCAGCGTGGATGAAAAAGAAATTGCCGGCAACAGCGATCTCGTGCAGAAGCAGTGACAGACGGCGCTAAGGTGAAGGAGAATCCAAGTGCAGCAGTTTTCCCTATTGTTATATAGAAGGTAGGGAAATTATCGGAGGGAATAGTGCGCGGGTAAAATAGGGGTATATGTGGGTTTTTACGTCACATTAACGATGCCCACTATCCTGGAATCAAGATTACCCACCCCCTCTCCTGGGAATTAAAACACTGCGAACGTGGGAAAATAAATATACCCAAGAAAATTCTATTCCCAAGAACATATTTTTATTCCAGTCAACCAAACATGGGAATAAACATTCCCATTCTAATATTCCCAGGAATCTATTTCAAATCCGTGAAACAAACGCACCCTTAGAGATTTATCTTCATGCTGATTCGAGTCATCATGAGAGGATAAGTGTTTGATAATCCGTTACTCGCGAGGCATGCGAATTACAGGGCTTGTCTCTGTGAGGCTGAAATCTGGCCCTTGAACAGCAAAGCCAACAACTGGTGGATGTTACCATCATATTTCACTCAATCTCCTATGGATCTCTACTTTTTTCAAAAAAAGAAATAAAAAATGCATACCGCTTTTTAGATTGAGGACTGAGAGAATCAAATGGGGATATCCCTCAAACAAATCTAATACATCAAGACGCAACTTACCTCAATGGTCCATATAATTTTCATCGACTAATTGGAATAGTAAGAAACTCTTTACTAAACTCTTTTATTCGTCATTGTGAACTATAATGGGATACTTTCATATTCTTTCATACCTTAAAAATCTGATAAACACATAAGAAACACTGCAATTTATGTGTCCATCATCTTCAATTTCATTTCATGTTCTTTAATAACTATGGAAAAGTGTATACATATAAAGAATTTGAAATAACACACAAATCAAAATAACTGATAAAAGACCAAATCAAGTGTAGTCTACAATGGGGGTGCACAGTAAAAACTCTATGAATCTTATATCTCTCATTCATTAAGGAGTAGGTCTATGCAGTTCGAATTTTAACGTGCAAAAAAAGTTAGGAGGAATGAACCAATTGGTGCACATCATTTTCAATTTCGTGGCAAGCAAGCAGCATTTTTCTTTATTGAATTACTAGTAACTTACCCGTGCTTACAGACGGGTCGCACGATATTCTTTGCTAAGAAATCCTGTATTTATTTTTTTAAGGCTGTAACATAAATGTAGATATATAAAAATCAAAGCTTCACTGTGATTAGCTTCAGATTTATTTCATATTTATACTGTAAATATAAATTTTCTTCTAATATGATAGATACCAGTTATACTAATAATGTGTAATGCATGGTTGTAATTTTTCTTCACATTTGATACCAAGACTCATTTAAAATAAAATATTTGAGGATCGCAAAATATGTCAAAAGCACAAATATCTCATACATGTACATCGTGTCACAAAATCACAAATATTCCATATATAATATAGAAGATAATAAAATTACACTAGAACATATGTTTAATGATGCTAAAATTACACCAGAACATGTAATGTTTTCCCATAGGGACTAAAAAACAAAATAATTATTTATAATAAAATTACACTGACAACATGTAATGTTTCCCGTAAGGATTAAAAAGCAAAATAATTATATATAAATGATAAAGACATTTACAAATTTGATGTGTGTTCAAATACGATAAAATTACACCGACAACATGTAATGTTTATCCGTAAGGACTAAAAAGCAAAATAATTATTTACAAATGATAAAAATATTTATTAATTCGATACGTGTTAAAAGACGATAAAATTACACTCACTACATGTAATATTTTCCAGAAGAGACTAAGAAGCAAAATTATCATTTATAATAAAATTGCATCGACAACATAAAATTGCATCGACAACATGTAATGTTTCCCCGTAAGGAATAGATAAAAATAATAATTATTTATAAATGATAAAGACATTCACAAATTTGATATGTGCTCAAACACGATAAAATTACACCCACAACATGTAATGTTTCCCTATAAGAGAAAGAGAGAGTCACGTGAGAGAGAAGAAAGAGAAGAGGGAGGAAAAAAGTGAAAGATGAGAGAGAAAAAGTTAAAAGTAGGAAGAAAAATAAATTTTTTATGTGAATTTAATTTTTATTTTTATTTATTTTTATTTAAGTTGACATATTTAAACCTTTAAAATGATAGGTGGCAAAAATCCAGTTGTCTAGTTTAGTAATTTTGCATGCCCTTTAGGGGCTTATGTTTATATTAGATAAATTTTTCATGTGAATTTAATTTTTATTTAGATTGACATATTTACTCTTTTAAAATGATAGGTGGCAAAAATCTGGTAGTCTAGTTTAGTAATTTTGTTTGCCCTTTTAGGGGCTTATATTTATAGTAGAAATGTAAAAAAAAATGTTCTTTTTTTTGGCATTAAAAAAATAGTTCTGTTACGGAATGATCAACTTTTTTATGATTTATCAACTTCTATTCCTAGAAAGGAGCTCATTATTTTTGTCTAGAGAAATGATGATTAATTTAAAAGAATGTGCTAGACCACATGGAAATTGGTACGTCTGATTTTGATATTTATGATTCCTGGCGTTATTGTCTTCCGATCGGATATGGAGAATTTAAAAGAAAGAGAGAAAGAGAAAGAGAGAGTCACTTGAGAGAGAGAAGAAAGAGAAGAGAGAGGAAAAACGTGAAAGAGGAGAAAAAAAAAGTTAAAAGTAAAAAGAAAAAATAAATTTTTTATGTGAGTTTAATTTTTATTTAGATTATCATATTTGCCCCTTTAAAATGATAGGTGACAAAAATTTAGTAGTCTAATTTAGTAATTTTGCTTACCCTTTAGAGGCTTATTTATTTAAACGAAAATAATTATTTATAAATAATAAAAAAATTTATAATGATTTTCTATAAAAAAATGAAAAGAGAGAAGGAAGAGAAGAAAAAAAAAAGAAAGTGAAAGACGTGAGAGAGAGAAGAAAACGCGAGAGAGAGAAAAGGGAAGAGACAGAAAAAAAAGTAAAATATGAAAAAATAAAAAGTAAGAAGAAAAAATAATTTTTTATATGAATTTAATTTTGATTTTAATTTATTTTAATTTATATTAACATATATGTCCCTATAAAATGATAGATGACAAAAATTTAATAGTCTAATTTTGTAATTTTATCTGTCTTTTATAAGCTTATATTTATTGGAGATAGGAGATGAATGTTTTCAAGACTCAGTAATAAACACTTAAATGTAATAAGGAGTTGTTGTACAAAGGAAAAAGTGAAGTGTTATTAGCACAAATATTTCATATGTCAATTCAATGGCAAATGATAAGTCAAGGAAAGAAAAAAAAAAAAGGACAAAAGCGCTGCAGCGTTTGAATTTAAAAGGAAGGGAGCACGGAGAGAGAAAATAAAGAGAAGTGAGAAAAAATAAAAAGTAGGAAAAAAATAATATTTTTATGTAAATTTAATTTTGTTTTTGATTTATTTTTATTTAGATTGACATATTTATCCTGTAAAATGATAGGTGACAAAAATCTAGTAGTCTAATTTTACAATTTTGTCTACCTTTTATAAATTTATATTTATAGTAGATAGATTACTCATAAAAATATTTAATTTACTATATATAATTTACTATAAACAATATTTCATCAGATCAGATGTAACATTCATTCATGTAATGTAATAAAATATAAAATAAAAAGAAAGTGAGTAATTCCGTTGATGAGCTATAACTAACTATCTCTATTCTATTTCGGGAGAGAGAGCTAGGAACAGTAATAAACTCTTTTTTATGGGTCATACATGATGGAGTCCCATGTTTGATATCTGACAGTGATATGACTTCAATAGTAGTTATGTGCGGGGGATAATTCTTACCTCATGAGCTAGTTTTTGAGTTTGAGTTAGGTTCAAATCCAAATTCTAATATAGTACCAGAGCCTATCATAGATCTATTGTTGGGCCACCAGTTATCGGGTCATTCGGGTCACACTCCAGATGCTCGATCCTGGGCGTGAGGGGGTGTGTTAGAAGTCTCACATGGAAGAATGAGATGACCTGAATAGTGGTTATAAGTGGAGGGCAATCCTCACCAGTTCTTGCAGATGTCCAATCCTGCAAACTTCACGCTCTATATGTCCAGTCTTGGGCGTGAGGAGGTGTGTTGGAGTCCCACATTAAATAATGATATGACCTCAATAATGGTTATATGTGGGAGGCAACCCTCACATCATGAGTTAGCTTTTGGGGTTGAATTATGCCCAAACCCAAATTCTAATAATACACACTTACATATAGAGAGAGAACCCGAAAATCAGCCATTGTTATTTTACAATATTTCTTTGCTGGAATCGACTTGTAAATTGTCTTCGATCTGATAAACACATAAGAAACACTGCAATTTATGTGTTCATCATCTTCAATTTCATTTCACGTTGTTTTAATAACTATGTAGAAGTGTATACTGTATACATATAAAGAATTTGAAATAACACACAAATCAAAATAACTGATAAAGACTAAATCTAGTCTAGTCTACAATGCACACTAAAAACTCTTTGAATCTTATATCTTTATATTTATCCAACAGGGGACATAACAAACAATAAACTCTGTATAATCTCTCATTCATTAAGGAGTAGGTCTATGCAGTTCGAATTTTTAACGTGCAAAGAAGTTAGGAAGAATTAACCAATTGGTGCACATCATTTTCAATTTCGTGGCAAGCAAGCAGCATTTTTCTTTATTGAATTATTACTTATAAAAATATTTGATTTACTATATATAATTAACTATGAATAATATTTCATCAGATCAGATGTAACATTCATTCATATAATGTAATAAAATGTAAAATAAAAAGAAAGTGAGTAATTCCTTTGATGAGCTATAACTAACTATCTCTAATCTATTTTGGGAGAGAGAGAGCTAGGAATAGAAATAGGAAAATAGAGAGAGTACGTTGGGTCCTAGAAAGAAGGGGAAGGTAATGAGTGGCAGCAATTGAATGGAGGTAAAGGGACGGTGGAGCGGGCATCATCCCTCATGCACCCATCATCCATCCCTTATTTAAAACTAATTTCAAAGCTGTGACAAACACATACACAACATAACACGAGAAGAAACAAGGAAACAGAGAACAAAAAAAATGTCGTGGCAAACTTACGTCGATGAACATTTGATGTGCGATATCGATGGCACAGGCCACCACCTCTCCGCCGCTGCCATCATTGGCCATGATGGCTCCGTCTGGGCTCAGAGCTCTTCCTTCCCTCAGGTATTATTTTTATTATTATGAAAACATTTGATTTGATTTGATTCGATTTCCAATGCTGTGAGATAATTAATGTATATGAAAACATTAGCCAATGAATGCACTTTTATTTTTGACGAACGATTAAATTTAATTAATTAGGTAGTGAACATTTATTTTTTTTAAGAAAAAAAAAATAGTATGCAGAGGCATTACAATATAGAGAGATCTTAACTAGGTTAGCACGTCAATTCTTAACGATCATCTACAGCACACTATAAATTTATTAAAAAGTGGACATTTAATTTAGTTACATATTATTATCAAGTGAAATCGTTCTGATCTGATTCCTATTTTTATTTATTTATAATTATAATTTCTTCGATCCTCGATCTCCAGATCAAGCCTCAGGAGATCACTGATATCATGAAAGATTTCGACGAACCGGGACATCTTGCTCCTACAGGCTTGCACCTTGCGGGAACCAAATACATGGTCATCCAGGGAGAGTCTGGTGCTGTCATCCGCGGAAAGAAGGTAAAAACTATTCAATCTTTTACACAATTAAAGTACTAGTGTGTGTTCGTACCATCTTGTGGGATTCTATAACCATCCTAATGGTTGTGTATAATATTCTGTTGATAATTGAAATCCTGTGTGCATCATTTTTCCTTCTACGTATCCTCCAAGGCTCCAATAAATATGTATTCATTTATGAGAATTCTCTTTCAATTTATGTCTATAATAATACAAATACAATGATATAGTCTAAATAGTGGTTATAAGTAGGAGTAACTTTTACCCCATAAGCTAGCTTTTGTGGTTGAGTTAGTGCTATGACTTAAGCCCATGAGAAGAGCCCAACCCAAAAGACTAATCCATTAGGTGGGAGAGCCTCATGACTTAAGTAACACATTGAGCTTTCTTATCTACTCAATGTGAGACTCATAACAGTTAGCCCCAAACACAAATTTTAGTATGGTATCAAATCCTATCCGATATCTGTTGGGCAACCAGCTATTGAGCAGTTATCGGGCCACTCGATCATGCTCCAAATGTCCAGTCCGTGAGAAAGTGTGTTAGAAATCTTACATTAGATAGTGATATAGTCTGATTAGTAGTTATAAGCGGAGTCAAGTTTCTATTGTCAAAATCTTATGTAATTTCTGATTGTCCTTGACTTCCAGTTAAGGTAGATTATGCCTGATAAGAATGATTAGTAGCATTTCTTATTTCTTATGCTTTGTTTGACTAATTTTTTTTTTTTTTTAATAGAACTGACTTGGGTGCTTGTTATTTGGGTAGGGATCTGGAGGCATCACCATAAAGAAAACTGGACAAGCTCTAGTTTTTGGTGTCTATGAGGAACCTGTGACTCCTGGACAATGCAACATGGTTGTTGAGAGGTTGGGAGATTACCTCATCGATCAGGGTCTGTAGACCTAGACCTTTGATCATGATTTGGGCATTTGTTTCTTGGATACTATACTTTGTTATTTTCATTTTTTTTTGTTGTTGCTCTGTATCTACCACA
This sequence comes from Calophaca sinica, assembly GCA_037113605.1. Taxonomy (NCBI): domain Eukaryota; kingdom Viridiplantae; phylum Streptophyta; class Magnoliopsida; order Fabales; family Fabaceae; genus Calophaca; species Calophaca sinica. The sequence goes on from CM073734.1 coordinate 125,783,526, forward strand.
TTTCAACCCTTAATTGGGAGTTGTTGCAGATAATAACCATTTGAGAATTGAACAGTTGTTTGTTGTTTGGATGTTTAACTTATCCTGACGATTATTTGTTTGCCTTTCATTTCATTACTTTCCCTCTAATTTACCACTCAGCTTGTTCTCAAAGTGTTTCCTTTTCGTGATGCTTATTTTGATAGAAAATCAACACATGCGCATGAAAATTCAGAGGAAAAAAAATGGCTGCACATATTTCAGGATCACATATATGTTGTTGACAGAATTAGAACATTGATGCGCAGGTTATAAGGAGGGACTACAATAAAATAATTAGAGTTCTACAGACTATAAATATAAACTAGTGAAATTCTATTCCCACATTCAACTTTTATACTCAATTTCTACGGAGAAAGATACAAGAGAAAAAGAAATAAAGAAGAGATAAGATAAGTGATATGATAAAACAAAAAATAGAGACACGGATAGAATAATTGAGATGTATAAAGGAGAGATAGGAAAATTTGTGCTCTCTCCTGAAAGATAATATTAGTATGCCTTAAAGACTGGCAAACTAACATGATATGTTTTTACATTGAGAACTTGAGTTTGGGTGAGACTAAGGAAGCTTGATATAGAAATTGATATTTCGCCAATCAGTTCTTGTTGGAGGTAATTTTTCTGAATGGGATGAGAAAATGAGTGTTTCATTCTATGTTTCTGTTGAATTTTGTTTCCTTGAGAAGTGAGGGGTTCTGTTAACGATCTTTTTTTTTTTTTGATAAGCAAAAAAATATATTAATAACTGAAGTACAAGGGGTACTTCGAACCCATATTTACAAATGTTTTATGAAGGAAGTGTCTCATTAAAATCTCTCAAGGCCAAAACTCAGTGGAAAAAAGACCGAGAGGAAAAAGAGTACAACAACCAACCCCACGCAATGACATAAACATCCACCAAATATTCTTACATGTTCTTACACACATTTATGTTCTACACAGACACAAGGAACCAGTAGAAGTATTCCCAGCATAGCATCAACCCTTGTTGCTCCCAACCTCCCCAAACAAAATCGACCATGCTGTGAATTATGCAGCTCCAATAATCCTGCACAAACAAAACAGGCCAGCGACCACTCCATTTCCTGCACAAAACTGCCCACAGCGCACCAAGCATCTTTCTAACTGTTACAAAACAGACCAGCCTCACAAGGAACCAATGTTCAAAGACACTGTAATGGACACTGTTAACGATCTTATTGAATGGCTTGCAAACAAATTAGAACCATTTTATTGTGTCGTGGGGATTTGTTAGGATTATAAGAAACAATATGTATGATGATGGGTCCTATTTGGGAAAATGTATAATTTTATATGAAAATACATGATCATGTGGATGCTTAAGGAATTGAGCCAAAATGATCATTAGAGCACCCACAGCGTTGGTTATTTGTGAGCGTCTCTTAAAGTCTAAAAAGCAGCGCTAGTGGGCCCTCCGGCCAGACACATAGGATTTGGGTTATCTAATTTTTAGTCAAAGTGATTTCTGCCGTGAACGTTGCAAAAAATAAGAGAAGGATGCTTTTTCTTTTTGTCTACATGTCTACACACCTCAGCAACATGGGTTCTCTTAAATTTTAGTGAACATGCGATAAAGATGCTCTTAGCTCTTCTTTCACACAGTGCAGAACTAATATTCCTCTCTCACCGCTTATCACCCGTCCATCTATACTACTAGAAGCTATTATATTATACTGATATAAAATTTTAATACTTTTACACTACGAATAATTTTAGATGGGTAATGCTAATTGGCCCGAATTAACTGTACACGACCACCACGATATCTAACATAACAATAGTTGGGTGTGCATGACCATACACAATTGTGTTGAAAATAAAAAGGTAAACCAATTAAAATAGTACAACTGAAATTTGTGCTTCTCGTGCGGGAACTCCCTCGTGCCATTTAGCATTTTCCATTTTATTGTCTCGTTAATAGCTCTCCTCCACTATCCTTCCCCTGTTCCGTATTAACCACTCCCTCCAAGTCCTTTTTCCTCAAACCACACATTCTCAAATCTGAATGATCGAATGCATGCCCTTCTTTCTCTATCATAAATTCTCAATAGGATCGGAGGATGGTCAGATCTACCTGCTACCGCGTTGATTAGCTTGCTGTTAGGAAACTACGCAAAATTTCCCCATAGTCAGATTAGTAGAAGAACGAAAAATAATTAAATGCGGAAGCACACACACAACTTGATAACGGAGTTCGGCCAATTATGCCTACGCGTCTCAGCCTGCAGACCTTTTCAAAAAAGAAAATATACCTTTGTGTTTACAAATACTCACAATCTCTACAAAACCCATGCCCAATTACACCAAAGAAATATTTTCTCTCTAAATATTTTACAAAAATTCTCTCGGAATTTTCTCTCTGTTGGAACTCACAAGCTACAACCTCTCAATGTTAGAATTATTTTCCTCTCCAAGCGGATGGCTCATTTATAGAAGGATGAAGCTCGACAACCATTGCCTCACCAACCAAAACAATTCAATTTTTCAACCTTCAACTTTCAACATTCAACTTTGCACAAAGTTGAATTTTCCCATTGTTGAAAACTTGGGATGCACCATTCGTGCATTGAATTAGGTAGGTTGGGAGGTTTTCTTTGACCAACAATCCTCCCACTTGAAGTGATTTAATGCGGTCTTTCACACCTAAATCAATGCGGCGGCCTTTCCTGCAGTGCATTTACTCAGCGAGCCAGTCAAGTTGAGCACACCGCTTTGTCGATAGTCACCACCTTTGTCAACATATCTGCTTTGGTTCTTACTTCCTTGAATCTTCTTCAACATTAACACCTCATCCTCAAGCAGATCCGATGAAGTGATAACGAAGACCAATATGCTTTGTTCGAGTGAAATGTGAATTCTTTGCCAGGATGTATCGCTTTCGACTATCACTGCGGCAAAACACTCTCGTGAAAACCTAACTCGTTAACAATCCCTCAAGCCATATCAATTCTTTCTGTCAAGCCTGCATCGCTACATACCACCAGTAGTGGATAAAGCAACAATCTTCAGTATCCGCGACATCCAACTAACTTCTTTGTAGTACCAACGGTGAATACATAACTGGTACTTCCGATGATCAACTTCACCTCCAAAGTGCAGATCTACGAGCCTTGTACTTGCAATTCTCCTTTACCAAAGTGCAGAGACAACTTCTCTCAGTAGTGCCTCGTAGATACCTCAAAATCCATTTCACCGCTTCCCAATGAGTTTTACGGATTTGACATAAACACGCTAACTACTCCCAGCATGGCCAAATGTCGGCCTCGCATGTCATCATTGCATCAAACTTCCAATGGTCAAGCATACGGAATCCTAGCCATGTATTCTCTTTCTTCCTCTGAGGTGATTGTTCCTTGGTTAAAAATGTAGCCAAAGGTGTGTTAGGTTTACGCGTTCTATGCTGGAATCTTGCAAACACGGTTGATGTACTGCTGAGATAATCGCAAAAATTCCTCTTTGCTTATCTCTCGTGATTTGCATTCCAAGGATCTTCTTCTTTGGACCCAAAGTCCTTCATGTCAAATTCTTTTTGATAAATGCATCTTCAAGTTTACGATCTATCCATATAACACGCTACTAACATATCATCGACATAAAGTAACAAAATGATATAAGCTGGACTTATATCTCTTGAAGAAACAACAGTGGTGAGTTGCACTGAAACCTTCCTTGTGCATGAAGCTATCAAACTTCTTGTACCCTTTGTCTCGGAGCTTGTTTCAGGCCATACAAGCTCTTTCTTTAATCTGCACACCATATTTTCATTGCCTTTCTCGAGAAGCCTTGAGGTTGGTGCATGTAGATCTCCTCATCTAAGTCTCCGTGAAGAAGCCTTGATCTTCCGCCTAAGCTCAAGATAGAGCTCTTATCGCAACAATATTGCCAAATAACACGGACAATGATTGAGCTTCTGGAGCAAAAATTTCGGTGTAGTCAACTCCTTCCTTTTCTTTGGAATCCTTTAGCGACTAGTGGGCTTTTGTATCTCTTGGAGCCATCATTTTCCTCCTTCACCCGATACACCCATTTGTTGTGAAGTGCCTTCTTTCCCATGGGTAACTCATTAGTTCCCATGTTTGATTGGAGATCAAAGACTTCATCTCATCTTCCATAGCAAGCTCCGGCTGGCATCCGCGATCGACGTACGCATAATCTTGAGGCTCCTCCATCGCCAACAACATGTAGTCCATGTATCTCTGTTGGGCACAGAACTCGAGAAGATCTTCTCACCGCTGAGGAGTAGAGGCTCGGTGCATCGTTCCGTTCTATTGATTCATCCGATTGAGGATTCTCAAACATAGGACTTTACGGGACATCGCCCACCTCTGCATACACCGCCCACTGTTACGAGTTCTTTGGCATCCGTGCTATGCCTCGCCTTGTACATCACTCTTTCATTGAAGATCACATCTCTGCGGATCAACTTTTTGTTTTCATCATCCCAAAGACGGTAGCCAAACTCATCTTCACCATAACCGGCGAAAGTGCACTTCTTGATTTGGGATCAAGTTTATTCTGCCTTGATCATCGATATATGCACATATGCTACACACCAGAAAACTCTAAGATGTGAGAGTTTTACCTCTTTTCCGCTCCATACCTCCTGGTATTCTGGCTCAATGGTACCAGATGGACCTCGGTTGATCAAGTAACCTTGTGTTGATCGCCGGCCGCCGTAATCGCTCGATAAGCCCTGACGCCATGACGCAAGCTCTCTCTATCAGCGTTCGATTCATACGCTCGGTACACCATTGTGTTGGTAGCGCACTGCACGCAGTTCTCTCCATTACGATCCCGTGCTCATAGCGAACTTCTTGAATCTGGTGTCTTCATATTCACCACCCTTAGCCGGTTCACGAGTTTTTGATCTTGATCTGTCTCGTTTTCTACCATGGCTTTCCCACATCTTGAAAGCCTCGAATACTTCAGGACTTATGTTTGAAAGTACACCCATTACCTTCCTAGAGTGATCATCGATAAAAGTCCAAGTATTGCTTGATCGATGGATGAGATAGTGCGTTGGACCCCAAACATCGAGTGAACAAGCTCGAGTTTTTCTTCTTTGGGGTTCTTCCACTTGTCGAAAGCTAACTCTTTCTCGCTTTCCCAGTATCACGGTCTTCACACATGTCAATTTCTCGATCAAGACCTCGCAATTTGCCCTTCGAGTGCATGATCTTCATCCCTTTCTCACTCATATGGCCTAGTCTCTGGTGCCATAGATCGGGACTATCATTTGTTGCAAGCTGCAATCAAATGGCATGCTCTTTGCCTTTGTCTTATAAAGAGTACCACTCTTTCGCCGCGTAGCAATCGCCATTGCACCCTTGAAATCTTCCAATGATCGGCCCGTGGAAGACTGTAGTAGCCGAATCGCGGTGGCCTCGAGATTAAGTTCTTAAATCGAATTAGGAATATGTCCGACATTTTTCAATTCATGCTGATTCGCTCAACTTAATCTTCACTACACCTTTGCCAACAATCTCACAAGTGTTCATTACCAAGGTAAACTTTACCAAGGTTTAGGGTGCATAATTCTCGAAGAATTCTCGCAGTGGCATGAAAAAGATGCTCCGAGTCTAACACCCAAGACTCTTCTCGCTCTCCAAAGAGCATATGGAACGCCAGCGTCCTCCCGAGGTGGAAGCAACATTTGCCTCGCCTTCGCCTCGGTTCTTCTGCACTCCTGCACCGATTTTTGTAGTGCGGTCTTCCTGATTCCAACACTCGATAGTCTTTGAGTTGGAGTTTGGGAACTTTGATGATTTACTCGGATTTGGACCGTCGCCTTTGATTTGCCACGTCCCATTTCCTCGTTGAATTTCTTCCTTGACTTTGTATGCACATGCGAAGAGGATGAAGATTCACGACTCTCCGTCGGATCTCTTCATGAGAACCAGGATCACGAACATCATTGATTTCAACTTATTGTTTCAGTTGAGCTACTCACAATTGTAATGATGGCATTCCACTCTACGGAAGAGAAGACAAAAGTATCAATGCTCGTACCTCATCATCAAATTCGATTCCAAGCTTAACTCAACGGGTTGTGACTATGTTGAGTTCATTGAGATGTTGTGCCACCAGTACCTTAGTCATCCATAGAGTTAAACAACCAGCCTCATCGAAATGAACTTTGTTTAAGGCCGACGACTTTTCGTACATGTTGGAAAGAGCCTTCATAAGATCGTGGTCTTTTCTTTTGCAATGTTGAACGCAACATTACGGGATAACGTCAACCGGATAACGCAGCGAGGGCTTGTCTATCGAGAAGGATCCATTCATCTTCCTTCATCTCCGCCGTGGTTTCTTTCCTCGTGAGAGGTTGATACAACTTTTCGTCGAGGACAATCCTCGATCTGCATCTTCCAAAAGCCAAAGTCACTTGTCGAACTTTTCAATTTTCACCTTCCTTCTGCGGCCATCACTCCCACTTTCAGTCGACTTCTCCGGGATCGCTTCGACAATTCTCGCTAACCACCGTGCTTTTTAGAACACCTCCGTGGACAAATTGGTAGGCCAGGCCAATTTCACTATTCACGAAAATTACTATTCACGAAAATTACTATTCCGCGTGGAATAAAGGTATCTCGCCAAGATTTAGCGAGTAACCAACTAGCTCGATACTTGTTAGAAACTACATAAAATTTCCCATAATGATTAGTAGAAGAGCGAAAAATAATTAAATGCAAGCACACACACAAATTGATAATGAGTTCGAAATTATGCCTCGTCCTCCGGTCAGCTGCAGACCTTTTATCAAAAGAAAATATACATTGTGTTTACAAACACTCACAATCTCTCACAAAACCCACAACCCAATTACAACCAAAGAAATATTTTCTCTCTAAATATTTCTTACAAAAATTCTCTCGGTGAATTTTCTCTGTTGGAACTCACAAGCCACAACCTCTCAATGTTAAATTATTTTCCTCTCCAACAGATGGCTCTATTTATATAGAAGGATGAAGCTCAACAACCATGCACTCAACCAACCAAAACAATTCAATTTTCAACCTTCAACTTTCAACATTCAACTTTGCACAAAGTTGAATTTTCCCATTTGTTGAAAACTTGGGATGCACCATTCGGTGCATTGAATTGGGTAGGTTGGGGAGGTTTTCTTTGACCAACACTTGCACCTGGGGAATATATCGAGTCACTCTTGGGTTACAAGAGCTCTGTCTAACCTCTGCTCTGTAGCTTGCGGTGAACCTCTAATCTTTATCCAGGTAAATAGATAACCCTCCATAGGTAGGTCTTTCAGATTACAGTTAAGCACTATTTGCCAAAAACCTCTAATATGGTGTGGGAGGTGTTCAGGACCCCTTTTGTCTTCATTGGATAGTAAGTCGTCATAGTCTTCCATAGTACACCAAGGAAGTGAATTGTCTCTAGCCAAAGTCCTCAAAAGGTCCCATGAATCCTTGTATCTACCTTTGTATGGGTAGCCATTAAAATCTGTAAAATGCCAAGAGGGTCTACCATCTCTACATTATCCAGGTTCGTTGCATGTGCCACTGCTTTCTATTTCGACGTTTGATTCTATCTCCTTTTCCTCCGATTTCTTACCATTCGTGTGGCGCTTCTTTTCCCCTTGGTTATTTCCTTCTCATAAATTTCCTCATCCATCAAATCCTTATTTTCGTTAGGCATGACATTATTTTTGGTCGTTGTATCCTCGCATTTATTGCCTATTATTTGTAAACAATATGCTTGGATTTTTTAAGATTGACGCCATGATATTATTGTGGTTCGTTGACTCATTGATTGATTCGTTAATTCCGTTTTCACCTCATAAGTCAACTTTCACTTTATTGCTGGATCCTTGATTGGCTACTCTTTCCTAATTTGGTGCACTCCATGATTACCATCCCTCCTCCGTCAGCCTCCTAACACCACCACTGCTAGTTGTCTTCTTCGTTTTTGCGCGTAAATTTGGTCCCCATGCTTGGCTACCATCATCACTTTTCATAGAAAAAGCTTATTGCAGAAACCCTCCACATGCCCTAGTAAGCCACACAAGTAGCAAACATGTCTCATCCTCTCGTACTTAAATTGAACTTCTTTTACCTCCTTTCCTGGCTTCTTTATTCTCTTCGAGCACTTCGGTGGTTCGCGGACATCTATCAACACCCTTATCTGCATGTACCTATTCCAGAAATTTCAATTATCATCATCTTCTAGCGAGAGATGCTCCATATCACTGGGATGTCACCGCACAATCCTAGATGAATACTGTTTGATTGAAAAGCTTCTTGTCACGGGGAAGAGAGTCTTCTCACATGGAGATATATTCATATATATTTGTTATTTGATTATGCACCGAGGTTATTGATAAAAAGCTGCTTGCATGAGAAGAGATCATCAACAAGAGAAATTCTTACGTACGTACAGACCTAACATTTAATGATTAGGCACAACCAAACAGATAATTATAATTAATAAAATAAAATTGAAAAGTCAATATCTAAAATAAGGAAGGGAAAAAAACGGCACGTATAGTCTCGCCTCTTTTTTTCCCTCGCCTTCTTACTTCGCGACGTTCTTTCTTTGTGCCGTCATGCTTCTTTTGCCCTTATCTCCAATGCGGCTCAACCTTAAACGAAATTGATTGCCGATCACTGTTTCCTATTCATCTTTTATCGCCATTTAATTTGGTTCTTCGCTTGCACCATTCTTCAGTGACAGCAAGTCCCATTCTCCCTTGTTTTTTTTACCACACAAACAATCAGGCAACGTTCAAGTGGTTTCTAATTATTTGTTTTGCTGGTGCCTTCCACCAATAACTCAAAAGAGTTTTCATAGTTCTCCTATTCTAGTAAGTATATTATTATTTTCTTTTTTGTCAAAAATATTCTGTTTGAAAATAAGGCAATGTTCAACAGTTTTTGGTTGATTTTCTATTACTATTTTTTCATTGCAATAGCATTTATGTTATTTGTAGGAGAAATATGGAGATCAATGAGTGTCAGCCAGTTGAAATTAATGAGCCCAAAGATATTTTTCTTGGACAAGTTGTGAATAGCAAAGATGAAGCTTATAACTTATATCAAGAACATGCCTTTAAAATGGAGATTGAAGAATAGGCCTATTGAAGAAAGCCTAATGAAAGGTTGAGTGAGAGTTGTGTGGAGGAAAAAAACGACAAATTGTGAGTGAAATAAAGATATGGGTGAGATGCAATGGGGATAGGGGCAAAAAGAGGACAACGGCACGAGTAAAATGAGATGGCACATGCTGTGTTTTTTTCTTTATTTTAGATATTTACTTTTTAATTTTATTTTATTAATTGTAATTATCTGATTGGTTGTGCCTAATCATTAAATGGTAGGTTTGTAAGTATGTAAGAATTTCTCCGTCAACAAACGCTAGAACGTCATAAACATTATGTTTAATGCATTATTAGTTTATTATAATTATTACTATTACTATTACTATATTGAAAAATAGGTCATCATAAATAGTTGAGTAATCCATCCGACTAATTATACAATCAATTAATTAATTGTAATTTTCATAAAAAATGTTAATTGTGCTTATTTTTTTTTATAATTGTTAATTGTGCTTATGTGATGTTTGGGGTGTTTTTTTATATAAAATTTTCATTCAAACATTATGTTAATATAATTATAACTCTTCAAATTTGAATCGAGAATTATAAATCAAAACCGCAACGTAGAATTCGTATTTACTATTTTATATTTTTTTGAGGGATACTGTTTTATGCATTGAACTTTTAGTTATTATTATTACATGGTAAATTAAATCATCAAATCAAATCAAATTCACATGATAATGGAAGGACCGTATTTTTTTTTGGTATTAATTGGGGGACCGTTTTTTATTTTTTGATAGGGAAGGGAAAAAAAAGGAGAGAAAATGAAAAAGAATAGAAGTGACGGTGAACCTTCAAGAAAAGAAAATGACAACTTTTTCTTTTTCTTCAAAACGGTTGTTATTTATTCATTTACGAGCGAATCACAATTACTAAATAAATAATAATATCTTTTTCCTTTTTCCATTATCTGCCAGCCCGAAACAGCAAAAATGGGGTAATGAAAAGGGTATTCCGGTCATTTAAACAAGGGGCACCATCATTAGACCCATTTAAAGGATAGCTTGCTCCGTGGTTTCAACGCAGCTAAGCGAAGAAGTAAGAGCTACTCCCATCCCAACCTATTTTCTCAGCAGCCAAACACTCCCGAGAAAATCCTCCCCATTTTCCCGAGAAAAACTCGAATCTGAACATGTCGTGGCAAGCCTATGTCGATGACCACCTTCTCTGTGACATCGAAGGTAACCACCTCACTTCTGCTGCTATCCTCGGCCAAGACGGCAGCGTTTGGGCTCAGAGCTCCAATTTCCCTCAGGTTTTCCATTCTCCACATCATCCATCAATCTCACTTTTTTTCTTTTTCTTCATCGGATCGGTTCATCGGTTAAATTCTCTGCTTAATTTTGGGGTTTGATTGTTTACCTTCCTATTGAATGTTCTAGATTTGCCGATCTCTGTTCTTTGCGATTGTAAATTAACCTTTCAGTGATTAACGTTGTTGCGGAGATTAAAAAAGGACACGCATGCAAATAAAGTTCCGTACTTGGGGGCGTATTTGTAAATCCTCCAATCAGCTGAGAAATTGACTTGAATTGATACTCTTTCTCAACTTTCTCACTGAGAATTAGCAAATTAACAACAAAAGCATAAGCGCCTTCGTTTTGATTATACATTGTGCGAGCGACACCTGTACTTTAATGCCGACATTAACATGATTTTGATCTATTTTTATTCTATTTTTCTTATTTTGATGTATGATTGAATCATAAGATATATATCAGATCAGATCAGATGCTTATAATGCCAACAGATCTGTTTTCATTTTAGTTGATCCATTTCTTATATGTAATGTGTTGGTGTTTATTTTATTTATTTAGTTCAAGCCTGAGGAAATAACTGCTATCATGAATGACTTCAATGAGCCTGGAACGCTTGCTCCAACTGGATTATATCTCGGTGGCACAAAATATATGGTGATCCAAGGTGAACCCGGAGCTGTCATTCGAGGGAAGAAGGTAAAGACTTGAATTTTGATTGCATAAATTATGTCTAGTATAATGATCTATTATATGTGATGATCCAATTTTTGTGAAGATACACATTTAACCAAAGATTTTAAAAATGTCTGTTGCTGCGATCTGGTCCGCAACATCACGGTTTTTTTATGTCTCTGTGACCTAAATGGGACCGCAACTGAGACCACATTTGACTGTGATTCTCTGCGATATTAAGGATAGCTATCTCTAGGATTTAATAAAACCTTGCATTTAACATTTTCACACACCGATCAAAATTGAAAACCAAATTGAAAGTGAGTTGCAACCATATCATTGTCGGTGCTATAATTTAATCAGAATTTTAGTCACTCTGGTGTATCCTGTACTGTGGTAATTTAGTTATGCAACCATATCTTGCATATGATATTGTAAGCAATATATATATATATATATATATATATATATATATATATATATATATATATATATATTCTAAACCTTTACCCTGTATTTGGAATCCATCTGATGAAAAATTTGCGCACTGTATGTGTTTGTGGATTGCATATCAAACAAATTACAAACAAATATACAGATGTAGTGGTCAGATTATTGCATGATTACAAACTTCATTCTTATTTTGCCCATTATAGTTGTAATATTGATATTAGTCTTTCCCTTCATTGTCCAGGGTCCTGGTGGTGTTACTGTTAAGAAGACCAATCTGGCATTGATCATTGGCATTTATGATGAACCAATGACTCCGGGTCAGTGCAACATGGTAGTTGAAAGGCTTGGTGATTATCTCATTGAACAGGGTCTTTAATCCTCTCCCTATGTCTTTGTTATCGTTCATATTTAATTGGGTTCTGTACAAGTTTTTGCGTCGACTTCGAATGGAATGCTTGATTGCAGTGTAATAATATTTTGGATATCAAAAGTTATGGGATCTGCGTGTGGCGAACAAGTGTTTGGTGCTTGAGAAATGATGACTATATAATCTTTGTCGTTGTACTTTCTTTTTAGTGGGGTACCTGTATACATTACAGTGGTTTTAAATTTTAATGCTATGGTATAATGGTTGGCATATTTATCTATCTGGCAGAAAGCCTTCATATTTATACCTTCATCCCCATGCCCCATCTTCTTTTTCCTTTTCTTAATGCAAAATTTTTTCTCTTTCGGTTTACAAAGGTGTTACGGGACCTCATTTTTCTACGTGGCAGACTGTCTTGTATGCCAGGTTGTCGGTATGAACTATGAAGTTAGTATCCTGATAACCAATGCATGTGAACTTGTTCCAAGCCTGGTAACTGCAAAATTCTCCCAAACCTGGTAATTGCATTATTGAGAGTTATGGCCCGTGACATGTAGCTTTTGGCATAGTAAGGACTAAGGAATAATGCGACGTGAAAACCCAACTTAATTTGTTACCAAATGTTGCGTTGCAGTGGTGATTCTATCTTGTCTAGGGCTTCTTGGTCTGGACGCATTAACGAATACAAGCGTAGTTCCTTGACATAAAATAGGCTAGTCACTGTCTTGAACAGCTGCAATTGGGATTGTATTTATGTGGAAGACGGGTTTTCTTTTGAAGTTTCAGCTTGAACGGAGAACATGCAAGAGAATAAAAGAAAAGATGTTGTCTTCACTTATTTTTAAGGTCACTGTAGAAAATGAAGTCCAGATAATTATTCTTCATAAGAAAATGAAAAGAACTATCTTTCAAAATAAAATCAAAAGCATTAGTCAAAGTTCACCAATTTTTTTGTACATTATAAAATTTATTTTTTATTAATAATTATCAATTTCGCATTTACCATGATTATCTGTAAAATTTTCAAACTGGAACGACCTCAAACGTTTAAAAATATTTATTTAAAATGGGAAAAAAAAACTTAACATTTTAACTGGTTAAATATACTTCATTTTTATTTTAATTTCTCTTACTTTGTTTTCTTTAAAAAGATCCCTTTATTGCCACCATTACTTCATTAGTGATTTTGGTGTTTACTAGTAACTTCTTACCTTGTTTGAGAAAAGAAAAGGGAAAGAAAAGGGAAAGAAAAAAAGAGAACACAAATTGAGATTTTTTTTTTTTTTGTTATTTAGTATTTAGTATGAGCGAAAGTGGAAGAAAAGGAAGGTAAATATTTTCTCTTTCTTTGTTTGATTGGATAGAAAGTGAAAGAAAAGAAAAAACTATATATGTAAAGCATCCTTAAATAAAAATTGAATATGATAAAGAAAATAAAATTATCAACGATTATTCTAACGCGTGCAACCTTGCACGCGTTAAGGTGTATTAAATAACTAAATTTTCAATTAATGTAGCATAGTTAGTTAATTATGATTCTTTCAAAAATATTGTTATATCACTTCATTTAATTTTAAGGATTTTCCTCCCCTATAATATTTCTATTTCTACCAAAATATAACAACTATTTAATTCTTACTTTTTATTGTTTGCACTCTCTCTTTCAAAACCTCCCTCTTTCTTTTCTAGTATTTCTTAAAGACTATTTTATTTTGTCAAACATTTGTCAGCTACGTTCCATTATCCTTTCAATTTAAAATAGTTGGAAATGCATGATCTAAATGAATTCAGGCATTAATTTTTCGCTATAGTAATTTGCTCATCCTGCACTTGATATTCGTGTCATTGGCCTATGCCCATGTACTGTGTTCGTTTTCCAGTATTTCTTAAAGACTACTTTATTTTTTGTCAAGTATTTGTCAGCTACGTTCCGTTTCCGAACCAATTAATAAGGAAATTGTCATTTACCAAAAAAAAATAAGGAAATTGTCAGCTACTATTTTAACGTCTTTATGCTTTGGAGAAGGTCTCATTGAATGAAGATATATTTTGGTAGAAATAGTTGTTATATTTTGGTATAAATAGAGATATTATAGGGGAGAAAAATCCTCAAAATTAAATGAAGCGATATAACAATATTTTTTAAAGAATCATAATTAACTAACTATGCTACATTAATTAAAAATTTAGTTATTTAATACACCTTAACGCGTGCAAGGTTACACGCGTTAGAAAAATCGAATTATCAAATATACTTTCAATAGTGAAAAATAGATAAACACATAGTCATAACACTATAATTTTTAAAAAAAATATTAATAAATAAAAATATTTATATTATTCCTTAAATTAAATTAAAAATAAAATAAATAAGATATTTATTTTCTCATTGAATTAAATAAGATATTTTGTAACTTATGAGTTTGTCCTATATTATTCTACTTTGTTTGGTTAATAGAACAAAAAAAGAAAGAAAAATAAATAAAATAAACTTGTGTGAGATTATTACAGGTTTCTTTGGTGTAGGGAAGAAAGGGAGAGGAAAGAAAGATAAAATAGAAAAAAGTAGAAGTAAAATAAGAGAGTAGAAAGTGAGATGATTTTTGAGTTGTTTGCTTGGAGATAAAATGTAAGGAAAGAAAGTTAAAGCTTTTCTCTCCCATTTGATTGAATAGAAAAGTAGATGAAAGAAAACAACATAATTAGCAAATTATGTAAATGTCCTTCAAACAAAAATTAAATAAATTAGTTAAACAAAACTTGGGCCTTTTTTGTCCTTTTAAAAGCTGTCACTAGCTTTCTTGCATTTTCGTCTCGATTTTCGTGTGTTTATTCCCAATTTGAAGAGAATGAATCTTTGAGTAGGTCCCATACTTTATTTCTCCTCTTTCTTCAGATTTCTTTGCAAACCAAAGAGAAGAAGGCTCAAATCCCTAAATGTTTTCAGCGATGATCCTTTTATTTCGTCGGTTTTCATCGTTTTCAAACATATGCTGCAATTAAAAGTGGGTATTTTTCAAACTAATTCCCATTGTTCACTCTCTTTTAGAGGGCTGCTGCATATTTGTCATCATTTGATTAGTAAATAAGTTAATAAATTAGTGGTCAAAATATTTTTTAAGAATAGTAATTAAGTCATGATATTGCGCCTTGCAAATCTCTCCAATATTGGACTACACATATATTTAGGTGAACTACATGAATTGGAAGTTGTATTCCACCGTGCAATTTTATAGTGGGGAGTGTCATGTGAGTAGTGTAATGGATCAGAGAATGAATTAACGGTTCACCGTGGTTGCGTATACATTTGCCCATTAAATGTCGCTCGATCGGTTGTTTCAACCCTCACCGATTACAAGGATGAGGACATGTGACAAAGAAGACTCTCGAAAGCGAATGGTCAGTCAAGGGAAGAGGAACATCATACTATAAATATTTTGTAACTCAAATTTAATGTAATATATTACGTTTAGAATTGCAGACATGTTTTAAAACCGTATATATTTATAAAATACTAGTATGTTGCAACATATAAAATTTTATTACATAACAGATTAACATTTTAATTCATTGACAGTTGCAGTCACATTTCTTTTCTACAATTCAATATAATGATTCCCAATTTTTTGTCAACTATGGATTTATCTTAAAATTATATTTCTGTTTGCAGTATTTTCAATAATATTAAAAATTAATCTTCCTCAATCTTCACATTCTTTTTTTTTTATGAAACTATCTTCACTTTCTTTATAAAATATTTTTTACTATTTCGCACCAAACAAATTAAATCTAATGGACATTGGTTGGTACAAGCATCAAATTTAATATATATACAAAAAGTCGCGTAATTAGGGAAATGGAAAGACGGGGAAAGTGAAAATAGGGCTACCAATGACAACGTGGTTCACCCACAAATTGTGGAAATGGATTGTCTTTAGCCACACTATCACATTGTTGCAAACCTGATTAAGAATGAATGGTCCACATTCTGAATTCCAACTTCATGTTTTGAACCCATTTTGCAAAGTTGAAATACAAGCCATCTAATTAAAATCCGAGGGCTGAGATCATGTAACTACGTGAATACGTGGTTATCATTGGGTCTTCACATCGTTTGTGTTGTGTAACGTGACCTTGTTGTGATGTGGTTTATTCAATTAATTAGTAAACAATGGTAATGTAAACCCATATCTATTCAGTTTCCAATGGATGCTGCAGATTATTGGATGGCTTAGCTTTTCATTTGTAAGCATAATTATTTGTTTCTGTGTCATTAGAATCATTCTGTTGAGAACTACCATCTATCTAGGTGGAGCTAATCACAATCACAAGGGGCTTATAATTATTAACCTCTGGTTATTTCCCCTTTCGAACAATTGATCTACACCAATGCTCATCGAGCAGCAATGTAACGGAAACTCCTGAAGTGAAACAACATAATTGGAGCAACCCTATGTGCAATCACATAATAAATACATAAAATGAATCACAGGGAAGTCAGTTATCTTGCTTGCTGTTTTGGCCTATATATACCACTGCTCTAATGCAGTTAATATATTTTTCTCACACAAGAGCAAAGGTTTTTCCCTCTTTTCTGATGCATGGCATAGTATGAAAGCTTTTCAACAAACCATTACCTCCCCTGCATGTCAAATGCAGCATACATCTAAACATAGCAAAATCATGCTGCACTTTCGACAATGAAGCTTGTCAGGATTGTTGAATATTCAATAGAATGAAGAGACAAGTTACAAGAAGAAAAATCAAAATTGAAAAACTTCCTTTCTGTGAGGAGGATGAAGTTGAGGACATTGCTGTTGTATTGCTCGCCAAAGTTTTATTATTGCTGCAAAAACACGATGGAAGAAAATCCAAATGTCATATTTGGTCATCCAAAATAAAAGGAACAAACAAATATCATGTCCTATATTGAACTTACCCAGCTCTCATGTAGATGCATTTGTCATAGCCTGCCAATTGAAAAGAACTAATTTTTCAGTGACACAGAAAACAATCTACGGCAATACTTTTAGTAAGAAGTCAGGATCACAGACAATTCAATGAAACGACTCTCGGAAACATTGAGAATTCAACAAAAAGCTAATGACAGCAGCCATTTCGACAGACAGTAATATCAGACAACATCCCTCTACAAACTCTATTACTAATAATGTATTTCATTTTGACTAGCTTTCTTGAAATCATATTTAGCATCTGTATGCAATAATTTCTGAGCAAAAAGCAGAATGTAACATAAACAAAGAGAACAGAAAAGCATAATTACTGATGGGTCGTAATGAACATACTTGGATCCTTGTCAACTTTTACACCTGTACCCCCAAAACTACAAGCAACATCAGAGGCCCCATTTTGCTGGTAATAGCTATTAAAAGCGTAAGATGCATGTGAAGCAAGATTATCTGGCTCAAAACAAGGCTGGCTAGGCTGGATAGCAGTACAGTCCACATTGCCAGGCCCACACGCCCAATCTAAGGCATTCTGCAAGTCAATTTGTGAGGCCTTAGTCGAAGCAATGCACCATGTTGTTCCATTTGATTTGGTTATATTTGCCTGTGTAGTCATATCAACAGCACCTCGTCCAGTGAAATCTAGGTTATACACACTCGTCTGGTCTGGATAAAATAATCCCCAGTTCCTCTCAGATTCTAAACCAGGCTTCCTGTTTTCATTGAACAACGAGAAAATGTAAACATCTAGCTCCTCCCCAGGTTTCGCGGGAGTACCGGTGTTATTGATAACATGCCTTATGAGATTAGCATTATATGTTTGTGCATTATCAGGAGTTGCAGCCTTCTCCTTAGGCGACCCTTTGGAAGGCCAACCTGTTTCAGTGACCATGACCTTAATTGTTCTGAAATTTAGTGCCATCAGTGCAAAGTAAATCGCATCGATCTGTGCATCAAACATGCTTGTGTACAGCAAACCAGTATTTGGATCAATAACTTCAGAGGATGCCTCAAATAGGGCATAGTCTAAAGGCACTTTATTTGGGGAATCTCGGTAAGCATAGTAAGGATATATATCAATCATAAAAGGCGACTGATTTTCGGCAAGAAATTCTAGCATTGGCTTCAGGAAATGTGCATGGCTGCTATTGAAAGCCCCGGCAGAAGGCGGGAATGATCGGGACAGAACCCCGAGGGAATGAGTACTGGAAACTTTAATCTTTTTGTGCAGCCCAAGTTTCTTGAGTGCTGTAAGTACATTGGTCATGGCAGGTACTACGAATGAAGAGGCATTGTTGGTACTTTCTGTGACTTCGGCACCAACAGTTATGTATGTGATCTTTGTGGCTGGATAGTAAGGAAGGATGCTGTTTTTCAGCCAAGAGTCGGCATTAGATTGGAACTGGGACAATGAAAGCAAATCTGAATTTGGAACCCCAATCATAAGTTCAACTCCAGTGTTTGCAAATGCCCTTAGGACCTGTATATTAGAATCATATATCCTCACATATTTGATTTTATGAAGTTGAACCAACTGTGCCACCTTGTCTGGTGTAGGGAGGTCATCTGCACTTCTTCCATAGCAGACCCCAATAAAACTCCCAGAGCAACAATCTGCCACAGAATTTCAACAGATTAAATAAATAAAATTAAGAATTATAAAGACAACTGATTCATCTGAGAGTGAAAGACAGAAAATGCTAGCTCTACTAGTTGTATCTGAAGTTCAAAACAATCAATTATTAAAAAATTTCAATCCGTATTATCACACTAATCAAACTATGAGGTAGTAAAGTGATCTTTACTTATGAGCAGTTTAACAAAATTGAAAAAGAACCACAAACCCACTTAAGGGTATATTTACTTGCTGTAAGACTAAGACCATTCAATTATAATTTAAAACATTGTTCTAGTTTCTATAACTAGAAGCAGTTCATTCATCCTCCAAATTCCACCTCAGTTTGTTTAAATACAGGACCTCCTTCAAGTACAATACTTTATAAAGTTTCTTCCGCCAACCACATGCATAAATTTAGTTACAATTGAACCATTTAAATATCATGCCACCAAACAGGGAATCTCTGGAGATGTGAAATTCATTAAATTATCAATTCTTTTTTCACATATTATATATATTTAAAAAAGGAAAAAGAGGAGCACCGACATTCTTTCAATCGAAATAATTGAAGCTACAACAAGAATAAAAGAAAGAAAGAGGATAAAAGTGAGAGAGGCTTGAGGAAATGGTGATCTAAGGGAGATAACAATAACTTAGGAATGGGTTCCAAATACAAAACAGTTTCAGATGAGATACATAAGCAACGGAGACGGAAGGGAATAAAATTAAGGACGAACCCAGAAGGATGAGGAAGAGTGAAGCCGCAAAGAGGAGGCTGAAACTGAACCCAGTCGCCATTGCTGTCTGTCTTCCCACCTATATCAGAAACAAGGTGAAGGTGAAGCTGAAGCTAGTACTTGTTTGCTTGTTATTGTTAATGTTCAGGGAAGTAAGCAAAGCTTTTTACCTAACGTTCCAATGCTATGCTCAGAAGAAAGCAACGGCTCTTGTCTCTTTTTCCCGATTTCTCTCTCTTCAGATTGGAGCACGAGAGTGGCAAGTACAGTGTTGATTTTTGTCCAGTTAAGGATATATATATACAGAGAGAGAGCGCTTTTATCACTTAAACAAGCTTTTATCACACTTAGTTTAATTAAAAAAAAACATTTAGTTTAATTAATCATAAGATTTCATTTTTAGTTTTTATTTTTATTTTTAAGAATGATATATTTAATAATAAATAAATTTATAACAATATTAATTTTGTATCACTTTATTAAAATTTAAAAATATTTTGAAAAATAATATTGTGATAAAATAAAATAATAAAAATGGAATAATAAGAAAATAATTCGTATTTTTCAATGTCAAACACATTTTAAAACTAATTTAATACATCATCATTATAGTATGTTTTTTGTGTTTGTATTTTGCAGGAGACGGACAAAAACCAAAGTGGCCGCAGCAAAACACAAACTCAAAGGCTGCTGGAGGTCCGATGGTGTCAGCATAAAAAGCGTCGGACCTCAGTTTCATTTCAAAATTTCATTTTATACGTATTTTCGATCCCACGGGGCCGCAATTTTGCATGAGACAATAGAAATTAGTGTGTGATTAGTTTTGCGGTGACAAAAATTAATTTTGACAGAATTGATTTTAATTAAAAATGAGTTGAACGTAACGTGATTTATGTTTGGATACATTCGTGAAAAAAGTGATTTTGATCAATTCATGTTGTTTGGATCAAAATTGTTTTTAGATGTTCAATTACCAAAATGAACCTAAATTAAAATTATATTAGAAACTTGAAATTTGATAAAATAGGCCGCAAAGGTACTAAATTACCATATATATATTAGTTAACAAATAAGTTTTTTACTCTTTGTTAACTTAATAAAAAAATATTGTGTTAATTTATGTATAAATTATTTTGCTATGAGATTATAAACAATAAAAAAATATTGTTTTTTACTTTGTGATAAATGGGCCTTTTTGGAGCCCAATCAATTTCATTTTCTCTAACCTAGAGTTAGAAAGTGGTATCCCTGCAACATGCTAAAACGCTGCACACAGGAATGGAGAGGGGCTGACTGGTCTCTTCACACACTGACCATGGAAGCTTCAGCGAGAATCGATTTCAGTCAGACGTAAAAGCTACATGGAGTTACTTTAACTAGAATCGATTTTAGGAGGAATAATAACTTTCTCAACTAAGATCCAAACATCCTCATAATACAGTTAAATCGCGTTTGAGGGAGGTGAACGCGAGTCCATGGCCTCTCAACGCAGAACCAAACTAGGGCTTAATATAAGTTTTGTCCTTTCACATGTCTGTTCCTTTTTATCCTCCTACCACTCTCTAATCCTTTTAAGGGTTAAATTGCAGATTTTCAATCCATATTTATGCACAATCCAACTATCAACTATAAAAAATACTACTCCTAGCTAGCTTTGTCTCACGATAAATGTTATATATGAAGAAAAAATAAGTGTTATTTTACCTTTTTAATATAATATTAATTTTTTTCATTTTTACCTCAAAACTAATCATATGCATATCACTCTCAAGTCATTATACTCCATTAAATATTTATGACAATGGTTAATAAAGATAATTTTGTAAAATTGTTATACTCTTTCATTCATTTATAACTTTTTCTTAATCTGTGTGAAAAAATCTAGAACGACGCTTATTTTGGGACAAAAATAGTACTCCATTAGAGAAACTATCAATGTTATATAAAATAATCACACGTCAAAACCTTGTCATTTTCAATTCTTGTCAAAATGCAAAAAAAAAATTATTTAATTAGATTTATTGATATTTACTACTAAATTAATTTCATTTATCATTTCGAAATAAATTGTACGCTTAATATTTCTATTATCATGACTAATTTGATTCATTCATCAATATGTTAATAGTTTCATATTTTATGCATTTGTATTTGTGGGTCAAATCAATGGGTCATAATTGCAAATTTTTCTATTTCTTTCTTTTGACGAAAATCTTTCTATTTCTTCAAAACTCAAAATTCAAGTTATGGTCAATATTTTCTATAGGCTCATGGTTTAAATTCATACTAATGAAATGTTTTTCTTTTATTTATAAACCAAACTATCAACGGTATTATATTATTAATTATTAATTATATAAAACAAGGTTTTTTCACGTAGGATTATATCACGTGTCAAAATATGAGACATTTTGTTTTCCACCTAACTAAATTTTTATTTTTTCTAATTCTTTTAATTAATTGCATAAACAATCATTATTACATCATATTGTGCACCAAAATTATTACCCATTCCGTACCAAAACATTTTCATGATTGCATTTTTCATATCACATTCATGGTATGAGCCTACACAATTGCCTATTCAGCGGTGGGACTTCTTAGCGACCTACCTATATGTTGTTTACAACATTAAAGGAAATAAATAGTGTTTATTTTTTGCCTTAAACAACGCTTAAATGCACTGTATATTCAGCCGCTACTGATTGTGTTTCAAAAAAATAGCATTTGCCCCAGGCTATTGAAAACTGAGAATAAATAGCGCTTCCTTTAAAAAGCGCTGCCTAAGGTTGAGAACAAATAGCGCTTCCTTGAGGAAGTGCTACTTATTCCCATATTTAGGCAGCACCTTTTACAAGGAAGCGCTAATTATTCCGTGGGAATAAGCGCAATTTTATTCCGTGGGAATAAGCAATGCTTCCTTTAGGAAGAGCTATTTATTTCTTTTTTTATATTCACGTGATACTAACATTATTCCTATGCATATATATTGTGATAACACCAAACGCACACCAAAATTGTCATCAACACCCAAATTTGTATCAACATCAAACTCATCAAAACCAAATTTAACATTACAATATAATTCTCAGCCAAAGTCACAATTAACAAAATTATCATCGCTAAAACATTAAAATGCATTAACTAAACATTACACATGTCATTCTACAAGAATACCTAAACATTACAGATTAATCTTCTTCTTCTTCTACCTGCATATAAATGATAAAATTCATATCAAAATATTGACACGACTCTTCCTTGAGTTCGGTATGATCAGAGTATAAGTAGAATTGACAGTCAGGAAAGTACTGCAAAATGAATTTTTGGTCTTTTTTAGAGATGTGGTTGAAGATACTAATATAATTTAAAAGGAATTTAAAAAGATATTTTATCGACCGGAAGTTATTTTTTTTATGTAAAAGGTTGTATTTTATTTTAGAGACGTGTCACTAATTGATAATAAATGTTAGTATAAAATTATTTTGTTGAAGTGTAATATGATAGACGTATTGTTTGATCATTTCTTAGAAGTAATTATATTTTTAAGATGTAAGTTTTTTTTTTGAAGTTAAATAAGATGTAAGTTGGAAAATATTTTTTTAAGATTACTTTTTTTTGTAATATATAAACGGAAGTATATTGAAATTACATGATTTTGATGATTAGTTGACTTATTTCTTTGAGTTATATCACATAATAATATAATAAAAATATATATGTATATAAATTATGTTTATTAATAAATAAATAGTTAGTATGTTGATAAAAGTCAAGTAACCAAGGTTATCAAAACCGGACCGGACATTGAACTGGTGTAGACACTGGTCCAAGGTTCAAAGGTCGGACCGGGGTCGGACCGGAAATGAATTAAATTATATTTTTAAAATTTTTAATATAACATATAAAGCACTAATAAATAAAAAATAACATAATATTCATAACATCACGACATAAAAAATTAAACTCCACTTAAAATGTTATAAGTCAACATATAACATGCAAAAATTATATATTAAACTAAAACAAATATGTTATAATAACATTCTAATATTCAATAATCACAAATATCGTAATATAAGTACTCTCATAATAATATTAATATATAAATTAATTTTAAATTTTACTATAATATTTAATTTAATCCATTGACGTGAAAAAATAGATAAACAATTTCTTATGTGTCAAAAATAATGTTATTTACCATTTTTTTTTAAAATAAAAAATTAATTTTTTCTGAACCGCCCGGTTCTAAATTTTGTCCGGTTTTTTCTCGGATTTGGCCGGGTTTTTTTACCGATTTTTCGGTTTTTAGCTCGATTCTTGTGCAATCCGTTTTTGAGGTTCATACGAACCAGACTGGGGTCTGGTTCTCGGTTCAACCGGTCGGACTGGCCGGTCTGGTCCGGTTTTGACAACTATGCAAGTAACTATTGAATTAGGAATCATTTTCGTAAGATACATTATTGGATAAGAAATTTTTAAACAAATTAAATAGTTATGAAATGAGAATTAAAAAAAAAACAAGTAATGGTAGTTTAATATTTATTCTAAATGACAAAACATAAATTCAGTGCATCAATTATGAAAAATAAATTCAGTACATCAAATTATAAGATACAAAACTATTTTAAATTGGATATTTTAAATTTATAAATTAGAAAAGAATAAATTATGATTATTTTATAAATTAATAGCTTCAAAGTTGTTGAAAATAAATTAATAGTGGAATTAACAAATTATTTTAGAAATTCAATGATAAGGACAATCATCTAATGAATAAAATATTTTATAAAAAGACTCATTGTTATTGTTGTAACCACATTGCAATGAGAGCGGCAAATGATAATCCTCTTGATTATCTAATTTTTATATTCCTTGTGATGTCGAAATCTCCATATAAATTTGACTCAAACTTTGTTTTTGTCTCAACTTAGAGTTATTTATGCATAAATGGCTATGAATATTCTTTTTATATACTTTTGAAAGTTGCTTGTGAAAACCACACAGAATTTAGAAGTACATATCCTTTTTTCAAAGTGGCTATCCTAACGACTTGTTTTAATTAAATTAAATTTCAAAAATTGTTCTTGATAATCAAACAAGAAAAACCAAAATGGTTATCCTTAATAACTCAATTTTAATTTTAAAATTAAAAAGTGTTTGTAATGATAAAACAGGAAGTAGATCCAAAGTAGCCAGTGCTAACAACCTAACTATTTACAATTTTGGAAAAAAAATATTTGACTTAGATTAAAAATAATTGACTTTGGTTTTAAAAAGATCACAGTTTTTTATTTACATAATCCATTGTTTAAAATGATATTTGATTTTCTATTTACTCAAAAGAATTTTTTTTTTGCAAATGAAGGTAAGGAGCCTCGTTAAAACCTTCTGATGCAAAACCCTCCTTATGAAAAAAACACCTAGAAGGAAAAATAGTACCCCCTTATTTTATTGGAAAAAATAAAAAATACACGTGGAAGCCATGAGAGAACCAAACCAAAGGCCATGCAAAAACATTATTTGAATCTGTAGTTAGGAAGACGTACTCTATTCCTATAGAATTCCTCACTAATAAAATTAGGGATGGTATTCTACCACAGAAGACTCAGAGAAAGTGTACCATAATTAGCTAATCTGTCAACACAAGCATTGTCTTCCCTGTAAATATGAGTGCATAGAAAATCCATAGAAGATACCAATCTCAAGCAATTGGACCATCTATTTTTCAGCTGCCAAGGGACAATATCTGTAGATGTGAAGGCTTGAACCACCAAGGTAGAATCACACTCCAACCATAGCTTACGTCAACCTTTCTTATGTGCAATGTCAATTGCCATCATGGCCCCAGTGATCTCTGCATATAAAGTAAAAGAATTACCAAGCCCAACGGAGAAACAACCTAAAGTAGCACCACTTTTATCACGAAAAATGCCCCCACAAACACTTGGGCCTGGACAACCTTTGACAGCGCCATCTGTGTTACACTTAATCCAAAAACAAGGAGTAGGAGCCCATTGAACCTAAAAAACGATTTTGTTTTCTATGATTTTTACTATAAAATGGAATTAACGTAGGACTTATTCATTTTTTTAATTCAAAAAATTTTCATTTTTTTGTTAAATTTAACTATAAAAATATAAAAAATGAATCTTCTTATTTAAAAGATAATCACATACCACTTTACCAACAAAAGATAATCACATATCAAATGAACATAATCACAAATGTGATATCACACGTAAATTGCAAAACGATCAAACTTTGTACTTTTATGAAGAAAAGATATTGCAAATCATGTTACTGTACCCATATTTGAATATAAACATAAAAAAAATAAATTTCCTTGTTAATAACCATCACAATAGGGACTTGCGCCACTTAATCGTATACTCATTCACTCATAAACAAAGCGTTGTCTCTTCCCCACCTGTGAACAAAAAAAAAGTAAAATGTTGTGTATTACATGTCACAAAAAAAATATACACTATCACAATATTACAATCAATCAATTCGCATACCCAAAATAAAGAAAAGAAATTAAAGAGTAAATAGAATAAAAAATAAGAAAAGGTAAATGATAATTTATGGAACAATACATCAAAAGCTATACAAATGCAATAAGAAATATTAATTGTAATTTTTCATTTCTTTTAGTTTTGGATAGCATGTCCTAAGACCAAGACAGACAATACCAAAAAAGAAAAGTAACCTTAAATTTGGGTGGTCTGTCATGCTCATGTCTTGGTATTGTATTTGGGTCAAGCTTCATGTTTCTTCACCATTCTTTTTCATCTTAGACAAAAAAACTGAGTGGTTTGTTGGAAACTCATCGTAAATAGGCTCTGTGTACTTCTTCCTCTATTTACATAATGTAACAGTGGTTTCAATGTGGGAAAATTAGCAGGAGAGGTTAGTATTCCGATTGACAAGTGATGGAAAAGATAATCATGGGTGGGTTCTGGAAGTTAGCCACTGGTGAGGGGTTGTTTGAGGTAGATAGTCTAATGGTTTTTTTGTGCTGGTTCTCATTTTAGTTTAGTTCTCCATGTTTCTCTTTTTACTGAAAATATCTCTCTATCTCTTTGTAACAACCCACCTCTTCACCAGGCGCTAGGCCCAGTTACGAAAGGAGAGGGATACGAATGGGTGTCACTCACAAGACTTCTGGGATCCTTTAATTCCCAGTTGTTGCCCTCGTGGGGATTCAATACCGCGCCCAAAGGGATAAAGGCTAACAGAAAGCACCCACCACTACCGCTAATTGGTCTAGCGGTAGTGGTGGGTGCTTTCCGTTAGCCTTTATCCCTTTGGGCGCGATATCGAATCCCCACGAGGGCAACAACTGGGAACTAAGGGACCCCAGAAGTCCTGTGAGTAGCACTTGATGTGGGCCGTTGATGTGGGCCGGGGTGTTACTCTCTCTCTCTCTCTCTGTATTTTACTTTGGATACTTTCCTTTCTTCAACTTCTTTGAAATTGGTGATAGCATTTTTCTTCTTCTCTTATGCATTATCTTCCTTTTATAACTGAATATTCCAATGCATTTTTCTTTTCCCACTTCATTAATTACATTTTGCTTATAAGAGTAATGAATTATAATAATTTACTTTATATATGATAAATGTAATTAAATAAAAAACCGTTATAGAAGATGAAACAAATTCAACTACTAATATATTTTCATTTTACCATTTTGTTATTTATATGTATTTTTTGTAGAAAGTGGTGTGACTAACATCTTTAGCTAACACTTGGACTTTAGTTTTGTGTTTAAATATATTTTTTTGACTTATGAATTTGAAATAAAAATAAAATAAATAAAAAGTAAAAATGTTTTAAAAATTGTTATATTGTTATATTAAACTAAAATAATGTTTAGCAAATTTTAATATTTTTTTGACATAGCATATAATATAAATATACATTTTGTAACAAAATATAATTTTTTTGATTCAATAAAAATTGTAAATAAACATTAGGTTTATATACTAATATAAATAAATTAACTTTATCATATAAATTTTTTTTACACAATCATTTATGATATTTTTCCCTTTAAAACCATTAAATTATAAATTAATTGAAACACCTATTACATAAATTAGTTAAAATAATTTAATTCGATAAAAACTAATTAAAGACACTAATTAAAAATTAGTATGTTTCTTTTATTATAAAACTATTAATTAAATTGTATGATTACTAATTAACCAATAAATGGACAAAGAAAATTACTAATGTTGCCTCTAAACAACCTTCTTTTATATATATATATACTAGAACGTGACCCGTGCGATGCACGGGTGTTATGTGTTTTGTTTATGTTTTAAATAGAAAGTTTCAATAATAGTTAATATTACTAACCTAATTTATAGAGTTTAAATATCATGTGTTGACCATAATTGGTTTATTTAGTTTTTACAACAACGATGATTTCTGTATGAGGTTGGATTTTAGACTCAACTTATGATTTGGCAAAACATGTTCATGAGAATCGCTCAAAGTAAACATGATAAGTTGTTTGTTAGATCATTGTTTAGAAGTAGATACATTTCTTAAAAGAATATTGAAAAGTACCTGATTGGAACATAGTTTATCGTAATGTACTGATGAATTAACATCGTTCTTTGAATTTAACCGCAAATGTTGGAGCAGATTGGTAGAGAGTTGTTCATATTATAGTCATAATTTGATATTTTGACTATAATTAATTTATTTAGTTTTTCCAATACAGGCTTGTTAATAATATTATTCTACTCAAGGGTAAATATGTTAAAGGGTTGTTACTATATTGCTTAAAGACATGTTAGACTCTTGCTTATAAGTTGATGAAGGGTTTTTTAGACTATTGCTTTTCATAATTTTTTATTGTGTTTTTCTTATAATATTAATTTATAATTATGATACTAATTTATTTTTATGTTATAATTTACTTTTAAAATTGTAACAATTACCATTATTAATTAGAATAACTTGTCATGATTTAGGAAAATTAACATAATGGTTAATAAAATTCACCTTCCCAATTACTTCCCATTTGACATATTTAAAAATGTTATTTAGTACTTTATTTTTTATTATGTTATAATTTCGTAATTAGTTTTTGTCAATAAAAATGCTTTGCGTCTGTTCATATTTCAACTCTGGAGGAAATTAATGTTTAATACTTTTTTGCTTAAAAATATTTTTTTTTGTTATTTTACCTTATATTCAAAATTTACATTTATTTAGTTGTTTTATTTAATAATAAAAATAGTATGAATAACATTGGGCTACGTCAATTTTCTATAGGGGTTAGTTGAATTTATTCTTGATACCACACTTCGTTTTAAAAAATGTAATAAGAACAAAATGTGAGTGATTTTATCATGGGAATCATAAACATTGTATATATACTACTGAAAAGTGTGTCTTATTAAATGAAAATGGTATTGCACTTTACACTGTGTTGGCGCAAATCCACTTTTCGAATACATAATGCATAATACATAATTATATATAAAATGCATTAGTTATTAGATTAGTAACTAATTATCTACTGTGTTAACGTTGTGTTAAAATATATGAATTAATATATCCAAGCCTAACCGCTTATGTTTTTAGAAGATATGGTTTATGACAGCCTCTGTGATTAAATATTCCACGGTTTGATTTTTTACAGCCCCATTATTCTAATAAAAAAAACAATGCAATGTCATATTTTTAACCCAGAAAAAATTGATAGGAAGGGTACCAACACAGTTAAAAAGCATATTGTGTATCAGAAAAATAAAAAAATCCCATCCCAATAATTCACCTAGCACATGACGGGCAAATGTTTACAACACAAACAATAACATCACGTATATGTCAGAAAAGAAGTAACGATCACCTAGAAAATATTAACATCAAACAAAAACACAAAACAAATGTCAGGAAAATACAATGACATAATGGAGAGCAAGGAAACAAATACAGTAAAAAAAATAATTAATGTTAGAAAAATAATAAGTCCCCAGTCCCCACCAAATAAAATGTCAAACATACAAATAAAAAATATCCACACCAAAGAAAAAAAATCAACTAACGCAAAACATAGTAGAAAAATGTTTAAAAAAAATTCAAATTAACCAAAAAAAATATTAGAAAAACACACGTCGATCAACAACAGAACGAAAATTGTAGAAAAAAGTAGGGATGTCCCGAAATAAAGTGACCAAACTCAGGAAAAGAAAGAGCAACATAACCCAAAATCTTATTTAACCAATATCTAAATAATCTAAGATTACAATATCCTAAACACGGTATGGATAAAAATCTCCATTAATTTTTTCTATAGACCCAATTACAATTTTTTTAATCTAAAAAAAACCCACACAAACAATCCCAAAAAAATCCCTATTATTTATCACCTATAGTGAAGTCTCAATGAGTAGCGCTCGACATAGTACAATATTGTTACTGACCTGTCTGTTGAAGAACAACCCTCCAAGTGTTTGTATATCTATATCCCAACCTGTAAGGAAAATGAAAATGCCAATGTGAATCAAACTTATAAACCGACAAAACCACTATCATAAAAACACCAGCCTTACAGAAAAGGGGAGGGAGAAAAGAGCAATCGAAGAGTGTGAAACAATTAAAAATAGGAAGTAACCAAATATATAGCTTAGAAACTCACGAAATGTCATCTCCATTATTTCATTTTGTAACGGGTCAATTAAATTAAAACTCAGGTAGCATAAGAACCAAAACAAAAAGGCACAACTTCCTTTGGTGTATTAAAGCAATTAAAACTCACCGTCAATTTAAGGCAACAATCATGTCCTACTAAACTGTTCCTTTTAAAAGTAAAGAACCCATCCAACAAAAAAAAAACATAAATGTATGCTTTCAATAGGATATATAGGAGTAAATTACGCCAATACTGGTATTATTTTAAGTTTTTTTACAGAAAATATGATTTATTTTTTAAATCTCTTATTTTTTAAATTGTTATAAAGTATGGCAATGCATTTATTATTTTATGTTTTTTACACAAAATATCATTTATGTCTTAAACCTCTTATTTTTATAAAATTGTTATAGTTAATTTCAGTTTTTTTATAATTTACCTAAGAAAATAGTCGAGAGTAAACTTTTTTTGTGTTAAATTGAAAAAATAAACCTTATTACACATTTTGCCTCATTACACATTTTTTTTATATTTTTTAAACCTTCTGCAAATTTTGTCACATTTTATAAATGAATAACAATAAAATATCACCTATTACAATTACAATTTTAAATTATCATATACTTAAATGAATAATTTTAAATAAAATCAAATAATAATAATATAACAATAATAGTTTCATATCTTCAAAATAATTCTTAAGAATGTTTTATAGTTTCCTATCTTCAGAATAATTCATGTGAATATTTTAAAATATTAAATAAAAACTCAATCCCATAAACTACCAATAATAATAAAAATTAAAATTTATTGAGATCAATTCCCCTAGATTTTAATAATAAATAATAATATTTAAAATTAATTAGAACACAAATCTTAGTATGTTTTATTTATTTAAAAACCGAAAGGTTAATTTGTTTAGAAACTGACTTGTTTGAAAATTTTAACTTGTTGTAACTAATAAATTGAATGCATTACATATTAATCGATTTAATTGATACACTAAATAGAATATCATTTTTCTATTTAAAAAATGACAGAATGACCCATAAATTTAATTTTTTAAATTTACCTAAGAAAACAGTTAGGAGTAAACGTTTATGGTGTTAAATTCAAAAAAAAAAATCTTATTAGACATTTTTCCTCATTACACAATCTTTTATTTTTATTTTTTAAACCTTCTGCAAATAATGTCATATTTTATAAATAAATGAAAATAAAATCTAATCTATTACAATTACAATTTTAAATTATCATATACTTAAATGAGTAATTTAAAATAAAATCAAAATAATAATATAAAAATAATAATTTCATATCTTCAAAATAAGTAATGTGAATATTTTAAAATTATTAAAATAAAAACTCAATCCCATATATTACCAACAATAATAAAAATCAAAATTTATAGAGATCAATTTCCCTAAATTTAAATAATAAATAATAATATTTAAAATTACTTAAAACACAAATTTTCGTAAAAACTATGCTTCATTAATTTGAGAATACACCACAATGCGAATAATACACAATGATTTATTTATTTAGAAACCGAAAGGTTAATTTGTTTAGAAATTGACCTGTTTAGAAATTAACTTGTTGTAACTAATAAATTAATTTTATTACATATTAATTGATTTAATTAATACTCTAAAGTAGAATATTATTTAACTATTTATAAATTGGCAGATTTACCCCTAAAGTTGACTCTATAAGTTACTAATATTACCCCTAGACAACATTCTTTTATATATATATATATAGATACACACACCCCACTTGTGCACGAAACGGAAAAAAGTAAGATTTTATGCCGGTTTTATAAATATCCGGCGTTAAAAATAATGCGATGATATTTTTGAAATTATCGCGTAATTTTTCATACCAGTTATTTAAAAAACCGGTGTTAAAAGTGTGTGTATGGAAAACGAAAAACATTTTACGCTAGTTGTTTTTCATAACCGGCGTAAAATCCGTAACCCTCAGTGTCATAGCGCTTCATTTGTCACTCACATTTTCAAAACCCTCTTTTCCAAAGCTCGTTGTCTCGCCCTCTCTCTCTCTCAACAGCTCTCGTCCTCTTCCTCTTCCGTCGCCCTTCACCTCGTCTACCACAACCACAATCGCTATCCGTTTTTTCGGCAAGGCATGGTAACCCCGAGATCGTTGATATTTGTCGTGACTTAAGTCGTTTCCTCCCTGCCAGTCGCGAGACAAAACTGCGCCACCACTGGCGCCACCGCCTACCATGGTCGTCCACGATGTTAGGCCGCTTCTCCTTCTTGCTATTCTCCCTTGGTAAGTTCTCATAATCCAACCTCTTCTCTTCCTAAGGCAAAACCCCAATTTTGACATAAACCGTAACCCTCAGTTTTTGTTTGGGTTTACTTTTAAATTTGGGAAACACTCTCCTCGATTCGCTTACGACCCCTGTGCTTCACTGCTTCTTCATGTATTTTCCAATTCAATCTTCATTGCCAACTATTCTTCTTGTCTTTCTCATAAAGAAAAGCTTGTAACATAAGACTTTTTCTTTTGTGTTTTGTTCAGCAGCGAGTGACTCTCCTGCTCAAGTTTCAGAAATGGCTTCCAAGGATTTTCAAGATCAAGACCCACGTATTGCAAGAATCTCCTCCGCGATCCGAGTCATCCCTGACTTTCCTAAGCCAGGTCAATATTCAATACCCTCTCTTCTTTTACTGGTTCATAGATTGACACTTGCTCTCGTTGTGTAATATGGTTCAATTTTTTTTTTGTTTTGGTATTATGTTTCAAGATATAACCACTCTGCTTCTTCACCAAACAAGTTTTTATACTTTTAGCTAAAGCATGACCAATGTATTAAGTTTTGTTTTGTTTTTTTTAATTTTTTTCAGTGGGTTCTATCTCCAAAGTACTTTAACTTTCCGCTACCTATCACAGTCACCATGATTCATATGGGTTTTTCTGGGGCAGTAGCATTTTTTCTTGTCCGGGTCTTTAAGGTATGTCAATGTCACCCTGTTGTGATTTGGGAATGCTCCCTTTGGGGTTTTATGGTCAATTTTATTGCCTCTAATCTTCAATGTTGCCACGTGGCTAAGTGTTTGTTTTGGATAACAATAACACAGTTGTATAATTGTATGTCAAGTTTGTGTAGTTGATGTTAGAATTACTGTGCCCTTTATTGGGATATAGTCTTTGAATTTGATTGTATCTCCTGTACCACTCTGCAGGGGCCTCTCTACAAGTCTACGTTATCATGTTCAGTTTGTTAGATTTGAACTATTACTTATAGTTTTCTCTTAATGTGTGAATCTCTTGATGTGATTTATGAAACCTAATTTATATACACATATGCTTATGTACATACATGTTTATGTTTCACTTTGATTAGGATGTTGTTCTTCATACCATTTGCACAACTGGTCCTCTATACTTGAACTTTTATTGCCTACCATATTTGCTTGATCAATTTTCATTGTCTACTTATTTGTCTATTTGAATGGTGCCTTAATTTATATTCCTTTTCTCTGATTTGCAGGTTGTGTCTCCTGTCAAAATGAAATTTGAAATGTGAGTTTGACATTGATTTAAAGCCTTCTTGTGCCTTGTTCTCCTTTGACCAACTTATTTACGTTTTTTCTATCACAGATATGCAACTTGTGTGATACTGATAAGTGCCTTCTTTGCATCAAGTCTCTGGTAAGCACTACACAGAGGCAAGTGTGGTTCATTCATTTTTTGTACTAGGTTGATCTTGGATTAAATATGAGGCAGCTTAAGCTTGGTTGTAGAAGTTTTTTCATGCTATACCGTTTATAGATAAATCTAATCCTTGAAGAGTTTCTATTTGGTATCAAGTTTTCTCATAGCCCGAATTAGTCTGGAGCTGTTGTTCCTACATTGACTACTTAAACTATTAAGATGGTATAGTAGGCATGAACTTCTATGTTCTCAATATAACCCTTTGTCAAAGAATCTGCTATAATGAAGACCATCATTTGGTATCTAGAATTATTATGAATTCTCTATCCAACGAAAGGTCATTATCATTTATCAGACCCCTCAGAATAGATTATTGATCACCTTAAGTTGGAAGCATGAATGCTTGCATATCAGCAAATCTAGCGTATTATGTGATCTGCTAACTTCTTTTGAACTTTGTTATATGCAGTTTTGTGTTTCTCTGTGCCATGGCACCTTCTGGAAAAGCCCTTGATGGAAGTTTCATAGATTCAGTTCAATTTTTGGATCTTTTTTCCAATGCCATGTGTGCTCTAGCCTTGAATTTTTCCATTTTCCTAGTGATTGGTAGAACTGGTGCTGTAACCATGCGGGTTGTCGGTGTGCTTAAAGACTGGATATTAATAGCCCTTTCAACAGTTATATTTCCGAAGCCTGCAATAGCTGGCCTAAATATAATTGGCTATGGTATTGGTAAGTTTTGTTTGTAACCTAATATTTTATTAACTCCCACTCTCCCCATCCTTTTTTTTTTGCCTTGGTCTTGTCTTGTCCATCTGTTTGTTTACACTTGAGAGAGAATAAGTTAAAACTTATTGGATTTTTAGTTTTCAGAGGACCCTTACAATTGGATTTTTAGCTTTCAGAGGACCCTTTTATTTATAAAAAAAAAATGACTTTTTATATTGGTTGTACATAAAACCGGTGTAAAAAGATGCATAAAATCGGTGTAAAGAGTCACTTTTTTTTACACTGGTTTTATGTATAACCAGTGTAAAAAGTCATTTTTTTTAAAAAATTGATATTTGGGGACAACTTTTTACACCCGTTATATATACAACCGGTGTAAAAAGGTGATTTTTTACGCCGGTTAAACAACTGGCGTAAAAAATAGGGACATACAACACCGTGAACATCTACACCGGTACCAAAACTGGTGTAAACTATCAATTTTAACTGGTATAAAATCCCCTTTCTGCACTAGTGCGCGCGCGTGCACACACACACACTCGTCTCTGTTGGGATTTGTGTTTGGTTATGAACGATAATATACTTGAGAAACTTCAAAACGTACCAGTCACAATCATTAAACTTCAGTTGATGAGGACACTATAAAACAAAATATATGAAATTAATTGTTTTTATTTTGGTAATTTGAATAATTGCATAAGAAATTTGATATAAATACCTTTATCGGTATCTATTTAGGCGTCGTTGATTTAGAAAACCAAGACTTGGCTGTTACATTTGTCCTCGATGTATTAGAATAGCCCCAAGTACAAAATCAAACAAAATCATTCAATATCCAATTTTACACTTATAACCATTTCTATCAAGCATCCAATTTAAAACACTCATTGACATTCATAATCATTTCTACCAACAAAAAAACATCATTCCAATACATTCATAACCAATATCCAATTACACATTCATAACCATAACCATTCAAATACATGCATAAAAGTGCATATATGTATGTGTATACACACACACACAGTAGCGTATCTAGGACCCTGGGTCAGGGGGGTCAGACTATTTAACTTCATAAAATTTTAAAATCACAATATATAAAAATAAAGACATAAATATTAAAATTATAAAATTTTAAT
This sequence comes from Calophaca sinica, assembly GCA_037113605.1. Lineage (NCBI taxonomy): Eukaryota > Viridiplantae > Streptophyta > Magnoliopsida > Fabales > Fabaceae > Calophaca > Calophaca sinica. Next base: position 125,818,998 of record CM073734.1, read on the forward strand.
ATATCTAATCAAATAAAAAAAATTACACACAGGCTTATATTTGTCCTCTACGTGACTTTATATTTTGAAATCGTTGAAAATTTAATTCAGTGTCAATGTTCATGAACACTTCTTTCCCAATATAAGTCACTAGACAATCATTTATTCATATATCTCTCATTCTATTACGCAACCTATTTTTCACAATCTTCATAGCAGAAAATGCTCTTTCAACGGTTGTTGTGGCAACGGACAAAATCATTGCTAACTTCAAAAGAAGATAAACTAATGGATAAACAATATGTCTTCCAGTTTCAACCAACTTCTCATAAAGATCACCAATTCCTTTCAAAGATGCAAATTCAACATTGCTACGTATATCCTCGACGAAAGTCTCAAGTTGATTATCAAGCATCACCAAATCAGTTGAAGAAAATTCACGTGGATAAAACTTAGCAAATTCAATCAGTCTTTCCTTATCAAAAGTAGAGAACAAATTGGCTGGATTCAAACAAGCCACACAAAGGAGCAACTTCGAATTTGTCTCGGTAAAATGATCATTAAGCTCCTGAAGCTACATGTCCACAACAATATAAAATAACTCAACACGATAATGATGCTCTATTGTGACAGCTTGTACTTTAACTCCACATCGTGATTTCCCCTTAGAAAATATATCCTCCATGTTAGGAATGTCAATGTCATGCTTATTGCAAAATAAAATTACCTCTTGTAATAAAGACTTCCATCCATTATCCCTCATAGTTTGTAACAGTTTCTTTGTGATGTTAACCAAGTTCATAGCATTGATGATGTCTTGATCTTCCCTTTGCAATGCTTGTGACAATTCATTTGAAATACCCAAGACATTTATCATCAAATGCAATGTGAATTCAAAATTAAAATCATCCATCAAAAGTAAAAGACCATTGGCTTCAGCTCTTTGCTCTGGCATTATTGCATCTTCTTTCATAATTTCAAGAACATCAGCTATAGCAGAATACATCAATATCAAATTGATCAAAGTTGCATAATGTGAACTCCAACGAGTATCAGCAGCTCGTTTGAGACTAGTTTCTTGATTCAAACCTTGCCTACTAGAAATTTCTCCTTTTCCCAACGCTTACCTTACATTGATTAATTATCTCTCACGAAGCATATCATGTCATCTGCAAGATCCCCCAACAACATTTATCAAAGCAGACACTAAGTTAAAAAGAGAGGCAACTTGAATGTGATTTTTAGCCATAACAACTAATGTAAGTTGTCATTGAAGAGAAAAACAATGTACATAAAATACAGATGAATTCTCCCTTAAGATCAAACTTTTGAGACCATTAAATTCTCCTTGCATGTTGCTATCACCATCATAGCCTTGTCCACGAATTCTTGATGTGGTAAGCCCATGTTTGCTAAACAATTCATCAATTGCCATTTTCAATGATAAATCTGTAGTATCTTTAACATGGACAATACCAAGAAAGCGCTCAACAATACTTCCATTTTTACTAACATAACGCAAAGCAACAACCATTTGCTCCTTATTGGATAAGTCACGGGCTTCATCAACAAGAATAGCAAATAATTCATCTCTAAGATCAGTAATAATAGCATTAGTGGTTTCCAATGCAGCAGCATTAACAATATCCTTTTGGATTGTTGAAGCAGTCAATTTGATGACTTTCAGGTACATTTTTCAAGACAACAAGATTCACCGATTCATTATTTTCAGAAAGGAATTTAAGAACTTCAAGGAAATTACCTTGATTAGCAGACTCTGTTGATTCATCATGACCACAAAGTGGTAATCTCAACTTTAATAAAAGGTGAGTGCAAACAATTGAAGTCGTTAAACGCTTTCGATACAAGTCACGAATTTGTTCAGATTGCTTAGATATTGCAACTTCAATATGTTGATTTTGATTCATCAAATCTTGACACTTCTTCCAAGCAATGTTATGAGCACCATTAGGACCTCCAACATGAGATGAGAGCTTCTCTTTTTTATTCCAACTAGTGAATCCCTCTGTCACAAATATATCACTACCCGATTGCTTTCCAACATCAGGCCTAAAAAGATAACAACACAAGCAAAATACAGCATCCTTTTCTATACTATATTCTAACTAGTTGCCAAATTCATTAAACCAAGAGGGACTAAATCTTCTCAAAAAAATTTCAATCTTCCTTTGGGAAAATTTGTATTGAGTAGGTTGGCATGGTCCTTTTTGTAAATATGCTCTTTATATCTTCTCTCGATCATTAGGATGATATGCCGACATTTTAGTTCGCTTCCCCAGATCCGATGGCAACTCTTCTAAATTAACTTCAACATGTTGTTGATGGGAACTTGATTCACAAGATTGTTGGTCGTTTGGTGACAATCTCCTCTTCAAATACTTTTCCATTATCTCTTACAATCTAAAACAATTAATCACATTAACAAATTAACAATAACACAAGAAGAGCATGATAATTTTCTTACAATAACACAAATTAACAATTAACAAGGGAAACCAACATGCTCCTCGGCCAAAACAATTAGCAAAGGAGCCAAACTAACAATTAACAAATTAACAATTTTCAATGAACTAACATGCCCCTTTCTCGGCCAAAACAATTCCAGGGAACCAAACCAACAATTAACAAATTAACAAATTTCTTTCTACATGCCAAAACAAGGGAACCCTTTATTCAAATCTGAAATTAGAGACAAACTAATTAAATCTGGGGTTTAGAAATTAGGGGGGAAGAGGAAATCTGAAAGAGGGTTTACAAATTAGGGGAAACTAGAAAACAAGGAGAGAAAGGGTGGTGACGGTGGTGATGGACTGAGACAGACTCACCAGTGGTGGCAGAACCAGCGGTGCGCGCGACGGAGACAGAGCAGAGCAGAGGTGTCATAGGTTAGGTTGCGACGAAGAAAAGCAAAGCTTAGCAGCAAGCCACATCGTGGTGGTCGGTCAGAGCAAAGAAGTTCGGCGGCGCGAGATAAGCAATCACGTTTTGCTTTTGTTTGAGAGAGAAGAAGCTTCAGTTTGATGTGGGACAGTGGGGTTAAGTGAGATAGTGAGGGTCAGGGGTCAAAATTGGGGGTCAAAAAAAATTACCGGGGGTGTAAGTAGAAAGTTTAAATTTTCAGGGGTTCAGCTGCATCCCCTGGCTTCTATGTAAGTTCGCCCCTGCACACACACACACACACACACACTTACTGATTGTATGAATCCTTCATTTCTTTTGTGTAGGTTCATTTCTACGTGCAATGAATCTAAATAGTACACAGTGTTTTGATTGAGATTGATCGCTAAAAATAACCAATGACCCCTAAAAAAATGTTGGAGAAAAAAATCATAAGCAGGTAATCACATTTCAATAAATTTAGTATCATTGATGAAATGATATATATATATATATATATGATTAAATTAAATGACTCGCACTACGTTGCAAGGTGACAAAAACAGAGTCTCATACTCAAGATTTGCTAATGCCAAGCGCTAAACCACATATTTATTTACGTTAGCATTTCGAAATTGCTTATGTGTTCGTTGTGGGCACAAAAACACAAACCTCTGAGCCTGTTCTTGTAGGATCAATATCTTTTGATACAAGTACCTTAAATTAAAACATGCATACAAATTAATGGATTAATAATAACAAAAATATTTAGTTGAAAGAATAAAAAATATTGGATACTTTAAAGTTGAATGTAGTACCTGAGATATACACTAATAACAGTTTGACCTTACCATTCATTATCATTAAGAATTTCTCAAAGTTCAGCATTAGCACCAACTCTTAATGCGTGCTTATAACCCAAAATTGATTCTTCCATTGATACTTTAATGGTATCTATCCCCTCCATCTTTGTTGTCACATGGACTCTAAGATAAACTATAAAATCTGTAGTAGGAGCTGTAGGAGGCTGAGAGGTAGATTTGATCACCTTCTTCACTCATAAGCTAGTGATGCTTTTCGACTACTGGACTCTCACCATCTAGGGTGCACCATTCTTAATGTTTCGCCTAGCAGCACGACGCTTGTCTTGCTCTCCCACAACCCCGTTTTGACGGTTTAGGCTGCTCCCATTTCGCTCGCCGCTACTACGGGAATCACTTTTGCTTTCTTTTCCTCTGGCTACTAAGATGTTTCAGTTCGCCAGATTGTCTCTTGCCTGCCCGTGGATTCAGCAGCAGTTCGAAAGGTTGACCTATTCGGGAATCCTTGGATCTATGCTTATTTTCAACTCCCCGAAGCATTTCGTCGCTTACCACGCCCTTCCTCGTCTCTGGGTGCCTAGGTATCCACCATAAGCCTTTCCTCGTTTGAACCTCACCCTTAACTTGAAGGCTATGCCATCCTAAGGCACAAGCTGACGACAGCTATGCACCACATGTGTCCGCGTTCCCGAAGGCACTCCGCTCTTTCAAGAGGATTCGCGGCATGTCAAGCCCTGGTAAGGTTCTTCGCTTTGCATCGAATTAAACCACATGCTCCACCGCTTGTGCGGGCCCCCGTCAATTCCTTTGAGTTTCATTCTTGTGAATGTACTCCCCAGGCGGGATACTTAACGCGTTAGCTACAACATTGCACGGGTTGATACACGCAACCGCCTAGTATCCATCGTTTACGGCTAGGACTACTGGGGTCTCTAATCCCATTCGCTCCCCTAGCTTTCGTCTCTCAGTGTCAGTGTCGGCCCAGCAGAGTGCTCACTGGAGATGTAAATGACCCATTTGTTGGCAGCTTGCCAACATTCTGGCTAGCTGTAGGTACCTTGCTCTTGCCCTTGTCCTTGGGTTTGGATTTTGGGGGTACCTACATATTTTGTATTCCAATACATTGATTAGTTAGTGACCACCTAATTTAATAAATATATGCAGTATATGATGGTGAATCATATTTATTAACATATACGTACCATATCACTTGTAACTACGAGGTGGTTTGGCCATGCCACATAGGTACGTATTGCCTGTTCCACTGTCATCACATCTACTGCCTCAAGTAGTACAGGCAATGGTGCATCCCCCTCAAATGCAACCTCAACTCTAACCTTCACATGATTGGGAGGTAAGGGTAGGTTGTGTAGTAAGACACCTGGTTCGTTATACAGTATCCCCTTACCGACCATTCGATGTGTTGGGTTTGTCAAATATAGGTCGCACTCATGAATGCCCTAAACCAATGATAAACAAAATATTATACCCATCATACATCACTACATATGTCTCTCACATTTGCTTCAAGTCTTCAATTAAAGGAGCCAAGTATACATCGATAACATTTCCTGGTTGTTTCGGCCCAGAAATTAACAAAGAAAACATATATATATATATATATATATATATATATATATATATATATATTTGCGCTTCATGCATAGCCATAGAGGTAGGTTACAAATCAGCAAAATCACAGGCCATGTACTGTGAGAGCTACTCTGAACATCATACTGGTTAAATCCATTAGTAGACAATGCAAGTCGTAAGTTTCTTGGTTCATTCCCAAAATCAGGATAATCAATATTAATTTTTTTTCCATTGAGGAGAATTTGCCAGGTGTCGTAGCTTGCCATCTTGAATCATTTCATCCTCATGCTATGTCAAGTTTTTTGCATCTTCTAAACTACGGTACATACGCCTAAATCTGGGAATTATGGGAAAATACCACAAAACCTTCTCTCGAGCCGAATCTTCCTTTTTATACCATGAGACTTCACATTTAGGACACGACTTTAACGATACATGTTCATTTCAGAATAAAATGCAATCGTTATGACAAGTATGTATCTTCTCATAGCTCATGCCAATAGAGCGTAACATTTGTTTAGCCTCATATGTCCAACTAGGAAGCACATTATCATTTGGCAACATATCTTTCAATAGTGTGAATAAGTCCGTAAAGCTCTTATCAGTTCATCCATTGCCCGATTTCAAGTTATACAACTTTAACATTGCCGATAATCTTGTGAATTTAATACAACCCTCATATAACGGCTTATGCGCATCACTTATCAACTTCTCAAATATTTAAGGACAATCACAGAGATCTTCTTTAAATGCATTTGCTATCTCTTTAAAACGGTTGCCATTATATGTATTTTGCACCGGTGTCATCTGACGCATATCTCTCACTATTTTCCATACTAGAAGATTCACCTCTTGTCTTATCGTGCTTTATCCAACAGGTATAACCTTGATCAATCTCATTGCTCACTAAATGTCATTCCAATTCCTCAACACTACCTTTGTTTGTATAACAACAACTTAACAAGGACACACGATTCTACTATGGTCTTTGATATGCCTAACTACAAACCCAATAAAATCTTGCACTCCATCCTTATATTCCTTCGACAAATGATTAGCAGACATCCACTTTCGATCCATATTTGTCTATGGATTGAGAGAAAAAACAACACCAAAGCATTTAGAGCAACAAGATAAACAACTCGTTAATGCAAGACAAAATTAAAATTAACTAAAGCCCAATTAGATAAAGCAAGACTAAAACTACCATGCTATTAAGATCAACACACAGACTATATCAAATTTATAACAAAATTTTGACAGAGTCTCCCCTAAAATATGGACATTCCAAAATATATCTAATACCTGTAATAACATAAAATATCATACCAGCCAGCACAAGGGCTCACATTGGCCATTTGCACAACAACATACATTAGAAATATGCTAAAATATGCCAGAATTAACAACATACATCTAAAACCCAAACTACAAGGGATTTAGTTTTATTGTAAAAAGAATAGGATAGGTTGAAAGACTGCTAAACTATAAGAGTATAAAATATATCTAATTTTAATGTTTCCATTTATGATAGATAGTAAATTGTGAAGGGCTATTGAACTGAAAAGAAACATCCAGAGTAAATTGTGTACTAAGTTCATTCACAATCCATTTCCTAACAAAATATAATGAGAATATGTATAAGACTTTACTAACTTTTTCTCTTTGACCTAAAACAAATTGAACAGAGAAGAATCAAATTAACAGTGGAGAAGACAAGATATCCTCCAAATCAACAAATATCAAATTACATTGAAGAAAATAATGCATTAAGACTGCCAAATCTCTTCGCACCCCCAACGAAGCCAAAACCGCTGTCAGCATCTCTGTAACATCCCGATTTTTAAGAAAAATTGTTTTAGTAATAAAATTCCGAATACTTGAAGGTAAGTCGTAGAGACTGATCACCTCAATGATTTACTGAGAGTATGGAGAACTGTTTTGATTTATTTTAAATAATTGATTTATTATAAATAATTGTTATTTATTATGTCAATTCAAATTAATAGACAACATAGACGTATGTTGCTTTTAATATGAATTCATCAACAAAGTCTTTTTGTGAATTTCTTGTTTGACGCGGTAATGCGTATTTTGTTGACTAAGAAAATGATTGAATTAAATCAAGATAAAATTAAATTTGAGAATTAATATTTAATATTAATTCATGGTTCAAAAATCGTCGAAATATTATGAAGTTTCACCGTATTTTGAATCGCCGGGTAATTTTTATCCGCAATAAAATTGAAAATGAACTCCGATTTCGATGAAAATCGAATCGTATCTTATTGTGATATTGTTTGAGTATTTTACTTTTTTTTATAATTTATAGATAAATTATTTATCACGCGGTGAAATAATTTTTCAGTAAATTAATTTACGCGATTTAACGGCGAGCGAATTATCGATAATGCGATTACTCAGTGCCGTAATTTATTGACACAAAAACTCAAGGATTAGACTAGAATTAGTGAGTATGCATAGCTAGGTTTATGAGGTGTCAAAATCTTGTGGCTTAGGGATTATGTATCACATTTTAATGGATTAGAAACCAAAATATCTTACCTAATTCAATGACTAAGCATGCCTATGTTCCTTAATTCACTCCTAGCCAAGTAAATTACTATGCTTAATCTTTTTTTTTTATTACTCTCCCTTTTCCCACATGATCAGGCCGTAGCCTCCCTCACTCCCACTCATCTCAATTTATTTTCCTCCTAAGTTATCTAAGTGTTGGTAAAGAAAGAAAAAAAAAGAAGCTTATCTCCTTCCTTTCTTTTCTTTTAGGCCGAGAAGTACAACCCCATTTACACCACGATTTCTCTTGATTTACTTCTCCATTTTAGTGCTAGTTCTTGATCAAGAGGGTCAATGTTTAGCCAAGTCCTTCCTTTTTCTCCTTAAGCCTTAAAACCGTGGCCCTTTTTAGTGTTTTAGGAGATGGATATTTGTGTTTTTCACTTCTAATTTCTTAAATGGTTTATGATGATGATCAAGAGCCAAATGACAAATTTGTTTCCCTCATTTTGTTAAGCTCTAAGCCATTACCAAAAAGGGGGAAAAAGAAATAGATTGTTTCTTGTGAATCTAGACTTTTGTTGTGATTTTAGTTGTTGTTGTTGTTTTGATCAAGAAAAGAATAAGTTTTTGTTCTCCTTGAGCTTGATTCAAGCTATGATTTGGAGAACCGTTTTTAGAAAATTTTATTTGAAGTTTTTGTTTAATTTCTTAGGGTTTTAAGAAGTTGTTTTAGTATGTTTGTTGTTGAAGATTTGTTTGGAAGAAAATTAAAATTTTTTCCCAAAAATTAGTGCTGAAGCCGTGAGCTTCAAGAAGTAAAAAGGAGAAAACATTGTGTTTTAAACCTTGTTTCTTTTATAGTTAAGTTGTTGTTATGGTTTAGGGATTTTTAGAAGAAATTAATTTGAGTTAAAGTTGTTTAAAGTATTGTTTTAGTGGGTTAAGACTATGAAACACCTAATGTTTAAAGAGATCCTTATATTTCTTGAACAAAGTGGAGTCTTAAAAATTTGAAGTGTTAAAAATCTTTGATTTTTGGTGTAGGTTTTATGGTTGTAAAAGATTTGGAAGAAGAAAAATTTAGGTGTTGTTTGGTTGTTAAAACCTAGGGAGTATTTTGGTGTTTTGGTGTTGTTTTAAAAATTTTATTTGATTAATTGTTAGTAGTTTGTTAATTAAGTATTTTAAAAGTTTAATCTTTGTTTTGGTTTAAAAGAAAATGATTTTCTAGTATTTTTTTTAAATTAAAAAGTTTTTGAGAAAGTTATAAAGATTTTGAGTAAGTTGTAAAATATTTAAAATATTATTTTTAACTTTGTTTTAGTGTTTTTAAGTGTGAATATTAATAAAAGAATTTTTGGGTTGTGTACCCTAAGGGTTGTTTGCAAACCATGACCTAGGGGTTATTTTCGAGTGATCTAGAGGTTTTCTAAGACTTAGTGGTTTTGTCTTAGGGTTGTTGAGGTCGTGAGCACGCTCATGAGAGAGTTTGTGACGTATCATTGATGTTAGCGTGGTTTGAGAGCTCTTTGGTAAGGACACTTCAAATTTAGTGTTTGATATAGTGTTTTGATATATAAATGTTGATATGAGTTATGTTTAAACTGTACATAATGACTGTTTGAATGTGAAATTGATAATATGATGTGCGTGCATATATGCTTAATTGCGTTTTGAGATATACGCTATGGAATCTGTGTTGAATAATTAAATGATTATTTAATTATGTTATATTGGAATATCAAATGAGTTGGTATGTTCATTGAGTATGTGAAAATGCATTGACATGCATAATGGTAACTTCGACTTGAATATCCAGAGATGAGGTTCATCATAAAGGGAATTCAGTGTCATCGTTATGTCCTGGGGACGATTAACCTATTGCGTGGGACATTTTCGGTTTGGGGTGTACCAAACGATTAACCCATTGCGTGGGGTATTTTACGATATTCCGGAATCATGTGCACTGACATATAGTTGCATTAATAGGGAATTATGTGCATCCTTATTCAGTTGCTTTTGAAATGCTAATGACATGATTATTTATCTGTGTTGGAGAATGTTGGTTTCATATTATATTATGTCTGTATAATATGATTGGCTATGGTATATGTTGTTGTTATTGTATCTGTATATTTTAAGAAGTTGACCCTTGCCCGTGGTTCTTTCAATTAATGAATGTAACCCAGATGATGAAGACTGCAGAGTGTTCGAGATTGCTGACAAGTGTGGTTGTGGATAGTCCTACATGGTTGTCTGCTTTATGTAGCTATATGGTAAACTTACTAGAGGGTCTAGTAAGTGTCGTAATGCGATGACCAGCTATAGGTATCTATGTATTAATTTCAATGTTGTAATAAGTTTTCTATGTTTCCAAGACTTGGATCGTTTTGTGTAAAATGATCAATTGAATCTAATTGTATGGTTATTGTGATTTGATTATGGTGTCTTTCTTTATTCACCACATTTCAAAAATGCTGCAACACTCTCATTGTTATTTTTAAAGAAGTTTGAAAAAAAATTATTACACTCACATTTTCGAAAACCATGCAAGCAGAGTATTTTATTTTCAAAAACATTTGAACTTTCAAGAGTTACAGTTAGTTTATTAATGCTCTGGAAACGAGGTGTTATAATCTCCAAGGACCAAATTATCTCTTCTCTTACCCAAGTAATTTCCTCTCTCAAAATTCAAGACTCAACATAAAAACAGGGGAGAAAACATAACTAAGCATATAAGCATATATCCGGCATCAATGTGAAGTGCAGTACTTGAGACACCAAAAGCTTCCACAAACAGGGGAGAAAAGGGGCAATGTTTGCATGGCGGCGGCGCTGTTCACACGCAGAGATGAAGGGTCTTTAGAGATCGAATACGCTGTTGTCGTTCATACGCCGGATGTCAGAGGCATTGTTGGGGGTGAAGGCGCGGGACGCGCTGTTGCTGCTGTTGATGTACGCGTTGATGGCATTATCACCTTTGCTTATTTACGGCGCTGTCGTTGCCGTTCTGTCACCATTTTCGTTGAGGGGAGAAGAGCTGTGAGTGAAAATGTGGTGAACGTGAGCTCTGGTGAGGGTTTACAAGAGAGTGGCTGAGAGAGTGGCGGAGGGGTTTGCCAGAGAGTTGCGAGAGAGATAGAGAAAGAGTCTGTCGCGAGAGTGATAATGTGGAAGGGAATCGCAGATTAAAATAGTTATTGAGAATAAGCAACGCTTCATAGAGGAAACACTACTTATTGTTAATACATATAGTAGCGCTTTCTGTATTAAGCGTTATTTATTCTTTGCGTACAACTTTAAACATCGCTTCCCAACCTAAGCACTGGTTATTCCTGTATCACCTAAAATAGCGTTTTGTTTCTGAAGCACTGTTTATCACGTAAAGTAGTTTTTTTTCCTAAGCGCTGCTTTTGCCTTTATCCTTCAGCAGCACTTCTTTAGTAAAACGCTAGTAAAAGTTTTCAACCTAATTTTAAGTAGCACTTCATTAGTTAAGCGCTATTTAATGTAGCGCCATCTTGTAAAGAATTTGGTGTAGTGTTTTTTGATTGGCTTGTAAATCACTCTCAGATAAGTTAGCACTTAGCAGATGTGGTGGACCATATACTTCTAATTCTTGTTGAAATGGAGAGAACTAGTCTTGCAATACTTGAAGTCATCCTTTTATTTCTTGGTTAACTATTTGAGTCTATTTTCCTTGCAATAGATGCATTAAGCCGCAAGGGATAGGAGAAGATTACTCTGATTTCCTTGTTTATAATGAAAGAATGGATGAGGGTATGGGTACTTAAGATCATAGAAGTGGCATCTATAGTGTTTAGGCATCGTAGTACTTAGCATATATCTCATGAGACTGTTTTTGGAAGCTAGCAATCTTGGAAAGCCCACCAGCTTATGTTCTACCTGACTAGTTCTCTCACAGATTGTTCATTTGTGACATCCTAGCAAGGTTTCCTATGCAAGGCAATCACTTAATTTTCCTATACAAGGCAAATCCTCTTGTAGCCATAGATTTAATAGTTTAATATTTAGTGGTTCAGATTTTGGAAGGGTTATCCTTTACACCCACTACTGAAGAATTCTAGCTAAATTATTAGAAGGTCCTTGTACAAAAATAAAATTACTCTTAGTTATTTTATGTTATTCAGACATTGACCCCTTTAAATTTTTCATCATTTTACATTCCGTACGTTTTTGCAGTATACCCTTCCATGTTCCCAGCCACCAAACCTCTGTTCTCCTTGCCTTCCAAGTTCCAGCGCCACCATAATTCACAAATTCCATAATACAATAATAAATCCAGAAATACAAATTTGAATGGTCGATCAATAATAATCGAAACTGCTAAATAGCCACACTCGTTATTTTTCTAGTTTCTGATATTAATTACTAAATACGAAGTCCATTCCAATCGTAAATCGCGACCACTGATGGGAATTATGGTCACCCTTCCAGCTCCACACAATTTCTTTGAGGGAAGGCTTGACTGGTTCCTCACATAACTTTATGTACTCAAGCGTGTCTCCAGCGGGCTTCGAAAACTTCACGATGGCCACCTCGGGCACCGCCTCACTCTCACTGTCTATTTCCCCATTTTGCTTTCTGCTTTACCAACCCTCAGATCTGGCCTTGGTTAGTGTTTATATTTTGGCAAAACGCAGATTGGCTTCTAATGTTGCGGATTTGGCATTTTGGTGGTGGTGGAGAAGTGGTGATGGGTTGTGAGAATGAGAAAAAGGGAGAAAGAAAGTGTTAGAAGTGTGGGCAGTGGTGGTGCACACCGGTCTTGAGCAAAGTTTGCCGAGCGCCGCCACCATGATCCATCGTGGGAATCTTCGTCGCACTACCACAAGCCACCTCTTCAAGCCCGTCGTCCTGCTAGGGTTCTAGGGATATAGCGAAGGTGGAGAGAGACGAAGAAGGGATCAGAGATGACTGATGAGTGATGAGAAAGTAAATAAAACTAAGCAATGCGGCACAAGTTATAAATATCAAGAAGTTTTGGGGAGGAAATTAAAAATTACGGAAACCCGGTGGTCTGGGCTATAACAGGTTACAACCGCATTTTCCTTGGGTGGGAAAATTAAGCCATTTCCCCACCCTAAAAGACACCTCCTAGTAATTGCTTATACGTATTCTTTTTTGCTTGCTACCTTTTGAAATTCCTAGACAGATAGACTATATAAGACACTCGAAGTGTTTCAGATTTCAGGTGGGCTTGCATTCACGCTTACCCTTTTACCTTTCGAGAGCTATACTATTATTGAGACGTCATATTTTTGCTAATACACTTCTTGTACAATATTTTCATATATCTTTGTAGAGGTTATTTCGGAAAGCTAATGAGCCAGGTCATATGCAATTGGCCTTTTAAAATTTAATTTCCGGATACTTTAGCACGTTTAGAAATTTACATCCAAACAAATTAAGTATTCTCCGGATATAAACATTTAGATGTCTCCCGTAAATTTATTCCAGAGTGATAAACATCAAGCTTTTTTATATTCGCAAAACTCGAGCCTCTCATGTAGTAAAACTCTACCAAAGTTATCGCTGTAAGCTCTGCAAAATAATTAATTAGAAACCCTTCTCCTTGTTTTGCTTGTTTCTTTTTCTTAAGATTGGGGTATGGACCATCATATTAAGGTCGCCCTTAATGACCCTACTTAATCCCTTCGCTCTTATCAGTCCTCGTGCTTATGGGGCTATGGACCATCATACTAAGGTCACCCTTAATGAGCCTACTTAATCACTTCGCCCTTATTAGGCCTCTTGCTTGTGGGGCTGTCGACCGTCATATGAAAATATATTTAGCCCATATACCTCAGCCTGCCCACTCATCAGGTTAGTCCATGCTTATTTGGCCCGAAATATGTAAGACCTGATCTCTTAGGCGTAACGGTTAAGGTCGCCCATGACTTCATTTGTCATATTATGGTCGCCTACGACCCACACAGCTCGGACCACTTGTCCACAAGGTCGGCCCATTCGAATTTTGCCCTAAACGCATGATAACCTATCTCTTTAACATAGCGGTTAAGGTCTCCTGGGCGAGGGAGTTCGTGACAAAGACACAGACTTCATACCTTGACCATAACCGACCTTGTCGGAGAACTCTCTAACAAGAACAAGGTCTAAACAAAGAATTCAAAAGGACAAAAGCACTAGAAATCTAAAATATGACAAGAAATTAGCTAGGGTGTCCACCTCACCATTATTTGCTAAATGATCCCCTCACCAATATTTTTCTGGATCGATGCCTGAAAAATTCAATATGTGCATTTTTTAAAAAATAAATAAAATAAAAGTTTAGCCAGACAACAGTTTCCGTCCTCTGTAAGAATAATCTTTATCTATAAAAATAAAGAAGTCACTGAAGCACACTAATCCCGCCTAAATTGTAGGATAGAAAAGTAATTTACATTCCATCTACTAACTTAATTAGCCACTTTAATTAGCCACTTTCCAATACATATTGGAATACGAAACACACCAGGTTTCATTAATGCACTGTGAGTTAATGGGCAGCACATTGAAGACTACCTTTCATTAATAATAATAATAATAATAATAATAATAATAATAATAACAGCACCTAAATGGCTTCTATTGAAAATTGGGAATAGACACGCATGACACGCAAGGAGGCTGCAGATGCGGCTCCTCTCTTGATTACTCACAGATAGTTGCATTATTTCCATAACCTTCGATACTGAGGCCACCGTTTGATTGTTTATGGTTTCAAAAATTGGTCTTTCTCAATGAATGCAAAACGTTAAACCCATCAATTGAATAATTACCAAAAATTAGAACGGTTGCTTTTAGATTCTCCCTGCATTTCTTTCTTCAATTCTTTTTTTGGGTCTGTGACATGTCCCGGCGACAGGCTGGGTGGAGGTTACAATGACTGCACCGACTTAGTCGGGCTTGCGATGTAATGACTGCAGGGACTGGACACACGCAACGATGGCTACACGGTGGGTGTCGTTTGCTGTGGAAGTGAATAAGGTAAGGGGAACATTGGCTTTGGTGTGGCTTTGTGGTTTCTTCCGTCAGGGGACAATGGCTTTGTATTTTTTTTGGAGTTTTATTTTTCAGTTATTAATTTTATTTATTCACTGTGTTGGTCTGGCTTCCTCTCTACTTATTCATGATACTATCAATTTCTTCTCTTTTAATTTGCAGATATCTTCTATTTCCCTTTGCAAATTTTTCCATCTTCTCTTTCCCTTTTGATTTTTCCCATTTCAGGTAGCTTTTTGTTTGTGATAAATTTTTATAGAACGCGTGAGATTCTTTGGGCGTGAGTCCTTATTCATTTTTGTTTGCTTGAGTGGTTACAGGGCAACGCTGAGTTTGAAGAAAAAGACAGAATCAGGTAAATTTCTGTGGATATGTGTTAGCCTTCAACACTAAAAGTCCATATTATATGCTTATGTTGATGTTTGAATGGCTGTTTTTTAAATTTGGTATTGTGTAATATTTGTAGATGTATTATAAGTGAATGGCTTGCCTTATCACTAAGATTCGACACCATAAGATATCAAGAATTTTGATCAAAAGTATAAGGAAAACTTGAACAAATATGTCTTTAGAAATCAAATGGAAAAGGTGATAATGGAATGAAATGAAATTGATTAAAAGAAACAATCCTATGTAAAATAGTTATCATTGTTTCTTTCATTACATATTTTTTGGGGATATAGTTAAAAAAGATGTGTTATCATCTCATTCTTTTTTAAATTGAACAATCCTATGTAAAATAGTTATCATTGTTTCTTTCATTACATATTTTTTGGGGATATAGTTAAAAAAAGATGTGTTACATCTCATTCTTTTTTAAATTGAACAAAAAGAAATGACAAGTTGTTAGATGCGATGACATGAAATTTTTAATTCTATTTCAGCATCCTGTATACAAGTATTTTTGTTATTAGTAATTTTTTCTTCAGTGAAAGCACAAAGCAGTATATATGAAGTTCATGACTAGGCAAAGGATAAAGATCTTGGGTTAGACAAAGCTTTGTAATCAAACAAAGAGCTGATGGTGATATTACAATTGATTAAAAAATTGGGAGGAGGATTTTATCATCCCAAGTCCCAACCTCCGAGAAGTGTAATAGTGTTCTCAAACCTAATGTAGTTCATCTTACTTCTTTCAGATATGTGGTTAATTACAAGTAACTTTGGAATCACACTTATTGAAATCTTAAATTTTATTTTGTTGTAATTTAAAATTGGATCATACATATCTATTATGCTATCATTTTTTTTGCTAAAAATTTCAAACATTCTGATATATAATTTTTATGTTACATTTTGTAAAAAAAAAAAGAATTTATGTTAAACCATTAATGTTTCTTTCATGCTTAAGAAATTTCTCTCATTAGTTGCACCTGAGTCGAGGAGGCATTATTTGTGCCTTCCAAATTTTGATTTTTTTGCACATGCTATGCACGTATTATGTAACAGGATCATATTTATGTTGTAATTTTTTAGTGTATATGTATGCGGTAACAATTATCAACTCAATGTATTGATTTCTCTATATTTTTTCTTTAATTATAATAAAAATATTTAATTATTATTCTTTCAACTATTTTCAAGTTTCAAATATAAATTATCTTTTGACATAATATAAAATATTACTATTCAACCTATACTTCACCCGTGCATCGTACGGGTTCATGTTCTAGTCATGTTAAAAAATGAATTAGAATGAAGAGTGATGGGTAAATTAACTTTACTTTTCCAAGTCAAATATTTTATTGGCATAAGTCCAAGAAACAACTATATGGTCTCGGTTTTATTACATACGACATAGAAAACAAACACTTCACGGTATCAAAAAAACAGAAGAAAACAAACACTTCAGATAAAAAATAAAAAATAAAAAATAAAAAAAGCATAGATGTATGTGTATATAAACCAAAAATGAAAGCTAATGAATACACAGTATTTATAGAAACATCAATACATGAAAAATTTTGTAAGGGAATAGTCCTGCGACACAAAGGCCATAGAACGATGAGCCCTAGAATCTGTGCTTGAGCTTGAACAAGACTCTGCTTTTCTTTCAATTGTGATCTCTTCAACAGAATCTTTCAATCCCAGTTTTTATTTAATGCCACTTTTTGAAGAAAAAAAAAAGGGTGTTTATCACTTCCGGATATATATTTTCGGATGACATCAGAAAAACACTTCACAATTTTTCCCGTTGTAAATTTTCGGACGTATTAAAGTATTTGGAAATTAACGTCCTGAAGGCAAACTGCCCACAAGCGGGGTCAATAGTTTCTAAAAATTAACTTCTGAACAAGGACATTTCGGGAAAAAACAAAAAGACTTTATAGGATGTATTAGTTAAAATAGGGTATCAATAGTAAGTCCATAATGAGATAAATCTTGGGCCTAAATTATAACATTACTAAATTAACGTACAAATAATTTATTAATAGGAGTACAAGAGGTACTATAACCCATCTACATAAAATAGCTAGCAATATCAAGAGATACATCTCTTAATACACATTAGAGAACAATTAACGTATAACATTTTTTATACAATTAAACTAGCTATAATCATTTTTTTTATAATTTCGATAAATTAACCTATAAAGTTGATTGTTATTGAACTGTTTTATGAAATGAAATTTTAGACCCTAATGTTTTTGGCTTTAATACCTGTTATACTTGGCTAATCTTATCAAGTAGTAGCTGTTAATTAATTTGACAGATTTGATGCTCATCAAAATTAATATTATTATCAATATGCCATGAAAATACTCTGGTAAATTTTGCTTTTGAGTTCATTTTCTGATTCAAATACAGCACCAGAAAGGATCCAGGTTGGTTGTTTTGGAAATATGAAAGCCATCCTTTATTCTAAACTGTGTTGACAGAATAGGTTTAGTTATATGTAAGTTTGAAGAATTGTCTCCTCAAAAAAAAAAAAAAGACTTGAAGAATTGTATAGCTAGTCTGCTTTGCGTGGGTGGTTTTGGGAAACAAGGGAACAAGAGTGAATGATGTCGACAGAGACAAGTGACAAGGGGATCATCCATTGAATCAATGGCTGTTGATGCTTGAAAGTTTAATCCATTGAATTAAAATTAAGAAAAGGGTCATAATTAATCATAATCCAATCGGTGGTGGGCACAGATATAAGATTCTGCGAAAGCAATAGTGCCAATAACAACGTACACCAATATTAGGGTGTGGTGGCAGTTTGATTGCCATTCAAATATCACCACCTCATCATCTACCCAACTAAGTCCACCTTCTTATCTTCAAAAGTCATATCCTTCTCGTACCAATCCACCTCATAATTCAAATAGTAAAGTGTTACTTTTTGTAGGAGAAATAGAAAGATGCTTCTCAACATATATACCTTTTGTAATTTGCAATAAAATGTCTTAAGTTCATGAAAAATGATTCTTATTAAATGATAAAACTTCAAAACTTAAATGTAAAATGATAATTGTGGGTAAATGTCTTTTTCTAAATAAAAATGGAAAATCTTTTTGTGATGCATAACTATAAATATGATTAGAATAATGTTATTTATCACGAAGAGATTTGATCAAAAATCTCATGAAATCATACATGTAGGAATTCTACAACAGTAGTGCTATATATCACGAAAGAAATCCAACACGAATATCACGAGTGAGCTGTTATATTTCTTTCCAATTAAAAATAAAAAGGAAAATATTCGCGTGGCTAACTTTGCCACTCTCCACTTGCTCTATTTTGCTCCCACTCCCACCCTCAAACCGTAGAATTAGAAACCCAAAAGTTTACGGTTGCAGGTCGATGACGGGTTCTTTTCTCTAGATGGAAGAGGGGGTTTACAAAACAAGGTAGAAGAAGTAGAAAAAGAGGACAATAGCAGCAATAATAGTTGTTCTTGCTCAAGAACAAGGAGATCTACGACAAGGGGATGGAGATATGGACGCACGTAGTTCCCTGTCAAATGCACCAAGCTTGAAGCGTTTGCTGTTTGGAGTGGGCCTTAGTCGCGAAAATTCATCCAACGACGTCTCCTTGTGGGTATCTGATTGGAAAATCAGTGGTCAAAATTGAAATAAAATAACAACGTGGATGCCACTACGTTCGTGAGGAATTCGCGATAGGAATTCTTGTGACATTAAGCATTTTCCATTCTACAAAAACGGAAAAGGGCTTGTCTCAATACTTTGCCGGAAATCATGGGTGTTTGGCAAATAGGAATCTTCTGTGGCTCTCATGCGATGTAACTATTCGCGAGAAGAAGCATTTTTCATATGATTATTCTAAATCTTTAATTCTTCTTCTTTTGAGAAAATCTTTAATTCTTTTGGTGCATTAAAAAATAGTGAGATTTATTTATATAACTAGTATTTCAACGCGTGCCAAGCACGTGTATATAAACTTTATGGATGATTCTATAAATATTTTAAACATATTTATTTGTTATGTTTGTTCTTTTTCATAATACTATTTGTTATGTCTAATAGATATTATATTGGTAAAATTTCAATCAGTAAAAATATTGTTAAAATGAAACATAAGCCTCAATTGGTAACATTTCAGTCAAACTAAAAATTGGCAAAATTTCATACAAAAATATTATTATGTTATAATAATTAGCAATTATAACTAACCCCCAATAATTACAACAGTTTTCTTGCCTAAATCACATTTAGATACTCCAAGTCATCTACCATGCATAGATATAGGTGTCTTATGAATATTTTCATAAAATAATCGAGACATCGTATATAATTTTTTTTCTAAATATTTATAAAAGGACATGTATACAGAAATTTATATAATATTTGATTTCTTTCAATCATGGATCACAAAGTGTAATAACTTTAAAATTACTAATTATTATTATATGTTATATGTCAAGTAAAATAGTGTACGATTCTGTTGACCCGTGCATGGGGTAATTGACATTGGTGAATAGGGATATTTGATGTGAAAAATAAATTATTATATTTAACATATCTTATTAATAAGAAAAAAGGGAAAATAATTTGACTATGAAAAAAGGGAAAATAATTTGTATAAAAATTATTAAGAATTTAGATTTTAAACTTGGATGGAAAGTACATCCTCATGAATTAACTGACATGTATCTTTAAGTGTAAATTCTCCTATTGTTTTCATGTAAAATTTTATTTCCACATGTAGTTTTTTATCTATGATTTCCATATTGATCAATTTACATATAGATATTAATGTTTTGTCATGTAAAATATTGTGTAATCAAATAAAATGTTCATCAACGTGTCTTATGTTTTATATACTATACTAAAGGAAAATTGTAATTTTCTTAGATAAAAATATTTGATAATTTTTTTTACAATATATCTATAGACCCGTGCTACGGATGGCATATACTTAAAAATTATAATCGTGTACCCAGAGTTTAGAAGAATCAATATTATGTATACATTTAAACCTTCATTATCTAAGATTCTCTTTGAGAATAGATTTAAATTATAGAATCATAATTTTTTTACAATATATAAGTAGGTCCATGCTACGCATGGTATATACTTACAAATTATAATCATACACTTAGGGTTTAGAAGAAATAACGTTTTGCGTACATGCAAACCTTCAATATCTAAGCCCCATTTGAGAATAGATTTAGATCATAGAATCATAATTTTTTACACTATATATGTAGCTAGGCCCGTGTTATGCACGATATATACTTAAAAATTATAATCATACACCTAAGGTTTAGAAGAATAAACATTCTATCTACACTTAAACCTTCAATATCTAAGCCTCCTTTGAGAATAGATTTAGATTATAGAATCATAATATTTTTACAATATATTTAAATGTTCGTGCTACGCGCGGTATATACTTAAAAATTATAATCATATATCTAGGGTTTAGAAGAAGCGACGATCTGCATATATTCAAATCTTCAATATCTAAGCCTCCTTTTGAAATTTTTCCAAATAAAAAAATATTTGATTATTTTTCTACAATATATCTATAGGTGCGTAGCAACACGGTATATACTTAAAAAGATCTAATCATACACCTAGAGTTAACATTCAGTATACATTTAGATAAAAATTACAACTTTATATATATATATATATATGGCTCAAAATCTTCCCAATGGTACAATTAATACAACAATTAATACAACTGTAAGTATTTTTTCTTATAATTAAGATCTTAATATGATTTTACATAAAATGTTCAATAAACTTTCTTCATATACTTTCATATAAAATATTCATATATGTGTATTTATCTATAAATTTTTAAATTAATAATTATATAGGATGTGAAATAAAAAAATATTTTATAATTTAACCAAAAAAAATCTTTTATAAATTAGTTAGGTGAGAAGATCGTAAATAATAAAAACATAAAAAAGTTAATTAAAAATATTTAATATTTAAATTGTAATAATGCATAATTTTTTTTTGAAACAATAATTTTATTCGATTTGAATGGAAAAGGTTTTGTTACAGATAAACTGACTTTGATTTTATCATGTAATTAAATCTAAGTTAATTATGTATAAGAAAATTTAAATATAAATTTATTTGAAAAAAATAAAATCTTTAATAAATTAGTTAATAAATAAATTAGATATTAAATTTTCTTTTTCTTTGTGTAATATATTTAGACTAATTTGTGTTTTAATCATATGGATCATCACAAAACGATCAACAAATTCATCGCAGCTTAAATTTTTAGGAACTATATTAGTATATTCTTACAACAAATAAATGCATATTGATATTATAATAACTTTTACATTAAAAAATTGACAAATAAATGCATATTGATTTTACTTACTTTTCAAACCTGTGAAATAAATAATTAATGGACATCGTTTCACTATTAGAATCCTTCCAGCTCAATATAAAAATTCACCCACTCATTATATCACACAACAAAGTAAAGATAGTATTAGGTAAAAAAAATATTTGCTGACATTATTTTTAACAAATCTTTATTAATTGTAATATTCCTTATTATCAAGGCTTTATTTCTTTCTCTTCAAGCACTTTAGATTCATACATTCTTTCTTTTTCTAAAATAGTCTCCCAACTACATTTTTCCTAAAATTAATCAGCTATTGCTTAAACAAAAGAAACCGAGAAAGCATTAAATTTTTATTTTGAAGATTTCAGGTAATGTTGTAATATGGAAGGCAAACCCTATAAGTGAGCCGGAGAATGAGTTGATAAGTATAAATAAGAAGAAAGAAAGATTATTGACAGTTATCTTTAGTTTTGGAAAGGAATTTAGAGTGGGGGAGAACCAAGTCTTTTGAATAGCATTGATATTGTTTCATACAACAACAAACTCTTCAGTATGGTATCTTACAAAAATGATAATGAATGAAACATTGATACAATAGTAAACTTTCCCGCATAAGCAACGACTAAGTAAGCACCCACTAATGGTAGAAAATTTACGAAACCTGACCAAATGTTGAGCACCCCCACTGAAAAACTGTAGTGTTCATGTTGTATTGGATATGCATGTACACCACTAAGTTGGCTATCAAACTCAAAAAAGCCAACTTATCAAATACCTCGTTGCCTTCAACCAAATAAACAAAATTTAAATTCATCAACTCCATTAAATTTTTTGTAAAAATAATATGAAAAAAAGAGCAAAGCAATGGCAATTGAAGACTTTACCAAGAAAATGTTGACCACTATCTTTTTCTATTAGTATCTTATGAGAAGCAATCGTTGAAGCGTCCACCAATTCAACACAAAACTTGTGATCACAATTTAACTTGTAACCATTAAAAGCAAGAACATCAAAGACAAAGATAGAAAGAAAACAACAACATAGACATTAGTTTTCAGGGCCATCGGGAAGATATGCTATGCACTCTCAGAGTTGATGGATACCTTCCATAGTAGCAGCTGTAGAAAGCTCAAGGTTTGTCCCATTTGCTATATTATCCTCATTGGCAGATTTAAAAACCGTAAAACAAACCAGTAACACCCCAAATTCTGGTTAAAAAAAATAGAAATATCATTAGGTCAAGAAGCAAAATAAATACCATAAAACAAAACAATAACAAAGGGTAAAAATAACCTTATTACTACCTGTTATCAAAGAAGAAGAAGAATAAAATATTTAGTTTTCATTTTTTTTAGAAACAACTCTTAGTAACTTATGAAACATGCTCTAAAAAGCAATTTTTTTTTTACAACATCTTAAAATAATAGTGATATATTATATATCAACCAAAAAGCACATTGATTTTTAATAATTTCATTTTTTTAGAAACAACTCTTAGTAACTTATGAAACAGACTCTAAAAAGCAATTACTTTTTTTTACAACATCTTAAAATAATAGTGATATATTATATATCAACGTAAAAGCACGTTGATTTTTAATAACTTCACTCTCCTACACTATTTATTTGTTTAAGTATAAGAAATTCAATAAGAAATATTTTAACTTTAATCCTCTTGGCTTTTTAGCAGTAATTTGTGCCAAAAAATTTAGAAATAGAACTAACTCAATTGAAAAAAATAAAAAAACCATCTCAAGGGAAGAAGATTTCCAAATTCATTTTATATTAAAAAAAAAGGAGTATATATACCATATACCTATGGGGCTTTAACAGAAACATTGGCTTATAATTGTCCTAGAAGAATCCTTTAGGATCTCACTTTATATTCTACTCATCTGGCTTCTGGGGAAGAAAGTCAGTACCGAATAGGTGCAAAAAAATTACCGTAGAAACAATATGCAAACATTGTTTATTTATAGATAATACACAAATGATGAAAAAAAGACTCAATGACCTTTGCAATTCCAGAGCGTTGGAAATTCCTCTGGCCCTGTCACAGTGCAAGCAGTTGGCATTTGATATCAATAAAATTTCAAAAAATTAAAAATAAAAAAATTCCCCAACAATTTAATTTGGATTGAAGTTATCAATTATGAGGGGTTCGACAGGATGCCTGAAGAGAAACATAAGGAGTATAGGAAGGCATTCAGTGGGATACTTCCTCGGTGTAAATATTGAAAAGAAAATCATGAAAAAATTGTCACCAGATTACCATCCCGAAAACCCTCGAGGTGCTGCAGTTGTGCCATCATCCGCAAAGTTGTCGCCGTTCTTAATTTCTTCACCGCAAGGGTGGCCACATCCCTAGGTAACGTCGAAACTGCTGTGCGAGGCACTCCCCCTGCCGCAAAACTCCATCGTGACCCACGACCTCTATGCGAACCAGTCTCACTGATGAAATTTGAAACCAAAAAGTTGAGAGAACAACATCTGAAACAAAAAAAAAGGAATGAGTGAACGAAAAAAAAAGAGTAAGAGAAAGCATTGAAGAAAGAGAAACAGACAGAGAGAGATAGAGTGGGAGCGGGGTTTTGCTCTACATCCTGGTTGCCAGAATCAATGCTTGAAAGGGCAAAAAAAAAAACTATAAACGGGTTAGTGGTTACTACAGGCGAATCAATTTTCTCGTAGTTTATATCTCAATATAGAGACATATTGATTGTAATTTTTTTAGAAGGTTCAATTACTGGTTAAGTATTTCGTAAAAAAATTACTGATTAAATATAAGAGGAAATTATTTGTGAAATTGTCAATTAATTTTTACTGAAATGTTGATATGTGTGAGGTATGTGGTTTTTGGTTTGATATTTTCGGATTGTCAATTAATTTTTCCATTTATATACAGCGTATTTGGTTTACTTATGGAAACGTAATTTAGATAGTTTCCTTTGATGGAATTATTTTGTCTAATTTTTATAATTTAATAATCATTATTTTAGTAACTTACCATTTTATTGTTTCCAATTTGACACATTCAATTAATGTTGACAGCTTCAAATGGCGCGTGACATGGGACCTGGCTCGAGAAATTTAAATTTTTAAAACTTACGGTACATTAGGAATTAATGAAGGAAATAATTAATTCAGATGTGTGAGGTGACGATATTAATACCTTTTTAAATTCGACCATAAAAATTGATTCAAAATTATTTTGTGTTGCATTTTTTTATTTGTTTCTTTCATTATTTCTTTTATTTACTTTCCATAAAACGGTTTGCATTTAATAAAACCGCATGGCACAATTGTGTTTAAATTTATTCTTCACATTTTAAAAATTTTAAACACGTTAATATGTTAGGAATGAAAAATTAATATCGTTGACCATATTTCCTAAATTATACGTGTCATAATTAATATCTTTCCATATAACGTTTGTTTGTATTTATTTACATGATCATAAATTTATTTCATGTTTGTTAATTAATAAATAATTTTCGATTTTTAGAATTTATGGTTTTAATATTGTACATGACATTGCTGAATCATTTTTTCATGTCACTCTTTTTTTAACACATCGTCGATATTTCCTTGAATTTCATGACACATAGGCCAGAATTAATTGCTAATTGTCTTAGAAGATGCCATTTGGAAAATAATCAATGAGATTATTCCCAAATATATATAATATAGATAGAGATAGAGATTTATTTTTCACGTGTTTTTTGTTCACATTTATTATTCACAATTATTTGGATGATGGTCTTTTATATTATATCAATGCTTTTGCTTGTTTTATTCTCCAATAATTTTTCAGTTTTTAACATTTGTTCTAAGTTATTTTATATGGTTTCATGAATGCAGTTTAATTACTATTTATAATATCAATTATTTTTTAAAACTATCATTCAAATATTTTTATATGATTTGATTTGGTAAAAGTCAAATTCAAAATTATTATTATTCACATTTTAGGAATGAACAATTATTTTTGTTGACCATGTTTCCTAAAGTTAACGTTACATATTTAATATATTTCCCTAAAAAAGTTGTTATAATCAATATCTTGTTCTGAATTTAATTTAAATTTTTAATTTCTTTTTTTTATTAATTACACTTTCAACGGTTTATGCTTATTTTTTTTAACAACTTTGACATGTCAATGCCATTTTATATCTCAAATGTCACTTTTTTTTAACCACATCATCGATTTTCCTTAATATAGATGACACGTAATCATTATTAAATGCTAATTGGGCCAAATACACTAACTACAGAATCAAACACACAATGAGCATGTATGGTTTTATTCACTATTTATAGACTCCGTAATTGCATAGAAAAATTAATACGTCAACGATTTTTATGACCTAATTGGGCCAGTTTTAAAAATTACAAAATATAATTAAAAATTTCCATACTAAGAAATGAGGGAGAAAGAGACCGTATTGTCCAAATTATTGTCCATAAATCGGTTTCCTCTATTACTCAATTGATCACGTTTTTCATACACTTTTTTTTTACACAATTTGCTCATATTTACTTCCTTTTTTTATGAACAAAATGTTTAGTTGCCGTTTTTATTCTTCTTAATGTTTATATTAATTATCCGCGTTTATTTTGCTCACATTTGCTATTTAGAGATCTTTCATAATAATGATGTTTCAAAAAAAAATTGTCAACCGATAATACTTATGTGCTGAATTTAATTTTAATTTTTTTTTTGCAAAAGACATGGTAGACACATAATTGTTATTTTATTGCTCCAAGTCACATTTTTTTTAACTACCTAATCGATTTTCCTTTTTTAAAGATAAGATATAAGTATTATTTATTGCTAATTTTTCTAAAAATTGTCATTTGAAAGATAATTAATGAAGTTATTTTGATTCGTATATAATAGAGATATTGTTCAACTATTATTAATATATTTAATATATTAATTACGGAGAATTTGTCATTTACAAGATCAATACTACTATTGATGACGTGCTTTAATAGGCAAAAGTGCATGATTAATGTTTGGGTGACGGGGAAAACGTTCAACCAATTGGAATATGCCAACATAGTCCATGAGTTTTAATAGGTCGTACAACACGTGGGTTGAATAGTTTGCCAAGAAACCCGAGTAAAAGAAATTTGGGGATCAAGTAAGCAAGCAGCAAATTACTCAACCCCCCCCCCCCCCAAAAAAAAGAGAGAGAAAAAAAAACTCTAAAGAATTCGTCAATTCAACAGAACGTTGATCGAAACTAAAAAGTGGAAAACAAGTGATGTATATCGTTTACAGATTGCACCAAAGGTCAAAGCATTTTTATTTTGCAAGTGTAGTTTTAACAATGAAACTAAATTTGTATGCTTTTGATAAGATCCAAGAACAAGGTTAAGCCCCCAAAAAAAAAAATTTGGTGGAGAAAATTAACTTTTATTTTAACATACAAAATGCTAAACTTACATATGACAGGAAACATTCTATAAATATGTGACCAAATATGTGACATGAAACATTCCGTAAATGCACTTTTTACCATAAAAGGATTAAACAGTCTTTTCCATTCCGTGGAAATGCTTTCCACGCAGTTTAGTCACGCGTTTGCGCAATTGACAATTCCGATCGTTGATCTTGATCGGATAACTTATATAATGATATGTATAGTTACCGAGCTTGTAATATAGAGAGTTTGATCTTGATCCAAAAGCTCCCGATGTGCCAACACGTGACTATAGGGATTTTGAGTCCGTGGAAATATACGTATCTGTTATGGCTTTATGAAGCAAAGTTAGGGAGATGGGGGACCACGATTTCACACGCCAAAAAATAAAAATTAAAGAGGAGTTAAGAGGGTGACTCAGGATATGGATGTCTTCAAATTTAGTCCTTATCCTAACAGTTTGAGAGAAGGCATTACATTTACACCATACATATAATATATATATAGCGTCATCTGACAATGGCAAAAAATTAGGATAGGGTATTATGATTTGTATATCTAAGCCAACAATATAAAAACAACAACGTTATCCGATACTACTTATTCATGGTAATCTTCTAAATAAAGACCGCCCAATAAATATTTTATCTGTTAAAGATAACTACTCCATACAGATCACTATTTATGTAGAGATAAGATCCCACGATGAAGGCCTATCCCATTTCATAGCAGAGGAGAGATTTTTTTTTATTTTTATTTTTTTATAATTTGTTTCCCTTTCTTCTCCTTTTTCGCTTCTTCTTGACACATTACAGGCAATTAAGAAGGCAAAGCAAATTTTTCTAGAAATGAATGTGAAGGGAATCATGGATGGTAATGGAAACACCACCAATTGGGTTGTTAAGGAAGATGTCAATGATGATGTGTGTGATTCAATATCCATTGGCTCTATCTCAGAAGATTCAATAATGTGTTCATCTTCTTCATCAGAGTTGGCTGACGAGGCATCTGATTTGTCAACCTCATCTTCTTCATCATCACATTCAAATGGCCCTTTATATGAACTATCAGAGCTCACGAACCATCTCCCTTTGAAGTAAGCAATTTATGTCTTTTTTTTTTTACTTTTATTCAATTTCCTTCTTTGGAAGTGTTCTAAGTTAAAGATGGTGAGTTAATTAAATAGTTAATGATACGTGCAGGAGAGGGTTGTCTATGTTTTATCAAGGAAAGGCGCAGTCTTTCAGTTCTTTAGCTAGGGTGCAGAGCATAGAAGATCTTGCAAAGAAAGAGAGACCTTATTACAGAAAGAAAATGATGAAGTCATGCAAAAGCTACGGGGGAGGCTTGGATAGCCATAGAATATCGTACACTCCAAAGGCTACAATATCAAAGAAAGCTTCAAGAGGACCTAATTTTGTATCTGTAATAACTAGAAGAGGGAGTTTCCTTGGAGGGTCTAGACCTTCTACCTTTGCTGTACACAAAAACTTCTAATGTAAGAGCTTGCTTGTTTCATGCACAAAATATGGGGAAAATTTTGAATCCGTCACCTTCAACTCCTTAGGTAATTAAAATCATATTATTACTTGAGCTATATATACAGGATTCATGAGTATCATTTACACTTTTTGTTTTCCATGGTTATAATATTCCTGTGTCTGCGTTATTATTAGCACCCCATGATTGCTAACTAGCATATATATGAGTTTGACTGCTAGGTAATTAATAATTGCGATAATGGAGAAGTTAAGGCACGTGGAATGAATATGTGAAGCATTTATACGGGAAGTTAGTTTAGCCCATCATGATCAGAACAGATCAAGATTTGATTAAGAAGATTTGAGCTCAAATGTTGAATTCCCACATGAATCAATATTCAAGTTTATTAATTAAAAAATATTGCACTTTTCCAAATATATGATCTCATGCAAGGATCCAAAAAACTGAAGCAAGAGTAGCATTAGAATGGGAAATTACCATAACCAGCACAGCTAAGCTAATAACTAGTATATGATAAGGTGCAGTACTACTACAAATCAGTGTTTTAAAAACCGAACCGGATATCGAACCGGCGAGACTTCGGGGTCATGATTCAACCACTTAAAACCACTCTAACCGGGACAAAACGCAGTCGAACCGTAGACAGGGTCAGTTCATGGTTCAAGCAGTTGAACCGTTCGGTTCGGTTTAGTTTTTAAAACACTGCTACAAATAGAATTAGGAAA
This sequence comes from Calophaca sinica, assembly GCA_037113605.1. Classification (NCBI taxonomy): domain Eukaryota; kingdom Viridiplantae; phylum Streptophyta; class Magnoliopsida; order Fabales; family Fabaceae; genus Calophaca; species Calophaca sinica. The sequence continues at coordinate 125,848,263 of CM073734.1, forward strand.
CCAACAATTGTGTTCGGTGATGGACGAGCGGAGTCTGCCGTATGTGTCTCAAGACCTCAGAGGCAAAAACAACCCTACAGAAAATCACAACTTGCTCCGTAAAGCTTCGGTCTGAAAAACAAATCAATCATTCAATGAGCTACACAGACTCGGTGCTAAACTTGAATAATTATTTTGAGGGTCTAAAGTGATATACTAAAAGTTAAAAATTACAAATAACTATAGTGTAATTTGTATTCATATATACACTAACATACTAATGTTTTAAAAATTGGACCGATTATTGAACCCGTGAAAGCACTAGTTCAAGGTTTAATGGTCTAACTGCGATTAAATCATGGTTTAACTGGTATTAATTAAATAGTATTTTAATTTTTTTAAATACAAAAATGTAATTAAGCCAAATAGTATAGTAAACGATATTAAATAAAAAATAACATAATATTTATAAGGACAAAACTAAGTCTTGTCACTACAAAAAAACACGGGATTACCGACGGCCTAAAGCTCGCTTGCAGAAGTTTATAAAAGCCATCCAGAACCCACTTTACCGACGGATAACCGACGGCCTAAAACCCGTCGAAATATGGTCGTCGCAGCGATTACCGACGACTCTTCTTCGCCGTCGGTAATACCGACGGTTATACCGTCAGAATGACGTCGACACCGACGCAAAGCCGTCGGTAAATGACGTCGATTTCCGACGACGTGACCGTCGGTAAATCTGATTGTTTCCGACGGCTTAGGCCAGTCAGAATCGGAATTTTTTTAATTAAATTTATTAATAAATTAATTTTAATTAATAACCAAATTAATTTTATTCTTTAATTAATTAAATAATTTAATTATTTATTTGTTTAATTATAAAAATAATTTACTCTCATATTAAAAATATTTATTTATTAATTTAATTAAAAATTACTTGTAATTTAATTTAATTTAATTATTAATTGATTTTCCATATATAAAAATGTGATAACGTAAACTAAAAAGCAAAATAAAAAGAAAACATAATAAATAAAAATTCAACAAATAAAAATCAAGAACTAAAATAATATCTCAAACGAAAAAAATGATATCCAAAAATATGAAAAAATATAAGTACAAAAAGAACTAATAGTCTGGTACTCGATCATGATCGAGATGCTCTACATCATCTGCATCATCGACATGACCATGAGTACGCGGAGGCTAAGGCGAGGCGAGGCAGAGGCCGAGGCCGAGGTCGAGGCGAGTAGGTCACCGGGCGAGCTAGCAACCGTACACACTCGCTCGCCGCCGCAAAGACTGAGTCAAAAGCTCGCCGCTGGCCACGGCCCGCTTCAACTCGGCTATCTCTTGGTCATCCGCGGCAGCGACCGCGGCAAAGACTACTACTCGACGACTCTCCAAGGTGTAGGCGGCGTCTTTGTAGTTCGGCAAGGTCGCCAAAGACCATATAGGCGCTCTTCTTCTTCCGCCAACCACTTCCGCCAAACCTCACGGTAGATAGATTGTCGTGGCTCGAGATGGAGAACATGATGAGCTCGAGATCTGCCGAGACATCCTCGCCAAACTCCTCTGTTAAACAAACAAATAAGTCAAATCTTTTTTTAACAAAACAATATAAACATTATTAAAAATATTTATTATATTTTATAATTACCTGAGTCCGCCTTAACGCCATCAACGAAATCACCAAGATTCTCTTCAGATGAGTTGCAAGATGAAGCTCGTGCAATCGAACTTCTCTCCCAACCTCCTCGATCGAGATTGTATTAATAAAAAATTTAAATAAATAATAATAATAATAATAATAATAATAAAATAATAATAATAACAATTTTATAACACGCATAAGTCTAATCAAGGTCGCTACCGACCGACATCGCCTCCAGCAGTAAGCCGCCACCCTTCTCGTGAGGCCCTATTCTTCTTGGCCTTGGTCGCCTCGAACTCGTGGAGTTCCAAAGGCGCTACCACCGCCGCCAGAGCTCGCCCCTATCCAATCGGTTTGGCGATCCCCGATGCGGGCATCTCAAGCATGTCGAAAAAGCGGTGGGAGGCCTTCATATGAAAATTCTTCTCCATCGCCTCCTCATCTTTTTCCTCCCAAGCAACCTCGCTCAGTATCAATATAAGACATTATTAAACATAATTGAAATTTACGAAAATAAAATATGCAATAAAATAAAAATTGCAGCTTACTCAAAGAATTAAACATATGGTCCCGCTCAAAATCCTTGATGTCCCAGGTGGGCCAAAACTCCTGGTAATTCTCCTCAATTGTTCTTTGTGATAGCTAACGCAAAGAGCTTTGAGGGAAGAAACTGAACAATAAAAACATGTTAAATAAAAATATATATATATATATACATGTAAATTATTAATAAAAATTATTAATAACTCGAAAAATTGCAAATACTTACCCTTTACCAGATGGCACGATAAGAACTCGACCATCATATAACATCTCAAGAGTGTCGCTCCTGGCCCTCCCCGCTCAAGAACCTCCTCCACCGAACCTCCTCGCTCCTCCCCGCCCCGCCCAACATCGGTGTCATCGTGTATGGCCGTACTATAATCATGGTCGACCGATGAGCATCGGCCACCGGATCGTGCACAACATGGGAACTCAAGCGCCATGTGCAAACCGGAACCCCGGTGGGGATCATGTCAATGTGAGGCAAAGGTGCCGAACGTGCCCGAGTCCGTAGCCGGTGTCGAATGTGCCCGAGTCTGTAGGTGGTGCGTATATCGTCTAGGTGCAGGAGGTGTATCAGTCGTCTCGGCCAGATGTACTAGGACGACGTGTAGATGACAACGCCGAAAACCCGCAGGGTCACGCCTAATGATGGTCGGCCTCGACGACGAGGGGGTCGAGGCGATCCCTTCCTTCCATTTACCACCACCGGGTGGTCTGGGGTCCGCTCGAACCTTGCGATGCCATATCTGTTTATAGAGCAATTGAATAATACTTGATCATGAAATATTATATTTAAACATAACAATATTACAAATGAATTCCATAAAAATAAACAAGTTATGAAAATAATCGACAAATTAAAATATATTGTTACACATTAATTTCTCAAATTGTAAAAAGTTAAACAATATCAATCGCCCATTCTCGCCCACTCAATTTCAAAGATCGTCTTCAGATCTTGATGGTTTTGCCACTTCTTCATTTAATTCCTCATCCCCATCTACATCTTCATATGTGATTGGATTGTCACGTAGTCGAGTAATGGGTTCAACTTCGTTTACTACATTGACATGAGACATCTCATCCACTTGATAAGCCACTTCTTCCTGTGTGTCATCTGCTTCAATGCGACCCCGTGGTTTTATCTTTATTGCGACACACCAACCTTGTTTGTCCCTTCGAGTTGATGGATAAGGGACATAATACACTTGTCTTACATGTTGTGCCATGATAAACGGATCAAACATTTGGTATCTTCTGCTCATGTGTATGTCAACAGTGTTATATTTTTGATCCACTCTTGTGCCTCTATTTGATGGATCAAACCAATTACAATAAAATAGCACTATTTTTTTAGTATAGTCTAAAGTATTGTACGTCAGTTCATATATATGTTGAATCACGCCGTAAAAGTCATCTTCACCTCCATCTGTGGCACCTTTTACATAAACCCCGCTGTTAACTGTTTTTTTCCCCTCTGCTTTTGACTGGTTTGGAATTTGTATCCATTTACAAAGAATGTGTGCCATTCTTTTACACGTGATTTAGGACCATGAGATAAATTTCTCAAGTGTTGGATTTTAGGGGATTACGCCTCGCTTATACACTGTACACACCATGTGCAAACAAATTATGGTTCGTATTTTCAAACAATATTTTTGTATTTTCAAACAATAAATAATAATAATAATATATATATGACGACTAAAAACATACCTGGTTCTTAAACCACGTTGAGAAATATTCATGAATATAGGCGTAAGAGTCTTATGCGCTTGTGGGCTTAGTTAACAAGAATGCCCCGATCAAGTCATTATCAAACAAATGATCAAGAGCAATTGTGGATTAAAGAAATTGAAAGTGGTCAAAATGATACATACGTTAGATACGGTGATACTTGCGCACGGTTGATCAACACGTGAACGTGGTGACTTCCACACTTCGCCCGTTATCCGCTTATCCACCTCTTTTCCACCATGACTAGGAAAGGCAAAATACTGATAAGGCAAGCGGGTGTCTTTCACTTTCAATTTCTACTTCATTCCTACTATTTGTTGGTGTCAACATGAAGTTCGTAAAATAATGGGAACATAAATGGATTGTCTCACGGTGTAAGTAAGTTGCACAAATAGATCCTTCAACCCTGGCCTTATTTTTCACCGACCGTTTTGAGTCACCCATAAATCTACAAAATAACAACGTTGATGATAAAAATTGATACATTTAACCCTTCAAATCACTATTTATTTTAGAGAATACTTTATTATAGTACCTTTCGAAAGGATACATCCATCTGTATTGAACCGGTCCACCAAGCCTAGCTTCATGTGCAAGATGCAATCGCTAGATGCTCCATAGAATCAAAGAAAGCAGTGGGGAAATATTCTCTCCAACTTACAAAGAATGACTGGTATGTTCTGTTCCATCCTTATGAGATCATCCTCTCTCAATGTCGCAGAACACAAATCTTTAAAGAATTGGCTGAGTTCAGTCAGTGGATTTAAAACATTTGACGGCAAGGAACTAAATGCAATAGGAAGTAAACACTCCATGAATACATGACAATCATGGCTTTTCATCCCAATCATGGTTCCTTTGTTCACATCGGCACATCTTGCCAAATTAGAAGAATAACCATCCGGCATCCAAGTTCTTTTATCCACCGACAGATCGACTTGGCTTCCTCAAAGCTTAAAGAGTAACAGGCTTTGGGTTTCGTGGTCTTCCCATCCGGCTGATTCACAAATGCAAGTCCTTTCGCCTACAAAGAAAGTGGTAAGTCTAGTCCGCCTTCTCATTGTCTTTGTTTTTCCTCGACGTTCATCATCGTGAGAAAAACATTGTCAAAAAGTTCTTCTCAATGTGCATAACATCAAGGTTGTGTCTCAATAAATTATCTCTCGATGGGCAGATCCCAAAAAATACTTCTTTTTGTCCAATTATGCCATTGTCCATATCCTTCAAATCGATCCAACTTGCCAAAATCTGTGATTTTGGGCAGTTCCATAACCTTTTCCCAGATCTGTTCTGGCGTCAACCTTGGGGGCGGGCCATCTAATTCAACTTCCCCCTTCTTGAAAGCGTTCTTATTCCGTCTAAATGCATGATCATCGGGTAAAAACCTGCGATGTGAGTCAAACCAAGAACTCTTCCCCCCAAATTTCAAGGTAAAGGCCTTTGTATGCTCCATGCAATGCGGACATGCCATTTTACCATGAGTACCCCAACCATACAACATGCCATATGCAGGGAAGTCATTAATGGTCCACATCAGCGCTGCCCTCATTGTAAAATTCCTCTTTCGTGCAATATCGTACGTCACAACACCATTCCACAACCTTTTGAGATCGTCAATAAGAGGCTCTAAATAGATGTCAATACCATCTGCCGATTATCCGACCCAGATAACACAAAGTCAAGAACATATAAGGCTTAGACATGCACATTTCGGGAGGAAGATTGTATGGGTAACGATAATCGCCAACAAGAATAAGGTTTCGCCGTGGATTGAACATACGGTAAAACCATCAGAGCATAAGCCAAGTCGTACATTACGTGGATCTGCTGCAAAATCAGGATGCACACGATCAAAGTGCTTCCAAGCTTCACCATCAGAAGGGTGGCGCAACATACCTGAAGTGCTTCTATTCTCATAGTGCCATGTCATTTTGTCTGCAAATTGTGGTGATGCAAACATTCTCTGCACCTTGGAATAATTGGCAAATAAAACATTGCCTTCACTGGAACTAGTTTTTGTCTACCCGTCCGATTATTAGTATGTGACATATACCTAGGCTCACCACAAAATTTGCATTCAACTAGCGCACCATCGTTTTTACCAAACTCATTGTCGTAATACAACATACACCCTCTCACACAACAATCAATCCTTTTAGATTCCAGCCCCAACTTGGACACTAAGCTTTTAGCCTCGTAATAACTTTTTGGCAAACCATCTCTGATAGGTGACGAGTCCAACATCATTTTCGTTACGAGATCCAAGCACACTTCGGTAGCACCACAGTTGGACTTAAGAGCTAAGAGCCTCACACACATTGATAACTTAGAGTCTGTAGACCCTTCAAACAACGGCTTATTTGTTTCTAACAATAGATTATAAAATTTTTGTGCTGTTTGGAAGTTCATCTGTGTCATCATACTGTTGCTCCTCGAATAACATGTTCACCCCCAAGGCATCACAAACCATATCTTGCATCAATTCAATCTGCTCACCACATCCCGAATCTACGAATCGCCAAGCACCTTCGCAATTATCACCAACCCCTAAATCAACGTGAGGCAACTTTTCACCATGTCTAGTCCAAATCCAAAGAACTCAAGCCTAAATCCAATCAATACGGTGGTGTGTGACCCCACTTGGGCTCTTAATCCTTCTCGCAATCGCAATTAAAGCACGGACATCTAATCCTCTATTAGTTTTGAAATCTTTATGTGCCATTGCGACTTGGACAAAGTACGCAACCCCAGCGCAAAAATCTGGTTTCAAACCCCTCTCCCTGATACAACCTATCGTGACATCCAACTACGACTCGAAAGATAATATTCCATCTTCTCGCATGTCAAAAAATCACAATTTCAAAGAAGACGACGTTCTTACAACCGCTTCTCTTTCTTTAAATGGTATGACTTATCCCATTCGAGAAAAACTTTTCAGAACTCGTATAATAATCATTCCTTAATTCTCAGATCTTTTACTTGACAAAATTTCGGCAAAGATTTCCCATTGGTCTCGAGTACACAAAATGAACGCAGCTTATGAACACCGCAATCAAGTATGCACCCAGAGAACAAAAGGAAATGAATCGAACCGAAATTTCATCAAATATAAAGATACGAGAATTAAGCAACAACTATTATACGAGTAAAGAAAAAGTTTTTTCCCAAACTGTCCGACTTGGACAATTCAAGGTTCAATATACAATGAGCACATGGTACCCTAAAAGAGTATATGAACTCAATAATATATTAAACCTCAAACGGGAAGCTAAGGCTTCTCTCCGATAATAATAACAAATATCAAACATCCATTCGATCAATGATTAACATAACAATTAGACAAGCAGAAGTGACAAGGGTAGAATTAGTTTTATTATATATATATATATATATATATTCATTTAATTTTTTATATGATAATTTTTAATGTTGTTATTTTTTATTTCTTTTTTATTGAAATTTTTTTAATTCTTCTCTTCTTCACTTCTTCAGATCTTTTTTCATTTTTGTTATATCATATTTTTTAACGATTGTTTCCCTTGTTTCTCTTTTTTTAATTCTGCTCATCTGTTAATTATTTTTACAATTGCTTTTTCAATCCGTCTAGTTTTTTAATTATGTTATTTTTCAACTCTATCTCATTTCGCTTTGTTATTCTCTTATTTCTTTTTAAAATCTTCTTTTTTATTCTATTGTTCTTAAAAATTCTGCTTTTTAATTATTTTTTTTAAATCTATTTTTTAATTCTATTATTATTTGTCCTTTCCAATTCAAATCTGTCTTGTTTCTTTGAGCAATGCTCCATTTATTGTGTGTGTAGTTTTATTAATCATTTAGTTGCCACTACGCCATCCGCCATATATAATAAAAAAAATTTATTTTTCAATAAATAATAATTATTAACAATTCAATCAATATTGCAATTTTAATTTATATATTTTATTTTCTTAAAACGGAAGAGCTACTTATTCATTCAGGGTTTATTTAAACTTATTTTACATCACTTAAAATAAATGCTGATATTAATATTCAAATATATCAACATAAAAATATATTTGAATATTATCTCTTCATTTTATTTTAATAAGCCTTTAAAGTAATTTATGAATAAATAATCACTTAAGTTTCTAAAAATAGCTCATATAATAAATATTTTATTATCTCATTTCAGATTTTGTGTCAACGTTAAATATTATATGTCACTTTTTAATATATAATTTTATAATTTTATTTATTTCACCCGCTATTTAACTTACGCTATTTGCCCGCTATTTTACGCTATCCTAGCTACCAATTTTACGCTATATTTCGCGATCCTCGATTAACAACACCGAATTAGAAAAATATACTAGGTCATTTAAAAATGATAGAATTAAACAAGGTATGGCAAGGGAAAGAAGTACAGAGAGATGCAAAGCAAATTGCAAACAAGCAACATCACCAATGTAAACTTCTTAAATTGAAGAAATTTTATCTAGTTGTAAACTTCAAACGGCATTGTAGATTTTAAAATGGCAAAGATGTGGATATCATTGGATTTCTTCCAACTATCTTTTTGTTTTAAATCACATGCGTGATAAGCTATCTCATGTTGATTTACTTACATGTTGATAATACTGATCTTTGGGATTAAAAGAAATCTAAACTATAAAAGTTTAAGGTATAAATCTATTACAGAGAAGTTCATGGTATAAATCTATTAAAAACCTCTTCTTATTCCTTACGTGATTTCATTCAATATTTTCTCTTGGTGTTCGTTTCTTTACAAAAGTGACAAACATTGACGAGATGCAAGCTTGAACTAAACACGCACTCATATCTATAAAATTCAAAGCGCGTGAAATCAGAGTGACAATCCTCATATTGAGAGCATTTTCTATGCAACAAAAATAGCATTAAAACTCTAAATAAGAAATCAAGGAATTCAACATAAATCATTACTATGAATTTAGGGCTCTATGTCAAGCCTCAAAACTTACCAACATAATGGACAACACATAACCACACTCATACCTTTGGAGCTCAATGGAGCACACAAAGGAGCAAACATCAAACATATAAGTTGTGGGAGGTCAAAGGTGAAGCCAACCTCTTTACTGCACTCCACTATACAATCAAATCAATAATAATAAACTTTAGTTTATAAGAGTATTCGAAATCCCTAACTTGAACCTAAGGTTCACATGTTACTAAAGGAAAGGAATTAATCCATACTTGCGTAAGAGAAGAATGTGGCGTCTTTGCTCTGGAGGAAGGAAGAGGCGAGCTGTGTCACCGCAGAGTAATCGCAAACACAAGATTAAACTCAAAGAACTACACAAGAACAATAAAAACATATACTAACGTAAAAACAAAATCATTACCCAAACAAAGGCAAAGGTTTGCGGATTGTGAATCGAAGGGGAGGTAAGAACCGAGCGCTTACTAAAGCTCGGGACTCAGACATAATTGGAAAACCAAATTAAACTCATAACTCACAAAGGATAAAATTAGACAAGGAAGTGGCAAGGAAAAGAAATACAGAGAGAAGTGCAAAGCAAATTGCAGCCAACTTGTAAATGATTTACGACCATTACTTCGTCCCTTATCAGTTAGCAACTATAAAGTCGTAACACTCGATGAAATAGCCACACATAATCACTTAAACTATCCCTCAAACAAAATTGAATTTTTCAACCAATCAGTTAAAGATTCAACTAGCCATCTCACAAAAAAAAACATACAAATTCAATAAGAATAATAAAAAAAGGAAACCAACATTACCGTATAAAGTGTAAACCACGGTTTATGCATCAAAAAAACCTAAAGATCATACTGTTAGGTGAGTTAGTATAGTAAATCAGAGCTTCTAAATGTCATTGTTATAAAAAGCCAAATGTTCAAATTAGAGTAGTTAATCCCTTCAAAGCTAAAACACTAACGAAATCACGCACACGCAAGATCACAATAAAAAGCATTAGCAACAGTTAAATTAGGAGTTTGAAGTGAGAGAGAAAATGATTGGAGTTAGGAATAGGTAATCGGAGACAATGAGAAGGAACTGCATTTAACAAAATAGAGTAAATATCTCACGAAACAAAACTCTGGCAGTGTCCTACACAGTAGTGTCCTAATATGAAATCCATCAGACACCGAACATACGAAGGCAGCATAAAAAAATTCAAATATTTCAATTTGAAAAGGAAAAAAAACACTCAAGGGAAAATAAAGTGGGACAACGAAAAAGTCCTTATACTACGCTTTCTAATCAAGCAACCATATCCAGATTTCTAAAGTAAAATAAGTGGTTCTATTCTATTGGAAGAGAGCTCATTCTAACTCATAAATGTATTTCCAATAGAACACATACATATTATGGTTTAAAGCGTAAAGCTTGTTTGAACAAGAGAAGATTTTAGACCAAAAATTGCTTCATGCTTGCTCAAGACAAAGACAAATGGAAGGTTGTCAAAACAAGATAACAAATGAGCTAAAAACTAATAAAGAAGAAGCAAATTCGAAACTTTTCAATTGGGGTTGACTACATGAATTAAATGATACCATAATTTCCTATACATACTAAGTTTAAAGGTAGACAATTATGAATCTCTGTTAATGGTTTAACGTACACTTTTTATTGGTTTCTCTTCACGTCTAACTATTGAATAATCCTCCAACCCCTTTAAAAATCACGACAAGACTTCCACCATCTTTTTAATAATGGGAGCAATCCCAATTTTTTCTAATTACTGTAATTATAATCACACTATTTTGTGTAACCATTCATCCAACTTAACATTCTCATCTATGTGACAGAGTTTACTTATTTGGCATTACCGCCCAACATTCAATCTCATACAACATCATAGGTTAGCTATATATGGTGAATTTCCCTCTAAGCTTGAGATTGTTCATGCGCTTTTCACCAACACACACAAACACACTCCAATCCGATCAAACCAAACAAGACCTTTCTTGTTCAGTCACCATCTAAAGCATACACTCTTTTCATATATATATATATATATATATATATATATATATATATATATATATCCACACACATGCCAATCAAACTGAACAAGGCCTTTCTAGTTCAGCCATCATCTAAAGCATCTCCCTGTTGTCTGTAGTTCTATAGAAGCACACTATAAATCATATCATAAACAGCAACATAACAAGAAGCAGAAAATAGTCCATGCTCATATTTTTTTAATTTCTATAATTTATCCCATTGCCGAGAAGCAATATAAAAATTGAGAATGCAAATCAATGGTATTATCCCTCACCTGAAGCACCCACAAACTCAGAAGAGCCTCCAAACAAACAGGCCAAATCCAACCAAATAGAATATCTGCAAGAATACCAAAATGTTATAGAAGTATAGAACTTTTTTTTCCCATATTGTAAATAAGAAATTAAAAATTAAAAAAAAAAACCTAAGGAAATTTTCATTTTTTCAAATTTACTTCAACAAGGTACCAAATGTCATAAAATGTTTTTATCCATATTCTCCGGTTGTTCAAGCGCATCCAACTGCATCATTTTGAGCTAATACCAATGCCTCACAGAAGCTGGACACCACTCAATCTAGTTCCATAAATGTCCAATTCCCACAAATGTTACATCCCGTCATCTAAATTAAAGGTCCTCGCAATTAATTATTTGTTTATCATTTCATTTGGTTTCTAGACGAAGTCAAGTACCAACAATTACATGGACATCAAAAAATTAACTTAAACCGTCTCCATGAAACATATTGTCACTCATGCACACATAAGGTCATAATTCAATAACAGAAAGGGGCAATCAGCTTGAGAAAACTAATAGCCTTCATGTCTATTTATATTTAAATTACTGCACATGTTAAAAGAAACAGAAAGATTATGTTAAAAGGTCTAGAACAGATTTAACCAGAGAGTAAAGATATTTATTTATGTATATATCCAAAGTTTATGGGGTTGAAGCTCATTGTATTTTCTGTAAGCAACGTTAAAACACACTGCTCAGTTATCTCAATCCTTTCAGAAGCCAACAATGACAATTACTATACATGAACATAAAAATAAAAATAAAAATTCAAGGGAAGCATAAGAAACCAAACATACCAATATGCCTTGTGGCTACAGGTGAAAGTGAACAAGATACAAATCCAGATAATCTAATCAAGCTTCTTGAGACTGCTTTGCAGGCTTCAAGAACATGTCCGTGATCGTAATTCCAAAGTCGAAGCAAATTCAAATGCCAAGGGTAACTCACAAGACAAGAATTATCGACTAATCACCATTACAATTATAATCATCACCCACAACCGTAAAACTATTGAAAACAAGCCAACTTTGTCCAAAACCAAAACTACCAAAATACAAGAGGAGAATTGCAGCAAAGAAATAAAAGTACCCCACCCCGATACATAAAAAAAGTACAGCTTTGATGGTTACATTGGTACAACTAAATATCGTGCCTCTATGCTGAAATTGCAAAGAAAGAAATAGTTCAAATAAGACAAGGGGCCATTATCCATTCTTAGCGAGTTAAAGAGCTACCACACATTATAATCATAACCTGCATAATGCATCATGAATTGTTATTCTACAATTGTTCAGTTAGACTACAAACACACAAATCCATGGTCATACATATTTGATACCCACAAACATTCCATTCACATCGCCATTAATTGATAGGCATAGCCATCCCGTAAAACAAATTCAAATTAAACGAACTCGGTTGCTAGGCCATACAATGAAAATCATCAATTTTTCATTGCAGATAATGTGTAACAGCCATAAGAAACTAAAATCACCTTAACATTTTGAAAACAAGCCATCAATTACCTCTAATCTTCTTCCTCTTCCGAATCAAATGCAGTATGTGGACGGCAGTATCCTCTTTCCGAATCAAATGCAGTATCCTCTTCTATCAAATGGACGGCAGCGACAACGTCAACGAGGGGCGACAACGGCGGCAACGACAACGTCAACGAGGGGCGACGACAACGAGGGCCGACGACAACGACAACGAGGGGCGACAACGCAATCACGACGGCAACGACAACGTCAGCGACAACGGCAGCGACAGAGCATAGGCCAAAGCTAGGTTTTTGGTTGGTTGCTGGTTGTCGATGGAAGAGAGGGGCGCCAAAGTTCTTGTCTGTGGAAGCTAGGATGGTGGCGGCGAGCGAAGGGAAGCAGTGCTTGGCGGCGAGCGAGGAGAAGTGAAACAGGGAAGGGGAAGAAGGGGCTTTCGTGTAGTTGTATCCGGACTTTACCGACGGCCATATTAACCTTACCGACGGGCTTGACCCGTCGGCAAATTTCTCGGGATTACCGACGGTCTTTTTCAAATACCGACGGGTTAAAGCTGTCGGTATGTAATAAAAGCGGGAAAACGAAAACTTACGACAGGTATACCGACGACGACACGGATTTTCCGACGGTGTAGGCCGTCGGTAAGTGCACGGTTATACCGATGGCTTGAGGCCGTCGGCGATAGGAAGGATTTTCCGACGGCTTAGCCCGTCGATAAGTTCACAGTACGCCTCATTCTATTTATCGACGGTCAGAGCCGTCGGAAAGTCCGTCTTCTCGCCGACGGCCTCAAGCCGTCGGTATAAGGCCGTCGGTATACCCGTGATTTCTTGTAGTGTGTGCCTTATGAACGATACTCCCTATTTAGCTAAAAAAACACTTACTTTATGTAAAAAGGTGCAATGAGACAGTTTTATAATGCACCCCTTGAGCAGTTTTTGGCAGTTTTTGATATATTTTAAGTGGGAACAATAAGAAAATGATATATTTTCTAAGTTTTGTTTTATTCATACTACTAACACAAATCATCTTTGCAATTTTATTATTAGGACATGAATCCAATAATACCAAACCCTTGAGACTAGTGCAGGAAGTGCAGGAAGAAGATACTACCATGCAATACTATGAGAGTAGTGATGCTAGCAACACACTTTCTAACACCCTTCTTTTAATATATTCTCTATGACTGGTTGAAATTTATGTTGATCCCACTAAATTAGTGGGTCCCATTTTCAAGTGGTAGGGCATATATAGATTTCACCTAATCATGGAGTGTGTTTCAAAGAGAGTATTAAAGAGTGTGTTGTTATCACTTCAAATACTATAATAATAAACAAACGACAAAGGAAAAGAATAAAAAGAACACAATTTATTAAGCCAAAAGAATAATGGATAATAATAATAAAGAAAAGAAAAAGAAAAAGAGTTTAATTATATGCACTGTATGTGTAAAAATCAATAATATATACATTTACAAATAAACTCATTGATTACTATTCCACGTGGCAATCTCACAGAAAAGGCTCATTAATTATTGCTTTAAGTGTGTCTTCCTATGAGGCAAAAATTCTATGACGTGCTAAATATTTCATGATGTGTCAATCAATATCAGCAACAGTTTTTGACATGTCACTTACACAAATATAATTTCTGAAGCCAATTAATGTAAATAAATTACAAATTCAGCAACTTTCTTATTGACAATTTTCTGCTCTAAGCAAAAAATTCTGCAATTAATCCATTTCAATTTATATACATCACATACTAGCTAAAAAAATAGAAAAAATTGCGTGGCATATCATGTGTCCATAAATGTCCATAAATGTAGCGAATTATGTAGCACACATTATTAGCATAAATTTTAAAACTTTTCATTAATGGATTGAGCCTTAATGGGTACAGCTTGCATGCATTTATTATGGCCAATCAAAATGCATCATGGTGGTGTAAAAATAAAATCCTGCAAAATCAACATTAATACATGACGTTATTGTGGTTCAAATAATTACCTCTTTTATCATTCCATTTGTATCTACCATAATTTCATGAATAAATTACATTAATGTTGTTTAAATTCATTATGGAAAATGAAATTTCCAAATCAAACCTGCAATATTTACATTAATAAAATTTATTTGTTTTATTCAAATTGCTTAAATTGGTTACTTTTTGCGAATATGATCCTACGGCATTATCACCTATGCAAACCATAATCTCGCGATCCTCACAAAACCATAATCTCTCTCATGGTTGACACTCTCTCACGGCACTCGCAGCTCGCGGTGCCTCCGGCTATCACGCGGCCCGCTGGCTGCTGCTCAGTTTCATGCCCCACCACCCAGTTGCACCTCCAGCATCATAGACCCTTTTCCCAAGCATTTGCTGCAAGTAATGATGATGAGTGAAATGGTTGTCATTTTTCTTCTTTTTCAAGATCTATTTTTTTATAAAAATTAAAATTGACGTTAGAGGAAAGTTATGAATCTCTTTCTTCAGATATATCCCTTTTTTTATGCTCTAATATGTCCCTTCAACGTTTTTTTTTATCCTGCATATGTAGTGGTGGATTCGGTGAAGAAAGCTCAACAATAAAAATCCTCAGCACTTTTTTCACGGGTATTGCAAATGCGCAGGCATAAGTTGGTAATAGAAACTATTATATCTCTACACTTATTCTGATACTGGTGCTTTATATCATATAACTAGGCATTGCTTACCGAAGAGTTTGATCGTGGTAGCTTGCTCGCAATGGTCACAGTGTTGTCAAGGCCAGATCTATTATAGGGCAAGATCTATTATAATAGTTTTGGGTTGAATATGAAAAAAAAAAGTGAATGATCTACGTATTGTCTGATCCAAACATATGTTATTTTTTATTTTTTTTACTTTTGGTATGGTAATAGTTTTTAATGCCTTTTTTATTTTGTGATTTGTTGTGAACCTATTCACTTCAGATTCATTAATAGAAAGAATTTGGTATGGTAATAGTTTTTAATGCCTTTTTTATTTTGTGATTTGTTGTGAACCTATTCACTTCAGATTCATTAATAGAAAGGAGCAGAGAAACGAGAGGCAAGGAGAAAAAAGTTCATGAGGAATAAAGGGAGGTAACTGAAGGATATTTCTTGGGTGAAATACAAGTGAAAAGGTGATTGGTCATTTCTACCATAAGGATTTCTACCACCTGAGGGATTTCTTGGCCAAAGTTGTTTTGCAATGGTATTCCAAATATTGAAGCCTTCATATTGCACTATGCACCCATTATCCCTCATACTATCTTCCTTCCCGCATATTTTATGCTTTAATTAAAATGAATTACCAAGATCGTCTGACTTTTGAAACACAATCAACCTTAAATGTACATAACTATACTTGCTATATGTCCATCTATATGTTTTTGTAGCATTTGTCCATGCACCTGGAAGGATGAAACACCATCTTATACTTGCTCTAATTTTCTCATTAACCAGAAAGTACTGGCATGCTAAAAAAATTTAGCCTTTGATTTCTGAAGAGCTGTTATACAAAGAAATATTATGAAATATCGGGAAATATCAAGAAAAAATTTAGCCTTTGATTTCTATTTGAATTACAATGAAAAATTTCTGATATGTAATTTTTTTTTTGTATTTATTTGTTGTGCTGATATTATAAGACTTATATTTCAAATGTGGTTTTTTTTTCTTATTTGTTATAGGTTCATACAAATTCAAATGCCGGAAGGTGAGCTAGCAGCAAGACAGAGGACGGGTTTTTCACATTTTAGCTTTATTGTTTTGCCTTTTTTATTGTGAATCAGAACTGTTTCGCAGATAGCTTCGAAAACCACCCGCCTATAGAAGGTGAAAGCTATTCTTGCACAATGCTTCAAGCTTGAAGGTAAGCACATCCCAAACACACATACATATTAGGAATTGCTTCTCTATATTTTGTTTTATTGATTTTTTTAACAAGTAACTCATTAGTAACACATTGAATTTTTCACGCGTCAATTCAAGTCGAGGTAAAGGTTCTGACATGAAAGATCATGGTGAGAAGATACAAATGATTGTTGTGAACTTTTTCGTTCGGTAGCTTGGTTAGGTGCCTAATTGATGATAATCAAATTATCAATCCAGGAGTTTTATATAAGACATAAGAATTATAACCCAATTAGTTCAGAACCAGAGCATCAACAAATGATTTAGTGCTTGCACGATATATCCTTGAGAAGAGCATCTAAGGTATGGAATTATTTTTCTCATTTTTTTCCTTCAAATTGTTATGAATCATGATCCTATGATATGAACCCAAACCACGTCTAATGAATTGCTAAGTTTTTGAGGTCTTCCAATGCAATTTCTTTGATTGACTATTTTGATAGCAAATTTTTTTTTCTCTCTCTAGAATGCATGGAGTATTTACAAAGACAATAAGAGAACATTGTTTGAGATTTGGAAGCAAAAGAAGTTACAACGAGGGTGTCGCTAGAGAGAGACTTTCAAATGTTCTTTTTCAAATGATGGTTACGCTACTCTTTGTTCAAAACAACCTCTTCCATCCTGCTTTTGTTTGAGCCTTTGAGGTTTTCTAAAGACTCAACTGGTTGACATTTGTTAAGTTTTTTTGTTTAGCCTCCTTTTCTTCATAATTGTTATTTTAGCTTTAGATTTTTTTAAAAAAAATTAGTTCTTAAATGCAGTGAATATGACAAACTTTATACAAAATTCTTTATTTAACAATCGTCTGCAATGTATGTAGACATGGACGCTAAGGTCTAATACTTTTATTTTTTGTATACAGGATTAGCAAGTCTGGATGCTTCCCAGCGGCACAACATTAGACTACTTATTAAAGACTATCCTTATTTAACAAGATAAAATGTTTTACCAATTATCATTGATGTTTTCTTATCAAAAAAAAATATCATTGATGTTCAATTAACTTTTCACATATGTTTTTATGGACCTTTACATTGTATTAAAGTTACATTGACTTGCCCATCTTTTCCTTTACATTTTACTCTAAGAGGGAGTTTATCCCAGTAAGAAAATTACTTTATAGAGTTTATCCCATTATAGACTCTTATTTTAATATGTCATGTAGCATCAGGTTTTTTGTCTAATGTTATAAATGTCTTAGAGTAAAACTCCTGCTTTTACTGCCTTATTTTACATTAACGTTATGAAAATATAACTTTAGATGAGAAGTTATAAATCTTGGAACCTTTCCCTCTGAAGGTTTCTACATAGTGGCCTGACCTTCTTGCCGGTTTAAAATTCAATCCTTCTGATGTTGAACATCTATAACATTTGGCAGCAAAGTGTGGTATTGATCAAATAATACCAACACTGAATTCAATACAACATTATTTTGTTGTTTTAATTAGTAAATAGACTGATTCAAACATGTTTTTAATAGCTCAAGCAGATAGACTAATCCAAACATGTCCTTTTCATTAGCAGAGTTGACAAATAGACATCACATCAGCTTTGATGAGAATCTTATTTTCTTCATATGATATATATTAGTTGATATAAGCATGTCCTTTGGTTAGTATAAAAACAACTATTTGAAATAGTGCTACTATGATCGAAACTTCATGTAAATTTAGTTTGCATACTTTTTTATTTTCACACAGCACAGGCTATACATGTCTCGGTTTCCTTCAATTTTGCAAATTAAACAAGGAAATATACTGATTGATTATTTTTATTAATGTATATTGTGATTTTATGGCCTTTGAATTTGTTTTTCTGGTAATTTGTCTTATTTGGTCATCTATAAAGCATATTGGCACTCCGACACTAAGTTTGTCTCGGAAGATTAAATCATTTTGTGTGCTCTGTTTCATCAAACTAATGAAATTATATTGTATTCATGCAGTAACATTAGGGGATACATGTTCTGTTTCACATGTCCTTTCCTTTTGTTTGGTTTGGTTTGCTTTAATACTGTTTTTTAATTTTCTTTTACTTTTCTAAGGTTTGATCTGAGGTTTGATGGAAGGATATGTTTGCTGGACGAGCAAGCTCAAGAGAGCTATCCTGCTACCTAAAGGGTAGAAAACAATGTTCCAGTCACTAAAACACATGGAAACATTCTAATCCTGTCACTAAACCTTAAACAATGTTTCACTTTTCCCTCTCTTTTTAAAATAATTTTGCTTTCAGGTTTTGTTTAATATTTTAATTTACTGTAGATTGTTAGATCCTTCTGTAATAGGGGTTGAGGTTCAGAAGGAAAGCTACCAGATATAGATGTTGGCTGAGTAGTAGTTGTTGGACATATTGATTTAGTCTGCATCATACAATTAAACGGTATGACTTTTTGATTAGTATTGGATATATGCAACTCGGCATTAAGCATGTATGTTTTCCTTTAACAATTCAATGCTTTGCGTCCTTAGTCCTTACATTTTAAAGAGCAAGGGTCTCTAATAGCTGGGGTCAACTGCAAAAGCAAGGAATAGAATACAAACTTTTGGGTTAAAACCACGTCATTTGAAATAACAGGACAAACTAAAGTAGAACGTTTTAAATATTTACATCTTTATAAGATTAAAGAAATAAAATATCAAAGATGGAAGTCATGCTACCATCTTGCTTCCTGTTTTAACAAGCTTAACATGTTGCGAATGTACTTATTCATTGTTTATTTTCTGCAGGTCTATCTGAGCTTAGCTTCGACACAAGCCCCGAGATTAGGAAGAGTGTTTGAGTTTCCTATATTTGACTGTGTTCAACGTGTTATTGATCCTTCATGGAGTATTTCACAGGTCGATAAACCAGACTTATGGTGAACAAGATCAAGATGCTTGGCTTTATGATACATGCACATTGGCCCTCCAATTGGTTGTAAATATTTTCTTTTAACTTTAACTACATGTCTACATTGTTAATCCACTTTTAGTAAAGGCCGTGATGCTCCTGGTAAGCTGTATAAAGCGCCCTAACGAAAGACTTGCTGGCATTGTTATTGTTGTATTTGTTTGATTGATGACTAATGCTTGATATTTACTAATGAAAAGTGGTTAGAAGTGGTTTTGTAAATTAAAGATGGAGCAAATACAACACTCCCTATCTTTTCATTCGATAAATGTGAAGACTTTGTGACCAGAAATCGAGATAATGCTAAATGTTTTATTATACTCATTCTTATTCTGGTTTGTATCATGCTAAATCTCATTTCTTTTGTTTTTCATTATATACCGTGCATAGCACGAACCATCGTATTATAGATATATTGTTAAAAATAGATATGCAAATTTTACTAGAAAACATGTTTTTTATTTATATTTTGCTAAAAAAGTTTTAAACCAAAAACTCGAAATCAACAATTACATATTTTTTAATGAAATTCTAAAAATGAGAATATTCCTTACGAACATTTTAATAGAAATTACAAATTAATATAAATTTTATAAGATAACTTTTATTTTTTAACTCTGCACGAGCTATCGTACTATAGATGTAAATTTTTCTGTTAGTGAATATTCCTATTGGTTATTATGTATATCTAATAGAGTGACAAATACTTTACACTAAAACATATTTATATTTACATGAAAAATCTATTATGATAAAAGTATATCATTAGGAGAATTAACATTTTACATGGAAAGTGAATTAATATACGGGTTATAATGAATGAATATTTTAATAAAAATTACATATCAATAAAATTTTTAATGTACATTTTTTATTTTTTAATATGCATCATGTGTAGCACCGACCTTTGTCCTATCATACTAATAAGAATTTTATATAAGTTATATTTTAACTTTATTTCTTATTTTAAATTCCTTCAGAAGTTTTGCTTTTTCAATTAATCGAGTAAAATTCGATGGTTAGTTAATAGTTATATTGGTGAACATTTATACCTCATGAAAATAAAAATTGTATGAAACATCTTATTATTCATCTTTATTAGTTATAATAAAGTACTTTTCTTTCAGCTCTTTTTTGAAACATCCTATATTCAGAATATGTCTCTTTACAAAATAGAAATATTTTTGCAATTTTTTATTTTTTTGGGTATTAGAAATATTTTTTATAATTTTTTGAAATAGATTCCTTTTAAACTTTTTATGTACACTTTAGATATATTTCTTATGAAATTTCTCAATCTTTTTTTTACTTATATTTTTTAAATACACATTGTGTGTAGCACGAGCCACTTAATGATATTTAATGAAATATAAACTATTGAATAAGTATTATATATATATATATATATATAATTCTATTTTTTGTTTTTTAATTTTTACAGGCACATTCATGACCCTAAAACACGAGTAAAAATATACCACATGCAAATAAATATTCTGCATAAATATTAAGTAGATTGAATATTTCAAAACAAAAAATACTAATACATAAATTACTCTAAATGAATATTTTAATAAAAAAAGTACATTAATATAATATTTTGCCATAAAATGCATTTTTTAAATACACATTGTGCATTGCCTTGACTAAATATATAACATGTGTATGACATGTCTCCGCTGCGGTATGCATGATTTTGTTGTTGTCGTTCAACGGCGGAGTATGCGATGGAAAACCCTAACCGCAGAAAAATGATGTGTTTATAAATGTAGAGAGATGACAAATTAGTGTAAAATTTTAATAGTTTAAATTTTATTATTCAAATGATACAATATATATTACCCATTATTTATACATACATTATACTATTTTTAACATATAAAATATAAATTATTCTATATAAATTATGCTATAATTATTTTCAATAACATATATATACCCGTGCATGGCACGGGTTAGAATACTAGTATTTTACACATGCATTCAATGAGTTGTTGTCACATGATTTATTAAGTCTAAAAATACATGACTTGTCATACTCATTAAATGATGTGGCAATACATCATTAGATATATGTGTAAAATATTTTTACACTAACGGTGCATATAAGTTAAATTTTAAAAAAATAAATAGTAAAAGTGTAAAATATAATCGCCACTGGTGCCGTCACTTTTTTGAATGACTAAAAAAAAAATGGTTAAAGTGTAATCACAATTCAGTTTATTGCCCACTATATATAATGCGCTAAGGCCCATTTTAAAAGGTCCAATCATTTCAATTATGTTTATTTTTCTATAAACCAATGTTCTGAAAAACTGGACCGGATCAGACGGTCCCACCAGTTCAACTAGGAAGCAGAGCTAGTATTGGTCTGGAAACGTCTAAGAATTGCCCTGTCACCGAATCGTCTTAGACCGGGTGAATCGGCCATGAACTGTGAAAACCGGTCAGAACCTCCCACACAACTTTTCAGTGCAACAAGCTCAACCATAGTATCAGGTTTCTTTCTTCTCTTCTTCACAGTGCCCACACACTAGGGGTGGGAAAACGGGCTTGGCCCATCGGGCGCATAAAATAGGCCGGGTTAGGTTATGGTTCATCAACCCACAAGCCCATTTAGCCCAACCCATCTAGCCCGCCAACCCTGCGGGCTTGGGTGGGGCAACCCATCGGGTTAGTATATATATAATTTTTTATTTTTTATCCTATTTTTAAACAATTTTTCTTTCTTTTTTTACATTTTCGGGAGGGCTAGCCTGCCAACCCACTATTGTGGCCCGTTTTGGGCGGACTCTTGAGGGTCGGCCTGACATATTGGCCGGTTTTGGCCCATTTTAGTCTAAATTTTAGATTTTTATTTATTTTTGTAATTTTTATTTTTTGACGGGCCAACCCATAGCCCGCCCAACCCGTCATAAATCGGATCGGACTCAACATCTCAACCTATAATCCCTTGGCGGGCCGGGTTGGGCTAGCCCGTTTTTATGCGGGCTCACGACGGGCCGGGTCAGGTTGGCCCATTTTGCCATCCCTACCACACACTCAATAGCAGTTGGAAGATTGGAGCACGTTTGCACAAAGACAATGAAGTCGAGGGACACAAGACACGTGAAACGACGGCGTCGTGGTGGTACTGGAGATACGAAAGTACCGGAGCTCTCTCGAGTCTTTTTTTTTTGTTCAACTTATCCCAATTTGTCCCATTTTAAGCAGGTTGGCGAGCCGGCCCAACGGGCCAGACCCACTTTGCCACCCCTTGTTGCTCATTCCTTAATTAGGGTTGCCACATCTTTATCTAGCCCCCATTTATTCATTAATGTTTCAACATGTATTCAGTCAGATATTATTAATGGAATGACTTAGTCTTGTTTTTGTATAAAAAAAATGAAGTACAATTTTTTTGGTATATAAAGGGGCTAAAAGCCCAAGGAAAATCCAATTACAAAGAGTAATGTCTCGGGGTATGAGAATCTCACACAAATCACTGAAAAATGAACCCTAAGAGGTTTAGTTAAACTCCAAGAGGCAATCCAATTTGCACAAACATTCCCTTCACGGTAGACATGTTTAAACTCCAATTGCCTATCCTTTCCAATCCAGCCATTGATTCGAGCAAAAAATTCGCCGCACCTAGTCTCAAGAGACCCTTTCTTAATAGTTTCAACAATAGATGTATTATGTAATTCCACTATAATTCTCCTTCTTCCACTCCTCCAAGCCCTATCAAGACTATAAAGAACATCTCAAAGCTCAGCCACGTAGTTGTGCACTGCCCCAAATTAACACCAAAGCCGGCCACCCAATTGCCAAGATCGTCGCATAAAATACCTCCACATCCTGCCTCACCGGGGTTCTCATAAAATGCCTCCCAATGAATCAATGTCTGAATCCTTGTTGGGCTTATAATGAACGAACCCAGGCCCATCACATCCTGATTAATATGATCCGCTTGCCCGTGATTGCTAATTAATTAAAATTAAAATTAAAATTTTTAATATTAAATTTGTTTATGAATTTCATTTTTCATATTTGAGTTCATTTATTTTGATGCCGAAAAAAATATTCTTTTTAACAACTGCTTAAAAGAATTGAAGGGAAAAAAAACGATTACTATTTCAAAACAATTTTTCAGTTAAATTTGAATGAGAAGCTTTGGATCCGGTTTTAGCAACTCCAAACCCTGTTATTAATCAGCGTGATAGTCTGGTACAGATGCGCAATTGGATTTGTGGTTGGAAATGGAATTAATTGTTTGGACTGATGCATTCACGGATCATTATATTAGTTGTCTCTTACTAGTGGGCCCTTCAATTAACACTTTAATTACACCCTCCATCTCATAGGGTGCATTTTATTTGCAATGGAATACAAGATAGTAGAACAGCACAAGACAAATTCTTGAGTTACTGGACAACTCTTTGTCCTATTTATTGTTTGATGGACAATAGACAACACAAATAAAATGGTGTGTATTTTACTGTAATACCCTTCCAATTATATTATATTATAATATATATGTATATAATATTTCATATTTTATTATATATATATATATATAATTAGATTAAGCTATATAATTAGTATGTAAATAATAATAATAATAAATAATAGTAATAATAACAATAACATTTTTATTGTAAATGAAATGACGTTAAAGAGAGAGAGAGTATTTATTGAGTGAGAAATAATTAAAGTGTGGGTACTTTTGTCTTTTTACAGCTTGTCCATAGGATAACTTTTTGTCCCATGGTTTAGTAGGGGACAAAAAAAGTGGGTTTACTATTGAAAAAACAAATAATTAATACTTTTTGATATTTGAAAGTGACAAATAATTTGGGATAAGGAAATATTAGGACACTGAAAATTTCTACAAGTTTCTTGCCTTTGGCATCGATTGAAGAATGAAGGTACTGCTAGTACGAATTTGTTTTTCAGATCATAATAATTGATACGGTTTTTTTCTGTCTTAGATTCTCTAATCTCTATACACTCAATCAAATTGATAAATAACAAATTAACACTTGAATTTGAATCATACAACAATCATCAACTTTTCATAAACTAAGAGTTCTTACTGCAGTATTTAATTTATTTATGTTCGGATAAGATTTGCTATAAGCGCATATAATTTTTAAAAAGAGCCCAAAATGATCCAGCAGGAGGAGAAGGCACCCAACTGATGATAGTGGGATTAAAAGATAAAGCAAACCAAGAATCTACCAAAAAGAAAAAGAAAAGTAGTACTTGTTTACAACAATAGAACAAAAAGAAAGAGGGATATTGATACTCCTTCAGAATGCAAACAAATAGTGGTTACTTATGCCTTGTTATAAGTTCTTTCACATCATTGTAAGTTATGGCCTCAGCATTGTCCTGTTACGTCTGCCAAGTCTTTCTTGGGAGCCCACGGTGCTTCTCTGATTCAGCACCCACTTGAAATTTAGAATTGGGAATCAATCTCAACCATTAGAAGTGTTCAAATAGAAATAATCAACTAAACAACAAGAATTTAATTATATATATATATATATACAAGGGTCCAACTATTGGACGGCCATGATGCAAGTTTGGTACTCTCAGCATGCAGCAGCAGAAAAGTTAGCACTTATATTTTGCGTGTTATGTTATTCCATAGTAGCATGATCCAACCCTACCCCGTTATCTCAACAAAAACATAGAATATTTTCACAATCACACAGAAAGAGAGGGGCTCACGGGCAACACCAAACCAAACAAACAACGACAACAACAAAGGAAACGTGGCATAACCCAAAAAACAGAAAAAAAATTCTAAGGGTAAACCATCATTTTTGTCCCTAAACGTGTACGGCGCTATAACTATAATCCCTTAATGTATCGAAATTACAAAAACATCTCTAAGTATGTCTTCTGTTAGTAATTTCAGAGACTAAACTAACTAACGAAAGACACATTTGATGACCAAACTAACT
Source organism: Calophaca sinica (assembly GCA_037113605.1). Taxonomy (NCBI): domain Eukaryota; kingdom Viridiplantae; phylum Streptophyta; class Magnoliopsida; order Fabales; family Fabaceae; genus Calophaca; species Calophaca sinica. The sequence goes on from CM073734.1 coordinate 125,873,734, forward strand.
AACGAAAAACACATTTGAGGAGCAAACTGACTGACAAAACAAAAGACACATTCAGGAATATTTCTATAATTTTGATACATTCAGAGACTATAACGAGAGCGTCTCACTCATTACTCTAAAAGAACTAAAAAAAGGTTTTTATAAGCAAAAAGTGCAACCTGTCCTGTGGCTGTGGTTTAGATTGTTCATCTCTCTCTCACTTTCTTTGTAAATGGACGTCAATAGATGCACCCGTGACCTCTCCCTCTGTCAATGATTCTCTGATTCAGCTTCACTATAATGGTCCCGCATATAAACCAAGTACTGATTAAATTGTAAATAAATAAACCATGACACAACACAAGCCAATTTATATACCAAACTTGAAGTTCCAAACCACATTCCCACCTTATTCCTTTGCTACATTCTCTCTGAGAATGTCAAACACGCATTTCATTTTCTATGTTTTAGTACTTCTACTTCTTCTTCTGCAAACTCCCAGTTTAACACAATGCCATACCAAGGGAATTCGACCAGGGCATTCTACAGGGAGTAGGCTATCGACCAATATGACCAGAGTCCAATATTCAGAACAACAGTTCATGAAATGGGTGAAATTTGTGGGTGGTCTCAAACACACTGTCTTTAGGACAGCAAAAAACAAGCTTTTTCCTTCTTACACTTTGCAAGTTTATAAGCATTCCAGTAAAGGAGGTTTTTCTTCAATCCAAGCTGCCATTGATTCCCTTCCCTTCATTAATGTAGTCAGAGTGGTCATTAAGGTCCATGCAGGGGTTTACACGTAAGCACTAAAACTAAAATTATTATATTTTTTGTTATTCCACTAGAATTTTGACACCAAAATTTTAATTGCATTTTACTAATAATCTCTTATTTTGTGGTTAAATAAAATGTACAGGGAGAAAGTTAACATTCCACCTTTTAAATCCTTCATAACAATACAAGGAGCAGGAGCTGATAAAACAATTGTTCAATGGGGCGACACTGCTCAAACTCGTGGGGCAAAAGGCCAACCACTAGGAACCTATAGTTCTGCAACTTTTGCCGTAAATTCACCTTATTTCATTGCCAAAAACATCACATTCAAAGTAAGTAACAACCCCCATTCCCCTGTTTCCTCCCTCCTTAATCTTGCTCTTTCTGTGTTTTTACAAGCAGAGAGTGTGCAATGTATGCAGAACACTGCGCCAGTTCCAGCACCAGGAGCAGTTGGAAAACAGGCAGTGGCATTGAGAATTTCAGCAGATACAGCGATTTTCTTAGGCTGTAAATTCTTAGGAGCACAAGACACACTCTATGATCATGTGGGTAGGCATTATTATAAGGATTGTTATATTGAAGGCTCTGTTGATTTCATATTCGGCAACGCTCTCTCTCTTTTTGAGGTTAGATTTTTTTTTTTTTCCTCCTTAATAATTTACAGCTGTAGTCTTCAATTATTGCTGTTAAATTATCTGAGGTTTTGTACTATGTTCTAATTCTAAAATTAATTAAGCCAAATTACCTAACCAATTTTGTCCCTTCTCTCTATCCATTTTCATTGAGTTATTTTTCAAATTAACAATATGAAATAATAATTTAAATAATGTAAAGCATGTTTTGGGACAAATGTTGAACAGAAAATGCACACTAACTATTCTTCTAATGAAGTTGGTAACGCTTGTTAGGGGTGTCACGTGCATGCCATAGCACAATATGTAGGGGCCCTAACAGCACAAGGAAGGAGCAGTCTATTAGAAGACACGGGTTTTTCATTTGTTCACTGTAAGGTCACGGGCTCTGGAGCACTATACCTTGGAAGGGCTTGGGGTCCCTTCTCTCGGGTTGTCTTTGCTTACACTTACATGGACAACATCATCATTCCCAAAGGCTGGTACAACTGGGGTGATCCCAACCGTGAAATGTATGTCCATCTCTCTCTCTCTCTCATCATGACACGCACGCATATAGTATACACACACGTGCAGGCACAATTGGGTTTTTTTATTTCGTTGCCAATGCAGTCAAAACCCACGCAGTCAGACGATCTCGACCGTTCGATAGAGATCAAATGGTTGGGGTTTCACTTTCGAAATTTGTACCTGTTTTGCCAAAATTAAAATGTGAACCGTTCAATCTCAATCGAACTGTTGAGATCGCCTGACTGTATGAAAGTGACTGCCTTAAATTCCGACCGAAGCAAATCCGGGTTCCATAGAGCCTCCATCAAACTATATCAGAATTATGAATGAGTACATTCTATTTGATATAGTAAGGGTAATAGGGTATCTAGTTAGAGCAATGCTCAGCCAAGAAGGAAAAGAGACACCTACCTTATATTATATGGATTCCCACTATAACAACGTCTACATGTGTGGCGCAAATCTCTGTGTTATGCTCAGGCACCTTCCAATTCACAAAGTGGTAGAAAATGAACATTGTGAATAATAAGAAATTAGGAGCACTTTGAAGGCAAAGGGGTAAGTAAATACAGGAAGAATCCTGCCACCAAACTAAATGTTTCTGTTTTCTTATATAGATAAGGCAGAGCAGCATGCGCATAGTGTCGGAAAAGAGCCTCAGTCCTGAGCCACCTAATCCTACAGCTTGAACTATTCTATATCTTATATGCCATATAGCAATAGACACATTGGCATGCGCATGTGAGTGCGTTACTAATTTGTTCATGTGTCCACTACCAAACAGGACTGTATTCTATGGACAATACAAATGCACAGGACCAGGATCAAGCTATGCAGGAAGGGTATCATGGTCAAGGGAGCTCACTGATGAGGAAGCTAAACCATTTATTTCACTTAGCTATATTGATGGGTCTGAATGGATAAATTCTTTGTTTTGATTTCAGAGAAAATTAGCTTGAATTTCTCTGTTACAAATTTTTTATGTATAAATATATACATATGTAATAACAATTTGATAGTGCCTTTCAGATTCCTCAATCTCTGTTGCTTGATTTAGAATCACAACTCATTTAAATTTGCAGTTCTCAGTTACTTCACCTTTATTTTCTACACTTTTTTTTAGGGATAAATTATGTTTTTAGTCCCTCAATTATAAGAAATGTTCGATTTTGGTCCATAAAGTGTAAAAATCATATTTTTCGTCATCAATGTCTTAAAAATGCGCTATAACTGGTATTTGTTTTTGTTTTAGAAACTATAATACAATTTTTTTTTTCTAACGTTAGTTCTTGTAGTCCCTATCGTACAATGACTAATTGAACAGAAACTAAAATTTTAAAAATTTATATTATTGAGACTAAAAAACAACGAGAATCAATTGTAGCACATTTCAGGAAATTATAAACAAAAAATATATTTTTTAAACTTTCGGGACCAAAACTGAATATTTCTCAAAATTAGAGGAGTAAAAACATAATTAAAACTTTTGTCATAATAGTGAAAGCAATTTTTTTAAAACTGTGCCAGAGATCGAACCAGCGAGACCTCCGGGTCATGATCAATTGGTTCATTCGGTTCAATCGTGATTGAACCAATGACTAATAAATAAATTGATAAGTATTAAATTTGGAGAAAAACGTAAAAAAAATAAATTATTTCAAGCAGTTCAATCCATTTCTGGGAAGTTCAACCAAACTGCGGTTCAAATAGGAGTGGACCAACCGCCGAAATGTTCGATTTTCGTTTCAACAGGTTGAACTGACCGGTTCGATCCAGCTTTTTGAGTGAACTAGCTAAATACCCGTGCATACGCACGGGTCACTTTGTTTTTACATATTTTTGAAATACACTTGTTTATAAAATTAAAGTTATACATTGTGACAAATATAATTAATTGTTTTAGTTCTAAAAAATTGAAAACAGCGAGATTAAGCAACATGTAATGTTTTCCCGCCAGAACTCAAGAGTAAAATAACCATTTACAAATAATAATGATATTTATAAAATTGTTATCTGATAAAAAAATAATGAAATTATACTGGTAATATGTAATGTTTCCCGTCGGGATTCAAGATTAAAATAATCATTTGTAAATAATAAAGATATATTTATAAAATTTTGATACGTAATCAAAGACGATGAAATTATAACATGTAATGTTTCTCCGCTGAGAGTTAAAAGTAAGATAATTATTTATCATTTATCATTTATAAATAATAAAGACATTAACAAAGACAAAAACTAAAAATTAAAAATAAAGATATAAAAAACATTAAGAAAAAGCAAAAAAAAAAGAAATATAAATATAAGAAAAATAGAAAAATTAAAAAGTAAACAATTCCTGGGACTCAAAAATAAATAATCATTTATAAATAATAACAATACTTATGAAATTTGATATATACTCAAAGATGATGATATTATACCAATAACTTGTAATGCTTCCCCGTTAGGACGCAAAAGAAAAGTAATCATTTATATCGATGATGTAATATTTTTCCATCGAGAATCAAAAGTAAAATAATTATGTATAGGTAATAAAGACATTTATAAATTTTGATAGGTGATCAAAGACGATGAAATTATATCGATAACATATAGTGTTCCCCTTTTGGGACTTAAAAGTAAAATAATCATTTATCGTTTATAAATAATAAAGACATTTATAAAGACAAAATAAAATAACAAAATAAGAAAACTCAAGAAATAAAAACTGTAAGAAAAAACCAAAAGAAAATAAGAAATATAAATTTAAAAAAATAAAAAAAATTAAGAAATAAAGAAAACCCTCTTATGGAATCAAAAGTAAAATAATCATTTATAAATAATAAAATATTTATGAAATTTGATTTCCATAAGCGCTTAAAGACGGTGAAATTATACCGACAATATGTAATGTTTCTCCGTCGGGACATAAAAAAAAACTAATCATTTATATAGACATGTAAAAATTTTCCGTCGAAAAGTAAAATAATCATTTATAAATAATAAAGAGTAAAATAAAGTTTGATACGTGATAAAAGAAGATGAAATTTATACGAAAACATGTAATTTCCTGTTAGGATTTAAATGAAAAATAATCATTTACTATTTATAATTAATAAAGACATTTATAAAGATGAAATATAAAAATAAATAAATAAAAACATTATAAAAAAGAAAAGTAAATAGTAAATATAAAGTAAAATAATTATTTATAAATAATCAAATGCGATGAAATTATACCGATAACATGTAATGCTTCCCGTCGAGACGCAAAAGAAAAGTAATCATTTATACCGACATATAATGTTTTTCCGTAGAAAATTAAAAGTAAAATATCCATTTATAGATAATAAAGACATTTATAAATTTTGATATATGATCAAAGACAAAGAAAGTATACCGACAACTTGTAATGTTTCCCCGTTGGGATTTGAAAGAAAAATAATCATTTATTATTTATAAATAATAATAATGACATTTGTAAAAATAAAATTAAGAAAATAAAAATTTAAAAACTTAAGAAATAAAAAAAATTAAGTAAAAATGAAAAGAAAAGGCTTAAATACCATTTTGGTCCCTTAACTTATTTTTTAGGTTCAATTTGGTCCTTTAACTATTTTGTAGGCCAACTTAAAAACTTATAGGACCTATTTGGCCCAACTTAAAAACTTAAAGGACTTATTTGGCCCAACTTAAAAGCTTAAATGACTTATTAGGCCGAAAAGGACTTATTTGGCCTAAATTAAAAACTTATAGGACATATTTGGCTCAACTTATAGGACCTATTTGGCCCAAGTTAAAAACTTATAGGACTTATTTGGCCAAAAAAATAGTTAAAGGACTAAATTAAAAAAAAAAAGGAGAAAAGTGGGAGCGAGGCGCGAGTGAGCAGGAAAAGATAAAGGAAAAAAAAGGAGTAAGGGGGAGCGCATCAGGAGATGAAAAGAAATTTAAAAAAAAAGTAGAAAGTTGGGAGGGAAGAAGAATTGTCCAGGACATAACATGTTTAGAAAAAAAACAAAATAGGGAGTTAATTTTCTTATATTAGTAATAAAAGTGGTATTAACGGGAGCTGGGAAAGTAAAATGCCAAGCATTTTAAAGGCTTTAGGAGCATTCTGGAACCTCTGCAGCACTGTACATGATGCGGTTGTTACAGAGTCGTTTGATCTAGGAGAGAGAAATTCTAAACCCAGATCCAAGAGCTCTATGGCAGGTGCACCATGTACAGCGCTACAGATGATCCAGGTTTCTTTAGGAGAGGTTTATTCCAAAGAAGAATTTGGATTTGGTGTGGTAGTAAAAGCTATCCAACTTGTTGGGTCTTCTTTTTTTGGGTCAACGAACTTGTTGGGTCTCTATGGGTGGAATCAAGTGGGAATTGCTAAGGGCACCCCCAGAATTACTGGGGGTACCCCACATTGAACTGTGATGACGATTTTACCCCCATTTTTTTTGTTCTAATCGCAAAAACGGTTTTTGCAAGTGAAGAAAATTAAAATTTTGGTCACTCGCAAAAACCAGTTTTGCGAGTGATAATTTTTTTTAATTTTCTTCACTCGCAAAAACCAAATTTGCGAGTGAAGGAAATTTAAGATTTCCTTCACTCGCAAAATGGTTTTTGCGAGTAGATCATTCCACTCGCAAAAACCAAATTTGCGAGTGAGGGAAATCTGAAATTTCCTTCACTCGAAAATTTGGTTATTGCGAGTGAAGGAAGTTTTTTTTTTGGTCTGGGTGAAGGAAGGTAATTACGAAAATTCGACACGCGCAAAATTTAACAGTTGAGTGGATTTTTTCGTGAATCATACACAGTGAAATATTAGCGTACACTGGTAAATATAAAATCACAACAACCAACAGAAAGCAACATGTTTTATTAATCAGTCGTCGTCTAAGCTTACACTACCCTAACCTATCCTATACTAGAAAACAGAAAGCATACCAGCTTAATAACTAACTAACAGAAAACACAAACAGAAATAACTAGCTGCTAATCTATTTGTTTACAACCAACATGTTTTATTAATCATTCGTCATCTAAGCTTATTGGGTTGTATTCATCATGCTGTGAAAGATTAGGTGTTGGAAATATTGAACTTCATTCTTATAATCGACTAATATATGGTGTTGGCCATGAATAAGCCTCAGGACGACAAAAAGTACGCTAATGTGATTCTATGGCAGGCATTGGACAACCATCCTTCAAAAATACTTGAAATAACGCAAATACAATTAAATTATTGACTAACCTAACTAAACAATAACAATGAAAAAGATAACAATATAAGATCAATTACCTGTACCTGGTGATTACCGTTGACAAAACCAATGCAAATGAGTTGATGGTTTGGAGTTGGTGCACCTCTAAGGGGGGAAAATGTCCGGCACGTCAAACTGGCAGACGATAAAGAGACTAGGACCAACTTATATTTGGTTGCTATCACATGATCCATTTCCGGTAGTGTCATCCACTTGTTTCTTCCCTATACACCTTGCACGTCTCGTAAAAAAGACTTCAGTTCCTCTAATTGAACACCAAAAAGAGGGCCATATAAATAACCATTTTCCGTAATCTCTTTATGCAACTCCTGACGGATTAAAGGCCAACTATCCTCAGTTCTACCAAGCAATACTGCAATGCAACGGTACCCACAATTTTCATCACTGTCCACGTTAACTATGTTGGTAATATATGACTGAAACTGCACAAGAAATTGATTCCAGAAAGACAAACGTCTCCTTTTTGCTTAGGCGGTTGTTTTTAATGAGGAACGCGCCAAATTGTTGTCATGTGTAGAGTATATTGCATCCACATGCTCAAAATAAGATGGGTCACGTTTACAATCAAATCCATCCGTGTTGGTCTTTTTGGGTGCCCCCTTGGTCTTCACCTTTTCGGGCGGTTGACACATTGAAGTTGTCTCAAGACAACATAGTTCTCGCACCTTGCGATATAGTGTCCCTTTACCAACAATGTCAAGTGTGCGGAAATGGGTAATCAATGCCTCCCACTGAAGCGCAAGTTCCTCTTCTGACATTGTTTCATCTATCTGTTGTTGATCTTCTTGTTGACCAAAATGTAATCTCTTCCAGTGGGAATGTATTACCTCCAATGGAATTGGAGTACCCATCACACTTAAATGAGCTAGCTCACAAGCACAGGGTAAACCGTGTGTGGTTCTAAGAGTGCAACCACATGCAGTTGTATCAACACCTACATTCATCACTCTGCTCCACTCATCAACAATATATTGCAACGCACTCCGAGACACAAATCCAAGCAATCGCATAAACATACGATTATTGTGTTTGTGTTCTACGACGGTGATGCTCCTCTCAAATGATGCCTTTATCTCGGTGTGTTGCAGCATAAGCATGGTATTCATCATCTCCCAGGAAACACACATGTCACCCCTGCTGTCTTGCAACAACTTCTTCAGTCTCCAATGTTGAGACTCAACCCTATCAACAAACATTAGAAACAACATCAGTTATTGCATAACATGATTTATTTACAATTTTTGACATTAGTTTGACCATACCTGTTTGTTGTTGTGTTTCCTAATTGCATCACTTTGTTAGTCCATGCTGCAACAAATTTTTCCTCATGCGAACCCAACCATGTGTTTTGCACATAATCAACAAATATAGACCATTCTGCACATAATTAAATTAATGACTAATCTAAACTAAACAAAAAAATGAAAAAGATCAAATTATTAGATAAATTACTTGCACATATATCCTGAAAACTCATCAGGCGTTGCTCATACTCAACCTCGTCAGCAGAATAAACAACACTGTTCCATGCATCCTTGACTACCTCTAGTTTTTTGTTATCAGATATCAACTTCTTGCATTTTGCATAGACATATTTTCCTATGTGAAAGTGGCACAAAAGATTGCGAGTTGTTGGGAACACAACTGCAATTGCATTCATCAAAGCAAAATCTCTGTCTGTCGCAATAACATGGGGAACTGATTCATCTAATACAAACAATTCTCTTAACTTCTGTAGTGCCCAGGCATAGTTTTCAGCCCCTTCAGAATTTATATAGGCAAATCCTATGGTAAATGTCAGCTCTGTTGAAGTAACACCAACAATTTCAAGCAGTGGAAGCCTGTACTTATTGGTTTTGTAGGTACTGTCAAGGATGAGGACAGTGTTAAAAGTATTCAACAAATTGACGGAATCTGCATGTGCCCAAAATATATCTTTAACAACGTCCAAACCTTCTTGTCTTCTATACCAAGACACATATCGATCTCGATGTATTAAGTTTAGCAATTGTTGCATTTCTGTTCTAGGGCCTCTCTGAGATGATCGGTACTTATGACGCTCGTTGTAGATGTGTTTAACTGTAGACAGGTTTTTCTTATCCCGACCTTTAACCGTCAACAGAACATTTATTGGCTTTACATTGTTCTTCGTCATTTCATGAACAAGTTTCTTCTCCTCTTCGCTTAAACGACCAACATAAGAATGACCCACCAATGTTTCAGTTAACCGACGGTTGTGTAATGCACATATTACTTTAACCATCCATCCTTCCATCGTTCTGTCAGTCGTCGATAAATGTATTCCTTTAATTCTGAACGGACACTCACATTTTTTAGTACCAGTTGATTTAGAAGATGCATGCTTTTTAGGCCTATACTTTCCACTCATTTCACAACATAGAATTAATTTTGTCTGTCTTCCTGGATGCCCTGTCTCTGTGTCTGACCTCGCAATCACAATAATAAATCCATTTTGCCTCTCGAGTCCACAACAATAAATCACCCCGTGTAAGAAATATCTCCCTAGTAGTGAATGCTTCTGTACAATCCACCTCTGTCGTTTGCTCAACCTCATCAGCATCTCGCATATTACTGTTTTCCATCTCTAATAGCACTAGAATCAAACAAACAAAATAAAATAAATACCTAATAAATGTAAGATGCGTAAAAAAACAAACAAACAAAATAAAAAAAATTAAATACCACTTGCAAAATTGGAATTTGCGAGTGGGCAAAAAATTTGCCCACTCGCAAAAACCAAATTTGCGAGTGGACAAAAAATTTGCACCTTTTTACACTCGCAAAAACCAAATTTGCGAGTAAAAAAGTGAAATTTACGAACCTTATTTCCAAATTTGCGAGTGACACAAAAATTGTGGGGAAAAATTGTGAGTAGTTGTAAAAAACTTGACTTTTATTAAATGAAAGAGGGGCATTTTGGGAATACGAGGGTGCCCCAGCAATTCTGGGGGTGCCCTTAGCAATTCCCAATCAAGCTCAAGGCAATATGGGCTTGAAATCGTTATGGTTTAACCCACTAACGTGAGGAGCCTAATCTGCCAGCAACACTTGTTTTGTTTTTCCTAGTTTTCTTTCTACTATTTTTTTTTGTGGTCAAATTCTTTCTACTGTTCGTGAGCCATATTGTGGAAACTCGACGCAGCCTTTGCGTTAACCCAAATTTTTGTCCCAAAGACCTTTCAAATTGTTTTTATGTTGACAAAAAAAATTGTTTAGAAATACCCCCATAATGTTGTCAAAGTAAAAACCCATAATGTTTTAGTTTATTAAATATTATTAAATAATTATTTTATGTCTGATTGGTAGAAAAGAAAAACACGCGAGAGAGCAATGAACGAGAGAATAAGCAGAGAAAGTGAGCATCTCTCCAGTTTGGTGCAAAGGAGAAATTGTGAAGAGTGATAAAAATTCGGTAGGACCCACAACTTTTTAATTCTCCCCAAAACTGTGAAGAAAGGAGACGGAGAATGACTTTTTATTTTCATTTCAATTTATGTCCCCGATTCCCTGCAAGTTTTTCACGTGGCCCATTTTGGTATTACAACGTTTGTACTGAAAAATGTTTTTTTATTTAGGGGTATTTTTGTCTATTCAAAAAACTATACATTTGCTCTCTTCTCTTTTTCTTTTCTTTTTCTCTTATAACAAACAATACCCCAAATCTATCATATTTCTCATCTATTTCTCTCTTCTCATACTCTCTCTCACCTATTTCTTTCTTCACAATTTCTCTTCGAAACCAAACACACCAATAAGGACGTTGAATAAAATTGTTTAAAAAAAAACCCATAATTTGTTTGAACATTTTTCCCGGGCTATACACTATGTTGTAGTGAAAATACTCGACTATAAAAGGGGATGAATAATGATAGTATATTCACACTTGTTGCCACTGGATGCATTCGCAACAATGTTTTAAAAATGAATTGGCCATCGAAACTGAATCGACTATCGAACCGGCGAGACTTAATGGTTTATCGCTTTAAACCACTCAAATTGAGACAAAATTGTGGTCGAACTGCTAAAATAATCGAACCGTCCAGTTAAACCGTAGACAAAACTGTAGACAATATCAGTTCACAGTTCAACCTATTAAACCGTCTGGTTCGTTTTGTTTTTAAAACATTGATTTGCACTTCCCAAATGTTGCTAATGATTGCATGTAGCTTTTTTTGCTACTATACGCAGGTAGTAAACAAGTTAGCATTTCTGCTTAGAATTGGATCCAATTTAGCTGCAGGGTAAATGAAGCTTTAAGCGAAGAGGTTAAAAAATTGCTCAAAAAAATAAAAGCGAAGATGTTAAAAAGAAAGTTAAGGAAAAACAAAAATACTTGAAAATGACAGCTCAATTTTAGGAAATACCCAAGCGACATTCGTCAACAAGCAATTTAAAAACGAAAGCGTACCCTTACTCACCCCTCCCTTTCAAAATTCAAAACAATTAAAAATAATCTTTGCAGCAGACACAGATAACAGTAAACGTCCAATCATAGTACGTGATGCAGCAGGAAGACATAAACTGTGTTCCCTGACATTAAAGATTCCCCCATAGTCCATCAAAGTCGTAAAACCAACGTCGCAATTATTCATTGTTAATTACAGTTGCAATTTGAATAGGCTGAACTAATGAGTAGTCACTGATTGTGTGTGATTCAAATGGTTGGAAAACAATTAATGTAGCTTTGCTGTAAGCCATTGGTGTTCTCAGTGGTTCGCCAACATGATAGTACGTACTTGATAGTAATCCAGAAACCTTAAGTAATTACTAATTATGAATTTATGATGTTGCTTCAATTTTTAGAGGCACATAATACACTTTTCCTTACAACTTATACAAAATCAAACTTTATTATACACCTCTCAAGAAAAGGGGAAAATAGATTTATTATACACCTCTCGACAGAACTCTTGATGTTGAAGTTCTCGACAGAACTCTTCATGTTGATGTCGACAGAACACCCGGTGTTGATCTCGACAAAACTCGACAGAACTCGTGGTGTTGAAGTTGAAGTTGATCTCGACAGAACACTCGGTGTTGATCTCGACATAACTCTTGGTGTTGAAGTTCTCGATAGAACTCTTGATGTTGATCTCGACAGAACACCCGGTGTTGATCTCGACAGAACTCTTGGTGTTGAAGTTCTCGACATAACTCTTGATGTTGATCTCGACAGAATTCTTGGAGTATTTCTCAATAGTTGACTTGGTTATCTAATAAACTGTAGTTTAAATCTTCAGTACCATTACTATATTATGTAGATTCATCAATTTTTTATACAGATGAGCAGAGAGATATATTTGATACAATTATGCGTGCTGTCATCAACAAACAAGGAAGGCTTTTTTTCCTATATGGTTATGGTGGCACCGGAAAGACTTTCATGTGGAAAACATTGGCATCTGCTTTACGTTCACAAAAACATATCGTATTAATCAGAGCATCCAAAGTGGAATAACGTCTCTATTGTTGCCAGGAGGGAGAACCGCACACTCAAAGTTCAAAATCCCAATTCCTACATTGGATAACTCCACATGTAACATTCATCAAGGCGTTGAACTTGCCGAGCTTTTGAAAGTAACAAAGCTAATAATATGGGATGAAGCCCCAATGGCAAATAGGTTTTGTTTGAGGCATTAGATAGAAGTCTAAGAGACATAATGTCCATTGACAAGCCATTTGGAGGAAAAGTTGTTGTTTTTGGGGGAGACTTAAGACAAATTCTACCCGGCATTCCAAGGGGAAGCGGTTCTGACATTGTACATACAACTATCAATGCACCATATATTTGGGATTATTGTGAGGTATTAACTCGCCAAAAACATGCGTTTACAACATGGTGCAATAATACCAATCCATCGTAACTTGCTGAGTTCTCAAAGTGGATACTAGATGTGGCAGATGGGAAATTATCTGAACCAAATGATGGATATGCAGATATAGATATCCCAGAGGAATTTTTGATCACAGAGTTTGATGATCCCATTGATGCTATAGTCAGAAACACATATCCTAATCTTATGGAGCAACGCAACAATGAAGAATTTTTACGATCAAGAGCTATTCTAGCATCTACAATTGAAGTTGTTGATCAAATCAATGAGTATATAATGAGCTTCATTCCAGGTAATTATATCATATTATTGTTAATGCTTCTTAAAATCATATTGTTTTTTATTTGTTCTTAGAAAATTTATATCAGTTTTCCTCATTCAACATAGGTGATGAAATGGAATATCTAAGCTCTGATTCTATAGACAAGTCTGATGCTTATGACAGCCAACCATTTGAAGTAGTTACACCAGAATTTCTAAACTCTCTCAGAACTTCAGGTCTTCCTAATCATAACATCAAATTAAAGGTAGGCACTCCAATAATGCTATTAAGAAATATAGACCAAGCTGAAGGTTTATGTAATGGAATTAGCCTTATTGTCACAAGACTGGCTAATCATGTAATTGAGGCAAAGATCATGGATGCAAAGAACAATGGCAACCTGATATACATTCCTCGAATGTCTATGTCTCCATCCGAATCGCCATGGCCTTTCAAACTAATCAGAAGACAATTTCCGATAATTGTTTCGTATGCTATGACAATTAACAAATCTCAAGGTCAATCACTGGCAAGTGTTGGGTTGTACTTGCCTAATCCAGTTTTTAGTCATGGACAGTTGTACGTTGCAATTTCTAGAGTTCAGAGCAAACAAGGATTGAAGATATTAATACATGATAAAGAAAAAAACCCGCTGAGCACAACCACAAATGTTGTCTTCAAAGAGGTTTTCCAAAACCTCTAGCAAGTTAGTATCTCTACATTCAACTATCAACCAAATTGAGAATGATAATAAATTCTTTCTGCTCATTAATTTTTTTTATTTAACAGGTTTTGTGTAGCAGTGCAGTATAGTTTCAAAGTCACTAGATTCAAGTCTTTCTACTGCCTTTTCGTGGTACCTTTCAAAATGACATGTTTCCACAATGGCTTGCTATATCCATTATTATTAAGCATGTTTACATCTTTGAGAATGGTTAATTATATTAGAGCACATTGTTTGTTAACCTCCAGGTGTTTGCATTCTGATATTTGGACAAAAATTGCAGTGCCCTATATTAACAATTATAGTGTCATTCCATAATGATTTTTGGACTGATTTTTACACACAAAATGGTCATCACCTTTAGTTAACCTACAAGTAAATTTTTATCTATCAACACTGCGAACCCGTGCGTCTAAATCACCCTGAATCACCCTGGCCTTTATGCAAGTTTATGATTTATTGGTACCACACTGCAAGATTATGCAAGATTCTAAATCACCCTGAATCGAGTCACTGTTTCGTCTCCAAAGAAGATCTGTTTCTCAATCAGCCACACGGTTTGCTCTCCCAATGTAACGACCCGTTTCCGGACCGCTACCGAGCTCAATATACCGAGCTCAAGACATCGAGCTCAAGTTACCCTGTATGCGATGTGTTTTAAAACGATACTCTTGTGCCCTTTAGAAAAGTACGGTCTATTATTATTTATTCTTTTTTTTTATAAGACCAGCTCGTGCACATCAGAGTAATTACAGCTTTTCGAAACATGGTGCAACTAAGACACAAGACTTAAGTCCTAAATAACAACACGCAGGTATAACAAGTACATACTTATATATACAAGATATAAAAAGTGCATACAAAAAGACAGTAATAATGTACAAAGAAAATACACCTAAGGTATGACGACTTCAAGAGAGCAATCATACCCTGGGGGTACTTCCGGCAGACACCCACGCAGGGGGCTGCTCCAAAAGTAAAACCACCAGTCTACCCTGTGCTCAAAATGACATCTAGCCCAAACTGGTCACAACCTCTGAACACAAAAAACAAGGTACAGTCATCCCAAAAAAAAAACATCCAACAAACATAATCAATCACGACAAATATAGGTCGTCGCCCTGATCCTCGTCGAGCTCCTCCTCGCCATCATCTGCTGTCGAGTTCCCTGCACCCTCGACATCGCCTGGGTAACCATCATGGATTGAAGGTACCACGGGAAAGGGTCAACTTCTCAACAAATCAAGATAATCCAGACATAAAGAAATAAGTAACAACAAAGTATAACAATCACCAAACGTGACTCAACCATCTCACTCTAGACTCGACTCAACTCGCTATCCATTTTCTCTCGACTCGACAATTATTCCGGAATGCACACGCCGTACCGTATGCTGGAAAGTCCAGCCGAAGCCTTGGGATCTTCGCTCTCCCTAGGACAGTCAACTCAGGTCCCATAGCGTGGCAACGCTTAGAAGTCCCCATAAACGGAAAAGGGGACCTAGCACCTCTCCGCTTATCCGGTCGCAACTTCAACCCCCAACGACTCTCTAAGCCCTCTCACTCAATGAACAATTCGTCGCATACGATATTCAAAGAGTTATACGCAAGATATTCAACCGCATGTCAAATAAAAAGAGCAAATTTCAACATGAAGAAACGCAATTCAACAAAGAATACACAATTCGTGGCATATATTCAATCATATCACAACACTTCAAGCTCGACACAAATCAAGGAATCCATACATAGGAATATAACAATAAAAATCCTAGAATGTCTAGAAGTGCCCTTACCGAACTCCAAGCTAACGCCGACAACGACCTCAACACAATTTGTCTTCAAACGAGCTCGACAACGACCTCGACACGGCTGTCTTCAAACGAGCTTGACAACGACCTCGACACAGCTGTCTCTCACTCGATCTCGACGCGTACGGCTCTCAGGCAACCTCCGTTTCGTGGTCTCGTACACCACGATCTCCTTGCAAAGACGATCTCGGAAATCACACTGCCTAATACGAGCACAACTTAGTTCTATCTATGGGTTCTAATAACACTTAGCTCTCATTATCCCAATCTTAACCACAACCCAAGTAAACATTAAAACTCATAAACTTAAACAAATACAACCAGAATTCAAACATTACAAAATAACTCCTTTTCTCTAAAATTTTTATTAAAAACTTCTTTCATACATCACCAGACAAAGCCATTTTTCCAAAGTACTAATTCAAGCAAGATTAAACATATTTTTCCTCTAACATAAAGTTAGGGTTTTCGATCAAAAGTTCATGAAAAAGGTTATATGATTCCATAACAAATAAATCAACAACAAACATCAACAAGAAGCAACGTACAACAAACTAAAACAAGAAATCAAAACAAACCAAATAGGGAGGGTTTTGGGCACTGCCCATTGCAGAAAACAGAGAAAGCAATTTGTTTTACAAGCTCAAATAATTGGTTAGAAAGGTAGGTCATGTCATGAAAAAGAAAACCTATCAATATGACCTGATTTGGAAGCATATAAACTAGCTAAAATAGAGAGAAGAAATGGCGCTAAACAGTAGCATGAAGGAAGAGAAAATTCTGTTTTTAATACCTCAAATGATGGTCGAGATGGTGATATATGTCGAGAAGATGATAAGAAACAAGGTTGATGAAGAAAATTTATGCAGAAGCTCAATGAAACTCGAGGTTCTTCAATGGAGGTTTGGAGAGGAAGAGGAAACTTAGAGAAGAAGAAAGAAGAAAAGAGAAAGTGAGGGTTGTGAGGGGCTGATCGTGATATGCAGCTGGTAAAGAAACCATTTAAATGAATTTTTCTTTTTTAAAAAAAAAACACAAATAAGTGACGTGTAACTACTGTTATGAGATGCTAATCTCATCAATCATTCTACCCATCTAATCTCTCCTCTCTCATGATTACCCTCTAATCTATAGGTTAAAGGTCTAAAAACACAGCGACGAGAACTGCAAACCGATAATATAAATATTACAAACAATATAATCATTAATGCTAGATAACGTTCATAAAAATACGAGTGTTACAGTCTCGACACGAGGTCGATCAGGGTGCTTGTGCAAGCGCACAAGGCTCCAACACGAGTTCGTGCACGCGGCCTCCTCAGTTCGACATGCGACCTCCTCAGCTCGGTACGCGACCTCATCAGCTCGACATATGACCTCGGCACGCGATCTTGGCACGGGATCTCGACACGAGGTCTTAATACGAGGTCTCGACACGAGGTCCTAATACGAGGTCGATCTCGTCCTCAGGTGTTACACCCAACTTCTCCTTTCTTCCAGTCGATGTTTCTTCTGAACCAAAGGTTTTTATTAGCGTTTTCTTCTTCCTTCTAACAGAAGATCTGCCGCGACATTGTGCTAATAACATACTTGGGTTGAGCTGAATATAAGTTGGAGGTATGTGTTTATGATTTATTGGTACCACACTGCAAGATTATGCAAGTTTTTATCTATTCCACGAATGTCTATGTCTCCATCTGAATCACCCTGGCCTTTCAAGCTTATTAGAAGACAATTTCCAATAATTGTCTCTTACGCAATGACAATCAATAAATCTCAGGGTCAATCACTAGGAAATGTCGGATTGTACTTGCCTAGACCTGTCTTTAGTCATGGTCAACTGTATGTTGCAATTTCAAGGGTACAAAGCAAACAAGGACTAAAGATTTTGATCCACGACAAGGAAGGAAAGCCATTGAAAACTACCACAAATGTTGTCTTCAAAGAGGTTTTCCAAAACCTCTAATAAGTAAGTATCTCCCTAATTTAGTACCAATAAAATGATACAATTTAAATCATATAATTAACTGGTGTTTTTGTTTCATAGGGATCATTCATTGGTTGAAACAACTGCAATACTTGAATATTCAGGTATGACTCACTCATTGAGCTTCACTTAACAGTTAGATCAAAATAACTATGTTTGCATTCATTTTATTTAATTATTAACATTGTTTTTCTTCTTAGTTTACCAATTAATTTCCTATAATTTACAGCTTTTGTTTGCTGAAAACAGTTGACTAAAGATGTGCACATTGGTCATGTGAACAAGAATGACAAATATGCATATTTTGGATCCTGGTATGCCAGAAAAGAATTTTGGAAGCCTTCAATAGTCTTGAATATGAATTACTTTTACACATTATACTTTTGCACCTCCATGTTTTGTCATCTGTTTTCTAATGTGTACATATCCCTCAAATTTATTATCACTGTCAATGTAAACATAGTTGGGTAATTTGTAATGTATTTAACTATGGTGTTAATGTTTAACACTATTAACACTTATACACAACATAGTATATTCTTGGACCTATGAAGTATGCAAGTTACTTAACACTACCAAGAATACAAACTTTGGGCAACCATTCACAATGATGCACATTTGGGTCTACTTACAAATACAACTACTAATTTTGGTATAAGAATAATTATATTCAAATATTTGTTACATTAAAACACGTACTGATTCCTATTCAATTTTCATTTTATATACGTTCGTAATAAGCATCACAACGCAACCCGTGCGAATGCACGGGTATACGCACTAGTTATGTAATAAAACAAGTAAAACAACTATAAACAAAGAAAACAAGCAGAGTTGCATTTAAAGAAAATTTTTAAAAAAAATTGCAAATTAATTACTCTTGCATTTGACTATAATGACAATATATGAAAACAATTACATGACCAAACTTTTGGCGAGTTACAATGGGGAGTGGGGACCTTCTCAATTCTCATTGTCATCCTTCTATTTTGTAACCACTTCCTTTACATACCCACTATATGTCTGCAAATTGCCAATCATGGGGGGCAGAGACCTAACCTATATTCCTAATCCTAACAATGTGAATAATCAAAAGAAAGCTAGGTCTCTCATAAATGCCTCTATGCTCACCAATCAAAAATCACCGGACCCCTGCAGTTATAGAAACAAGCAGTCAAGCAATTTTGGCTATTGAATTGAGATTGGACGGTTCACATTCCAACTTTGCCAAATATATATCTTGAAATTATAAGCAGCCGTTTGATCACAAATCGAACGGCTGAGATATGTAACTGCTTAAATGCGTGACTGCCTGGAATCCATTTCGGTAATCACCACCTCCTCGGGTTGGAAAAGTTTCTGTCTGTCTCTCTACTAAATTCTGCCGACTTGTCAAGTTTACTCATCACAGCATTCTTAAAATTAATAGCTTCCTGAATCTGTGAGCAAGACCGCTGCATCTTCACCCCACTCAAACTACTCCTAGATTCCATCATGTCAATAAGTGAAAGCCTCTTCTTTGGACCCGGTTCAGGGCGTTGCTTTGGAGCACTATGGGACCTCAATTTAGCCTTAAAAGACCGAGTGTTAGCCATGTAATTTGGAAAATTCCCATATTGCCCAAAGTAAAAATTATCCGCGCAAACCGTTTTAGGTGTCAAAGGAGCAACAAACCCACAACTACAAGAACTGGTTAACCGCGGAGTGCTCTGTGCCGTTGAAAACCTACATTCATCCCCTGTTAAGCCCCAATCGCGATCTGGTATGGATAATTGAGCAGGGGTGCGACATGGGATTGGGAGGGGTGAGGAAAGTGTTTGAAATGATGCGTCATCGCCAAAATCTGACATTGATGTGTTGCTCCTTCTAGACCTTGATTTTGGCCTCCCTGTATCCACTTCCACTATTTTTGGACTCCCATCAACACTGTTTGTGTTGTTGGCATCAAAAGAGGATGATAACCTTCTGCTGTGGATGGGAATGGGAATTGGAACGGAATCGTACCTCTCCTGTAGTAAACAAACAATCACCACAAATGCTACAACACCTTTCAAGTTAATTGAATATAGTAGAATGAATATGAGATCTGTACCGTTGATCTTCGTGCTTGTGTTTGAAACCTATGTGCTTCATTACTTGCACTACTCATGAGTCTGCGAGATTTCTGAGACCTTACTGTTGCTTGTGCTCTTATTAGAGCCTGCATACTGTGAAAGGTTGCTGTTGCTTGCCTCCTCACGAAGTACCCTCTCACAAGTGCCTGTAACTTCACCAATCCCTTCAAGGCTCTCAATGCCTTCCTTGCCTATTTTTTACAAACCAATCTCAATTTTAATAGTATTCCATAATAAAACCATGATTTCTGATCTGAAATTCTGCACATTTTATTTATAATTTTATCTAGTTCTATTAAAGCCAAAGAAAGGTAAACTAAACTTACCAAGAATCCCCTAAATACGGTTTGAATCTTGATAGCAGCAAATTTCTGGTGTCCACCACCACCACCAAACATGGTGTCTCTGCCCTGGCTGGTTAGCCTAACTACTGCGACAGCAGCCTGAGCAGCAGCCACGGCAGCATCTGCGGCTGCTGCGGTGGCTGCTGCCACCGCAATGGCCTGTTTGTTTTGCTCTTTCTCGGTTTCTGAGTAGAAGGATTGAAGCCAAGCAGCTTCTGCTGGTGAAATATTGGGTGGTATGGTGGCTGGATTATGACACAAGCCTCTGGAATCTCTGTCTGAGTGAGCAGGTCCAGGAGGAGCACCTTTGGTTCTTGAAGAATTTGAATTTTCTTTGTCTTTCTTTATTCCAAACAAGCTCTTCAACCACCTTGTGGTTCTCCCCATTGGCTGCAGAGATTTGAGGTCTTGGAATATTACTACTGCAAGTGTGAAGTGAAACCTACAAATACCAAGTCACAGCTTTTAAGACAAACAAGATAAAATGCCTCGTGAAAATCTCCATTACATGACAAAAACACTCCTCTGGAGGCTGGAACATGGGGTGGAGGCATGGAAAGCAATATCAAACAATACTAAAATAATGCAAATATAAAATAGAGTGAGAACGACACTGCGGTGTGGGGCTCTACATTACACATGAACTATCCAAAGTAACAAACCATGTTACTATTAAACAAATGGAGTTTGTAATAAATAAAAAAATTAAATATGTTTTTACTCCTCGTAAAATTCATGTCTTTTGTTTTTACTCTCTATACCTATTTTTTAGTCCCTACAAATTACAAAACTGTTAAAAGCATACAATTTTGTAATTTATAGAGACTAACAAGTTGGTATAAGGACTAAAAACAAAATTCAAGATAATTATAGAGACTAAATACGTATTTAACAATAAAAAACGCAAGATTGAAGGGGTAAGCAAGTAAGTAACCAATTAACCAACCCAACTTGGTAGAATCAAATTCTCGAAAGGAAAAGGAGTTCAAAAGTTGCAAAAGGAAAAGGGAAAGAAAGTGAAACCCCCAAAATGTTCCACAGAACTGAGGAAAAAGAAGAGAAGAGAACAGCCCCACGGTGAAATGTGTATCTTCATCTGTCCCCTAAGAGAAGGCGACGTGTCCTTAAAAAGAAAGATACCTCAGTGTCCTAAAATGTCTGACACACCCGTGAAGGCTCTATAACAGATCAACTTCCTCTGCTTTCTGCAAACTCCTTATTTGCTCTTTAGCTCGTAGCCAATGAAACGAACCAACCAACCACTATTCATTCTACTTTCTCATCTGCAACGCTTCCCTCTTCAGCTTCTGAGTCCCTAAACCAAACAAACAATGTCTTAATAGGTTCTTGACTCGTAAAAAGAAACCGAATATTGCATCCCTCTTCTGCAAATAGCACTGTTGCTTTCAGCATTAAAGCTGGGCCAGTAAAAGATAGTAGCTTTTAGATGAATCAATGCTGTTCTTTTCCTCTCCTTCAACAGCTACCTACCCATGCTGCTCTCTGCATGCAACCCCCTTCATCTTTTCTTTTTTATATATATATATTTTTTTTTCCTTTCTCTTTCATTGTTTTTTTTTTCTCGAGGAATTCTCTTTCATTGTTCTGTTTTGCTGTTTCCTCAATTATTTGTGTGCTAATTCTAGCTCTCCTATTTGTTTTATTGTCCTTTTTCTGAAACTTCGAAATCATGGCTTCTAATGTGCAACATAGGGTCCTCCCTCTACTATTGTATTGTTACAGAGCAATTTGGATTATCATTGATTATTGTTTTTAAGTGAATGATTAATTGTTCCACGTTTGAATATGTTTATTACCGTGACATAAAATATTTACCAAATAATTTAATTATCAAAACTATTTGGAGATACTTACAAACAAACCTACAAAAACAAACGAAGCTGCAATGCAAGTAAGTAAATCGAAGCATTTAAAACCAAGATTAAATGAAGATTCATTGGAGCCGTTAAACGAAGATATAATGAAAATTAGACGGCTCATGTTTTTCTATAAATTCGATATTCAAAATGTTTAATAACACCAATTTACTTACTTCATTGATTTTCTCCTCTTTTTTTTTTTTAATTATAACAAATCCAGATTCAAAACAAACTTGTCGTACAAGAGTTCCAGTACTTTTGCTGACTGGAACGAATCAGATGAAAACAAAATTTCCCTGAACACGTCGCTGTCCACGATTATCGTGCCAGTTTGTAATCTAGTCTAGTAAACATATCAAACAGTAAGCAATTCAGGGTTAAAGGCGAGATCGGGTAAATTATGGGTTTACAGAGTACAAACAAGAGATTTTGATTCACTGCCAAAAAGTGTATCTTCTTTTTCTAAGTTTTTAGTTATTTTTTAAATTTTGTCTTCGTCGTATTGAATAATTTTAGTATTATTTTAAGAATGAAATTGCCACAACAAAATGTTAGCGACTAAATTAAAATATCGTAACAAAAATCTAACTTTTGCCTTGATTAAGAGAGATAATTATTGATTGGGTTTCTGTAAACATTTATTGTTTAATATGTTAATGGATAGAAATTATTAAATTAAATTTATAAGAATTTTTTATATTTTTCGTCGACAAAAACAAATTAAAAAAATTAATTAACTTATTTAATTTGTCTATAATGCGTATTATTTTTTCAAAACTACCCTTCAATTATTGACTTAAGAGAGAGAAATAGTTACCCTATTTACTATTAATTACAAAAAACAATATAAATTAATTAGGAGTATTTTTGTAAAAAAATAATTAATGTACTTAGTAATTTGGATAGAGGTTTATAAAAAGGGACAAACTTTTTTTTCTCCAAATAGGGCTTATATTTAGGGACGGAGGTAGTATTAAGATCTAAGAAGACCACTGTTCTGAAAACCAGACCGGACCGACCGGTTCGACCGATTGAACCGGGAACCGGTTATGTGTCCGGTCCATACAACCCGCAAAACCGAAAGAGTAAAGAACCGGTGAGAACCGGCTAGGAAACGGTCAAACCGTACAAAACCGTCCAAAAACCGGTGATGAAAACCGGGTTGAACCGGTTGTTTCCTATTTTTTTGTATTTTTAAACTAAAAAATAAGCATTGTTTAGCCAAATAAAGGTCTAATAACAATTAATAAATATTCATACTCATGAATTTTTATTATTTAGCATTTTACTATTTATTTTATATCTTTTAAAATATATAATATGATCAATTTATGTTAATTTATAATTTGTTTTATCATATTTTATTAATAATTATATTGATATATTATTTAATAAATTTTATAATATTTAAAAATATTTATTTATCAGTTTGACCACGGTTCAACCACTGTCAAACTATTAAACCATGAATCCGTACCTTCATTGGTTCAGTGGCCGGTCCGGTTTTCAAAATATTGAAGAAGACTTTTTTTTTCGAAAAAAATCTAAGTAGACTTATTTTTTGAGTAATTGAGATAATAGAATACACGGTAATAAATGTTAGTTTCAATCATTAACATGTAATTTAAGAACACAAGTTAATGATTATTGAACAATTAAAGTTTTCACACTTTTGGATCTAAATGCATGGTTTAGGCTTAGATGAAGAAATTTTGATAGTTTTTAAACTCTTTATAAAGTTTAACTAAATATGACGCCTATCTTACTTCTTAATCCTAAACTGGGACGACAACCATTATTTTTTGGTCTTTATAGTACATATAGCCGGGGGATGAGGGATGGGGAGGGGGAAGTGGAAGTAGGGCGTTGCAAGTTGAAACCCGCGCTTTCAATGTCTCGCAGCACTTTACCACTCTGCTGTCTTGTTTGGGACAATCGGTACAACCATATGTGCATTCTAAATTTGGTACAAACAAAAAAATTGGTAAAATAAGATGAAAATCTATAATCTTTTTATTTGTCCTGATCATATATATGGTCTCATGATATTTGTCACTTTAAAATTTTTGATTTATCTCAAATTATTTGTTACTTTAAAATATTAAAAATTTATTAATTATTTTTTCAGAATATCGTTATTTATTATGATCTCAACCTATAACAAGTAAATTAGTTTTTCTTGTCAATCTAACTACTCCATCCGTCTCATATTAAGTGTTTTATATACAATATTTTTTTGTCTCAAATTATTTGTCACTTTAGAATACTAAGACCGTATTTATTATTATTTTTCAATAATACCATCGCTTTAGTTAAAAAGTTATTATATTATGATATTTAGTACAATTAATATTTTATAGGCTTAAATATGTTTTTAATCTCTATAAATATAGTGTGTTTTGATTTTAGTCTCTATAAAAAAATTTATTTGTTTTTGGTCCCTGCAAAATTATTTATTTTGATTTTGGTCCTTTTAACCAAAATTCATAGAAAAATTGGTAGGAAAAGGAAGTGTTTTCTGCAGATTTTTCTATCAATTTTAGTCAAAATAATAGTTTTTAATTCTTTGAATCAAAATTCACAAGAAATTTAGCAGAAAAATGAAATGTTTTCTACAAATTTTACCATGAATTTTGATCAGAAGAACCAAAATCAAAATAATATATTTTGTAGGAACAAAAAACAAACAAAAAATTTTACTGGGACTAAAATCAAAATATTGTATATTTACATGGATAAAAACATATTTAAGTCTATTCTTTGAAGATTAGATTATTACTACCTTAAAAATAAATGGGGTAAAGGGAGGAGTAGTTTGAAAGATCTCACGTGGATGCATAGTTTTGAATTCTGAGCTGTAAAGCCGGGGAAAATCTGGACCATTCAAAGGGAGAATCGATGTTGAGGTCATGCAATTGGAATATTTACGGAAATGCTACTTGTATACGGCTTTGACTACTACCGTTTGAATCAAATTTACGAAACCTACTAATACTATATCACAATTTGTTTGATTGATAATTACTTTTATTCCATGGTAATAATAATAATTTAAAATATATATATATATATATATATATATATATATATATATATATAAATGCATCATGCATCGATATGATATGATATGATAAATAAAAACAAACAAAACATGGAACAGTGCAGGGCCTGCCTTAGGGGCAAGCTGTTACAGCAGCTAGGCCTCCAAAATAATCTCAAATTTTATAAGAGTTTTAGCCTTAAAAAATGTAATTAATTAATTTATAATAAAAATAAAGTGATTTTTAAGGTGTTTAATTTTTATTAAATAAATTATGTCCTTTAATATCTGTGAAAATTGAAGGTGTTCATTTACTACTGTATTTTCAATATTAAAATATATTTTGTCTGTATTTGATTTGTTATTACTAGTTTAAAAAACGAAGAACATGAGTTGAATTTGCAATATATTTTTTGCTCCTCTTTTAAGTGTGGTTACATGCACACAAAACAAATATCTACATCAACCCATAATAATTTTGCTTTAAAGGTGTAAAAAAATTGCAATAATTTTATTTAAATATAATATATAATTTTATAAAATACTTTTATGGCTATTAACTTTTAAAAGGCCTCACTCAATATTAGCTTTAGGCCTCAATATATGTTGGGCCGGCCCTAGAATAGAGTAAAGTATAAGAAAAATGGCAAATGCAGACTAGGTTTTAAACCTAAACTAGTGTATTAACCCATGCGATGCACGGATGAGATTTGAGGGTTATCGAGTCACATAAAAAAATAAGTAGTCAAAAATATTTTCAAAAAAAAAATAGAAAAAAGAGCATAATTGAGTTTCTAATAACAAATAGTCTAGTAAAAAAATACAATAACAAATAGTAATACGATTTTAAGATAAGTTTATAGTAGGAATTAATGATAAAAATTAAATAGTCGAATTTGTATCAGCAAACAAACTTTTATTGTTCATGTTAGACAAAATATGCAAAAATTCAAAAGAGAATGAAAAAAAAAGTTTATGGCCGAATTTGTATTGTTGTAGTTAATCCTACATCAAAATTGAATAAAAAAACAACAAAAAACGAAAGAAAAAAGGCAAGAATTGACTATTTTAAAAGGAAAAAATAAAAAAGAAAAAAAATAACAATAGTAACGTAGGTACTCTTTTTTGTTTCATGAATATGTTAATATTTTGGGTTAAATATAAAATTGATCCCCCAAAAATTCATAAAGTTCGTTTTTAGTCCCCAAACAAAATTTGAAGGTTTTTAGTCCCCTAAATTTCAAAATATTTTTCCGTTCGTCCCTCACTCTGACGTTGTTCTGATTTTAGTCCCTCAAAAATTTTAAGAGTTCGTTTTTAGTCCCCAAAAATTCTAAAAGTTCATTTTTAGTCCCCGCCACATAAGCGACACGTATGCGCCACAAAACGGCGCCAGCGATAGGGACCAACAGAAAACCATTTTCAGATTTGGGGACTAAAAACCTTCAATTTTTTTTGGGGACTAAAATTAAATTTTGTAAATTTTTGGTGGACCATTGCTGAATGAATCTCTATCTCTATTATATACAAATCAAAATAACTTCATTGATTATCTTCCAAATGGCAACCTCTACGAGAATTAACAATAAATAATACTTATGTGTCATCTTTAAAAATAGAAAATCGATTAGGTGGTAAAAAAAATGCGACTTGGAGCAATGAAAAGGCAATTATGTGTCCACCATGTTTTTTGCAAAAAAAAAAAAATTAAAATTAAATTCAGCACATAAGTATTATCGGTTGACAATTTCTTTTGGAAACATAATTATTATGAAAGATTCCTGGATAGTAAATGTGAGCAAAATAAACATGGATAATTAATATAAACATTAAGAAGAATAAAAACGGCAACTAAACATTTTATTGATAAAAAAAGGAAGTAAGTATGAGCAAATTGTGTTAAAAAAAGTGTATAAAAAATGTGATCAATTGAGAAATAGAGGAAACCGATTTATGGACAATAATTTGGATAGTACGGTCTCTCTCTCCCTCATTTCTTAGGATCCAGACCACTAAAACGTTAACAATTATAATATTTGTATAAAAAATTAAAAAATATATCAATTATGTATATTGTAGATAAAATTAAAATAAATACAAAAAAAGACAATATAAAACCTTTATTTTATAAGTACTGTGACAAATATTGAAATAAGCCAAATTGTCAATGTTTGACATAACATTAAAATGTAGTATTTGTTAAGAGTATTGGTCATATTTTGAAGTAGGCAAAAAATGGCAACTAAATCAAAAAAAAATGTAAGCATTTAATAGGAAGAACAAAAATAGGAAATTAAAACGTATTTCATGCTTACATGTATATACTAAAAAAATTTAACAAATCAAGTAAAAGGAAAGTTTAATTCGGAATCTCAGAGGAATTGTAATTTAAATCAAATTTTGAAATTAATAAAAGAAATTATTCCAATCTTTTATCAGAAGTAAATGATTCTAATATCAAATGTCCGGGACTCTACGAGATAATTTCAAAATTCAACTTTGTAGTGGCAATAACAACATTAAATATTGATTTATGTGCATTAACATTGAGAGGAATATGTGCTAATTCATTATGTAACTGCTCCTTATGTTGTGACTATCTCAATTGCCCTAGAATGTAAAATGAATTTCAAAATTTGAAATCGTAAATTGCAATAATAGCATTAAATACTGATTGCAGTACATTAATTTTGTAAGGAATGTATGTGCTGATTCAACGCTTATGCAGCCACTGCATATGCTGTCAATACTTCATTTCCTCACATTTCAGTAAGCAATGTATGTACTGATTGAAGTACAATTGCAGCAATGCATAAAAAGCATGAGGGTATGCTCTTTTTGAGCTCTTCACTAAGCACCGTGTATTCTTTCTACTTTCAAGAGATCTTTATACACAAGTTCTCTTCATGGATTTTGGGGTATATACTCTACAAGTTTTTGTGTTCTTTAATTTTTCTCTTTTTACCTTTCTAATCTTTTTTTGTTGTTTTAAAAAACAAGGAGAAGCTAAAATTGCGAAAGAAAAAGGAAGCGAAAGAAGGAGAGGGTTCTTCTATCTTTTGGTTTGAATTTTTTTTTTCAGTTTGTCGCCACTTCCAAATCGAAGAAATGTTGTCTTTGTTATCGTTATTCTATTAACTGCTATCTATTGATATTTTGCATTGGTAGAATGCAGTGCACTTTCCATTGATTCAAAGTCTCGCTGCTGCCTCAAATTGGGGATTCTTACTTCATAAATATTTTGGAGTGTTTGGGTATGTGATTATCAGTTTAATTTTAATTCCTCTGTCCCCATAATATTTTGTTATCCCCTATCCTCACTATGACTAATTCTATTTTTATTTTTTTTTAATTTGCAATCTTAATAATGTGATATGATGTGGAAATAATGGTCGGTGATACACTGATCAAGCTATGGCCTGATTTTCTTTTTCAATTCAATGCAGATATAAGCATAGGCATGGGATTCTTTGTATTTCAACTTACATTGGCAGCCTTATAGCGTTAATGTATTTCATCTTTTATTAAAATAATGTTTGGTCCATTCAACTGAATGCAAGCAACAGTTTGATATTGCTAACAGGGTGGTAATTGATGAATCTATTGAGTGTAGGCAAAAGTATGATGAGGAGGTAGATACTAGATAGGGTGAAAAAGTGCTTAAAGGAACTACATGTGCTATGTATTCTTTTCTTACGATTTTTACTATCTATCTTGCAAATTGATTTATAAGAAAGGTTCAGCTTCAAGTTCTGTGCTAATTGTGCTCGGTAGTACTTCATACCTTAGTTTTCTAAATTCCGGTTGGTAGGAATGGTGTGTGATATATATGCACCATGATATAGGAAGATTATTGAAGGATTATGTTGCATTACATGTGTCTTTAGGATTGTGTTGGTTGAAACTGGTTTTTTTCTTTCATTTTCTGTTACATTCCACAAGTCCCGTTAGATGAATAATTTTCATATAAATGGTCTAGAAAACCATAGACTTTACAAAAAAAAAATAGACTAAATTTTATAAGTTTAATCACAATTTGCAAAATCACAACAACATTTATGAACTTTTTGGCTGCATCATACCAGCTCTAATACCACTACTGAATACAGTTTCCTTTGTCGATGCAGGGGAATAGAACATTTATTACCTTTTTATACTTATTTGTTTGTTCGGTTCTTTTCCATTTTCATTTATTTTGTCATATTTTAATTAGAAGTAGCGAGCACTGCTGTTGAATCAAAGCCTTGCTGTATTACTAATTTCAAAGTTGGAGAATGATGATTTAATGGAAATATGAGTGACACCTTCAACTCAACCAAAGTTGGAGAATGATGATTCGATGGAAATATGTTTCGACTTTTACTCATTAAGTGTTCATTTGGGTTTTTGTTCTCACATTTGTTTCATTCTTTTACAAGTAATAAACTTTATTTATATCTTTTCTGAATAAGATTCTCAAATATAGGAGTGATTGTTTTCTATCCTCCCTCGGTCTATTGTTCAATATAAGATTATCACAAGATTTGAAACACCATATTTCGTTGGAAACCTTTAATTGTGTTTTTCTCGTTGTGAAATTTCAAGGCAACTTCAGAACTGTTTTAGTTTTTAATTTTCTAAAGCGACTTTTCTATATGTAAATCCTATCATATTTGTTCCTAGTGCACATTATATCGTGATTCATATGTATAAAAAATATAGAATATTGCTGACATATTAGACACAGAGCTAGACAAAATTGTTCCTTCCTATTAAAAAAAATGACATAATTGTTGTTGAAGAAGCTAAGCCATTTGATTTGAAAATCAACATGAAGGAGCAGAGTGTCTGAGTGAGATGATATGTCCATATATGGAATATATATTGTATGATATCGTGAAATATCCTTAGCTTAGGTTGTAATCTTTGTGTTTCTTAATTAAAATTATACCAGATAATTTGAGGATATTTACTGCTCTCAGTTAGAAGCCTATGATCATGTATAGATTGCAAGCTGCAAAAGTCTAACTATTAAGAAGTACAATTCAAAACAAAATAATTGGAAAAAGCGACATCAATATGATAGTGATTACAATATGAGTAAACCCAAAAGGGTGACCCTAGGTATTATAATTTTTAATTATATACTGTGTGTAGCATGGGCCTACAAATATATTGTAAAAAAATTTATGATTCTATGATCTATATCTATTCTCAAAGACAGACTTAGATATTGAATTTTTGTTTCTTCTAAATCCTACTTGTGTGATTATAATTATACTGTGCATAGTACGAGCCTATAGATATATTGTAAAAAAATATTGAATATTTTTTTATCTAAAAAAATTATAATTTTCTTTTAATATAATATATAAAACATAAGAACCGAGGATAGACATTTTACAACAAAACACAATATTTTACACAAAAAACATTATATCTATATGTAAATTATTACACTTTGTGATCCATGACGGGAATGAATCAAATACTATATAGATTTCTATATACAGGTTTTTTTACAAATGTTTAGAAAAAAAATATTATATATCATGTTTCAATTATTTCATAAAATAGTTCATAAGATACACATACCTGTGCCATGCACGGGTTAACATTCTAGTATGTTAGTATTTATATATTAAGTGATATTTTTAGTATGATGTTTTATTTAATTTTAATTTGATTTTATCTAAATTTAAATTTGAAATTTGAATTCAAATTTATTATGAATTATATAATTGATATGAATGCAAATTAAAAGTTGATAAATTTATATGATGAAAAAATATTAAATACCGATTAATTACATTAATTCAAAATTGGCAAGTCATTTAAGAGAAGATAATTATGTTTTTGATAACATTTATTAATTGAGATTTTGTAATAATATTGATATTAAAATTATAATTATAAATAAATAAATTAAATTGCTTTAGGTGAAAAAATAATGTATGTGGTTTTGACACATGATATAGCCTTACGTGGCAAAACTCTATTTTATATAATATAGTAGATTAATTGATTATAAATCATGAAATTATTTTGTAAAAATGATACAATACCATGTATAAGCCTAACTCATTTAGTTAACATTTTATTTTCAGTATTCCAGCACTTTCTCTTCCTTTTCCTTCCTAAGTGGACTTTTTGTGAGGATTTCTTTGATAATTGAAATTGCAGATGACTGCTTTCTTTTTTTAGGGCCTCTACGCAAGAAGCAATGGTTATGAAGAATATCTTAAGGACCTATGAGGTAGCATCGGGGCAACAAATAAATTGCCAAAAATCTGAAATTTTTTACAGTAGGAATGTGAACCAAGAGGTAAGGAGTGGTGTTGCTAACATGTTGGAAGTTCAGATTTGCTTAGGGACCGGGAAGTATTTGGGACTGCCTTCTATGATTGGGAGGAGTAAAAAGGCAATTTTTAAGTTCATTAAAGATAGGGTTTGGAAAAAAATTCACTCATGGTGAGGGAGGTCTTTGTCTAAGGCAGGAAAGGAGGTTATGACCAAGGCGGTCTTACAATCTATCCCTACTTATTTTTATGAGCATTTTTCTTTTGCCTTCCTCCTTGGGAGATGAAATTGAGAAGCTTATGAATTCTTTTTGGTGGGGAGGTGGTGGGGAGAGGAGTAAAGGTATTAAATGGTTGAATAGGGATAAGCTAGCCATGAGCAAAAGTGATGGGGGTATGGGGTTTAGGAGTTTCTATGTGTTCAATATTGCTCTTCTAGGGAAACAAGCGTGGAAGTTTGTTACTCAACCGGACACCCTTGTTTCTAAACTATTCAAAGCTAAATATTTTCCGAAGTGTAATTTTTTTGATGCAAAGAAAGGTAGTAATGCTAGCTACGTTTGGAGGAGTATTTGGGAGACAAGAGTGGTGTTAAAAGCAGGCCTCAGATGGAATATTGGGACTAGGGAGAATATTAATGTTTTTCAAGATATGTGGAATAGGGAGAGACGCATGCTGCAGCCAAGAATTGGCATGCCAGTCCTTGGTATATCTGTGTGCGACCTGATGCTTCCAAACTCTAAGTCTTGGGACATGACCAAAGTGCATAATCTGTTATCAGTGGATGATGCAGCTGCTGTTTTGAACACTCCACTGCTAGATGTGGTTACTAGTGATGCCTGTGTGTGGTGGCCTGACAGCAAAGGTTCCTATACTGTCAAATCTGCATAGAAGCTCTGCCTGGAGCATATCATTGACATAGGACCTTTGAAGGTAGAGGATGATTGGAATAATTTGTAGGCTATCAAGGTATCGCCTAAGGTGAAGAATTTTCTTTGGAGGGCTTGCAGAGGTGCAATACCTACCAGGACCAAATTGCAATCGTGTGGGGTTAGTTGTGATCCTAGTTGTCCTTGATGTGAGGTGGAGGCCGAGACTTGCTGGAGGAAGGTGCAGTTGTGGGACCGTGTTGCTCCAGAGCTAAATACAGACTTGGACTTCAAAGCTATATTTTTTAGAGTTCTTTCTAAGCTCTCGGTGGGGGAAAGACAGATCTTTGCCATGACTTTGTGGAGTGTTTGGCATGGGCGAAACCAGAAAGTTTGGGAAGGGGTTGATGAGAATTCTTCAACTATTGTGAGCCGTGGACAATCTATGCTTAAGATTGGTCCAGTACGACCAAACGTTTTGGTGTACAACAGCAAAATGTGAATCATGAGGTGGTGGATAGATGGCGCAAAGCTCCTAAGGGTCTTGTCAAGTGTAATCTTGATGCCTCTTTCTCGGTGTCGAACAATCGTGTTGGGATAGGATGCGCCTACGGGATGAGCTTGGCCAATTCATAGGAGCCAAAATTGTGTGGTTCCAACCGATTTTGGAAGTGAAGCTTGGGGAGGCGTGTGGGCTGTTACATGCGTTGAGTAGGGTGCATGAGTCTGGGATGGACAGTGTTATCTTTGAGTTAGACTCTAAAATGGTGGTGGATGGTGTCAACTCTAAGGTACAAGATTCTACTGAATTTTGAGCGGTTATTCTTGAGTGTTGACGGGCACTCTCTAGTCATTTTTACAACTCGCATGTGGAGTTTGCTAGGAGACAAGCTAACATGGTTGCTCATAACTTAGCTAAGGTGGCCATCTTTAATGCTTGTTCTCAAGTTTTTTATGATTTACCAACATGTATTGAATCCATTTTGTTGAATGAAATGAAGTAAACTTTTAATGTCAAAAAATATATAATAAATATTATATTTTAATAAGTATTTACTATTTTGATTCGTTTAAGTAATGCTTTTAGAACACTCATTGACAAATTTCTAATAATTAGCCAATCAAACATCGTGCAGAAATACATACATAGGAACCAAAATACTTAGGTAGGTCGTATTTACTGCTCCTCATATTGTTGGCATAAAAAAGGGGATGAAAATCTTGTCTCACTTTTCTGTCATATTTTTTGCCCCCCACCAATGACAATTTGCCACATAATAAAATAAAATAATAACTCATTAACACATATGCATATTCCTAGCCTTTGATTGGTGGGAGACAGAGAGACATCATTTTTTGGGACAGCGGATGTTTATTCTACAAAAGGACCGTGTATTCATGTAATGTAGGCCAATTTTCCAACACTGCAGCAGCTGATTATAAAATGTGAGAATTTTTTTAAATTACTCCCTTTTTTTGAAAATTTCTTTTATGTTTCAAAATTTAACACTCTGCCCTTTCAATACATGAAACCTTGTACATAAGTTGGCTTCATATTGTTAAAGTGTAATTCAATCTAAGGTGTTGTGCCTGGGGCCATAGCCAGTAGCTCCTTGCGCATAATGATCGATTGATATCAGTACTCGCAGCGACAAGCTCTTAGTGTTGATGTTGATGATCTTAATTGAGCAACAAGCTCTTAGTGCTGATGTTGATCTTAGCCCTTGGAGTCGCGATGCCAGTCCCACCAATTAGCTTCTTGTGCTCATGTATATGTTAGCACCCGGTGTCGCAACGCTAGGAGTTTCTTTGTTCAGCTCTTTGTGCCTCATGGTCTTGAATGCTACTGATGTCGCAGCCCCATATGAGTGCTTTTCGTGTGTTCATGGCGCTCATGTGTAGAACTGACGATTGGTGTTGCAACGCCTGGAGTGCAGACTTTGTTATGTTAGTAGTTAGTTTGTACTTTGTATCTATCTCTATCTTAATAGGCATTAAATAGGTCGAACCCATCGACTTTTATTGATATTTATGAAGAGATGTCTACAAAAATTCTCATGATAAATGTCAGTAAAATTTTAAAATGATAGACTCGTTTGCATTGCATAATGTTCTTAAAAACATTTGTTATTATTTAAAAACTTTACAAGAAAATATCAGAGTCGACCCAAGAATAAGACGACACAAGCTCGCTCTTGCTTTAGGCCTCCAAATTTTGACTCAAAAGAAAAGATTTGAAAACAAAATTCTTGTAATAAGTTAAGAAAATATTCCAAATTGGTCACGTAGGCGAAGCACGAGGTTCTCAATGTCTTTGTCATTGGTTCAAATCCAACCCACACCTAACTGCTAAACATGGTTGTTACACTCTCGAGTTAACTCTTAAACTCTTACGAGTTTACGGTTCTAGATTACAAAAACGAGTTAACTCACATGTTAACTCTTTTTTGCGTAAACTCATAGGAGTTTTAGTAAACTCTGATAAAATTGGTAAACTCTCGATTTTACTAGCGAGTTTATGAGTCTATAATTTTACATTGACTTGGTCTTAAAATGTAAATTATCAGTCAATATTGTTGGCTACTTGGGTTGAATTACCTATATGCAGCAATATATATTAGATTTATAAAGTTAATTTTACATTTTCAATGTTATTTTTATCGTAAGTATTTGTGATGTGTAGATTTGTTTAGTATTATTTTAAATATTAGGTAAACTCGTACGAGTTTATGAGTCGAGTGTACATATGCTCCACGAGTTTGTCTAGACTCTTTCATTAATATTATTTTAAATATTAGGTAAACTCGTACGAGTTTACAAGTCGAGTCTACGAGTGGAGTCTACCTATACTCCACGAATCTGTCTAGACTCTCGTGTTTGACAACCTTGCTGCTAAATGTGTAGCTTTTCTCCCTTATTTCTCAGTGATATTGTAGTGCGCAAGGCATTTCTTTCTAGACAAAAAAATGTTGCACTTGAATTTTTAATTTACATTTAACATATTTGAGTGGCCAATATTTTTAATTTTATACATTTTTTTGTAAGACTCGTGATTTTTACGTTACTCTTACATAAAAAATGTCTCACCTTAAATTTTCGTTTGTGTGGTAATTGTTTTGCTTTTGTTTAATTAGCTTCTTTTATCTGGCATATTCATCGGTCCGTTTGTTTTAGATTGAGATATATAGAATTGATTTTGAAAAATTAATATTAAAATATTAATTTTAAAAAAATTGAGTTTAAAAAAACGAATTTATGTTTAGTAATAACTAGTTTTTTTGCCCTTGCCATGTACGGGATAAACAAAGTTTGTCATATTACTTCTGTGTTTTTTTGTTCGAAGAATATATTTTGTAGTTTTTATAACAAAATGAGCCACCTTAACGAAAAATCTCAGATTAAAAAAAATAAAAACAAATCAAATTTCGTTTATAGCATGAAAACAATCATGATTTTTCAAACTGGGAAAATAATGTCATAATTTTCTTAAATGCAATTACGAACATATAAAATGGTACGTCCTGTTTAAGCACCTCAAAAAAACATATAAACTGGTAAATAATAATTATATTTTTTTGACAAAGGTAAATAATAATTATATAAAGATAAGCATTAGGCAACATATATAATATTATAAAAAGTAATTTTATTTGTCATGTCAAGTTAAAATACATACTATCAAAAATTAATTAGCACGTTCGGCAAGTAGACTACTAACCACTAAATTCAAATCAAAGAATTTAAAAGGTAAATAAGATAGAGTTATGTATATTTCAAAAGTTGAGGAAATAATGCTTACCCAAACCATCTAAGCTAAATTATGAAAAACTTCTTTATAGACTACATTTGAAGTGGTGGTTGTCACATCTCCCTCGTTGTTACATATGGGTATCTTCAAACCATTGCGTGATATAACTCTTGATATTGTAACATATAGTTGACCATGGGAAAAAAACCGATTGCGGAAGATAGATTCCCACATGTTTCAAAGACTTCCCCTTACTTTTATTGATAGTCATTGCAAAAGAACCAATAATTGGAAATTGTTTACGCTGAAATTTAAAGGGAATTCTTGGATCAAATAGGATCAATAACAATCTAGGAATACAAAAAATTTCTCCTACTTTGCTGACAGAAATAACCTTTGTCTCTAACACATGATTGCCAAGTTGGGTGACTATGAGTCGAGTGTCATTGCACAATGCTGAAGACTAATCTATATTTCATAATAACATGATGATAACACCAATCTTTAACTTCAGTTGATGATTAGGAAGTCCAGATACAGAAATTCTATTTAAAAATTATGGAGTATATACATCACCTGGTCTATCAAAATTTCCATTAACCGAACATGTGAATGAATTATGGAAATCTTAATTGATTCGTCAATTGAATAGT
This sequence comes from Calophaca sinica, assembly GCA_037113605.1. Lineage (NCBI taxonomy): Eukaryota > Viridiplantae > Streptophyta > Magnoliopsida > Fabales > Fabaceae > Calophaca > Calophaca sinica. The sequence goes on from CM073734.1 coordinate 125,910,467, forward strand.
TTTTCTCAAATCCCCGCCTATTGTATTAATTGTTTGATTAATTATGGAAATGAATTGATACTCGTAAAGTATTTATTATTAATTAAAAAATAAATGAATTATATAACTCACTTTAAGCTATAGCTATTTAACTCGTGCATTACACCTAAAAAATTCAGTATTTTAGTATTATAACAATAAAAGGACATTTAATTATCAAAAATAAAAAATCAACAAATAAAAAAATGACATTTGTGGTGTTTAAATAAAAAAAGAAATCTATTTGCAGTATTGAACATAATGTAAATGTGTTTCTTTTTTTTTTTATGAAGAGTGCAAACGTGTTTCTTATATGGAACTATCAGATCATTTCAAAATTCAAATGGTATTGCGAACAAAATTGAGAAAAAATTATATGGCTAGAAAATATATGTTGGTATTTATTTATAGAATATATATAAGAATGTGCCCTAGAAATAAATTAAAATTAATCAATAATTAATTTATTGACTAAATATATGAGAAAGTTATTATGCTTACAAAATCATTATATTATATTAGTTTCTACTAATGGTAAGAATGAATAAAAACTGAATTGAATAAACGGCATTCTATAATAACTATGACCATATCAATTTATTTGAATAATTTTCAAATTCGAAATAGTGTTTATGTTGATACTGTAAATATTATTTTAAACGTATGATTTCCTTTTTAGTAGACGTATAATTTGTTATTACAACATAAATAAATTTCTTAAATATGAATTATTATCTTTTATAAAAGGAAATATGTCTCTAAAAAGGGAAACAATTTGACTTCTCTAAATCAGATTCCTAAGTATTGCTAATTAGGAAAATAATGACAGAGAGAGAAGATTATCGTTTAAAATTTGAAATCAATGTTGTTTGAAGGAAAAAAATTTGGTCAATTCATAATTGATATGGTTGCCCAACAGGATTTTTATTCTTTTGGTAAGTACCTATTTTGCAAAAATAGGTCTCACTTGTCATTGATTTGTGAATTAAGGGGATTCTAATTGATTTAATAATTAATCAACATTATTTCTTTTACTGGACCGTGAATATGCCCTTCTATAAAATTATCGCATGGACAACCAGATAGCCTTTGAATCTGTTTGCAAATTTGATCAATAAAAAAGAAAGAGGCTAGATTGGAGAAAATCAATCATAGAGTGGACTTATACAAAATGTTATGAAATTATCCTTATCCCAAAAATCCTCAAAATGAGACCACATATACAAACTCTATTAGAAATTATCCGAAAACTAACCACCTTGAATGACAACAATAATCCTACTTTGATCATAAATAGTTACCCCAAATCTAATAAGACTACCCTCCTTTAAATTCTTATCCATACTCACAGGTTAAATAGCACTCATGCTTAGCCAATTTTTCCCATCTCAGTTGACATGGTCATCTCCTCCCTGATTCGTAAGCTATTTTATCCAAAATAGGTACATAAACTTTTGTATTGCTATTTGCCATTCTGTTTATGAACCAAATACACATTATACAGAAAATGTTAATCATGAATGTATTATACTGATATATATATATATATATATATATATATATATATATATATATATATTCATGCACTAATGTTAATTAATATATTCATGCAATTAACTAAATGAATAATTTATCACTCATTATGTAAGGATTCAGACATCCACGACAAACTAAAGGGCTAATTTAAAAAATGATTTCAGCTTTAGCACTCATTCAAATAAACACAACGAATAACATTTGGATTCTGGTTTCCAAATAAAACAACATCAACTGACAGCCACAAAAAACTTCTGCACTTTTACTTTCTATTTTGTTTATGAAAAAAATTAAAGAGGTATATAAATTAACAGTAAGATAAGAAACATGAGAACAAAGAGGGTTTGGAAGCTTACTTGTGTTCCTGTTTACGGTTTTGCGGCAGAAAACCAATAGCAAGAATAATCAAGTTCGCCGGATACGCCGCACAAAATGCTAATGAAAGAGGCACAAAAAAAACAAACAAACATGAGAACAAATCAGTTGCAATCTGCAAAATCGAAATCAGAAAAGGAGAAGTAGGAGATACGCCAGATACTCAGCTGACTTGTGTTGCCGTTTACGATTTCGCAGCAGAAATCGATGAGGAGAGAAGAAGAAAGTATGCCGCCCGCACAAAATTAGGTTTTCTATTTCATTCAGCATTGAAATAATTCTTTCTTATTATTTATTGATTAAATCTCTTTCATTTTAAAAGAAATCTTTTTAATTTTAAAATAAATCATTAAGGTTATTAAATGCTAAAATGTTGTTATTAGTGATTATTTTAGTGAATTGACAATTTTGCTCACTAATTAACCGCTAAACACTACTACTTTTAATATTATAAAGATTAAGATATTTTAAAAGTGAGTTATATTAAAATATTTACATGGTTACCCCATTGACAGTGCACTAGTTCCACGGATGAGAGTGAAATGCCAGTACAACCAAACTAACATTAGACAACTGCGGGTTTGAGAATGGAATGAGACGGGAGACAACACGATTCTTCTCACGTTGAGTACTCAAAGTTCTTCCTTTTTTTCTCTCCCCGAGTTGGATTTATGGCCTGATTGGAACATAAGAAGTTGGAACAAGAGGGTGGGTGAAGACAGAACTTGGAGAGAGAGATTGAACTCACCCTAATTGGTAAAGAGGTAAATAGAGCAGAGTGATTAAAAAACATGTGGACCCCACTTAAAATCCTTTCTCGCTTATCTTGCGAATAAATGGGGAGAGAAGGGGCTTTTATTATGTTATTCCTCTAATACCCCCAATTTTTTTTGCAAACTTTTCGGACTTTTGTATTTTTTTTCTTCCTCGTTCGTTGTTCCAGCTTGAAAAAAAAATTGAATGCTAAAAAACTACAGCACTTCACGTGATTCAACGGCTTTTATTTTTTTTGTTAAATAATTAATTAAATTAAAACCAGAAATAAAATTAAATAATTAAATTAACATTTAAATTAAAATAATAATCTCAAATAATTTAAATTAATTAATTAAAATAATTGTATATTACCTTTTTCATTAAGGATATTTATATCTTTTAAAAAATAATCAACACTTCTCTCTTCTCTATTTCTCTTATCTTTCTCTTATTCCAATCAATACCTTAAATCTACTCTATTTCTCATATCTTTCTCTCTTCTTACACTCTCTCTCACTTATTTCTCTTCGGAACCAAACACACCATTAGAGTTACCTCGTGTTTGAATTTTAATAATAATAATAATAATAATAATAATAATAATAATAAAGAGTTACCACTTATTTGTTTGTTTGTTTTTTTTTTTGTGCTGAAGAACCTCTTTTTTGGCCCTTTTACGCCGTACAACTTTTTTTTTTGTTGATAAAGGTACAACTTGTTGTGCTTATATCCTTTCATTTTTTTTATATGGCCTATATCCTTTCATCTATCCTTCTACTTTTTCCATGTAGCATCAAAACGTCGTAATAATACTTTTTTTAGTGTCCTTTTGTTTTAGATTGAGATTAAATTAATTCCGAAGAATTGACGTTTAAAGATTGATTTTAAAAAAATTGAGTTTAAAAAAACAGAATTTTGTTTAATAATCAACTATATTATATAAAATAGAATTTTGCAAGTCTATCTATTTCCCGCCTAAATCTATTTTATTTTTTGTTTATTTTATTTTTTAATCATAATTTTATGACAATCATTATTACCAAATCTCAATTAATTATGGTAATATAAGTTAAAAATATATTCTTTTAATGATTTACATGTTTTCAATGAGTATATCAATCACTAATAATTAACTATGTCAATCACCATTTATTTTTGTAATTCAAATTCAAATTTTAAAATTTAAAATTAAGTTAAATTATTTTCAGGGCATCCCAAACTTTTTCTCTGATATATTTTCTTGCTTGTTCTCTCACTTTATTATTATCGTGACATTTTTTCACTTTCTCTCTCGACTCATCAACTTTTTTTTTCTTTCATGTATGTTCTTTTTTTTACCCTTATCTCTCCTTTTTGGTTCTTTTTTATTTTTCTTTTCTCATATACATTTTTCTTCTTCAGTCTTATACTCTATTGCAGATATCACTCAAGATTTTTTTATAAGAAACGAAAAATTACTCAAGGCTATTTCTTATTATATTAGAAATAAATCTTTGCTATTTTTTTTCTATTTTTTAATAAATATTTTTGGCTAGTAATACTTTTTAAGTGACTCGATAATTTTTGAATCTCATTCGTGCAATGCACTGGTTAATACATTAGTGATATTTTAAAAGCGAGTTTAAAAAAATTGATTTCGTTTGTATGATAAATGTAGAATCACTTTTGTTGTGTAAATGTAAAGAATTTTGTAGGTCTCAAACTCAGAATCGATTTTATCTAACGCAAAAGCTAGAAATTATTGCTTCCATAAGAATCAGTTCTACCTACCTCAGAATCAATTTTATCCACCGCGATTTTATAACTTAAACACACGAACATTGATTTTCAATTATATTCACTTTGTTTTTGCTTTCAGAATTGATTCTAGCCTCTCTAAAATCTTAAACAAACATACTTTTAATCAATATCGCCGAAGTGATACTTATCATAAAGAACTCCACTCTAATGATTTTTAAAAGGGTTATTATATTTTGTCAAAAAAAGGGTTATTATATTTTCGTCAAAAAATGTTATTATATTATAATATTAACGTGCTATTTTTAAATTATTGTATTTTCATATTTTTTACTGTCAAGAAACAAGAACAAAATCTATTTACTAATATGAAAAATAAATATTGCTATTTAAAATAATTTGTCAATCCGAACGCACTTCACCTTGTATGACATTACTTGTTGACAGGGGCATCACAACTACGGGTTCGGATTCCACGCAGTAACTGTGTACATAGTTACTGCTGTGTACCATTAGATTGCAAATGAACAGTCGATATTGATTACAGTATATTTAATCGAGATCTATTACTGACCGTTGGATAGAAAACGAACATTCGAGATCTCCTACAGCGTGCAACTGCAGCATCTTTTTACTATAGCCGATCTACCTTCCATATTGTGCACAGTGTCAACGACAAATATTCATATATCCTGGAAATGAGATTCCCTGCTGTAGGTCATTTCTATCTCTCTCCGACTTTTTTTTTAAATTATTTTGGACAAACAAATTCAATGGTTGGGAGTTAAGGCAAAACAAATCCTAAGGTATATGGATGTAGATAAATGCATGAATGCGTGAAAAATGCTACTGCAGTGAATTTCGATCCTAAGGACTATGTGGACTACGTACCGAATATGAACCGAATATGAAAAGAAAGGAGTGTTAAAAGTATTTTTTGTTTTATTAAATCGCCTTAACTAGTAAAACGAAGAGTATTAATTATTTCAATTTTTCCGCAAAAATTAATTATTTCAATTTTAATATCTCACATTTTAAAATTAGTAATCTTTCTTCGATTCCTTTTGTCGTAATTTCACCACGCATTAATAAAATTCATATGAAAATAAAAAAAAATTGTTTTTTTTTGGTCAGCAAAATTATGTATTTTTTTTGTCCCCATAATTTATGACATTTTATACTCTAAAAATAACATATTTTGTCCCCACAATGAATAGAATTTTCTTGTCGCGACATGATAAACAAATCATAGTACTTACACAATTGAAACTGATATTTCTCACAAAATGCGAGAGAGGGGGAGGTTGTGTTGGAATCAAGAGGATTCAGAAACAATAACCCTTTAATTGTTTTGATGATAACAAAAGATTAAGAGAACAATTTATTCTCTAACATGGTTATAAGTGTGCAGAAAGTATTTATATTCGGAAAAATTCTGCTTCAGAAGACTTAGTGAAATCTTGAATTTCACTCTGGAAAGCCCGGCTCTGGCTCTGGTTCTTGGCACATAGAATCTGTTTGGTCAACGCTCTGGTGTAAGTCAACGACTCTGGTAGATCAGTCTAAGAGACTACACTCTGTTTGGTCAACGCTCTGGTGTAAGTCAACGACTCTGGTAGATCAGTCTAAGAGACTACACTCTGTTTGGTCAACGCTCTGGTGTAAGTCAACGCTCTGGTAGATCAGTCTAAGAGACTACACTCTGTTTAGTCAACGCCTGGTCTTGATCAACACTCAACAGATTGTGTTATATGTGCTCCATGATAGACTTAGTGCTTTCCTACACGATTCTGTCATTTGATAGCCCATTAAATTCTACACACAAGAATCTGGTGATCTGTGAAGCTCAGTTCTGATAGTAAAATTCAAGTACCTTGTTATACGAGGTATCTTTAGTCAAGAAGAATGTCAAAGGATAATATCATCAAGGAAACTTGTGCTTGAAGTGTCTATATTTTTGAAAAGCTCACTAAGGACAAAGTTACTGACATTGTGTATAATACTCAGAATGCTTTTCGTCTTGAAAGCGACGTATCCTGCAAAAGCGAAATTCAAGGATCCGAACTTTGACTTTGGACAAAATTTAGACAAAAGAAGCGTTGTGCGGACAAAAAGAGAGCGTTGTGTCACAACGGCACTTTTTCAACCTAGCTATATATCCTACCTCATACAATCAAGTAAGATATGTATTGAGATTTCAACAAACGATTTTCAACACTTTGTTATGCAATCTAGCAACTTGAATATTTTTACGAGTAGTGAGAGCATCAACATCTATCTTCTCAAACACTACCCAATCAAGAGGCGGTGAGCAATCAAGAATTCATCCAAGTCTCGAGATCGTTGAACAAGGCACTTCTTGTTTTATTCTTTCTTTTAAGAAAGTTATTTTGTGCTAAAAGTAGTTTCATTGTAAATTCTCTCTGAAGAGAGTTATCTCTATATTGTTTCAAAACTCTTATTTGAATCATTCTTAGCCCGAAGGTGGCTGTATACCTTAGAGGCTCAACTGTACTGAGTCGTTCTAAGAAGTTGTGAGTATAGCCAGTTTGCAGAAATATACTCTCAAGTGTAATCGGTTGATTATAGTGGAGAAATCCTTCAAGTGAGTGAAGGGACTAGACGTAGCTATCAGGTGATAGTGAACTAGTATAAATCTCTGTGTCTCTTTCTTCTCTCTACTCTTTATTCCTTGCACAGTTTATTCAATAGTTATTTTTCATAAACATTTGTATTTGCGAAAAAGTTTTTAAAAACCCAATTCAAACCCCCCCTTTCTTGTGTTTTGCCACGTTCAATTGGTACCAGAGCTCGGCCTCTTGGTTGAGCACTTAACAGTGTGAGAGGAAAAGATCCTATACTATCCTATGGCAAGCAACGAACCCGGTGGTCATGTTAACCGCCCCCTTTGTTCACTGGATCTAACTATGACTCTTTGGAAAGATAAAGTGAAAAACTTTTTCGAATCTCAACAGTTTGAACTTTGGGATATGGTTGAAACAAGACTTGAACGATTGACTCCAAAAGAAATCCTATTCCTAGGAGTCTTGGACCGATGATCATAAAGGAATATACCTTGCACCAAAAAGCAAGATACTTTCTTGTATGTGCTATCTCTGAAAAGAGTATGAGAAATGTGGCAATAACAAAGATTGCCAAAGAAATTTGGGACTCATGGCTTTAGCCTATGAGGGTACTTCCCAAGTACAAGAAACCAAGGCTAATATCTTGGTTAGACAATATGAACTCTTCAAGATGGAAGAGGATGAAAGCATCGAAACTATGTTTGGAAGATTTCAAACTTTAGTTCATGGCTTGAAGGTTCTCAAGAAAAGCTATACCACTGCTGACCATGTTAAGAAAATCTTGAGAAATGCACAAAGAGATGGAGACCCAAAGTCACGGCTATTCAAGAAGCCAAGGACTTGAATGAATTACGTCTTGAAGATCTCTTGAGTTCTCTAAGAGCTCACGAGCTTGAGCTTGATGAAGAAGAACCTCCCAAGAAAGCAAAGACCATTGCTCTGAAAACTTCAAACAAAGCATCTACTTCCAAAGCTCTCCAAGCTGAGCTTGAAACTGAAGAAGCTTCATCTGATGAGAGTGATGAAGATACTGATGATGAAATCTCCCTTATTTCAAGGAAGATTCAGCGCATGATGAAAAGCAAAGGAAGGTTCAGAAAGAAGTTCCACAAAAGGGACTCACGGGAAAGACAAGATTCAAAGGAAAAGAAGGACTTCAAGGACAAGAGCCAAGTGACTTGCTATGAGTGCAAGAAGCCTGGTCACTACAAGTCTGAGTGCCTGACTTGAGAAATCAAGGAAAGGTGGCTTCAAAGGCAAGAAGAAGAAAGGTCTCATGGCTACATGGGATGATTCAGATTCATCATCTTACGAGGATGATGAGGAACAAGCAAACATGGCTCTCATGGCTACCATAGGCTCAGGCAGTGAAGAAGAAGATAAAGAGGTAGATTCTAACACATCTTCTAATATTCAAATAGCTTTTGATGAAGCTGTTAGATGAGTCCTCAAAGCTCAACAATGAGTACAAATCTTTGAAAAGAAATTCTTAAAACTCTCTAAAGAATTTCAAATACTCATGAGGAGAATGAGAAACTCAAGCTGAAAACCACCATTTGGTGAGTACTTGATTTTAACTTGAAGAATAAGGTTGAATGCAACTCTTCAAAATATGAAGAGGATTTCAAAGATTTCTTCTTGAATGTGTCACACAAGCAAACAAGCATCTATGATCTGGGAGTAAGTCAAAATGGTAAAAAGGGTCTTGGTTATAACCACTGAAGAACCAACTTTTCAAAACACCAATTTGAAAACCAAAGACTCCAACAATCACACGGTATTTGTTTACTTTGTACTTTCTGCAATAAGAAAGGGCACATTAGGAGTACTTGTTATGAACTAAAAAACAAGAAGGACACGTCTCCTTCTAGGACTAACAAAGAGGACCCAAAAGATTTGGGTACCTAAGGATAAAATTATATATGTTGCAGATTTGCTTAGCATGAGTTACTACACGATCCTGGTACTTGGGCGATGTTTGCTCACGTCACATGGCGGGAGAAAGGCGTATGTTCCAAGAACTCCATCATGAAGAAGGTGGAAATGTTGGTTTGGAGGAAATCGAAAGGTAAAATCATTGGAAGTGGAAAAGTTGGTAAGAGCTTTCTTCCTTCCATTGATAATGTATTATTAGTGGATGGCTTGAAGCATAACCTACTAAGTATAAGTCAATTATGCGATAGTGGTTATGATGTTGCCTTTAATGACACATCATGTATAGTCAAAAGCAAGAAAGATGGATCTATTCTTTTCAAGGCAAAGAGAAAAAATAATATTTACAAAATTAAACTTTACGAGTTGGCAAATCAAAATGTAAAATGTTTTTTGTCAATTGATGAAGAGCAATGGACTTGGCACAAAAGATTGGGTCATGCCCGACGAGGTTAATCTCAAAGCTTAACAAGAAAGGACTTGTTAGAGGCCTACCAAATCTTAAGTATCAATCGATGCTCTTTGTGAAGCATGTCAAAAAGGAAACAAACGAAATCTTCTTTTAATTCCAAAAATATTGTTTCCACCTCAAGGCCACTTGAGCTTTTACATTTAGATTTATTTGGACCGACCAGGCGCCTCTGCATGCAGGAAAGAAATATGGTCTAGTCATTGTCGATGACTATACTAGATGGACATGGGTAAAATTCTTAACCCACAAGGATGAGTCTTTACGGTGTTTTACGTATTACGCAAACAAGTGCAAAATGAAAAAGGCTTTTGTATTACTACTATTAGAAGTGATCATGGTGGTGAATTTGAAAATGAATTATTTCAAAAGTTCTGTGAAGAACATGGCATCTCTCACAATTTTTCATCCCTAGAACACCACAACAAAATGGTGTTGTAGAAAGGAAAAATAGATCTTTGCAAGAAATGGCGAACCATGATTCACGAAACTAATGTTGCAAAGCACTTTTGGCGAAGCGATAAACAACGCATGCTATATTCAAAATAGAATCTATATTAGACCTATCTTGAATAAGACTCCTTATGAATTGTGGAAAGGAAGAAAACCCAACATTTCATATTTTCATCAATTTGGGTGTGATTGCTTTGTTCTCAATACAAAGGGCAGTCTAGGAAAATTTGATTCTAAATCACAAAAGCTATCTTTTTGGGATATTACGAACGCTCTAAAGCATCTGAATATACAACAAAGAAACATTAATTGTTGATGAGTCAATACATGTGAAATTTGATGATAAGAAGCACGATAATGACACGTCGAGCTAAATGAAGCTTTGCAGATTTACAAATTTGTAAGGAAACAAGCGGATGTCACAGTCTTGACTCGATGATGTCTCTGGTTGACTACGGTGAAAAAGGAATATCCATAACATTTGGAAGTTCAAACCTGATCACCCAAAGGACCAAATAATTGGTGAACCGAGTGATAGAGTTAGAACAAGATCTTCTCTTAGAGATCATCTTTGATTTGGCACTTCTATCGAGAGATAGAGCCAAAATCTATTGATGAAGCTCTAGCGATGATGGATGGATTATTGCTATGCAAGAAGAGCTCAATCAATTTCAGAGGAATGATGTGTGGAAGCTTGTGCCTCCTCCAGGAGAATAAGCTAGCAATTGGAACCAAGTGGGTCTTGAAACAAACTTGATGAAGATGGTAAAGTGGTAAGAAACAAGGCTAGACTTGTTGCTCAAGGGTATTCACAAGAGGAAGGTATTGACTACACTGAAACTTTCGCTCCTGTAGCTAGACTTGAAGCCATTAGAATTTTGTTGTCATTCTGCACATCATGGCATTACTTTGTACCAAATGGATGTAAAAAGTGCATTTTTAAATGGTTTCATAAATGAGGAAGTGTTTGTGAAACAACCACCGTTTTGAAGATCTTGAGTTTCTGAACATGTCTTCAAACTTAAAAAGGCACTTTATGGTCTCAAACAAGCTCCTAGAGCCTGGTATGATGATTAAGTTCCTTCTTAATGTCAAATGATTTTGAAAGAGGGCAGGTGGACACTACACTATTTAGAAAATCATCTAAAAGCATTTCATTATAGTTCAAATATATGTGGATGACATTATCTTTGGTGCTACTAATGAGTCTCTTTGTAAGGAGTTTTCTAAGCTTATGCGAGCAATTTGAGATGAGTATGATGGGAGAATTAAAATTCTTCCTTGGTATTCAAATCAAGCAATGTCAAGATGGAACTTATATTCATCGGACTAAATATGTGAAAGAAGCTGTGAAGAAGTTCAAGCTAGAGAAACCAAACCTATGAGCACACCAATGCATCCAACATGTGCTCTTGGCAGAGATGAATCAAGTAAAGGTAGACCAAAAGGTATATAGAGGTATGATTGGTTCACTCCTTTATCTCATGACCTCGAGGCACGATATTATGTTTAGTGTGTGCTTATGTGCAAGATTTCAATCTGATCCTAGAGAATCTCACTTAGCTGCGGTTAAAGGATATTTAGGTATCTTAAAGGAACTACTAATCTTGCTTTGCTTTATAAGAACTTCAGATAATTACAAGTTAGTAGGTTTACGTGATCTTGACTTTCTTTGGAGGCAATTGAAAGGAAAAGCACAAGTGGTGGCTGCCAATTTCTTGGAGCAAATCTTGTCTCTTGGTCCCAGCAAAAGACAAAGCACAATTGCACTATCCACATGAAGTGAGTACATATCTGCCGCAGTCGTAGCTCACAACTACTTTGGATGAAGTATCAACTTGAGGACTATCAGTTAAAGAGAGTAAAATCCTATATCTTGTGATAATACTTACGCTATATGCTTGACTAAAAACCTATTTTGCATTCTCGAGCCAAACATATTGAAATTAAACATCATTTTATTAGAGACTATGTTGAAAGGATTCTTGAAATTAAATTTATTGATACTGACCATCAATGGGCAGACATCTTTACAAAACCCCTTGCTGAAGATAGATTCAACTTTATAAGAAAGAACTTGAATTTCCTTCTTATAAAGGAATAGGTGTTTGATCTGAATATAGTTGACTCTGTTTGACTAAGTTGACTCTGTTTGAATTTAGTTGACTCTGTTTGACTAAGTTGACTCTGTTTGAATTTAGTTGACTCTGTTTGACTAAGTTGATTACATTTAAATATAGTTGACTCTGTTTGACTATGTTGACTCTGTTTGAATAAAGTCGACTACATTTGATGTGTTTGACTTGTTGACTCTCGTGAGTGTGTTGGCTATGTCGTAGTTAAATCTGTTGATTCTGTTGATTATCTTATCTCGTTATATTCTTTTCATTAAGCTGTTCGTATGATCATTGCATATTTGTCTCGGGAATCTTAAGTACACGTGTCTCTCGAGGCCGGTTGATGCGTTAGTGAGTGACATTTGCTTTCTTGAGTCATAATTGATTATGCTGCGCAATGGCAGTTTCTTGCGCCTTTTCAATTTTGTGATTACTCTTTTGGAAAGACAAATTTATTTTAATTCATTTCGAAACTGGCGTATGGTGCTTAAACTTCTCGAACACGTTTATTACCCACTCACTCACATCACTCACTACCCACTCTATCTCTCAAAGAGAAGTCTACACATTTCGTAACCCTAAACCCCTTCATCTTTGCACTCTGTGTTTCTCCGATTTCAACAATGGCTGCTCCACAAGTAACGCCGAAAATCTTCAAACCTCGGACCTCAAAGTGTTGGTGGAACACAGTAAGGTTCGAGGATATGGCAAATGAAGGATACGACTTGAGCTGATTTCATCGACATGGGGATAATGGATTTCTTCTACATGACCAACTAGTCTATGAGAATCTGGTGAAGGAGTTACGGACTTATGCTTGGAGTAAAGATAAGACCATTACGAGTCATGTTCAAGGCAAAGCATTGTGGTCACTCAGGACCTAATTGCTGAAATCACCCATTGCCCTAATGATGGAGCGGTTGAAACCGCTGGTTGGGAAAAGGATCTTTGGTGGTGGGATGTCGTGAATGAAACCATCTATGAGAAGCAGGAGGGACCAAGGCGATGGACATGAAGAACGAGGTTTGAGCCTTTGTTCAGAATCATCATGAAGCTGCTTAGTGCCAAAATGGCTCTGTGGATCTTGTCGGCCAGTACCTGAAGTTCATAATGTGGAATTATGAACTCAAAGCAAAATCAACCTTCCACAGATAATTTTTGAACATCTGCGAAGAGACTTAATGTACTCTTAAAAGGGAAATATATGAATATCCCTTATGGAAAGTCGTTGTCGACAATTATGGAGAACCAAGGTCTTATAAATCTTCTTCAAGGTCTCAACACCTTGGAAGGTGGCTTGCCCTGAAAGCGGTGGTGATTCCTATTCTCTCTTGACAATCTAAGGAGAATGGGACTCCTTTCCAAGAAGGTTATTCTTTGCAATTCAGTGAGGTGAAGAAGGAGCAAGGAAGAAAGTTGTGAAGAAGGGGAAGAAGATTGTGGTGGACTCACGGGTGTCTCTCTTTGGACCAACGGAAGGGTCACTCGAAGCACATGCATTCACATTGCCTCGAGAATCCCTCACCACTCTCTCCTGTGAGACCTACATGCATGCCTCTATGCTTACAGAGGAAGAAGAAGAGAAGAAAGCGGAGATTGATCAAATGATAAAGGAAAGGTTAGAGGAAACACGACTATATCATGAAGCAAGCTTGGCTGCAGGCCTTGTCTGACGTGAAACCTTTGCACCTCGATTCGTGCTCCTACCTCGACCACTAGAGTGGCTATTCTCTTGAGCCCGCCTCTGTTGATCCCGCTCGAAGCCACCTGAAAAGGATACACAAGGTTGGAGATGCCCTGCCGCAAAAAGGAAGAAGGCACTTGATAAGGTAGTTGATTTATATGATACTACTTATCAACTGGTTCATTCTGTTGCTTCTACGATTGTTGAACCCCTCCATCACAATCCTTGCCCAAACCTAAACCCCAATCTGTCTCGCACTCCAAACCAACACCTACCAAAAAGCCTTTGCCGTCTTTACCCTCGGACTCATCTTCATCCGATGAAGATGATGTTGCTCTCGAGGACTAGACAAAGACCTCAACCACAGTTCAAATTCCCTATATTGAACCTTTAGCCTCTTTACCCCAGATTCCACTATACCTCAAACCCAAACACCTTCACCACCTAAATCACCATCCAAACCAGCTTCTCCACCTAGAACCGCTTCACCCCTCACCAACAACCAGACCTCAACATACCATGTGAGATCGAGTCCATTTCGAGGAACCTGAATGAGTCAAGGGTTCAAGAGTCTTCATCTCTTGAATGCGGCAATATGGTTGTGTGTGAAACTCAACCTCTTCGCATGTTGCAACCTCTCACGACTCCTCTTTCGGACTTCCCATAATGGTACCTTTCATGTCTCAACCGTTCTCTCCTCCAAATTCTCCTCTCGGGAAGAACCGAGAATGCTTGCAGAACTTGGGGATGATCTTTGATGATCTCTCGGCTGAGCCTCTGCCACTTCTTCTCATCGCACCCCTGGACCCTCTCGAGCCTGGTCTTCGGAACCAAGAATTGTGCCCAACGTTCTTCCCAATTTAATTGGTAGCATTGAGTACTTCAAAGTCGAAAGATTCAGGAATCTCGTTTCGGGGTTTCCTTGAAAGCAGATTTGATGAAGTAATCAATGATCTTCTCAAGAAGATCGGTATGAGAACCGGGTGTCTGTGAACACTTGGTTTGACAAGCACAAAAAGAGCAAGAAGAAAGAAGCAGGAGATGGCATGTCGCTCGACATGGAGAGTTCCTCCAAGAGAAGAGGTCAGCATTGTTTGGGAACCGTAACCTGCACCTCCTCCTCGTCCTCCTACTCCTCCAAGAGAACACAGTAACTCCACCACACGCACACAATGCTATGGTTGCATCTACTTACGGATCGGCTTCACATGCGGTCAATCTGTAGTTGTGCCAAAAGAAGTTTTTGATAGGTCGGTTGAAGAAAGCAGTGATTCGAAGATTTATGGAATCTCTTGATCAAAGTGGAAGCCTCGAAAAAGAAGCAAGATTTGATGACTACTCTGCTGCGGCAAATTTTGGAGAGGATGGAGCAACCCTAGAAAACCTTAGGATTTTTTTCTTTTGATAGATTTGCTTTGAGTTTGTTTTTGTTCACTCTGCTTTTATTTCTAATGAAATTTATGACACTCAAGTTTTCTCTTTATCTTTCTTTATCTTTGTTTTGACTGTGATGTTCTTTATTTCTGTCTTGATCTTTTTGTCCGATGACAAAAGGGGAGAAGAATATAGAGAGTATAAAGCAATTGATGAACCTAGTGTATCAACCAAGTGTCATCATGCATACATTATGTGTTACGATTAATATATTCTGTATGCTCTGAAACTTATATCTTGTAATATCTCATTCTCTGTTACACTTAGAAATATTTATATATGCTTAATTCAGGGGGAGCCTCTGAAATCATCTGAATAAATATTTTTTTAAAGAAAAATTGTTCATCAATATATGTATTTGTCATCATCAAAAAGGGGGAGATTGTTGGAATCAAGAGGATTCAGAAACAATAACCCTTTAATTGTTTTGATGATAACAAAAGATTAAGAGAACAATTTATTCTCTAACATGGTTATAAGTGTGCAGAAAGTATTTATATTCGGAAAAATTCTGCTTCAGAAGACTTAGTGAAATCTTGAATTTCACTCTGGAAAGCCCGGCTCTGGCTCACGGTTCTTGGCACATAGAGTCTGTTTGCTCACCGCTCTGGTGTAAGTCAACGACTCTGGTAGATCAGTCTAAGAGACTACACTCTGTTTGGTCAACGCTCTGGTGTAAGTCAACGACTCTGGTAGATCAGTCTAAGAGACTACACTCTGTTTGGTCAACGCTCTGGTGTAAGTCAACGCTCTGGTAGATCAGTCTAAGAGACTACACTCTGTTTAGTCAACGCTCTGGTCTTCAGTCAACACTCAACAGATTGTGTTATATGTGCTCCATGATAGACTTAGTGCTTTCCTACACGATTCTGTTATTTGATAGCCCATTAAATTCTACACACAAGAATCTGGTGATCCGTGAAGCTCGATTCACGATAGTAAAATTCAAGTACCTTGTTATACGAGGTATCTTTAGACAAGAAGAATGTCAAAGGATAATATCATCAAGGAAACTTGTGCTTGAAGTGTCTATATTTTTGAAAAGCTCACTAAGGACAAAGTTACTGACATTGTGTATAATACTCGAGAATGCTTTTCGTCTTGAAAGCGGCGTATCCTGCAAAGCGAAATTCAAGGATCTGAACTTTGACTTTGGACAAAATTTAGACAAAAGAAGCGTTGTGCGGACAAAAAGAGACGTTGTGTCACAGCGGCACTTTTTCAACCCTAGCTATATATCCTACCTCATACAATCAAGTAAGATATGTATTGAGATTTCAACAAACGATTTTCAACATCATTGTACGCAATCTAGCAACTTGAATATTTTTACGAGTAGTGAGAGCATCAACATCTATCTTCTCAAACACTACCCAATCAAGAGGCGGTGAGCAATCAAGAATTCATCCAAGTCTACGAGATCGTTGAACAAGGCACTTATCGCTTTATTCTTTCTTTTAAGAAAGTTATTTTGTGCTAAAAGTAGTTTCATTGTAAATTCTCTCTGAAGAGAGTTATCTCTATATTGTTTCAAAAACTCTTATTTGAATCTGTTCTTAGCCCAGTAGTGGCTGTATACCTTAGAGGCTCAACTGTACTGAGTCGTTCTAAGAAGTTGTGAGTATAGCCAGTTGGCAGAAATATACTCTCAAGTGTAATCGGTTGATTATAGTGGAGAAATCCTTCAAGTGAGTGAAGGGACTAGACGTAGCTATCAGGTGATAGTGAACTAGTATAAATCTCTGTGTCTCTTTCTTCTCTCTACTCTTTATTCCTTGCACAGTTTATTCAATAGTTATTTTTCATAAACATTTGTATTTGCGAAAAAGTTTTTAAAAACCCAATTCAAACCCCCCCTTTCTTGTGTTTTGCCACGTTCAGGTTGATGAGAGATGGATGAGGCTCATGGGACCTGCCACTAGCTGCAGCACTTTTGTTCTCGCTGAGACTCATTTGACAAGCAGCAGACAACTGATTGGTGTTGCTGCACAGGGCTGGACAAAAATTGCGCACCGAACCGATACCCGAAAAATCCGAATGAAATATCGTTGTTCCGGGTGGGTTTAAGCGGGTGTCAGGAATTTAATTGAGAGAAAAGAGTTTAGATTGGGTCAATTTAGATAGGTTCGGTTCGCAAAATTCAAGCCAGCGGTGTCCGAACCCGCCCGCGCATAGTGTAAATGGGATTGAGTCGCTGAGCTACGTCCCATTGCACACTGCACAAGACTGCAACACTGCAAGTTTTCACCTTTTTTTTACTCATATTTTTTTATAATATTGGCTACTGCCGTGAGACCCCGAACACAGTACATGATGTTTCACTTTCCAACACATTACACATTCCCACATGCACAACCTTTACTCTTCTTTGTTTTTTTTCCTTCTATCGGTGTAACAGCTTTATTCTTTTCTTGAATTCATTTTTGAACATATGAAGAGAGAGAGACACTCTTACATGCACGGCTAGTTTCTATAAGCTTCTATTTCCTCGATAATTTCTGCTCCTCTGTATCCATCTCAGTGAAGCATCCCCATCTTCCCACCTCTGAACCTACGCACCTTCATCTCCCCAACTCTAAAGGTTGATACAGATCTGGTGGAGACGAAACTCGTTGGGTGGTGCATCGCAGATGGATGGAGGGTTGCTAATGATCCAATCTCCCAGCTTTGTCACTACCTGCGAATAATGATGGTTGCAGGAAATAGAAGAGTGACGGAAGAAGGAAGACGACCGTCTGTGTGCGACGGCGAGTCACGACGAAGGTGCGACTGGTGGAGACGAAACCTGTTGGTGGTGCATCGCAGTTGGGACTCCGCGTGGTCGATCTTTGTGCGGGTGTTGCTGAACTAAGTTTTCTTTTTCATGGTGGCTTTTGCTTGCGACCAACCGAATGAACCCACCCGCCAAGTCCGCCACCCGGCATGTCCACTGCCCGTATAAACCGACGTTAATTTTGGACGGAATTGGGCCTGTATAGATATACCGTGGATTGGGCTAGATTGGTAGTTTTAGGCCTGAATCCACCCAAAACCGACCGGTGTCCAGGCCAATATAGTCGTACTCGTAGGTAGGCACAAGCCCCTACCACTGTAAATAAAAAAAAATAAAAGGAACTAATTAAAAAATATTCTATTTAAAGACTAATCGTATGTTTGGATTGGAAGAGAAATTGGAAGGAAAGATAATAAGAGAAAAGAATGTTGAAAAAATAAAAAAAGTGAGTAAAAAGTGAGATAATTTCTAGGTTGTTTGGTAACTCATTTAATTTTTTTAATATAATAAAAAATGTAATTGCATTTCTCAAACTACCTTTCTTGAAAACTTGTTCAGTGAAAAAAATGGTTATTTGTATATAAAATTAAATTAAATAAAAAATATTTCAGGAAAGATGTTGTTAAATAAAAAAAATAATTAAGATTTACTTATATTTTTGTTTACTGGGAAATTTGGTTTATAAGCGTATTTCTACCAATTTCAGCAAAGTAACAAATAATTAATTCAAACGATTGCAAGATCGACGAATTATGTGGTAATCTCGTTTTGCGAACAACGATTTTTTGAAATTAACGGTCAATTGCTCGACACGTTATCAATTATGTAATATTCCTGGCTTCAGAGCCATGAATTATTGTGTAATATACCAAATCTGTATATGATAATTCCAACTAACAACAAGTTGTTGTCGAAATGGCTATATAGATTTAAATAAACAAGATTGGCTGTCGAAAGCCAATAACTTGGTTTACAAGCAAGTTAGAGCAAAATTTAAAACAAGAATGTACTACTGCAAAGTCATGGGGCATGTATCACTGAAGCCCAACATGCAATTGAAGTCAATGCAGAAATGTAGAAGAAAACAAGTAATAGACAGAATTTAAGAAATACTGCTAAAATACATGAATTTAAGTGAAAACATGTAAATGCATGAACTTAAGTAACAGAAGCATAAAGAGCATGAATTTAAAAAGAAAAGCATGTAAATGACTTTGAAAGTAAAAATGCAGAAAACAGTAAATGACAGGGAATTAAAGGATGTAAATTCGAAGCAAGAAAATATAAATTGATTGGAATGTAAATGGCATAACTGGAAATGCAAAGAATTGAAAATAGATTGAAACTTGATTAAAATTGCAGAAAGGTAAGGTTTGGAAGGCATACAATGATCGTTTTCCGTTAATCTTCTTTAGCCGTCGAGATATTAGGAATTAGATCATGTATCCAACCTCTGTTACATCGTACAAACCACTATTTATAGGAAAAAATATGAAAAAACCACCTAACATCCAACCTGACACGTGTACGGACGCGGGTTGGTAGTTAAGTTTTCGCTAAAAACTACCTAATCGACAGTGGCACATCCTGTCGAGTTGTACATTGGTCTTTACTTAACAACTAAGCCTGTTTTGACCATGATCATTTTGACATCTTCGACGCGTTATGCCTTCCGTCGAACAGCCATCCCATCACTTGGTCTCTCAAACTTAGTCAATTTTCATCCCTTGTTCTGGTTTCTTACGCCTTCACTTGTCGAATTCTAACATTCTGTCGATCAACCCAAATTTGAAATTTGGCACCCAACAGATGCCCCCCAAATTCTGAGTTCTCGACACCAACACACGGAGAGACCCAGAATTTTGTTTAACTTCACGCGTGACGGTTCCCTTTCCATAATGTCCCATCACAGGTCTGTGCTTCCCACTTCCCTAAAAAATAGGACCATCATCACTTCAAATATAGGCGGTTATTCTTCCCGTTTGCACACTTACCTCACAAGTTTTCGCTATAAGTACTGCAAAACCCATTCAAAACACTTTTCTCCCCTTCTGAGTTTTTTTCTGAAAGCTTCAACAACTTCGTAATGGCGTCTTCTTCAACCCCAACTCAAAGTACTACAGTGCCTCTTCGGAAAACCTGGTGCAATCCTGATGTTGATGCATCAGTCCCGTGGCAAAAATCGAAGGTAATAATACCCTACACGAATTTGTCGAAGAATTGATCCCTAAACTGCTTGAGCTCGACGACAGTATCCTTCCATACCAGCAAGCCATCACAGCCAAGCATGAGCTTCGTGACAAACTGGTGCATCTCCGACATAGGCAATCTGCATTGGTCGAGAAAGGTGCTTCCTACCAAGCTAAAATTCCTGAGTTGGAGCAGAACGTTGCTCGCCTGAGGCGAGAACTTGCAGCTGCTGAGGCCCAATTACAAGAGGCAATTAAGGCTTCTTGCTCTGAGGAAATAGCTGCTCTCGACCAAGAAATGACTAGTAGTGCCGCAGAGGCGCAAACCATTTTGTCGAAGGTTGAAGCTCTTGAAGTTCGTTATGTAAATGCTGAGGGTACAAAAATGGAACTGGCTGCGGCTTGGGAGGATATTAGAAACATTCCTTTGTAATTTCCTTTTTGTCTTATTTGCACATTAGCCATTTTTTAATTCCTTATATGTCGAACGCTTTTGTTTCGACCAATTCTTGTACTGCCCTGCAACATCTGCAATATGATTTGGCTTGCTTTCGATCAATCGATTCACCGTCCAGCTAGCACGTTCCTTTAACTGCTTTAATTTCAGTTTCAGGCTGATAAATTACATTCAAAGCTATTGACCAGTCAATCTGACCGTCAAAACTTGAAAACTAACGCCATTTTGTGCTATAAATAGGCACTTGCCATACTTCTTCTCTCGCTCAAACGCTTTCTGAACTTCTTGAAATTTCTTTTCACAAAATCCTTAAGAAATTCTTGCTAGCATTACAAGCAACATCCCCAAATCCAACTTGTTCTCGTCCCCAAACTAGCTAATTCTGAGTGCAACAAGTTGCTATGGAAACCTTTTTTTATACACTTCAAGCTTTCATTCCCTGGCTCTGCCTATTTCATTTGGAAGCCAGGGGCTCCACCTCCCATAGTTTTTTTTTCAAAGTCTTTGTCTCAACGGTGCAAGACTCTCTGGGTTTTGGTAATTTGCCTAATATCAACAATGAGTTTTGGTAAGTTGCCTAATGCAGCTTGCCAACCTCGTTGAAACATGTGAGAAAGGGAAAGCCGGAGCCACTTCTTTCTCCTACTGTCTTGCACTCCTTCACACCTTGTGTTCAAAATTCAACGTGTGGGCAAGCAATTAGGAAAGGTTTTGGCACAGTTCGGTTAATTGTGACGCTGCATTCCCTAAATCGCAACGCTTCTCAATCTGCCTGCTTTACCTTTCTCACATGGCATTTGACACTTCTCATCGACGTGCCCATGCTTTTAGCTTCACTTTCCCGTTGATTTGGGTGTCTACCATCTAAAGCAGCTCTTGCAGACTTGATTGGCCAGATGGTATGCCACGGGAGCCGCTCTTGCTTCCCATGTTCCTCTCTCTTCCTGAATTCTTCCTCGACATGATCAGAATCCGGAACACGGCGAAGCTTCCACAAGTGGATTTATCCTGTATTAGCCTAGACTTACAGACTTTCTAGTACTTGTATTACCAGGCTGTAAGCCTATTCGACAATGTATATTGTATACTGCCAAATGGCTTTTGAATAGAACAATCCAGTTTACTTTTCAAGGTTGTATTCTTACTTCGCACATTGTTGGTCTATATAACCTCAAATATTTGCCATTAATAGATTTAATCCTGAAACCAGAATTAACTTCAACAAGTGCATAAGAATTTCCTGAGAATGTTTGGACAATCTCAAATGGCCCTTCCCACTTTGGGGACCATTTCCCAAATTCTCGACACTTCTTATCCATTGGTAAAATGACTTTCCAAACTAAGTCACCAACCTTGAAACGCTTGTACTTAACTCGACTGTCATAGAATTTAGCTATTCTTTCTTTTTGTCGAACTAAATGTTCTAAGGCCACAACTCTCTCATCATGGACTTCATTCAATTCGTCAAACATTGAGTCCCAGTATTGGTCTACTGGCATCTCATTTTGCTTTTGAATTCTTAACGAACCAAGATTTATCTCAACAGGCAACACATCATCATGACCATAAACCAATTTATAAGGAGTAGTACCTGTCGATTCTTTTGGAGAGTTTCTGCAGGCCCAAAGAACTTGTTCCAAAGTGGAATGCCAACTTTTTGGATATCTACCAATGTGTTTCTTTATCAACCCAATGATAATTTTATTCGTAGCCTCGACCTGACCATTTGCTTGCGCGTAGTATGGCGTCGACGTCACCATCTTTATCCGCCTCGACTCAGCGTACTCGACAACCTTCTTGCCAACAAACACCGATCCTTGGTCAGTTGTGATTGTTTGATGTATCCCGAATCTACAAACAATGTGATTTTCAATAAAATCCACAATGTCTTGTTGAGTCACTTCTTTCAAGGCCACTGCCTCTACCGATTTGGTAAAGTAGTCCACCCCTACTAAAATGTACTTATGCCCCTTTGAAGATGTAGGAAAAATTTGGCCTATGAGGTCCAGTGCCCAACCTCTAAAAAGCCAAGGCTTAATGATGGAATGTAACTCGCTAGCAGGCACATTTTGTATGTGGCCATGTTTTTGGCATTCTTCACAAGACTTTGCAAACATAATGCAATCGTTAACCAAATTGGGCCAATACACTCTTTGTCTTCTTAGTACCCATTTCATTTTCTCACCTGCTTGATGAGCTCCACAAATTCCTTCATGAACCTCTGCCAATGCCAAGTAGGCATCCTCTTCACTAAGGCACGTTTCCAAGTTACCATCGACGGACTTTCTATACAAAACCCCAGCAAGCACAACAAACTTAGTCGCTTTGTACTTAACTTTCCTATCGACATCAGCACTTGGATTTTCCAAATACTCAATTATTGGCTTACGCCAATCAGATGAACTTGATGTATTGGAAACCAAGATATCCCTTTCGGCCCAAAGTGGTACAACAACTCACGAACTTTTATGAGTTCTCACAACTCCTTTGAAGATAACTTATACCCCGAGGCCAACTGGGCTAACTCATTAGCCTCTTGATTCAGTTCTCTAGGGATATGTTTCAATTCGACACTGTCAAATCGCTTCATCAACTTGCTAGCAACTTGACAATATTTGACAAGATTATGGCTAACACATTTGTATTCTTGAGTTAACTGCCTTATAACCAGTTGTGAATCTCCAAAAACTTTGACAGTGCGTGCTCGCATTTCTATCAAAATTTCCAACCCCACAATCAAGGCTTCATATTCAGCCTCATTATTGGAACAACCATATTTTAACTCAAACATTAATTTAGTTGGCACACCTAAAGGTGAAATTATCATAATGCCAACACCAACACCATTTTTGTGTCTTGAGCCATCAAAATACAAATGCCAAGGCTTTAAATCAACTAGCCCTGTCAATTCTTTTATTTCTAAACATGGATAGTCAGTCAAAAAGTCAGCAATTGCTTGACCTTTGACAAATTTTTAAAGGTACATATTGCAAAGAAAATTCAGACAAAGCAAGTGTCCACTTTCCAATTCGACCATTCAGAATTGGCTGGGACAACATGTACTTAATCACATTTGTCTTTGACATTACCAGGACATTACAAGGCATCAAATAATACTTAAGTTTTGTACATGAAAAATACAATGCTAGACACAACTTCTCTATAGCACTGTATCTTGTTTCTGCATCATTTAGCACTCGACTGAGGTAGTAAACGGCTCTTTCGACACTGTTATCATCTTCCTGAGCCAGTAGATAACCTATAGTTTCTTCTGAGGCAGAAATGTACAACTTCACTGGTCGATGTGGTTCTGAAGGCATCATGACCGGTGGATTTGTCAAGTACTGCTTGATTTGGTTGAAAGCCTCTTGATGTTGTTGTGTCCATACAAAGGCTTCTTCAGCTTTGAGCTTTACCAAAGGAGCAAACACCCTTGTCCTTCCAGAAAGGTTTGATATGAACCTTCTAAGAAAATTTACCTTTCCCAAGAAAGATTGGAGTTCCTTCTTATTGGAAGGTGGTTTTGCTTCCAACACAGCCTTAGCTTTGTTCTTGTCTACCTCAATGCATTTCTTATGCACCAAAAAACCCAAGAACTTAGCGGCTGAAACACCAAACCCACACTTTTCAGGATTCATCTTTAAACTGTGCTTTCTCATTTCCTGAAATGCTCGTCGAAGATGGGTCAAATGCTCCTCTCGGCTCCTTGACTTGACAATCACGTCATCAATATAAACTTCCACAAACTTGCCTATCATTTCATGAAAAATAGTGTTCATTGCCCTTTGGTAAGTTGCACCAGCATTCTTCAAACCAAAAGACATCACTACCCACTCGTAAGTTCCAATGGACCCTGGGCACCTAAAAGCGGTTTTAGGCACATCCTCCTCAGCAATGAAAATCTGATTGTAACCAGCGTGTCCATCCATGAAACTTAGAAACTCATGACCAGATGCTGCATCCACTAACATATCTGCTATGGGCATAGGATACTCATCTTTAGGAGTTGCGGTGTTAAGATTCCTGAAATCAACACAAACCCTCATCTTGCCATTCTTCTTTATGACAGGCACCACATTCGACAACCATTCAATGTACCTGGTTGTACGAATGAACTTAGCTTTCAACAAGCGCTCAACTTCTTCCTTAATTTTCAGTACAATTTCAGGAGCAAACCTCCTGTTGGCTTGTTTGACAGGCTTACAACCAGGTTTCAGAGGCAATCTATGTTCCACCAGATCTCTACTCAGACCCGGCATTTCATGGTAGTCCCAAGCAAAACAATCCTTATACTCAGAGACTAGTTCCACAATTTGCCTTTTAAACTGGTCTGGTAGCAAAGCACTAACATATATTGGCCTCTTTCTTCCTTCATCCCCCAAGTCAACCGCTTCCAAGGGATCTTCTAACTCAAAACCATTTTTATCCTCAAGCCCCTTCTCAAAGCCCAAAGGGCCATCATCGAATATACAATCAGCCAACACTTCGTCTTCTGAGTTTGGCTATCGGTTGGCCTCGCAAGCCGACGGTTGCGTCTGATTCTCTTCAAGGCTCATCTTTGTCGATTAGCCGATTTTCATCGGCCTCATCCAATAATCTGACTCCAAACTGCTCTTCCAAGCAAGCGTTCAAAGCATCTTTGTCAACAATACCACCCTACACAGATATAGGTTTCACTTTTGGATCATAAACCTTGAAATCAACATGCATCTGCTGCAGATAACATGGGCTGTCATTAGCTTCGATAATCTCAATGTCATCATGAGTATTCCAAAGGATAAGTTTCTGATGTACCGTCGAAGGAACTGCTCCGACAGCATGAATCCAATCCCTACCCAACAGAACATTGTAACTTGACCTTGAAGGAATCACTACAAACAAAGTGGACCTTTCTACAGATCCTACTTGCACATCTAGCATTGCCACACCATCTGTTGGCGCAGACCTACCTCCAAAGTCAGTAACCACTATGTTGGTTGGTAGCAAATCTGTATCATCTTTCCCTAGCTTCTTATACATGGCTCGTGGAATCAAGTTCACATATGCTCCTCCATCGACCAATACTCTATTGACAGGTGATCAGTGCATTTTAATGCACTCTTTATAGCTTTGCATTTAGTGTTTTTGATTGATTCTGTACCTAATATCTAAGCCTTAGCACATTTCTAGACTTTGGGTCTTAATTGAGCAGTATAGTAAATTATTGATTAACTTTTGTGTTTACTGCATATTGACCTCTGTCCACTCTGCAGGCCATAACTTTGGCTACAGTTATCCGATTGAGGCGTGCGAGTATGCGTTGGAAAGCTAAGGAACAGAGCTACAATTCTTCTGTTGGGCTCGAAACCCAATTCTGTTGTCTTCAATGCCAAAACTGCGAATTACAGACGCAGTAAAATGTAAAATGGGTTTTGGGCCTAATTTTGGTCGTTTATCGGGCTTTTATCTTATAACCCGTTAAGGGATTTAGGTTAGTCTTTGAGCTGAGACTTAAAAGGAACTAATCAGCCGTTTTATGCTATCTTATGTTTTATTTTTTAAAACTGTTGTGCCCTAGCCGTCATGGAAGCCTAAGCTCCTAAGTTGATTCATCGGTGAAAGGTTGTCGTTACAGATTTTGAGGTTCGGTGTCTAATGTTTAATACAATTTCGTTTTAATTTCTTTAATTCCATCTCTATCAATTTCGAATTTGGTTTGAATGTATGCAATTGATTCAGTTCGTTTTCTGCTTAGTTAATTGTTCTGTCTTCATTGTGAAATGTGATTCAGTTGTGTATGAACGCTTGATTATATGCATCTGTTTCGTAACTTTTATTATTTAAAATTAGTTGACTGCTTAAATTAATTGATTCGAGTAGAAATTGATAGAGGGTTGATTAGAATTCTGTTATGATATTGGTTGCGTTTTAAGACGGCGCTTGTCCGCTCCCGTGACCGATTGAACCCGTTGTTTTGGCGCTTGCTTGAAACGGTGTGAATTCGTATAAACTGATTAACGCTTGTTTAGTTAGTTTATGTCAACTGTGAATCTGAATTTGAATGAATTGTTGTTATTTAGAACCTGTGATAAATCCAAGACGAGCACCCGGAAACCGGTGAATCAACTGTCTCTCTAATCTGATAAGTCTCTCAATGTAAATTGCTGCAAAACCCCCCCATTTTCGTTATTGTTGATTTTTGTACCTCCTGAATTTGGTAATTTTGGTGTTAGAGGTCCTCGTGAGACGACCAAGGTCTCTTGCCTTGAATACTATAAGTAAATCTTTTAATTATTTTGACCCGCGTACGACCGCTGATCAACTGGCTTGCCTTCAACCATGGCCTTAATATGCAATGGTCGAAGATGACTTCTCTACTGATTAGTTGGCTTGTCTAAACGAGCAAAATTATCAAAAATAGTAACCATATCCTGCTCGACGAAATGCCAACCAATTGGAAAGTCGTCCAACTCTTCCTCATCAGGAACTTCTACAACAAATCCATACTGAGCCTGAAACTCAGCTGGCAAGACTGACACCAAATTCACATCCAGATTAGTGAACTCTTCTTCCGTAGCTGTTTCTTCATTTTCTAAATAACTTCTCAACCTCATGCATTCTTTATTAAAAAGGCATTCTTCAGACCCCAGATCTGACAAGGTTGTTCCCATTGCCATCACCAATTCATCCAGATTTTCATCCAGATTAATGTCAAGATCAAACTCTTCCTTGTCATCAAGGCCAATTGGGTCATCTGGATCATTCAATGCCTCAATGACCTCTTCCATGGACAAGTCTGTCTTAACAATACTTTGCCCTACTGCCCCCATGGGTTCATCCAACAAATCAGAATCATTGGCTATGATCTTTAACTCCTCCATAGAGACATCGTTGTTTTTATCCTCAACTGGAGCTGCTCAAACACCGAAACTTCTTCGTTCGGAAGCCAGCTTTTCGGCTTCAATCAAACCTGTTGGCCAAATCTTCTTCTCTTGAACTGTGGAAGGAACTTTCGCAGGCATGGCAATCCTCCTGG
The DNA here is from genome assembly GCA_037113605.1 of Calophaca sinica. Lineage (NCBI taxonomy): Eukaryota > Viridiplantae > Streptophyta > Magnoliopsida > Fabales > Fabaceae > Calophaca > Calophaca sinica. Next base: position 125,937,997 of record CM073734.1, read on the forward strand.
ACCCTGTCGACAATGCTTGCCCCTGGTCCTGGGACGTTTGACCTCGTTCAAAGTTAACCCCTTTGACATCAACGACCACGCTTTTTAGTCTTGACCCAACCTCCTTAGGCAATGGGACCTTCTGGACCCCAACCATAAAACAGTCCTCATGTTGAGCCTTGACCATCTCAGCAGCCTTCATTTTTTGTTTCTGAGCTTTCCTCATCCTCTGCCGACGACGTTTCTGACTCTTCGACAATGGAGCTTTCTTCACTTAATCACCTCCAGGATAAGGTATTCTGCTAAATTGGTAATCTTCATTCCAAAATGGTATTTGTTGAGGATCACTCCTCCTAGCCCTTGCCCTATTTCTTAACTCAGGGCAACGAGCCTTGGAAAAATTCTCGACCCACTTGTTCACCACCACATTGGCATCAGGCTTCCTAGTCTTATTCAACACTCGACCAAGAGATAACCCTTGGATGCTTCCAATTGATTCCCTCAAAGACTCAACCAACCAACCACCAACTGCTCTGTGAGGCCTTTGTGCCGTGAGCCTCCGCACCTGGTTGACTGAAACAGGCATCTGGTTCACGGGAACAGCCTTATAGTTCCTCCTTGCATATCCAGTTTGCATGTGCTGGTGAGATTTAAGCTTTTGATCATTCTTGGCTTTTTGAGCGGCTTTCATGTCGAAAAACCTGTCACAATGTGGGCACAAACTCAGCTGACCCTTCTTGTTCTTCCTTCTCAGAAAGTCTTCAACAGATTCATGAGGCCTTGGGTAAATGTCGAATGGGTCTTCCACATTCACCACATATTTCTGCTTAGTGCTGATATTCACCATGTTACATCTTCTTGGATTATGGCCTTCGACATTGGATATGCCTTGGCCAAATGGATCAGTGTCCACCTTCATACTAGGCTTTTGCTTGTCAGCAAACCTGAGTCTTCCTTCTTTCAGAGCTTTTTGTATCAAATCCCTGAAACGAAAACATTCATTAGTAGGATGGCCTAAAGCCCCATGGTACTTACAATAATTTTTACCACTGGAGTCCTCAGGCCTTTCCATTTTATGACCGTCTGACAACTTAAGTTGTTTGTCTTTCAACAGAATGTCAAATATTTTATCAGCTTTAGTTATGTCAAATGTATAGGTTTTCGTGTTTGCATAACTCATCTTTTCCTTCCCTTTGGAAGGTACTAGAACTTGACAAGCATAAGGTGGCCCATCTTTTAATTCAGCAAGATTTATTTCTTGCTCGGTGATAGCCTCATCCTCACTGTCTGCTTGATCTTGTTCGACACAATTAACTTTCTCACGTCTAATGAATTTCTTATTGTTTTTCTTATCCTTTTCAGACCTGAGTTGTTCAATCTGTCGAACTTTTTTCCCTAGTTGGGCAAGATCAACAATGTGTTGGTTCACCAATTTCTTTCTAATATGGTAATCCAACCCACTAGCGGCCATTTTAACGATTTCTGCTTCGGGAACAGGTGTAAAGCACCTGCTCTTCATGTGTTTGAACCTAGTGATGTAATCATCTATAGACTCATTATACATACGCTTGACGTTGAATAAGTCAGTCAAGTTAACCCTTAAGTCACCCCTAAAGAATTGATCATGGAACAATCCCTCCAATTGGGCCCAAGAGTGGACTGAATTGGCCCTTAGAGTTGAGAGCCAGGAAAATGCATTCTTCGTCAATGAGCTTGGGAAGAATCTCATTTTCAAACCCTCTACTGTAGCCAACTCCCCCATCTCTATTGAGTATCTGGCAACATGTTCGACAGTTGATTCTCCGTTGTCACCAGAAAACTTAGACAACTTGGGAATCTTTATTCCCCTAGGCACTTCAGCCTGTTGCACCCATTCAGGAAACGCAGATATGAAATATGGTCGATTAGCTTGACCGATATTGAAACCAAGTCTGTTAAGCATCTGCTCGACAGCCTGATTCACGTTTTGTTCTATCTGGTTTCCCATGATATTGTGCCTAAAGTTGGCTAAACCTTGATGCACTGGGGGTCCTTGATCTTGATTCCTTTGTAGAATTTGAACCTGACCATAAGCCAAGTTGTTCATATTCTGACCAAGGTTTGGATTTGGTTGAATGACTTCATTCTGCACCACATTTTGATTATTCACATCTTGTAGGTTGCCCCCCAAGTATTATACTTGGGGCACGCCTGCTGGGCCTTGCTGAACGTTGTCATTCATTGGTGCTGCCAACCCTAATGCTTGGTTCAACCTTTCCATTTGCAGAGCCAATGCATTACACGCTTGATTGGTATTCTGCATAAGAGGCGTAATGACCGCACCCATTTGCTGGGTGAACATGTTCACCATGTCATGATTACTGTCGTCCATTTGTTGCCGAATGCTTGCCAACGAATTCTGGGTTAAACCCACATTATTCTGAGGCATTTGTCTTGACATTTCCTATACCGCACCGCCGATTGGTTGTGGTAGTGGTCATGCCTACCATTCCCTGAGTATTGGAAGAATTTCCAAAGGGCAACAAGGGCTGGTTCATATATTGGTTGAACATGGTCGAACCAATAGCAGGAACTGTCGAGTTATTCAAATAATCATACGGTATTCCAAACGGAGGTTGCGTTACTTGCGGCACGGGCCTAATACTCGAGTTCCTTGCACTTCCAGGCGATGCCTGAATTTCTGGAGCACTCTGAACCACCGGTTCAAGTACTGCAGCGCTTGGAATAACTTCTCCGTGCGTATTGGCCATCGTTATTCCAGTACCCGCCCCAACGGCAGTATTACTCATCCGCGGGATCATAACTACCCTGCGTTAAATCTTGGTGGTCGAAGCATTTGTATTGCTTGCCGATGCATTCGCACTAGCAACGCTTGGTGTCAGGGCAATCGCTATTCGCATCGCCACTCATGTTTCTATTTTGCGTTACGTTAGAAGCAGTGATCTTTCCACTTCTTAAACGCATAAAACCATCGTTTAAAACGAGTTACTCTAAACTCGTCCCACTGGGCGTGCCAATTTGTTTACTGGGAAATTTGGTTTATAAGCGTATTTCTACCAATTTCAGCAAAGTAACAAATAATTAATTCAAACGATTGCAAGATCGACGAATTATGTGGTAATCTCGTTTTGCAAACAACGGTTTTTTTGAAATTAACGGTCAATTGCTCGACACGTTATCAATTATGTAATATTCCTGGCTTCAGAGCCATGAATTATTGTGTAATATGCCAAATCTGTATATGATAATTCCAACTACAACAAGTTGTTGTCGAAATGGTAATATAGATTTAAATAAACAAAATTGGCTGTCGAAAGCCAATAACTTGGTTTACAAGCAAGTTAGAGCAAAATTTAAAACAAGAATGTACTACTGCAAAGTCATGGGGCATGCATCACTGAAGCCCAACATGCAATTGAAGTCAATGCAGAAATGTAGAAGAAAACAAGTAATAGACAGAATTTAAGAAATACTGCTAAAATACATGAATTTAAGTGAAAACATGTAAATGCATGAACTTAAGTAACAGAAGCGTAAAGAGCATGAATTTAAAAAGAAAAGCATGTAAATGACTTTGAAAGTAAAAATGCAGAAAACAGTAAATGACAGGGAATTAAAGGATGTAAATTCGAAGCAAGAAAATATAAATTGATTGGAATGTAAATGGCATAACTGGAAATGCAAAGAATTGAAAATAGATTGAAACTTGATTAAAATTGCAGAAATGTAAGGTTTGGAAGGCATACAATGATCGTTTTCCGTTAATCTTCTTTAGCCGTCGAGATATTAGGAATTAGATCATGTATCTAACCTCTGTTACATCATACAAACCACTATTTATAGGAAAAAATATGAAAAAACCACCTAACATCCAACCTGACACGTGTACGGACGCGGGTTGGTAGTTAAGTTTTCGCTAAAAACTACCTAATCGACAGTGGCACATCCTGTCGAGTTGTACATTGGTCTTTACTTAACAACTAAGCCTGTTTTGACCATGATCATTTTGACATCTTCGACACGTTATGCCTTCCGTCGAACAGCCATCCCATCACTTGGTCTCTCAAACTTAGTCAATTTTCATCCTTTGTTCTGGTTTCTTACGCCTTCACTTGTCGAATTCTAACATTCTGTCGATCAACCCAAATTTGAAATTTGGCACCCAACAATTTTATACCATTAAATATGAGTTTTTTTATCACTTATTAATATCAGAGCAGTAATTGTCGACACACTTCAGAATTTGGATAAAGGGGGGTGGTAGTATACTTCATGCCCGGCATGGCACTGCTCCAATTTCCACATATATGAGAATTGATGACCTTTCGTATTTCCAATTTGGGTAAAGAATTAAAGATGGTGTAGCTACGTACAAGCCCATCATAAAAACCCTCTTAAACAATATTCTCGACAATGGCAAATATGAGTTAGGGTGTGGTTGATACGCATTAAAACACATAACAAGCAGAATAGTACAAGACAAGTTCTTGAGATAATGAACAACTATTTGTCCCGGTAGACTATAGACAGTACAAATAAAATAATATAAAATTTACTCATATACCCTTTAATATATATATATATATATATATATATATAATATTTTATTATAAATTATACATATAGCTATTTTATAATAATAACAATAATATAGAATATATTTTGTAAAAAAGTATATATAATATTATATTATACAATACTATATAATTATTATATAGATATTATGTTTACGTTTTTTTATTATTTTTTGTAGTAATAGTTTAAACGTTTATCTAATATGTATCTGTAATAAATACTACGAATAGCATAGTTATTGATCGGAGTGAACCAAGGCCCGACCCAAACAACCAAGCCGACTTCGGCCTTGGTCTGAACCGAATTGCTGAAACCCTAGGTCAAGTTCTCAACGGCACTTGACCTAAAGTACTCTGGGAGTGGTGCAAACCTTAAAAGCAATTCCTTGGCGGCGACGAAACCCTAGAACAGACCTCGACTATCAGATTGATCCTACGGTAATCGACTAGCCAAGCACAGTGAAAAGGGGCCCAAACGTACCCACATGGTGACCTCACCTATAAAGCCACTGACCTCAGCAAGATCATGTATGCACTATTCCTTACCTCACACTTACTATTCTGTTACTGACTTAAGCATCGAAGTGTGTGTAAGTACACCCCCTCCCCACGTCGTGGTGATCCACTGTGCTCCACCGTCTTCCACCATCGTAGTCACATTCCGGTCATTCCCAGGTCCGACCTCGAATCAGTTATTAAATAAGGAGAGAGAAAGATATTATAGTTATTAAATAAAGAAGTATATTTTTGTCATCTAAGTGCCTTTTTGTTTTAGATTATGTGCAGCTCACAATCAATTTTTGAGAGCAAAAACAAGATCAATATAATTGAAAATCACTATTCTTGTGTTTGAGTGATAAAACCTCGGTGGATAAAATTGATTATAGGATGGGTAGAATTGATTCTGACGGAAGCAAAAAGTTCCTAGCTTTTGTGTTGAATAAAATCAATTCTGAGTGTGAGACTCACAAAATTCTTTATATTTATACATTAAAAGTTATTCTACTTTTATCATCCAAACAAAATCAGTTCTTCTAAACCCACTTTTGAAATATTATTACTAAACACAAATCAATTTTTTTAAACTCAATTTTTTAAAAATCAATTATTTTAAAATCAATTCTTCAAAATCAATTATATCACAATTTAAAACAAACGGACCCAGGTAGTTTGATCACGAGATAACTTTTTGTCACATTGTTTAGCTAGGTACAAGAATTTAGGTATTTGTCCTGTCTCTCAGTCCCTTTTTTGTCCTATCCATCGACCACTTTTTAAATCAAACATGGAATAATTGTTTTTCTACCGTCAACTCTCACAATTTAGCTAATTAAATGACTTTTTCCCATTCACGTACTAAGGCCATTAACGCCACCATAAACAATTATTCCATAATTCGTTCCCCTTTTGAAGCTACTTCCATGCTATTTTTTTTTCCTTTTAGTAAAAATGGGGGCAATACGCCAGATTTTCACTAGCATATTTTTTTTTCCTTTTAGCCTCCACTCTTCCTATGTTCTGCCTTTCCGTGTCCTATGTACTAGTAAGATACTCGTACATATGAACGAGTCTATCTGTTTTTACGTATTTTTAAAATGCACTTATTTATAGAATGGATGTTTTATATTTTGACAAATATAATTAGTTTTTTAGTTCTCTAAATATGCAAAAAGAGTGAGAATAAACAAAATATAACGTTTTCCTGTTGGGACTCAAGAGTAAAATAATCATTTATAAATAATAAGGATATTTATAATTGTTATGTGTTAAAAGACAATAAAATTATACCGATAACATGTAATGTTTTCTCGTCGGAACTCAAAAGCAAAATAATCATTTATAAATCAGAAAAACATTTATAAAATTGATATGTGCTCAAAGACAATAAAAACACCGACAATGTCTATTGTTTCCCGTCGGGACGCAAAAAAAAATCGTTTATATCGACAAATTGTAATATTTTCCGTTTCCCAGTCGAGATTCAAAAGTAAAATAATTATTTATAAATAATAAAGACATTTATAAGATGGATATGTATTTAAATACAATAAAATTATTCCAACAACACCAAGAAAAGTAATCATTAATACTAATAACATGTAATGTTTTTTTTTGATAAAAAAGAAACATAAAACCAAACCACAAGAAAAGGAGCACTACAAACGAATCCTAGCGACCCCTATAGCATCAGCTACAAGGTAAGGGGATACAGCCGGGGGACATTGATGCCACAAATGAATCCCATGCACCATGGAGGAGCCATGCTTAGCTAACCAATCAGCGCAGGAGTTCCCCTCCCTCAAAGAGTGAATGAAAGAAAGTTGCCAATTCAAATCTTTGAAGGCCCTGATGTAATCCACAATAGGAGCATGATGATGAGATTGAGGAACACCATCTTCAATCAGGGATAGTGCAACCTGAGAGTCCGATTCACAGATAAGATTATGGTAACCATTCTGCCAGGCAATATCAAGACCTCGAGCAATGGCTTGGAGTTCAGCATTCATATTAGTAGTGTAACCATAACCTCCTGAAAAACCAAGAATCCAATGACCAAGATGATCCCGAAAGAGACCCCCGAAACGGCCAGTCTGGGTTGCCAAAAGAGCTACCATCCACATTAAGCTGGACATGACTCAGGAGGAGGAGACCATGTAACTAGCCGAGATTTCTTAGGAATGGATATAGTATCAAAAGCTTTGATAGTAGAATCTAGCAGGGAACGAATGCGGCTTATTGTTTTCCAATTTTCCCACTTAGAGTCAGAGAAGATCTCTTCATTGCGAGCTCTCCAAAGCATCCAACAAGTAATAGAGAAAAGAAGGCCATACTCACCAGTTGCATGGTTCTGGAGCCAAGAAAAGGGATCAACAATGTTGAAATCATGAAGAGTATCAAAACCAAGCAGATGCCAAATTTGTTGCACTCTAGGACAATCTCTCAAAGTGTGCAAAGTTGTTTCACAGCTAGCACCACACCTGGAGCATGATTGATCAGTAGTAATGTGTCTAGTGTACCTGAGAAAGTTGGTGGGAAGGCTTCCTTGCATAACAAGCCATATGAAGTGCTTAATATTTTCAGGCAATTTCAATTTCCAAATCCACTTCCAGTTATTGCTACCTCGGGCCAGATAAGACTGAGTTTCAGTCAAGTGAACAAGCCATGAATAAGCATTTTTAGTAGAGTATTCACCTGTTGTGGAGGATTCCCATATAAGAAGATCACTTGAAGTTGGATTAATGAAGCAGCTCAGCATCTCAAGTTTGATGTCATCTGGAAGATGAGTATACAGCAAATTAAAATTCCATGCGCCATTTTGGAAAACATCTTGAACCCGAAAATTGAGGTCATGGATGTCAACAAAAGGAATTCTATCACTTATTCTCCCTTTATGAAGCCATTTTTCATACCACAAGGAAATATCACCTCTCCCTATTCTGGTGATGTAGCCCGGTTTAAGAATAGCAGCAGCTTTTTGAATGGACTGCCAAGTATAGGAGGCACCTCTATGCTGAGTTTCATCAAAGATATGAGCAGAAGGGATGTACTTAGCAGATAGAAGCTGAACCCAAAGTTTCTCAGGGTTGTGGATCATTTCCCAAACATGTTTACCAAGCATGGAAGTATTAACAAGTCTGGATTCTCTTAAACCCAGCCCACCACTACTAATTGGTTTACTCACCTTACTCCACTTGACCCAGTGACAATGAGGGCCTCCCCAAATGAATTGTTTGATGCATGTATCAAGTCTGTCGCAAACACTTTGAGGAATCCAGAGGTTATTCATGGTATATATATGCATAGAACCTAGCACAGATTTTGCTAGAGTAACTCTGCCCGCCCTGCTAAGCAGCCTGCTCTTCCATCCTGCTAAACGGCTATTCACTTTATCCAGAATGAAGGAGAAATTGGAGTTTGTGACTCTACCCTGCAACATAGGAAAACCAAGGTACCTACCAATGTTGTAAGTATGTTTGAACTCCAGCATGCTTTCAAATTTGGTCACCTTAGCTCGTGAAATATTCTTGGAAGGGAGAAACCGAGATTTCTAAATATTAATTTTCATACCAGAGGCTAAACAGAAGGCTTGAAGAACCTCTTTAACAAGTCTAACCTGAGAGGATTTGGCTCTAGTGAACAATAGACAATCATCCGCAAAGAAGAGGTGGGAAATTGCAGGGCCATTGTTTGAGATCTTGATTGGCAGCCACTGGTTGGTTTCAATCTTCGATTGAATAAGAAGGGCCAGTTTTTCCATGCAAAGCAGAAAAAGATAGGGAGACATGGGATCACCTTGTCTCAAGCCTCTAGTGGGAGCAAAACTATCCAACTTCTCACTATTCCATTTAAGAGCCAAAGTTGAAGAGTTGGCACCACTCATGATCAAGTTAATAATGTGGGGAGGGAAACCAAATTCAGAGAGGGTGAGTCTTAGAAAGTTCCAATCAACTCGATCATAAGCTTTCTCAAAGTCAATTTTAAACATAAGGAATCCTGTCTTGCCTTTCCTCTTATGCATGTAATGAACAATCTCTTGAGCTATGACAGCATTATCTGCTATACCACGATTAGGGAGGAAGCTACTTTGAAGAGGACCAATTATATCATCAAGATGAGGCCGCATCCTTCTAACCAGAATTTTGGAGATGAGTTTCAACAGCACATTGCATAAACTAATTGGTCGAAAATCTTTCATAGTCTTAGGAGCATCAATCTTAGGAATAGGGACAATCAGAGTGTGAGCAATGTGTTGCTCAATTTGACCATTTGAGAAAGCTTTAGCAATTAAATCAAAAACATCTGGAGAGACAATATGCCAATAGCTCCTAAAGAAGATAGGTTGGAAGCCATCAGGCCCTGGTGCCTTGTAGGGATCCATGGAGAAAAGAGAGTCCTTTATCTCTCTCATAGTAACCGACTTGAGGAGCAGATCGTATAAATCTTGGCTAATATGAGGAATATTGGATAATTGAAGACTCACAGGGTCACAAAAATCATTTGATTGGAAGAGCTTCTTAAAGAAATTAGAAGCCTCTCTTTTCAAAACCTCTTCATCAGTGCACCACTCTCCATCAATTCTCAAACTAGAAACTTTGTTTCTCCTCCTATGAATGGCAGTTTGAGTATGGTAAAATTTAGTGTTCTTGTTTCCAAATTTGATCCAATTTTCCCTAGACTTTTGGAACCAAAACACTTCCTCTTCTTCAAGGACTTTTGAGTATTGTTTCTGAAGATCTCTTTCCAAACGAATTAGATCAGCATAGGGGAAAATATCAAGCTGATTATGGACTCCTTTTATCCGGGCTTCAATCTTTCTCTTCCTCTGAAAAATATTGCCAAAGGTCTTTTGATTAAAAAGAATTGAGTTGTCCTTGATTTTTTCCAGCTTATAAACAACATCACCAGTAGATTGCCTCCAAGTATCACACACTAGAGCTGCATAATCAGGATGCTCCATCCAAGCTTCCTGGAAATGGAATAGTTTAGAACTCTTACTCTTAAATTTGGAACAACTCAAGAGCAAAGGATTATGATCTGAATCATGTTGAGGTAAAACTTCCACTATAGCATGAGGAAAGGCTAGTTGCCAATCAACATCGACAACAGCCCTATCAAGTCTTTTGCGAACATGTCCAGCCAATTGAATATTTTTCCTCCAAGTGTATAAGCCACCAACACAATGAAGATCTAGTAGATTGCAATTAGCCAGCATTTCTGCGAAGAGCATAGCTCTATCAGGTCTGAATTGCCCACCAGAGACTTCACGAGAAAGCAAAATCTCATTAAAATCACCCACAATAGTCCAAGGGCCTACAATTTTGTCACGCAACTGAGAAAGGTAGTCCCACAGAGAGCACCTCGTGGCAAAGGTAGGAGAGGCATAAATGGCAGTACAAAACCAAGTTTCCTGTCTTCTGTTAATAGAAAAGGTAATAGCTTGGTGCATGCTATCAACTAAGTCGAATTTCGTATCCCTTAGAGAAGAGACAACCCAAATTCCCCCTGAATGGCCTCTGGCTTCTTGAAGAAAAATAGGCTCATACCCCAAGGAATGCCAAAACTTGCTGACTTTGGCAAAAGGAACATGTGTTTCACACACACAAAACAAAGAAGGTTGATGTGTTTTAATCAAATCACGAGCATGGCGCCTAGCATTGGGACTAAAAGCCCCTCGAATATTCCAAGACAAGATAGAGAAATTATGGAAACTATCCATTAAAAAACCTGGTAAAGGAAAGAGGGCCCAGCACCCGAAATCACATGGCCATATCAACAACCAGAAATTGTGTTTCTGGTACCACCTCAATAGCTTCTTCATGCATATTATTCTCCAATTGTGCATCATTATTCTGGGCAATAATGTTAGGAGTAGAATGAACCATAGTGTCATCTTTACCACTAGTTTCACCTGCATCCTCATCATCCTGTAGAAAAACAAATCTATTAGGAGAGACAAATTTAATATTCATAGCAGACCTTGCACCAAAGCCCACATCGTAGTTTTGTTCCTTTGCCTTGGGTTGAGACTTGGTCGTGTATGCTGGTTTAGGATTAGGAAGAGGTATCCTAGCATTGTCTGATGAGGGGTCAGGATTTGAACGATGTCTTTTATTGTTTGATTTTGACGAAGTAGACTTGGCTTTGTCCACCTCAGCATGGGCCCGCGGAGATTTATGTTGAGCAGAATATTTTGCATGGGATTTGAACGTATCCCTTGATGCATGGAATTTAGATGATGATGCCCGATGTTCTAGTCCCTTTTTCTCCTTCAGATTCTTCCCATTATTTGTAACAGTTTGATTAGGTGGCTTGCGGGATTTTCTCTTGACCATTAACCAATCCCCGTGTGGGGTCTCCTTCTCTTTAGCATTATCATTAACACCTGATCCCACCAAATCCGCCCTAGGTTCCGCTTCCTCCATCGGTTTCGGAACAGAACTTGAATTTGAAACGGCCTGAGCAGCCACCACTGCCGGCGCAGCCACCTCCACTGGTGTTGTATCAGTTTTGGGCTCCTCTATGTTGACAGAACTCTTACAATCTCGAGTTAAGTGACCATAGCAACCGCAGTTGGAGCATATGCGGTGTAAACCTTCATATTCGACTTTATACCAGAAGCCCTTCACCCAAACCTTCCCAATCATAGGTTTATTGAGATCTATCTCCACGCAAACACGAGCAAACCTGCCTCGACGAACATCAAGAGTATTGCTGTCAACCTTAATGGGTTTGCCCACTGCCGCTGCTAAAGCTAACAACACACTCTCATCATAGTAATAGAGATTCAAGCCAGGGAAGCGAATCCAAACCATGGTCCTATCGATCTTTGCAGTAGGTGCAATGAAATCTTGAGACCAACATTATGCCGATTAAGTAGTGATCAAAGATCATCCATGGTCCTTCATTTATAACCTTTGCCCGATCAGTTTCATGATCGAATTTCACCATATAAAAACCATTGCCAATATCCATGATCTCGAAATCTGCAGACAACCTCCAAATCTTATGGAGCCTCTCCTTCATTGTAAAGAAACCAATGCTCTTGCCTAGAAGTTTCACCACTAGTGCTTCCTTCCATGGTTCACATAGGCCTGCAAAAACCTTCTCATCAATATGCACCATAGGTAGAAGTGGGTTGTTATCCTTGTATTCTATTCTTGCAAGATTTTCACCAATCAAGTCAACTCTTTGGCGTGGCTTTGGGCCATTCTGTTGTCCCATTACCTTGTCCCGGAAAGAAACTTTTATTTGTTTGTCATGCATGTGTTTATCACCTCCCTCATCCGGAGGTTTTTCCTTTCCCTGTTTTCGTGTTGAGATTCAAAAGTAAAATAGTTATTTATAAATAAAAAAGACGTTTATATACTTTGATATGTGCTCAAAGATAACGAAATTATACCGACAATCTATAATGTTTTCCGTTAGAACTAAAAAACAAAATATTTATTTATCATTTATAAGGACAAAAAACTAAAATAAAAAATTAAACAACTAAAAAAATTAATAAATTTTGATACGTGATGAAATTATAATGACAATATGTAATGTTTACCTGTCGAGACTTAAAAGCAAAATAATAATTTATAAACAATAAAGACATTTATAAATTTGATATGTGTTCAAAGACAATAAAATTATTCCGACAACATCTAATGTTTTCCCGTCGGGATGCAAAAGAAAAGTAATTATTTATACTGACGACATGTAATATTTCCCCGATTTTCCGCCGAGATTCAAAAGTAAAATAATCATTTATAAATAATAAAGACATTTACAAACTTTCATACTTACTCAAAGACAATACAATCATACCGACAGTATGTAATGTTTCCTCGTTGGGACTCAAAAGCATAATAATCATTTATCATTTATAAATAATAAAGACATTTATAATAACAAATAAAAAACCAAACAACTAAAAAAATTAATAAAATTTGATACATGAAGAAATTATAGCGGCAATATGTAATGTTTTCCCATCGAGACTTATAAGCAAAATATTAATTTATAAATAATAAAGACATTTATAAAATCGATATGTGCTTAAAGACAATAAAATTATTCTGACAACGTCTAATGTTTTCTCGTCGGGATGGAAAAGAAAAGTAAACATTTAAAAATATAAATTAACAAATTTAAAAAACTAAAAAATTTAAAAACCAAACAAATAAAAAATAAATAAAAATAAAAAATAAAAAATAAAAATGTAATGTAAAAAAATCTATAAGTAATTAAAAAATAAGAGAACAAAATATAATTTAATATTTAAAAATAAAAAATAGAAAAAATTAAAAAAAAATATGCAACTAAAAAATATTAAATTCAGAAAATCAAAAAAATTAAAAATAGGAAAGTCAAAAACAAAAAATTTGAAAATACGGAAATAAAAAATTTAAAAAATAAAAATACAAAGTATAATTTAAAACAAAAAACTGAAAATAGTAGCAAAAATTTAAAAAAATAAAATTTAAAAAAATAAAAAATAGAAAAATAGAAAAAAAAAATTGACACAAAAAAATAAAAATAAAAAAATAATATCATATTATTATTATTATTATTATTATTATTATTATAAAAAAAGGGAGGAAAAAACAAATAACAGGGAGGGAAACACAAAATCCCCAATGGGTGACACGTGTCCCAATGGGTTTGTTTTCTAATATAGAGATAGATAAAATGTTTTTAGGTTAATAACTAGCAAGGATCATTCTATTTTCACGTTTTTTTGAAATACACTTGTTTATAAAAATAAAGTTATACATTATGAAAAAACTAAAATATATTTTTGCTAACCCAAAAACATAGACACTAAATTAGAACTTAATATAACATTTAAAAAATAATAATACATTTACAAATATTTATCTCTTAATTTTTTTGCAAAATTTTACTAAAACTTAACTTATTTGAAAACAAAATTAAGTGAAAGCAATCATATTTATTTTTTCATGTCATAAATTGTCCCAAACCCGTTACACAATGGGGTCTTTGTGTGTTATTTTCATTCAAATTTATGTTTTCCACGTCTTTCTTCTCAAACTAGACGAAAACCCTCTTCGAGTGGGCCCCACGTCATTTTTTGTCCTTCCCTCCAGACGAGGGTTTTCATTTCCCTGCATTTTTTTTATCGGCTTAACTGCTGTGTTGGTCACTTATTTTTATCAATCCATAATTTTAGTCTTTTATTTTTAAATTTTGTAATTTTAGTCTCATAATTTTTAAAATTTTTGATATTTTGTCCAACAGTAAAATTGGGTCAAAAAATTAGAGATGTAGCATATGACTGGACTATACAAGTGGCCTAACTGACTCTCATTTAATTTCCAAGTCATTTAAACCATTTAAAATAATAAAATTAAATCATTTAATTTAATTTTACAAATAAATAAATAAACTTAAATAAATAAAATCATATCCCTAAACCGGGATCGACCCCTTTCTTCTTCCACATCAGCCAATCAGCGAAGATCCTTGAGCGCGAACCATGGAAAATGGACCAGACTGAGTGTGAGGAAGATGAAATCAGCGCAGAACCTCGATCCAGAAAATCTTCCGTCGTTCTTGATGTCCGAAGGAGCAAGAATCTTGACAAATATCTCATGGATGTGTGGATCTGGAAGACGGTGTCAAAATCAGAGAAGTGACTGTCGAAAATAGAAACAACGATCTCGCAAGGCACAAAACGTTCCAGATCTTCTGTCGCAAAAAAAAAAATTGATTCATAGCCAAGACAGAAAATTCAAATTTCAAAACTACGAGACCCAGTAGTTATCGTTGAACTGCACGTGATACCAACGAGCCAGCGTAGGTTTAGGAAATTGTTCATTGGTTGGAACCCAATTCCTTGCTTTGCATTCATGTTAATTTATGTCTTCTTCTTTGCCCCGGAGAAGAAAATGTAAGGGGTCGATCCTCTTTTGGGATTTAGGGTTCATCACTTCCTCTTTTAATTTTATATTTTATTTATTTAATTTTATTATTTTAAATAGTTTAAATGACTTGAAAATTAAATGAGAGTCAGTTAGGCCACCTGTACAGTTCAGTCATATGTTATATCACCAATTTTTTGACTCAATTTTATTATTGGGCAGAATGTCAAAAATTTCAAAAATTAGGAGACTAAAATTGTGAAATTAAAAAATAAGAGACCAAAATTACGGATTGATAAAAATAGGGACAACAATATTGCAGTTAAGTCTTTTTTCTTTTGGCTTTCGGTGCTAACAAACTAAGGATTTGATTTTTCTTAAACAATATTTTAAGTTTGAATATTATGAATAAAAAAATAAAGACTTTCTTAAATTTGTGAGTCCACTTGGCTCAACTCAAATTATTCAATTTAACATAATAACATGTACAACTTTCAATCATTTAAGTTTCAAAGGAAAAAAAAAACATATTTACATGAAATGACTCCTCCTGTTCATAAGATTATTTTTTATCAATAATGATGGTTATGGAGATGCTTTGTTAGCTGAGTTCATGTGTATCTGTCATGGTTACAGAAATGTAATGTGTAAAAGAAAGGTAATTAAAACCGGACCAGACATTGAATCGGAGAGGGCTAGGGTTCAGGGTTTTTGGGTCGGACCGGGGTCGAACCGGGTTCGAATAAAATATTATTTTTTAAATATTTCATACAATATATATATAAATAATAAACAAAAAATAACTGATATTCATAATTTCACACAATAAAAATTATACTTCACTTAACAATAACAACTATAAATAGAGGCTAAGTTCAACAAGACAACAACACATTCAACCAATTCCAACAAGTTCAAACTAAAAATTTTAAAATTACAATTAAAAATTGGCCATTTTTGAAAAGAAAAAAAAAAAGCAAGTTCTGAACCGTAGGGTTGAACCGGTTTTCCCGGTTTTACGGTCGGTCCGGTTTTCTGGTTTAAACCGGACCGTCCGGTTTTTTGACAGGCGGTCTAATTGCACGACTCGGACCGGTCGGGGGTCCGGTTCTCGGTCCAACCGGTCCGACCGGCCGGTCCGGTCCCGTTTTTGTAACCTTGTGTAAAAGTGAACTATAAGAGACCATGTATATTTTGTTCACGCAACTATTATTGCCTAGTTTTGCGACTAGCTGAACAAGGATTAGAAAGTTTTAATTGCTCATGTTTTTCGAGAGGCGAACACTTGCGTTGATTTTCTTGTGAAGGATTGTGTCCATTCCACGGTTACTCGTAGGGTTTGGTTCAACCCCTTATTGGTTTAAGGTCTCTTCTCTTTAGTGATGCCTTAGAGATGGCCCCTAGTTAGTTACTCTTGTTCATATTGTTTTTTTATGTATGTACTTTACCCCAAAAAAAAGACTATTTTTGACAAATTCAATGTGTGAATTACATATGCTCTTTGCTTTATCTATGTGTATTTTTAATATATTTCATAAGACTTTTTTTCCATAAAGCCGCATTAGTTTGATCAGATTGGGTCTTTAAACATCCCTAAATCAACCTAATCCGACCCATATCCACCATTGTGTTTGTAAACGCACTTGGAAGAGTAAATATATAGTGTGTTTCAGGAATGGTTGGTGAATATTTCTATAAATACATTATTATATTATGTGTATTATTACAAACAAACAAAAAATCCATATTCCAATCTTTATTTTTCGTTACAAGAAAAACTAATTATACAGTTTTTTCTAGCGTATGGTCTTTCTTAAGACACTCTTTATTTATTATTAAGTGAAATTCATTGAAGTTTCATTTCTATCAAATATGGAGTGGATTTCATCAAATAGAAGGTAAAACATGGCTGATCCTATATATTTTTTCACTAATAGGAAATGAGCTAAAAATGTGTGTTATAAATTGTATTACAATATTTTCTTTTCACTATTCGGTCATCAGGGTTCTATACATTTTTTATTTTACTTAATGGTGCATAATGGAATGCAAATAGCCTTATACTAGTATCTTGGTCACTAGCTAACTAGGCCAGAGAATTCTCTCACACAATTGAGAGATTTGACCCATTTTTTGGGCCCAAAGCATGCTTGCTTCATTCAAACTTTACTTTCTTGTTTTGACAGGAAAAAAAAACTTTACTTTCATGTTGATATTTGGGCTTCATTCTGCCGAGTGTAATGCGAAATCACAACCCATACTCGGGTCTCATGTGCTTTTGGGCTTGCGCTCCTGTTTGCTTCTGCAAACGAACAACACTACAAAGTTGTCCACAAATTTGACCAACAAAAGAAAACCATATCACAAACGAATCAATCTTAAGATAGTTCGAAATAATCAGTCAAAAAAAAAAGATAGTTCGAAATAAAAGGGGTAAAACAAAAAGAAATCTTCTATCTTTATGTTAAATGAAGCGAAAATAATTGGTTTCTATATAAAAAAAAGTAAACATTGAAAAACATCAGCTATTACTTCCCACTAATTCCACTGTATTATCTTGTGAAAAAAAATTAATTCTTACATAAATTCAGTATTTATTAAACAATTTATGAAAAGTTTAAACAATATTAAAATAATTCCAATATGAACTTTTTTTTTTTGTGATTATCAATTTCAATATGAACTTTGATATATTTATTGTTATTACTTCCTATATATTTTGAGCTTCTGAATATTTTTTCCTACATTCACTGGTGGTGTGCCGTGGGACCTGGAGTGTACCTACGTTTCTAAGCTTCCAACTCCAAGCTTCAATTGATTGCCCGTAAAGAAAATATCAGCAGGAAAAAAGTACTCTTATTTTAAAAACTTATCCATACACGCTCCAAATCTCTACAGTGTACCCATCAAATCACATATTTTCACTTCACGTACAGCCACTTTTTTTCCTAGAAAAACGAATAAATTAAAGGAAGAAAAATGAAAAGGAATTATATATACATGGAAAAGCAATCACCCATACGAAATGGAGATAGCTGAAGGGAAAGGTGATGCAAGTGTTGTTCCCTTTTTATGCCTATGACTTGAAATCCACAAGGAGGTGAGAAGGGGAGTGGTCCCGCCCAGTGTCGACCTTAAAGGGAGTAGAGAATGATGGGTGGGCAAGTGAGCCCTAACTTGCTATAACCATGTACAAAGAGATAGGCATTGGTGGAACACATCAAGAATTGTAGCCCATGTGTGTAGAAGAAGGATCAACCCCTTGTGATTTGTGAGGGGTCGGGGGAACATGTCAAGCCAACTTGAGAAATGAAAGGCAACAGTTTGTTGAGCAAATCATGGAGAGAAAAAGTAGCCCTTTATAATACTATCATACAGCTCTAGCTATAGATTGAATTGCCTCTATATATATATATATATATATATATATATATATATAATATAATATAATCAGCTGTGGCCGTGAGCATGTTCTGAGTGTGACCGCACATAGCTCCATTTCTTAGGAGGCACATATGAGGAGATTTTTAGATATTTGTTTAGTATTAAAAGACTTAGGCCATTCTCTATTAAGTACTTGAAATTATATTGCAAACATCTTAAAACTTATCTAAAATATGATAATTCTTATGAGCTTGATGGTAAAATTCTATTTGAATATGATTAAAAGTCATTAGAGATGTTTTAACAGTTGAATTAAAATCAAACTTTATAACTTTTTAAAAACATTTAATTGTTTTTATAATGCATACATAGCTTATAAAATAGTATTAACTATTCCTGATATTGTTACATCTTTTGAGAGAACTATTTTGAAATCGAAATTGTTAAAAAAAAAAATTATGATATACTATATCATAAAATAGATTAAATAGTCTTGCTTCTATTTCTATTAAAAATGATTTTTTAAAAAACTTTAATTATAAACATAAAAAAAATATTCAAATATTAATAAAACATCGATTTCTCAATTCGTAATTCGTACATGTTATTCAAAATCTCATGGACGCCTCAGTATACAGTGTGAGAAAGAATATTCTGTCCCCGTGGCATTGTTGCTTGCAGGGTTGACATAGGCCATTCCTGTGGGTTAGCTAAATTAATATTGTGTGTCTATTTCTATTTCGAATAGACAGCTATGAATATGATGGGGAGGGTCCGCATGGTGATCATGATGGGTTGGTGATGGACCGATATGCATACTAGATGGAAATCGAAGGTTTTTTTTTTTTTTTTTGGCTTGATGATAAAATCGGATGCATAATCACGCAGCCACACGCACAACAACTTTTAAGAAAACAAAACAAAAAATTAAGGGTGCTAGAAGGTTTTGAGAAGGGACAAAGAAAGTGGTTTAAGAGATATTGAGAGGATTGAGTTGGTAGCCCAAAAGGGTAGCCATGTGAGAAGTATGATGGTACAAAATGATGTTGTCTAATGTCTATGGCCACTTGGCCAGTGCATTCGTTAACTTCAATTTCCTTCTCCTTTGCATGTTTGCTCTGTTTTTCATGTGTCCCTCCCTAGCTAGCTAAAATTCATTTATGCACTTCAGAGATCTTGTAGCTAGCTGTTATACCCCAATTTTGTCCACACATCTTGATTTGTTTTTATCTATTATTTTACTATTAGATTGAAATGATAAAGTAAATTGTTGCTTGGGCCATTTTTTGCTAAGTTTTGGTCTTAATCCTTTGGGACTAGTTTAGGCCCAATGACTGAGATATAAACCAATAGTCCATACAAAAGAAATTCTAGCATAAGTCCAAAATACAAACACAAGCCTAAAATACAATACAGTCCAATATAGTCCATTACAGTCCAAACCAAGCCCAAAACAATTACAAAATCAGAATGAAACAAAAAGACAAAAAAAAGAGTAAAAAAGAAGCAGGGCAAGGATGGAGTCTGGCGCCCTGCCACTCCCACCACAAGGCAACCTGACAACAACCACCGGCTGACAATTCTAGCAATAAGTCCAAGGTGCTTTCTTCTTGTTCCTTTGCTTTTTTCCTTTTTTTCTCCAACCAAGCAGCTTTGCAGGCACTACCCAGAACCACCAGCCCTCCTCTGCACCACCAACCATACCTGCAGCAAACAACCAATACAAGGGTCAGCAACCATTGTCCTATTGAAGCCCCTTTACTCTATAAATGCAACAACAGAACAACAAAGAAGGGAGGAGAATTTTGGGCGTTTTTATCACCAACCAAAAAATTAGAGACTCCACACTGGAGCCCTAATTCACCAAGTCAAAAAAGGAAGAAACAGAAGCAAAAAAACACAAACAGAAGCAAAAAAAAAAACGCAAACAGAAGCAAAAGAAAACGCAAAAAAAAGGGAGAAGAGGCAGAGAGAAGAAGAAGAGAGAAAAGCAGAAGGTAGAACTCTCAGCACAACCTTCCTCTCTCCCTCCCTCTCCCACGCTCTCCCTCCTTCTTCCTCCCTCTCCCACTACTCTCTCCTACTTTTTTTTTCTTCTTCTCGATCTCCCCCCTTTTCCTCTTCCCCCTTTCTCTCTCCCTCTCCCTTTCTCTCTCCCTCTCTCTCGTCATCCCTTCCCTCAAGGCAAGAAGGACTGGCTGGCGGTCGCGCCCCCCACTTCCCCTTCTCCCTCTCGCCACCCTTCTTCTCTCTCTCTCTCTCTCCATTCCGCTTCTTTTCCCAGCGGCGATGCTGCTTTTCCTTTTCTCTGATTTTGTGTGTTATGTTTTTAGGTTTCATTGTGTGAGTGTGTGTTTTATTTTTTTAGTTTCATTTGCTGTTAGTGAGTGTGTGTGTGTGTGTGTGTGTGTGTGTGTGTTTAGCGTGGGTGAGTGTGTAAGTGTGTGTGGGTGAGTGTGTTTTAGTGTGTGTGGGTGAGTGTGGTATTATTATTATTATTATTATTATTATTATTATTATTATTATTTTCCTTTGTTTTGTGTTATCTTCAAATGGGCTTCAGCCCCACTTCAATCCACGCTCCCCCTCTTTTTTTGTGTTCTTTTTTTTTTGTTTGGGCTCAGCCCATTCCTCTTTCTTTTTACACCGCTCCCTTTTTTTATTTTATTATTTCTGACCCCCTTATTTTTATCTTGGGCTTCAGCCCACTGGTTTTGACCCAATCTAGGGTTCCTAAAAAAAAACATATGAATGTTCCCCTCATCCTTTTTTATTTATTAATCATACTTTTTTTATTATTGAAAAATTCTTTAATCTTCTTGAATAAATATTAGTAGTGACAACGCCAAATCCGCTTTTGGTTTGGTCACTATGCAAACCCCTTTAAAAAAAATTTAAAATCAATGACTACTCCAAATTCTCTTTTGGTTTGGTCGTCACAAATTCTTAATAAAACATCTCAAAATATTAGTAGTGATTACGCCAAATCCACTTTTGGTTTAGTCACTATGCAAATCATAAAAAATAAGTCATAAATTGATTAATTAAAATCAACAAACACACAACCATTTTTTACCCAAGAACTACGTAGCCTTTGATTTCTCCACCGCACCCGGAGATACTTAGGAGCAGGAGCATACTCCTGTCAAGCGCAAAAATAAACAACTTTTATTAAGCTTCTTTTTATTTATTTCATCATTGTAAATCCTTGTCTTTTTTTTTAGGGAAACAAATATTTTTTTTAGAAGTTAATAAATTTTGCACAATTAATTAGAGGTAACCTTTTTTCGAAAGGATGTCGTGGGGTGCTAATACCTTCCATACGCATAATCGACTCCCGAACCCAAATCCGGTCTTAAGGACCATTTTTCTTCAAAAAAAGGTTTTTTCCAATATTTTCCCTATGAAATAAATTATTGGTGGCGGCTCCATTAAACTACGAATAAATCCCTCCAGATTTTTCGGTCGCTACAACTGGCGACTCCACTGGGGACATTTTTTTAGAGAGTCAAGCCTAAATAATTGATTGTGCTAAATAGTTAACTCCTATGTTTAGTTTCTCTTGTTTTTATTTATTTATTTATTTATTTGTTTATTTATTTATTTATTTTTTTTATTGTTCTTTTGTGAATATTTGTTGTGAATATTATGCATATATTGAACCTTAGGTTAGAAGACCATATTTTGTATATTTCATTTATTTTGCAGCTTGGGTAATTTTAGGTTGCCTCCATCACACACCTCACTTACACACTTTTTACACACACTTATGAGTGGGACCCTATACAGGGCAGAGTGCGGCTTAGGGAGTGAGAGGTTGTTAGTGATAGTCACCGGATCTACTTTCGATTTGGGTATCACGAGAACCTCGTCTAGAGTGCGACCGTTTCGTGGATGCCCACACGTGGGATCCTCTTCCTATTGGTGGTCGCATCCAGAAATGGTACCAACTCTAGAGACCTTTGGTGAGGAAGTGTTAGTACCACCTATGAAAGTGTTCACAAGTCGAATGACCTATAGATCATCAGAAATAGAAATCCTCTAATTTAGAGTGACCTTGTTTAGGACACAAAGAGGCAGTCTTACTTTTGGTTGACCTTTTTAAATGCTTCTTTTCAAAGTAGTATAGGCATCCCATCATTTACAAACATTTCAAAATATGTCCCTCTCACTAGTAGTTGCATCACTCGTCATGTTCATGCATTTTTTTCAATCAAACATGATAAAAGTTCGAACATATGGCATTCATCCTCATTTCATTTTATTTTGAATAGGTTTACCAGGGAATCGTAAGGAAGAGCTAGCTTGTAAGTATCTGCAGCGAAGTAATATGGGATCAAATAAGGAAACAGTTTCAAAAAAGCTCATACATGCCAAAGCAAAGATGCCGGAAATACAAGGTTTAAAAGAATTTGGGAAGTTGCTAACCAGGAAAAACCGCATAGCCTTCAATGATAAATATGGGAAGATTCTTGCATTGATGGAGGTAGATGTACAAGTAGAGGCTGTTACTGCACTAGCTCAATTTTATAATCCCCCGATGAGGTGCTTCACATTTCAAGATTTCCAAATGGCGCCCACTTTAGAAGAGTATGAGCAAATTTTAGGGTACTCTTTGGAAAATGCTAAGCCTTACCATTATATAGGGCATTATCCCTCCTACCCAACAGTTGCTTCAATTTTAAAAGTTGAGGAAAGTAAGTTGAAAGCCAACATGAAAAATCCAAATGGTGTTGATGGCTTCCCACTAGCATACCTAGAGGAGAGATTAAAGTCATTATCTGAAGGTGGGGAATGGGTTGCTTTCATGGATGTATTAGCCCTTGCCATTTTTGGAATAGTTCTGTTCCCACAGATAGAAGGCCATGTTGATTTTGCAGCAATTGATGTTTTCATGGCAGTAAAAAACAAGGCGAGAACACATTACTGCTGTGCTCACTGATACATATTACATCCTTAATACCTGTCATGAGAAGAAAAAGAAGAGGATATCTTGTTGCCTACCAGCGCTCTATGTATGGCTTGTCACCCATGTATTTCATGAGGGGCGAAGAGCACTATGCCCTATTGTTGATTCCAATTGGTGCTCTGTGAAAACTAAGAGCAAACCAGTGGGCTCGATATCTACGTGGCCTTGATGAGAAGACTATTCGTTGGTATCCCAAATGGCAAGAAGTGAATGAGGTAATCTACGGTGTGGCGCTTTCCCAAATGTGCCGCTCTTAGGAGCGAAGGGTTGCATAAATTATAACCCTCTCTCTCACTAAGACAACTGTCTTATCCCATCATGCATCCCCCAGCCGAAGAGTTGATAACCCCTTTCATTGTGTATGGGATAGATAAGAAAGATACAGAGGAGCACAAAAGGATCAGGCAGGCATGGAACCAAGTCATCCGAAAGGGGAAAATACTTGGGAAAAGAAGCACCGACGCCAAAGAAAGCTACCGTCAGTGGGTTAAGGATAGAGTTCAGGAAATCAAGCTGCCTTTCAATGGGACACCTCCTCCCAAGCAAGAGACACCTGAACCTATCCCTATTACAAATGAAGAGGTAGAAGAACTTAAGGCATCACTGCTGAAGTCTGAAGAGGAAAAAGAAGGTTTACAAGCAAAGTTAGAAAAAGCACTTCAGGAGAATAGGAACTTACGTTCAGAAAACACTCTTAAAGGGCAATTCATCGAAAGAAGCAACAAAAGAGCTACAATAGAGGAAAAAAACAAGCATGATATACAACTTTGTCTAAGAGGTGCAAATGAACAGTTGAGCTTGCGTAATCAGGAGAGGGATAAGGCTATAGATAATGCCTATATATGGAAAGGATTGTGGAAAAAATCCTCGGTTACCGAAAAGAATTTGCAAGAGGAGCTTGAAGGTTTAAAGCAACATCTTGAGAAGGTGGTAGCTAGGTATGAGAACCGAGCCCAAAAGGAGAAGCAATGCAAGGAAGAAATGGAAGAGATGCTTGTGAAGTATCAAGAGGCGCTGAAAAAAGAACATGAAGATGCAAATGAGTTGCGAAATTATATTGAATACCAAGAGAAGATCTATGACGACCTAAAAAATGAAAGCATGTATTGGGAGAATCGTTTTACAAAACTGGTCAGTCAGATAGAAAATCAAGCGCTCTTTAATGAGCGAGAGCGAAGGCATGCATTGGAAGGACTGTTTTTCAAAGTTGGCAAGTTTGGCCAATCAAGCAATCATAGATATCCCAAGGCGTCTAGAGGAGGCTGATGCGGCGATGCACCCACTGAATACTCCAGTCAATGTTTACAATTTTATTGAATTTTGTAAAAGTTTGATAGAAGAATTGAGAGAAAAGGCCGGTTGTCCTATGAAGAAGAAAAAAAGGGCAGCTAATTGATGAGGCTTTAGTTTGAGTGAATTGTACTATTTGTCTTTCTCATCAACAAAGGATTTGTCACTTTACTTATTGATCCCATTTTATTCTCCAAATTACTTAATGCTTTTAAAAAAAAATAAATGGATAATTACAACAAAGCAATGAAACCTACGGTTCCCTGGTACAAAATGAATAGACTCATACATCCACATCCATTCATTCATTTTTTTTCTTTCTTACATACTCATATCATTTTTTTAATCACCAGAAAATAATCAAACAAACTGGTTCCTCGACACCTTTATCGAACTCGCTCTCAATCAAAGATCATGGATGACCAAGAGATGAAAGAGGACGTCAACCAGCTGAAGGAACAGATGAGCAAAGTTTTGGAGCTTCTGCAGTCCCTAAACAAAGACAAGGCTGCAGATGGGGTATCTCCAGCAGTGAATGATGAAAGTCAAGCTACACCTTCCCACCCACCTGGTTTCGGTCCTATGCAGTTGCAATATGGTCTCAATACTCAAGGGATGATGGTACCTTTTGCAATTTACCCGCAGGGTCCTACACACTCACCAGTTAGCAACCCTCAAAATCAAGTACCACAGTTCCCACTTTACGGACTCCCACCTGGTTACACGCCACCTATGGCCAATGATGATACTGCGAACCATAACCCTCAAGGCCCTCAGAATCAAGTACCACAGTTCCCATTATTTGGTCTCCCGCCCGGTTACACACCTCCAGGTGCTAACAATAACTCTGCAGAAACTGATTCCCAAGCACTTGTGGTGCAAGATGTAGCTCAAGGATCCGGCTCAGGTACTGAATCCATACCAGTTCAAAGCTCAACTCCTGGCTTCATGACATACACCTTTCCACCTGGATATGCACCATCCCATGTCGGAAATACTCAAGGAGTCAGTACGCCTGTAGTGGCCCCCATAGTGAATCCCCGACCATTTGGTTACCCCTATTATATTCAAGGAAATCCATTGAATCCCCAGAATAACCGCATTGCCTGGTCTCGACTACGGGGACCCAATCGAAGGCGTCGGTTGGGAATCGATTGATTACGTCTGACACGGTTGCAAATCCTCGAAGATAGACTAAGAGCTGTAGAAGGAGTGAGTTATTTCGGGTCAAGTATCGCTTCAGATCTTTGTCTCGTATCGGATGTGGTTGTACCGCCGAAGTTCAAGGTGCCAGACTTTGACAAGTATAAAGGGACAACTTGCCCGTAAAGCCACTTGACAATGTACTGTAGGAAGATGGCGTCCTATGCATATGATGACAAACTTCTGATTCACTTCTTCCAGGATAGTTTAACAGGGGCAGCGTCGAGTTGGTATACACACCTTGAGCGATCTTATATTCGCTGTTGGAACGATTTGGCGGATGCCTTTTTGAAGCAGTATAAGTATAACATTGATATGGCTCCTGATAGAATGCAGTTGTAAAACATGGCAAAAAGAGACAATGAGACCTTCAAGGAATATGCCCAACGATGGAGAGGGTGGCGGCCAAGTGGAACCGCCTCTGATTGAAAAAGAAATGGTGGCCATGTTCATGGATACTCTTCAATCACCCTTCTATGACAAAATGATCGGAAGTGTATCATCAAACTTTTCAGATATGGTCATCGTAGGGGAAAGAGTTGAAGGAGGAATGAGGAATGGAAAGATTACCCAAAGTTTCTTTGGAACAAGTAACATCAAGAGACCCCAACAAACTTCGTAAAGAAGAAAGAAGGGGAAACCAATGCTGTGATAGCGAGCCCGGGAGGACAAACACAAGGAAAACCACCCCAATTCTTTACCAATTTCCCACATCCTTTTCCATACCCCTACTTTCCACCTCCATACATTGCCGCCGCCTCTCATAATCCAACCCCCCGGCCAAACCAACCAACGATGCCCTTTCGACCACCTTCCCTCATCCAAACACAAGCACAACCAGTTGCTCCCACCCAACCGAACCAAAACCAGAAAAATGACCAAGAAAAGAAAGCGGTCCAATTTGATCCTATTCCCATGACTTATACGGATTTGTTCCAGCATCTCATTAGCAACTCCTTGGTCTCTCCACGCTCAATGAAACCACTTCAACCCCCTTTCCCAAGAGGGTATGACCCAAATGCCAAGTGCGAGTTTCATGCAGGGGCAGTAGGTCACACAACGGAAAATTGCAAGGCTTTGAAGTACGTGGTTCAAGATCTGATCAATGCCAAATGGTTAAGTTTTAAGGAGGATGGTCCTAATGTGGGTAATAATCATTTTCCAGGTCATGGAGGTTCAGTAGTCAACGCCATTATTGAAGAGTTTAGGGATCAGCCCCTGATAATGAAAGTGGAAGATGTTCGTACTCCCTTGAGGATCATTTATGCCAAACTCTGCAAGTTCAGTATAATTGAGATGAAATACGATGAGAGGGACTTGTGTAGCTTGCATCCTGATGACAGTCATTGCATAGAGGAATGCGAGGAATTCAGGCAAATTCTCCAAGAATTGTTAGACAGACACTTGATACAGGTAGGTTGTGTGAAGAAAGATGAAAACATATTGACCCTTCAGTCAAGTGAAGATAAAAACACGACCTTCCCAAAACCATTGGAGATTTGCCACAACAAGCCAGTCCGAGGCGTGCCTAAACCGATAACTATTCATGTACCAACTCCTTTCCCTTTCAAGAACGTTAATGCAGTGCCATGGGATTACAATATAAAGGTCTTTGTGGACAATTTAGGGGATGACCAGTTAAAAGCGGCGTCTGGATCTGGCAATCCTGCTATCACTAACATCTCGGGAATCGGTGGGATGACCCGAAGTGGACGAATTTATACCCCTATCGGACCCATGGACAAAGCTCGTAAGGGAAAGGATAAAGAAGAAGAGTCCATTGATAAAGATGCCGTTAAGAAGGCAAAGAAAGAAGAAGAAAACAAGAAAGTAGTGTCTGAAGAAGAGGCTTGTGAATTCCTGAAATTTATGAAGCAGAGTGAATACAAGGTGGTGGATCAGTTGAATCATACTCCTGCAAAAATATCTGTGTTATCACTTCTTCTTTGGTCTCGAGCGCCATAGGGAATCATTGATGAAAGTGCTAAATGAAGCCCATGTCACCCATGACATCACGGTGAACCAATTCGATGGGATTGTGGGTAATATTGTTGCTAGTAATTACCTTACCTTCACTGATGAAGAAATTCCAGTTGAAGGAATGGGGCATAACAAAGCATTGCACATCTCTGTGAAGTGTGGGGACTATATCCTTGCTAGGGTACTCGTCGATAATGGGTCATCTCTAAATGTTATGCCGAAATCTACCTTGGCAAAGTTGTCTATTGATGGATCGTATATGAAGCCCAGTACCATGGTGGTAAGAGCCTTCGATGGGTCTAGAAGAGAGGTTATTGGAGAAATCGAGCTACCTATACAAGTTGGTCCTCGCATATTCGAGGTAGTCTTTCAGGTGATGGAAATTGTATCAGCATACAGCTGCCTCCTTGGAAGACCATGGATCCATTCAGCTGGAGTTGTGCCTTCAACATTACACCAAAAGCTGAAATTTTCAATGGATAGCAAGTTGGTGACTGTCTCTGGTGAAGAAGAGATGCTAGTAAGCAAGCCATCCTCCACGTGCTATATCGAGGTTACAGAAGAAGCGCTTGAGACGTCTTTTCAAACGTTGGAGATTGCGAATGCCACCTTCGCGGGAGAAGGAGTCCTAATGAAAAAGCCAAAGTTGTCTGAAATCTCCATGATGATCGCTAAGGTTATGATGAAAGGAGGGTATCAGGCCAGATGCGGATTGGGAAGATATGAACAAGGGATCGTGATGCTGGTAGAACTTCCAGATAACAGAAACAGATATGGGTTGGGATACGAACCTAACAGATTCGACAAAAAAAGAATTGCCAAAGAAAGAAAAGAAAAGAGGATAGCTAGATTGGAAGGCAGGGAGCCAAAGGATGAGAATATCCTTATCTGCGACATCAGGCAAAGCTTTCGGAGTGCAGGAATATTGAATCTGAATCAGATAGCAGCTATCAAGGACGATCACAGTGCAGAAAACGACAATGTCAACCTTGTCCACCCTTGCTCGCCGAATGAAGAACTTGGAAATTGGGAGATCGTTGAGTTTCTCGTGATCTTTGATTCAAAGTAATTATGTAATGCAAATTCTATTGCTCTGCCCAAGGCTTTAGAATAATTTATTGTCAAAAGGGCGCACATGTTTTATTTCAGTATCATTATCAATAAAATGCACTTTGAATTTTCCAATCATTTCTCTTTTCTTTCCTTTTCCATCTTTTCCATCTCTTTTCATCTTTTCCCGTTTTTCATTTCATTATTTTTAACTAATGCAGATCCAAAAATATTGTCTTTGAAAATAACGATGCCAGTAACTCATACTATAATTTTGAATATCCCATTAATCATACGGAGGAAGATAATGAGGAAAATTGGCAAACCCCTCCTGAATTAATGAGGTTGATGGAACAAGAAGCTAAAGTGATTCAACCCCACGAGGAAGAAACTGAAACAATCAATCTGGGCACTGAAAATGACAAGAAAGAAGTTAAGATTGGCACCACAATAAAAAGCAGTGAGCGAGAAAAATTGGTTAAACTCCTATTTGAATACATTGATGTTTTCGCGTGGACATACCGAGATATGCCTGGATTAGATAATAGCATAATCGAGCACAAATTGCCATTAAAACCTGAGTGCCCACCGGTCAAGCAGAAGTTGAGAAGAATGAAACCAGAGATGTCGCTCAAGATTAGAGATAAGGTAAAAAAACAGTTCGACGCCGGATTTCTGACTGTAGCAAAATACCCTCAATGGGTGGCTAATATCGTCCCAGTCCCAAAGAAAGATGGAAAAGTCCGAATGTGTGTTGACTATCGAGATCTAAACAGGGCCAGCCCTAAGGATGACTTCCCTTTGCCACATATTGATGTCCTGGTAGATAGCACTGCTCAACACTCTGTCTTCTCTTTCATGGATGGATATTCTGGCTATAATCAAATCAAGATGGCTCCCGAAGATATGGAAAAAACCACATTTATCACTTTATGGGAACTTTACATTTACAAAGTAATGTCGTTTGGATTAAGAAATCTTTGGCAACATACCAAAGAGCAATGGTGGCCTTGTTCCATGACATGATGCACAAAGAGATAGAGGTCTATGTGGATGACATGATTGTAAAGCCCAAAACAGAGGAAGGTCATGCTATTAACCTACAAAAGCTTTTGAGCGATCGAGGAAATACAAACTCCGGTTAAACCCAGCTAAGCGTAGCTTTGGTGTAAGGTCAGGCAAGCTGCTAGGGTTTATAGTCAGCGAGAAAGGAATAGAAGTTGATCCGGCTAAAGTAAAAGCAATCCTGGAAATACCGACTCGCACCGAAAAAGAAGTTCGTGGATTCTGGGAAGATTGAACTACATCGCCAGGTTTATATCTCGACTAATCGCTACTTGTGAGCCAATTTTCAAGTTCTTTGTGTAAGAATCGAGAAACCAAATGGAAAGACAATTGTCGAAAGCTTTTGAGAAAATCAAGCAGTACTTACAAGATCCACCTGGTTTTGGTACCCCCTATGCCGAAACCCTCATCATGTATATGATTGGGCGAAATCAATGGGTTGTGTGCTAGGACAACATGATGAATCTGGTAAGAAGGAGCATGCCATTTACTACTTGAGCAAGAAATTCACTAGCTGCGAGACGAGGTATTCATTGTTAGAACGAACATGTTGCGCGTTAACCTGGGCCGCACATCGTTTGAGACAATATATGTTATCCCATACAACTTGTTTGGTGTCCAAAATGGATCCAATCAAGTATATTTTTGAAAAGCCTGCTCTCACAGGAAGAATTGCTCGTTGGCAAATGTTGTTATCTGAGTATGATATTGTGTATGTCACCCAAAAGGCAATTAAAGGCAGTACCTTAGCTGAATACTTGGCTCATCAACCTGTGGAAGACT
Source organism: Calophaca sinica (assembly GCA_037113605.1). Taxonomy (NCBI): domain Eukaryota; kingdom Viridiplantae; phylum Streptophyta; class Magnoliopsida; order Fabales; family Fabaceae; genus Calophaca; species Calophaca sinica. Next base: position 125,968,644 of record CM073734.1, read on the forward strand.
ATCAGTCAATGCAGTGTGATTTCCCAGACGAAGACATAATGGCTCTATTCGAAGGAAAAGAAACCCCTGACGATGAAAAATGGATCTTGTTGTTTGATGGTGCTTCTAATGCATTGGGACATGGGATTGGAGCTGTGCTGATTTCCCCAGAAGGTCGTTTCATCCCATTTACTGCGAGATTGTGTTTCGATTGTACAAACAATATGGCAGAGTATGAGGCATGTGCCATGGGCATTCAGGCGGCCATTGAATCGAAGGTCAAAATTCTCGAAGTATATGGAGACTCGGCTTTGGTTATCCATCAGTTAAAAGGCGAATGGGAAACGAGGGATTCCAAATTAGTTCCTTACCATGCTCACATCAAAGAATTGATGGAGCAGTTTGATGAAGTCACCTTCCATCACATTCCCCGTGAAGATAATCAGCTAGCTGACGCCTTAGCTACTCTATCATCAATGTTCAAAATTAGTAACAGGGAGAACCTACCGCTCATAAAGATACAGAATCATGACCGGCCGGCACACTACCTGGCAATAGAAGAAGAGCCTGATGGCAAACCCTGGTATTACGACATCAAACGATACATCACAAGTAGAGAATATCCTCCTAATGTCTCAGAGAATGATAAAAGGGCATTAAGGCGGTTGGCAATGGGATTCTTTCTAAACGGCGAAGTGCTCTATAAGAGAAACCATGACATGGTACTTCTCAGGTGTGTTGACAAGACTGAGGCGGAAAAGATTATGCGAGAGGTTCATGAAGGTTCCTTTGGGACTCACGCAAATGGGCATGCAATGGCAAGAAAAATCTTGAGGGCTGGCTACTATTGGTTGTCTATGGAGACTGATTGTTTCGGTTATGTGAAGAAATGCCACAAATGTCAGATTTACGCCGATAACATCCATGTGCCACCAGTCTCTTTGAATATCTTAACAGCACCATGGCCTTTCTCAATGTGGGGATTGGATGTCATTGGACCCATTGAACCTAAGGCATCAAATGGACATCGCTTCATTCTCGTCGCAATCGACTATTTCACTAAGTGGGTTGAAGCGGCTTCATATGTGAGTGTGACAAAAAATGTGGTTGTCAAATTCATCAAGAGAGATTTGATCTGCCGCTATGGTTTGCCAAATAAGATCATCACTGATAATGGGACTAATTTGAACAACAAGATGATGAAGGAGCTGTGTAATGACTTCAAGATCCAACATCATAATTCCTCACCGTACCGCCCAAAGATGAATGGGGCAGTTGAAGCTGCGAATAAGAACATCAAGAAGATTGTCCAAAAGATTGTGGTAACATTTAGAGACTGGCACGAAATGCTCCCTTTTGCCCTGCATGGTTATCGAACTTCGGTTCGCACCTCAACAGGGGCAACCCCTTTCTCGCTGGTGTATGGAATGGAAGCAGTGCTCCCATTGAAGTCGAGATCCCCTCGTTAAGGGTATTGATGGAGACAAAACTAAAAGAGGCAGAATGGGTTCAGGCTCGGATGGATCAATTGAATCTCATTGAAGAAAAGAGAGTGATAGCCTTATGTCATGGATAGCTATATCAGCACAGGATGAAGAGGGCTTACGAAAAGAAAGTTCGCCCTCGGGAATTTCAAGAAGGAGACCTAGTGCTCAAGAAGATTTTGCCCATCCAAAAGGATTCTCGTGGAAAATGGAATCCGAATTATGAAGGCCCGTATGTTGTGAAAAAAACTTTTTCTGGAGGAGCCTTAATCCTCACAAGGATGGACGGTGAAGATCTCCCGCTCCCAGTAAACTCTGATGCAGTCAAAAAATATTATGCTTAAAAAAGAAAATCATGTAAAAACCAAGCAAAAGCGGGCTCGCTAGGTTGAAAACCTGAAAGGGCGACCTAGGCAAAAATTAGAGCGACCCGTTGGATTGAAAACTTGAAAGAGCAATCCAAGCAGAAGTTAGGGTCTAAAATCGGATATTGAAGAAGGCTGGTGCATCAAGGGGCTCTTACCCAACTGGGGCAATTCTGTAGTAGAGTAATGAGTAATCAAAGTTATGGATATAGGAAGCTGGCATTTGTTCCTACAAAGACACAAGCTATAAAATATTTGTTTAGTTATTGTCTTTCTTTATTTTTTCTTCTTCCTGCATTTTTCTTGATGTATTTTCAAGTCTGTGTAACTTTAGTCCTTGTACACATAACTCTTCTTTTGAATACCAAACACCTCCGTTCTTGTATTTCAAAATGTTGTTTTATGATAATAGGCACTGAATTGTGAAACATGTGATGATATGGGAAAGCATTACGGTTATTATATACATCTTAAGAATCACGAGGAAACGCCAAATCTCAACAAAAAAGATTCAAAAAGGAGAAAGGGATTACCTTTAAAAATGACTAGTTTGCATTGATACCTCGCGTTCCCTCCCAGTCGAAGGCATAGCATGACTAAATCCGATGAATCTCAGTCCGTCCCATATCTTCAAGCACTAGAGATCATATGGGACGAGGAATCAGTAAAAATAATAACCGCATTGCATACATGCATCACATACCATATATTCGTGCATCATCTTCATATCATCACCTTTTAGCCGTTTTGTTACACCTGGTCCGTGCACCAAATTTTGATCCTTCATTCTCGTTTACAGACAATGCGCCTAGCATTGGTCCTTTATTTTGCTTTCTAAGCGACACGCCAAGTATCGCTCACTCTTTATTGCTTTCTGATCACCGCGTCAGTACCCGACCTGGCGGAGATCCCTCTTTATAGTTTTCTGATAAACGCGCCGAGCATCACCCCTTTTTATTGCTTTAAGATTACCGCGTCAGTACCCGACCTGGCGGTAGTCCCTCATTATTGCTTTTTTGACCAACATATCAGTTCCGGACCTGATGTTGATCCTTCTTTATTGCTTCCCACCGACGCGTCAATACCCTACTTGGCGTCAAACCTTCCGATCACCGTATCAGTACCCGACCTGGCAGTGATCCTTCTTTATTGCTTCCCATCGACGTGTCAAAACCTTATTTGGCGTCGAACCCTCATTATTGCTTTCCGATCACCGCGGCAGTACCCGACCTGGCGGTGAACCTTCTTTATAGTTTTCTGATAAAATGCGCCAAGCGTTAATCACTCATTACTGCTTTTTCGATCACCGCGTCAGTACCCGACCTGGCGGTGATCATTCTTTATTGCTTTTCCAATAAACGCGTCAAGCGTTAATCCCTCATTTTTGCTTTCCTACCACCGCGTCAGTACCCGACCTGGCGGTGACCCTTCTTTATTGCTTTCCGATAAACGCACCAAGCGTTAATCCTTCACTGTCATTCCTCACCCCATCCTTTGTCTATCCTGGTTTGGGACAAAATTAGTGTCTTTATCTTTACTTCTATTTTACGACGAAAATATGAAAACCTTTGTTGTTCACATTTTCTAATAAAATATAACTAAAGAGCATATTATACCCCAATTTTGTCCACACATCTTGATTTGTTTTTATCTATTATTTCTTTGTTAGATTGAAATGATAAAGTAAATTGTTGCTTGGGCCATTTTTGCTAAGTTTTGGTCTTAGTCCTTTGGGACTAGTTTAGGCCCAATGGTGAGATATAAACCAATAGTCCATACAAAAGAAATTCTAGCATAAGTCCAAAATACAAACACAAGCCTAAAATACAATGTCCAATATAGTCCATTACACCCAAACCAAGCCCAAAACAATTACAAAATCAGAATGAAACAAAAAGACAAAAAAAGAAAAAGTAAAAAGAAGCGAGGGCAAGGCTGAGTCTGGCCACTCCCACTCCACACTGCAACCCCAACAACAACCACCAAAGAAGAAGAATTCTAGCAATAAGTCCAAGGTGCTTTCTTCTTGTTCCTTTGCTTTTTTCCTTTTTTTCTCCAACCAAGCAGCTTTGCAGGCACTACCTAGAACCACCAGCCCTCCTCTGCACCACCAACCATACCTGCAACAAACAACCAATACAAGGGTCAGCAACCATTGTCCTATTGAAGCCCCTTTGCTCTATAAATGCAACAACAGAACAACAAAGAAGGGAGGAGAATTTTGGGTGTTTTTACCACCAACCAAAAAATTAGAGACTCCACACTGGAGCCCTAATTCACCAAGTCAAAAAAGGAAGAAACAGAAGCAAAAAAACACAAACAGAAGCAAAAAAATACGCAAATGTAAGCAAAGAAAACGCAAAAAGGGAGAAGAGGCAGAGAGAAGAAGAGAGAAAAGCAGAAGGTAGAACTCTCAGCACAACCTTCCTCTCTCCCTCCCTCTCCCACGATCTCCCTCCATCTTCCTCCCTCTCCCACTACTCTCTCCTACTTTTTTTTTCTTCTTCACGATCTCCCCCCTTTTCCTCCTCCCCCTTTCTCTCTCCCTCTCCCTTTCTCTCTCCTCTCTCTCTCGTCATCCCTTCCTGCCTTGTGACATGTGACAAGGCCCATGGCCTTGGCGCCCCCACTTCCCCTTCTCCTCTCGCCTCCCTTCTTCTCCCCTCTCTCTCTCTCTCTCCATTCCTCTTCTTTTCCCAGTAGCGATCTTTGCTCGTTTTCTCCGATTTTGTGTTTTATGTTTTTAGGTTTCACTGTGTGAGTGTGTGTTTTATTTTTTTTTAGTTTCATTTGCTGTTAGTGAGTGTGTGTGTGTGTGTGTGTTTAGCGTGGGTGAGTGTGTAAGTGTGTGTGGGTGAGTGTGTTTTAGTGTGTGTGGGTGAGTGTGGTATTATTATTATTATTATTATTATTTTTTCTTTTCTTTTGTTTTGTGTTATCTTCAAATGGGCTTCAGCCCCACTTCAATCCACGCTCCCCCTCTTTTTTTGTGTTCTTTTTTTTTGTTTGGGCTCAGCCCATTCCTCTTTCTTTCGACACCCCTCCCCTTTTTTTATTTTATTATTTCTGACCCCCCTTATTTTTATCTTGGGCTTCAGCCCACTGGTTTTGACCCAATCTAGGGTTCCTAAAAAAAACATATGAATGTTTCCCTCATCCTTTTTTATTTATTAATCATACTTTTTTTATTATTGAAAAATTCTTTAATCTTCTTGAATAAATATTAGTAGTGACAACGCCAAATCCGCTTTTGGTTTGGTCACTATGCAAACCCCTTTAAAAAAAATTTAAAATCAATGACTACTCCAAATTCTCTTTTGGTTTGGTCGTCACAAATTCTTAATAAAACATCTCAAAATATTAGTAGTGATTACGCCAAATCCACTTTTGGTTTAGTCACTATGCAAATCATAAAAAATAAGTCATAAATTGATTAATTAAAATCAACAAACACACAACCATTTTTTACCCAAGAACTACGTAGCCTTTGATTTCTCCACCGCACCCGGAGATACGTAGGAGCAGGAGCATACTCCTGTCAAGCGCAAAAATAAATAACTTTTATTAAGCTTCTTTTTATTTATTTCATCATTGTAAATCCTTGTCTTTTTTTTAGGGAAACAAATATTTTTTTTAGAAGTTAATAAATTTTGCACAATTAATTAGAGGTAACCTTTTTTCGAAAGGATGTCGTGGGGTGCTAATACATTCCCTACGCATAATCGACTCCCGAACTCAAATCTGGTCTTAAGGACCATTTTTCTTCAAAAAAAGGTTTTTTCCAATATTTTCCCTATGAAATAAATTATTAGTGGCGGCTCCATTTAACTACGAATAAATCCCTCCGGATTTTTCGGTCGCTACACTAGCTGCAGCCACCATGTCCCTCCATTAATGAAATTCAAATTTAGTTCTTACTTAACTGTGATTATGCAAATAATTGACCCCTTTGCAAACTGCCCCTTGCTAGCTCGAGAGAAACACTAGCTGAGGCATTCGCTTTACGCTCACATGTGCCCTTACTTTAATCTTCCTAAGTCGATATAAATAATTATGAGTGCATGAGGACGGATCCGAAAATTTGATAAGTAGGGGTAAAATCATATACTATAAATGCTTATATAAAATTACATCAATGTATAAGCGATAAAACAATAACAACATTATTATCATTAAACAAAAAATTGGAGATTACAAAAAACTATAGTATTATATACCCAAAAAATGGAAGACACCTCAATATTTACGAATTATAACTGTTTTTTATGTGTCTTCATATTTTGAAATTGTTGTATGATTTTTTCATTTTCAACACTATAAAAAATATATTTCTTTATGTATGTGACCAAACAATTATTCAGCAATCAATCTCCCATAAGGTTGCACATTTGATTCTTCACTAAATTCATTGCAGAAAAATTCATTTCAATCGTTGCAGTTGTCACTGGCAAAATCAAAGCTAACTTCAGCGAGTAACTCTCTATTAACCCACTTAGACAAATGACTAAACACATGGTGCACCTATATGAAACATGGTTCAAAATAAACTTACTCAAGCAACGAAGAAGTTGTAAATAGAACAAAAAAAATAAAAAATAAAAAATGAAATGAAGAACATATGAAAAGAAAGGTACCAGTAACAAAATATGAAGTTGAGCAAGAGAGAAAATGTTGAATAAGGAGAAATAAGACATAAATCAAGAGACAATGAGACAAGGGAGTAAAAATAATTGAGTTAGAGCTCTTGCAGAGTATTTAGGTTGATGAATTTTGAGAATGAAACAGAGTAGACGCGAGAGAGTATTTTGAGAAACAGAAACAGAGAGACAAAGATAAAAGAGAGTAAAAAAGAATTTCACTTTCTCTTGAAAAGAGAGTAGACATGAGACAATACTTAAAAGATGGTAGCTCAATTAATATTTTTTTGCTCTTTAGTGGGGTCAAGACTTAATTATTAATGGGGTCAAAAATAAAATTATTCAATAATTAGTAAAAATAAATAAATAAGTTAATGAAATCAAATACCCCCAATTTATTAGGCATAGATCTGTACCTGGAGTGCATACATTGCATTCAGAATTTTAGTAGGACTTGGCTTTTTTATATACAGTTTTTTTTTATATATACTTACCTTTTAAATAAACGATTATACAATTTTTTAAGTAATCACGTACAAAAGCATCACCGTAATCAACAATCCAAACTAGGGTAGCAACTCTGAATCTAATTATCATATGCAACACACCAAAATTTTATGAAGAAATATAAAATGGAAAAATACAAAAAAGCATAAGAGTTAATAAAACATGATCTAAGTTAATAAGATTGTATGGATAGGGATGGGAACAGGTTGGGCAGAGCTAAGCTTTACAAAACATGATTCGAGTTAATTAAAGTTAAGGATGAAATCAGTTTTTGTCCAACCGAACTCGACCCGAAATTTTGTGTCTTGACATGTGTTGATCCATGGTAAACTAGTCTAACTTGTTGTCCCTATAATTATAAAAAAAAAAATCTGATTTTTTCTCAAATTATTTTTTAAAAAAACTTAAACATACACCCTAAATTATTGGCCTACATAGATGACCAAGACCAAATTATAGTGGGATTTACTGGTTCACTCCAAGCAAGAGCGCCTAATCTATATATATATATATATATATATATATATATATATATATATATATATATATATATATATATAGAGTAATGTTGTTGAGAGGTAATATTGAATTTTTTTTTGTCATTTATCGGTTAATTGGTAATCTTACAATTTAATTATTAGTTTTAGTATAAAAAATAGACTTATTTTTAATTAGTGTCTTCAATTGGTTTTTATTGCATTAAATTGTTTCAACTAATTTATATAATAAGTGTATCAATTAATTTATGAATTAATAGTTTTAAAGGAAAAAAATATTATAAATGACTGTGTAAAAAAACTTATATGATAAAATTAATTTATTTATATTATTATATAAACCTAATGCTTATTTATATTTTTTTTATTGCATCAAAAAAATTAAATTTTTTTACAAAATGTATGTTTATATTATATGCTATATCAAAAAATATTTTTTAAATTTTTACATTATTTTAGTTTAGTATAACAATATAACAATTTTTAAAACATTTTTACTTTTTATTTATTTTATTTTTTATTTCAAATTCATAAGTCAAAAAAATATTTAAGCACAAAACTGAAGTTTAAGTGTTGGCTGAAGATGTTAGTTACACCAATTTCTACAAAAAAATGTAAAAAAATAATAAAATGGTAAAATAAAAATATATTGGTAGTTGAATTTGTTTCATCTTCTACAACGGTTTTCTATTTAATTACTTTAACCATATATAAAGAAAATTATTATAATTCGTTACTCTCATAAACAAAATATAACTGATGAAGTGAGAAAAGAAAAAGGCATTGGAATATTCAGTTATAAAAGGAATATAATACATAAGAGAATGAGCAAAATACTATCACCAATTTCAAAGAAGTTGAAGAAAGGAGAGTATGCAAATTACAATACAGAGAGAGAGAGAGATTTTGAGTAAAAAGGTAAATATGGAGAACTAAACTAAAAGAGGAATCAACGCAAAAAAACCATTATGTTATCTCCCTCATACCACCCCTCACCAGTGGCTAACTTCCATCGAACTCACTCATGATCATCTCTTCTATCACTCGCCAACCGGAATACTGACCTCTCCTGCTAATTTCTCTACATTGAAACCACTGTTACATTATGTATATAGAAGAAGAAGCACACAGAGCCCATTTACAATGAGTTTCCAACAAAGTGCACTCATTTTCTTGTCTAAGATGAAAAAGAATGGTGAAAAAATATGAAGCTTGACCCAAATACAATACCAAGACATGGGCATAATAGACCACCCAAATCTAAGGTTTATTTTCTTTTTGGTATTATTCTGTCCCGGTCTTGGAACACGCTCTCCAAAACCAAAAGTGTTGATGCTGGGAATGGTAGAGCTCTCCTCTTCCTTGAGGTTGAGTGTTCCCTCTTCCAGAGTCCGATGAAGGGGGGTGGTACCTGCAAAGACACTCCGATGCCTAAGTTAGATAGGGCTTTGGAGAAGGAGGAGAACAGAGTCTATTAGGGTTTAGAGTAAGTAGAGAGAGTATGCAAACCTGGGGGGTCCAGCCCCCTTTATATAGTGGAGCCACGTGTAGGGAGGATAACTACCGATCCGATTTCAGCGCGCGGTAACTCCTCCCTGGCAATTCGGGGATTAGCTCATCTCTTCCTGATATTTCGCGCCTACCAAGCCCGTTACGCGCTGGCTGCGTGATCTTCAATCTTTAGGGTGACAACGGCTCCAAGCGTTGTCTCAGGCGCGTCTCTTTCTAGAAGGTTCGTGAGTCCTGAGTTAGCTCGCCCTTTCCCCTGCTCGGTGTTATCATTGGGATAGTCGTGTCGGAGGTCGGGTCTGGCGCGTCTCAGGTCGGTGGCAACTCGTCAAGCTCGAATGAGCAGGAACCGAGCTGATCTGCCCCGGTTCGGTGGGCACGCTAGAACTCGGCTCGGGACCGGTCCGTAACACAAGCCCCCTAGACTCTTTGCACGAAAGGGCGGAGGGTCTATCTAATGTCCTTGGGTCGGTATCCGAGTCGAGTCACTGAGGTCGGGGGCGTGTCCCAGAAGCTTGTTTGTCTGGGGGGTCACGCTCTACGTGTCGCGCTTTTACTCGGCACTCTGCCACGTGATGGGACTCAGATGAGACGTTTACTCAACCGTTCCTCTTCTCACCGTCGATCATCTGATGCAACCCGGACCGCTAGATCTTCAATTGGTTTTGCAAATGGAGGGCTCGGATTGATTTGTCCCTTCACTTCCCTTCTGCGGGGGTTATAAAGCTACTCCCTCTCCTTCCTTCTCTCTTCTTCGTTTGCTTTCTCTGAGCAACGCTGCGCTATCTTCCTGCGTCTGTATTACGAATGGTGTCTCACCCTCGTTCCTTCGCATTTTCTGGTAAGTCTTGCTCGTTCTTCGTTAATGGCTTCTTCCTCTTCTTCGCCGTCCCTTCCCCATACCTTTGAGTTCGAGGCGGATCGTAAATGCGAAACGACGAGCACGTCTTTGACCTTTCTACGCCACCTACGCCGGAGACTCGGCCACGAGGGCTACCGTCCGGCGGTGGTCGTGGCCTGCCTCTCGGTGGTTCCTCCCACCTCCTGGGTTCCACTTCTCCCCTCTGCGTCTGTTCCATCGTACTCACTTCATAAGGGGCGGCGCCGAAGTGGGAGATAATAGGTTTCCCTACGCTGGGTGCACCCGATGTACTCGGGGTGGCTTCCAACATTTTTTCAGACCTTTGGGTTAGTCGCCCGGTCTAGTGTGTCATTTACGCCGAACCGGGATCGAGGCGAGGAGGTAACTTGCTCCTGCTCTCCGACGATCAGTATGCTTTAACAAGGGCGAGTCTAGTTCCCCGACTTTTGTTTCTTCTACAAAACTTACTTTACGCGAATCGGCCTCCGTTTTCCCTTAAGTAGGTTTGAGTGCGAGGTCCTCCAATGGCTGGACGCGGCCCCTTCGCAATTACACCCCAACAGCTGGGCTTTTATCCTAGCCTTTAAGCTCGTGTCAGAGTACTTTGGGGTTACCCCTCTCGCTCTCTTCTTCGCTTTTTCCACTCGGACTTGGTAGCGGCTTAAGTGGTGTTAAGCTCAATAAAATACCTGGTTTTTATATTCTTGAGCTCTTCGACCAGTCTTATAAGAACTGGAAGCCTGATTTCTTCAAAATCCGGGTAAGGAGAGGGGATCCCTTTTTCTTTTCCGCTCAGAACGAGCCCTTGTTTCTTTTTTACTGGAGCTCCAATCCTCGCCCCATAAAAGAGGTGGACTTTAATTCGTTGTCGGTCACCAACCAGACGATAGTGAACTTTCTTGCTCGTTTGCCCACATTGCATTGTGGTCCTCTCCTCACCCGAGCTCTAAAGGATCCGCCCCAGTGGAGGGATTACTTAAGTAAGTCTCGTTATCATCCTTTAGCATGATTTTCAGCCTGAACATGAGTACTAACTTTCACTTTATTTTCAGGTACGATGGCCCCGAAGATGATCAAGAAAGAGATGGCCGAGCTCCTCAAGAGAGCTCAAAGAGAAAAGATCGCCCAAGTTCCAGGGCCGGTTCCTTCTGATGCAGCCGCTTCCCCTTCATCCGCCAAGGCTACTAAGAAGCCACCGCGCGCTCCCTCGACTCCCGGTTCCGAACAGCCCCCTGCAAAGGAGCCGAGGGGACCTCACGAGGGGATTCCTCTGAACATCCCTGATGGCTCCAAGTGGTTCCTCCACCTTGGAGAATTTACCGACCAAGGCGAGAACGCCGAGGATTCCCTTTGGAACGCGGCCGGCCGCCCGACCAGATCGATCAGTTATGCGAGGTCCGACGGCAGTGCATGGCCGAGGTGGGCGAGCTGGGTTTGTCAAAGGCACCGGGTCTCTACGGGCTCGCATTTACGCTATGGCCCAGTTCCTTTCTGATCGGATAAGGGCACGGGCGACTGAAGCCGAGCTGGCGAAGAGAAAGTACCACAGCAAGGCCACCGCGCTTTGCGAGCTTGAGGAGAAGATGGGCAAGCTGCGAGAGGACTATGCTCGCCTCTCGGAGGCAAGGGACGATTTGAACAGGAGCAACGCTTCTCTGCTGGCTCAGCGGGAGGAACTCCAGGCCCAAAATGGCCTTTTGTTGCGTCAACTGTAGGAGGAGAATGAGAAGTCCTCGTCTGAAGCTGCTCGGGTCGAGGAGTATCACGAGTATAGTGCCCTTCAGTATAAGGAAGGGTTTGATAATGTCGTTGCGCAGTTGAAGGTGATCGCCCCCGATCTGGACATCTCCGAGCTTGATTTCACCAAGGTAGTGAAAGAGGGAAAGATTGTGGAAGAGGAGGACGAGGAAGAAGGCTGTGCTGATCAGGAGGAGCCTGGGGGCGAGGAGGCCGGAGTTGGCCTCGACTTGGCGGCTGTTAGCCAGAGTCTCGCGGCCGATGAGATTGTTGGGGACCGAGCTGAAGACCAAGGGAATGCCCTTGCGTAATTTGTTTTACTTTGCTTTGCTCTGTCTTGATGATGTACCCGCTCTTCTACGAGCTGTTCTTTTGTATTTTGTTGAGTTAATGAAATTGGCCAAGTTTAATCGTTGTCTTCCCTGTTTTCTGCTTTAGCAATTTGTTGGTTATTGTGCTCGGTTGGGGTCGACCTCGGGTAGCTGCTGCTCGGCTAGGGTAGTCCCCGGGTGGCTTCCCCCGAATAAAACTTGTGTCAACTGAGGTTGAGACAATTTCTCCGCGGACCAGTGTAGGCCGAGTAGCAGTTTTCTTACGCAACCTTTAGGTCGGATAGTGAGCTTCGGATCCTCTAACGAGGTTACCAAGTTTTTGTGATAACTTGGGTTTGAGGTTGAATGTATCGTTTAGGTCGAGCAAGACGTTCCGAGCCTCGAGCTGCGAGCGAGTTTGGGACCACAGGGGTCGAGTTGCGAATGAGCACACCAAGCCTTTATGCTAACTTGGTTTTAGGACCACATGGGTCGAGCCGCGAATGAGCCCACCAAGCCTTTATGCTGACTTGGTTTTAGGACCACAGGGGTCGAGCTGCGAATGATCCCACCAAGCCTTTATGCTGACTTGGGTTTAGGACCACGGGGGTCGAGCTGCGAATGAGCCCACCAAGACTTTATGCTGACTTGGGTTTAGATCAGCTCGGTTAAGACCTTCCGAGCTCGGGACTCGATGATTTTTAGTTAAAACACTCTGAATGCAATGGGGGTTGACTTTTATTAAAATGAGGGAGAAAGGGAAAGAAGGATGCGCCTCGTTAAAACCTTTCCAAACCAAAAACCCAGTGGGAAAAAGGGTTTGTAAAGGAAAGAGTACACCATCCGTTTACAAGTGTTTAACTGAAGTAGAGCTTGAGGTGCGTAGCATTCCAGGTCCTCGGTATTGCCCTTCCGGATAGTTCTTCTAGTCCGTATGCGCCGTGGTCGCTGTTCGATCCCCGATGCGGTATGGCCCTTCCCATGTTGGCCCTAGCTTGCCCTGCCTTGTGTCTTTTTGAGCCAGTTCAACTTTCCGAAGGACCAGGTCTCCTTCTTTGAACGTCCTTGGTCGGACTCTGGAGTTGTAGTGCTTGGCGACGCGCTGTTTAGTTGCAAAGTTTTGTACACGGGCAAGTTCTCGAATTTCTTCTAGGAGATCGAGCTCAACTCTTGCCTCCTCTGGCATCAATGCCTGAGCCTGATCTCTTCTCGTTGAGGTGGAACCGAGCTCTATTGGCACCATGGCCTCCATTCCATATGTTAGCCGAAAAGGTGTTTCATTTGTTGCTGACTGGGGGGTGGTGTGGTATGCCCACAGCACCCCGGAGAGTTCTTCCGCCCAGTCGCCCTTGGCCCTCTCCAGCCGCTTGCGGAGGTCATTGAGGATAATCCTGTTTGCGGCCTCAACCTGACCATTGGTCTGTGGATGCTCGACGGAGGCGTAGACGAGTCGGATTCCTAGACCTTTGTAGAAATCCTTGAACGCTGTGCTGGTGAACTGTGTGCCGTTATCTGTGATGATGGTGTGGGGTAGGCCATGGCGGCAAACCAGGCTTTTCCAGACAAATTTTTTGATCCTCTCGGAAGTGATGGTCGCCAGCGGACACGCCTCTATCCACTTGGAGAAGTAGTCTATGGCGACTACGATGAACTTGAGTTGGCCCGGTGCAAGGGGAAAGGGGCCAAGTATGTCAAGCCCCCAGGTATTGAAAGGCCAAGGGGAGATGACTTCGTGCAGGACTTCCGGTGGAAGATGGTCTCGTTTGGCGAACCTTTGGCACTTGTCGCACTTCCTTACGTATTCCAGGAAATCTGATCTGAGCGTCGGCCAGTAGTAGCCTGCTCGTAGGATTTTAGCTGCCAAGGTCCGAGTTCCACAGTGGTTCCCGCAGATGCCCTCGTGTAGTTCCCTCATGACGTACTCGGAATCTGATTTCTCTACGCAGGTGAGTAGTGGCTGTGAGAAACCTCTTCTGTAGAGTCTGTCTCCGATTAAAGTGTAATGTGCGGACTGCCGTTGGACCCTGCGTGATTCGGCCTGGTCCTCGGGCAGTCTTCCCTACTTCAAGTATTCAACGATGTCCTTCATCCAAGAATCCGAGCTGATCACTACGTAGTTTCCGGCTGTAGCGATGCTGGGTGACTCTAGAGTTTGGACGACCATTGTATGGAGCTGTCCCTCGGTCTTCATACCAGCCAACTTTGCCAGCAGATCTGCTTTGTTGTTTTGTTCTCGAGGGATGTGCTCGAGTTGGACCTCTTGGAAGTTCTGAATCATGGCGTTGACTTTCTGAGCATACTGGGCGAGTATGTCGTCTCGACACTGGTACTCGCCCTTGACCTGGTTGATCATCAGCTAGGAGTCGCTCTTGACTCGGAGCGTTTGGGCGCCCAGCTCCCATGCGAGTTTGAGACCGAGTAGTAAAGCCTCATACTCGGCTTGGTTGTTGCTAGCTTTGAATAGGAACCTGAGTGCTCGTTCGAGCGATTCAGCAGGGGCTTTCAACGATGATTCTGCTCTGCTTGCGCTTTGGAATTGGAGGAGCCGAGTCCACGTGGCGTCGATGCTCGACCTCAGGGGTCGGTGTTAGCTCTGCAACAAAGTCAGCCAGAACTTGTGATTTAATGGGTCCTCTGGGCTCATACCTGATCTGGAATTCGGAGAGTTCTATCGACCACGCCACCATTCGCCCTGAGAGTTCTAGCCTCTGCAGGATCCTTTTGATCGGGTAGTCCGTTTTGATTACCACCGTGTGCGCTTGAAAGTAAGGCCTCAATCTCCTCGCGGAGGTTACTATCAGGAGCACGGTTTCTCTACCGGTACCTTAGCTGCGCCAGTGGAGGACTTTGCTCACGAAAGTAAAGCGGTATTTGCTCGGTCTCTTTCTCTTCTGTCATGGCCGAGCTGATCGAGGTGTCGGTGGCCGCCAGGTAGAGGAGGAGAGGGGCTCCTTTGGTGGGCCGTGTAAGGACCGGTGGTGACGCCAGAAACTCCTTGAGCCTCTGGAAAGCCGTTTCACACTCGTCGGTCCATTCGAACCGAGTCGGTTTCCGGAGTACCTGGTAGAAGGGAAGTGATTTGTCAGCGGAACGAGTTACGAACCTGGAAAGGGCTGCGATGCGACCAGCGAGTCTTTGCACTTCCTTGATAGAGCTCGGGCTGCGCATCTCCATCACTGCTCGGCACTTGTCGGGGTTGGCCTCAATGCCTCTGTGGGTGATCATGAACCCCAGGAATTTGCCTCCGAGCACTTCTCGGGGTTAAGCCTGATGTTATATTTTCTCATAATGTCAAATACTTCCTGGAGGTCTCGGTAGTGCGCCTCGAAGCTGGAGGTCTTGACTACCATGTCGTCCATATACACCTCGATCGTCTTCCCGATCTGCTTGGCGAAGACCTCATCCATCATCCTCTGGTAAGTTGACCCCGCGTTCTTCAAACCAAAGGGCATAGTGACGCTGTAGAAGTTGGAGGTCTCTGTCATGAAAGTCGTCTTTGGCGCGTCGAGTGGGTGCATCTTGATCTGATTGTACCCAGAGTACGCATCCATGAAACTGAGCACCTGGTACCCTGACGTGCCGTCCACCAGAGCATCGATTCTAGGAAGGGGGTATGGGTCTTTAGGGCAGACTTTGTTTAGGTCGGTGAAGTCAGTGCACATCCTCCACTTACCGCTGCTCTTCTTGACCAATACGACGTTGGAAAGCCAAGTTGGGTACTTGATCTCCTTGATAAACCCGGCTTTCAAGAGCTTTGAGGTCTCTTCTCTGGCTGCCTGCTTCTTTTCCCCTACAAGTCTTCTTTTGCGCTGGGCAACGGGGCGAGCACCGTGCTCTATGGCTAGCTTGTGACAGGCCACTCTGAGGTCTATTCCGGGCATGTCCTCCGGGCCCCATGCGAACAGATATGCGTTGTCGAGCAGGACCTTCGTCAGGGACTGTTCGCTCTGCTGGGGCAGTTGCATCCCGATTCGTACGCTCTTGCCCGATCCTCTTACTTCGATCTCCTTGATGTCATCGACCGACACTGGCCGGGAATCACTCTAGCCCCTCGGGTCGAGCTCGATCATGCAGTTCGACTTGGGGCGATCTCTTCTGCTGTCATCCCTTAGGCTGTTGACATAACACTGTCTCGCCTCCTTCTGGTCGGCGTGTATCATAGCAATCTGCCCATCAGATAGGGGGAACTTCATCGCCAAATGGGGGTGGAGACAATGGCCCCGATCCCATTGATGACAGTTCTGCCAATTATCATATTGTAGGCGGTGTCCGCGGCCGAATCGGCTTCCACCACCAGGAGGTGGGCTTCGATTGTCTTGACCCCGACGTCCGCCTTGAAGGTGAGCAAGACGTCGAAGTACCCAGTCACCCGAGCTTTAGCACCTGAAAAACCGACTAACGTACCTCGGTAGGGTCTTATAATCGAGCTCGGTAACTTGAGTCGATCGAAGGCTTCTTTGTAGATTATGTCCGCCGAGCTTCCTTGGTCAACGAGCACTCTCCTGACGTTAAATCTGGCGAGGTGTACTGTGATCAGCATTGGGTCGTCTTGGCGGCGATCTATTCCCTGATAATCCCTCTCCGAGAAGGATATGGTCGGTAGGGCCTCGGGCGGGGCTGCTAGTGATGTCGAGCTATTGACGGATCTTAGGTGTCTTCTCCGACTGTTGCTAGATTCGCCCCCACCTGCAAAACCACCTGCAATTAAATTGAGCGAGGGGGTACCTTCATCTCGACCCTTCCTGCGTTGACGAGCGGGTGAACGTCTTTCTTGTCCTCTCCGAGCCGGCGATCGGTTGTGCCTGCGCTCTGGTGAACGGGATCTTCTACGACTTGTCCCGTTTTCTCTGGGGGTCGCCCCATTCCCTTTGTCCACGTACTTCGCTAAATGCCCTGCCTGTATGAGTTTTTAAATTTTTATCTTTAGCGCCTGACATTCATTGGTGGTGTGCCCGTAGATTCGGTGATATTCGCAGTATCTCTGGCGATCCGCATCTGGTGGGGAGTCCTTCCGAGGGGGCAAGGTAATGAGGTTGCCCGTGTAGGCTTCCTTCAAGACTCGGTCCCTTCCCACTGTCAAGGGGGTGAACCGTCCTCCATAGTCTTGCCGCCCTCGGTGCTCGTTTCTTCTCTCTACCCTTTCTCGGGGCAGATCCCTGCTCCTGTCTTGCCGATTCTGGGTTTTTCTCTTGGCGGCGGCAACTTCTTCCATGTTGATATACCCTACTGCTCGGCGCCTCAGCTCGTCCAGGGATCCTGCAGGTCGGCGAGCGAGGGAGTCCGAGAAGGGACCAGGCTTTAGTGCTGACACTATGGCGTGGAGCGCCACATCGGTGCTGAGATTTTTGATTTGAACCGTTTCGTTGTTGAAACGCTCTATGAAGGACTTCAGTGTCTCGTCCGACCTCTGTTTGAGTCCGACCAGGCAAGTGGAGTTTCTCCGAAAGGCTCGGCTCGTGGTAAACCTGGCCACGACCGCTGCTCGAAGTTGCCGAATGAGTGGATCGAGCGTTGCGGGAGGTTAGAGAACCACATCATGGCCGGTCCCTTCAGGGTACAGGGAAAGGTCCGACATTTCAAGCCCTCGGATGCGTCGATCAGTAGCATCCGCGCGTTGAAGGAGGTAATGTGCTCTTCGGGGTCGGTCTTACCCTCGTAAGCGTCCATGTTGGGGATTTGGAACCGCTTCGGGACCGGATCGGCCATAACCCTCTCACCAAAGGGGAGCAAGGTTAGCCCGATTTCGAAGGGTTGGTTTTCTCGCCGCGGTGCCTGCCGGATGTGGCCTTCTCGCCTTGGGCTCTCCGTGGCGCTGGATGCGTCCGACCTGGATGAGTCTCGGTCGTCTCTTCTGGTCCGCGAGGGTGTCTCGTGGCCCTGTCTTTCCTCGCGATCGCGGGCTTCCGCGATCTGGCGTCTTAACTCTTCGTTTTCTGCCCTGAGAAGCTCCAAAACGGGGTCTAGTGGTGGGCGTTCGTTCTGGCTGGCCGAGTGATGACTCCGTGGTGGCGATCTGTGATTCGCCGTGCTCCTGGTGCGCACCATCTAGCTAGGGGTATTCTTGAGGCCTGGGTTAGTTTTACCGGGCCCCACGGTGGGCGCCAATGTTGATGCTGGGAATGGTAGAGCTTTCCTCTTCCTTGAGGTTGAGTGTTCCCTCTTCCAGAGTCCGATGAAGGGGGGTGGTACCTGCAAAGACACTCCGATGCCTAAGTTAGATAGGGCTTTAGAGAAGGAGGAGAACAAAGTGTATTAGGGTTTAGAGTAAGCAGAGAGAGTATGCAAACCTGGGGGGTCCAGCCCCCTTTATATAGTGGAGCCACGCGTAGGGAGGATAACTACCGATCCGATTTCAGCGCGTGGTAACTCCTCCCTAACAATTCGGGGATTAGCTCATCTCTTCCTGATATTTCGCGCCTGCCAAGCCCGTTACGCGCTGGCTGCGTGATCTTCAATCTTTAGGGTGACAACGGCTCCAAGCGTTGTCTCAGGCGCGTCTCTTTCTAGAAGGTTCG
This sequence comes from Calophaca sinica, assembly GCA_037113605.1. NCBI lineage: Eukaryota > Viridiplantae > Streptophyta > Magnoliopsida > Fabales > Fabaceae > Calophaca > Calophaca sinica. Next base: position 125,987,047 of record CM073734.1, read on the forward strand.
TGAGTCCTGAGTTAGCTCTCCCTTTCCCCTGCTCGGTGTTATCATTGGGATAGTCGTGTCGGAGGTCGGGTCTGGCGCGTCTCAGGTCGGTGGCAACTCGTCAAGCTCGGATGAGCAGGAACCGAGTTGATCTGCCCCGGTTCGGTGGGCACACTAGAACTCGGCTCGGGACCGGTCCGTAACAAAAAAAGATGAAACATTACGATTAATATTTCTTATTGCATTTGTATAACATGTGATGTATTGTTCCATAAATTATCATTTACCTTTTTTTATTCTGTTTATTCTTTAATTTCTTTTGTTTATTTTGGGTACGTGAATTGGTTGATAGTAATATTGCGATAGTGTATATTTTGATATGAGTATTTTCTTTAAATTATAGATGTTTATTCTTATGATTTAATTTGTTAAAAAAAATTTATATCCAATAATGTATCTTACGGAAAAAAAGATTCTTAATTTAATAAACTAACTATTTATTTATTAATTTTTTATAAGCACTATTTATTTATTAATAAACATAATTTATATACATGTATCTTTTTATTATATTATTACGTGGTATAACTCAAAGAAATAAGTTAACTAATCATCAAAACCATGTATTTCCAATACATTTCCGTTTATATATTACAAAAAATAGTTTTAAGAAAATGCTTTCCAATTTACATCTTACAAATATAATTATTTCTAAAAAATAATCAACAACACATCTATTATATTTCCACTTCAATAAAATAATTTTATAACATTTATTATCAATTAGTTATACGCCTCTAAAATAAAACTTTTTACATAAAAAAATCACTTCCAGTCGATAAAATATCTTTTTAAATTCCTTTAAATTAAATTACTATCTTCAATCACATCTCCAAAAAAGACTAAAAACCCGTGCATCGCACGGGTCGGTACGAGTCTCAGTTTTCTTTATTATCAGTACAGGACTTCGATCATGATATGGACGTATATTATATTACATGGACAGATATATATCAATAATGTTATTTTGACAACCACAATCGACACATGTACAGACGACACCTCCGTACATGATTTTTTTTAAACAAATAATTTTTTTTAAAGAATACTTTTGGTTAACAGAGTTGATATTAGTGATTAATACATTGTTAGAAGTGGTTAATGGGTGCAAGTGGCATCATAATAACCATTAACCATTTAGTGAACTATATTAACCACTTAGTTACACAACATTAACCGTTTTTATAATAATTTGTGAAAGAGTTATTAAAGGTGGTGAATGACACTTGGTTAACCGGATTGATATTACTGCTTAACATGATTAATTGGTGCAAGTGCAACTTGTGGCATAAGAGTGTCCATTAACCAGTTAATAAACTGTATTAATCACTTAGTTGCACATCATTGATCACTTTTGTAATGATTTGTGAAAGAGTTATTAAATGTGGTGAATGACACTTAGTTAACAAAGTTGATATTAGAGGTTAATACAGCATGGAAAGTGGTTAATTGATACAAGTGAAACTTGACATCAAAGTAGCTCATTAACCAGTTAGTGAACTGCATTAACCACTTAGTTGCACATCATTAACCACTTTGGTAATGATTTGTGAAAGAGGATAAAAATAAATAAAAAATTGCAAAAAAAAAATGTCTGTATGTACGGTGTCGCATACCGAGTTGTCAAAATAACACAACTCGATATATATTGGTGCAAGCCAAGGGCACGCGGGGGAGTTCATAAAATGCAAAGTCAATTCGTTCAAGCATTCCAACCATCACAAATCTAAGTTAATCGTCAGGGCTTGCACAAATCTGTCTGACATCTTCTAATGTCATCTTAATACATAATTTACCCCACAATTAGAGAAAAGGTTAGTTATATAATTAGAAAGCTATAACATCATACGTACATATATTCTGATTATATAGATACTCTAAGATATATATTTTCTTTGATTAAAAAAACTTGGCTGACTTTGATGCAATGTCAAACACAATGACAATCCTATAACAATATCATTTTCGAAACCGAACAGATAATTGAGTGGTTCACGTCTCACTGATCGCGCATGCAAGTCGGTGCAATGCAATGCAATGCGACATTACAAGAGTTCCCATTTTTAATTACCATATGTCAACTTGCTATGCATGCGTCTTGCTATGTGTAACGAGGTTAAAGCTTTTTTTTTTTTTTTTTACAAGAAAAAAGCTTATTAAGCTTTAGCTTGGGAGAGAGTGTTAAAATATAAAAAAAGTAGGCAAAATTACTCTAGAGATCTTTTATCTTAATTTAAAGTTTCAGTTCAGTTATTTTATGTTTTTTTGTGTCAAGTTTGTCCTTTGGAGTTAATTTTAGTTCCACTTGTTCTAAAATGTTGACAACATTGGCTAAATTGCTCTGTTTTTGGCTTTTTGTAACAACTTTTCAGTTCTGATTTGTGGCACAATTGATACAACTGATTCTGTTTATGACACACATGCAACCCTCGTTTTATAGAACAACCAACAGTTTACCTCGAAATTAACGTTTTAAAACATGCAGGACTAAATTGAAACAACAAAAATAAAGGACTAACTTGAAACTTTTAATTAAGATAAAAGACTGGTGGACTAATTTTGTCAGAAAAGTATTTTAAAATATCTTGATATTATTGTAGTTTATCGCATAAGGTTGATTTATAATCTGAGAGTAGCTTATATTATCTTCTAGGATTAGTGTTTATATTACTTAGTTATTATTGTGATTTATTTGCTAGTTTCCCTATTTAATTAGGATTAGGAGTCTAGTATCTCTATAAATAAGGGTTGATGATTAGTCTTTTGTATCAAGTTATTATCAATAATATTATAACATTATCATATTCAAAGTCCTTATTATTTCTCATCTCCTTCTTTAACTAAATCCCAATACATGACATGTCTGGTCCACTGTCATCTACTGTCGGTGTTGTCCACCGTTCGTACTGTCATTATTCACACTGTTTGTACAGTCGCTATTCACGTCGTTCGAACAGTCACTATTCATGTTGTATGTATAGTCATCACTGTTCATTGTTCGTACAACTGTACCATCGTCGCAATTAATTGTCCGTACAGTCATATGTGTCAACTTTGACTGTTCGTACCGTCTGTGCAGTTTGTAGAGTTCTCCGACCACCAACTACACTTATGTGAACGCAATCTTGTTCGATGTTATGTTTCTGCCATGTTAGTGCGCACTTCTCTTGGTCTTGTTTTGCACATATTTTTGTTCCAAGTTGTTCGTTGGCATCTTCTTTGACAGTTTTTGTTGGTCATCTGTCCAAGTCACTCTTATTCAATGTGTTTTCTGTCTTGTCTAAAATTGGTCTCTGATGGCCTACTCTCTAGTCATCGCTCCCAGCACGTTGTCGATAGTCTCGTCGTCCAACCAACGTCAAGGTTGAGTCGTCGACACCGGTTATAGATATGACTTGTCCCAATTAAGTTGGTTGTTTCGGTAGTCCAGTCGTTCGACAATCGTCAACGTTGAGCCGCTTGCACTAGTCACAAAAAACTGTACGACTAGTCACAAATTTCCCCGGAATATTTTTCTTTGGAAAAGGAATATTTTTCAGAACTTTTTTTTTTCAAATTCAGAAATATTCGAAGGAAAACATGAAGACTGAAAAAATTTGAAAATATACAAAATTACGCTAGCCAAACAAAGACTTTTAAGAATGAAGAAATTTGTCATTGTAATTGGCACAACATCTCAATTTACGGCTAGCTCCATAACTTATTATCAAGTCTCATGTTGTATTGGTTCTCTTATTCTTAATGAAAAGCATTAGACCTTTTATTTTAAAAAAAGAATGAATAAATTTAAATATTTTATCCGAACAAAAAAAATTTCAATTGAAACAATTTAATTTTCTCAAATTTTAAATTTTTCTAAAATTTTGAATTTCTCCGTCCAAACCCACCAAAGAGTCTATTAGACTATTACCCATTTGTGTTTTTGCATATAAACATAATATAGTGATACCGTGGATAAACTACAAGATAAGAAATGAGATATGTTGTTACTATAACAGTATGTCGAAAAAAGACAGAACAATCTCCTTTAATTTATCCTTTGTATATGTATCCATCGAGGTCCCATATGGGTGAGACAAAAGGGGTGGAAAAAATAGTCGCAATTTACCTTTTTTTCCCTCCGGAAAATTACAAAACAATATTAGACATTACACCATCAGCAAGAGGATGGGGAGGTTGATTTCCATCAACCGTCAAGTCTCAGTAACAATGCGAGTCAACGGCAGTTTCAAGCCGTTCATCATTCCGTCATCACTGCCCATTCCATTCTCCGCACAATCAACCAGCGTCAGTATCTGAGCCCGCTGGGCTTCAAAATCCCAATCAGTAGTCCCAATCACATACAACATCAAGCCCGCGCAACAGACCTGGGCCGAAAGAAGGCCCAGCCACAATCCACGAAACCCAACCTCAAGCCAGAACCCAAGCGCAACCGCCACGGGCATTCCCATTAGATAAAACGCGCCCAGGTTGACGTTCGCTGCCACACCGGGCCGCGCCGTTCCCCTAACGACGCCGCATCCCACCGTCTGCGGACAGTTTCCGAGCTCGCACAGTCCAAGGATTGGCAGCGCCGCCGATGTCAGGCGAAGGATATGATCATCCGCAGTGAACATCCTCCCCCACTGGTGTCTCATCCCGGTGGCGAACACCGTCGCGGAGAAACCTATCAAAACGGCGACGAACACGGCTACAACGGCGGATAACTTGGCCCGGAAAGGCCGGTTTGCCCCGAGTTCGTTCCCGACCCGAGTGGAAACGGCAAACCCGAGCGAGGATGGGAAGACGTAAATGAATGAGGTTGTTTGGATGAGGATCCCCATGGAAGCGACGGTTGCGGTGGGGTCCACAAGGAGCCCACACAAAACGATCATGATCTCATACCACCACCATTCTAAGCAAACAGAGACACAGCTCGGCGCCGCAAGCCGAAGCAATGGCTTCCATCCTGAAACACACTCTCGGCTCGGCGCAGTCCAAGTGGCGCGGTGCAAGCCGGTTATCCACACGTGCGCAACCAGGAATAAAAGGATGGAAAAGTTCGAGGCTGCAGAGGCCGCGGCCACACCAGCGACTCCCAGACGGAGGCGAACAACGAGGAGGTAGTTGAAGGGCAAATGGAGGAGTGTGCCGGCGAGTGATGCTAACGTGAGCGGGTGGGTGATGCGCTGTGCGCGAAGGTAAATGCGGATTGGATGGACGAATGAGTTGGTTATGAGGTCAGGGAGAGAGAAGATGAGATAGGTGTGAGCCATGCGGGTGATGTTTGGTTCTTGGTGCAACCATATGAGGATTTGGGACATGTTAAGCCAGAGGAGTGAGATGGGGAGGGAGCATAACAATAGGAACAAAACGCAGCGTTGCAGGGTTAAGGACAATACCTTGGGACGGTTTGCCCCGAAGGCTTGGGAACAGAGAGGCTCCATCCCGAGGGATAGACCAGAGAGGACGGAGTAGCCTGTGATGTTGGCGAAGGCTATGGCTAATGACCCTGCTGCGAGTTCGAGTTCTCCAAGGTGGCCAAGGAACAGCATCGACACCATGGAACGGGAATAGAAAATGAGAGCGGTTAGGGCTATGGGGAAGGCCAACACTAACAGCGATTTCACCTCTCTTAAGATGGTCGAAAACGAACATGTCTTTTCTTGATCATTGAAGGTGTACTCACTCAACAGATTCGCTTCCTCTGTTTTCGTTGCTATACCGTCACTCTTTGATTCTTTCATGAGTTGAGTTTGATTTATTAGTATAACCGCGTGTCTTTTCCAGGAAATGAAGGAAGGTCACGATTGTGTTATTGGTAAGAGGGAGGGATCTAGGTGATTGATATATGGTGAACAGAAGAATGGTATGGTTTGGTTTTAGGAGGACTGTGAAACTGGCACTGCGCAGATACTCTCTCGTTTTTTGTAATCTGGCTTTTTTAACTTTCTGTTTTTTTTTTTTTGCCTTTCTTGAAAAATGGGGGTGGCCAAACTAAGGTGGCTAAAAACCAAACAGTGAGGAGATAGATAGACACGCGAAGCTAATTACTGCCTCCCTGCCTGTGAGTGAGGATGCGAGAAGGAGACCCTTGTATAAATAGAGGGTTTAAAGTGTGCTTTTCCCGTTAAAAAAATTGACTTCTTTTTCTTTAATTCAAAATAAAATTAAAGAAATTGAAGGATGATGTCAAGTTACATGCTTGCATCCTTGTGCAGCTAGCAGTCATTCTCGTTCACCTCCCTACTTACGCTCCATCTTTTCTTTGTTATCTTTTCTTCCTTTTTTAGCCTCACAATGTACAATCTTTTTATATCTGTTTCAATATCATAATTTTTTACTTTATTCCGTCAAAAATATTTTTTTTTTTCATTTGAGTATCTCTTTGTATATTTCTGTATAAAGGTTTGAATTTTTTTCTAATACAAATGATAAGAGAAAAGTGGAGTGTTAGAAGTTCCAATTTGCGTGCTTAGATGGAGTATATTTTACCGCAACGCTGTTTTCTTTGGACGTACTAGCATAAAGGGTTTAATTTAAGAGTTGCAAGAATACGTCGGAATGTCAGGATATTCTGTAGGGAACAATTTCCAATAACGGAATTGCTGTTTCCCTTTTAGCTTGTGCTATATGCTCAGTTATTCTGCTCATTTCTTCACCTACTTGGGTAACTGCAAATAACTATCCAGGTTATACAGGGGCAATGCAATTATTCCACTGAGAATTTTAAAAATAGCATTAAAGTACCATTTTAGTACTAGTAAGTTACTATTCTTACATCTTTTTCAAATTAAACTACTTTAATTTTGTGTATTTTTATATATTTATTTTTTATCATGTCATTAATTATATTTTATTTTTTTATTTTTTTCTTCTCATCTCTCTTCTTTAAATAACGTGACATAATCTTTTTCCCTTTTATGTTACTATCCTTTCATCTCTCTTTTCTTTTTTAATCCTATCATTCATTATATTTCTCATTTTTATCCTTTTTCTCCTGTCTTTCTTCTTTCTATTTCTCACACCTCATATTAGGTGTAAAAATATCATTTTCTTATTTAATGCATAATGCATGTACGAGATATATTTTAATCTGCTGTCTCTCTCTCTCTCTAACCCTAGCCTCCACTCCTCTCTTCCTTCTTCCTCATCCATTGGAAGAGGTGTTTTTGGCCATTTTTTGGCCTGAAACCACCCCTCTAAATCGTTTTTCCTCTCCTTTTATCTAAATATGTGATTTTTCATATAGATTTAGTTTTTTTCTTTCGTGTTTTCGTCGTCTGAGTGCGGCGTTGTTTTGTTCGTCGTCTTAGTGCGGCGTTGTTTGGTTTTTCAGCTTGTTGCAGGGTTCGTTTGGTTCTGATTAGCAGATGAGCTTCGTTCCATTACAAAGTCAATCAACATGTGGGCGTCAGCGTTACAAATTCAGAGTGTTAATGGTGGTCATCGCCAACCTCAGCATCCTTTCCCCCTACAAATGGCTCCTGAGTTTGTGGTTCGATTGGTCATCTCTGAGCCAACCTATAGTCGATTTGAGTCTGCACAGAGTATAGTAATGACCCGAGATTGGATGAAATTAAAGACTGTGACTTCTCACTTCTCTTTGGCCATTGACTGCTGTACTTGGAAGCTTTTGTTTTGGCTATTAGGATTAAGATGGCTTGGTAATGCCATATTAGCTTTTGTTCTGATTAAGTGTTTCGTTACCGTGTACTTGGGTAATTTAGATATTCATGTTGATTTTCAATTGTGGATGGGGAATGCCTCAACACATTCTATTCAATCTGGTTGTATGAATCATTTTTCTAATTATTGAATGAAGTTTGATTACCGTAAAAAAAACAAAAAAAAATATATTTTAATCTAGCAAGAGCATCTGACTTTGCTCCACTAGTTATATTGTCAATGAATCCATCAATCTTAAAAATGCTTTTGACTTTCACACTTTCAACTACTAAACAATAAATCCATTAATATCATTTGACTTAAACTAACTATTTTAATTGAGCTGTCAATTCCGACCAGCCCATGACGGATCAAGACATTAATAGATCGATTCGGGTTAGGCCAAATTATTTGCAAACAAATAAAATAATGGCCCAACCCTCTACGAGTTGCTGGCCGAACAGGCTGGCCCACGGGCCAATGAGTTTTTAATAAAACATATTAAATATTTAAAACAAATAATACAAATGTAATATGTTATAAATTTAAAATTAAGTTGATTACATATTTTTATTTTATATTCGTTTAGGTATGACTTTAATATAGGCATCCACATTCTTGTCCCATGGATTTTAATGTTGGAAACATAGATTTGCAAGCTCTTTAATGAAATTAATATTTAATGTTAGAAATTCACTGACCCAATTTTAATGTAATTTGTTACTCCCTTTCTCTCATAGTAACTGATTATTTAATCTAAGTAGAGAGAGAAACTAGTACTACAAACTTACTATTGCATAAGTGGGTCTCATTAGAATTACGAATGTCATTAGTTACAAACGATTTTTTAACGCGTGCAACCTTGCACGCGTTAAGGTGTATTAAATATCTAAATTTTCAATTAATGTAGTATAGTTAATTAATTGTGATTCCTTCAAAAATATGATTATATCTTTCATATTAATTTTGTGGATTTTCCTCCCCTTATAATATCTCTCTTTCTACCAAAATATAATAACTATTTGATTATTGCTTTTTATTGTCTGCACACTCTCTCTCTTTCAAGACCCCTCTTTCTTTTCCATGGGTTTTTCCCTATATTTTTCTCCTTCTCCTATATTTTTTTATTTTTATGAACATAATACTGTATTGTTTAATGTTAGACGTCAGAAATACAAGAATGGTGACTTTCATAGCAAAAATTCCATTTCATAAGCGATATCAAACATAGTCTCAAACATAAAAATTAGAAGAAAATAAATCATCAAACCTAAAAAAATAAAATGATGCCTGAATTGGCAAATTGCTATTTCTCACAACATATTTCAATAAAACACATTTTCAAAATTTTAATCTAAAACTTTAAATTAAAAATAGGATTTAAATTTTGTTGTGACTGAGTTTCCTTCTTCCTCTTCTTTGTCATCGTGGACGGAACATGATTTTATTTTTTTGGGGTCATAAGAAACATGATTTTATTTATCAGGACAAGTTGAAACATTGTGGCCACTTCTCTTGCAAAAGGTACAACTTTTAGCTTTCTTTGCCAATTCTTTTCCACCTTTCTTTGCCAATCAAAAGAAGACTAATATCAGAAGAAAAAAAAATGAAGCTCGATTGATTACCTACGTGTTTTCAATGATGGTGAGGAATTTTTCACAAACATGTTCAAGTAGAGATCTTCATGTAAGAAATAGAAAAAGCCATGGAAAATAAAGAGGGGCTTGAGAGAGAGAGAGAGAGAAAGCACAGACAATAAAAATCAAGAATCAAATAGTTACTATATTTTGCTAGAAAGAGATATTATAGGGGAGAAAAATCCACAAAATTAATATGAGAGATATAATCATATTTTTGAACGAATCATAATTAATTAACTATACTACATTAGTTGAAAATTTAGATATTTAATGCACCTTAACGCGTGTAAGGTTGCACACGTTAGAAAAATCGAAAAAGAAATAAGTAAAATTGAAAAAAAAAAAACTAGTACCTTAATGCATCAAGGGTATAATAAGAAAAAATAATTTCATACTTTATTGATATTTTAAAAATAAAATCAAAATAAGACAATTTTGTTTGCCTAAAACATCAAACAAAAGGGGGAAGAGGGAGTATAATAAAGGGAAATGGATCCTCTCTATTTCTCCTCTCCATTACTATAGTTTTGGAGTATTTTGGGGTGTATAGGGAATATTTTGATCCTACCTAATTAATGTGACATTATCATGTTTATACTCCCAAAACTATAGTAATGGAGAGAATGATAAATGGAGAGAATCTATTCCCATAATAAATTGGGTCAATGAATTTTTGGGCCGAATTGAATCGGGCTAAAATTGATTTGGGCTCCAATTTCACTAGCCTAGTCCACCATTTATATCGGGCTAATCGAATCGGGTTCATTTTGACACCTCTAGTTTTAAATTGATAAAAATGTTTATTACACCAATATTTTCTGTGTATCTATTTCTCTACTACTGGAACTCTATCTCTACTCTCTAATACCAGAGAGAATCTTTCATCCTATTTTAAAGAAGAAAAAGAACACACCACAAGACATATTATTCTACAGCTATGTGATAAAAGAAAATTTTAACAAGCGTTTTCGGAGACTTATAGAAACGAGTTTAACAAATATATAATAATCTAAATATTTTACATAAAATGTCCAATCATATTTTACTAAGGTGTAAATAGACTTTTAAGAGTAATATTATGATGTTCAATATGATGTTCAGCCGATAGAAGAAATATTAGGAGTTCTCACCTTCGATCAACTGCTTACGTAGAAGCAGATTGGAGATGGAAATAAGATCGGATGTGGATAAGCAGATCGGTGACGGAAACGCAGATCAGAGGCAGATCGGTGACGAAAACGAAGATCGGAGGCAAATCGGTGGCGGTAACGCATATCAGAGGGAGATTGAAGACGGCGAATAGAAAACGAAGAGTGAGATAGACCGAACGCAACGAGTGAGGTCAACAATAAAAAACAACAAGTGATATCGTTAAAAAAAAACAAGTGTATTATATTCAAATGAGTGAAAGTAAATCAAACAAGTGGTAGTCCTCTCGGGAAAAAAAAAACAAGTGGTAGTTTATCTGTAGTAAATTAACTTGGAATTAGCTGTTGATAAAATTTGTGGCTAAATTTTCTAGCGAATTTCATATTTTCTTGTAGTGGTTGTCATTCTTTCTCGTTTACACATCGCTAGAAATTTAGAACTCATAGAAGCAAAAAAAAAAAAAATTGACAGGTAAAAAACATCTCATTAACTAGAATCTGGCAATAAATCAAAGGCCAGAAATATATGGAATTAATGCAATCAAAGATTTTATATATGCCGAAATTTATATATTTGTAGCAAAAATATATGGAATTTATATATGTCGAAATTATTTTTCCTTGGATTTATTTTGTTGTGCGGTTATATAGTATTCTTCTTTAGTTCAAACATAAATTAAAATAAATAAAGGAGAAGGGAATAGGCACTAATTAGTGTGTTAACAAGATATTAGTTGACCTGATTTCATTTGTTTTGATAAAGAAGGTTGAGAGAGTCACACGTGGGATTCTAAACGGTAGATTTTATTCCTAAATAATGCTGTACTTGTTGGGGCTGGCCCGGGCCAATGCCCAATATCCTAGAGCCGGTAAAAAAGGGTGGTTTTATGTTTTTCTTTTAGGTGATATACATATGCTGCACACATTTTTTTAAGACTTGCTCTAATTTTTTTTTCCGGACGAAAAGAGGTCCTGGACAACCCTACAACAAAGCCTTTTTGGTTCGCATGAGATTAATCCAAAGTTGGCGATTTGAATCGAAGCGATGTGTTTTACATCTAATTGGTTGCCTCTCCAAAGCGGTTACTTCATGATTCGACGTTATTACCTCTTTTTTAAGATTGTGCTTTGCTTACCAACTCAATCACCCACCATTATGTATATGTAAATTGATCCAAGGTGAACATCAGAGGTGGCCGGAGCGAAACGGATGTGAAAGGATGACGATGGTGGTATTGGTACCTACAAGTACTCTAATGTCAAAATTAGTATCGGAATGAAGTATGCAAGTAGTGGATAGTACGTACCTTGATTCTGAAGGAGTGATTCCTTTATATAGGTCAGGTCGATGTGGTTTTAGCAGGAAAAAAGATTATTCGAACCCGCAATTGAAGGCGGTGAATATGGATCACCGTTGGATACATCGGTTGACCGAGATCGTTTTAAAACCCTCCTTTGGCCATTGGGCTACGTTGTCATCCCAATTCAGTTATGGGTCTGACCCAGTCCGAAACATAAACCTTGATTGAGTAAGCTTAGTGTAGATAACTTGTAGCCTATAAATTAAGATGTAAGAATTAATGGTACGATTTTGCTTGGCTGGAGAAAGAGAGATAGGTGAATACTACATGTATTAACGAAAGGAAAACGTAACTGTGTTGGTGTCACATGGGTGCGTGCGCAATTACTGGCGGCTGCATCCGCTCTCATTTTGTGAAACAGATAGTTGGAGGGAAACATCTCCCAAGCAATTGGTCATGTAGTACTATTTAGTACTCCCTCCGTCTTATTTTAGTAGTCTCTTTTGTTTTTTCACGATTCTTAAGAAAATGATTAGATTTATTGATTTCTATAATAAAATGACACCGTTGGACTAAAATACCCCTATTTAAATTGGACAGCTGCAATTACTCATTATAGTAGAGGTTGGTTGAGATAAAAGATATATTTAAAAAATAATAATTAATACTCATTGATTTTTTAAAAGGACAAATAATTTAAGATAATAAAATATTTCAAACATGACAAGTAAAATGAGACGGATGGAGTATAATTCCCTGTAGTACTTACCTTGTTTCTCTTTCTATCTGTCTCTGTCATGTTGAGTTGTTGGTGTTAACTGTTATTGTCGTCGCATTCGCGGCTCTCCAAATGCCCGTGTTTCTGTTCTGTCTCACACACTGTTATTCGTGCATGACTGAGAGTGAAAGAGATTATAGAGGGTGCAGAAGAAAGAATTAATGTGGTAAAATTTGGTTTCTGTACGTGTAGGGAATGTGATGACACACAAAAATGGTGTCCCCACTTTACACCCATCTGACAGCAAAAACAGTCTCACATTTGGGAGGCAATGGCACCACTTACTTAGTTCTTCGTAGTACTTGTTTTCTGCTAATAAGGGATAAGGGAAGAGACTCCTGTGCGGGCTGTCTGTATACATAATGTAGTGTTTGTTTGTTTGTCCCACTGCCCAAAAACCTCTCGCCTTCCCCACCTTTCGGACCCAGCGACCACATAATGCCCCGTACAGTAAACTATTTAAAACCATTTTGTGCTTCCAAATTCAAACATTTCCTCTTGTCGGCCTTTTCCCCTTAAAACCCCTCTCTCTCTCTCTCTCTCTCTTTTTGTGTGTGTGTGTGTGCAAGACATGATCATACCAGCTCGCTGGCTAGTTTTGGTTAAACATTTACACCTACCACTTGCTGAACTTGCCTATATTATCTTTGGAGTAACGCAGCAAAATGATCCAACTTAAACTAAGCTTCCAATTCACAGCAAAATATATAGTCTTCAGCTGCCTATTTGATTAAGCTGAGAAATTAAGGTGCCAAAATCCAAATTACTACTTGGCTTATGAAGCCGATGTAAACAATGTAAGAGCCACTGCAAACAGGTTCCTCTTGACATATTATTATTGACTTATAAACCTACATATTGACTTATTTTCAATTCTCTACACAGTCAAATTGATAAGTATGCAAATCTGCAATAACAGGCCTTCCTCTCCGATTTCCTTTTTTTTTTTCCTTTCTTTTTTCAAACAACTCAACCTTTATGTTTCTTACCCATAGATATATATTATCATTACTTTTATTGTTTTAATTTAAGATATTCCAGACATAAATTTCAATGTTTACTTTAATTAAAATAGGGTATCAAAATAAAAAATACAGTGGTTAAGGTCCCATTTGTTTAAACTTTGATAAAAATGATTTGAAGATTGTAAAAAAATTAATTACTTTAGAGGTTTTATGTAGCGTATAAACTTTTTTCATTAGGTTACAATTATAAACATCATTTTTATTTAAAAAGATAATTATAATTAGATATTTTTCTCAAAAAGTATTCAAAATAACTTATCATTATTTACAGTTTGACTTCTTTAAAGTAAATAATTCGCTTCAAATGATAAATTAAGTATTTTGATTATTATTGTTAGTAAAAAGTTAACAATTAATTCATATTATATATATATATATATAACAAATCATTGATATATCAAAATATTAATAGTTTTTTTAGAGATCAAAATAGTCTTAAAAATGTTTTTAGTCCCTATAATATACTCACTTTTTTGTTTTAGTCTTTTTAAAATTATTTTTTTGGGTTCATTCCCTATAATAATATTCTTTTTCATTTTGGTCCTTATTGTTTTGTTTTATTCCTGTAATATATTTTTTTCGTCTAAGTCTCAGTGATATTAATATAGGGACTAAAAAACAAGTATATTATACGAACTAAAAAAAATATGACCAAAACAAAACAAAAAATATATTGCAAAAACTATTTAAAAAGTAATTTTAAAATGACTAAAACAAAAAACGTGAATATATTATAGAAACCAAAAACATGTTTAAGCCACCAAAATATTAATAGTTAAAATATATTATTTTACCTTTTTTTAAAACAAAAACTCAATTTTTTGGCGTGCACGTGATGTCTAAATCTTTGAACTAGGAATGAAACAGGTGTCAAACGAATGTTATTGGTGAGGTGGGACCTTGCTTCAGAATCAATCTATCTATCTATCTATATATATATATATGTAAAAGAAGCTTGAGAAATAGCTTTAAAGTGAAACTAAATTTCAACTTTCAGTTTAATTCCTCAATTAAATGTTAATTAAATCTCACTCTTTTAGCTTAAATGTTAACTATATAATAATTTCTCACACAATTATCCTTCAAAGTGTCTTTATATATTCAATAGTTTTTATTCACTTTAATCAATAATAATTACCCTATTATAGTTTTTTCTCCATGTCAAGCACCGACTCATGTTGCAACTAAGAAGTCATTTTCAATTAATTTATTTTTTTATTAAAGAGAAAACCAACAAATTCAATGATAAACTAATTACAAAATAAAGTAACGTAACAATGTTTATTGATTTAAAAAAGTAAAATTTAAAATTCAAAAATTAATATTTTGGCATGTGAATAAATTTAAATAAAAATATCCTGCAAAACAGAGTGTTAAATAACCGTCCAGTGTGATTAATTATTTTTTTATGCATCTTTAGTTCTTCTTAACGTATTTTTCTTTTATGTTTACAAAAAAAAATTAACTATTGAAAAGTTATAACGATCATATAATATTACTTTGCATTTCGAAATTGTCACTCATAAAGAGATGGGTTTGTGGGATTTATGGCCTTTTGACTTTTATATTGTTATTATTTTCTCAACATTGTTTTACTGGCATCAAGAAGTATTCATTCGAAGAAAGCTGAAAACATATTTACTGGCTGCTGCTCCTCTCTCTCTCTCTCTCAAACGAAGAGGCAAAAGCAAATGATTAAGAAGACACAAAAACAAATTAGAAGTGCTATTTATTACAAACTAAATCTTGAACGAAACCAAAGAAAGATAACATGTCAAATTTTTAAATGCTACTGAACGGAAAACACGGAGGATGTGATTGAAAAAGTAAAAAGGCAACCAATGACAGTGATTCGTACAGTTTCGTAGAGTTTCTCTTCATAAAAAGCAGCATTTTCCAAAACAAATATTTAAGAAATGAAACAAAAAAATTGATTTCAGCCTCAACAATTTATTGCAGACATAAAAAAAGGCTTCCAATTTATCTCCAATAAAATCCACAAAAACACAAAATTGATTGTTTTGTTTTCTCTCTTACCTTATAACCTATATAAACAACACTAATCATCCACTTTGTGCATGCCTCCACATTTTACATCACCAGCCTTTTTCAGAGCTCATTCCACGTTTAGGACTTCGTACCTGAAACCATGGCTACTACTAATACCAATGTCAACAAGTAAGTAGAACACTTTGTATCCCACCAATTTATTTGTCTATTAGATTTACATGTTGAATGTATTTTTTTAGGAGGAAAAAAATAATGATGATGTTGTCCATAGTTTTCTAAACAAACTAATCGATGCCACGGATGGATGCAGTATAAAAGTGAGAATTTCAAGACTGTGGGACACTCTCTCAACATACGTCGGAACAAAGAATTAATCAGTACATATATGGTGTTGATTGATGAAAATGTATCACTTTCTATAATGATTACAAAGTTATTATCAAATTCAAATAATATTTCTTTTCCAAAATATTTTAAAGGTTTTTTCAGGGCAGTTGCATACATGCTACTATAGGAAGAAATATTGCAAATATATTCAAGCCAATTTTGCAAGAAGGCAAAATATGTCATTAACAAATTTAAAGTGTCAAACAATAAAGAAAAATTTGCTATGGTTGACAACAATCCCTCAATGATTGAGTTTTATGCTACCACAATGGTGAAGGAGGAAGACAATGATGATAACATAATCCCCCGACATACTTTTGAATTTGTGAATTTAGAAGATTTGAAAAATTGATGTGGTAAAGATGTGCTGACAGGTTAATTAGTTTGTCATATTATTAAATGCATTATTTAGTCATTCTAAATTCTATAAATATTTGTATAATTTTCTTTCTTATCAGATGTCATTGGAGTTATAATTGATATAAATCCAATTGAAGAGAAGATAACAGCTAATGGAAAAGTTGATATGATGACACTTCAATTGAAAGACATAAGGTACAACTTAATATGTTACACCCAACCTTTTATGTTAATTGTTGCTAGATATGTACGACAATTATATTACGTGCCTAGGAATATACAATCATGAAGCTATTAATTTTTAAATATAAACTTTACAGGGGAAGCATGGTCAAAGTCACATTATGGAATGAATATGCTATAATATTTGGTTGGACATTAGAAAAGAATATGTTTGATGCTCCTAAACCAAATGTTGCAATTTTCACATCTACTATAGTGAAAGAATTTCGAGGTAACATATAGGATAATATTTTTATTAAAAGGTTGATCTAAGGTAAATATAATACCCTTTATTTTGAACATTAATATATATTTAAATTTGAAGAGGAGGTTTTTATTTCATCATCAAGATCAACAAAGATCTATATCAACATAGACATCCCAGAAGCTAGCAAGCTCATGCAATCATTCAAGTAAGTAATTTTATGGTGTTTTTTTAATTGATATTTATATTTATAGCACAATATATAATTATGTTATAATGCTATTGTTATTGGAATACCAATGATGTGCATACATCTAAAAATATGAATATCACACATTATGCTGTCCATCCCAAAGTTGACAAAGTAAAGACTATATCTGAACTTTTGTCGAAAGCAACATCAAGAAGTAATATGGTAAACAAATTGGGTTACAAATTCTCTTTACCAACTTTATTGTTTGATGAAAAACAATTATTTTGTACTTTGAATTTTAATTACAAGATGATGTCTATTACTGTGTTGCAACAATAAACAACATCTTGGTGAAAAATAAATGGTATTATGTTTCTTGCCCTCATTGTAAAAAAGGGGTTTCGGCCACAGCTACAAATTTCATCTGTGAATTTTGTAAGAAGGATGTAGACTACCTAAAGACCAGGTATTCATATCAATTTAATATTAGTATTTAAATCACTAAATACAAATGTAAAATAAAGAAAAAAATTTCCCTTTCTGAGATTGTATATGTGAAAAAACATATACATCCTCAATTAATCTTATATATGTAAGTAGGTTTCGTTTGAAGCTTGATGTCAAAGACCCTACAGATTCAACCATATCTTTGTTGTTTGATGAAGTTGCTGAACAAGTAGCACAAGTGAAGCTAGGTGACCTCACCTCAAATTTGGAAAATGTAAGTATTAAATTTAATCTTAATTGACAATCTTGGTACATGCTTTACAAAATTAAAAATCTTCATTCGGTAATGCATAACAATTTCACAACTTATATGATTTTACATTTTTCCAAAATAGGAAAATGGAGACTGCAACTCCTCAATATCATTGGTTAAACCCATATATTCCAAGTTAAAATGCGTTCTTACTTTGAAAGTCGTGGAAGATAAAGTTTCAGAGCGAATAAAATTTTGAAGCTTGTGGTAAAGGTGGTTATTAATATCACGTTGAGATTTAATTATTTACTAAGAAAAATCATTATATGTAATTAATGATACATTTTTACCAATTTCAGATTGAGAAAGAAGGCAAGACTGACAATTTAAGTGCTTCCTCAAGTGGGTCTCCCAAGACAAATACCCCAAAAAATAACACAAAAGAGGAGAAGATTAAGGTAGCATGTAGCACATTCTAATACGCTTTGGGTTGATAAATATCTAAGCTGACAAAAATAGCCTTATTGTCCTGGTTGTAGTCTCATGAAGAATCAAGTGATATGAAAGAAAAAGAAATTCTGGAAGAATTAGATGAGTGAAAAAATAGATATACTTCAAGAATTTTCAGTATTTATTTATATAATAATTTGATAGCATCGGACATGCTATATGTTTGTGGAAGTAATTACATTGTCGTTTTATGTTATTATTAAATTTTCATGGTTTTAATTCTTTTGTATTCCATATACTACTTTTACAAATGCTTGCGTCAAACACAAATTACATTCTAAAAAGAATATACAATACAAAACTTAAAAGGGAACATGGAAAAGGTGGATAAATTTATAAAAATGTCAATGTTTTCCATGCATGAAACAAATTTCCAAGTTATTCATTAGGTCTTTACGTTTGTTTCTTTGAATAATTCTTACAAACAAATACTAAGTAAAATTGAAGTTATTAACTTTCATGCAATGTAACAAATGTTGATGAGATCAAAACATTCTTGGATTGCAGGTACGCCATTTATTGATTACTTCTATTATTTTTTTAATTAATTTGATCATATTAAATAAATATATGTTTCTAAAAAAAATACAAAACTATTATCCCATTTAGTAATAAATAATATTCCTCAATCCATTACAACAACATCTAATTGAAATAAAGTAGTCAATTCATATTATTATTATTATTATTATTATTATTATTATTATTATTATTAAAACATCGTAGTAAGCAATAAATATGAACATTGTTAACAAAAAATAAAAATAGTACAAACCAAAATTTATTAAATATTATTTAGTATTTAATTCTTAAAGTTAAATCACATGTTATTGAATAGATAGGTATGTTTACAAAAAAATGTTATTATAATAAAAGTTAAATGGTAAAACTATAGAATAATTTTAAAATCTAAAAGTAATTATTACATTATCACGTATATTTCACAATTTTTATGAATTTAATTACGTTATAAAAACATTTATATTTTTAAATAAAATGTGAATGAGACTAATTTAAACATTTTCTTAACAATTAATTAGGTTTTATTGATTACAAATAAATACAATCCCGTTAAAAAAATAGTCCTAATACATTCAATTTTATATAAACAAATATTAAATATCAAATATAAAATTCTTAATAACATAACTACAAAATTAACTATTAAAATTACTATAACATAACCCATTATAAAACACAGCCTCTGAATAAAATAAAATAAAAATATTTTATTTATTATATAAACTGTCATATATAATTTAATTTATAGTTAAGATTACTTGATGACAATAATAATTTTATATCAATATTTAAAAATGCTATTTTCAAAATAATCATATAAACTGCATATCATTAAATATTATTTATCTGTGTGAATCATTTATTAATGTATAAATCAACAAATGTATAACAATTTCATCTATTACACAAAAACACTTGCAGGTATGTGTCTGCTTGTGAAGCATGCTGGAGAATTTTCAGTTTGACATACACTATAGAATTACATCAGTTATGAGATTGAGCTTCCATTTACCAGCAGAAAATTCAATCACTCTAAGAGATTCAGACCAATTGTCAACGGTCATTAGAAGATAAGGCATTGAACAAACTATGTTTACAGAGTGGATGAGAATGAATTCAATGAGCCCAGAAGCATGCCAATTAACATATTCCGAGTTCCTCACAAAATTTGTTTGGGACGAAAGTAAAAAAATATGGAAAAAGAGGCAAGCTGGAAAAACAATTGAAAGAATTTTTTTATGCACAACCAACATGCGGTGAGAGATATTATTTGAGAATTTTGTTAAATATTGTTCGTGGACCAAAAAACTATGAACAAATTAAAATCGTAGGCGGGGTGACTTATACAACACTCAAAGAATCATGTTATGCTCTTGGACTAATGAATGATGACAAAGAGTGAAATGATGCTTTGAATGAAGCAGCATATTGGGCCACAGGTTCTCAAGAGAATTATTTGTTACTATTCTAATTTTTGGAGAAGTAACAAATATAAGACAATTGTGGGAAAATAATTGGCAAATATTGTCTGATGATATTGTCTACAAAAAAAGACGGCTATTTCGACACTTTGGATTGGAACTTACTGCTGAACAGATTGAATCATATTGCTTGATCGAAATTGACATGATTTTGGTAAGGAATGTAAAAGACCTTTTTGATTTCGATGGAATGCCATCACTAGATAAATCAGCCATACAAGTAATGGATTACAGAAGAGCTGAATTATAATGTTGAAGAGTTAAGAAAAGAGCATGAAAGATGTCATCTATTGCTAAATGACCAACAAAGTGAGATATATAAGCATGTTATAAATGTTGTTACCACTAATATTGGTGGACTCCACTTTGTATATGGGCATGGAGGAACTGGAATTTTTTTTTTATATGGGACAATAATTGCAAAACTCAAGTCAGAGAAAAGAATAGTACTTGCTGTTGCTTTTTCAGGTAATCAATTACTTTTTGCCCATCCTTATTTTTTTTAATAAATAAAATCAAAATTTAAAAAAATGCAATGTCAATTTCAATTACTCTCATGCAATCCTATTCATATCAAATGCAATATATGGTCTCTAATTTTTCCCCATTTGTATTCATTGTTACTCTAATACAACTATATGGAAAAAAAAAGTTTATATAATACATTGTTTTAAACATGTGTTGTGAAATAAACTAACTATATAATATACCCAAATTGAATACATATAAAAATAACCAAACTTACTTAGTTTTTATCTTATATGCTTAATTCATCTAAATTAATCATATTTACTTAATCTAACCTGGCATAAATTACAAATATGTTACATGCTTGGTTTAAATAGGTAAATATATATTTGTAAAAACTTTTAAAGTGCAGCATCATCTTTATTTTTACTTTAATTTCTTATAGGTATTGCATCACTATTATTGCCGGGAGGAAGAACAGCTCACAATAGATTTCAAATACCGTTAGATATTTTTGAAGATAGCACATGCTCAATCAAGCAAAATACTCATTTGGCTGACTTAATAATTCAAACAAATCTCATTATCTGGGATGAAGCACCAATGATAAAAAGATTTGCTTTTGAAGCTCTTGATAGAACACTTCGAGACATTATTGGTTACAAGTGTCTAGAAAATGCAAATAATCTGTTTGGAGGTAAAACAATCCTTCCTGGAGGAGATTTTAGGGCCAAAGGCATGACATAGTACAGGCGTGTATTAACAAGTCTTACTTATGGGAGTTCTCTGCAAAATATTTATAGGTGAACAAAATACTTTGGCATCTGAATTTAATAACTGGCTCCTTCAACTTGGTGATGGAAAGATTGAATCAATTTGTAGAGATGGAGAAGATGTAGCATCATGGACAAGAATACCAAGTGAATATCTTATCAAACCAATGGATGATCCACTGAAACAAATTGTGGATAGCACATATCCAGAATTAAAAAAAAACATTTGTGGTATGAAGAATATCTCAGGGAAAGAGCAATTCTCACTCCATTAAATGACCCTATTGATGAGATCAATAATTATATTGTTCATCTTACTGAAGGACTAACAAAACAATACAAAAGCTCAGCCGAGATTGACAAGACCACTGATAACATTTCAGAACAACAACTTATGTATCCTGTGGAATTTCTAAACTCCTTAAGTATTAATAGTTTTCCCAACCATTGCTTGGAGCTTAAAGAAGGAATGCCGATTATGCTACTGAGGAACATTAATCTTGCATTAGGAATGTGCAATGGAACAAGGCTCATTATCATGCATCTAGGAGATTGGATAATAGAGGCAAAAATAATTACAGGTTCTAATGTTGGATCAAAAGTACTTATCCCACGAGTAGTTCTCACGGCTACGGACTTTAAGTGGCCTTTTCTATTGCGTAGAAAGCAATTTCCAATAAAGGTATGCTATGCAATGACAATAAATAAAAGTCAAGGACGTCATTGAACTATATGGGATTATATTTGCCAAAACCCGTATTTAGTCATGGAAAACTATATGTTGCATTGTCAAGAGTAACTTCGCCAAAGGGTTTAAAAATTCTCATTATTGAGCAAGATCCAAATTATGTATAGTATACTAAAAATGTAGTGTACCATGAGGTATTTAGTGGGTTTCCTCAATGTAATAATATTTGAGACAACAACAAATATTGAATAATAAAAGCTCTTGAAAAACAAATTCAAAATTCTACTGTGTTACTCTAATTTCCAACTCTATATGGCATTAATAATGATAACTTCCCTGTTGTCACTATTCTTCTTTCCGGTGAGGTAACATGTATAAAGCAACTTTGGAAAAATAATTGGAAATTACTTTCTAATGACGTTGTCTACAAAAAAAGACGATTATCCAGACAGTTTGGTTTAAAACTCAGTGATCAATAGATGCAAAAGAGAATGGCCATAATATTGTGTCATCTACCTGAATTACTTTCTAATGACATTGTTCTACTATTTTGTTTGAAGTTTGTTAAATATAGTGCGAAAATGGGTCAAGGTAATCCGATTAAACTTCCCTTTTTTACTTAAATTAAATGATTAATTAAATTGAAAAAAATATTTATTTATTATTTGATAATCATAGATGCTAGAAACTATATTTTTTTTGTCACAAAAGTTTTAAGCAAGCTTAACATATAAAATTTAGTTTAAAAAATAAATTTATAATTTAATAGCATAATTGAATAGCAAAAAATAGTACCACTATTTAGATGAGAATGACAAAATAATTCATATGATTGATGAACTATTAAATTTTACTATATTTATAAAAAACAATGTACCAATTATGCTAATTAGAAATTTTAATATTACATTTTGTCAAAAAATTATTTTTAATATTACTATAAAAATGTATAATAGGATAAAACTCCTTATTATGTGAAATTAAATATTTCACATAAATCCTTATTAAATATAAAAAAATAATCTCTAATAAATAGATTATATTTAGCAGGGATAACTAAAAAGCAATAATAATTATGAAATTATGTGGGACTAATTTTTTTTTTTAAAATTATGTTTTATCGTAGACAATTACATATCTCATTGTCAATAATAACTTAATCATAAGGATTTAAATTATTTGTTGGTAAACAATATAAGAAATATGCATATTAAAAAGGTATTACCATAACATGTTTAATAAACTTATTTGATAGAGTTTTCTTTCGTTATATTAAAGTTTCAATGATAACCTTACTACAAAATGGATAATTATAATTATTAAATATGATAAAAAAATTTATAAATAAATATGTTATTTAGTATAAATTTTTAATAAAATTTTATTTATTTATTACACATTATCCTATATTTATTTTATTACACATTAATCTTTCAACAAAAACTGAACAACAGTACGTTGAGAGATTTATATAAAATAATTCAACATTTAAAAATTATATAGTTTTTACACAATTTTAAATGCACGGGGTTATACCTAGTTCATATAATATACTCCCTCCATTCCATGTCTTTGGTGGTTTAAGGATTTTACACACAAACTAAGCAATCATTTAATTAGAGTATATTTTTACCAAAATAGCCGTGTTAATTACTACAGGTTCCAAAATAATCAATTAAGTATTTGTGGAGTTGTGTCAATTTTCAATGTAAAGATAATAAATATATGAAGGGTATACTTGGAAAAAAATGTGAATTATATCTTGGGTTTATAAAATACCTATTTTTTTTATTGAAAAACACCTATTATTTTGAAATAAATTTTTTTTGCTAAAATTATCAAAGTTATGGAACGGAGGGAGTAATAATAATAATAATATAATAAAATGTAATAATGGGGCATCTTTCTCGGGAAACCAACAAATTACAGTACGGTGTGGCAATGTATGGAAGCACATGACTTGATCAATTGCAACATCTCTACTTGCATGAGTTGGGGAGTTAGTATATATGATTGATTGCTTCATTCTGATCTTTGAACTATTAATCCTAATTTATCTCGGATCTCTGTCTTTTCTGACAATTCAAAAGAATATAATCAAACTTTGTTCTTCTACCATACCATATGGATCATTTGCAGTGCTGCCAAAGACATGCACACATAATGTTGTAGTGTTGAATGAGATCCCTTCTTTCGTCAGCTTTATTAGAGCAACTGCAGCGCCAGTTGCCAAAAATTAGTGCACCGTGATTTAGCAACGTGGCAGCTGATGTGTGCCAAAATTTAGTGCACCGTTCACTATTTTTTCGGTCAAAGTATTTGTGTAGTTGCCGGCAACAAAAGGAAAAACCTGTCCACTATGAGAGAGAGAGAGAGAAGAAAATTGTGAGAGAGAGAAAAATGGGCTCCATTGTGTCAGTTAGAGAACGTGGGTGAGGCAATTTGTAAACACTGCGCGGCTGATGCTCTTATTAGTGAAGATTGTATGGGGTGCTCTTTGCCCAGAGGTTTCCACTAGTACTGTGTTTGGTTGTTTGTAATTTTCTCCAGAATACCAAAAAAAAAAATATTATAATAATAATAATAATAATAAAATAAAATAGCTTCAAAGAGAAATCATGACAGCGGAAAACTGATGTTATGACCTTACAAAACTGCCAGCATACCTTTTTTTTTTTGTAATAAAAAAAGGGTGATAGAAAAATCCTTTATAGTTATATGAACTCAGACTATTATTCTTTGAAGAAAAAACCTCCATCATTTCAATCAAATATCTGAAGATAAAAATCTCCATTACAAATGCAAAGCAACTAGCAAAATATATAGAAAATTTAGGATGATCAGAATATGTTGGAGGAAATTAATTGATCTCTCTCTCTATATATGATCAGAAAATGGCAAAATTAGGAACTTGCAGCCGCGCACACACATATGTGTGTGTGTGTGTGTATATATATATATATAAATCTTTTTGGTTAAATAAATGTGTGTGTATATATATATATATATAAATCTTTTTGGTTAAATAAACATTTCCTTGCCGAAAGAATGGAGAAGTCAGATATCTATTCCTTTAAATATGAGAAAAACCTTCTTTCAAATGGTCATATATATAAAACTACATTATATAGTTTATCTGAATGCAGAACTTGACTCTGTTCTGCTCCTTTAGAACTATAACTCTCTCTTTCTCTCTCTGTAATAGACATAGACATGTACTATAATATATTAAGCCACTGTTTTTTTCTGTCAACGGTTGTGTGTGGGTCCAACATCATTGTTTGGAAGCTGATAACATTGGTTAATTATTCACATACCGTTGAATTGACTTCACTTTTTCCTTTTGGTTGAGTGTTGGCCATAAAGAGCCTACAAATTTGAAGTCTTGTAACTAAACATTGGAAATTTTTAATCCTTTCTCATTTTCCATTTCTGGTGGGACTATGGAGTGCAATTTTTAGATTTCATAAAACAAAATTCAATACCTATGATTGATAGTACACTTGGCAGCACACCCCAGAAGTAGTAAATAGCACAAATAAAACAGAAGCTTTGATCATCAAATTCCCTTGGCCATGGACATGGGAATTGGGGATCCGGATTGCCTGCAGTCGACAATCCTTACATTCACGCAGTCGGACAAATCATCACCGTTGGTGGAAAATCCGACGGAAGATATTGTGAATTCAGTAATTCATTCTGAATAATCCAATTTATATCAAGGGTGAAGATTTCTGCTGCAGTCAACTTTTCATTGAACATCATTTTTGATTATTTTCTCTGCCTAAAAGGCTGATTTTACTTTCCTTTCTTAAATTCCCTTCCTTACTTGGAAGTTTTGTTATCATAAATGTGCTGTATCAAGCCAAGACTATGAAAGAAAATAAGAAAAATGTACCACTTGGAATGAGAGACCCACACGCATGTCATATCCCACGTGGGGCACATTGCTGCACATGGCTATGAGACATTCTTGATTTCTTATCTATATTATCACAAGATTGATGAACTTTTTCAACTTTTCTCAGCCGATGAAGCCAGCTGAAAGCCCTCCCTTATTGAGCCGTTCTGCCCAAGCTTCAAGATCAAAACCAACCATATATGTACACACTAGCTAGAGTGTTTTTCTTGTAGTACCACTTAAGATCAAACCTACTATATATTTATGCTAATATGTGTCCTTTTCCACTTCATCCAATAAGGCATTTCACAATCAGAGCAATGGTTTTCAGTAACATGAGTATTGAGAGGCAATAGTGCGGTTAATATCTCCTCCTACACAGGCATATTCTATCTTCTTCTCTTATCTATTTTAAGAAAATTAACTACACCAATTTCGGTTAGTCACGTTGCGCGACGTGACAACATCTCCATCTTTTATATAGAATTTATTTAAGAAATTTAATTATAATAGGTTTTTTTATCTACTTTGCGTCACGTGACAACATCTCCATATTTTAATAGAATATAAAAAAATTCTTTTCTATTGATTTTCTTGCACTCGTGTTGTGCACAGGTCTCATCCGTAGTTAAAGAAAAAAACACATAAGCAAATACATGTGGAATCCTTGTCATATTTTGTGTTGCCATTTGTGGTGGCATTTGCTCAAAGGGACTTGACGTGTTGTATTAAAATCCAATGTCCTGCTTCTTTACAGGGGTAAGCACATAGCGTGGATTCCTTAAACTTGGTAGATATTCGTTCTAAGTGAGATTGATCTCTACCCCACTTGCTAATTAGTGGTCTTGCAACTTGCAAATCAATGATAAAGAAATAACAATATATTTCTACAGTCCTAATCTTTTTACACCATTTCTTTTACACACATCATTGATCATTCGCATCTCTCTGTCTCTTTCTTTTCCACAATCATACCATAGTTAATGTGAGAGTGTGAAACACTCATTTTCCATATTCCATATTTCTAATCCTTCCAAGCTCGTAAGGTCCTTTTCTGAATTAAATTTCTAGAGGCCCCTTGATCTTTAATTGAATTGGTCAAATAGTAAAAATAAAAATATAGTTTCCGTCCATTACAATTTACAACAATGGAGCACTACATCCATTATCTAGTGTAGTCATACTTCATCTAGCCAATGTAGGAATCAGTCCTGGAACATTTCACAAAGAGCACAGAAATTCAACCACAATAAAAAATAGGAAATGATTATAGATGGTTGAATCATGACATGGGTGGTTTGGGTATACGCGGAGGAGACGAGTAGATTCTGTAATAAAAAGAAAAGATTAGGGCGGCCTAATCGTTAGAGGCAGATGAAGACCAATAAAAACTATAAGAGAACCTATTAAGAAAGATTTAAAGACTAATGATTACACTATAGACATAATTTACGATATACTACTATGGCGTCGAGTGATTTGACTATGTCGTTGACCCCACCTTAGTGGGATGAGGCTTGATTATTGTTGATGTTCTATTACATTTGGATATGATTTAGATTTTGGGGGGTTTTTTTTTTCTTGCATCTATTCTTCCCCCCCCCCCCCCCCTTTCTGTTCTTGCATCTGTGGTAGACACATTATAATTGGCATAAGATATTGGAAGGATTGCATGTTTGAAGATGGAAATAAAACCCAAGAGTCATAACAAAAACACAGTGGTTGAATCCCATGAGACCATTGAAAGGTCAAATATAATCACCTCCACCAAAATAAAAAAACCACAGACATGAATCAAAAGTCAGTTTCTTTTTTACTTTTGTCAGTGATTTCCACCTATATGTGATCTTGTTATTTAAAACCTCTTTCAAAAAGACATTTTCCTGTTGAACAAATCCCTTTTATACGGGAACCCAATAGATTGTCCATTTTGACGTCCGATTTCATTTCACAAAGAAAGTGATAATGTATGAGATCACATAAAGTTATCTAAATGTTACTCCCTCCGGTCCCATATACAAGAGAGAAATACACTTTCTAGGTTCATTAAATAACTGATGTATAGTGGTCTATACATCAGTTATTCAATAAACTTAGAAAGTGCATTTGTCTTTTGTATATGAGACCGGAGGAAGTACATTATAGGCAGGCACAAGACTTGTTAAAACGAAAATATGTTTAAACGAGGATGCAATTACATAGCATAGAGTTGTCTATTCAGTTACATCAGATCAAGCTTTTGAAGAATAAGATCAAATTTTGATTGCTGCAGGCAGAATCTCATTCATGAAATTGAAAATTACATGAAGATATTTTCATTTAATTATTAGAGTAGCCACTATAGCTTGAAAAAGAGTCGTCAATAGGCAAGAGTAAGTTGAGGGGCTGGATATTTTTTTTGTCTATGGGCCATTTCCCTTATGCTCTCACTCACTAGGTGCCTATTTGGTTTACGTTTCAAACTGCCGTTTGCCCCTTTTTTGCCGATGGCGTTAAAAAAAATTGATTGTGAACAGTAAATGCATGTGTTTGTTTTACATTCTTGTTTGACCCAAATCCAGTTTGACCCTTCAAACTCCATTTTGCCAACAGCAAGTGATACGTTGCTTTTCCGTTTGAAAATCTCGGTGGATCAATGAAGTGTCTGTTTGCCCAGTGTTTGCTTTTATGATATATTTTTTTACTATATATATTATGTCCTTTTTGGTAATTTTAACACTAAAAGTGATTCTTTTTTATTCTACCCAAACAAAATCAATTCTTCTAAACTCAGTTTTAAAATATTTTTACCAAACACAAATCATTTTTTTAAACTCCATTTTTTAAAACTCAGTTTTCTAAACAAGATTCTACACAGTCTATTCTACCACAATCTAAACCAAACGGACCCTAGGTTGTTTATCTCGAATCCCAGCTTGTCTATTATCTACTCTCTCCGTCTCATTTTACTTCTCCTCTGAGGTTATATGCACCTCTTAGAAAATGATTGAGTTTACAAATTTTCACGATAAAATGATATTTCTTGACTAAAATGCCCCTTATTAATTGGAGTATGTGTAGTTAGGTAGAAAAACTCATTAATATAGTTGGTTAAAATACAATTGGTATTGTTGAAAAAGAAGTAATTAATACTTCTTGATTTTCTAAAAGTACAAGTAATTTGAGATATTGAAATATTTCAAAGAGGATAACTAAAATGAAATCGGATTGGCTGCAGTCGTACGGACGATGAAGTCACGCATTCGATCACTTTTCGGCCGTCCGATCTTGATCAGACGGCCCATAAATTACGCATGTCTTTTTTTATTTTTAAAATCTAAAATACCGACTTTAAATCTGAGCCCGATTTCGTGAATGCAGGATTTCTGCGACTGCATAGAATCCGGATTCAACTAAAATGAGACGAATAGAGTATATAAGAAATTTAACTACACAAATAACACGTGTCAAAAAATCATTCATCCGTTTTTCCAACAAAAACTATTTTTTTCGCAAAAAAACTTAAGTACTCGTTTGTGTTGTAGTTTCCGTTTTTCCGTTCTCTAAGCTAGTAAGTAAAAGTGTGGCCTGCACGCCCTGAAATAGATAATGGTAGCATCTCACTAACATGATTCAAGTTGCATTGAACTGAATAATGTAGATGTTGTGAAGTACAATGCTCTAAAGTGCTAGGCTAGGTGGTACTTTCTGTTTCTCTTTCTTTCTTTCTTTTGTTTTTTACTTTTATTTTCTTGACTAGACGACTGGCTAAGGTGCTCGTTCGTTGGGTGGACACTGGACACAGACACAGACACACAGTGGATCCATCCCATTTCCTTGATTAGTAGTAGGTAGTGAGACTTACCTTGCGAATGTTTGATTATAGAGTGTGTTGATTATAATAATGGGTGGTTTGGAGTATGGGAAATTTTAATCTTCATAGCCCAAACTTTTTTTGGACCTAACCTAATTATTTCAAGAATATATGTTTTTAGTCCCTTATGTTTATTTTAGGTTTCAGTTTGGTCTCTTATGTATTAAAAGTTTCGATATGGTCCCTTATATGTAAAATGTGGTCCCTCTTTTTTTTATTCGAATTGGTCTCTTATGTTACAAATATTATACTAATGTGGTCCATTTTTTATGCAAAAAAAATGGACCATATTAGTATAATATTCGTAACATAAGGGACAAATTTGAAACTTTTAATGACCAAACTGAAACCTAGAATAAAGATAAGGGATTAGTTCGGAACTTTTAATAAATAAGGGACCAAACTGAAATCTAAAATAAAGTTAAGGGACCAAAAGCATAATTTAGCCTTATTTCAACCATCACCCCGTTTAATTTCATGGAAGCCCGAAATTCATACCACTTTTCGTGTCGTTATTACCACTCTTACACTCATTTCCCACGTCCTCAAAATATTTAAGAATGACAAAAATATTCCTACGAAACTATCATAAATACCAAGTTTACGGTGTGTATATATATATATAAAAGAATGTTGTTTAGGAGCAATATTGAAAATTTTCTTTGTTTATTTATAGGTTAATTGGTAATCTTACAATTTAATTAATAGTTTTAGAATAAAAGAAATAGATTTATTTTTAATTAGTGTCTTCAATTAGTTTTTATTGCATTAAATTGTTTTAACTAATTTATGTAATAAGTGTTTCAATTAATTTATGAATTAATGGTTTTAAAGGGAAAAAAATATTATAAATGATTGTGTAAAAAAACTTTATATGATAAAGTTAATTTATTTATATTATTATATAAACCTATTGTTTATTTACATTTTTTCAATGCATCAAAAAATTTATATTTTTTTACCAAATGTATGTTTATATTTTATGTTATGTCAAAGAACATTTTTAAAATTTTTAAAACATTATTTTAGTTTAATATAACAATATAACGATTTTAAAACATTTTTACTTTTTATTTATTTTATTTATGTTATTTTTTTATTTCAAATTTCTAGGTCAACAAAATATTTAAACACAAAACTGAAATCCAAGTGTTGGCTGAGGATGTTAGTTACACCAATTTCTACAATATATATATATTAAAATGATAAAATAAAAATATATTGGTAGTTGAATTTGTTTCATCTTCAATAATAGTTTTCTATTTAATTAATTTTACAATATATAAAGTAAAACTTTATAATTATTTACTCTCATAAATAAAATATAACTTATGAAACGGAAAAACAAAAATGCATTGGAATATTCAGTTATAAAAGAAAAATAATGCATAAGAGAATGAGCAAAATACTATCACAAATTTCAAAGATGTTGAAAAAATTAGAGTATGCAAATTAAAATACAGAGAGAGAGAGAGAGAGATTTTGAGTAAAAAGGGAAACATGGAGAAGTAAACTGAAAGGGAAATTAGCACAAAAAAACAATAGGTTATTTCTCTCAAAACACCCCTCAATAGTGGCTAACTTCTAGAACCTACATCCCATGATCATATCTTCCACACTCGCCAATCGGAATACTGACATCTTCTGCTAATTTCCCCACATTGGGGGGGATGGGTAGCTCAACTGGTTTGAACTAAGGGTATGAAGGAGTGAATGAGTTAAAGGTGCAGGGTTCAAATCCTGCCGAAGGAGAAAAAAACTAATCTAACAACTAACATACTAACATTTGCCTATCACACAAAAATTCCCCACATTGAAACCTCTGTTACACTATGTAAATAGAGGAAGAAGTACACAGAGCCTATTCACGGTGAGTTTCCAACAAACCACTCAGTTTTCTTGCCTAAGATGAAAAAGAATAGTGAGGAAACATGAAGCTTGACTCAAATACAAAACCAAGACACGAGCATGACAGACCACCCAAATTTAAGGTTACTTTCCTTTTTGGTATTGCTTTGTCCCGATATTGAGGACACGCTCTCCAAAACCAAAAGAGATGAAACATTACAATTAGCATTTCTTATTGCATTTGTATAGATTATGATGTATTGTTCCATAAATTATCATTTAACTTTTCTTATTTTTTATTCTATTTATTCTTTAATTTCTTTTCTTTATTTTGGGTACTCGAATTGGTTGATTGTAATACTGCGATAGTGTATATTTTTGTGTGACATGTAATACATATCATTTTACTATTTTTTTGTTCACAAGGGGTGAAGAGACAAAGCTTTGTTCTTCAGTGAATGAGTGTGCGATTAAGTGGCGCAAGTCCCTATATGATGAGTAACGGATTGTGATTGTTTATTAGCAAGGAAATTCATTTTTCTTATGTTTATATTTAAATATGGGTACTGTAGCATGATTTGCAATATATTTTCTTAGTAATAGTACAAATTTTTTATCGTCTTGCAATTTACATGTAATATCGCATTTGTGGTTATGTCCATCTGATACGTGATTATCTTTTTTTGGTAAAGTGGTATGTGATTATCTTTTGAATGAGAGGATTTACTTTTTATATTTTTATAGTTTAGTTCAACAAAAAAAATTTGTTTTGAATTAACGAAATAATAAGTCTTACGTGCTGATTCCATTTTATAGCAAAAATCATAGAAAACAAAATTTTTTTTTTAATCAACATTATATTCTTTTAAGTAAATAGAAAATCAAATAATATAAAAAAAGGAAAATCAAATATTATTTTTAACAATAGATTATATAAATAAAAACTGAGAATTGGGTCAATTAAACTGGTGCTGCACAATTAAACTACCGTAAACAAGAAGTTTACGGTGTACATATTTTTATATTAAAAAAATGCGTACCGTCAACACACGGTATACATTTAAAAAAAAAATATGCGTACCATAAACTGGTGTTTACGGAAGTTTTGTTTTGTAAGGGTATTTTTGCCATTCAAAGAAAATGTAGGTGTGTGGCTAATGAGTTTATGGGTGGTAATAATAGCACCCTTCTCCTTAGGGCAGGTGGACCACTCTTGTTGATTTACTTTTTGGGACCCAACCAGATACTAGTTGGCCCATGATTTTGGTGTCTGCCCTATTTAATTTTTCCACCTCCCCTCCCCCAAAAAGACCAAAATACCCCCATTTTTCCCTTATCCCTTCTTCCCCTTTCCCCCTCTTCACTTCACCTCCCTCTCTTTCAAACCTCCCTCTCTCTCTCTCTGAAACCTCCCTCTCTCTCATGGAACACCTCCCCTCCCCCACGCAGCTGCCTCCTCGCATCTCCCTCTCTCTCTCTGTCGCATCTCTTTCTTCCTCGCACCTCTCCGTCTTGCTCGCAGTCTCAAGTGAGGTCGCAATTCCCTCTTCTGTTGCGTATTTTTTTGTGAATTTAAGGTTTCCGGAAACTTGTTGACGGATCCTCTCGTCAACAAGAATCCGGACGTTTGAAATCGTTAGTTTCAAATTTTCAACAACCAGATTCTTGTTTCCGAAATCTGTTGGAACCTAAACGATTGAGAAGTTTAGACCCTCATTAATTTTGATGATAACAAAGTATTCACAAGAGAACAATTTATGTTCTAACAATTCTTGAAGTGTGCAGATACTAATATTACATATACTTCTAAGCCACTTAAGCAAGAAGGAAGAAGTTCACAAGAGAAGGATATACTCCATGTGTCAACATCCGGCTCATCCCAGTATACTGTCTTCGTGAGCGTCTGGAATTAACTTTTTGTGACACAAGGCTTATACATTTGCTCTGGCGTCCGAACTTCTGTTACGGCGGCGTCAACTTCATTTTAAATCACGTGATGGTCACGTAGTTGCTCTTCCTCTCGAAGCTTCTAGAGCGGTTGAATTTGATCTTATGCGCTCAAATTGTTGTGCACGAGGTATCAAAGGTGACACCTTTAGCTAAAGACAAAAATCGTACAAGCATTTGTGAAAAGCAAGGTAATACCCAGAATGTGTACTACTGAGATATTCTCTGGAAAGGAAGAAAGAGACATCTTTTTGAAATTATCTCACTCAATGGAAAGGAGCCATTTTTACTGTAACGGTAATATCCTTTAGAACTCCTATAAATACCCCATGGTATCCATTGAAGAAACTGCTGAAACTCTACAAGAGAATATTGCTTCATTTACAGAGAACAAACACTGTTGCTATACATTACAAAGAGTCAATACTCTGAAAACACTACTTCTGTGAGCAATCAAGTTTCGTGCCAAGTCT
Source organism: Calophaca sinica (assembly GCA_037113605.1). Taxonomy (NCBI): domain Eukaryota; kingdom Viridiplantae; phylum Streptophyta; class Magnoliopsida; order Fabales; family Fabaceae; genus Calophaca; species Calophaca sinica. The sequence goes on from CM073734.1 coordinate 126,021,166, forward strand.
CTGGACTACAAGAACTGAACTCAGCATCTGACACTTTCCTTTAGAAAGCATTTCTGTATTGAGCTTAATTTTGTATCCTCTCTGCGAAAGTTATTCTTGCTTGTATTCAACTTACTTGTAAAAGTTGTTTTGGCCTAGTTAAAGCTGTACCCTCAAAGGCTCGAATGTACTGAGTCGTTTTGAGAAGTTGAGAGTATTGTCAAGGTTGTGACAGTAGAATACTCTTAAGGTTTTGCAATCAGTTGATTATAGTGGAAAATCCTTCAGGTACGAAGGGACTAGACGTAGCTACCAGTTTGGTAGTGAACTAGTATAAATCTCTGTGTCTCTTGCTTTACTGCTTTCTATTTATCTTTATCTTGTTCTGTTAAAAACAAGTTTTCACAAACTGCTTTTCCAGTGTCCGGTTTATTTCCAGCGTCCGATACATAAACTGTTTGAAAAACATGTGTTCTAAGTGTTTTTAACTTAAAGTTTGCGAAAAGTTTTCAACACAATTCAACCCCCCTTCTTGTGTTCACGTTCAGTTGGTACCAGAGCGCGGCCTGTTGGTTGAGCACTTAATGATGTTAAGAGTAAAGATCCTCTGTGAACATGTCTTTGAAGGTGGTCATATGAACCGTCCTCCTCTATTCAATGGAGAAAAATTTGATTACTGGAAAGATAAGATAAAAGCATTCTTTGAGACACAAAATCTTGATTTGTGGGATATAGTTGAAAGTGGATACATTTCTCCCACTGATGCCCTTGGTGTTGCAATACCTAGGGAAAACTGGACTGATGATCAGAAAAAGAGATATCAAACCAATCAGAAGGCTAGATTTATCCTCATATGTGCTATGACAGAAAGAGAATATGATAAATGTGGTAAGTTTGATACTGCCAAAGAAATATGAGATTCTCTTGTTTTGTTTTTGTCTTATGAGGGTTCTGCCCAAGTAAGAGAAACAAAGGCTAGCATGATGGTTCGCCAGTATGAGCTATTCAAAATGGAAGATGGAGAAAACATTGAAACTATGTTTGGAAGGTTCCAAACACTTGTTCATGGGTTGCAGGCTCTTGGAAAAAGTTATACTACACCTGATCACGTGAGAAAGATCTTGAGAAGTTTGACTAAGCAGTGGAGACCCAAAGTCACTGCTATTCAAGAAGCAAAAGATCTAAATGTCCTTCGGCTTGAAGATCTTATGAGTTCTTTGAAAGCTCATGAACTTGAGCTAAATGAAGAAGAACCTACCAAGAAGAGTGAGTCTATTGCTTTAAAAGTTAATCAATATAAACCTAGTACTTCTAAAGCTTTTCAGGCTGAAGAAGAAGAATCAGATGATGAAGCTTCAGAAGGAGATTATGATGGATCAGACGATGAGCTAGCGTTCATATCTAAGAAGATTCAGAGAATGTGGAAGAAGAGAAACTTCATAAGGAGGTTTCAGAAGAAAGATACAAAGGACAAGAAGGAAAGCAAAGACAAGGACAAAGCCCAAGTCATTTGCTATGAATGTAAGAAGCCTGGACATTTCAAGTCCGAGTGTCCTAATCTTAAGGAAAAGTCCACAAGAAGCTCCTTCAAGAAAAAGAAGAAAGGTCTCATGGCAACATGGGAAGATCTTGACTTATCCTCCTCTGAGGAAGATAAAGAAGAAGAAGCTCACATTGCCCTCATGGCAGATACTGATCTTGATTCAGAAGAAGAAGTTGAAGAGGTAATAATATATGATTCTTATTCTGAACTTCAACTTGCATTTGATGATCTGTTAAAAGACTCTGCCACTCTCTCTATTGAGTATAAGAATTTGAAAAAGAAATTTTCAAAACTATCACAAGATTTTCATTCTTTACAGTGAAAACTCGTACTCAATGAAGAGAACCAGAAAATTTGGCGAAAATCGGCGTCGGTGGATAACCAGCGTCTGGAAGCTAACAAGCAACGGAAGTGAGAGCTCTCAAGTTAAAAGCTCTGAGTTCTGGGTAATCCTAGCGCAAATCAAATGACTATGAACATGCATTTCAAAAGTTTCTTGCAGAGAGTGTAACTCGAAGCAAGCAAGCTTCTATGATTTGGGGTGTCAGTAAAACGACAACTCATGGTCTTGGTTATATATTAGATAAACCTCCTTTAGAAAATGATTCAGCATCTGATGACACCAATGATCATAGTGAATGCTTGCATTGTACTTACTACAATAAATCTGGTCATTTGAAAAGTGTGTGTACTGTGTTTACAACTAAAAAGGACAAGTATCCTTCAAGAACTAACAAGAAAGGACCCAAAAAGATATGGGTACCTAAAGATAAAATAGTCTATGTTGCAGACTTGCTTAGCAACAAAGTCAACACACCTATCTTGGTACTTAGACAGTGGATGCTCGCGTCACATGACGGGAGAAAAGCATATGTTCCAAGAACTAAGACCTAGAGAAGCTGGATTCGTTGGTTTCAGAGGAAACCAGAAAGGTAAATTAGTTGGAATTTGTCGCATAGGTAAAGGCTCTCTTCCTTCTATTGATAATGTTTTATATGTTGAAGGACTGAAACATAATCTATTGAGCACAAGTCAATTATGTGACAATGGTTATAATGTTGTCTTTACAGAAAATGGATGTTCAGTAAAAAGCAAAAATGATGGATCTATATTCTTTCTGACAAGAGGAAACAAAACATTTATAAAGTTGATCTTTCTGAACTTGCAAAACAAGATGTCAAGTGTCTTATATGCATTGAAGATGAGCAATGGATTTGACACAAAAGATTGGGTCATGCCAATTTGAGGTTAATCTCAAAATTAAACAAGCACAATCTTGTTAGAGGCTTACCAAATCTTAAGTTCCAATCTGATGCCCTGTGTGAGGCTTGTCAAAGAGGAAAACAAGTCAAAACTTCCTTTCATTTAAAAAATGTTGTTTCAACCTCTAGACCACTTGAACTTTTACATCTTGATCTTTTTGGTCCCACAAGGACAACCTCTTTAACTGGAAAGAAATATGGATTAGTCATTATTGATGATTTTACTAGATGGACATGGGTTAAATTCCTTGCCCACAAGGATGAGTCTTTTAAGGTATTTACTGTATTCTGCAAATCAGTTCAAAATGAAAAAGGCATCTGTATTTCTTCTATTAGAAGTGATCATGGGGGAGAATTTGAAAATGAAAACTTTCAAAAATTTTGTGAAGAAAATGGCATCTCCCACAATTTCTCCTCTCCTAGAACACCTCAACAAAATGGTGTTGTAGAAAGGAAAAATAGGTCCCTCCAGGAAATGGCCAGGACCATGATCAATGAAGTTGATATTGCGAAACATTTTTGGGCAGAAGCAGTAAACACAACTTGTTATATTCAAAATAGAATTCTTATAAGACCTATTTTGAATAAGACTCCTTATGAATTGTGGAAAGGTAGAAAACCAAACATTTCTTACTTTCATCCTTTTAGTTGTAGTTGTTATATTTTGAATACTAAAGATCAGCTTGGTAAGTTTGATTCCAAGGCTGACAAAGGAATCTTTTTGGGATACTCTGAAAGATCTAAAGCTTTTAGAATATACAAAAAAGAAACTTTGACAGTTGAAGAGTCCATTCATGTCAAGTTTGATGATAAGAAGCCTGACACTGCTATGTCAGAGCTAGATGAGTTATTTTCAGAATTAAACCTCGGTGACAAGTCAGACGGTGAACGTGCATCTTCATCATCCGGTGGTGACAAGACGAAGAATTCTACTCAAGCAGAAGCTGAAGCAAGAAAAAGCTAGAAGTACAAAACCAATCATCCAAAAGATCAAATCATAGGAGAACCTGGTGATAAAGTACGAACCAGATCCTCTTTCAAGGAGCATGCTGATTTTACACTTCTTTCTGAAATGGAACCTAAGACGATTGATCAAGCATTGGAAGATGAAGGGTGGATTCTAGCAATGCAAGATGAGCTAAATCAGTTCCAAAGAAATGATGTATGGAAGCTAGTCACTCTACTAGAAGATAAGCAAGCTATTGGTATTAAATGGGTATTTAGAAATAAGCTTGATGAAGATGGTAAAGTTGTGAGAAATAAAGCAAGGTTAGTTGCTCAAGGTTACTCACAAGAAGAAGGTATTGATTTCACTGAAACTTTTGCACCTGTTGCAAGACTAGAAGCTATTCGCATTTTACTTTCATTTGCAGCACATCATGAGATAACTCTATATCAAATGGATGTGAAAAGTGCTTTTCTAAATGGTTTTATAACTGAGGAAGTTTATGTTAAACAACCTCCTGGTTTTGAAGATATTAAATTTCCAGAACATGTTTTTAAACTTAAAAAGGCTCTATATGGTCTTAAGCAAGCTCCCAGAGCATGGTATGATAGACTAAGTTCATTTTTAATGGAAAATGGATTTACAAGAGGTTCAGTTGACACTACTCTTTTCAGAAAATTTTCTAACAAGTATTTCATACTTGTTCAAATCTATGTTGATGATATCATTTTTGGAGCCACTAATGAAAGCCTTTGCAAAGAATTTTCTAAGCTTATGCAGGCTGAATTTTGTTGGAATCAAGTGGATTCAGAAACAATAACCCTTAATTGTTTTGATGATAACAAAAGATTAAGAGAACAATTTATTCTCTAACATGGTTATAAGTGTGCAGAAAGTATTTATATTCGGAAAAATTCTGCTTCAGAAGACTTAGTGAAATCTTGAATTTCACTCTGGAAAGCTTGACTCTGGCTGCAGTTACGGTTCTTGGCACATACACTCTGTTTGGTCAACGCTCTGGTGTAAGTCAACGCTCTGGTAGATCAGTCTAAGAGACTACACTCTGTTTGGTCAACGCTCTGGTGTAAGTCAACGCTCTGGTAGATCAGTCTAAGAGACTACACTCTGTTTGGTCAACGCTCTGGTGTAAGTCAACGCTCTGGTAGATCAGTCTAAGAGACTACACTCTGTTTAGTCAACGCTCTGGTCTTCAGTCAACACTCAACAGATTGTGTTATATGTGCTCTATGATAGACTTAGTGCGTTCCTACACGATTCTGTCATTTGATAGCCCATTAAATTCTACACACAAGAATCTGGTGATCTGTGAAGCTCAGTTATGATAGTAAAATTCAAGTACCTTGTTATACGAGGTATCTTTAGACAAGAAGAATGTCAAAGGATAAAATCATCAAGGAAACTTGTGCTTGAAGTGTCTATATTTTTGAAAAGCACACTAAGGACAAAGTTACTGACATTGCGTATAATACTCAGAATGCTTTTCGTCTTGAAAGCGACGTATCCTGCAAAAGCCGAAATTCCAGGATCTGAACTTTGACTTTGGACAAAAAGAAATGTTGTGCGGACAAAAAGAGACGTTGTGTCACAACGACACTTTTTTCAACCCTAGCTATATATCCTACCTCATACACTGAAGTAAGACAAGAATTGAGTTTTCAACAAACGATTTTCAACACAGTTGTACGCAATCTAGCAACTTGAATATTTTCCTGAGTAGTGAGAGCATCAACATCTATCTTCTCAAACACTACCCAATCAAGAGACAGTGAGCAATCAAGAATTCATCCAAGTCTCTGAGATCGTTGAACAAGGCACTTACTGTTTTATTCTTTCTTTTAAGAAAGTCATTTTGTGCTAAAAGTATTCTCATTGTAAATTCTCTCTTAAGAGAGTTATCTCTATATTGTTTCAAAAAACTCTTATTTGAATCTGTACTTAGCCCAGTAGTGGCTGTATACCTTAGAGGCTCAACTGTACTGAGTCGTTCTAAGAAGTTGTGAGTATAGCCAGTTGGCAGAAATATACTCTCAAGTGTAATCGGTTGATTATAGTGGAGAAATCCTTCAAGTGAGTGAAGGGACTAGACGTAGCTATCAGGTGATAGTGAACTAGTATAAATCTCTGTGTCTCTTTCTTCTCTCTACTCTTTATTCCTTGCAGTTTATTCAATAGTTATTTTTCAAAAACATTTGTATTTGCGAAAAAGTTTTTAAAACCCAATTCAAACCCCCTTTCTTGTGTTTTGCCACGTTCAATTGGTATCGAGCTCGGCCTATTGGTTGAGCACTTAACGATGTGAGAGGAAAAGATCCTATACTTTCCTATGGCAAGCAACGAACCGGTGGTCACGTTAATCGTCCCCTTTGTTCACTGGATCTAACTATGACTCTCGGAAAGATAAAGTGAAAAACTTTTGAATCACAACAGCTTTTAACTTTGGGATATGGTTCAAAGCGATACAGAACGATTGACTCCAAAGAAATCCTATTCCTAGGAGTCTTGGGTGATGATCATAAAGGAATATACCTTGCACCAAAGAGCAAGATACTTTCTTGTATGTGCTATCTCTGAAAAGAGTTTGAGAAATGTGGTAATACTTGACCTTGCCAAAGAAATTTGGGACTCATGGCTTTAGCCTATGAGGGTACTTCCCAGTACAAGAAACCAAGGCTAATATCTTGGTTAGACAATATGAACTCTTCAAGATGGAAGAGGATGAAAGCATCGAAATTATGTTTGGAAGATTTCAAACATTAGTTCATGGCTTGAAGGTTCTCAAGAAAAGCTATACTACTGCTGACCATGTTAAGAAAATCTTGAGAAGTCTGCCAAAGAGATGGAGACCCAAAGTCACGGCTATTCAAGAAGCCAAGGACTTGAATGAATTACGACTTGAAGATCTTTTGAGTTCACTAAGAGCTCACAAGCTTGAGCTTGATGAAGAAGAACCTCCCAAGAAAACTAAGACCATTGCTTTAAAATCATCACACAAGGCATCTACTTCTAAAGCTCTCCAAGCCGAACTTGACACTGACAAAGATTCATCTGAAGAGAGTAGTGAAGATCCTGCCGATGAAATTTCCTTAATATCAAGGAAGATTCAACGCATGATGAAAAGCAAAGGAAGGTTTAGAAGAAAGTTCCCTAAAAAGGACTCAAGGGAAAAACACGACTCAAAAGAAAAGAAGGACTTCAAGGACAAAAGCCAAGTCACTTGCTATGAATGCAAGAAACCTGGCCACTACAAGTCAGAATGTCCACAACTTGAGAAATCAAGGAAAGGTGGCTTTAAGGGTAAGAAGAAGAAGAGTCTCATGGCTACATGGGATGATTCTGAGTCATCATCTGATGATGATGATGAAGAACAGGCCAACATGGCTCTTATGGCCAATATAGAGTCAGACAGTGAAGAAGAAGAACAAGAAGAGGTAAATTCTAACATTTCTTCTAATATTCAATTAGCCTTTGATGAACTGTTAGACGAGTCTTCCAAACTCAACAATGAGTATAAATCCTTGAAAAAGAGATTTTCAAATCTTCAAAAACAATTTCAAATACTCACTGAGGAGAATGAAAAACTCAAAACTAAAAACCACCGATTGGTGAGTAATTGATTCAATGATGAGAATCAGTAGAATGCAACTCTTCAAAATATGAAGAGGGATTTCAAAAATTTCTTGCTGAATGTGTCACACGTAGTAAACAAGCATCTATGATTTGGGGAGTAAGCCAAAATGGTAAAAAGGGTCTTGGTTACAAACCAGAAGAACCCACCTTTCAAAATATACATTTGGAAACCAAGGATACTAATAATCATAGTGATTGTTTGCTTTGTACTTTCTGCAATCAGAAGGGACACATTAGAAATGCATGTTATGAACTGAAAAATGAGAAGGACAAGTCTCCTTCTAGAACTAACAAAAGAGGACCCAAAAAGATTTGGGTACCTAAGGACAAGATTGTCTATGTTGCAGATTTGCTTAGCAGCGAGTTAAGACACGATCTGGTCGTTAGCCAGTGGGGGCACACGACACATGACGGGAGAAAGGCGTATGTTCCAAGATCTTCAACTTAAAGAAGGTGGAAATGTTGGTTTTGGAGGAAACCAAAAAGGTAAAATCATTGGTTGTGGAAGAATTGGTGAGAAATTTCTACCCTCTATTGATAATGTTTTATTGGTTGTGGCTGAACCATAACTTCTTCGAGTATAAGTCAATTATGCGATAGTGGTTATGATGTTGCCTTTAACAATAATGAATGTATAGCCAAAAGCAAAAGGGCGGATCCATTTTCTTTAGAGCAAAGAGAAAGAACAATATTTACAAAATCAAACTTTACGAGTTGGTGATCAAAATGTAAAATGCTTTTTGTCAATTGATGAAGAGCAATGGATCGGCACAAGAGACTTGGTCATGCTAGCTTGAGGTTAATCTCAAAGCTTAACAAGAAAGGACTTGTTAAAGGCTTACCAAATCTCTAGTACAAATCGATGCTCTTTGTGAAGCATGTCAAAAAGGAAACAAACGAAATCTTCTTTTAATTCCAAAAATATTGTTTCCACCTCAAGGCCCCTTGAGCTTTTACATTTAGATTTATTTGGCCCAACCAGACCTACCTCTCTGTCTGGAAAGAAATATGGTCTAGTCATTGTCGATGACTATACTAGATGGACATGGGTAAAATTCTTAACCCACAAGGATGAGTCTTTTACGGTGTTTTACGTGATTCGCAAACAAGTGCAAAATGAAAAAAGCTTTTGTGTTACAACCATTAGGAGTGATCATGGTAGTGAATTTGGAAATGAACTATTTCAAAACTTTTGTGAAGAATATGGCATTTCTCATAATTTTTCTTCTCCTAAAACACCACAACAAAATGTTGTTGTAGAAAGGAAAAATAGATCTCTTCAAGAGAAGGCAAGAACCATGATTCATGAAATAAAAATTGCAAAGCACTTTTGGGTAGAAGTAGTAAACACTACTTGTTACATTCAAAATAGAATCTACATTAGACCTATTTTGAATAAGACTCCTTATGAATTGTGGAAATGAAGAAAACCCAACATTTCATATTTTCATCAATTTGGATGTGACTGCTTTGTTCTCAATACAAAGAACAGTTTTGGTAAATTTGATTCTAAAGCACAAAAAGGTATATTTTTTGGATATTTTTAACGCTCTAAAGCTTACAGAGTATACAACAAAGAAACTCTAATTGTTGATGAACCAATACATGTAAGGTTTGATGATAAAAAGCGACAATGATACGTCGAGCTAGATGAAGTTTTTGCAGATTCTGAGATAAACAAGGAAACAAGAGTTGATATCACAAGTCTTTGACTCTGGTGATGTTTACGGTGTGATCTCTGGTGAAGTCTCTGGCGCTGATTACGGTGATAAGGAAATAATCATATCAATTTGGAAGTTCAAACCCCATCACCCAAAGGACCAAATCATTGGTGAACCTAGTGATAAAGTCGAACAAGATCCTCTGCGAGAGAACACTCGACCTGGCCTTACTCTGCGAGATAGAGCCAAAAACAATTGATGAAGCCCTTCGATGATGGTTGGATCATTGCTATGCAAGAAGAGCTAAATCAATTTCAAAGGAACGATGTGTGGAAGCTTGTGCCTCCTCCAGGAGGACAAGTTAGCCATTGGAACCAAGTGGGTTTTGAAACAAACTTGATGAAGATGGAAAAGTGGTAAGGAACAAGGCTAGACTTGTTGCACAAGGTTACTCACAAGAGGAAGGTATTGATTATACTGAAACCTTTGCTCCTGTAGCTAGACTTGAAGCTATTAGAATATTACTATCTTATCTTTGCACATCATGGCATTACTTTGTACCAAATGGATGTAAAAAGTGCATTTTTAAATGGTTTCATAAATGAGGAAGTGTTTGTGAAACAACCACCTGGTTTTGAAGATCTTGAAGTTTCTGAACATGTTTTCAAACTTAAAAAGGCACTTTATGGTCTTAAACAAGCTCCAAGAGCCTGGTATGACAGATTGAGTTCCTTTTTAATGTCAAATGGTTTTGAAAGAGGACAGTGGATACAACCCTCTTTAGAAAATCATCTAAAAGCATTTCATTATAGTTCAAATATATGTGGATGACATTATCTTTGGTGCTACTAATGAGTCTCTTTGTAAGGAGTTTTCTAAGCTTATGCGAGCAATTTGAGATGAGTATGATGGGAGAATTAAAATTCTTCCTTGGTATTCAAATCAAGCAATGTCAAGATGGAACTTATATTCATCGGACTAAATATGTGAAAGAAGCTATTTGAAGAAGTTCAAGCTAGAGGAAACCAAACCTATGAGCACACCAATGCATCCAACATGTGCTCTTGGCAAAGATGAATCAAGTAAAAGGTAGACCAAAAGGTATATAGAGGTATGATTGGTTCACTCCTTTATCTCATGACCTCAAGGCACGATATTATGTTTAGTGTGTGCTTATGTGCAAGATTTCAATCTGATCCTAGAGAATCTCACTTAGCTGCGGTTAAAAGGATATTTAGGTATCTTAAAGGAACTACTAATCTTGCTTTGCTTTATAAGAACTCAGATAATTACAAGTTAGTAGGTTTACGTGATCTTGACTTTCTTTGGAGACATAATTGAAAGGAAAAGCACAAGTGGTGGCTGCCAATTTCTTGGAGCAAATCTTGTCTCTTGGTCCAAAGAAAAGACAAAGCACAATTGACTATCCACACAGGTGAGTACATATCTGCTTTGTAGTCGTAGCTCACAACTACTTTGGATGAAGTATTAACTTGAGGACTATCAGTTAAAGAGAGTAAAATCCTATATCTTTGTGATAATACTTCTGCTATATGCTTGACTAAAAACCCTATTTTGCATTCTCGAGCCAAACATATTGAAATTAAACATCATTTTATTAGAGACTATGTTCAGAAAGGGATTCTTGAAATTAAATTTATTGATACTGACCATCAATGGGCAGACATCTTTACAAAACCCCTTGCTGAAGATAGATTCAACTTTATAAGAAAGAACTTGAATTTCCTTCTTATAAAGGAATAGGTGTTTGATCTGAATTTAGTTGACTCTGTTTGACTAAGTTGACTTTGTTTGAATATAGTTGACTCTGTTTGACTAAGTTGACTCTGTTTGAATTTAGTTGACTCTGTCTGACTAAGTTGACTCTGTTTGAATTTAGTTGACTCTGTTTGACTAAGTTGACTCTGTTTGAATAAAGTTGACTCTGTTTGATGTGTTTGACTTGTTGACTCTGCTTGAATGTGTTGGCTATGTCGTAGTTAAATCTGTTGATTATCTTATCTCGTTATATTCTTTTCATTAACTGTTCGTATGATCATTGCATAGCTGTCTCTGGGAATCTTAAGTACACGTGTCTCTACGAGGCTGGTTGATGCGTTAGTGATTAACATTTGCTTTTCTTGAGTCATAATTGCTTTTCTTGAAATGACAATTTTATGCGCCTCTTTAATTTTGTGACTAGCGTTTTGAAAAAGACAAATATTTGTTCAAAAATTCATTTCGAAATCTGGCGCATAACATCTTCTCGAACACGTTTATAACTCACTCACTCACTCACATCACCCACTACCCACTCTATCTCTCAAAAAGAAGTCTACACTTTTATGAACCCTAAACCCCTTTCATCTTTGCACTCTGTGTTTCTCCGATTTCAACAATGGCTGCTCCACAAGTAACGCTGGAAAATCTTCAAACCTCAGACCTCAAAGTGTTGGTGGAACACAGTAAGGTTCGAGGATATGGCAAATGAAGGATACGACTTGAGTGATTTCATCGACATGGGGATAATGGATTTCTTCTACATGACCAACTCGGTCTATGAGAATCTGGTGAAGGAGTTACGGACTTATGCTTGGAGTAAAGATAAGACCATTACGAGTCATGTTCAAGGCAGCGCATTGTGGTCACTCAGGACCTAATTCTTTGAAATCACCCATTGCCACTAATGATGGAGCGATTGAAATCGCTGGTTGGGAAAAAGGATGCCGGTGGGTGGGATGTCGTGAATGAAACCATCTATGAGAAGCCGGAGGGACCAAGGCGATGGACATGAAGAAGCAGGTTTGAGCAATCGTTAGAATCATCATGAACCGCTTGGTGCCAAAATCTGGCTCTGTGGATCTTGTCGGCCGGTACCCACAAGTTCATAATGTGGAATTATGAACTCAAAGCAAAAATCAACCTTCCACAGATAATTTTTGAACATCTGCGAAGAGACTTAATGTACTCAGGAAAAGGGAAATATATGAATATCCCTTATGGAAAGTCATGTGTCGAACCAAGGTCTTATAAATCTTCTTCAAGGTCTCAACACCTTGGAAGCGTGGCTTGCCCTGAAAACGATGGTGATTCCTATTCTCTCTTCAGACAATCTAAGGAGAATGGGACTCCTTTCCAAGAAGGTTATTGCTGCAATTCAGCAAGGTGAAGAAGGAGCAAGGAAGAAAGTTGTGAAGAAGGGGAAGAAGATTGTGGTGGACTCTGGTGTCTCTACTGGACCAACCAGAAGGGTCACTCGAAGCACAGGCATTCACATTGCCTCAGAATCCCCTCAGCTCACTCTCCCTGTGAGACCTACATGCATGCCCTCTATGCTTACAGAGGAAGAAGAAGAGAAGAAACTGGAGATTGATCAAATGATAAAGGAAAGGTTAGAGGAAACACGACTATATCATGAAGCAAGCTTGGCTGCAGGCCTTGTACAGCGTGAAACCTTTGCACCTCCAGTTCGTGCTCCTACCTCGACCACTAGAGTGGCTATTCTGCCGAGCCCGCCTCTGTTGATCTGCTCGAAGCCACCTGAAAAGGATACACAAGGTTGGAGATGCCCTCGCCGCAAAAAGGAAGAAGGCACTTGATAAGGTAGTTGATTTATATGATACTACTTATCAACTGGATTCTGTTCTGTTGCTTCTACGATTGTTGAACCTCCTCCATCACAATCCTTGCCCAAACCTAAACCCCAACTGCCTCTGCACCCAAACCAACACCTACCAAAAAGCCTTTGCCGTCTTTACCCTCGGACTCATCTTCATCCGATGAAGATGATGTTGCTCCCTTGAGGACTAGACAAAGACCTCAACCACAGGTTCAAATTCCCTATATTGAACCTTTAGCCTCTTTACCCCCAGATTCCACTATACCTCAAACCCAAACACCTTCACCACCTAAATCACCACCCAAACCAGCTTCTCCACCTAGAACCGCTTCACCCCCTCACCAACAACCAGACCTCAACATACCATGTGAGACTGAGTCCATTTCTGAGGAACCTGAATCTGAGTCAAGGGTTCAAGAGTCTTCATCTCTTGAATCTGGCAATCTGGTTGTGTGTGAAACTCAACCTCTTCGCATGTTGCAACCTCTCACGACTCCTCTTTCAGACTTCCCATAATGGTACCCTTCATGTCTCAACTGTTCTCTCCTCCAAATTCTCCTCTCCAGGAAGAACCAGAATCTGTTGCAGAACTCCTGGGGGATGATGCTGATGATCTCTCTGCTGAGCCTCTGCCACTTCTTCTCACTGCACCCCCTGGACCCTCTGAGCCTGGTCTTCGGGAACCAAGAATTGTGCCCAACGTTCTTCCCAATTTAATTGGTAGCATTGAGTACTTCAAAGTGAAAGATTCAGGGAATCTCGTTCGGGGTTTCCTTGGAGGCAGCCAGATTTGATGAAGTAATCAATGATCTTCACAAGAAGATCGGTATGAGAACCGGGTGTCTGTGAACACTTGGTTTGACAAGCACAAAAGAGCAAGAAGAAAGAAACAGGAGATGGCATCGCCTCGACATGGAGAGTTCCTCCAAGAGAAGAGGTCACTGTTGTTTGGGAACCAGAACCTGCACCTCCTCCTCGCCCTCCTACTCCTCCAAGAGAACCTGGAACTCCACCACCGCACACAATGCTATGGTTGCATCTACTGGATCGGCTTCACATGACAGTCAATCTGTAGTTGTGCCAAAAGAAGTTTTTGATAAATTTGGTTGAAGAAAGCAGTGATTCGAAGATTTATGGAATCCATCGATCAAAGGCCGGAAGCCTCGTAAAAGAAGCAAGATTTGATGACTACTCTGCAAGGCAAATTTTGGAGAGGATGGAGCAACCCTAGAAAACCTTAGGATTTTTATTTTTTTGCCTTTTAGTTTTCTCCCTTTTGATAGATTTGCTTTGAGTTTGTTTTTGTTCACTGCTTTTATTTCTAATAAAATTTATTTATGACACTTGAAGTTTTCTCTTTATCTTTCTTTATCTTTGTTTTGACTGTGATGTTCTTTATTTCTGTCTTAATCTTTTTGTCGATGACAAAAGGGGAGAAGAATATAGAGAGTATAAAGCAATTGATGAACCTAGTGTATCAACCAAGTGTCATCATGCATACATTATGTGTTACGATTAATATATTCCTGTATGCTCAAAACTTATATGCTGTAATATCTCATGCTCTGTTACACTTAGAAATATTTATATATGCTTAATTCAGGGGGAGCCTCTGAAATCATCTGAATAAATATTTTTTATAAAGAAAAATTGTTCATCAATATATGTATTTGTCATCATCAAAAAGGGGGAGATTGTTGGAATCAAGTGGATTCAGAAACAATAACCCTTAATTGTTTTGATGATAACAAAAGATTAAGAGAACAATTTATTCTCTAACATGGTTATAAGTGTGCAGAAAGTATTTATATTCGGAAAAATTCTGCTTCAGAAGACTTAGTGAAATCTTGAATTTCACTCTGGAAAGCCCGGCTCTGGCTCTGGTTCTTGGCACATACACTCTGTTTGGTCAACGCTCTGGTGTAAGTCAACGCTCTGGTAGATCAGTCTAAGAGACTACACTCTGTTTGGTCAACGCTCTGGTGTAAGTCAACGCTCTGGTAGATCAGTCTAAGAGACTACACTCTGTTTGGTCAACGCTCTGGTGTAAGTCAACGCTCTGGTAGATCAGTCTAAGAGACTACACTCTGTTTAGTCAACGCTCTGGTCTTCAGTCAACACTCAACAGATTGTGTTATATGTGCTCTATGATAGACTTAGTGCGTTCCTACACGATTCTGTCATTTGATAGCCCATTAAATTCTACACACAAGAATCTGGTGATCTGTGAAGCTCAGTTATGATAGTAAAATTCAAGTACCTTGTTATACGAGGTATCTTTAGACAAGAAGAATGTCAAAGGATAAAATCATCAAGGAAACTTGTGCTTGAAGTGTCTATATTTTTGAAAAGCACACTAAGGACAAAGTTACTGACATTGCGTATAATACTCAGAATGCTTTTCGTCTTGAAAGCGACGTATCCTGCAAAAGCCGAAATTCCAGGATCTGAACTTTGACTTTGGACAAAAAGAAACGTTGTGCGGACAAAAAGAGACGTTGTGTCACAACGGCACTTTTTCAACCCTAGCTATATATCCTACCTCATACACTGAAGTAAGACAAGAATTGAGTTTTCAACAAACGATTTTCAACACAGTTGTACGCAATCTAGCAACTTGAATATTTTCCTGAGTAGTGAGAGCATCAACATCTATCTTCTCAAACACTACCCAATCAAGAGACAGTGAGCAATCAAGAATTCATCCAAGTCTCTGAGATCGTTGAACAAGGCACTTACTGTTTTATTCTTTCTTTTAAGAAAGTCATTTTGTGCTAAAAGTATTCTCATTGTAAATTCTCTCTTAAGAGAGTTATCTCTATATTATTTCAAAAAACTCTTATTTGAATCTGTACTTAGCCCAGTAGTGGCTGTATACCTTAGAGGCTCAACTGTACTGAGTCGTTCTAAGAAGTTGTGAGTATAGCCAGTTGGCAGAAATATACTCTCAAGTGTAATCGGTTGATTATAGTGGAGAAATCCTTCAAGTGAGTGAAGGGACTAGACGTAGCTATCAGGTGATAGTGAACTAGTATAAATCTCTGTGTCTCTTTCTTCTCTCTACTCTTTATTCCTTGCACAGTTTATTCAATAGTTATTTTTCAAAAACATTTGTATTTGCGAAAAAGTTTTTTAAAAACCCAATTCAAACCCTCCCTTTCTTGTGTTTTGCCACGTTCAAATTTGAGATGAGCATGATGGGAGAATTAAAGTTTTTTCTTGGAATACAAATCAAGCAATGCAGTGATGGTATCTATATACATCAAAGCAAATATATCAAAGAATTATTGAAGAAATTCAAGATGCTGGATTGCAAGCCTATGTGTACACCTATGCATCCTACTTGCACTCTTAGTAAAGATGAAATTGGTAAGAAGGTAGATCAGAAAATGTACAGAGGTATGATTGGATCTCTACTTTATCTTACGGCTTCAAGACCTGACATTATGTTCAGCGTCTGCCTATGTGCTAGATTTCAATCAGATCCTAGAGAATCACACCTGAGTCTTTGTTAAAAGAATATTGAGATATTTGCAAGGAACTACTAATCTTGGTTTGCTTTATAAGAAATCAAAAGATTACAAATTAGTAGGTTTACGTGATCTTGACTTTCTTTGGAGACCGAATTGAAAGAAAGAGCACAAGTGGAGGCTGCCAGTTCCTTGGAGCTAATCTTGTGTCTTGGTCAAGCAAAAGACAAAGCACTATTGCACTCTCAACAGCAGAAGCTGAATACATCTCAGCAGCAAGTTGCAGTTCTCAACTTCTGTGGATGAAGTATCAACTTGAAGACTACTTGATAAAAGAGAGTAACATTCCTATCTTTTGTGATAATACATCTGCCATTTGTCTCACTAAAAATCCTATATTGCATTCTAGAGCAAAGCACATTGAGATTAAACATCATTTTATAAGAGACTATGTTCAGAAGGGGACACTTGAAATCAAATTTGTAGACACTGATCACCAGTGGGCTGACATTCTTACAAAACCCCTTGCTGAAGATAGATTCAATTTTATAAGAAGAAATTTAAATTTCCATCTTATAAAAGAATGATTAATCTCAGCGTCTTATGATAGATATCATTTGAGCATCTGGTATGACATCATCATCACACGAATAAGCATTTTTATATGCCAACTGCATCATAACTCAGCATCCGATGAATCAGCTATGAGCATCCGAAACACACACGTGGTAAGCTCGTGTGGAACTTAAGCGTCTCATCACACCTAATCTGAGTCATGATTATTTACGTTTTCAATAAAATCTTTTACTTTATTTTGGCAACTGCATTTAATGAAAAGAGGTATCTTTATTTTAATTTCTTTTTAAATTTATTTTTAATACTCGGATAATGAAGAGGTTTTTGAAAAGTAACTGTACCAATTACAAAACCTTCCTACTACTCCTTCTTTTTCGCTCCACAATCACTCTCTCTGTTTTTAGTCTGAAAAACAGTTTTCCTTCTCTTCTCTTCGTGACTGTCCTGAAACCCTAAACCTCCATTTCTCTATCTCTCAATCGCAATCATGTCCGGTGTAACAACCTCTGAGTATACCGCTATTTACGACACCATGGTGAAGGAAAGGTTACGTTGGAAAATCGAATTGATTTAAAGAACTTCAAACTCTATGGCTTCGATTTCTACTGATGGTTTCAAGGCAATGGGTTGGGAACACTACTTCTTTTGGAAACAGGTTGAGGTTCTAGTTACTGCTATCAAGGAATTTTGGGGTAATGCTCGTTTACACCAAGGTGGTATCTTTGAAGGAACTGTGAGAGGTTACAAGTTCATTTTTACCGTTACCAACATTTCAAGTCCTTTGGTTGTCCTGTGAAGGTATCGTTTACTACACGATTGGTGATGCATTTCATGGCCTTGAGAAGGTCAATGAGGATTTGTTTGAGAATTATAAACAGCTGAAAGAATCTGGTGAAACCCCTACTGCAAAGCATTTAAAAAGTCATTACAGAGTTCTTCACAAGATAATCACTAAGAGCGTCTGGTTGAAGGCTGGCTCTAGTGACATAGTCAACTATGAACAGAAGTTCATTATGAGGCACTACATGGCTGGTCACAAGGTAAACCTGCCAAGATTGATCTACAACAACCTGATTAATGCACTGGTTAATTCGAGGAAAGGAGTTGCTGACAAGAAAAACACCTACAAGTGCATTCCTTATGGTGTTCTGCTCACTAAGATGATGGCCAAGAATCTGGTTGTAAACAAGCTGAGTGCTTTGCCAGATCAAGAAAATGTGAAGTATTTTGGCACTGAGAGTGTTGTGATTCCTGACACCTTTGGAGTTAACAGCTTGGTCAGAATGAAATTGATCACTGGTGAACAAATGAAGAAGGTGAAAAAGGAACAGGGAATAGAATCTGGTCCCTCTCTTAGCAAGAAGTCTACTACTGACAAAACCACCAGAAGCTCAGTAACTGGTGTGAAAAGGACTTCTGATTCTCCAGTAGAGGAGACAAGAATCAAGAAGCAGAAGGTGGATCCTGCACCTAAAAGAAAGACTGAATCAGAAGATAAGGACCACGTTCCCATCAGTCAGATTCTGAGGAAAAGAAGCAAGCCAGAAGCTGAGAAACAAGTTTCAGCGTCTGGTGCACAGAAGAAGGCAATTCAACATCCGCCTCCAGCTGCTGTCCCTAGACAGACGCTGAAGAGATTGGTCAGGCAGTCTGAGCTTGAACCAAAGGTACTGAATTCTACTGATGATTCTGTATCTGTTTTTGAAACTGATAATACCATTCCTGTTCCACCTATATCTGTTGCACAACCATCAACCATTCAAACCCGTGCACAGAAAGCCAGAAATACAACCACTTCCATAGCCCCTAAACAACTTACCCAAACACAGACCAATACACTCACCATCCCCTCACCTCAAACCTCCACATATACCTTCCTCACTTCATACATTTCCAAACTTCATTCTCATCCTTTTAACCTCCTTTTCAAAGTCCCTCCATTTAATCCTTTCAAACCCTACATTCCCCCCAAGTACAATATCACAGTAGTGACACCAAAAACTACTGCCCTTATTCCAAAGAAACCTGTCCCTCTTGACATTAGACCAAAATTTGTTAGATATGAGTCATATAACTCTATCTACAATCACCCATCTTTATGGCACTTAAAGACTTTCACCTCTGGAGTTTCAAGACTGGAGATACCCCCTCCAATGAATGCTGTCTTCAAGGATGGCAAAGACAATGTTGAGATGTCCTTTAAAGGAAGGCTGAGACCCAAACCAAACAGCAGAGCTATTCCTTTTTCTGTTGATGTACCAAGGTTCCTGCCCCAGAATGAACCTCTTACATTAGAGGAATGTGGTAGGTGGATCACGTGAAGCTTTGTATGATGGCTCATTGTTATGAGCAGAAAAGGCTTGAAGTCACTGGCGAATATAGAGACCCATCATTTGTCTCTATAAAGATTGTTCCAGATAGGCAAAGGTGGTTACCTTGGTCTATTCCTGGAAAAAGAAAGGAAGCTACGCCTGGCAAAATGCCATTCAGTAAGATAGGCCCTAAGGAATATGAGAAAGCTCCCAGAGACTACATGGTCAAGGAGTTCACTCAGCTTCCGGTAAAGAAAATTTCTGAAGATCATGCCAGAAGGTATTATCGGAGTGCTCTGAAGAAAGATCAATGGAGAACTGGATCTTCCAACTGCTGTAATGCAGAGAAGGCAACAATCCCTACTGTTGGTATCATCGAGAAGGTATCTGAATTCAATCATGGAACTGCTCATTTTGATGATATGTTCATGTGTTCTGTGATTAGACCGCTCAACTTGGTGAAGCTATATGCTCCATGGGATCTAGTCTGGAAACACTTTTACATTGGATTTGGCTGGATGCAATGGTCTGCGTCTTGGAAAGACAAAGCCATTATGCCTAGTTTTGAGCCCCTGACTATTGACAAGGATGACAGAGAAATTTGAGGAGACTATTCATTGCTGAAAATGAAGGCCTCAACTTTTCCTTTGATGCCCTAAGTGTCTTCTTAGGCAATGTGTTTGGAGAAGCTGCTGCTGAACAATTTGATGGGTATGCCAGAGACATTCTTCAACACAGAGAAATGATCTTCAATTATCTTCTGTTTCCTGATCTTGTTGAGCAAAGAAATGAAGCCCTATATGAGTCTGAAAGAAGAAAACTTGGAACTATTATCAAATGGTTTCCACCAGGAGATAATTATTTCCAATGGGCAAAGATAGGAAGAAGATAAAACCTGAATTATCTCAAACTGTTCTTGAAATCCATAAGAAGATGAATTCAGAAGCTGCAGGTGTTGCTAGTGTGCCAGAAGCTGAATCTGCTCCATCCACATCTTTAGTGGAAATGGTTACAATTCATAAGGAGGAATTTGAAACCATGAAGGCAACCTGTTTGAAAGTTCCTGAGCTTGAAATGTAGCTGAAACTCATCATGGAACGAATCAACCTGCTACCTCAAAACCCTTAAACCTTGTTTTGTTTTAAATTTTTTTGGTACTGAGTGATATTACTTAATTTTTGGTACAATTATATTGTGAATTTATTACTCAAATGTTTCTTCTATTTTGTTTTTTGACTATGATATGTTTTTACACTCTTTTTGTCTGATGACAAAAGGGGGAGTAAAAGAAAGGCTTGATGAACGCTAAAATAAACACGCTAAGGATAGATATACATGCTAATCAATCATTCATAACATCATTTCAAAGATCCGATCTCAAAGATCTTTTATTGCTAAACTTATCTAAGTTGTTGAACTCAGGGGGAGACCCTTAAAACTCTTATTTGAAACTTAAAATTGTTCATCGACCTTGGATATTTGTCATCATCAAAAAGGGGGAGATTGTTGGAACCTAAACGATTGAGAAGTTTAGACCCTCATTAATTTTGATGATAACAAAGTATTCACAAGAGAACAATTTATGTTCTAACAATTCTTGAAGTGTGTAGATACTAATATTACATATACTTCTAAGCCACTTAAGTAAGAAGGAAGAAGTTCACAAGAGAAGGATGTACTCCATGTGTCAGCATCCGGCTCATCCCAGTATACTGTCTTCGTGAGCGTCTGGAATTAACTTTTTGTGACACAAGGCTTATACATTTGCTACGAGCGTCCGACCTTCTGTTACGGCGGCGTCTGAACTTCATTTTAAATCACGTGATGGTCACGTAGTTGCTCTTCCTCTCAGAAGCTTCTGGAACGGATTTCGAATTTGATCTTATGCGCTCAAATTGTTGTACGAGGTATCAAAGGTGACACCTTTAGCTAAAGACAAAAATCGTACAAGCATTTGTGAAAAGCAAGGTAGTACAAAAACGGTAATGTGTACTACTGAGATATTCTCTGGAAAGGAAGAAAGAGACAGCTTTTTGAAATTATCTCACTCAATGGAAAGGAGCCATTTTCTTTATGTGATAATATCCTTTAGAACTCCTATAAATACCCCATGGTATCCATTGAAGAAACTGCTGAAACTCTACAAGAGAATATTGCTTCATTTACTGAGAACAAGCACTGTTGCTATACATTACAAAGAGTCAATACTCTGAAAACACTGCTTCTGTGAGCAATCAAGTTTCGTGCCAAGTCTCTGGACTATAAGAACTGAACTCAGCATCCGACACTTTCCTTTAGAAAGCATTTCTGTATTGAGCTTAATTTTTTATCCTCTCTGTGAGAGTTATTCTTGCTTGTATTCAACTTACTTGTAAAAGTTGTTTTGGCCTAGTTAAGGCTGTACCCTCAAAGGCTCGAATGTACTGAGTCGTTTTGAGAAGTTGAGAGTATTGTCAAGGTTGTGACAGTAGAATACTCTTAAGGTTTTGTAATCAGTTGATTATAGTGGAAAATCCTTCAGGTACGAAGGGACTAGACGTAGCTACCAGTTTGGTAGTGAACTAGTATAAATCTCTGTGTCTCTTGTTTTACTGCTTTCTATTTATCTTTATCTTGTTCTGTTAAAAACAAGTTTTCACAAACTGCTTTTCCAGCGTCCGGTTTATTTCCAGCGTCCGATACACAAACTGTTTTGAAAAACCTGTGTTCTAAGTGTTTTTTAACTTAAAGTTTGCGAAAAGTTTTCAACACAATTCAACCCCCCCTTCTTGTGTTCACGTTCAAAATCTTCCGTCAACAAGTTTCCGGACTTGAAAATAGTTTTCAAAAATAAGGGTGTTTCGGAAACATGTTGACGGATGATTCCTTAAACAAGAATCCGGTTGTTCAACATGTTTCCGTCAACATGTTTCCAGAATGACTTTTAAAATAGTTTTTCATAATTTTGACATGGAGGCTGATTTGGTTGTTACATTTTCCACAGATATGGCATGCACCATGGGTGGTTCTATAGCAGCCAGTGTTCCTTCATCTAGTGGCCCGACTTGGATAAGGCCCACTGCGTCGTCACACGAACAACGGACGGAGCAACGTCAACATCTGCAGGATGTGCCCGAGGAGCCTATACAAGTAGATGAGGCTGCACAGGTAGAGGCTGCCCATGATAAGGCAGCACACGTAGATGAGGCTGCAGCTAACGCAGGTTTATTCCCTGGCGGCCCGGAGGACACATCAGTCCTTGTTACCTACGGTGACCATGTTGCCACACAGTTATGGCACGTCGATGTAAGTAACACTTAATTTTTTATTATGTTGTTTTCATTTTATATTTTAATGCAATTGACTTATATTTTATATTTTTATAGTACCAGGATCGCGGTGAGCTAAAGGTAATAAATAACGTCAAAAGTGACATTGGTTTAGTGCCCCGTGCAAAGATTATGGCTATCTTGGAGGAATCTGAGCTTCAGGAACTTTGCAGCATCAACTATAAGGTAATTGACAAGGGGATGATATGTGCGTTTGTGGAGCATTGGCAGCCAGATACCTCTAGCTTCCACCTACCTGTCGGGGAGATGACAGTCTCCCTGGATGACATCTCCCAGATACTCCATATTCCAGTCACGGGGGCGTTCTTCACCATGCCTGCGTTGGATAAGGAAACAACTGCTGTTTGATTGCACGACCTGTTAGGCGTCTCCATGACTGATGCACAGGCTGAAGTTGAGAAGAACAGGGGACCCACGACTCATCTCGGCTGGCTGCGGAGAGTGGTGTACCCTAGGTGTTGCAGTGATGGCCAATGGGACATGGCAGCTAGGGCGTTCCTACTGCACCTAGACGGCTGCACTATCTTCGCCGACAAGAGCCAGTCGTTGACACGAGTGGCATACCTAGGGATGTTTAGGGACCTGAGCAGTGTTCACACTTATGCATGGGGAGCAATGGCATTAGCATTTATGTACGACCAGCTCAAGGAGGCCAGTAGACATAGGACGAGGCAGGTGACCTCTTACATGACGCTGTTATAGGTACAAATGTCGTTGTTTTAAAAAACTTTTATACATATAACATACAAATGAAAAGTATCTAACTTGGCCTTTATCACATAGGCATGGATATACGAGCACTTCCAGGGTGTTGCATTTGGCACCACAGAGCTCGAGCCCGAGTACCAGGAGGGAGGACCTCGAGCTTGTCATTGGAAGTTGATTAGCGGTACAGGATTGGTGGAGCCATACAGGCATGTTTTGGATAGACTGACTGCTGATGAGGTTACCTGGGACCCGTATGTGGATCACATAGGGGAGCGCTAATTCCAGGCAATATGCTTATTCATAGGATTCATCTGGTTTGGGCCTATGATGTTTTCCTACCTGCCATACAAGGTGCTGCGCCAGTTTGGATATGTGCAACGCATTCCCGAGGATCCTCGCAACATCATATCACAGTCGATTAGTCCGCAACAGATGGACGATAGGTGGCTTCATTTTGACGAGCATGTCATCGAGGGTGGTCAGCGAGCCACGCAGCCGGTGGACGTGGAGCTAGGTTACATGGAGTGGTTACATAGGATCTCTCACCCGTACATTTACCCACAAAATGTACCGGATACAGCACCACCAGCTCCATCACTTGAGCCAGCTCCAGAATCAGAGGTATTATTTTTTAAACTATTATTCTTATTTTTTTATATTTTATAAAGTACTGATTAACTAATACTAGTAATATATATTGTTGTAGGATGTGAGATGGTCCAAAGCGTATCAGATCGGCCAGAGATTGTTACAAGGGCGCTTGGTGATACAGCCGGACACAGAGGGTTGGGATCTCGTGCAGGAGCTTATGAGACTAGCGCGTCCCACTCGACATTGCCAACAGACATATGTCCGGACGAAGAGATCTATGGCCTCCGATTAGATCTAGTGCATTCTTACATCAGCTGTATTTTGTTTTGTTTGTAACAAACAAACATGTTATTTATATATAAATATATATTTTAGTTGACATAAATTAAAATGTTATTCAACTAACTGGAAATAAGACACTTACAACAAGAAAAATACAACAAACACAGGAAACTCTAGCACTCGAGAAATACAACAAACACAGGAAAACCTAACACTTGAGAAATACAAGAAAATATCAAGGTTGTGTCAAGCTAGTGATGGTTGACGAATCTGGGTCAGTACACAGTGCGATGATTTCATCGACAGGTCTTGGTTTCCTGAGGAGAGAGATAATCTGATCAGGACTTCTCACTAGATCCGCGTATAACTCGATTGGCCTGAGGCTAGCATATTGCTCATGGATTGCGAACATCGTCTCGACATCGCCGTTATGTTGAAGTTTCAGAACATCATATTGAACACGTCCATGTTCCCAACAAACAGGGTGTCGATAATGGATATCAGACACCCTTCTGGTGTCTCCGAATGTAACCACCGCGTTATTAACATGTTTCTTTAAGACATGAAGTGTGATGCCCTTCGAAGCCTTAAACGATTTAGGGGTATCGCCTTCAAATGTGATGTCGTTGTCATCTGTTGTAATTTGACCATTGAAAAACACAAAAACAAAAACAGAACTCATGGTTGTGATGCTTGGAAAGCAATCTGCACCAAACAAGAAATTTATCAAATTCCAAACTAAATAACTACTGGAAACTAACTTTCGAAAATCACTGGAAATAAGAATCTGGATGTTTTGAAAATAATTTAACGTCCGGAATCTTGTTTCCGGACAATTCCGTCAACAAGAATCCGGTTGTTTTCTAGCGACCGAATTCTTGTTAACGGAATCGCCCGAAAACAAGATTCCGGATTGCTGAAAATTGCAGAAAAAAAGAGGTCGGACGCACCTTAGAATCCGGCGAATGGTGGTGGTGATGGCGGTGGCGCCTGAGACAGGACACTGAGAGAGAGAGGATGAGGTTGGGAGAGAGATATTGTGGGATAGATTATGGGAGAGATTGGGAGAGGGAGCGTGAGAGAGAGAAAGAGAGAAAAATAAGTTGGGAGGTGGGAGGTGAGGTGAGGAAGAGGGGAAAATAAGAGGGAGGGGTAATTTTGTATTTTGGAGGGGTATATTTGACTTTTTTAAAAATTGAGGAGGTATTAAAATTAAGTGGGGGAGGTGGAAAAATAAAAGCCCATACTAGTTTTATTCAAGGCCCTTTTACGTTTATGGACACCATGTCTCCAACACCCTTAAGTCCATGGGTTTTGCTCCGAAAATCAATGTGGGCTGCAGGTCTTTAATTGCTTTCATCGTTAATACTCGTTCTCTGGTGTTACTATTGACACCTTTATTTTGCTAATACGTCCATATATTTCTAGAAATTTATTTTCGGGAATAAACTTTTGAAAAGCAAAATGAGTATAAAAATTTACCTTTCAAAAATAAACTTTCGAAAAGGTGGGGTGTGTTGGCAAAACTCAAGGTTTCAATAGTTGCACTATTGAGAGACATTTGTTTCAAGTTACGGGATATCATTTTTTTTTGATATAAAAAAGTTTAGATTGGGGGAGGCTCACCCCCGGGCAGCACAAGGGAGAACCACCAACTTGAACTATGATTTATGGTGGAATTTACGTATCGCCCACCAACGCAGCCACCTGGAATCGAACTCAAGTCGCAGCATGTGCGAGTAGAAGACCGAACCAGTTGAGCTACGGGATATCATTTTTAGGAATAACTCTTGTGAGAACAAAATGATGAGAATTAAATTCCTAAGTATTCTTCAAAAAAAATTGTGGTTGCCAAACATTTATAACATTTCCTGATATAATCATAATGGATCAATAACAGTAATGAAATTTAACCAAAAAAATTAAATTCAAATAGAATGATGAATCATGAAATCACGGTTGTCTTAGTCTTTTCGTGATTATTTATTTACGATACAATATCTATCGTGCTAACCGTAACAACAAAAGTAATGTTTAGATTCCAATAGAAAGAAAGTAGGTGCGTCAAAAAGAAAAATAGAAAGAAAGTAGGCGCTCTAGGCAAAAGGTTCCAAAGAGATTTTTGACCATAATGTAGGGATGAAAACGAGCAACAACTATATCCAAATTCCAAAATAATAATAATAATAATAATAATAATAATAATAATAATAATCAAACATCTATATATCTGTACTCAATTCATTCCTAAATTTGTTTTTTCAAATTTGTTTTTTATTGTAAAGGAAAAAATAGGAGGAGCAGTGGAGCACAGGCACCGCAGTCCTAGATTGTTTTCCTAATACAATTATTGCATATAGAATTTTATTGACTATTCCCGTGACAGTTGCTTCTGCAGAAAGAAGTTTTTCAAAATTGAAGTTGTTGAAGTCTTACTTGCGGTCTACTATGTTACAGGAAAGACTTAATGGACTAGCATTGATAGCAGTTGAGAATGATCTTTTGGAGACAATACAATATGAAGACTTGGTTGATGAATTTGCTTCAAAAAGTGTTAGAAGGATGGCTCTTTTTAAGTAGCTAGAAGATTAATAATTAGCTTGAAGTTATATTGGTAGGATTTTAATTGTTCTGAAGTGGGTGTTTAAGATTAAACAATTGCCATTTTTGAAATAATATTTAAAATTGTCCTTTTTTTTAAATAATATTTAATTATTAAAATTGCTTTTTTTATTAGGGGCTCAATTTTTAAGATTAGAACAGGGTCCCAAAAATGTTTAAGACGGCCCTGTCTGTACTCAATGGACAAGTATATTCTTAGACACGAGTTCATCACAAACATTTTAATTAAATGAAAGTTATTCATCATTTAAAATGTCTTTTATATATCAACAATATATATATGTATATATATGTATAAATTATTCATTAAAAAATTCAAATACCAAAAAAATCAATTACCAAATATAACTTTTAACTTAAAATCTAAAAATATTTTAATTTTTAATTATAAAGCATAAGAATATATGGATATGAAAGAAGTTGATTATTATAGTACACAAATTCAAACTCATGGTATTTGAAAATATATGGATATGAAAGAAGTTGATTATTATAAATCTACATGTGACGAAGATTTATCAAATTTTAAAATTTAAAATTGTATTATAATTAAATAAAATAAATTAAACGGAGCTCTCATCTTTTATTAATTTTCCATTTCCAGTCAAAAAAATTAAATTATCCATTTATTATTTTTTATAAATAATTATAAATATGTGTTATCAAATAATATGAAAAAATAGCTTCTTCAGATAGAATTAAAAATGAGAAAACCTCCTCAAAAACAAAAATAGAATTCTTTTTCTATCATAAAAAATAGAATTAAAACCTCATAAAAAAATAGAATTAAAATTTTTGAGTTAAACTAAAAATAACATGTTGTATTTCTTCGTCATTTAAATATAATATTTAAATATTTAACACAATTATTTTGGTTCAGATAATCCCTGTACATTTATTCGTCATTTTTTTTAAACTTCAAGAAAAGAAAATGTATCATTTGCCAAAAAGAAAAAGAAAATAAATTAAAAAGGATCAAATTAAGACAATTTTCATTTATGTTCAGTCATTAACTATAACTAATTTTGCATTCCACCAGAATCAGATCTAAGATTTTTGTTTTTGTATGTTTAAGGTGTCTGTCATTTCACCTCTCTTTCCCAACCTCTAACTGCACTGTCATTTTCTCACCAAAATCCATGCACATGAATGAATCAATGAATAATAAAAGAATCGTTTAGGCTCTCGACCCAATCCAATCCAATCCAGGGTTTTTCTCATTCAAGGATAAAGTTTGCGACTTTGTGGGATTGGGATTTGTATTTGATTGGGTGAGTGAGTGATGGGGAAGGTCGCGGTGGGAGCCGCCGTTGTTTGTGCCGCCGCCGTTTGTGCCGCGGCGGCGCTGGTGGTGCGCCACCGTATGATAAGCTCAAGGAAGTGGGGACGTGCCATAGCTATACTGAAGGAGTTTGAGGAAAAGTGTGGGACCCCAATTGGGAAGCTTAGACAGGTTGCTGATGCCATGGATGTGGAGATGCATGCCGGTCTCGCATCTGAAGGTGGCAGCAAGCTCAGTATGTTAATCAGCTATGTTGATAATCTCCCAACTGGGTTCGTAGATTTATCTTCTATCTCAAATCTGTGGATTTTTTTTTTAAAAGAAATTATAAGATAATTGATTGAGATACTCCAGGATCAAGCACGGTCTTGGATTTGTGGATTGTCTGTTTGTCTTTCTCCCTGCAACGTTGAATTTTGTTAATTTATTTGACATTTTTGTAAAATTCTATTTAACTTTTCATCTTATTTTTTGATGTATTCTTAGTATGTTTTATGTTCTGAAATGATTAATATGCAGGCTAAATGACTGAATCAGTTCAGTAGTAGTTGATTTGTTTAGGCCTTTTTATCCGATTCTCAAACTGATTTCAGTCTGTAATTCAGCCATTTTACCAACTGCCTTCATTGTGACTTGTGATCACATTCTGGTATTGGCATAGTTGATAGAAGACAAAAAGCAGCTGATTTTTGTTCGAACGACAAATGTTAGTTATTAGGGTGTTATGTTAGTAGACAGGGTTTGAACTCCGTATCCCCTATTCAAACTTCTTATGGTGTCCCAGCTCAACCACTTGAGCTACACCTGGGGACAAAAAAACAGATGATTAAGCATCCTGTTTATTAACATTCTGGGGTTTTTTGAAACTAAGCATGGTTTGTCAGGTGTAATGATTCAGATTATACTATGTTTTAGCTCTTCAGAAATTACATGATTGTAATGGGATGAATTTACTAGCAATAAAACATTATCATGGTAATAAAACATCCGTTTGTTGATGGTTTTGTCCCACTGGATGGTAATAGTTTATTCCTAAAGGCTAAAGCATTTGGTTGTTTATATTGTGTTGTGAAGGATCTGCAGTCAAGATGCAGAAAGAGAAAGTTTGGACTTTGGATGATGAAATGTTACGTTGTATTCCCATTGATAGCAAAAATATAAATTTTCTGAAGTATGAACTTGTAATTCTTAAAGATTTCTTCCTTTTTGAGTCATTCTTCACTTTGTCCCATTATTTACAGGGATGAGGAAGGACTCTTTTATGCACTAGATCTTGGGGGCACAAACTTCCGTGTCCTTCGTGTACATTTAGGTGGAAAAGAGAAAGGTGTTATTGGCCAAGAGTTTGAAGAAGTTTCAATTCCTCCTCATTTGATGACCGGTTCTTCAGATGTGAGTGTGTTATGGGATAATCATTAGGAGAATTGAGTCAGCCTACACCTCTGATATATATTCATTCTGCTGTCACAGGGATTATTTGATTTTATAGCGGCAGCTCTTGCAAAGTTTGTTGATTCAGAACCCGAAGGTTTTCATCCCCCACCTGGCAGACAAAGAGAATTGGGTTTTACGTTCTCATTCCCAGTGAAGCAAACATCAATTGCATCCGGGACTCTAATAAAGTGGACTAAGGGTTTCAATATTGAAGATACAGTAATTCTTGTTACCTTGATTATGTTATATTCAATTTTATTTATGTTGCCATTCTTTCTTGTTGTCACTTATCTTGATTATTCCGTGATGCGTCCAGATACGTGAATGAGTCTCTCTCGGTTTGAAACACACACTACCACACTCCTTTTGTTGTTGTATTAATTTTTGTGAGTCCAGATATCAGTGTTTTCCTCATAATGGTCCAAAATAGTATCATAGAAACTCTTTTCAGAGACCTCTCATCTACTAGTTTTCTCTTTGTTTTTCAGAAATTTTCTCACTGATTGGCAATCTGACAGTTGCTCCTTTATGGCTTGCTCATAGGTTGGCGAAGATGTGGTGGGAGAACTAACCAAGTCCCTGGAAAAAATTGGCCTGGATATGCGGGTTGCCGCTCTAGTCAGTCTCACTCTCCTCTCTTAGGGTTTCTTTGTATTTTGTAGTAAGAATTTTAGAATGATGATTTCCATTTTGTCTTTGTTAGAAAATTTGGAGTTCTAAGGCTTTAAGGTGTCACTTTTTTATTTATTTTTAGCAATTCACGGTTGCTTGATGTCTTAACCTGGAAATAGAACCTAATTTGATGATGTGATGTAGGTTAATGATACCATTGGAACATTGGCTGGAGGCAGATTCTACAATCAGGATGTCATTGCTGCTGTGATTCTTGGTACCGGGACAAATGCAGCATATGTAGAACGTGCACATGCTATTCCAAAATGGCATGGCCTTATACCAAAATCAGGAGATATGGTAAGTAGGTTATGAATAATTATGAGAATTTCATGTTCGAGTGTGATGAAACTGTCTTTACAGTGCTACTAAGAGGCAGGTAATGACTCGCGGGTGCCAAATTACTTCTAAATACTGTAGGTTATAAACATGGAATGGGGTAATTTTCGATCCGCACATCTTCCTCTAACAGAGTATGATCAAGCTCTAGATGCTGAAAGCTTAAACCCTGGAGAACAGGTAATTATCATCATCTATTATATTCATTGGTTTAAATAACCAGTGTGAATATGTAACATCCTTCCACTATTGTTCACAGATTTTTGAGAAATTGCTTTCTGGTATGTATTTGGGGGAAATTGTAAGGAGAACTTTATTGAAGATGGCCGAAGAGGCTGAATTTTTTGGAGATACTGTCCCCCCGAAGTTGAAAGTTCCTTTTATACTTAGGTATGCCGCCAACCTTCACCTTTTTTGGTCTAGGGTGATGCTTGTTTATATAGCTCTTGGACCTTTTTATGGTTTTTTTCCCTTGCATATCTACCTTGCCAATAATTGTTCTGATACTTAGCCTTGTTTTAACTGCATGAGTTTCACAGAAGTTTGAGCAAATTATGATGTATGCTCTGTTCAGGCTTCTTCACATGGACCATTTAGTATCATGTATTTAATTTTGGTAGAGTGCTGTTCCCCCTTGCTTTTGTTAATTGGTGCCACACCACTAGCACATTTGTGCAGCATTTATTTGGTTTGAAACTAGTAATCTGTGCGACAATGCTGCAGTACAGGATTAGGTTGTCATTGTCGTTGCCCCTTTTAGAATGTGCTTGGTAGTTGGTGGGCGAGGTGGGAATATGAGAAGAAGTGAAAATGGAGAAGGACATAAAGCTTTACTGTTTTTTCATGTTGTGTAAAATGTACATAGTGGGGGAAATGGTATGATTGAAATTATTTTCATCCCCCATGTGTATTCTAGGTAAAAGCTTGGATGAATGAAAATGTTATAAACTGATAGTACTATTCTATTCTTCATGAAAGTATACAAAATATAGTAGAACCAATAAGAACATATTTTTGTTTTTTGTTTTTATTTTCATTTTTTGCTTCATTGACAATACATTTTCATCCAAAATTGGTGTGAAAGTTTTGCAAATATTGGAATGCAAATGGTGACGGAGACATTTTCAATTCTTTCTTTGTATTCATATCCTAATCAACCATACAAGCATAACTCCTCATTTTCATCATTTCATTTTCGCTCCATCTTTGCTTTATATCACCCGTTTTTCCCTGTTGAGTTGCATAAATTTTCATTGCAACACATTACATTTTGTAGTATTAGAGCTTTCAGAGTTTTAACATCTTCTATACTAGGACACCTGACATGTCTGCCATTCACCACGACACATCTCCGGATCTGAAAGTGGTTGGAAGCAAATTGAGGGATATATTGGAGGTATGTACGCTCAACTAATCATGTTGAAATATGACTTTCATGTCTCACATCATCCTATGAAGTGCTTTTTCTCGAATTGCTTGTGAAAGGCTGGTAATTATGATGATGAACCAAACTCTTAGGACCTATTGTATATGATCTGTACTTAAAATAAATTCACACTGATTGTATTAAGGCCAACAAAAGTTGGCATTTCTGACCCCCAAAAAGGAAATGGATAGGTTTTCTTACAGCTGTTCTTTTTTCAGATCTCTAATACATCACTAAAAATGAGGAAGGTTGTTGTGGAACTTTGTGACATTGTTGCTACTCGCGGGGCTCGCCTTGCTGCTGCCGGTATTTTAGGCATCCTTAAGAAAATAGGAAGAGACACGGTTAAGGTTGGGGAGAAGAAAAAGTCAGTGATAGCATTGGATGGAGGGTTGTTTGAACACTACACGAAATTCAGAGTTTGCTTGGAGAGTACACTGAAGGAATTGCTGGGAGATGAGGCAGCTGAGACCATTGTCATTGAGCATGCTAATGATGGCTCTGGCATTGGAGCAGCCCTCCTGGCAGCTTCTCATTCCCAGTATTTGGGAGTGGAGGAGTCATGAAGTTATTGCTACGGTAAAGACATGTAATACCAGTTTCATTTTGTTTTTTTGCATACGTAATAGATCAACACATTGAAGCAGCTATGCCTTAGTTACTGGTCCTGTAGAGTTTTAACTCTAGGGAAGGGAGGACCATGTCCACTGTGGGGGCATGTAGAAGGGCTCTGTGTCCTTCCTGTGCTGGTGAGTGGTAACTGGGGCATCCATTATTTTGGTTGCAGGGTTTGTCTCTCTTATGTTAAGGAATAATATGAGTTATAAACTTAACTGTGAGTGTAGCCTGTTTTGCGGAATGCAGCCTGTTTTTTAATGATAATAAATCAGGACCGAATACATTGGCAAGCGAGTTTTTCATTCAAAGTTTTTCTGAATTACATTGAATTATCTTACTTTTCTCCTAATTATTCATTTTGTCAAATCCATCTCTACTTTGATTTCCTACGAAAGCATATATCAGCGTCTGCGCTTGTAGTTTGGGTTCTGTGGTACACGCTTTTAAAATAATAACTAGTAGCGGTGAACAAGGACAAAAACACGTGTCTTGAAAAGGAAAAAAAAAAAAACACCGTAGTGTGAGAAGACGAGGGAATTGAGCTTTTGGAAGAAAAACGGTTTTTGGTGGAAAATTAGTTTTCAGTGCATAAATGAGTTTTTATCATGTGTCATTAGTGTAGTTAAGTTTCGTTCACTCCCCCTCCCTTTTTAAATTGGGTGCTTTCTTCATACTGCACAAATTCTCATTATAACATTGGATGTCTGAATTACACCAGCAATTTATTTAATAAAAAAATAATTCCTCACTTGCATGAGTGTGTGGGGAAAGAAATAGAAGTCCCATCTAGCCAACTTATTAAGATCACGTTTTATTTAGTACTCCTACCTAATAAGAAAGCTACATCTTGACATAAAAACTAGCAAGAAGGATTGCGTTTTTTTTTTATTGACATGTTACAAGGAAATGGTCCACCGCCATAGCATAGCATATCAAATTCAAATTCAAATTTTTATTACTCGATATCATATCACACTGTAAAGCTAGCATAGATAGCAATAGGATGATTTCTCAGGCGAGAGAAGGTGGAAGAGAAACATTGTTGAGTCGCTCTAGAACCAAAGCAAGTGCCTGAGTGCCCAAGTTACCTTCTCCGTGAGCCTTAAGCGAAACATAAAGCTGTTGAGCAAGTGCCAACCCAGGCAATGCAATACCCATATTCTGACACTCTTTCAAACAAATCCCCAAATCCTTCACAAAATGGTTCACATAAAACCCAGCCTCCAAATCCCTCTTCAATATCCTCTTCCCATACAAATCAAGCGACTTCGAACCCGCCGCACCCGTCGATATAGCGTCCAGATACAACCCAACGTCAAGCCCCGCTTTGTGAGCATACACCATCCCCTCAACCAACCCAACCATCGTCGACGCTATCGTTATCTGATTCGCAAGCTTCGCGAATTGCCCCTTCCCGCTACCACCCATGTAGTTCACTTTCCCCATTGGGGAAAACAACGGTTCCAGCTTCTTAACGGTGGATTCGTCTCCCCCGGCGAAGATTGCTAGGGTTCCGTTCTTTGCGCCGCGGTCCCCGCCGGAGACTGGGGCGTCGATGGAGTGGCAGCCTTTGGAGGATGCGGCCGCGGCGATTTCGACGGCGAGTGAGGGTTCCGATGTGGTCATGTCGACGAGGATGCCTCCCGATCGGAGTCCGGCGAGGGCGCCGGAGTTGGGGTCGAGGAGGACGGAGCGGACGTCGGAGGGGTAGCCGACGATGGAGAAAACGACGTCGGAGCGGGAGGCGACGGCGTGGGGAGAGTTGGCGAGGTGGGCTCCGATGTCGAGAAGTGGTTGGGCCTTGGAAGGGGTGCGGTTGAAGACGGTGAGGGTGTAGCCGGCTCGGATGAGGTGGGCGCACATCGACTGGCCCATCACGCCGGTGCCGATCCAGCCCAGGCGCGTGTTTGATGGGCTTATGGGCTCGGCGGCGGCCATGAAGCTGCGGGCGATAGAGAGAACGAAAACGCGAGTGTGAGAGTGGATGCGACGGTAAAGTGAACGGAAATGTAGCGGGAGTGGCATCTCTCTTCTTTTATTCGCCACATAATATATTTATTATTTTCGCGGCCGATTATCCTCTTGTCTTCTTGCCTCTTGGGCTATGTTTGACAGCTACTACTATTGGGATGGAATTTACGGGATAAATATTTATTTAATAAATTGTTTAAAGAATCTTTTTTGACAAAGTTTTAAAGAAATTAATTAAACGTTTATTCGTAATTTAATTTTTTTGATAAAGTATTCATAATTTATTTTACTAATTTACTAATATATATTAAAAATAATTTACGGACATATATATCATATGTTTGAGTTTGGATAATTCATACACACACAGTTATGTTAATATTTTAATAGTTTGTGCAATATACAATTCTTATCATTTAGTTTTTAAAATTTTAACTTATTAATAGCTCATGTAATATGTAACCAAAAAAAAAAAAAGCTCATGTAATAATTTTAGTTGCTTTTTTAGATTAAATAAAATATAATAAAAGTGTATACAAATTTAATTTGAACTTCAAAATTATTGTCATTTCTTTTTTTAAAATATGCTAATAATTAATTTTTCAATTCAAATTAAATGATGATTAATTTGTTAATATTTTGAATGTTTGCTTATTGACTGCATTAAAGTATTACACAGATTATTGATATTTATCCGTGATTATAAATTTAGACATCTATTGTTCTACTCATATTTAATAAAATTGGAATAATCAAGGTTTTAACCCAGTAAAAAAAAGGTTTTAATCCTTCAAAAAATTCATGTTATGTCATGTTAGACATTAGTCCTTTACTATTTTTTTTGATAATCTAATCCTTTACTATTTGATAGCAGAAATAAGCTAAAATGTATTTTTGATCCTTTATATTTTACTCAAAATTTATTTTTTAAAATATTCATTTTAATCTTTTATCTATCAAATGTACATAAAGTATTCATTTCTGTCAACTATGCTAAAAACGTGGCCTCCAACTCCATTTTGGCGTGGTATTAACTGGCTCAGTTGGGACAAATTGACAATGAGGAAGGAATATGGTGGCATGGGCTTTCGCCACTTTCATGGTTTCAATTTAGCAATGCTAGGGAAGCAAGGTTGGCGTTTATGCACCAACTCGGATGCTATAGTTTCACGTGTCTTCAAAGCTAAATACTTTCCAACAGGGGATTTTCTGGAGGCTCGCTTGGGTCATAATCCAAGTTATGTTTGGCGTAGCATCCATACTTCACAGGTATTGGTTAAATTTGGAGCTAGATGGAAAATTGGTGATGGCAATAACATTAACGTGTGGAAGGACCCGTGGTTGAAAGGGGAAGGTTCGTCTGTGGTTACCTCTCCTGCGCTTATGGGTTTCGAGGATATGAAGGTTAGTGGTCTCTTTGATGTTGACGGCCGTGGGTGGAACATTCCTCTCCTTAACCACCTGTTCAATCCGGTGGATAGGGCGAAGATTCTTAATGTGTCTATTCGATGTAGGAATGATGTGGATTCTTTGGTTTGGAACAAAAGTAGAGATGGGTACTACTCAGTTAAGTCGGCGTATTATGTTGCTATGAATGAGCTCATTGACACATGAGAGTTGCTGGAAGTTGGAACTCGGTTTGGAATCTTAAGGTACCTCATAAGGTACGCCTGCTTCTTTGGCGTTGTCTGCGTGGAGCTCTTCCTTGTCGGGCAAACCTACGCCGACGCCATGTCCCGTGTACAGCAACCTGCGCCATGTGTGATGGTGCTGTGGAGTCAGAATGGCATCTTTTCTTTGAGTGTCCGAAAGCAGTTGACATGTGGAGGGCAGCTGGTTTTTGGGATTTAATTCATCTGGTTTTTCTTGCCGGAGAGGGTTTTAATGATGGCACCTTTCATCTGTTGGCCACGCTTACCAGTGATGCTAGATGCCGCTTTGCTATGTTAATCTGGTGTTTATGGAAACGACGCAATGAGAAAGTTTGGGATGGAATTGAAAAGCCAACCCATATCTCACTGCAGTGCTCTCTTGATTATTTCCTTACCTGGCAGCATATTCAGAAAACCAAATTAGTTCACACATCAGGAGGTGCACAACAGCCACCCAACCACACGCTTTGGACTTGCCCGGAGGCGGGTTCTCTCAAATGCAATGTTGATGCAGGTATTTATGACGACGACAGGTACGCTATTGGTCTTTGTCTAAGGGATGCTGGGGGTAATTTTGTGAAAGCGAAGACGTTGTGGTTTATTGGACGCCCTCACCCACAGGAGGCTGAAGCGATTGGTTTGTTGGAAGCTATTACTTGGCTGCGAGACTTAGGCACTCACCGCGCCACCATCGAGCTTGATTGTAAAGCGGTAGTAGATGGAATTCGGGGCTCCTTAAGTCTTAACACTGAATATGACTCAATTTTACATACTTGTCGTAACCTTTTATCTAGTCTTGAAAACTACTGCGTTAGTTTTGTTCGGAGGCAAGCCAACCTTGTTGCTCACACTCTTGCTAGAGCGACAAGGAATTTTGCTAGCATCCAAGTCTTTGATTGTATTCCTTCATGTATTTCCACGTTGATTTTGAATGAAATTCCATAAGTTTTCTTCTGTCAAAAAATAATAATTTGTTTTGGTTTTTTATCTCATTGATAACTCATTTTTTGTTCTTTGTCATTTAAAAAATAAATAACCAAAATGAATTGTGAAACTAAAATAAAAGACCAAAATGAATTCATCCATTGTTAGATCTAATGTGATTGACAGAAAAGGCTATTTTGTATAATATTTGAGAAATAAATGACAAAAATAAATATTTTAAAAGATAAATAACAAAAATGAATTTTGAGTAAAAGATAAAGACAAAAACATTTGAAAAAGAAATAAATAAAACGAGGTCGTTTAGTATCCCATCTGAATTCGATAGCAAATCGCCGTCTATGTCCCTCTACGATGCCCTAATTTCATATCGATGGAATGAGGATAAGGTATTTTCATGGGAGCTCTGAAATTCGCATATTTCCAGTTCACACTGTAGTTCCTTCCTTTATCTATTGTATCAAGATTTGAGATTGCTTTCTGGGTTTGCATTTCGAAGATTTCATAGTTCTTCACTTCTTCTGATATCTCAATGTATACTAATATCTCCAAAGCCCAGGCATTTCCTCTAGCAGCTAAATTATCTTCCCAGCCCAGATGCTTCAATTCACTCCCCACCTTAAAGTCCCATTCTTTTCCATTTGCTTCTCATAAAAAACCCATCTCAACGAACCCCAGATATAAATTTAGAACCTTGGAAATGGGAAATCTACCAAATCCATATGGGCTGATGCTACAAATTGCCAGAAGATATTGTGCCGCGAGAAGTTTCTCCATCGCCGGAAGCGCCGAAAAGCAACTTCCTTGGCTAGAAACCGATCAAGTTAAGGAAGGCAAGCTAGTGGAGAAAGCAAAAAAGAACAATCAGTTGAGTGGTAAGTCCTCTTGGGAGCAATCAGTTGAAAGGTTAGAGAAAACAACAGTTCCACAATCTAAGCCGGGATCACCAGCTTCAGCAGTTTCTATGAAAAGTGATATCTCGGTTTCAGCAAATAAGGAAAAGAAGAATGGATTGGTTGAGAAGGTGAGAGGGCATAGAAGTGATCGTGGTAGCAGGTATGTGAAGTTTGATGATAATGTTGAAGAAGGAGTTGATGATGAAATGGAGGAGGAGGAGGAGGAGGTTGTTGATGATCCAAGGTGGGATAACATAAAGAATAGGTTCAAGGGGATGGTGAGAGCAAAAGAAAGACCTGAATTTCGAAGATGGAATAAGGAGGAAAATTGGGGTAGAAAGACATGGAAAGAGGCCACAGAATCCACTGTGCCTAAGATTGTTGGTGAGGGAATCTATGGTGTTGGTCCAGTTTTGGCTGCACTTTCAGCTGGACGAAGAGAATTCTATGCATTGTATGTGCAACAGGGTTTGGATTTGAGTAGCAACAATAGGAAGAAGAAGGACAAGAAAGGGTTTGAGAGAGTTCTGAAGATAGCTGAAAAGGTGAATTTAAGTATAAAAGAAGCATCAAAGCATGATCTGAATATGGTGGTTGATAACAGACCCCATCAGGGTTTGGTTTTAGATGCTTCTCCACTAGAGATGGTGAAAATAAAGGAACTGGACCCTGTTTCTATTGATGAAGGGAAGGGTTCTCTTTGGGTAGCCTTGGATGAGGTCACTGATCCTCAGAATTTGGGGGCAATAATTAGGTCTGCATATTTTTTTGGAGCTTCTGGTATAGTGTTATGTGCCAAGAATTCAGCACCATTGAGCGGTGTTGTTAGCAAAGCAAGTGCGGGCTCGCTTGAATTAATGGAACTTAGATATTGCAAGAATATGATGCAATTCTTAGTGTCTTCGGCTGAAAATGGTTGGCGAGTTCTCGGGGGATCTGTCTCCTCTAAAGCTGTTTCATTGGATGAGATTGTACCTGGTCCGCCGACTATTCTTGTTTTGGGCAGTGAGGGCACTGGTTTGAGGCCTTTGGTGGAGAGATCATGTACTCAGTTGGTTACAATTCCAGGGAGTATTCCTTTAGACCTCAGTACTAGTGAATTGGAAGGTGAAAGTTCTGGTTTAAATTGTGAGAGTTCTGGTAAAGGATTCCTTTCATTTTTGGCTGTGGAAAGCTTAAATGTTAGTGTAGCAGCAGGTGTGCTTCTTCATCACTTAATTGGTAAAAGGTCTGTAGATTCTTTACCAGGCGGGCATATAGAGATGTCTGAGTGAGACTGCAACGCCTCAATTTGTATGGAGCGCTGTTTTATTTCTTTCATTACATTGTAGTTCTCCTCTTTTAGCATTTGATCATGTAATAATCATATTACAATCATGTCTGCAAGTTGGTCTGTCTAGAACAGTAGCGGTTAGTTCACAATTTTGTCTGCATTTTAACTTGAAGGTTAAATATATTTGACACAAGTATTCAAATCAAAGAGAAATGATCACTGAATTTGAGAGTGGATGCTTCTTTTGGTTATCAATTTGAATTTCTCTTAGCATATGGATTTATATTATTTTTAATTCTAAGTATATTGTTTTAATTTTAAGTTTCAGAGGTGATTTTTCTCCCATTATAAATCAGGTAAAATTTATAGTTGTCATTGGTTTTTTTTTATTGTTATTTATTTTCATTGTGTTTACTGGATCTATGTGCTGAAGTTTATGAAGTGGTTGTTT
Organism: Calophaca sinica; assembly: GCA_037113605.1. Taxonomy (NCBI): domain Eukaryota; kingdom Viridiplantae; phylum Streptophyta; class Magnoliopsida; order Fabales; family Fabaceae; genus Calophaca; species Calophaca sinica. The sequence goes on from CM073734.1 coordinate 126,060,670, forward strand.
CTTGTCCTAAATTCTGGCAATTGCCTCTATATAACATGGAATTAATTGCCCGCTTGTCTTCCTAATTCTACTTCAACTGAATCCCTGTGACTCCATGACAACATCTAAGAATGGTCTTCTTGCATTTTACCGGTTCAACTTTTGTTTATCAAATATACATTACCCCTCTTGTTTCTTCTTCTTAAAGTTTGAAGTTCTGAAGGAAGCTATTTACTTCTATATGTTGTTACTTCCTTCTTGGGCTACTTTCTTCAAATTGGTTCCAAAATGCAGTAAAAATGACTTCAGATCTAAGTTTCAGACATCTGAATATGGAGGTTGATGATAACCATCACCATGCAGTTGCAATTCTAGTAGATCGGCCTTTGGAATACACAAGAGGCCGTGCATTTCAAGGTTCTGCAAGAGGCGGGTCATTTGTACATTACCTGAAATTTTCACATGAATAGAAAGGTTGTATTCTGAATCCTCTAATGAAGATACTTATCTTCATTTAACTCTCCTTTTTTCATTTTTTGGGTATTTGCACAACTGATATTTCATTGCTGATCCATCACACACTCCCCAGCAAGGATTTTGTATGATCAGTAACTTTCTTATGTATTATCATGTATGGTATTATATTGGACAAATCAGGTCCTTTTTGGTTTCTGTTTACATTCTGTATTTGTATTTTCTGTTTTCAATTTTAATGACAAAACATCACAATGTTTTTGCTTTGTTTTCCTGTATCCAAAGATTTGTTTACTGTTTTCACTTGTAAATTAATCAAAGAATGGAAATTGAAATTGAATAGGCCCTTAATCATTTATAATAACCAATGATTCTTAATATTTTGTATGATCTGAAGATGGTGTGTAACTTCATTTTAGATTTTTGAGTTTTTACATTAACGTCTAATCATATTTTACTATAATGTAAACTGATTTTAAGAAGTAACAGTAACGTGGCAAAATAATAAAATATGATTAGACGTTTATAAAACTCGTGTGGGGTAGAGGGGAGTTAAAAAAATAGAGTTAAGATTTTATTCTCATATATTTGTCTACCTACCATAATTACTTAAAAGACAAATTAACTATTTTGGGTCAAATTAAATCGAATGGGTATTCACAGGTTCTAATGTAGTTATCATTCTGATCTTTACTAGTTTCCATTAAGGCTTAAATATGTTTTAAGTTCCCGCAAATATCATTATTCCTTTTGTTTTTTGTTCCTGTAAAATTATTATTATTATTATTATTATTATTTGAATTCCTCACATTTCCAAATTATTTGGAATTAGTCCCTATTGTTAAATGTGGTTAGTTTTTTGCTGATCTAGCAGATTGAGTGCCCCCTCAACACTTAAATGTAGGATAGTTCAGGGCACGTGGCACCCACCTTTGCAACTGATGTGGAAGGCGTTCAAATCAGATTAGTGAAGAAAAAAAACCCAGTTGATGGAATCTGAAGAAGAAGAAAAGCCGCTCTTCAACAGTAGCAGACTTCTCTCAACTGAAATAAAAAAACCCTAAGAGGAAGCAAAGCATCACGCGGTTTCTCCTCATTCTGCTGACATCAGGTAGCAACAGAAACCCAGGTCGCTGCTTTCGGTTATGCCCTAACTGGAACATGGATTCCTTTCCCGTTTGCTTGTTTACGAACATGGTTTCATTGTTCTTGCTCCCACACTATGTAGAGAGGATTATTTGAATCTCATAATTACAAAAACGGAAAGCAGCAAAGGAAATTGGCAGAGGAGAGAAAAAGTTAGAAGCCTTTTGATTCTTGAATCATGGTGGATTTTTTTAGCCAGGGGTTAATGTTGTTTGGATAGTCTGTCTACTTTTCTAGATGTTGAATTGACTTCCTTTGACTTAACACTGGGCTATCATGACAATGTAATGTACCCGATTCTAGTATGAATGAAGTTCTAATTGTTATTCATCTCCCTGACTTATTGCAATGTACTGACTTTAGGGATTATGTATTCATTTGGTTGAAGTTCTGACTGTTATTCGTCTCCCTTAAGTTGTCTAATATTGTACCATTTTGTTTTTCACACGATGCCTTCATGAATTGCATCTTAATATTGTGTCATTTTACATTTCACATGGTGTTGTATAAATAAGCAACTAGGTGGATGGTATACCTAGGTGTTGTACAAGTAACACTGATGTATAAATAAGCAACTAGGTGGATGGCATTTTAGTATGGTGGGATGCTTTTATTAGCTAATGACTTGAACTGAAGTGCTGAGGCAAAGTGCCATTCTGCAAAGAGCGGGTTGAATTTATGTATTCTGTTGCAAGTGCCAAAAGAGCCTAGATAACTTGCCTCTGCTTCAGTAATCAGTACATAAAGCTTAATGCATGAAAATCAATAAAAGGAAACAGAATTGGTGTACTTGTGTTTACATTCTATAGCACTCAGTGTAAATGAAAATTTCCCTCATCAGTAAAGACAAAAAACCTTTCACTTCTTTCTTGGCTGTTCATAACACATTGTGCCTCACTTTTTCCTCTACACCTTAAACATATTGTGCTTGCTAATAACTATTAAAAACATTAAGCAGTGAAACTATATTTGAGACTGCTGCTGATGCACACTGGTAAAACTGATGGAAAATGTTGAACATCATGTTGTTATTATAGGTGAATGTGTAAAAGGTAAAACTATTAACGATGCTAAGCTTAAAGTACTCCAGTCAATTAAAGGGGGTTACAAGAGTACCAAACTAGGAGGAAAATTATGGTGTTGAAAAAAGATTCAATAGATTGTCATATGCACAAAGAAACACCATGAATATGAACACGTAAAAAGCAAGCCAAACTACTACAGTGGGGCCTCAATTTTGGTGGGCTACTCTACATCTGTAGAAATGATTGCTATCATTTTATACTCTTCGCTTTCTAAAATTTGACCACAACAATGTACAGCTGCAGGAATAAGCATTCATTAACTAGAATGAAATATTATAAAAGCACAAATTTCCATGCTATGCCGAGCAGATAGCACATGTATACATCTTCTCCACAGAGGGATTAAAAATTGCTGATAAGCATTCATTAACCGATAGTAATCACATCAGCTTCAAATTATTTACCTTGTGGTCTGACAACTAATCCTATGTGGAAGTGTTGAGGTGGCACTCAGTCAACAAGATCAACAAAAAACTAACTATAGTTAGCAATAGGGACTAACTCCAAACAGTTTAGAAAAGTGAGGGACTCAAAACAAAAAATTAATTTTACAGGGACTAAAACAAAAAAAGGAAGGATATTTGTGGGGACTTCAAACATATTTAAGCCTTCCAATAATTATAAAACCACCACGTGCATGTTTGATTTCACTTTTGTGAGAGTCAAAAGTGATTTTAGAGACATAGAATTGATTTTGCTATATTTTGGTGCTCTCGATTAGAATTGATTTTGCTTCTAAAACTGATTATAGCTTGAAGCTAGGATTTGTAGCTTTTGCCTCCAAAAGTGATTTGTACTTTCAAATTTATCGTTCAACTTACTTTTACGTGAAGGTATTCAAATATAAATCACTTTACATTCAACTCACTTTTAACTAATATCAATTTTACAAAATCAATTCATTCAAAATCAATTTTCATCACTGTGGAATCAAACACACACTAAGGCTAGTGTTGCGTAATTAGTGTAATTTATTAATAAAATCAAGACAAATGCTTTTTATCTGACAGAAAGGTCAAGACAAATGCTAACTAATGCCACTAGTTAAAGAAGTAAAATTGAAAAGTTACAAATCAGAATCTGTAGTTTTTTAAATTATTAATGCATTGAAATAAAATTTATAATTTCTTAACTACCTGTTAGCAAGACTCTAGAGTCAATAGAAGACCAGTAGGTTGGAAAATTTTTTTCCTAATCATTGGTTACAAATCACGTCATAGATAATGTTTTTTTTACGAGACGTCATAGATAATGTTGGTAATTAAAGTGCAAAGGGCCACATGATGAGTGGTAGTCCGTTAGGATATTGAAATTTGAAAGCAATAGCTGGCAATACCATGTGAGAAGGGCGGGGCAGTTACACCTGGATAGCAAACTGCATCTCTTTGTATGGTCCATGATTCATTTCTTTTTAACTTTACAGAGACGATTACAAATGTTGCGGCTTCTTTGACGCCACTCTCAGTTGAAGCTCAACTGAATTTTGATATCTGTAGTGATACTGTTGTAGGCGACCTTTGTCTGTTAGCCTCTGCTCTTTTTAAGTCCAATCTGTTGTTTTTTTTTTTTTTTGGTAAGTTACAAGAGTAACAAGCAAAGAAAAAGCGAACACTAAGGAGTGCTACCCAGAGAATCAAGAAGCAACAAAGACTCCAATCCAATCGGAGGGGTCGTCCAGCGCTTTAGACTAGACGAGCATAGTCCCTCTTGGGCCATAGCATCCGCACAAACATTCTGCTCTCGAAAGATATAGGTCATAGAGACCTCTCAATCCTTGTCCAGCCACTCTGTGATGGAGTGAAGCAAAGCCGCATGGTGATGGAAAGAATGGTGTTCACCATTATTGACCAACCTAATAGCATCCAAACTATTACTCTCACACAAAATTCTCTTGAAGCCTAAGTCAAAGGCCAGCATTAGCCCCAAGTTTAGGCCCATGAGCTCTGTAAACAAAATATCTGTCGCCGACCCATGAAAGGAAAATCCACCAACCCAATTCCCATCACTAGAGCGAAGTAAGCCACCTGCACCCATGTTCCCAGATGCTTCGACAAAGCTCCCATCCACGTTTAGCTTCACCCAACCATCAGATGGGCGATTCCAACGAGCAATGAGACGGTCATGGCGACTGAGGGAATTGCTAACAGGGAGGTATCTTAAAAACTCGTCATGTGCGAGACGAGCCTGATGGACCACCTCGTTGACGAACCAAGAGTCATCATTGAATACCATATTGTTTCTCCACAACCAAACCCACAAGAGAGCTGCAACAAAAAGAATTGGCGAGCTCCCTCGGGCCATATTCGTAATCCAATCTTGAGCATTTCCCCCGGGATAGAAATCCACAGCAGCAGTCAGGCCAAACCGAAGCCACACCTCCTTGGAATGAGGATAGTCACGAAGACAATGGAGTATTGTTTCCACTTGAGAAGAGCAATGTTTGCAGAGCGGAGAGTCTGCCATGTTGCGATAGTGACGAAGCTCATTCGTTGGAAGGGCGTTGTGGAGACAAAGCCACACAAAACGTTGAACCTTCGATGGAGCAGGGAGACGCCAAATCTAGGACCAATTCGCGTTAGGGTCCCAAGTGCAATTGCGTGCTAGTAGCCAATTGTAACCGGAAGCACAAGAATACACACCTCCTTTAGAAGCGGCCCAAGTCCACAGGTCAGGAACCATGGAATGGGTCACAGGGGGAGGAGGAACACGGCTCAGAATGTCCATAAGCTCAGGGCCCATCATGGTAGCCATACGCTCAAGATGCCAAGCTCCACTCTCACTGATTTCACACAACCGAAGTTGGGTATCAACAATATCCACAAAGGGGACTAGCCTACATAATGGGCCGCACTTAGTCCAATCTTGGTACCATACCAATGTATCCCCTGAGCCAATTCGAAACGAATATCCATCCATGAGGGTGTTTAAAGCTTTAACAATACCACGCCAGACAATGGAGCTACCAGGTTTATTTTGGGCCTGCCAAACTGAATCTCGTCCCAAGTATTTATGTGTAAGTACTTGAACCCAAAGCTTGCCTTGATCATACATAAGACTCTAAACTAACTTACCCAAAAGAGCAATGTTTGTTATCCTAGCTTCACGAATGCCAAGTCCCCTAAAGCGTTTGGGAGAGGTAACAACATTCCAGTTAATGAGGCTCCATCCATGAGAATTACCATCACCTCCCCACAAAAAGCTTCGAGATATTTTATCAATACTGTTGCAAACATACTGAGGTAAGTGATGAAGTTGTATAGTATAGACTGGTATCGCCGTAGTCACAGATCTAACCAAGCAAGCTCTCCTAGCTTTGTTCAACAACTTTCATTTCCAACCCGCCAGCTTTCTATGCATTTTATCTAGAACATCATTATAGATATCCTTTTTGACTCTACCCTTAATCAGAGAAAACCCCAGATAATGGCCCAAGTCCGCCACAAACCGGATAGAAGAAATATTTTTCAAAGCTTGCTTTCTATCACCAGTAACCATGCGAGAACACATAGCTTTGGACTTCAAGAGATTAACTTTGAGTCCCGATGTTGTGCAAAAATCATCTAAGGTGTCCATCACCACCTGGACCTGTTGGGTATCTGCTTCACAAAACAAAATAACATCGTCAGCAAACAAACGATGTGATAAGCCTGGCCCGCCTTTGGAAACATGGATTGGTTTCCAAACGCCCTCGTCCTCCTTATGTTGAATGCTCAAAGCCAGCTTCTCCATGCACAACACAAATAGATACGGCGACAAGGGGTCTCCCTGGTAAAGACCTCTGGAGGGTCTAAATTGATTAGTCTTCGAGCCATTCCAAAGAACGGCAAGAGAGCTAGAACTCACACAACTCATGATAAGAGAAACTGTGGAAGGAGCAAAACCAAAGTCATTGAGGGTGAGCTTTAAGAATTTCCAATCCAAGCGATCATAAGCTTTTTCCAAGTCAAATTTAAAAGTTATGGTTCCTTTCTTGGCTTTAGACCGGTGCATGTGGTGAACTACCTCTTGGGCTAAGATTGCATTATCAGACGTGCCTCGTCGAGGGATGAAGCTACTCTGCAAGGGGCTAATCAACTCGTCTAAGAACGGGCGCAGGTGATTCACAAGAACCTTGGTTACCACCTTGAAGATAACATTGCAAAGGCTTATAGGTCGAAAATTCTTTAGCCTAGTGGGGTTGTGCTCCTTTGGGATAAGCACTAGAAGAGTTTCAGCAATGCTCTCTTCTATGTAACCCCTACTGAAAGCCGTCTTCACAAGGCCCCAAAGATCATCACCAACCAGTCCCCAGAATTGTTTGAAGAATACAAGTTGGAATCCATCTGGCCCCGGTGCTTTGTAAGATTTCATACTAAAGACTGCAAGGCGGACTTCTTCCTTTAGAACAGGGGCAGTTAAGGCATCCCTGCAAAGGTCACTCAAGCAAGGAACTAAAGGAACATGCAACATATCAGGCATAGTCGAAGGGTCTACCTTAAACAGGTATTGGAAATAAGAAATGGTCTTCGCCTTTAGTTGCTCAACTTCAGTACACCAATCACCATTTTCAAAGAATAACCCTTGAATCTTGTTCCGTTTTCTTCGCACCACAGTTTGAGTGTGAAAAAAATTTTAGTGTTGCGGTCTCCAAGCTTATAACTTGGCTAGTGGATAGCAAACGGGTGGATAGTGAATTAAAAAAAATAGATTGTTTAGTAACAAGTAAGTTATAAGATTTATTCACTACTTTATTCGCTATCAAAGCTCATCCATTATTAATTAGCTCATCTGCTATCCATTATTTTTTTCCTAACATTTCCTTGAATTAAACTAACATCAATCTCAGATCAATTATTCATTAGTCCGTTGCTATCTCGTTCTAGTTCTAGTCATTCAATTTTTGGTCTGTGAATTACAATCTTCACGGACCAAAATGTAAAAAGTGTTACGATCTTGGATTTGTAATCCCTGTTGAGTCTTGAATATAAGCATGCTTCATGGATTCCCCACATGGGCATTCCTTAGAATCAAATCAGGAGATCTATTTAATAATAAACTCCATCAAAAGCATACACTAATTATTTAGTTAAAGAAAAATCGTAGCCATGTTTTTAAACTTAATGAACATGTGTGAGCCATGTCCCCCTCTCTCTTTCAACATGGTTATGTTCGGATTCACTTTTGTGAGAGGCAAAAGTGATTCCAAAAATATAAAATTGATTTTGACATATTTGAGTGTTCTCGATTAGAATTGATTTTGCCTTTGAAATGCATTCTAACTTGAAGTTAGGATTTAGAGCTTTTGATTCTAAACGTGATTTTTAGCCTCAAATTCATTGTTCAACTCACTTTTACGTAAATTTATTCAAACATAAATTATTTTACATTTAATTCACTTTTAAACAAAATCAATTTTATAAAATCAATTTAATACAAATCATTTTTCGTTATGAAACACACAATAAGTCAACGTGACTTTGCCAACTATAGATAAAAATTAGTTTACATGCCCCAAATTGAGGTTTGAGGTTTGGGACATATAAATTGCAAACCAAATGTGAGCTAAGGTAGATACATTTGAATGATGTCGGGTTCCAATAGTATCTCTGTATCTTGTTTATCCCTAGGTTAAGGTAGTGACCTCAAGCTTTCATCCGGGGCATATGTCATTAAACGACATTCTATAAAATTATTTATGTATCGAAAAAACAAAAATAGTTCATTTTGTGTCTTGGACTTCACGAAGGTGTTTATCCTATATCTTGAGATGTGGTCGATTAGACAAGATCATGCTAATAAGTGCCCTAAAGTCTCAAATATAAGCAAATATTAAAATGTATTTGGACCAAATTTGATCCAAATATATTTTGACTTTTACTTATATTTGATACCAGAAAAAATACCTTTCTAGACTTCTTAAACAATGTCCTTAGAGCACTCATTAACATTTGTCATTAGACAATAAAGTTGTTTGTTTGTTTGATCCAATTGGTTATTTTTCATATGCGATCCTTGTATTTGGAAGCACCTTGAAATCTAAATAATCTGATTCATTTGAGGAATAAGATTTTTCTAGGGTCTATTTTTTTTCATTCATAAAACTCAAATTTAAGAGTTACTTAAAAAAGAAAATTCTTGTCACTTGAACTAGAAGCATCAGTTACGAATTTTATTAATTAATTAAATTTGAAACATAAGAAAAATTATGGATTTCAAGTTAAATTTATTTGTTTTCAAATATTCTTCCATTCGATCAAAGTTTTTATCATCATTTATTTTTAATTTTAGAATTTTATCAATTATAAGACAAAACACTTATTCTTTACTCATTTATAATGTGAGATAGTTATTAAATTGATTTTGAACGTCCATGTACAAAAAAATGATTTTGAAGGTCCTTGGATTTAATTTTTTCTAACTTCTACCATTTAACTTTTATATCCCCATTAATACCTTCATCTAAATATGATGATAAAATGTCACCCCATATTGATTTTGAAATTGGGTGAAGATTTCCAAACAAATGACAACTATGCAAAAGAAAATAAGAAATTTAATTACTAAAATTTGAAATGTACACTTTTAAAAAAGCTTAAAAAATGATAATGCTATTAATTCAAGTGTTAAGAAATTTCCTTTTAAAAATAAAATTGAACCAGAGTATGTATTATAAATAGAAAAAATTAAGCATAAATAGAAAAAATGATAATTGCCTATTGTATAAGAAGGAAAACATAAATTTATTTTGTTTTTTGTTATAATAGTTACTTATCATCAACTTTATACAAGTTATTGCCTTCTAAAATGTTTAATTTTTTAATCTCTCCGTGTAAGTGATAATAACCAAAAAGTGATAGGAGAAGGCACCTTCTCTCGCCAAAAATGTTCAATTTATGTGGATTGTGAAGTGAAGGATGTTGTCGTTTTACAATGTCCCCCGCCAAAAATAAGAAAACGTTGTGATTTAAAAGCGACATATATATAAAATAAAAGATTCGGATGCTAAGAAAGGCACCTTCTCTCGTCAAAAAATTAAAAAAAAAGGCACCTTCTTCTTCTTGGCTGACTCCGAACAAGCACGTTACACTTTGCAAGCTGCCATTCTTCTCTTCGTAACCACCAATCCAACGGCAAAATCCATTAAAATACAGTAAAATTCAAAATTTCATTTTTTTAAAATATAAAATAAAGCAGCATAAACATATATTATATAAAAAATAATTTTTATCTGAAGAATATTTTATTACGAAAGTGAAAGGAATCAATTTTAATCATTACTACTCCGGTCTAAAATATAAACAAAAAAAGTCTCTAAAATATAAACAAAAGTCTATATATTTGGTCCAAAATTTGGACAAATACATAAATTTTTTGCTTATATTTTCAGACCGAAAAGAGTAACAAATAAACACACATTCAATAAAAATTAAAATTAAAAGAAAACGAGATATTATGAAGAATATTCCTATTAAATGCTTCAATAAGAAATACGAGTAACTGAACCCTCTTCACAAAAAAAAGGAGTCACTCGACCCTCGGGCCTCGTTGGACGAATTCTTATATCCAAAATATATCAGATTTTGGTCAATAAAAATAAAATATAATGCTTGTTTTGTTAAAAAAAAATTATTCTTATTTTTATTTCTAATTATAAAATCATCATTTTTAATTTATTTTCAAACGTTTATAAAAAAATAAATTATTTTTTTGGTATAAAAATAACTATTTTTTGTACATATTTTTCAAAATGTAAAACAAACAAAATAATCAAATGACAATTTTATAATTAAAATTAAAAACAGAAAACAATTATAAAAAAAGGAGAGACCTATTGAATTTATAATATTAATTAATGAATAAATTTTGAATCAAATTTAAGCTTTTGTGCAGGGTTACGTCTGTTCTTTTCTCTCTCATGCCAGCTTCTGTTTCAGTGTTTCTCTCTCAATGCTGCTCATGCCTATCTGAGCTAGAGAGAGAGAGAGAGAGAGAGGTTTCAGAGAACAGAGAGAGAGAGAGAGAGAGAGAGAGGTAGGTAGGTTACACAGGTAGGTCACACAGTCGCACAACAATGGCTTCATTGGATATGTTCCTCTTCTCTCTCAGCAGGACCTTTTGTAGTCCCGTCGCCGTTTTCATTCAGATCCAGGTTTTTCAATTCTCTTTTCGATCCATCTCTATTCTTGATTTTCCCCCCGTTTTGGGGAAATTCCTTTGGAATTTTGTTCTACAAAATTAGCACAAGTCCTTTGTTTCGCTGGAAATTCAGTTGAGCTACTCTTGTTTCGCTTGCTTGCTTCTTTTTTTGCTTTTTATATTCATTTATAATAGTTGAACCTTACTGCTGTTCTATTCTTGAAGTACATTCATGAATAAAGTTTTTTTTTTTTTTATGTGTTCGATATTAAAAGGCGAACTTGTTCCTCTTCATCGGCTTGGTTATGATTGATCTTAGTTGAAGTAGGCAATTATGTTTTTTTGTTTTGTTTGTTACAATGGGTGTTGGGAGGGGAAAAGTAGACTACAGTGGTGACCTTATTGGGATTTGATGTCTGAATTAAGTAGTTCACCGAGGTACCTGGAGCCACTTGGGTGAAGGCTCTTGAGAAGACAATTGTGCTTTTGGTTTAACAACTTGGGGTAATTGGAAAGTACATGAATTTAAGTTTCTTTCTGGATTCCCATTGATATTGATTGCTGCTTCCATGAAGAGGATTGAATGGTTTGGCTTGATGGGATGTGGATGGTATTTAACTATACTTCAATGGCTGTACAATCTCTACTTTCTCCCAGGAATATTTTTAATTGATTTTATTCTCCAATTTTTATAGTTGAGGTATCAGCTTGTGGTTGCTTCCCATCTGTCATGTTCATAGATTTGACATTCATAATCCTTATAGTGAGATATCTGGTAGGCTTTAATTTCACTTGTAGATCATACTTGCAACACAAACAACATTGTAGGGATAGGAAGTTCTACGTTGTTGAAGGAGTTTTACTGTTGAGTTGCATATCAAAATGAAATTGTGAAATTGCATGCTTGTTGAATGAAATGGAATTAATGAAGGAGGTAATGGAACCTCAAGTATCAGAATACAGGCTTTGTTTATTAGTGGCAGCATTAAGTAAACATGATATAGCTCCTGCAGTTTGATTGCACCATTGTGTGATAAGTATTTACATAAGTTTCCTTGAAATCTTGCTTTGTATTCCTTCACCTTTGTTGCTGAAAAGAAGTATCACGACACATAGTCATAAATCTGAATTTTATGTTTACTCTGCAGGGATGTTTTATTTGCTTAACACTTGCTCTTGGGTGGGCTCTTGCTGCTTATGTTAGGTACTCATTACTCGATGATGCCATAGAGTTAGGAAACACTATCAGTGCCACATCTTCGAGAAATTTACGGCATGTTTTTCCCTTACAGGAACAGAGAGATAAAACAAATGAAGGATGCTGTGAAGAATGGCAATAGCTTTTCTTTCCTCTATCATGACATTAATGAGCTTGAGCACTTCTATCAGGTCAATCTTCCAAGAGTTACAGTAGTTATGCCCCTGAAAGGGTTTGGAGAACACAATCTCCACAACTGGAGGAGTCAGGTAAGAACTCATAGGATACATTCCCTGAAACTTATTTGAGGTTCTTTTTATTTTTTTGGTTTTCCTGTGGTGCCGTTCTTTCACGAATAACGCGTTATGACTTGGAAATTTAAAATTTAATTGAGTCTTACGTGTATTTCACATACTTCTTCTTTTGTTCTCCTAAACTTCTAATTTAAATGTATGATTTCATGGCATTTTGGGCGTACTATTGATTTTTCATTTTTGCTGCATGGTAAACAAAAATCAGTTGTAATTTTGAATATCCTTTTAAGCCAAAACTTGGAGTTTATTTTGTTAACCATTGGTATACCTTTTCTTTTTGGTCCAAGCTTCTCCTTTTAATAGGAAATTTTCATTATGATTCTGTTTTTTTTTTTTTTTAAATTTTAAAATGCAGATAACATCTCTTTATGGTGGCCCTCTAGAATTTCTTTTTGTGGTAGAAAGTACAGAGGATCCTGCTTACCATGCTATATCACGACTGATATCAGAATTTGAGGTATAAATAAGTCCACAATTTTATTCTCCATTTACACTTCGTGTTTTTAATTATTTGCTATTAGGTTTTGCAACCTTTAACTCATTTAGTTCGTTTTTTCTACCCGATTCCCTGCTGGAACTGGCGAAATTTTCATGTTGAAGCTTGATTCTGTTCCTTTGGAGCCCTTGCATTAATTTGTAGCTGTCTTGGGCAATATATGCTTATCTTGTATGCATGCATCTCACTAAATTGGATGCCTGTTTGATATATGCAGGATGATGTTGATGCTAAGGTTGTTGTAGCTGGTTTGTCAACAACTTGTAGTCAAAAAATTCACAATCAATTGGTATGGAATTTTACTGACATATATGTTGATAGTCATTTTAAATACAAAGTACTGCTTTGGCCATGCTATATTGGGAACTTATTCTAATGTTCCTTACATTTATTTGAAGTCAATTTAAATCTATGTTGAAAATGGTGATGGTCTTGGTTGTTTCATTGACTAGTGCTTAGACATTATTTCATTGCCTAGCATAACACTTGCTAGGTAAATACATGCGTGAAGAACCTGTATCAACTTATAAAGAAAATTTGGGTCATTTAGATTTTTGTTGATTTGTTAGGCTTAGGCTGTCGTCGCTAGATGCGTTTTATCAACTACAGTAGTATTACACAGGTTGGAGTGGAGAAAATGCACAAAGACAGCAAGTATGTATTGTTTTTGGATGACGATGTTAGGCTACATCCTGGATCAATTGGAGCGCTCACTCGTGAGATGGAAAAGAACCCTGAGGTGTTACTTAAAATTTGTTTCTTCTTGCTCATTCTTTAAGTGTTTATTTAATGAGAATAATTATGATTCCACTTGCCTGAATTATTTTATCGTGGTCTTAACTGTTTTGATGCTTTGCAGATATTTATTCAAACTGGATACCCTCTTGATCTGCCATCTGGAAGTTTAGGGAGTTACTGCATCTATGAATATCATATGGTACACAACTACCTCTGACTTTTTAATTTCCAATCTCTGCAGCACACATCTGTATGTAAGATTATTTTCTTTTATTTTCCAGTTTTGAAATAAAATCTACAGAGGAAGCTTAGCTAATTGAAGTTGAATTAGGACACAAAATTAATTAGATAATTTTTCCTTTAGGCTTTTGATAATATATCAATATTTAAAAGGGTAACCTAGTGTATTTCCGGATCTATTGTAGATAACCTTACCTTGCATTTGCAAGAGGCTGATTCCACAACTTGAAATCGTGTCCTCCAATCACACAATATATCAATATTTAATTAGATTATGTAACGCTTTTGTTCCTAATCCTTTTCTTTTTGTTTTATTATACAGCCTTGTTCAATGGGCTTTGCCACTGGTGGAAAAACATTCTTTCTGTGGGGAGGGTGCATGATGGTAAGTAGCTTTTACCTTTTCTCAGTTGGTGCTTTGAAGAAAAACATATGTTTTAACTAGTTAGTTTTTCTCCAGATGCATGCAGATGACTTTAGGCAAGATCGTTATGGTGTAGTCTCAGGACTTAAAGATGGTGGATATTCTGATGATATGACTCTTGCAGCCATAGCTGGTACATCTTTGGTTCTCTTATCAAATTTCTTGATGTAATTAACACTTTGATCATGTAAGTGTAAACACATTGATCATCATATATAACTGCTTTATCTGTATCGCTTATTGAAAGAAAAGATGATTACTTGATAATTGATCCATAAAGATCTGATTCTTTATAGTGATTTGATATTCCTAAGAGCATTTTCTTCTAGTTGCTTGATATTTATTCATTCTCAATTTGCAGAAAACTTGTGTTTTGTGGAAGTAATTTTCTTTTGGGTAATCTTTTATTCATTAAACTCATTATTCAAGGGAATGATCCATGTCTTGTTTTTCACGTAGCTCTTTTTTTAATAAAAATTTTTGTCTTTGATATTTGTGATTTTTTTCATAGACAAGAAATACAATGTGCTTCCAGTAATTCAACTAGACTGGACTGACTTTTTCTTTGCCACATATTTAATGCTTTTTTTATAGTCTTTTTATGATATTGTTCGTTACCGTTGAAATTATAAGGAAAAGATGGAATCCACTAATGCCCATATCTATACTAATAATCTAGGTAAAATACTATTGTAGTGATTATTACAATCCCAGCTTCACAAGACTACTAAAACAAGAAGTCTCCTAAAAGAACAATAATCCTAATATTCTAACAATTACTATAATGTTGTCTTTTGCAGGGGCTCATAAAAGACTTATTACTTCTCCCCCAGTTGCTGTCTTTCCACATCCCCTTGCAAGTGATCTTAATTTTGGAAGGTTTGGGATTATTACTCATCTGAAAAATAAAGTTTCCTTGCATATTTAATGATTTTGTTTTTTCAAACATGTAGATACTGGAATTACTTGAGGAAACAGACATTCGTTTTGGAATCATATACAACAAATGTTAACTGGTTGATGAACCGTGCGTTGTTTGCTACTCACTGCTATTTGTCATGGGGATTTGTAGCACCATATTTTATGGCAATGATTCATGTTGCAGCAGCATTAAGATTTTATAACAAGGGATACTCAGTTGAAGAAATGACCTATACTTCTGCTGGTGAGCATACTACTTTTCCTTTTTGGGTCGGCTGTTAGTGTTGATTCATAGAAAAATTTGGCAGGATTCTGATGCTGAATAAGAGTTGTTGTTCAACTTATTTGCAGTGTTAGAAGCTCTATTCATGATGATAATCTCAAGCTCCAAAATGGAAATTGTTGTGGGTTTCTTTCATTCAGGAATAACACTTGTTTGGAACTTTTTTTATTGTTTTATGGAATTTATAATGATACATATAAGCACTTCGTGAGAATTTTGTTTGTTATTATTTTATTACCTTCTGACATGCAGAATGTTAAAATAAAACAGAAAATTCAGGTCTGTTTGTTAGCTGTCATCTTATGTCATGGTTTATTTGATCCAATAATGCAATGAGACGACAAGTGGAATTTAAATTCAACACTAACACTATCTTCCCCATTGTTACAAGTTGCATTTCCTCTGCTGACATTTATGTATTTAACGATGAGTAGATAAGGTTTGGGAAAATGAAAATAATAATGGGGGTGAACTGCATTACCGAGATGATCTTCTCCATTAATCTTACATTTCAAGTTCTTGCATTTTGACGTGTGCCTTTTCCCAGGGTTATCACTGGTGACCTTCCAAGCTATATGCACTCTTGTGGAACTTCTTTCAATGTGGAACTTGACAAGGATAGAAGTTCAACTATGCAACATGCTGTCTCCAGAGGCACCACAACTTTCTCTAGCTTCGTATAATTGGGGTCTTGTAAGTATATTTTTTTCTCGTCTGCTTTTTATGTGGATAGATTTTAATAATATGTCCTAGATGTCTTGGACATTTCTTCTGTAGTATTGACAATTGAATCCTTCTGAGAATCGAGTAAATCTTTATCACCTTGTATGCCGCCAAATTTGTATAGGTAATTCAAGGGGAAGAATGTAGTGCTTCATGATTCCACATATCCTAAACAGTGATAAAAAAATTAAATTGAGCCTAACTTGGCAAGCATGAATCGACATGGGTCATACATGGGATACCTACCATGACAAGATACATAAACATCAGTTGAGATTCTCTCAATTTAAAATTTTTTGAAGTCATTTAAAATTTTTGTGTCTATCTCTTTCTTAATGGATCACTCCATTTCAAAAGAAATAGAGAGGATTTCAACTCTGTAAACATGTTGAATTCTTAGGTGAAGTGTAAAATAGAGAAAGTACTGCATGAACTCGTGGAAATATGTTCGTGAAAAACATACGTGGAATATAAATAAAAATGTTATGCTACCAGGGATGTGAAATATGCTCGATTACTACTTGCTAAAGGTAGAAAGTAATTTCTTTTGAGCAGGTGTTCATTGCATTGGTGGTGGATAACTTTCTATATCCTATATCTGCGTTTCGCTCTCATTTTTCTCAATCTATCAATTGGTCTGGTATTCGGTACTATTTAAAACATGGAAAAATTATCAAGGTAAGTTGGTCAAGGCTTTATGTCATCTCTGGCTTGATTTCTTTTACAGCTGTTTTCTCAACCAAAAAGTATTTGATCGTATATTCTGCAGATTGAAAGAACTCAAAGAAGCAAGGATATGAGTCCAGTTTTCACAGACTTGGGAGGGAAACATTTATACGGAAAGAAAGGGATGCCTACCAGAGGTTCATTCCTTAGTTCTTTGTCCAGAACCCTGGCACAATGGCATCAACCCAAAAAATTTGATAACTAGGAAAGAGCTTCCTGCAGCCTTCAAACTCTGTCTCTTTGTCTCACTTGGGAAGCGTGGGTGATGGTAGATCAAATTGATCTCATTTATTGTTTGGTGAATTCATGATTGATTGTTTTAGATTGTGTTAGGAATCCTAGTTCCATTTTTTCATTACCCATTCAATCCAATCCATATTATTTTTGCAGCCCAAGCCTCCTCCCGGGCTTCATTTTGTAATTGTAACAGTTATGTGATTTAATTTATGCAACACTACTGAAAAATTGCAAAATTTTTAAACAGGCAGCGATTCACATTATTGATTATTCTCATCTCATTCGCACATGCTAAACTTACGTTACAGGCTTACTCGAAGGACCAAACGTGAAATTTATATATTTGACCTGAATTATTTCTGAAATGGATTTTTCTATTTGGTTTCTTGTATATTTTTTTCACTGTTAATGCTTTTGATTTACTAAGTTTTTCTGGGGAAAAGAGGGTAGTACACTAGTACGGGAGGCACCTCATTACTAAGACAGTACTGTACAGACATAAATCGCAAGCTGTTTTATCCGGTTACAGCTATTCAACTAGTCTAATTGTAACAGTTATTGCTTTCGTGTTATTATTTACATATAATACATTTTAATTTTAATTGTAGTTTTTCCAGTTTAAAGAAAGAAACAAGTTTTAAAGAATACAACACAAAATGAAACTTGGACATTTAATTTAAATATAAACCTTTAATGCAAGTTAAAAAGAAAATGAGTTCAACTGGGATGCATTTAAAATGTGAACTTTTTTTTAATATTATCCAATCTTGTCGACATCTTATTATGTTTCTGCTAGCACAGCACGTATTAATACGGTGCAAACAAGAATGTTAAACAAAATTCCAATGTGAAAATTTCAAAAGGTTCAGAAGAGTGATGTGCTACACAGAAATAATGCTGGTAGTAGTCACAAATTCACAATAGAAGTCTTTGATTTCACACTGCCGACTGAGGGCAAGCTGTAATGCTGTTAGCCTATACTTCGGCTATTACACATTTTTCAACAAATTCTCTATTTTATTTTTCTTTATAATATAATAATACATTCCACCGAAAGTAATATCACCTTAACACCATTCATCAGCAACAGAATAAAGCAAGGAACAAAAGAATCCATAGTAACAAAAAAACTTCCCCTTTACCTTTATCTTCAATTCTCCATCAACACTTCCACTCCCAAGAAACATAAAAACAACAGAAGCAAAGCAGGGATATGGGGTGCTGCTTCCATGGCTCCACAGCCATGCCACCAATGGAAAGTGTTGAAGAATATCCATCACCCCATAACCTCAAACAAGAAGTTCTGATACAAATACCAAGATGTAAAGTTCATCTGATGGATGAAGGAGAAGCTCTTGAACTAGCTCAAGGCCACTTCATGGTCATCAAAACCTTGGATGAGAATGTGTCTCTAGCTACAATTATAAAAGTAGGAGATGATCTTCAATGGCCTTTAACTAAAGATGAGCCAGTTGTAAAGCTAGATGCTCTCCATTACCTGTTTTCATTGCCTGTGAAAGATGGTGAGCCTCTTAGCTATGGCATAACCTTTTCAGAAGATAGTTTTGAAAGTTTGGGTTTGCTAGATTCGTTTCTGAAGGAACACTCTTGCTTTTCTGGCTTGAAGTTGAGTAACAAGAATGATCTTGATTGGAAGGAGTTTGCTCCAAGGGTTGAAGATTACAATCATTTTCTGTCTAAGCTTATTGCAGGAGGTACTGGTCAGATTGTCAAGGGTATCTTCATCTGCAGCAATGCTTACACCAACAAGGTTTTGTTTAGTTTTACTGTCTAATTAATTAGTAGAGCAATTTATTTATTTATTTATTTTTGGGTTAAATATGTTTTATTCCCTATTAAATTACAGACTTTTCAAGTTTTGTCTGTATATACTCTTTTAGTCCCCTCATTTTATAAAATTACGTGCTTTTAGTCCTTACAGATAGACTAAAAAGCATGCAGTTTATGGTGAGGACTAAAAATAGATAATAGGAACTAAACTTGAAATTCGTAATTTAATAGAGATTAAAAACATATTTAACCCTTTTTTTCCTGAAGCGTGAAGAACATCGTAATTTCCTGAAGGCTAAAAAACATGCATGTAATGTGTGTGACACTGTGATAAGAAAGACTGATAAGGTTGAACAGAAGTGAAAAAAAGACTGCTAAAAAGCTATTTGAAAAGTATATATATCACTGAGTGACAGTTAACCTTTAATAACATTTTGGTGGATCCTAAAATCATTAGGTCCAGAAAGGAGGAGAAAAGATCCTAAATGGTTATGCAGATGAGAAAAATGGTGTTGGGGCGCGGGAAAGTATGAGCAACAGGACTGCCAGTGCCTCGAAGAAGAACAAGATCAATAAAAACCTCAAACGGTATACAAAAAATGACACTATTTGAGTGGACAAATATACCACAATACTTGGTGCACATGTATATGATTTTAAGTTACTAATAGTTGTTTTTTGTATTTGCAATCTAGTGTGAGGAAGCTGTCCAAGATGACAGAAAAGTTAAGCAAATCTTTGCTTAGTGGTGTTGGCATAGTTAGTGGATCAGTGATGGGGCCTTTGGTTAAATCCCAACCAGGAAAGGCATTCCTAAGGATGCTTCCGGGAGAGGTGCTGTTGGCTTCCCTTGATGCAGTCAGTAAGTAAAACCAAATCAAGACACTTTATCACAGCACCCCTTATGTTCAATATTGAGTGAATCATCAAATTGCAGGTATTGAGCGATTTAGTCTTTCAATTAACGAAATTCTAAAATAATATTTGAAATTGAAAATTCTTTATCACATTAGTCCTTCCTGCAATTCGAGGGACTAAATTGACCAATTGAAAACGTCTAATGTGATGGAAAATTTTCAATTTTAGTGATTATTTTGGAATTTCATTAATTTTAGGAATCAAATCGCTTGATGACTACAATTTCAAGGATTAAATGGATGATTGACCCGTTCAATATTGTTCTGATTCTTTCTTTCAAATAAGCAACATCGTCCTGACTTTCTCTATTTCTCTTCTGATGCTGCAGACAAAGTTCTTGATGCAGCTGAAGCTGCTGAAAAACAAACTCTTTCTGCCACCTCCAAAGCTGCATCCAGAATGGTCTCTAACAGGTACTTAGTCTAATAAATTTGCCTTGTTCATTAATATATATTATTAATTACATAAAACTTCATTAATCATACTTGGCCAACAGGTTTGGGGAAAATGCAGGCGAAACTACTGAGCATGTCTTTGCAACTGCGGGACATGCTGCTAACACTGCTTGGAATGTTTTTAAGATACGAAAGGCCATCAATCCAGCTTCTTCAGCAACCAATGGCGTACTGAAAAATGCTGTCAAAAATAGAAGTTTTAAATATTAAAATTCAATCATGTTGCTTTGTACTTGTTTGTCAAAAAGACTGGTGGAATTAACTGGTACCTGTTTTATGCTTGTATTCATTTCAATTTCAAGCTTTGGTAAGCCCCAAGATTTAATTTTAGAAGGAGTAAATGGAAGAAGGTGGGGGGGGGGGAAGACTTAAATATATTTGTGGTCCTATAAAATCGATAAATTTTTATCTTGGTCTCTATAAAAATTTTATTCGTTTGTAGTACTTATGAAATACAAAATTTATGTACTTTTAGTCTATATTGAGGGACTAAAAACACATTATTTATGTATTTTAATAGGGTTAAAAATAAATAAAATTTAAGTCTATGTTGTTCCAAATTGTTTGTTATGGCTCCTTTAAGTTGAATGTTGATGGCTACCATAATACTCAGGATCGTTCTTCAGCTTGCGGAGGATTAATCAGAGACTCCAGAGGTATTTTCATTAAAGTATTTCATTGTAACATTGGAACCTTCACCGCTATTCATGCTGAACTTTAGGGCTTGTATCTTGGCCTTAAACTAGCGTCCCAACTTCAGCTCCCCTCTCTCCTTATAGAGGTCGACTCCCAAACAGTGGCAAGACTTGTTTCCAACGGTTTTTGCTCCACTGCTGCTCTCCAACCGCTTCTCTCAGAAATTCTCCACCTTTTGAGAGCTCCAAACTGGCAAGTTTCTCTTTCTCATGTTTATCGGGAAGCAAATAGTCATGCAGACATTCTTGCGAAAATGGGTCACGGAGGCAATTTCACTTGATCCATCTTAGACTCCCATCCTCCTCAATTGAAGCTGCGTCTTTATTTTGATGCTATAGGGCGTAGTACACCCCGTCTTGTTGCTTCGTCTTTTTATCTTTCCTTTCTCAATCGAAAAAAAAAATTGTTTGTTATGGGTTTAGGCATGACAACGAACCCGAATCAGAGGATACTTGCTCGAACACATCCTGATTTTGACGGAAAAACCCACTTTGACCGAGTGTGGGCCAAAGATTTCCCGCTATTTAAAGTCGGGGATGTTGATACCCACCTCACCCCCGCCCCCTCCACGCACAACACAAATTCATTTTTGTTATAAACATAAAAATAGTTAACGCACAACATAATTTTTTTTTGTTGGTCAAAGCACAACATAAATTCTAAATACAACAATATGAGACATGGTCCATACCCAAGCGGGAGAAGGAGACATGGCCCATACCCAAGTGCACATCAGCTGGGTTTGATGCCCTAAATTCTAAATCCCTAGACCAATATCCTTGGCCACAAAAGAAGGGAAGAAGTGAGGTTGACGAACTCCGACGGAAGTGAATGAAGAGCACATTGTCTCGCCCAACCAAATCAACGTGACACACAATACCAGCATGTAACACAGTGTTTTTCATATCTTTCTCTCACTTCTCACTTGCTCTCTCTATTGCTTCACCTTTGGTCCAAAACTTTGATTTTTGTAGCTGAATGTTTTCATCCGAGGTTTTGAGTACAATTCTCATGGAGAATACTCCTATTTTGAAGGATTTAATGCTAAAAACAATCGCTTTAACCTCCTCCTTGGTTACCAGGGCAAGAAGAGCATATGTACCCGAACTACTCAATCTAGGAAGCAGCCGGACAGAGACGCTAGATGTTGTGTTGGCTGGGTCTAAAATAAATCCAAAGCCTACCTCTGAAGTCTAGGGATTACTATTGATTTGTTAGGAGAAAGAAAGCGCTCTTGGAACAATTGGAAAAATACATAAACTCTTTTAAGCTAACCTTTTCTACTTTTTGTAAAGAGTAAATAAATACCCAAAATGGTCAACAAAAAGAAAAATAGTCCCTAAGAATTATGAAGAAGGGACACGTTAGTCCCTATGTTTATCTCCATCTAAAAATATCTGTTAAATTACCGTTAACTTTTTGACATGTTGCTTGATGTCATCATGTAAAATGTCATACATGTAATTTTTTCGGACGAAATTAGTCGCTCTCTCATCGGTTTTGTTTTTTTGGGTCAAAGATATTCATATCAATCAAATCCAACAGAAAAACCAAAAGGCCGGAAACCAGGAAACCGGGCCGAAGCCCAACAGACATGATCCTATCGTAGTGCAACCATATCGTGGTCTTGAGAAAACAAAGCACTACCGGATGAATATTCAACTAACTGAGATACAAACAGACTCGAGCAAGTACAGACCGCAACTACATCTCTAAGGGTCTGTTTAGTTGGGATGTTTTGGAAGGGAGGGGAGGAGAGGAATTATTTTAAATTATGTTTGTTTGGTTCAATTTTTTTGAGGCGAGGGGAGGAGTGGGGAGGGAAGCAAAATCCCTCATAACCCAATTTTGGCTTCCCACCCAAAATGGGGGGTTTTAGAGGAGAGGGGAGGGGAAGGGAGATTAAATAATTTAAAATATAATTACCTAAATATCCTTATGTATAATATAATATAATATAATATAAAAAGCTATAAGGATATACAAGTAAATTAATCCCTCCCCTCCATTAAAATCCCTCCCTTCCCCTCCCAAACCAAACACGCAAATTCTTCCCTCCCCTCCCCTCCTATTGAAAACAGAACTAATTGCTCTGTATTTTATTCATAGAATTAGGATCTCTTTTATAGAGAGATTACAAAAAGGGAAATAAAGAAAATAAAACCTAATGTAATCAATGCAATCAATGACAATTAAAGGGAAATAAAATCAGAATAAAATCATATAATTCTAATCGAATCTTCTACACCCCCCAAGTTGGTGCATAGATATCGATCAAGCCCAACTTGTCTAACAAATTCTCAAAGGTGGGTCGTGCTAAGCTCTTGGTCAGGATGTCAGCTGTCTGTTGGCTGGAAGTCACAAAAGGAATGCAGATAATGTCAGCCTCTAGTTTCTCCTTTATGAAGTTTCGATCAATCTCAATGTGTTTGGTTCTATCATGTTGGACGGGATTGTGAGCTATACTTATTGCGGCTTTATTGTCACAAAATAACTTCAAAGGGAGATCAACCATCATCTTAAGTTCTTTCATGATTCTAATGATCCATATTTCTTCCTGTATACCTTGGGCCATTGCTCTAAATTCAGCCTCAGCGCTACTTCTAGCAACCACGCTTTGTTTCTTGCTCCAAGTTACCAAATTTCCCCACACATAGGTGCAATATCCAGAGGTTGATTTTCTGTCAATAACTGACTCAGCCCAATCTACATCAGTAAAGGCGACAACATTCCTCTCACTACTCTTCTTAAGGTACAGGCCCTTCCCAGAATTGGCCTTCAAGTACCTCAAAATTCTGTAGACCGCCTCAAGGTGCTCTTCATATGGAGAGTGCATATATTGGCTTACAACACTCACAGGGAAGACAATATTAGGTCTGGTATAGGACAAATAGATTAGCTTGCCAACTAACCTCTGGTATCTTCCAATATCAACAGGGACTTTCCCTTTCTCCCAAAGTTCCACATTTTGGTCCATGGGGGTATCAACTGGTCTGCATCCACTCATTCCAGTTTATTTTAAAAGATCCAAAATGTATTTTTGTTGGGAAACTACAATTTCCTTCTTTGAGCTGGCAACCTCCATGCCAAGAAAATACTTCATTGCTCCCAAATCCTTGATTTCAAATTCCTTTGCCAAATTTCTCTTCGGTCTGTCCATCTCTACTACATCATCCACTGTAAGAACAATATCATCAACATAGACAATTAGTACAACAATCTTCCCATCAGAAGAAAATTTTGTGAACAGTGTGTGATCAGTCTGTCCTTAGTTGTATCCATGTTTCTTCATAGATTTGGTGAACCTGTCAAACCATGCTTTCGGAGACTGCTCGAGTCCACAGAGTGCTTTTCTTAATTTACACACATTTGACCCAAACTTTTCTTCGAATCCAGGGGGAACATCCATGTATACTTCTTCCTCTAGGTCACCGTTAAGGAAGGCATTCTTCACATCCAGTTGATGCAACAGCCAATCTAAGTTGGCGGCAAGGGATAAAAGGATTCTAACAGTGTTTAGTTTTGCAATAGGAGCAAAAGTCTCTGAATAATCTATGCCATAGGTCTGAGTGAACTCTTTGGCCACCAGTCGAGCCTTGTATCTATCCACAGATCCATCTGAGTTGAACTTTACAGTGAAGACCTATTTACAACGTACTGTTTTTTTTCCAGCTGGCAAGTTCAGAACACTTCAAGTGTTATTTTTCTCAAGAGCTATCATCTCCTTAAGAACAGCTTCCTTCCACTTTGGAACTTTTAGAGTTTCCTGTACATTATTTGGAATTTCTATACTAGACAATTGTGAGCTAAATGCAGCATAGGAAGAAGACAAATTAGAATATGTGTAGCGACCGAAAAATCTGGAGGGATTTGTTCGAGTTTAATGGAGCCGCCACCAATAATTTATTTCAAAGGGAAAAATATTGGAAAAACATTTATTGAAGAAAATGGTCCTTGAGACCAGATTTGGGTTCGGGAGTCGATTATGCGTAGGGAAGGTATTAGCACCCCACGACATCCTTTCGAAAAAAGGTTACCTCTAATTAATTGTGCAAAATTTATATTAACTTCTAAAAAATATTTATTTCCCTTTTATCTTTTAAAAAAATAGACAAGAATTTACAATGATGAAATAATGAAAAAAAAGACTTAATAAATGTTGTTTATTTTTGCGCTTGACAGGAGTGGGCTCCTGCTCCTACGTATCTCCGGGTGCAGTGGAGAAATCAAATGCTACGTAGTTCTTGGGTAGAAAATGATTGTGTGTTGGTTGATTTTAATAATTTTTTTAATTTTTATGGTTTGCATAGTGACCAAACCAAAAGTAGATTTGGCGTAATCACTACTAATATTTTAAGATTTTTTATTAAGATTTTTGTAATGACCAAACCAAAAGAGGATTTGGAGTAGTCATTGATTTTGAGTTTTCTAGATCGAAAAAAAGTTTGCGTAGTGACTAAACCGAAAGTAGATTTTAAGTGGTCATCGCTAACAACTCTTTTTTTAGAAATAACTTAATTGATTATTTTGTGACTTAATTTTTTTTGGGGTTTGCGTAGTGACCAAACTAAAAGTGGATTTGGCGTAATTACCACAAATATTTATCATTAAAAGGATTAAAAAATCTTTAAAATCAAAATTGTGTGATTAATTAATAAAAGGGACGAATATTAGTATGGGTTGATCATAATAATCGATAAAAAGGTACGAGAGAGAAAGAATGGCCTTAAAGCCCATGGTCCAAATATGGACCAGAAAAAGAAAGCAAAATGGTTTAAATTAATAATACTGATAATATTAATAAATAGATAAAAAAAAGGAGAAAACAGAATAAGAGAGGGGGTGAAGCCCAACGAGTTTCTAAAAAGAAAAAACCTAACCTAAAATGCTACTAAGCCAGCAGCCACGTGAAGCAGAGGAATAGAGGGGAAGAAGCAAAGGGAGCTATGGTGAAGGCAGAGGTCGACCAACGATGGCATGGAGGCTGCGCACGATGCGCCGAACGGCGTCGCGAACAGCGCCCGGAGGTGATTCCGGCAGCGCCTGAAAAGCAGGTGCGTTGGATGACAACTATGGGTGGTGCTCGCTCACTTACAGTGGGTCTGAGGAGTCATGTTTCTCTTCTCTCTATTCTATTTTCTTCTTCTATCCCTGCTGATTTTTTATTTTGCCTGGGAATGAAGTGAGTTGCTGTGTTTGCAGGGACTAGGGAGATAGATTAGGAGTTAGCTATGAAAATTTGCTGGTTTATGGAGGTTTGAAGATGGAGCAAATAGTAGAGAAAATCACAATGGTGATTCAAAATATATTTGATTTATACTTGGGGAAATGTTGATCTATGGGGGGTAATAATCGAATGGTTCCCCTGTTTTTTTTGTGATCTTTCTATATGTGTTTGGTTGCAAAATTAATTCTGAGCGAACACTGGCTTCATTTTTTATTCATTTATTTTCCTTGTGTATCAGTTGTGTGTTCAAAATTTATGTGTATAAATTTAATCAGTGAGAGTGGAAACACACAGCATGTTATTCAAAAGGGAAATCATATGACTCAAATCTCAGTACATGTCTATCAAACAACCAAACTATTGCAATAGAAATGAGTTCAAAGTTTTACTTTACCACTTGCTGCACACTTGGAGTAAATGATTCACTACATCCTCTATGAACTCTTAACTATGCGTTTTGTTCTTCTCTGCAAACTATCCCTTTCTTCTCTCAAAACGTGTCTATTTGGATATTCAACAATTGGAACATCCAGTTATGAGATAAGTACAGAAACTCCCCCCCCCCTCTCCCCCTCTTCTCTACTGCTATTTATAGAAAAAACAGAGGATTCAGTTTGTCCACTTGCAACTACAAATTGGGGCTGAAATGAAGGTTACTTACTGCAGAGTTTGAGCTAACATTAATGGTTTGAAAAAATATTGCAATGGTTTGAAAAAAAATTGCAGTTAGCTTTAATAGTTTTTTGGAAAAAGTTGTAGCTAGTTTGAAAACAAATTGCAGATAGCCGTAGTAGCTTTAAAAAATTTGCAGAAAGCAACGACTTCAGTGGCTGAGCGGTGCGGTGCTCCTTTTTTTTTTTTTTTGTTTAAACGTTATTAGTCTTTTTTTGTTTTGCTTGGGCCTTTCCTTTATTTTTCATTGCAATTGGTTTGAAGTTAGTCCAAATGAACTAACACAAAATACAAGCCCAATAATTATCAAATTTAGCCTGCTTCATTTTTACAATAAAAATAAAAATAAAAATAAAAATAAATTAAAAGAGGAGAAAGGACAAAATTTGGGTATAACAATGACACAAAATTAGACAAAAGATGTTTAGTACAAGATCTAATACATTTCCTAAGCGCAATGGGGACGTCTAAATTAGAGGATTCAGTGTGGTTCTTAGGCTCAGAAGAGGACTCACCTGTCTCGGGTTGACTGACCGAATTTTCCCTCAGTTCGGTTTCATGACAGTGCTTGAGAGTTTGAGCTTCATTTGTGTTTTTCTTACTATTCTTTGAAACATAGAACTTCCCCTTGAACCTTCGGTCACCTCCTTTGAACCTGTTATTTCCTTTTTCACAAGAATCATGTTGTGGCATTTCAATTAGTTCTTCCATTGTTTCTATTTCCAAAGGCTTTTTGTCAGAGTTTTGATTTTGAGATGTAGACCCAGATTCCGTAGAAGCCTTACTCATGATAGGAGTAGGTCTAGATAGTGAATCTTGGTCATTTGCTATTGGTGCAGTAGTTCTACAAGTCTCAGAATCATGTGAGTTCTCAGATAAAGTAATGATTTCAAAAGAATCTTAATTTTGACTCCTCCCTGAAGATGAGTGTCCTCAAAAAAAGGTTTGTTTTCAAAAAACATGACATCTATGGTCACAAAATATTTCTTTGACTTTGGATCAAAACATTTTTATCCTTTTTGGGTTGGAGAATATCCAATGAAAACACATTTTATGGCACGTGGTTCTAATTTACCAAGATTCTTATGTTCATGAACAAAAACAGTAGATCCAAATATTTTTAAAGGTAAATTAGCATAAAGGTGAGCCATAGGGAAGCATTCCTTGAAAACATTGATTGGGGTTTGAAATTGTAGAACCTTGGACGACATGCGGTTGATCAAATATGCAGCAGTTAAAATAGCTTCACCCCACAAGTATTTCGGAACTTTTGTTTCAAATAATAAGGCTCTAGCTACTTCTAGGAGATACCTATTTTTCCTTTCTACAATTCCGTTCTGTTGGGGTGTATGAACACAAGAACTTTGATGCACAACCCCATTCTCAAGGAAGAAATCCCCCAAAATCATGTTAAAATATTATTTTCCATTGTCACTTCTGAAAACTTGAATATTTGTTTGAAATTGAGTCTGTACCATTTTAAAGAAATTTTTAACAACTTCACCAGCCTCTGATTTTTCTTTTAGCAAATACATCCAACAAAGTCTAGTGTGACCATCAATAAAAGTGATGAACCATTTTTTATTTGAGAGCGTACTTGTCTTATTAGGGCCCCAAACATCACTATGAATCATAGTTGTTAAAACCGGACCGGACCGGCCGGTCCGACCGGTTGAACCGGGAACCGGACCCTGTCTCGTTTGAACTCAAAACCTGATCGTATAAGAACCGGCTTAAAAACCGGAAAACCGGTAAAAAACCGGCCAAAACCGGGAAAACCGCAATAAAACCGGCCAAAACCGTGAACCGGCCGGTTCTGAAAAAAATTAATTTTTTATTTTTTATTTTTTTTAAATGGTAAATGACATTATCTTTGACACATAAGAGATTTTTTTTATCCATTTTTTTCATGTTGATGGATTAAATTAAATATTATAATAAAATTTAAAATTAATTTATATATTAATATTATTATGAGAGTACTTACATTACAATATTTGTGATTATTGAATATTATAATGTTATTATAACATATTTGTTTTAGTTTAATATGTAATTTTTACATGTTATATGTTGACTTATAACATTTTAAGCGGGGTTTAATTTTTTATATCGTGATGTTATAAATATTATGTTATTTTTTGTTTATTAGTGCTTTATATGTTATATTAAAAATTTTGAAAATATAATTTAATTCATTTCCGGTCCAACCCCGGTTCGACCCCGATCTGACCTTTGAACCTTGAACCAGTACCTACACCGGTTCAGTGTCCGGTCCGATTTTGATAACCTTGCTATGAATCATAGAAAACGGCTTTGTTGGCTTATAAGATTGCATAGGAAAAGTGGAGCGATGATGCTTTGCAAATTCACAAGTTTCACAATTAAACAAGGAAGGATCTTTATTATTAAACAACTTAGGAAGGTACCTAAAACTCGGGTGACCTAACCGCAAATGCCATAACATAATATCATTATTGTTATCAGAAATAAAACTAGATTCAAAGCAGGAACCTCTCGGTTGAGATTGTTTTGATCCAAGTCCACTATCAAAGTAGTAAATTCCTCCATTCTCTTTAGCACTGCCAATCATCCTCCCCAAGTTCAAATCCTGAAACACACAATGAGAAGGCAAAAAATGAGTTTGACAATTTTTATCTCGGACAAGTTTACTAACAGATAAAAGACTACATGACAGTTTTGGAACATGAAGGACATCTTGGAGAGTTAATGTTGGAGACAGGACTATGGTCCCTTTTCCTGCAATGGCTGATAAAGAGCCATCTGCAATTTTTATTTTCTGGTTACCTACACAAGGATTATATGAAGAGAAAAGACTAGACTCTCCTGTCATATGATCAGTAGCACCTGAGAGCAACAACGGGCTAAGGACCAGGACCACTACATCTCCACCCAAAACCTTAAGGCATTGGGTATATGGGTCACATCTCTTATATATCCTTCTCTTAGCCTAATCCTAGCCAATGTGGGACTAACCACTCACACTTGAATTCTAACAATCTCCCCCCAAGTGTGAGTCTTCTACATTTGAGAGAACCGATAGGATCGACTCTTGCTCCCCCATCAGGCCGAACCACAGCTCTGATACCAATTGTTGGGGAGTCCGGGGAGCACCTGAGAGCAACAACGGGCTAAGGACCAGGACCACTAAGAGACCTGGACACCACATCTCCACCCGAAACGGTATATGGGTCACATCTCTTATATATCATTCACTTAGCCCAATCCTAGCCAATGTGGGACTAACCACTCACACTTGAATTCTAATAATTGGTCGGGTCATCGCAGAGGAAAAACGGAAGAAGAATCGAAACCTAAAGCTGTGATACCATATTGAAAACAGAACTAATTGCTCTGTATTTTATTCATAGAATTAGGGTCTCTTTTATAGAGAGATTACAAAAAGGGAAATAAGGAAAATAAAACCTAATGTAATCAATGCAATCAATGACAATTAAAGGGAAATAAAATCAGAATAAAATCAGATAATTCTAATCGAATCTTTTACACCTCCTTTCAACCAAACACAAAATCAAGTTAAATCTCCCTCCCTCTCTTCCCCTTCCTTCCCCATCCCTCCATTAAAATTCATCTCTTTCTTTCTCCTCATTTGAACCAAACAGACCCTAAAGATAAATATTCTCCAACCCGGTTTGAAACCCTTTGAGACGCATCTAAAAAGACTCAATTTAGTCCCTGTAGTCTTTGGCCAATCCCTCCCTGTTTTGCCAATCTCGTACATCATCTTATTCGAACTCTAAACCCTAACCATCTAACCTCTTTTACACGTTGTAGTTTTACAAGATGTCATTATGCTAATTATCCTCACCCTTTATTTAATTAGGTTGATTTAGTCCAACTGCGTAGAACTGCTGAGTTATTTTATTTATAAGAAAAACCCTCCGAGCAAACCATAGTTGAGGATGCGAATTTAGATCAATCAAGGTTTGAAGGGAGAAATGGAGGAAGAAGAAGGAGCGAAGCTAAGCATATACAAGGCAGCAAGAAGCATAAAGCGAAGAGACAACAGTTTGTACAACGCACTCAGATCAATCTACCACGATTCAATTTTCGTGGGTGAGATCTCTCAGCTATGGCCCCAACTCCCTCTTGTCGCCAACCTCCGTTGCGGTCTCTGGTATTCACCCAATTTCCATTCCACCTGTTACTTCAAATCCACCGATGGCCACACCAATAACTGCTCCTTCAGCACCTCTCGCCTCAGCCTCCACGTCGCCCACCTTGCCGGTAACTAGTATGCACTTTCTTTTTATTAGTAATTAAAGATGAATCTTTTTTTTATGCGTTAATTAATTCAATTAAAACTATATACATTAAAGATGAAATCTTTTATGCGTTAATTCAATTGGGTAGGACAGAAGGGAGGTTGTATGATAGTTGATTCTACTAGAAGAGGAAAGCGTTTCCCTGACAGCATGTCCAAAACCATACCTATTTGGACCTGTGTTCTTAATCGAGCAATTGCCAATTTCAGAAGGGAATTCAATACTGATGTATCATCACAAACAGTTCAACAAGTGAGAATGCTACCTACTCTTTCTTTACTCTCATATGCTTGCTCTTGATTGAATTTGAATTATCGATTTATATTTGTTTTATTGCCTTCATAAAATAGGATTCTGATGGATGTGCTGAGATTGCAAGAGATGACTCTTGTGATTGGGATTGCTCCTTGCATCTTCCCCTGTGGGTTCCCCAAACAGAAAAGGCTTCCATTGAGGCGCGGTTAGAGGAATGGACTGAACAACTTAAAGCAAGTGGAGCTGACATTGCTTCCCTTGCTGCTTGCTTGAAGAAACCCTTACGCCCTCTGTGGATTTCTCAAAAGACTGTCATTTGGTTAAATGAAGTGCCTCATTATGATTCTTGGGATTTCACGCCGATCATACTTGTTTCTGCGTCTTCATCGATTGGCGTAGTAAGCCAACACAGGACTACCTCTGAGTTTAGCTGGAATTACATACCGGGTGCTGGAGACGATGAAGAAAGCTGGGCTAGGGGTTTATCTCCGGCGCTCTTCTGGAATCATGTTTATGATCTTATAAACTTGGGTCCTGACGTTTGTAACCAGAAGGTCGCGGATATAGTTGAAAAGAGTAGAGTGTGCCGTGCTTACAGAGGAGAAAGTGCACCACAGATCAGAGTTAAACCCTTTAAGTCAGATTCTCTTTCACATGAAGAATCATCGCTGGCTTCTGACATTTCAAATATTAAAATTGACACTGAGGCTTCTGAAGGTTTTGCAATATCTTGGTTGGGTTCAACTAATTTGGCAGTTGGCTCATCTCAATTCGGTATGCTGAGTTAGTTGATGCCCTTTTATAATCTTCTGATGCATTTCTTTGAGGATACCTGGTCCTCTTGACTTTACAATTATGTTTTTTTAAAGCAGATGATCTATTAAATGAAAACATAATTACATAATGTATATTTATATATTCTATCAATTTTACAGTTATATTCTGTTGCCTTTTTGTCCAATCTACTTCTGATTAGCATCATGGTTGAGCAATAAAATGTTTCTACTATGTTTACATGGCTGAGTGTTCAGTGTCCATGTTTGGTGCAGCTGCAGATGCAGCTGATGTTGACTGCATATTGAATTGTGATCGCGAGTCCATCTCTGTCAGTCTTCCCAGTGCTGAAGCGTATCTACATCTTCCAATGATGGTCAGTATGAAGTGAAAGGACAACTTATTCTTCTAGTTGTTATTATTAACAAAATTCCACTCACTTTAGTTTTTGATGGCCAGACTTCAAAGTTTGATCGATTTTCCTTATTAAACAATCTTCCTAAAGCTGTGAGCTTCGCAAAGTTCAACCTTGGCCAAGGAAAACGACTTCTAGTCTGTTGTAATAATGGTATAGGCTCTGAATACCCTCTCACTACTTTGTCTACGGATTTTTGTAAAACCAGACAACATGAATTCATTCCTTGTGTTGTGTTCACTCCTTAGCAGTATTACTGGATAAATAAATTCACCCCACACCCACGTAGACAGACGAACACACACACACACAGAGAGAAGGGGGGGGGATATCTTTAGAGACCTGTTTTTGGTAAACAAGTTTTTGATTAAAAGAGTAGCTTCCAAAATTCCATTAAGGCCTATGATTTCACCAATTACAGTTATCTCGTACATACAAAACACGTGGGAATCTGAACACCTGAGGAAATGGCTTTTATAGACTCTTGTAAATTACTTTGTGTATCCTTTTATTTAATGTTTAACAGGCGTGTCTCCTTTATTTAATGACTTCATCTTTTTGAATCTCTGATGTGCTTGTCCTTAATCCTTCTAAATCATTCTGGTGGACCTGTGCAAAAGCAAATTATTGTGTTTTAAAAAAAAATAAAATGCCCTACCTAATATATTATTTTTCTTTGCTTTTTTCAGGGGAAGATATTAGTGTATGTGTTTGTTTAGCAATTTTGATGTCATTATTTGATGAAAAAGGTACGTGTCTATATTCATATTGTTATACAAGATTAATTATGAAGCCCATCTCTCATAGTATAGAATCAACACATTTCAATATTCATCATTTCTACTTTCGAATGTACCATCGTTGGAGGAGGAGAGGGATGACAAAGATGGAGGGAGGAAGAGGTTTGAGAACAGATTCTGAGGGAAGTGAAATTTGAATTTTGATAGAGAAGTGTAGGAAGAGAGAGAGAGGGGGGGGGGAGGGAGGGGGAGAGAGAGAGAGGTAGAGAAGGGAAAAAATGTGGATGAAGAGGAATGGAGGAATCAGGAGAAAACATTTTAGTTTTTACTGAATACTGAAAAACTGAGTGTCAAATATAGAGTAAGGAAGTTATATGGTATAAGGAAAGTTGTTCCACATCCATAGTTCTACACCCAAGTGCATGTATTTGTATTTACACACATGCAAACTTACGTTCCCCCAATCCCTCCAAATATCTACTTCTCTATTAGCATACATTCGAATCTAACAGCTAACTAAACATACTATAAGGTTAGCATCCATTTCTTTGGCATTTATCTTCGTTAAAAATATTATTGGGATTTGAAACACAATAAGCCTCCTGCCTGGAACAAATATAATGCATTTTTAACTCTGTCGTACTTCTTGTTCCTTAGATGTGTTCATCATTGTTGAACCCTTAAAAGTCTGTAGGCTTAAATTGGTTCTGAGATTAGGGGTTATGATGTTCTAAGCGATAGATTACAAGAGAATACATTTGGTATATGTGAGGAAGTTATGTTTATGAAATAGGTTTTGAGACATTATTCCTGGTGTATGCATATTCTAGAATTTTTGAAGCTTGATGCTTTATTAATATCATGGCTAATTCTATCACTAATTATCCCTGCCGTCTCTGCTGCTTTTTTTTTAGGTACTTTTGATGATGGGAAATCCTTCAATACAACACCTGTCACTAAATGGGATATGAGGCGACGGCTTGTATATGTCTGTAAGTTTGCAACAAATGCCCGACCATCCAGAGGAAATTTGAGGCAAGTTTTTAACTTTCTTATTGGTGGAAATTGCGTTCATCAACGTCTGGACGATGGAAGAGATGAGTGATTGCAAGGACAAGTGAATATCATTAGCCATTCCTCAAACGTTTCTATCTTATTACCCTTCATTTTTGCATTGCGCGGATGTTAAATTATTTCAAACCTAGCTGTAGAGAATTGTTGTATGCTAAGTTTGTGCAAATTTTCTGACAAATAACAGCAACTGTGCCTGGATATGGGCTTTTGCTGAGTAAGGTCATGAGTCACATAAAGTAGGGAAAGGTCATGAGACATAAAGTAGGAAAAATATCAAATAATGCTTAAGACCTGATTCGTTCAAAGCTTAACTGTTCAGCTCAGCTCAAAATCCTATCATACTTTAACTCCGACTTCTGATTTATACATCAATGTTGTAAATGTATGGTAGCCAAATTACCATAGCTTTTATGCGTTGTAGAGGGACTAATTTTATGCTATTCTCATACTGCAGATGCAGTAGTTTATTTCCTTTGTCTCTCTGCATAGTGACATACGTGTGATGAATTAAGAAGGCGTCAAATCAGATCAAATGTTATTAACATGTCATTTACTACTTTTAAACAACTATTATCTAACTAAAAAAAAAAAGCAATCCTTGTTGGAAAGCTCACATGGAAGAATGAGATAGTCTGATTAGTGGTTATAAGTGGGGGGTAACTCTCACTAATGAGCTTGCTTTTGAGGTTGAGTTAGGCTCAAACTCAAATTCTAATATGGTATCAAAGTCTATCATAGATTCATTGTCGGGCCACTCATTATCGGGCCACTCAGGTCACGTTTCAGATGTCTTGTACTGGGTGTGAAAGGGGTCTGTTGAAAGTCTCACGTAGAAGAATGAAATGACCTGATTAGTGGTTATAAGTGGGGAGCAACCCTCACCACATGACCTAGTTTTTTAGAGTTGAGTTAATTATAACAAATCATGAAATCATATTACAAGCATGTATGATATTAATTTGTTAAGCTTTAAATTTATAAATTTAGATAGCATATTTTTTTCCAAGTGTATGTAGCATTATTACAACAGAATTTGTGCATTTTTTTTTTTGTTAATTTAGGTAAGATTAAATGCATCAAGTAAAATGGAAAAGTTCATTTTTGAAGCTTTGCTTCAGCTATGTTTTAATATCTACTGATAGGTATAATAAAATTATAATATTATTATTTAGGTAGTATATGAGAAAAGGGGGTAAAGTATTCATTGAATTATATAAGTATTCATTGAATTATATAAGTGGATAAAACAATAAGAGTTATAACTTTATTAGAATTATTTTATCCTATTTCTCCAAATTGGAAAGAAAATTGAGAATAATAGATGCAATGGAATGAAATAAAGTTTATTATATTTCATTTCACTCCTTTTAGTTTTAAAAAATTCAACCAACGAATCGGTAACATTCATTCTATTTGCCCTCGTCAGGATAAAATGGATAAAAATTGAGTAATGATCTTATGCTTCATTGTAACAAACAAGCCCTAGCTAGTTGTCACTTGTCAAGAAGCATATTCTTTTTGCCAATCAGCTCTGTACAGCATGCTAGGAGATAAACAAGTTGAAGTGATACCAATGGGGGAGCCATCAAGAGAGACAAAGGGTTTGTTCTGTTTAAAGATCACCCTAGAACTTCGTTGCTGCCCATCTCAAGGTTGAAAATTATTAAAGAGAATCGGATTCTTAGGAAATTGAAGGAGGCTTTTGTTGACGTTTTCTCTTTGATTTGAGATCAACTACTATGATTGAAATGTTATCTTTACTATTTCTACCATATGCAATTTCAGTGAGGCTATCAGCAACAACTTGTGCGGGGGATATTTCCTCCATTGACAAGGATCTGCGGCGCCTTCTTAGAATGTGGCGCGCTACTTCTCCTACCTCCTCATTGCTTATTACATCCCAAAGTCCATCACTTGCCAAAATTAAGCACTCATCCTCGTCAGTTCTTCCTGTGAAAGTTATCTCTGGCACCGGAATAATCCATGGTCTCAAGTACCGATCACCTGAAATATCACCATTAAGCAGGTGAATACAAGACTAGTCATAGACCTTTCGTTCCTACATGTCCGAATCATGATTTAGCTTGGATTGTTAATAGTATCTGCAAGAGAATAGTGCAAAGGCCCAAAAGGAAAGAAAAAACCCAAAGTTTACATTAACAAAAAAGGGAAATGGATAACATACATGTTTCCCAAAACCTTGCACACAGAACTTCAGAATCAATCCCTGATATCTACCTTTAGACTCGATAGAATATTGGGGACACCAATAGTTGTGCCACACTTGGCAACACACGCTGAACTTCTTGGTGGGAGGCGCAAAATTTGATCCCCACAACACATCTTTGAGGAGGGTCAAGGAGTTTTAATTGTGACTAATATCCGAACTATGGATTAGTCTCATAGCCGGCTTAAAATGTCAAACTTGTGAGGATACCTCGAGACCCTACTGGGTGCCAAAAGCCCCAACTATGGAGGTGTTACCCAAAAGAAAGAATATTGAGTAACCAGTTAAGAAAAATTACACATGCCTCCCCATTTTATATTATTAAAACATCACTTGATCCGCCACAGATTCAGTCACGTATTAATCAAAACTAATAAACATTCCATGTACAAAACTCAAATGTATAACTCATCCTTTTTGCGCATTTTATTCACTTCTCCGTGGATGCATTTTTCCCTTGTTATATCATTTATCAGCTTCCTCCTCTTCGTCTGTTCCCTCACCATCCTCAAACCACCCTCAAATTTAAACCCCTATTCATGTGACAAAAGGTTTTGCGTATATGCTCAGATCTCTCTATTTAACTTCCATTCTCTCATGGACCCATTCTCAGGCATCAAATGCAGCCAGCCAGTTTCAGAATCTCTTCAATTTTTTTAGGAACTTATTTATAGTGACACCAAAAAGGGACTCATCATTATACAGTAGTGTAGATAGTTATCATAATCTCAGGGTGTAGAGGATCAAGACTCTCTTGAGTAAGGGTATTGATTTGATTTTCAAAAATTGTTTTCTGTTTTATAAAATTTAACAAAAACTTTTCTTAAATTTTTAAAAACAGAAAACTGTTTTTAAAAAGTATAATCAAACAGACCCTAAGTCATTAAGCTGTTTGCATCCCCTATTAAGCTCATAGCAGAAGATTATTTGCTATTTGCTATACAATTTTAAAAGGAACTCGATGCCTAAGTCAATAGTTCAAACTAAGAAAATATTTCGTAAATTCTTAACCCAAGACTGGACATGAAGATAAATCAAGGTACCTATGGCCCTGGACATGGCAAGAACACCAAACACCCTAGCTCCATTCCAGTTTATGACTTTTCCTCCTCCTCCTTCAATTCTCAAGAGTTCATCTTGTCTATCAGGCTGTACAAGCAAGGACAATGGTATCTTAATTTTGTTAATGAAACAAAAGAAACCGCATTTAAGGAAAATATAAAATGTTTGAATATATTGCTGAATAATGGAGACCACTCCTTATGTTCCCCCCCCCCCCCTTTTCTTTTTGTTATCATCCTTTCTCATGGGTTACAAATCTCAGAACATCAAAAGCAGCATGTCTGAAAAAAATTTAACACCCGTTTACGTTCCTTGTTTTCTGTTTTAATTTCTATAAAAACTAAGAAACATCAGAAGAGACATGCATATTTGTTATTTTCCTTATATCTTCTTTTTAAATTTTTGAAAACAAATATAGTATTTCCAGAAATTTTGAAAATGCCAAAAAATTGTTTTTATTGTTTCCGAAAATGCATTCTCTTTAGCTAGCTTCCCATCTTATTATCTATGTCACAATTGTTCGCTGCAATAGCCTTCCATCATCTTCTTAACGACTTAAAATGAATATAAATTTTAAAAAATGAAAACTGAAAATGTTTTTACAAAGGAAACGAGCCCTATTTTTTGATTTACATAATTATTGAGAATAGACTTATCTCCTATACATAAACATGAAAATTAAAGAATCCATAAAAAAACAAAGAAGACAACCTGCCTCATTAGTAAAATGACAGTGCATATAATTAACCTAAAACAGAACATATAATAACATGCTTGTAGAGTTGTAGTTATACTTAGCGTAAGAAGATAAATGGGTTGTACTATACCTTCTGATCCACTGTCAATGGGATTGTTTGAGTTTTGCGGCAAAGAACTACTCTTGAATCGCCACAGTTGGATGTAATAATTTGGCAACTGGATAGAACAACTACAGAGGCAGTAGATCCAACCATTTCTGGTGCAACTGCGTCTGATACGATTTCATTGTCAGTCCTCTCAAAGCCGTTAGCAAATACGGCTTCCCAGCTTCTCCGCCATTCACCACTACCTCCTGCCATTTCTCGTTCCCACTCCTCTGCTATAGCATTGTGCATTCGCTGGGCACAAAACTTAGCCACCTAGGATTAAATTAAATTACCACAAAAGTTAGAAGAACGGTATACTACTCATGATATATATTTTCTGACATTTTATGTGTTATGAAGGTCATGTTGAACAACAACAACATGCATTCACTAGAGGGGGAAAATCAGCTCTTCACGGGAAAAATGTTGGGCACAATTCGACACCAAAATGATATACATCTATAATGACCTCCACGCCTCGCATTTTGGACAGGTATTACTCCTCCCTTGTACAAGGGGAAGGTCGTTCAGAGTTCAGTCAGATGCTCTTCTTAAGCCATCTTTGATATCATAATTCTGAAATAAATAGTTGTTATCAAAGAAATACTCATTTTAATATGCAAAATAGTAATAGGTGCGAAATGGAGGTGAAAAAAGGAAAATGTCTAACATTTTATAATTACATCTACCACGAACTCAATACAATGCCATACAAACGGTTCAATTAAAAAGGTCTTTAGTTCGGCCGCTCATTATAAAATAAAAATAAAAATAAAAAGTGTTAGTTAATGAGGCAATTCAAATAACCTCGACTACCACCCCCACCACAGTTTCGTGGCAACTTTATGAGATCTGATCTTAGAAAGTTTAGAAAAATAGGTAATCAGTACTTCTCAACATTTTTCACCCAATCTACACTAACTTCCTAAAATAAACCATTTTTTTAAGCTTATACACCCAAAAAAAAAAAACCCATTTTTTTAAGCTTTAATTCCAAATATGCTACTTTTAGTAGGTGTTTGGATAAATAACTTAATTAAATATTTATAAAAAAAACATTTAATTTATAATAGCTTATATATAAGTTATTTCTACAATTGAAGAACGAATAAGCGTAAACTCTGCATAAACTCTCTAAGTTTTCTATGAGCTATATTGAAAATTTATAAAAAAAAAAAAAGTTCAAAATAATTGATATGCATATCCTAAACTATTTTTATAAGCTCTTCTAACACTTATATAAGAGTGAGTTTGATTTGCATTGAAGTACAGAAATGAGACAACAGCACAAGACAATTTTTTTTTTGTCTTGTATACTGCTTGGTAGAGAATGGACAACACAATCAAAATAATATGAAATTTATTGCAATATCCCTGTACTATATATTATTATATTATATATATTTAATGTTTTATTAGTTTATATATATAAGTATTACATAATACTAGCGGCAAGACGGGCACTACCATGCCCGTCTTTCCGCATTTCTATTACGTTACAGTATGAAATATTTTATCGCATTTTATTGTTTAATGTTGGTTTTAAGAAATTTTATTAAGTATTCCTTGTATTTTATTACACTAATTTTGAAAATGACATATTATTATTAATTAACAGTATTTAACGCCTATTGATATGTACACATATATGTTACTTTCTTTTAATAAAAAGAATTTGGATTTGGATTTGGATTTACTTTTTAGAAATTGATTTAAAATATTTGATTTCACTATGAATTTACGTGTGTATATGTTAACCGCTATCAGGGAGAAGAAGTGCATAAGTTAAAAACGGTTAATATACACAAAAGTAAAGAGAAGTTAATTTATGGATAAGCATAAATAAAAGAGAAATGAAGAGTAAAATTGGAAGGAAAAAAGTCTACACCAAAAAGGGATATCCCCTTTATATATAGTTATAGATACAATACGTAATACAATATTATATTTTATTATATCTATAATATTATA
Organism: Calophaca sinica; assembly: GCA_037113605.1. NCBI lineage: Eukaryota > Viridiplantae > Streptophyta > Magnoliopsida > Fabales > Fabaceae > Calophaca > Calophaca sinica. Next base: position 126,101,198 of record CM073734.1, read on the forward strand.
TTATACATATATTTTATATTTGTATGTATAATAATATTATAGTAGTGCATTATACATTTTATATATAAATATATATGGATTATAACATCAACGTAATCTATAACGTAAGTCGTACAACATAAAAAATAAAAATAAAAAAATAAATTGTGCCTTGGTTTATTGAAAGACAAGAATCTGTGCTTTTGTAATGTTCCCTGGTTTAGATAGTTTTAATTTTAATTTTAGATAGATTTTTAGAATAATTTTAAATTATTTTTATATTACTTATAATATACTTTTCAATATATATATTTTTTATTTTTTGTTTAAATAGGAATCCACTTACTTCACATATAAATTTGTTAAACTAGTTCTTTTATAAAAATAAATTTTTATAATTCTAGCAATTGAATTGAAATTTATTTATTAAATAAATCAAGTTTACAAAATTTCATATAATTTACTAAAAGCTATTCAATATAAATTAGTGACAACATGGTTTAAATCTCATGTAAACTATTCAATCGCTATTTTTCCAATCCTAATGGATTAACGTATGCTATACTTTCAAAATAAATAGCTGTTCATTGTAAAATTACATGTATATGAATGTCTAATTTATCTAAAACTTAATATGGATGTCATCATGTTAACATCACATCATTCAACATTTAAGTTTGTTAAATTCATAATCCATTAAAAAATAATCCACAACTTATTCTTGGAGTAAATAAATCTCCCATTTTTTTTATTTATAGTTTTTTAGCGTACACGATTCTTTGACACCGTTATTTTTATTTTATTTTTTGGGTAAAAAAGGGGGCAAAGCCCCTTCTATCTATTACACCGTTTTAGTTACTTAATAAATAAGAGAGTAATCCTAAACCTCACATACGATGTGATGATTGAAAAAAGAACCCCCGAGGTATATAAATGCATGATTGGTATTGCGTGAACCGTATCTCGCAGTAGTGCTGGATTTTTTTTTTTGTTTTCCCCCTGCTGTGAATAAAAAATTCCAATAACGTTCAGCTTTTTTTTTTAATAAATAAATAATGTTCAGCTTTTTGGGACCCAATAGAGAGAACTTCTTTTATATCTTTTGAGGACGATATTTTTTTAAATTAAGGTTTATCTTAGATTATCTGATGACATAAGTAATTATGGTATGCCATTTATTACAACTTAATTTTGAAGAGAAATGAGAAGGTAGATAAATATTTTCATTTTCTTAAACATTATACTTATATTTTTAATTCAAAAATAAACTTCTTACTCCTATTTCCTTTTTATTTAAAGTAGTTGAGAAAACCTGTACGCTTCCCGAGTGATAAACAAAAATAGAAACTAGATGTAATTAAGTTTTTTTGTGGAAAACAATTTTTAACAGAAAAATAGATGAATGAGATTTTATATGTGTCCATAATATAGTTAAGTTTGTTATACGAGTCTATAATTTTTATTTTTATTTTTGACTCATATACGAGTACTATAGATTTAAATCGCGAGTCTTGTAAATTGAAATTCAATAAAACTTTTCCAAAATGGAGCAGACCCGCCTGGACAATCATCAGGCAGCCCCCGTATAAATGCCAAAAGTGGTGCAAAGGCGCATAATGAAGCGTAGGTCCCACATGAACAACATCCCTTTTCTTTCGACAAAAAAAGCTCATCCTTCCATCCACGTAGCGCAACCATTTCCTGCGAAACTCTCTCCCCAACAGAGCCACCGCCCACCCTCCGGAGTGAATAATAATAAAAAAAAATAATATATGTATGATATATTTTTTTTCCTTATAAATTATTCCGAAAGAGTAACACACGTGTCATATTTTAAATTAATAATACTAGTAATAATAATAATTTTTACAAAAGGGTTGTTCCCTCTACCAAGCTCGTGTCAAATCCTCAGAAAAGCAGAAGATTAAAAAGCCCTTTTTCGGATGGCATAACGTGTTGATTCGTCTGTGATGGAAACCACTTCATTATCCCGGTCACGCGTACCAATCCCTATGGCTATGGCTATGGCTATGCCTAATCAGTACTAGTATCTGTCCTAAAAGAAAAAAGGCCCACACCAGTATTTTATGCACAAAATCGTATCTACACGTGTTACCGCAAAACGAAATTACCATTGATTTATCTCTCTCTCTCTCTCTTTCTGGACCACTCTGCCTATAACACGTGGCCTTTCCAAGGAACACCCCCACCAACCACATTCCCAGCTTCAGTTTAACCAATAACAATAACAGCTCCGATTATCGTATTTTTATTTACAGATAAATATTTTTAAAAAAAATAAGTAAATATTAATTATATGCATACATAACGCGCTCGCTTTCTTTGCCTAGTCACCACAACCAGGATTAACTCTTTCAATATAGAGATACAACGAAAGGAAGGGGGGGGGGAACCGATATTAGAATTACAAACAAAAAAAATGGAAAGAGGAGGAAGGAGGAAGTGTGTACCTGAGAGCCACCGTGGCCGTCGTAAACGCCGAAGAAATGAACGGGAGCGATCTCGCCGGAGGATCTGGAACCGGGAGCCGTACAACCGCCGACGTGATCGCACGTGCGGGACATGAATCCCGGAATAATGGCAACAGCGTCCTCCATCTCTTTCCGCCTCCCAATCACCGAAGTGTGTCCCCAACTCACTCCCTTGTTACTCCTTCCCACGCACTTCTCCCTCACCGCCATCACCACAGCTTCCACCGGCGCGGCGGGCTCAGTACTGTCCTCTTCACTAGACGCGGCGCTCACAACAACCGCCCGCTTCACCGCGACAGCCGAAATCTCACCGGAACCGCTGCTGATAGAGGAAATGTCGCCGTAGCTGTTGACGTTCCGGAAATCTTCAGAGCTGAGTACGGAGGAAATGCCCGAACCAGAGCTTGTTGAGGTCAACTCCGAGTCGACTCGTTCGAGTTGCCCATCCTCCAAAGGTGGTTCCATAACGCAGCAGTGGTTGCAGCAGTGGTTGAATGAGAGAGAGAGGGGGGGTGAGGGGAAAAGAGAAGAGGAGAGGAGACGATAAAATGAGAAGAGAGGACAGGTAAGTAAGTGACACGTGTGAGAAATTTGTTAAAGAGTTTTTTGATGGCACACGCATCCGTTGTGATTTGTGAGTTGAGTGGGGAATAGAAACGAGACACGAGCTGTTTGTAGCGGTACTCATCCCCCTTACGCTGCAACTCCACCTGTCCACCCTTTGATCTCCCTTCCACAAGCATCTCTTGCCATTTTCATTCTCTACTTCGCACTATCCTGCACCCGCCTTTTTCCACTCTCGCCCGTTCATCCTTTTTATTCATCCTTTTTGTATTCCAATAGCCACAGTCTACTCTTTTATTGGACCGTCCTTAAAGTACGATTTTTTATTAGGCTGTACAGAATAGCTGCCTCTCTCTGTGTGTGACGTGTGAGGAACCTATGTACGTAAGCAACGGTACATTGTCTTTGATTACAAAAACGCCAGGTGGCACTTATATTACAATTTGTGGACCTACACGTTTGGTAAAATTTGACGAGGGAATTATTGATTGATTAGTTGAAGTAATGAAGAAAAAATGATAAATCTCCCAACTCTCCTGAACTTTTGTTCATAAAAAAAATTGACAAATTCTTTTTTTTAGATTTTTTTATTCAACATTGATGGCAGTCTTTTTACAAGTAATAAAGGAAGTACGAGAAAAGATGGCGTAATTTTGATACAATTTGACCGCGGCGAAAGAACTGGTTATTCTTGGCGTCAAATTATAGGGCATGCACTCTGATGGAAATTTAATCCATCGCGGTAACCAAAATACAGGCAACACGTAGAGATTTCTTCGAGAAGGGAGATAGACCATCAGACGGCCCGAATTGAAGAAGGGTGCTTATTCAAGATAAGATGGTGATGCACGGCACAAACTAGCAAAAAGGAGAAAACATACTGCCTCTCTTCTTTTTTACTTATCTTTTAAAATTATTTTATACAAATTAATAAAATAATAAATTTTGTTATTTATGATAAAGTTATTAGTCTTTTTTCATAATACCCTTAATTATTTATCATTCATCACACTTATTTCTCTCTACAATAATTAAAAATATAATTAAAAAAAAGTAATTAATATAATCTTAAACTATCAAAATAATAGATAAAAAAGAACAAATTTTTTCTTAAAAACTGATAAGTAAAATGGAACAGAGGGAATAGTACACACGAGGAGACATTAAAGCCCATTTGGTTAAGATTTTAGAGAGGCTATAATCAATTTTGGAAGGAAAAAACAAGGTGAATATAATTGAAAAGCACCGTTTATGTGTTTGGGTTCCAAAATCGCGGTGGATAAAATTAATTCTGGGTGGGTAGAATTGATTCTGATAGAAGCAATAATTTCTAGTTTTTTTCAATTTGAGACCCATAAAATTCTTTACATTTACACATCAAAAGTGATTCTAAATTTATCATTTAAACGAAATTAATTCTTTTAAATTCACTTTTAAAATATTATTACTATACGCAAAACAATTTTTTTAAGCCCAATTTTTTTAAAATCAATTCTTTTAACATTAATTCTTCAAAATCAATTCTATCAAACAGAAACAAATGGACACTTGGTGGACTTGAGAGATGCTAAATTTTCTTGTTGTCCCGAATGTACATCACCTTTTTTTTATAATAGAATAGATAGAAATAGAATGTACATCACCTTTGTTTATACATTATAGAATTTAAAATATAATAATTACAATAAGAAATAACAGTCGGTGACTCGGTGTTAATTCATTCATATAATTAAAGTGATATATATTCAATGATACAAAATGATGAAAATTTCCCGAGTCAGATGCTTTGGTATGGTGTCGGTTTCCTTGTGAGCGTACGTGGAATGAGTGAATAGTAGTACTCCCTCCGGAACCATTTATAAGAAAAAAAATCATTTCCAGATTCGTTAAAAAATATATGTATTCCTGGTCTAAAAATAGACAAAATACATATATTTTTTAACGAATCTAAAAATAATATTTTTTCTTATAAATAGTTCCGGTGGGAGTATTTGTTTAGAGGCGTTTCATAATGTAGTTGCGAAGGGTATGGAGACGTAAGTGGATGATTGATTGCAATAGGTGCTTTCCACCAGTCTTGGGCTGTGAAATTAACCCCCGAAGACAAGGACCTCGAGGCAAGAGATTCCCTTCCCCTTCCTAACTCCAATGACGGGCATACCCCTCACCTGTTATCATTTCCCTTTTGAAGATCAAATCATGGGACGACACGCATAGGCGTTAGCTCTGTGAAGGGTTCGGCAATTGTTGGCACTGGGCACGCCTTTTGAATTGATAATGATGTTTACTTTAAATCACTGTTAAACATATGCATTGTTAGAGCAAATTTACCATATTGGGTATTTTGAACCAAAAATTACGCATTTGATGCAAGTTAGAAATTATTTACCTGTCAGGTCAGTCTCGATTTACTTCTTTTTTTTTTTAATAAGTTGTGGTTGTCAACCACAACCACGACTTATATTTTTTTTAATATGAGTCATGAATATTATTCACGATTTATTTTTTTTATATAAGTCGTGATCTACAATCACGACGCACCCCTTTTTAATTTTTTTAAATTATATTTTAATTAAGAAAAACCTTATTTTCATGAATTATGTTTTTTTATTTTTTAAAAAAATTAGGACAAAGTCATGGACAACCAAATGATCCAAAATATAAATTTTGATAATTTTTTGATAAAATTTGGGTCTAAAAGACAGTCCAATTAGTTAATAAGGTGCATAACACTGTCCGGAATTAGGTAAAATTTTAAATCCAAATTTTAGTCATAGTCTATTATTTTTTTAGTCGCAGCCTATTATGATATAATCGGTTTGATCAATTAATTTACTTTTATGAAATTCACTCACTTGATCATAGATTAAAATTTGGATTTAAAATTTCACCGAATTCCGAACAGCATTCTGCACCCGACAGGACTAATTGGATTGTCTTTTGGACCCAAATTTTATCAAAAAATTCTCAAAATTTATATTTTAGATCCTTTGGTCGTCTATGACTTTGTCCTAATTTTTTTAAAAAATAAAAAAAAACTAATTCATAAAAATAAGGTTTTTCTTAATTAAAATATATTTTTTAAAAAAAAATAAAAAAGTGGTGTGTTGTGATTGTGGTTCACGACTTATATAAAAAAAAGTAAATCGTGAATGATATTCACGACTCACGTTTAAAAAAAGGAAAAACATAAGTCGTGGTTGGCAACCACGACTCATTAAAAAAAAAGTAAGTCGAGACTGTCAGTCCCGACTTACCCAGACAGGTAAATAATTTCTGACTTACACCAAATGCGTAATTTTTGGGTCAAAATACCCCAATGAGGTAAATTTCCCTCATTGTTACTACTCCCTTTATTCTATGATTTTTGTAGTTTTAACAAAAAAAAATCAAAACAATTGGTTTTTTTTAAACCCTAAATATAATTCACATTTTTTTAAATATACTCTTCATATATTTATTGTTTTTACATTGAAAATTGACACAACCCCACAAATACTTGATTGATTATTTTGGAACCTGTAACAATTGATAAGGCTATTTTTAGTAAAAAATATACTTCAATTAAATGATTCATTAGTTTGTGTGGAAAAACCTTAAACCATCAAAATTATAAAATTGAGGGAGTAACAAATATCACTAACAACGTCCAACCAACAGTGTTGTATTTTATCTACCAATCAAGTTGGGTCGCAAGAGATCAATCTACAAGTATTTTTGTGTATTATACTTGCACTGTCTCAAATCCATCATGAAATCGGGTCTCCAAGCTCTATGGATAAAATGTCCTCTCCAAGGAGCACTCGGCGAAGTGCGGTCTATAATGGCATTCTTGCATAGTTAATGAGAGGGTTTGTTTAAAGGTAAAATGAGGAACGACGCTTGTTCCGGGGGAGGAGGAGTCCTTTCCCTCTTTATATTGTGTGAGATGTGGCACAATTCTTCTAACATGGCTGGTTTAAGGGCATCCACAACGCTAGTATCTTATTTACTTTTTGCTTATTAAGCATTGATCTATACAAGCATTATATACTGGAGCAAGATGTTTCTCAAGCAGCAGTGTCTTTGTAACGCCTCGTTCCCGGAGCGCTACTAAACTAGAACAAACTCTAAATGCAATGAGGTTTTCAAAATAATACTCTTCGTGTCTTTTGGAAAATGCGGTAATTTTTTTTAAACAAATGCATTTTGCAAAACACAATCAGAGTATCAACAGCGTTTTAGAAACATGATGGAATTCTACCATGCAAAAGACAGATGCAGCTGAATATACATACATATATTACAAATTCCAAAAGAAATGACAGCTATCAAGTTTTACATACAGAAAACAGTAAATAAATATACACAAGAAGGAATACACCTAAAGTATGAAAACACTGACAAGAGTACTCATACTTCTGAGGTACTCCCGGTAGTTACCCACGCAGGGGGCTGCTCCTAAAGCAAAACCTCAATACCTATCCAACAACTACCACCAAAGACTAGCAATTCAGACAGACTAATCACCACCAAAACTATGTACAATACAGACATATGTCATCAACTACACATCACTACCCAAGTCCTCCGACGGGTCCTCCTTCTCCTCTTCCATAAAGTCGTCTTCCTCAATCCATCCTTCACCGCTGCAGCCTGCCTCGCCGCACATCCAACATACAGGAAGAGGATCCACAGGTAGAGTAGGTGTCCTTGTACGTAAGGGAAGAGTCGATACAGTCTCCGGCTATGGCTCGAGATCCGCTACATGACTAGGAGAGTCCGCTACCGTGCGTGAAGTCGAAGCTCCCGCCGTCCATCGTTTCACTCCTATGCTCTTACGAGCGGTCCTACGAACCTTAGCACCTCTAGGCAATGGTGCATAGCGAGTAGTAATCCGTATAGGAATCTCGAAAGACTCGTCCGATAAAGAAGTAGAGGTAGTTGGTATCACCCGGTCTTGCTGAGTGTGAAGCCATCTATCCACGATCTGCCAACCATCACCGGCAAGCTCACAATACGTCGTGAAATCTTCTATCATGTCACCAGTTCGTCCACTCGATCACGTCCCCTCTATATACAACTCGACCGAAAGTGGGGTCAAACTCCATAGCCGAGGGTATGTCCATGTCCGAAAAGTCAAAGATCACCTCTGGCGATGTCGTCATCGCCGGGATCTCCACTGTATTCGCAATCCTCTGGGTTACCATCATTAATTGAAGGAATCACGGGCAAGGGTCAACTTCTTAAATAAAACATATAACACAATACAACATAATATACAATTCAAGAATGCACAAATGCTCTGCAAATGCAACTACATGCCACTATTTATGATTCCGGAATACCCCACGCAGTGGTCAATCGCTTGGTATACCCCACCCCGATAAAGTTCCACGCGATGGGTCAAACGTCCCCAAGACATAACGATGACCCTGAACTCTCTTGTGATAAATCCTCACCCCAGGATATTCAAGTCGAAGTTACCATTATGCATGTTAATAACGACGACCCTGAATTCCCTTATGATAAATCCTCACCCCGGGATACTCATGCCGAAGTTACCACAATGCATGTCAATGCATTCCACATACTTCAATGAACATGTCAATGCATATGATATTTCAACATGGCATAATTAAATAAACCTTTAATTATCCAGTACCAATCCAACAACATATATCTTAAATCTTAATCAAGCATACATGCAGGCACATCATATTATCAATTTCAGAATTCACCACAATTCAGCAATTCACAACAACTCGAAATCACACATCAATAATTATCAGTCATAAGCATATGAAACAAAGATACATCTCTAAAACAATATCTAGAAGTAGCCCTTACCAAAGATTAATAGTCCACGTGTCGAAGCACGTCACGATCCTACTCAGCACGAACTCAAATCCTCAAAGATCCTAAACAGCACGCCAAAGCTTAGTATAATTCTAGTTCACCCAAAAATAATTCCCTAGGTTATGGTTTAATCCTAAACCCCTAGGTTACACAACCCAAAAATTCTTTTATTAGTACTTACACTTAAAAATAATAAAACAAAGTTAAACTAACATTTTTAAACACTTTATAACTTACTCAAAACTTTTTTTTAACTAAACTTTTAAATTTTAAAACACTAGAAAATCATTTTCTTTCAAAACCAAAACAAATATTAAACTTCTAAATTACCTAATTAACAAACACTAACATATTACTTAAGTAAAAACTTAGATTAATAATTAAAATTACTATTTACCCTCACGGGTTTAATAATTTAACAACACTAAAAAAATTCTTCTTTTTCTAAAACCTTTACAACAACAAAACCAACACTAAGAACTAAAAGATTTTGACACTAATTTTTCTTAAGACTCCACCCTATTCAAGAAACACAAAGATTCCTTTAACATTAGGTGTTTCATAGTCTTATTCAACTAAAACAACACTTAAACCCACTTTAACCCAAATCAACTCCTAATATTATTACAACTCAAATTAAAATTCTCCAAAAATTCCAAAGCTTCAACAACAACTAATTTATACATGAACCAAGTTTAAGAACACAAAAATTGTCCTCCCTTTCTCCCTTATGGCTCATGGCTACAACACATAAATTAGGGAAATTTTTTTAAACTTCTAAATCAAATTGTTAACAACACATACATTGGAATCATTTCTTACAACTTTCAAGAAATCAAACTATCCTTCAAATCCCTAAAAAAAATATTCTCCAATCATAACTTGATTCAAGTTCAAGGAGCCCAAAAATCAATTTTTTTTCCCAAATCAATCATAAGACAACAACAACAACAACTAGAGCACCTACAAATTGAAAGATTCACATGAAGAAATCTCTTCCCTTTCTTCCTCCCAAGCTCACGGCCTAGGGTTCAAAATCAAGGGGAAGAATATGTCATTTTTACTTCATGATCATGATCAAAACTTACTAGAAAAATAGACAAGAAAAATTAAAGAAATCAACCCCAAAAATCTGCACATTGGCCACGGTTTGGCCTTAAAAAAACAAAGGGAAAAGCTTGATTTCATACCTACTCCCTTAATCAAAGTGTTGATGCTAATTAGAAGTAGAAAATAAGATCAGGTGATGGTGTTAGGAAGGAAGAAAGCCACGGCAGCGGCTAGGAAAAGAGGAGGAATGGAACTTGGGTTTTTCACTTTCACCAATACTTAATAGCCAAGTAAGAAAAATGAGAATGAGGGAGTAAATGGGAGGGGTGCTCTCGGCTTGATGCACAAAAGGGAGGAGAGAAAAGGAAGAAAAAAAATTAAAACAAGCCTTATTACTTAACTTGGAGACCAAGTAAATAACAAAAAATGTGAGTGAGGGTTTAGAAAGGGGGTGCTCATTAGGCAAAAAGGGAGGAGAGAGAAAAATAATTAAAACAAGTGTTTACTTGGTTAAGAAATGGTTTAGGAAAAGCACCATCTAATTAACCTCCAAAAGTGTGACACCTAGTCACTATAAAGTAAGATTCTAATCCAATCACCAAGTCTAGACATCTAATATCTCTCTTCTCAATATTACCCCCTAATCTTAAAGTCTTGGGTTGATAATCCTCTAGATTATCTAATTTTTCTATTCTCTTTGAAGTGGAAATTACCATGTATTCCTAACTTATGATTTGTTTATACCACAATTTAATGTTGATTAAGCATGCATCAATTGTTAATTCATTTTGAGGTTTTGGTTGATTTGAATGGAAATCTTGAGCACAATAACCTCATTTATGATGTTTTGATTGAAGGTGTTGAAAGAGGCAAGAATGGTGCACAATTTGATAAGAATGTGGTTTTAAACACTAACAAAGAAGATTTCAAAGACTATATCTGAAGCTACACTCATCCAAATGAGATGATCTTGGTCTTGTTGGAAATGTAATTGAATTATATACAACTTTGATGTTGGACTCGAGACCTAAATCAATCTCTAAGTTGGGATAATTTGTGCTATACATTGACAAGTTGATGATGTCCTAACCTGACACATGTTCGATGTTTCAATCATATCTAGAGTTTTATGTGTCTAAATGAGCTGAAACTGGTGCCATTGGAAAGCTAAGATCCATAGCTTCAACTTTCATGAAGACACCTTGAGCTAATTCAAACTTTAAAGAGGTGAAAAAGGCAGCACAACATGGAAGAACGGGTGCAGGAGGGCGCCCTGCGCCTGTTGGGAATCGTTTTGATCAATTTTGGGCGCCCTGCACCCCAGAACCCAGCGCCCTGCGCCTCTTCTCGGGCTGACACTTATTAAAACACACTTGTAACTCATTTTGGGATTCCCTTTCATATGTTCTCACTCCCAAACCCTAGGGGAGCCAAGAGGCAACCCTAAATCCATCTCATCTCCATCTCCCTTGAAGATTCAAGCCTTGGAAGAGACCTTGGAGCTTCAATGAATCATCTACCACCTCTCCATCCATCTAGTTCTATCTCTTCTCTCTCTTTTATGCATTTCTAGTTTTTCCATTTGGTTAGGAATGATGAACCTTTGTTGGATTCTTGTGTAATATAACTCTTAATGCTTAATACTAGTTGTATGTGTGTTGATTGAGCAATTTCTTCCATCCTTATTGCATTTCTTTGATTGGCCATCTTAGAATTGATTTTAGATTCAATTTCACAATTGGAAAATTGATTATTGAGTTGGAATATGAAGTTAATTGCCATATTTGTGATGATCCTAGGGATAGGACTTCATGCTTGTGTGTTCCTTTAAATTCTTGCACTTAATGCTTAGTTGAATTAGGAAGGCCTAAGGAATTAGGGTTCTTGGTTTAATCTAAAGGGGCTTTTGCTCAAGGAATTGAGAATAATCTAACGAAGTGAATTTGAATTTGAATTGCATGAATTTGACTTGTATTGGGAATGAGTTTGATTGTATGAGAAGAGGAAAACAAGGGGGATTCAAATCCTAGCCACTTTTATCCATATTATTAGTGCACACCAAGTGTTTGATATTTGGCATTGTTGATGCATACCAAGTGTTTGATACTTGGTCAATACAAGAAAACCCAAAAATATTGTTTCTTGCTTTCTTTAATTTCATTGTCCACCAAATCAAACATTGTTTTCCATTCAATTAGTAATCAAATTAGTGAGTTGATATTTGACACGCAATCCTTGAAGACGATATTCGGTACTTAACTGATTTATTACTTGCAACGATCTGGTACACTTGCCGTGATCCCATCAAGTGTTTGGCGCCGTTGCCGGGGATTGCTGTTTCAAGTATCATCTAGCCTATGAAATTACTACTTTGAACCTTTATTTTTCTTGCTTGTGCATATTTTATTTTCTTTTAATCTCCCATTTTCCCAAATCGTTATCACTTCTCTTGATTTTGTGCAACTCAGGTAAATCCACTTCAAGCCATGGAATCTGTTTTAGACACTATTCTTCATCAGCAAAAGTTTATGTCTGAACAATTGAAGTTGTTGACTATTATTGTTCAGAAAAAGCGTATGTCTCAACAATTAGAGTTGTTGTCTAACCAACTCCAAGCTATGCAAGTGAAGGTCATCCAACCCCTCCCACTTAATTGTGATTTTTGTGGGGGAGATCATATAAATGGCATTTGTGAGGAACCATATGAGGTCTTTTATACGAAGGACTATGTATGTGAGCAACGTGCTCAACCTCACTTTTGTGAATATTGGGGAGGAGATCATCCAAATGACTAATATGAGGATGATGTTTTGCCAAATATGGGACAAGGAGGCACTTCCACTTCACCATCCGATGAAGAAAAGCAGCCATGGAAAATTGCTATTGAAAAATTGGCTTTGCAATCTTCATCTTTTATGGAAGAGACAAGGACACGCTCCAGAAATCAAGAGGCCTCCATCAGAAATCTAGAGGCTCAAGTTGGGCAACTGGTCAAGCAATTAGAAGAAAGGTCTCATGGTTATCTATTGAGTGACATCATCCCAAAGGCTAATGGAGCTAAAGTCATTGAGTTAGAAGAGAAATTTACAAAAGAGGAACATGGCCCAAGAGAAGAGGAATTAGAGAAGAAAGATGATGAAGGAAAAATGATGCATTTGGATGAATATTTAGTTTGGAGAGAAACAAAAATTCCCAAAATTTGGGAAGACGTGAAAGTCCAACAAGATATTCACCACCAAATCAATTTTCTTTCTCATCATTTGAGCATCAAGGAAGAGAGGGATGAAGAGTTTGATCAATTTTTAGATACCCTCAATGCCTTATTCATCATCCTCCACCTTGAGAGGGCATGGAAGAAAAATCATTTATATCTCAAGTTCATGGAGTTCCTGCCTATGCAAAGAAAGAAGAAGGGTGATGTGTTCTTTGTGTCATATTATCCACCCTAACTTGGGTGTTGAAGCGTCAAGCTAATGACGTTAAATAAGCGCTTCTTGGGAGGCAGCCCAAACAATTTTCTGATTTCATGCTTTATTATGCTCATTTTATTTTAGCTTTTAATTTTGTCTTCTTCTTGGTTGAACTAAAAATAATTGGAGAGGCTGGACATAAATTCCTTTTTCAAGGTCACAAAAAGAGAAAGAGAAAGAGGCAAGAGGCATGTGTGTAGAAGCGGTAACTTCACCCTCTTGACTGCCAGCTCTGTTATGCTTCATGCAGTATTCTTCTTGCGGAGGAGTTTTCTAATCCCTATCTCTTTATTTGAGCTTTAATGCTTTAGGTTAGAAACATGGCATGATATTAAGTTTGGGGTAGCGGTCACCTAATTTTGAGTGGTTGCATTGTAGAAATTTCTGCTTGCATTTCTTGTCCATGCTCGAAAACTGTTAACAATTGGATGCAAGATTCTGTATGATCCATAGGGCTTAAATTTTAAAAACAATGCATAATTGTGGATCTTTCTTGCTTGTTTGATGTGACTAGACTGTTTGAGATTGAGGGCACATGATGCATGATTTTCATAACCTGTGAGTGTTTGAGCCTAAACAGTGATTTTTCATTCTCTTGAGCGTAATTCCATGTATTTCTCAGCAGAACTTGGCTTGTTTCTTTCCACTTTTGCATGATTTTGTTGCACACACTTATACTTGAGGCACTATTTTTTGTAGAAAGATTGAGCCAAATACGCCTACCCATGCATGTTATCCATTGTGTGAGCCCTTTGAGCCTGTAATCCACTTTTCTGGTTACTTGAGCCACACTACAAGCCAATACCCTGGAAAAAAAATGAGTCCTTTCTAGTTGGAGTTGGGTGATGTTTGGACTTATCTTAAGTTTGGGGTTGCTTGAGGGCAAACAACATTTTAAGTTTGGGGTGCATATACATTTGGTATTTTTTTTTTTTACTTTCTTTGTTCAAAAAAAATGAAAAAAAAAGTCAAGTACTGAAAAAGAAAAAGAAATTAAAAAAAAAAGCAAAAAAAGCAAAAAAAGCAAAAAAAAAAATCCAAAAAAAAAGTGTGTGTAATTTTCTATTTTTCTTTCCTTTTTGGGGTTTATTTGTAAAAAAAAAAAGTGTGGAACATTAGTGAGGAAAAAGTGTCTCTTAACTCCAACTATGTTAGCTAGTTCCCAAATTGTATCCTACCCTTACCCAAGCCTCATTACAACCAATAAAGTCCTCTTGTAGTGTGTGACATTGATTTTGCATTTGTGTGTCTAGAAGCTTGCCAAGCTTATGATAGGGATTGCATGTGAATGATGATGAGTGTGCTTCCTTAAGCACTTGAGAGATGAGAGAAACACATAACCTTGTGAGGAGAATGATTGCTTTGTGTTGCTCTTGGTTAAGAATGGTTTGAGTCACTAAACTTGCTTGATTGTGATGCATGAGCGTTGACGAAATGACTTTGCCTTGTAGTGATTGCATATGCCTTGTAGAAAATTTGAGATGGTGATTGAGTTACAAATGAGAGTGTAAAGTGGGGATAACTTCATGTTTTCCACTCCAACCCCTGGTTTTTTATTTATTTTTCTTGAGGACAAACAGAAGATTAAGTTTGGGGTGGTGATAATCCTCTATATTATCTAATTTTTCTATTCTCTTTGAAGTGGAAATCACCATGTATTCCTAACTTATGCTTTGTTTATACCACAATTTAATGTTGATTAAGCATGCATCAATTGTTAATTCATTTTGAGGTTTTGGTTGATTTGAATGGAAATCTTGATCACAATAACCTCATTTGTGATGTTTTGATTGAAGGTGTTGAAAGAGGCAAGAATGGTGCACAATTTGATAAGAATGTGGTTTCGAACACTAACAAAGAAGATTCCAAAGACTATATCTGAAGTTACACTCATCCAAATGAGATGATCTTGGTCTTGTTGGAAATGTAATTGAATTATATACAACTTTGATGTTGGACTCGAGACCTAAATCAATCTCTAAGTTGGGATAATTTGTGCTACACATTGGCAAGTTGATGCTGTCCTAACCTGACACCTGTTCGATGTTTCAATCATATCTAGATTTTTAGGTGTCCAAATGAGCTGAAACCAGTGCCATTGGAAAGCTAAGATCCATAGATTCAACTTTCATGAAGACACCTTGAGCTAATTCAAACTTTAAAGAGGTGAAAAAGGCAGCACAACATGGAAGAACGGGTGCAGGAGGGTGCCCTACGTCTGCTGGGAATCGTTTTGATCAATTTTGGGCGCCCTGCACCCCAGAACCCAGCGCCATGCGCCTCTTCTCGGGCTGACACTTATTAAAACACACTTGTAACTCATTTTGGGATTCCCTTTCATATGTTCTCACTCCCAAACCCTAGGGGAGCCAAGAGGCAACCCTAAATCCATCTCTCTCCATCTCCCTTGAAGATTCAAGCCTTGGAAGAGACCTTGGAGCTTCAATGAATCATCTACCACCTCTCCATCCATCTAGTTCTATCTCTTCTCTCTCTTTTATGCATTTCTAGTTTTTCCATTTGGTTAGGAATGATAAACCTTTGTTGGATTCTTGTGTAATATGACTCTTAATGCTTAATACTAGTTGTATTTGTGTTGATTGAGCAATTTCTTCCATCCTTAATGCATTTCTTTGATTGGCCATCTTAGAATTGATTTTAGATTCAATTTCACAATTGGAAAATTGATTATTGAGTTGGAATACGAAGTTAATTGCCATATTTGTGATGATCCTAGGGATAGAACTTCATGCTTGTGTGTTCCTTTAAATTCTTGCACTTAATGCTTAGTTGAATTAGGAAGGCCTAAGGAATTAGGGTTCTTGGTTTAATCTAAAGGGGCTTTTGCTCAAGGAATTGAGATTAGTCTAACTAAGTGAATTTGAATTTCAATTGCATGAATTTGACTTGTATTGGGAATGAGTTTGATTGTATGAGAAGAGGAAAACAAAGGGGATTCAAATCCTAGTCACTTTTATCCATATTATTAGTGCACACCAAGTGTTTGATATTTGGCATTGTTGATGCATACCAAGTGTTTGATACTTGGTCAATACAAGAAAACCCAAAAATATTGTTTCTTGCTTTCTTTAATTTCATTGTCCACCAAATCAAACATTGTTTTCCATTCAATTAGTAATCAAATTAGTGAGTTGATATTTGACACGCAATCCTTGAGGACGATATTCGGTACTTAACTGATTTATTACTTGCACCGATCTGGTACACTTGCCGTGATCCCATCATGGGTGTTCTAAAAAAAATATGGCGTCGAGTAATCGCGTTACCAATTAATTCTTTCGCCGATTAATTGCGAAAATTAATTTACTTATAAATTAATTCACCGCCTGATAATAATTTATCATAAATAATAAAAACAAGTGAAAACACTCAATCATAATCACAACAAGTTACGATTCGATTTTCATCGAAATCAGAGTTCGTTTAAAATTTTATTGCGGATAAAAACTATTCGGTGATTCAAAATACAGCGAAACTTCGTTAAAATTTTTTGACAATTTTTGAACCATGAATTAATATAAAATATTAATTCTCAAATTTTATTTTATCCTGATTTAATTCAATCACTTACTTAGCAAACAAGAAACTGCTTATTATAGCATAAATATAGCAAAATACACTATAATAACGTTAAATAACGCATCATAAAAATTACGGATGTTACAGTCTTAGCTAAGCATTGGCTACTCACCACTAGGTGGGTCATGACAACATTATTTATATTAATAAAAAAATTGAAAAGGGATCCATCTAGAAAATTATTAATGAAATGTAAGGATGTAGGGTTATTAGTGGGACCTATTTGATAATTTTTTTAGAGGTACTAAGTTGGAGAAATATAGTCATATGTATATGTGGGACCCACTTATGAATCTTAATGTGGGGTGCTCCATTGTGGATGCTCTTGTTGTAGTCCCAAATTGGATAGAGATATGACCTCAATGATGGTTATAAGTGGGGGGGCAACCCTCACCCCATGAACTAGCTTTTGGGGTTGAGTTAGGTCCAAACCAAAATTCTAAGATGGTATCAGAGCCTATCGATATCCATTGGACCACTCACAAATGTCCAGTCCTTCAAACTCCACACTCCAGATGTCCAGTCTTAGGCGTGAATGGGGTATTGGAGTCCTACATTGGATAGTGATATGTCCTTAATAGTGACTATAAGTGGGGGAACCTCATCCCATAAGCTAGTTTTTGGGGTTGAGTTAGCCCCAAACCCAAATTCTAAGGTAATATCAGAGCCTATCAAGATCCATCGGGCCACCAACAAATGTCCAGTCCTGCAAACTTCACACTCCAAAAGTCCAGTTTTAGGTGTGGGGGAGGTGTATTGGAGTCCCATATTGGATAGTGATAGGGCCTCAATGATGGTTATAAGTGAGGAGAAACCCTTACCCCATGAGCCAGTTTTTGGAGTTAGGCTCAAACCCAAATTCAAAAAGCTTTTAAGGTTCCTTTAGAGGACAAGCTATCATTATCAAAAGATGTACACGGGACATTGAGTCAGATGCTCCCATCATGTATGATAATGGGCTTAACGTGACCCAACCCATGAAGTTAGATTTAGGAACCAGTTGAAAATAATTGTTATTTTAATTTCTTATTTTTTGAATTTTATTATGTTTTTCTAAGATGGTGACACGTGGATGGCTAGTGTAACACTCCACCAAACGCATACCGGTCTTTGGCCCTCTGCAACGGTGAGCGTGTCACTCACAGGACTTCACCATTCCCTTAAATGGTGTTTTTGCCCTCCGGGGGATTCGAACCCATGCCCAAAGGGATAAAGGCCTTTAGGAAGCATCCCTCATCACCAACTCATCTATAGTTGAGTTGGTGACGGGGGATACTTCCTAAAGGCCTTTATCCCTTTGGGCATGGGTTCGAATCCCCCGGAGGGCAAAAACACCATTTAAAAGAATGGTGAAGTCCTGTGAGTGGCACGCCATCAAGCTGCAGCAGGGCCAAAGGTCGCAGATGCTGGTGGAGTGTTACAATAAAAGGCGCCTTTTATTGTAACACCCCAGCTACCCGGTGCAGCCTTTGGCCCACCGAAATGCTGAGCATGATACTCACAGGACTTTATTCCTCCCTTAAGGAATATTTTTGCCTCATGGGAGGTTCGAACCCACACCCAAAGGAATAAAGGTAATGGAAAACACCTCCCCATCACCACTTGACCATACCTATTGTAACACCCCACCAAGCACATACCGGCCTTTGGCCCTCTGCAACGGTGAGCGTGCCACTCACAGGACACTCTCGCAGCCACATGCGGGGTTTTTGCCTTATGTGGGACTTGAACCCGCATCCCACCATCACCAAGGATGCTTCCCGTGGCCTTTAAGCCACTGGGTGCGGGTTCGAGTCCCACATAAAGCAAAAACCCCGCATGTGGCTGCGGGAGTGTCCTGTGAGTGGCACGCTCACCGTTGCAAAGGGCCAAATGCCAGTATAGGCTTGGTGGGGTGTTACAATAAAAGGCGTCTTTTATTGTAACACCCCACCAAGCGCATACCGGCCTTTGGCCCTCTGCAACGGTGAAATTGGTGATGGGGGATGCTTCCTAAAGGCCTTTATCCCTTTGGGCATGGGTTCGAATCCCCCGGAGGGCAAAAGCACCATTTAAGGGAATAGTGAAATCCTGTGAGTGGCACGCTCACCGTTGCAGAGGGCCAAAGGCCGGTATGCGCTTGGTGGGGTGTTATAGCTAGCATCAATTTAGAATAGTTTATTTATTAAGTATATTGTTTCCTTTGAGGAAACAACAAATGAATGAAGAAAGTATTTTAATTTTAGTAGCTTAGTTCTCTTCTCCTTTCTCCTTCCATAGTGTAGCCCCTTAGAACCCTAATTTCCTTTTAACAATAGAAACTTCCTATCAATTTGGTTAAAGTCGTTCATTAATTTGTTGTTTCTTCAAAGGAAACAATGCACTTAATAAACTATTCTAAATTGATGCTAGCCATCCATGTGTCACCATATTAGAAAAACATAATAAAATTCAAAACATAATAAATTAAAATTAAAATAACTATTATTTTCAACTGGTTCCTAAATCTAAATCCATGGGCTGGGTCACGTTAAACCCACTATTAATGTATGTCCTCGTCGGGAAATCTACGTGAAAAGGACCTCTTCTAAGTCATTATGGAGCCTATGGAAGATGTTTATGGCCCCATGTGAATTGAGTTGCACCTTCCTTAAACAACCGTAAGCCAAAGGATCCTAAACCTTAGGTGTCATGTTGAAACAATATTGGTTTACCGTAAATGTATGTTTAGACTCTTAATTAGTAACTATAGATTTTTGACATAAATGTACATTTTATAAATGCAAATCAAATATATCCCACATTATTTTTAAAGTTTAAAAGCAGCTCTGATTGAAATAAATCATGTTTCCAAGGGACAATTTTTTAAGCATTTCACCCTTACGTGTCTCATGTTTGGGAGGTTGTGGACCGTTACGACTGACCAGGATGAAGATTGATAACTCACTTCCCACTTTCAGAATAATGGGGCTTTGTGGTGAGGTAGTTATCGGCTGTTCGATTACTCGAATTGTCTTAAATAGAGAGGTATGACTCAGTTTGAAGGCAATAACTCATTCAGGGAGTTCGGCATGTGGTGATTGTCCAAAGTCCTCAGATGTCGGAATTCTATCGGGAACACACTTAAATAAACCCTTAATTATTTTTAATTTGCCATTTATTAAATTAAATTCAACTCTAATAAAGTAAGTCCACCAATTTAAAAAGCACCAAATCTGCATTGAGCACGTGGCCAATTTCCAAATAAAAATGTCATATTTGTTTACAAGTCATCCATAAGGTCGTTTTCTTCAAAGTTTTCTTTGCCACGCTAAGTGTTTGCGAAGCTGTGCCTTTATTGGTTCGATAGATTCGATGGATCACAAACTTGATTTGATTAACCATGACGGTTTAATAGTTAATTGATCGGGTATATTAGTTGTAAATCCACTCGCATGTACTGTATGGCATAAAATAAACTATCAAAATTTAAAGACAAAAGTTACCTAATACATTCTGCTTATTAGGGCATAATAACTTTTGCCACGTCTTTGGATACTTTTTTTGCGGTAGAAACACAACAGTTTTTATTTTTTATTTTTTTCCTAACACAACTGTGACGTATTTCTCTGGACTTAATTATAAACAAAAAATATATATGTGTTTAATCCAAATACATGTTTTTATTTATTTATAATACAATCTGGAAGGAGTAATTAATATGGTGTAACATAAGTGATAGATACTTGAGTTCCTTAACCATTTAGTCCTGAATTTGATCTCTTGTCAGTGTGTATAGAAAAATATTTGTTGGGATTAAAAAGAGGGTTTTTTTTTTTAAAAAAATACTTCTACTTCGCGCTTTTTATTGCAGTTAAGGTCGAATGGCTGTCTTCCATCGATTGCAGGAAGATAATCTAATCGTGGGTCCCGTATTAATTCATGAAAAATTATACTTTTATATGACTCTTATTTTTTTTTTCTTTACATCTGTAAAATTAGTATATATTTTGAAATATTAATCTGTAATGAAAAATAAATTACAATGTCATTGTAAACATTATATTTAATATGAGAAAAGAAATTCTCCATGCTTAAAAGTGGACTGACACGGTTTTTTTTTTTTGTGTTGCTAAGACTGACACGGTTTTAATCTTTTTGAAAATAACACTTACCTATGTGAAAATAATACACACAAATGATCAACTTATATGTGTGTGTGTGTGTCTAGGTCTTGACATATTAAATTTTTGTTAATTTTTTATGAGAAGTAAATTTTATTTATTCTCATGAAATGTATTAAATATACAAAATTTCAAATATTATAATAACTGATTAACATTTCTGTCAAAAAAAAACTGATTAACATTTCATTGTACAATTCTATTTTAAAGTATAACATTTTTTCAAATATAAACAGCTATTTGGTTAGTGGACTATATTCTTACCTATGTATGACCTTGTACACATGATTTAATGATTAAATTAATAAATTTATATTCTATAAAAAATATTAAATAGTATAAATATTCAATATCTATATCTAACGTCGTTAAATCCTGCACTGTACTAGTACGTTTTATCAAAAATAAAAAAAATCCTACACTGTACGTGCGTTGTTTAATTATTTGTACACGTGCTTATATAGTCATCAGTCGTATAAGGTAACCATTTTTAAAACAAGTTTTGTTAGTTTATGTTCTTTTTCAAAATTTACCCAATATTAATTGTTTAATTTATTTCTCTCCTCCCTCCTTCGTCTTTATCTATTTTTAACAAAACAATTAGTATAGCGTTTCCCCTGCGTAAGATCATGCAAAATAGAATCATAGGAATTTAACAACTTTTTAATATTAAAGTTTAAGTATTTAAGTTACTTTTTACGTACCTCAATTAAAAGGTCCCCGAGTATGGACCCTTTAAAAATAGGACCAAAGGTGAACCCTTGAGAATTACCTGCTATAATAGGTTAATTCTGTTTTTATTATTTGTGGACAAACTTAACATAATTTCAGAGAGAAATGATTTAAACTTTTAAATTTTACAATATAGTCCTTGTTGATACTAACAAAAGGGACTCCAGACAATTGAAGAAGCTTTCATCACATCTGGGTCAGTGGAGATGAACGAACCATGTGTAACACCACTTTCTGAAGAGATTATTGTTTCCTTCGCTAGATCTCGTACAATCGGATAAAATTTTCTTCTCTTTTTTAGTGGTGGCAAAGGTTCATAAAAATATATAACATTAAAAGCACATCTGGAAAAAAAAAAATGTAACAGACTAACAGCTAAGAGGAGAGAATAATGAGGAGGGAACAAATAAAAAGAAGGCCGCCATCCCCTCTTCCATTGCGCTAGCAGCCCACCGCCGTTGTGCCAGCGGCTTCCCTCACGACCCCCGTTTTGTCGTTCGCTACTGTGCAGCCACTGTCGTTGCATGATTTTCTTTTTCTGCCATTCGCCGTTGCTGTGCGGCTTACTCTTTTCTTTCTCGTTCACGCTATGGCAGTCTCCTCCATCTTTCATCTTGTTTCCCCTCATCCCTGTGAAAAATAAGAAAACGTAAAAATTTAAAACTCTAGCAACAACCAGAAAAGAGAGGGGGAGAGAGAGAGAAAAGCGGCAAGTATTGATATGTTCACAACCTCGATGTCGCATGGCTCCGACATCGTGCGGCCTCACTGCCACCGCACACACAGGTAATGCTATGTCTTCCATCGTCGTCCCGAGCAGTAGTAACAAATTGTATGATTCCCTTTTGCATTCACCGCCTACAGCAACCTTAGAAGTTACAAGGATAACAAGGGGAGGCATGGAGGATATTGTGCCTTGGGTAAATTGAAAGGTATTCAAGAAAAAAAAATTCAATTCAGTATCAAAGAAAAACAAAAACAAAGAACAAAGAATGGTCGCGATGACAACCATTCCACTGCCGTCACCTGACTCCACCTGCTGCTACGGTCTTTTCCTTCCCCTAATTTCTTGACCTATCATTGAACTATTGAAGAAGGGTGCAAAACGTAAATTGATAAAAATCCAGGGCATAAAACATAAAACTAAATTAACTAGTAGGTGACAGGCCCACCAGTGTGGAAATAGGCTGTAACATGCCATTTCACGAGGACCACCTTTGGTCCTGTTTTTTGAGGGTCATATTAGGGGACCCTCAATTAAATTACCTTTTACTTTTTGTTTCACATTACTTTACCACATTTCCAATAAAAAAACCAATATCTATTCAGATGAAAAGTATGTTAAACAAATAAGGTTAATAGAGGTAAATGAACATACTACTTAAATGCATCTTTCTGACATTAAATCATTTTTTATCCAAGTATTTTTCGTCGTTAAGTGGGCATTGAGACCTCACATAAAAAGGAGAAATTCTTAGGTAGTCATGGATATAAAACGTCATCACTAGGCACAACGAATAAAAAAGTGACATGTCATTTAAATAAAGAAAAAATAAAAATAAAAAACCAAATTGTCTTCTCTCTTCCGAGTCTTTGTCTAATAAGGGTATGTTTAGTTTAGGAAAGAAAGATAGAGGAAAAAAAAGGAAAGAAAAAGGAGGGAAAACAAGAAAAAATAAGTAAAAAATGAAATGATTGTTTAGTGGTTTGGTTTGAGAAAAAATGAAAGAAAAAGTGAGAGGAAAGAAAACTTTGTATATGTGAAATGACATAAATGTTAGTATACTAGATATTTTAATTTTATAGACCAAGAAAAAGACAAAGGATATTCTAGTAATATTGCAAAAAGCTTGCAGCTTTTGATGTGGTGTCGTTCCTTTTCTCGCCAAAATGGGCGGAAACCATTTTACAAGTGGGGCCCGCCATTTTTTCTTTCCTTTCTGGTTTTTTCTAGTAATCAAAACGAAAGAACAGATTTGGGAATGCGTGTTTTCAATCGTCCCTTTTCTTTTCTTCTATGATTCACACGAACCAAACATACGCTAAACTCTTGTTCTCTTTCGGAGATTGGATTCTCTCTCGTCAAATCCCTCCACCAGCTCTGGTAACCAGAAGAAATAAAATCGAAACCCTCCCAAAGATGACGACAAAAGAATAAATAACATATATTCCATGCTTGCAGCCCTCAATAAAAGTGGTAAAAAAAACTCTGATTTCACGGCAGATTACTGCTCCTCTGGTGTTTGTTCCTACTAACCCTCTATGGAGTTAATATGGTTGGTGCTTGTTTGGATTTAGAAGAAACGCATATTGTTTTAGGCTTTTAAAATGATGGCTGACGGTGGTATGCAGAAGGAGGCGAAAGATCGAGGTGGGTGAGCAGCGGGGAGACGAGATGGCGTAGCGGGGTGGTGGTCAATGGTGGCTCAATTTCAGTGCTCTGCATGCGATGATGGAAGAAGAGGTTTTCTGGCAAAAGAGTTCGTAAAAGGAGAACGTGTTGTGGTTTTCTATTTTTATTTTAATTAATTTTAAAATAATTTTAGTGACATGTTATTTTTTTATTTGTTGTGTCTAATGATGACGTGTTATATCCATGACTACCTAAGAATTTCTCCATAAAAAAAAAAGCTTTTCTTAAATGCACCCTGCAACCCTCTCACTACACCCAACACTTTTTTAAAATTCTAAAAATGTCCCTTTTAATATAACCGTAAATATGATATTTACAGTTTAGAAAATTTTTAATAACAAACCGTAAATACGTGAGTAAAAACCCGTAAATATGTGACTCAAAAACTCAAACCGTAAATATTAAACCCTAAACCGTAAATATATAATGAAAACCGTATATATATACATATAGGGGAGAGATTAAATTACTCCGGTGTAATACTTGGGTAATGTTACACCGTTCAATAATTTTGCAACTAATATTTATATTACAAAACTAACCGTTGGATTGAAAGACAATATCACATAGATCATATCTACAAAAAATTACATTAATCTAAAATCATTTGATATGTCATTGAGATGTATCAAGATTAACGTCTTATGCACTTTTATTAAACAACGTTAATCTTGATGCATCTCAATGACATATCAAATGATTTTAGAGTAATGTAATTTTTTGTAGATATGATCTATGTGATAGTATCTATCAATCCAACGGTTAGTTTTGTAATATAAATATTCTGAGTTATCAGTGTAATATTACCCAAGATTACACCTGCAATTTGATCATTCAGATATATATATATATATATATATATATATATATATATATATTAACAACCGTAAATATCATCAACAACAACCCGTAAATATCATGCGAACCTTCACCACTCCACTCCAATCCCAAAAACTATATTTGCCTGATACATAAAAAGCAAAATGGAAAGAAACAAGAACATCTTCAGGTGGGCACCATTCATTTTAATCTATACATATTTATTTCCCACTAGTGTGAAGTTAGATGGTTGCAGCGAATGCAGAGTCCCATCACCAAAGTTCTATGCTAAATTGCAGTCCTGAATCTTGAGGGAGCTGACTATGAAATAAGCCTCTTGATTGTGAATAACCCGTAAGCACTTTATATATTTACAACTGTAAATATATATATATTTAAGGGTTAAAGTGTTTACCCATAAATATATATTTACGTGTAAATTCATTTCAGAAATTTTCAACCGTAAATATGTATGTATTTACGGTGTATACATAGATATATATTTACGGTTCAAAATATATATTTAGAAAATATATAACCCGTAAATATGATATTTACGGTTATATACGTAAATATCATATTTACGGGAAAATACATAACCCGTAAATATCATATTTACAGTTATATTAGAAGGGTATTTTTGAAATTTTAAAAAAGTGTTGGGTGTGATGAGAGGGTTGTAAGGTGCGTTTAACAAAAGCCTAAAAAAATGCTCATACAACCCTAGGCCCTTTGCACCAACCAGACCCCACCCAAAACACCAAAACATTGTGGGCTTTTCTTTTGGTCAAGAAACATTGTGGGCTTATATACATTTATACTTAACCCCATTAGGTGAGTTTGGATTCAAATGGCTTAGTTAATATACCAGCAAGTTAATCAACAGTAGAGATAGACAATAAATTTATGGAATAATCGACTTTTCAGTTTCTTCCAAACACAAAAGCAGCCGATTTCAATGTGTTTAGTGCGTTCATGCAAGGTGGCATTGGCTGCAATGTGACGATCTGATTGGTTGTCACAATATAAAAGTGCAAGGGAATGAAAGGCGCATGAAGATCAATAAGCAAAAAGGTAAGCCAATGAAGATCACAAACAGTGGTGGCAAGAGCACAATATTCAGTGTCGGGTGAGGATCGAGAAACAATGGTTTGCTTCTTCGACTTCCATGAAATGAATGAGTAACCATGATGGAAGTAGTAACCACTAATGGAGAAACATAATCGTTGAATGCCCTTAGTTGAATGATGAAGAAACTGTTAGGGTGTTCGTGGTGCTGTTTGGTGCGGTTTTGAAGCAAAATATCATCTGATCTAAAGATTAAAATAACATGCAGTTTGATTTGGTTTGGATTGCTTCCTAAAAAAAATCTGAACGATCTGATTCAATTAAATGCGATTTGAAATTGGATCAGTTGATGCGATTTTTACCGCAAAACATTATATTTTTATTACATTAAATAACTTACAGTGATGATATTTGAACACCTCCGTACGACGACATCGTATGTACAGACGTACGTGTTGGAATTTTATATTCCAATAATTAATATGGGCTGATATCATTAATAATTATATTAGCTATTTATCATAAAGGAGATATATTTTATGCGATCATATAAAGTTAAAATAAGGTAAGCTCATTGGACTCCAAATTTAATTGATATGGGTCTTATATGAGTAGTTGTAAATGTGACCCGATAAGGGGATAATGGGTACCTTGTTAGGTTTAACACACTATAAAGAATGTTATGGTCCCCAATACACCGAATCACCGTCATTCATTCTCTTCTATCCATTTGAAGAGAACATAAAGTCTCGTGAGAGAGCTCAAGAAGATTCGGTTGAGTAAGAACCATAAAGCCACCACTAACGTGCTTAATATTTGTTGATATAGATCCAGATGCTCGTAGTTTGTTCGTGATCATTCCTTTGGTATTCCGCTTCAGGTGATTGATTGTTATGGATCCAGATATTCTTCTAATCCTTGACAATCCAACATGTCATAGATCCTAAGGGTATAGAACATGTTGTTCTTGTTGAGCATGTTTGTATGTCTTTATAGCTTCCGTCTAAAGTATGTCTTCTATGAAAACTTGAGCATGCTTATTCTTGTTGTTGTTATTATAAGGTCTTAATTTCAACAAGTGGTATCAAAACGGTCTTCTATGTTGGTTTATTAAGATTACGGTATCTGTTTTATGCCTGAGATTTATTCTTGATTGGGTTTTATGTTCTTTCCCTTTTGTATGAACCCTGACCTTAAGATTTTGGGGCTTTTGATTTTTCCTCAATTTTTACAAAGCCTAAATTATTGAATTTGGGAATTATGACAAGTTGATCGAATATTTTTTTTTATCAACATGGTTTTTTTTTTTTTTGAGTGAGAAGAATTAACTTTTCAATTGTTGGACGTGAGACTAGCAAGTAAAGTTTTTTTTTTATTCAATTGATTTATACAATAAAGATTTGTTATATATATATTTGGGAAAGTTTTGCTACCTTTTAATAGCCTTTAAATAGCGCATCACGGAATATTGTGAACCAATATTGCATTACATCAAATGAAGATTTGTTTCTTTTATTTTGGAAAATATGGATTCAAAAATTGTTTGTTTCTTCAGTCATTTAGGTAATCTACTGGGATGTATGCGAAGAATTTGATGAGAATATGCTTTGGCATGATTAAATTTTTTTTGGCATATAAAGATTCAATTTTTATTTGATTATGATATATATATATATATATATCAATTAAATTGAATATATAGCTTTATAGCATGATATTGATGTTTGCGTATATTGTTATTAAGTTTTCTGCAATAATATGCTTTTAATCATGCCTTTTTGGATATATATTTGTTCACGCATCATGTCAAGAAAGCGCACACTAGTTTTCCGTTCGAGATTGATAATAAATGTTAGGCTTAATTATAGTTTTGGTCCCCCTATTTTGACCAATTTATGATTTTGGTCCCCCGATTTCTAAATTCGGACATTTGGTCCCCTAATTTTTAACATTTCTAAAATTAGGTCCCTATCTCTAATTTTGGTCAAAATTAGGTGATGTGGCAGGTCAAACGCTCAGATGGCAGTGATGTGGCAAGTGACTGGATTGTACAGGTGGCTATTTAGTTGCCAAGTCATTTAATCCATTTAAAATAATAAAACTAAATCATTTTATTTTATTTTTCAAATAAATAAATAAAATTAAATAATTAAAATCATAAAATTAAAAGAGAATTATCATGAACCTTAAATCCCCAGCGGCGTTCCCTTTCTTCTTCCTCTCATCTTCCTTTCTTCTTCCTCACATCTTCCTCGAAGTGTAGCATATGACACAATCTTCTTCTTCTTCTTCATTGAGGTTTTTCGATGGCTTATTCCTATTGGTGTTGGTTTCCAGTCTACTTTGTCGCCTCTGTAACACTAGGAGTCATAGACATTTCCTCAGCGGTCCATTCCACTTCCAAGGACTCACCTCAAGAAATCCCACCCTTAACCCACACCCTCTCAACCAATGACTCCGAAAAGCCGGATTCACCTTCATGGCCGATCTTCTCCACCGCTCACCCCTATTCTTCCTCCCTCCTCAAAACTCCACCTTTTTCGCCATCAAAGACGAGAGGAAGAAGAAAAGGGCTAGCCCTGTTTAGCGTTCATCAGATTTAGGGATTTAGAGAACGATGGAGGGTGAGAGTGAGACGATACAGAAGAAAAGGAGAAGAAGATGCGATGCAGAAGAAGCAGAAGAAGAGGATACAAAGAAGCAGAAAAAGAGGAGACGAAGAAGCAGAAATCGTGATGCAGAAGAAGCAGAAAAAGACGAGAAGAAGAAGAAGAAGAAATCGCGATGATGATGTTGATGCTGGAGTGTTGAACATGGTGGTATGTTGATGATGATGTTGTTGTTGTTCTTGATCTTATTCCAGATTTAGGGTTCATCAAAAACGATTGTTCTTGCTGCTGTTGTTGCTCTTCTTCTTCCTCTATGCTGTTGATGATGTTGTTGTTGTTGTTCTTGCTCTTATTCCAGATTTAGGGTTTATCAAAAAACGATTGTTCTTGTCGTTGTTGTTGTTCTTCCTCTATGCTGTTGATGATGTTGTTGTTGTTGTTGTTGTTGTTGTTCTTGCTATCGCTCCAAATCTGGAGTGTTGAACAAGTGGAACTAGGGTTTATCAGATTTAGGGATTTAGGATTTTATTTATTTAATTGAAAAATAAAATAAAATGATTTAGTTTTATTATTTTAAATGGATTAAATGACTTGACAATTAAATAGGCCACCTATACAGTCCAGTCACTTGTTACATCACTGCCAACTGAGCGGTTGACCTGTCACATCACTTAATTTTGACCAAAATTAGAGATAGGGACCCAATTTCAGAAATGTTAAAAATTAGGGGACCAAATGTCCGAATTTAGAAATGGGGAGACCAAAATCGTAAATCGGTCAAAATAGAGGGACAAAAACTATAATTAAGCCTAAATATTATTATTATCGCAATTTGGTATATATAAAGATAATAATAGTAAAGAGTTGTTATTATTATTAATTATTAAATAATTTGTGACATGGTGTACGATTATGACCTTAGAATTTGGTGTTGTTTATTTATTTTAAACACGATCTGCGTGTCGTGACTTTCTCTTAATTTATTTTATTTTATTTTTAAATATTATAATTGATCGAGAAAGACGAAAAGGGGACAACACCATATAGGATGCCAGTGGGAGAAGCTTGAGAAGCTTGTTCATGGGCTAAAGAATTGTAATAATTAGTTATTTAATTATTTTGCATTTAGGAGGTCATAATCATACCACCGTATCTTATATGCATTATGTATGCGATGTATGAAGTGTATCCATGTATGTTTGCATGTTATGTATGTTTTACATGCTAAACGTCGCACGTAGTTAGAACTTCGCCTCCCAATCGCTGGACAATGAAGGGCACCGCTCGGCGGTGGTGCCGATTTCAGCAGGCCACTGGGCGGTGGTCTCGGTTCGTCATTTGTCGTATTTGAGCCATCAGACGGCCAACAACACCACTAGGCGGTGATGTGCGAGATACTTCTCTCGCTTTAGCATTGCTAAGCGGTCTTTTTGACTGATGTGTGGTGTTGTAAACATACAGTTATGAATATTCCTACACCTAGGTGTGGAATTTATGTAAACTAAGACCCTCCCATTTTTTAATTAATAATTGTCTAGTATCTTTAATTGGGTTGATTGAAACAACATGTTGCCAAAGTAACATCTGTTGCGTAGATTAGTTCAATTAAATTTACAAAAGATGTAGCGTGGAGTTATTCATGCAAGTTGTTGTTGGCCCAAAGGAAGACGCAACTTGGCCGCATAATTCCATGCCTACGATGATAAATGTGTGGTGATTATAAAGACAATTTATCCATGTGAGCAACTGGGATGCCCAAAGGAAACCATTGCTTGACAGGACTTATGCCAATGTTTGATCGTTGCGTTGAGAGTACTATGACACCCTCTACCCCGTCATGATATTATTGCATCAAGTTGTAGAAATAAACAGAAACAAATATACGATCAATTTAAATTTTCCAAAATTAAGTAGAGTCGTCACGCTCTTACACTTTGCGGAAAAGCAAACAATTTAAATGAATACAACCAAATAGAAATAACTTAAAGTACCCCGGTGTCACAAGGTCTCAAAGCTGACCCCTAATCGTTACATCGGTAACAACAATTTATTCAATAACAACAAGGGAATAAAATCTAAGCCAATGCCATCAGCACCCGCAAGCTCATCATCTATACATCCACAATGGTGCATGCATAGCCACACAAAGGGGTTATAAATCACATACCCACACCACACTGTACGGTAAAGGAATCAACGAAGCAATGCGCATACAATAACATCTATACTTAACAACTTAACAATAATAACAACAACAACATTGTGATATCTATAACAACAACAACAACAACAACAACACCATCAACAACCATGCATGAACACATGTATAACAATACAATCCGACGATCGACGTCTACTTTCTCTAGCAATCACTCCTAAACCTCAATGTCATTGGCACCTGCAAGCTCATCATCTATACATACACAATGGTGCATGCATAGCCACACAAAGGGGTTAGAAATCACATACCCGCATAGCACTGTACGGTAAAGGAGTCAATGAAGCAATGCGCATACAACAACATCTATACTTAATAACTTAACAATAACAACATCATGATATCTATAACAACAACAACAACACCGTCAACAACCATGCATGAACACATGTATAACAATGCAATCCTAAGACCGACGTCTACTTCCTCTAGCAATCACTCCTCAACCTCAAGTCATCGGCACCTGCAAGCTCATCACCTATACATACACAATGGTGCATACATAGCCACACAAAGGGGTTAGAAATCACGTACCCACGTAGCACTGTACGGTAAAGGAATCAACCAAGCAATGCGCATACAACAACATCTATTCTTAACAACTTAACAATAACAACAACATCATGATATCTATAACAACAACAACAACACCATCAACAACCATGCATGAACACATGTATAACAATGCAATCCTAAGACCGACGTCTACTTCACAATGCATGTGGATCCAACTAACTCAGACAAGCGAGTGAGGGTGCTCCCATCACTCTTGAGTACGAATAGCGTCTAGTCAAGATGAGTCGGTTTATCAATATGGGACACCCCAGCAGCGGTAGCTATCCACTGCCTTTATGTAACGCCTCCCTACCAAACTCGATCTGCGAGGCCGAGTACCTTGCCCATCATGGCCGTCACTAAAATCGTATCCATGTTGCTCACCGCCAACAACAATAACACGACACCTTATGATGCATGAACACAAAATCAAACAAGATGTCTATCAACGACAACATATCAACAACACCAACCAACTTCGCAAGTGGTCGGTAATACCAACATCAACAAGGTACTACCTGTCAATACGTCGACAAGTTTCCCATCAACATCCACACAATTAAGCCATTTATGACATGACAATCAACACATGCTAAAATCAAATAAAGCAACATAAAAGGCATCATAGTCAATTCTATAACCATGACAGTACCAAATTTATAATGAACACATGGGAGCAAGCATCTTAATATTCAATGCATTCACTTTAGTCACAAGGTCATCAATACTAGAGGCAAGGCAGTCAATTTATCACATAATGCACACATGACAAGTTATCATAAAATCAATTCAAACAATACAATACGAGGCATCCCTACTTAGCATTATTATCATGACAACAACAAACTCATGACAAGATATCCTAACATCAAATAACACATGACATCATGAGCAACAATATCAATGAATCAATAACCTAGCCATCAATTACAAAACGCCATACCAACAACTTTGCCACATCATAAAATCAGAAAACACAACAATTAAAACCACAATTACTGGTTTAAAGTGATTTTCCCATCACCATGGTGACGATACTCTCTCACAGTAACCGTACGAAGCATAGGGATCATGTGACATCTCAATTGCTCCTTTAAATTCCATGAACCCGCGAATGAGTATCCTTCTACCCCCTTACCTCAATGAAGAAGTTTGCGGTATCAACAAAGGCGAAGAAAATTCCCCTACAGCGACAAATTTGGGCACCAAACGAGCACATGGTAAAATTTACGTGAGCAAAATGCGGCTGGAAAAAATACTAATTAGCATAATATATATTTTTTGGAATTTTTAAAGCTAAAATAAAATCAAAATGAAGCAAAAAGAGTGACCGAAAATTGCCTTATCGAGATGAAGGGGTTACAAGAGGTATGACGTCAACTTCACCGAAACAAGCAAATGAGTAGTGGTTTCTGAAGGTTTTAACGCGAGGAATCAAAAAATGGTGTCCGTTTTCCCAAACAACGACTGTGGTGGCCGAAATCGAAAGAAAACAGACCGCACAAAGGGAATATACGGCGCAATTTCGGTCTCGCATGGCCGAGATAAGGCTGGAAATGGATTCAGTGACTGATTTTGAGTGGAGAGGTGAAGTTTGACATTTTTTCGTGGCATGAGAAATGAGAACGAGAAGAGAAAAGTTCAAAGGGAGGTTTTCATAAAGATACAGTGCGCGCACGAAGGAGACGACGAATAGTAATTCAAAATGAAAAAGAGACGTGCGCTCTGGAGGAGGAAAAAAAAACGTGGTGACATGGGCTATACCCTCTTAGCCCAATTTTTCTTCAATTCATAATTTAAACCCTTTTTTATCTATAAAGAAAACATTTCTATACTCTTAAAATTAAAATAATATCACTAAAATATACTAATTATTAAGATAAATACACACAAGTTGTCACAAGATTATCAGCATAAGCACGCAATTTATAAAATAATAATACAAAAATCAGGGCGTTACAAGTACCGCTTGCAGTTAGTCCTTACAATCCAAAGATTGAGGATTAATCGTGCGTTTGATATCTTGTTTTGGTCTTTAATTTAGAGGTAAAGAATAATTAAGCATGTCTTATTAATTATTTTAATTGGATGTGCCAACTGATGTTGTGTGGGTTTGTGTCCATGCGAATATTAATCGGCCCAAAGGAAGGTTAATATTTGGCCAGATTGCATTCATTCCTGTGATGGTAAACATGTGGCGATTATACGGATAATTTCTCCATGTGAGTAATGAGATGTCCAAAGACAACCATTGTTTGACAGAACTTATCGACAATGTTTGATCATTACCAAGGTAATTAAAACCGGACCGAGCATTGAACCGGAGAGGGCCAGGGTTCAGGGTTTTTGGGTCAGACCGGGGTCGGACCAGAGTCTAATAAAATATTATTTTTTAAATATATATATATATATATATATATACACACACCAAATATATAATATATACACATAACATTTCAATTTATACACAAAATAACATGTCACATAACTAAAAATAAAAAATAAAAAGGCAAAAATAGAGAAAATAAAATAAAAAATATTAATAAATACATACTGACACTACTATATTATATGCCTAAGTGGAGAGCTCAAGTTTGAAGGAAATAAAAAATGTTGAAGACTCAGTCTCAAATAATGCAAAAGTTGTTCTCTGTCACGAGATGCAAGAGTTGTCCCTTATCGCTATCATGTCATAGCCATATCACTCATGCATTAATGAAACTTTACAGCTGGTTTTTTCAAAACAACTAATATCAGAACAATATTCCATTTTTATAAACTTGTTTATCCCGCTTGACAAAAAGATGGGCTGGAATTCAAAAGAAGCCAACGTTTCTTAAGCACTAAAAATAATAAAGGCTATTTAATAAAAAATGATATACTCTAATAAAACCTACCCTCACGTTTTTCCCTCTCCCCTGTTCTCTTCCCACTCCTGGTGACACCTCCCTGTCTAGATCGTCACTTCACTATCGCATTTGCCATCCTTTAGCATAACCACACGATGTCAGTGACACTCTCTACAACATGTGTTGTTCCTTTTTCATGATAAAACACAGGAAAGAGAACCGATTGAATCTCTATCTCTCTCTTAGCATTCTTTGCATGTGAGCGATCGAGAAATACGACGGAACCTGCATTGGATCTGAGGTCCCTATCCCTTTATCCCTCCAGCGAGCACATCATGAAGATCGGAGCAAATACTTCTTCTTCCTCGTCACTTCTTCCCCGTTTTGAGCTTCTGGAAGTCGTTTTGTCCCTTTTTTTTATTAAAAAAAAGGCCTGTTTTTTGAACCGGGCGGTTCCGCCCAAAACCCGGTTTTCCGGTCCTATTGTCCGGTTTTGTGCCAGACGATTCTAGAGGGTGAGCCGGACCGGACAGGTGCCCGGTTCCTGGTCCGACTAGCCGGTCCGGTCCGATTTTTGTTACCTTGATCATTACAACAAAATACCACTTACAATTAATATCACTGTCCAAAGACTTGATATTAATGTTGCATTGGGTACTTTAGTGAGTATATTTTACTATTTTTTGTTCTCTTTGAACTAGTATAGCTTGTGTATTTGCAGTTTTGAATTCAATTTAATCTTTAAAAAGTTAGATTTTTTAAGATTAAAGCGAAAGGATTAAAGAAACTCTTGGATTTAGACTTTACATAAGAATGAAGAAACCCACTTTCTCTCACTCAATTCGGAAGCTATAAAATGAAAATCAAGTATGGGAAGTAGGACCGCTCCGGCCGCATAAGTCTGATGATCACAAAGTACAATATTTCAAAGACTTTTAGGGGTATTATTTCGAATGACATAATTTATGTCGTAAATTTCCTTGCTGAAATTAAAAGTGCTTGAAAAAAAGCAATGAGGCGAAAATGAGCACTCGTTAGAGAGCTTAATTTTCATTAAGTATGAAAGTAAAGGGAATATGAGGAGCACGTTATGAAAATATTCAAATCTTGTCTTCAAACTTAAGGCGCTAAATGTTTGAGCAGGGCTAAAACTTGAGCAGTCTAATGACTTGCTCAAACATTTAGCATTGATATTCTTTCCTGCACAATTCGATCAGATTTGTTGGAATCAAGTGGATTCATAAACAATGACTCTTAATTGTTTTGATGATAACAAATGATTAAGAGAACTATTTATTCTCTAATGTGTTTGCTAGTATGCAGAAATCACTATTTATTAGAAGAAGTTATCTCAGAAGACTTGATGAAATCTTGAATTTAACACGTCTAAGTCTGGGAGTGATCCTCTGTTTTTATGTTGACGTCACCTTGTGAAGCCTTGCTCTGAAGTTGGTCAACTCCGTTTGTTCAGTCAACGCTCTGGTGACCCATGTTCCTAAGACTAGATCTTGACTTAGTCAACTCTGTTGAACAGTCAACTCTGTTGGTGAACCAAGCTCTGAAGACTAGCTCTGATCTTGGTCAACGCTCTGATGGCGGTCATCACTCTGGTAGACCAAATTCTATTGAGACCACATTTTGTTTGGTCAACACTCTGGTCATTGGTCAACACATTCAACAGACTTTGGTTAGTCTACACTATAGAAGCCTTCGTGCATGTCCACAAGACTCTGTTATGTGAAAGCCCATTGAATTCTACGCTGAAGAACTCAACTTTGTTTCAAGCTCACTCTGAAGTACAATACTCAAATCTGATGAACAGTGTAGCTCTGTTAGGAAACAGACTGAAGAATATTTAAGGCTACATCAAGTTTTTAAGAGACCTCATTGATTAAGCATTTTAATGTACAAGGTATCAAAGGCTAAAAGGAATGTTAACGAATTTAATCATCAAGGAAACTTGCTTTCGAAGTGTCTCATATTCAAAAAGCTCACAAAAGACAAAGATTCTAATTTTGTGTGCAGTGCCCAGAATGCTTTATACAGTCTGAAAAGCGACATGACCTGCAAAAGCCACAAAAATAGGATCTGAGGTTTTGACCTAGGGTAAAAAGAGACGTTGTGTCACAACGACACTATTCTCAACCCTAGCTATATATACCTTACTTCAGTCATTGAAGTAGGTTAACGATTGAAAAGAAAGTGAATGCACCAAAGTACGAAGTGATCATGCAGTGAGCGCCTACAATCTTATCAAACTTTAAATCACTATTTTCTGAGACAGTGAGCAATCAAGAAATCTTCCAAGTCTCTGGGATCACATTGAACAAAGCACTTAACTGTTTTATCCTTTCTGTTTGAAAGTTATTATTTGTGCTAAAGTTCTTCATTGTAAATCCTCTCTGTGAGAGTTATCTTTGTATTGTTTCAAAACTCCTTTGAACTTGTATTAAGCCCAGTAGTGGCTGTATTCCTTAGAGGCTTGACTGTACTAAGTCGTTCTAAGAAGTTGTGAGTATAGCCAGTTTGGCAGTATTATACTCTCAAGTGTAATCAAGGTGATTATAGTGGAAAAATCCTTCAAGTGTATGAAGGGACTAGACGTAGCTATCAGGTGATAGTGAACTAGTATAAATCACTGTATCACTCTCTTCTCTCTTCTTTTTACTTACTGCACTGTTTTATTAAAGAGTTGTTTAGAAAAAGTTGTTCATAAACACTTATATTTGCGAAAAGTTTTTAAAGCCCAATTCAAACCCCCCTTTATTGTGTTTTTGCCACGTTCAAGATTAAGTCAGTTTACAACTGCCAAAGGAGGAAATAATCTTTAATAAGATTATTTCATGTGCAAGAAAAAAAAATGGTGAAGCAAGAGAAAAATAAAATAGTGCTCATTTGGCAAATACCCCAAAGAATAAGGGCAAATAAAGAAAACTAAGAGTGAAACTGTTAAGGGTCTGCCTCAAAAGAAACTACTAAGGTTGTCTGGACTGATAAAGACCAAGTGACGCTGAAAGATGCATCCATATAGGAGTTGGCAAAGTCGGTGAAGTTTGAGACTTTAGGCATTTTAGATTATTGTTACTGGCTTATATTTGAAAATTAAAAGACAATTTGGTTGAATCAATTTTTGGGATAAAGTTTGGTTTTTTGTTCCCCTTAGAACAAATTAAGATGATTTTGGGTTTATTTTTTAAACAATAGATTCTATTTGTCTTTTAAATTCAAATATTGTTGTAGCCAATTGTGCTATGACTTATGATAGTATATAATTTCTAAAGGATTGAGAAGTATAAATTTTGGTCCCAAGTTAAATAAATTTTTGAGATGGGAATTGCAAAGTTCTCTGAGGATATTGAGTTTGGGGGAGAGATAAGGTTAGATAACAAAATTGAGTGAAGAAGAAGCGGTTCTAATTCTTGAACCAATTCATACAGGTGCTATTGGTGTAGCAAATTTGAATCATCGTGAGGACATTATTGTTCTTTCACCCAATCAAGTTAAGGAAATTATTCATGAAGATCAAACTCAACACCCTCAAGAACTAGAGCATTGGGAGCCATAAAAGAAATGATTGACCGTAAAGAGTCATTCTATTTGGTTTTATTGAAAGACTCTTTTTGGACAATTACAACGATCATTGCTCATTATAACTTTGGAGCTACATAAGATGGATATCAAGACGGTGTTTCTTAATGGAAACATTAATGAAACAAATGTATATGGTGCAATCGAGATACTTTGTGTCGATAGACCCAAAGATGGTTTGCGAACTGACAGAATCCACCCATTAGCTAAAGAAGTTGTCTCGTTAGTGATACCGCACAGTCTCATTAGGTAATTGTCTCATTTGGTCTCGAGATGAGTACTATGGACAACTGTGTGTATTACAAGGTTAGTAGGGGTAATTTTGTATTATTGCTACTATATGTCGATGATATTTTATCTAGTCAATAACGATATAGCTGGTTGTGCGAAACCAAGAAATCTCTAACGAAAATTTAGAGATGAAGGATCTTGGAGACGTCTCTTTTGTATTAGGAATCTATGATACTTAGAGATCACTCTCGAGGTGTCCTTGGGTCATCACAAAAGAGCTCTATCGATAAAGTTTAAATAAATTCGACATGAAAAATAGTAAACTAGGGTATACCTCAATTATTAAGAGAGACAATTTTAGTCTCAAATTTGCCCAAAAGATAATCTGAAAATTCAGGAAATACAGGGAGTTCCCTATGCTTTAGCTATGGGAAGTCTGATACATGATCTTATTTGTACACATCAGGAAACGACGTACATCGTAGGATCATGTGATAGATACTTGAGCAGCTCTAGTTTGAATTATTACAAAAAGCAACCATAAGGATCATTAAGGAGAACAAAAGTCTATATGCCCACATATCAAAGACCTGAAAGATTAGAGATCATCAAGAACTCTGACTCTGATATTCGGGATGTTAATATTATGGACATCAAATTATGGGATATGACTGAAATATCTATGTCACTAGGTTGCATATAGTAAAAGGTATTAAAATACCACTTAAGTTACAGTGTGACAGATAAGTCAGTCGTATCATATTTCAACAACAATAAAGAATTTTACAATGTCTGTTGACATAAAGGTGTTTGTTGTTGAATTAAAGAATTCAGGATAAAAGAATTTCTATAGAGCATATAGAGGCTGATTCCATGCTAGTTATCCACTAACTAAGGGCTTGACACCTATGGCTTTTTCATGAGCATGTTGCTCATATGAGTATGTTGTCACTAAGGTTGCCTTAGTGTAGTGGGAGTCTTTATTTGTGTTCTATGTTTGAGATACAAATTTTATGCTATTTTGGTTTTTCTGCAGAAATAAAGTTAGTTCATTATAAATTTTTTTGTATCTTGTTGTGTGTAAATTTTATTTACACATTAAGGACTTTGGTTTGCAAAATTAAATTTTGCAAAATTGATCTTACTAAATATTTAAGTAGGACAAGTTGGAAATAGGCATGATTGAGATCACATTCCATGTAATTTCCATGTTACTCATCCATATTGATTTATATCATCAAGTGTGTTGGTGTGGCGATCGTCGGGATTTAGTCGTAATTTACGGAAGTGACAAAAGTCCTGGTGGTTTCATTATTGATACATGAGGTAGGCCAGCTTGAAAGGAGGAAGTCTAAAGATAAATAACATTCAGATATGCGCAATAAAGAATTCTGATATAATTATTACGATGTGCAGCCCAAGTGGGAGATTGTTGGAATTTTATATTCCAATAATTAATATGAGGTGATATCATTAATAATTATATTTGCTATTTATCATAAATGAGCTATATTTTATGTGATCATATAATGGGTACCCTGTTAGGTTTAACACACTATAAAGAATGATATGGTCCCCAATACACCGAATCACCGACATCCATTCTCTTCTCCCCATCCGAAGAGAACATAAAGTCTCGTGAGAGAGCTTAAGAAGATTCGGTTGAGGAAGAACTATAAAGTCACTGTTAACGTGCTCGATATTTGTTGATATGGATCCAGATGCTCGTAGTTTATTCGTGATCATTCCTTTGGTATTCCGCTTCAGGTGATTGATTGTTATGGATCCAGGTATTCTTCTAATCCTTGATAATCCAACATGTCGTAGATCCTAAGGGTAGAAAACATGTTGTTCTTGTTGAGCATGTTTGTATGTGTTTATAGCTTCCGCCTAAAGTATTTCTTCTATGAAAACTTGAGCGTGCTTATTCTCGTTGTTGTTATTATAAGGTCTTAATTCCAACAGTACGGACAAAAAAATTTCTTTTTTTTTGTGATTTTTTAATTTTTAATTTTTATCCTCTTTGACAAATCATTATTAAAGTTGTTAATGATGTGCAACTAAGTGGTTAATGCAGTTCAATAACTGGTTAATGGGCTATTCTGATGCCAAGTTTCACTTATATCTATTAATCACTTCCAACACTGTATTAACCACTAATATCAACATTGTTAACCATGTGTCATTCACCACCTTTAATAACTCTTTCACAAATTATTACAAAAGTGGTTAATACTGTGCAACTAAGTGGTTAATACAGTTCATTGACTGGTTAATGGCTACTCTGATGCCACAAGTTGCACTTGCATCCATTAACCACTTTCAACACTGTGTTAACCAGTAATATCAATCCGGTTAACCAGGTGTCATTCACCATCTTTAATAACTCTTTTACAAAGCCTTATAAAAGTGGTTAATATTATGCAACTAAGTGGTTTATACAGTTCACTAACTGGTCAATGGCTACTCTGATGCTACAAGTTAAGTTGCACTTGCACCCATTAACCACTTTCAACACTGTATTAACCACTAATATCAACTCTGTTAACCCATTTTTTTTAAAAATAGAAATAAAATTATTAGTTTTTCAAAAAAAAAACTATACAGAGTCGTCGTCCGTACAAGTGTCACTGAGGGGTGTACAAAAATCATTTTTGAATAACTTAATGTATCATCTTTATTGAGCTAATAACTAATCTTATTGATGTCAACAAAAAAACTGATCTTATTGAGTTTAACGTCAATAAAATAATATATATT
Source organism: Calophaca sinica (assembly GCA_037113605.1). Classification (NCBI taxonomy): domain Eukaryota; kingdom Viridiplantae; phylum Streptophyta; class Magnoliopsida; order Fabales; family Fabaceae; genus Calophaca; species Calophaca sinica. Next base: position 126,142,175 of record CM073734.1, read on the forward strand.
TGACGTCAAATAACATTACATATCTCCTACATATACTCAATTATAAACTCAATAAAATAAAATCATTTAATGTTAAATGAGGGTTTTGCTTTAGCGATACGCAAGTGAAATGTAGTACGTAGACATGTATTAGCAAGGGTTCAGCAAGGGGAGGTGGAGTGTAGCATTTTTTACCATAGGAGTGGGGTCCTCCGGTTTCACAGTCGAGAGACCAACATCGGATTTGCCTTAAAACTTTCTAAACGATAAAGAAAAAAAGGTACGAGAATGGAGAAACAGAGTGCAGAAGCCCCTCAAGCAGTCCTCAATTGCATCGACCTCTCCAATCCCAATACCAACCAATCCGTTAGTTTGCTCAAACAGGTAACACGTTCTTCTTCTCTGCTCTGTTATTAGACAACTCATCTCTTTGTTTTTTTTATTTAATCTTTTTTTTTTTTGGGGTCTAATACTCCACACTTCAACTTCTTCCGTGTGGCGAAAAAGGCATGCACCGATTCAGGGTTTTTCTACCTTGTCAATCACGGAATAAGCCAGGATTTCATGGACGAAGTTTTCGCCCAAAGCAAGAAACTTTTCACTCTTCCGCTCAACGAAAAGATGAAGCTTCTCCGTAATGATAAGCATAGGGGCTATACCCCTCTTCTCGATGAAATCCTTGATCCTGAAAATCAATTACACGGTATGCATGCACTCTTCTTGATTCCTCTGTTTTCTCTTCTTCTACTACTACTACTACTACTACTACTTCTTCCTGAATCATGGTAATCTTCTCCTAGGAGATTACAAAGAAGGGTATTATATTGGTGTTGAAGTGGCTGATGATGACCCACTATCACAGAAACCTTTTTATGGCCCAAACGTTTGGCCTGCATCAGGTAATTGAGTCAAAGTTATAGGCTTCCAGACTATCTCAAGAAGAAAATCTGATTTCTACTTTGGTTTTAGATATTCTGCCGGGATGGAGGGAGACTATGGAAAATTTCCAACGCCAGGCATTGTAAGAAGTAATTTATGATTCAACTTTATCACTGTCTTTTGGTAATTTGTGCTCAGTCTATAGTGGATGTTTGAACCTGTTTATCTACTCTTTCAGATAAGTTTTTAAGGAAGCAGCAAGATGATGAAATACAGTGTTCATATTGTTTGTTACTGTGTAATTAAACTCTAAATGTATGCTTCCTTTGTTTATGGAAAATTATACATCATGTGTAACTATATTGGTTATTCATTTGGACTGAAATTATTTATATGACTGTTATTTAGCACTGTAATAAGGGGAAAAAGAAGAGGGGGAAAAAAAAGCTGCTTGTCAAATATTTGTCCATTTATTGCTTGTTTATATTATTTTATGGGATATCCAGAGAAGTGGGGAAAGCAGTTTCAAAGATAATAGCCCTTGCACTTGGTTTGGATGCTAATTTTTTTGATAAACCTGAAATCCTGGGAGAGCCCATCGCAGTTACGCGCTTGCTATGCTATCAAGGTATTGAATCAGTAGTCTTTGTTAGTGCCTTCTGCCTGGTATAATCAGGAAGTTAACAGCTTCTACTACTGTATTCATAATTCATCCTTGTTTTATGCCATGAAGATAAAATCTCGGACCCCTCAAAAGGATTATATGGAGCTGGAGCTCATACTGACTATGGTTTGATTACTCTCTTGGCAACAGATGATGTCCCGGGTCTTCAAGTAAGAATGCAGCTGATATTTCTGTCTATACATTACTAATATAATTTCACTAATTACTTGAAGACATTAACATTTTTGTTTGCAGATATGCAAGGATAAGGATGCTAAACCTCAGATATGGGAGGATGTGCCACCAATGAAGGGGTTAGTCCCTATGGCGCTGTAGCTTTTATAGGTTGAAAAATACAAAGGGAATTAAGGAGGTTGCTTCTTGCAATATATGCATTAATATTGAGATTTATCTTTTCTTCTTAACCCTGACCTTTTAAACTGTAAGTATTTTCTGAAAATTTTCTGATGTACCCCTTCTTACATTGATATTTTCCTATCTTGTATGTGTGTGTGTATTTTAACCTAGTGTCATATCTACGCTTGCGAGTTGTCAACTTATCATTTATAATGATATATACTATGGAAGAACTGATGAAATTTCATCTGACGGCGTCACAAATCTTCACAGAACAATTTAACCTCACTAAAATAACATCATCTGCCTAACCTAATATGTTTTCAAAAATTTATTTTTTGAGCTGCATGCTATCCAGTATTAAAAACAGTTGATTGCAAACTGCAAAGACAAGCAGTTCGCTACAAAAGATGTTTGTGTTTAGTTACCTTTGTTGTGTTGATCCCTAAAAATTTCATCTGACGGCGTCACAAATCTTCACAGAACAATTTAACCTCACTAAAATAACATCATCTGCCTAACCTAATATGTTTTCAAAAATTTATTTTTTGAGCTGCATGCTATCCAGTATTAAAAACAGTTGATTGCAAACTGCAAAGACAAGCAGTTCGCTACAAAAGATGTTTGTGTTTAGTTACCTTTGTTGTGTTGATCCCTAAATTATTTACATTATTTATCTTATTGTTTATGTTGGTAGAGCCTTTATAGTGAATCTTGGAGACATGCTGGAGCGCTGGAGCAACTGTATTTTCAAGTGAGAATTCTCTCCTACTGCTAATTTTTGTGACATATATATGTCGCTGCTTTCGCAAGTACTATTCTATGCAGATTAGCAAATAGTAGGGCTTTTGTTGTCAGTGCATCCTTTTTTTATTTGAACTATGTTCAATGGAAAATCAACAATTTGCTTTGTATTTACACTCAGGTCTACATTGCACAGAGTTATAGGAAATGGTCAAGAGAGATATTCTGTAAGCCCCAACTCCTTTTTTTCTTTACTTTTGATTTCAAAGCCCAGTTGAATTTTCTAATTGCTGCCTTCATGTAATAGAGTAAGTGAGAAGTTGACCAAGTCAGACCTTGTGATGTGTCAATTGTAAGCCTACGTGGCAATTGTGAGCTGACGTGTCAATTCTGTTACGAGCGGTTATTTGAGCAGTAGCATTATAAATAATGCCTCTTTATTCACAATGTGTAAGATTGAAGTTCTGAATGAAATGAATCATTCATACTCTCTATATTCTTGAGTTGGATTATGGTGTCATTCGCCAAATCGATCCTTGGGTTTTCCTTTCTCATCGCGTTTCCGTAATTTCTCTGTGTTGTTGAAGCTTCAACAATGGCGAAAGCATCGCCAAATCAATCTTCTTCTTCGATTCCACAAGTCATCAACGCTGATTCACAGAATTTAGCAGTTTTCACAAAAGTTCCGAAGCTTTCAATCAAGCTTGACGACAAAAATTTCCTCCTCTGGAATCAACAAGTTCAAGGAATCATTTCTATGCACAAGCTTCATCGTCTTCTCGTCAATCCTACAATTCCACAGAAGTACGGTTCCGATTTAGATCGTCAATTAGATTGTGTCTCTGCTGCTTACGAGAAATGGTTTGTACAAGATCAGTCGTTGTTCACCTGGCTTCTTTCCACACTCTCTGAATCAGTGTTGCCGAGAGTGCTCAATTGTCATCACTCGTATGAAATTTGGGAGAAAATTCATACTCATTACTATGCTACACCTAAAGCCAAGGTGCGACAACTTCGATCTGAACTTAAGACAACAAAGAAAGGTAATTGCTCAATTTCAGAGTACACTTTGCGCATTCATGCTTTAGCCGATTCGTTGACTGCAATAGGAGAGCATATATCAGATCAGGAATTGCTAGATGTAGTCATTGATGGTTTACCTGAAGAGTACAACACTTTTGTGATGATGATGTTTGCTAGATCTGATTCTCCTTCTATATCTGAGATTGAGTCTTTGTTGTTAGTGCAAGAGTCACATTTAGAAAAGTTCAAACAAGAGCTAGCTACTCCTCTTGTGTCTGTTAATGTTGCACACACTGCATCTAACTATCAGCAACATCAACCTAATCGTGGTGCTCAGAACACTGGTTACAACAATAATTTTCAGCGAGGTAATGGATTTGGCAATAGAGGCCGTGGTCGCAATAATAGAGGAAGAGGCCGTGGCTATGGAAGAGGTCGCAATATTGGTAATCGTCCTACTTGTCAGCTATGTGGCAAGTATGGACATGCTGTAATGGATTGCTGGTTTCGGTTTGATGAGTCCTTTGTGCCTCAACCACCAGTGATTGCTCAGACAGCAACTGCTCCTAATGCTTCAGCACCTTCTGGTAAATCACAGGCAGAAAATTCTGTCCACAAGTGAACATGGCTCAAACTGGGAAACAGTTTGAAGTGTCCCTTCCTACTGACTTGGAGTCTTAGGCCTGGTTTATAGATTCAGGAGCTTGTCACCACCTCACAGCAAATCCATTCAATTTACAGAACAGCTCGGCCTATGGTGGAGCTGAACAAGTTCACATGGGAAATGGTCAAGGTGCTCACATTCAATCTATTGGTTCTGCATCTTTCCATTCTAATTTACTTCCTCATCGAAACCTCTCTTTAAACAACTTATTATTGGTCCCTTCCATTACTAGAAACCTAATGTTTGTTTCCCAATTTGCTAGTGATAATAATGTGTTCTTTGAGTTTCACCCATCCTCTTGTTTTGTCAAAACACAGGACTCTAAACAGGTCGTGTTAGAAGGCTTATTAGGAGATGATGGACTATACAGTTTCAAGAGTCTTCCTCTCATCAACCAGCAAGCTATTCGGTCAACCAAAGCCCATTCCAATCTCTCTACTACTGCACCTTTAGTGCCTGCTAGCATTTCTTGTAATTCCAATACTGGTTCTAAGCTTGTAACAAATCCTTTGTTGTGGCATAGTCGATTAGGACATGCAAACTTTCAAGTTGTAAAAGCTGTCATGCAAATCGGTGATGTACCTTTGTCTAAATTCGATAATACTAACTGCAATGCTTGTTGTTTGGGAAAATCACATAGGCTACATGCTTCACCATCTTCCGCACAACACACTACTCCCTTTGAACTCATACACACTGACTTGTGGGGTCCCTCACCAACCCCTTCTAGTTGTGGATATACCTATTACATTACATTTGTTGATGCCACAACTAGGTTTACTTGGATTTACTTTTTAAAGTTCAAATCAGAAGCCTTAGCAGCTTTTAAACAGTTTTATAAACTAGTTCAAACTCAGTTTTCTGCCAACATTAAATCGGTTCAATCAGATTTTGGTGGAGAGTTTAGACCATTTACTAAATATCTTGGTGATTTAGGCATTGTTCATAGACTCACATGCCCTCACACATCCCACCAAAATAGCACAGTTGAGCGTAAACATAGACAAATAGTTGATATGGGGCTCACTATGTTAGCTCATGCATCTATGCCAATAAAATTCTGGGATCATAGCTTTACAATAGCAGTGCACCTTATTAACAGATTGCCTACCACACATTTTTCCAATTTTTCTTCACCTTTTCATGCTCTCCATAAAACCTTACCCGATTACAAGGTTTTAAGAACCTTTGGATGTGCCTGCTATCCCTCTTTAAGACCCTACAATAAGCATAAACTTCAGTTTAGAAGTAGTCAGTGTGTAAACCTTGGTCTATCTCCACAACACAAAGGTTTTAAATGTCTAAGTGATGATGGAAGAGTCTATATTTCTAAGGATGTTATTTTTCATGAACATGAATATCCTTATCCTCAATTGTTTCCCTCAGTTTCTGGTCATCACAAACCAGATTTCACTCCAAGCTTTTCTTCTGTTTTACCACTTTTGACCAATTCACCACCTTCTATTTCAATTTCACCCTATTCTGTCTCACTTCCAGTTTTGTCACCTTTTGTGTCTAGTCCTGGTGTTGAACCTTGTGTTTCCTCACCTTCAAACACACCTGTCAGTCCTCATTCCTCTCATGAGTCCAGTTCAGGCACTAATGCAGGTGTTTCACAAACTGCACAGGCTGCCTTAAGTCAGCAGCCACAACCAGTCTTGAACACTCATCGCATGCTCACCCGAGCTAAAACAGGACATTCCAAACCCAAAGCATACCTTGCCAATGCAGAACCAAAGAATGTGAAGCAAGCCCTGGCCGATTCCAACTCACAACAATGAAAGCTAAGTATGAAGCTCTAATAAGGAATAATACTTAGACTCTTGCAAAATTGCCTTCTCATAGGAAGGCTATTGGTTGCAAATGGGTATTTCGTATTAAAGAAAATACTGTTGGTACTATAAACAAGTACAAAGCACGACTTGTTGCTAAAGGGGTTCATCAACAACCCGACCATGATTTTACAGAGACCTTCTCTCCTGTTATTAAGCCAGTTACAATCCGGATCTTGCTTACATTGGCCTTAACATATAAATGGAACATTCAACAGATTGATATCAACAATGCTTTCATCAATGGATTTCTGCAAGAAGAAATCTATATGCAACAGCCTCCCGGATTTGAGAATGAAGATAAAACCTTGGTTTGCCGCTTGCACAGGTCATTATATGGTCTAAAACAGGCCCCTCGGGCTTGGTATGAAAGGTTGACAAAGGCCCTCTTACAGTTTGGTTTCAAAATCAGCAACTGTGATCCCTCCTTATTCATCTCACTACCAAAGGTGTTACACTTTATGCACTAGTGTATGTGGATGACATCTTGCTAACCGGTTCCTCTTCTCCACTCATTACAGATTTGATTTCCAAACTAAATGCAACTTTTGCTCTCAAGCATCTTGGCAAGCCTGATTACTTTCTAGGCATTGAAGTTAAATATCAGCCGAATGGTTCAATGGTTCTCACACAGTCCAAATACATTAGGGACTTGCTGCAAAAAGCTAATATGGCAGATTGCAATGGTATCTCTACCCCTATGATCTCTAGCTGCAAATTGAGCAAATTTTGCTCAGATTTCCTGCAAAATGCTCATCAATACAGGAGCCTGGTTGGAGCTCTTCAATATGTTACTTTGACCAGACCAGAAATTGCTTGTAGTGTCAATAAGGTGTGCCAATTCATGTCTTCTCCCTTGGAATCTCATTGGAGAGCTGTCAAAAGGATCTTGAGGTATCTTGGTGGTACTATTGATCATGGCCTACTCTTACAACCAGCTGATATTGATACCAAATTTTCCCTAAGAGCCTATAGTGACTCGGATTGGGGCAGTGATGTTGATGATAGACGCTCCACATCTGGTTCTTGTGTCTTCTTTGGACCGAATCTAATTGCCTGGAGCTCGAAGAAACAAACTTTGGTTGCTCGGTCTAGTGCAGAGGCTGAATATCGTGGGTTAGCTAACACCACTTCTGAGCTGGTTTGGGTGCAGTCCTTGCTGCGAGAACTCAATGTTTCCATTCACCAACCTACCTTGATGTGTGACAATCTCAGTGCTGTGATGATTGCACACAACCAGGTTCTCCACTCACGCACCAAACATCTTGATCTTGACATACATTTTGTTCGTGAAAAAGTAGCTGCCAAGTCCCTCATAGTTCAACATGTTCCTGCTTATGCTCAGCTTGTTGATGCCTTAACGAAACTGTTACCAACTTCCCAATTTTTAGAATTGAGACCCAAACTCAAGGTTGTTCCATCCTTGAGTTTGCAGGGGGGATAATAGAGTAAGTGAGAAGTTGACCAAGTCAGACCTTGTGATGTATCAATTGTAAGCCTACGTGGCAATTGTGAGCTGACGTGTCAATTCTGTTACGAGCGGTTATTTGAGCAGTAGCATTATAAATACTGCCTCTGTATTCACAATGTGTAAGATTGAAGTTCTGAATGAAATGAATCATTCATTCTCTCTATATTCTTGAGTTCGATTATCATGTATTTCTGTATGGCCATTGCCTGAATTTCTTCAATGCATCTTTCTGCGATTTTTAACATACAAAACTTGTGAAAATTCGATTTTGATTTGCTCGTTCCTATATTGTTTTTCTATTTACAGATTGCATACTTTTTGGAGCCTGGTCATGATTGTCTAGTGGAGTGCTTGCCAACCTGCAAATCAGATACAAATCCTCCCAAGTAAATGAACACTGCTATCTGATTTAACAGCATATTGTATGTTTCTTTATTTGGTCACGTAGTACTAAACTAAAACAGGCAATTTATAAGGTTAAGGTGCATGAATTAAATTGCACTGAGTAGGGTACTTGGGATCTACCCAAAGGCTATGTGGACATGTAGGTGGAAATCACTGATTAAAATTTGTTAAAGGGTGTCTGACGTACGAGGATCTTTGTTTCTAGTGTTCTTTATAAATCTTATGTCCCTCCTTAATCCTTATGCCTCTTTTCAGATTTCCTCCTATATATTACCGGGACTACCTGAGCCAGCGCTACAAGGATACTTATGCTGATTTGCTTGTATACAACAAACAACAATATTAAGCGGTGACTCACTTGGAGCTGTGCTGCTGGAGTCCCCCTCCCCCTCACCCTTTTAATACTTCTTAAAATCAGTGTAAATAAAATACCAGATTAGATTCTTTCAGTAGTTTATTTGATTCAAATCTCTTATTATAGTGTAAAACTATTTCTTTTAAAATACAAATCAACAGGTGCTTAACCACTTAAAAATGATATAATTAGTTATATATGTTTAATTTGATTAATTTTATTTTGCCTCGTATTTTTTGGGTCAAGTTTTGTCTCATATTTTATGATACCGATATCTGATAGTTACCCAAAGGCTGTGTTGTGGACATGTAGGTGGAGATCACAGATTAAAATTTGGTAAAGGGTGTCTGGCGTATGAGGATCTTTGTTTCTAGTGTTCTTTATAAATCTTATGTCCCTTCTTATGTCTCTTTTCAGATTTCCTCCTATATATTACCGGCACTACCTGAGACAGCGTTACAAGGATACTCATGCTGATTTGCTTGTATACCACAAACAACAATCTTAAGCGGTCACTCACTTGGAGCTATGCAGCTGGATTCCACCCCGCCCCTAAGACTTCTTAAAATCAGTGTAAATAAAATACCAGATTAGATTCTTTCAGTAGTTTATTTGATTCAAGTCTCCTGTTTATTACGAGTGTAAAAATATTTCTTTTAAAAAATACAAATCAACAGGTACTTTGTTTTTTTTGATAGGCAAATGTTAATTATTAGTAATTGTTATAAATGTTAGTTTTTCCCGGGTTTGAACCCGGGACCTCCAGCTTACACTCCTTCAGCATCCCTTAGCTCACCAACCGAGCTACCTACTTGGGACAAATCAACAAGTACTTAACCACTTAAAAATGATATAATTAATTATATATGTTTAATTTGATTAATTTTATTTTGTCTCGTATTTTTTGGGTCAAGTTCTTTCTCATATTATATGATACCAATGATACCAATGTCTGATAGTTTAGAATCTTGTTATGACGAATCACTTATCATACACAGTTTGGACGGATTTTTGCTTACAGAAAATAGCGCTATCTCATAAAGGTTAAAAAAAAAAAAAAGGAAAAACTTGGGCAACATTTAGTAAGTGATTTGTGCTATTCACCAATTATAACATATCACGTAGATCAAATTTTTCATTTAAATTCAAATTTAAAATAATCTTATTTTTATTATTGGATAGTTAATTCATATGTTAAATTGTAATGAGAGAATAGTAAAAATTACACATAAAAAATTGCACTTAAGTTTCGTCCCAAAAAAATGAATTTCCCTTTTGCTTTCTACATAAAAAAAACTTCAGGTTTTTTAGTCCAATTTATATTTTAATTAAATTAATTTTGAATTGATTAATGTTATCAGAAATTGTACAAATAGTTTATACTAATATCCTAAAAATAAATTTGATTTTTTTTTTTTGGTTGCAAATTTCTATTTTAGAATCGTCTTCATTATATATAAACTTATAAAGGCAAGATATGGTATAATAGGCCATGCTAAACCAAACCCAAGTTGCCAGAGCAAATAATTGTAGCTAAAATGCATTCTCAAGCCGTCTACTTAGGCAAGTTTTAATAAACATTGCCATTGGCATGAAGTGAGATGAAATAATAATTTCACAATAAAAAAAAAACATTGGTTCAAATAAAAGCTTGAAGTCGTTTATTCTTGCACAAGCACAAAAGCACACCATACGCAGAAAACATCATTATTAGAGCCAGAAGCCTCAGATTCAATAGTAGGTTGCTCCCTGTTCACCTATAGTTGCGGTATACAGGGGTATACATACAACTCTCAGCATACTTGACAAGATTCTGAGGACGAGGAAGATGTGTAGCCAAGCCTACAATGAAAGTTGAAGCAATTTTGTTTTAGTTTATAAGGAAATGCATGCATGCCTGAGACTGAGATAGCACACTAGTACAAATGAGGGAGTAAGAGTTAAGACAATGAGCACACACCTAGTTCGTATGCCTTGGCAGCAACATTTGCAGCAATGTTGGCCGAAATTTTTCTGATATCAGAGAAAGGTGGGTAAATCAAGCCCTTTTTGTAGTTCTCCTCTGTCACTTGCTTGGCCAAAGCTTCCGCTGTACCATTAATGAGAATAATGTTCATCATCATTCCTTTGTCAGCTATACATTATCTAAAAGCATTGCTTATGTTAAAGCATTGTCAAACATAACAATTTGTCAGATTAACTTACAGGCTGCGAGAAGCATATCATCATGTACTCGAATTGCTCCCGACATTACTAAACCCAAACCAAAGCCTGGGAAAATGTAAGCATTGTTGGACTGAACAGACAAGGAAAGAATCAGATTTACTGATATGACATGCTGTTTATCCAATTAAAAGAGAGAAATAATAATGAATCTGAGGAAGATTTTCATACCTGGCCTGAATAGTAAACTTTGCCCTTGTATTCAACAGGATCAAATGGACTCCCACTAGCAAAAATTGCGCGACCCTTTTTTTGGGAAATCAGCAAACAAATTGTGGAAGTTGTTACTATTGTAAAAATGTAGGGAGTATCAAGCATAACTTGAATCAAAGAAGGCTTAAAAGGGTTTAGAGAAAATATGTGGTTTATTTTACCTCACTCCACTGATAAGCCTCTTCAGCTGTACACTCAGACTGTGAGGTCGGATTGGAAAGAGCCATAATGAGAGGTATCTGCAGTCCACGGCATGACAGAGATATATAGTTTCTAAATTTCTATTTAAAAATCATATTTCTAAATGCTCACAAGAGAGTGAGATAAGATTTTACCTCATTGTTTGAAGCCATGGCCCCAACTACTTCCTTTGTAAATGTTTTCCCTACTCCTGATGATCCAATCAAAACTGTAGGCTTGATTACCTGAAAGGGTAAGGTAATTATGGATAAGGACATATCTAAAGGAAACCTATTGCAAGCCATGAACTGATATATTTTGACACCTTAACAGCTTCTATGAGAGTGCCAACAGGTTCATGTTCATGAGCCCAAGGCTTCTTGAAGTGTTGAAGTGAATTCGCCCGTGAGCTAACAATTAAACCCTGTAAGAGAATAAATAAGTACCTTTGAAAAAAAGGAACCAAATTAAAATTTTGAAAAGATATTAAATGAATCTTAAAAAAGTAGTTTTCCATGGAAATTTATCACGCTTTCTACTACCTTTGAGTCTACAAGCCATATCTTCTTGCGGCTCTCTTCTATAGGTGCCTTAGTCTGCAGCAGAAACAATAGAAATAAAGAGAAGAACATAATCAATTGTAGTTTAAAAATGAATTAAAGAAGCCAGTGTTACTGATATATAAACAATGGATAGCTGATTCACCTGCTTCGACATCTCAAGAGCTATCAGCTCCGCTATCCCAGTTCCTGCCTGAAAGCATAACCAAAAATGAGTTGGACAAACTAACTTGATAACTACAGAACAACAGACGATGCGTTTGCATGCACTACATACGACACGACCCTCAAATTAAAGATGGAATATTGATAATAATAAAAAGAAAATGAAGGATTTAAAATTTTCCATTGCTGTCAGCTGTCTACTACTTTGGTTGCTTCCCTTCACTTCAGCAGCATGGAAAGAAGCATATATATCAATTATCAAGTACCAAAAATAGGGAAAACAGATAATAGTCTTCTTACTTCTCCAGCACCAAGGAAGAGGAATGTATGCTCAGCCAGGGTACCACCAATGAGCTTTAAAGCTGCTACAACTCCAGCTAGAACAACTGATGCAGTCCCCTGAGAAAATACATTAATAATTAGAACACACTAACAATTTTGAAGAAATAAATACTTGCCAGCTTTTGTGAGACATAATACCTGTATATCGTCATTGAAAACGAGGTGAGTTGTACCATATTTTGCAAGCAATTCAAAAGCATTGTGATTTGCAAAATCTTCAAACTGAAGAAATCGTTCAAAATAGTCAGACACAAAAAATGGAGACCATAGGTTCAGAAAACCACATAAACACTATGCTAGGAATTTTTAACAACCTGTACAATAACTTTTTCCCCATAGTTTTGCTTCACCGCACTCATGAACTCATGCAGCAGATCATAATATTCCTATGATGAAACCAAGGAAGTAGCCTTATAAGTTAAATGGTGCAGATAGTATATGATAATAAAATAATAAAAAGGATTTTGAGTAAGGCATATATGCCATACAAACCTTCCCAGTTGCCCTCTTTTGTCTAAGCCCAATGTAAAACTCATCCTTCAGTAATTGCTCATTATTTGTCCCCACATCAATGGTAATAGGTAAACACTAGCCACCAAAAAAACAAAGGTAAGAAAGAAGAACAAACAACAAAAGCATCATATGATGAGACACGCAAGAGAAAATGAGAAGAAGCAATAGATGGAAAATGCTTACCGCAGAAGGACGAACTCCTCCTAGTGCTGAGTACAAAGCCAATTTACCAACAGGAATTCCCATTCCCTGAATCACATACAGCAGCATGATTTAATCATGTGAATGCGAGCTCATCATGTCTATATTATAATTGTGAATTAAGGTCTAAGGAGTTTGATCCATTCCCCTACCTGGCATCCAAGATCCCCAAGTCCCAAAATCCTCTCACCATCGGTTACAACAATAACTTGAATACTCCTCTCAGGCCAGTTCTTTAAAACCTCAAGGATCCTACCCCTGCAAAAGGCCAACAGTTATATAATTATAACCCTGCACTGAATGTAGTAGAAAGTTGCATAAAAATAATGTAGGGGGCAAAAAGAAATGTATACTTTTCTTTCAAACTAATGTAAAGACCCTGAGGACGCTTGAATATGCTCCCATATTTCTGGCAAGCCTCACCAACAACAGGAGTATATACAATCGGTAGCAATTCCTCAACATTATCAATAAGAAGTTTGTAAAACAGCCTTTCATTCCTCTCCTGCAGACCAGAATAACATGCTGTTACTTTTCAACTTTCATATCCTCATTTTATTTTATATAAAGTGGCATATGTCAATTCTCACAAAATAGATGAACATTTTTTATGCATAATTAAGTAACAGAACAACAGAAACTGAACAAGAACAAAATTCATGTTGTTTAATGTTAACTGTGATGAGTTGGAATGCTTGCCTGAAGGTCCATCATGGCCATGTACTTTTGCAAGGGAACCTGATATTGCCGGATGCTGTTCATAAGTTTCTTCCCCTGTAGTAGAAAAAAAGGGAAAAAAATAATTAAAGAGATCCAAAGAAAGCAGAGGAAAATAACATGACATATAGAATATAAATAAAATGCAAGCAAAACCTGAAGTTGCTGGTTGCTAACAGTGGGAGGCAGAAGTCCACGCAAATAGTGAGCATCCCTCTCTTTCTCAGTGAAAGCAAGTCCTTTGTTGTACTGTGGATCCCTCAGCAAAGAGTATCCACTACAGACAGCAACACAAAATCAGACCACGAATTCATATCAGAGACAGAGAGGTGAAGAAAAACAACATATAACACACAAGCTAAGTGAGAGAGACAACTTGAATTTCATTCCCATGGAAGAAATGAAAACAAGGTGTACTAAATGGATTGAAAGCCCAAAACGATGATGATAAAATCTGCATGATCATGAATTTGATGTCTCCGCAACCGCGAAAGAGACTGCGATTGAGGCTGCATCAGTCACATTTATACGCGATTTTTTGCAATATCAAGGATCCTGATGCAACTACAACTACAACCGTTACCGCAATTTAAAATCTTGCTCATGAACACATAGTCCGTCAAAAGTAATTGAATTTGAACCTATGAAGGTAAGACAAAGACAAAGAAAGAAACAAAGTTGAAGCTTTTGTGAAGTGAGTAGTACCTGGCAACTGAGAAAGTCCAAGGGGTGACGAGAGTGTCCTCGGTGGCGCGATCCTCACCGTAGACGTCCTCAACACCACCACCGACGGTGGATCTAGGACTGAGGTCCAGCACCGATTCCCCATCTCTAAAGGCCTTAAGCGTGCTCTCCATCTTCCTCTGCTCTGAGTGACAGTAAGACACCACCAACCGCTACTTTCTTTCTCTGATATTTTTCTTCACAGAAAATAATAGCACGATCGACAACTATGAAAGCCAATCAAAATATAATGTAGTTTGCAACAAGTGGTGGTCGTTTTGTATTTGAAAAACAAGCAAGTGCACGTTCGTGGATGTATAAATATCGGTCATCTGATCAGGTTGAAAGTTGAAACTTTAAAGGGAAATAAAAAAGGTCAAAAATGATTGCTCAGCTAGGAGGACGAGAGTTAAATACTGTTAAGGGGGCTTTGTTCAATGAACACACACACACACACATCATGGAGGTTATGACGATAGAATAAAAGAAACGACAAGAGAGAGGGACACGTGGGCCTTGTCTCTGTCCGGAAATGGAGAAAAGCATGGAATAGGTGGCGCGCTCTCGTCTCAATTCACTGTGGAGAAATGCGAGGTTTGTTGTCATGTAGACTAGCTGATAGTAGAGTAGGATAATGTTTTTTTTTTTGACACAAGATTAGGATAATGTTAAGTGGAGTATATAAAGAAAAATGTTACATCAATAATATATTGTTTTTTAATGGGACATGAATAATATATTGCTGGGAAACAAATAAATCATTTATTTTAAAGGTGTTGTGGATTCTGATCGGATTCGGATTCGCTCCAGTCAACTATTTCACACATTCACACTATTAATTAATTATCAACCGTTAGATCTAATCAACGCTCCAGATCGATTTGTTTCAATTTTTTTTATCTCAGCTGGCAACGACGTCGTATCATCATATTTATTGAAACATCATTTTTCCAGTTCCTTTCTCATTCCCAAATGACAGTGTCGTTCACTTTCCCTGGACTCAGATTCCCTCCCATAGCACACCCATCAAGCTCGCCCCACCAATCTCGCCGTCGCCATCACCAAGCTTGTCGTCGTCGTCTTCTTCATCACCCTCGCCGTCGCTGTCTTCTTCATTAAGCTCGTCGTCGCCGTCGTCAGTGGACGTGTTGAACCACCAAGTTCGCCGTCGCCGCTGCATAAGATCTATGACCCAACCACTGGTTCCACTGAACCTGGCCGCTGACGAGAGAAGCGTAGCCAGCGGCGGAAGAATCAACCAAGGCGTCGCGAGGAGTTTTTCGGACCGTGTTCGGTAGGCAACCCGTCAAGAGATCCACCTTTCAGGAGGCCCATTCGCGTCGGTTCCTCGCGCTTCCCTCGAAACCATATCGGCGTGGCGATCCAGCGGTCCTCAAGATTCCACGGCCCGGCAAATCATCGGTGGCGGCGATCGGCCGGTACCGGGTTTCACGCAGGGCGGTTATTCATCGATAGCAGTCCTCAACTCAGTATTAAAAACGCGTGAAACGATCGAGGTAATCATGATTATTCCACCTTTTCACTTATCTACGCACACGGCTTGAGCGTTGGTGTCTGCGGTACACCACCACCCCAGCTGGCCGTCGTCACCGTCGTGACGCCGCTGCGTGTTGCTTCTTTCGTCATCCTCTGAAGTTACATTCGAGAACATTGGCGCCGATGTGGGGATCATTTCAAATTTCATTTCTCTTTGTCGGCGTTTTCCTCTTTTCGCTCGCGATTTATGGTGGATCGAAGCGTCGAATCACGACTGCTGATTCCACTCATGCAAAGCGAATCTTGAACCACCGAATCCGGGCCGATAGCTCACGTGCGAACCATCTCACCATGAACTGTTAATTTCATCGTGGAATATGAGAGCCAGAGGAATAACCTTCAGCCTCGCATTAGAATGATGCCGTTCGATCGTTCGCCGGCCAAAGCCGTCACGAGCGAGACCGCCACCTCTATCCGTGAGTTAGTGAATTCATTCGAGCCATGCCGAGGCGATGCACGCTCGAATCAACGCCTCGATCGAATGGAGAATCGCGAAGGAAATCTCGTTAGCGTTGCCACGGATCGAAACAGAGAAGATCGTGTTTCTCGCTCTCCTCAGAGATCGAAGGAGTCTGAAAATCTCGAATCTGTTTCATCGCCACCACCGCGGCACGACTCCTGCCAGCTCTGTGCATAGAGCACACCGCCATAACCGTTACGTGGATCGTACTCCACCTACCATTTGTGCTCTTTACGTTTCATCAACTCATTCTCGGGCGATGACCACGGGTGACTCGTCACGAGCTTTTGGTCCTTTACGTCCCAAGATCATGAAATACCCGATCAGAAGCATCTTGAAACCACCCGCTTTGGACTCATCACGACGCGGCACCGCACCCCGACGAGCATGTTGGTTGCTTTGACATCTGTCATCGAGGCCCGAATGGCCGGTGAAGTCGTAATCTTTCCTACGCTCTGAAGAAGGCAGCGTTGTCTTGGTTCCGGACTCTTTAGAAAAATTCCATTGGTTCGTGGATGAGCTGCGTCGACCGATTCTCCACGCATTTCACTGCGTCTAAAGTCCAACCCAGTCGGTTGTGCCACCGGCCGCAATTCAAGAAGAAGATAGGTCTATCGGAGACTACGTCGACGCTTCAACAAAGAAACCATTTTGGTGAAGAAATGCTCACGGCAGATGAAGCTATACTTGCTAGAGCAAGGCACGATCGAAGGAAATCTATTGGCGTCGGCGTTGGTATCGATAAACCGAAGACCACAGGCGAGTTCTGGCGAGCTCGAAATTTATGAATTACAAAGAGAAGTTGATAGCATCAAAAGCCAAAGACAAATCCCAGAGTAACATTGACAACCGCCGGTATCACGAGAAGAACTTCGACCTCGCCAGCGAATCTGCAGAGCTTACGGCTTCAACGAGGTCGTGATGAAACAAAATCGCGACAAGATACAGCAAGAGTGTTGTGCCCAGGAAGTTCAGTGCCTGGGATCTAGTTCTTCGACGAGCTGATGTTGGCACGAAGAACGCCCCTGAGAAACTTGCGCCCAATTGGGAAGGCGTCTGAGAATCGTCGTAAAAGTGATGCAGCGCCTACACCCTCGAGACACTACAAGGACGGCAAAGAAATTCCAAGAACTTGGAGCGGCAAAGATGAAGCCCGAGATCGAGCCTCGTGCGAGACAGCGTCTACGAGCTTCGTGATAAAGCCTTGTGCCTTGCACAAGCACACGATGAGATCGAGCCTTGTCTGCAGCGATGCCTGCACGAGCTCGAGGCCGCGTGCACGAGCTCGTGATAAAGCCTTGTGCCTTGCACAAGCACGATGATGAGATCGAGCCTCGCGTGCGAGAGCCGCGTGTCTGAGCTGCGTGATAAAGCCTTGTGCCTTGCACAAGCACTGTGATCGACATCGCGCGAGACGGCGTGCACGAGCTCGTGATAAAGCCTTGTGCCTTGCACAAGCACACATGTCGACCTCGTCGCGAGACGCGCGTGCACGAGCTCGTGATAAAGCCTTGTACCTTGCACAAGCACATCAAGCCTCGTGTCGAAGCGCACCGGCGGGCGTGGAACACGAAGGTCCCGGCGAACTAATGAACGAAGCGCGACATGGCGGCGCTTGCGGTTCCTTGACCGGACGGGCGTCGAGCGTCGACATCAGCGAGCCGACAACAAGTCACCACCTCGACATTCGAGCTAGTGACTTGGGGGCAGCTGTTCATCGGGCCGAGGCCCGTCGAAGATCCACGCTTCAGGCCCATTTCCGGCGTCGGTTCCTCCGCCTTCCCTTGAAACCATATCGACGCGTGGCCGATCAGCGGTACTCGATTCCACCCGGCCCATCACGGTGGCGGCGATCGGCGGTACCCGAGGTTTCCGCGAGACGATTATTCATCGTGAATCCTCAACTCGTATTAAAAGAGAACGCGGTAAAGCGATTGAGGTAATCATGATTATTCCACCTTTTCACTTATCTGGCACGCTGACTTGAGCGTTGGAGTGTCTGCGGTACACCACCACCACACGCCGTCACCGTAAGTGGGCGCTACCGAGTTGCTTCTTTCAGTCATCCTCACGAGTTCGTTGACAGGATCCATTGTAGCAAGGGAGTTTCCGGGACGGCGGAAGAATCGGGATCCAAATTGCTTCAAGATTTTGAGATTTGGGGTTTCAGTGATTGAATGTAAATCTGATTTTTTATTTTTTATTTTTAATTGGAGGGGGTTGTTGCTGAGATAGCTTGTTGCTGAGATTGAATGTAAATCTGCTCTGATGTTACTCATGTTGGTGCCATGAATGGAGTGTGTTTAGGGAGGAAATTGGTGCCATGTTCTACTACGCCTCTCTCGAATTGAAGCAGATAATCAAGCTAGGAGTGAGTATTGTAATCAAGCTTGAAATTCTAAAGCTTATGGATAGCTTGTAATCAGTAGAAAATGGAGATGGGCATTGTTATTGTAGCTCAAATTGTATCAATATTTTCTGTTACAATGTATCAAATGTTTATTCCATTAATTGTATTAATGTTTCTGTTGAATTGTATCAATCTGTAGGATGGCATGGAAGAGGGTAAGATCGTATGATCCATTACAAATAAAAGGATAAGAAAAGGACAAAATAAAAGTAAACTAAAATACTAATGTTCTAAAAGTCAGCATTAGTCTTTGTAGACTCACTGAAACTAAAATACTGCATATCTGTTATGGCAGCTACTTTGAAGTGCCCATGCATCTTTTAGCACAAAAACTTATAATGTAAACTGAGAAAATTCCATAACAATGAACAGATTCCAAAACTACCATACAAAGAGTAAAGCTGAAAGGGAATAAAGCTTATAATCCTATATGCAGTGAGTTGCCAACAAGTACTACTAAAATTGAAAAGATGTCAATTCAAGTCCAATTCAGTTCTTTCAGTATTGATAAACCAATCTAAAAGGGCTGCATCAATTGAAAAGATGTCAATTCAAGTCCAATTCAATTCAAGCTTATATCACCACTTGCCTCAGCTATATCAATGCATCTTTCGAACAAAAAAAGAAAAAAGAAGAAAAAGAACGATATATTGAGGACAATATATAGGAGGGCTGCTCATAATAGAATCAAATCTGCATTATAAAATAAAGGGCTTTGTAAAAATAAGAACCTGGACTGTAAGTGCCTGTCGAGCTTCAACGGCGGGAAAGAAAAAAATGTAGAACATAGATGAAACAGGAATGAGGTGAAGAGACAAAAGTTAACTTGCGTTTTCAGTAAACGAAACGACATAGTTTTGGTAGCTGAGATAAAAAATTGAAACAGAATCGATCTGCAGCGTTGATTAGATCTAATGGCTAATATTTAATTGACAGGGTGAATGTGTGAAATAGTTGACAGGAGGGAATCCAAATCCATTGTGTTCGGATTCAAATAATAAATGTAAGGATGAGAACTTGTAGATGTAGTTACGTGCTTGTATGTACAATAGGTCATCAAGCGACTCTAAAATAATTTAAAATTTATTAAATCGTGTGTAAAATTTATAAAAAGAGTTACATCAAATAATTTGCTTTAGGTCTCTCACTTGGTGTGATTGGTTCAAGAGAAAAAACTAAAAGAGAGGTAGAGAAGAGACAAAGAAAAGAGAAATAGTGAATTTCTCGTGATCGGTTAGGAGAGAAATAGAGAAGAGAGACAAAAAATAGGTGGGTCACATGGAGTTTTTGTTTCTCTCCACTTGTGAAGAGAAAGGGCTAAGAAAGAGAGATTTAACCAATTTGGGTCCGCCGAAATTTAATATCCAGTAGGCACATGTGATTTTTTGTGTTTTACAATTATTTTACGAAAGTTGTTCTAAACCTCACACATCATGAAGTAATTAATTAATTAATTAAAATAAATAAAATAAAATAAATATTTAAATAATGAAATTTAATTATTAATCAAATTAATTTAAAATTTATTATTTAAATTAAAATTTATATTTAATAATATAAAATCGTATATTATTTTTTTATTATAAGGATATTTTTGTCATTTCAAAAATTAAACACGCTTCTCTCTCTTCTATTTCTCTTCTCTTTCTCTCATACCAATCAATACATCAAATCCACTCTATTTCTCACCTCTTTCTCTCTTTTCACACTCTTTCTCACATGTTTCTCTTTTTTCATTTTCATCTCTCAAACCAATCACACACTTAAAGCAAAAAGACTTCTCTCAAAGTTTGCTTTAGTGATGATCTCGCTTACCTTTGAGTCGGTCCTACCAACAATCACACATTTAAATTAAAATTTATATTTAATAATATAAAATCGTATATTATTTTTTTATTATAAGGATATTTTTGTCATTTCAAAAATTAAACACACTTCTCTCTCTTCCATTTCTCTTATCTTTCTCTTATACCAATCAATACATCAAATCCACTCTATTTCTCACCTCTCTCTTTTTTCACACTCTTTCTCACTTGTTTCTTTCTTTTCATTTTCATCTCTCAACCAATCACACACTTAAAGTAAAAAGACTTCTCTCAAAGTTTACTTTAGTGATGATCTCACTTACCTTTGAGTCGATCCTACCAACAATAACTAGGTTATTCTAGTGTTTCTAACTGAGTTAGTTAATTAGTTTGGGAGCTATGCTTAACATGTAGCAACGTGTAGAATATTGATATTTGTATCTATTTATTTATTTATTTATTTATTTATTTATTTATTTATTTATTTATTCTGTGAGTAGATTTGACGTGCAATTTCATTTTAAGTATGATTGAACAACTATTTTGTTTCAACCACACTTAGATTTCTCTGATTGTATAAATTCTATAATTGATAACTAGATTTTCGAAGTAAAGCAAGTGTCCACACAGTAAGGGAATGGCCACTATGAGTTTCAAGATTTTCATAGTAAAGCATGCACTAACACGTTTCTCAAAGGTGAGATGGCTGTCATAAAAGAAACAAGATTGGGTTTTACTTTAAAGGGTATATCGACTTTATGGATATTCATCAGCCACCACACCTGCTAAGCAATTGGAGGTTGGAAAATCCTACTTTTTGTTGAAAAGAAACTTACTCATTTTTATCTTTAATCTTGATCTTGATAAATTAGAGGTTAGAAAGTCAGACAATTAGAGTAGCAACCTAAAAGAGTATATGACAAATTATTCATATTTCATTATTGACTTTTTTTAATAAAAAAAATTTTAAAGCAAAAAGAGGCTCTTTTCATTCGAAAATTAGTATTAGTATAAATCATTAATCTTAACATATATTGTCACGAACAAGAAGTCAATCAAGCAAATCAATCTTATTAATTGAGTAAATTATATGACAAAGCAACAAGTTTTATGATTGAATTACTTGATCATTTTTATCTTTAATCTTGATCTTGATAAATTAGAGGTTAGAAAGTCGGACAATTAGAGTAGCAACCTAAAAGAGTATATGATAAATTATTCATATTTCATTATTGACTTTTTTTAATAAAAAAAAGGCTTAAACATGAAAATAGTCCCCAAAAAATTCTTAAAGTTTGTTTTTAGTCCCCCAAAAAAATTTGAAGGTTTTTAGTCCCCCAAATTTATAAATATTTTTCCGTTTGTCCCCCATTTTGACGCCTTCAAGATTTTAGTCCCTCAAAAATTCTAAAAATTCGTTTTTAGTCCCCCAAAAAGGTTGCCACATCAGCAACACAAAACGGCGTCAGAGTGAGGGACCAGTGAAAAATTATTTTGAAATTTGAGGGACTAAAAACCTTCAAATTTTTTTTGAGGGACTAAAAACAAATTTTACGAATTTTTAGGGACGTAGCCTAAAAAAAATTAAAACAAAAAGAGGCTCTTTTCATTCGAAAATTAGTATTAGTATACTATAAATCATTAATCTTAACATATATTGTCACGAACAAGAAGTCAATCAAGCAAATCAATCTTATTAATTGAGTAAATTATATGACAAAGCAGCAAGTTTTGATTGAATTACTTGATATGACTAAACAACTTTATGTGACATATGGTGTCTTTTCCGGTTATGTTATTGTGATTTGGGATTACTATCTAATTATTCCACGAATAATGTCTTCATGATCACTTAATTTGAATAAATTTGAATAACCCCTTCTAGGATCTGAGCCTCCTATATATACTGCCAGATTAATTTTCAAACTTTCTTGATCGTCATTAGGCCTGAACTAGGGTGTTAGTTTGAGCAGGGAATGTGTGAGCGCAACGTAGGTTGAAGAACAATGATTCTGAAATTAGGCAGGGAAATCTGTATAACACTTTGACCTTGCAATTTAGATGATGGTTTGGACAGGGCATGGGTGTTGGCAAAACAGGTTCGAAAACAATGGCTTCTTCTGCAATTTTAGAACAGTGTGCTCCAAAGTAAAGTCTTGCAAGGGAGAGAAGAGATTTTTTTTTCCCCTTCCTTTTTTTTAATTTGTTTTTATTCAAAGTTGGTCTCATCAATTTGGGTCAAGTTTTTCATTGGGCTCTCTTGGGTCCATTTTCAATGAGGCTTTGTTATTTCCATTCCATTTGCCTATTTTTGGGGTCAAGCCATTCCACTGGGGCAATGTTATAAGCAGCTCCCCATTTTAATTTCAGCACCCCCACCCACCTAAAATGACTAAAATACCCCTATCCCGAAAAAACCGAAACTAATTCTCTTCCCCTTCCCCACCACCATCTCCCTCATGTCCACCTCCCCATAAGCTCTCGCCTTCATTTGCTGCTCAAAACCTCAACCCCACCATCTCTCATGTTCGCCACCACCGTCTCCACCCATCTCCCACCTTCCAGACGCACTTCTAAGCATTATTATTATTATTATTATTATTTGCGTTTTCAGACCGTTCAGAATCTAAATTTCGTACGTGTAAAGTTTCTGAACCGTAGAAGGTGTGATTTTTGTTACATGTCCGAAAACTAATTTTTAGACGCATGTGGAAACTTTTTTTTTAAAAGATTTTTTCCCCATAAAAAAGGGTTTCCTAGAAGTTTCAGAAACAAGTTTTCGAAAGGCAAAACAAGTTGCTGTCATAGAAACCCGTCCTCTTCGATACAAAAAAATATATAGTGAAAAGGAGAGTGATCAAGGACGGGGTTGTAGTGGAGGGGAGTAGAAAACATGGTGGGGGGAGTGGGGTGGAATGGGTTGGGTTATGATTTGGTGATTTTGTGGGGAACGAGTTACAGTTTGGGGCTCTGGGGTGGGGGAGATTTTGAGGGGGAAGGGGATTATGGTTTTGGAGTAGGGGAGGGGATATGCTTGCAGGGGATGGGGTTGCGGGGAGTGGGATGGGATTGTAGGAGAGTGGATGGGGTTGAAGGGTGAGTGGTGGTGGGGTTGCAGAAGAGGTAAGAGGTAGGGGATAAGGATAGTTTAGGAAAATTGGGTCTTTTCTTGATTTATTAAATTTATGAGGTGAAAGTTCAATATGATTGCCCCATTTGATTACTCCCGATTAGAGATATTATGGTATTATATTCTTGAAATTTATTTTCTTTTCAATTATATTTAACGTTAGCCCAATGTGAATGTGTTGACCTGACTACCCACCCAACCCATTCTTGGTTGGGTTGAGCTGGGTCGGGTAGTGCTATGAAAAGTTGAAAACCCCAACCCAACCTGTCATGTTTTTATTGAATTGGATTTCATATGCGCGCAGAATCTCTTTTTTTTTAGACAAAATTTTTTTCCCCATAAAAAAGGGTTTCCTAGAAGTTTCAGAAACAAGTTTTCGAAAGGCAAAACAAGTTGCTGTCATAGAAACTCTTCGATACAAGAAAATATATAGTGAAAAGGAGAGTGATTGTGACAACCACCCTAAAGTTTAAATGGAGCCGCTACCTATGTTTATTAAGGAAAACAATAGGAAAAACATTTTTAAAAAATAATTAGAAAAATTGGTCTTTGAACCAAATATGGGTCCGAGATTTTTCAAAAATAATTAGAAAAATTGGTCTTTGAACCAAATATGGGTTCGAGAGTTGGTTACGCATAGAAAAAGTATTAGCACCCCTCAACGCCCATTTAGAGTGGTACCCTTTTAATTGTTTTATGAAAATGTTTGCCTTAAAGAAATACTCCCTTAATGAAATTTATTTATTTATTTTATAAGAAAAATGAAGAAGCCACAAAATGACTGAATCGTGCGAGTGGCATTTCGGGGCTTCTAACCAATGATCTTATTAATGAACAAAATAAAAAAAATTAAATAAGGTGAATAAAAGAAGGAAGTCTCAACTAAAAGAAGTCATTGGAAGACTAGGTTTCTGGTTTCTGTAACTTATTTTTTAACAAAGTTACAGCAACCCTCTTTCAGAAAAGAATTGGGCCAAAAGCCCAATCAAGTTCTTAAATTTAATAAAGTTCCATTTTTTACCCCTTGGGCCAGTAGCCCCAACCCGAAATTGATTTAGAGGCCCAAACTCATGAATCCAAAATACCTTGGTAGATGATGATCTATAGGATGCGTTCATTATTGAAAATTAATAGTCATTAGTGCCACTAATCACTGTTAATTATTAATTACCGAAGCTTTACCTACTAATTAATATTCACATAACTATCACTGGCTGAAAAAAAGGATCGAATTATATTGTTCCCTAAATAAACTTTATAATATTACCTATTATTAATTATTAGTATAATCAGTACAAAAAAATCAAAGTAATAAGAATGATAACCTGATTAAAACCCTAGATTAGGATTTCAGCTTTTAACTCATCCATTGATAAAATAATATTAGAAAAAGCAAAATATTTAACAGCTTGATTTCATTAAAGAAAACAAAATAAACAAAATTTAATTTACAGAACAGAATAATAAAAGGACAATAATAATAAAAAATAGAAAAAATAAATAGAACAGAATGATGGAAGAAGGATGTATTATAGTCCCAAAATTCTAACTTTACATCGAAATACAGATGAAAAAGCAAGAAAATAATATCAAGAAGATACAAAGGGATGGAGATAAAAACCTGGGCTATCAAGACCTCAATCGAGAAAATTACAACCTAAATAAAAAAACCTAAATCTAAAGTGTTTTTATTTTATTTTGTAGTTCCACTCTCTTCTTGCCCTTCTGCTTCTTTTTCTTCTTCTGGCTTTTTCGTCTAGAGCCCCCTTTCTTCAAGTCTGAATTCTCCTCTCTTCTCACCGTATTGTGAGGCTTTTATAGCCACTTGAAATCTCTGAAGAAAAAAAGAAAAAAAAGAAGAGACAGATCAGAAAAAGAGAAATAAAGAAGAAAATAAAATAAAGGTAAACATACTCCCTGATCAAATCTTCATGTTTTCCTCTTTTTCCTAGCGGGTCTCCATCGAGCCTTGCGCTCAGATCTACTCGCTTGTGGATCTCTTTCGTCTAGGATGTAGAGCAAAATAGGACTTATGGTTTAAAGGAAGAGGAAGGTGGCGTGTTGAAGGGAGAAATAGACTCGGGCGGCTTGCAGGAAAGTGATGCGACGTTGGCAAGGAGATGGGGCCAGAGGGAGGAGATAATTGTTGGGTAAGGTAGAGAAATGTGGTTTGTGGATGGAGAGAGAGAAAGGTTGAAGGCTAGGGTCAGAGGAGGTGCAGCGGCTGTTAACACTCCATTTTGTCTATTTTTATGGGGTATTTTGAGTATAGAATATTATGATTTTGTTCCTTATTAGATAAAATATGCTCACTATTTCCTCATTTATGCAGAAAAGTAATAAAGGCAACTTGGAAAGCAAAAGAAGTAATTTTGGGAAGATTCTGGCTAGTTTTGAAGATTTTTAGCACTTCTGAACGAGTGATACGGCCTGACAGTCAGTCAGTACGGTCGTACCTAATTGCACACAACAGTAGGGGCATACAGAGCAGTCAGTACGAGCAAACACCGAAGTTTTTACATGGGTACGGCCACACATCCCTTCAGTATGACCGTACATAGTGCAGAATTCAGCTTTTACGTTGTTGCGGTATTTTGGCCATATCTTGAGCTAAGAATGTCTGATTGAGGTGATATTTATGGTGAAGGAAAGCTCTCGAAAAGATCTACATGGCTGCATAGGTAGAAAAAGGAAGGTACGACCATACATAAGGGTGGTATGGTCGTAAATATTGTGCAGTACGACCCAACACCGATAAAATGCGAAGTACGGTCGTACATAATGTTAGTACCCCCGTACCGAGGCCTAAAACGCACAGATTTGAAGCTAGTTGGACCTAAATCCGCATTAAAGCCTGTAAATAGGCATTCTTACCCCCTTTTGAGAACTAACTCACTCTCTAGGGGATAATTCATTCTCTCTGAGTGAGGGTCTTTAGCTTTAGACTTTACCTATTGTCTTTTGCTCTAGGCTTTGCCTCTTGTCTCTTGTCTTCTTTTCTTTTGGGATTGCATGTTAGGATTTACGTTATTCTATATTTTGTTGAGAAACAATATTTGTAGCTAACTCCATCACTATGGGTGATGGAGGATCTTTTATTATGTTCTTGATATCTATTTAATTGCTCTCTTGAATTCCCTATTATCCTTTTGAATGTGTTGATCTTAGTATGCTTAATTCCATAGGATCTGGCCAATTCTTTATAAAATTAGTTAATTGTGGTAACAAGATCATAGTTAACTAGTGGAACTCTAGGATCACAGAACTCGCTTTATACGCTGGATAGGTTATTGCTTGTTTCCAATCAGTTATTATATTAACAAACTTGTCTGCTCTTAATGCTCTTTCCCTTAGTTACCTTCCTGGACCAAACGGAGTAATTAGTTGGGAGGAAAACTACTGTACGCGAGGATAGCCCTTAGTAATTTAGAGTAAGTGGTTGGCTTTCAATAAGGAAATATTTCATAATAGCAAGGTAATAGATTCAGGATCTAGTATTAGTGAACCCGGTTCCCCTAGGCTTTTCCTAATTGATTTCTCTTTAGTTCTTGCGTTATTACTTTGATCTCGTTATTTACAATTCAATTGTCTTGCTCTCAAAACCATTACTTTCGTTCATCTAAATAATAATGATCTCTATTAATTTACTACTCGTGTATTCTCTATGGGTTCGACATTCGGAGTCTTAAAAATACTCCACTATTATTACGAGTTACGATCAGGTGCACTTGCATGAGCCGCAACAAGTTTTTGGCGCCGTTGCTGCGGAATGTTTTAGTGATATTAAACCAACGAGATTCTTGTTAATTTAGACATTTTTTATTATTATTAGCATTGTTATTATTATTTGTTAGTATTATTATTTTATATAAAAAATTTTGTTAACTACCCGTTCTATTGTTATTATTATTATTTTTGTTTTTAGTTATTATATTAGTGTTATCATTATCTTATTAAAAAAATATATTAGATAGAGTTATTTGTTCTATTTTTAGTTGTTTAGATTTAGATCTAGATTTACATTCAAAAATCCAAAAAAAAATATCTTTTATCTCTTTATCTAGATTTTAGATTTTTGTTTGGTTGCTTTATTTTATCTCTTTATCTATTTGTTTAGATCTTATCCTATTTTATCTTATTCTATTTTTTTTGTTTAAATTTGATATCAAAAATCCAAAATGTTTTTTCATTTTTTATTTATATATCCTGATCTTTCTTTTTCTTATCTTATTTTGAATCTGAGATTAGATATAAATATAATTTGAATTTGAATTTAAGAAGAAATTTGATAAGGATTGGATAATATTACCTTATTTTACTTTGATTTTATTTGACTTTACTTTTATTTTATTCTAACTTTCCTTATTTTGTTTGATTTTGATTTTATCTTATTTTATTTTGACTATTATTAATTAAAAAAATTAATTAATTAATTATTATTATTTTCTCATGAGTCCTTTCAATTTTTGTGAGTATTGTGGTTATTCTGTCGGACATGTAAACAACTGCTATGCTCTTTCTCTTTTTTGTAAGTATTATGGTGTCGTAGGACACGAATGGCAAGACTGTTCAGCATATACCACTTATAGAAGACAAAATCAAATAGAATTAACCATGAAAAAATACGAATTCATCGCCCATACGAGTGATGAAGAACCAAGTGAAGAATTAACCATGAAGGAGATTTTGGACAATCTTTAGAAAAACCCTAGTGACCTATCCATGTTTTTCAGAAGTCCTGTTGAATATTTGGAAAGTCAGAATCAAAGAGAATTAACCATGGAGGAATACGAAGTCACTGTCTATGAAGAGCTTAATGAAGAACTAACCATGGAGGAGATTTTGGCTAAATATGGGAAGAAGCTTGGCGACCCATTTGATTTTTTCGAAACTCCTATTAAATCTGTGGAGAGTCAAGACTTGGCTCCAACAAGTTTGATGACTCAAAGTGAGCAAGATACTTTGCCTAGTCAAATTGAGCCTAATCTAAATGAGGAAGATGAAGTCATCACTCTTGAAAATTTTAAGGAGTTAATTGAAGAGTCTAAGTCTGACCCTAAGCATAAAGAACAGTCATTCCCATAAAAGATTGAAACTCCTACTAAAGGGAGTCAAGTTGAGATTGAAGCTCCTACTAAAGGGAGTACTCATGAAGAAAACGAGGAAGACACTGTGGTTCTCGATTCTGAGAAAGAAGAGAAAGTCCCAAATTGGGAAAAAATTACCTTAGCCATTGGTGACAGTGTCGTTGAGGTTCAAAAGGGAAAGGTAATATTGAAATGTGGCAAGGAAGAGGATGTCTTAAAAGTTTTAAACTCTAATCCCTCTCCTTTAGTTTTTTGTTGTTCTACTAAAACTTCATCTTCTTTTACTCTTTCCTATTCTACTAATGATTTATTTGCTTTTAATGACCTTGATGATTTAAGAGTGCAGGACCCTTTAGAAGAAATTACTATAATAGGATCCTAGCATACTGGTGGGTGGTGAAGAAATAAAAACTCCACAATATTTTGAAGATCATCCACCACTTGGAAAAAGAAAGAACAACTTGAACCACATGGTTAAAAAGTGGAGAAGTGAAAATGCAATGAATGCAAAGTTCACTCTTCGAGAGCTTCCTAGTTGACCACTTTTAAACAAACCATCAGACTCACGACGTTAAACAAGTGCTTTGCAGGAAACAACATGTGTTATTTAATTTTATGTTTTTAATTTATTTATTTTATAATTTAATAGTTTATTGTGATTTACAGTTTTTCTAGAGGCATTGGCAAGGCAGCAGCATTAATTAAATCTCTCCCATAATTTGCTCGTGAAATTATCAGAGGGGAGTATTTTTCCACCTTTAAATTATTTTTAGCACTTATTTTAACTAGATAAATTTTTATTGCTTAGTTTATAACTGTTAGCAGTGAGGACACTGCTAAAAATAAGTGTGGGGAGGAAATTATAATTATAATTACTTGGCTATGCTTATAACTATTAAATTATGGAAAATTTGAGATTTTTCTTATTTAAGGGCTATTTTTTAGAATTTTTCTGACAACTTGTGATTGAAATGAGATTGTTGCTAGTTTTAGAATTCACTGATAATTAGCATTGAAGTGTTTATGAGTTTCAACTTATCTGTGTAAACCACTAGATATGAGATTTGAGCCTAAATAAGATGTCACATCATACTTTTTACCTCTTTTCTTTGTTTGAGTTATATTTTTCCATGTTGTGCATTCTAGAACTTGTGCTGAGACCATTACAAAGCGAATAAAAATTTACTTTCATGCGAATTTGGAAAGGACAATTTTAGGAATTTTTCAGGCCCACTTCAATTTTGTTGCAAATATTTTACCACTAGCTGCCCATTTCTGTGCTTATATTATATTTCTTTGGTACCCTTTCATTGTTATTGATTATTATTTCTATTATTGAAGTAACCTGGGAAAATACTTTTATTAGAGCAATTAGTGGCAAAAATCAAAAGGATAATGTTAGAAATCTCTTATGAAAGTTTATAAAAGGAAGGCCTAGCAAATACTTTCCCCTCCAAGAATTATTAAATTATTTATTTGTTGCATAAAAAGCATAGAAGGAGGAAAGGAAAGAAAAAGAAAAAAAATAGAAAAAAATGTGTGTTATTGCCTTCAAGGAATAAAAAGAGAAAAAAATTGATGAATATTAGAGGAATTCTTGCCTGCTCTTTACAGTTAAAAAGAAAAAGGTTACTTGTTTGGTTGATTTGTTTCTGACCCTTTGCATGACCTTTTCTTTCTTTTTACCCACCTAACATTATCACCTTGGCCTCATTACAACCCATAAAAGACCTTTTTTCCTTTTTTGCATGATAAGTGGATTTTAATAGTGGAGTTTTGGTCAATTACAAGCCTATGGTAATGTCACTTCTTTGGAAAAATTTGAGCGTTAATGACCCCACCTTTAAACACTTTGAGAGTGGTGAGAGGAGTGACTTATAAATCACAGACTTTGTGAACTTGTTAAACTTGCATCTCTAATTGGGTATTCTATTACTTAGCACTTCTTATGATATTACTCTGTTGTCTCGAATCTCGTTTATGCCCCTAGTCAGTAAATTCAATTTTTCTTATAATTATCCAAGTAGTTTGCTTGAGGACAAACAAAAGTTTAAGTGTGGGGATGTGATAACACTCTATTTTGTCTATTTTTATGGGGTATTTTGAGTATAGAATATTATGATTTTGTTCCTTATTAGATAAAATGTGCTCACTATTTCCTCATTTATGCAGAAAAGTAATAAAGGCAACTTGGAACGCAAAAGAAGTAATTTTGGGAAGATTCTGGCTAGTTTTGAAGATTTTTAGCACTTTTGGACGAGTGGTACGGCCTGACAGTCAATCAGTACGGCCGTACTTAATTGCGCACAACAATAGGAGTGTACAGAGCAGTCAGTACGAGAAAACGCCGAAGTTTTCCATAGGTACGGCCGCACATCCCTTCAGTACGGCCGTACATAGTGCAGAATTTAGCTTTTACGCTGTTGCGGTATTTTGGCCATATCTTGAGCTGGGAATGTCCGATTGAAGTGACCTTTGTGGTGTTGGAAAGCTCTCGAAAAGATCTACAAGACTGCATAGGTAGAAAAAGGCAGGTACGACCGTATAAAAGGGGGTACAGCCGTACATATTGTGCAGTACGACCCAACGCTGATAAAATGCGAAGTACAGCCGTACATAATGTTAGTACCCCCGTACCGAGGCCCAGAATGCACAGATTTGAAACCAGTTGACCTAAATCCGAACTAGAGCCTATAAATAGGCATTCTTACCCCCTTTTGAGAACTAACTCACTCTCTAGCGGAGAATTCATTCTCTCTGAGTGAGGGTCTTTTGCTTTAGACTTTACTTATTGTCTTTTGCTCTAGGCTTTGCCTCTTGTCTCTTGTCTTTTTTTCTTTTAGGATTGCATGTTAGGATTTATGTTATTCTATATTTTGTTGAGAAATAATATGTGTGGCTAACTCCGTCACTAGGGGTGATGGGGGATCTTTTATTATGTCCTTGATATCTATTTAATTGCTCTCTTGAATTCCCTATTATCATTTTGAATGTGTTGATCTTAGTATGCTTAATTCCATAGGATCTGACCAATTCTTTATAAAATTAGTTAATTGTGGCAACATGATCATAGTTAACTAGTGGAACTCTAGGATCACAGAACTCGCTTTATATGTCGGATATGTTATTGCTTGTTTCCAATCAGTTATTAGATTAACAAACTTGTCTGCTCTTAATGCTCTTTCCCTTAGTTACCTTCTTGGACCAAACAGAGTAATTAGTTGGGAGGAAGGCTACTGTACGCCTGGATAGCCCTTAGTAATTTAGAGTAAGTGGTTGGCTTTCAATAAGGAAATATTTCATAATAGCAAGGTAATAGATTCAGGAGCTAGTATTAGTGAACCCGGTTCCCCTAGGCTTTTCCTAATTGATTTCTCTTTAGTTCTTGCGTTATTACTTTGATTTCGTTATTTACATCCAATTGTCTTGCTCTCAAAACCATTACTTTCGTTCGTCTAAATAATAAGGATCTCTATTAATTTAGTACTCGTTCAATCTCTGTGAGTTCGACATTCGGAGTCTTAAAAATACTCCACTATTATTACGAGTTACGATCAGGTGCACTTGTATGAGCCGCAACAGCGGCGCTGGGAGAAGAGGGAATGGGGTGATAGAGATGTTAGGGTTTTCTTTTAAGTGGGAGTGGGCTTATAAGTGGATGGGCCGCGTGGGAAAGCTGAAGGGAAAAAAGGGTGTGCCAAAATAAAAAGAGGTGGCGCGCGCAGGGAGAGGGAGTAAGGCGCTGGGGTGACACATCCAAAGACAAGGGGGTGTGGATAGTAGCGAGAGAGTGAGGCTGGGAAGGGGGCGCGTAGGACAGGAACAAGGGTGCACTTAGTAATGGGTCTCCAATCCATTGCTAAATGCACCTTATATTTTTGCAATTTACACCCCTTTTTAATTTTTTTATTTTTCAATTTTTTTTTGCTTCATTTTTATTGAGACCAAAAATATTATTATTACTAATTTAAACAAAATAAATAAAAAGAAAAATAGGCCGAACAAAATTAGGGTACGACTGCTACCCCTCCTTAATTATATTTTACTTGAAGATCTTCGTGCATTCGTTGTAAAAGATAATTAAGGATAGAGGACGCTAATTTGTCTGAAACAAGTGGTTTGAGAATGCTGGATTTGTTCCCGACTTTGGCAAGGGATTCTAGGTCTAGTTCCTAATGAATTTCCCGAAGGACATAAGTTTGATTCATTTTAGGTGGGAGATTCTACGTTTGATTCCTAGTGAATTCCTTGTAAGGTATAGGTCTGGTTCCTATTTCTTACAAAATTGGCGGAAGATTCTAGGTTCGATTCCTAGCGAATTCCCGGTAAGGCATTGGTTTTGTTCCTAGCTCTTACAAAAATGGGTTAACTTTCCTACTTAGGAAAAGTTTGGGGTACGAGCTTCTTCGTCACTCAATACAGGTTCGGGTCAGATTCCCGGCAAGGCATAGGTCAGATTCCTTACTCTTGCTAAAAGGCACGGATTGCCTACCCTATTTTATGGAAGGTTCGTGATACAAGCTTCTCTGTCACTCAAAATGGGTTTGGGCTAGATTCCCAGCAACGTGTAGGTCAGATTCCTAACTCCTGCTAAATCATGGATTAGTTTCACTATTGCGGGTGAACGTCAAAAGTGCGAGTTTCTCAGTCACTCGACACCGTTCGGGTCAGATTCCCGGCAAGGTATAGGTTAGATTCCTAACTCTTGCTAAAAGGTATGGATCAATTTCTATGATTGAGGAAGATCCGAGATGCGGGTCAGGTTCCCGACTAGAAGCTTGGGTCAGATTCCCAGCAAGGTGTAGGACAGGTTCCTAACTCATGCTAATAAATAGATTGGGTAGGTTGAGTACTAGCCAGTTCTTACTGAGTAGACAACAGACCAACTGTGTGCAATATTGTAGAGGGTGGGTTGATGAACCTAAGAACTTTGATGATCATGCAGGATACAATGAATGGTATGTCGTGCATGAAATGATGTTTTTGCTTTTAGAGAAATGATTTTTTAAGGTGGGTCGTGGACCCAAAAGTATTGACGATCATGCAAGATGCAATGAATGGTATGTTATGCATGAGTTTTGTTTTGAAAGAATTAATTTTTTTGCTTTCCCTAGTTCCCTTCGAGGATGTTGCCCCTAGACTCATGGGCTGATAAGTTTCTATTGGCTTGCTTGTCCAAATGATTGACTTTGCAATGCTTCCGGTTTGCATATTTCCCAATTGATGGGTCATCTTGTCTATCTTTGTGGATTCTTGGCATTTCCTTTCATGCTTTGAACGCTCTTGAGAGGACTTGGATTGGCCAATTCTGATCTTCAAATTTTTATAGTCGTTTTGGCCTTTGCTAAGCTAGGTGTGGAATGATCTATGTTAAGAGACATACCACTTTGTGTAGTTCTGAAACTGGAATGAAATCTTGAATGCGAAGCTTTTGATGATGGGCACAACTTTTGCCCCTAGCTTCTTGGTTTATGTTTAGGTTTGTGTGGTACATTTTTTTTTGAATTTGACCCTAACTTTTGCCTATGCTGCTCTTTGTGAGTTTTCAACCTAGCGGGTCGCTCTAACTTTTGCCTAGACCGCCCTTTTCTGGTTTTCAGCCTAGCAAGCTTTTTTCATTATTCTCCTTTTTTTTGGGTAAAGCAAAAAATCAAGCTTTGATGAGAAAAACATGAGCAATTTGGTTTTGATCAGAATAGACTTTTATAGGGTTGTAACATGGCCAGGGGTTGAAGGGTCATGAAAGAAAATGATATTTCAGGTTCAAAAAGTGTTTGAGGTTTTACTTTTCAACAAGGATCTTTTAGTGAAAAGATGCACTTCGATGTTTGCTAGCACAATTGTCTTGTTTTGCCTTAGCGTATTTTTTTTAATTCTTGCAAGCGTATTTGGCACGTTGCACTTGTTTTTTTTTTTGAAACAGACAAAATTGATTGGGATATTGTGCTAGACCTCGGCATATGGGTGATCCTTGTTCAGGGCATTTGAAGTAGAACCTATAGTTCGAGACTCAAAAGATGTTTTTAATGGACCTGAATCCGAACTCTCATGACATAAATATTTGTTATTACACCTTATGGTTAACTAGAGAGTTGTCTCTATATTGAAAATCCTGGAAGGATTGAAATTATTGATAATATATATTTGGAATTACATATATTGATAATTTGTATTCTCTTTTTTATCATATTAAATCTTTCATATTGGTAAGAAATGTTTGAGTTACACACATGGTGCAATTATGGGTAAGTTTATTTATTTCTTTTTTCTCACATTGTTCAATATGATTGCTATGAATTTTGATTATTAATATTCTTGAAATAACTTGAAGTTGTTCCATCTTCAAATAAAATAATTTGAAAGATAAGGTGTTGCCTCGGTCTACAGCTCGAGCATTTGCAACAAAGAACTTTGGTCCTGAAGTACCATATCGTGTTGTCATTGAAATACTTTTTTTATGTTGTAAATAGCACAAGATTGGATATAGTTTTTGTAGTGAACTTGTTAGCAAGATTTTGTTCAGCACCAACCCGAAGACATTGGAATGAAGTCAAACAAGTTCTTTGCTCATTCTGATCTTCATAAAGCCCAATCGCAATCAGGTGATGTTTACACATGTGGAGAAACTGTTATATCTTGACGTTTCGTGAAGTAAACAATCACAACTATCTCATCAAATCATTCAAAAATATTGATTCTTTATTGAGCAAATTGTGAGTGCATATAACTGAGAAATATGACACAGTATATTAGAGGAGCATGCAGATTGATGAAAGAAGATGACAAGACAAAACCATTTCAAGAATATACTGCATCATGAAAAGATTCGATCAAATAATAACTCAACAGATTTATTCACAAAAGCATTGTCAACTTCAAATTTCTGGAAGCACGTGAATGCGCCAATTAAAGGACATTTCATAAATGACGTATTTACGAGGGGAAGTGTGTCACTATGCATATTGTACTATTTTTATTTCACTAAGTTTTTATCCCACTGGGTTTATCTTAGCAAGGTTTTAATGAGACATGTTCATAGTGTATAGTCATCCAAGGGGAAGTGTTATAAATATGTAAATTTGGTGGATGACTATATCAATTAATTATCTTATTATATCTTTACCATATCCCTATATTTGGTCCATAACTAGTAGCCCATTATCTCTATAAATAGGGCTATTAGGTTTCTCCTTATACACACTTCATCACATTATCAATACAAAGATTATAGCTAGTTCATGAAAAACTAGCCTTTGAATCCTGGTTCCAAAAGAACCGGTCTTTTAGTCTATATTTTTATTGTCTTGTCTCTCCACTTTCTTTTCTATTTACAACAAATTCGCTAAATCCGAATCTTAAAGATTGCTAATTAGGGAAATAATGACGGAGAGAGAAGATTATCGTTTAAAATTTGAAATCAATATTGTTTGAAGAAGAAAAAATTAGGTCAATTCATAATTGATATGGTCACTCAATAGTTTTTTTTATTTATGTTGGAAATTACCTATTTTGCAAAAATACATCTCACTTGTCATTGATTTGTGAATTAAGAGAATTCTAATTGATTTACTACTGAATCAAAATTATTTCCTTGTCTGAACTGTGAATGCGTCCTTCCGTAAATCACACAAGGAGCCATATCTAGTTCATGTATTAGAAATTTTATTTTGACTAAATAAAAGCGTATGGACAACTCAGACAGTCTTTACATTATTTGGAAATTTGAGAAATAAAAAAGAAAGAGGCTAGATTGGAGAAAACCAATTGTAGAGTGGACTTATACAAAATGTTTTAAAATTATCTTTATCCTAAAAATATTCAAAATGAGACCACATATACAAACTCTACTTCTCCCTTACTTGATCTCTAACCACCCTGAATGACAGCGGTAATCCTGCTTTGATCAGACAAAGTTACCCTAAATCTAATAAGACTACCCTCCTTTAAATTCTTATCTCTAGCAAAAAAAATTATTTAGCCTTAGGTTAAATAGCACTCGTGCTTAGCCCATTTTGCCCATCTTAGTTGGCATGGCCATCTCCTCCCTGATTCGTCCCCCAAAGTGCAACTCGTGTTCCTCTTATCCGGGAATACCACTGGGCAGAATAAAGAGGGAGTATGATAAAAGACACATAGCATTTTACATCGTAAAGGAATACAAAATATGCAAAACCCAAAATATTACTCGTGTATGATGCACCTCACAGCAAATAAAGATCCTCTCTCTATATTAACAAAGAAGACTGCGAGAAAATACAAACCTATAATGTTTCCTATTATAGGTTTAAAAATAGGAAACATTAAATTATTATGTGATTGCCTTAAAAAATTATCATCTCGTTGAAATATCAATGTATTAATTATAAAAATTTATTTGAAATCTTTTCAAATTCGAAATAGTGTTTATGTTGATACTATAAATATTTTTTTATACGTATAATTTTTTTTTGGTAGACGTATGATTTTTTATTACAACATAAATATATTTCTTAAATATGAATGCACATTTTATAAAAAGGAAATACGTCCTAAAAAACGAAAAAAAATTTAATTCCCTAAATCAGATTCTTAAAGATTGCTAATTAGGGAAATAATGACGGAGAGAGAAGATTATCGTTTGAAATTTGAAATCAATATTGTTTGAAGAAAAAAAATTAGGTCAATTCATAATTGATATTGTCACTCAATAGTTTTTTATTTATTTAGGAAAGTACATATTTTGCAAAAATACATCTCACTTGTCATTGATTTGTGAATTAAGGGAATTCTAATTGATTTACTACTGAATGAAAATTATTTCCTTGTTTGGACTGTGAATGTGCCCTTCCATAAATCACGCAAGGAGCCATATCTAGTTCATGTATTAGAAATTATATTTTGACTAAATAAAAAAGTATGGACAACCCAGACATGCTTTACATTATTTGGAAATTTGAGAAATAAAAAAGAAAGAGGCTACATTGGAGTAAGCCAATCATAGAGTGAACTTATACAAAATATTTTGAAATTATCCTTATCCCATTAATATTCAAAATGAGACCACATATACAAACTCTAATTCTCCCTTACATGGTTTCTAACCACCCTGAATGACAACGGTAATCCAGCTTTGATCATACATAGTTACCCAAAATCTAATAAGACTACCCTCCTTTAAATTCTTATATCTAACAATTTTTTTTCACCCATAAGTTAAATAGCACTCGTGCTTAGCACGTTTTGCCCATCTTAGTTGGCATGGTCATCTCCTCCCTGATTAGTCCTATAAAGTGCAACTCGTATTTCTCTTATCCGGGAATGCCACTGAGCAGAATAAGGAGAGAGTACGGTAAAAGACACATAGAATTTTATATCATAAAGGAATACAAAATATGCAAAACCCAAAATATTACATGTGTATGATGCACCTCACAATAAACAAAGATCCTCTCTATATTAACAAAAAAGACTGCGAGAAAATACATATAGATCTATTTCAGAAAGTGCCAATGATATGAAAAACCTTTAATTATCGAGCGAATAATTCTAAAAATCAAAATGTTATTAAAAAAGATATTACATATATATAGTGAGTAATTATTAAAAAAATTAAAAGCAACAAATTTTTTTTCCCAGTTTTTTTCATTTCATAAATCGTTTGACAAAGAGATGTTGATAAAAAATTAACATTCGTGTTAATAAGGGAAATGAAATAAAGTTAAACTAAAGTTAGAAACTTGGAATAAAGGAATGAAAGAGGAAGGACAAAAGCATAAAAGTCAGATACTCCATCTCCATCACAGGTACTCCTTCAATCTCACTCTCTCATTAAGCATTAAGCATTGAGAGACTCCGTCAATATTGGAAGAGACTCTGCAAAATCGAAATCAAAAAGGGAGAAGAAGGAGAGACGAAGGAGATACACAGAAGTAGATTTTGTTTGTTGTCGTAAATGAAATCAATACAGAAAACGCTGAGTAGAGAATAAGCAATGGCACGCAGGAGAAGAAGGAAAACGCCGCAAGAGGAAAATCTATTTTAGGTTACCTCTGTTGTCTCTTTCTTGTTCATATATGTAGTATTTAGGTTTGTTATCTCTTTCATTTTAAGATAATTTTTTTTAATTATTATTTGCTAAAAATCTCTTTCAAATTAAAATAAATCTTCCCAATTCTTAAATGCTAAAATGTTGTTATTATATCTTATGTAAGTGATTTGACCAAATTGTCCTCTAATTAATGCTTCCAAACACTATTACTTTTAATATTATAAAGATCCTTCCATCTCATAATAAGTTTTGTCTTAGGTATTTTGACACTGATTAAGAAAAAACTATAGATAAATGAAAGAGTATAACAATTTTACAAAATTATCTTTATTAACCATTGAGTATTAATCATTGTAATAAATGCATAGCAGAGTATGATGACTTGAGAGTGATGTACACATTATTAATTTGGGGGTAAAAATAGAAAATAATAATAATAATAATAATAATAATAATAATAATAATAATTAATATTACATTAAACAAATAAAATGACGCTTATTTTCATTTTATTTTCTTCTTGGAAATTTTAA
This sequence comes from Calophaca sinica, assembly GCA_037113605.1. Lineage (NCBI taxonomy): Eukaryota > Viridiplantae > Streptophyta > Magnoliopsida > Fabales > Fabaceae > Calophaca > Calophaca sinica. Next base: position 126,181,394 of record CM073734.1, read on the forward strand.
AATGGATTTTGTCTCATACCCACGATTCGAATTTATGACCTTTCGTACCCATTCATTTTTCACCTATTTCCAATCTGCCTATAGTGTTCTAGTCCTAATTGCTAAAAAAAGGGCTAGTCCTCAATTCTCAAAATTATATATTTATTAGCCTATTTATTTTCATTGTAGGTAAATATTCCGGTTTTTTTATTTTTATTTTATTTTCCAAAAATCAATCCTACCCTCACCCTCTATCTTCTTTTTATCTCCTTCAGTCACTCTTTACCTTCGTCTCCTCCGGTCTATCTGCAACTACGACCATCATGGACTGTGACCACTGCGAATCGAACCAGTGATTCAGAAGCGAACGCCGCAAATCTCTTTGAAGCTGGTAGCACAAACGTAGACTTGCCACACAACACTTCACTATCCAGATCTGTCTATACATTGATCTATAATTTCTGTTTAAAATGAGGCCCCACCAATCCCCATCATCAACATCTTTGAGAAAAAGGTGACGAGTGCTTTGTCAAGGTCTAATATGGTGAAAATCTGTATCAGAGATGGTCGTCGTAGTTGTTATGGAGGTTGGTGATGTGGGGGTGTGAGGATAGAAGCTGTAAAATCTAGGGCTCTATAAAGAGGCATTCAACATCGAGGGAGTCTCCTTCAGTGGTTATGCCCCTATACAGAAGAAAAAAAACAATTAAATTGTATAGTAATTTATTACAATCGATTAATCAAGGGATGTGAGGAAGCCAGAAAGGTTTGTTGACATATGGATATTTGCTCCTTGACATCTTTGAACCAGCACAACAGAAGTCCAAAGAGAGAGGATTACTGTTTGAAGGAAATTTCTGGGGCAGCCAAGGATAATAATGGGTCATTCCAGAGTCCAGACTGTTGAAGATTCAAAATATATTTATTATTCTGTGGAAACGCAAGAGAACTCTCCCAGCACATTGGAACTCCAATACCTACAAAAAAGAGGTCTAATAAAACGTTTGATCTCAAATTTTCTCCATTGAAGTCAAGGAGAAGGATTCAATTTTTACACTTTGTTGTCAAAAATAGCTTCAATTTACAAGTACCGTTCACGGGTATCTTTTATCAATAGGTGCAATTTATACCAATTTAACAATTTGTTATATTTTTAACAAAAATAATGCGTTTAAAAGTGATCTACATCAGTAAATTGTTTTCTGGTTGATGGTGTGAGTTGGGATTAGGTCTCTCTGTTTTTTGGATTAGAGAGAGGAACTTATTTCTTGTAAGGGCAAAGTTGTCACTTTAAATTTTTTGGTAACCTGTTTACCTTTTATCCCGATTCAATCTCAGTCATCGATTATTTTATTAATATATCTAATGGTTATAAAAGATGGTTCATCGGTGAACCATTTATTTCATTCCCCACCTTAGAAGCCACCATATTTAAAGATGTTATCGTAAAATAAAATTGTATAAACCAATAAAGGTTGGTCCAATTGATAAGGAAACAACTTATATCTTACAAGGACATGAGTTTGAATCTCACTGGACTTCATGTGAGTAATATGTAAGTACCTTCGTAAGTGTTCATTGAGCCTTAGGGCTTTCCTTGACTTTAGTGAGCCATCGAAACTCAAATCATAGAAACTTTTTTTTTTGCTATAAAAAAAATAGAATCGTACAAGACACAAGGCTTTCAAAATGATTAGATTGGATCTTAAAACATACCTATATCGTTGCAGATCATACTTAATTTAGTAAATAAGTGTATGTTTGGATCAACTTTTATTAAATATAATTTAGAAAAAACTTGATTTTATAAGATTGATTGAGTTAAAATCTAGTTTGAAGAAAAGTGATTTATATTTAAATATTTTTACTCTAAAAGCAAATTTTATATAAAATTTAGTATAAACTTTATAACCTAACGCAAAAATTACTTTTTATCACTTGTGCTCACATTGAAATTTGAGATTTAAAAATAAAATCAATTAATAGAAAGTAACCAAACATACAAAAATCACGTTGGTGCAAAAGAAAGGAAGCTATTTTTCGTGTGTCCTACCGTACACCCAAGCATCCACTAAATCAAACTCAGTTATTAAAATATCTGACCAGTCTAATTCCTAATAGCAGTAACTGCCTTCATGACAAGGTAGAGAGAAGTATATGCATAAATGAATAAATTAACCAGAACCACAGGAACCACCAAAATGCCGAAAGACCAATTCAGAGACAAGAAAGACATAAAGGGGTTAGTAAAGTCAATCTCCAACTCACCAACGTTGGAAAGCTGTAAGTTAAATTTCTGCACTTAACTTAACCACCACTCACCGCCGGGCCAAAAAACATTAACGCTCTTGCTTTAATCACTCACTTTATTGTGCAAAGTTGGAGTAGGTGCAAAGCTTTATTGGGAGCTGAGAAATTCCTAACCACAATAGGAAGAGTGGCACAAACACGTCTCCTTAAAAATTTCCCCTTTTCTAAATTTTTAATATTCTTTTCCTTAATTCATTTTTTCTCTCCTGATTAACTGTTACTCCCTCTTGACTTGATTATAAGAAGAAAAAAACAATAGTCAAGATCTTAATTAATATAAAATTAGATATTTTTACTTATATTCCGTCCGAAAGGAGCACCAGTCTAGTACTAATTTTTTGTCGGCTAATTGCTTCGTTTTTATTGGAAAAACTAGGACACAGCTGACAATCATTTCATTCTCTAACTGCCAACGTTCATTAAACCCAAAATACAGGGGAAAAAAAACAGAATTCGAAATGCACTAAAATTACAGTCTAGTGAACTGAAACAGAGATAGATGATAGATGCAACAAAATACACAAAATAAGCATCATGGCAAAAGCACCTCCCCAGGAAAACCAATCCGTAAAAAAAGAGTAACTGCTACATCAAATTTCAGTCTTCAAAGTAACTAAGCCCAGTGACTAGTCATCCAGTTGTACCAGCAGGCAGCAGTAGAACCTTGTAACTAAGCAAGTGATCAATTAATGTGTTCCTGTAACTTTGACGACATATATAGCAGAGAAAAATTATGTAGAAGAAGGCGCTAATTGTGAGATAAGGGCAGAATATAAAAATAAAAGAAAATAGGAAATAAATATTTATTAAGAGTCCATTAAAATTTTCATCTGTCCCACAAGTTATGGTATGGTGACTCAAAAGCAGCAGCGACAGATCTCTTTTGCAATTTGAGGTCTTTATAGAACTTGTTAATGAATTCTTCAGCTGCCATGTCGACTTGATGGCTATCTCCTTCGTCCTTAAGCGGGAAGGGCGAGTCAGTAACCCTTAGTTGCCTCCCAATAGGGCTTTTCCCGAACCCAGGCAATGTCACCAAGGGGGAATTAGCAGTAGCAGCCACCTCCACCTCCACCTTCTCATTATTATTATTATTATTATTATTCAACATTTCAAGGACCTTCTGAACAGCGTTCAGGGTGGAAACGTCGTCGTATTTGTACGACGATTTTGAGAAGCGGTTGTTACGGTTTTTGCGTTTGATGACGTGGAAAGGGTTGGCGGGGCTGTTGTTGCAGCTGAATTCGTATTCGTGGGGAGAGATGAAGGAGGAGTTGTGGGAGCGACAGGTACTGAAAGAGGAGGAATATTGGTGGTGGAACATGAGGGTGTTGTTGAGTAAGGACTTCCCTGCGAGTTTGCCACGTTCGAGCATCAAATGGAGTTCTACCATTATTTTGCTCTTCGCTATGCCTTTTTTCATCATGAAGAACAGTACACGTACCATGTTCCATAGCTTCTTTGCTACCACCGGTCCTGGGCTTGGCTCTATTTCCATTTTGTGAGACTGGGGGGATGGATGAGTATAATTTATGTTACTGTTGCTTTCTTTTATGAATAGAGAGAGGGGGGAGAGAGAGAGAGAGAGTATCAATCAAATCGAGAGAGAGAGAGAGAGAGAGTAGAATGTGTTTTGGTTTGCGATGGGAGTGAGGGGGTTGGGAGGTATTTAAATTGGGGTGCTATGATATGAACATGATTATTTATTAAAATGGAATATGGTTTAGAATTACATAAAGCTAGCAAGGACTGAATACCCCACGGTTGGTAGCGCGTGATTAATAATCATTGAGGCAAAAGAAAAAAGTACTCTATCCGTCGTCGTCTTATAAGCAAAATAAATGAAAAAAAGACAATAATAATTTTACTAAATTAATTTTGGTTGAAAACATTTAATATTATGTGACACTTATAAATTTTTTTTAACATTAGGGGTAAATTGGCAGAAAACATTTAATATTACATTAAAAATAGAAAATAACATATATTTTGGGACAATTTTTTTTTATTTGTAAATATGAGATATATGTTGGGACAGATGGAGTAATAAATAAAAGTAGGCAAATTACCTAGTCAAAAAATAAGTAGGCAAATTATAACACTAAATAATGAATAAAAAATAAAAATACTTATAGAAAAATATAATTATTTTAAGTTATCCATATATTAAATATTATCTCTTTTGAATAAATAATTTTTATATTTTATAAAATATAACCATCAAAGTAATAAATAAGTAAAAAGGATAAAACTTAGGTAAGGTTACTTAGGTATGGTTGGTGTTGTTCCTCTCATAAAACAGGATAAAAACTGTTTTGATATGGATAGTTATGAGAGGTTAGAGACAGTAGGAGTGGATAGAGAGAGAAAATTTATCTATTTTGTGAGATGAACAACACCAATCATACCTAAAAAATCTTGTCTAAGTTTTGTCCAAGTAAAAACTTATTTTATGTACTTTTTTTAAATAAAAAAAAATTAGACGAGTTGGGTCTTCCGGCTGAACCGTATGTATAAGGGACAAGAATCGGAGGTTGAAGTTGTTTGTTGGCTGTTTGTGCATTACATGGAAGTTATGTTGAAGTAGTAGTGGAAGGTCTCCATGATGGGAACTGATATTTATTTTACTAAATCAACCGTAGCTGTAGCACCCCACCCCATCATTCAATAATCGGAAAATTGAGGATTTGGGTGGTGCTTTACTCTTGTGGTCAAAGATTTGCGGTTGCCGTAGAGACTAAGCTAGTGAATAACGCATCTCAACCGCGTAACATTTCCCTCCATTTTCATGTAGCATATGTATTTGTCTTTACCATTTTTTTAATGTCGAGAGAATTCGAGGTAAACGTGATACCGTCAACACGTTGAAATTTAAACCACATTTTGGCCAGTGAAATAAAATAATACTATTATTTATGTATATTTTTAATTTCACAACGACGTTAAATTCAATACAGGTGACTATGATGTTATATTTTTTTTTTTAAAAAAATTGTATTAAGACTCATCAAAAGAAATAATACCAAGAAATAAAAATTTAAGGTACTATACTGAGTATAAAGCCTCATTACAACTCCTTAATCATAAATGAAAAGAATATCCTAGAGTGACATAATTTATGGATACATTTCAACACAAATGGCCCAATTTAATTAAACCGATCTTAACGCCTACAAAGACGAGATCCATAATCTTCTTGCAGTCTCTTTCACTGCAATCACAAGAGAGAGGCACGGCTCCAACCAATAAATTAAATATCCATTGTACAAGACCGCAAATTATAGTCGAAAATCATATGAATTGATATTATTTTTAAAATCAATAATAATCCAATAAGACTGAGCAAATTAACTAACCACAACGAGTTATTGCTTGTTATTTTGTTGGTTTGTGCACCACTCGATTTTGATTTACATGTCAAACAAAACTTAGAAAAATCAGCCAATCCTTCTCCAGAGGATGTATCGTGTCATTATCACACATTTGCAAACCATTCCAAGTGGAACACCTAATAATATTTGATCACAACAAAGTTGCAATCATGAATCATTAATAGCAGCTACTACTTATAAAACGTGGCATTCGATATCTCGTGGAAGCCCCAATCAAACATGAACCTTACGTACATGAAGTCTTGTTGAAATTCATACGGGTCCTACTAAATTCATGTGGGACCCACATGATTTAGTGGGACCCGCTTAAATTTTAATCGATAAGAGAGTGAGTATTGGGAAGAGAGTGTTAAAAAGTGTGTTGTTAGCACTCCTCTTAGTTAATATAACCGATGGTCAAAAAAATTCAAAATTTTGTTGTCCAATATAGATCACCTATATGGTGATCCATAATGTAATTTGCCTATTTTCATTAGCAATTAGCAGTCAGTTGTTTCAAAATTTAATATTTTTTGGAATCTTATATTGATATATATGACAAGGTGCCTTCTAGAGTGGACAGTGTAACACGTGGTTCATGGATAAACCACCTGTTTCTAGGTAAATCTTCCGATTTTATTGTTTTTTATATTTATATTTTATTTTTCAAAAGTCATTCCTACTTTCACCCTCACTGCTCACCACTACCTAGCAGCGCAACCCACCAGCGTCGAACCCAGAGTATGAATCTGAGAAGGAGAGCCATTTTTTATTAAGATTGTTTGAAGGGAGAAAAAAAAAGCAAACACACCTTCTTCCTCATTTCCTTTCATTGACACCAGGATTCCAGAATTACTGTATCATATAAACACAGATCTGCGACACCAGTCCAACCTCCCATACAAGGAGCCACCACGTCAAAGCACCCACTGAACAATGTAGATCTGCTTTGGCTTCATGAATGCAAAACAGCCTCCAGCCAAGCTCTGCGATCCACCGCTCGCGGACCGTCGTCTAGCAGTTGAACCGCTGCACGTCGTCATTCCTCCGCGAGCGCACGGCTACCACAGCAGCGCCGCCCACGGACCCACCCATCACCACAACAGCATGCGATTTCTTTATTTTGCTATGGATACTATCTCAACAAGCTTTTTTCACAAAAGGGTCACGCTACAAGCCTACAGCACTTTGATATTGTACAATAAAGATTGGATTTTTAAATTGATATGATGGGATTTTTTTCTTTCATTTTCTATATAATGTGTCGATTTGTGTTTGTTATGCAGTTTTTGCAAAGAATCTTTGATTTTGATCTGGGTCACTACACTCCTCGTAGTGGCAGCTTCTATGGGAGAAAGATGAGGGAGATGGAAGGCAAGAGAGAGAAAGAAAGAAAAATTCAGTGTAAAGGGTGCATTGTAAGAATAGGTAGAGCTGTTCCATCGAAAGACTCTTAGTCATGGTTCACCTAAACTACTTAATTACTAGTCCACTTTAGATACCACTCTACTTATATACAAAATCCGCACCAATCTCGTGGCTTGATTCTTTTTCATTTCTTTAAAATATTTTTTTCAAACAATCGTAGAGTTGAAAGAGGTAGGTACCCATAACCCATCAATATAAAAATTTTCTTGTCTTAATTAGATTTATTTTCAGTTGGACTTAGAACAACGTTGTAATCATAGCTTTTATCGACATTATAAATTTTGAAATCAATGCAATAAATTTATCGTGGAACCTAATTTACGTTAAATGATAAATATCATTGTATACTCAAATAAAAAATATGAATAATAATTTGAAATAATAATAATAAAATTCTTATAATTAATAAAATTCTTATAAACTACTCCTTCTGTTATCAAATGTAAGCAAAAAAATTCATATATGTGATCCAAATTTGGACCAAATACATGAAATTTTTTTGCTTATATTCGATAACAGAGGAAGTAAATAATAAGTTTTATTCAATTATTGTTTTCTTATAAACTAAATACCAAGTATCTCATATGTTGTATAAGTACCTTTGTAAAATACACAAAATTAAATTAAATTTCTCAAGAAAGATTAATTTAACTGATGGAAAATTATTTTAATACTAGTTAACATTTATAAAAATTTATTTTTATTCAAATAATTAATTTAAATGTAATTAACTTTGTTTAATATAAAAATTTAAAACACACATTAAATAATAAAAAAATATGTAATTTCATAAGAACAGTAATATGTAAAAATATTTTTATTTTAAGAAAACAAGAATTTAAATTCATAAATAAATATGGATAATTATGGAACGTGGAGTCTTTGAGCTAATAGACCTTGGGCTAGGGGTAAAAATGGGACAAGCTAGGATGAATTGTGTTTATCCTTTACCCGACACTAAAGTTTGACTGGGGCAAATTATTAGACCTGAGCCCAACTCTAGACTAAAAAACTGATTGATGTATAGACTAATTAAGGTCAAGCTTAAGTAGGACGAGATTGGATTGACTCGAAGTGTAAACTAAATAAACTTATAGGATAATTATATATCAATACGTAAAAGAAAAATAGTTCAATCATATAGTAAATATATCATATACATTAGAATTTTTTGTATGGGCTATATATGTCATTTTACCCTATTATAATTTTATGATATTGCTGAGAAAAAAATAATAGTATATCATTTCTTATGTAGAATATTTTTTAAATAAATAAAAATTAAAAATTAAAAATTAAAAATCCACTAGTGCAGGAATAGGATAAAAAACAGGGGTTTAAAATCGGTTTTAAGAAAAACCGATTTAAAAGATAAACGCGGTGGCAATTTTGTAAATAATTGTCTAGGCGAGTACTTTTTAAATCGGTTTTTGTTATCTTTTAAATCGGTTATCAAACACCCGATTTATAAGGGCTTAGAAAATGATCTAACTTTTACACGTTAAATCGGTTATCACACACGCCGATTTAATAGGTGTTATTTCTGTAACCAAAAAAAAAATGGTGTTATTTAAAACTTCTTATTTTATTTTTGGTCTTCCCTCTAAAATTCGTGACTCCTGCTCTTCTTCATCAGCAAACCCTATAGTACTCCTTCTTCAACCAAACCCATCGTCCAAAACGCCGTTGGTCTTCTGCTCCATTCTGCTCTTCTGCCATTTGAGAACCATCATCTTCTTCAAGGTCGGCGGCCGAACCCTACCGTCACAGCCTCTGCTCGACGTTGTTCCCCCATCTCTACTCGCCGTTGTCGTGCCTCCATCCCTGTGCGTCTCCTTCGGCAAGCGACGGTCGCCGTTGTTCGTGCCGCCGTTTCAGACCACCGCCACCGTCAACAAAACGCAACAAAAGAGATTTGGGACATTGAAAAGGAGAAAGGGCAAGCATCGTTCTGTTGAATAGGCAAGCATCGTTCTGCTACAAGCTTGAACAAAGGTGAGGAAGCTCAACCTCATTGTATCCACTCTTTTATATAGGAGACAAATCGGTGCACTTTGATTCAAATTTCACAGTCAACTGTTTTGTGTATTGATAACTACATTTTTAGGTACAATTTAAAAGTTCAGTTTTTTATAGATAATTTTTTAGCCATATGGCCATTGCACAAACCATGGTTCTGCAATCTGCATCCTTGCTTCAAATGTTTTGAACTTTGGTGTGTCTATGCATTTATTAGTAATAAAAATAAAGAATAATTGTCAATTATACATGACTATATTGAAGGTTTTTACAAAGGAAAAAAAGTTTACTGATTTTTATAACTTCATTTTTATGCTAATTTCCTACTTTTCTTCGATTCATTATCGATTTACATTAGTTCTTGACTGTGTCAACTTTAATTGACAATGGTATTAAATTATCCTTTGATTAAATTAATATAATTATTATATATAAGCTGGTTTGAGTCATTTTGAATAGATCATAGCACCGCTTTTGCTCAAAGTCGATGTGAATTCTGCATCTACTTAGTTTGGACAATATTTATTCCTTCAAGTGTAGGTTCACTTTATATATCCATTTGATGCGAGACCTATCTCATTAGAAAGCTAAGAGATGTATTTGAAAACAGTCAGGTTGATGTAAAATCATGTTTCTATCAACACTTATTCCTCTTTTCTTCCTCAATTTGATCAAAAGGAGCAATAGATTTTGAATACGACATGTTCTTTTTTTTCTTGACTTTTGAATAGATCATGTCCTTTTAGTTTCCTTATTCTACTCTGTACCATGTTCTTTTTTTTCTTGACTTTTGACAGTTCATGTGAGATGAAGTATATGACATGTTATTAGATAAATATTTTGATTAACAATCAATAGATTTTGAACTTGATTATTTATTCTTAATTACTTCAGAACAAAGATATGGATCGTAGTTGGATGCAAAAAAATCGCATGAGTGATGAGTATGAGAATGGAGTGGAAGAGTTTTTAGAATTTGCTCAAAAAAATCTTTCCAATAGTAATGGAAAGTTTTGTTGTCCTTGTGTTAATTGTTTGAATATTAATCCACTAGAAGTTGATGAAATACGGGATCATCTTCGTGTTGATGGGATTTGCCAGAGTTATACGACATGGATATGGCACGGTGAAGTGTTACATAAGCCAAGTGTGTCACAAAGAGAGAAAGTTGATGTCGACATGGACGATCGACTAGAAGACATGATTCGTGATATTGGGCATGAGTCTTTTCAGCGTGCACGTGTGTATGATACTCTATGCAGTGACAAGGAAGAGCCTTTGTATACGGGGTGCACAAAGTTTACACGGTTGTCAGCGGTGTTGAGATTGTTCAATCTGAAGGCAATAAACGGGTGGACTGATAAAAGCTTCACTGAATTGCTTGAGTTGTTGAAGGACATGCTTCCAGAAGGTAACACATTGCCGAACCGTAACTATGAGGCGAAGAAGATATTGTGTCCGATGGGTGTGGAGTATAAGAAAATACACGCATGCCCCAATGATTGCATATTGTACCGGAACGAGTTTGAAGAGTTGAATAAGTGCCCAACGTGTAATACATCACGGTACAAAAAGAAGGATGTTGATGATGATAGTTGTGAGGTGAGCACAAAGGGTCCTCCTGCGAAGGTTTTATGGTATCTTCCAATTATTCCTAGGTTTAAGCGATTGTTCGCCAATGTAAATGACGCAAAGAACATTAGATGGCATGCAGATGACAGGACTTGTGATGGACAGATTCGCCATGGTGATTCTTTGCAATGGAAGAAAGTTGATTCTTTGTTTGCGGATTTCGGCAATGAGCCAAGAAACCTTAGGCTTGGACTTGCTACGGATGGAATGAATCCATATGGTAGCTTAAGCAGTAAACATAGTTCATGGCCTGTTCTCCTTGTAATTTACAACCTATCTCCTTGGTTGTGCATGAAGCGCAAATACATTATGTTATCTATGATGGTTTCAGGACCACACCAGCCGGGAAATGACATAGATGTTTATTTGAGTCCCTTGGTTGAAGACTTGAAAGTGTTGTGGCAGGAAGGCATTGATGTGTTTGACGGACATTCCCGTGAATATTTCAAGTTGCGTGCCATGTTATTTTGCACCATCAATGACTTTCCAGCGTATGGGAACTTGTCTGGGTATAGTGTTAAGGGGCATAAAGCGTGTCCTATATGTGAAGAAGGCACGTGCTACTATCAACTGCAACATGGAAGGAAAACTGTTTACCTTGGGCATCGGAGATTTCTCAGACGTAATCACCCGTATCGTAGATTGAAAAAAGCTTTTAATGGATTACAGGAGAATGAAATTGCTCCAAAGGCCTTAACTGGAGAAGAAGTTTATCAACGCCAGAAGGACATCAATGTTAAATTTGGAAAAAAGAAAAAGAAATCTGTTGAGAAAAAAAAATGGAAGAAGAGGTCAGTGTTCTTTGACCTTCCATACTGGTCCAGTCTTGATGTAAGACACTGTATTGATGTGATGCATGTGGAGAAAAATGTGTGTGATAGTGTTATTGGAACGCTTCTCAACATTCAGGGCAAGACAAAAGATGGTGTGAAAGCTCGTCTAGATCTAGTTGCGATGGGTATAAGAGAGCAGTTAGCTCCACAGCCAAGAAGTAACGGGACATATTTGCCACCAGCATGTCATACCTTGTCAAAACAAGAAAAAAGAAGTTTTTGCGAGTGTCTACGGGGCGTGAAAGTGCCACAGGGTTACTCTTCAAATGTCAGGAGTCTTGTCTCAATGAAAGATCTCAAGTTACTTGGGTTAAAGTCTCATGATCGCCACGCCTTGATGCAACAATCGCTACCAAAGTGGCTATTCGTGGAATCTTACCAAAAAAGGTTCGTCTTGCCATAATTAGGTTGTGTAAATTCTTCAATGTTGTATGTAGCAAAGTCATTGATCCTCAGAAGTTGGAGGAGTTGGAAAATGAGGCTGCTATTATCTTGTGCCAATTGGAGATGTATTTTCCTCGCTCATTTTTTGACATCATGGTTCATTTAATTGTCCATCTGGTGAGAGAGATTAGAGTGTGTGGTCCTGTTTATTTAAGGTGGATGTACCCTATCGAGCGATACATGAAGATATTGAAAGGGTATGTGAAGAATCAATATCGTCCCGAAGCATCTATTGTTGAAAGGTACATCACAGAAGAAGTCATTGAGTTTTGTTCAGACTACTTGTCAGAAGCAGAACCTGTGGGGCTTCCTAAGTCTCGTCATGAGGGTAGATATGAAGGTAAGGGTACACGAGGTCTAAAAGTTAAGAGCATGAGTCGAGCGGAAGTGCTTCAGGCACACTTGTATATATTGAATAACAATGATGAGGTTGAACCTTACTTGTTTTCTCACAAAAGGATTGTCAAATCCAAAAACCCTCGAATGAACGGAAAATGGGTGTTGAGTGAGCATAACAAGACATTCCTAAATTGGTTTAAAGAACATGTTATGAATGATGATACTGCTTCTGATACATTAAAATGGTTAGCAAACGAGGCAAGCTTTAATGTCTTATGTTGGAGTGGATATGATATCAATAAATTTTCCTTCTATACAAAGTCACAGGATGACAAGAGTACCGTGCAAAACAGTGGGGTTATGGTCATGGCTTCTTCCATGCACTTCTCTAGTTCGAAGGATAAAAAACCCGTTCCGGCATCCATAGCTTACTTTGGGGTCATTGAAGAGATTTGGGAGCTCGATTACTGTAAATTTAGAGTGCCTGTTTTTAAATGTAAGTGGGTTAACAGTAACAGTGGTGTACAAACTGATGAATTTGGATTTACATTGGTGGACCTTGACAAGGTAGGTTATAAGGACGAGCCTTTCATCATGGCATTCCATGCAAAACAAGTGTTTTATGTCAAAGATCCTTCTAACAATAGGTTGTCAGTGGTCCTACAAAGAAAAAGCATGCATGAGAGTGATGAAAATCAAGATTCAGCTGTAGATATTTATGACACTCCTTCTTTCTCAACACCTACTTTCCTTGATGAAGATGAAGTGGACGATGTATATGCCACTCGTGATGATCATCAGGAAGGGATTTTGGAGGATATTCAAACTTGACCACGAAAGACTTTATAGGTTAATGCATTTTTTTTTATCCATGGTTTGTATTATTGTTAATACGTGTTTGTTATTTATTCATTATTTATCCGATATTATTGTTTCTGACCTTTATTATTTTTGTTAAAATAGGCATCATGGTTGATTCATCAGAAAACACTTCTACAAAAAAAGCCTAGGCGTGTCACGAGATTCTGAGGATTTGGCTATTTGGGCGTCGATCTGGGCATAAGTTTCCCATTGAGTTTGATGCTTTTACTGGCCAACCTATAGGTAACTACGCAGCAAAATTCAAGAGTTATGTGGGGATGCTTGCTCGAAGCAAGGCTAGTATCTTGGCAGAAAGCTGGAGTAAAGTACCTGATGGAGTAAAAGAAAAGATTTGGGAGGATATTTTGGTATTTACCTTTACACTTCTACGTTTGTATCTTTATATTGTGTAATTAAGCATATATATATATATATTATTTACCTTTACCCTTCTATGTTTCTATACTTAAGGAAACCTTTGACACTCCTGATGATGAAAATCGTAAGAAATACTGGAAATCTTATGCGGGTGAGCGTTGGAAGAGCTTTAAGACAGTGCTCACCAGGACATACATATTTGGGGATGGAGATAATGACGGCAATACAACGCCATGTGCTAAGTACGGTTTCATTGATGACGAAACATGGCAGTTGTTTGTTAAGAGTCGAGAGGAGGAGGAGTTTCAGGTTAGTTTCATTGATGGCGAAACATGGCAGTTGTTTGTTTAATTTTTTACTGATTTTCGTTTTGTGATGTTTGTAACAGAATAAAAGACGAAAGGCAAAAGAAAATGTGTCAAAGAACGTCTACCACCACAGATTGTCTCGTGGCGGTTATAAAAAACTTAAGAAAAAGATGAAAGTAGATGCTTTGAAAGCAGCGCAAGAAGAGACAGGTGATGCAGCCTTAGTTTTTGATCCTCCATCCCCACCACGTCATGAGATGTGGAAGATGGCCCGACTAAAGCCAACAGGATTTTACACAACTGAGGCCTCAGCCTCAGTTGCTTCGAAGATTGTAAGTATTAAAATTCAATTGGTCAATGTAATTGTAACATGCTTACATATTGACTTGCATCATTTATTATGTGTTATATGTTGTAGGATTCCTTGGTTGAACAGTCCACGCAGGGTACTTTTGTTCCGCATGGACGTCAAGATATCTTGACTACTGCAATTGGAACACCTGAGCACCCTGGACGTGTTCGTACTGCTGGACGAGGTGTAGGCCTTAAGAAATATTATGGAGGACCATCTCGTTGTGGCCCCACTTCAGAAGCTATACCTCCTGAGCATTGGGTGAATGCCATAAATAAGGCAGTAGATAAGGCGGTATCAGAGGTATGTATAACTTCTATGTTTCTGTTCAATTTGGACCTGATCAAGTTGGAAAACTGCCATGAGCTTCAGAAATTAAGCAGAAAGAATAGCCGCATGAACATATCATGTTTATTATTTGCCTGTCAGTTATATAATATTATTATCCATTCTAATTACTCCTGAAAAAGCATTTACCATTTTGAAATGGTCCAAACCATGTCAAGAATATATTGTAATTGGCATACTTGATAGAGATTAGAGAAAATCTTAATTCATCCTAATGAGTTTGATTTAAACTTTTTAAATTGAAGAATTTAACATAAAATAGGTCTGTAACCATTAGCCATTAGGTGAAACATTGAACTGCATGCCTAAAAGAAAAGAATGTATAATTCAAAATAATAGCTTAATTCAAGAGAACTGCACTCTTTACTTTCCTTTGTGGAATTCTCTGTTCTAATTTTGGCATTTATTAGCTGTACATGTATGGCAAACTTGGAGGGTTGTGAATAACAAAGTACTTGATGGTTTCATGGGTTGCTTAGGTGTAATTAGCACAAAGATGGACAAATCAAAGAAAATAACAAAACTGGCTGAACAGTAACATTATTTTTTAATGTCGACATATTGGTAAAGGAGAAAATGGACACTATAAGGATTCATGTGGGAATTAGCAGTTACTTACTGGCTTTTCCATACTTTTAAGATAGTACCAACACCCCATCTGCCTCTCTCTCTGGAGTCATAATAATACATCACATTCATTGGCACAGAAACAAGAGCAACAAAAAAAAAACTCGTAAACATTAATCAGTATACATAATACATCCAAATGCACAAAAAGAAAAAAAAAACTAGGTCTTGGTGAAAGTTGTCAATTTTCTTAAAGATGATATCGCATAGTTAAGTTAGGCCCACTAAAAATCACAGTACCCAAATTTTTACGAATGTTATTTGTTGCAGAGGCTGGCATTTCTGGGTTGCATCCAAAAAAATTCAACTGACCATCCAGAGTGTTCTCCTAAATCCCCTAGGGCTACTGTGCATGTGAGCACTAAGGGCAGTTGTGCACCAGATAATGTGGATGAGCTGCCTAAGCATGATTGGTTAAAGGAATTGATTGTAATGGCATTGGATCTTCCAGGCGGAAGTGCAAAGTTAATATTGGAGCATGAAGATCAATCACATTATTATCTTGATAAAACTGACCTTACGGATTTGTGTCTGGGTAATAAGTGGATTGGTTCATCCCACTTGCAATTATGGTGCACGTAAGTATCAATGTGTTATCAATTTTTTTTCCAAAATATGTATCAATTATAAATTATAATGAACATTTGTTTAAACATTTTAGATATCTCAGTATCGCTAATGCAACACAAAGTCCATCAGTCATGTGAATGGATCCTTGGACCCATATAGCATTAGTAGTGCCAGTGGTCGTTCAAAAGAGGTCGCTCAGGCATATATCCAGAATAAATTAGTCCAAGAACCAAAAGTTTGTTACCTTGCGCCGTATGTGAATGAGTAAGTAAATGATACTAATTGTATTGTTAAATTGCTTCACTAGTTTTTTTTGTCTATCGATTACGATACACCATTAATGTTGCCCAATATTGCGGCAACCATTGGCAATTCTTTGGTCATTTTGCCTAGTCAAAATGTTGTAGTCTGGATGTGTTCGCTGCATTATAAGCCAAGCACAACCATTACGCGCCAATTTGATTTGTAAGCTTTTGTTTGTCACAATTAACTTACTTTGTGATATGTATTATTTAGTTTTATAATTTACTTATCGTGAATATTTTGTTATCAGAGCTATGGCTGGATATCATAAGCTGACAGGTGGTTTGAAAAAAAATAAACCTGAATGGCTTGTGCCTTTAGTAAGTAGCTTAAAATTTGAGATTCATTTTATAACTGTACTATGTGTATAATAATTTACTCATTATATTCAACTTTGGTATTCATTAATTTGTAGGTACCGAAACAAGATAATGGATATGCTTGTGGGTACTATGTCATGAAACATATGTTGACCATTGTCACTGAGGTTGTTGTTGATAATTGGAAAGAGGTAATACAATTTTTAACCTTTTGCTATTATGCACTTTTTTAACATATTGGTTTATTTTCTTTGGTTTAACGTAAATATAATTTTGTTTCAACTTGCGTAAATTCAATGATCAGTCACCATTTGATACTAAGGAAATTGACGACGTTCGGCAAACTTGGGCAGAGTTTTTTTTAAGAATTTATTCGGAGCAAAAGCATAAGAAATGACTAATGAAAATGTACTTAGAGTGCCTGTTTTTATCATGTTTTTTGTTTAGCTTGATGAATTGTTGAACTAGTGTAATATGTGAAGTGATGGCATTGGAAACTAGTGTATGCATCTTAACTTGATGATTTGTTGAACTATATGTAATATGTGAAGTGATGGTATTTTGATGTTAGTTTTGCAAGCTAGTTAAATGGTTTTTTGCTGAATTCTGTTGAATGGTATTTAAGCTGTCTTGAATGGTTATGGTTCCGCAGGTTAGCAACCGTGAAAACAAAAAAAAAGGGAAAAAAAATAAGGTCTTTTAAATCGGTTACTTTAAAACCGATTTGAAAGAGTGTTTTTTAAATCGGGTATTTATGCCTTTTAAATCGGTTATCCGACCTTTTAAATCGGTCTTTCTAAATCGGTTATCCGACCTTTTAAATCGGTTAAATAACCGATTTAAAAGGTAATTTTTCCACGTTTACAATGCATCTTCTAAATCGGGCAACGGACATTTTAAATCGGGTAAATAACCGATTTAAAAGGGTATTTTAAATCGAGTAACAGGAATTTTAAATCGGGTAAATATTTGATTTAAAAGGGTTTTTTAAATCGGTTATTCGACCTTTTAAATCAGTTAAATAACCGATTTAAAAGGGTCTTTTAACTCGGTTCAAAAAATGATTTAAAAAATTCCCACATACTATCACGGCAATATTAAAATCGGATTCAAAACCGATTTAAAAGGGTTGTTTTAACCGATTTAAAAGACCTTTTCTGTATTAGTGATTATACATAAGATGCGTTAGATAACCCGAAGATTAACCCGAACTCATCCTAAACCTGATACCAAGTCATAAAATGAGACATTGATTCATCCTTAACCCAATATCGAGTCATGTTGGGTTGTGCAAAACTTGTTTAAGTTATCTTGCATAAAGGAAAGTGGGACCCAAGGATATAGACATCGGAGGCATTGCCTTTTCATTAGTATTTCAAAATAGGGAACGCGAATTAATTAGAGCGCATGTTAAAAAAAATATCCCTAACTCCATCGTTTGATAGGACGGGGCAGATGTGGGCAAGAGCTCGAGGGTGTATTGTGCGACAGTGGGGGTTGTGGGTAACTGTTAGAGAGGTTGGATCAGGGGAAATAAGTCTCCATATAGAGAAGCAAACCCCACTAGGTGGCATAGGAGCAAACAGAAGATAGGAAAAGTCGGTGTGAGCTCTGAAGCTGCCACACCTGGTTTGGTGTAGGTGTGGTAGATCCGGATTGGAGAAGCTGGCCTCCAATGGTGGTAATGGGCTCTGAAGGCGAGAAACTAGATGTTTATGGTGGTTCTTGGTGGAATCTCACTGAGGAGAGGTAGCGAAGGGGTAGGATGGAAGAATGGAGGAATCGAGGAGATCAGCTCACATCGGAGTGGGTATAAAGGAGCGCAACTATGAGCAAGCCCCCAACAGAGGGGGGTAGAGCCTCCATGAAAGAGGGGAAAAGACTCCAAAAGCCTGGAGGGAAGGGACCCATCTCAATCGCGGTAGCCATTGGGGAAGAGAGGATTATACAAAAGACAGTGCTTCCCTCTCTAAAACCCAACTCTAGACTAAAAAACTGATTGATGTATAGACTAATTAAGGTCAAGCATAAGTAGGACGAGATTGGATTGACTCGAAGTGTAAACTAAATAAACTTATAGGATAATTATATATCAATACGTAAAAGAAAAATAGTTCAATCATATAGTAAATATATCATATACATTAGAATTTTTTGTATAGGCTATATATGTCATTTTACCCTATTATAATTTTATGATATTGCTGAGAAAAAAATAATAGTATATCATTTCTTATGTAGAATATTTTTTAAATAAATAAAAATTAAAAATTAAAAATTAAAAATCATACATAAGATGCGTTAGATAACCCGAAGATTAACCCGAACTCATCCTAAACCTGATACCAAGTCATAAAATGAGACATTGATTCATCCTTAACCCAATATCGAGTCATGTTGGGTTGTGCAAAACTTGTTTAAGTTATCTTGCATAAAGGAAAGTGGGACCCAAGGATATAGACATCGGAGGCATTGCCTTTTCATTAGTATTTCAAAATAGGGAACACGAATTAATTAGAGTGCATGTTAAAAAAAATATCCCTAACTCCATCGTTTGATAGGACGGGGCAGATGTGGGCAAGAGCTCGAGGGTGTATTGTGCGACAATGGGGGTTGCGGGTAACTGTTAGAGAGGTTGGATCAGGGGAAATATGTCTCCATATAGAGAAGCAAACCCCACTAGGTGGCATAGGAGCAAACAGAAGATAGGAAAAGTCGGTGTGAGCTCTGAAGCTGCCACACCTGGTTTGGTGTAGGTGTGGTAGATCCGGATTGGAGAAGCTGGCCTCCAATGGTGGTAATGGGCTCTGAAGGCGGGAAACTAGATGTTTATGGTGGTTCTTGGTGGAATCTCACTAAGGAGAGGTAGCGAAGGGGTAGGATGGAAGAATGGAGGAATCGAGGAGATCAGCTCACATTGGAGTGGGTATAAAGGAGCGCAACTATGAGCAAGCCCCCAACAGAGGGGGGTAGAGCCTCCACGAAAGAGGGGAAAAGACTCCAAAAGCCTGGAGGGAAGGGACCCATCTCAATCGCGGTAGCCATTGGGGAAGAGAGGATTATACAAAAGACAGTGCTTCTCTCTCTAAAATCCTAATATGGTTAACACAGTAGGGATTAAATACACAAAGGCTAAGAGAAATTGTACGAGAAAAACTAACACGCCCATCAACAATAGAAATAGAATGCACCAGTTCAGGTGTCTCATTATCAGGTTCATTAATTTGCATTTTATAAATATTTAAATTTTCTCGCCAAAAATATATATTTAATATTTGATCACCCCAACACATTACGCATAGATGTTTTCAAAGTCAAATATTGAGGCATAAAAAAGGATTAGTCGATGACTTGCATTTGCATGCCGATACTTCGAAGATTGCACCTAATCTTTAGAAAATGAGCCCAGCATTCGTGGGTCAGCACTCGGAGGCAATGACCATTCGAATTCTCAAATTTACCCTTAGTGACTTCATTAGCCTCTCTCTATTTGTAGCTGTATCCCCGCTGCCTGTTGGAGAGTCTCAAGGGTATTGTGGAGATAACAAACAAAAATGTAACCGCTATTTTTGGGAACTCCAACGACTCTCCTGTACTTTGAAAGTATTTAATTTTGATGTTTTGGTGAAAGTATAAGTTAAAAAACACAAGAGAACACTTGATTGGACAACAAGAACAGGAAGAGCACTTGCTCCGTTAAGAAAACAAGACAAAAGGTAAACTTTCTCGTTAAGAGTCCAGTTCTTGTTCCTTATTTTTCTGTTGAATTTTCTATTGTACAAGATTGCAAGTTTAATTCACCACAAAAAAAACTGCGTGTTTTTCTCTTTTTCATTTGCCATCAATCATCATGGCCACACCTGTTTCTCGGAATTTTGGATTATTGTTAACAAGGTTACTAAGGGTAGTTGGACATCATATTTGGGACTGAAAATGGCCCATATGTATTCATATTTTCTTGATGATTGGCCTGGTTTGCGATTCTAATAGCGTCTGCCATAAAAGATTTTTCTTAATTCTTACCCTATGTTTGAATGAATTATGTCCACACTTTTTTATTTGATTTTTTATTTCTTAATGAGAGATGGTTGAGTTTCAAAAGCTTAGTTGATCATTGGAAGATGCTGTGAATCATGTGCAGAAGAATGGAGTATCAATATTTTAGAAGGCCCCAGAGACCAAAAGGGGCTAACATAAAACCATCATTGAAGGTGATGCTAGTTTTGGCCGTTTGTGCCTGGTTGGTATATCAGATCAAGCACACAAGGAATGAAACAGAGAACTATGACGGTCAAACCAAGCCTGTTGCAGGATATGAAGTGACGCAGTTGGGACGTAAAGGGATACCATCACGGTTAGATGAAAGAACTCTTCCTATCTCGAGAAATGTAGTTTCTGTAGGAGAAACTAAAGAGCCAAGTGGTGGCAGGGATGATGTGTTTGATGGAACCAAGGAAGATAAAGCTGAGGAAGAATTAGGACATATCAATGAACAATTCAGAATAAATGAAGGGGAAAAACTGGAACTGGAACCAGAAAGTCAACCTAAGGTACCTTCCAAGAATAGATACAGGGAATCATCCAAAGAAAAATCTGGAGAGGTTTATATAGAATCGAGGAGAAGTGAGTCAGGTCACAAAGAGCATAGTAATGAGAAATACCAAAAGAGAGTAGTAATAAATGAGATTAAAAGTGATGACAAAGAAAAAGAAGTACGACTCAGGGAGCTACCAAGTGATGTGCAGGTTAATGCTAAACAAGATTTCTCGGTGAAGGAGAAGGACGAGGACGAAGACCCCAGAATTAAAGAGAAGGAAACCAAGATGCAGAAAAGTGTGGTGGAAAGTGCCACAAATGCTGGCATAATGGAGGAAATGGATAAGGTCCAAAGCTTTCATGATGAAAATGGTGTTCCACCTGATGGTAATGAAACTGAAATATTGTTTGGCCAGCTACACATCCTACATCAAGAAAACATTTCAGATGTTAGTAAGGGAAATTGGCTTGAAAAGATCAATATTTTCGAAGTTGCATCTGAAGAAGATAATGATGTCAAAATGAACTTGGAAGGATTAAAGAATGTTGTTGGTAATTCAGAGATCAAACACAATCATGATATCAGTGAAGGAGATAGGCTGGTTTTATAAGATTGCAAATATGTTTTTCGTCGATGTAAAGAAGAGGTCGAAGAAGCCAGCTATCGATACGAAAAAAATTAAGTAGTAAGCTATAGAGGATGCCTTTTTTCTTAAATTCATGAATATGTATGATGTAATTATCCACAAGGAATTTAAAGTTACAGATCTTTTTCTCATAGAAATTGCCAGCTGCACGACGAAGGCTTTTATTTAGATATGCAGCATTCATCGCAAATGTCGTGTTTGCATATCCTTTTCTAAAAATTGTATAGGCAAAGATTAATGTAAATTGTTACGTATGACATTTTTCCTAATTTCCAATCCTTTTTCAGCTTTGTTTAAGTAGCTTGGCTTTCATTGCAAATGCAGTGTGTGACAACCACCCTAAAAAAAATTCAAATGGAGCCGCCACCTATGTTTATTAAGGAAAAACAATAGGAAAAACCTTTTGACATATTTATTTTCATAAAATGGCCTTCGAACCAAATTTGAGTTCGGAAGTTGGTAACGCGTAAGGAATGATTAGCACCCATACACGCCCATTCAAAAAAATTGTATCATTTAATTGCTTTAAGAAGATGTTTGCCTTAGTAATCAATTCCCTTAACAAAATATATTTATTTATTTTTAATTTTGGAGAAAACGAAGGAAGAAGCCGCAGAATAACTGAATCGTGCGAGTGGCAGTTCGGAGCCCCTTACCTAAAATTTTATTTAGTGAAAATAAAGAAATAAATGGAGAAATTGGACCCACATAAGATATAAGTGAAAAACCTCTTTTATTATAAAAAAACATAAAGAACTTTTTGTTAAATAAATTTAAATGTTACATTTTTTGAAATGAATGATTGCAATCACCTGCTAATAATTAATAGTTAATATTCAATAATTTGCTTTTAATAAAAATAATAAATATTGTGATTACGAAACAGATACAAAAGATTTGAATGTATCAACAAGAAAAACTAAATCCGAAATCATCTCTCTTTTCTTTTTATTATACCTTCTAAAAATAAAAATATATGAAGATATTTGTAGATTTGCCCCTCACTTGGGTTTGGCCCCTTTGGAAGGCCAAACCCTAATCTTAATTCAACTAAGTTGTCGTATGGATTAGAAGAGGAACAAGGGACATTTTTTGTTTCACAGAATCACTGTAAAAAGAAAAACGAGAATATAGAATCATGCATAATCCTCAACTCGCATCTATTACAGTCCGGATCCAAATTTATATTACATGAACATGAAGAATAAGGACCTAAAACTTATAAAAAAGGAAGAAAATTTAACCTGGTTTTAAGCATTTCCCAGAACGTTACGCAGTAACAAAATATGAGGGGGGAAAAAAGACCTAAAACTAAGAAGGTGTTTTTTTTTGTAGTGGCCTCACGGGTATTTTCGTTCTTCTTGTCTTTGCCCTTTTCTCGTTCTTTCAATCTCAGTTCACCCTTTCTTCATTTTTCTTCTTCTCCGTTCTCCTCCTCCTTCGCTCCTCCGGATTCACTCTCTTTATACTTCTCACTCTCTGAAAAAAGATAGGTCAAAGTCATTAACACATAGATCCGAAACAAATCAATTAAGACGTAAAAAAAGGGGAAGAAAATGGTGGAGACTTCCCTGATTTGCGGAGATCCACACGTTTTCCTTATGCGAATCTTTGAGATCTCAGTCTCAAACCTTGGACCGAATCATAAACATAAAAATAAAAACGGGGATTAGGTTCGGATTTGATGAATGGAGTAGTGGAGAAAAGAGGAAAGAACGGATTTGAGGCCGAGAGAGAAGGGATCATCGCACTAAGGTTAGGTTTGGGAAATATGGAAGGAAGAATGAAGAATGGTGGGAGTGGCTGCCCCTTTCCTTAGGGTTAGGTTTTTTTGTTGAGAGAGGTTGAAGAAGCAAGAGAAAGAAAAAGGAGGAGAGAAATGAAGGGGCTGGAGCGGCGCTGAGGGTTTGAGGGGAATTGGGGTTATGGAAGAAGGGAGAGTGAGGGAGAGGCGAGGGGTGCGGCCGCTTTTCTTCTGAGGGAATTGAGGGAAAGAAATTAGGGTTAAATTTGGTGGATCCTGGGTGGGCTGCGTGGTGATGGTTTTGGGCCATGGGGATGGATATAAAAAAGGGGGTGTGCGAAGGAATGAAAGTGCGGCCCGATGCTGGCCTTGAGGAATGAGGCGCAGGGGCTAGGCTTAGCAAAAAGGGGGTGTACGTAAAAATGCGAGATGCTGGAGTAGCGCTACATTGGGTTATTACTAGCCCAATAGCCTGCTATTAGCACCTCAAAATTTACAATATGCACCCATTTTCTCCAAAAGGTTATTTCATTTCCTTTTTTCTTTTTCTTTTTTTATGAAACCAAAGATATTATTTTTATAATTACAAATTTAGAAAAAGTTAAAATAAATGATAAAATAAAATAAAATAAAATAAAAAAGCCGGACAAAATTAGGGTACTACAGCTGCCCCTCCTTAGTTACATTTTACTCGAAGGTCTTCGTGCATTCGTTGTAAAAGATAATTAAGGATAAATGACTCTAATTTTGTCCGAAACAAGTGGTTTGAGATTGCGGGATTGGTTCCCGACTTTGGTGGGAGATTATAGGGTCGGTATCCTAGTGAATTCCCAATAAGGCATAGGTATGACTATGATTCATTACAAAATTGATGAGGATTCTAGGTTCAGTTCTTAGTGAACTCTCGGTAAGGCATAGGTCTGGTTCCTAACCCTCACATCTTTGGCATTGATTATTTCCCTACTTAGGGTAAGCCTGGGGTGCGAGCTTCTTCGTCACTCGACACAGGTTTGGGTCAGATTCCCAACAAGGATAAGTCAGGTTCTTAACTCTTGCTAAAAGGTACGGATTGGCTACCCTATTTAAGTAAGGTCCGAGATATGAGCTTCTCTGTCACTCAATATGGGTTCGGGTCAGATTCCCGGCTAGGTATAGGTCAGATTCCTACCTCTTACTAAAGTATGGACTGGTTTTCCTATTGCAGGTGAACGTCCAGTGTACAAGCTTCTCCGTCACTCGACACAGTTCGGGTCAGATTCCCGACAAGGTGTAGGTCAGATTCCTAACTCTTGATAAAAGGTACGGATTCATTTCCATAATTGAGGAAGATTCGAGACGTGGGTCAGGTTCCCGAGTAAAGGCTTGGGTCAGATTCCTAAGATGGTGGGTCAGATTCCCAGCAAGGTATAGGACATGTTCCTAATTCTTGCTAATAAAGAGATCGGGTAGGCTGAGTACTAGTTTTACTGAGTAACAACAGACCAATTGTATGTAATATTTGAGAGGGTGGGTCAATGGACCCAAAAACTTTGATGGTCATGCAGGATGCAATGAATGGTATGCCAGCATGAAATGAAATTTTTATTTTCCAGAGAAATGATTTTGAAGGTGGGTCTGAGGCCCAGAAGTATTGATGATCATGCCAGATGCAATGAATGATATGCTATGCATGAATGTTGTTTTGTTTTAGAGAAATGATTTTGAAGGTGGGTCGGGGACCCAAAAGTATTAATGATTATGCAAGATGCAATGAATGGCATGTCACGCATGAGCATTATTATTGTTTTGAATTTTTTTTTGATTTCCCTGAATTCCTTTGAGGACTCTACCCCTAGACTCGTGGGATGATAACTTTCTGTCAGATTGATTTTCCGAATGGTTGACTTTGTACTGCACCAGGTTTGCATATTTGCCCCTTGATAGTTCATTCTGTCTATCTTTGTGGATTCTTGAATATTCCTTCCATGCTATGAATGCTCTTGGGAGGATTAGATTGACAACTTTGATCCGCAGAGACTTTCCAGCGTCTCTTTGGCCTTCGTCCTGCCATGTGAGGGATGATCTATGTTGAGAGACAGATCACCTTGTGAAATCTTGAATGCGAAGCTTGTAGATGATGGGCTCAGCTTTTGCCCCTAGCTTCTTGGTTTATGTCTAGATCCAAGAAGTACAATCCCAGTTGACATGTTTTTGACCCTAACTTTTGCCTAGGCCGCTCTTTGCGAGTTTTTAACCTAGCGGGTCGCTCTAACTTCTGCCGAGACCGCCTTTTCGGGTTTTCAGCCTAGCGAGAATTTTATTTTATATTCTTTTTTTTAGGTAAAGCAACTGCACTGAGGAGTTTATATGGATCTCCTCTTTCAAAAATCAAGTTTTGAGAAAATATGAGCAATTTGACTTTGATCAGAATGGACTTTATTAGGGTTGTAACGTGGCCGGGGGTTAAGGGCTATGAAAAAAGGATATTTTAGGCTCAAAAAGTATTTAAAGGTTTATGAAAACAAGGATCTTTAGTGCCAAGATGCACTTGGATGGTTGCTAGCACAATTGTCTTGTTTCGCTTTTGTATTTTTATTCATTTTTCTTTGCAAGCGTCTTGATACGTTGCGTTTGATATTTGCTTGCTTGCTTTTTTTTCCTTTTTTTTTAACAGACAAAATTTAATGGACTATTGTGCTAGCCTTCAATGTATGAGTGATCATTGTTTAGGGTATTTGAAAGAAATTTTTTTTTAGGCTCAAAAGGGGTAGCAAGGGATAAATATTTTTTATATTTTTGGATAGAGGTTTTTCCGCTGGCTGCTAAGGGAGAGTAAGAAAATCAAATGATTGTTTTTTAATCAGCGCCTCCTTTTCTTTTGGGTATGCAGGTACTACGAGTCCACTCACTACCAACCAGCAGACATCATCTGGCTGGTCTTGCCGGTATCAACAACAAGAAAAAAACAACCAAATGGAAACAACAATTAACTATGGCTCTTGGCCCAGACAACGTCCTAGGCGTCGGGGAGATCGGAGCAACAAGGAACGCCTAGACGACATTTTTCTTCCTGGGCTGCGATAGCGGATCGAGAGGTCGTTCGCCCCCTTGTCCCCGAATATGGGTAATATGTTCTCATAAATTCTTGCTTCAATCGACCTAGTGGCGGCGATCCCGATTCGCGGCAGAGAACAAGGCGACAGCGAGCGTACCTTTGTTCGCTTCTTCTCCACCAAGCACGGAAGTTTAAGGATAATTGTAGGTTGGTGGCTACCTAAGGAAACTCCGATTCGATCCGCCCCACCGGGAGGCATCTACCTCATCCCGATCACAAGGAGAGGTTCACCATGATGGGGTACCTTTTTTCCCCTTAGGAAAGAATGAAATGCATAGGGGACCATCCTTTTGTTGTGTTGCGGCATGCTCCTCAGTTCTGGATTCGCAGGGGGCCTCAGGCCCTACTTAGTTGACTGACAATGACAAAGGCTTGCGAAACTAAGTAGGGCCTTTTGAATTGAATCTTAAGTAGTCTATCAGTGGTGCAAAGCGGCTTTGTGCCCCTTTTCAGTAGGGGAGCGAAAGGTTAGACCTTAGAAAGTCAGCGAACAACGGTTCTTCTATGTAGGTATGGCCTTCCCCCTTGACTCTCCTAACGTCGAGCTAAGTGACTTCGTAACCTTTGCGTAGTGTAGTACCCTAATTTTGTCCGGCCTTTTTAATTTTTATTTTATTATTTATTTTAATTAGTAGTAGTAATAATAAATATAAGTAATATTTTAGGTTTTATAATAAAAGAGAAAAGGAAAGAATGGATAAGGAAAATGGATTTTTTTTTTATTATTTAAGTAAAGGTGTGCAAAAAATAAATATGGGTGGTGCATATAGCAGCATAATCCAAATCCAGCCCAACAATCCTTTTATTTCCTGCACCCCTTTTCTTCTATGACACACCCAGTAGCCTATGCTTCATCCCTATTACTGCGTGCACCCCCCGCGTTTTCTTTCCACACCCTGTGCGCGTTGCCCCTCACTTACGCAGCCCAGCCCAATTACACGCCCAGTCCTTTCCTCTCTTTAACCTAAAAATCTCTAACCCTAACGCACACAGCCTCACAATCCCCTCATCACTCCCTTCTCTCTCGCCGCAGCGCCGCAGCAGTACCCAAACCATCCACACCTCCCAAGTCTCATCCTCTCCACCTATCTCGGCCAAACTTCATCCTTCCTTTTCTCAACCTCATCTCTTCTTTCCCTTTTCAAAACCCTAGCTGCAACCAACACCCAAGATCTCGCCCTAAAAATCTCTCAGATTTCCCAAATCCCACAAAAACCGAATTCCTCTCATATCTCCCCTTATCTCCTGGATTTACGCATGGGTACAGAGAAGCAAAGAGGAAATCCTATGGTTTCCCTTAAAGACCCGGCTCCAAAAGGGAGTATTATCTTCTTTGATTCGTTTTTCTTTTAAAAGTTTCTAGATTTATTTGATCTATTTGTATAATCCGATTTTTTTGCTTCTTTTGCAGAAAAGGAAGAGGCGAAGGTTGAGAGCTATAAAAGCCAACCCAATTGCTACGTGAAGGGGAGGACCTTAGGAACCGAGACCTGGGTGGAGGAAGAGGAACAGAGAGGCCGAGAGCAAGAAGGAGGGCGAATAAAGCCAAGAAAAGGAAACTACTACCCTGTGAGGCTACCAAAAATTAAACACATTTAGTCTTAGGTTTTATCCCCTTCTCTGTATCTCTTTGATTCTCTGGGAAAAGCATAACACCCAGGTTTTCTTTTCTTCCTTCTATTTTTCTCTGAAGATGACTATGTAAGGACTTGATCAATTGATTCTGCAATTTTTCTTAATTTCGTTCTTTCATTTGTGTAATTGTTGGCCGCTGCAGTTGTTGTTACTGGTTGCTGTAATTGTTGTTGTTTCTGTTGGTGTCCACGGCCTGGGTTGCGATTAAGACTGTAACTAGGTTTAGGGTTTGGCCTTCCAATGGGGCCAAACCCTAACGGCCTGATTGGAACGCCAAAGAATGGCGAGAAAGAGAATGGTGAGAGAGAGATTGAGCAGAGAATCAAATTTTTGGTTGATTGGAACGATGGGAAAAAGGCAAGAAAGAAAAAAATGGGGTGGGTCCTATACAAAAAAGATTTCTTCGCATGAGTGCGAAGAAAAGGAACTCCAGCGCTATGTTTTTCACTTTTTACGATTCCTACCCCTATTCTTTCCTCATATCTCAAATTATTTAAATTTTTAGTCAATGATATTAATGTCTTTTAAAAAATAATCAACACTTCTCTCTTCTCTTTTTCTCTTCTCTTTCACTTATTCCAATCAATACCCAAAATCTACCCAATTTCTCACATCTTTCTCTCTTTTCATACTCTCTCTTCACATTTTCTCTCTTCACATTTTCTCTCGTGAACCAATCACACCCTAAATAGGGACTAAACTGCAAATATAATATAAAGAAGGACTGAATTGTAAATATGTGATAAAAGGGATCAATTTACAATTGTCATATTAAAATAGGATTTGAAAGCAAAATTGAAAATTTTGGGTTTGGTTTGGTCTTCCAAAGGGGTCAGACCCAAATCAGGGACTTATTCGTAATATTACTCTTTTTTTTATTTCATAAATAATCAGAAATGAATAAAAGATTGATAAGGGATATAAAAGCGAAAAGAAGTTTCTGAATTTTGTCTCTTCATTTAAGTTTTTTTTTTTAATAAATAAGTTAGTAACTTGTGAAATTAATTCTTATTTTCAGTTTGTATTTCAGTCTTATTAAAAGGAGATGAAATAATAATAAATACAATAAAAAGGTTTTCTTTTTTTAATAATTTTTATTGGTTCTTTTTCTTACTATTTAAAAAATTTAATAAAGGGAATTAATTATTTAAGGCAAACAAATTTTTTAAAACAACTAAAAGGGTACCATTTCTCAACGGGCGTTGTAAGGGTGCTAACACCTTCCTTATACGTAACCAACTCCCGAACCCAAACCTGGCACAAAGACCTTCTTTTTTCATTAAATTCAAAAAAAATAGGTTTTCCAATGTTTCCTATGAAAATAAAATATTGGTGGCGGCTCCATTTAAATTTCAGGGTGGTTGTCACACGTAGCGTAGTAGAATGAAGGCTACGCACTGACGCTCTCTTATCTATTAGCCTAAGCGTCTTCGCTAACTCGCTCGCCTACTATACAATACTTTAGTAGGGTAGGCTAACCCATAGGTCCTTAGTAGCGTTGACAAAGAAGAACAGCCGGTTAAAAGACAGTGAATCTTTAGAAATATATTTTTCTAAAAGATTCTATAATAATGAATAAGATATTTTATATAGGCCAGCTTGACAAGCTACCCTTCCTCTTGATCTTAGGTGCGAAGAGAAAGATCTCTTTTTATGACTTCCACTTATCTATCGATCCCTACGGAAAAAGTGACCGACCAGGGCCCTATTTTAGAATGAAAGAAAGGCTTTAAGAGCCCTAGCCACGTAAGCCCACACTGTGTAGAGTAGATCGTTCAACACTGCGGCACAAACCCATTTTTGACCTATTGGTCCTAGTATCATAAGCGACGGCGCCCCCTAATTACTAGACCAACCTGCTGTAATAATTCCATAAACACCTAACGAAGATATGGCAAACAAATAAAGTAGCCCTATGTTCGAATCGACAATACCATACCATAATCAAAAGGTACAACTACCGGCGACCAGACTTAACATAAATGTAGCCACTGGAGCCATTCTAAAAAGGGAGAAATTAGCACTACTTGGTGAAATAGGTTCTTTTGGAATCAATTTCAAACCATCTGCTAGAGGTTGTAACAATCCGAACGATCCCACTACATCAGGACCTTTTCGACGTTGCACAAAAGCCATTACTTTACGTTTAGCTAGCACTAAAAAGGCTACTCCTAGTAGAAGTGGTAGAATTATTCCAAGTATTTTAGCTGGAACAGCTATGTATGTTTTCGATTTTCTATTCACTCATGATCTGGCCTGGTCGACCCAATCATGATATTGAAGGATGGGATCTTTTCTCGAAAAACCCTGTATCTCGACATACGGGCATTCTTTTCGATCTTGTACCCAGCATAGGATATTAGTTCTTAGCTAGAAAAGTTCCTTTCCTCAGAGGCAAGGCGCGACCTCTATGGGCGCTAATAGAAGTGATATCGAAAAGACTGAACTTCCAAGTAGGATATTTCCTCAGTGAAGTCAGAGTCATGGTCGCCCGACCACGAAGCGAGAGAAGCCTTTAGCCCGCCACTCCCCATTAAAAAGAAGCGTAAGGACTACCCTCGGGCCTTCTATCAAAACAAACCAAAAACTCCTTAGGCACACTCATCGGAAGAGCGATTGAAAGGCAAATCAATCTAATATGGGAGAAGTTGGAATTGTCCCAAGGTGGTCATGAGATGGTGCGGTCACGAGCCTCATCAAGACGACTCAACCACCACCTCCATCATCCGATGAGTTCGAATCGGTGCTTCCTAAATTCAAGACTCAGCCTTTCGCCATCGTGAAAAAGGCCTTGAATGAAAGCCGACTACAGGGGGTTAAGAACGCATCCCAATGATCGATCGGGAATTCCTACTTTGGTGAAATCGGCTCGGATGCAAAGCGAGAAGAATTGGTTGGGCAGCTATGGAGCCCTTTGTTCTCCATCGTCTCCCTTAGCTCAGTGACTACCGCTACAATCCAAGCGGAATGGAATGGTTTGGAGATGCCAACCGATGAAAGACGCTGGGGAACAAGTAGAGTCGTAGGTCTGTGACTACATGGAGATGTGGGATTCGAGAAGTACCTACCGAGAAAGAATGAAAACCGGAGCACTCCCCTCGAAAGAAAGATCGTCACCTCCTTGATATCAAGAAAGAACCGGCGTGAAAAAGCTCCATTTCACAGGTTAGCGGCGGAAAGGGCACGGTCAAACTTCATCTCAAAATCTCATTGCTCAAATTTTCACAAAAATTAATTTTTGATAATTGCGCATTTGCTTCACCATTATTCTATGAGCTGAATTGAAAAAAAAATTCAAATTGCAGTTTTATTGATGAACTGAAAAGATGAGAACATAATGAGCCATTTACAAGATATGCCCCAGGGCTTGGAGCAAAGCATTAACAGAGTTATCTTTCTTGAAGTCTAACCACTTGGCGTTGATCAGATCTTGCACTTTGTAATTCAAAGCCTCAACAATTCTCAATTGAATGACCCACTGCCCCAACTTGGCATGTTGTGATGAGCAGCGTTTGTTTCTTCTTCCATCTCTTGGCTCATACTGCGCGATGATTGTTGAATGTTGTGGTTACCAATCCTTCCGCTTATTATCCCGGCTTCCACTCTTTTCCCGACAATGACTAGGTCTGAGAAGCTTGAAGAGACATTTCCCATCATCAAATCATAGAAGGGTTGTTGAAGTGTGTCAGTGAATGTGGTAACCATCCCTTTCTCAGATAGCGGAGGTTCCACTTGGGCTGCAATTCCCCTCCATCTTTGGGCATACTCTTTGAAGCTTTCATTGCCCCCTTTTACCATGGTTTGCAACTGGGAGCGGCCAGGAGCCATGTCCATATTGTACTTATACTGTTTGATGAAAGCTTTAGCCAAATCATTCCAGGAGTTGATATTGCCCCGCTCTAACTGCATATACCAGCGTAGAGATGCCCCGGTAAGACTCTCTTGGAAGAAGTGGATTAGGAGCTTATCATTACTGGAGCAGGAAGCTATCTTCCGGCAGTACATGATGAGGTGGCTTCTTGGACAAGTTAAACCTTCATACTTGACGAACTCAGGAACTTTGAATTTTGGAGGAATCACCACGTCCAGGACGAAGCATACTTCTGAAGCTTTGAATCCAATATGATTTGCCCCTTCAATGGTTTTCAGCCTATCTTCCATAATTTGGAGTCTCTTCTGATCTAGGGGGTCTCCTAATGGGCCATTGGAAGCCTCTCGATACTCATTAGTGCTGGTGGAATGGTTCTCATCAATGGTCAATTTTGGATCCAAGTTCTGCAGAAGGTCAAATATCTTATCCATCTTACCATTGATTTGGTCGAGTTCTTCTCTCATCGCTTGCTGATTCTGTTCCAACAAATCCATGAGTCCAGATTGTGCCTGAGTCAGTAGGGATGCAGGGAAAGCTTATTTGTATCTATTTTTCTGTTGGGGAGAAAAAAATGAGTTATGTTATGTAGATGCCATGATTATGCATGTCATGAATGTTTTTTTTATGTACATTTTATGCAAAATAATATGATGGATAATAGAGAAACATTTTTTAATTTATTTTTTTTTTACAAAAATAAAATTAATGCAATGATGTTGCTAAAAAGAGAAAATGCATTTTTTTGAATATTTATTTTTTATTTAGAGGGAAAAAGGAATGAGAAGGGAAAATTTTTTGAAACTATTTTTTGCATAAAAGAATAACAAATAATACTTTTAGAAAATATCATTTGTTATCTTTCATAATTTGAAATGTAAATAGAAAATAAATGGATGAAGGAGAGATGGGCAGAGTGTGCCCCTTGTAATATAGGCCAGTATTTCCTAAGATCTTAGGTCATACGACTTTTGTCACGTGAGAAATGAGATAAGGTATGCTCCTTTTGTGATATGGGCCGGTAGCTCCTTAAAAGGATCTAGGGTTTATATTAAGCGCCTTTCCGTTGGGTGGATTTAAGATACTAATCTAAAAGGTCCCTAGAGCCAAGGGTCCTATTTTTGAATGTTACCGTCGATAATAGGTAAACTATTAAAGAGAGTTTTTTCTCGAATAGGGCCAAACTCTAGGTGAGGCCTTCGCAAGGACCCAATTGGTCGTACGTCCAGCAGGTGCTCACTACACAGCCTCTCCTAACTTAAAGTTTTTTATTTCAAACCCGGGTATAGGGTTCCACTCGTAGTGTGCAAAAATGTGTTAAGTGGAGTGTGTGAAGGAGCAATAACCTAAAATACTACCCGCTGCAAAATAAATTAACAAATACATTTATATACAAGGTGACTATCCTAAAGTTCATATATACATGTGAAACAAATAGAATAAAGCAAAATTTAAACAAATAAATCAAAGATAAAAATAAAAGAAAGAAAAGGGAAATAAGTCATATAATAGGCAAACAAATTAATTCAAACAATTTAGGGCCTAACTCTCTAAAGTCCCCAGCGGAGTCGCCAGCTGTGACAACCACCCTAAAAAAAATTCAAATGGAGCCGCCACCTATGTTTATTAAGGAAAAACAATAGGAAAAACCTTTTGACATATTTACTTTCATAAAATGGCCTTCGAACCAAATTTGAGTTCGGAAGTTGGTTACGCGTAAGGAAGGATTAGCACCCATACATGCCCATTCAAAAAATGGTACACTTTAATTGCTTTAAGAAGATGTTTGCCTTAGTAATCAATTCCCTTAACAAAATATATTTATTTATTTTTAATTTTGGAGAAAACGAAGGAAGAAGCCGCAGAATAACCGAATCGTGCGAGTGGCAGTTCGGAGCCTCTTACCTAAAATTTTATTTAGTGAAAATAAAGAAATAAATGGAGAAATTTGACCCACATAAGATATAAGTGAAAAACCTCTTTTATTATAAAAAACATAAAGAACTTTTTGTTAAATAAATTTAAATGTTACATTTTTTGAAATGAATGATTGCAATCATCTGCTAATAATTAATAGTTAATATTCAATAATTTGCTTTTAATAAAAATAATAAATATTGTGATTACGAAACAGATACAAAAGATTTGAATGTATCAACAAGAAAAACTAAATCCGAAATCATCTCTCTCTTCTTTTTATTATACCTTCTAAAAATAAAAATATATGAAGATATTTGTAGATTTGCCCCTCATTTGTTTTTGGCCCATTTGGAAGGCCAAACCCTGATCTTAATTCAACTAAGCTGTCGTATGGATTAGAAGAGGAACACGGGACATTTTTTGTTTCACAGAATCACTGTAAAAAGAAAAACGAGAATATAGAATCATGCATAATCCTCAACTCACATCTATTACAGTCCGGATCCAAATTTATATTACATGAACATGAAGAATAAGGACCTAAAACTTATAAAAAAGGAAGAAAATTTAACCTGGTTTTAAGCATTTCCCAGAACGTTACGCAGTAACAAAAGATGAGGGGGGAAAAAAAGACCTAAAACTAAGAAGGTGTTTTTTTTTTGTTGTGGCCTCACGGGTATTTTCGTTCTTCTTGTCTTTGTCCTTTTCTCGTTCTTTCAGTCTCAGTTCACCCTTTCTTCATTTTTCTTCTTCTCCGTTCTCCTCCTCCTTCGCTCCTCCGGATTCACTCTCTTTATACTTCTCACTCTTTGAAAAAAGATAGGTCAAAGTCATTAACACATAGATCCGAAACAAATCAATTAATACGTAAAAAAAGGGGAAGAAAATGGTGGAGACTTCCCTGATTTGCGGAGATCCACACGTTTTCCTTATGCGAATCTTTGAGATCTCAGTCTCAAACCTTGGACCGAATCATAAACATAAAGATAAAAACGGGGATTAGGTTCGGATTTGATGAATGGAGTAGTGGAGAAAAGAGGAAAGAACGGATTTGAGGCCGAGAGAGAAGGGATCATGGCACTAAGGTTAGGTTTGGGAAAGATGGAAGGAAGAAGGAAGAATGGTGGGAGCGGCTGCCCCTTTCCTTAGGGTTAGGTTTTTTTGTTGAGAGAGGTTGAAGAAGCAAGAGAAAGAAAAAGGAGGAGAGAAATGAAGGGGCTGGAGCGGCGCTGAGGGTTTGAGGGGAATTGGGGTTATGGAAGAAGGGAGAGTGAGGGAGAGGAAGAGTGAGGGAGAGGCGAGGGGAGCAGCCGCTTTTCTTCTGAGGGAATTGAGGGAAAGAAATTAGGGTTAAATTTGGTGGATCCTGGGTGGGCTGCGTGGTGATGGTTTTGGGCCATGGGGATGTATATAAAAAAGGGGGTGTGCGAAGGAATGAAGGGGTGCAGCCAGTAACAGCGCCCAAGGGAATGAGGCGCAGGGGCTAGGCTTAGCAAAAAGGGGGGTGTACGTAAAAATGCGAGATGCTGGAGTAGCGCTGCATTGGGTTATTACTAGCCCAATAGCCTGCTATTAGCACCTCAAAATTTACAATATGCACCCATTTTCTCCAAAAGCTTATTTCATTTCCTTTTTTCTTTTTCTTTTTTTATGAAACCAAAAATATTATTTTTATAATTACAAATTTAGAAAAAGTTAAAATAAATGATAAAATAAAATAAAATAAAATAAAAAGGCCAAAAAAAATTAGGGTACTACACAGTGTTTGCATATCAATAGTATTAGATGATTGTGAGTTAGCAGATCATACAAATTGACTCACAGGTACAAGTTTGGCATTCTCCATCTTTGCTAGCTCTTGGCACCTGGATTTATCGCAATGATACAATACAAGTGATACCAGAATAAACATTCATATGCTGCATCTGAAAAAAATAATACGGATATATGTAAATGCAATAATAATTGAGCAAAACCAGATATACTGATGCAATAATAAATGATGTGGGTGATATACTTGACTTTACCATAAATGATGCGGGGGATATACTTGATATTCCTTTCAGGTAACATGTGATGCCCTTGTTTTTACATCGTATTTTTTTTTTGGAGTCAAGATGTCGTACTTCATAATGAGAATCACATTTCAGAAGTTGAAATCACGTAGTTGGCTTGGCTACAATCCTTCAATTAATTCAATAATAATAATTCAAAAAGCCAAGAGAAAAAGAAAACAAATAGTGTCACTTTACTTGCATTCAGCTTTAAATTTTGACACAGCCACACCTACCCAGCAGTATCCCATCCTTCTGTACTACATTAATTAGGAAATTTAGGATTCACCATAAGGAGAACCAATTGTTAACAAATTGAAGAGTCTAGGACCTTAAACATTCCACACTAAGCTCATGAGAACCTGATGTGGAACTTTTCTGTCCCAGACTCATCAGCATCAGATGCCAAGCATTTGGCGAAGGCATATATCAACAATAGCTGATATGGATAACCACTCTTTAGGGTAACAATTCTGTTGTCGTGACCTCCTTATTTTTTCTTAGTTCTGGGAGGAATTTCATGTAAACAAAGGATAATGCAGAATGCTAACAAATCAGTGAAAGATAAACAAAATTCTCCTTTCTATAGTTCTTAATCATCGGAGAGCTTTCATATTCAGCTTCCATGGGTCAATAGCTGATAATTTTCTTGGAATCTTAGCATCCCTTGTGAAATTCACCTTATCGTTTTTTTGTGTGTACCCACCCCCACCCTTCCTGTTTTAGCTATAGCGTATAGCACTTAAGAAACAAACATTACACTGATAGTTTTGTACACTTATAACACAGATGGCCCAGGCAAAGACAAAATAGACAAATAAGTGACTGAAGACATCGTCAAACGAATTTGGCAGGATATATACAATGATGCATGATTCCTAACAATGTAAGACTCCACAATTTATCCAATACTAACTGAATGTGATCTAAAGTTTGAAGACCATGATGTTCAAGTAACAAGACAAAAGCCAAAATCCTCTATCTTGACAGTTTTTAATTCCGAAAGAAAATTCACATTTTTGTAAACAAAAGATACATATTTTGCTCTCAGCGTGCATTAAGTCACACACATGGAGATATACGTGGAGATACAGTTTTGGGATAAAGGCAAAATCAATTGGGCTTTGTGTTCTACAGGTCTTGGTTTCGAATCTCCATAGGACATGCACATGATTTCCTCCTCTTTTGGTGAGATACCTATTCTCCTATCCTACTCCTTAGGTCACAGAAGTTAGACAACTCCTATTTTAACTCCCCAAAAATGACTTCAATAAGGAAAAAATCAGATAGAGAAAATGAAATTTAGCACTCCAAAATCCAAACAAGCAATTGAAAATTTAATAAGCCTATTAAGATACTGAGCTAAGAAGTCAGTACATCAAGCAGCAAACTAAAAAGAAAATGGCAAAAGGAAACATCCAAAATCCAAATCCAATTCCAGCTATATCAAACAGTTATTGTTATCAAGTAAAAGCATCTGTTTCTTACATCATAAGCTTGAATGCAGTACATATATAAATACACGGATATGAATGCAGACCAAGGAAAGCATGATATAACGATACGATTCTCAATCCTCAGTCACTAGATTTAAACTCTGTCTTATAAAATCATAAAACTTAAAAGTATGCTTATTCTCTAATTAACAACATAAAATTTACACATTAAAATTCCCCTACTTTCTAACAAGCTACTTATACCTGACTTTAGTCCCCACTCTTCTCTTGCTCCTAAACACAAAAAAATATTGATTGTGGAAATATATTCTGTTTATGGAACATATATTGCTAAAAGAGCAAAGTATAAAGTCATAATCAATACAAGCATAAACTACAATTGATTGTAAAATCCCCAATGCTAAAATAAATTATTGTTGAATCTTCAATCTGAATTTATTGTCAGGCTATAGGCAGGAACCTTAGCAAATCTTTCCTCCTTTCATGAAGGATCTTATTCTCTCCACCTCCTTCCACATGCCTTTATTGGCATAAATATTTGATAATACCACGTAAGCACCATCTTATTCTCTCCACATCCTTCCAATGCTTGCAAATGCTCAGGTACCCACTCTGCCATATCCACATTCCCATATTTTTCACACGCACCCATCAAACATCCCCATACTACTGAATTTGGCTTCATAGGCATCTCCTCCACCATTTTTTTGGCATCATCAAGCAATCCCGCTCGACCCAGCAGGTCCACCATACATCCATAATGTTGTAGTTGGGGTGTTATGCCATAAACATTCTTCATCATATCAAAGTAAAATCTTCCTTCTTGAACCATCCCTCGATGCACACAAGCAATGAACACTCCAATAAAAGTCACATAATTAGGCTTCACTCCTGACTCTCTCATACACTGGAAGCAATCAAGCGCCTCCTTCACATGTCCATGCATTGCATAACCCACGATCATGGATGTCCATGACGATACATTCCGATCCTCCATTGTCGCGAAAACTTTGTATGTTAGGTCCATCTGCCCACATTTACCATACATGTCAATCAGTGAATTCGACATCAAAATGTCCGTCTTTTCAGTGGCTTTAGCTTGAAAAACACATTTATGCAATTGGAGAACGAGTTGCAAGTCACCAATGCTTCCACAAGCAGATGTGAGGCTAACCATGGTGATTCCATCCGGCTCAAATCCACGTGTATAGCATCCCTGGCAAGTCCAGCTTGGGAAAGGCAACCTATTATAGCATTCCAAGAACCAAGCTTTGGGTCAGAATTTTTGTCAAACACCTTATGGGCACTATCAAATTCGCCAACTTTACAATACAAGTTTATAAACCCAGTTTCGCAGTACTCATTGGATTGAAGTCCAAGCTTTATACCTGTCGAATGGACCTGCTTCCCAAGCTGAATGGCAAAAGTTTGGCACACAGCCTTAAGAACAATTGGAAGGGTGTAACGGTCTGGTAAAACCCCTTCCCGCAACATCGAAACATGGACGCGAAGCGCGTTGCGCGGAGCATCTAGCCTAGTATAGGACCTTATGATATTGTTCCAATTAAATGAGGCGGGATTGGATTCTAGAAAGCGCGTCCTGAGAACGTGTGCATATACCTGGTTTCAATTTGTGTAACCGAGTAGTATTACCCAACAACGTAGTTATCAGTGTTATCGGGTCGTTTCCAGAATGCGGAATAGGTCGAGTCGTAGAGGGTTGGGTAATAGTAACAGGGACGGCGGAGAAAGAACGACGACCGGTGAGGAAGAACAGGGACATTAGCCGACTATGGTGCGCGATCTCAGTGCCCCAACCAGTGGCAACATGGCAGGAGCACGAAAGAAGCGATGGGCTTCCTATCAAATGGGCCTGTGACTCTTTTTATAGTGGGCGTAGCCTGCAACGCCTGACATGCACAAATAATTATAATTATAAGAATATTATATTTTCGACCCAAAAAAAAGAATATTATTTTATAATTAAATTAAAATACTCGCTCTGTCCAAATTATAAGAACCTTTTGGCTTTTTTATTTGTTTCATTTTATAAGGTTTATTTGAAGTTTGTCTGTAGCATTAATTATTTTTTCCTATTACTCTTATTTAATTTACTTTTGTTTTAATCAATAAAAATTGTAAACAAATTTATTGTTTTTAACTACATTAATTACATTTGTTGGTGGGAGAGATTTTACCAAAAGACTCTTATAATTTGGACGGAGGGAGTAATAAATAATGGAGTTTGAGTTGGAGTTTTTGGAGTAAATGGTGATTTTGGTACTTAAATATGAGATGTGGCTCCTCTAAAGTGACCAATTCACTTTATTAGAGAGTAAATTAAGTGATCTCAACCATTGATGAGAAAATCAATAGTTGATATTAACTATACATGCATAATAAATCACTATTAATTTTCTTATAAACGGTTGAACTACTTACTTTATTCTCTACCCACTTTAGAAGAGCTAAATCCTTAAATATGTGAGGCACATTTATAGGACAAATTGACTAATGGACGATGAAAAACACATTTCGTGATTATATTGATTAATAAATGACATATTCGAAAATCAAACTAACAAAAATATACATTTAAAGATGTACATTGGAAGATATTTTTTGTAATTTTAGTAGATGTGTTACCGTGACAGCATCTCACACGTTCCCCAACCAAAATCCATTATTTACTCGTTTTTGGGCCACTGGGCACGCAACGTGAGCTTTTTCTCGAAGCAGAAACTGAAATCAATTCGCAATCTGGTTTAATTAGAAGGAAGGGTGTTGTGGAGGAGGTAGTGGAAATGGAATCATCGACGGCTACGGATCTGGACGAAGGAGATTCCTCATCAACGATGTTGGATCTGACGAGTTACCAACTTCATGACCTTGACTCGGTCGAGTTGCCCCCAAACCTCACCGAGTTGGACCTCACCTCGAATCGCTTGTCCACCCTAGACCCTCGCATAGGGCACCTATCCGATCTCAAGAAGCTTTCGCTTCGTCAAAACCTCATCACCGACGCTGCCATTCAGCCCCTCTCTTCTTGGAACGCCCTCTCCTCTCTCGAGGTATCTCCAAGGTTCTGTTTGGATGCATTCAAATTGCTGAAACGGTTCCTTTATTTTATTTATTTGATTTTATACAGGAGCTGGTTCTGCGGGATAATCAATTAAAGAACATTCCGGATGTGAGCATATTCAAGAGGCTTTTGGTTTTCGATGTTTCTTTCAACGAAATCACTTCGCTGCATGGCTTGTCCAGGGTCTCCAACACCCTTAAGGAGCTCTATGTATCCAAAAATGAAGTCACTAAGATTGAGGAGATCGACCACTTCCATCAACTACAGATTCTGGAACTCGGCTCCAACAAATTGCGTGTTAGTCTCATATGCACAGACGCGTCTGCTTTAATTGTGTTTGTGTGTGTCATTGTGAGGGCTTTAACTGTGCCTGCTTTTCCTACGGTACTTATTGGTGGATCGTGGTTTTCAGGTGATGGAGAATTTGGAGAACCTCGCGAATTTGCAGGAGCTGTGGCTTGGACGTAATCGAATTAAAGTTGTAAATCTATGTGGTCTGAAATTCATCAAGAAGATTAGTTTGCAAAGCAATCGTCTCACTTCAATGACAGGATTTGAGGTATGCCGTCTGTCAATGATTTTTTGTTTTCTTACTCTCCTTAACTGGCTAGGAAGAAGAACAAATTTAAATCACCAGTCATCAAATATGGAGGGACAACGATTCAATCAATTAAAACCATTTGTAAATTATGTCTGTTTAATTACATCTGTTTAATTACTTTCATTTGTAAAATCATTTGATTTGATGTTTACCTGTGTTATTAAAATTATTGTGTGAAATGTTACTGGAATTTTGAATTAAATCTTATAAAAAGAGGTGAGAAAACATGGGCTTTAATCCAACCAATTAACACCTTTCAATTGAAGCGTGGATTATATGAAAAAAATTGGAAGCCAAGCACTGCCAGTGTAAGGTGAAACTAAGAGAGAGAGAAATGCAGTTCATATAAACAAGAGGAAAAGATGCAACTCATAAGAAAAATCAAGTGAAGTATTTCACAAATTCTACCTCGAAAGATCATTTAAAATTCTCCAATTTGAGTAATAAAATACTTGATAAAAGTGCTTTGGAATTGATGATATTCTTGTACCAAATGTCCAAACAATATATTTCATGACAAAGTGTTTCTAATCCTCTAAAAACTTGCATTTCTCTCTTTAGTTCATCATCCAAACACATGTTTAGGGAAAATAGCCATTCTTCTAAAGATTGCTCTCAATTTGAACTTGTTGCTGAATGGGGGCAGGGGTTTCTGCAATTTTTCTTTGCATATTAATTTCATTTATAGTTGCTAAATTTATGGGATACAGGGTTGCATAGCTCTAGAAGAATTATACTTGAGCCACAATGGTATCACAAAAATGGAAGGCTTGTCATCTTTAGTCAATCTCCGGGTTTTAGATGTATCATCAAATAAGCTAACCTCTGTGGATGACATTCCTAACCTGACACAGTATGTCTATTCCTCCATTACCCTCTCTATGGATAAACATTTTTTGCCTTGTGTTGATAATTTTATTGCCTCATTTCATCTATTGCAGATTAGAAGATTTGTGGCTTAATGACAACCAAATAGAATCCCTCGAAGGAATTGCTGAGGCTGTCGCTGGTTCAAGAGAGAAGCTTACCACAATCTACCTAGAAAATAACCCATGTGTA
Source organism: Calophaca sinica (assembly GCA_037113605.1). Classification (NCBI taxonomy): domain Eukaryota; kingdom Viridiplantae; phylum Streptophyta; class Magnoliopsida; order Fabales; family Fabaceae; genus Calophaca; species Calophaca sinica. The sequence goes on from CM073734.1 coordinate 126,223,513, forward strand.
TGGTTATCTTTAGCCTTTGAAATTCGGAGTTTTTCTTTGAATCATTTTTAAATAGAGATTGGGCTATAAACTGTTATTTTAAATATAATAAGTTTCGTTTGCCTTTTGGTGGCTTTAATTAATTTCAACTATCATTTGATCTTGTTAGAGAATTTTATGACAATGAAGTGTGGATAATCTTCCACTGAGTTTCATTTAGAGCATATTAGCCTACCAATAGCAACAAGGTCAATTACAAACCTTGTTTGGGGGTCTGGCTGGAGAAATGATAGCTTTGTTGAAGAGCCATTTGTTTGTTGGAATGTTGTATAATTTCAGCACAGAGCCTTTCATCCCTTTTGTTTTTTTTTCCTTCTATTTTCTCCAAGTATTAGGTTTTTAGAAGGAAGCTTATTTTGACACACACACACACACACACACAAAACACAAACATACACAGAGAGAAAGAGAGTATCAAGAGCTTGTTCTAATGAGAGGAAGTAACCTTAACCATGAATGAATAATCAAGATTGAGTTTAAGTAAAACAAATCCCAGTCATCCCCACACACCCACCCACATATATAAATGGCAGATTCCATTTATATTTTGCCTAAATTATCACAATGATCTTCGTTCTTTTGGATTTTTCAGTTACATGATGTATTTCTTTAAGAACTAATCCTTTTTTTCCCCTTGCAGGCTAAGTCACCCAAATATACTGCCACCCTAAGGGAAATCTTCCCCAACATCCAACAAATTGATTCTGATATATTTTCTTAGAAGTTTCTTGGCTCATCTTTTCGCGAAAGACTGTAGCTTTGAAGCACTGTTTTTCATTTCCATCTGTAAGTTTTATATAGAACTTTGTCATTGCTAATTGTTATGTTTTAGGTTGCACTTCGATTAATTTTGCGAAGTCTGTCATGCATGCAGATTCCGGTTTTGAAGATAGATGATTTGGCTGTCCACCTAATGAAGAGAATACGCTTAACAACCATTGGACAAAATTATGTGGCCTGACCATTGTTTACCAGTCGAATGAATATGCTTGTTACGTGTTTCTTGTTTCGTAGACTAAATTTTGTTTTATTTATGTCTTTTTGGCTACCAATTTTTGAAGTAAGGCTTTCTTCTTCTGTGTTAATGATATTTCTAGTTAACCTTTATGGTATACAGAGGAGGATGTAGATCAATGATCGTCTGAGATTCATTGAAATATGTTTTACTAATTTATTATAAACCCTAACGAAGTAAATATATATTGCCTGTAACATCCCTATCAGCTAGCTCGGCAATTCTTCTACACTAACCTATCTTCCAGTTCTGTTACCCGCTGATGGCTGTTATAATTGACAGACAAAATTCAGGCCAACTAAAATGAACGGTTTAACCTTATCCAGGCCAACCGACTTGTTTTACAGAGAAGTCCATTCGATAGCTCCACGTGGTATTTACAATACATAATAAAGAAATGAGCAAATCCTCCTCGAGGTATGTATATGGAATATTAACGTGTCATTAAACTAGTTTTTATAAATATTTTTGTCACTAAATTAATCTATTAATTTTAAGTAGGTGTTGTGTCGTGCTAGATGATGCCGTGGCAAAACTATTATTTTTTCCAAGCGCATGGCGGGATGATGCCGTGGCAAAACTATGGGGATCAAAGAGGCCAACCGTCGTCGGTCGGCTGACTAGGCAACATGGTGCTGACTGAATGTTACGTACTCGTACGAGTATAGCAAAGTCATGCTAAGGGAGTGCTCCTGATTGAGATATTCTACTCAGGTAGAGCACTCGAGGGTCACAGAACGTACCTCTAAAACACATGGCCATGTAGCTATAACGACCATAGATTCTTGCCTAAGTTATAAATATAGGGTAACGTGTCGCTACATCATAGGCTAGAAGGATCACACAATCATTGGCAATGATATTTTCTGATGCGTAAGAACATTTTGCATTTAATAGTAAGAACATATTGGTGAGCCACTTAACAAGTGGACTTCTCCCACTTAATAGGTTACTCTATCTGTCTCTTAATATAGGACAATTTTTACCTAACAAGTGGACTTCTCCCACTTAATAGACTACTCTATCTGTCTCTTAATATAGGATCCTCTTGTTTACAAGAGGGTCCTATATTAAGGGACGAAAGGAGTAGTATTTTGGGACTGACCTTCTATTTGGGCTTATGCTTATAACATTAGTGCTTTTATTGAGAGGGCGACTTCTCGGAAAGGGCTACCCACAGAGGGTTTTGACCTGTGGCTCTTGAGCGATGGTGCATTGTTATGAGTCCCATATCGGGAGCCTCACCTAACAACATAATAGACTAGTCTTTTGGGATGAACTCTCTTTTTGGGCTTATGCTCATAACACTAATGAAATGATAAATATATTTTATTTTATGAGTTTAATGACTATACACTAACAATATAAAAAAGTTTCATACAGACGTCTAATCACATTTCATCATAAAGTCTCTTTGTTATATTATTTTCTAAAATATTTTTACAAATATCTACACGGTGATATGAATGGATGATAGTGCATAACCATTAAATTTTTATTTTTTAATATACTAAGTTATTTGTTCTTTCGTATAAATTTGATGCCTAGAAACATAAATGTTAAAATGTTATTTTAAGTAGCAATTGATTTACATTAAATGATTTACTCGTCAATTGATTTAAAACATTTACTTTGAAATAACTCTAAAACATAAAATTCAATCTGATATAATCTGTATATTATATGTACAAAACACTTTATGCAATAAGTTTCATGTGACATAGAATCATTGTATTTTCGTTTTCCTCTAAAATTAGCTTTGATTCTTATTTTTTTATTAATTTATTATTTAGCTTTTACAGTGAGTTGAAAGCGAAGTAATTTATATTTGGATACGTTTATAAAAAAAGTGACTTTTATAAAGAAATGTTGTTCGAATAGTTTTGATTTAAAATTATACTCCCTTTGTCTCAAAATGTAAGACCCTGTTGACAAATTCACACCCACTAAGGAAATGAGTTAAAAGTAATAAATTTGTCTACAATTTATAATATTTTTCCTAAAATACCCTTAGAGTTATTGCAACTCATATTCCTATTTTTTCGCTTAATTAATGAGACTCCAAATCTCACTTTTTTCACTATTTCCCGTACTCCTAAATTATGTGTACTGGAACGGAACTGTTCATATTCTCAACTTTTAACACTTTTCTTTTAACGGTAGCTCTATTGCTAATTGAGCAAAAATTCAAATTTCCACTTAAAATTTTTCACGATTAAACTTGGCGCCAGGTTGTTTATTTTTTTTAAAATGGCCACAAAAAACATAATGCACAATTTGTCCATTCCTATTCTCCGACCTGAACATTAATGATACATTAGCGGGGCAGTGCAGAGGCACAGAGTTTATTAGCGGTGCAGTCCATGTGTTGTGCAGTGGCTCAAACATAAGCACATCCTTATCACCTCCATCAATAAAAATAAGTACCATACACTAATAGCATCAGTAAAGATCAGACACAAAACAAAATTAGAGAATAAGAGAGAAAAAGACAACTTCTCAAAATAAAACAAAACTTTATTGTTCTCCATAAAACAAAACAGAAATACAGGACCCAGCTCACAAAAGTAAAATTATCAATAAACTCAGGAAACTTATTTAATGATTGAAAATCTTGTCTCAAAAAGCACACCCTGAGTAGCACAATAGAAGGGGTCTTCGGTTCTTTTGGATTGCACTTCATCTTCCTCAGCATGTTTGTTCAGAACCAACTCTTGCACCATGACAGCACCTTCAACGTGTCCTTGACTGCCTCCGTTGTACAGCAGTTTGAGTTCATTACCGTAAAAGAAAAATAATTGGAGAGTAATCATTTTATAACAAGAGCTGAATTCATATGAAAGGCCAACGTTGAGAATAGGTAAAATGACTATTCATATTCTCAAAAAAGACAACGTTGGAAAGACAACTAGTACAGCTCATTCATTATTTTTTTTTTAAAAATGTAAAATAAATAGGGATAATATGGTAAAAAAATAATTAATGCAGGATACAATATCAAAAAAGGTCTTACATTTTGGGACAAAAAAAAGTCTACAAAAGGTCTTACATTTTGGGACAGAGGAAGTATATATAATTTTTTCTTTGATCCGGATCGCTCTCCTTTGTGCTTGTCTCTCGCAAGTCCCAAAAACCCCTCCCCATTATATATATATATAATATAATTTATTGTAGAATACACAGTAATATAACTTTGCAAAGTTCGATCAATGAAATTGAATATCTATAAATAATTATTAAGTGGAATAACTCGATCTCTCGCTCTTTTCCCCTATCTTGCTCGCAAGATTTCTGTGACACTTGTGTTCTGTCGTTTTTCTCCTTTCCTCTATCATTTCCATTCGTCTTTGCCAAACCATTTCCTCGGTCGTTCTTGTATCTCTTCCCTCGGATGCCAACTCCTCTCCAATCTATAAAACAGGACAAAGGAAAAAGGTTTCATCTTTTAATTATGAAAAACACACAAAGTTACACATTTGCGGCTGTTGATCCATTTCAACTGATAGCAGTTGTTATCATATAAACTTCTAAGTTATAATAACTAATAATCATCGAAAAATACTGAACCCAAAATTTCGAACGATTACCACTAAACGAACCCAACTGTGTGAACCTTAGAAATATGAATTAGGACTATCTGCACAGAAGGTTGCAACAAGGAGAGGCCGGGAAAAATTAAAAATGAGACTTCTGAAGAAGGAGGGGCGACGAATGATAGATGAAGGTGGGTCAGAAAACACAGGATTGTTGCAGCAAAACAGGGAGCACAGAAGTAAAAGATGGCACCTGCAGTTTTTATCTATATGATTTATTTATTTACGTTTTGAATTTGACTTAATTCAAATTTGATTGAATGACAGTAAAAATCTAGATATGAACATTATATGATTGATGTGTCTTAATTAATGAAATAACACGAGTTAAAAAATAAAAAATAAAAAAATTATTATTTTGGTGAAAAAAGAATAAATATAGAGCTGTCACATGATATGAGTCTATGTGTCAAAATTTTATTTTATATAATATAGTTGATAGATTATTTTGGTTTGAGATTATAAATAATTATTTTTTACTCCCGTCCCATTTTTTTACCATGTTTTAAATGGGCCTTTGGAGCCCAATCCTCTCATCATCTCTAACCAAGAGACAGAGAGGGGTTTATTCCCAGGCTCCAGCAACTCCAAAAACGCGCGCACAAGGGGAGAGGGGCAGACCGGTCTGTTCACACAGGAGCTTCAACTATAATTGATTTCAGTCAGAAGTAAAAGCTACTGGGAGTTGCTTCAGCTAGAATCGATTTTAGGAGGAAGATTCACTTTCTCAACTGGGTGCCAAACATCCTCCCAACCCAGTCAAATCCCGTTTGACAACCGCAAACGTACGTTTGATTCAGTGATTCTCTTTTGATTGTTCTGCATTCCGTCTTTACCCGGACCACAGTCTCCATTTAACTTTTACGTGAGTATATTTCTCAGAAGGCCTCTCCTGTTAGTTAAGCTTTTGTGTTATGAATATGATAACCATTTCCCCTGTTGTGATGTTTGGAGAAACGCCAAATTGCTTAATGTTTATGAGTTTTAGGTTTGAGCTTTGAAGTTCATTTCATTTTTAAACAATGTTATTAAATCAATATAAACCCGAATTTTGTGTGTTCAGTGTTGTATTATTTTGAACTAAAAAACTTGTGCATATCACATTTAGATAGAAAACTTGATTGCTATCATATAAATTGTTTGAAGATTTGATTGCTACTTCTGTTGGTTGAGGGATATAGAAAGTGTGTATATGTTTTTCATCCATACGCACATGAAAAACTCAATTACTGAATCAAGTTATTTGGTTGAACTAGAAGAAATGGGCACGTGACCGCGAACTTAAAATTCGGTGACATATGGAATGAAGTTGATTGAATTTGAACCTGGTGGTGTTGGCCGAGGCCAAGTTTTTTAAACCTATGATGAAGGTCAAGCAAAAGCTTCGTGAAGCCATAGATCTTCTGTTCGCTCGCGGCCCTGCTTCTTTTGATGACTACACTCGTCTCGTGCTTCACTGTGCTCAAGCCAGTGACTTCAATCAAGCCAAGAGATTGCAGTCTCACATGGAACTTCACCTTTTTCAACCAAAAGACTCCTTCGTCCACAACCAACTCCTCCATTTATATGCCAAGCGTGGCAAGCTCTCAGATGCTCAAAACCTGTTTGATAACATGACTAAGAAGGATGTGTATTCTTGGAATGCCTTGCTTTCTGCTTATGCCAAGGTGGGCTTGGTTGAGGATTTGCACGAGGTCTTTGATCAAATGCCTTATCGTGATTCTGTGTCATATAACACATTGATTGCATGTTTTGCAAGTAATAGGCTTTCGAGCAAAGCATTGAAAATTCTTATGAAAATGCAGGAAGATGGGTTTCAGCCCACCCAGTACTCCTATGTGAATGCATTGCAAGCATGTTCTCAGCTTTTGGATTTCAGGCGTGGGAAACAGATTCATGGCAGGGTTGTTGTTGCTGATTTCGAGAAAAATACTTTTGTCTGGAATGCTGTGACTGATATGTATGCCAAGTGTGGTGATATAGATAGAGCACGCTGGTTGTTTGATGGAATGATTAATAAGAATGTTGTTTCATGGAATCTCATCATCTCTGGGTATGTGAAAATGGGGAACCCTAATGAGTGCATTCATTTGTTTAATGAGATGCAATTATCTGGTTTGAAACCGGACCAAGTTACAGTTTCTAATGTTCTCAACGCTTACTTTCAATCTGGACGTGTAGATGATGCGAGGAATATGTTTAGTAAAATAGCCAAAAAGGATGAGATTTGTTGGACTACAATGATAGTTGGTTATACACAAAGTGGAAGAGAGGAAGATGCTTTGATGTTGTTTAATGACATGCTTCGTGGAAATGTTAGACCCGACAGCTACACCATTTCAAGCGTGGTCAGCTCCTGTGCCAAGCTAGCATCTTTGTGTCACGGTCAGGCTGTCCATGGAAAAGTTATTCTTATGGGTGTTAATAGTAACATGCTTGTGTCAAGTGCGCTTGTTGATATGTACTGCAAGTGTGGAGTCCCTTTGGATGCTTGCGTAATTTTTGAAACCATGCCAATTAGGAACGTGATCACTTGGAATGCCATGATTCTGGGTTATGCACAAAATGGACAGGTTCAGGAGGCATTGGCTCTGTATGAAAGAATGCTGCAAGAAAATTTCAAACCTGACAATATTAGTTTTGTGGGTGTCTTATCCGCTTGTATAAATGCTGATATGGTTAAAGAAGGACAGAAGTATTTTGATTCAATCAGTGAACAAGGAATGACACCCACATTGGATCACTATGCATGTATGGTCACTCTCCTTGGTCGGTCAGGTAATATTGATAAAGCAGTGGATTTAATCAATGGTATGCCTCACGAACCAGATTACCGGGTTTGGTCCACCTTATTATCTGTTTGCTCCAAGGGTGACGTAAAGACCGCAGAGTTGGCGGCTAATCATCTCTTTCAATTGGAGCCACACAATGCTGGACCTTATATCATGCTTTCCAACTTGTATGCTGCTTGTGGGAGATGGAAAGATGTAGCGATTGTAAGATCTCTCATGAACACCAAAAATGCAAAGAAGTTTGCTGCATACAGTTGGGTTGAGGTTGGGAACGAAGTCCACAGATTTGTTTCTGGAGATCACAATCATCCAGAAATGGAAAGAATCTATGGTGAATTGAATAGATTGATCTCGATATTGCAACAAATTGGGTATAATCCAGATACAAGCATTGTTCTGCATAATGTGGAAGAGGAAGAAAAGTTTAGATCCATCTCTCACCACGGTGAGAAGCTTGCTCTTGCGTTTGTTTTATTTAAAAAGCCCAATGGAGTTGCCCCCATACGGATCATAAAGAATATACGTATCTGTGATGATTGTCATGTATTTATGAAGTTTGCGTCAATTACTATAGCACGGCCAATCATTATAAGAGATTCAAGCAGGTTTCATCATTTCCTTGGTGGAAAGTGTTCTTGCAAGGACCATTGGTAAAGTCTCAATGAGATGGTAATCTTCTGTGCTTTAAATGTTTCCAAAAGAAGGGTGCTACTAGCAATGTCATATGCACTTTGTATCCTGTCTAACTTTTTGAAACAAGGTGAAAAACCATGATATAGTTTGAGACTTCAAGGAAGTGAGAAGCTGTGCAGCATGAGAATATTAGGTGAGAAGAATATTGAGGGTTTATTTATTTATTTATTTATTTATTTATTTATTTTTGTGGATTTTCTTGATCTCTTACTAGTTTTTTCTGTTACTAGAATTCTGCCACATTCTGATTTTTTTGTTTTGTTTATGGACTTTGTCAAATTGCGCTTTGCTCATGTGAGATGCAGTTTTTGGTGTTTGTCCTGTCGAAGAGAAACACATTTTTAACATCTATGGATCTCAGGGGCATTTCACATGCAACGAAATATAAGATTCAACAAGCCAATTACTTTGGCTCCCTCACACAAGCCTAGGCTATCTGTGTGGGGTCTTTCCAAGGAGAGGAAATCTATGCCCCGTTCAATAGCTTGCTTTGAATGGTCTTTCCAGTTGACCAGGTTGGATTTACTCTTTCTTTCCCTCCTGTTTTTTTTTCCTTCTTTTTGGTTGCTGCTTGGTTCCATTGTTCTGGACATGGGTGACTTCAGTATAGTAAGATAGAGAGTGGCAAGTTGTCAAATAGTTGATTTACTGATTTCATTTTCATTTGTTTCCTCTCTTTTCTGTCTGATGCATTTTACCTGATGTAAAAAATTGAGATCAGTAAAGGTCCGACTTTAGTACCGTCGCGAAGCTCAGAATTGAGATCAGCCATGCTGGGAAAAATACCACAAATGAAGTTGATGAGCCAAAAGCTAAGCTAGAGAAGGAAACAAATATATCGAATTGAACATTTAATGGGGTTTCATTAACTGAATTTGGTCAGGTTAGCACACAATCTTCAAGTGTTTGCCACTACTTTGGTCTGCTAGGACTACTCTTATAACTTTCTTTCGATCTTGCAACTTTCTTTCGATCTTGCATTCCTATTAATCTCGAAACGATTTGTTTTCTGACATTTCAATTGAAACCGCATATCCTTTTTAATAAAAATAATAATTAAAAAAGGGAGAAACGCTTTGATGGACAAAAAGGCTTATCTGCACTTGATGGACAAGTTGGCTTGACCATGCTTTTGCATGATATTTGCAATTCTGCAGTTACTATGCAAAATCACATGGGAGTTGTGATCAATCATGACCAAATACTCAAAACTTTGAGAGTTAATTTTAATACTTTAGAAAATATTTTAATTATTTAATATTGTGCAGTAAGTTTTGGGTTTTCTTTTTTTTTCTTGCTTCAAATGATATCATTTTTAGCTGTTGCAGAACAAAGCTTAATATTTGTTTTCAACTATTCATAGGTGTATGGAGTGGTTTAATTGGGAAGTATCAGATAAAACTGATGTTTATGCTTTTGGAGTGGTTTTATTTGAACTCATTAGTGGCCAGAAGCCAATTGTAGCGAGAAGGTCTCCAGGAGAGGAGAGCTTGGTCTTATGGGTGAGTTAACCCTTTAATTCTTGTGAGATGACACTTGTGTATAATCTTACTCCATTCTGATAGTACATTAAAGCACTAAATATCAATTTCACATTTTTTTAATGCTTTTCCTTTGAGTTCCTTCTTTGAAATTTTGATTTTAAAGGCTTGATTTGGTCAAGTTTCACAAATTTTCTGCCAATAATAGGTGCTTACTTGGCCGATGCCATTAATAGATGCCCTTCCTTGTCTTAGAGTTTCCTGTGCTGTATGGCATCACTAGAGAAGTGCTTCAGTCATGTCCCTTGATTATTTACCTCAAACAGTCGTATTTTAAAATTGATTCATTGCCGTGAAAGTATTTAAACTTCCTTAACAAAGCTTTCACAATGCAAGATTGACAAAGAATTTTGCAATGATGGCATAGAAGGACTCAAATGAAGTCCAATGATCCCTTCAATGTATTAGTTCCCGTCTGTTTTCTCTTATGTTTTGGCAATAATATAAATCATGACTTTTTTTTTTTGTTGGTTTTTCATTTCTAAACTTTTACTTCAAAAGGATCAATTGGGGGATGGTGTTTTGGTCAACCATGGTAGCCATTGGTGTCTCATATATGTGTGAAACAGTTTTAATCACTGCCTTTTGTTTTTCTCCTATGGTGTTAAAAGTAAGTTCGGATCAAAGCTATCATGCTTGCTTGTATCATCCTACCATATGTTGAGGTAAGAAAAATATTTTTTATGTTGAGATTCGTTTGTTTGAGAATTTGATTTTGTAGTTATCTGTCTCAATTTTTTAAAGCTGAGCCCATCTTCTTTCTTCGATTTCACATCTGGGGTTTCAGACAGTATTGTTTTCTATCAATTTTACTTTTATAGGTTTTTTTGTTTGTCATCTATTTTTCTGATGGGATTTTGTTTTGGTTAATTAATTTAATGAGATTGTTCCTCTGGTTATTCCATGTCTGACCTGTCACTTGTTATAGGTTTTTTTTTTTTTTTTTATAAATCTGACTTAGCCTATTTGAAAGTCTGATTTGGTCTATTAGCCTATTCACATTTTAAATTTTTGATTAATAATTTTGAAAAATTAGAAACACAAATAATCATCCTGAGAGTGTTCAGCATCACAGCCACCTTCTCACTCCCACTTTCTCTGATCACCCACCCTATTTCTTACAACAGCTCCAGCAAGGGAGAAGCCGATCATGAAAAAACTTTGTATAAATTTCCACATTTATATATATCTTCTCTAATTTAATTGAAGAAGTACAAAGAACACTAACAATGCTTTTATATCAGAGGGCATTTATCATGTGATAAAAATTACCTACGCAAACTCGTGTCTGGTCCTGTCAATAACTCCTTCTAGGATTCAAGCTTTCTGACCTTCTTAACATAACAAAACAGCTGGAAATGAGAATGACAGTAAAATGTAAATGCTTCCAAGACAACGAAATGAATAAATTTTAAAAAGTTACTCATTGGTAGTGTATTTGCTTGTGTTTTCGGTTCAATATTCATAGTTGGGTTGGGAGCCAAATCAGGAAACCACCACTTTTTTTTTTTTTTGATTGAAAGGAAACCACCACTTCTGATTCAGAAAGGAGAATGAAAGTACCTAGCTTTATGGGTTCCCGGGTAGACTGGACCAAGTTGTGATGAGAATCAATGACAATAATGGCTTTTATCCTTCGACATCAATTAGCTTAATAAATGATCCCTGCTGCCATTGATTCCCATCACAACATGAACCAGCCAACTTGGGGAAATTCAATTCAATGATGGGACGATACTGATGCCTCATGAGATATAAAGTTATAAACTAATGTGTGTACTTGTTGGATTGGTGGATCCATTCCATATAATATTATGCATTCATATTTGACTATTGTGGAGAATGTAGTACACCAAACTTCATTCATAGGTACTACCTTTTTGCCTCACAAGCTCCGCAACCCATTAGGATTGTACTTGCCTATTGTACTGAAATCTTGTACTATTGTTATTGTCTTTGTCTTGGTCCAAGATTACTACTAATTATTTTCCTTGGCATCTGCATCCATATTCAATAATTCAATGCCAAAAAAAAGAGATAGAAAACTATTTTTTTTGGTACAAAGAAAAACTAAAATTTAATTTAGTACAAAAGAGTTGTTACCCAAGTACAATCCATGCCATATCCAATGGATCTCATGTATTTTTTTTTTTGACGGAAATCAACTAATGCATTTCATTAATAATCAAAGAGTCAACACATGCGGGAATATCATCAAAAAGTTGAGAGCAAGCATTGTGTACAACCTCCTTAGCTAAGCTATAAGCAACCATATTAGTTTATCTCCTAGTAAACTCCACATGAGAGTTTTGAAAAGAACCATCATGTAACCCCTTGCATTCTTGAACAAGGATACCAAACTTAGTAATGTTAATTTCTTTGGATTTCATGCCATCCACAGCAAGCTTTGAATCTATCTCGATCATAACATGCTCTAGACCCAACTCCATACACCAATAAATAGCCATCAACACCCCGAGAGCTTTGCCAACTCCAACAACAAGGATCAAATGAAACCAAAGAGTCTTAGCGCCTAGGAAAAGGCCAAATTCACTCCTCATGCACATACCAATGCCCACCCGTTTGCGCCATCTAGCAAACGGGTGCAGGGGCTCTAGTTGGCCGCGGGTCATCCTTCTCACAAGCTAGCAACCACTCCTCCAAGATGGCTTTTCCCTGGCAAATAATAGTAAGTAGGCTTTCATCCACTCCTTCCCATATCTTTTGATTCCTGCCTCGCCAAATGCTCCACAAGGTCATAGCAAATAATTGTTGTTCCTGTGAGGAAAATCGGTCAAGCAAATTAAAGGATATAACTCTGAAATCACTTCCCACTTGCAGTTGGGGCTCAATCAAGTCCCACAGGTTCACCTTCCTCCAGCAACACCTACTCTTCTCCCAGGCGAGCAAGATATGAGTAATGCTCTCCTCGTTACTCACACACCAGGGAAAAGTTTGTGTACACTGGATGCCGCGTGACTGGAGCCGGTCACGGGTTGGGAGGCATTGGCTACAAGCCCTCCATAAGAAGTTCTTGACTTTTGGAGGCACCCTTAATCTGCAAAGATCAGTCCAATTACCAGCAATAGATAAATGGGTAGTGTCCAGCAAAGTGCTCATGCACAAGTTGTAAGCCGATCTAACTGTGTATGTGTAACACCCTGGGTTTTAATTCCCAAGCGTGCCACTCATAGGACTTTTCCCCCCTCTAAGGGAGTTTTTGCCTTTCGCTTGGCTCGAACCCGGGACCAGAGGGCTTAAGTACCACGGAAGCACCTTGCTATTACCAACTGATTAGACTAATTTTTAATTAAAAGAGACTTTAATTTTACTTAAATTTCCTTGATTAAAATTAGGCATAATAATATATTTGTAAAACATTGTTAAATAATTTTTATTGATTAGACTAATTTTTATTATTTTTCAAAATTATTTTCAAATTAAATGTTGTAAAATTTTAAATTTATAATTTAATTTATTTTTCATTACTATTAAAATAATTTTTATTTAATTTTTAATATTTTCATAATTATTCATACATGGAATATTTTTTTTTTGTTGAAGAAATGATGACAAGTGTACAACCACTCTACACGAGTCGGCCAATTAAGGTAAAGTGCTACCTTGAGTTGCCATTCTATTTCCATGTATCGATCACTTGGGCAACCACTCGACAGTAGTACATCCATTTTTTTTCACATAGGGTTGGAATGTCTCTTAACTGGGTAACTCTTTATGAATCGAATTCGAGTTATTTTGCTAGCGAAGAGTCACGCTACCAATTCTCATGACACCAAACGTAGGCATGTTTTATTTGCCGACGATTAGCAAGAAGTTGCACTGACCTTTATCTGAGAATTTTGCGTCGACATTCCTGTGCAAATACACCAAACGTAGGCTTCTTGTGTCCTCCACTGTCCCAGCGTCAACAGTCAACAGACAGCGCCCCGGCATTTGTTGCCACTTGTTCGTATTATTCCTCTTTAGGGCGTGGCACGATCAATGGTCGGCCTCAAATCACCCCTCAAAGTTACATCATAATTATTATCGTGACTTTTACTACACGGCGGCACAATCCCATTGGTGCAGCAAGGCTTTTCATGTGTGAGGTCCACGAAGCTGCTAGGGATGCAATGCAACAAGCTTTCCATCCTACTATTGTCTCTTTCTCATGATACTAACCATTCCTTTTTCTTATCCAACTGGATATATAAATATTAATTGTTATTATTTTTTGTTATTGACTAACTTGTTGTTTTGTATAAGAAAAAAAGGTAAATGAATGACCATATGCACATGAAAGTGGTGACGTGGCCTTGTGAATAATGTGCTAACTGTGTGCTGTGACCACTAAGACCTCCACGTTTGGAGAAGCAAAAAGATCCTTAAAGTTGAACATCTAAAATGACAAACAAAGATGTGGAACCAAGGAGTCGCTTGTGGCACCACAATATAAATAGGAAATACGGAAAAGGAAAATGAGAGGGAGATGAAGAATCAACTTTTAAAACAATACTTTTGCTAATTCTACGATGATGTGTGATGGTTGGTTTGGTAGAAAATTTTTATTACTAAATTGCGTTTAATAACTATGCACTATGATAAAAAAAAAAAAATTATACAACATCCAATCATAATTCATTATGATGTCATTTTGTTATGTTATTTTCTAAAATATTTTCACAAATATTTACATAATGAGATATTGGATATTTATGTAAAACTTTTACACGAGTCATTAAATTCTTACAAAATTACTTTTACGAGAAACATTGGTTAGTAAAATCACATGTTTGTGTGTGATCACACCTCTCATGTATTGGTTAGTATAATCACATCCCATCTCTCACATGGTGTGTCTGTTAATATATTCACATCTCTCATGTATTGGTTAATATAATCACTTCACGTGTGTGTTTGTGTGTGTGTCAACACTTGGTGCTTACAATGCTTGTAGGCAAACAACTTTTCTCTATTTGTGTTCGCGAGACAATCGTCTATGTTTGATGTGATCCAAGTTGGATGCATATATAGTTTTTACGAATTACCCTTTAGTCGATTTCTTGTTTAATGAATTAAAATAGGAGAGAAGATGAACCTGATCCATGTTGAAGAGTGCATTAATAGTGCCCGGAGATGGAAGAAAGAGGAGCACTCCAAGTGGAATCATCATCCATAACTTCTCTTCTCTATGCCATAATTATGCGATTCTTTCAATTTTTAAAATATTTTTTTTTATTTTTATCCATTACAAAAAATTCGCTATTTAGTGACCGATTTAGAGACTGAAAAATTTCGGTCACTAAATTTAAAAATCAGTTGCTACACGTTAGCGACTAGTGGTTTGACGACTTTTCAATTCGGTCACTAAATCGGTAGCTAAACATTAGCGACTAGTGATTTAGTGACTTATTCAAATTGGTCTCTACATCGGTCGCTAACTGAGTTATCGACCGAATTAGAGACTGATTTAGCGACCGATTTTCGATTAGCTGTAGAGATAGAAATTTTTAGTAAATTGCAAATTTAGTTCAATTTTTAGTAGCTTTTGATTTACAAATTTAGTTCAATTTGTAAATCGGTCACTAAATTGCAATTTTTTAGTAACTTTTGATGATTTTAATTTTTTATATTAAACTTGATTACCTGATTCAAACTAACCCGAATCTGATCGAGTTAGTTTAGTTCAAGCCAGTCACGTGTGTTTTCCATAAACTTGAACCAACACGATCCGCGACCACCCTTACTAGAGGTATAACTTTGAGAAGAACTACTAAAGTAGCGATATGAGGGTAAGACTTTGAAGCATGAACGGATCTATGTAGAAGAGTTTGTGGGCAAATGCCCCCCCCCCCCTTAAATTTTAATAATCTTTCTTAACTAATATATACATATATATTATTCTACATATATAAATTTATAATAAAAAATTGGCTTAACTGCAGTTTTGGTCCTCCTATTTTGCACCAATCCGTAATTTTGGTCCTCCTATTTTTAAATTCGCAATTTTAGGCCCCTAGTTTTTAACATTTCTGAAATTGGGTCCCTGTCTCTAATTTTAGTCAAAATTAGGTGATGTGGCAGGTCAAATAGTGATGTGGCAAGTGAATGGACTGTACAGTTGGCTTAAATGATAATCAAGGTCAGCAATACTTATTTAAAATAAACAAAAAATCATTTAATTTATTTTTTCCATTAAATAAATAAAATTAAATAAATATAATCATAAAAATAAAAGACTCTTTCTTCTTCCTCTGACTCCCTCGACCCATTCTTCTTCCTCACGGTCTTCTCCTTCTGCTCCTTCTTCCTCTAGTCTGCAGCTTACATTCTCAGACAAGCCAGTCCACCACACGCTCAGAGAAGAACCAAGCCAAGCCAAGCCAAGCCAATAACAACCTCACACAGTCACCCTCACATTCCCAATTCCAAAAACCCTAACTGTGAGACAGAGAGAGAGATCAATGGTGTGTTGAACCCTATAAGGAAAACAAAAAATTCAGATCCACTGCAGCTTCAAGAAATTCAGATCCACCCTCTCCTCCTTCTTCCAAACCCCATTTCACCACCAAATCAAAATTGAAAGTAAATAGAAGCCACTGTCTCGATTAATCGATTTCGCTATCTCACTCTCTCGATCTTGTGTTGAAACCTAGAAGGAAAACAAAAAATGGCCTGAACCCCTGAAATCGATTTCGCTATCTCACTCTCTCGATCTCGTGTTGAAACCTAGAAGGAAAACAAAAAATGGCCTGAACCCCTGAAATCGATTTCGCTCTCTCACTCTCTCGACCTCTTGTTTTAGTCAATTAGTTCTGTCCTGTGTATGCCACTGGTTCTGTTCTTGTTTATGCCACTGGTTCTAGTTTTATGAAGAATGATGAAGAATCGAAGCAGACCGAAGAAGAATCGAAGCAGCACGATGAAGAATCGAAGCAGAACGAAGGTGAATCGAAGGAGAATTGGTTGCTGTGTTCTAGGGTTTCTAGGTGAGATTGAGAACGATGGAATCCGAAAGAGGGTTTCTGGGTTTCATGTTTTTTTCCAAAAGATGAAAGGTTTGATGTGGAGGTGAAAGGAGGAGGAGGGGGAGGAGCTGAGAGAAGGAGGTAATTGGGGGTGAATCGAATTGGTGGTGATGAACGTGAACGTGGAGGGAGTTTCCCAGAATGGAACGTGACCACATCAGAGATAGGTTGAGAGATTTGGGATGGTGGAAAGCGACGACGGTGGCGGCAGAGGAGGTGGATGAGAATAGTGGTGGTCGTCGGTGGTTGGGGAAAGGCAAAAGCAAGAAGGGAAGGGGGTAGGGGAGGGACCGGGAAGATGCAGGGGAAGATAGGGTTTTATTTATTTATTAATTTATTAAATAGAATTTTATAATTAAAATAATGAAAAAGAATTAAATGATTTTTTGTTTATTTTAAATAAGTATTGCTGACCTTGATTATCATTTAAGCCAACTGTACAGTCCATTCACTTGCCACATCACTATTTGACCTGCCACATCACCTAATTTTGACCAAAATTAGAGATATGGACCCAATTTCAGAAATGTTAAAAATTAGGGGACTTAAATTGCGGATTTAAAAATAGGGGGATCAAAATTACGGATTGGTAAAAATAGGGGACCAAAACTGTAGTTAAGCCTAAAAAATTTTGGGAATTTAATTTGAAATGCTTCCAAATGATCTAGTTTAAGGCCACAAATTTCAGATCGGTTGAGGTAAAATTAAGAGATAGGCTTAAATAAGATTTTAGTCTCTCAAAATATGTCAATGATTAGATATGGTCCCAAATAATTTTCGTCAGCTTTTTATCTCTCATGTTTGGAAATGGACTGACATTAGGGACTAATGGTTGTACGTTTCCAAACATTTGGGACTAACGATTGTACTAATGTTGGTATATTTCCGAACATGAAAGACCAAAAGTTGAGGAAATTTTTTCTAGGGACCAAATACCAACACTAACATATTTTAGGGGACTAAAACCATATTTAAGCTTAAGAGATATTATTTGCAAGAGGCCGTGTCAATGGAAAGAGATTAATTTTCCATAAAGACAATTTAGAAATACTTTTGATAAATTTAAATCGGATTGGTATTTAAAATATGCCCCCACTACTTAAAATTTCTAGATCCGTCTCTGCTTTGAAGTTCAAAAAAAAACAGAATGTATATTTTTTATGACAAGAAAAAGACAATGTACTTAATAATCTATTTATCGTGAAATGTTATTCATGTAAGGGCCATGCATCTTAAGCAGCTATAGGGATGGCAAAAAAACTCGTGTCTGCGAGTACCCGCGGATAAAATCCGTCATGGGTACGGGGCATATAACATAATGGGTACCCGCGGGTAAAGTAAACAGGTATTTTAATTACCCGTTAGTTAATGGGGCGGGAACGGGTATTGAGGTACCCGTACCAGCAATAGAATTAATTAAATATCCTCTAATTATATTTATCTATTTAAAATTGTATACATACAATAAAAATTAGGTGTGAATTGTGATGATATTGGTTAGTAAACTAATTAATATTTATTTTGTTGAAAATATACTAATTATTGGCTTCTTGTCGTGTTACTTAAAGTATGAAAAATTATATTTTTTAATAAAAATGTAATTTTTTAAAGATATATAAATACCCACGGATACCTGCGGGTATTTGCAAATCCGCAAAAAACTCGTCAAACGGGTACCCGTACAGGTATCGGGCAGGTACGGAGGACACTATTGCCCAGCGGGGCGGGTAACAGGGGACTACTACCCGTGCCCGCCCTGCCCCGTTGACATCCCTAAACAGCAATGTTGCTAGTATGTATACTCCTGGAGCTGTTATGCCAAGCTAAAAGTCTAAAACGGTATGACAAATTTTGAACTGGAACAAAAATTTCTACTTTGTTGCCGACGAAGGTTGGTCCAGTTGGTAAGGATATTACTTATATCTCACAAAGATGTGAGTTTCGGACCCCACTGGCTCCCGTGGCGGACCTAAGACCTTGGGTCAAAGGGTGCAAATTTTTTTTAAAAAAAATATAGGTCATTATTGCTAAAAAATTAAGAGACCACCACAGCGGTAACGAAAAGTAAAGTCATAAGAACATTTCTAAACGATTAAGCTATGCAAAATTGCATTAGATTACAACTTTGTGTGACATATCTTGAAAAAAAATCATCATTTATATTACTTATATATCCTTATAATCATTTATATTACATATTATATAAAGTTATTTAAGTAATTTTATTTTAAATAATTCATCTAAGTGAGAAGGTTTAGAGATGAAAGTGTATGAGTCAAGGTGTACAAAAAATTAAATTGAGTGAGGTCAAAAAAATTATATAAGGTTGTAAGTGAAATTTTTAAAATTTGAGGGTGTGCAAGTACACACCCTCAAGTGTGAGTGGGTCCGCCTATGCCCACCGTCGATGTGAAAACCTTGTTGATGGGTAATTTGTAAACACATCTGTAAGCGCTCTTTAAATTGTGAGGTCTTTCCTAACCCTGATGATAAGATAGAGATGTTTGAAAATTTCCTCCAAGTTCAAACTATATTGTAGAATATTAATTGCGAAAACAAACTTCAATATTTGAATTCAATATTATTAGTTTGATCTCTTACATTATTATGTATTAGCATGGCAGTTATGTTTAAGCCTATCTCGATGTATATACCTAGCTAAATTCAGTATATGCTTAATGGTGCGTTTGGTTCTAAAGAGAAATTGAGAAGAGAGAAATAGATGACAGAGAGTGTGAGAAGAGAGAAAGAGGTGAGAAATATGGTAGATTTGATGTGTTGTTTGGAATAAGATAAAGAGAAGAGAAATAGAAAAGAGAGAAATAGAATGATTTTGTATATGGTCAAAAAAGCTCCTGTATTAAAAAAATAACTAATGATTAAAAAAACAAATTAATTCAATCAACTAATTTATTAAATTCCTTAATTAATTTTAGTTATATTTTAAAGTCATTTAATTAATTAAATTTATTATTTCAAATATTTTTTATTTTTTATTAATTAAATAAATCAGTGTTGCAAATAACGTCTTTTAACTTATTTATTTCAACACGTCGCAGAAACAATATCTAAAATACAAAGAAGCATGCCACTGTTTTATTATCAAAAAATGAAATACAAAGAAGCATCGTTTATTAAAAAAAATGGATAAAGACCAGTGGCGGATCCACCTTGTGGGCAATTGACCCACAACATCTTGCTTTTTAGGTTGAATATATTTAATAATTTTTATTTTGTCCCCATAAAAAAATTAGGTGTTGCCCCCATATAAGACACATTTTATTAAATAAGTAAAAAAAAGTTATAAGAGATAAAAGTGAGAATAAATTGATTCTAATTTTATCTCTTTATCATTCTAGTTTTTACCACATCTCAAACGCTAAACTCATACAGTGACAAAACACATTAGATTTAAAAAAAAATCGTTCAAGATAGAGAAAGAGATAAAGAGACTCAAAAAACAAAGACAGATTTTTGGTATTTTCTGTCAATATCATTAGACTAAGATACAAAAAGTGACACAAGTAAAGAGCATATGAGAGGTGAATGATTAAATAATTGTTTTTTTAAATGTTTGTTACATACATTGAAATATGTTTTTTTATAGTTTTGACATTGAAAAAATTATATAACATTTTTAAAATATGAAAAGTAGAACATAATTGTAATTTGTAGAAGGTTAGGTATTTTAAGTTTTTTAGTCATAAATATTATTTATTTTGTAAAAACTTATAATATTTTTTTATATACAAATATTATAACTATTTTTTGCCCCCACGAAAGAAAATTTCTGGATCCGCCACTGATAAAGCCGTTTGTGTGTAATAAAAAATAGAGAGATAGATAGGCAGAAGGGTAGACATGGATAAAAAACAAGTTTGAGCTTTCTCTCTCCTATTTCATCGCAAGTTTGCGAAGAAGGAAAAAACTCATGGGACCCACCATTTTTCCCCCTTTCTTCTCAACTTCTCTCCAAACCAATCAAGAGAAGTTTGTTATTTCTCTTCTCTTTCTCTCTTTACAACCTGTCTCTTCAACACTTCTCTTAAACCAATCAAGCCATATGGGAGGATCTACCCTTATCAATGCAATACTAGCGAATAGCACAATAATAATGAATAAATATCTGCTATCCCAAAAAATGGTGTCTCCCTATCTCCCACCAATCAAAGGATGAAGATATGCATATGTGTTAATAAGTTATAATTTTATTTTATTATGTGTCAAATTCTCATTGGTGGGGGACAAAGAATGTGACAGAAAAGGGAGACATCAGATTTTCATCCAATAATAATAACTTGCTTGGGTCTTAAACTTCCATCTATGCAACCTAAGGCTACAATGAATTTTTTTTCGATAAGTACCCAAGGCTACAATAAATCTTGAACCATTATTTATGTAACCTAAATGCATAGAGAAAAAATCTATTTATTTTATCCACGAGTACCTGTTAAGAAATCCAAATTTAATTCGTAATGGATCTTGCTACGGACTGGGGCGATCCTCATTCCTCTTGTTTCAATGAGAGTTATGGCTACCCCAAAAATAAAAATAAAAATAAATTAAAAGACTAGGTGTCTGTATATATATATATATATATATATATATATATATATATATATATATATATATTTGAGATTTGCTAACTTACACCCACCTATTTTTTAGTTGATATAAGTTAGGAAGTTATAACTAAAAATTTATCAAATACACCATAAGGTGTAGCTTGCTAACTTACACCAACTAAAAAATGAGTGGGTGTAAGTTAGCAAACCTTACACACACACACACCACACACATCGAGTATTGATATATATACATAAATTGTCACATATCTTTCAATTGTTAGCAATGGTGCAGTGATAACGCTAATTTTTGTAAGTGCTAGAACCTAAGATCGAATCTTGTATTAGTATTTTTTAGTTTTTTGCATGTCTATTTTAGATCTGTGCGCAAAAATTACCACAATAATAAGACCAATTTAAGATTCGAACCACTTGCTTGTGCATAAAACAAGCAGAGAAAACAACTGCACCACCATCAGTTATTTTACTAATGATTAAATATTAATAAATATATTTCTTAACAATTTGGCCCTCTCAAAGAATTTAGTCTAGCTCCGCCACTGCTATGGATAATTGTAATAACAATCACTACAACAAGTTTTGGCAATAAACAGCGCTTATTTTTAGCCTAAAACAGCGCTTAAAGGCGCTGAAAATTAAACCGCTGCTGATTGTATTTCATAAAAACAACGTTTATGAAGCGCTGCTGAAAATGGACAATAAACATGCTTCAATTAGAAGCTTGTTATTGTCCTGGACAATAAGTGCCTCAATAATAAAGCGTTGTTTATTGTATAGACAATAAGCAGTGAAGAAGCGCTTATTGTGAACAATAGCGGCCGCTTCCTTTTGAAGCATTGTCTTTTTATACAGCGCTTCATTATTGAAGCATTGTATTCTCCTTTTTTTTAATTTAATTCTCTCACATTTACATTATATCTGTTGCATAATATTGTGATAACACAAAATGCAACCAAAATTGTCATCAACACCCAATTGTATCAACATCAAAATTTAACATTATAATGTAATTTTTTCATAGATTCCTACATATCCTTACATTAACATAAATAAATTACAATATATTTCTCAGTCAAATTCACAATTATACATAATAGATCACTAAAATATTGCCATATCATGCTACAAATACTACCTAAATAGTAATATCTTTTTCTTCTGTCACTGCAACTAAACATGCATACAAGGTCAAAATTCTAACAAAATTTTGGCAGAGTTTTCCTTAAAATATGGACATTCCAAAATATATAAAATACCTGTAACAACATAAGATACCATACCAGCCAGCCAACATAAAATATATAAAATATTAGCCAACATAAAAAGGAATTTTATTCCTAAATTCATGTGAACCTTTCCAATTCAAGTATGCTAAACTAAAAAAAACCAAATTTAACAAAAACTCACGTAAACATTAATATTAATCTTCTTCTATCTGCTTATAAATGATAAAATTTGTAGTAAAATATCGACACCACTCTTCTTTGAGTTCGGTATGATCAGTGTATGTGTCGAATTGACAATCAGGATAGTACTGCGAAATGAAAATTAAATGAAGTTAGAATTGAACATAAGCATTCAAATGGTATGCGTAAAAGAAAAAAACTTATATAAACTTTGAAATTATTACATACATACCTCTGTTGGAATTTCTGTTTGATTATGAACGACAATATCCTTGAGAAACTTCAAAACATATCGGCCACAATCATCAGAGTTCGGTTGGCGAGGACACTATAAAACCAAAAATATGAAATTAATTGTTTTTATTTTTGGTAATTTGAATAATTGCATAAAAAAATTGATACAAATACCTTTATCGGTATCCATTTAGGTGGAGTAAATTTAGAAAATCGAGACTTGTTTCTTCGATAAAGTAGGATTGCCCTAAGTGCAAAATCAAACAAAATCATTCAATATCTAGAACCACACTCATAATAATTTCTACCTACCAAAAAATATCATTCCAATACATTGGTAACCACTTCTCTTAACATCAACACATAGACTATATCAAATTTCTAACAAAATTTTGGCAGAGTCTCCCCTAAAATATGGACATTCCAAAATTTATAAAACACCTGTAACAACAGAAAATATCATACCAGCCAGCACAAGATGTCACGTAGGCCAAACATAAACAAATAAACACTTCAATATTACAAGTAACTTAAACGTTTAAGAAATTGCATACATATATATATATATATATATATATATATATATATATATATATATATACATATCTATGATTTATACACACTTACTGATTGTACTTCTCTTTCATTGTTTTGCGCATGTTGATATGTACACGCAATGGATCAAGATAGTACACAACGTTTTGATTCAAGTTAATTGCTAACAATAACCAATGATCCCTACAAAAATGTTGGACAAAAAAATATAAGAAAGTAAACACATTTCAATAAATTTAGTAATATTGATTAAATTAAATGACTTACACTACGTTGCAAGGTGACAAAAGCAGTCTCAAAGTCAGGATTTGCTAATGTCAAGCGGTGAATCACATACTCAGACATGTCAGCATTCCATGATCCCATATGTGTCCGTTGTGGGCACAAAAATACAAACCTTTGAGTTTGTTTTTGTGGGATCAATATCTCTTGATACAAGTACCTTAAATTAAAACATGCAAACAAATTAATGCATTAACAATAACATAAATATTTAGTTGAAAAAATAAAAAAACATTGGATACTTTAAAATTTAATGCAGTACCTGAGATATACACTAATAACAGTTTCACTTAACCATAGGTTGTCATTAAGAATTTCTTGAAGTGCACCATCAACACCAGCTCTTAGGTCGTGCTCATAACCCAAAATTGATTCATCCATTGGTACTTTAATGGTATCTGCCGCCTCCATCTTTGTTGCCACATGGACTCTAAGATAAATTGTAAAATCTGTAGCAGGAGCTGTAGGAGGCTGAGATACCATGACCTTCTTCACTGGAGATGTGAATGACCCATTTGTTGGCTGCTTGCCAACACTCTTGCTAGCTATAGGCAGCTTGCCCTTGCCTTTGTCCTTGGCTTTGGATGTTGGAGATACCTACATATTTTGCATTCCAACATATTGATTAGTTAGTGAGTGATCACCTAATTTAATAAATATATGCAGTATATGATAGTGAAGCATATACTTTAACATATACGTACCATATCACTTGTAACTACGAGGTGGTTTGGCCATGCCACATAGGTTCCTATTGCCTGTTCCACTGTCATCACATCTGCCGCCTCCAATGGTACAGGCAATAGTGCATCTCCTCAAGTGCAACGTCAACTCTAACCTTTACATGATTAGGAGGTAAGGGTAGGTTGTGGAGTGACACACCTGGTTCATTATACAACATTCCCTTACCAACCTTTCCTTGCGTTGGACTTGTCAAATATAGACTGCACTCATAAATGCCCTAAACCAATGATAAACGAAATATTAATATGTTAAATCTTTGAATACTTAGGTGAGAAAGTATAAAAAGAAATGTAACGATTATTACCTCGGGACTCACAATAGTGCAACTATCTCTAACACTCTTTGGGTTAGGGATAGGTGACTGATGCTCGTTCCTCTCCACTTCATCTTTATCCTTCTTGCTATCTTCCAATTCTTGAACTTTTTGGTATAGCTGAGTTACCATTCTCCTCAATTCTTCTGTTTCACTAGCATCAGCATGGCGTCTTACGCGCTTCTGTGATCCAAAGATAGCGCCCTGGGAGACGCCAAATCCCACGCCTCTTACCCGACCAGGATACTCCTTGATGGGTATGGCTTGGGAAAGGATGTCTTGACCAGACAAATCTGACATAGACATTGACAGTTCATTCTGCGAGACACAAATATTATTAAATATTATTAAATAATATCATTGTCATTAATTTAAACGTTAATTAATGTTATCATACTTACAATTTTGTCAGCCACTTCTCTAGTGGGTAGATGTTCAATGTCACCCTTCTTGTTTCTAGGCTTCTATCCACAAACAAGATCGATCAATGGATTGAGAAGTTGCATCTTCTCCGACTCCAACAAATTGTACATATGAACAAACAAATTGAGAGAAAGTAAGAAAGAAATTGTACATACCAAGAGATGCGTTAAAACAAGTTATAATTAAAGATATTGTACATACCATTTCTTCCTCAATGCGGGGATACCCTTTAACCCTTCCTCTGTAAGGGTATGGAGGATTTGACGCTCTTTGCCGATTTTCATTGTTTATTCTCTACATAAAAACATAAGAATATATTAATGCATGGTTTAACGTCATATATAAAAGTTATAAATATTATTGTACATACTATATATTCTTCATCTTCTGTGCGTCTTCTTACAAAAGCGCTCCAATCATCATGTTCTATGAACGATGCATATTTTGCTGGAGGCTGATGTCTGATGTTCCCGTGTTGGTCTCTCAACCACTTGTTCGCTAACGCAGTTCGAAAATTTCGGTGTGATCTTCCAGCTAACCTAAGTGTAATATCCTTTCGAGTCTCATCAACATCAAAATGCTTTTGCAAGAACATTATAAAAAAAATGGTAGACTATAAGTATGTTTAGATAAATTAAAAAACAATACAACTAACCAATGTTAATTAATCCCATTTTTATATACCTGTATCTCAGTCCACATCTCATCTTTTAGCTCCTTCAAATATGGATCCTTATCCTTCCAATTATCGCGACTAATTGGGACCGTCTTCCGCACTGTGGCCCCAATGAATTGAATAAAGTCATTAACATTTTCACCAATTGGTTGACCCTTAGCATTCCATATAACCTATAAAAAAAATAGTATTAGTGTACAAATTTAGATACTCAACTAAAAAAAAATTAGATTAATCGATAAGTATCTTACCACACGTTTTGCAACTCCTTTACTCCTCTCACGGATGAGTTTCTTCTTAAAAGTCGGTCCACGGGATGCCGTCCCTTTTTGGGGGGCCTCGGGAGCACTATCATCACCTTCAGATGCCATTTACCTGAAAAAAATTATACACATAAGTTATTAATAAAAATTAATAAAGAAATCAATGTATACACATTTAATTGATCAATAAATTAATAAAAATTAAATAGCATTCACTACATACATGTACATTTAAGCAACTCTTTTCCTTTTTCTCGTTTTATTCAGATTTGCGCATCCCTTATGAAATAATGGATTGATCCAAAGCCTTTCATTATGATCATTTCTAATATACACATCATCCTCTATAGGTGTACTTGCCCCAAACAATGATTGTGATGTCCCAAAGAAAGGGTCATCCTCAATGTCAACATATTCATGTGCTTCATCATCAATCTCATTAACAATTTTTTTGTTATTCAATAGAACAATGGACCAATTCATATCAATTGGATCGGTGACATAGAACACTTGTTGAGCTTGCGATGCTAAAATAAAGGGCTCATCCTTATATCCCAACTTATTAAAATTCACCCGCATGAACCCCAACTCATCCATTTGTACACCGTTGTTATTATCAACCCACTTGCATTGGAACACAGGCACTCGAAACATCTTGTAATCCAACTCCCATATGCGTTCAATGACCCCGAAGTATGACATATTCACATATATGGGGTTTCTATCTTTAGCACTTGATATATGCATAGCTTCAGCTACAAGAGTCACTCCACTATTTTGTATTCTCCTCCGATCATCATGTTCTTTTGTATAAAAAATGTACCAATTCATCAGATAACCGGTGTAAGAACTAACATGTATATCTGGACCTTTAGCTAACCATCTCAATTTTTCTGAAACCGAGCTAGGATTTGCAATAAACTCTGCAGAAATGTATTCTTTCAGCCATTTTATAAAACACCGACTGTGTTCTGTTGTTAACCAATTTTGACTCTTATTTGGGTACAAGCTCTTGAGTATGTCCTTGTGTTTTACAACATGTGACTCAACTTCATCGGCGTTGCGTAAAACATATAAGTGTGCTTGTTCCCATTCTTTCCTTGATATAGTCAATATTTCAAGTCCAGTAATCCCCTCCCCTGCACTTCTTCCTGTGTGACGAGATCAAGAAATTTCTATAGAATGTTCAATATCAGATACATACTCGGTACAGAATTCAACAACTTCTTCGACTATATACCGTTCAACAATACAACCCTCTGGTCGTGATCGGTTTTTCACATACCCTTTTAAGATATTCATGTAACGCTCAAACGGGTACATCCATCTCATGTGGTCGCCCACACAATTGTGTCTCCCTAACCAGATGAACTGTCAGATGAATCATTATGTCAAAGAATGAAGGCGGGAAATACATCTCAAGCTCACACAAAGTTAGAATAATTTCTTTTTGCAAGGCTGGCAACTTTCCAGGGTCAATCACTCTACTACAAATTGCCTTAAAGAAGAAACAAAGTTTACATAAGGTATTCCGCACTTTGTCAGGCAAAATAGATCGTATAGCTATAGGTAGCAAATTCTCCATAAGAACATGACAATCATGAGACTTTAGACCCTTTAACTTGAGATCTTTCATCGATACGAGGTTCTTAATGTTTGAAAAGTACCCCTCTGGAACCTTAACTTCATCAAGAAACTTACAAAAATCTTTTTTCTCTTTTCTAGATAGAGTATGAGCGGCCGGAGGTAGATATGTACGACGTTTCCCTTTCTTTACCGGTCCCAACTCTCATCTCAATCCCATACTAACCAAGTCCAGCCTTGCATTGATGCCATCTTTAGTCTTCCCGGGCACATTAAGTAAGGTACCACTGAGACTATCAAAAATATTTTTTTCAACATGCATCACATCAACGAAATGTCTTACGTATAATGATTTCCAATATGGCAACTCAAAGAAAATCGACCTTTTCTTCCACCCTCGTGTGGCAAGGTCTCCTGCAAAAGGTTTACCGAATTTAATATTCAAATCTTTTACTTTTTCTAACAGTTGTGTCCCCGTCAGAGGCAAAGGAGCTCTCCGTTCTTCTGTATTCCCATTGAATGCCTTTCTCCATGACCGATAATGATGATTTGGATGCAAAAATCTGCGATGCCCAAGAAAGACATTCTTCCTACCATGTTCCAACCGAATCCAATCTGTACTATCTTCACATATAGGGCATGCACACTGACCTTTGGTACTATATCCCGACAGATTACCATATGCTGGAAAATCATTAATTGTGCCAAAAATCATAGCCCTCAAGGTGAAACTTTCTTCTCTATACCTATCATACACCACCACACCTGTCTCCCACATTTGCTTCAAATCTTCAATTAAAGGAGCCAAATATACATCGATATCATTTCCTGGTTGTTTCGGCCCAGAAATTAACAAAGATAACATCATATATTTTCGCTTCATGCATAGCCATGGAGGTAGGTTATAAATCACCAAAATCACAGGCCATGTACTGTGAGAGCTACTTTGAACACCATGTGGGTTAAATCCATCGATGAGACAATGCAAGTCGTAAGTTTCTTGGTTCATTCCCAAAATCGGGATAATCAATATCAATTTTTTCCATTGAGGAGAATCTGCCGGGTGCCGTAGCTTGCCATCTTGAATCCTTTCATCCTCATGCCATGTCAGGTTTTTTGCATCTTCTGAACTACGGTACATACGCCTGAATCTGGGAATTATGGGAAAATACCACAATACCTTCTCTAGAGCCGAATTTTCCTTCTTATACCGTGAGGCTTCACATTTTGGACACGACTTTAACGATGCATATTCATTACGAAATAAAATGCAATCGTTACGACAAGCATGTATCTTCTCATAGCTCATGCCAATAGAGCGTAATATTTGTTTAGCCTCATATGTCCTACTAGGAAGCACATTATCATTAGGCAACATATCTTTCAACAGTGTGAGTAAGTCCGTAAAACTCTTATCAGTCCATCCATTGCCCGACTTCAAGTTAAACAACTTTAACATTGCCGACAATCTTGTGAATTTAGTACAACCCTCATATAACGGCTTCTCCGCATCACTCATCAACTTCTCAAACATTTGAGGACAATCACGAAGATCTTCTTCAACCGCATTTGCCATATCTTCAAAACGGTCACCATCATATGTATTTGTAGCGGTGTCCTCTCGACGCATATCTCCCACTATTCCCATATTAGAAGATTCACCTCTTGTCTCACCACTTTGTCCAATGGGTATAAGTTTGATCAATCCCATTGCTCACTAAATGTCATTCCAATTCCCGAACACTAATTTGTTTGTATAACAACAACTTAAACAAGGACATATGATTCTACTATGGTCTGTTGTATGCCCAACTACAAACCCAATAAAATCTTTCACTCCATCCTTATATTCCTTCGACAAACGATTGGCAGACATCCACTTTTGATCCATATTTTACCTATGGATTGAGAGGTAAAACAACAGAAAAACCCCATTTAAATAAAGCAAGACTAAAACTATCACTGCTCTTAAAATCAACACACAGACTAGATCAAAATTCTAACAAAATTTTGGCAGAGTCTCCCCTAAAATATGGACATTCCAAAATATATACAATACCTGTAACATTCCAAAATTCATTGTTCAAAACAAAAAAAACCAAAATCAGGTTCCACAACAAAATTCATTGGTCATTTTTCCATTGATTCCCATCTGATATGCATATATATTTACTAACTGTACATTTTAACAAACTGATTCCAAGCATCTTTAACACTTCTAATTTATCTCTGGACAACAGTGAACAAAATCAAACAAAATCAAACACTTCTGATTCCAAACTGGACAACAGTGAACAAAATCAAACAAAATCAAACACTTCTGATTCCAAACTGGACAACAGTGAACAAAATCAAACAAAATCGAACAGAGACCAAAAACTAACGAACCACCAACAGAAACCAATGTGGAATCGAGATACAAAATGGAGACAGTGGCGATACCTGGAAATGGACGCAAACAGGAGTTGGGAGATGGAGGCGAGGGGGAGGACGGAGGCCGAGCGCTGCCAGCAGCTTTTGGAGGACGACGAGGTCCGATTTCAGGTGAGGGGAAGCACACGATCTCGTTGAGGAAGAAGCACGCCGGGACTTGGGAGATGGAGGCGAGAGGGACGACGACGGAGGTCTCGCGGATGAGCTTGCGAAGAGAGAGTTGAGAGACAGAGAGAGAACAGTGCTTCTGCGAAATGAGAGAGGAGGGAAATATATTTAATAAATTGACCAAAAACAGCGCTTAATAAAAAAGCGCTGATTATTGTTTCACAAAAACAACGCTTAAGTCTAAAAGCGCTGTTTATTGTATCACCAAAAACAACGCTTCCTACTATAAAGCGCTGTTTATTGTTCGTATGATAAAAAACAGCGCTTCATGTTTGAAGCGCTGATTATTGTGCCAGTTCATTTTTTATTATTTAAAGATAAAACAGCGCTTAAAGGACTAAGCGCTGATTATTGTGAAAACTAAACAGTAGCGCTTAATGTTGTAAGCGCTGTTTATTGTTTAGGTATGACATAAAGTAGCGTTTTTTATTTTAAGCGCTGCTTAAAGTAGCGCCATCTTTTTTAGAATTTGTTGTAGTGAATATTGCAATCCCCAATCCCACTAAATGAATCATTTCTATCTATTTGAAACCTAATCGTAAAAATCAATCGTGATATTTACCACTTCCCATTACATGATAATACATCTGGTCTCTATTATAAGAAATTTTTTTGTGTATTATTTGATCCTAATTATAAGAAAAATAAACTCATTTCAAGATGCATTAATTGTTAAAATTTCTTTTATACCCCTATTTAACACGAGATGGGTTAGTTTCATTAATTGGTCCCTTCTTTTTCCAAGATGGGTTAGTTTTGTGCTTAGCCCATTTTTCCTTTTTTTTTTTATAAAAAAAATCTCTCATTTTGTTGGGTGATTGTTTCATTCATGTCTACTTGCTTTATTTGAGTTGAACCATACATTTTCGTTTGCATTTGTCGTTCGTCCAAAATAAAATAAACAGAATGCATATAACGTAAAGGTAGAAAAATAATTGCCATCTAGTTTTGCAATGTTTACTAATGTTTATTTGCTATGTGTTTATATTTTATATTGCTTCTTAAATAAATCAAAAAACATATATCCTACTTACTAAAAGCGTTAATTATATATGACATCTTCTTAATCCTTGGATTTGGTAGTTCTAAAATTCATTTTTATATTGCTCAAAAAAAATCATTTTTATAATAAATTTACTAAAAAAATCACATCACATACTTTTTATTAAAAGGGTTAATTGGATGTGACAACTTCTTAATCCTAGGATTTTTGGGACATAAGTTGTGACGGTATGGTAATTCTAAAGCTCATTTTTTTTTATATAATGAATTAAGCCATTAACTTCTTTTACTAAACGGGTTAGTTGGATGTCACATCTTCTTAAACCTTGAGTTTTTGAGACACAAGTCATACAACTTGGTATTTCTGAAATTTATTTTTTTATAATAAATCAATTTAATTAAATATTTAATCCGTAATTATTTTCTACCAAAAAATTACATAGCTCCCCCACTGACCCAAGGTTTTGGAAAGTGGCGAAGGGAGGTACGAATGGCAATTAGACCCAAACCTATTGGGTACCCGCAAAAAATAACTGCAATGGAAAGGGTAAAAACCCACTTTATGGGTATAGGCTCGGACCTGGGTAATTACCCGCAAATCTTAGTGGGCATAGGTGCGGGTACGGGTACTCTAGTGCCCACCCCGCCACACACCCACATATATTAAATATATTAATATATATATATATATATATATATATATATATATTAATACTTGTAATTATATAGACATTTTTAATCAAGTTAAGGTGTCTTTTTTAATCCATAAAAAAAAAGTGTCCATTTTATTAGTTTGCTGTTTATGAATTTTATGAAAAATGTGTCCATTTTAATCCGTAATTAAATATATACAAGTTTATGAATTTGTTGTTATGAAAGTTTATTGCGATATTTACTTTTTTATGTTTTTATTTAGTTAAATACTTTGATTTGTAATGTTTCATGAGTATATTTAAAATATTTTTGGTTTGTTTTCTATTTGTTATAATATTCTTTATGTTATTTATTTTTTTATAGTTAATATGTGGGTAATTGGTAGATGCAGATCTTAGATCTGCAGAAAGACGGTATGAATAGTAAAGTTCTTCGCCATGTAGAAGACGTCTGCATTTTTTTTTAAACGCATTTATGACGAACACTACCCATTGCCATCCCTTTGGAGGGGATGACTTGTGTGTGCCATGGTCACCCTTTTTTTTATCTTGGTTAAAATTGCCATGTGAAATTATTTTATGGCACCTATCGTTTTAAAAAAGTCCTAGTTTTTGTTTGTAGTTTGTACTCTACCCGCGAGTTGTGCTTACTGTTGACTTGCGGGTTAAAAAAAAGTCTCACGTCTTGTTGCTTACTTTACTAAAATAAATCAAGTTAGTAGTTATTGATATAACACGTCATTTATAGTCACAGCGAATAAAATCGTGTTATATCGATGACGTGTAAGTTACTTTACTTGAGGAAGCCGACAAGGAACGTGGTTCCGCTGCACGTGTTTCTTTTCCCCTATTTTTCCTATTTTCTGATATTTTTAACTTTTTAATGATGTGTCACGGTTTTATTCGCTGTGACTATAAGTGACGTGTTACATC
Source organism: Calophaca sinica (assembly GCA_037113605.1). Classification (NCBI taxonomy): domain Eukaryota; kingdom Viridiplantae; phylum Streptophyta; class Magnoliopsida; order Fabales; family Fabaceae; genus Calophaca; species Calophaca sinica. Next base: position 126,256,469 of record CM073734.1, read on the forward strand.
GATGACTACACAAGAATTTCTCGTTATAGTCTTGCATCTATCGAAAAAATGTTATTATCTTATTTAGAAGTACTCTACTTGCGTATTTTTGCTTTGTCAAATAGGTATAAAATTAATTTAATAAAAAAATAAATTTTATATATTATATATAAATTATATAAATTATAAATTGGTCTCCCCAACAAAAATTTCTGCCTCCGCCCCTAATTCTGGATATGTCACTGTACAAAAGTACTACCATTGTAATTCGATAAATATCGCAGTGTTAGAATTAGTCTAAATACATTTTGACTTTTGCATATATTTGAGACCGAATGGAGTATTACCTAATTTTTTCAGTTCCCATGCACGTTGCCGTTTTTTTGTCGGCAGGCTAGGATATCAATACTGTTCTCATATTTTGTTATCATTCGTTTATTTTTAGGAACCATATCAATCACTTTAGCGGTAGCTCTTTGCAATCGACGAACCATTATATTACCCGTCTCTTTAATTAATCATCATAGTTGCTGAAAAGCTAGTTTTGACTATTTTTCAATGGTCTTTTCACAAGGTTCCACCACCAACGCCCTGGCCTCTCCCTACCATGAGCTAAAAGATTTGATATCATAACTTTTTGTATTCAAATTTATCTAGAAAGGGTGATATGAGACTTGACGGTTAATTGTATTGGTTGAAGATGAATTTTTTATAGTTAGCAAGGGTAAATAACGCTCTCGATAAATACGATTAATTTGTGCCACCGTATATATAAATTTAAAAATAAATATCTAACAATCGTGAGGCGAGGGTGCACATCAGATAGACCCAAAAAAAAAAAAAGAACACTGGACTTTCATCTTTGAGATGCAGCCCATTAAAGTCGAATAGAGTCCACGAGATTCTTTCTATTTCAGTGGACCAACTCCTCTATCATCATCAACATGCAAATTTTGGACAGCCGCAAAAATTGAAAAACAAATAAAAACTTATATAGATCGAAACAGTGGGTGGGAGACCAGAAATGTCACCTTTTTCTTGTGGGTCTTCTAAAAGTTACATTTGTTTGTGATACGTGAGAATTCAAAGGTGGTGTTCTTCAATGTTCAATGAAACAAAAGGTGGTGGAGTACACCCAAAACCCAAAAAGGAAAGGTGGGACCCAGGGATACATTTTATTTTAGCATAAAATTAAATATCAGTATAATATTTAGTCTTATAAAATGTACAATACGAGTATAAATATGAGCATAATATTGTTAATTAACATTATAAATTAACATCACTAAAATTAAATTCAATGGTTAATAATTAATAATTATAATTTCAAAATTACATCCCTCACTTACCATCTTTTGTACCGGAGGGTGTGTGTCAGTGAGATTAATTGTGATATGCAAAGTGAGGTGCTGTTTATTGTTGATTAACCTGCAAGAATAGAATGCAAGAAGAAGAAAGAAGAAAGAAAGGGGAAAAAAAACAGAAGGAAGAATGAGGGTGAATTAACATTGAAAGGTTGATTAACGAACGAGGGGGTGATAATGAAGAAAGTGCACATGCTGTGACCGTTACAGTGCCGACAGCCGCTGTTTATTGGTCACGTTGCATATTTGACAGACCACCGCCAAAAGCCCCACCCTCACTTCACCATATACGCCCTCTCCCCCTCTCTCTCCCTCCCCCCTTTCGTTGCATGCATCATGTTCCTGCATGCGTGTTGCTCACTTTCCCTATGATCTATCCTAAACCCCTTTTTTTTTTTCCAAAAAATATTGCTTAACTTTCACACACGATAGAAGTGTAGAGAAGAAAGATAAAAAAAAGACAGAGAAAAAGTATAAAAAATAAATATATAACAAAGATGCCAATAAACTTACTGTTGTTTTCTTAACTGGTGAGTTTTTTTTCCCTTCCTATTTTATGGTAAACGAGTTATAATCATGGTGGGTTTTTTCTTTCTCATTCCAAGTTAAATATAGGGTAATAATATTTTTAGTTATACACTTCCAAATAAATTGTCCATAAAATTGTAGTAGCATTTTCCAAAAGAAATAGGTTTATGAATAAAGCAGAAAACAATATGATGTTGTCATTCTATATAGGTCGTCCTGGCATTTTGAGTGCCATGTGCATGTAACTTTCAACACACAAGAGGTGCAAAAAGCTAATAATCAATTGTTTTAATACAACTTCAAGGAAATGGGGTCTTGTGCGGTCGCACACCCCAAATACCCTTGGGACCACCACTGATTCTATATATTCAAATAATTTGTTTCTTTTAATTTTTCCTATTTCTTTATCGGCCTCTTAGTAAAAATATAATATTTCAATAACAAATTTTAACTAGTACTAGAAGCGACAATATTTATTGTCAAAAAAAGGAAGAGTAGATTTTTTTTATTTATTGAACTACGACATTTTTTTGGTTTTATCGAACTACTATATTTTTATTTGAAAAAGAGCTATACTATTTATCACGAGAAAATTTTCGCAAAAACAAAACGAATAACACCTTAAGCAATCACAGAGGAGAGAGAGAATTCACTTAGATGAGAGAGAAATACACGGTAAATGAATATGTACTCCTTCCACATCATTCGTGACTTATTCATGATAATTATTTTTGCAATGTTCAACATTTCTCTTTGAAAAATGATGAAACAAATGTAATTCCATGATAGATATGGTTTGAAGAATGAGTGAGCAGCAAAAGCAAATCATATAATAGGGACGACTGAGATGGGAGAAGCCTAAACCACGAAAATGTACTTGTTTGGCTCTACATTTTTAAGCTTTTCTTCTTCTAAAAAGCATAAGCTAAGCCAAATAGTTTTCAATAAAATTTTTGGCTTAATTATATATATTTTTGGTCTCTTTAGTTTGGGTCAAGTGCGATTTTGGCCCATTTAATTTTTTTCAAGGGATTTTAGTTTCTTAAATTTTCCATTGTTATAAATAAGTCTCTCAATTCCTTTTCAATTATTTAAAATTCTCAGATTCTCATAATCTATTATAAAATTTCACAAAAAATTATTTATTACGTTATATTATTATTTTCTAAATTTTTTTATAAATATATGTCTGTGTAAAAAAAGTTGAAAATACTGGTGCATACTAGTTAAATTTTTAATAAAATAAAAAAATAATGTAGTCAAATGTGATTATAGAAAAATAGATGAATAAAATTAAAAAGAGTAAATTATCCCTCATCCGAATTTGATGTATTTTCTCTTTATTCAAAAGAGAGATTTTTTTAAAGTTGACTCTACATTGATTTTCTTTTATTTTCTCTCTGAAATCAAATACTACTAAATTTATTTTTTTTCCGCCTCCCAAATTCCCTTGTATTTTCTACCCGACCAAGTGACCAACCTCACCATCACTAGTGTCATGTTTCATTGCATTATTAAGCATGAGCTAGAGTGCGTTGACTTTGCAGAGTTTCCCTTCATCAAAGGCAAACAGAGTAAATAGTTAATTAAAAGGGTAAAAACAAGGTCTCTGCTGCAGGCTGCAGCTATCTTCGTCCACAAACATGCCTTCCACAAATAATAAAAGCAAGTGGGACCTTAATTTGTTTTCAGTCTACCTTTGCATGAAGTTATCAACAATCCAATATAAAATGATTGAAACCATAAAGCAAAAGTTATTTATTTGCTTGTTCATACTTTAATTTGGGACGGGTTCTCAATTGGAGTACCTTGTTTCATGACACCCAAACAAAATATGTGTTAGTGATAAAGCCTAATAAGAGATATTTCTCTTTTAAGCCATAATTAGAGATATTATTCTTTTATAAAATTTACATAAATTTTGAGAAAGGGACAAGTTAAGAAGAATAATGGTGCAATTCTTTTTAGGCTTGTCATTTTCTGCCTCCACAAAATTAAAATTGCTTTTCCACTTTCATAAAGTTCTCGTAGTAGATGATATAAGATTGTGGACGATATAATAATGATGCCATTAGCATCATCGAACTTCGACACGTGTTTGATTTATTAAGATTGACAACAACGTAATTGTTTCACTTTCATTATCCGCCAAGTGCCAAGAAGTTTCTGCTTTATGAAAGATAGGGCTTTCTCCTTGTGTACCTAATGTGCTGCTACAAATAGCTAGGTTCAATCAAAAGACAACCATATCCTAAGATTTAGGAGTACGTAGCTGATGTTTTGTGTAATGTCTTGTTTGGTACATCGAATTCGGCAAATCACTATGAATTGAGTGTCAAACGATTCAGTCACAACAATCATAATCACAATTATATCCCCTTGGTCTATAAAGCTTTCCATTCCTCAAAGGAGTACTTTGATTAAAGCAGGGAAACTGCCGTAACCTATAATATTTATTGTTCTTCTCATTTGAGCTATTGAAAAACTGTAATTCATATTCTGCATAATTTCGAAGTCTTTTCCAAAATTGTCTCCAACTAATGATCTTTACATGTAAGTTTTACCTGCAATATCATTAGATTTTTTTTTACAAGCGCAATATCATTAGATTAAAATTAATAATAAATAAAAACTCCATAATTTATCAGGCTAAATCGTTCCTACCAATGGCTAGAATATGAAAGAAACAAATGAGGTGGTGTTTGGAATACGGTGTGCTCTATGTTAGGGTGGTCCTGTTGAGTCTTTCATAAAGTGCTCAAATTAAGAGAGCAAAGAAAATTGAATAATGCAATCGGTCACAAACCAAACTGAGCCAACTCTTGCATATATGCATATATATTTTAGGGTGCAGTCTTCATCTCATTTGCACCCCGAAACCTTTTTACATGTATAAAATCATACTCAGTCATTGACTAAATGTTTTTCTTAGTAAGCCATTGATTGATTACTTTTGCGTTATCTAATTATTGTTTTCTAGATGCTTTTCTCAATTATATAGAAGTAGGATAAAGTAAAATAATAAGGATAAATTTGAGAGCAGAAAAAAATGTTATACCAGAAGAATCCATGATTGATTGTGCAAGAAATGAAACAGAAACAGAGAAATGAGAATGGAGAAGAATATTCAATGATTCTATTGATTCAGAAAATGTATGAGAGTGACTCTCAATTACAATGGATTGACTATATATACTGAGTCTCCTAAGTCTAACCAACTAATAGATTAGATAACAGAATGATAACTTATCAATAACTGACTAACAGAATTAGTTAGAATCAGTTTAATACATAAACTAACTAACATAAATTATTCTGGTAGTACTCCCCCTCAAGTTGGAAGATAAATATTTATAAATCCCAACTTGGAAATAAGGGACTGAAAGAGAGCTTTAGGCAAAGCTTTTGTCAAAGAATCCGCAAGTTGCTTGTGAAATGGCACATGAATAAGCTTGAGAAAATGAGACTGCACATGATCTCTTATAAAATGACAGTCAATGTCTACATGTTTGGACCTCTCATGGCTCATTAGATTTGAGGAAAGCTGAATAGCTGACTTGCTATCACTGAAAACCATGACTAAAGGTACTTTGAGCTCAAAAATTCGCAGTAATTGATGGATCTACAACAATTCAGAAGTAAGAGCAGCAAGGGCTCTGTATTCTGCCTCAGTAGAGGAGCGAGCAACAGTGGGTTGCTTCTTTGATTTCTAAGCAATTAAGCCTTCTCCAAGGAAAACATGAAAGCCAGTAGTAGACTTGCGAGTTACTTCACAGCTTCCCCAATCAGCATCAACGTAAGTAGTGAGTTTCAAAGAAAAATCTGCAAGAAAGAACAAACCAAGTCCTGGAGTAGCTTTAAGGTATTGTAGAACATGATGTGCAGCTTGCACATGAGGAGTTCGGGGTGCAGTCATAAATTGACTCAGTTTATTAACTGTATAATTGATGTATGGCCGAGACAAAGTCAGGTACATAAGCCTCCCCACTAGTCTTTGATAAGCTGAAGCATCTTCTAAGGGTGAGCCATCAGTACTATTTAGCTTGAAGCCTGGATCCATTGGGATAGCAGCAGGTTTAGCAGAGATGAAACCAGTATCCTTCAGAAGTTGCAAAGAATACTTTCTCTGGCATAAATGGATTCCCTTAGAAGACTTGGCAATTTCAAGTCCTAGAAAATATTTCAAATCCCCTATGACCTTGAGTTTGAATTGTTGCTGTAACAAAGACTGCACTTTAGAGATGCAATTCATATTAGGTCCAGCAAGGATAATGTCATTCACATAGACCAATAAAATCACTAGGTTGCTGCCAGAACCCTTGGAAAATAGGGAATGATCTGAAATGGATTTAACAAAGCCGAGCTGAGAAATTGTGGTGCTGAACTTATGAAACCACCGTCTAGAGGCTTGTCTTAGACCATACAAGGATTTATTCAGCTTACATACTAGGTTCCCCCCCTTAACAGGATACCCCTTAGGTAAGTTCATGTAAACTTCTTCAAAGAGATCTCTATTTAGGAAGGCATTGTTAATGTCAAGTTGAGTCAAGTGCCAATGCTTTTGAGTAGCAATGGAAAGCAAAATTCTGACTGAAGTGAGCTTTGCAACTAGGGAGAAAGTGACTAGGAAATATATGCCTACTTGTTGAGTAAATCCTTGAGCTACTAGCCTTGCCTTGTATCTATCCAAGGTGCCATCAACATTATACTTCACCTTGTAAATCCATCTGTAACCTATAGTTTTCTTTCCAGCAGGTAGCTGCTGTAATGTCCATGTATTATTGGCCTCTAGAGCTGCCAGCTCCTCTGCCATTGTCTGTCTCCACTTCGGGTGAGTTACTGCTTGATGAAAAAAAGATGGTTCATAGATGCTAGAAACATTACAGACATAGGATCTGTAATTAGCACCCAAGCTGCCATATGAAAGGTGATTCTGAATAGGATATGCAACAGAATTGCATACATAATTTTGGAGGTAGGCAGGAGGTCTAGAGATTCTGGTTGAGTGTCTAGGGATGATTGGAGGACTGTTTTAGTTGGCTAATGAATTATTTGATGGTTCATTTGGTGCGTCATTTGGTAGGGCATTAGGTGGGTCATTAGGTGGAACAATGGGGTGAGCAGCCTGTTAGATAGGATGAGAAGGCAAGCTGTAAGGAAGTGATTTTGCAAGGACAACATTTGGAAACAAGTCAATAACAGGGACTGAATTGGGTAGTGAATGAAAAGGGTAAATTTCTTCTTGAAAAACAACATCCCTTGAGATGATGAATTTGTTGTGTTCAATGTCAAACACTTTATAACCTTTTGTGCCAGGGGGATAACCTAGGAACACACAAGGAAGTACTCTAGGACTAAATTTGGTTCTCTGAAAAGGAATTGTGGAAACAAAACATAGATAACCAAATGTTTTTATAAGAGAATACTGAGGAATTTTACTAAGCAGTAGCTCAAATGGAGATTGATGTTGCATGTTTAATGAAGGAGTCCGATTGATCAAGTGAGCAGCAGTCTTGATGCAATCACCCAAAATTGTAGAGGTACCTTGGACTGAAACAACAAAGACCTAGCCACATTCAGTAAGTGTTGATACTTCCTTTCCACTACTAAATTTTGCTGAAACCTATAAGGACAAGAAAACTGATGAGAAGCACCTGCAGCCTTCAAAAAATTAGTTTGCTGTAATTCCTTAGCATTGTCTGTCCAGATACACTTAATATTCTTGTTAAACTGAGTTTTAACATACTGAAAAAAACTCTGAATCAAGTGTGTAGCTTCTGATTTATGTTGCATTAAGTGTGTCCAAGTGTACCGGGTGCAATCATCAACAATGGTTAGAAAATAATGCATACCATCATATGTGGCTTGCGTAAAAGGTCCCCACACATCACAATGTACTAAGTCAAAAGATGAATCAGTGTGATTACCATGAGCTACAAAAGGAAGTCTACGAAATTTAACTAAAGGACATATTTGACAACTATGAGAAGTAAAGCTTGAAGGCAATTTGAAATGAACTTTATTGCTTAAAACTTTCAAAACATCATTAGATAAATGTCCTAAGCGAGAATGCCATAAGCTGGCAGAATTTTTTGAAACAAAATTACAAGAAATTGGTAAAATAGAATCATAATGTAAAACAGACTGATTAATAGAATCAATTTTATTTGAAGACAAAGAAGAGGTGCACTCAGCAGGATGTGCTTGATGATTGTAGACATAGAGGCCTTTTTTCAAGTCACCTCTACCAATCACCCTCTGCCTCTTTTTGTCCTGAATTAAAAAAGAATCATCAGTGAAGAAAATACCACAATGAAGTTGTCGTGATATCGCACTAACAGAAATAAGATTCAAATGAAATTCAGGTATGTAAAGGACATCTTTAAGAGTCAATGTGGGACTTAAAATGACATCACCTATACCACTAACTGACACTTTAGTATTATTAGGTAGGAAGACAAACTTATTATCTAAAGGTTTGTAGTTATGAAGAAATGAAAAAGAATGTGTTATGTGAGAAGAAGCTCTTGAATCTAATATCCAGTTGCTAGGATATGAATTGATCAAAGGAGTGTGAAAAGAGTAGCTCATACCAATCACATTGTTGTCACCTTGAGCTGGTTCTGTGACTACAGTTTGAGCCATTTGTGCCTGAATGTAGGCTATGATATTCTGATATTGATCATTGTTGATAGGGACTGCATGTGCTTGGCCTGTAACACTGTTAACATGGGTCTGATTTGGTTTGCCCTTCCTATAGCCAGGAGGAAAACCATGAAGTTTGAAGCACTTATATTTAGTGTGTCCTAAGACACCACTGTGAGCACACAATGGGCGGTCTTTTCTTGGCTTTGGTTTGGAAGAACTGTTGGCTTGAACAGCAAAAGCAGCCTAAGGATCAGTGATGGTACTAGCCTCACGATGTGATTCTTCTTGAAGAACCAGAGAAAAAACATGAACTATAGGAGGCAATACACTCATCATCACTGACCTCGAATTTGACCATAGGAGTCGTTCAATCCCATGAGAAAGGTGAGAACATATTCATTCTCAAGATGAGTAACAAGATCCTGAGCACCTCCACAAACACAGTTGTGCAAAGGGCGAAAATCACCAAGTTCTTCCCAGAGTCCTTTGAGCTTGGTGAAATAAGCACTCATCGAAAGAGATTATTGACTGCAACTGATGAAATCTTTGCGTAGCTTGAAGATTCACGGTCCATTCTTCTTCTTAAAACAATTGCGAAGATCTTCCCAAATCGCATGAGTAGAGGAAGACTAGATCGCGCTAGCAGCGATCTCTTTGGACAATGAGTTGAGCAACCAGGATGCAACAATATTATTGTTGCGAAACCAAAGCGCATAGTTTGGATCTTGTTGCGGCGGCGCCAAAATAGTGTCGTCGGCAAACCCTAGCTTGTTCTGGCCACTGAGAGCTATTTCCATGGCGCGACGCCATGTGCCGTAGTTGTCACCGGTCAAAAGCTGGGAAACCAGGACAAGGCCTAGGTTATCAGAGGTACTGACGAAGAACAAATTCGCTTGATTCATTGGATTTGCATGATCTTCCATGATCGAGAAGCCGAAATCGAGCAAGAATCAACGAAGAGAAACGAAAAACGAAAACAAAAATCGAATCGAAAATCAGAGATGCGGAAGGAAGAATATTCAATCAAGAGCTTTCATCTAATACCATGTTATACCAGAAGAATCCATGATTGATTGTGCAAGAAATGAAACAGAAATAGAGAAATGAGAATGGAGAAGAATATTCAATGATTCTATTGATTCAGAAAATGTATTAGAGTGACTCTCAATTACAATGGATTGACTATATATACTGAGTCTCCTAAGTCTAACCAACTAACAGATTAGATGACAGAATGATAACTCATCAATAACTGACTAACAGAATTAGTTAAAATTAGTTTAATACATAAACTAACTAACAGAAATTATTCTGGTAATAAAAAAATAAGTTATGAGTTATATAAGCTCAAAAGGTGCTTAAAGGGTCTCCAGCGTTGTTGGAAAAGAGGCATATATGCAATGACACGAATGTGTTACTTAATGTCTTGACCTTAATATCAATTTTGATCTCAGGCCATATTAAATTGTTCACCTAAATGAAAGATTTGTTTCTGCAAGGGCCCTCTTCTATAACCGGAACAAAGCATGTAACGAGTATCTTGGGTTTGAAAGGGTAAAATATATAGCAGTTTATGTTGTTAGATCATTGACTTTGTTGGATCTCACTTGACACACTTGCTTACATGGAACAACAAATGTGTTGGTAGCCGTGTCTGTTTATATATATATATATATATATATATATATATATATATAGAGAGAGAGAGAGAGAGAGAGAGAGAGAGAGATCGTTTTAAGAACATGCGTAAAAGAGGCCATACAAAGATGGACATGGTACATTAGAACATATCAATATTTCTATGAAATTATATTAATACTTAAATTAAAAAGTAAAACTATATTAAAAGTTTGAAATTTTGACATAGAAGAATATTACTATATAAATTACTATGGATGGACATTTTAATAAGAATAACACAGTGGTATAATTTTTTTTATTATCATGTTCATAGTTTTTTTAATACAAATTGTGTATAGCATGGTCGTCAAAGTTTTTGGGAAAGACGTTGGGGTAGAAGAGACTTGATGTTGTTTTTTGCTCTGAAGATGAGCTGGACAAAATTTCAAGTATGGGATGACATATGGTAGAAGATCTTTCAAATAATTAAATTTTTATTTTTTTTAATTTTAGAGTCCTACAGCATCTTGTGCTATTTTTTTGATAGAATACGTACACTTGTGATATTGTTATGTATGTTTACATTTATTTTATATAAAATATGAATTTCTATTGTTATTTGATTAAACTGGTCTAATAAAATTTGATTGGTCTGCTATATTAAATATTAATGCACGGGTCAAAAACACTAGTATATTATGGATAGTTGAGCTAATATTTATGTCACAATCTGATCAGGTGGAGATTATTTCCTGATAGTTTGTTAGGTTGTTGAGAGGAATTATAGCGGCAGATGATTCCCGAAACCTTGGTGTTAAAGACGTGACCTTCTATTTTAAATATGTCAGTTTTGCCCTTAGCTTATTTTATCTTATTATGGAGGTGTTTTGGGCCTTAGGATTTAACCCCGGAATAGCCAAGGAAATAAGCTTGTTTACAAAATATTCTATTTTGATCAAATAAATTTATAAACTAGTAAAAAAAAAAAACTATAAACTAGTTTATTGACGTGTTGATACAAACTTTACATTTCAACAAGTTCAAAAAGGTAAGAGAGGTTTCCGTCAAAAAAAAAAAAAAGAAGGAGGTAAGAGAGGGGGATAATAATTCATGTTTTAATTTATAAGATTATAAAATGTGCCTGACCGTCTCAATTTTGGACCACAATGAAAGAGACGTGCAGAGACGTAGACATCTTTCACTTTCTTGTCATTTGTCAATAGCTGGAACCAAAATAAGCTGATGAAAAACTAACGCCATCTTTAACGTTGAGCAACTATCGCGTTTCTTAACTCCCGAAGCTGAGTGGCAATTATAGAAGGAGCAGGTGGCAGCTCACGTCATGGTCTTCGTTCTCTAAATTTGGTCTGAATTGCAATGCAAGCAACGGCAACTAAAATAAATCATGAGAGAAGAAGACTCATTTCAAATGCTGGAATTGTTGCTGTGTCAGAAAAAATCACGAGCCAAAGCTTTGTTTTTGACTTGGTTGTTATTTTTAACTTTTTATTAATTTTTTATTATTAACCAACGCAACTTTAGCTCCAGCGCTAAAGTTGCTTAAGAAAGGGTGTTGATGAGGAATAAGGATCTGTCAATCGTCTTGCATTAATTTGATACTAGCCACATCTTTTGTTACTCATTAATCTATTCACCTAATAGTCTAACGTACGATGTTCCATTAATTTAGATAAGTAGTTTTGAAACGAAATTTCATCATGTTCCATTAAGAAGAGAAGAACCCTTTTATTGCTGCACACATTTAGAATTTCAATAATACTAATTGAATCATTTACTTCAAAATCTTCCCGAGTCTTCCGAATTTTCAAGCTATACATATACTACATTGACAATGACAACTCTGTTTATACGTACAGTCATTTTAACTCGAGCACAAAGCTGCAAAAGAGAATCTTCAGTTTCAGACCATTAAAAAAAAGGAAAAGGAAAACGCCCCTCCATTATTTATAACCGAGAGTAATCAGTGTGGGCTCATTGTCTTATATACACCATTTGAGGGCCCAAATCTTGATTCACCCAATGCAGTACAACAATTGTCCTTAGGGAATGAGACTGATAGTCCTCCTTAATAGACAAAAACGTCTGGGAGACATGGTTCTCTGGCCTCTGGGGTCTCTTATTGCCATCAAATCACATAACTACCCGAAGTTGAACTGGAGCTACGTACACCATATATGCATGAATAATTGCCATTAATAATTTCCCATGGAAATATTTTATTTCCATGTCCTATAATTGTCTTCGATGTTACATTTTCATTATCTAATAGTTATATTGAATCCGACTAATTTGAATTGAGTTGATAAATCCACCTAAAAGAGCTTATTTTTACTTTATTCATTTGTTGCTGTCCTCGTTATTGATACTATTAGCATATTATATTATTACTACTGTATACACAACTTATTTATGAAGATGTGTAAAAGTTATGACCCGCACCTGCACCTAGTATCCTAAAAAAAAAAAAAATAATCACCTTCACAAAAACTAAATTTCTGGCCACTTAAACAAAATAGTGTCGGTCTAACCACGGGGCTGGGCGCAAGTGGTTACTGCGCTGTATCTAAAAGGACGAGTTCGGCTAATATTCGAGTTTGATTTCTAACGATAGAACAACCTTTAGCCAGACTTCACTTACTATCCGTCCGGCTGCAGATTAGTCTGACCTCTTTCCTCATACTGCAGAGTCACAAAAACTAAATTTATTGCCACTTAAACAAACTGGAGTTAAGTAAGGAATTAGAAGAATTGGTGTTGAATGTTTGGCCAAATGCAAACACGAAGGACACTTGGGTGTGGGTACCTAATCCCAGCAATGGTTTCTCAGTAAAAACCTGTTATCAATGCCTGCTAAATGCACCAAATCAGCCCCACTATGGTTCAGAATTGATCACTGCATGCACCAAATTGTGGAAATGTGATGTCCCTTCAAAGATCTTAATATTTGCGTGGAAATTGCTACATGGAAGAGTGGCAACAAGACAAGCTTTGCAATGGGCTGGTAGGAATACAACTCTTTCTTTTTAGGACTGATGTTCGTGCCCAATGGGCTGTGTTGTAACTGTTGATAATCTAGTGGATATTCATTAGTTAGTTAGTTAGTTAGGATATGTTTTGTAAAGCTATGTGATAGCTATTCCCTTGTATTGTTATAGTTAGTTAGTTTAGAGTTTGTTGAACCGGTTTTGTAACTAACTTGAGGGCTTGGGAATGCAGCTATATAAGCCTTAGCTTTGTAGAATAGAATTAAGTTTTTCATTCTAGATTTTGAGTGATTCATCTGTATGAATGTGAGAGAGAGAAAGGCATCGGCTTGTATGCTCATTCCTTGTAATCTTGTTACTGTTTCATTCGTGATGAATAAAATTGACTCTCAGTGAGGACGTAGGATATCAATTGATCCGAACCTCGATAATTCTGGTGTTGCTTCATTTACAAGGTTCTGCATTGGTTCCATTTCTGCATTTGTTGCAGACTGCAGTGTTGCTGCGTTTTCATGTTCAAGATTGGCTCGGTGTATAACAAGTGGTATCAGGAGCAAGGTTCAAGAAGAGGATCTGTTCTTTCTCTTCGATGGGGGGAGCCAAATTTGATGTTGAGAAATTTACTGGTGACAACGATTTTGGTCTGTGGAGGATCAAAATGAAAGCCTTACTGGTTCATCAAGGTCTTGAGGATGCTTTGCTTGGCATCGCAAGAATGCCAGCTACTATGGCTGATAAGGAAAAGAAAGATATGATAAGCAAGGCTCATAGCACTATCATTCTTTCTTTGGGAGATGAAGTTCTCAGGGAAGTTGCAGATCAAGATTCTGCCGCAGGGTTATGGTTAAAGCTCGAAAGTCTTTACATGACCAAGTCCCTCACCAACAAACTGTATCTGAAGAAGAAGTTGCATCAAATGAAGATGGAAGAAGGTATGTCAATCAAGGAACATGTCTCTTTGTTCACAAAGACTGTTTCTTGATTTGAAAAGCATTGATGTCATGATCACTGAAGAAGATCAGGCTATAATGCTGCTATGTTCTCTCCCATCTTCCTTTGACAATCTTGTTGATACAATGATGTTTGGGAGAGATACACTCACCCTTGAAGAAGTCAAAGTTACTCTCAATGCTAGGGAGATGAAGAAGAAGATCTTGGAGATTAAAGGTGAATCGGTTGATGCGTATGGCTATTTGTAAAAGGTAAACCGTAAAAGAAAGATGGCAAAGGTAAGAACAAGCGTAAATGTAAGTCCAAAACAAAGAAGTCTTGTTTCCATTGTCACAAGGAAGGGCATTTGAAAGGATCATTTCGATAGGAAAAAGAAGAACTACAAGAAGGGTAAGGAAGACAGTGATTTTGCTGATGTTGCAGAAGGGTATGAAAGTGCAGATTTGTTGGCAGTCACCACTGAAAATTGTTGTGATGAATGGATTCTTGATTCAGGGTGTACCTTTCACATGACACCAAATCAAGAATGTTTTGATTCATACAACAAAATGGATGAAGGCAAGGTTTTGATGGGTAACAACTTTGCTTGCAAAGTTGTTGGAATTGGAAATGTGAAGATCAAACTTGCTGATGGTTCAACAAAGATTTTCTCTGATGTTAGACTGTACTGCACTCAAGAGAAATCTTCTTTCCTTGGAGTGTTTGATCAGTCACCGCTCATTCAAAGGTGAAGCGGGAGTGCTCAAAGTCATGAAGGGTTCTATGCAGATTCCGGAAGGAGTCGCGTATGGCTTATATCGATTGCAAGGTAACACAATTTCAAACTCGATGGTTTAATTTCGCATCTAAGTCAAATGTTTCAAAGCTTTGGCATCTTAGACTTGCACACTTAAGTGGAAGGGTCCGGAAGAATTAAATAAGCAAGGTTTAATTGGCAAAGGTGATTTTGAGAAGCTAGATTTTTGTGAACATTGTTTGTATGGGAAACACAAAAGGGAAAATTCAATCTTGCTACACACACTACAAAAGTCGCTTTTAGAGTATATACACTCGGATATTTGGGGGCCAAAGAAGGTGCCTTCTTTGGGAGGTGCTAGATACTTCATAACCTTCATAGATGATTGGTCAAGGAAGGTTTGGATCTATTTGTTGAAACATAAAAATCAGGCTTTTAAATGTTTTAAACAATGGAAGACTTTGGTAGAGAAACAAGCAGGGCAGCAAGTCAAGACACTTAGAACAGACAATGGTCTTGAGTATTTGAGTGATGAGTTCACTGAATTTTGCAAAGATAATGGGATAACAAGGCACAAAACAGTGAGATTAACCCCTCAACAAAATGGTCTAGCCGAAAGGATGAATAGAACCATTTTGGAGAGGGTTAGGTGCATGTTATCCTATGCCAATCTTAGCAAAACTTTTCGGGAGAGGCAAATCAAGCGCTGTTATCTCGATAAATAGATCTCCCTCACCGCAATGTGTTTCAAGGTGCCAGAAGAGAAGTGGACTGGAAGGCCTCCTAGTTATGAAGATCTGAGAATTTTTGGCTGCACAGTTTTCATGCATGTTAATGAAGGGAAACTAGAGCCAAGGGCCAAGAAGGGCATATTCTTAGGATACCCTGAAGGAGTCAAAGGCTACAAGGTTTGGTTGTCAAGTTCAGGTAGAGGTAAAGCTGTTATAAGCAGAGATGTGGTTTTCAGAGAAGAGGATTTGATGGGAAGTACTGAAAAGGGTCACACAGTGTCTTCAAGTTCTGAGAAGTCAGTGCAGGGAATTCATGTGGAGGTGGAGGATCCTACTCCTAAGAAATCAGTGAGCCAACCACAACCAGAATTGGATACTCTCAATTCTGATTCTACCTTGTCAGATTACAACCTTGCAAGAGATAGGGAAAGGAGAGAGATAAGAGCTCCAGATAGATATGGCTATGCTGATGTTATTGCATATGCCTTGAACATAGAAGATGATGATGATGCTGATCCACTTACTTACAAGCAAGCTGTCTCAGGTGAAGATAGTGAGGGCTGGAAAGCTGCCATGGATGAAGAATTCAATTCTCTCATAAGAAACAACACATGGGAGCTGGTTGAAAAGCCTAAGAAACAGAAAATTATTGGCTGCAAGTGGATTTATAAAAGAAAACCTGAGGTTCCTGGTGTTGAGACAGGTAGGTTCAAGGCTAGAGTTGTTGCAAAAGGTTTCACTCAAAGGGAAGGGATAGACTTCAAAGAAATCTTCTCTCCAGTTGTGAAACATACAAGTATTAGAGTGATCCTTGCTCTTGTGGCTGTCAACAATCTTGAGCTTGAGCAAATGGATGTAAAAACAGCATTTCTTCATGGTTATCTTGAAGAAGACATTTACATGAACCAACCAGAGGGTTATGTTGAAGCTGGAAAAGAAAACCTGGTTTGTCTCCTAAAGAGATCTTTGTATGGTCTTAAACAATCACCTAGGCAATGGTATAAAAGGTTTGATTCCTTTGTGATCTCTAAAGGCTACAAAAGATGTTCTTATGACAGCTGTGTGTATTTCAAGAAGGAAGGCTCGGGTAAATTCATCTATCTACTTCTATATGTTGATGACATGTTGATAGCAAGTAGTGACATTGATGCGATTAATAAACTGAAGAGGCTGCTGAGTACTGAGTTTGAAATGAAGGATTTAGGAGCTGCAAGGAGAATACTTGGGATGGAAATTATCAGAAACAGAAGCAAGGGTCTGTTGTATGTAAATCAGACTAGCTACATTGATAAGATTCTCAAGAGGTTTAACATGCAGGAGGCTAAATCAGTGACAACACCTATTGCTGCTCATTTCAAATTATCAGTGGAGCAATCACCTAAAACTGAAGAAGATCAGAAATACATGAGTGACATTCCCTATGCTAATGCTACTGGAAGTCTCATGTACGCTATGATTTGCACTCGGCCTGACATTGCTTATGCAGCAAGCATGGTGAGCAGATTCATGGGAAAACCAGGGAAGGCACATTGGCTTGCTGTTAAGTGGGTTTTTAGGTACCTAAAGGGTGCTAAATCTGCAGGGCTGGTTTATGGCAGTTCAAAGGGTAAGGACAGTGGCTTGAGAGGCTTTGTTGATGCAGACTTTGCAGGAGACTTAGACAAAAGAAGGTCCACCACAGGTTACATATTCACTCTTTTTGGTTGTGCTATTAGTTGGAAGGCAAATTTGCAATCTATTGTTGCCTTGTCAACTACTGAATCCGAATACATTGCACTAACTGAGGCTATAAAAGAAGCTATATGGTTGAAAGGCCTTATTGGTGAGCTGATTGGAAGTACTGAGACAGTGGATGTGTGGTGTGACAGTCAAAGTGCTTTGTGTCTCTCAAAGAACCAAGTGTTCCATGAGAGAACAAAACACATTGATGTTCGATTACACTATATCAGAGATGTAATTGCTGCAGAAGTTGTGAATGTGAAGAAGGTTGCAGGTGCTGATAACCCAGCTGACATGTTGACTAAAGTGATCCCTAGCACCAAATTCTCCTACTGCTTGGATTTGGTGAACATCGGGTCACTGACAGATTGAAGTATCTGCTAGAGACTTGGTGCATTCCTAGCTATGGGCAGACTATGACGATCCAAGGTGGAGATTGTTGATAATCTAGTGGATATTCATTAGTTAGTTAGTTAGTTAGGATATGTTTTGTAAAGCTATGTGATAGCTATTCCCTTGTATTGTTATAGTTAGTTAGTTTAGAGTTTGTTGAACCGGTTTTGTAACTAACTTGAGGGCTTGGGAATGCAGCTATATAAGCCTTAGCTTTGTAGAATAGAATTAAGTTTTTCATTCTAGATTTTGAGTGATTCATCTGTATGAATGTGAGAGAGAGAAAGGCATCGGCTTGTATGCTCATTCCTTGTAATCTTGTTACTGTTTCATTCGTGATGAATAAAATTGACTCTCAGTGAGGACGTAGGATATCAATTGATCCGAACCTCGATAATTCTGGTGTTGCTTCATTTACAAGGTTCTGCATTGGTTCCATTTCTGCATTTGTTGCAGACTGCAGTGTTGCTGCGTTTTCATGTTCAAGATTGGCTCGGTGTATAACAGTAACTATTTAGACTTGAGATGTAACGGGTTGGAGTATATCTCGTACTCCCTATAAATATATTTTTTGCTTATCAAAAAAAAAAAAAGTGTTTGTGATGCTTCTTTCCTTCTTGCAGAATGATTTTTGGAGAGCAAATATAATATAGCAGACAAATAATGCCAAAGTTGACACACATTAGTAGAACCAACCAAATCTAAAGAACAGAAAACTCGTGCAATTAAATAATCTAGATAGAGACTGTTTTCGCTAGTTATTTTTAATTCCGGTTTGGGGTGACTCTGTATGTAGATTGTGTGTTGAGTTGAGATTAAAATATAAACCAAATTCTACTTAGTTTACAATTCTGAAAGACCATCCATCCAGCCCCAGGATCTTAGATAACTTTCAGCCAGTCTGTTCTCTGTTGCATCTATCAAAGATTTCTTATAATTAATTAATTGTTTGTTGCTAATTAACGCAAACCGCTGACTTGGTATTTCGGAGCGCCTGCAACGGTATGCAGAAACATGTGAGCGTGGAATCCTTGTAGTTTACCATCCTCCACTTAACAATAATCACATTAACTATAGTCTCTTCTTTGGAAGAAGAAAAAAAAATATTTAGTATATTCATCCTCACATGATTTACAATTACTGATAAAACCTAAAAGAATGATTGATTGAGTGATTGAATGCACATAATTCACCACATATGAAAAGTCCAGAAATGTTGATTATATATTGTATTATGTCATAAAACTAGGATTAGAGAATTTTCATGGTACTCTACTTACATTAACAGAATCCAATTTTTACACATTTTTTTATAAGCAAAACAATTGCATTGATATGATGAGTAAAGCACAAAATATGCTCAATCGATCCAAGCACCAAAAGTAAATAAGTACTTACTTACATTGTATGTAATTGCAATACAAGACCAAACTTAACTAAAACCAGAACATGACATTAAAAAAAATGCCTAACTCCATTGTTTACACTTTACAGACAAGTGTGAAAACGCCGAGGCTTAGATGGAAGGGAACCTTTACATCTAAGTCTGTGCTGAAAGAGTCTGTATACTCACTGATAGTGTTTAACTGTTTATAGCGAGTATAGCTTATGTGAAACACTTTAGCGTGCACACCAGTTCCCAAATAATTCCTTTGTTAATTAGAAGTCAACTATCGAATTAAAGAGCATGCGTGACTCCACAAGGAATAACACCTCGATAATATGTAGTTTCAATAATCTAATTGGGTCAAAATACATTTAACAATGCAGTTAGTACTGTTTGATCTATAGCTAGCAACAATCAAGCTTAGCATAACATCTTTAATTGGCCAAAAAAACGCATAACATCTTTAAAAAAATTGCTCGTAACACAAAAAGTACACCCCATAACTCATGTAAATCGCTCTGTTCTCTCGGAGGATCCAGCTTTTCTTCCTTCAGAAACACTAAAAACTATATACTATAGATTCACTCACAAGACACAGATTTGGATTCACATTAATTTATGGCCTGTATCCTATTCTTTCTATTCATGCTATTGTAATTTGATGGTATATGGCTAATTGCTCTAGAAAAGGCCAATAGTATACACCTAAATTGTATGAATATATAAAAGAAAAGATTAATTGAATTAGAATCAATCTCATTGCTATTTTTAAGATCTTGACATTTACATTTCCAACCACCTAAAAATAATACACCTAAATCTGTACTACAATACATAGAAGGTAAGCAAAGCAATGGGTCGTCCTTTGCCTCCCTCGCATCTTACATCTATGTCATGGGGTCATCAAGATTTTACATCCATACCAACCGATCGAATTAGAAGGAAATCGTAATGCTATAAATTATATGAATACCATGAGTTTTTAGTTCGATTTATGCTACTCCATTGAAAATGGTGATCATTTTTGCTCAATTTTATATTATTTTAAAATGTATAAATCGTATCAAGAATTTATTAATTTGTAACATACATATCTAACCTGTAATATTGTAGGGTAATTTATATCAAGATGAATCCATAGGAAAAGCAATTGTGAATTGAACAAGGATAAGAAATGCGTGACGGCTTTTGCTCAATTATTGGAACCAAAGTCACTCTTTGTTTGTAATGGTGTGACTTAAGCTGTGTCCACCTTACCACCTACCATTGGGTTTCCTCTGAATAATGTCGAGTTAGACGTGACTTGGTAAAGGAATGACGAGAAATAATAATGTTATATTTAAATATTGTTTTCTTTATATCACTTCCTTTTCAAATAATAAAATAAAAAACACAAATTTCAGTATACATTATAATAAAATAAAATCTGTATTTTGTGGAAAATAATAGTAATTACTCCTTCTGTCTCATTATAAGTGTTGCCCTAAGTTTTTTTTTTCACTCGGGCCAAGAAAAACTAGTACTCCCTCCATTCCATATCTTTGGTAGTTTTAGCAATTCTTTTTGTTTCAAAACAATGAGTGTTTTATAAACCCAATATATAATTCATATTTTTTTCCAAGTATACCTTCATATATTTATGGTCTTTATATTGAAAATTGACACAACTCCACAAATACTTCATTGATTATTTTGGAACCTACAGTAATTAATAAGGCTATTTTAGTAAAAATATACTTCCATTAAATGATCATTGATCTGTGTGTAAAAACCTTAAACCACCAAAGTTATGAAATGGAGGGAGTAAATAGATGAAGAGTGTAATAATTTTACGAAATTATCTTTATTAACTATTGGACACTAATCATCGTCATAAATGCATAGTAGAGTATAGTGACTTGGGAGTGATGCATACAAAATTAATTTGGGTGTAAAATTGGAATAAAAAATTAATGTTACATTAAAAAAGAGGGTTTAATATGTTTTTAGTCCCTATAAAATTACGAATTTTCAAGTTTAGTCTATAAATAAATTTTATTCATTTTTAGTCCCTATTTTGCTTTTATAGGGACTAAAAGCTCCCATTTTTTGTAAAAAGTTTCTACAATACGGACTAAAAATGAATAGTTTTTTTAGGGACTAAACTTGAAATTCACAATGTTATAGGAACTAAAAACATATTTAACCCTTAAAACGATAAAATGACACTTATTTTAGGACACATTTTTTTCGCTCTTAAACAACACTTATTTTGGTACAAAGGGAGTAGACACAAAGCACACTTCTTGGACGTGCATTTAATTAGGAATGCTATATTATTCAAAATACTTGGATATTAGTGGGTTGAAACAATATTAGTGACTGCTTTTGCATTTATTAGAAATAATAATGTTATTTACATTTTTTTTTATAACTTATAAGACTCTATTTGGTAAGTTCAATCCGCTAGCTTATAGCAGATTTGATTAGCGTATTTGATCACTAGTGGATAGCTTATTTAAAAAAAATAGATTTGTTTGGTAACCAGTAGATTATAACGTTTTTTTAAACGCTACTTGAAGTAGTGTTTGAACTTATAGCGTATTACTTTTTTCTCGTTTTTACCCGTATTGTTTTAATAAATTTCTTCTATATCCTCTATTAAATACTAATAATAATAGAGACATTAATTCCTTTTATGTCATTTTACTTTTTTTAATTAGTTCAACAGCTAATTTTACCAAACACTTCAAATTCAATCCGTTAACTTATTGGCTATCAGCTATCCACTATAAAGTCATCTACTATTTGCTATAAGCTTACCTGCTATCTGTTAGCTTATTCACAATCCGCTAATTTTGCGAGACAGAGCCTAAAGCAAATTATGCTTTTTTTTTTTTTCAGAAGAAGTGGGACGAGGGAAATTCATAACGACACAGGTGTCATTTTTTTTTCATAATAGACACAGGTGTCATTTAATAACGAACACCGCACCATTTTTTATTTTTTTAGAATAAACACCGCACCATGTTTGGTTTATCAAAGAAAGTTAAACGAAAGAAAATGAAAGGAATTAAAGTGAGAAGAAGAAAAAATGAATAGAAAATGAGATGATTGTTTAGTGGTTTGGTATGAGGTAAAATGGAAGGAAAGGGTGAGAGGAAAGAAAAAAGTATATATATAAAATGACATAAATATCTATAAATAAAAATGAGATATAATAAAGAGAATAAAATATAAAAATAGAAAATAAATATTTCATTAAAGTGCAAGATAAATTAAAAATGTTTATTTTATTTATTAAAATTAAATTGAATAAAATGTGTGTTATAATGAATAGGCTTAAATATAAAAAGGGCCCCAAAAAATTAGCTAAGTTCATTTTTTGTCTCTCAAAAAAAAGTGAAGATTTTTAGTCCCTAAATTTGGAAAAGTTTTTCGGTCAGTTCCTCTAGCTGACGCCGTTTGTGGCGGGGACTAAAAACAAACTTTTAGAATTTTAGGGACTAAAAATGAACTTTTAGAATTTTTGAAGGACTAAAATCATGACGGAAAATTTTTGAGGGACTAACGGAAAAACTTTTCCAAATTTGGGAGATTAAAAACCTTCACTTTTTTTTGAGACTAAAAACGAACTTAGCTAATTTTTGGGGGACCTTTTTCATATTTAAGCCTAATGAATATCTATGAAAAAAATAAAACAAACTTATACATGAATATTAAAATTAAAGAAGGGTAAACATGTAATTCTATAAACTTATCCCCCCACTTTCGGTCCGTTTCTCTCCAATTGGGAGGATTAGAAACATGTGGGCCAATGACTGAAATTTTCTTCCTTCTCATGTTTTCTTTTTTAACCAAAGGAGAGAAAACTTTTTGAAAAACGTGAATCAACCCATTTTCTTTCCTTTCTTCTAGTTTTCCAGCCTTCCAAACTCACCCTTCGTCTTACAAATATTACATACGAAATGGACCACAACAATATTAATGTGATGACTGGTAGATGAAAATAGATCGATCAGTATTGTGAGGGGGACCTATTAAATATAAATTTGGCTGGTGTGAACATAAGAATTTTGCAATTTGCTTTTCTGTTTTTGCGGCTAATTTTTTCTGCCCCAAAAAATTTTGGTGTAAGGACACCCTTCCCTCCACGTAGTGGGGTTGAATTGCTTTAAGTAGCAGCTTCAAGAAAACAAATAGGGGCTTTCTATTAGTTTGGGTTCTCCAGAATTTGCTCTGTTACATAATATGATTATTGTTTCTCATTTATACATTTTTTATAGACTGAGTTTGAACTAGGGTTATAAAGTTGAGTTGGTGGTTCAGGTGGTGAGGGAGTTAAGAAGTGAAGTGATTAGGAGGAAGATGGTTTAAATCTCATCTACTAACAAAATATTAACATTTGTTATTTAAAAAAAAAAAAGTCTTCCTTTTAATTACGAGAGTTTCTACTCATCATTTGCATAAAAGTCTTTACAAGTTTATATATTTAGAGAGGTTAAATAAGATAGTCTCTCATGAAATTCAGAAGCTGAAAGTAATTTGAACTTATACGAGAAATTACTATTGTTGAAAGAATTTAATAATTATATACCGATAATATAAATAAGTTTTACAAAGTGTAAACTTGTTTTAAAAAATAATACTATCATCTTAGACGGTGAAAAGTGATTTGACATCTATATATACTGTTAACATATAATTATCAAACTAGGAGTATATTGTTTAGAAAACTCATACTATTACTGTAAAATTATTTTAATACTCTTTCTATAAAAATTTATCCAAACTGGCTGAAATTTGCAGTCATAAACCGCCCTCTTTCAACAAAAGCGCTTCTCGGTGGTAACCAGTGTAGGCTGCAACTATTGTTTTTGTGTGCCAAATGTGATCCTCAGTTTGTGTGCCGCTCATGTTTTTGTATTGCATTCATTGCGAACATTAAACTTGGCTTCTACTCCTAACATTGACCATGGAAAATAAACGACCCAAGGTGACCTACATGGGGTCTACAGTTATTATACTCTCTCCGGAATGAATTATAAGTAAGTTGAGCTAAATTTAGTTCATTGAATAACCAAATTTAAAACTAAATTTAGCTCTACTTGCTTATAATTCATTCCAGAGGAGTAATACGATCATCAACCGAAGTTTTCAACGTCAATTCAACTATCATAAATTTTCAGACCATTTTATTATTCAGAATCTATGCGATTTAAGTCTTTGATCAAATCCTCTAAAGTTTAGAAATTGTATGCTTATATTATACGTACACATGTCGTGACATCACACCAGATGTTGAAATGCAAACGGTCACTGGAAAAATCATTCTGAACCCCACAAATAAATATTTTTAGCAAGTGAAATTTCGTTCTAAATTCAGAAGTATATTAATGAGGAAAAATTAACTTGGAGTTTCAAATTTTTAATAAGTTCGTAAAAAAAAAAAAAGATACTGGCATCACTAGTACCTAAAAAACCCGCCTCAACTCATTGGGTTGAAATTGAAATTGAAATTTTGTTATAGTAGTACTATATTGTTTTAAATTATCTTTTATTAACTTTTTTTTGGGGAACTCTTGATAAATTATCTTTTATTGACTTTTGTAAGCACTGTGCATTAGTTCAAAATAATGCTTCCATGTAATGCAATATTTTTAATCAAGTCGTTGTCACATCGTTAAGACTTACAAATTCTTTTTTTTTTGGGTACATTAAGACTTACAAATTCTAGTTGCATGCAAACATTTCACATCGAAATAATTAGACATCTTAACACTGGGTGGTTTGCTTTAAATTAAAATTAATCATTACTTTGGATTTTACAGCAATTTGCAAAACTAGCTAAGCATGCACAATTTGAGTACTTTCCAGTTCCCCAAATATAGACAGCAAAGAAAAACAACAATGTTACGTGTCAAGAGGTTGTTGCTGGCTGTACATATTAATTATGTCCAAAAAATACTATTCCAAGTTTCTTTCACTTTATTACAAATAAAATACAAGTAGTATATTTATCATGAATTTTTTTACCATGTACGATATTACACATGTTAATGAATCTAAAAATAATAATTATTTATTGAAAACAAAAACTACTATTTGTTAAAAAATTTAGTATTTAATACAAAATACATAAATTTAAATATAAACTTATTATTTTAGATTTCTTAACCTATGCAACTTTGCTCATAAAAGAAAAATCCATTTATCATTTCATTAAACCATATAAGAATTCCAGTTATTATTACCATCTTATTTGTTTTGGTATACTATTACCATCTTAAAAATTGAAGTCCTATGTTTAAAAGATATATAGATTGTTACCAAAAAAAAAAAGATATATAGATTTTTATGGACCCAACTTCCTAAAAAATGTAGGTCATTGATTGAAAAGAAAAAGTTAGCTGTAAAAAAAAAACTGTAATAGAGAATCTGCTTTTAAACTTTATTTATACCAGCTGCCAATGAAAAGTAGAATAATATCATACAAGATCTGAGACGGTTTCTACATGTATAATATTTCATTTAATTTTATTTGCATTATTATTACATCAGATCATTCAATTTTGACGATGAAGCCACACCAAAACTAGAAGAGGCATGATCTATTCTGCAACCAGCACAAGCACAATACGGGGAACTAGCTACTTGAGGGACAAGAAATGTATTTAGCCCTTCAAGTAAAAAATTGCAAAAGGGCTCACACATTCGAAGTAAAAATAAATGAACACTATGTAATGTAACTCAGAAATGGACAAAAGACGAGTTAAGGGGGGGTAACAAAAAAGAAAAGAAGAAGTAGTACACACCAATGGGTGACATTAATGTTGCCACAGCGAACCCTCAAAACCACAAAGAATCATACTTTCAGTTTCGGGGTCATGCAGCATCGAAATCTGATCCCCAGTAAAATAATCCCTGTCATCGTAAATGCTGTGATACCAAGGGTGAGAATAGGGCCACCCATCAACCGGGTCGGAAAACACGAGCTCGTTACTCGGGTCGGGTAATTCGAAACACCTTCCCAGAGGGGGCAGCTCCACTATTTCACCAAGCTCGTCTGGGGTTGCCGGGTCGCCGGAGGAGGACACCGCCAATGAAGAAGAAGATGAAGACTGCGACAGCGACGACGACGAAGGTGATGATGATGATGGTGTAAGCGACGTCGTTTGGTGATCGGAAATCTCCATGGAAGCGGCTTTGGTGGCTGCGGCTTGGACATCACGAGGCGAGTTGGAGTCGGGTCGGGGCATTGAACCCGCTAGTTTGGGGAAGTTAAGAATGGCGGAGTTGCCTTTGATGGCGAGAGCCGCCACGTCATGGGCACGCGCGGCCATTTCCGGGGTGGCGAAGGTGCCGAGCCAGATCCGGTTCTTCTTTCGGGGCTCGCGGATTTCGGATACCCACTTGCCCCAAGCCCGCATTCGGACCCCTCTGTAAACCGGGTGCTTGCTGTTGCTGTTGCTTTCTCTTGGGCGCTTGGGTCTATTTTCATTCGGGTCGGGTAAATGGGGCTCCGATGATGAGGTTTTAGGAGTACTAGTCTCTGTCTCTGAGCTGGGTAGCTCGCTCATTGCCTTAAGTAACACAGTTTTATAGCAACCTTTTTATGTTTAAAAAATAAATGGCTTTGTTATCTGTTTGGGTTTTGGATTGTATTGGACACTGATATGAGTTGGGTGCTACAATGCAGCGTCTACTCTCTATTTATATATTTGGAGCAGAATATGAAGAAAATGGGAGCTAGCTAGTGAGTGATCCAAGTTAATTACAAGTGAAAGAGTGTGTGTGTGAGGTGGAGGGGGAATGTAAGTGAAGCAATGGAGGAGGCTAGAACTTCTTGGGAGAGTTGAAGTTGGAGAAGGTGGGAAGGGAGGTGTTAGGGGTTATAGTGGAGTAGAAGTGGGGCATAGAAGGACGAAAGATATAAAAAGAGAAACGTGGGGCTTATATTTGGAAGTGTTGTGACCCCTACACGAATGGCATCCACATCATTCATCATGCCTTCATCAACATGCAGATGCATATATATTATTATGATATTAATAATTAGTACATGTACATCTACAAAGATGTATGAAAATTAAATTTCAAAAGCCACCCCCCTCTCCCAAAAAAGAAAACAAACATATTTTGTTCTATTTTATTTATTTATTTTCTCGTTTTAGAGAGAGAGTGTGTGTGATAACCAGTGTTATCAAAATCGGACTGGACCGAGCAGTCCGACCTGTTGAACTGAGAATCGGACCCCAGTCCGATCCAGACGAACCTGAGAACAGCTTTGCTTGAAAACTGGAAATCGAACCGAAAAATTGGGCAAAAATCGGGAACCGGACTGAAAAATCGGGAACCGGCGGTTCGATAAAAAATCCATCTTTTTATAAAAAAAATGGTAAATGACATTGTTTTTGGCACATAAGATATTTTTTATCCTTTTTTTTTGGTACATTAATGAATTAAATACAAAAACTTTAGATAAATTTTTACATTAATATTATTTTCAGAGTACTTACGTTATAATATTTATGATTATTTAATATTAAAATGTTATTCTAGCATATTTGTGTTGATTTAATATGTAATTTTACATTTTATATGTTGACTTATAATATTTTAAGTGAAATTTAATTTTTAATACAGTAAAATTATGAATAGTATATTATATTTTATTTATTATTACTTGATATATTATATTAAAAATATTATTTAAGTTATTTCTTATTTGACTCCGATTTAATTTCAATCGAATTCTTGAACCTTGAACAGGTACATTATCCGATTCAATGGTCAGGATGATTTTAACAACAGCTAAAAGGTGGGTGTGGCGCTAAGGAAGGTAACGGGGGACAGTCGCCCTAAATAGCTTGATCACAGACGAAACCAGATTGTTACTACACACACAGGCTGGCGGAATAGTAAGGGAGCAATGGAATTGGGGGTGGTTGGACGGATTCGAATTTTCCATGCTGACATGGGCTAATAATGCCTGACCATGCCTTTTCCCCTCTCTCTGTTTAATTTACTTGGACGCATTCGGGAATATAATTATCCTATCCCATCTATCACATTCAAATGTTAGGATGAATTTGTTACTTAAATAATTTTTATGGATATCAAATAAATTAATAAATATTTATGAAACGTAGCGAAATCATATATTAAATTGATGCAAGTCAGAATACACTTGCTCCTCTCTTCATTGTACAGTCAGTGAGAGTAAGAAATAAGAATACCATCCTTGTCCTATGTTCTTTTTTTTTTTTTTTAAATTAGTCTGACATCATGACGAACTTGCTCTCTTTACCTTGTGTTTCTTTCTAGTTTGTGTAGGCAGATAGAATTTGTGTTTAGCACAACTTGGAAAAAAAACATTTACAGAGTAGTTAAATTTTTTATAAAAAAATAGTTTTTGACAAGAAAACAAATGAATGAGTTTTTATCACGTAATTCTATGGTTATATTTTTCACATCTTTTTTCATTTTTTTTTTATTTCATTGCCTGTATAACATCTCTTTCTTTTTCTTTTATTTTGTTATTATCTCTATTCCTTACTCTTCTCCCACACCTCTATGCATTATTTTCCGATAATTAAATATATGGCCTAAATAATTACCTTCCTTTTGTCATATTGCGTGATAAAGCTGAGAGAACTATTTTTAAGGCTGAGGCTACTGTCACTATATTCACATTGTCACACACATGACAGCAAGGGGTAAGGAGTGGACTAGTTCTCACTTTTCAGTGAGTTTGAAGAAAAGCTTGGCGTTTTTATTTGTTGTATTGCGTTGTTCATGCACCCTGAGCCTCTGAGGCTTGGGTTTGTTTACCAATTTTTCTTGGGAAAGAGAAAACATGACAGAACAAGAACAAAATCTACAGTTTGTTTTCATCGTTTTACTAGATTTCTGAATTCGGGATAATATAGAATCTAAGCTATAAAAGAATTGGTCCCAGCATTAGAAAAATCCAACAATTAATTCAACTACATGTTTCTTCGAGATAAAGTCCAAATTTGGATATTTGGCATCTATTTTGTGACTATATATGATTCTTTGAATGAATGACCAAAAGGTGTTCTATAATATAATAACCTATCAGATCAGAAGCGTACACTAGTTTAGGCAAACCGAATTTCCCAGTATTAAATAAGGGAAAGGGAGAGAAACTTTCTAATTGAGGAGTTGGTGACATCATTAATGAGCAAAATTCATTATGATCCTCTTTCTTTTTGCTTCTGGAAATCTTAATTAGAGCGTGTAAATTTGATTTGATGAAGAAAAAGGATAGTCCACGTTGTTGATCCTCGTGAGTTTACCACATGGTATCCAAAGTTTAAACAATGTTGACTTTGAATATAGCAAATCTAAATCTAATTCGGTACTCTTCCGAAATGAAATATAAGCAAAAAAAAAGTATATGTATTAGATCAAATACATATATTTTTTTTACTTGTATTTCATTCTAGAGGGAGTATGAGTTTAATGGAGAGGCAAAAGCTTTTTTCTCTTCGCCTAAGCACAATTAGACTAACAATTATGGTATTTAACCTTTGCATACATGTATGTTATTGAAAATGGCTATAGAATAATTTATATTTTGTATGTTAATATTAACATAATGCATGCAGTGTAATTTTATATTAAATAATAAGTAAATAATTGATAGTGTATTATATAATTTGAATAATATCATTTAAACTATTGAAACTTTACACTAATTAATTTGTTATCGTTTAGGATTATGAGAAATTTCTTAAGAAATATATCCAAAGTGCACACTAAAAGTTCAAAAGAAATTTGTTTTAAAAAATTATAAAAAGGATTTCAATTTTGTAAAGAGAAATATAATGGTTTTAAATAGAAATTCATTAAATTACTAGAAAAATATTCACACAATATAATAAGAGAAAACTTTGATAAGAATAACAACTTGAATATCATAAAATAGAGTGTACTGAAAAAGAAGTGAAAGAAAAGTAATTTATTATAAATAATGAAAATGAATTAATAAGACTTTTCATATAATTTTTAGGGTCAAAAACACTTTACCCCCTGATTTATTAGTGCAATTGCACTTTCCACCCTAATTTTTTAAATGAAACATATTACCCCCTAATTTAATATTATTTATTGCACTTATCCTTTTAATATACTTTATGGTTAAAGTTAACAGAAAAAATTTAAAATACTCCTTCTGGTGTCAAATATAAGCAAAAATTAAAATGTATTTAGACTAAATACATTTTAACTTTTGCTTATATTTAAGACTGGATGGAGTATTATCTAATACAATGTAAAAAGACAAATATATCCTAACCGAAAATTTCAAAAATTTTAAAGCATTGTCAACTGTTGTATGATACAAACAGAGGTCATGCATAATCATTTAGCAATAACCAGAACAAGATAAGGTGACCCATAAGCTGGAAAAATGAACAGACAGTTCCATGCAAACTTGAAATCATTAACCGGCAGCTATATGTATGCTATTAAAATGCCACTCATCAAACATTTCATGCAATGTATGTGCGAAACAAAAGCTAGACTTGTATATATGTGCGATTTATCTTCACATCATAGAGGATTTTCACACGAGGACACCATCAATTATCCTCCTCCATACCATGTTTCCCCCCTTTATAAGTGTAAACAATAATAAATTCTTTACACACATTATGTGCACAATTTTATAATCAGATGTGTTTGATAAAAGTAGTTCCAAAGCCTTTGGATGGCAAAAGATGTTAGGAATTCAAAATCAAGTCCTCCCAGCACTACCATGTCTTCGGCTACTAAATAGATTAAGGAGAAGCAGGGCCTAAATTGAAAACAAAATTCATCACTGTTTTTTGTAACAATAAAAATAAAATAAAACGGAACTAAAATATGAAATGATCATAACCCATACCTTTTCTTTGGGCCCTTGGGTGCCTGATTGTGACAAAGCTACTAATGAGGGCACAACTCCTTTCCTATAGCACCATGTTTAAAAGTCTGATTGTCTGATGTAAACATAACAGAGTAGAGAGATTGAGTAATGTTGATTGAATTCATTTCATTTTCAGTCTTACTTACATTCTGCTGCTCGAGTACATTATATACTAAGACAGAGACACTTTGCATGAGCCACTTCTGGTATTCATCAGAAGGTTTGTCATTCACACGATCTTCTTCCGTAGCATACATGAGAGGAATTTTAGGGTTCAGGACAAAACGATGCAAGTTGTGCGCAGTAATTATGCCATTGACCTGTTGACTCCACATCAGAAAATTCTTTTCATCTAGTTTAATCGTCAAAGAATGTGTGAGACCTGATTTCTTTCCTGGTTCAACGATTTTGGTGACGATTGGAGAAACTTGCGACGAAAGTACTTCGTGAGCTTGAGACGGTGATGATTCAGCCTTACGAATACAGAAAATCGTAGCGAAGAAGATGAAGCAGCAGTAGAAGGCGGTGGCGTGCGATAAAGAAGGCGGTGGCGTGCGGTGAAATGAAAGCTATTACAGTCTTTGAAAGCGATTCACAGTCTTGGAGAAAGCGATTCTGGCGGAAAGCGTGGCGGAGGCTCGATGATACCATGTAAACATAACAGAGTAGAGAGATTGAGTAATGTTGATTGAATTCATTTCATTTTCAGTCTTACTTACATTCTGCTGCTCGAGTACATTATATACTAAGACAGAGACACTATGGTACAGCTGGCAGCAATGAGACTAATCAACTACACAACACACTAGCCAGCTTGGCAACTTATTTTACTTATTCTATATACACTTATATCTGAGCATTGGTGTAGAAGATCTCGCTGCTACATTCTCCTTTCGCTTGGCAGAATCGTCCAACTCAACAACCTGATCAACTATTGCGGGAATCGCACCTTCCAGACCAATTGACGTTCCTTATTTTGTTCAGGTTATTGCCAAATGGTTTCATCTTTTATCGCTAAATAATTATGCGTGGCCTCTGTATTATATGCATGCCGGCTCAAGGGTAAGGCGACTCAAACCCTTGCTTTAAGCCTCTAGATAAAAAAAAAAAAAAAATTCTTATGGGTAAATAGGTCTGCAAATAAATTTTTCTATTAGTAAATAAGTTAAAACAACATGTGTGGTTGCTCATTCAGCGCAGTTGGTTAAGCGTAGTTCTCTGAAAGTTTGGGTCATGGGTTTGAAACCACTGTATAACTCTAAAATATAAGGTTTTACTATTTTTCGAACGCCCTCTCCCGTAGAGTACATGGTCTCGCAACAAAAATATTAAAATCATCGCACAACAAAGTCCTCCAGCGAATTTGAACACAGGTTCTAAAATTTTAGAAAGAAGTTTGCCACTAGACCAACACATGACAGTAATGAACAAATGACAAATAATACACACACACATATATGTTTTATTAAATTTATATACACCGAAATTTTATTTTGCTACCGTTTCAAAAATTATAAATGTTGCTCATATCAGATTTTTTTATTTTTAACATACACGAGTAATCAATATATTTTTTATTTAATTTTAGTTTGTTTTTGTAAGATCCGTAATTTTTATGTTACTTTATCTCACTTAAAAAAACCTCACTTAAAAGTTTGCTTTAGGCCAATAAATATGTTGGGACTGTTGAGGTGCAACCAAAGTCCCACATAGACTAAACAAGAGGAAGAACAATGGTTTATAAGAAAGAAAATGTCCCATTGGTATGAGGCCTTTTGGGGAATATCCAAAAGCAAAACCATGAGGGCTTAAAGCCCAAAGTGGACAATATCATACCAATGTGGAGACATGTAATACCCCTCGGTACCCAACAAGTGGTATCAGAGCCGATGGTGTCGGCTTGGGCGAGTATCGGTGTGGTGAGCATGCGATGTGTCCTGTTAGTCGGCGGTACAAGTATAAACAGACTAAATACTCGGAGGCTTCCGCTGGAGGGGAGGATGAACCATGGTCCTTTGTTTGAGGGGAGGATTGTTGAGGTGCAACCAAAGTCCCACATAGACTAAACAAGAGGAAGAACAATGGTTTATAAGAAAGAAAATGTCTCATTGGTATGAGGCCTTTTGGGGAATATTCAAAAGCAAAACCATGAGGGCTTAAAGCCCAAAGTGGACAATATCATACCAATGTGGAGACATGTAATACCCCTCGATACCCAACAGGGACGACCCTGATTATACACCACTCGACAATGTTTTCGAAACTTTTGAAATTTTAGATTAGGATAAATTTGTCTCTTCATATTATATTTGATAACATTTTAAACTTTTTGTGTTAACTTTGACCGTAAAATTATATTAAAAGGGAAAGTGCAATAAGTAATATTAAATTAAGGGGTAACATGCTTAATTTAAATTAGGGGGTAAAATACTTTTAACCCTAATTTCTATGATAAAACTTAGATTGAGTTTCAACTATCAAGTTCTTCATGTTTTTAACTGAGAAAGGTAAAAAAAACTGTCGCTAACTGCCCTACCATATTTCAAGGAGTGAATAAAGTAAAATTGTTTCATGAGTATTAATATATATTTAATAAAGAACATGACGAACTTGATAGTTTGAACTTGATATAAGTTTTTTCCAATTTCTATCTTTATGAGATATAAATGTTCACTGATATAACTATTAACTAATAGTTGAAATTTACTCCATTAAATTGGAAAAACCGAACTTTTGTAGGAATTTAAAAAAAAAAGTTAAAATATAACTTATATAAAAGTATTATTAGTATCGTGCGTATGGTCTGTACTATGCATAGCGTATATTAAACAAAATAAAAAAATGTATATTAAAATTTAGGCTTAAATATGAAATTAGTCCCCAAAAATTCACAAAGTTCGTTTTTAGTTCAAAAAAAAAACCTGTAGTTTTTTAGTCCCCTAAATTTGAAAAAAAATTTCCGTCAGTCCCTCTAGCTGACGTTGTTTGTGTCGCTTATGTGACGCTTATGTGGCGGGGACTAAAAACGAACTTTCAAAATTTTTGGGGACTAAAAACGAATTTTTTAGAATTTTTGAGGGACTAAAATCATAACGGTGAATTTTTGAGGGACTAACGGAAAAATATTTTCAAATTTGGGGACTAAAAACCTGCAGATCTTTTTTTGGGGACTAAAAACGAACTTTACGAATTTTTGGGAGGCAAATTTCATATTTTAGCCTAAAATTTATATTGATATGTGATTTCTATTAAACTATTCGTCTAATTTGGATATTAATTCTTTTTCTATGTAAAATAATTAATCTCCTCATGATATACTTTTATCATATAATTTAAATATTAATAGATTTTTCATATAAATATTATGTGTTTTATTGTAAAATATTCATCACTCTATAAATAAATAATAACTAAAAGAAATATTCACTACTATCGATAAAAAAGTTGTTTCAATGTCCAAATCACCTAAGACAATATTCTATTAACTTTTCTATCTTAAAATACAAAAATTTAACAAAATTATCACAATAAAATTTATTTTTAATAATTTAAATTAACAATAATTTTTTTTTGAGTGAATCGCCAAAATAGTCCCTAAAATCGTAGGACGTTGTCAACTTAGTTCCTAATATTATTAATATCTGAAAAATAATCTTTAAAATTGAAAATCTTCAATCACTTTAGTCATTTCAAGTCGGTCAATTTAGTCCTTAAAATTGTTTAACAAGTGACTAATTTTACTGAAAATTTTCAATTTCATGGATATTTTAAAATTTTGTTAATTATAGGAAAATTGTTTGATCACTACAAATTAAATTGGTGATTCACTCACAATTTTTTTAGGCCTTAGGAGATTGAGAGCATAAGGCAACCGCCCCATTCAATTTAAGGGTTCTATATGGCTCTGCCCAAATCATATTTGAGTCTTTATTGTTTGTTCTACAATAGGAGCTATTGAAGCTTCCTTTTTTATGATTTCAATCTTAATCCTAACTTGTTCTCTATAATCACTCATCCATCGTAACATTCTAATATCTTCAATACTGGTCTTTTTGTCTTATTAACTCTTTATTATCGTTCAACGATTAGCCAGATATAGCATTATAGTCTAATATTTCTCTATTTCATCCATCCTACCTAAATCCTATGGTTTATATCTCCTCTGTCTTTACATCATTTTTACGGTGGATCCAAAATACTTAAATTATGATCCTTGTGCTATATTGGGAATCCATGTGTAAGTGTGGTAAAAAACCAGCATTAATTGGTTAAGAAGGGGCTAAACAAAAATGATGTAAGAAAAAAGGCCGACGTATCCAGTGCTTAAAAGATTTTGGATGAAGATGTAGTATCATGCTCATTCTTGTAGTTTGTTACTATAGGGTTTCTCATTCTCGTAGCAAGTGGTATCAAAACTAGTGGTTCATTAATTGATAAGTAACTGTCCAGTACTTGAAGAGCTTTGGCCTAAGGTGAAGGCAGTGACCCAAGTATTTCATGCTTGGAAATGAAGCTCAACACTCTAGGGGCGTGTTTTGGTGAGGTAATTAATACAAAATGCTAGAGAATTATATTAGTCACATGTAACTTGTATTTGACATTGGTGCATGATATTAGGTTGGTGCAGATGGTATTTCAAATTTCCTAAATTTAGTCTTAATAAAATACTTCATAAAATTCCTTCATTTTGAAAATTCTCCACATTTATTATCCAAACAAGGTAATTTGGTTTGATGCATTTGAATCACCCTCTAAAATTATATTATCTCATTAAAATCCCTCATACCCTTAGTTTTTGGGCTGATGCAAAGTATAACCCTATGGAGACTCGTACTTTTTTTTTTTGGACATAATGGAGACTCGTAATTGAGAGGAAAAAAGTTGGGAATATAAGTGAGAGTTGTAACATATCCTACATTTGTTAAGAATGAACTAATAAAGACAATATAAGAGAACAAATCAATATAATGAATGTCTTAATATTGGATCAAGATGTGAGTTAGATTCACTCTTGCTATGTGTAACTTTGGCCTCCTTGCGACCCCAACAAGTATTTTATCTAATTTTTTTTGAAATAATCATATGCGAAAAAACCCATTTTGGACCAGTAAACAATTAGGAAAAAAACAGAAGAAAACTGATCCAAGGTGGATCTCAGAGATGACCGGAGTGGAGCGAAGCGGCGAAGTACGACGGCATCAGGGTGGTGTGTATCTGCAAACACTCTGAAGTCTAAGTCAGTTTACGATCAAAGTGAGAGGTGCAGGAAAATGAGAGTGTACCTGAGTGCCGAAATGTGAGTTCCTTTATATAGACGATGATGCGACTTGGTTTTGGCGGAAAAATCGTTTCGTTGAGGTAACGACCTGGCACCCAAAGCGGTGTGAAGTGCTGATCACTTTTGGATCGATTCGACGGTGATTAGATAATAGCTTCTCGAATACTCAACTCTAAAGTGGGCTGGTGAATTAAGCCTAGTTCGGAGTGGACTTTGGCAAAGCCCAATCCAAAACAAAAACTACTACTATTATCGAGTAGATTGAACTTTTTTTTTTCCCAAATCCTTTTACTGTGGAATGTGGACGGCTTCAGAAAATTGTTTCCAGCAGTTGCTGTTTACTACCACAGATCAGCAGGCTTTTGATGTATTAAATGGGTGGAGCCATATGTTTGTTTTTTTTTTTTTGACAAAGGAGCCATATGTTATTAGCTGTTATTCTTCTTACTTCTAATTCATTTTTTACGCATGGCATCCAATCTACCTGACTATCTTATCTCATTCACGTGCAATTCAGGTGCCACCCATACTCGACAGTTTTGTAATCCTCACGTAGGACTACTGGTAATGCCATTTTTTATTTTCATGCTTTCTTTTCAATTTTCTTCTAGTAAATCAAGTGATGATGGAAACTTTTATTTAAAATGGTTCATAATAATATATTGAAATTATCAAATTAATATTAAAAATAATAATAATATATTGAAAATTTTGAATTTACTTAATAAAAAAGGGATAAAAAAATATGGTATATAAGAGGGATAAATAATATGGTTGTTACAAAATTAAGATAGAAAATGTATAAGCAAACGCGAGAGTCAATCATAAAATTTTAGATGCGTTTAGATTAATACTTAAAAAAATATATAATTTTTTAAGAATTTTTTATGATATATAAAAATTAGACACTGTTTATAATACATATATAAAAACATGACAATTATTTTTTCAAAATACTTATTTAATTATTCTAAAATCTTTAACATATATTTTTAATTTAAAAAATTTTAAAACAAAAAAACTGTATCGAATACGATACTATTATATTTAATTTAATATAGGGTGAGAATTTTTTTATTATATTTAGGGTGAGTACTATTTTTTTATATCGTGTAATCATGTTTCAACATATTATAGGACTATTGAAAAAGAGTTTGCCTTTCGTTCCACGAATTTTTGAACAATATATTTTGAAAGTTAAAAAAAAAAGGGCGACAACAATTTAATGTTGCGAGTGTTATCTACCGGGGACGATGGCATTTATTTTTTGTACTCTTATTTTTTGTACTCTAATCTCAAGTACTGCCGTCTCCGGCGTGAGTAGAACTCCTCCCCAATTTTTGTGAGAAATAGAGATCTCTATTACTATAGTTTTTTTATGTATAAATATATATATTGGCGGACATATTTATTGCACACCCTGAAATTTTAAAAATTTCACTTACAATCTTATATAATTTTTTTGACCCCACTCAATTTAAATTTTTGCATACCCTGACTCATACACTTTCATCTCTCAACTCTCTCACTCAGATAGTGTTTGGTTGGAGGTGAATGGAGGGAAGGGGAGGGATTATTTTAATTTTTTTATGTTTGGCTTAATTTTTAAGAGGGAGAAAAGGGAGCAAAATTTCTCCTAATTCAGTTGTTGCTCCCATCCAATGTTGGAGTTGTTTTGGACAGAATGGGAGCTTAAATTATTTAAAATAAAATGACTTAAATAACCTTACATAATATGTAATATAAATGATTATAAGGATATATAAATGATAGATTTGTTTTTCAAAACACACAACACAAAGTTGTAATCTAATGTAGTTCTACATAGCTTAATCGTTTGGGAATGTTCTTATGGTTTTTCTTTTCGTTACCACTGCTGGTAGTCCCTTAATTCTTTAGCAATAATTTGTTATTAGAAATTTTTTAGCAATAGTATCATATAATTTTAAAACTTTTTGCACTCCCTGACCCAGGGTCCTAGATCCGCCACCGAATGCATATATTTTTAAAATGGTGACATTAATTATGTATTTATGTACAAATATACACTCAAAACTATAGTAATAAAAATCTCTATTTCTTTTAAGAAATGAAAAGGATCTGTACTCCTGTCGCATGTCCCTGCCCACAATAAATAACTACAAAATCTATTTTCTACCCAACTTGGCGGTCTCATAAATCACAAATTGACTAAATAACAAATTGACCAGCACTCCGTATTTTTACTTTATGAGTTTTTAAATGGCTCTTGAGTTCACACAATACACATTTTTTTTTAATAATTTAAGGATCTCATCTCCTCATGTCAACACCTCTACAAAATTTATTAAATGTTCCCACCAGCAACTTTATATATTTACATTTCATCAGCATATATATTTTATATTTATAAAGTGACAGTATGGCCCACAGGAACAAAATAAGTATTGCTACAAAATTTGAGTGCTTAGATGAAAACAGGTGCATTGGAAATTCTTGTTAAGAACTATTGTTTAGCAATCAAGATCCCCTTTAAGCACCACCGATGTAGATATTTTTAAACTCTCTCATCCTCCCTTTCCTTCAATTCCACAATTCACCTCCCTATATTTTTACTTTTCAGGATTCTTGTGAATCTTGCGTTTACGCATCACTCATTTTCACGTTTTACAATTTAATCACCTTATCTCTCAAACCCAACACCTCCAAAAAATATACTAAACAGACCTCATCAATGACCCCACACAACTTACGTTTTTTTGAGATAGCCCACGTCCTACTACAAGCACTGATTCTTCTACAAGATTTGAGTGTTTAACTAGCTATTGGTCCAATAGGGGTTCTTGTTAAAAACCAATGCTTAACAAGCAAGAAGCCCAGATCCCCTGTCAAAGATGACTTTACAACCTCATTTTGTTTCATGTCTGTATAAGGTATTGAATCGTGATTTGAATAATTTCTTTGTAACTTTTATCTAAATTATAATTATGTTTTAATCGAGAAACCAAATATGTTATGTTTTAATCGTGTTTTAATCGTATATCTTTTTTTCGTATGCCTACTAATCCTTTGAAAGTGGCAGATGTGTTAGGCATTTTAGGAGTTGTGGGCGTTTATGAGCTTTCCAATCATGCCTCTTCCAAGGCCAAATGCCACTATTTACATATGTCTCCCTTGTACTCTTAATAACCTCCCACGATCTCCACACCTGCTGACTGCGATCGTGCCCCCTTTTCCAAGAGGATTGTCCATTTGTGTTCTTTGATCATGTAATAACCATCTATTACTGCTGTAATCGTTCGTGAAAGTGGTCCCCAAAGAAGTAACCGCCATTAATGCTTAGAACAAAATTAAAAAGTTAAGGGTAGTTATACCTAAAGTTTTAGAACAAAAATAAAAAGCTAAAACACCCGAAGATAGAACGGAGGGAGTAAGTAGTGTAAAAATATATAGTCTTGTTTTAACTTTAAGTAGCTCATTGTGGCTTAACGAGAAATAATGTTATAAAGTTTATTAATTGATTTGTAAAAAAAATAAAAAAAAAGTTAGAAAACAAAAAACAAAACTGAAACTAAAAAGTCCAAAAAATCAAAATTTTAATTAGATTGATCCATATTTTGGATTTTATTTTAAAAATCTATTTAATCTAAGTTAAACCAAACCTATATACATAAGTAATTTTATTTATAATCTAAGCTAAGTCACCCTATCTTTCAAAATATATAATGTATATAAACATTTAAGGGTAATCAAAGTAATCACTATATGATGTCGATGTGCAATTTTTTACGGGAGTGTAATTTAATTTCAAATATCTCATACTATGACATTTCACAAATAGCCAAAATCTAACACATGAATTTTTATAAATAACATATAATATAACATGTCCTGTCTAAAAATTTGTGCTAGCAGAATTAATATTGTATAATAAATCTAAATATATTAATCCAAAAGGCTTGCAAATAAAATATTAGAGCATTATAAAACAAATACCTAAATTTACCTAACGAAAAAAATGTTATGGATCCGTCCATTTCAACTTTCAAAAAATAATTTTAACGTTACGTACAAAATTAATTTACTTTTTTAAAAAGATTTTGTGTTAAACAAAAATTATTTTACATTTAGTTATAATCATAAGAGTATTTTTTTTTATGTTATTAACATTCTCTCTTATATATCATAACTAGAACGTACACGGGTTTTTGGTATTTTTTTTGGAGATGTTATTGAAGATATTAGTATAATTTGAAAGAATTTAAAAAGATATTTTGTCGATTGAAAGTGTTTTTTTTATGTAAAAGGTTGTATTTTAGAAGCGTGTCACTAATTGATAATAAATATATAAATTATTTTGTTGAAGTGTAAATATGATAGATGTGTCGTTTGATCATTTCTTAGAAGTAATTATATTTGTAAGACGTAAGTTGGAAAACATTTTTTTGAAACTATTTTTTTATAATATATAAATTGAAGTATATTGGAAATACATGGTTTTGATGATTAGTTGATTTATTTCTTGAGTTATACCACATAATAATATAACAAAAAGATAAATATACATAAATTATGTTTATTAATAAATAAATAGTTAGTTAGTCGATAAAAGTCAAGTAACTATTGAATTAATTTTTTTTTTTCGTAAGATACATTATTGGATAAGAAATTTTTAAACAAATTAAATCATAAGAATAAACATCTATAATGTTAAGCAACATACTCGTATTTGAATTAAATAGTTATAAAATGAGAATTAAAAAAAAACAAAACAAATAATGGTAGATTAATATGAATTCTAAATTACAAAACATAAATTCAGTACGTCAATTATAAAAAATAAATTCAGTACATCAAATTATAAGATACAAAACTATTTAAAATTGGATATTTTAAATTTATAAATTAAAAAATAATAATAATTATTATTTTATAAATTAATAGCTACAAAGTTGTCAAAAGGCAAGTAATAATCAAATTAGCAAATCATTTTAAAAATTCAATGAGAAGAACAACCATCTAATAAATAAAATGATTTATAAGAAAATTCATTATCATTGTCGTAACCAAATCGCGATGGGAGCGGCAAATGATAATCCTCTTGATTTTTCAATTTTTATATTCCTTACGAAATCGAAATCTACATGTAAATTTGACTCAAACTTTGTTTTTGTCTCAATTTAGAGTTATTTATGCATAAATAGCTATGAATATTCTATTTATATACTTTTGAAAGTTGCTCGCAAAAACTAAATAGGATTCAGAAGTGTCTATTCATTTTTTTTAAAGTGACTATCCTAAGAAATTGTTTTAATTAAATTAAATTTAAAAAATTGTTCATGATAATAAAATAGAAAGTTCCATAATAGTTATCCTTAATAAATTAATTTTAATTTTAAAATTAAAAAGTGTTTGTAACGACAAAACAGGAAGTAGATCCAAAGTAGTCATTGCTAACATCTTAACTATCTACAATTTTAGAAAAAAATATTTGACTTTGATTTTAAAAATATCTCAATTTTTTATTTACATAATTTATTGTTTAAAATGATATTTGATTTTCTATTTACTTAAAAGAAAATAATATTGATTGAAATAAAAAATGATTTTGTTTTCTATGATTTTTACTATAAAATAGAATTAATGCAGGACCTATTCTTTCTTTAATTCAAGACAATTTTCATTTTTTTGTTGAACAAAACTATAGAAATATAAAAAGTGAATCTTCTTATCCAAAAGATAATCACATACCATTTTAACAAAACAAAAAAAATTACGTATCAGATGGATATAATCACAAATGCGATATTACACATAAATTACAAGACGATCAAAATTTGTACTTTTAAGAACAAAAGATATTGCAAATCATGTTACAATACCCATATTTGAATGTAAACATAAGAAAAATGAATTTCTTTATTAATAACCATCACAATCTGTTACTCATCATATAGGGACTTGCGCCACTAAATCGCACCCTCATTCACTCAAGGACAAAACTTTGTCTCTTCATCACCTGTAAACATAAAAAAGTAAAATGATGTGTATTGCATGTCACACAAAAATATACGCTATCGCAGTATTACTATCAACGAATTCGCGTACCCAAAATAAAGAAAAGAAGTTAAAGAATAAATAGAATAAAAAATAAGAAAAGGTAAATAATAATTTATGGAACAATACATCACAGGCTATTCAAATGCAATAAGAAATACTAATTTTAATGTCTCATCTCTTTTAGTTTTGGAGAGCGTGTCTCCAAGACCGAGACACAACAATAAAAGAAAAGAAACCTTAAATTTAGGTGGTCTGTCATGCTCATGTCTTGGTATTGTATTTGGGTCAAAATTCATGTTTCTTCACCATTCTTTTTCATCTTAGGCAATAAAACTGAGTGGTTTGTTGAAAACTCACCGTAAATGGGCTCTGTGTACTTCTTACTCTATTGTATATAATGTAACAGTGGTTTCAATATGGAAAAATTAGCAGGAGAGGTCAGTATTCCAATTGGCGAGTGATGGAAGAGATGATCATGGGTGAGTTCGATGGAAGTTAGCCACTGGTGAGGGGTGGCTTGAAGGAGATAGCCTAATGGTTTTTGTTTTTGTGTGTTGATTCCCCTTTTAGTTTAATTCTCCATGTTTTCCTTTTACTCAAAATCTCTCTCTCTCTCTCTCTCTGTATTGTAATTTGCATATTCTCATTTCTTCAACTTATTTGAAATTGGTGATACTATTTTGCTCGTTCTCTTATGCATTATCTTCCTTTTATAACTGAATATTCCAATGCCTTTTTCTTTTCCCACTTCATCAATTACATTTTGTTTATGAGAGTAATGAATTATAATAATTTACTTTATATATGGTAAAAGTAATTAAATGGAAAACCATTATAGAAGATGAAACAAATTCAACTACCAATTTATTTTTATTTTACCATTTTATTATTTATTTATATTTTTTTATAAAAATTGGTGTAACTAACATCTTCAGTCAACATTTGGACTTCAGTTTTGTGTTTAAATATTTTTTGACTTATGAATTTGAAATAAAAAAATAAAATAAAAAATAGATAAAAAAATAAAAATGTTTTAAAAATTGTTATATTAAACTAAAATAATGTTTTAAATATTTTAAAAATGTTTTTTGATATAGCATATAATATAAGCATACATTTTGTAAAAAATATAAAATTTTTGATGCAATAAAAAATGTAAATAAGCATTAGGTTTATATAATAACATAAATTAATTAATTTTATCATATAAATTTTTTTTTTTACACAATCATTTATAATACTTTTTCTTTTAAAACCATTAATTCATAAAATAATTGAAACACTTATTACATAAATTAGTTAAAAAAATTTAATGCAATAAAAACTAATTCAAGATAATAATTAAAAATAAGCCTATTTCTTTTATTCTAAAACTATTACCAATTAACCCATAAATGGACAAAGAAAACTTTCAATATTGCCCCTAAACAACATTCCTTTATATATATATATATATATATATATATATATATATATATATATATATATAGATATGTTTTTGTCAAAAGCTAATCAAAGTTCTCAAAATAATTAAAATTCTTTTCAAATTTTGTTTTTTTAAAAAATATCCAAACACTAAAAAACGAAGTGCCTTTTTTTTTTTTAGTTTTTTTTACAAGTTAAAGGTTGAAACAAACACTCAAAAAAAGGTAAAACTAGAAGTTACCGCTTCATGCCTAGAGACATATAGTTACCTCTTTATAACGTATGCCGTTTCATTATTGCTTGATGTCGAGTGCT
This sequence comes from Calophaca sinica, assembly GCA_037113605.1. Lineage (NCBI taxonomy): Eukaryota > Viridiplantae > Streptophyta > Magnoliopsida > Fabales > Fabaceae > Calophaca > Calophaca sinica. Next base: position 126,300,501 of record CM073734.1, read on the forward strand.
TCTGTTTTCTCAATCTAAAGCAGATTTCTTGGTTTTTTTTTTTTTTGGACAAAGCAGATTTCTCGTTAAGAGAATTGGGGTTTTTTTTTTTATTAAATGCAATAATTGTGGGTGATAATATTTTAATGGCTTTTCAGTCGAGTCCAAATAAAGAACTAAAATGTTTCAAAAGGGTGCTAAACTGAATTGTGCATTATATTAGCAGCTAAGTATGATGGAGCTGAAATACTGAAACATCGCTTTGAGAAATTAAAGTCCTCGTATCTCAAACTAAGCAACCAAAGAAAACTGAACAAAGTACAAACAACACAACCATGTGATGTGAAGACCCACAAAAAAAAAGACACTGAAGCATATTTTTATAAGACATGCTCCACCACCCTTTTTGTCTTACCAAGCTCAACAAGTAAAGTCAATAGAGCTTCACACATTTCACGAGCGTCAGGTTCCCTTGGATTTTTCTTCTTTGAAGAGTAGACCATCCAGCAATGATCAAGCTTCATGTTGGGCCTCACAATAACTGAACCTGGAACTTGAGCATCACGGCATGTCACTAGGCCATCACTCTTTTCTCCATATCTCAGCTTCAGGTGGAGAGCACAAACAGCCATTGCAGCAGATATAGGAATCATTACAGGAACTTGGCGAGCCTCAAATTTTGGTAGAACGAGCCGAGGAAGTTCTGCATGAGCTATCTGTGTCATTGTTGCAAGAACACTGGGGGCAATGCTTGCTTCAGAATGGAAGGAGATCAGAGGAATATCCAGGGGGAGCTTGTGCTTCATAATGAACTCCTTCCGCTTCTCATACGTGAGATCCTCCATTGCCCGTATGTCGCCCTAAAATATACAACTGACATTCAATTAACAACAAAAGGAGAAAGAAAGGAAAGGTCTCCTTATGGAACTTGGATTTGACAATATTCATTTTGGTTCTGTGTATCAACAACAAAAGATATCAAAATCAGATTCAGTTGGGACTTAGGATTCCTGGCATAAAATTTTGAGGAAGTTGAAGCAAAACGTGACATGATTTGGTACTAAGAATGGCGGCTAGCAGCCTATTTTTAAACCATAATAGTCCAATTGAAAGAAAAACACCTTAATCAATTAGCAACTGGCTCATACCACATTCCTCCTAGAAGGGGAGAGATATGGCCAACTAACTTCCTGCACAAGCATCAACTTTCAGTGTGCATGTATGATCATCTAAAGTTTAACACTTTTATCCATTGTGCATGTATGATCATCTAAAGTTTAACACTTTTATTTTCTTCTATCATTTTTAGATGCAAATGAAATAAGCAATTAGTACACTCAAATCCACCCACGAACTTCAAGGCACGGGAAATGGTTACCTTGATTATTTTGCATATTATAAGTTCCAAGATCCTACGGGTTTCTTTGTCACCAATCTGGCCTTCACGGAGAATATCAGAAGCTATGGGTGTGCCGCCATATGGACTCTGTACCAGTGCCAAACCAGCAACTTTGTCCTTCAGGTCAGACCAATATATAGACAATGCAGCTGCAGCATCAATACCGCCCTTACTGTGCCCCAGTAGCATGACAGGCTTACCAGAACCCCAGTAAATCTCCTCGATATATAGCTTGAGTTCCATGGCATTGTGTTCTACCGATGCCTTGTTGAAAGAGAAACAAATATATGTTGGGCAGTCAGGCACCAGATGGATACATTTTTATGGTGAATAGTGGAAAGAAAAAAAAATTATAAATGTGTACAGAAAAAATGTTCAAACTTCAAAGGGAAGAAGCACATAACTATTGAACCAAAAGCTAAATGTATTTCAGCAAAAAACAATTACACAACCAGGTTTTGTAATGTGAAATGAAAATTATTTGAATTGGTGAAAATTGGTTGACCAAATGGAGAATAGTCTAATAGCTAGAGGTAGAGGGAGATCAAGAAAAACTATAGGTAAAACCAATAAGAGAGATATAGAGGTAAACAATTTATCTTTAAACGCTGGTTATGAAAAATTGTCTTTGACGAATAAAACTTGACGGTACAAAATAAAAGTAGCACAAAGCATAATCTCTATTATGAGAAAATAATAAAGTTACAAAGAAGAATTCTCTAGAGTTCTATCAAAGGGCTGAATTCCTTGTTCTTTTTTTCGAATTCCATTGCACGTATTTATAGTAGAATACAAGCTAAACAATGATCTGCTATGGAGCATTCTTATCCTAAATTACTCATTATGAATGACATTTAATTAAACTATTAAATGATTAATGAGTTATAGTTACTTACTAATAATAGAGTGGCTTAATTCAAGGCACGAATAAATATCAACACCTTGGTTCGAATTCCACGAGCAACTTAGCATTTATCTTCTATTAATGTTTCTCCACCCGATTCTACTGTCAACCAGCACTTGCAAATGCCAACTAAGTCCAAAAAATGTTTGAACCTCACTTATGGAATAGCTTTTGTCATCATGTATTGTCTGTTAGATTATCAAATTTGGTAATCTTCTCTACCAACACATCACCTCGTGTTGTGACACCTCGAATGAAATGCATCCTAACATCAATGTTCTTTGTCCTTTCATGGTACATCTGGTTCAGACTGTGGCACCTTAAGGAATCAAAGCTAGTGATTAGTAGAGATGTGAGTCACGTGACCTTTGATGAGAGATCAAAACTTAACCCAAGACTACATGACCACGATAATAAAGTTGAAGTTTATGGTGCTAGCAAGAATGTGGCCCTTGAAATTGAAACTCCTAAGAAATAACCACAGGAGACACATGAAGATGTTACATCAACACGACTCGAGTATATCTTGGCTAGAGACTAGACAAGAAGACAAACCAGACCACCTCAAAGGTATGATGATTTCATTGCATATACAGTCAACATGGCATAAAGCATTGATAAATAGGAACCGAGTCCATTCCAAGCAGCAATTACTTGTGATGAATCACTGCAGTCAATTGGTGCCATGAAAGAAGAGCTTGAATCCCTCCACAAGAATTAGACTTTGGAGCTTGTTGAGAAACCAGGCAATTGGAAGACTGTAGGTTACAAGTGGATATTCAAAAAGAAAGATGGAATAAGGTTAGAAAGACTTGTAGCAAAAGGCTTTACACAAAGAAAAGATATTGACTTTAACGAAGTAGTTTCCCCTTGCTGTAAAAAGCAGTGTGTTTCTTGCTTCAGTGGTGTCACAACACGAGGTGAAGTGTTGGCAGAGAAGAGTGCCACTTTTGATAATCCAACAGACATGATGACAAAAGCCCTTGCATGAAGTTCGGCCATTGTTTGGGCTTAGTTGGCATTGCAAGTGTTGGCTGACACTAGAAGCAGTAGAGAAACACTGTTGGGAGATGAATGCGAAGTGGCTCATGGAATTGATGCCGAGGTGGAGATTCGTTATTTGTGGCATGAAATAAGCCACCCTATTATTAGTAAGTAACTATAAACCATTATTCATCCAATGGTTTAATTAACATATACCATTCATCATGAATGGTTTAGGATAAAAACATTCCATAACCAATCATTGTTTAGCATGTATTCTACTATAAATACATGCAATGGAATTAAGAAAAACAAAAAGGACTTCAATCTTTTAAGAGAGGAGTTTTGTGAAAGATAAGAATTCTTAGAGAATTCAAAATTCTTTTCTCATCATAGAGATAATGCTTCGTGCTACTTCTATTTTGTATAGTTAAATTTCCTTCGTCAAAGATGGTTTTCGACAATATAATACACGACAGAGTATTATGGAATCATTTGATTCATGTAGCCGACCTCACTTAGTGGGAAAAGATTTGGCATTTGTTCGTTAAAATTGGTTGACTAATTTAAATGAACTAATATCAATTACCTCACTATGAACTTTTGCAATATGGCAAGTAAGACCCATCTTTGAAAAGAACCTCTTAGTGGCAACAAAATACAAGGGTCCATGATTGCTAAAGAGACCTGCAACATGTGTAATTTCTGATCTTAACAAAATGGAAATATAGGTCAATCTCAACGACAAAGATAGATGACATGGATTTTTTCATACCTGGAATCAACAGATAAACAAATGAACTGGGCAATGAGTGATCTCCATTCCTGTAAAATAAAACCCAAAAACAGTCTGTGTGAACAAACTTTCCCAAAAATAAAAAGAAGAACAAAAGATGAACTACATTTTGACTGGCTGTGGGATTAGGAAGGATTTTTTTTTATTTTTTTTTTGATAATAAAGAGTGCCGATGCCCGAAAGGAAGGATAATTTTAAAATAATATAGATAATCACTATTAAACTTCTCATTCAAAAGACAAAGAACCGTAATATTTGATGATATGAAAAAAGAAAACAAGCAATACCAAAAAAATTAGATAATGGGAAACTTGAAAAGTAAGAAATATAGTAATATAATATTGGGAGTAAGTTCTATCTGAAGTTCAACAGTACCAAATGTGGCATATGAAAGAATTGGCAAGAAAATCATGGTCTTCAAAAGGTAAATGAGAATCGCAAAAAGAAATCTGTAGTCCAGTTCATTTGAATTTAAACCTTATAGTAAAATAGGGGACCTTATGTCTGAAAGCAATTCCAAGAATCTTGAAGTTCCATCCTGTACTAGAGGCATTTCAGGAGCATGCTGCAACCACCCAATATCATCAGAAGAACCACGCAATGTTTTCGACACGCGAGATTTAATTCTGAGAAATGCCAATAATTATCAACTATCATTTTATAGCAGTGATCAGTAACACAATAACCCAAAAATTATCTATACAGTTATTTTTTCTGGCTAAAAGATGTGAATCATGATGAATAGACTAAGAAGAATAAAGTGAACTCAGAAACAAATAATCTAATTATTTTTAAAAAAAATATTCCCATCTGTTTGTTTTGACAAACCTACTTGTTTTACCTATGAATATGAACTTGAACACTTCCAATGCATGAAAATGAATATCTGCAAGAGGCCGTTACCAAACTCCAAGCATATTGTAGACCAAGTAATGGGAGTGTGAGACTGCACAAAGATGAGGACAATGCAATAGCAATTATATAAATGCAAAATGTTGATGTTGATTTTCAAAGTACTATCAACCGAGAATGAACAACTCTTGCAAAAGTTAAGGTAAAAGTTGCGAAAGTAAAAATAAACAAATAAATAAATAGATCATTCAACTTTTCCAATTTGAACATTTAAACTGATAATTAAAAATTCAATAACAGAGTACCAGCTACTTAAATTTAAATTCATGCATTGTCGTTTGGTTATAATATAGTTAAGCATGAAGGAGAAAAGGTCATTACCCTTTTAATAAAAATGAAGGAACAGCTACAGAGACATAACTGGCATTTACAATTATAGATCTCGTATCTACAAGCAGCTCTTTACTATTGTTAAAGGCTCTTCTTTCACAGATTTCACCTCCAACTAGAGGAGGTTGCAAAGATGTGCCTCTGGTATAACCTGCATCTCTAAGTACCAGATCCTCTGCAGTATTGGCATCATGGAAAATTAGCTACATTATACTTTATGAAGAAAGTTCTTCATATAGAAAATGATAATGGATTAATTTATCATAGCTATCTATATTTGAGATGAAATCAAGAACACACCTATAAATTTTATGAATCGATCACTAATATAACTTGTCAGTCTCAAAAGATTAGTGAGTATGTCATCCATGAATTATCAGAATCCAATCACATCATTGCCACAGGCCTGAAACGAGGAACCACATCAGATTTGGAAATCATGTTATAAAATTAAACCAAAATGTTGGCAATTGTTGCAGAGATAGACATCCGAAGTGTCAGAAATGAAACAACCATAAATCATGTTAATAGTTGCCTAACCTCCGATCAGAAAATTTCTGCGCTTCGCATCTCTTGAGAGTTTTGATACACATAAATGACCGTGTTTAGCGGGTTATGTGTCAGTTTGCAGAAAACTGAGAAAGCCTTGGGAATTTTGTGGATCACTGCATCATAATCGAAATCAAGATCAGGACAAAACAAGAGAAACGGCAAGGCAAACGTTTACAACCCTGACGAAGGGAGAAACTTAAGTGTCCTTAAAGAAACACAAATTGATCCAAGCATGCATTGCATAACCATATCTCAAAGGAGAAGACAAAATAAAAAAAGGGAATAGTGATCGAGTGGCTTACGATTAGTAAGTTACCACATATGGTTGGATCTTTTTGAAGCTAGATGTGATGTGATGTGGCAGCACCCTGCAAACACAGACAGATAAAATTTTCACCAAAATCAACATCAATATGAAAATCTTCATATAATAAATATAATACTAATAATAGGGAGAAGGAGAGTGATAGGGGCAATCTTTGAATCATTTGATCATTATCCACTCGCTTGTATAATCAATGTATCCAACTCAGCGGTTGGCCCACTCTTAGTTTTCTATTTACAGTATGTATATATGTATAAGGGTCGCCCTATTTATACAACCAAAATGGAAAACTTTTGCGACATTTTTTTTTAAGTTGTTATTACAGTTTAAATACATGATTAATTATGTTTAGTAAATAATTAATAAATATATCAGGTGTTGAAACTTATTAATTATCAACTTAATTTTATTAACTACGAATTTGAACGGGATTAACTGTGATTTTCATGTGTTCAAATCTATATATAGTTAAACACTTGAAAATCGTGGTTAATGAAGTTAATAAGTTTCGACACCTGATATATCCATTATCTATTTACTGAACATAATTAATCATGTATTTGAACTGCGTTAACCACGTAGAAAGTTGTAGCGAAAGGTGTCTGAATTTAGTTGTAAAAAAATCATTTCTCATTTAATAAATATATACTACATACTGCCAATGTAGATTGATCCAGTTGGTAAGGATTTAACTCATATCTCACAAGGACGTGGGTTCGAATCCTGCTACCGATGTGACCACTTCATTTATTGGTAATATGTAAGTACATCTGTAAGCGCTCTTTGAGCCTTGAGGCTTTTCCTAACTCTGGTGAGGCCCGGACCCAAGTCGCCTAAATATTTTTAACCAAAAAAATAGTATATTACATACTTTTTTCCTCCATTTTTGGATCGCAGTAACAATAGAATGGAGCAATGCATAGGTATTTTACTTTTATTTTTTATTTTACTTATTTTGGGTTGCTTTCCTGAAAATCAGGGAGAACTTCAGGTTTGCTATTTTTGAACTGACAGGCAGGGTTGTACTCGAAAATCCAATGTGAAAGTAGTTCAACGAGCTTAGAAAGTGGGAGTGGGACCTCTGAATAGTTCTCAATCTCATAATAACTGAAGGCCAGTGGATAGGACAGAGATCATTGATGTCATGGATGGATGGGACACGTGGAGACTGTTGGGAGCAAAATCCTGAGCTTTCGTGGACGTCCACAATTTGACCTTCCGTAATTTCTTGCGAGGATAATACGCTATCCTCTTTATTTGACCGCAGGTTCCGTTACTATAGCTGGCAAACATGCTAAAGAAGAGAGGAAAAAAAATGTGAGAAGCCGTGTTTACACGTTATTTCAGACCATAGTGATTAGTAGAAGTGTTCTTAGCCACCTTCATTCCCTTCCGTCCTAAAAATCACGTAGTCACGCAGTCATATGATCACAGTCATAAAATTAAGATCAATCGCTCTTTACAAAATTAATTCAAAACACAAAGTACAAATGTAGACCGTTTGTTCAAATTAGACGATCCCAATTCGCGACTGTGTGAGTGGGTCTAATCCATTTCCATGTTCATGATAATTAAGACAACTACTCTAATTAAGCTCCACTAATATGGTATATATATGTTAATAGTAACATGCAGGCTTTGGAAATGGTTTTTATACCGTACCCCAGAAAGAAATATGGTTGATTCCAGCTAGTGAAAAAAACACGGTTGCTATTTGTTCTGGACAGAACTTTAGGGGATGACCGGAGAAAAGTGATATGGCAGCGTCAGGTCGGATGACGACGGCGTGTGGTGGTGGTGTACCTGCAAACACTCCAACGCTCAAGTCAGTGCGTGTAAGAGGTAAGTGAAGAGGTGATGAAATGAATAATACCTCAATCGTTTGAAGTGACTCTCCTTTTATAGGAGTTAAGGTCGGTGAGGGCGGTTCCCGTGTGGCGCCCGGGATGCCGTCAGATCGTTTTACCGACCTGTGATGGGATGGGCGGAATGCCGAGGACCGTTGGATCGGCCACGTCGATTTGGTTCGTGGCAAGGCGGTGGGAACCGACTTTGGTAATGGGCTGGAGGATGATTCTTCGGATTGGGCCTCGGCCCAGTCCGGAACAGTTGCCCCCCAAGTCGCTAGCTCGAATGTCGAGGTGGTGACTTGTTTGTCGAAGTCCGTTGATGTCGACGTTCAACGTCCTTGTATGTAAGGAACTGTAAGCGTCGTCATGTCGTGTTTGTACAAGGTTTTGTTACGAGCTCGTGCACGAGGTCGATCTCTTTATCAGGTGCTCTCGGCACGAGGTCGGTCTCTTCATCAGGTGCTTGTGCAAACGCACAAGGCTTTGTCATCACGAGCTCGTGCACGCAGTCTCGGCACGAGGTCGATCTCTTAAATCAGGTGCTTGTGCAAACGCACAAGGCTTTGTCACGAGCTCGTGCACGCGGTCTCGGCACGAGGTCGATCTCTTCATCAGGTGCTTGTGCAAACGCACAAGGCTTTGTCATCACGAGCTCGTGCACGCGGTCTCGGCACGAGGTCGGTCAGGGTGCTTGTGCAAACGCACAAGGCTGTCATCACGAGCTCGCGCACGCGGTCTCGGTACGAGGTCGGTCAGGGTGCTTGTGCAAACGCACAAGGCTTTGTCATCACGAGCTCGTGCACGCGGTCTCGGCACGAGGTCGGTCAGGGTGCTTGTGCAAACGCACAAGAGCTTCATCACGAGCTGCGCGCGGTCTGAGACGAGGTCGGTCGGTGCTTGTGCAAGCGCACAAGGCTTTGTCATCACGAGCTCGTGCACGCGGGTCTCGGCGACGAGGTCGGTCGGTGCTTGTGCAAACGCACAAGGCTTCATCACGAGCTCGTGCGCGGTCTCGACGAGGTCGGTCAGTGCTTGTGCAAGCGCGCAAGGCTTCATCACGAGCTCGTGCGCGGTCTCGACACGACGCTCGATCTCTTCGCCAGTGCTTGTGCAAGCGCAAGGCTTTATCACGAGCTCGTGCACGCGCGGTCTCGGCGACGAGTCGGTCTCTTCAACAGGTCCTTGTGCAAGGCTTTGTCACGAGCTCGTGCACGCGGTCTCGGCACGAGGTCATTCAGGTGTTTGTGCAAACGCACAAGGATAACAGTGTTTTGTTTTCTTCAATCATACTTTATTGCTTCACATTGTGTGTTTCGGATACAATTGTTTCAACTATAATATTTCTTCATTTTTGCCGCGTTCCAAGTTCTTGGAATTTGATGTCCTTGTAGTGTCTCGAGGGTGTAGGCGCTGGTACCAGTCTTTACGACGATTCTGTACGGGCCTTCCCAATTGGGCGCAAGTTTCCCTTGTGGGGCGTTCTTCAGGCCAACATCAGCTCGTCGAAGAACTAGATCTCCAGGCATGAATTCTTTGGGTACAACACTTTGGTTGTATCTTGCTGCGATCTTCTGTTTCACTGCGACCTCGCCAAGTGCCGCGAGTTCCCTGCATTCGTCAAGGAGGTCAAGTTCTTCTCGTACACTCTGACAGTTGTCAATGCTACTCTGGGGATGTGAGGTTCTCCAACTAAGTTCCCAATCTCGGCGGGAATAAGCGCCTCGGTCCCATAAGTGAGGCGAAAGGGGATTCTCCTGCCGTTGAATGTGGAGTAGTCCGTCGCCCAAAGCACTCGGGGAAGCTCTTACGCCCGGTTGCCGCCCAGCCTCGTCTAACCTTCGTTTGGACCTCGTAAAATAACCCTGTTCGCGGCCTCGGCTTGGCCGTTAAATGCGGGGTGTTCTACCGAGGTGAAGTCTTTGTTTGATGTCGAGGTCTTCCATAGTCTTTCGGAATCCGCGATCCGTGGTGTGTTCCGTTGTCGATGGCGACCACCACGGGAATCCGAACCTCGTCGAATATATCTTTTGAAGAACTTAATCAAGTTCTTTGCGATTATCTTTGCCAGGGCTCTGCCAACCCACTTGGTAAAGTAATCTACATCGCAATGGCAGGTACTTCACTGTCCGGAGCCGTTGGAAAAGGTCCAAGTATATCAATCCCCCACCAGGCAAAAGGCCACGGTGAAGTCAGGGATGTTAACTCTGTAGGAGGAGCTAAGTGTAGATCGCCATGTCTCTGGCATTTGTCGCATTTCTTCACGAACGATGTTGCGTCCGCATTCAGAGTTGGCCAATAGTATCCTGCGCGGAGGATTTTCTTTGCCAAGGAACGTCCTCCAAGGTGTTGCCCACATATGCCTTCATGCACTTCAGCAAGTGCATATTGCGCTCGTGTATCGTCGAGGCATTTCAACAGGGGGGTGGAGAACCCTCTTCGATATAAGATACCGTCGATCATGGAGTATGAAGATGCTTTCTTTCATATTTTGGCAGCCTCCTTCTCATCATCAGGTAGTTGACTAAGTTGAATAAACTCTTGAATGGATGTCATCCAACTGTCGGGCTCATCGGGCAGATCCTCGACACTTGCCTGGGAAATTGCAAAGCAGAATTTCGGCGATTTCTCGGTCTTCGTCATAAGTGGCATCAACCACTGTAGTAATGCTAGGCTTGGCCAGTGTTTCTTGTATCACCGATCTGTTGTTTCCAGAGCTTCTCGTGCTGGCGAGTTTGGACAAAATGTCAGCTCTGGCGTTTTGTTCTCTCGGGACGTGTACGATCTCAACTGAGGAGAAGTCGCTCATTTTCTTTTTACCAGGGCGAGGTATTTTTGAAGAAGTGGATCTTTAGCCTGGTATTCTCCACCAACTGGGACACAACTAGGCGAGAATCGGTTACGAGTTTTACCTCTTGGCAGAAGTCTCGAGCGATGTGAGGCCGCTAAACACGCCGTACTCTGCCTGGTTGTTGGAGGTGGGAAAGGAGAATCCCAATGAAATTTCGACAATCAGCGCCGTCGTTCTCGAGCAATAAGCGGCCATCGCCTTTGGAATTCGACGATCCGTCGACATGGACCGGCCCATCACGGAACATGGTTACGTAGCCCCAGAGTCATCTCGGAAATGAAATCGCCAAGCACCGGGCTTTGATAGTTTGTCTCGGCTCGAAAGTAACTCCGGTCGGACAACTCGATCGACCACTTGATCATACGCCTGCCAGGTCAGGCTGTGTAGAATCTGTTTGATTGGTTGGTCGATTCGAACCATAATGGGATGTGCGAAGTATTGTCTTAGGCGCCGAGCTGCGACTACCAGTAGCGAGCACGACTTTTTCGATCTTCCGGTATCTCGGCTCTGGGCCCTGAAGTGCTTTGCTTATAAAATAGACGGTTCGGCCTCATCATTTTCGTGAATGAGGACGGCACTCGAGCTTCGCTCGACACCGCCAAGTAGAGATAAAGGACCTCCGGATACGGTCTCGTCAAGGCGGCGGTTGGGGCGGTATCGTTTTATCGTGTTAAGGCTTCTTCGCACTTTCGGCGACTATTCGAATCGAATTCCCTTTTTGAGCAAGCGGAAGAAAGGCAACGCATGTTCTGCAGACTTTGAGATAAACCTCGTCAGGGATGCGAGCATTCCAGTGAGCTGCTGGATGTTTTTCTTCGACGATGGTTGCTGCATCTCTGTGACAGCTCGACATTTGTCGGGGTTGGCCTCGATTCCCCTCTCGGTTAGATAAAAACCTAGAAATTTCCCAGCTCGTACTCCGAAAGTGCACTTTTCGGGATTGAGCCTCATATTATGTCTTCGTATTTCAGCAAAGACTTCTCTAAGATCGACGACGTGGTCGATTTCCCTCGTCGTTTTTACTATCATATCATCCATATATACCTCCAGCATTCTACCGATTTGGTTGGCAAAGACTTTATTCATCATGCGCTGATATGTCGCTCGGCGTTCTTGAGGCCAAAAGGCATCACGTTATAGCGATAATTGCTTTTATCGGTCATGAACGCGGTTTTTCTTGATCGGCATGGTGCATCGGAATCTGGTTGTAACTGCAGTATGCATCCATGAAAGACAACAACTGAGCCGGAGGAATTATCGACGAGTTTGTCGATATTAGGGAGGGGTAGGCGTCTTTGGGACATGCCTTGTTAAGATCTGTAATCAACACACATGCGCCATTTTCCATTAGATTTTTTAACTAATACAACATTTGATAGCCAAGTAGTATATTTGACCTCCTAATGAATTCGGCCTTTATCGGGTTTTCAACGACTTTGGTTGCGGCTCACTTTTTCAGAGCTTGCTTACGGCGGCTCGAGCTACCCAAATGAGCCTCGGGGTCGAGCGAGTTGGTGGCAAGCGATATCGAGAAATACCTGGCATGTCGGCAGATCCAAGCGAAGAGGTGCGCATTGGATTTCAGGCACTCTGTTAGTTGCAATTTTACCTGTTCAGGGAGGTCGGCACCAAGCTTCACCGTCTTCCCAGGGTCTTCTCTTAGCTGAACTCGGATGGACTCTCCATCGGTCTGCGGCCTTTTAATTTTCTTTGGAGCTCGCGGGCTGGGGTCGTTTCTCCCAGATTTCATCTTCGATCTCAATCCTGGCGTCAAAATCGGTGAGATTGACCGCAGCTGACTTTGTAGGTCGGGTTTCTTGGTCGACGGAGTTGCTTTCTTCTCTTGGCTCGTCGGCCTTTAAAGATAAAGATAACATCTCCTCGCAGACTTCTTGATCATTGCGATGGTGACGACTTTGTGCTCGTTATCATGGAAGCGCATTTTCAAGTGGATCGCCGAGGTTACAGCCCGAAGTTCACCCAGCGTCGGGCGTCCGACGATGCAGTTGTAGACGGACTTGCATGGTAATACAATAAACTGGACCTTCACAGTTTTGGAGATTGGTTGTTCTCCAAAAGTCACCATCAACTTCACATAGCCCAACGGCTTTGTCTTCGAACCGTTGAACCCAGTCAGATCAGACCCCGGGTATGGTACGAGATCTTTTTCCGAAAGTTTCAAGGTTTTGAATAACTCGTGGAACATGATATCCGCCGAGCTCCCCTGGTCTATCAAGATTCTTCTGACGTCAAAGTTAGCCATATAGGCTTTCACCAATAGGGGAATCAAGTAGTTCAGCCTTTCATTCACCAAGTCTTCATCTGAAAAGGCTAGGGGTGGTCTTCCCTTATGCCACTTGATGAAGAGAAAGCGAGAAAGCGGTCATTGCTTCTCTCAACTTCGTTTTGCCGAATTGATGCTCGCCCCCTCTTTATCTGAGAATCCTCGGAAATGACCATGGCGGCGGGAGGAGGACGAGATTTCTCTTCGGATGCACGAGCTTCTCGCCGGCGTTGCGTCACAGAAGTTGATTCTTTCTTCTGAGGTCGAGGTGATCTAGATCTAGACCTTCTATCCCCGGATCTTGGCTTTCCTTTCACGTATCTAGTCAACTTCCCTTTCTTGATTAGTTGTTCTATGACGTCCTTCAGGTGAAAGCATTCATCAGTCTCGTGCCCAATACACTTGTGGAAGTGGCAGTATTTCGATTTATCAGCGTTTGGCATCTCTTTTCCCCTCTGGGGAAATCTGACTCCGGCATCGCGGAATTCGGTGTTCGCGCACTCATTCAGTATGCGCTTGGGTGTAGCGTTCAAAGGGGTATATTCGTCATACCACTTCGGACCACGGCGTTCCTTCTCCTTACGCGACTTGTCTTCGCGTTGTCCACCAGCTTTCTCCTGGGTCTTACCTTTAGTTCTCGATGTCATCAACTTTTCTTCATAATTCATATGTTTCTGAGCTCGCTTCAGGAACTCGTTCAGGGTCCTCGGTCGGTCGACACCAATGTCGACGCTAAATAAACTTCCTTCTATCAGGCCTTGCTCTAACAAGTATAACTTCATCTCGTCAGAGCATTTCTTTACCAGAATGGCCTCTTTGTTGAAACGCCCGACGTAGTCTCTGATAGACTCATCTTTCTCCTGCTGAATTGCCGCCAGAGCCGCTGTCGACTTGGGTTGGACTTTAGACGCAGTGAAATGTGCGGAGAACTGGCTAACGAGCTCAGTCCAGGAACCAATGGAATTTTTCCTAAGAGTCTGGAACCAAGACAGCGCCGCCTTCTTCAGAGTGAGGGGGAAGATTCTGCACTTCACCGGCCCTTGGGCGCCTCGATAGCTCATGACAGTCTCAAAGCAACCAATATGTTCGTCGGGGTCGGTGGTGCCGTCATATGAGTCCAAAGCGGGTGGTTTCTGAAGATGCTTCGGAATCGGGAATTTCATGACTTTGGACGTAAAAGGACCAAAAGCCTTGTGCGAGTCACCTGTGTCATCGCTCTGAGAAGGAGTTGATGAAACAGAGCGAGCACGACGGCGGTGAGAGGTGTGCCCAGAAGTTTTGACTTGCCGCCAGATCTTGGCGACTCTCCTATGAGGAGTGTCACTCCTCGCGGTGGTATCTTCGCGACGGGACGCGCGCGTGGGGGAGTGGCGATGGCTCGGCGGAGTACGATCCACCGAACGGTTATTTTGGTGTGCTCTATCCACAGAGTGATGCGGAGTCGTGCCATGGTGGTGGCGATGAACAGATCTGAGATTTGTAGACTCCTTCGACCTCTGAGTAGAGCGAGAACATGATCTTCTCTCGTTCTCGACACGTGGCAATGCGAACGGGGATTTCCTTCTGCTGATTCTCCATTCGATCGAGGCGTTGATTCTGAGCGTGCATTGCTTCAAAGATGGCTCGAATGAATTCACGCAGTCGTGGATCTGAATCGGCGTCATTCTGATGGGGAGGTGGAAGGTTACTCCTCTGTCTCTCATGTTCCACGACAAAATTAACAGGTTCGTGGTGAGGTGGTTCAAAATCTGCGTTCGCACGAGTGGAGCTGCGAGTCGCGACCTGGTGCTTCGATCCAGTCATCGTCTCGACAAGTGTCGAGCAAAGATGTCGAGCAAAGATGTCGAGCAAAAGATGTCGAGCAAAGATGTCGAGCAAAGATATGAAATCAGAAATGATTCCCACAGACGGCGCCAATGTTCTGGACAGAACTTTAGGGGATGACCGGAGAAAAGTGATATAGCAGCGTCAGGTCGGATGACGACGGCGTGTGGTGGTGGTGTACCTGCAAACACTCCAACGCTCAAGTCAGTGCGTGTAAGAGGTAAGTGAAGAGGTGATGAAATGAATAATACCTCAATCGTTTAAAGTGACTCACCTTTTATAGGAGTTAAGGTCGGTGAGGGCGGTTCCCGTGTGGCGCCCGGGATGCCGTCAGATCGTTTTACCGACCTGTGATGGGATGGGCGGAATGCCGAGGACCGTTGGATCGGCCACGTCGATTTGGTTCGTGGCAAGGCGGTGGGAACCGACTTTAGTAATGGGCTGGAGGATGATTCTTCGGATTGGGCCTCGGCCCAGTCCGGAACACTATTGTTGTTTACCTTGACTGATACTACATATGTCTCATTTCATGGAGACGTTTTTTTAATTAAGTACTGTAGATAATTAAACGTCTGTTCTAATTTTTAAACATTGTGTGATTTTGCTCAAAGTAGATTGAGGTGGAAATGGAAACTCAAAGGTAAAATGGAAATAATCTATTTACAGTTATTTCTCGCTAAATTATACTATGTAAAACTGCAAGAATTCTACACATACATTGCAGCTCAATCATGCTATAGGCTATGGGAGAAAAATGGAAGAATGAGCCTATCAGCTACATCGTTCTGGATTTTCTACCAAAGTAGGCCACCATGTAATATTGCATATAGATATATGCATATGAAGCAGAGTGGGGAGCATTCTTTTGGGGAATTACATTACATCAAACAAAAAAATAAAGAAACAGTTGTAAAATGCAAGTGAGAGTTTGAAGTCTCACATTGGTCAACAATAGGCAAAGTGAAGACATTCAACTGTGGAGACTCATGCACTCATTGTTTTAAGGTTTTGGGTAAACATGTGGTATCACCCACTTTTCCCAAATCGCTCTTTTGACCTCGGATAAATAGAGGTGGAGGTCTAAAATCCACTCCCATTGGCAACTGAGGCTGCGAAACTGGCCTTCACTTCCGCAACCTGTATAAACTAGCTACTAGAAAATTTAAAACTTTCATATAATGAGAAGAAAGGGCCAACACAAGATTGAATGGCCACAAACAAAAATACAAGGTTTGGCCAACCCAATCATGTAGGCATCAAGGTTTGTTCTGTTTTCTTTGTATGAATCCCTGAATACCCGTAACTGTAAGTCCAGTGACATGATCCAAAACATTTTCTTATTGATACATTCAGGACTAAGAACAAGCTAGGACACTGGATACACAATTACCTAGTTCCTACCATATTATTTTTCAAGTTTTTATTCCCTCTACAGCTCAAGAAGCAGTGTCTCTCATAATTAAGTCTTCATTTCTTTTCATAAGCTCTTTAGCCAGATGTGCTTCTGCTTTCTACCTCACACAGCTCATATGCATATTATCATCTCGCCTTTATTTGAAATACTCTATTATACCAAATTGAGTGAAGGGTCATGTGGAAGAGGTCATACTTCAAGGGTTTTGCATGCCAGAGAAAATGTTTCTGTACCCTTCTGACCCCAAGTTGTAACTTGAGATACTTCTCTTCAGGCACTGAAAGAAGTATGTGTTTCAAGTTGGGAATATCTTTCTCTGCAAGGATTATTGAGAATGCATCCCAATCTAAAACCTCGAAAAACGGTGGCACAAAATTGTCAGATATAATCACAGGTACACACTCATAAAATATGGCTTCAACCACCCGTGGGCTGTTGACCTCATACCCCTTGGGGCATATGCAGTATTTGCTACTCTTCATGTGCTGGATGTAATTCATTTTGCTTGCAACACCAGGAGGCATTTTGTCATATATCTTCATATCAGGGTCTCTGTCCTTCCAGTGCTTTAGCAATATTGGACGCAAATAACCATGCATACTTCCGGCATAGAAAGCAAGAATGGATCTTTGATGAGGAGGTTTTCCACCCAAATCTCTCTGAGGATTTCTTGCTGACCGGACATAAGTTTCTGGAAGAGAAACGTCCCTTCCTATTTTAAAGCCTTGAGTTACATCAGAATTGCAGAGGGCTTTTATGCAGTATTCCATATGGTGCCTTGTTTCATACGGAGCCTGCAGCATCCAGATGTAAATCGTTTAGCTATGTGCGGAAAAAGCATAGTGTTATGCTTACACACACACTGCTGATTTATATAATGACATACAAACTACAGTAGACAACGAAAGATGAAGCAACTCAGCAGAATACTTTGTACTCCAAAGTGGACTGTTTTAGGACAGGATATCCAACAAAAAGGTTGTTACTCTCATCTACCAATTCTATAGCTAGGCCAAAAAGGACTTATTCGAATTGAATAGGCATCCAATTCAACCATAATAATAGATTATGTATTGGAAGTTGAGACAGTTAATGGTTCATCATGCAAGTGGAATTAAGGGAAAAGGTAAAAAAGAGCAAACATCATACCCAATCATGGCAAGCAACAAGAAAATGGTCAGCACCACCAGTTCTGTTGAAGTAACGATATTTTGAAGAAATTTGATCTGTATAATCCTTCAAAAACCGACGGAGATTTGTCCGATTATGAGAGTTACGCACATAAAGGGAGAACTCTAACATGCGTGAACTGAATGGTATATAAAACAGGTGGGCCTTTGCAGGATCCTTCACGACAAAATGTTTATTTTCCTCCATCAGTTTCATAAACCAACCCTCTGAGGCATATAGTCCCTTAAGTATAGGTTGATGAAAGATAGGTTTATTTCCGTCCTTGTATATATAAACCTTGAGCGTGCGTTCCATGAGTTCATAGCTCCTGCAGATGCAACAAGGAAAATAAGAATAAAGAAGATCTTGAACTTTGCCTTTGATCATCGTAGCACAGAGAAGTCAGACATGGGAGGATGAAGAAAAGGCATGCAGGAGAAAACAAGTAAAGCCCAATAATCCAATATCATACGATCAAAAGGACTTAAGGAGTGAGTAGCTGTTCAAGAAGTTAATGTGTATTTGTTTCCGGCCCCTTTTTAATCCATACGAGGAGTTTTTAACTATCAATCAGAAGAAGCAGGCGTGAACAAAGCACGCATGTGTCAAAACCGATGCATGTCAAATTAGGACTTAATTTAGTCGAGTTCATGTTTCCTTTAACAACTTCATCGAGCTTACCTTTTGAACATAGAGTGATTGCGAAAGAGAGGAGCATAAAGTTCCTTTTCATGTGTTACTATAGGAGCATGCTCAATCTCCGACCTAGCATCAAGAATTTCCAGATCAAGTTTGGCTGACCACCTTGGTCTCTGCAATCAAAAGTAGAACTCCAAATTGAAATAATCACAAGTCCACAACAATAACCTGTCCAGGTAGAAAGTTCATAATTGACAGAGATATTAATACCGTTGCACGAGAAGAACGGCGGCGGCGCACTAGAATATGGTTCATCTCGTGTATTAACATCCTTGACTTAGGCGGCATGTTACACCTCATCTTTCTCCTAGTAATAATTGCTGAAGTACTATTATCTGAGGCAATAAACTTGCTTTTCCAAGAAGAATTTTCAAGATGAGTCAGATTAGTTGATGAAGCTGTACTCTGTGAGGTACCAACACCAACTCTATCATGTCCCCTTGAATCAATATTTTTATTTTTTACCAACTGAGAAACTGTAGAAATTCCCCTTTTAGTCTCCAAAAATTGCTTCACTGAAAAGTCTAAACTAGTGTCTTTGGCCAAAACTGCTATGGAACTTTTCTCAGAACCTACATTCTCCAACTTCAAGCTGTTGCTTTTACCAACGTTTTTCTTCTCAGGTAAACTAAGAAAGTCATTTCTATCTGCTCCAACTTCAGAAACATCGCCATAGCTGTTTCTCTCATATATTAAACCACTCTTTCCATAATTGTGCATTCCTTTTATCCGATTGTTGTGCCCGGCTTCGTCTTCAATAATCGGAATATGCACTTTCAGTGAGGACCAAGGAGCTCTTCCATGTCCATATGGAACCAATATTGACTGAAACAGTAAATAATTAACAGCAAGTGCCCCCAATAGAAGAAACAATCTCCGGTTTCCCATATGACATAACTCATGAAAATATTGAAACATGTAAACCACTCACGAACTGAGATGACCCCAAAATTACTCCAATCATCCTCCAAAATTACCTCAACCTTCCCCAAGAATCCGTTCCCAAGTCACTGAACTTCAGACAGAAAGCTTGAAAAGAAATCAAAGGATCCTAAAAGAAAATGGAACTTTAGATAATTAAAGTGATCGCAGGCAGGTCAGGAAGTTGCTGTGATTCGGATCAAGCAATTAATAAAGCACGAAAATTGAATAGAAAATAGGAAGAAAAAAAATCAATGGGAGTTTAAATTATCACTGTTTCATAAACGGCGCAAGCTCAATCAGCTAGAACTTCAGGAGCATGAAGAAAGTAAAAGCAAAGAGTTTAAGATTGTCATTGCTTGATCTACACTGGAAGGAAGGAGAGAACAACATGGAGAAGTGCAGTACTAACCTCAGTTAAGTGAAGATTGAAGAGTTAGTATACTTCACTTCAAGCTTCTTTTTTTTTTCCTTCTTTTTCTCTTTCCGTTTTGCGATCTTCAAACTTTCTCAGGAGCCAAACGTAGAAGCCCTCACTCAGCGCCTCAAGCAGAAGAGATTAAAGTTACTAGCTTTTGAATAAATTATTATTATTATTAGGATGTCTCAAACTTGTTAGTGTTACAATTTACAGACTTCATTATTCCAATAATTCATCAAAAACGGAAGTTATTGATTTATTTATTCTTGTGACCCCACCCTGTTTAAGTTTTAACACGTTGGTTTTTTTCCTCTTTGACTTGCTCTTGCCACTTTGAAGTGATGAAACTTCGCATTTTTGCAAGCTTTCTGGGTGTGGAGTGCTCCCTCGCACCTATATGTAATAAGCTGTAATAATTAATAACTAATAAGCTTTTGTCAAATTTCCTTATCCTTTTTATAAGATTCTTTTTAAATTACAAAATATATTAATTAATTTTTTATAAAAATATTTTTAAATAAATGGAGAGAATTAAAAAACTAATTATTTCTCTTTTTTAATAATTGAAAGATAATTTTATAAAGAGAATATATATTATTAACAAATTTAATATAAAAATTAATTTTTTTAATTCTTTTGCATCGATCAAAAAAGTGTTAAATATAGGGACGGAGATAGTATTGAATACTGATCGATGGAGGCCGGGACAAAGGCCCCAAACAACGACGACGCATTTCACTTTCCAAATTACTCGTTCCTTTTAACAAACGATTTTATTCGGGTAGAATTTTTATTTTTCTGTCGGGGTAGAATTTTTATTTAAAATGAACTATTAGTATTAATTATTATTATCTATGTTCTTAATATCTCGTCAAAAAAACAATCTATGTTTTTATTATTATAAGAACGAAAAAAAAATATCAACAATAGCGAAACTCATTTAATATTATAAGTTGAAAATTTATTCCAAATTTATAAACAGGAAATACGTGAGTTTTTAGCAAATACATCTCTTATCTCACCTTAAAATAAAGGTATGAAGGGAATACAAAATACAAAAATTATCGTGATCAAGAAATGCATCGAAGTGAGTTAATGTTAATTAATAATGATATAATTTGTCTTATAGAAAAATAATGATGTAATTTAGTCATTTATTTTTCAATGTAGAAAAAAAAACTAAGTGTCGTGTCAAAAGAAAAATAAGTCTCAAAATAAGTGTTATTTTATCTTTTTAATGTAGTATTAATTACTTTTTTTATTTGTACCCTTAAATTAATAGAGTGTGTATCACTTTCAAGTTATTATACTCCACTATGTATTTATGACAATGAATGATAACCAATAGTTAATAAGGTTAATTTGATAAAACTGTTAGTACACTCTTTCATCTATTTATTAGGTTTTTTTGGTATGTGTAAAATAACATAAAACGACACTTATAATGAGACAGATAGAGCATGTATTACATGATGTATACTGGTTCACTCGGTTTAACCGGTGATTCATTTGTGTTAAAAAAAAAACAAAATTATTCTCGTGGTCACTTAACTTAATTTAAAGTTTCGGATTCGTTCTTTATCTCTCCCCCCCCCCAAATTGGTCCTTTAAGTTTTGAAAAGTTAGCACCGTTGACCTTTTTTGAGTTTCCGTCAAGACCTGTTAAAAAAATGCCTATGTGTCAGTAAACATGCCCATGTGCCCGTTAATATGTCCACATGGCTGTTGAGTCATACTCCAAGTCATTATTTTTATTTATTTATTTTTATTAAAAATAAAATAGACATCTTCCTCTTTCCTCTCGCCATCCTCTGCAATTAGAAACTGCCCCCAAAAATTCCTCCTAGCCGCGAAGGCGACCCTTCCCCGGCCTCTCCACTGTGAAGTCGCAGCGCTCCTTTGTTGTGAGCCGAATAGCAGCGCGCCACCGCTGCGGGTTCACTCCCTTCCACGAAAAGAAGCCACGTGTCCCGGTAACGATCGGAGCTCTTCCACCGCGACAAGCCTCTACTTCCAGTGAACCACCCGTCGCACACCACCAAGCACCTCGTCGCCAACCGCCTCGCACCGTTGTGAGCAACTCCACCGGATCTGTGCGAATCGCCGTCGCGACCAACCACACAATTTGCACCTCCGCCAACCTCCTCCACGAATCTGGTTCTCTCCCTTTCTTCTTTGATCTCTCTCTCATTTTCACATGCGCAGCAACCCCATTTCCCCTGTTCTGTTTCACGCTCTGAGTTTTGAGTTTTCAGGTCCATGGCCCCCCAAAAGAGGAAGAAGAAGTTTATTTTATTTTTAATAAAAAATAAATAAAAATAATGACTTGAAGTATGACTCAACAACCATGTGGACATATTAACAGACACATGGGCATGTTAACTGACACATTGGCATTTTTTTAACGGCTCTTGATGAAAACTCAGAAAAATATCAACGGTGCTAACGTTTTAAAACTTAAAGGACTAACTTGGAAAAAAAAAGATAAAGGACGAATCTGAAAACTTTAAATTAAGTTAAGGGACCGTGGGAGTAATTTTGCCCACTAGTGACCGGTTGGTTCAACCATTGAAGCAGTTTGTTTTCTTACAATAAACAAGAAAAAATTTACATAGATCTCAATGTTTTTTTTCTTTTTTCCTCCAGGAATGCTACCAGAAATAAGTGGCGATGTCTATTGTGCACAAGCCAGATAGGTTGTGCACAATGCAAAAGCCTACTTTAACAATTTTAAAAAGTTTTATAATTTTTAAAATAACAATTTGTCGCTCACATCTCTCTGCTCACTCCTCCAGCGGAACAAATCCAGCAAAAAAGCAGCTAATCCTCTATTCCCTGTCCCCCAAATCCTAGCCCCATTGCGGCGTTTGCTTCTTTGGGGATGGGCAACTCCAACTTCATGTTCTCACAACCACCTTCCCCAACACCTTACATTCTGCCTTTTGAAGACCCAAGATTTTGCTACTTCATATTCGTGGGCCAACCAAGCTTGTCGAATTCGAACCATAGCAAGAGGACCAAGAGGCAATGGAACTCGACCAACAATCCCAACCCGAGTCAACCCAAGACCAAGTAGAAGACCAACATAACATGGTCGTCGATGAAGACCACGCCTCGATACAGGAAGATCATCCCTAAACCGAAGAAGAGCAACAAGGAGAACTGGAAGAAGAAGAACAACAACAAGATGAAATCCTAGAAGACCAACAACAACAGCAGGAGGCTGAAGAAGACGCAGTGAAAACTTCAAACCCCGCCGCTGCGTCTGAACCTGTTGCGGAGGTGGAATCGAACGGTGCGGAGGAAGCAAACAACGACAACAAAGGAGAAGAGGAAGAGATCAGATGTGGGATGAGTTTGGTGTCGATCATGGATTGAGAGGCCAAATTTGTGATTTTAAAACATTAGAAACTTTTTTAAAATTGCCCATGTAAGCTTGTGTATTGTGCACAACCTATCTGGCTTGTGCACAATAGACATCTGTTTACTTGTTTTCATCAACTTGTTGTTCTGGATAACGTTGGTGCGGAGACAACAGCCGTCAGCCGGTGTCGTTGCCATTAACGGCGAATCAGCCAAAACGACGTCGCTCCGCTAATTCCCACAAAAACCCGCTTTTTTGTTGTTGTGAATGGTTCAGTCCATGTCATCACTTCACTCGAACTCGACACTGAACTGACAAATGCGAAGCAGTTTATCTTTTCCATGGCTCTGAAGCTCGCAATCACTTTCCCCATCTTCTCACCACCCCTTGACCCAAATCCGAACCCGCATCCATCCACGGAGCTCCGATTCTCCCGTCCGAACACCGCCAACGGGTACACCCAAGAAAATACCCACTTCGACTCCACCCCCAATGCAAACCGAACACCTCGCTCCACCGGAAAGCCCAACAAGAACCCACCAAAGCCCACCGTGGACCCGCAATCGCACCCGGCGTTAAGGTTTTCGAACATACCCAAACCGAATCTGAGACCGGTGACTAAAACCCCCGAAAATGTGAAGATTAGCGACGACGGGCTCTCCTACGTAATTGAGGGTGCCCCGTTCGAATTCAAATACAGTTATACCGAAACCCCAAAAGCGAAGCCCCTTAAAATGCGGGAACCGGCATTTGTTCCGTTCGGACCGGTCACCATGCCGAGACCCTGGACCGGGCGGGCCCCACTTCCCCCGAGCAAGAAGAAGCAGAAGGAATTCGATTCTTTTATCCTTCCGCCGCCACACAAGAAAGGGGTTAAACCGGTTCAGTCGCCGGGTCCATATTTACCGGGAACTAGCCCCAGGTACGTGCGTTCCAGAGAAGAAGTATTGGGGGAACCGTTGACGAAGGAGGAGATCAATGTGTTGGTTAAAAGCTGCATGAAATCCAGTCGCCAACTCAATATGGGTATACCATTTTCTTCTTTTCTCTTTTGTGTGTGCGCTTAATGATGTTGTGTAGTGGGATTAGGTGTAATTTTTTACTTATCATCTCTGATTCAATTTTGGTGTTTTAGGTAGGGATGGTTTCACGCATAACATGTTGGATAATATACATGCTCATTGGAAGAGGCGGAGGGTGTGCAAGATAAAGTGCAAAGGAGTGTGTACCGTTGATATGGATAATGTGTGCCAGCAGTTAGAGGTTGGTTTCTGCTCATTTGAATATCTGATCATCCATTAATCCTTCACCACTGCCCTCCTTTACTGATTTATCTCGACTTAAAAGGCCTCCTTTTTAGAAAAGAATGCTATTGGAAGTTTTTGAGATACAAATTTCAGCGGGGTGTTTTAATGTGTGTTTGTTGCTTCTTTGTAATATTTGGTTTTCCTTCTTTTTCTTTCTTACAATCAAATGGTAGAAGCAATATGGGTCGCCGTGTCTTGTTGGAGAAACTCTCAGTCATTCCTGTTTTCTTTTACTGATGTTTTGCAGCACTTCTTTGTTCATTCATTGGCAACAACTTCCTTGCTTTTCTTTCTCTTAATGATCTGAATCTTGTTGATTTGTTTCATTTTCTTTACATGGATTACTTTAACTTACTTTACATGAATCTTGTTGATTTGTTCCATTGCAATTCTTCATTAAAATGAACTCAGTCACGTTTAATTGTAGGGTAATGTTTTTTTTTATATTCTCATTTCCTCGCGTGTCTCACATCCCTCAATCACCCACCAGGCCACCACTGTTGGTGTTGATGACAGATTGGAGGAGGGGGAGGGGGTGGAGATGTTGATTGGGGAAATGCTAGATTTGTGAGGAAATGGAAATATGCAAATAATATCTCCCTTTATTATTTATGTTTCTCTTGTCATATGTTTTCTGGTTTGGCAGGAAAAGACGGGAGGGAAAGTCATATACAGAAGGGGTGGTATTCTTTACCTTTTCCGAGGCAGAAACTACAATTATAAAACACGCCCGCGTTTTCCTCTGATGTTGTGGAAACCCGTGCCTCCCGTATATCCCAGGTTGATTCAGCGAATTCCAGAAGGTCTAACGCTAGAAGAAGCAACTGAAATGCGTCAAAAGGGAAGGACATTGACTCCCATATGCAAGCTAGGTGCATTTTTATCGATGTTCATTGCAGTTTAACAATGAACTACATCTAGCTGTCTGTCTTCTTTTTCCCGATACACATGCTCATTTATGTATTGGTTTTTTTTCTTAATACAGGAAAAAATGGTGTTTATTTTAACCTAGCAAACAATGTCAGGGAGGCATTTGAAGAGTGTGAACTAGTGCGCATAAACTGTCAAGGACTAAATAAAAGTGACTATCGAAAGATTGGAGCAAAACTAAGGGTATAACCAATCTTGCATCCTCTGTGGAAGAGCATTTGGATTTTTTTTTCTTTTGTTTCAGTTTGGTTTTTTATGTCGTAGGATTGACACATGTATCGTGAATATTTTTTTAATTATGAGGACGCTATTGTGACATCTTTCTTCCACATCTGTTCTTTGACTGTAGGATCTTGTTCCGTGCACATTGCTTTCGTTTGATAATGAGCATATACTTATGTGGAGAGGACGAAATTGGAAGTCCTCTTTACTAGATTTCAGAGATGACTGCAAGGAAGCCAATAAAACCGATATGGACAATGAAAATTACAAAACACTGTCGTCAGAAGCCCTAGATGTCTCAGAACCGTGTCTACAGAATAATCCAGCAGAGTATGTAAGCAATTTATCGCATCACACTAGCATTTCCTCTACTTCAGGTGATGTGACAGTGGATAAGGTTGAGGTGCCATGTCCCACCAAAAATAGCAAGCAATCTATGCCTGTGATTGCTGATGCTTCACTTACAAAAGCCTATGAAGCTGAAACCACAGATGTTGCCACAGATTTCTGTGGGGAGCCAGAACCTTGCAGGAGTACCAGCCCAAGTATTACCATATTGCACCATGATAGCCATGTCGAATGCCCCTCGAAAGCTATGAGTGATAGCCATGGAACTGCAGATATAATGGACAGCATAAACTTCAGTGATGGTCTTTCTGCTTCAATTTCAGGATCAGATGCAATGCTGGGATCTAGTGGCAGTTATATTTATGGCGTGGTGGATCCTCATGCTGATGAGTTGCTAGATGATTCAGGAGCGGCAGATGTCAATCCGCCATCAAGGTCAGCTGTCCCTTGTATGAAAGAAATTTCATTACTATTGGAGCAAGCTGTTGAGGAAGGCAGTGCACTTGTTTTAGATAAAGATTCTTTGGATGCAGACAATATTTATCAAACCACGGTTTCCTTTGCCAAATCAGCTCCACCTGGACCTGTTTTTAGGAAACATAGAAAGGTTGCGGTTAAGAAAAGTGACAAGCAAGAAGGTTCGACTCTGAAGACAAGAGAAACTACCACGGTTTCCGCAAAAGGTAAAAGGGAGAAGAGTTCTACTTCTAGAAGTCAAAGAAAAGAAAATTTTGATGAGCGATTTCTGAATGTTTTACCACAAGGATCATTAGGAGTTGATGAACTTGCTAAACTTCTAACATGATACTGGCTGGAAATTATCAGAAGTTCCGACGCCATCAGAGTGCATTTTTTGTTTTCATCTGAATCATACTTGGTACATTTGTTAACAACAAAATGATAAAGGTTTTATTCTGCTGTCTCTGCCCTTTGCATTAACTTTTGCTACTTTATAATATTATTCACATATTATCTTGATAATTCTAGGTTGCTAATATTTATTTGTCAGCCTCTTTATTGTTTTGGGTTATATTTGGATTTCAATGATGGGAAATGGTGGTATAAAATAGGCTAAATTATGCTTTTGGTCACTTATGTTTATTTTAGGTTTCGGTTTGGTCCCTTATGTATTAAAAGTTTCAATATGGTCCTTGTAAAATTTGGTCCCTCTTGTTTTTTTTGTTCGAATTGGTCCCTTATGTTACAAATATTATACCAATGTGATCTATTTTTTATGCAAAAAAATGGGACCACATTAGTATAATATTCATAACATAAGGGATCAATTCGGAACTTTTAATACATAAGAGACCAAACTGAAACCTAAAATATAGATAAGGGACTAATTCGAAACTTTTAATAGATAAGAGACTAAACCGAAACCTAAAATAAAGATAAGGGATTAAAAACATAATTTAGCCTATAAAATAAAAACAAAATTACCATACCGTTGGTTGAATCTACTGTCTGGGAAGTAGGTGAAATGGTAAGGAGACTGATTAGTGAAAAAAAAAAATAAGTTGGTTTTATCTCAAGAAAAATAAGAGATATTGAACAAAATGGAATCAAAACTATTCCGTCAAATAATATTATTCCATTCAATCTCTTTCCAGGAATTTAAACACGGCCTAAATGATTTCTTTCTAGTAAGAAACTATCGTTGTTGATGAAAAGCTATTCAATACATATAAAAACAACCATATTTAAAAGAAATGTTGTAATCTAACCATAAAATGGTTAAGTTTTATTCTGCTGTCTCTGCCCTTTGCATTACTTTTTTTACTTTATATTACTATATTACTAGTGAAATTATGGCACGTGTATTAATTATTTAAATTAAGTAATAATGCATAAAAAATAATCGTTGTCATACAATATATCATAATTATTAATTTTGTAAGGCAAGTTAATAATTATTTTATTTTAGTTCTAAATATAATAAATGATAATTGATAAAGATGAATGATATATAATTTAAAATAAGTAAGTCATTTAAGAAAATATATTTCTGATTGTTAATGACAATTAATTGAGATAATGTAATAATGACTATCTTAAACTAATAATTAAAAATTAATTTTTGTTTTAGGCGGGAAAATAGATGAAAGTAGAGATGACACGTGGTATAATCTCACGTGGTAAAATTTCATTTTATATCATATAACAGATTCGTATATTATCTTAATATTCTAGGTTGCCTATATTTTATTCGTATATTATCTTACTTTATATTATTACTTTAATTGTCAATCTCTTTAAGTTGTGTTTGAATATGTAATGATGGCAAAGGATTGATGGAATGAGAGAAAATGAAATGGATATCTAAAAGAAAGATACCACATTTCAGCTACTTCTATTGTTGGGAAGTAGCTGAAATGATAAGGAGATTGGTACCCAAAAAAAAAAAGTTGGTTTTATTTTCTCTCACGTCTCCAGGTTGCAAGGGAAGAAAAATTGAGAAATTGGATAAAATAGAACTGATGAGATCCATTTACTAATATCATTCCATTTTCCATGAATTTAATTTTAAACATAGTCTACTTTGCCGTGCGAATGAAACAATTGTTTATAATGCAAGCATGAAACAATTGATTGACAAAAGGGGGGAAAAAAAAGATAAACCTAGTCTTGTTCAATCTATTTTGTTGAGAATTTTAAACAGCTGCTGGCTTCCCGTTTGTTGTCCCTTGTTCCTGATCCGTCTCCAGTCTCACAATGCTCTTCCAGAACCAATGGTTTTCAAAAAGAAGATAAATCTCCTCAATTGGAACTTTCTTTGTTTCCGGCAAAAGGAAGAGGATGAAGAAACTCATGATGACAATTAAGCCACCAAACAGCAAGAAGATTCCATATTTGAGGTGACAAAGTGACAAGAGAAAAAATTGTGCAACAAGGGCAGTGAAGATCATGTTGACACAAACCACAATACTCTGTGCAGATGACCTTATCTCTAAAGGGAATAGCTCACTGGGAACCAACCATCCTAAGGGTCCCCAAGATCTACCGTATGCCAAAACGAACAAGAAAATCACCACAACAAGAAAGGCACTGGTTCCTTTTGAAAGTTCTTTGCCATGTCCAAACTCCTTAGCCAAAACCACAGCAGTAATAATCTGCAAATCAATGAAAAAGTCCAACAAACAATTCAATTAACAGTGGTTATTACTATGAAACTCAAGGATATATAATAAACAAGTAGTGTTGTTTACCATGCAGCATATCATTTCAAAACCAGCTTCCAGGAAGAATTTTCTTCTACCAAACTTGTCAACTAAAAACATTGAGATGACAGTGGCAACAAGGAGAGCTCCATTGGTAATAAAAGACGAAAAAAGCGATGCATTAGCTCCAAACCCCAAACTCTGGAAGATGACAGGGGCATAGAAGAGGATGGAATTATTGCCAGTTAACTGCTGGAATGCTGGAATCCCCAATGCCCCTATTACTAGTTGTGGTCTGTACTTCCTCTTGAGGAGGGTCCTAAAGGGACTCTTGATCGCGCGTGCTTGTTCGCTGGCATCTTTTAGATCTTCAAACTCAGCATCAACATTCTTAGTACCTCTAACTCTCTCCAACACTCTTCTTGCTTCCTCCAATCTTCCTTGTTCCACAAGGCTGTTTGGTGTCTCAGCACAAAAGATGCCTCCCAAAAGCATTAGAATTGCTGGAATACCTGCCAAACCAAGTGATATTCTCCATCCATGGGGATGGATTTTTTCAGTGAAATAATTCACTAGGTTTGCAATTAAGATTCCAGCACAAGTTGTGAACTGAAACAGTTGATTAACTGCTCCTCGGGTCTTAGCAGGAGCCATTTCAGATAGATACAATGGAACAGCCTGCACAATTAGGAAACATGACAGTAAGAAAAAAAATATGTAGAAAGATTTTTCGATACACTAGTCAGAAATACCTATGATTCATGGGTGCACAACACATTCGAGAAGGAAAAAAAAATGCGGAAAAACAATTTTGAGCAAGTAAATAAGCTTTCGGCACATGTTGCAGTTAACTTTTTTAAATACATAATAATAGATAATAGATAGATCGATAGATGTTTTTATTAGTTATATTGGAGTATGTCATGTCACTTACTTGATTGCCAAAACCAATGCCTCCACCAAGAAGGACCCTGCCAATGATTAGCATTGGAATGTTTTGGGCAGCTGCATTGAGGATTGCTCCAGCCAGAAAGCTAAGGGCACCAACTATGATACTGGCCTTTCTCCCCTTCGTTCTTGTTAGGTAGGAAGCAAAAAAAGTCATAACCAGTGCTGAGAAATAAAGGGATGAGGTAAACAGTGTCAGCACTTGGTTGTCATATTTACAGTAGTCTGTCTCTTTCAGATGCATGTGCTTCCTTCTGTACACGTCTGGGAAGAATTCCACCAGGAAATCATCCATTGAAGTCACCCCACCTGTCAAATTACCAATTAAAGTTCTGATGATTCTTTGCATTAATTTGAAACATGAATAATTAATAGAGTAATCATTCATGCATTAAGTTGGCCATTATTAAAAGGAGAATGTTGAAAGAAACCTCCTAAACATTTGAGACTCTAGTGTGGGGGAATAAATGCAGGTGAAATCGTTGATGCTTTTGAATGCGAAACTTAAATTGTAATAAAGCTGCTAGTACATTAGAAAACTACTACACCAAAATTCATAATTTCTTTTGATTAATTAAAATGTTTTTTCGCAGGCTAAGAAACTGACATGGGATGAAATTTACGGTGATTTATTTATTACTACCTCCGGTCCTATATATAAGAAACATAAGATAAAATCACAATAACCAATGAGGTATATTGGAATGGGTAAAACTCAACTAATAATGCTATATTTTTAAGTTTTTTCTAAAATTACCCATTGTAATAAATGAGAGAGAAAGATAGATAATTAATGGCAAGTTGACAAACATTGTAAATTGGTCTCATAGTAAATAAGGGCAAATATGAAAAAATGCAATTAATATAGTTGAAAATAAGGGTTTATTTCTTATATTTATGAAGGAAAAAAAGACCTAATTTGTTTTTTATAAAAAGGACGTGAGGTAGTATCTCATTTTCAATCAGCTGACAAGGGCAAGAAGCCAAGAACGCATAACTGGGACGTAACCAATAATACCCGTTCTGCAGAGAACTTTGTAAATTTTCTAATAATGATAACAACAACAATTAATTAATTAATAATTAATTAAAGAGCCAATGCAGAAGCAGTTTTTGTTTCACTCTATCAGGAAATGCAAGAATCATGATCCCAACTATATGCAAAATTCCAGCCGAATTTCTCGGCGAAGTTTTTTTTTTTTTTTTTTTTTGCCAGATTGAAAAACACACAATATACGGAATATCCCAAAACAGCCAGAAAAGTGAACCAAAAGTCATCACTTGCATAAATGGATAAAAAATGCCAATTTTCTCTGGTCTCTTCATACGCGTCTGCAATGCTTGGCTTTTTGTGCATTCTCAAAACAGGTCATGAATTAAACAGACCACGTGAACCTCAAATATTTAATCAACTGACAAAAAGAATATCTAAATATACAAACATTGGTAGCGTATACATATATTCACACACAATGATGTGGACAATAATATTATTTTGCCGTAGTTTTTTTTTTCATAAAAGAAAAATACAAGACGCCTTGTTGGACTCAGAGTAAAAAAGAAAGAGGATGGAAATAGATCTTTGAATTATTCTGAAGTCACTGTGAAATAAAAATGGACTGAAACAAAAATAAAATGAATCTAGCGAGAGAAAAAAAACCATGGGAAAAGGAAGGTGAGTCAGATCATAAAAACAACGATTGAATTGAAGGAGCAATTAACAGACCTGAAACACCGAGATCATAACCAAAAAGAGAACCACCAAGAGCTCCAACAACGCATGTGAAGGCGAAATATGCAGTGAACTTGTGCTCATAAAGATGAGCCCTTTTGCCTGGCCCTCCATCTGGCAACGCTCCACCAGCCATCTCCCTCTTTCTGCCAAAGTGGCTGTGTCAGTGTTGTTGTTCTTGTTCTTGTTCTTGTTCTTGTTCTCAAAAAGAATCAAACCCACAAAAAGGAGTTTCCGCTCAGAAGTCTTATATATAAGGTGCGAGAGAGTCAACTCCATGTGTATACACGTCAGCAAATCTCAATTTCATCTATTATTTAAATTTAAATTTAAATATGAGAAAAATTATAAATATAATGTGAAAGCTCGAAAGGATACGAGCAAAACAAGGAAAGTGTTGATTAAATATATTTGATGATGATCTAATCCTATAGATAAAGAATGTCAAGTGGTAGAGTAGAACTTTAGCTAGTTAGGTTTGAAGTTGTTGTAATTCAAAGTACTAACAGATAACAACTTACTTAGTGTGTGTTTGATACTATAGCGGTAAAAATTGATTTTGAATGAATTGATTTTATAAAATTAATTTTAGTTAAAAGTAAGTTAAATGTAAAATGATTTATGTTTGAATATGTTCAAGTAAAAGTGAATTGAACAATAAATTTAAGAATAAAAATCACGTTTAATGGTAAAAGCTTCAAATCACAACTTCAAGTTAGAATAAACTCTAGATGTAAAATCAATTTTACTCGAGAACATCCAAACATATCAAAATCAATTACATGTCTTTAGAATCATTTTTGACACTATCCAAAGTGAAACCAATCATCCACTTCTAAGTCCTACAATTACAAGAATTTAATCGATTTTATGGATTAAAAAGATAACTTGTGTCCATTGGCGAGTTGATATGACGTGGGATGTTGAATTGTGGATAGAGACAAAGAAAACTGTCAGATTTGACTGAGGCCTCAACCGTGGAATTCCGTTTAAACATCCAATCTTATCCCTGCATATTAATCGGTCGGTAGCTGTGTGTGTGTGTGAGTGTGAGGCTAGTTGTCAATTAAAATCCTTTCTGTTGTCTAATTTGGTGGCTGTTTGCCAACAATTATACATTCATTTTTCATACTTTAAAAAAAATAGTCAACTGTTGTCTAACAATTACTACGTATGATAAGAAAAAATGTCATTTAATAGTTTTTTTTAAAAAAATAATAATGGAGATTGGTGGGGAATTTGGCCATTACTTTCTAATCCCTACTTTAAAAGTTTGATTTTAAATTTTATTTTAATTTTACAATATGGTCATCATCCTTTTAAATTGATACGAATTATTAGGTTCCTTACCAATTTTCGGCTGTTGTATTTTTAAAATTTTAAACTAACAAGATAATCTCGTAAAAAAAAAAAAAAGCTAACAAGATAATGTGATAAAATGGTACAAGCTGTCATGTTTGATTTTTCTTTAATAAAATGCTTTATGACTTCCTAAGATTAGAGATGTAAATTTTATTCGGTTATCTACGGATAAAAACCCGCAGCGGGTAGGCTATATGAATACTTTAATGAGTTACCATGAGTAAAGTTAAAGGACATTTCCCTATAATCATTGTTAAGATAAACGGGTTTTTTGTCTATTCACGGAAAAATAACTTAAGTTGTGATATTTTATTGGCTTAAATGTAAAATTAGTCTCCTAAAAATTCACAAAGTTTGTTTTTAGTCTCCCAAAAAAATTCTGCAGGTTTTTAGTCCTCCAAATTTGAAAATATTTTTCTGCCAGTCCCTCAAAAATTCGTTGTTATACTTTTAATCCCTCAAAAATTCTGAAAGTTCGTTTTTAGTCCCAAAAATTCTGAAAGTTCATTTTTAGTCCCTGTCACATAAGCACCACATAAGCGACACAAACGGCGTCAGCTAGAGGGACTGACGGAAAAACTTTTTCAAATTTGGGGAATAAAAACCTACAGTTTTTTTTTTAGGACTAAAAACGAACTTTGCAAATTTTTGAGGGACCAATTTCATATTTAAGCCTATTTTATTAAAGAAAATTAGATATATGTATAAGTTATGAATATTCGCAAAAAAATGAAGATTAATTGTAAGATAAAAATATGAAGATAATTAATTAGTATAATTTTCAAATAAATTCACGTGAATAAAATATTAAATACACTTCAATTTTATCTTTTTTTTTAAAGGAACTTAATTGAAATATCATGGTGTGTTTGGAACAAAAGGGTTTAAGGGAAAAACATATTTTTTTAATTTAACTAAAAAGTCTTTACTTTATTTTTAAAATTAAAATAACGAAATAATATATTGTCATGTAACCTTTCAATCTTTATATATGGTTATTTTTAAAGTTTAATGATAGAGTAATAAGGTTTTACATATGTGTCAAATCATATTTTATTATGGTGTTACGTTATAATATTACTTTTTAAAAATATATTGTCACAGAACCTTTCAATCTTTATATGGTTATTTTTAAAGTTTAATGATGTACAGTTATAGAGTAAAATGGTTTTACATATGTGTCCAATAATATTTTATTATGGCGCTCCGTTGTAATATTACTTTTTAAAATATTTGAACGAACATCTATATATAAAGTCATGTGATATTTATCCAGACGTGATTCACGACCTAGAAAAGAGAAATGTCTAAGAGGTCACACCATAATATAGACGATTGACTAGGCCCATACCATAGCAAAAATGGTAATCATTATGGAAGACCTTTAAGCACAGGAAAGAGGAAAGAGGAGGTCAACATACAACCTCAATAGAATAAGACTTTACCGTCTCATGAGTAAGACTAGCAAAAATAGGAAGCGTCAATAAAACCACAAACAATATTTGAGAGAGATGGGTTATCATCCCGATAGTAGAGGATACCTATCCCAAACAATACAACCTAATTATTATTGTATTTTAATAGGCATATTTTACCAAAATTATTATACTATACTAATTATTATATTAAAAATTTGTAATAATATTGTTTAGTTACTGTCGATTTAACCGTGATTAAATTATTAAACCTTAAACCAGTATGAGCGTTGCCTCAGTGATCAGTCCAGTTTTCACAAGGACGTAATAAAACGGGTGAAAATAAAACAATTAATGATAAACAACAAGCGAACTAATAATTGTGCAAATAAATCCCTCTAAGTTAGTACCAAAAAAAGGTTGTTATTCCTTTTTTTTCGGGGGGTATATAAAACGCTGTTATTCCAAAGACTAATAATTGTGCATATAAATCCCTCTAAAGTTTTATAGTTTTCTACTCTCTCCATATTACAAGAGATAAATCAGTTCAATATTTTGATCTAAAATATAATAAATAAACATTAATTTTTAATACATTAAATACTAATTTTTAATTATGTCTTTATTTAAGTTAATAAAATTTGTATAAATTAAATGTCATTAATTATCAACCACTATTTATGAAAGGAATATATTTAAAAAAAATTAATTTTTTAGGAATATTAATTAAAATTAACTAATTTTAAAATATTTTCTTAATACGTGTGAATTAAAATTTTTGTCTCAAGGAGTATTTCTTAATTGTGCAAAACAACTAGTGGCTTAAAAAATATGTTAAGTCGGAGGTGGAGAGAATGTGGACAGAGTGTAAATGAGAGGTCAGAGATATAATTGTATTTGACAAACCACGGTATATACTCCTTTCGTTTATTTTTACATGTCGTTTAAGGTTATTTTACACAAACTAAGATAATTAATAAATTTTGTTATTTTTGATGAAATTATTAGCCTTTTTTCATGTAATACCTTTGACCATTCATTATTCCATAGAACATATTTCTTTCTCTGCAATAAATAGTTAATGGTATAATTGACAAAAAAGTAATTAATGTAACCTTAAACTTCGAGAATGACAAGTAATTAGAAAGAAAATTTCTCTAAAAAACCAACATATAAAAAGAAACGGAGGGAGTACGTTTTTTTGTTTGACTTCCAAATCCATTTAAAAAAACTAGATAACTACCATCGTAATGATTATGGAATTAGACAAATAATAGAGGAGTAAAAAGGGGTATTGGTCACTTAAGTCCCTAAAAGTGTAACTCGGTGTCACTTTAGTCCCTAAAAGAATAAAAACTCCAAAATAGTCCCTGAAAGTGTTATCCGTCTGTCACTTTAGTCCCTGTCGTTAGCCAATTTAATGACATCGTTTAAAAACCTTACATGATTGCTGATGTGTCAAGTGAAATAGTGACTGAGCCTCAATTGTCATTCCAACGTGGCCAGAGGAAAAATGAAATGGAAAAAAAAATAGAACCATGCTGTGTTGGCCCCTTGATGCTCTCTGCATTTGATTCTCGTTGAATGTTCATATCTGGTTTTCCACTGCTTCCATCACTGTTATGTTTTAAATTTCTAGAGACCAAGGAAGAAGAAACTAGTAACCATCACTATGATTTTTGTGGAACCTTGTTCTATGTTCTGATTGCTTGGCATTAGAGGGTGGGGGTGGGGTGTTGTGAAGGTTCAGTTGACACATCATTTCCATTCTTCTTCCTCAGCCAAAGCCTATCATGAACAAGAACTATTAGGGAAAACCTTGAACACAATTTCCAGACCAATTAATTATCCCAAGAAGCTTGAGGCACATTGAACAGAAACCGTGAATCATCAGCACCCAAACCCCTGCAACCAATATCTAAAAAAGAAAATACTTAAACCTGTGACACTAGGAATAAAAAACTCAAACTAAAACCCAATCTCCATGCAACCAGTACCCTAAAAGAACAAAAAAATTGAAACTTGGAATACTCAAGTGTTGAAAAGCTAGGAACTTTGGATCTTCTATTTTTGCAGAACCTTTTGATGTCTCTTCGTTTGCACCTTCCTACACTGAAAAACTAGCAGCGTCTTCGGGCTTCACCTACCCGATGAACTCTTTGCCGTAAATCTTGATATTGTTCTCTTTGATGGTGGCGAGGCTGTAGACCTTCTCGAACATGTAGTCTCGTGGCTCAGAGGTTTTCTCTTTCTTTGTAGTTCATTATCGAACATTTCTTCTTCTTTCTGTTTATTTTTCTATGGAAGGTCGGTGATTAGTATGGAGAGATGATGGTTTGGGGATGAATTTGTGGCAAAGAGCAAAAAGAAGGATTGGGCGAGACTGGCTATGGTGGTGGTTTTTTGTTTGCCTGGATTGCAGAGGACACATCACTTTAAAAGTTGACACATTAGCAGCCACGTAAGATTTTTAAACGGTGTCATTAAATTGGCTAAGGCGGGGACTAAAGTGACAGACGGAGAACATTTTCGGGGATTATTTTGGAGTTTTTAATCTTTCAAGGACTAAAGTGACACCGAGTTACACTTTCAGAGACTTAAGTGACTAATTACCCTTAAAAAAACGTCTTTCTATATATAAATTGTCCCACAAAGGAAAGTAGATTATGTCCTACGTCGCATACATATCGTAAAAGCTGTTGATTTATTTATAAGTACAAAATATTGATTTTTTTTTTACACAAAAAAAAGATTTGATGTTGTTAACGATATTGATTAAAAGATCAATAAAAAAAAATTTATCTTAAAAATATAAATTAAATATTTTTTAATATAATAAATACACCATTTTATGTAAAAAAAAAATTTATACATCATTTTTTCATATAAACTTATATTTTTTTGTTTTTTTAATCAATACCATAAGGACCCTAGTCATTTCTAATCAATATTTTCCTAAAAATAAATAAAATGCAGGGACGCTAGCAAAAACAGCTGGCATCATTTGATGTGTATATATAGTATTTTTTTTTTTTGGAGGGTTAAAAAAAGAAATGAAGTATTTAAGCAAAAAAACGAAGTATATATCAATGACTGATAATAAATCAATAATTGATCCATATCAAAAAATTTAATAATTGCGTCAAAAAAAAATTTAATAATTGATGGTGTTTTCTATTTTTGTGCACGATCCAATACACAAAACCATTTAAACAATTTGTCAAGAAAAAACATTTAAAAAAAAGGTAAATTCTTCCGTACTCAGGAAGAAAGATGGGTATCGATACCCATTCGTGAAACAGACAAAAATCATCTTAATAAAAATAAGAAAACTATAACTCAAACATAAATTATAAATAACAAAACAAATAAAACCTACAAAACAAGCTCGAAATAAAAAAAATAAATTGAAATATCAAAAGAAATTGAAATCATGTTTGAAATAAGTAAAACAATAGAAGAAATTGACAAAAATATAATTTTATTATTAGGAATAAAATAAGAAAAGAAGAATAAGTTAGGAATGAAATTAAATAGTTTACACAAACATTAGAATATTATTTAAGCAGTGATCCAAATAACAAAAATAGAGAAAATTTTTTTATAAAAAATGAAATAGAGAAAGAATAAAAAGACTCCTTAGAGAAAGTCAAAATTTATTAATAAATATAGAATTTTTTTAGGGAATTTCTCCTATACTCTCACACTAATAACATGTATGAAAACTAAGCATTTAATTTCACTTTAAAAAAGTTAAAAAATGATGTGGCGTCAAATAATTAGTCACTGGGTATTCATACCCAATAAAACTCCAAGGTATCGGAGTTCTCACCTAAAAAAATTAAATATCAACTCCAGTTGATAAAGATTCTGCTCATATCTCACGAGGATGTGGATTTAAATCTCGCCAATCTCACTAGTAGGTAATATGTAATTTCTTGCTTCCATCGTCAATGCAAAAGGATCGGTTGCTCCTTCCTAATATTTACCCAAAATATGACACCAGATACTTGAAGAAGCTCCTTCCCCAAAGTCATCATCGAGAGAGACTCGTACTACGAGCAAAGTTCATCCAAAGAAGAAAAAGAAGAAAACACTGGAAGAAGAAAAGAAGGTCTTTGGTTAATTTTCTTTTATTTATTTAAGGAAACTAATTACAATTTAGTTGGTTATCCACGTTACGTCATGTGTCAATATCTCTATCTTTTATACTCCCTTCGTCTTTTTTACTTGTCGATTTTTAAGAAGAAATTTATTCATTTTTATTTGTAATTTAATGTTATATTAATTACTCGTTTCTCAATTATACTCATGATTATTTATTATAAAAAGAAATAAGTGTGATGGATAATAAACAATCAAGGGTATCATAAGAAAAATACTAATAACTTTATCAAAAACAACAAAATGTATTGGTTTATTTGATTTGTGTAAAACAACCTTAAAAGATAAGTAAAAAGGAATAAAAGTATTATAAAATTTAGTTGGTTATTTTTTATCATTTTCTCACACTCGTGCTCAGCACAGTCTCATCTGGTAGTGAAATGGGAAAATCAATGTCCTTGTTTTCTCCCCTCCTTTTGAAATTCACGAAATCCTTCATCCAACATTTATGCAGATATAAAGGGAATAAATTCAAATGATAAACAAAAGCATCTAATTTTTTTTTAGAGACATGATTCGTTTACACCAAGTGTAAGTCAAAACTAGACCGTTGAAACTAATTAATCTAATGGCTCACAATATTTCATCTGCCGAACTAAAAAAAATATATGAATAGAGGCATGTGACGTGACCCCCTTTCTCCTCCTTCACAAGGGACGAACCAAACTCGCCGAACCAGGGTGAAAGAGGTTCGCCGGAGCCACTACTGTCTATTCTCCTTCAATTCCATTTTCACAGTAGCATTTGTGTTGTTATTTAGTCATATTGATCTGGAAATGATGATTGATTAGTTGCAGAGGCTTGGTTTTATTTTTCTCCTTTTTGCTGAAATGCGATGTGCATATGAGAGTAGGTGAATGCCATTAAGAAGAGAGAGTATATTATTAGAGGAATTACTAGCAAACAAAGGGAATTGAGGGCAAAATGTTGCACTTAATCAATCATGGTATTGATAATTCTTGCTTATATATTTCAGTCACTATATACCCTATCGAAGACCCGAGATTCTCCACAATTGAGTGTACCTTATATTACACAAGTACGGGAATTTGTACTGCGGAACACATGAAGACAAAGAGATGTGAAGGCAGGAGCCGCCGGAGTAGGTGAGATCGCCGAAGACACTTGCCCCCCCCCCTTTTAGTTTTTTGGTTAGGCCAAATGAAGAAGGTAGGGCATAAATCAAGAACTAGAGGCCGAAAATTGGAACGGCAAAAATAGCGAATACAGGGTCACGTGCCCTTTTGTCAATATTTTTTAAATATTGTTTTGAGTTATCGTGAGTCGTGCGATTAATTAGTTTCCACGGCCCAGATTTGGTGTAAGTCAAAAGGTCGTCTTTTTTTTTATTCTCTTTATTATTGTTTTGAATGACATTTATATCCAATTATGGCAATGGTTTTGGTGATCTGGGAAAGGGAAATAAAATGCGTGGTGTGATGGTGTCTCTTTCTTCTAGACCTTACGAAAATACCATGGGCCTCTCTATAGCGGTTGAAGGTTGCAATCAGCTGGGTCTTGCTCCTTGCAGTCAAGATCCTGATGGCTTCTTCATGAATGACTTTCTTCTCTTTCATAGCCTCGTGAAGAATTTCATCTTCAGTTTTTGCCAATTTTGCATCGATCACATCACCAACATATTTGAATGAGGTCACCAGCCCCCCTAGAAGCTGCTCAAATTCAACCACAAAAATGTTAGGTACCAGAGTATCGGAATGGTGTCACACAACTAAAATAAGAGACGAGAAAATAAGGAAATGAACACACAAAATTTACGTGGAAAACCCTCAACAAATAAGGGAAAAACTACGGGGCAAGACCAGAAGAATTTCACTATATGGGAAAATATTACAAGAATACCTCTCACAAAATATCTCACAAATACTCTCACAATACTCTTGTTGAGTATAAGAAACAATAAAAGATGAGAAGAGAAGAAGATTTGGGATGATATAAAACATCACACCTTGACCTCCTTTTATACACTATAAAGGGGCCAACCAAACAAAATCCCACCGATGTGGGACTTGAGGTTCAACAATTCTTCCACTTGAAGATTTTGATTGAGCCAATCATATCTTCACACCACTCTTTCTGCCTTGCCATTCCATGTCGCTTACGTTTCTGATAGGCCATAGGAGGATCGACACCAAATAAACTTGTCAGCATTGATCGGCTTCGTCATCACATCTGCTAGGTTATCTTTGGTGTGAATCTTTTGCATATCCACGGTTCCTTTCTCTACCACTTCACGAACAAAGTGATACTGGGTATCTATATGCTTTGTCCTGGAATGAAAAGCTGGATTCCTTGCAATGTGCAAGGCACTCTGACTGTCACAATACATAGTAATCATTTGTTGCTTGTGCCCGAGTTCCTCCATTAAACCTTTAATCCAGATAGCTTCCTTGTAAGCCTGGGTAGCTACCATGTACTCAGCCTCTGTAGTAGACAAAGCTACAACAGTCTGTAACTTAGATAACCAGCTCACCGCTCCCCCTGCAATTGTGAATACATACCTAGTAGTGGATTTTCTTTTATCAAGATCACCTGCAAAATCTGAATCAACATAATCCCTGAAAATGAATTCTGATCCTCCGTAACATAATGCAACATCTGAGGTTCCTTTGATGTATCTAAGGATCCTCTTAACAGTATTACAATGCTCTCTACCTGGATTTGCCATAAACCGACAAACCGCTCCCACTGCTTGTGCAATGTCTGGTCTTGTACATATCATGGCATACATAAGGCTTCCCACCGCTGATGCATACGGTACTCGAGACATTTCCATCCTCTCTGCTTCATTGCTAGGACTCATACCTGAGGATAATTTAAAATTGACAGGAAGCGGGGTAGAAATTGGCTTCTGAGTCTTGCATGTTGAAGCGCCGCAAGACCTTCCTTAGATAATTCTTTTGAGAAAGCCAAATCTTCCTATCATTTCTGTCTCGGTGAATTTGCATCCCTAAAATCTTGTTTATGGGTCCCAAGTCCTTCATATCAAACTCCCTAGCCAATCGTGCCTTTAATTCCTAGATTCGATCTTTGTTGGGGCCTACCACCAACATGTCATCCACATACAACAAAGAAATGATGAAATCATTATCATCAAACCTCTTGTAGTACGCATAATGGTGCGAACTCGATCTGTTGTAACCAAGGCTAATTATGAAGGAATCAAATCTCTTGTACCAACATCTGGGCGCCGCTTTAGACCGCATGCAGATTTGGTCAACCTACAAACCAAGTTTTCTTTTCCTTGTTCTTTAAAGCCTTACGTTGGAGCATATAAATTTCTTCTTCAAGTTCTCCATGAAGAAAAGCACTTTACATCCAACTGCTCAAGATGTAAATCAAATGCAAAGACACATTGCCAACACTACCCTAATAGTAGTAAGTCTGACAACTGGAGAAAATATCTCGTCAAAGTCTATCCCTTCTTTCTGAGCATAACCTTTGGCTACAAGTCTGGCACGATACCGTTCCACTTGATCATTACCGTCTCGTTTAATTTTGAACACCCATTTGTTCCCGATGGCTTTCCGACCCTTTGGAAGTTCAACAAGTTCCCAAGTCTTATTTCTATGTAGGGCTTCCATTTCTTCTGCATTCTTTGTCATCCATTGAGAAGCATCTGAACTGTTCAACGCTTCTTGAAGAGCTGATGGTTCACCTTCTTCGGTCAAAAGACAGTTTGCATCATGGCAGGCCATAACATAGTCTGAGTGCCATGATGGTGCCGTTATCTGACGTGTTGATCGTCGAACTCCTTCATCATTGACCTCATCTGGTTCTTGTTCTATGTGCTCTGGTTCTGCTTCAGAAGAATCATCTTCTCGAGTATTTCTCTCCAACTGCACTATAGCAGTCTCCTTGGAAGTGCTGTCATTTTTCTGCTCACTTTGCAGTTCATTTTCTGCAAAGACTACATCTCTGCTAACAATAAGCTTGCGGGTAGTGGGGTCCCACAAGCGATACCCCTTGACATTGTCAGCATAACCCAAGAATATACATTTTCTGGATTTTGGATCCAATTTTGTTCTTTCTTGGGAGTTGTACATTACGTACGCAAGACATCCAAACACATGTAAAGAAGAATAATCTACCAGCTTTCCTTTCCACATCTCCATTGGTGACTTCAAACCAATCGTTGATGGCGATCGATTTATCACGTAATGTGCGCTTTGATCGCTTCGCCAAAAAAATTTGGCCAATCCCGATGTTCTCAAAGATAGCTCTTGTTCTTTCTAGGAGAGTCCTGTTCATCCGCTCTGCTACACCATTCTTTGAGGTGTATGTGCAACGTTGAATTGTCTCGTAATACCTCTTGCTTGCGTAATGATAGAAAGTTACCATCTACATATTCTCCTCCATTGTCCGCCCTCAAGCACTTGATTTTCTTCCCGCTTTCAAGCTCTACTTGTGCTTTGAACTCCTTGAATACTGGAAACACATCTGACTTCTTCTTGATTGGGTACACCCACAATCTCCTGGAGTAGTCATCAATGAATGATACAAAATACTTTGCTCCCCCCATGGATGTTTCCGGCGACTCCCTCACATCAGAATGTATCAAGTCTAGTATGTGTTTGCTTCTGGTAGTTACTTTTGCAAATTTCAATCTATGCTGCTTACTTGTCACACAGTGCTCACAGAAGGGTAAAGTTACCGTCTTGAGCCCGGGTAAGAGATTGCGTTCCGCAAGAACTTTCAAGCCACGTTCTGACATATGGCCTAACCTGCGATGCCACATCATCGTTGATTCTTCATGGCTCGCTGATGCAACTAATGCATCCGCCTCTTGTAACGTATCTCCCAAAAGCATGTATAGATTGCTTGTGATCTTTTCTGCTTTTATCACCACAAGATTGCCCTTCACTACTTTCAAGATTCCACCTTCAATATGGATCTTGCACCCGAGGTCATCCAATTGCCCAGTGGACAATAGATTCCTTTTCAAGCCCTTCACATGTCGCACTTTGTATCTTGCGAACAGTACCATCTTGCATCTTTATTCTGACAGTACCGATTCCAACGATTTCTAAGGTGTGATCATTTCCCATAAACACGGATCCTACCGAGACAGGCTCATAAGTACAAAACCAATCACGGTGTGAAGTCATGTGCCATGTCGCACCTGAGTCCACTATCCAAACATCATTGAGTTTCCTTCCACCTTTAGGACTTGTCGCCCGCTATACGTGATTTCTCCATCATCTGAGGTACTTGCAACACAACCTTGAGAGGTTGATGCTCCTGAGGTCTTCTCTCCATTCTTCTTGTTCCAACACTCCTTCTTCAAGTGCCCTCTCATGCCACAGTTGTAGCATTTGAGATTCTTTCTTCTTCGAGATTTTGATCTACCATGATCTTGACTCCCACTGGGGCCACGTTCCGTTGATCTGCCTCTCGTCATCGATAAAGCTTCTGCTTGCTTCGAACTTTCTGACCTTTCCTCCTTATTCTTGCGCCTGGATTCTTCTTCAAGAATTGCACCGGCAACATCATCAAAGTGAAGAGTGTCAGCAACATTATTGTTTGTAATGTTAATGATGAGTTGATCATACGAATGGGTAAACTCAAGTAAAAGTTACGCACGCTCATTTTCTCGCTATTTTGAAATCGAGATCCGTGAGCTGAGCCAATAGCGTGTTCAGGGTGTTAATGTGATCCGTCATTAATGTGGATTCACTCATTCGAAGAGTGTAGAGTTTCCTCTTCAAGAATATTCTTGTGTGAAGTGACTTAACCTCGTACAATTTGTTAAGTACATCCCAAATCTCCTTTGCAGTCTTCTTTTCTGCAACACTTGACAAAACTGAATCCGCCATTGCTAGGTGCAAATTGGCAACAGCATTGCCATCCTTCTCTTTCCACTTTTCATCAGTCATATCTGCAGGTCTGCCTTCAATTGCTTCCAAGCAATTATCCTTCCTCAAAACTGCCGCCACCTTCAATTTCCACAGGGAGAAGTTACTCCCGTTGAACTTCTCTATCTCAAATTTTGCTGCCATGGTTGTACACGAACCAAACCGGATTACACTATTTCACCGTGAATAGTACAGTATACGTGAACAGTATTGTACGTATCCCGTATACCAGAACAAATCCAATATGTTAACAATTACTGTAAAAGTATACAACCACACGTATGAATAGTAACCGTATATGGGAATAGTATCGTATACTGGAATAGTGACTGTAGACCGTAAATAGTACACCAGGTAAG
The DNA here is from genome assembly GCA_037113605.1 of Calophaca sinica. NCBI lineage: Eukaryota > Viridiplantae > Streptophyta > Magnoliopsida > Fabales > Fabaceae > Calophaca > Calophaca sinica. The sequence goes on from CM073734.1 coordinate 126,345,298, forward strand.
TTCCCAGGAAAGAGAGGTGGGTCACCAATGGACACGCTTAAATACCAAGTCTTTCCTTAGCCAGAACTTTTCCTAGACATGCACTTCTACACTACCACACTATTTCCAGCAACAATTCTTTTCTGATGTGGAAGATCAGACAATGCTGCAACCACAGAGCATACTAAGAACCAACACCTTCCTAGAGTGACGCAGCGGAATAGTATCACCAACCTTGGAGCTCTGATACCACTGTTAGGTACCAGAGTATCGGAATGGTGTCACACAACTAAAATAAGAGACGAGAAAATAAGGAAATGAACACACAAAATTTACGTGGAAAACCCTCAACAAATAAGGGAAAAACCACTGGCAAGACTGTAAGAATTTCACTATGTGGGAAAATATTACAAGAATACCTCTCACAAAATATCTCACAAATACTCTCACAATACTCTTGTTGAGTATAAGAAACAATAAAAGATGAGAAGAGAAAAAGATTTGGGATGATATAAAACATCACACCTTGACCTCATTTTATACACTATAAAGGGGCCAACCAAACAAAATCCCACCGATGTGGGACTTGAGGTTCAACAAAAAACTCAGATCATAAGTATCAGCAAGGAGTTGATTCGGGTTTGCAAAGGTCTCCAGAAATGGCTATGGACTTGTGTAAGCGAAGAGAGAAAAGTGAGAAAAAAACGAGATATTTAGAAAATTAAAGGATTGAAATGAAATTTTAAAAAAATTAAAATATTACTTGTGTATGGTACACTAACCATTCAAATTTTGTACGATAGACGGTAACCACCAATAAATGATATGCGATTTGAAATTTTGACTTGAATGTTTTTCCTTTTGTCATTTTTTTGGTAGATACAAATTTAGATTAGGGGAGGCACGCCTCAATGTAAGGCCAGAGAAAAACATCAACATCATTGATGACTTACGATGAAATTTACATATAACCTATTATCCGGAGAAATCAAGATTCGAACCTGAGTAACAACTAGTGCGAGCGAAGGATCCCACCATCTGTGCCAATCATCGTCGAACCTTTTGTCCTTTTTTTTTATGATAGAGACCTTTTGTCATCTTTTTAAACGCTAAGAAGAAAATTGAGGTATATGTATACCTTTTATTTTTTAAAATTTTTCTTTGGAATATCGGTGTCTTTTTGCCTTTTCTTTTTCGGAGAAAAACAAGTGCCAATTATGCATGTGATAGAAAGAACGAAGTGGACTAATCCATAATTGCTGTTTTGAACTGGGCCGAGTTTAAGTTGATTTCGAATCGTATTTGATTAAGCTTATAGCAACTATAATCAGCATATAAATAATGGGTGCTATTTGCACCCCCATTTTTTCTAAAACACCCCTATAAGTTTCTCGTAAGTTAACTTCCAGACGTTATAACTTTTGGACTGTTTGTAACATGTAGATAGAAAGCTAACATTCGAATGATTTTTTAACTTCTGAAAATTGATTTCTTGATGCAATTTTGTTTTGTTTTGTTTTTAATTTTTTTTGCTATATTTGCTTAATACCAACGGGAAAAAAGTCGAAGACAAACTAAATACATTAAAATACTAAAATATTGTATTTGTACATAAATAAAAATAACTACAAATTTAAAGTCAAAATAAAGGAAATAAATTGAAGTCACTACGTAAATTAGGTCATCTTCCTTTGATAAGTGAGAACATTATGCAGCTCGACTATTGCCTGACATACACTTTGTCAGGATGGGGTCCCTTCCTCAACCTCGTCTGTCAAGCATACCCTGGAGGTTATCTCGCGTCCTTTGAATCGTCGCCTACAAATATTAACTTGGCATATTAAGTGTATTGACCCAACTTTTTTTTAGCTTTTCTTCTGATGCGATTTTGTTTGTTTTATTTTTAAAATTTTGCTCTTATTACTTAAAACTGGCGGGAAAAAAGTCAAAGACAAACTAAATACATTAAAATACTAAAATATTGTAGTTGTACATAAATAAGAATAATTACAAAATAAAAGTCAACACAAAGGAAATAAATGCAAGTCACAATGTAAATTAGGTCTTCTTCTTCTAATAAGCAACAACATTAACCAACTCAGCTATTGCCTGACGTACACTTTGACAGGCTGGGGTCCCTTCCTCAACCCCGTCTGTCAAGCATACCCTGGAGGTTATCTTGCATCCTTTGAATTGTCGGCTACAAATATTAACTTGACATATTAATGTTCGTCGATCCAAAGTAATCTAGAACGAAACGACCTCACCAACACCCCTGAGCGGTGACCGCTAGTAGGTCTGAGGCATTTCCTCAATATAATGTGTGTTAACTAATCGTACATGTATCCTATTAATATTTTATTACTTTTAATCCATTAACTCAATCAAATTTACGCAATTATCGGGCTTGTAAGCAAGCTGTTATTTGTCATTTTGAAACACAAAAACTTCAAACCTAACTAGCTACTGTTCTACTCTATCACTTTATAATCTTTACCCATTTGTTGTGATATAGGATTTTATCAAATACTTAAATCATCAGTTTCATATTTATGCTCCCATCCTTTTTGGATTTCTCACTATAGTTACGAGTTTTTCTGTATTCATATTGAGATTTGTTGACGTGTATAAACTAGGAGTTGACTCTAGCACATCTTATATAAGTCTTTCGAACTCATTCCATTTCTCTGATCACACCACACAATGTGTTGGTTAAGCAAACCTTTGATCTAATCTGATTTCTCTGCAGTCATTTTGCAATGCTTGCGGAATAAAGAATAATATAATGATTTTGGGATGAGCAAGGGAAGCAACGAGGATAGTGACAAAAGGGGAACAAAGGGTTATGTATGACACAATATGCAAGGAAAATATTGAGGGAAATGACCATATCAATTTGAGGGTTATTTTGCCTCAATATTTTCATTGCCTATTGTGTCATTTATAACCTCATTCCCCTTTTTAAAACCATTCTCATTATTTCCCTTGCTTATAGCCAAAATCGCTCTCTTCTTGCTTATCCCACAAACGTTTCTTAGCGAATACACAAAAAACAAGATCACATCAAAGGGTTGCTTAACTTGCACGTAGTGTGGGGTGATCATAGAAATGGAATGAGTAACAAAATGATTACACTGGGTCTCGCAGGATCACTTCTCAAGGCATGGTCTTGGTAGTGTCATAATCAGAACAAAGTTTTCTTCTACTTATTGCATATAGGGTTGCTTCATGAAGTTGCAATGTTAGGGTGTGTGTCCTCGCCTTGTGATACTAGCGCAATACATTGAAGCAAACCTGATCAGCCATTTATATTTGGGAATTATGAAAGATTGAAGAGAAAGCATGCTCAACGATCACTTTTCCATTTAGAACCACCGTTTTGATCTCACAATAATATGTGGGAGAGAAGGAGGAGAAGCCAAAATGGTTGGGTAAAGGAGGGGTGGTAGCTACCGCGTATCGCACAGCCTTATTTGTGTTGCCACAGTACAACATCGTGTCACACCAAGCATAGAATACAATTTAAGTAGGATGCGAAGCCGTTAAAGGTCGAAGCGAAGATCGAAGAACAAAAAGAAGTCGTTGTAAAGTACCGTGACAAGCTAGGTGATGCACACAATAACATAGACTACATCAACGATGAGGAAGACAACGCCCCTTCTCGTGGTTCTTCTGAGGAAGGGAAGAAAGAATTATGCCATAATATATAACCAAAAAGTTATATAAGATTTTTTTTTTGAAAATTTAAAATATAACCATTTCCATATCTTTCACTTATCCTCTCTCCTCATACATCACCCCACCCACCTTCACGGTCACCCCTTCCTGTACCATTGTTGTAGGCTGACCACTCCAAGCTTCGAATTTGGCGTTGTCATAAGCAACAATAGCAATTCGAAGGGAGATAGAAACCTTGGTCATGGTTTCATTCTTGAATATTTCCTTCTTAAACAAGGCCACACTAGAAAAAATGAAGATGAGCACGAATAAAGGGTTTCAACATCTGGATGAAGGAAAATAGAGAGGTATGCATAAGCAAAATTAAAGAACCAAAGGGAAAGTGAATAGAGTACACCAACGGGAGATGAATATTGGTTTCACCAGCGCTTCGGCTTTCCCGAGACTTGTTGCTAAAATGGAATGATGAATTTTGAAATTGATTGCGGGGTTTTGGTACTACATATTACGCGACCTTTGTGCTAAATTTTTGAAACTTTTAAAGAGGGATAAATCATGTTTATCATATCTTGCATATATCATGGGTTTGAAGCTTTTTATTGCTTAAGTATGGAGAAAATGGTGTTTTGGTTCTGCATAACATGCGATCTTTGTGCTAAATTTTGAAACTTTTTGTTGTTTAAATAGTGAGATATTGTGTTTAGCATGCAACCACTGTGCATATCATGTTTTTTAAACTTTATGTCGCTTAAATAGGGAGAAATGTTGTTTTGTGTTGCATATCATGCGATCTTTGTGCTAAAATTTGAAACTTTTTTGGTGCTTAAACAGGGAGAAATTGTGTTTATCATTTGACCTTTGTACATATCATGTTTTTGAAACTTTTTGTTTCTTAATTAGGGAGAAATCGTGTTTTAGTTCTGCATATCATGCAACCTCTGCGGTAAAATTCTGAAACGTTTTATTCTTTAAATAGAGAGAAATCGTGTTTACGCCATTACGCTGAATTTTGGTTTCTATAACGTTTAAAATTGATTTTGATAACGCATAAAAGCGTTGTGTGATTAAGAACCATCTGACGAGCGCACACATTTAGATAACACTTTCAAAGCGTTATAAGAAATGAATCAAAACCCGCACGAGTTCTCCTAATTGACATCTATGATAACACTTCCTGAACAGTAGTTGTTGTGATACCTCAATACGTAACAATAAAAATTTCAAGTTCAACAATAAAATTTTAACATTAATTACAAAACACTAAAAATTACAAGTTCAGTGTGTCTTCTCTACACAATATATATTTCTAACAAGCATAGAAACACTAAAGAAATACAAGTTCAATGTGTCTTCTCTATACCATATATATTCCTAACATGCATAGAAGCATTAAAAATTAAAAATTCAACATGTCTTCTCTATACCATAAATATTCCTAACAAACATAGAAACACTAGCTCTAGTATATTCGTCAGGAAGCCCTTGTAGCATATTTGTATCTGGCATCAATCTCATATTCTACATGTCAAATACAACATAGATTAGAGGAGACTAGATTATGAACATACATAATATACAAATATAACATGCATGATTAGAAATATATAATACAATATTGCATAATTAGAAATATATAATACAATATATATTACCTGGGCTTTAACACCAAGTATCACAAGAGATATGGTACACGGATATCAGTGAAAACACTCAGTAGAATGAATTCACATTGCTTGTCAATAGAAAGCCAATTTGCTTGTCAAATTCAATTGGGAGCTCAACCACACATTTAGTACCTCAATTAGATCAAGATATATTAGATGATGGACATAGATAATATATATAGCATGCATGACAAGAAACTCAAAAAGAAAATTAGAGAATATGCCTTTTAAATGATGTTTAGCATAGTGATGATGATACTCGGTATCAATATCATGTCTTGACCTAATTGATGTACTGAATGTGCAGTTGAGATCCTAATTGATATTGAGTGTAAGTGTTTAGGGTTATTTGAGATCACAGAGAGTTGTTCAATGTTATCACGTAGAGTTGTTCTCTTGTAAGTGTTTAGGGTTATTTGTGCTCAACGTGATCGAAGTAAGTGTTTAGGATTTGTGATGACGATATCGAAGAATTGAGGACTTTCTCTCGTGAAGTTGTTCTCTCGTAAGTGTTTAGGGTTTGTGACAATGAGATCAAAGACTTGAGGAGTGAGAATTTCTCTTGTGTTTTATATTATGTTTTAAGATTCCGATAACGCTCACTACAGCAAAAATCAGTTTAGGCAACAACAAAAAACCGTTGTCAGAAATGAAAAAACCGTGGCCTAAACTTTAGGCAACGGTTTGGCCACGGTTTTGTAGGCGTGGAGTATGCGGCCGTTGCCTATTCCTTTACGCCACGGTTTTTTGTTTTCGCCCACGCTACAAAGATAACCGTTGCATATAACACAAGAACAGGCCACGGTTTTCTGTACTGGTTTCAGGCCACGGTTTTCTGGTCTTGTTTTAGACCACAGTGACACAAGCGTTGCCTATACTTTAAGCCACGGTTATACTAGCGTTGTCTCGTCTTTTGGGCAACAAAATTTTAACCGTGGCCTATACCTATAGGCCAACTTCAAGACCTGTTTTAGGTCGCGATTTTCTGGTCTTGTTTTAGACCACGGTAACATAAACGTTGCCTATATTTTAAGCCACGGTTATACTAGCATTGCCTATATTTTAAGCCACGGTTATACTTTTTTAGCGACGACTCATTTTCAATAAAATAATTTCAACGCATAATTAAATAAATACGGTAAATTATAAATGTGAATAAACCATATAGATAATTAATTACTATCATTTAAAACTAAACCATTAAATTTTTTATAGCTATTTAATAATAAACAAGAGTTTAATATAACCAAGTCTTAATACAAGTAGCAAAGGTTAAAAACTTTGTCTAAGTATATCAAAATATTATAACACTACTACACAACCATAAAACACCAGTACATAATTACATCTTGTCATCATAAGTCTAAAAACATCTAAATCCTCCACCAATTAACTTCATTCATCTTCAGGATGATCTTCATCAGGATGATCTTCGTGTATAGACTGCACATATAAAAACAAGTTAATATGAATGGATCACTCAAAAAGTCAGATCAGCAGCTTTCACTAGCAAATAGAGAGGCTCAACATGTATAGATGGAGTGCAAATATATGGAGATAGATACCACTGCAAATGGAGGCTACTTAATTAGTAATTGCATTTCCAAAATCCAAGCTAAACCATAAGCTACTAATTTGCTTAGAATGGAGTATGAACTATGAAGATTATAAGAAATCAAAATTGGATACTGGCCTTTGTACCCAACTTATGCATGGAAAAGAACACTACTTGTCTAATAATGTTCTCATCAATCTGAATATCAACACACCCAAAAATTATTAAAATCCCTACTGCAATTCATAAGAGTTGATTGCACAAAACAGATGTGTGCATGCCATATGACATGAATAAAGTAATTGACAGAATGAACCCACTATCAAACCCTTATTATATCATTTTCAAACAAAAAGCAACAGAACAAACCAAACCAGGAAGCACATTAGTCTCTCAATTGAATATTGTTTAATCAGACATGAATGCATCTCTATGATAGTCACCAAACAAAAACCTAGAGCAACCCCGCATTACACAAGAACCATGCAGTCATTAGTATCTGTTTAGTGCATTAAATGAGAATCTATGTAAACAACAACAACCAAAATATTTCCCATTAAGTAGGGATCAAATGTAAATTTATGTGCGTATAATAAATTCAATGAAACATAATAGGGAGATAACCTGGCTTATGGGGCCCATTTTGAGTATGTTCTGAAACTGCTCATACATAATCCTCAAGGTGAAGTTTCTTTCGCTGACTTTTGAAGCGATTCATTTGTTGATCCATGGGAACAACTTCGTGAATTTTGCCCATGAATCCAGACCAGTCTCCCATGCCTAGTTCAAAACATGACTAAAGATTGAAGGGAACTGGCTTATCCATACACGATAAAGTGAGGCGTAACCAAAAACTCATGTCAAGACAAAAACCAAAAAGTACACACCTAATAGACGGCTGATAAATGGTTTAACATCAAAAACTTCAAACTCATCCATGTGTTCTCCGGTTCCAATGAATATGACAGGACTCTTTGTTGCTGCAACACTGAACATACAAAATTAATTAAGATTAGATTCACAACACACAAAAACACAAACACGTGTGCACATACAAACACACACATCATATTCATAGAAGTTGACATTAAATCGTATAAAGATACTAGAATTATCCTGGTAACACTTACGCACTAAGCGCGCCACCACCCTTTGCATGGCCATCCATTTTAGTGACAATGACAGCTCCAACTGCAACACTCTGTTTAAATGCTTGAGCCTGATCAAAAGCAAATGACCGACATCGCTATCCATAACAAATATAACAAGGTCAGGTTTACAATCAATGTTGATGCATATAGTAGTCACAGAAAATACCGGTTTCTGACCGATACTCCCCTCACCCATAAAATAGGAAAACGGAAATCATAAGATACATCCAAAAAGATCCTTGGGGAAGGGGGAAAAAAGAATAATGCTCTTTATTTTTTGTTCTTATAATGTTTATTTTATGTTGGTGATACAATATCTTCAAACAGAACAACAGAGTATGTCTATGAGAAAGATTGCAATCAACTGTCAACCCACAATGTTTTTAATTGGCTGCCAAATGCCAATTTACCTTTTCCTTAGGTTCTTTTTCCTTAGTCTTCATATCCTTTTTCCACAAGCAAGAACATAAGAAATTGAAAAGGCTATAACATTTGGGAGGAAAAGCCAAATTTAGGCCTTAGACTCAGCAAGTGTTAAAGGTGAGTGGACATCACTAATCACGCCCTTGCCCTTAATGACTAATTAAATCAAGCTCAGAATGTCATTACTCACTAGAAAGCCAAATGTTTCCTAAAATCTTAGTTACTAAATTCTAAGACAACACAAAATCATAGACTACAAAGCAAATCCAATCTCTAACAACTATACACTTTGTTCTTCTAGAAGCAATCTTTAGATTGTCTCCCAAAAGAATTAGCCGCTTCTCATTGAATATTATTCATCTCATTGTTTCAAAATCTACACAAAAAATGATTAGCCAAGACAAAAGCCATATAGAAATATAACTCGCTTAATCAACATCTACAACATTGACATTGTTATCAAAAGCTAAATGTAGCATGTCTAATAATATGATATTTCTGATTCGATTCGACTACCTACATCATAGCACTTCTCATGAGTCGTGGATAAGGCAACAAGATACAAGTGATTACGAGTTTATATATGATATTAATCTATAATTAAAAACAATGGGTACCTTCCATAGAAAGGGATTTTAGCTTTGGTGGCATTTTGCTTCAATCGATCAAATGCACCACTCAATGTATCTCAAGACATACTAGAGCCGGCTTCCAGCCTTTCTTTTGATGATAATATGCATATTTTGTACAAGTTGTGGTTTTCCCAGATCCTGGATTCATTCAAGAAACATATATGCATCTATCAACAATTGTGAATGCATTTTTTCTTTGAAAATAAATGGATGGAACAACAAATTCATAAAAGATAAGTAAAGCCAAATATTGCTTAGCAAAAATGCATAAATCTTGAGTATAAATTATCAAATTTAGTATATTTGCTTGGAATGGTTAGAATACATCCATCCCAGTATCATTTTATGTCAATTGAACATAAATGCATAATATGAACAAACAGCAGGTAGACATATTTAATCGGCAACAAACCTTGTAAACCAACAAACATGACAACACTTGCTTTTCCTTTTTTGGGAGTGAAAGAAGGCTTTCCAGGATCCAAGATTTTGCAGAGTTCATTGAACACAACCTAGAATCAAAGGAGTCCATAAAATATAACAGAGAACATTATAAAAGTCATGATTAATGTCAATTACATCCGACCATGACCCACCATTTCTCCAATTAAGTTGGTCAAATTACGAGTACCTGAGACATGAAAGGCGTAAAGGTGGGCTTTTTCTTCTTGCTGTTGAACCACCACCACCATTACCCTTTCACGGTGGATCATTCATGGTGGAGAGAGAGAGAGAGAGTTTTCACTTACTGTGAGTCAGTCACGGTGGCCGGTTACGTCTTCCGTCATGGCGGTGGTGCCGCACACAGAGATCGATGGTTTGTTGCGGAGCTTCGGAATCGCGCGGAGGTGACGAACCCAGGACTGGAAGAGGTGAACGCAGAAGAGATGATGAATCAGTCGATTAGGGACTGGAAGAGAGGACGAATCGGTCACGCAGAGAGGATGATTGGAGATCGAAGGCCGATGGTCTTGATTAGAGGTGAAGAGAGGATGAATCGATTAGGGACTGGAAGAGAGGATGAATCGATTAGGGTCACGCAGAGAGGTTTGCCATCGCACAACACTCAAGGGTTTGCCTCGCTGAATATTTTAGTGAAGTTTGAAAATTTTGGTAAAGTTGGGCCAAAATTTTGGTAAATTTTGGTACTCGTCCGCCAAAATTTTTGAACGAGGCCGCTAATATTTCAGGAGTGAAAGGTTTTAATTATTTTTGCACCAAATTATATTTCTTTTAGCCCAGGCTTTTTAATTGTTGTCTATATAAAAGAGAAAAGGCAACAGGCTTATTCTTTCAGCCCACGGTTATATTTGTTGCATATTAAACTTTTAAAGGCAACATTTTCATAACCGTGGCCTATACATGCCCACATTTTTTAAAATGTTGCTAGATAAAAAAGAGACAACAGTTGTAAGTTCAAAATCTAAAAAAAGGGATGAAATTTATACATTCTTACCAACGCCTATAAAACCGTTGTCTATTCAGTTTTAGGCCGCAGTTTTTTAGCCGTGGGCAAGTTTAGCGTGGGCTAAAGTCAAAAATGTTGTAGTGGCTTTCTAAAACATACGAAAATATACCTTCGGATAACTTTTTCACACAAACGTTGTGTGTATTTTACCTGAGCAATTTACGATTTTACATATGACATTTCTGTCTACAAACATTATTTGTATAAGATAACATTTTCTAGAGAAAACATCATCTGAAGCTTTAAGTAATCTCCGTGTTTTGTTAAATGATGTTTCCCACTGTAAATGACATGTGAACACTGTTATCCGAATATGATTCTGGCATAGTGCGCGGTTCTTGAAAGATAACCTTTGTATCAGAGTATGGGTGGAGATCTGCTGGCAATGGCTGTGGGCTTGTGCTATAAAAGACTGGGGTTAGGGTTTAAAAAAAAAAAAGAACTTGAAAACAATATTTAATTTGTAAAGAGGAGCTTGCCTGTGTTGAGAGACACGACATGGTCTCGAGCGATATGATTATGAAGTGTGCACTCAGGGAGAATACTTTGCCAAGTGTTTGGAAAAGTACACGCTAGCCGGATAAAACAACAAAAATATATTCAAACACCACTTTTGTGGCCACCATATTTCGCATTTCAGACGCAGATTTTAATGCATTTTAACTGTGACGCTTTTTTTTTTTTTTTTACAGAAACAAATTTTTTTAAGTGTTTAACAAGAAGCATGTAGTTTGCTAACACGAGTTGTGTAAGTGGTTAACGCAAATTCCACTAATATTAATAGATCTGATTTTTTAAGCGGTTGTGAAGTTATACAAGTGGTTAATACGAGTTGTGTAAGTGGTTAACACGAGTTTGAAGTGAGATACAAGATATTTTGAAGTGGTTAGCGGCTTTACGTAAGTGGTTAACACAAGTTATGCAAGTGGTTAATACGAGTTGTGTAAGTGGTTAACACGAGTTTGAAGTGAGATACAGTATATTTTGAAGTGGTTAACAGACTTTTAGTAAGTGGTTAACACAAGTTATGTAAGTGGTTAACACGCGTTGTGTAAGTGGTTAACACTACTTTGAAGTGAGATGCAGTGTTAACCACTCCAAACTCGCGGTAAGCACTTACACAACTCGTAAGCAACCACTTACATAACTACTGTTAACCACTTAAAAAAATTTGTTTACGTAAAAATTGTACGGATTCCGCATTTAAAATGCAGACGGTCCGCACTGCATTGACCGTGACGAATACGGTGGCCACATACGGTGGCCACAAATATGATGTTTGAATATCATTACTGATAAAACAATATTAGTAAAGAAATGGTTAAATTAATATGTTCATCCCTATAATCTACTTTACTTTTTAATCAAGTTCTATAATTCAAAATGATATAAAAAGATCCTTATAATTTAAAAAAGATCAATTAAAAATTAACGGTGTCAACATATTGTTGACTTATTCTTCTTGTCTAGTTTTATCCTATACCTTCCCAGACTTGATGATCAATTCCACATACATTCAAAGTCTGAAACCTCGTTTAAGAGTAACCATTCCAAGACAAGCTGGTAATCAGGGGATAAAATCATCAACGTGGGAGACTGAGAGTTTTCTCGTGTGTGGGTAGTTTTGCACCTGTGATTGCATTGCAAGAACTTTTTTATATTATTTAAAATTATAGGGACTTGATTAAAAACTAGAGAAAACTATAGGGAATAACAAATTAATTTAACCTTCTGTAAAAAAACAAATTATTTTAACCTAAAGAAATTTATGTAAAGCATAATACAATACTCCCTCTGTTACTTTTTATAAGCCCCTTTAGACAAAAAAACGCATATTAAGAAAATTAGTTAGTATCATTAAATTTGTCTATAATATGTATGTATTTCTAAATTTATCCTTCATTCATACTTTTAATTAATTAATGCATGTATTGGATTTTTAAATACTATGCAATTAATTAGGGGTACTTTTAGAAAAAAATAATTAATATATCTTGTAATTTGAAAGGAGGCTTATAATTAGTTATAAATTTTTTTTTCTAAAAAAAGCTTATAAAAAATAACAGAGAGAGTATTATGCAAAGCATTAGTCGAAGACAGCCATTTGACAATAATGTTAATAACACTTCTTTTAAATATTTTTAATTATTGAATGAAATTTCATGTTATTTTTGCTAAATAATCTAAATTTACTCTTTATTAATAACGAACAAGCAAGAGAAATACTTGTAGCAGTCTTTTACACTTTTTTTGACAGTTTATTTGGTTATATCAGCCTCACTAATAAAAATGGGTCCAGGTTACTTAAATAATAAAAAGATAATAAAAATAAAGTAAACAAAAAGTGTGTTCAACGTAAAAATTTGAGAGATTAAACATAATTAAAGTATGACAACTTTGTGTCAATTCGTCCAAGAGTCAACTAACTTGTCATACAGTTTTCAGCCTGAAATTCCTTTCCTAAACCAAAAAACATGCTATGGAGAAGGGAACAAGAAGTCCAAAGCTGGCACATTTAACTATTCTCACGCTTTCAACTCAATTGCCATTTCCTGACAATAATTTTTAATCCAATAATTTCCTTTTGTTAAATTTCTTGACATCAGCTATGCATGTCCATTTGATTTCTCTTGATTTGCATCTTCTACTATTTTCTTCCAGAACCAGTGCTTCTCAAAAAGAAGATAGATCTCTTCAATTGGAACTTGTTTGGTCTCCGGCAAGAAAAAGAAAACAAAGCAGCTCATGATGACAATCAAGCCACCAAAAAGCAAGAAGATCCCATATTTAAGGTGGCAGAGTGATAGAAGGAAGAACTGTGCCACAAGTGCAGTGAACATCATGTTAACACACACCACAACACTTTGTGCAGCTGACCTTATCTCTAATGGGAACAACTCACTGGGAACCAACCACCCCAGGGGACCCCAAGATCTTCCATATGCCAACACAAATAAGAAAATCACAATAACCAAAAAGATACTAACACCAAATGAAAGATCTTTGCCTTTACCAAACTCAAGAGCCAAAACAACTGCTGTGGCAACCTGCAGATCAAAATGGTCCCATATATTAGCAATCAAAGCAGCAATAGTTATGGTTTCTTTTCATGAGGGTTCTAGAGTGGATCATCTTGACACATAGTCCACGTGGACAGACATTTGAAAAATTGTCTAAAACTCTGAAAAATTTTGACATCGCTCTTGAAAGTAGAAGTTTACGGTATTCGTTGAGACGGTGACCTGATCGGTGTCGGTTCAACAAAAAACAAAAGAAAACGAATATAAGTTGAGTTTTGAGGCATTTATATTCATTTTTTCTTATTTTTGTCAAAACGACACCGTCCCATATGCGAGGATATGGAGGGCCAAGAGCTCCTACTTCTGGGACCAGTATCGGTCGTCGTCGGAATTTCGGATAATTTTTCGAGTATTGGTCAACGTATAGACCACTTGTCAACGTGGTCCATCATAGAATTGGCCTTCTTTCCATTGCATTTAGTACATTGAAATTTAAGGACAAAAGCTGCTGTGAAAGAGTAGTTACTTACCATGCACAAAAACATTTCAGCACCTGCTTCCAAAAAGAAAGCTCTCCTGCCAAACTTGTCAACATAAAACATTGAGATCAAAGTGGCAAGAACAAGTGCTACACTAGTAATGACAGATGAATATAGAGAGGCCCCAGAGCCAAATCCCAAAGTCTGGAAAATGACAGGTGCATAGAAGAGGATGGAGTTATTGCCAGTTAACTGTTGGAATGCAGGAATAGCCAAGGCACCAATTATGAATTGGGGTCTGTTCTTTTTGAGGAGGAGGTTCTGAAATGGGTTCTTGATGGACTGTGCTTCTCTACTGGCATCAATAAGATCATCAAATTCAGCATCAACATTAGAAGTACCCCTAACTCTTTCCAATACCTTTCTTCCCTCATCCATTTTGCCTTGTTCCACAAGACTGTTGGGTGTCTCAGGACACAACAAACCACCAATAAACATAACAGTTGCCGGAACCGTAGCTAAACCAAGAGATAATCTCCATCCCCATGGATGAATTTTCTCGGTAGCATAATTTACTAGGTTAGCAATCAAAATTCCCAAGCAAGTTGTTAATTGAAATAGTTGGTTCACTGCTCCTCTGACTTTTGCAGGAGCCATTTCTGACAGATACAAGGGAACGGCCTAAACAACAATAGGAAACACGCAATAATAAGTTACTTCATACATATATATATCAGTCAGAGATACCGTGATTCACGGGTGCATAACACACCCCGAGAATAAAAAAAGACGAAAAATAGCTTTAAGCGGGTGAATGAGCTTTCGCTTCGTGTCATTACTGTAGCTAACTTTTTTAAATAGATAATATATATCTTTTCAAGACAGACACAAACATTTATCATTTTGGAGCATTCAAGTTACCTGGTTACCAAATCCAATGCCTACACCAAGAAGGATACGGCCAATGATCAACATTGAAATGTTCACTGCTGCGGCATTCATGACAGCTCCTATGAAGAAGCTTATGGAGCCAACAATGATACTGGCTCTCCTGCCTTTGTTTTTGGTTAGGCTGGAAGCACCAAATGTGGACACCAAGGCCGCAAAATAGAGGGATGAGGTAAAAAGCGTCAACATCTGATCGTCATATTTACAATAATCTGTCTCCTCCAAATGGGCATGCTTCCTCTCATAAACTTGGGGGAAGAATTCTATCAAGAAATCATCCATGGAAGTAACTCCACCTAAAAGGAAAATCCATTAATTTTCCAATGATATTGGCAGATTGGACCCGTGCTGAGAAAATCAACGAGAAATAATTTTTTTATATAAAAGATAGAGATACTGTCACGTGGCGCCGCAACGCGAATAATCAAAATTAAGTATAGTTAATTAATTTTTTTAAATAATTAATAAAAAAATACATTTTTCTATTCTAACCTGTGAATGTAACAAGCATTATATTCTTCTACCCATGAAATAAGCTTTGCATCTTTTGAGATACACATTTTGATGTTATGTTCTGTTTATTATAATGATAATGATATTTATATGACAATGTGACAATTGACAAATGAAAAAAAACAAACATAATTTTTCAAGGACCTCCTTCTCACCTGAAACCCCGAGATCATATCCAAAGAGAGAGCCACCAAGAGCTCCAACGATGCAAGAAAAGATGAAGTAACTGGTAATCTTGTATTCATAAAGATGAGCCCTTTTGAGACCCCCTGCATCAACAAATCCTCCACCTGCCATTTT
This sequence comes from Calophaca sinica, assembly GCA_037113605.1. Lineage (NCBI taxonomy): Eukaryota > Viridiplantae > Streptophyta > Magnoliopsida > Fabales > Fabaceae > Calophaca > Calophaca sinica. The sequence continues at coordinate 126,361,108 of CM073734.1, forward strand.
TGTTTGTTTACATGTACTCTTTTTGTCTCCCTTGCCTTTGGTTTATCAGCCAAGAAGGAGAGACAAAAAGAATAATGACAGTGTTCCCAGGAACCTAGGATTTATATAGACTCAATTCAAACAATGACACTTGTAACAAGATATCCACTTTTAACCAAAACTCCCCAAAATAGTATTTTGGACATAAAGAGATAAAATAAGGAAACGATTTATTTATTATTTTAGCATATAAGAGCGTTAATTTCGAGTCATATCCCTGTTTGATAGGAAAAAGAGGAGATCCAGAGTGGTGGTGGTGACAGTTATAAATCATCTTATCTTATAGTAGCTATATAAAACAGATACTATGTACGAGGAGATAGATTTCATTGAATAAAAATAACCATTAGCAATTTTCTTGGACCATTGAAAGACACAGACACAGTTTGTCATAGTCAACAAACAACCATTAAAACACGACGTTTTCTCTATTTGGCGCCTCCCTATCCAAAACGGGTAACCTGCCCCGAAGGTGTAATATGTATTTATTACTCTTTATAAAATAACACTTAAATGTTTGAATAAAAATAAGAGATTAAAGTGTTAACAAGGTAGAAATGATAAAAGAGCCTTTCAACCATACTCCGTTTAACCCAACAAAAAAAAAAAAATACTCCGTTTGTCTCATTTTATTTGACGTTTAAGATTTTGCACAAGAATTAAAAAATGCAATTACTAATAGTCTAGATTTCATAAAAATTAGGTTAATTCATACATTTGGTCCTCTATGCTTATTTTAGTTTTTAATTTGGTTATCTACGTTTTATTTATTTCGTTTTGGTCCCTTACGTTTCAAATGTTACAACAAGTTAGTCATTTCCGTCACTAAAAGCTAATTGTCCGTCAGTATAGGTCTTCTTGTACGTTTCAAAATGGACTTTTACCTACGGACAATTATCTTTTAGTGACGAAAATGACCAACATGTTGTAACGTTTGAAACGTATGGGACCAAAACGAAAGAAGTAAAACGTAAAGGACTAAATTGAAAACTAAAATAAACATAGAGGACCAAATGTATAATTTAGCCTAAATATACATTTATCTCTCATATTAATTACTCCATCCGTCTCAAATTATAAAAGCCTTTTTGGCAAAATCTCTCCCACCAAGAAATGTAATTAATATAGTTAAAAACAATAAATTTGTCTACAATTTTTATTATTTTACCTAAACTACCCTTGAATTTATTTATTGAGAAGGTAAATTAGATTACACTTCATTTAGGAGGCATTTGTTACAACTTTTTTTAGAATAAAATCACTTTTTTTATGTTAAAAATTATTTTTTTAATTTTAATTGTGTTTGTTTCAGATTTTTTAAAAAACAATTTTTAAAAAAAAATGATTTTTAGGGTAAAAATGAAAAGCTGGAAAAAGTAGCTTCTCATTTATAAGAGTTAAAAAAAGGATTTTTATAATCCTAAACAAACACAAATTAGCTTCTGGTTTTTTTAAAATCTATAAAAAATAATCTCTAGATTATTTTAAAACATAATCACTTTTTTAAGCCGTAACAAACGGGCCCTTAATTTATTGATTAAAATAAAAGTAAATTAAATAAGGGTAATAGGGAAAAAATAATTAATGCTACAGACAAACTTCAAAAAAGCCTTATAAAATGAGACAAATAAAAAAGCTAAAAAACTCTAATAATTTGAACGAAAGAGTACAAGAATTGAAAAAGAAAAAATACGTTGATAAAAAAATACATTAATATGGTATAATAGAAAAATTAATATTTACAGAAGCTAAACACTCTTCTATGAGAACTCCAAGCTTCGAAACATCTGTCTTTTGCGGTATGCATGCTATCATGTTTGGAGTCGGACTCTGTGATACATTGCTCAGCCAAAGATCATCTATCCATGTCATTGTTTGAGGGATCCCAACCTTCTAAGACAGAAAACAAGAAAGACAGGTTTAGGCATTCGGCTAGGACAAAAGCACCATGTATTTTTTTATACTTTTATAAATCAAAATCTTTCATCCAAAAACATTTTAAAGGCTTTTTTTTTGGTAAATAAACAATCCAATGATTTAACAATAAACGAGTATTAATATGTGAATACGCGTGCAATTATTTTGTTCAATCCTTAGTTATGCTAAATGCTTGTAACCCATGAAGAGATAAATGTACTCGTGAACCCTTTAATTTTAACAGTAAATAATTATTATTTTTGGTTTTGTTTAGATTTCGATATTATTCGAGTTGAGCCGGGTGAACCCATATAAAAAGGCAAAACTCTCACAATACTTATTTTTTTCTATTTACAAGACTCGAACCGAAACCTTATTTAAATATTACCACTTGAACCAATAGACGTGGTAATTTTAACATAAATAACTTCATTCTTTTTTTTTTTATAATAAAAATGGTGGCAAGTGTGCAACCACTCCACACTGGATCGATCAACTAAAAGCAAAGTGCTACTTCTTGTTGTGGTTCCATTCTCCAAATAGACTAGTATAAGATATTTTATACAATATTAATCACAGTTTTTTTTAAAAAAAGAAATGGACCCAATAATACCAGCTTTCCAAGATGCGTGTCGAATCTCCTACGTTAAACTTTGTTATTTTTTTATGATAAAAAAGTTTAGGTGAGTTGGGTTTCAGAGACTCACTAGAGTCAGGAACAACCTCAAGCCTCTTTGAGATTGAGTGCTTACAAAAGTACTTATATATTACTCACTAACAAAACCTTCACATCGGTAGCAGGATTCAGAGCGACGTGAGCCGTAAACTTTGTTGATTCTGAGGACACGTAACATAGGAGCACTATATTTTCAAGTCAAGTTGTTAGCAGAAACACACTGTGCGTGAAGCCTTGCGTTGAAAAATGTTTCGTGCAAGTCCAAAGTACTTCCTTCAGTGTCTCATTTATAAGCAACAAATATTTTTTTAGGTTTATTGAATAACTCATATAGACCAAATATATGAGTTATTTAATAAACCTAAAAAAGTGTTTGTTATTTATAAATGAGACCGGAACAGTAGGGCAAAGGATAAAACAAGTCTCATCAAAAAATTTGTTTGTAAAAAAAAAAGTTGTCTCATGAAAAAGAGGAAGAAATCATTTATCAAAATAAAAAAGGAGGAAATCCAGACCAATGGAATAACGTAAACTGTAAAGTAAGCTTCGCAGCTCTCAATGACTTTTTTACAATTTGCTTTGGATTATTCCATTCTTATTCTTATGCTCCTCATCTCATCGTTCATCCGCAACGAAAGAAAACGATAGCCTCACTCACTCACTCACATACATCTCCTACTCTACCCTATTTTGTCTTCTTTTCAAATAGCGCCAGAAGAAGAAGAAGAAGAAGGAGAAGAAGAGCAGCGATGGTGAGAGTGATTCCCGTGGCTAGTTCGATTCGACCCACTCTCTCCTCCTTTAGGTTCTCACAGGCTGCTTCTCGTTCCTCCCCTTCTCTTTTCAATCCCTCTCCCCGACTCTCTTTCTCCCATTTTTCCACCGGTAATTTCTTCTCTATGTTCCTCTCCACTCATTGCACTTGCTCCTAATTCACTCTCCTCATATAACCTATCCTTAACTTTCATGCCTAATTACCAAATCTTGATTAGACTGTATATATATCAAAGAATTATTGTCTTGTTTTTTCATCTTCAATTTTTTACATAACTGGTATTGTGTATTCACTTGAATGTTTAACCTCAGATTGTTAATAATTGTGAACTTGATTAGTGCTGATACTAGATATGTTTTTATGCTGTAGAGTTGGCAAAGCTGGTGATTAAATAATAATGTATTGTTTTGTGAACTGAAATTGTTTTGGGTTTGTTATCCAGCAGTCCAACAATCCCATAGTTTTGGCCTGAAAGCGTGTAGGCTGTTCAGACAAGATGGAAACTCCGTGAGAGCTATGGCATCTGGGAACATATCCCAATCAGTCCCAGCTGCTTCACCAGAAAATGTACTGGAATGGGTTAAGCAGGACAAGCGAAGAATGCTTCATGTTGTATATCGTGTCGGGGACTTGGACAGGACCATCAAGTACATCCAAATTGATTTTATTGCAACTCTAATATAATCATCTCTTGAATTGAACCCACTTTGTGGACTGCATATGTGGTTTACTCTTGGTGATTTCAGATTTTATACCGAGTGCCTGGGAATGAAGCTCCTCAGAAAGCGTGACATACCGGAGGAGAGATATACTAATGCTTTTCTCGGATATGGGCCCGAAGACTCACACTTCGTTGTTGAACTGACATACAGTAAGAGTCAATTTGGATAAATTTATCAAGAAACAAATATTAAGAGTCTTGCTATAATTATGAGCTTTTTAAACAATGACTTCTTGTATAAGTTGAAATTAGTTTTTGCATCTCAATTTTTGCAGAAGTTCTCTCATTTAACTTCTCCATAAACATTTTTAAGCTTATAAGGACTTTTTCGATAGTGAAGAAACATAAACTTATTTAAATTGAAAAGGTCCTATAAGTTAAAATGTTAATCCAAACAGGCCTTTGGGTTTGACCATGTTGACATTCCTCTAAAGATGTGTAAAAGCCTAATCTTCATGAGATTTATAGGAATATGCACTATATGAAGTAGGTTGTACACACAATGGGCCTGAAGACACTACTGGAGGATAAATATACTAATGGTTTTCCTGGATATGGGCCTGAAGACTCTCACTTTGTTATTGAACTAACATACAGTAAGAGTCAATTTGGATAAATTTATCAAGAAGCACTTATAGAGAAAGAAATATTAATAGTTGTTGAACTGACATACAGTAAGAGTCAATTTGGATAAATTTATCAAGAAGCACTTATAGAGAAAGAAATATTAATAGAGTCTTGCTATAACTATGAGCTTTTTAAACAATGGCTTATCGCATAAGTTAAAATTAGCTTTTACATCTCAATTTTTTCAAAAGTTCTCTCGTTTAACTTTTCCAACAGAATCTAGAAGGTTATAAAGACTATTTCGTTAGTGATGAACCATGAACTTATTTAAATTGAAAAGGTCCCATAATTAAAAGCTAATCCAAACTAGGTCTACGGGTCTGACTATGTTGAGTTGAGATTCCTCTTAAGATATGTAAAAGCCTAATCTTCCTGAGACATATAGAAATTTGCACTATACGAAGTCAGTTGTATATGCTTGTGCAAAGATTGCTTTCAATCAATATTCATTTTTCATTTAACAACTTTTCAGACTATGGAGTTGACAAATATGATATTGGAACTGGATTTGGCCATTTTGGTATTGCTGTTGATGATGTAAGTTTTCCAAACTTTAGTACCACTACTATCAGTCATTAACATCTTGACCTCTCATACTGGTGGTGAGTTGGTGGCCTTTATCCTCAATCTCACCGACTGGTCCAGTTGCATCTTCTTTATTCTCTTGGGGATAGGATGTGGACTGGAGGTGCAATTTTGGTAATTATTTAGGATTTATCTCTATTGGCCTTTTGACAAACACAAACGCTGGAATTTCTTTGTCTATATGTTCCTTTATTAGGTTGCAAAAACTGTGGAGCTAATAAGGGCTAAGGGTGGCAAAATAACTAGAGAGCCTGGTCCTGTCAAAGGAGGCAAAACAGTAATTGCATTTGTTGAAGATCCCGATGGTTACAAATTTGAACTTTTGGAAAGAGGTCCCACTCCTGAGCCGTTGTGCCAAGTAATGCTTCGAGTGGGTGATCTTAATCGTTCGATAGAATTTTATGAGAAGGTCAGATTCAATGTTATTTTATGCTGTTCAAACTTCAAACTTTTATTTGCTTTACACAACATTAAAACAATTATGTGGTTGCCCGCCATTTAGGCTTTTGGTATGGAGCTGCTTCGTACGCGAGATAATCCAGAGTACAAGGTATTACAGCTTTCTTTTGTTATGTATTTTTCACTGTGAAATATATGTAATTAATACGCCTAGTACTCACAGTTAAGATGATTTAAATTTAGGTTTACATGAGATTGTTACCAATTTTTGAAAAATTAAGCTTGAGGGTAAGAGGTTGGATCCCTTTCTGATCAATCCTCTAATATATGATGATCCCTTGTGTGGGGCTGTACTGCAAATTTGTGCTGTTTAGTGTGCTTGTTATTCATTTTGGATGTCTTGTTAATTGTTATTGTTGAATATCTACTGTTTCAAGCTTGATTCTCTCAAACATATGCTTTTATATCCTATTTCCTATTGATTGGTAGTGTAACAAAATGTACTCAGTTGGGCAGTATACCTGTTTTGAATGGAAGGCTATTGAGTCCCTTTTTTATCGAATGCCAGTTTTGGCCTTCTATTTAACTCTCTGATATCTCTTGAGAACAGCAATCAATGTGGTACAAATAATATAGTTTGGTTAACTAGTAAATGGAAAAATGACACTGTATATGGCCATCAAGGTCTTGTTACACCTGAGTCACGTGCAATCGGTCTGTAGTTGGATGCTCTCACATGACACTATGTACCCTACTATTATTGAGATCGCTTGCAAACAGGATGGCTTGATCTGCAAACAAATTTGACTCTGAGTTCAGGAGTATGTAGACAGCCCCAGACATAAGTTGACCAAATAATTAATAGAATAAGCATGTTACATAGAGAATTGTGTTCTGTCCAATATAATTATGAAAATATATCCCTATCAAAGTCCTTTAATTTTTTTTCCCACCCCTTAAGGATAATTCTGGGGAAATCTTTTGCAAATGCAACTGCCTTTGCTCATGTTCTTTTGATGTATGCTTGTTTTGAAATTTTGGTACACTAAATATTTTGTAAGTTTTAGATTTCATCTTGCATTCTTGGTTGCTTTGATGGACCAAAAATTATTTCCCTACATTTGACACTTTGGGCACGTGCTTACCTTCTTTCACCCGTGATTCTTTTATGGCCTTTTTTGGGCAGTATACCATAGCAATGCTGGGTTATGGCCCAGAAGATAAAAGTACTGTTCTGGAGTTGACTTACAATTATGGAGTCACTGAATACGATAAAGGAAATGCTTATGCTCAGGTAAGCGGAAATTCCTCTCTTCTATGATTCTTCTTTTTTAATGGAATCTGCTGAAAGAGGTTTTTGTTGCTGCAATTATGATATGGAATTTTGTTTTCTGTACTAACAGAAACTGCTGCAGCTATCATCTTATAAAAAAAGTGAAATGCTTTTTACCCTGTATTTTTATGTCCACAGCTTCTTACCTCTAATTTGAAGATAGTTTCTTGTATCAATTCTCTTTTCATTCCCCCTTTTACAGATTGCAATAGGCACAGATGATGTGTACAAAACTGCCGAAGCGATTAAACTATTTGGGGGAAAGGTTACTCGGGAACCTGGACCATTGCCTGGTATCAGCACAAAAATTACTGCATGTGTGGATCCTGATGGATGGAAGACGGTATGTCTCTTTGAACTTTTGATTTAATTTTTCAAAGACCAATTCACGCAAAGGTTTCAGCCGCAAAGTGAAAGCTCGTGAATGGTTTTATACCTAACATGTCTCTACATGCGAGAGCTTGTTCGGCTTGAAGCTTATATTTATAATGCAAACTCATTTGTCCTTATGTTGAAATTTAACTTTATATAACAAAAAAAGGATGACAAGGATCAAACTGTTAACTATTTGGCCATAGAGGCTCTGTTACCATATTAAAGACAAACTCCTAAAAGGTGAAGAGCTATTTGGCGAAAACACATGAATGGGTTCTTATATTTTTAAAATGTCTCGCCGGCCTTCACACAACAGGCCCAGTTTTACGTGTATTGAAATTTAACTTTATTTAAAAGAACTGCAAATATGAAAGTTTAAACAGGCTTTGATTCTATTATTAGATATAAAACTTTTCCTATGTCTTCACCTAACAACTTAAGTTTTTTGGATGGTTAATTCAAAACGTAATATCAGTGTCTTCATGACCGTGTGGTCTAAAACTAAATACTTGTTGCCCCCATTAGTCTAAATAGAAGTTAAATTTCAACACAAGATAGGGTGGACATGTGCATTATTCAAGCCTCAAGTCCAAGGACTCTTGTGTCAAGGGGCTTGTTTTTATAATTTATATGCCTTTGTCCAACATATCAAGCTTTAGGAGTGACAATCTATTACAAACCCGAGAAAAATTAAAATGAAAGAAAGATAGAAAGGATCAAATGAATAGAATGTAGTATTAAAAACTGAGAGAAAATGGAGAATAGAAATCTCCCCAAGGGTTTCCCTTCAAAGGATTTCTCCTTTTACATACAAGAAACAACTATCAAATGTACAAAATACCTTCATCTATTCTTATTTCTCCTATTTATCCATGATATCCTGAGATAGAAATGATCAAAGCAATTGAATGTGTTATTGAAAACTAAAACAAAATAGAGAATTGAATTCTCCCCAAGGGCTTCCTCTTCAACTATCAAGTGTACAGATTACCTCCATCTACTTTTATTTCTCCTATTTATACTTGTCCTATCTATACATGATACCCCCTCTACTTAAGTTCCCTGACTGTTTAACTAACTGGCTTATCTAACTGTCCCTTTTCCCTTTATCCTAACAATACCACCCCTCCTATTATTCAACCTTGTCCTCAAGGTAGCAGTCTCGAAATTGGAATTAATTGCTGCTACTATTTCCTTGTCTCGAAGTTGGGAACGTTGAAACTAAATTGCTGCTACTATTTTGTGTACTTCAACCTCTAGATTGGAAAACTCAACTACCTTAACTTGCAAATTTTTGAGTTCTCCCTCAATGCAGCTTGCATGCTGCTGCTGCCTCGGCAGCTGTTTGATAAGCTACCAACATACGCTACAGATACAATACAACTGATCCTCGGTAAAGTTCTCAGAATTTAGTGGGTTAAGGCCACTCGTGTCCAATGAGCCACTGATATTTCCAGCTAAGCTCATCATTGAAGTGCTCAACCAGAGTCTCTTCCGAAAAATAAGGTTCTAGCCCATTATAACCCCTTGTATGAGCAAGGTCAGCAGTTCTATATTCCCCAAGGTTTTGTGGAGTTGGATCCATTAATAAACTTGGGTTTACCCTAACAGACAACAGAGTTGCAATCGTTTTCTTCCATAATATGCTGCTATGTTATTGTTTCTGCACTTAAAAGCACCAACAAGTGCTTGAATTTTAATAGCCTGACAAGGTATGTTGAGAAACTCTTATGGACCTTCTATATACATGTATTGAAGTCAAAAAGCATACCCATTCTGCTTTTGGGCTAGCTCCATTAGTCTACATCAGTCCTACACCTACCTGTTATCTCGACTTCATTTCTAGCTCTCTCCAAAACTTTGTTGCTGTTTTGGAGCGGTGCAATAGCACCTATTTTCACCTTGTCTCTATCATCAGCGAAACAACAGCCTCCATGTTAGTAGCACAGCAATTCAGCGGATCTAGTGGTGGGGGAGTCGCTTAGATTGCTATGAGAGAGACACATCTCTCTTGTGCTCTCCCATAGCGACTTTGAAGTCCATAGCAGCTTTGAAAACCATCTGTCGGTCGCAAGCGAGCTGGTGTCCACCAGGGGAAGCGTCAATGGGTGACCTGGGTTGTGTGGGAGCAGGAGCAGTTTGCGTGAATGAAACCCAGTCCTTGCCGGCGGTCCCTGTCTCTTTACTCCTTTGGTTTTCCATCATGCCTTCCCAAGAGACTTTTTTCCTCCTTTTCCACTTCTCTAAATCTTCTATTCTGTTGTTCCACCATTGTTCCACTATTTTGCAGCCCATGAGGATAGAATCTTGTTCTGCCTTCATCTTCTTATGGGACCCACTCACATTGAGTGCCATATTTGCTTCCCTCCCCCGAAAAAAATTATCTGTCTTTCCTCCATCTTTTCTCTTCTTCTTTTCTATTTCTTGATCCAAGGTGTTAATGGGTTTTTTTGTTGGGATTCCTTCTCTTATGCTGTCTCTGCTTTTACTCTTGTTTTTCTGGCATCCAGCTCAATAGGTCTCTTCCATTAAAATCAGACAAGACGTCCATCTTCACCCATGAGAGACACTTGTCATATTCCAAATTCCAAACACCCTCCATCCATGTGTTTTGTTTGCTGCATGCCTGATTGTGATGCCCACTTATGTGCTTTTACCTCCTCTTCATTGATATCGATTCCCCGACTCTTCAATAACTTGTGCACCGCTTGCTTTACCCTTTCAATTCGATCAAGCTTCTTCATGATCCGAGTTACTACCTAACTTCCTGACTGTTTAACTAACTGGCTTCTCTATCTGTTCCTCTCCCCTTTATCCTAACACTATCACAAAATGTCATTAATGATTTTGTATCTAATCTAAAGCTCAAAAGAAGATTGAAATTTTCTTTCAACATTTGACATTGTGATTTTGTATCATACTGTATTCACAATAATGAAAGTAGTAATACTTTGAAATGGTAGAATATATAACGGTATCAGTATTGGTCTTGTGACAAAACTTTTCCATTTCTCCCTCCTTTTTTTAAAGTTCATTAATCGGATTTTGTGTGGTATTGTTACAACCCAGTATGATAAGTGTCACCCAAATTTTTGCAAGTGATCATTATTAGCTTGTGTAGTACATTTGCATTCAATACATCGCAAAGGGGTGGAAGGTTTGACTTCTATCTACTTTGGTGTGTGGAATCCATCTTACATAAGAAGCACATTATAATATTGACTGCTTTATTTTTTTGGGTATAATGTAGAAACAAGCCTAAATAAAAATAAATCGATATTTTTCAGACAAAATTACGGTTTCAACTGTACAGAGTGTAAGCGTGCATTTTTCATCATGTTATTATTTCTCATTTGGTATTTCTATTTGTATGTTGGAGATCCAGCGTCTTCACGTTGTTTATTCATTTTTTAGTAATCAGGCATTTGTGACTAACGAGTTTTTCCCACCGCTAATGTTCAGGTTTTTGTAGATAATGTTGATTTTCTTAAGGAGTTGGAGTAGAGTATTTATGTTAGATCATCATAGCAATCTTGTGAGATCGGTATCAAGCCTGTGTCTACGAATTGGTATTTCTTTGAAGAAAAATGTTTGAGAATGCATCATATTCAAATCCCATTTTGTAGATAATGCAATAATGGACTTTAGCAATGACCCTTTGTAGCAAATGCATGCTAGAACAACATAGGGTAAGTGGTTGAGTTACAATACAGCTTTTATTCTGTATATTGTTTGATGGATAAGTAATTTTGTATTGTATGTTATTTGATACGTATGCATACTGAACAAAACAATCTTATCTTAATTTTATTATAATACCACTGTACAATATTTGTTCTGCAACATATAGAACAAACAAGATTTTGATATTTATTTTGATATTTATAAATTATTGTAATATTTATAGTTACATTATTTTCATATTCTACTCTTATTTATAAATTATAAGGGAATGATCAAATTATAGTGGAGTAATATTTGGGTACTGTTACACCATTCAATAACATTTTATCGGATAAATATTTTTTGAAATCAACTATTAGATTAAAAATTATCATATAGATCATATCTATAAAATTTTACACTAATTTATAATAATTTGTTAGGAAGATATGTTAAAATTAACGTTATATGTAATTACACCGTTGATGGTAATGTTGACGCATTTTGATGACACAACAAATGATTATAAATTAGTAAAATATGAAGGGAAAGATTGAAAATGGGGGTAATTTGGTGCAATAAATTGTCTACCATGGCATGACCTAGGAAAGGGTTAAATGTTGACCCTATTGCTCGTGACTCGACACAAATACTTTTTAGATGATCTATATATGGAGATAATTTAACGAGTCGAAGTGAATGACCAGTTTTCCAATATACAAAGATTTATTTAAGAGATCGATTTTTTTCGATAAATATTATTTCATAAACATGAGCTGAGATAGTACCCTAACCAATCATATGTTTAAAGGACGTTGTTATTTGCCAACCGTACGGCATCATGCCACCAATTCTAATTGTTCACTAAAATTCTTATCTAATAAAAAATAAATTCGAAATATTTAAGAAAAAATATTTTAATTAACGGAGTTAAAAACATTCAGTTTTGAAAATTTTATAAGGAAGATTATTTTCAAGGTGTTTATAAATATTGTATTATATCTAATAAAAATAAGTACATAATTTATAAGGACTCGAATATGTTTTATAATGTGAGTTTTTCTTGTAAATTTATAAAGGTTGCATTCATATTTTCCAATAATTTCGAGAGATATTAGCACCTTAATTCCTAATATATTGTCACTTGTTTTTCAGAAGCAAGTGTAAAAGATTTACAACTTCAAATTTATTAATGCTAGCTACGTGTCTTCTACAAGATTGTCATAAATATTTATTTAATAGAATAAAGTTTTTATATTATTAGGTGCAATACATTTGTGTCAAATTTATTTAATAAAATATTTTGATTGACAAAAATTTCAAATCCTCGTACATAAAATTCTTTGAAGCGAATTTTACGCATAAGATACAATTTAATTTTAACAAAAATTAATACGTAATGTTGTATAGTACCAAAAAAAAAAGTTGTAGAAAATGATATATATTTTCTTGATATGAATGATATTTTACTTTTGGTAAAAAAAGAAAAAGAAAATGATATTTTACTGATTATATATGTTATTTTAAAAATATTAACAATATATTTTATTTAATATACTTTTGAACACATATTTTTAATAGATTATTTTTATAAAAAAAAATTGTTCATTACAAACCAAAAAAACTAATTTAATTCATTCATAAGTTAATGACTATTTAAAAAACGTCTTAATTTTGTTATTAAAAAAGGTCTTAGTTTTTCAAGAATAAATTAAAAATAAAGGTATATTTAAGAATGCGTAAAAAAAAAAAAAACTGTATATAGCTGGCATTCCTGTGTTATTTCAAGAAGACCAACTGTTAAACCCCAAAGCGGGGAGGGTTTGAGTGTTTGGCGACACAGAGAGAGAGAGAGAGAAGAAGGTGTTGATTGAGATTGAATAATGGAGAACAATGGAGGAAAGGGCAAAGAAGATGAAACCCAAAAGGAAAAGGAAAAGCAGAACAATAAAAAGCGCAAGCAAGTTTTCCCATACGGCAACTACAAGAGTTACTACAACTATCGAGTAATCTATTCTTCATCCCTTTCCTTTCCTTTCCTTTCTTTTTCTGTTCCACTCGTCCCTCGAATTTCATCCCTATTTTCATTTCTAGCCAAAAGCTTCGAACTTTACATGCCCCAACATCATCACCGTGGTTATTAATATTATGATATTTTGTCAATTTGATTTTGTTTCAGATTGGTGAAGGCGCGGATGAAGACCCTCGGTTGAAAGTGTTCAGGAAAGCGTGGTTTGAAGGCAAGGACTGTCTTGATATTGGCTGCAACAATGGGATAATCACCATACAGATTGGTAATTTCTTTAGTAAATACATTTTGTATAAATAAATAGATATTGCTCTTCTTATTCCAGCTTCAATAGCTGTGTGTTTTACTCATTAAGCAATCTTTTAAGTGAGCATAGCTTTGAGTCTTTGGCTATTACTGCAAATGAAAAATCACTAATTCAGTTTGATGCTCATTGCTGTTACAATTCCCCCCCCCCCCTCTTCTCCTTTCAGAAGAAAAAAAAAGTTCATTTTATGTGAAAAATTTCATTCCTAAATGGAATTTCTATCATGATGATCTAAATGTTACCCTCTCTTTTCCCCCCACAGCACTGAAGTTTGGCTGCCAGAGCATTCTTGGAATTGATATTGATTCTGGTAAGATTCTTATCTGTTCTAATCTCTATTGCAGAAGAGTATTCTTCAAGTTTAAATTTTAGCTTTGCTTTATATGTTTCTATTCGATGGAACCTATATATGTGTGAAACAAACATATTTCTGATGGATATGCTCAAAATGAGACATAAAATTTACAAAATGGATCTCTAGAGTCTAGAATGCTTAATAGCATCATTCAAGCTATTAGTAGCACCTCCTTTTAGTACTACAGTAGCACTTTGAACTGGTGGCTTACATGCATTATGCATCTTTCGAAAATAACTATTAAGACTCAAAAAATAAGTATAGGACAAAACACTCAACTTCAAAAAATTAAATTTATCTCTTATGAAAGATGTGATCTTATGCAACAGGTTGTTTTCAATTACATCAATAATGCTCGTAATTTAGCAACAGATAGTAGGGAGTCTTGATTTTTGAAATCCCAAATTGGTTAGTTTCAATAACTGTTTATTCTTTATTCTTTTGTTTTTCTGGGAAACGCTAGATCGAGTGGCAGATGCACAATGGAATTTGAGAAAAACTGTTAGGTTGAAATCTGCTGGGAATAAACCTGCAAATGTGTCCAAACTCAAGGACAAGAACCATACAGACCATTCAGAGAACAGTGTTACTGTATCATCAAATGTTGATACAAAAGAGATTTCGAAGGAACCTTCTTTGGAGCAAATTGATCTGTTTAGTATTGTTTCTTTTAAACGAGAGAATTTTGTTCAGAGTCGGCACCCACCAGGAAAGCACTATGATACAATTCTTTGGTAAGTTGTTGTTGCCTTTTCTGCTTCGCTAAATAAAACTTTTTCTTCAGGGAGATAAAACTTTTAAGGGAGGGAGGTAGAAATTTGTCATTCCTTATACCTATTAGGATGCTATAGTCCTGTTCAAAATTGTGTCTTTTTTATTATCTTTGTTTTTTATTTTTTATTTTTTTGGGGCCTTTTCTGGCCCCTTTTTTTGCGTTGACTTCTGCTGGATAGTTGCCATCCAAATGGGTTATCTTCATATTGTAGTTTTGTATGTTTTACCCAGAATCTATTGAATTTGCATTTTTAAGCACGAGTGCACTTGCCTTTCTATTCACCAAGCATTTGTTTCATTTTCAACTGTTAAGCTGCAGGCAGAAAGAAATTATTGAGTGTCACGTGACTTACCCTTTCTGTTATATACTAAATATTATTTGCAGTCTGAGTGTAGCAAAATGGATACATCTAAATTGGGGGGATGATGGCTTGCTTACATTATTTGCAGAGATTTGGAAGCTGCTCCGACCAGTAAGTGTCATCTCCTTCTATCATCCTATTGTTTTTTTCCCCCCTCTTCTCTCTAAGTTTTAACCACATAATATAAAAGTTTTGTTGGAAAAAGAAAAAGGCATGATATATGGGACCTATACACCGCGAGAGGAATGGTTTATTTTGAGTCATTAGCATCAGATTATAATTCATGGCTGTGCATGATCCCTTCTAAACAATCTAAACCTTTCTCCTTTAGTTCTCTTTATCTTGGTACTCATGCTTCTTGTTTTCTTAACTTTCTCAAGGCCCCATCTCTCCACTCCATCCTAATGCATTTTTCTGTTCTTCTTTCTATTCCAATTCTGATTCGTTGTTTGAACTTGACTGATTTAGTAGTGCACATGATCTCTGGTAAACCACCCACAAGCATAACCTTTATCTAAATATATTCTGTTAATAAAAACGTAATCTTTCTTCCGAGCAGGGTGGCATTTTTGTGTTAGAACCTCAGCCATGGAAGTCGTATGAAAGCAACCGTAATGTCTCAGAGGTAACAATTAGCTTGCCTTCTATTCATCGATTATCAATTTTATAGTTTAAGGGGTACTGAGATGTGGAAACCTTTACGTATTATGGCTAGCTTACTAAATTTACTCTATAGAGTTATCTTGGACCCATTCTTTTTGTAAATTTTCTGGATGGTGTGGAATCATTTCCGAAATCTTAATCTATGTTGTTTAGAGGTTTGCTTGTGAGCAAAGCAAATCTTAGCTTAAATGGATAGTTGTCCTTTTTGTGTTTTCTTTTTTTTTAATTCTATTTTATGTTGGAGCAACTAATGCATTGTCAATATGCAAATATTTTAACTTTGCTTTTAAATTTCTTTATCTCTAGCTAGATATTACTTACAGAAAATAAGAAAGGGGCTATTGAATCTTTTTTCCCCATTATGCAGACCACTGCTGCCAACTATCGTAATATTACGATTCGTCCAGAACAATTTCAGGAAATACTACTAGATAAGGTTTGTATTAAATATTTCTTGTTCAATTAATAACAAGCATTTTTTTGTTTTCCCTATTTATTTATGACAATTTTGTTCAGATGCTAATGGATGATATTTAATTTATTCGTAGATTGGATTTAGAACGATAGAAGCGATCACTTCAGATTTGACAGGTAGCAAGACTGGTTTCAACAGACCAATTTTGGTTTTCCAGAAGTAAGCCATGCAGAAACCCAGATGATGAGTCAATGTAGTTATTTAATGTGGAGTCACTCTTCCCTGTAGAAGCGCCTGTTATATATTTTGAGATCGAGATTGGTTACTTAGGCAGCAAGGTTGCATGCCATGAAGCTGCTGTTAAGATGATGATGACTTACTTACATGCATGGTGCGTTCTTGGTGAATGGCAGCAGTGAGGCAAATTTTGAGCTGAATGAAAATACATATTAGGTCTTTTGTGTATTTTGCTGCTACTAGTATGTCAATTTGATTCTCAAATATTTTGGGTGGGGATAAAAAGTAATGAATGAGTTTCTCGTGTTACAACTTACAGATACCACAACTTGAGATTATTTGGTTGAATTTTATTCACCAAGAGAAGAGAGGTGTAATTTATACCCCATTTGACAGGCATGTGTGACCAATATTCTAATACTGGCCAGCGATGGGTTGACTTGTTTTCTGCTAAGGTCTATTTAATTAGAAAAATGATAGATAAACACCCTTTACCTGTACGGACGACACCGTACCGTATGTCTGTAGAGGTTTTTTTTTTCTTTTTCTTTTTGTTTTTGAAAAACTAATATTTTAATTTTTATTTATTTTAAAGATTTTTTTGTCAACAGAGTTGATATTAGTGACTAATATAATATTAGAAATGGTTAGTGAGTGCAAGTACAAATTAATTTGTGGCTAAGTGCAAGTGCAAATTAATTTGTGGCATCAGAGTAGCCATTAATCAGTTAGTGAACTGTATTAATCACTTAGTTATACAGCACTAATCACTTTTATAATAATTTATGAAAGAGTTATTAAAGGTAGTGAATGACATTTGGTTAACCAGATTGATATTACTGGTTATTACAGTGTTAAAAGTGGTTAATAGGTGCAAGTGTAACTTGTGGCATCAGATTAGTCATTAACTAGTTAGTGAACTCTATTAACCACTTAGTTGCACATTAACCACTTTTTTAATGATTTGTGAAAGTTATTAAAGGTGGTGAATGACACTTGGTTAATAAGGTTGATATTAGTGGTTATTATAGTGTTTGAAGTGGTTAATGGATACAAGTGAAACTTGGTAGAGTAGACCATTAACCAGTTAGTGAACTGTATTAACCACTTATTTGTACTGCATTAACCATTTTTATAATAATAATTTTTTAAAAAAAATTTAAAAAAATTTGTTTATGCAGGTACGGACATACGGTGTCTATACAGTGTCTCCAAAAGTGATGTTCATCTATCATTACTCATTTAATTAGGTGGTATGGTGGTTGGTGTCAATGAGTGGGAAGCAATTAGGTGGTTTGGTGGTTGTTACTATTTGAATTGGTACTATTTTATGGAGAACTATTACGATCGCGCGTCGATTGTAACATTTAATATTTTAAAACGTGATTGTTTATACTTAAAGATATTTTTGATTCAATGTATTAAAAATAACTAATTTTATAGTGAAAGTTAAAAAAATATTAAATGTGTATCAAATATTACTATTTATTTAATTGTGTGGCTTATGTACCATATATGGCTAAGACAAAACAAACATGGTTAGAATTTTCTTGATTAGATAGATAGATAGATAGATAATCATTTATAAATAACTTAAATATTTATAAAATTGATCTGTGTCAAAGACAATAAAATTATACAGATAAAATTATACCAATGATAAAAATAATAAAAATATTTATAAAAACTGATATCTGTAAAGTGATGCTGAGTTTCATTATTTGAATTGTTTGTTTATTTTGTTTTAATTAGTACTTCATATTTTCTTCTCTTCTAAGTTCTAAATTGAGAATGACATTTTTTTGTGTGTTTTTATTATAAAAATATTTAAATAATAAAATAATTTAATTTTTATTTTAGTTTAGTTTTATTTCATTTTGATAATATTTTTTTATAAAAGCCGAAGGGAGATATTTGATTTTCATTAATGACCCTGCTTCGTGCAACTGCTTTTTCTTTTGGTCCCAACTAATAATTAATAATTAGTAACTGAAAATCTCCTTGCTTGGTCCCCGCTTTATGTTGCTTGCTCATTGCGGTTTTAATTCGGCCTTTTTCCTGTCAACTAATTCGGATGAAAATCCCCTTTATCTTTTTCCGTCACATTCTCTGTCTCTCATCAATGATAATTTGTCACATGATAAAATAAAATTATAACTTATTAACACATATACATATCTCTAACTTTTGATTGGTGGCAGACAGAGAGACACAAATTTTTGGGACAACTGATGTTTGTTCAACTAATTCGGCCTTGAAAACCTTATGTTAACACCCTTTATGGCTCTCAGAAGTGGGTTGTTTTTACTATTATCAAATCACAATTAAACACATAGATTATGTATCTAATAGTATAAATAGAACTATTTTAAATTTAAATATAAATGAAAATTTTAATTCATATGGTATATTATAACCGGTGAACAGCACCAACAAGTACCTATAGAACAACACCTAAAACTTGTCCATATAATAAACCATGCAAAACCAAGAGTCAAATCACAAGGTTAAGCGTAAGAGGTTAATGTGCTCAACTAGTACTTAAATTCAATTCCTAGTAATAGAACAATCTGTGACCGTACTTTACTTATCTCCGACCGACTTGTCGGAGTCGCCTAAGGGTGATTCGAATAAATAAATAAAAACCACAGGAGTCAAATATAGTAAAACAGCAGTGTCACTGGGGCCATGATAACACCCCCAAAAGAAGGGTGATGCCTTACTCAAATTTCTAAAACCAGGGTCCAATTGAATTATGATCATAATTACCTCATTACTTTTGCTTTCTACGTTTTCTTCATTTTGACCTGACTTGATAACGCTCCTCATTATGGCACTTCAGGACCACTGCAGCACTGATTCCTCCTCATATATCAACACCTTAGTGTTTGCTCTTTCAAAATGCTCCTCCTCACTCAGCATAGAGCAATGGATGCCAAAGAAAACTCAAAGCAACAAGAGCAATACACTTCTCCATATCCTCTTTCCTACCCTTCCATCAGCTTTTTCACCCCAAACACTAGTCACATCCATTCCAGCAACCTCTACCCCATGTTCTCTACCATGGAATTCAATGTGCTGAAGAATTCAAGAGCTAATACTAAAAAAAGCAATTCTAATTTCTTTGTACCATGCAAAGGCCATTATGATGTTCCTCCCGGGCCGGAATATTCTTTTGAGAATTCAGACTCAGACTCGTCCAGTGAAGGTGATGCATCTGATGAAGAAGTGAGTTTGGATGAGTTGCTGCATGATGGAAAAACAAAGAAGAAAATTGAGCAGCTAGCTGCAATGGTTGGAGTCGACGCAAAGGAACCAGCGGTTGTGCTGAGTGAAGTAGTGAGAGTTCTCAAGCGCTTCAAGAGAATAAACCAGCAGCAGCAGCACCACACTGCTACTACTACTACTTAGTTAAATGTGGCGAGGAATTTTTATTAGTTAAGTGGGCTTAACGCTTTTCTTCTCGTTGTTGTGTATGTTCTTTTCTTCTTTCTATAAAATATATGAGTTTGAGAATCTCTCTCTCTCTCTCTCTTTTTTTTTTATTGTTTTCACTTTCTCTCTTTTCTTCCCAAATAATTAGAGGCCTTGAAATTTTTTCATTGCCTGCAATGATGGCAAGGAAATAGCTTGTTGTGGATGGAAAAACTGTCCTTATTGTCTCAAAAAGCTGGGATATGATTGGGAGATCAAAATATAGAGAGGAATGATGAGAAATAATACATTTTTTATTAACAATAAAAAAAAAGTGTTATAATTACATACATATACCTCTTTTGGAAGTTTACAAGTCAAGTTTTTAACTAGATTACATAAAAAATTCAAAAAATGGATGAAATGGAATAGAAATTGCTGACACCCTTACCTCCCCCCCCCCAAAAAAAAAAAATGGCCACTTTTGTTTCTGCTGTTTTTGCGTGGAATCTATTGTTCAGGATCCAGAGTCCGACCATTGTTGAATGTTAACGCCGTCCATTTTTCCGACGTAGGTGCTATTTTTTAAGTGTATTCATTTAAAATTAAAATTTTTATTCAGAACATTTTGTTTTTTCTAAAAAATAACTTTTAGAAAAACGGTCAGAATTAAAAATAAAAAACGGCATTTATAATTTTTTTTAAGAAATAACAATGAATAGCTTTTAATTTTCTTTTAACAGGGAATAGACCGGGTATCCCATAACCTCACGTCGAGTAGCAGTTAAGGGGCAACTTCTCTTCTCATATCCATCACTTCAATTTGAACCCTAGACATATGGTTAAAGGGCTACTACTAGCCACTCAAATCACACATTGTGGGTACAATAAATAGAAATAATTATGATAAATGAGAAGTGTAATTCATAGAACCAAGCGAACCATATAATTTTTATAGCGAGTTTGAATAGTGAATAACAAATTCAAAAAATAAAGTTATTTAGTAACTAGTAGTTTATAGCGTTGTTTTAGTAGCTTACACTATACGAATTCCTCTTATTACCCACAGAAAATTGCCTACGAAAGCAAGTTGTCGATAATGAAAAAAAAAGACAAAGACATCAATAATGAAAAAAAATTAATTATTACCGACGGGCAAAGTTGATAACTATTGAGGGATTAGCCCATGATGAGGAAAAAAGGTAATTACCAACGGTTGACCAGAAAAGGTAATTACCTATGGCTACGCCCTCAGTAAAGAAAACATAGTTACGAACGGGGATAGTCGAGGGGTAATTATCGAGGGTTTGGCCTCCACTAATAAAAAAATGCAATTACCAAGGGCTTAGCCCGCCAATAACCGTCATAGAAACCTAATCTGTATGACTTCTTACTGAGGGAGGGATTGGTCATCGGTAACCGTTTTAGAAATATAGTTTTTGTGACTTCTTTTTATTAATTTTCCGTGGTTGGATTAATGAATTATAGACATTCAATTTCTGTCGGGCATGGCCATCGATAACTGTCTTAGAAGCACAATCCATGTGACTTCTTTTTATTCACTTTCTGCGATTAGATTAATGAATTGTAGCCATTCGATTTCTATCGTGCGTGATCGTTTTTAACTGTTTACTTTGCGGAAAAAAATATAAAATCCCCCTCTTCCCCTTTCTCTTGAACTCCATCTCCCTATCACTTCCTTCCTCTTTCTTCCCCCTATGTCCCTCTTTTTCTGTTTCTCTCTCTCTCTCTCTCCTCTCATCTAGTTATATAGTTTATTTTTTGTTTTAGTTTCATTGTTTCGTTTTTAGTTTTTAGGTTTTATCTTTTTTAGTTTATATCTTGTTTGGTTTTTTAGTTTTTAGTTTTTGATTAATTAATGAATAATGTTTTGTATTCTCTAAGAGATTAAAATGCCTTCTTTCCGATGGATATATGTGATTGTCGATGGTGCGTCAGAAAAGTTGTATTACCGATGATCAAAAACTATCAGTAATGGCGTTTATTTAAAAACTATCCCTAATAACTCTTCATGATATATTATGGGTGATGCAACAACTCTTCGGTCTGCATTATTCTTCGGATAGTTAGCCCGCTTTATGAATTATATCAAAATATATTTGAAATGTCTCATGGGAAAATTATTCAATACTTGTCGAAACCATCCAAGCATTATCTATCTATACCCATATATGAAGAGAATAACTTAAAGTAACTAATGTTTTTTGTATCCGCACTTTCGAGAATAGTCTAAAGTAACTAATTTTTTCGATGTCCACACTTTCTTTCCATTTTACCCTTAACTGAAAATTTAATTTTAAATGAATATCAATATATCTTATTTTTATTTTTATTAAAAAATTAAAATAATTTATTTAACTATCAAATAAAAGAACAAAACTTATATCAAGTTCTATTAATTAGTTTCGTCCTTTTTTTTGTTAAATACACACAAATACTCATGAAACAGTTGACCCTTTTCCACCCCTTGAAAAAAGCTCTGGTAGTTACAACAGTTTTTTTGTTTTTCTTAGTTAAAAACATAATGAACTTGATAATTGGAATTTAATCTAAGTTTTGTCGCAAATAAATCCATTCAATTAACAAGTTTATCTAGCAATATTAATGTGAAAAGACGGGCACGGCAATACCCAACCTTCCACTAGTCTGAATCGAAAAAAATTTAGTTAGTTGTCATAGGAGGCTTTGCCTATCGATCGTGTACATGATGAATGTGGTATGCACGTGAGACGCTAAATATAAGCATTAATGCTTAAATTAAACGTTGCAGATTTTTTATGGTAAGGTGGAGATGAATAATTCAAAGTATTTATAATTAACTCCATGTAATCTAATATCAATTGTTAATTGTCAGTGGAAGTGGCAGAAAACATGGAAAACATGTTAGTAAAAAAAAAAAAAACCATTATACCGAGCTAGAACAAATGCGAAATGGAATGTGAGACCAATAAACTAAATCTTACCCGGAATATGAAAATTGTCTACCTTCAAATGTCTGATCTATTTGTATAATATTCTGAAAGACCCATCCAAACCAACACCAGATCATGTCCATTGACTTCAATTCGAAACCTAACGGAAATGATGGATTGAATAATGAAAAAAGACATTTTGCTAAAGACCTCTATTACGGATCAACATTCATATCAAAAGCAACTCTAGCTACAAGCTTGCTACCAAGCGTAAGTAGTGCTAAAGAAATTTGAAAATCTGAGCAGTGCAACTTTCTTAAACAAGATCACAAAAAACTCCAAGATCAACAAACTTCAAAGTCCAAACCCCAAAAGCTCATCAAATTTCAGAGGCCCAAACTTCAACTTCTCATACAAATTTATGGGATTGAGGAACCTTCAATATGAAGTTGACAGTCAATTCAATGTTTTGGCACCACTGTCAAAGGTGTCCCTATATCAGCACAAACAGCTATAAAAACTTCTGAAGCATTCTCACCCAGTGTGTGTTTATGCTGATTTATTCATCAAAAGAGTAGCAGCATGATGACTACGTTCATGTAGCCTTTCTTGATATTTCATCCTCAATATTGAGTGGAAAAGTTAGTCCTGCAAAAGTAAAAGTATGAGCCGATAATTGAGCACCACCATTTGCAGAGCTAGTTTCACCAGCTATCACAAGAAAATGAAATATACATCAGTTTATTCCAAACCTTGAACTACAACGCGTCAAATTTGTGCTACCTACAAGTAAAGAAGTGCTTGTTGAGCATCACAGTTGTAGTATAAAAAACCATAAAACAAGTTAATAAAATAAAATCAAAGACAATCTGAAGCAGGAAGTCTCTGATCATTACAATTTTTGACAGAGGCAGCACTATGTAGATTTTCTTTTCTTTTCTGTTTTAATAAAAACTTCAAGATTTGAACCACATGATAACTTCCAAATAATGAGATACAGATCATGATAATTAAGTTATCATATCACCCAAATAACAGACAAGCATGAAATCATGTGTAAAATAGATCACGCCAAGAACTACCTTTCGGATAACTCATAAGAAACCATTAAATCACTGATCTTTCAGCCATAATATTTGCCTCTGTTTCAATATAATTTATGTTTTTGATAACCTGGTCAATAACAACAAAGTGCAACTTACAACCACGAAAGGCAGATAATGTGAACCAAAAACCAAAAAAAAAAAAAAGACAAAATGAGAACAATTGGTAAATATGAAACTCTTCCAGTTTAGATCTCTCCCGTTCTAGGAAATTTCATTTATGGATGCTTCCTAACATGATATGTGGGCTACAAAAGTGCAAGTATGCTAGTTTCTTATTTGACAACAAACATATCCAAGTAAAAGAGAAACAAAGACTATAAAAAATTGTGATCAAGTATATTAAATAAAGGCAACTAAAAATACATTTGCAAGTCATAACATTTTCAATCAATTTTAAGTTTTAAACCAAACTGTGTTGCCACTTATCATATGGCACAAGTATAATTATCATAAAGTAACATATCAGGGAAAGGGGAAACTTCACACATTAATGTTACAGGGAAACATGAATACATAAGGTTGCTGTGTGCCACATTTGACATCTATGTACAGCACGGGACCCAAGCCTGGATAGTCTGTATTTTATACCGCACAATTGTTTGTAGTCAACTCAAGAAAGAAGCAACATTAATTGGCCTCAAATTGGAGCCATGCAATTTGTCAACCTTCCAGCACATTTGCAGTGTCCATGAATACATCACTTGAATATTCTTGACCAAACACTTCAGGAAACGACGCAAGCAAACCACCATGCATTTGCAGCTTCACATATGTATACTGGAAATCTTCGTATGATTCAAGCTGGAAATACAACAAAATACAAATAGTCAAGGATAAGTGTGGTTACATAATAAACTCATAGCAAGCAAAACAACAGTATGAACCAGAAAATTACCATGCTTCACATTCATTTGGCAGAAGATATGCGCTGCAGAGATGACATCCAGCTACTTGAAGGGCCAATTTTACTGCCTTGCCCATGTCCAGGGTTGGAAGGTTCGGCAGACATGGCAGGCTTCAAGGAGTTCCTTTTTGAAGTACCAGCAGGAGAATATGAAGTTGAGGGCATATTTGCTTCTCCAAAAATCTGCCAAAAACAGAAATAATTGCTAAATACCGATCTATTCAATTTTAGACATAATACAATCACAGAACTGTGACTTCAATATTAGCATCACAGCCACCACAGAACCGTGACTTCAATATTGGCATCACAGCCAGCACAGGAAAATGAACTTTTTTAAAGCAAGATTACTTACATTCTTGTCAAGATGATTTTCAGAACTCAAATTTTTACCAGCTGGTGACTTAAACTGAATTTTAACACCAGAACCAGTACCATTGCCTGATCTAATTCGCTCGTTGCCATGCCCTGAAAATGTATTAAGATCTGCCAATTAGGTCATAATAAACATTTGTTTAAGTATAAAACTAAATGCTATTTCATCCATCTTCCAAGACTTGAAACACATAAAAGGGTTCAGCCAACCCTGCAGGTTGTTGACAAAAAAATATTTATTTCGCCTTTACTATGAATTTGGTTTGCATCTAACTTAAGTTAATTCTTGATAGGAAACATCTATAAACGACATAACTTGTTTAAAATACACCAACCTTGATGGTTGTCAGTTTCCATTGGAATTGCACGACTGTTGCTTGCTTCAGGAAGTGGCTGTGATAAGACAAAATTCAATATTGCCAAAAGCATGGGAAGATTCCAGTTGTAAAACCATCAGTAGCCCCCCCACCTCCCCTCCCAGCCCCAAAAATAAAAGACAATTTGATATATATAGATGTGTGTGTGGGTGTGTCTTTTTTTGGGGGGGGGGGGAGCTTAAAAATCAAATATACTTACAGATATGGAAGGCTGCATTATATGCTTCTGCGATTGCTGATACTTTAAAATGGTCCAATCAAAAACGTAATCAAATTCATAACCTGACATACATCAAAGGCAAAATAGAGGGAGGAAAAATTATATTTGGTATAGAGATGAAAAATAAAGATGCCCTTTTGACATACTTGATTACTTATTGGTTAAGACGTGATCAGTATAGTTTAAAAAAAGAAATCCTTGATGTCGGAGGCACATGACGCATAGAAAGCGATGGTAGATTAAGAGACTCAAATTTAATATATAAAGGTTGATAATAATACCCATGCCCCAAAAAACTATTCCAAAAGCATACAAAATAAACGGTGCAATTCATTTGATTTTCTATTATTTGAATATTGGAAAAAACAATCACCTTCTCGAGCAAATAAGTCCCGAAATAGGCGCTTCAAGAATCCATAATCAGGTCGTTGATCGAATGTCAAAGAGTGACAGTAATGGAAGTATGAAGCAAACTCTACAGGATGAGATTTGCATAGTACCTTTGGAAAATAACACAAAAAAAAATTAAGTGTATTGTTAATTATTTTATTATTTTTTTTTTTTTGGGGGGGGGGTGGGGTTGGGGTTACAACACAGGTAAATGCCCAAACACCTACCTCTATAGGAGTTGATAATTTCTTCTGGCATATTTTATCATACTTCTGTTTCTTTGTTGCAGCCTTTAGACCTTGCCAAGGAAGGCTGAACACAAATATTTAGTAATTTAAAAGTTAGGACATTTCATCATATTATCTCAATATACTTTAGGAAAAAACCAGGTGGAGCAGAATGCCATACCTTCCTCTAAGGAAGTACAGAAGTACATATCCTAGTGACTCCAAATCATCCCGTCTACTTTGCTCTACAAATAATATGCCAAATGAGAATGAGTTAAAATTTATTCAGGCTGAAGGGATAATATCTTCCAACTTCAGACTTAAAAAAAAAAAAAAAAAAAAAATCTTCGAACATCAGACTTACCAATCCCAAGATGAGTATTGCAACTTGCATAACGGGCAGTCCCTGTTAAGTTTTTGTTCTCCCTATGAGTTAAAATCATTAGTAATATTCTGGAGTTTTTCCAGGGGATCAGAGGGAAAAAGAGACAGAAAGGAAGGGGGGGGGGGAAAACCAAACAAAAAATTTAGAAGATATTCACGAAAACTGATTAAGTGATGGGCATTTGAAAATAATTCATAATCAGATGAGTGAAATGAAATCAAAATAAAAGAGTAAACTGAGTAAACGGATCCTATAGAACTACCTGTAAGGGATGTGGCGATTGGTGGTTGAGTCTCTATATCGTTTTGCTAGGCCAAAATCAATTATGTAAACCTGACAAGAACAGCACGATTACACACACATGGAACCTTAATAAATAGCAGCAAATAGTTGAAGAGGGGCAAGTCCAACGTGCTAGCAATAACAAGACAGTTAGTTACCTGGTTGGCCTTCCGACCAAGTCCCATGAGGAAGTTATCGGGTTTAACATCCCTATGTAAAAATCCTTTAGAATGCACATATTCTATTCTACTGATCTGCCCAGAAAAAAAGGAAAAAAAGAGAGAGAGAATGAAAAGAATTAGTATCAAATATAAACATAGCATCAAAATATATAATATTTAACACACTGACTCTCGTGACCGATTTTCTAATTCTACATGGAAGTAAACTGCAGGACTAGCAGAGAAAGGTGAGGAAAGCTCAACAGGAACGGTCAGGAAGGAAGGGTGTTCCATGTTCCTTTCAGCTCATCAGTACATTTATGAAATAAGCATACATTTTGGTGTGGCGGGGGGGGGGGGGTCACGGCAGCTTACCATCTGATCAGCTAGCATTAACACTGTCTTCAATGAAAACTTCCTTCCACAATACACAAAAAGATCCTCAAGACTCGGCCCCAGCAAATCAAGAACAAGCACATTATCCTCCCCGTCTATGCCAGACCATTTTATGCTTGGAATGCCACCTGCATTGCAAAGCATTAAAAAAGTGTTAAGAGATCCAAAATCTTGAAACTCACCAACCTCCCGACACCTCCACCTCCACCTCCACCTCCACAGAACAATGAAAAAAAAACATTAATAAAAACTAAGGATCTGATTGATTTAGTTTTTAAAAACTGTTTTCTGTTTTATAAAACTTTAAAACATAAAACTGTTTTTAAAATGTCTAATCAAACATGCCGTAAATGTTGCAAAATGCATACTTCCTCCTTGAAGAATATTGTAGACCTTTGCCTCGTAAAGCAGTTGCGGATGCTTTGTTTTAGTGTTCTCCTGCAACAGTCAAAAGAGAGAGTTAGCATCATAAAATGTAAAGTTCAGTTTCAGTGGATTAAGAAACTAATTGGCAGTTGGCACCAATCAAAATAACGTATGCTAAATTGCTAATTCATGCATAATAATACGAAAATTCGCATATGCGACTTGAATCAGAAAATTAAAGAGTGTTTTGTAAAATAGGGCGCAGAATCAGATACAAATAGAAAAACCCCTAGCAAGTAGCAAAAATAAGGAGGGGCTTACGATTTTGACGGCCACGATCTCGAATGTATCAATATGAGTCGCTGTAGCAACAAGGGAAATCATGAAAGAGCGATCAGAACAAATAAACCTAAAATAAACCGTTGTTGTGAAATCAATAATAACAGAAGAGGGAGAAGGCTCACCGAGGTAGATTTCACCGAAGGATCCGCTTCCGATCTTGCGGCCGAGCTTGAACTTAGCACCTATGATGCGCTCCATGTATCGAGGGTTCCAGAAACAAGGGATAGTATGAATTAAGAATCTATCGCGGCATCAAACCAAAGAGAGAGTCTCGCTTCTTTTGTTGCTTTTCGACAGTGAAAACCAGGAGAAACCAGAGCCGCACAGCACAGAGAGGGAGAGAGCCCACGGCCCATATAGAGAAAATGCGTCGAGGAGTGGGGGTATTTTTGTCCTTTTATATACAGTTGTTTGTATGTTCACGGGGACTCTGTAGGTGTGAAGGCAAGGTTTCTTTCTCTCGTGTTGACTACTGTGTGATTGCATTGCAGCATTGAAATCATCACTTATCTATTTTATTTTCTTTTAACAATATCTATAGTCCGTTTGTTTTAGATCGATTATCTGATACAGAATTGATTTTAAACGAATTAATTTTAAAAAAAATTAAGTATAAAATAATTGATTTGTGTTTGGTAATAATATTTTAAAAGTGGATATAGAATAATTGATTTCGTTTGAATGATAAAAGTATAATAACTTTTGATATGTAAATATAAAGAATTTTGTGGGTTCACACTTATAATTGATTTTATTCAACGTAAAAGCTAGGAACTTCTTGCTTCTATACCCACCCTTAAATCAATTTTATCCACTGAAATTTTATTACTCAAACACAAAAATAGTAATTTTAAATTATATTAGGCTTATTTTTCTCTCAAAATTGATTTTGAGCTGCCCAAAATCTAAAACAAACATGTTCTTATTATTTATTTTAAATTTTAAATTTAAATTAAATAAAAAAATATAATGCTTAGGAATTTTTTTCTTTTCTGTCAAAAAACCTTTTTCTTTAAAATTAATGTTTTCCCCCTTTTTTGACCAGACTAATGTTTTCTCTTTTTTAAGAAGAAAATTAATATTTTCTCTTTAAATTATTAGAAAATATTTTGGTAAAATATTATATATTTTATTTTTATAATTCTAAAATATTATACTTTTATTTATAATCCAAATATTATATTTTTATTCTGAACGGAAAGCTGATTTATGTGTATGTGGTGTCGCGCTTCCTAATGGTGTGTTTGGTTCTGAAGAGAAATTGTGAAGAGAGAAATAGGTGAGAGAGAGTGTAAAAAGAGAGAAATATGTGAGAAATAGAGTAGATTTGGGGTATTGTTTGGTTTATGAGAAAGAAAAGAGAAAAAGAGAAGAGAGAAGTATTGATTATTTTTAAAAAGACATCAATGTCCTTGACTAAAAATTTAAATAATTTGAGTTATAAAGAGAGAATAGGGGTATAATTGAAAACAGAAAAAAAACACGTGTGGTGGCCCTTTCTTCGCTCTTTTACGGAGAAGTTAAAAAGTGACAAATTTATCACTCCTCTCTCTCTCGTCTCAACTTCTTTGTTGTTCCAAACAAAAGAGATTGGCTCTCTCTATCGTCCCTCAGTCTCTCGCAGCAAGTCACCCCAACCAAACCCAACCTAATAGTCCAATACGGTGGGGTCAACCTATATTAAAAAAATATTATGGGGTCAACCCAACTTGTGATAACTTACCTCATCACAGTTTTTTCAAGGAAAAAATACAAATAGAGCAATGCTAAATATTACGAGGGATGATTTGAACGAATCCGACGAAAATACACGTTGTGTCAGTATTTTAAGAAAACAAAATGGAATTATGTTGAAGTCTGTTTGACACAAATCACAGAAATAGTGGCAATGTAACACGTTCATCGGTCTTCATTCGATACATATTTGTAAAATCAAGTATTTTCCAAATACAAAGGGGGTGTACCCAAAAAAAAATACAAAGGGGTTGGTTGGTAATGGTATGGTCAGAAACTATAGGAATGATTTGCACCCACATAGGGATAGGAATAGTTCAGGCTAACCGATAAAGGTTTACGTCCTAACTTACATCACATTCGGGTCAGGTTAAACTTCTTTTAAATAGAAAACGTCAATGTTGCACCAAAACAAAAAAAAACGTCAATGTTTTTGGAGAAATCTATTTAGCTAAAAATGTCATACTTCAGACTTCCCAAAAAGCTTTTTAAACTTAACAGGTCGACCTATTTAAGTAAATATAAATAATAATTTTTTTATGTTGACCTTTTCAATAATTTAGGTATATTGACCTACATAAATTTTTGACATATTTACAGGTCTTATTGCAAAATAGAATTTAAATAAACTATCATATAAGTTAAGACTTTAAAAGGTCAGGTTAGACCTTAAAAATAATTTATATCATACAAATAAATCAGAATCATACCTTATAGACATTGTGTTAAGTCATATATATGTTAATCTTTTCAATAATTTAGGTATATTAACCTACATAAATTTTTGACATATTTAAAGGTTTTATTGCAAAATATAATTTAAATAAACTATCATATAAGTTCAGACTTTAAAATGTCAGGTTAGACCTTAAAAATGATTTATATCATACAAATAAATCAGAATCATACCTTATAGAACTTAGTCAATCATACCTATTTTCGCCCTTATGTCTCATGCCCCTTGATGGCAATGGTTTTAATTTTCATTTTTTATAATTTAAATACAATTCAGATGACTTGTTTAATGACGCTAATATGAAATATATCTTTAAGTAGGCTAACAAGTCATATCATACTTTCAAAAAGATTAGGTCAAGTCAGGCCTAAAAAAACCTATGACAGGTAACATGTCAGGCTTGAACCCAACCTATTCCCACCGCTACACACAACCATGATTAATTTATTAAAATTTTAAAGGGGAAAAATTTTAAGTTTACGTGGCTTTGTTTGACAAGACCAATAAGCTAGATTATAGCCTATCGGACTAGCTTATAAGTTTGTTTAAATAAATGATAAATATTTGGTAAACAAGCTTATCACACTAACTGATAGCTGAGCTTATAGCTTATTACAATTTTTTCTCAATTTTGCCATTTTTAAAAAATAAACTAATCGCTCCCTACACATTCTCCTCCCTGTTCAATGTTAGTCTGTTATTGTGTGTGAATATTGCGAATCATCACAAAATTAATGTACACTCTGTATATACAAAAACGTCTAGCTTCCTCTTATATAAATAACTACATGATGGTGGGTGTGATGGTTAATCGAAGGAAGTTTACTCATCTGACTTAGAGAAGCAGACTCGATCATCAGCCTAAACGGAATATCGTTTGATGGATTCGTACCACGCTTTACCAAGTTGCCATTTATATGCTCTTTTACGATTCCAAGTTAAAAACCAACTGTGAAGTTGTCCACCAGGCGTTATAAAATGTGCATCTTGTGGTTTTCCACTAAAGTTTAAGCAGACAATGTTTCTTGGAATGCCCTCGCTACACGTCCTAATGCTTTTGCCTATAATGATCCTTGTAGACATCCCACAACCAACTCAAATGAACATGGGCACCCATGGTAGTGGTTATCTCTATCATTGCAGTTGTGTTGTCAACCACGACAGCTCCACCAAACACATGCATGCAATGTCTCTGACCATCAACGAATGTGAGAAGAAGGCACAGGTGACACGTGGGTGCAGTAAGCATGACACATCTGAACGTGAACACAAGAAGGGGGTTGAATTGTGTTGAAAACTTTTCGTAAACTTTTAGTTAAAAACACTTTAGAACGCTGGATTTTGAATCTGTTTGAAATCAGATGCTGGAGTATGACCAGACGCTGGAAATAAAGTTTATGAAAACTTGTTTTTATGCACAGAATAAAAGTAAATGTAAGGCAGTAAGGCAAGAGACACAGAGATTTATAATAGTTCACCACCAACCTGGTAGCTACGTCTAGTCCCTTCGTTCCTGAAGGATTTTTCATTATAATCAACTGATTACAAATTTCCTTAAGAGTATTCTACTGTCACAAACTTGACACTACTCTTAACTTCTCAAAACGACTCAGTACGTCCGAGCCTTTGAGGAACAAAGCCTTAACTAGGCAGAACAACTTTTACAAAGTAATATTCTTTTGAATAACTCTCACAGAGAGGATGAAAAGATTAAGCACAAAAACAAATAACTTTCGAAAAGAAAGAATATCAGACGATGAGGTTCAGTTCTTGGTATCCAGAAACTTGGCACGAAACTTGATTGCTCACTTGAGTAATAGCTCTTTCAGAATATAGTTTCTAGCAGTTTTTGGCAACCTTATTCAATGAATACCTTGGGGTATTTATATGAGTCTCTGAGGGGTATTACCGTTGCAGTAAATTTCAGCTTCATATCATTGAGTGAGGTAATTTGAAATGATGTCCTTTTCTTCCTTTATAGAGAATATTAGAACAGTACATATTACCGTTTTTGTATTGTCTGCTTTTCACAATTGTCTTATATGAATTTTGTCTTATACCAAAGGTGTCACCTTTTATACTCGTACATCAAAATAAGCGCACAAAATCAAATTCGAATTTCGTTCCAAAACAGCTGAGTAGAAGAGCACAAATGTGACCATCACGTGATTCATTAAAAGATCAGATGCTCGCTTAGAACAGGAGATGGACGCTTGCAGCAATTGAGTAATCCACGTGTCAAAGAATAACACTACCGGACGCTCGCTATACACAAGACGCTAGAGTGAATTGGATTCTAACACACATGGAATGTATTCAATACTTGTGAGTTTCTTCTTCTTGCTTGAGTGAGATAAAACATAAGAGATTTTAATACATACACACTCAATGACTTATCAGAAGATACTTTGTCATCATCAAAATTAATGAGGGTCTAAACTTCTCAATTGTTTGAGTTCCAACAATCTCCCCCTTTTTGATGATGACAAATATCTAAGGTTGATGAACAATTTAATCTCGAAAAATAATTTCAAGGGTCTCCCCCTGAGTTCAACAACTCGGATAAAATTAAATAATTCAGGTATTAGAGCGATTTTTAATAATCAGAGCAGTAAATCTTATAAAGTATCAAAGCAATTTAGAAATGTGCTATGTATGATTTATGCATGAAACGTATGATACTTCAACGTGTCCATTAGACTTTCAACGGGTTCATCAGACCTTTCTTTTACTCCCCCTTTTGTCATCAGACAAAAAGAGTGTAAACCACATCATAGTCAAAACAATAAAATATAATACTAGAAAAATTTGAAGATAAAAGGTCAGACCATAGAAATATAATAGTACTAAGTAAGCAGAATAATTGTTCCAAAATGATACTAAGTGGAAAATATACTTGTACCAAATTTTTTTTTATCACACAGTACTAAATAAAAAAATAAAAACAAAATGTTTAAGGATTTGGTGGAGGAGGAGGTAGGAGTTGATTGAAACATTCCAAGAGGAGGTTTACAGTGTTTTTCAGCTGGTACACTTTCTGATTTGTAGCCATGATAGCTTCAAACTCAGCTCTAGGCAAGATGACAACATCATCATCTGCAACAGGAGGAGCGGAAGAAGATTCAGCTTCTGGAAGAGGTTCAACAATAGTAGCTCGTCGAGATTCCATCTTCTGGTGCTCTGCTAGCACCCAGTTGGACAACTTCAATCTTAGCTCTTTATTTTCCTTTGCCTTCTGGAAGAAGTTATCATTTGGTAAGAACCATTTGATAAAACTTCCCAGCTTCTGTTTCTCAACTTCCATAGCCACTTCCCATTTCTGCATATTCTCTTCAGGATACAACAAACTCATGAAGATAATTTCCCTGTGCTTGATCAGATCTTCAACAAAAGCATCAGATTTCATAGCAGTCTCTTTAGGATACAACAAACTCATGAAGATAATTTCCTGTGCTTGATCAGATCT
This sequence comes from Calophaca sinica, assembly GCA_037113605.1. NCBI lineage: Eukaryota > Viridiplantae > Streptophyta > Magnoliopsida > Fabales > Fabaceae > Calophaca > Calophaca sinica. The sequence continues at coordinate 126,395,174 of CM073734.1, forward strand.
TCAACAAAAGCATCAAATTTCATAGCAGCAGCTTCTCCAAAAATTCTTTTAACAAAGATTCTCATTGCATCAAAAATTAAGTTGAGTCCTTCATTTTCAGCAAGATACAATCTTCGTAGATTCTCCCTATCATCATCTTCAATATCCAGAGGCACAAAATGAGGCAAAATGGCTTTGTCTTTTCAAGACACAGTCATTTGACTCCAAGTGAAACCAATATCAAAATATTTGCAAACAGCAGCCCATTGGACATAAATCTTCATAGCATTCAGAGGCCTGATCACAGAACACATAAACATATCATCGAAATACAGTGTTCCAAGATTAGTGTCAGGTACCCTGGTGATAGAGCCGACTGTAGGAATGGTTGATTTTTCTGCATCACGGCAGCTAGAGGAGCCAGTTCTCAATTCATCTATCTTTAGAGAATTCAGATAGAATCTCCTAGCATGGTATTCACACAACTCCTTAAGCTCAGAGAATCCTTTGAGATCATATCTCCGAGGATCCTTCTCATATTCCTTAAGTCCAATTTTACTGAACGACATTTTCCCAGGAGTTGGTTCATTCCTTTTTCTAGGAATAGACCAAGGCAACCACCTTTTCCTATTAGGTACAATCTTGACAGACGCTGGATCAGGGTTTCTATATTGACGAATAAGCTCAAGCCTTTTCATCTCCAGACAATGAGTCATAAGGGCCACTTTTTCATCTGTTATCCACCTTCCGCATTCCTCAAGAGTAAGAGGTTCATTATGTGGTAGGAACCTGGGAAGATTAACAGAGAAAGGAATTGTTTTGCTGTTTGATTGAGGTCTCGATCTTCCTTTGAAGGACATATCAACTTTTTCATCTCCTTCTTTGAATACAACTCTTAATGGAGAGGTAACTTCCAGTCTTGCAACCCCAAAGGTGAATGTTTTCAAATGCCATAGAGAAGGGTAATCATAAATGGAATGATACACGTCTTCTCTAACAAACCTTGGTCTGTTAATGGCAGATACAAACTTTTTTGCACCAGAAAAAGAGGTAGGTTTGTAAGTGAGGATAAGTGGGAGAGATGAAGTCTTATTAACAGTGTAGTTTTTTGGCTTGTTTGGATGGATTTTGAAGAGAAGGTTGAAAGGGTGACAGTGAAGTGGTGAAATGTATGTGGAGAGGGATGTGTATGAGGAGGTAGAGGCTTGTGGTGAGGGGAAAATGATTGTTCTAAGTCTTGTGGTTAATTTGGTTAATTGGGGAGTTTCTGTAGGTATTAGGGCAGTGGTTTGTTGTTTGGTTTTTCTGATTCTTTTGGGTTGAGGTTTGGTGGGTGAAGGTTGTATGGAATGAGTTTGTGTTTGTGGTTGTGGTTTTGTTTGTGGTTATGCAACAGACAATGGTGGTGCAGGAATAGTATCATCAGACTCAAAGGTAGTTACAGAATCATCAACTGTAAAATCAAGTAACTTTGGGTTAAGCTCAGAATGCTTAACAAGTCTTCTTCTTTTGCCTTGAGTGGCAACGTCAGGAGGAGGAGGAGCTTACTTCCTGAGACCAGACACTGAAACAGGTTTTTCAGCTTCTGTCTTCTTTTTCTCCATTATTTTCTTGATGGGGACCAGATCCTCATCATCTTTTGCTTCAACATTCTCTTGAAGGGCAGGAGGCACCTTCTGCTTCTTGTTTCTTGTTTCCCAAGCTGGAGACTCAACAATTCTCTCCACACCAGATGTTGAGCTTCTGGTGGGTTTTGTTTCAGCTACTTCACCAACTAAAGTTTATGTTCCTTCTCCTTGTTCCTTTTTCACCTTCTTGATCATATCAGCATTGATCAATTTCATTCTCACCAGGCTATTGACTCCAAAAACCTCAGGACGAGCAATAGCACCAATTCCAAAATACTTATCTCTTTCTTCTTTGTTTATCAAGGCACTGAGCCTTCTTGCAATTCCATCCTTGACCATCATAGTAGTAAGAAGAACTCCATAGGGAATAACCTTGATAATGTTCTTCTTGTTAGCAGAACCCTTCCTTGAACCAACAACCGCATTGACAATATTGTTGAAAATCAACCTAGACAAGTTGATTTTGTGACCAGCCATATAATTTCTCATAATGAACTTCTGTCCATAGTTCACTATGTCGCTTTACCCAGTCTTCAGAATAACGCTCTTAGCAATAACTTTGTGTAGAACTCTGTAATGACTTTTCTGATTCTTGGCAGTAGGAGTTACATCATTTTCCTTCAACTGGCGATAGTTCTCGAACAGAGCCTCGTTGACGTTTTTCATTCCTCTAAAAGCGTCTTCCCAACCAGCATAGTAACTAATGCCTTCGCAGGGGCACTTAATGGTATCAGCGATGGTGTTTATGGTGAACACCAATTTGAAACCTCTGACATGACCTTCAACTATTCCACTCGGAAGCATATGAACGTTTCCCCAGACTTCCTTGATAGCATTAACCATAACATCAACAGGTTCCCAAAGGAAGTAGTTTTGTAGCCCAGATTCGTCAAACCTTCATCTAAGTCAAACCCATAAAGCTTGAAACTTTTTAAGTCGATTCTGTTCTCAGTTAAGACTTTTGCTTCTGTCATGGTGTCAAAGATAGCAGTTTATTGTCCGACCTTAATATCAGTCATGGTTGTAGTAGGAGAGTAGGTGATGGAGGTTTAGGGTTTTAGAGAAATTCACATACACACACACACACAGAGAAAGAGAGAGAAAACAGTTTTCGCGGACAAAAATAGAGTGTGGAGTGAAAGTGAAGGAGTAGTGAGAAAGTTTTGATAAATTGTACAGTTACTTTTTGAAAAACTCTTCACATTTCCTCTAAATAAAAATAATTCAAAAAGAAAATAAAATAAAGATTCCCCTTTTTCAATAAATGCAGTTGCCAAAAAAAGAAGTTAAAATCAAGTAAAAGATTTTATTGAAAACATAAAAATCATGACTCAGATTAGGTGTAATGCGACGCTTGAGTCCCACACAAGTTCAACACGTGTGTGCTCGGACGCACGCAAACGAATTCACCGGACGTTGAGTTATGCATTATGAATGACATAACATATGAGTACACGTGTGAATGCTCATGTTATACTAGATGCTGAATGATGCATATCATAAGACGCTGAGATTAATCATTATTCTATAAGATGAAGTTTTAAATTTCTTCTTATAAAACTGAATCTATCTTCAGCAAGGGGTTTTGTAAAAATATCAGCCCACTGATGATCAGTGTCTACAAATTTAATTTCAAGCACACCCTTCTGAATATAGTCTCTTATGAAGTGATGCTTAATCTCAATGTGTTTTGCTCTAGAATGCAATATTGGATTCTGAACACAAATTGCAATATTGTGTTCTGTACATTTTCTGATATACCTTCTTACCAGCGTCATCTTTACCAAGAATGCAAGTGGGATGCATAAGAGTGCACATTGGCTTGCAATCCACCATCTTGAATTTCTTTAACAATTCATTGATGAATTTGCTTTGATGTATGTAAATACCATCACTACATTGCTTGATTTGAATTCCAAGGAAAAACTTTAATTCTCCCATCATGCTCATTTCAACTTCAGCCTGCATTAGTTTTGAAAATTCTTTGCAAAGGCTTTCATTAGTAGCTCCAAATATAATATCATCAACATAAATTTGAACAAGTATAAAATGCTTGTTTGACGATTTTCTAAATAGAGTAGTGTCTACTTGACCTCTGGTAAAACCATTTTTCATTAAAAAGAAACTCAGTTTATCGTACCAAGCTCGAGGAGCTTACTAAAGACCATACAGAACCTTTTTAAGCTTAAAAATATGTTCTGGATATTCAATGTCTTCAAAACCAGGAGGTTGTTTCACATAGACTTCCTCAGTTATAAAATCATTTAAGAAAACACTTTCACATCCATTTGATAAAGAATTATCTCACGCTATGCAGCAAATGAGAGTAAAATGCGAATAACTTCTAACCTTGCAGCAGGTGCAAAAGTTTCAGTAAAATCTATACATTCTTCCTGTGAGTAACCTTAAGCAACTAATCTTTCTTTGTTTCTCACTACCTTACCATCTTCATCAAGCTTGTTTCTAAATACCCATTTAGTATCAATAGCTTGCTTATCTTCTGGTAGAGTGACTAACTTCCAAACATCATTTCTTTAAAATTGATTCAACTCTTCTTGCATAGCCAGAATCCAACCTTCATCTTCCAAAGCTTAATCAATCGTTTTAGGTTCTATTTCAGAGAGTAGTGCAACATCTGCATGTTCCTTGAAAGAGGATGTTGTTCTAACTCTATCTCTAGGTTCTCTTATGATTTGATCTTTGGGATGATTGGTTTTGAACTTCCAACTCTTTTCGGCTTCAGCTTTTGCTTAAGTAGAATTCAACGTCTGGTTACTACCGGATGCTGAAGAAGCAAGTTTACTGTTACCACCAATATTTAAATCTGAAAATAATTCATCTAGCTCTGACATGGCAATGTCAGGCTTCTTGTCATCAAACTTGACATGAATGGATTCTTCCACTATCAAAATTTCTTTATTGTATATTCTAAAAGCTTTAGATCTTTCAGAATATCCCAAAAAGATACCTTTGTCAGCTTTGGAATCAAACTTATCAAGTTGATCCTTAGTATTTAGAATACAACATATGCAACCAAAGGGATGAAAATAAGATATGTTTGGTTTTCTACCTTTCCACAGTTCATATGGAGTCTTCTTCAAAATAGGTCTAATAACATATGCAACCAAAGGGATGAAAATAAGATATGTTTGGTTTTCTACCTTTCCACAGTTCATATGAAGTCTTCTTCAAAATAGGTCTAATAAGAATTCTATTTTGAATATAGCAAGCTGTGTTTACTGCTTCTGCCCAAAAATATTTTGCAACACCATTTCTTGGAAGGACCTATTTTTCCTTTCTACAACACCATTTTGCTGTGGTGTTCTAGGAGAGAAGAAATTACGGGAAATGTCATTTTCTTCACAAAATTTTTGAAAGCTTTCATTTTCAAATTCTCCCCCATGATCACTTCTAATTGAAGAAATACAAATTCCTTTTTCATTTTGAACTGATTTGCAGAAAATAATAAATACTTTGAATGACTCATCCATGTAGGCAAGGAATCTAACCCATGTCCATCTAGTAAAATCATCAACAATGGCTAACCCATATTTCTTTCCAGTTAAAGAGGCTATCCTAGTTGGACCAAAAAGATTAAGATACAAAAGCTTAAGTGGTCTAGAGGTTGAAACATCATTTTTTGAATGAAAATAAGTTTTAACTTGTTTTCCTATTTGACATGTCTCACAGAGAGCATCAGATTGGAATTTAAAATTTGGTAAGCCTCTAACAAGAATGTGCTTGTTTAGTTTTGAGATTAATCTCAAACTAGCATGACCCAATCTTTTATGTCAAATCCATTGTTCATCTTCAACAGACATGAGACACTTGACATCTTGTTTTGCAAGTTCAGAAAGATCAATTTTATAAATATTTTGTTTCCTCTTAGCTGTAAAGAAAATAGAGCCATCTTTCTTGCTTTTTACTGAACATCCAGTTTCTGTAAAAATGACATCATAACCATTCTCACATAATTGACTTATGCTCAATAAATTATGCTTTAGTCCTTTAACATAAAGTACATTATCAATAGAGAGAAGAAAGCCTTTACCAACGCGACCAATTCCAACTATTTTACCTTTCTGGTTTCCCCCGAAACCAACAAACCCTTCTTCTCTAGGCCTTAGCTCTTGGAACATATGATTTTCTCCTGTCATGTGACGCGAGCATCCACTGTCTAAGTACCAAGATAGGTTTGTTGACTTTGTTGCTAAGCATGTCTACAACATAGACTATTTTATCTTTAGGTACCCATATCTTTTTTGGTCCTTTCAGATTAGTTCTTGAAGGATGCTTGTCCTTCTTAGTCTTAAAAGCAGTACATGCAATTTTCAAATGACCAGGTTTGTTGCAGTAAGTACAACGTAAACATTCAATATGATCATTGGGTTTATCAGATGCAGGATTTTTATTTTCTAAAGAGGGTTCATCTGATATGTAGCCAAGATATTGAAGCTTTTGAAAGGCGTATTCATAATCATTCGATTTACACTTAGGATTGCATTTAGTTTCAGAGCTTTCAGTTTGAGAGCTCTCAGCTTCTAGTTGCTGACATGTCACCAGACGCTGACTATCCACCAGATGCTGATTTTCAGTTTTCAGCTTCTGGTTCTCTTCACTGAGCTTTGAGTTTTCATTTTTCAAAACTTGAAAATTTTGTGATAATTTTGAAATTTCTTTTTCAAAGCTTTGTACTCAATGGAGAGAGTGGCAGAGTCCTTAAGAAGATCATCAAATGCAAGTTGAAGTTGAGAATAAGAATCATATATTATTACCTCTTGAACTTCTTCTTCAGAGTCTAAGTCAGTATTTGCCATAAGGGCAAGATTGGCTTCTTCATCATTATCTTCCTCAGAGGATGATGAATTCAGATATTCCCATGTAGCCATGAGACTCTTCTTCTTTCCCTTGAAGGAACTTCTCATGGGCTTCTTCTTAAGATTAGGACATTCAGATGTGAAGTGTCTAGGCTTTTTACATTCATAGCAGACAACTTGGCTTTTGCCTTTGCTTTCCTTCTTATCCTCGACATCTTTCTTATGGAATTTCTTCTTGAAGTTTCTTTTCTTCCACGTCTTTTGGATCTTCCTGGATATGAACGTGAGCTCATCATCCGACCCATCAACGTCTCCTTCTAAAGCTTCATCTTCTGATTCTTCTGCAGCCTGAAGGGCTTTAGAAGTACTGGATTTATGTTTGTTGACTTTCAAAGCAAATAGACTTGCTTTTCTTTACAGGTTCTTCCTCACTCAACTCAAGTTCATGAGCTTTCAGAGAACTCATAAGATCTTCAAGTCTCAAGACATTTAAATCTTTTGCTTCTTGAATAGCAGTGACTTTGGGTCTCCACTGCTTGGTCAAACTTTTCAGATCTTTCTCACTTGGTCATGTGTGGTATAACTTTTTCCAAGGGCCTGTAACCCATGCATAAGTGTTTGGAACCTTCCAAACATAGATTCAATGTTTTCACCATCTTCCATTTTAAACAATTCATATTGGCGAACCAACATGCTAGCTTTAGTTTCTCTTATTTGGTAGAGCCCTCATAAGACAAAACAAGATAATCCCATATCTCTTTGGCAGTATCGAATTTGCCATATTTATCATATTCTTTTTCTGACATAGCACAGATAAGAATGAATCTAGCTTTTTAATTGATTTGATATCTCTTTTTTCTGCTCATCATTCCAATTTTCTCTGGCAATAGCAACACCAACAATATTAGTGGGAATAAAGTAACCACTTTCAACAATATCCCACAGCTCAAGTTGTTGTGTCTCAAAGAAAGTTTTTATCTTATCTTTCCAGTAGTCAAATTTTTCTCCAGTAAATAGAGGAGGACGATTCATGTGACCACCTTCTGTAGACATGTTCACAGTATATGATTTTTTCTCTTAACACTGTTAAGTGCTCAACCAAGAGACCGAGCTCTGGTACCAACTAAACGTAAATACAAGAAGAGGGTTGAATTGTGTTGAAAATTTTTCGCAAACTTTTAGTTAAAAACACTTTAGAACACTGGATTTTGAATCTGTTTGAAATCGGATGCTGGAGTATGACCAGACGTTGGAAATAAAGTTTATGAAAACTTGTTTTTATGCGCAGGATAAAAGTAAATGTAAGGCAGTAAAGCAAAAGTAAATGTAAGGCAGTAAAGCAAGAGACACAGAAATTTATACTAGTTCACCACCAACCTAGTAGCTAAGTCTAGTCTCTTCGTTCCTGAAGGATTTTCTACTATAACCAACTGATTACAAATTCCCTTAAGAGTATTCTACTGTCACAAACTTGACAATATTCTTAACTTCTCAAAACGACTCAGTATGTTCGAGCCTTTGAGGAACAAAGCCTTAACTAAGCATAATAACTTTTACAAAGTAATATTCTTTTGAATAACTCTTACAGAGAGGATGAAAAGATTAAGCACAAAAACAAATAACTTTCTAAAAGAAAGAATATCAGATGATGAGGTTTAGTTCTTGGTGTCCAGAAACTTGACACGAAACTTGATTGCTCACTTGAGTAATAGTTCTTTCAGAATATAGTTTCTAGCAGTTTTTTGCAGCCTTATTCAATAAATACCTTGGGATATTTATAGGAGTTTTCGAGGGGTATTACTGTTGCAGTAAATTTCAGCTCCATATCATTGAGTGAGATAATTTGAAATGATGTCATTTTCTTCCTTTCCAGAGAATATCAGAGTAGTACATATTACCATTTTGTACTATCTGCTTTTCACAATTGCCTTGTACAAATTTTGTCTTATACCAAATGTGTCATCTTTTATACCTCGTACATCAAAATGAGCGCACAAAATCAAATTCGAATTCCGTTCCAAAACAGCTGAAGTAGAAGAGCACAAACGTGATCATCACGTGATTCATTAAAAGACGAGATGCTCGCTCAAAACAGGAGACGGACGCTCGCAACAATTGAGTAATCCACGTGTCAAATAATAACACTACCGGACGCTCGCTATACACAAGACGCTGGAGTGAATTGGATGCTGACACACATGGAATGTATTCAATACTTGTGAGTTTCTTCTTCTTGCTTGAGTGAGATAAAACATAAGAGATTTTAATACATGCACACTCAAGGACTTATCAAAAGGTACTTTGTTAATATCAAAATTAATGAGGGTCTAAATTTCTCAATCGTTTAGGTTCCAACAACATCATTCATGGTGACGATAATCCCTCCAATTGATAAGTGGAAGGTGTTGGTGTCTTGGTGCCACCGCTTAGCAAAAGCTGACATAAGCCCCTTGTCTATAATGTGGTAGCTGCAATGCAACTGTGGTGCCAAACAAAAGTTGTCTACCACATTTATGTATCTAGTGATTATAAGGCCGAATAAAAATGGTTGCCAATTTGTTTGTCGTGAGTCACCTCCTTAAACTCACCATGATCCTACATAGATAAAAGTTTTGTTATGTTTATTAATTATTATAACAATGTTTTAAACATTGAGCCAAAATCCAGCCACAGACAATTTATTACATGTCCAACACATAGTTGAGTAGCAACGTATTCTACAAATGACCTTAGGACCGACATGTCTTGAGGACCTCTTAGAAATGACTTTACCGGTACATTGTTGTTAGTAGTAGGTACATAGACCTCCTCTGCTTGTCGATGTTCATCATCTTTAGGCGCATAAGTAGCAACATGTTGTCTAAGTGCAGAAGTAGTCAGATGTTAGCATCCGACAATCCACCCCTAATTCATGCCATGTCTACACACTAATAGAAACAAACAAATAATTATGATATGGTTAATGTAATTAATAACTTCTTCTTTTAAACTAATTTATAAAAAAAGTTATAATTTTTGAAAACTATTTTTCGAAATACATGTTAATGTATTATGAAAACAATTTTGCATAATGTAGTTGTAAATAAAATTGTAGCTTTCAAAAATAATTTTTGTAATACATTCATATTCCATAAAATCTATTAATATTATGTTTTAGAAAATAATTTCCGGAAGCTATAATTTTTAGATAAAACTTACATCAAGTTTCGTAAATCAAGTTCAACCATTTCCTCTCACAAAAAAAGTGATTATTTTTTTATGAAAAGATGCAAGAGTAGTTACACAATATACCTTTTAAAAAAATAACTGCCTTTTTGTGAGAGAAAATTGTTGAACTTGACCTATAAAACTTGATATATAAGTGTTATCCTAAGTTTTATTACAACTACATTTTTTTTATTACTGGAATAAAATTATTGCATTTCTACTTCAGTAATGACACCAATACAAATAGATATGGTCTCAAAAACATGGGGACTAGGCCATAATGTAGCCCCTCTAGCAAGATTATGGGTTATCACATTTGTTTGTCTCCTAATAAACTCTACCTTAAAGTTTGAAGAAAAAGATAAAATGTCTCTACACTGTTGAATTAAGCATCCAAATTCAAAGACATCACTACCCCTAGAATTAATACTATCCACTACAACTTGGGAATCTAACTGAAATATTACATGCGATAATTCCAAATCACGAGCCCAAAGCAATGCTTCCAAAAAGACCCAAAGCCTCCCCTTCCTTAACACTAACCTTCTGATTCTGCCATATAGTTTTGGCCATCAGAAAATCACTAGCTTTACCACACTTGTGCAGAAAAGTGTTTTAACATCGGTTAAAATCGACATTTTACACCAGTCTTAGTACCGATGTAGATAGTTCTGTTGTAGTATATTGGGTTTTTTACACTGGTTTTTTACCCGACGTAGAAAATAGGCCTTTTACACCGGTTATATGCTAAAACCGGTGTAAAATACTAAATTTTAATACCGGTTTGTTTTGATAACCGGTGTAAAACGTTTGTATTTTACACCTGTTTTCAGAAACCGTTGTAAAAACTACATTTTTTTTAATATCGCTTTGTTTGTCCATAACATCACAAATGCACTATAAATGTCAATTAAAATAGACACCAAATTTGACAAGAATTGGCAGCAGAATATATTGGCACCAAATTTGCCGAAAATTCAAACAATAATTTAATTTAGCAGTCAATTTTAGACACAAATAAAAGAGCAATGACATATCTACATTATTACTAAACTTTTCAAAACAAGGAAAGATCGATGCACAAACGGGTTAACAATGTCATTTGCGCCACTTCCCTCTACTGATTCTTCAACTTTAACATGTTACCGTTTAAGAGACGGAACCTTCCCAAGGCTTCATGATTCTTCTTCACATATTAATGCAGGAATTCTAGGGTAGATGCATTAGTTGAAAAGATACAATGAAGAGCAACCTGATGCATTTTGTCCACCATATGATGGTGGAAACAATGAGTTCTTCTCTGAATTCTATGATGGTGTCAAGAGAATAACTCCTTGGTTTTTCCATCTCTTGGGGACAAATTTCTTCAGCGAGGAGGAAACCAAAGAGTTATTTTCTTGACACCATTATAGAATCCAGAGAAGAACTCATTGGTTTCGCCACCATCTAGTGGACAAAATGCATCAGCTTTCTCTTGATTGTATCTTTTCAATTAATGCATCAAACCTAGAATTCTTGCATTATGTGAAGAAGAATCATGAAGCCTTGGGAAGGTTTCATCTTCTAAACGGCAACATGTTGAAGTTGAAGAATCAGTAGAAGGAAGTGATGCAAACGACAACAGTGATGACAAGTGTCCATCTTAAGGCTAGTTTTGGCCAGTACTAGAGGAGCAACTAGGACAAAATTGGGCAGTAGATTCCTCTGAAGGAGTCGATGGAGTGTACTCGGGTGCGGTAGGAGAATACTCTGATGTGGATAGAATATACTCTTCGATCCCATCTTCATCGCTGGGGATTTGAACAATGTCCGGCCCTTGAAGAACTTCCCTGGCAGCTACGGGCCTCCTGGGAGAGGGTGGTCTCCTCTGAACCATGCGCATACGATGACCCGGGCCCCAACGATCAGTACCGACACGGGGATCAGCATACGCCCCAACCATCAAATCGCGATCCTGATCGTGAAGACGACGATCGCGGTCCTCAATCCTCACGAAGGTGGCTCGATACTCCCTTGCAGTCATCATCGGCCTGCTAATAGACGGACGTGACCTCCTCGAAGCCATCCAAGTACGACGGGCCCCACAATCTCGGTTTTCCTCCGAAGACATTATCTGTTGTCAAAATAGGGGGAAAAAAGGAGCAATTTCATACTTAGGAGAATCATCAAGACATGAAAAAAATGAGCAATTTTATCACTAGGAGTATCATCAAAACATGAAAATAACTTAGTAAATAAAACCTAAAATCCAAGGACATGGAAACAAATATGCATGCAAAGTACTTCTTTTTTTTAAGGACATGGAATCGACTACAAAAAGCATCTAATATCATCAAGTTCATCACAAAACCAAGAAACATTGGTAACTGAAATCCAAAAATAAAAAATAAAAAATAAAACAAGAAGCGAGTTCATCAATTTCATCAACAATAACAACAAATCGGCGATAAACGTTTTCTAGAAATAACATACCTATCAAATGAGAACGACGGTGACAGTAAAGGAGACAAAAACAACGGCGACAGTAACAGCTGCGTAAATGAGAACAAAAATGCTGATGAAAATGAGAACGCGAACGAAAACGAGAGATAGAGGAAGGAGAATAAAAACGAGAAATGGAGCTTTACCAGGGAAGGAGAACGGAAGAATGATTGTCGAAGGAAGGGGGTGGTGGTGGTTCTTCGTGAGAATGAGAGAATGGATGAGGTACTTCGTTGTGAGAGCGATAATGTAAGGGTTTCTGGAAGAAGAGGAAAAATGAAATGTTTTCTCTGTCCCGCGAATAAAAAGGTGGAAACAAAATTTTCACACCGGTTTTTAAAAACAACCGGTGTAAAATGTTATAAAATTTAAATTTTAAAAATTTTACACCTGTTTTATGAAAAAACTGGTATAAAATATTTAAAAAATATCACCAGTTAATTGTAAAATTGCCACCGCGTTTACATTTACACCTGTTTTTTAAATAACCGGTGTAAAATGTTACTCGTAAAATATCTAACTCACATATTAATTACAAAATTGCCACCGCGTTCATATTTTACACCTGTTATATAAGAAACCGATGTAATATGGTTAATTCTTATGCGTTTCGTGTACTAGTGCCACATAAACAAATACATGCACCTGTAGCAATCATATTAGTAGGAAATGATGCATCTACATTGCAAGCAAGGAAACCAGCTTGTGGCTTTTTCCAAACCGAAAGATAATCATCAAGATTTCTCGATGTTGTAGATTGAGCACAAGATTTGGCAAGTTTCCATTCTTTCCATGTAATTCTAGCTCTAGCAATTACTGTGCCTGCTCCTTCCTCCTTACTTTCCCAAACTAATGTATTTCTACAAATCCATAAACTCCAAATCATCATTACGAAATTAATGATTTTAGGCATTGATAAGCAAGCACAAACCTCAAAGAATAGCTCTCTAAAATTTGAAGCTCTATTCATACACACCAAAAGATCACTCTATAGACCCTCTTGCTTTCAACAAAGCTTGCTAAATGGACATGATATGAACAAGTGCATAGCTGTTTCCAAAACTGGCTAACAGCGAGCGCATTATGAAGGGGCATTGAACTCCTTTGTCCAATAATCTATCACGAGTGGGTAACACATTGGGACAACAATGCCATACAAAATTTGTTATCTTCAGTGGCACTTTTAATTTCCACAATAATTTCCAATTTCCTGGAATTGAAACATGCTCTTCTTGTGGGAATAAATCTCTACAAAGATTGTAAGTTGTTTTGACCATACCAGTTTATCATTGGGGACCGCTTGAATTAAAGGCACTTTTAAGATTTGCTCTGCCACTGTTTCATCAAAAACACTACGGATGAGTGCTACGTTCCACTGTCTTGTGCCCGCATACATCAATTGGTTGACTATTTTTTCATAAACACCTAAAACCCCAAAAAAAACACGTTACCTAAGAATGAGAAGACACAACGTCGTTCCGAGAAAAAAGAGTGGGGAAGACAGAAGTTGTTGGTCGTTAAGCTTGCCCGAAAAGAGAAAAGGGTGGGCGTGGGACATTGGTTGGTGTGCGACTATGCGTTGAGAAGCATAGAAGAGACGGAAAAAAGAAAACACATGATTTCAAATAGAGCCGTCAATCCAGCTCATATCCCGTGGGTCATCCCATTTGGCCCACAGTTATAGCCATGATTTTTTGGCCCATATATTAGTGGGGCTTTTAAGCCCCCAACCCACAAATACCAGATACTGGGGGGCTAGGAACGAGGCTTAAGGGGGTTGGCCCACACAAATGCAAGAAGTCTTATCTTGCTGTCTCACTGCCTTTGTTAAATGACGAGACCGACTCTGCCGAAGACCACCAAGTATCAACTGTGTCAGTGTCGCCACAGACAAAAGACTATTTTTTTTTGGTACACGACAAAAGACTAAATTAGGAAATGAATAAATAATCACCCATAGAGATACATAGGGTAACAAATATCTCCTTCTCAATATATTAACAATGTCTCTATTTAAATACTATTTTCAAAACAGTGATTGTTATTGTTTTATTACCACAGTGAAAGCAAGGACAGCGACTTGTTCGAAAATTGTGTTACGTTATTTTATTACCACAGTGGAATCACAATGTTCAATGTTCTTTATTAGCCAAATATAAAGATCAAATCAATCTGAAAAAAAATAATTTAATCACGTGGTGTTATTTTCTATTAATTTAAATGGAAATTTTGTTCAATAATTGTTATTTTGATTCGAATTTTAGCCAAAGAAATTTATTTGCGATGTCGACTAAGGGAATTGAATGTTGTATTTTTAAAAGTTTTTATAATTTTTTTGGTAAGTATTTTTAGAAGTGTTAGAGATAAATGTTAGGTGAATTACTGTAATTTTTTTATATATGGTAAATTACTTTATTTCTTTATTATAGTAAATTATTCTATTTTTACATAAAAATTTTATGCCATGGTTTATTTTTCTAGCTCTATTTTTAAAATTACTCGAGTTTCAATTAACCACTGATTTGCCATGATTGATTTATTTTTCTATCTTTATCTCTATTTTGATTTGTGTTGTGCATATATATCTCTAGTATTAAGAATTTTACTTTTCAATTTTACAAAGAAATTTTCCCTTGTAAGAATTTTACTTTTCAACTATAAGTCTATAAGGCCCAAAGAATGGGTCCAAAGATTTTTTTTTTAAAAATTAAAAAAAAATTAGGGTCTGTGGGCCAGCCCTAGCGCACAGGGCTTATAGGGCTTTTTGGCCTTGTGAACTTTTATGTGAGTGGGTTTTTTGGCCCTATGGGCTTTTGGCCTTAACCCATGTGGGTTAGGGTTAAATTGGGCTAAATGGGCCAAAAATGACACTTTTCAAAATGAGGAAGCGTGTGGGCAAGGGATATTTTCAGTGAGCGAAAGATTGGCCCAAAATCGGCATCCTGCATTGCTAGTTTGCAACATTGCCGTGTGACGCTCATGAAAAAAAAAAAAAGTTTCCTCGTGACGCTTCGGATATAAACGACTTCGCTGGATAGGCGCGGCGTGGCGAGGCTGAAGAAAGATGGTAGGGGAGATGGAGAAGATGATCGCAGTGGGCGTAATATGGGGCGCCACAAACGCTATCATGCGCCGGGGTGCGCTTCTCTGGGACGAAGCACTCAAATCCTCCGCAAAACCGCCACATACGCACTCAACCCTCGCCCAAAAAACCCTATTCTCTCTACGCAACTGGCTCAAGCTCCTCTCCATCTGGCAATACTCCATCCCCTTTCTCATCAATCTCTCCGCCTCCGCCACTTTCTTCGCCATTCTCTCCGACGCCCCTCTCTCCCTCGCCGTCCCCGTCACCAACGCCACCACCTTCGCCTCCACCGCCATCTTTGCCACCCTCCTCGGCGAACACACTTACCTCCCCCGCGCTTTCTTCGGTACCGCTCTTATCATCCTCGGCATTTGCTTCTGTATCAACTCCTAGCTTGCTTTTCTACGATCTCTTTTTATTTCTTTCTTTCTTTCTTTCTTTTTCTTTTTTATTTTTAAAATAATCATGTATGCCTAGGGTTTTGTTTGCTAATTACTATCCTTCTCTGAACATGATTATTGAGTATTGAGTAATAATGAGTAATGAGTAGAGTAATGTTAATACTACTATACAATGGACGTTAACCAGCTCTGTGTTAATGGGAATTTATTCTTTGATAAATAAGATAATTCGACTCAGTTATTCAGTACACGAATGAAATCACCAAGACCGTGACAAATAGCAAGCAAATGGTTATGGAGACACAAGAAGCTCAAATGTTTAGAATTGTGTTTTAAAGCATTCAGGAGGGATCTGTCCGATGAATCTTCTGTAATCTGTGCAGTAGTCATAGATCATGAAATTCTTTCTGACCCAATTCAGCTGGCCAATCTGGGCATAACTCAGCTGCTTGTGTATGGGAGAAGTCCACCAATTTGATGGCACATTGGAAGCACACTGATTAATGCTCACTGCTCCATTCCATTTGCAAGCCCTTGCTCTGAAATGATGAAACATGGCCTTGAATGGTGCTGCACTCCAATCGGTCTTCACAAGCCCACCTCTAGTTGCCCAGTTGTCTGCATTCCAAAGGCTGGTATAAACCCTCATTCCTTGCTTGTTTGGATAAGCAATGCCCTCATTTTCGCAGTTCCGGAAAACCCTTATTGGCATGCTATCAACATACCACCTGAGATGCCAGTGATGATAGTCAATAGGTCAAGCAATTAGATAGGTATAATTGTTTGTCATACAACTGAGAAAATGAATTGCAGGTTTTAATGCACAACTTATCAACTCACACAATTTCTGTGGGATTCCAGTGAATGGTGTAATTGTGAAAATCAGCAGTTGGGTCAAACCAGAGGTAGAATTGTTGCTCTCTGCTTCCTTTTCCTTGTGTATATATGTTAGTGTTGACAGTGTATGGTTGTCCTGTACTGTTACCTAAGAACTCAAAATCTATCTCATCGTGCTGGCTTCCTGTAGAGGATAACTGTGTGGATTTTTTTAAGTGAAAAACATTAGCGCTTCATTCACTAACACAAGTCTAATAGATTTTTCTTTACTGAAGTACATTGTCTTTCTTTTTTGGGGAACTGAAAAGAGAGTATGTTTGTGTTTTATAGACCTTGTAGGTCCAGTGAACTTACATAGTAGGCTGTGACTGTTCCTGCGGAATTACCAGGTACCAGCTTGATTAGCATCTCAATACTTCCAAATAAGAAGGATCTCTTTGATCGAGCAGCGGATCCTGAAATTCAAAGGCAAAGCCATATATTTCCACTTTAGCTGATAACAGATGAATGCATTTTTAAAAAAAATATATTTATTCCACTGCAGTTTGCATAATGATTAGTCTGATTACAAATCTTAGTGTTACATGAACATATTAACATAGTGTTACATCATACATGAACATATTAACATGATGCTCTGGTATTTAGGCCATAATATCATTCTTTCCCAGTAAATATTCAGTTGCAACATATTGAAAACTGCAACAAACTTGTAATTTCCTAGCTAGAGGAGACAAATATATTGAAACCTAAATGGATGCATGTTAAGCGTTAACTTTTTCACCTGAGGTTTTATCCAAAACAAGGTGAAGGTCTTCACCCAGAATTGATGCATGTTGAACACCCCAGGTGAGGTACATGCTTTTCGAAAGGTTGGCATTCACCAGGATTGTGTTGGGTACGAATGCACAGATAAACAAAGCTACTAGCATTTTTTCAAATTTGACCATGTTAACTCTGATGAACAACTTTTGCCTATGTTTGCCGTTCTATGAAACATGGACGATTTATCATTGGTTGGTGTGGTCTTTATATAAGTTACAACCAGCAGCAATATGACATCCTAAAGATGAACTCTGCGTTATTACTATTATTTAGTTAATTTAGTTAATTGGTCTGAGTATATTGACCTGTTCATGTGATTTGTCGTTATGACATTATTGCTTCTAAAACGGAGAGCCTATAGAATTTATTTCAGGTTTCATAAATAAGTTGGCTCCTGATTGGGTACAAGTGTTTAAAATCTGGTCCGTTTTGTTTTGTTTTGCTTTTAAAAAATGTCTCCTACTTCAGGCGTGTCTCTGATTTTAAATGCTTGAGATTGAAATGCTACAACTTACAATGTCATGAATCAGGACCAAAATAATTTGAATTGTGGTATTTTGATGGATACGCGGTGGGATTCATGGGAAGTTGGCTTGGTGCTCCCAGGAACAAAGCATGAATACCTGAGCTAGCTGGAACACGTAGGGAACATAATTTCGTGCACGAGAGTATTTAGAATGGGAGTAGCACTAACGACTATCCAGCTGTGGGTGTTGGGAAGAGGAGATCCTAATTATTATTTTTTTCCAAAAATAAGAGGCGAGGCTGTGAGGAGTAAGGATGTCCCTCTAGGACGTACATGTCTGATTGTGAGGAAAATAAAAACATTAGGTTTGTGCGGTTTCTCTAAGATTGAGATTGCTTTCTTTTACCTTGTCAATTTGTTCTTGTAACTCAACGAGTATATTGCACTATTCATTTTTGGGGCCACGTATTCAGATGTTCGACCTTACTGATAAAAATCACTTTTCTCGTAAATGTAACTAAACATAAATTACGTTACGTTGAACTCACTTTTATAAAATCAATTTTATAAAATCAATTTTCTCGTAAATGTAAATATAACTCATTACTCAGATCGCATATGTCTCTCTCTTATATTCAAATTTAAAGTTGGAACTCCAGTCACCTCACATGCGCCGCATCTCACCATGGGACGTCCCACAACCTTTGCGTTACCATTTGCGTTTGCAGTGCTCCGTCTCTGATCCTCGACTTCGTTAGCATTGCCCAGTGCCCCGTCTCTGCTCCACAACAGATCATTTGTAAACAACTCTGATCGTGTTTGCCACAGCTCATTGTCGGTCATCTGACACCTCCACACCGTCTGTTGTCATCGTTCGTGTCAGAGCCTTAGTCACCGTTCATCTCAAATCCTCCATCGTCATTTTGTTGCAATCGATGTGCCTCATCTTTCTATGTTTTTTTGCGTTCGGTCATCTCAAAATATAGTGTGAAGTTGTTCTATTAGGAAATAATATTTGCCTTCGTGCCTGTTTTGATTAGGTGAAATATTAGGCAATATTACTATTGTTTTGATTACTGCTATTTTTGAAATTGTTCTATTATGCAATATTATTGTCTTTGTGTCTTTGTTCTATTACTCCTGTTACTTAGGGATTTGCTACTATTTTGATTAGGTTTTGATATAATTTTGACTACTGTGGTTTTGATTAGAGAACAAATTACAAATATAAAATTTGCAAATTTTTTATACTAATGGGACCCTGCGGGGACCGTGTGGGGATCCGAGGGGATGTGAACGGGAGAGAAAAATTCCCCATGACGGGGATGGGGGCAGTTTGGGGGCGGGAAGGGGAACAGGGGAAGTACTCCCCACTCTAGCCCCGTTGACATCCCTATGTGTATGGTTAATGAAACCTCAATTGGAACACAATCTCACTCAATGAATATCTGCCACCAGTTTTGACATATGAGAAATGTTAGGAACACACTCTTTAACACTCTCTTCCCAATACACTCTCTCATATTAATTGAATTTCATATGGGTCCCACCAAATTTATGTGGGATCCACATAATTTAGTGGGATCCATTTGAATTTCAGCCAAAAAGAGAGTGAGTGTTGGGAAGAGAGTGTTAGAGAGCGTGTTGATAGCATTCATTTTGACGTATATATTTGGATTAGCTGATTAAAATAATTATTTCCAACAATATATTGATAGTTTTCTTTACATAATCATTTCCTCTAAAATATTCTAAGGCATTTGACTTGTTATTTGTATAGCGTACTTATAGTTTTCTCAATTCATGTAAAATGTTACGGATATTTAAGCTAATTTAAAAATCAACATATAACTTGATCAATACCTGTTTAAATATTTAGTTTTAATACACCCTTTCCATCATCATGTTTTAGTTTTGGAATCTCCCATCCTCGTAATTTTTTTTTTATAATCGAAAAACTAAAGAGATTTTTATGTATAAATCTGTTGTAATTAATTTGAATACAGTATATCAGTAAGATATGAACACATCAATAATTTTTATGAACACGTGTTATTTTTTTATATCCAAGATGCGGTGTGGTTAATCAATATTATATTTGAAGCCTCAAAAGAACAAAATCTTTTGGTGAGAACTTCGATACCCGGGAGTTTTATTGGGTATGAATACCCAATGACCAATTATTTGACGCCACATCATTTTTTAACTTTTTTAAAGTGAAATTAAATGTTTAGTTTTCATACCTATTGTTAGTGTGAGAATATAGGAGAAATTCCCTGAAAAATTTCTATATTTATTAATAAATTTTGACTTTTTCTAAGGAATCTTTTATTCTTTTTCTATTTCATTTTTTATAAAAATTCTTTCTCTATTTTTGTTATTTGGATCACCGCTTAAATAATATTCTAATACTTGTGTAAACTATTTAATTTCATTCCTAACTTATTCTTCTTTTCTTATTTCATTCCTAATAATAAAATTATATTTTTGTCAATTTCTTCTATTGTTTTATTTCTTTCATACACAATTTCAATTTATTTTGATATTTCAATTTATTTTTTTATTTTGAGTTTGTTTTGTAGGTTTTATTTGTTTTGTTATTTATAATTTATGTTTGAATTATAGTTTTTTATTTTATTTTTATTAAGATTATTTTTATCTATTTCACGGATGGGTATCGATACCCACTTTTCTTCCTGGGTATGGAAGAATTTACCAAATCTTTTTTGTTTTTGTTTTTCTCTTACTTGTAAGTACGAATGAAGAATGTCAAGTTTTATCTTTTTATTTATTTTTTCTAAAAATTAAGAAAATGAATTACAATAAAGGAAATAAAAGAATAACGAAACGATTAATTAATCACAAATAGAGGTTGTTCTACTCGACGTGCACCCACATTCCTGTGCCAGGCAAGCCACGGTGGACAACGAAGAGCAAGTAGTATCCAGGAGGAGCAATCACCCCGGACGGCGGAGCCACCAACCTAACCCTGTAAACCCCTTGCTCTTGTTCGATGAGGTCGTCAATCTTGAGAACTAGAAGCCTCTGAGCCATGGAGAACCCATGAGTGGTGAAGGGTGGAGAATACATGGTCACCTTAATATCATTTGCTGTCAACCCAGCCCCAGCCCCATCTTCCACCGAAAACTGCGTCCCAAAAAAGTCACCATACCTCAACTCTTTATCTGAAGCCTCCTCATTGATCCGTGGTCGATAAATATCGAAATTATTATCCAAATAAGGAGGAGAGAAGGCCTCAACTCTAGTCTCAGTTGGAAACCTATCTACATCCCTATAGCCATCATGTGTGTTGCTGCCACCCACCCAAATCTTGCCATTGGGAAGCACCACTGAAGTTGAGTGGTACATTCTTGCAATTTGAGTGGGCTTTAACACCTTGAATCTCAACCCCTTGGGCTTCTCAGGGTTATACAATACGGGTGTGTAGTTTGGTGCCTCAGCGTCCCACCATGCAGCCGTGCCCAACTGTGCACCGTTGATGAACAGCAGTTGTCCGTTGGGGAGGATAAGAGCATCTCCCATGGTTCTCCTTGAAGGCATTAATTCGGCGTCCCATTCAGGGAAGGGTTCAGTGATGGTTAACCTGTTACAATCCTGAAGAGCTGGGAGGAAGATTTTCTTCGTTTCGGCCAACTCAAAGGCGTTGGGGAGGTTACCGCCGCAGACAATGACTTCTGCCTTTTGGGTATCACTATCAGGAGCGTTGAGGTCTATCGGGAGGAGAGCGGACATGCCGGAGGCGGGGTAGTTACGAGAGCCGCCGGGCAAGACGGGGAAGGTGCGAACGACTTTGTGGGTGGTGGGGTTCAAAAGGAGGGAGCGGTTGTTGGAGAAGATGAAGATGTTTCCGTCGGTGGAAAGGTGGACAAATGGGTATAAGTTGTTCTCGTCCAAGTCTGCGGTTTCGTATAGGTATGGGAAGAAGTATGCTTTTTCACTCTTTTGCCCTTCTTGTTGTGGAAGGAACTCGTAGCTGAAACCTCTTCGTCCTCCTATCAATATGAAGTCTCCGTTTGGAAGAATTTGTTGAGTTGCATACCTATTCATACAAATTGTAAAACCACATTACCTAAATTTAATCCTAATCATCTATTATATATATACACACAATTAATGTCACAATGTTTTGAAAACAAAACGGGCCATTGCATTGAACCGTTGAAAATACTGGTTTAAAGTTCAATGAATCATAATCCAACAAGTAACAATTAAGAATATATTATTATAAAATAATCTTAAGATGTAATTTTATAATACCACTTACCATCTATCATCGGCCAACACATTGTCGTATTCCCTCCATTCACAGTCTTGGCAACCACCACCTATGTATCTGAGGGTTCTTGCGCCGTCTAGAAAACCACCTGAACTCACCAGGGTGCCGTCAGGTGTAAGTCCTCCTGCGGAACACCAGGGATCTCCCCCATTTATCTGCACCAGATAGAGTCAATGATCAGCTCATCATAATTCTTCTACGTACGTACATACGCTTCAGAAAAATGAAAAAGCACAAAAGATAAAAGTGATACAAACCTTGAGTGGTCTAACTTGATTTGTCTCAAGATCGTATTCCACTGAATGAGCAAAACAATCGATTTTGTCTTCTTGGGTCTTGAAATCTTTGTATGGAAGGCATGGAACCCCATCAGGTAATTTGATTCTAGACGCACGGTAAACTTTGGCATCATAGATGATGAGCTTATTTGTGGGCATCAAATTGACTTGCATTGCTGATACACCCGCATTCTCAGATATTATCTCCCAATGCCCAATAGAATCTATTTCGAAATCACCCGAGGGTTCAGGTTTGAAGAAATCAAAGGGTGGAAGGGGATTCCTGGGGACCTTGCGACCTTTGAAAATTTTGTGTTTATGCTTTCTGTGTTTGGCATCCACGGCAAGGAACAAGATAGCGAGAATGAAAAGAACCTTGTGTAAATGTGCCATTATTGATAAACGAAGGAAGGATCGGACCAGACACACTTCAACAAGGCTTGTTAAAGCCTGTGTTTTGGGTGTCTGGTTCCTTAGGAAATTATTAAGGTGTCTTCAAAATAATGTATTCCTTCGCATGGGCTTTAATATAATCTTAGGTTGAGTCAAATTATTTGCCAATATAGCAAATGGTTTCAGCCAGGTTTAGAGGAGACGCGCTTAGAAACAGTTGCCCTGTATATCTATCTGTTTAATTAGGGAATGACAATATAGCAAAGCACCGAGGTTTTCTTTTGAGTTGTTCACCTTAACAAAAAAAATCCAACTTAAACGTGTTAGTTAGTGTATAATCATTTCTATGGACAGCTAGCTTTTGTGTTCTAGAACTTCTACCATGCAACATGCATGAGGATGTTACTTACCGCTAGACAATTGCAATCGCTATAGTATAGCACATTACAGCGAAGTAATAGCGAAAAAGATATATGACACTCCTTTGTAGGCACCCAAGATGGAAGAGAAATAGGAAGGAGAAAAACAAAGATATAATAGATGATATGATCAGGAAAGGGAAAAAAAAGACAGAAAGACAAAAGAGAAGGAGGTGTAAAAGACAAGGGGCAAGTGCCGGCGCAATATATGTGTAGACTTAAAGTGAAATTTGAAATGAGATATTTTTAAAATTAACAACATAAAAAATTAAAATTCTTTTTAGATCTAATTAATTTTTACAATATTAAACAATACAAAAATAAATATTAAATGCGTTCATATTATTGATTAATTTTTTTGCTGAATTAATAAGTAGCAAAATTAGTGAGTAAAATTAATATTATGAGGCCTAAAAAAAATAAATACTAATGAAATTAATACTATTGGTTAAATTAAAAAATAAATTTGAGGCCTAAAAAAATTTAAAGCCTAAACCAATTGCTTTACTTGCAACCCCATTGGGTCGGCTCTGAAGGGGTTAAAATATAGGATTAATAATATTTTTTTAATTAAATATTAATATAAATACTTATAGAAATAATTGTCATCAGCGTGAAAAGTTACATTATTATGATATATAAGTTTATGCATAAGAATGTTGATGCAATCCTATACCAATTCAAAAATAAATATAACACTTTATATATAAAAAAATATAACACTACATGAAGGTATGAATTTAAAGAATTACTAAAAACATAATTTTTAACACAATTTTTTAAATAACTAGTGTATCAACCCGTACGATGCACGAATGGGATTCAAAAGTTATCGAGTCACTTAAAAAATATTAATAGATAAAAATATTATTTAAAAGACAGAAAAATTATCAAAGATATATTTCTAATTTTTAAAGAAATAAAATAGTATATTAAAAATCATAATTGTACATTTCTTTATTGAGTTTGTTAATATCTAACTTTTATTGCATTTTACATTCTCTTTTGTATGATACTAAGTAACATTAATTAAACAATTGATAGTTGAAAATCGAGAACTGATTTTAAGAAATATATTTTGAATTTTTATAATAATCAGTATCAATTAAGATATTGTAATAATTTTTTTTTTTGATAAGCAAGATATTGTAATAATGATTGTATTAAAATAATAATCATAAAAATAAATAAATAAATAATTAATTAAAATTTGTTTCCGAGGGAAAATGAAAACTCCTTTTTTATATAATATAGTTGATTTTTATTATACGATAATTTTTATATGAATTTCATTGAACACTATGACTTCATTCTTTATTTGAGAAGATCTCTATAAAATCCCTTAGATAAAATGTATCTTATTACATAGAACATAATAAAAGAAGATGCGTATTACCCTTTTTTTTTTTTTGACAAAAGATGCGTGTTGCACTTGAAATTTGTTGGTCTCGATTTTATGTTTAGCATCACCAATTATTAGGAATTTAGGATCAATTGCTTATAAATTCCAACTTCCTGACACTGCCAAAATTCGTCATACCTTTCATTTCTTTCAACTGAAACCATTTATAGGTGCTGCCAATGATCCTTACCTGCCTTTACCACTTACAATATCTGAGTTTGGCCCCATATTACAAACAGAATCAGTGCTGCAGCACAGAGTAGCGATTCGAGGCAATAGGCAGGTACCACATGTAATGGTAAAATTCAGGACCGTCTTAATCATTTTGGAGGCTCTGTTCTAATCTTAAAAATTGGGCCCCTAAAAATTGGGGATCAATATATATATATATATATATATATATATATATATATTATTATTATTATTTCACAAATATTACAGCAAATACAAGGTGGTGCAGTGGCTTAGGCACCTAGTTTCATACCCTGAAGCGGGGTTTGAATCTCGCTCAGGTATTGTTTTCATTGATTTTTGGCACAAAAACATATTTCTTATGCAAAAACGTCATGCGCTGGACTCGAACACAGGTCGCAGGGGCTGCCAAAGATGAAACTACTGCTGTGCCACACAAGGATTTATAGCATATATCACGCAATATTATATATATAACAAAAAATTTGGGGCCCTCAAATTTGGGCCAAAATTTGGGGCCCTGTGCTATTGCACTGCTTGCACAGCCCACTAGCCGACCCTGGTAAAATTTGGATGCAAATGAGGCCACTTGGGAAGACACTGCTGATATAGAAAACCAGTTGTCCTAATCTCAACGTTGATCCACGTGGAAGCCAGATAAGATAGAGAATGTTGGAGCTCCACGTTGGATAATGATATGACATCAATAGTGGTTATAAATGAGGGTAATTCTCACCCCATGAGCTAGTTTTTTAGATTGAGTTAAGCTCAATCCCAAATTCTAATCGGCTATAGTCTATCGAGATCTGTTAGGCCACCGACAGATTTCCAGTCTTACAAACTTCGAGCTCCAAATGTCCGGTCCTAGGCATAAAGGTGTGTGTTCGAGTCTCAGGCTTCATAGTGATATGGCCTCAACCATCTTATTTGAAATTGTAATTCCTTCCTATTGTTATATTGGAAGTGACTTTGTTTCTTGTTGATCAACAGAGCAGTGTTTCTCTCATTAACTCTATTTTAGATCCATTTCAGCAAACATATATATCATTTTTGTTGTTTCTTCCTAGATTGGTCTCAGTAATTCATAGATATGGTTGTAACGAAATAAACTCATCAGTCTTCATTCATGATTTACTTGTTTAACTATGCCTAATTTGGATGAGTGGGGGATGAAAACAATACTGCATAGAATTTTATTTTCTGCATATGGAAAAGCTCTCTTCCCCCCTTCTAAATCCTGTTGGAATCTCTGTTTGCACACACCTTACTTTTAGAATGTGATTACTCTTCTTTAATGCTCTCAATTTTTTTATTTCAGAATTCAGAAAAATCCCCTTCTTTCCTTGAAAACTTGCCTATTTGTAGAATATTGAGTCAAGCAAAAGAATAATATCCCCATATGTTTGGTGCAATTTTTAGTTGTCATATGCAGTAAGTGGGAAGCAGAGCTCGGTGGCTCAACAAAAATTCGGCAGGGCGTGAATAAAAAAAAGAAAATATAATTTAAAAATTTGTTATTTTTTCTTTTTCTTTTTATTTTTATGTATTTTTGGGCATTGCGCCCCTATTGGCCCAAATTTATTTTAGTTGAGACGAAAGAAAGAATTTGCTTTTGGGTTGCTGGGTCTAGGCCCAAGTCTTAAAAATAAATAATTAAAAAAATGATGGTTAGGACAAAAAAATTGGTACCACACACAAAAAAAATGGTAAAATATGGTGCAGTAAAAAGAGTATAAAAATGAAAGACAAAATTAGGGTAGTTTTTTTTTTTAGAAAATATTTACAATTTTCATTTTCAGTTTATTAGTTAGAAATTTGAAGTCTCTTGCGGTGATCAATATGCAAGACATTTTCAAAAATACTGAAAACAAATTTTTTTTATCATTTTTAGAATTTGCGAAAATATTAGATCTGTTTTCAAAAATGTATATTCAAAATTTTCCAAAATATATTTTCTAATGTTTGCTAGTTTTGATAGAAACGAAAACAAAGAGCCCTTGGTTTTCACAACATGGATGAAAGCAAAATTAACTAATGAAGGCTCGTTCGGGGTGGTTTTTAGTTTTAAGTTTTTAAATTTCAAAAAATTAAAACTGATTTTCAGTTTTTAATTTTAAGTTTTAGTTTTTTACGATTTTTCAGTTTTAAAAAGTTGTTATCGACATTATAATCTTTCATTTAAAAGTTATTAACAATAATTCTTCCAGAAAATAATAATAATAATAATAATAATAATAATAATAATAATAATAATAGATAAACTGTGATGCCACGTCCACTGTCTCTGTCTGTCGAGAAAAAAGATGATAAAATCCTTCAATCTTCCTGGTTGGTGACAAAGACTTGAGAAGGAGAGAGTGGGGTTACAGTGAGAAGTTACGATAGAGGAGAATGAGATACAAGAATAAATAGAGCTGTAAAAATGGGCCTAGCCCGATTGGCCTGATATAAAACATGGACAAAACGGGTCAGCTCGGCCTAACCCGATTAGCTCGACGTGAGCCCGCATATATAAAAACGTATCGGCTTGTCTCGGCCTATCAAAGGGTTATGAGTTGAGATGGTGAAACCGACCCGGCTCTCCACGGGTTGGCTGTCCCGTCAAAAAAACAAAAACAAAAATAATAAAAAACAAAACAATAAATAAATAAATAAAAAGCAAAAAAATTGAATAAAATGAGTCAAAATGGGCCAAGCCCCCAAAACAAAACAAGCCAAAATGGGTCACAACAGCGGACTGGCCCGCAAAAATATGTAAAAAACAAAAGAAAGAATCGTTTAAAAATAGAAAAAAAAATAAAAAATTATATGTGTTGGCCCAACGGGTTAGTCCGACTCGACCCACTTGTGGCCCGTAATCCAACTGGGTGGTGGGCTAAACAAGTTGGACTAGACGGGTTAGTGAGTTGATAAAACTTATCACAGCCCGCCCATTTTAAAAGGGCTGGCGGGCTGGCCTAACGGGGCCTAGCCCAGTTTGCCACCCCTTTGGTGGTGGTGGCTACGGTGACAGTGTCAGTGGTGGTGGTGGTGGTGGTGGCAGGCCGGCGGCAGTGTCAGGATTGTTGGTGGTGGTGGTAGGCTGGTGGCGATGTCAATGGTGATGTTGGTGACGACGGAAATAGCTATTGTCAAATGTAGTGAGAATGTGTTTTTTTTTTAAACTAAAAAACCAAATTTACTAATATTTTTTTTCTTGATTTTGAAAATGAATGTGAAAGTGTTTTGAAATTGAGTAAAAAACTCATTTCAACTCCATTTTAGATGAACATATTTTGTTTTGAAAATTGTATTTGAAAGCCAAAAATCAAAACTCGCAACCACCCCGAACGAACGGGATCTAAGTTTCTCTCAAAATCGTAACTAATACGCGTCTTTTCACATCAAACTTTTATATGATTTCATTATATATAATATTGTGCTTTGTTTTTTGATAAATAAAATATTGTGCTTTTGTGTGTACGTGTGTAAATAAACAATATTTATTCGAGAGAAATGCTATGGACACTCTCTCTGACACTCTCTCTTAAACACTCTCTCAATAATTGGGTCATGCCACACTTTTTTTCTTCCAAAATCAACCATTGGATTGAAAATTACTATCATATAGATCATATCTGTAAATTTTAACATTAATTTATGATCATTTGCTATGTCATCAAGATGCGTTAAGATTAACGTTATTTGTAATAACACTGTTGACGTTAATCTTAACGCATCTTGATGACATAGCAAATGATCATAGATTAATGTTAAAATTTACAGATATGATGTACACCCTCCGGCCTCATTTATAAGCAAAAAAGACATTTCCACATTCATTAAAAAATATATGTATCTGGTCCAAATTTTGGACCAAATACATACATTTTTTAATGAACGTGGAAATGTCTTTTTTGCTTATAAATGAGGCCAGAGTAGTATATGATAGTAACTTTAAATACAACAGTTGATTTTAAAAAAAGAAAGTGTGACATAACTCAATCATTAAAAAAGTATTTAAGAGAGAGTATTAGAGAAAGTGTCCTTAGCATTCCTCTTTATTCGATATCTAAAATAAAAGCCGTAAACATAAAACTATTATGCAATTTTATTTAATTAGATGAAAAGTTCAAATTCCCTTGTACGCATGAAATCAAGAGTCCGCACTGTAGTCAAAGAGGAAGATACCGGGCCCTTTATGATTGTCTTAATTTGTTTTATCTAATGCCACCCACTTTTTTTTTTCTTTTGAGAAGCTAATACCACCCACCTGTGGGGTGATTTCTATTAACTACAGTATTTTGTATGGATTGTTATATTCTTTTCACTGGTTGACACTAACTAATACAGCTGTTTTTTTCCATCATTGGCCTCTAGAAATTGATTCAATAGTGATACCTTTAAGGCTTCAACACCGGCCATACATGATACATATATATAGAGTTGTTCAAAGTGCAAGTTGATAACTTTATGCTAGGGAAAACAGGCAAGTTGATAACACTATCGGCAAAAACAGGCATCAAAGACTCCTGCACATCATATCCAGCTCTTCTCGTGGCGTAGTGACAAGACAATACAATTAATTAACTTGGGTAAGAAGACCGTGAAAGAGAGTCTAATACTCAAGGTGGAATTAAAAAAAAAAAAAGAAGCTTATGACTCGGTTAAATAGGCATTCTTGGAATATATGTTTGTAAGGTTTGGTTTTAATAAGAAGTGGATAGGTTGGATATGTGCCTTCGTTTTCTTAGGAAATTATTTGATGCTTGTGAATGAGAGTCCTACTGGGGAGGTGCTGATTCAGAAAGGGGGATGCACTAACCCATTTCCTCTTTTTTTTGGTGGCAGAGGACTTGCACGGACTTATGCGGAGTGATGTATCACTTGGTCGCTTTAGGGGCTTCCCATTCAGAGATCCCGACTTAGTGGCCTCCCACTTGTAGTATGCAGATGACACTATCCTCATTGAGGAGGCGACAGTGGAGAACTTTTGGGCCATGAAGACGGTATTGAGATGCTTTGAGTTGATATTTGGGCTGAAGATTAACTTCTCTAAGAGCAACCTCTTGGGCCGGGTAAATGTGGCAGATTCTTTCATGGGGGGGATGACAGCCGACAAACTTCCTGAAATGTAAGCTAGGGACAGTTCCTTTCAGACATTTTGGGCTTCCGATGGGTACCAACCCATGGAAGCTGGCCTCTTGGAAATCTATGTCGAGTGTGCTCTACAGACGACTTGGTTCTTGGTGCAATAGGTATGTCAGCTTAGGGGGACGATTGTACTCATAAATTATGTGCTTAGTAATATCCATGTTCTTCCTCTTCTTCCTTAATATGTTGGATAAGGGGTGGAGGGAAGTGCTCCAAATGCAAAGAAGATTCCTATAGGATGGCGCTAAAGGGGACAAGAAGATTGATTGGGTGAGGTGGTCGGAGGTTTGTAAACCTAAAATGGAAAGAGGGATGAGTGTGAAGGAATTTAGAATTCTTAATCTCATCCTATTGGTTAAGTGGAGGTGGCACCTGAGGAGGCCCTATGGAAGACAGTCCTGATGGCTAATTAGTACGAGAATTCAGTGGTTTCGAATTCGGACTTAGGTGGAGGAGAAGGTTATTTGTATGGAAGGAGGATTAGTGCAAGGAGCTAAATACGATGTTGGAGGAGGTCCATATATCTGAAGAGGAGGAGGAGGAGGATATATGATATTGGCTAAAGATTCATAGTGGGGAGTTCACGGTTAAATTTGCTTATGCCCTTTTGTCTGATATGTTTCTTCAGCAGTTTAGTCTTTCAGCAGATGATCTCCTTGTGCTTGACCAATAGTGGATGAGTTTTGTGTCGTCCAAGGTTAGTGCCTCTACTTGGCAACTATTGTTAGATAGATTACCTACTAGAGTTATCTTGTTAAGGCGTAGAGTGATTGTGAAGGACCCTGCTGCATGTTGTGTTCTTTGTGTGGATCACTTTGAATCCAATCTTCACCCGTTTACATTATGTAATTTCTCCTTTAGTGTATGACATGTTGTTTTCAATTGGTTGGGGATAGTACTGGTGATGCCCCAGAACCTGTGTATTTTTTCTCTTTTTTTACCTTCTATCAGCCTCAAAGAAAGGGGTAAAGGAGTATGACTTTGATTTGACACGTAGTTTTGTGGACAGTTTGATATATGAAGGCTGAGTGTATTTTCTCTACTAGGACGTTAGATTGTGCGGTAATAGTTGAACACATTAAATATTGTCTTGAAAGTGGTTCCTAAGTCGGTCTAAGAGACCTGAATGGTGTAAATGCTCTAGATTGTATTTCTAAGATGTAATCTCTAAGAGGTTTCATTTGGAGTAGCTATGTGCCACATCTTTTCCTTTTTTGTAAGATGGTTGTGTTGCCGGGTTGTGCCATCAATTGTCTCGTGGCGGAGGCCCAAGTGAGGTCAAGTCACAGTCAACACGTGGCGCTTGGGCTGTTACGATTAAGTAAAAAGGGTTGCGTCCTGACTAACAGTTATAGCTTTTGGCCTAGTGGTAAGTGCTCGATCCAACAATTGGTATCAGAGCCAAGGTCACGTGTTCGATTCCCAGCGGGAAAAATTGTTGAGGGAGAGATTGTTGTCGGGTTGTGGTATCAATTGTCTCGTGGCGGAGGCCTAAGTGGGGTCAAGTCACAGTCAACACGTATCGCTTGAGCTGTTACAATTAAGTAGAAATAGTTGCGCCCTTTGGCCTAGTAGTAAGCGTTCGATCCAACATGTTGGAATACCCTTGTATTCTAGTTTATAATATCATGTTAGTTTGCTCTAAAAAGTAAAACGTAAGCATAAAGCATTTTGACTGGATTATAGTAATATTTTTAGTACTTCTCTGTAAAAGCTCTTATTTACGATTCATGTGTCACTGAGTGTTCTATGATTGAACAGTCGTAGAAATTTTAAGTGTTTCTATATAGTCCGTGTTGCTTAATGCTACAGTGCATATTTTATTTTGGATTTGCATTCCTCCAGAAAATCATGCCTAATTCAGGTTTTTTTCTTTCATGATATCAGTAGAAGTTTTCTTTCCTGCTATTAGTACTATTTTTCACAGAAGCTTACCTGTAAATACATAAACAAATAAAGATAAGTTGCTGTGCTGAGTTCAATGAAATGTTGATGCTAACCAATGGAAACTTAAAAAAGTGAGGACTATATATAGTGGTATCTCGTTTCTTTGAAAATTCATGTAAAAGAGAGTTTTTGCATTGATTTGTATGCAAAGAGTCAACCTAACCACTGCACAAAGGTATGATCTCCGGTTGAAACTTTAAAACAAACACATACATTGTCTTGTTGCCATTCAAAAAGAAAAAAAAAAACGTTATCTTGTTCATTTTGAGCTTTTGCAATTCTTCTTTTCTCTAAACCGGGTATCGTCCACACATGACTTCGGAGACTAATATCTCGAGTAGGGTATAACCACATGGACGACAAAACTCTCCCTCAAAAGTTTTAGTGTTGTTGCATTTTCAGGGCTGGATTCGAACCCAGAACCACTGGTTAAAGTGGAAGATGATCGTACTCTTACCATCTCATCCAAGCGCTTCTAAGCAAAATGAGTGCACAGGTGAAGAGCTTTTGCGATTCTAAATTGTAAACAAAAGCGTTAATTATGAGAATCACTGCATTTTCTCATAGAGATAATCTGAGCTCCAAATCTAGTTCTTGAGTGCCACTTGATTCAGAATTCTGACTGTTTGAGCCCAACGAACCACTCCTATGCTTCTTGATATCTATGTCTTGTGAGTCCTAAAATATGGAGGGGAAAAAATATATATAATAATGTCATTTTGAATTTACAGATATATATATATATATAATAAGGGTCATTGCATGCATGTTGAAAAAATTCCTTACATATAGGTTAAGAAAGGGTCGAGTTATATTGGATTGAGCCGAAGACTGGTTCTCTAAGATGGCGTCGGCATGTTCCCATCTGGTTTAAGATAAAAGATTCACATATATGAGCAACAAATTCATCATGATAATAAAATAAAATAAGAAAGAAATATAAATATCCAACTTTCGCATCAAACACTACTTTTTCTCATGATCAGCGGCAAGGATCTGATTAATTAAATGGAGCTGGAAGAGTACTGAAGAAGTACCTTGTTGTATTAGTTGGCTGAGAATCTCCATATCTGATGTTTGTTCTTTCATATTCGGGTAGGCCCATCTGCACTTGTAAACTATTTTTGTCAAAATTTCTGGATTCTCTCAACTCACAATTTTTTCGTGTATATATATTATTATACCTGAGCAATATAGAAATAAAAAAAAAAAAAAATACTATCTTGCAATTACACTTAGATGCTAGGTACTGTAATGATGAATAGATTTCAAAGACAGACTCTTCTCATCGCTTTATAATGATTTTGGTCATTTTTTTCAGCTGGCAGAACACACAAATTTATCCCTCAATATTACCTAGGGTTAATGAAAGGCATTTCAAGACAAAAGGGTTATGTATCATAGATATATATATATATCACATGAAAAAAAAATAAAAAAAAAGGTTGAAAAATAATGATTGATTTGTGGTGCAATTACCACGTGCTAGCGCATAAATTGATTTTCTAGTAAAATGATTACTAATTAATTAAGCATTGGTCAGAACTCAGAAGAGAAAATATGAGCGGATCGGAACGTGTTCATCTATCACAAAAGAATAAATATGAAAATTAATTCGTAAAATATCGTTGAAGTGTAAAATCAACTGGTATATAAGAAATTAAAGGCGAAATTACACCTACCAAAATGTGGGATTGAAAGCCATATGAAGGTGAGAAGGATGTAGATGACGAGGAGCAGGAAAAAGTTGATGATGATGATGGTACCGTTGAATATGGCATTTGCATTCTTGGATCTTCCTGCATGTTGTCGAGCGACAAAAAGTACTCTATTCAATTTCAAGATTCAGAAGTAAAAAATGGTATAGATTGCTAGTAATTAATTAGCAGAAGAAGATAGAATTAATATAATTAAAGAGGTTAGGTTAGTTTACAATGTTGTTGAAAGACGGGAAAGGCGGGTGCAGAGAATTAGGAGAAGGATGATTATAGGCACAGGCAAATTGATTTTGACCGTGTAATCTGATTTTCTCCAACTGAGCAACTCCAAGTCCTCTCTGTGGTTGCTTTGGCTTTTCTGAATTCTTCCCTTTCCTTGATGAAGATGAAGAAGAAGAAGACCCGCTCGCTCTTTCATTTCCCAACTTTGGTTCTCCAAAATAACTGCTACTCATCCTCGATCCAGAGAGAGAAAGCTAGCTAGCAGTTGGATTTTGCAAATCCCGGAATTGAAGAACTGCTTCACTTGCAGAAAACTCTCTGGAAATTAATTAGGAGCTGTTTCATGGAGGAAATCAGAGATCCACAGTACGATCGTGTTTCTAAACAGGCCACACCCCCAGAAGTATTGCTTCGCTGGATCAGATTCTGTATAGATTTCAATGTTATTAAGTACACCTAGATTCTATTCTAAGTCTAGTATGCTCTATATATCTCCCCGACTATCCTCTTGGGCTGTGCCTCAATATATATATATATTCTCACAACTAAGAAATTTGATTATTATATATCAATCATCATGTTTTTACGTTATTTATTAATTTTTGGGGGCTATCTGATCTGAAAGCGATTGTTTCTCATTTTCATTTATGTGTGGCCACGCGCCATAAGGTAGGAACGAGGTTAGAGTAATGTCACGTTTAATATGCAGAGCAGCAGAGGAGGCTAATTAGCACTTCTCGGTCTCTCAAGGAATCCACCGTGACCCAAAGCTATTTAATTAATTAATTAATTGTATATATCCTTCCTGGTTCTTTTTTAATTATATGACCACTTTCTTTATTTAAACTTTATATATGATTTTTCTTTTTGATGAAATCTACATGTATTACAAAAAGTATCTATATGTACACATTTTCCCTGTTTAGACACTTACCATGTTTTCAGTAGGCCAACGGTTTCATCCAATAATATTCAATAGTGAGTAAGATTTAAAATAAATTTTAATAAAAATATTTTTGTCTTAAGTAAAAAAGCTTTATATTAGAATTTTTAGTCAACATACATGACTTTTTTGCTTTATAAACATTAATAACAACAAACTTTTTATCGGTAAACCTAAAACTAGAGTTTTAGTAATCGTATTCTTGGGTCGATTATGTTGTATGATACTATCCCTTCCCAAATCTTTTGATGTTTTGACCTTCCTTTTATTCCCAAAAAACTATTGATTTTTTACAAATTCCAAGTCTAATCAATTTCTCTCTCTCAAATATACTCTTACTATAATAAGGAATATAGGAATTTGTAATGCAATTAATTATTACAATAAATAATGACATTTCAGACCGGAGGGAGTATTTTTACACCCATTAAATACTCAAGAGGTCCTTTATTGTAATTTAAAGTTTCAAGTTAGTCATTTATCTTTTATGTGTTTCAATTTAGTCTCATATGTTTTAAAACGTTAATTTCGCGGTAAACCGTTCGGTAATTTACAATGAGAAATACATGTGTGTCACAAACACAATCTGTATCAACTATGCCACAAATCAGAACAAAAAAAAAACTATTGGAAAAAGCTAAAAATAGACCAATTTGACCAATATTGTCAACATTTTAGAATATATTGGGCTAAACTAAAATCAAAATTAACTTTAAAGAACTAACTTGATAAAAAAAAGTATAACGGACTGAAGTGAAACTTTAAATTAAGATAAACTACCTTTAAAATAATTTTGACAAGATTTTAATTAATAATATCTCCGGTCCTATTATAACAAACATATGACTAAAACACAAGGACCAATGACGTGTATTGGAATGGATAAATCTCAATTAATGATGTCATAGTTTTAAATTTTTCTCCAAAATTATCCATTGTAATAAATAAGAGAGAAATAATTAATGACAAATTGACAAATATTATAAATTGGTTTCATAATAAATAAGAGCAAATATAAAAAAGTATAATTCATGTGATTAAAAATAATGGTTTATTTCTTATATTTAAAACCAAGAAAAAGACCGCGTTTATTTTTTATAATGAGGTTGTACGAGCCGACCTAATAGACCTAGATAAGAGTGTAAAAACTCTTCAATTGGAACTCGAGGCCTTACTTAATTTCCAACTCTTTGACACCTGTGTCAACCGTGATTGATGTAGATAATAAAGCTTTGAGTGGGTTCCACGTTGCATGTGGTTTCCTATTTCACGGTCAATTTGTCCAAGCTGATAATGCACTCAACAAGTCAACTGAAAAGTCGTAGCTGTAAATTCCATAATTAAGCGACTTATTCAGAAAGGGAAGCAAAATAAACGTAGTAAATGAATAATTAGAGGGAGAATTGGTTTTTGTCATTAAAGTTTTTTTGGTTACTGTTTTGTCATTCAAGTGAGTAAATAAAATTTTACCACAATAGTTACCAAAAAAAAAAAAATACCACAAATAAATTTAATTTAAAAGATATCGTAATTTGAATTTATAAAATTCTAAGTATATGAATAAATTTTTCCATTAAAAAAGCATGGATGCATTTTTCTTTTTCATATTACTGACAAATTTGCAGTAAAAGAAATTTTTTCTTAATTTAGAGATCACATAGACAAACAGGTGAATCACACATCCCAGTCTATTTCATTTTAATTTTTACTTTCAAAACTAGCTAGATATCTTTTTTTAAATTAATAAAAAAAGTCTGTAATGCCTTTTTATTAATTAAAAATGATGCACAAGTTTGTGTTGTTTCTAAATCTAAAATAGAGATGGAAGTTTTGCTTAAAATATAAGGAATGATTGACCAAAAGATTGCGATAATTCAAGTAATAAATACTTCGTCCGTCCCTTAATATAAGGCACACATGTATTTTCTAGGTTCATTGAATAACTGATGTATCTGGTCAGATACATCAGTTATTTAATGAACCTAGAAAGTGTATGTGTGCCTTATATTAAGGGACGGACGGAGTACATGATTGTTATTGTTATAATAATAATAGTGGTTATAATTAAGTGTTGAGAGATCAAATCTAATTGAGCTGTTTCACGCATGATTTGGGGGTCATATTTTATGAGTTGTTTGTGTGGTGGAAAGTGAGAATCCTCCAATTTGTTAGCAAGACATGTGAACCCGTTCAAATTACAATAAAGCCCACTAATCTCCCCCAAAATTATGTCATTAGTTACTTCAGGAGAGAACAGACAGTAAAGTGTGAACATATACAAAGTAGGGTTAATGTCGCTTTTAGTCCATGTAATATCAGAGAAATCTGGTTTTAATCCCTGCTAAAATTTTTATTTAGATTTGGCCCCAGTAATTTCAGATTCTCTGAGTTTTAGTCCATGACGTCAACTGTCCATCCAATTTTAATGACGTGGACGGGTGACATGGAGTTTTTTTAACAGATGGCCTATTTTTATGCTGACTCAGCATTAATTAAATTAAAAATTAAAATAATTAACAATTAAACCTAAAACAAAATCCTAATCCCTAATCCCCCTTCTTCTTTGTCCTTCTCGTTTCCCCTGTTCCCCCATTCTTCCTTTTGGCAATCAAAATCCACTCTCCTCAGTCTCATCAACTCACAGTATCCATAATCTTTAGAGCAGAAAAAATGAAAACAATAAGGAAATAGAGAGGAGAGAGCATTTTGAAGGAAAGCAATTAAGAGAAACTAGCCCTTCAACCATCGGACCCAGGGCCGGCCCAACACCCATTGTGGCCTAAAGTGAACTCTCTAAGCGAGGTTTTTTCAGTTATTTATTCACTACAAAATACTAAAAAAATTACAAAAAAAGTACCCACAAAGGGCTTGAACCCACAACTCACAAGTGAAGACAATTGTGTTTTACCATCTGAGCTAGATGGATTTGTGGTACCCAATAGTTATTCAGTCAACTATATTAGTAAAAATAAATTTTTTTGGCCTTTTTTTGTCAAATTTTTTTGAGGCCTAAAGCCCTAGCTTTGGGCTTAGGTCGGCCCTGATTGGACCTCCCTTCAACCATAACCACCATCGTTCTGTCTCCGTCTCGTCCCGCGCGACCAGCAACAGCTCCACCGTAACCCACTGGTTTGCAGACACCCACCGCCACAGATCTGAGCGAGAAAGGGTGGAGGAGGAATGAATGAGATCGAGCGAGAGAGAGAGAAAGAGAGACCGGGATCTGAGACAGAGAGACGACGGCTGACGCCGGCAAGCAAGAGGACGGAGGAGGAGCGGACGCCGCTCACGACGGTGGACCTGAAATTTGGCAACAGCAAAGCGAAATTTTTTCGCCACTGTACAATTATTTTTTTCCTGAAAATTAAAAAAATGGGAGTTGGTTTGTTGATGATGGGTACTCTATTCTTTTTTTTTTATTCTGTTGTTGATGATGATGGTTTTCTTCCTAATTTTTGATGGGGAGTTGATTTGTCAATGGAGGATAGGAGGGTGTTCTTGGTGCTGTTGATGGTGGTGAAGGTTTGGGAAATGAAGATAGTGAGGGTGGCTGATGGAGGGAGGGAGTGGT
This sequence comes from Calophaca sinica, assembly GCA_037113605.1. Taxonomy (NCBI): domain Eukaryota; kingdom Viridiplantae; phylum Streptophyta; class Magnoliopsida; order Fabales; family Fabaceae; genus Calophaca; species Calophaca sinica. Next base: position 126,433,415 of record CM073734.1, read on the forward strand.
CACTGAGAAGAGGGTTCATATGGGTTTGGTGATTCTGGTTCTAAAAAATGATGGAGGTGATGAAAATGATGGGGTTGGGATTTTTGAAGATCTGGGAAGCAAGGAAGGAAGGTTGGGGTGATGGCCTAAAGGGGGGAGAGGGGGGCTGGTAGGAAGGTGGACACGAGAAGGGGAGAGGGGAAGAAGACGACACATCATTGTTTTTAATTTTTAATTATTTTAATTTAACTAATGCTGAGTCAACATAAAAATAGACCATCTGTTAAAAAAACTCCACGTCACATGTGCCATGTAACACCCCGCCGAGACAGGGCGTCACTTTATCCTGACTTCAGCAGCAACACATTTTCAATCCAATATCAGAGTACGCAACAAGACAGTCATGATGTAGCACTATTTCCCAGGCTTTAAGTACTTAAACTTCTTATTCATCTGCTATCCATCATCATATAATATAGAAAACACAGAAAACGAAGGGGTAAGACACTCATCAATCACTAACAAGCAGGAAAACAGCGTAGCAAATGGATTGTCACCATGCACAACACAATCATGTTAGCACAGACATAACAATTGTCAATTAATACCACAAATACCACACTCAGACTCCTGAGCACACGGTCACAATCAGGGCCACACTAATACGTCATGTTGACAAACTCGACCACACGTTCATAGGCCACACCATAAACTGACATATATCACTGGTCTTTCAGGCTGATCACTGGCCTTACAGACCTAACTGACATAGAATACTGAGCTTTCAGGTTGATCACCTGCCCTACTAACCCAAACCACAGATCGCTGATCTTTTCGGGTCATTAACGCCCTACTCCCTAGACCGATCACCAGTCTCATGGCATAGAAGGATCAGATAAGTTGGTTGTCCCGGGAACATCTCCTAATACGCTACTATCTCGGATTACCGGTTACAGTGTTCCCCGTACTGAGGATCACCACGTCCAATTACCAGAGTAAGACATTGTCCCATGCACAAGGACGTCATTCCCTATACAGGAATGGCCAAGATTGTCCACCCGTCAGACGTGGAGTCCTAGAGACTCGCCCGAATGACCGAGTACATACCCTCAAGGTCACCGACTATCTCCAAAATACTTTGTACCTTCGGTACCACAGACATGGAGAGCCTCGTCGGAAAGACCGAGTCCATACCCTCAAGGTCTTGGCCGAGTCCATACCTTCAAGGCCACCGACTGATCTCATTACCATCCTGTCGATACCTCAAGTACACCAACCTCAGGTACACCGACCCGACTATCACCACTAACAAATAGAGCATCGACGGTAATACATACTACCATCGTCTAGAGATTCGCAAACCTCTAACTAGAGGGCGTCACCCTTGACTCTAGGACTATGCATCAGACTCACATGTATCATATACAACCAGTACTCATAAATATCAGACATAAAGCAGAATATCATGAACCATCATTAATCATATTTAACAACATATAATTTAATATGAGCGTCGCATAGGCGACTGTCTACTAATCTCATAAGCATTACCTATGTTGGTTGATAGGTCTACGGTGACTATCCTTAGCCACCGTACATCACAACCTCTCTCCTGAGGTGTTGCTACTATTAACCCCTAGTAGGGTTAAGGTCCCCTACACATGCTAGCTATTCTACTACCTATTTGTCCTAGAGATTAATGTATCTTTCCCCTTTACATGGCTTAAGACTGCCGCTGCCTGTGTCCCGTCTCCGCGTCCCGTCGTGCCTCCAAAACTCCTCCACGCGCTCCCAAGAATGCCTTGGAAGAAGGTGAGGAGAATGGAGGGTGAAGGGTGGTATTTATAGCCATTTTGGGTCCATCGCGTCGCGATGGTATTCAGGCACAAAGGCCATCGCGTCGCGATGAGGAACACGTGTCAGTAATCCACGCCCCGATCCACCGACTTAACTACCGACATGATCATGTCGCGATGGGATCTTTCATAATCATCGTCGTGTCACGACCGTCCTAATACAGAAAGTTCTAATTTTTCGTCCTTCTAGAGGATCCTAGCGTATTCCATGTTTTTCCAGGGGTTTCTAAGTATTTTCCAAGTACATTTCATCCCTAATTAAGGTTTCTAATTCCCGTTTATCACTCAATTACTGTCCTAATTATTTTTCTAATATTGTTTTGAAAATCAGGATGTCACATGCCACGTGGATCTCCGTTTGCCACGTCACTAAAATTGGATGGACAGTTGACGTCAAGGACTAAAACTGAGAGAATCTAAAATTACAGTAGGTGGAATCTAAACAAAAATTTTAGCAGGGATTAAAATCGGATTTCTTTGGTATTACAGGGACTAAAAGCGGTATTAACCCTACAAAGTATTATAGTTTTTTTTTTCTCGAGAAAACAAAGTAGTTAGAAATAGTATATATAAGTAGCTTTACATAATTTGGGATTTGCTTCCTCTTCTTTCTTCTTTCAAACATTTTTTCATTCTTTTATGTTTGTTTCTTTTTCTTCATTTCTTTTTTTCGCTCCCTTATTCGAGTTCCCCCTTTTCTTAAGTTTCTTCTTTTTTTAAGAACAACAAAAAATATATTAACGGGGAGTACTAAGAATACTCAACGAGGAACAAAGAAAAGGACAACCATCTAACCAAGCAGCCATAACAACAAATTAAAGCAACAGACCATAGGCATACAAAACCAAGGGGGCTAAGTCCTACCCAAACAAACCCATGGTCATAACAACAAAATAGGCTTGACCTCATCAACTACAACTCGATTGCTGAATTTACAAATCAGGGCCAAGCATTCCTCATCAGTTTTAGATCTTCGAAGTTTACCTTGCTCCAACCAACATCTAGCTAAACTTTTACAAATCTGATTCATATCTTTGAAATCTTTAAAATTTCTTAGATAAAGTCTTTAAAATTTCATACGATTAATGAAAAAGTATTTGATACTTCTTCTCGCCGCTTTAGTACTTTATGGTCCGTTTGGTGGCCAGGATAGGAGAGACAGGATATGATAAACAATCATATCATGTCTTAATCCAGTGTTTGTTAAACCAGCAAGATATAATAACTCAATCTTGTCACCTATCCTATCCTGTCAATATAGTTAAATTTTTATCTCGGGGGGAGGGCTGAGTTAGAAACAACAGGATAGGATAAGAAATGTGTTTCTGTAATCACCCTTATGAAAAATATTTTAAAATCTAATAAAACATAAAAATATTATAAATAAAAAGTAAAATTGGAAAAATTAACAATAAAAGTTATAGAATATAAAAAATAAATAATAAATATTGTTCTCGTATGGAAGATGGGAGACCTTGAGAGGAGGTTGTAGAAGGTGGCTCCACCGGACAGTCGTGGTGGTGCCACAGGTGGGTATACCTACAAGGCCACTCCAATGCCAAAGTTAGCCCCCCCGTGAGAAAGTAGTGAAATTAGGGTTAGAGAAGTTACCTATGTCTTGTGGGATGTCTCCTTATATAGATGCTTATTAGGCCTTATGAAGGGCCTTTACACTTTGGACCCAAATGAGGAGTTTAAGCGAGGGAGGTCGAGCCCATCAAAGACGGTTGACTGACTTGAATGTGCAGTGCTCAGGGTGTGCTTCGATACTTGTCACTCGGTCGGGCATCTGTTGAGGCCGGCCTAGTACTCGGCTTGTACCTTGTACGGTCCACAGTCCCTCAAGCGCTGAGCTTGCAAGGCGAAAGCGGTTTGTTCACCGGGCCAACCGACTGACTTCAACTGGCTCATGGCTTACACGGTCCACAGTCCCTCAAGTGCTGATCGCAAGGCGAAAGCGGTTTGTTCACCGGGCCAGCCGACTGACTTCAACTGGCTCATGGCTTGCACGGTCCACAGTCCCTCGAGCGCTAAGCTTGCAAGGCGAAAGCGGTTTGTTCACCGGGCCAGCCGACTGACTTCAACTGGCTCATGGCTTGCACGGTCCAAATATAAATAATATAATTAATTTTAAAATTTATATGTAATTTTTTAACAAGAATAATTATGTCATTTTACATAATACAAAATATTAAATCATAAAAGAATAATTTAAATTAAAAATCCAATAAATATAAAAATATTTAAAATAAAAACTAAAAATAGAAAATTATTATTAATATTAAAAATTGTACAAATTATAAAAGTTAATTTAAACTATTAAATATCTAATTATTTAATTTTAAAAATTATATGTAATTGTGTCATAAGGATAATTTTGTTGTTTTATGTTATTTTAAAAAGCTAAAGTCATGATATAATGAAAGCTAGTTTGTTATCCAGTGCACACCAAATACATGATATGATAAGAGCTTATCATGTATATATCCTATTATTTTCTTATCCAATTATCTATCCTATCCTGTCTATCAAACGAGCCCCTAATGTATAATATACAATTATAAAATATAAGTAAAATATTTATGACTAAATCACATAGCTGTCTAACTTTATATACATAATTAAATTTATTAAAATTACATTCTACAAAAATTATTAAAAATATAAATATGTTAAATTTGACATTTGATAAACGGAACATATGTATATAATAAATGATAAGTAGGGGTGTTCATGACCCGACTCAACCCAGCAATAATATAGCACATAGTGATATAGGGGTAGTCCCTAGATTTTGGGTATCCTGGGTAAACCAAGAAAATAATGCCCTCGTAATCATTTAAATATAATATTTCTTGCATTTTTTTTGTAAAATCATTAATAATCTGTTCATAATCAATGTTCTTTAAAAATCATTTTTGATAGAAATCAAAGTAAGATTATTTAATCTATATTGTGATAGTAGAACACAAATAAGATTTTCACAATGTCAATTTAGAAAAATTTCTTTCAGCAGATGCAACAATAACAATGATAGTAAATATTATTCTATAACTCGTACAGGTATTAGAAAAACAATTAAATGTCTTCAAAAAACTCAATATCATATAGCTTGATTTTGATTCAACTGTTAAAACCTCTATAATGAATTTTTATTCTTCAAATAGAATTTCAGCATCTAGATCATTAAGAATTATCATGTTTTAGGTAAGTTTCAAGATGTTTGAAATATAATTTCAAGTCATTATCAAAGAATGATATACGTTTTTTGATACTAAACAAAAATGTAAGAATCTCCTCACATGTGCTCAAATCTTCTATTAAGTGAGCAAATTGTTTGATCTAGAATATATGAAAAATAATGAATCTTAAAAGACTCATCGGTAGACTCAAGGTTCGATTGTGTGCATTTAGAGTAATTTTCATCACAATATTTTTTCCCTACGAATTTGACGTTTTTTAACAAAATTATGGAGGCTTATGGTGGCTGGGAAGTGGGCGACTCTTAATTGCTATGGCGACTTGCAAGTGGGTCTATGACGATGACTGGTGTACGATGAGAAAGGAGAAGATGGTGTGGGACCCACGTTTTCGGTGACATAGAGAGATAAGAGAGAGCTAGGAAAAGAATGAGGGAACAAGCGTGTTACAGAAAGATCGAGAGAAATGGACTATTACTGGACACTTTTATGATACCCCTTTTCCCGTTGAGACTCCAAATTTTGCGCCAAATGACTATTATTGTTTTAGTGCCCAATGTCGCATGTGTATTCTTGTTGATACAAAGAGAAATGGAACACTATGTGTTAGATAGTTACCCATTAGTTGACTTGGTTTCAGGAAATAACTTGTTTAATTATTACTGTGATTGTTTAATTTTTTTATGTATAATATTTTTATTTTAATATTTATTTATACTACTAAGGAAAAAAATGTGTGCCCCTCGAAAAATGGGACCCTGGGCGGTCGCCCCCACGAACGTGCTCAAAGCCACCACTACATGGTGATTCCCAAAACCCAAAAGTGGATATACATTCAACTCATTTTAATAAACATGAAATTAAATCAATCAGTGGAACCCCAAACAAGTAAAAAAAAACTCACAAGGTTCAAGTAAAGATTGGTCTTATTGAAATTTAGGGCTGGGTGGGGGGACAAACATAGCTCGTATCAACCTATCCCTTGAACATCCTTGATAAAAAAAAAAGTAAGGATGGTTTCGGAAATTATTTCCCAGAATAACTTTGCCCAGAAAATAATACTCCATCCGATCTCGAATATAAACAAAAAAAAAAACTACTTCACACCCTTTAAGAAAGTTGGTTAATCTCATTTAATCTTATTAATATAATAAAAAATGTGATTACATTCCCAAACTATCTTTCATGTGAACTTGTTCCATGGGAAAAAGAGGTTATTAAAAAATAAATCCTAAATTAATTGAAGAATATTTTCAGAATGATGTCATTAAATAAGGTGAAATTAGTTAAAATTTGCTTATATTTTAGACCACAAGTTTTTTTTGGGAAAAATATGCTTTTGGTCCTTGTAATTTGACCAAAATTCGGTTTTGGTCCCTGTAATTTTTTTTTCCCAAAATGGTCCCTGTAATTTCAAATTCCGTCTCTTTTGGTCCCTACCGTCATCACTCTGTTAAAAAACTGTGACGTGGCAAACGGCAGACACATGTGGCACCACGTGGCACCACGTGGACACACGTGGCATGCCACACAGTCAGATTGATTCCACGCCCCCTCGCCACCATTACATTACAGTAAAAAAAAATTATTAACAATTAAACAAAAAAACTTAAAAACACAAAGGATTAGGGCAAAATACTTCGCCCCCTCATCTTCTTCTTCGCTGGCGCTGCGACAGCACCACCATGACGCAGCCTTCCAGGCGCCTTGGTCGTGTGGATCTGGGTGGATCTTCTTCTTCTTCTTCCTCTCTCCCTCGTGTGGATCTGGGTGTGGATCTGTGTTTGATTTTTTTGTTTTGGTTTTTCTGGGTTCAAGGTGTTCTTCATCTATGGTCGAACCACCATGTCCTTCCTCTCTCCCTCGTGTTCTCCTCCGCCACGAACACCCACCCCCACCTCTGCTCTTCTTCGTGTTCTTCTTGAACAACATCTCAGCCCCTTCATGTTCTCCTTCTTTTGTTCTCTTCTTTCTACTCCTTTGTTTTTTTTCTTTCCAGATCCAGAATCGCAATCGCTCTCCCCGATTGCAGTTATGACTTTCACCATTCAAAACAAACAACGAAACAACAATAATCACCGAAAACACATCATCAGCTGAAACAACAATAATCACTAGCCATATCCACAAAGTTCCAGAACCCAGATTCGAAGCCCGTAACTGAAATCACGAATCTAGGGTTAAGTTAAGAAAAAAAACATTTTTAGGGTTTCCATTTGATGAAGGGTTTGAAGCATATGAGATTTTAGGGTTTGAAGAATCTGAGCATTTGGGGGTGGTGGTGTTTTGATTGAGCATTTGTTTGATTTCTAGGTGTAGGGTGTTCTTCGTTCTGTATTAGCTGTGGAAAATCTGTGACAATTCCATCCATGGTGGGTTTCTGGGTTTTATGTTGTTGTTTATGGGTTTATGTTGAGATTATGGGTTTCTGTTGAAGTTCTTGAATTTATGTTATGGGTTTATGTTGAGATTCTGAGTTTCTTGAGGGACTAAGGAAATTCTGGGTTTCTTGTTGAAGTTCTGAAGAAGGAGGATCCAGTGAAGAAGATGAGGGAGGGACTAAGGAAATAATCAAATAAACTTAACCTAATTTATGTTTTTTAATTAAAAAACAATAATAGGTGGCAGGACATTGGCTCTGTGTGTGTCCACGTGGTGCCACGTGTGTATTCTGTTTGCCACGTCAACATTTTTTAACGGGCAACTGACGCCAGGGACCGAAACCGATGAAATTTGAAATTACATGGACTATTTCGGAAAAAAAATTGCAGAGACTAAAACCAAATTTTAGTCAAATATAGGGACTAAAAATATATTTTTCCCTTTTTTTTTTCTTACGCCGGAGTAGTAATAGATTTGGGGACACATGCAAACTCTTATAGCTAGGTGCATATATTATTCCACACGATTAGTAAAGCAAAAGGATCCCTCGGAAAACGTTAACGCTGTGTATTAAAGAGAAGCCAAATAAAAAGCGGAAGCACCACCAATTCCAAATCCGCACAATCAGTCACAATCCCATATTATATCATAATCAGATTCTCTCGATCCATTTTATTTTTTTTACAGCAATTTCATATATATACACATTATGCACACGGGGACTTGAACCTGCAGCCTCTCGTATGGTTAAGGTTTATAATTGAAGATAGATAGATAGATGTTATTATCTCTTTTCTCTCTCCGATCCATTCAGTTTGTGTGGGTACAGATAGAATGCATGCAGATCCTTCTGTCACAAACTTATAGATATGGAAAAATATACATACACACAAGAAAGAATCTTTAAAAGGTTCTTTTTAAGATCATCGACTCATTAAAAATCTTCCCTGCCTGCCTGGTCTAATTTGTAGGATTTCATTCTTTTACAGTATTATATTTTTCTTTAATGTCAAAGATATATATGTAGCCGTGTTTCCGAATCTCAAATCTAAAATGATAAATACGAGTTGTTTGGAGGTCGTATAGTAGTGTAGTAAACTTGTGGTCGGAACATTAGTGCTAGAAAGAGGGTTTAAGCCACTAAGGACTGTCAATCCCTTTAGCCCTGGGAGGCTACCGTTATGGTACTACAGAAAGTCTCAAATTACTTAGGAATCAAGACCAATGATAGTTTATAAACACATGATTTCCTCAACCCATGAAAACATCTTTTAAGAACAAAATCGTGAAGACCACTGTCTCGAAAAACAATGTAGCTGACGAAACAACAATATATCAAATAATAATAATAATAATAATAATAATAATAATGACAATATATCAAATAATAATAATAATAATAAATAACAGAAAAAATATTCAACCTTTTCGTTTCTCAGAGAAAACTGAATTAACAGTTTATACCGGATGAAGAATCAATTAGTTGGGATCAAAATTTAAGATTTCAACTTTAAATTAATATAAATATGTTCTAACTTTTTACTATATAGGAGTATCATTCATCATTTAAGAGAAGGTCTCTCGGACGTAGCACACATGGTTTAAAGAGTTGGAGGTAGAAGTCGATTTCGAACTTTGGCTACTAACACAACACACTAATATTTGACATTTAAAAATAAATTTAAGGGGAGATTTTGCATTTATTTGTCAATAGTCCACAAAAGTTGCGTGTGATAAAAAATTAAAATGCTCTGACTCTGTTTTATAAACCAAAAACCGACGAGTTTGCTGTCACAAGTGTTTCTAGTTTTCTAGCTATATATGCCTGGAACAAACACATGTCCTAAAAAAGGTGTCTTTCTGTCACCCACCAATCAAAGGATGGAGATACGTATATGTATTAATAAGTTATGACACTACAAGAATACTTGACATTTCCTAGGGCCAAAAACCCTAAGAAATAACCAAAAACCGTAGGAAATGACCACATTTTCGAGGGCCCACCGAGGGCCACGAGGCGGTAGGTTATTCACTGGTAGAAAACGGTTTCCAAAGGCCACTACAAGAAAAAAATCGAATTGGGACGGAAATTTTCGTCGCACAACAGTTGAAATTTCCGTCCCAAAACATTTTTGGGACGGAATATGCGACAAAAATATTTCGTCGCAATTTGCGCGTCGCAAATTCTTTGGGACGGAATATTTTACTCCGTCGCATATTCGAGACGGAAATTGGGACGAAAAATAATTATTTCTTGGGACGGAATTCCTTTAGTCCGTCCCAATTTTGGGACGGAATTTATCACTGCGTCGCAGAGTAGGCAGATAAATATTGTGACGGAATACTGTGTTTCCGTCCCAATTGGGACGGATTTTTGCAAAAAAAAAAAATCGTCCCAAATTTGTTAATGTTGCGACGGAATACTATCAACATATTTTGTCCCAGATTCCATGCTTTTGTGACAAAATATTTCACATTAATTCCGTCCCATCTTTATTTTAAAAAATATAAAATATAATATTTCACATTACTTTACATTAGTTTCCCAGTAAATATAAAATTCCAAACTAATTGATAATAATCCACAACACAATAATTGTCTCATAACCCATAATAATCCATATATGTCTCATCATAAAACATAATAAGTATGTTAACATAGGTAGACCAAAATATTAAAGCAAAAGACTAAAGTTCTCAAAATAAAATATCCAAGTTCTAGTGATTTTAAGGTTCTACATTCCAAAATCAACATAGGTCATCCTCATCAATGTCATTGGCTTCATTGTTTCCAAGAGTATTATCACCTACGGAAGGATCTTCATCAATATCCATTGCATCCAAATCGATGTTAGCATGTTTTGCAAACAAAAAGAGAACATTTTTTCTTGACGAGATAAGATGCGATTAATTGTTTGCTGTTGTTCTGCTATTTTCTGCCTTAGTCGTGCCTCAAGCTCATTACTCATACCACGAACAATATCAGTATAATTTGCATATTGTTTTGATTTAGAAGTTGAGGCCTTGGCACGCATGCTTCCATCCAAACCAAGTCCATATACTCTACCTTTTGCATTTATTCCTCCAACAGCTTCAATCATTATAGCATCATAATCAATAGGCTTAGGTTGGGTACAACTTCCATTATCACCAGACTCAGAAGATTGTGGTTGAGACTCAACTTGTGAACACAACTTTTCAAAGTTTTCCTGTAAACAAAAAGAGAAGAAAAGAAAAGAGAATCACCAGTTTATGCATTGTTAAGTTTATACAACTCAAGAGGATAAACTTGATCCCTTTACGAAACTGTCAAAGAATATACCCCTATAGACTGAGCCTTAACCTACAATGAAGCCAAAAACATAAGTATGTCTAAAAGGAAAAAATAATGCGATGGCAGAAAAGGCTATAAAAAATTTCTGCATCACGCTTCAATGTTAAACAACAAACACCAAATGCCAGTAAAAAGTGCACAATGCCATTGGAGATAATCCAAAGCTCTTGGAGGTAGCAGTTTCTAGTTCACTAATTAGTACTCAATATGCTATAATCAACTGTAAGCAGTAAAATACTTAAATTAGTTTAGTAACATTGTGATTTGTGTTTTCTTATAGGAAATTATGAGTTGATGGGTGCATAAGTTCCAATATAGTTTAGTAAAATACTATATTGTATATGCATAAGTTCCAAACAAAGACTATAAGAATATGCATAAGTTCTTTCAATCTTCAATAATTCAGTCAACATCACAAAGTAGTGTGAATTTGGAACGAATGACATCCACTAATTTGAAATCACAGATATATAGAAAACAAAAACAGAACCAAAGAAACTAAAAAAACAACGAAATTGCAAAGAAATGCAATTGCATAAAATAAATTACCACTCACATATCCATCGTTCGACCTCTTATCCACAAAATTTTCTGTCCCCTTCTTAGTGTGACACTTTTGAATAGTTCACCCTTGTGTGGCATTCTTCCTAAACTCTTAGCCTGCACTTATTTGAAGATATACACTTACTAAGAATGTAGTAAAAAGAGTTAAGATATTTCTAAAAGTAACATATAACTAACCAATTCAAGTTCATGTTTAAGTTGATTCTTAGACCCTTGGGTGTGCAATGAACCTCCGGTATCCGAATGACGATTTGCACTTGCCACACATCGTAATGTTTCATAATCTTCATCTTGCCACTGAGCAACCAACGTTGCCCATACACTATCAGGAATCCATGAAGGTTGATGCGATATATTTTCACGTTGCCCACATAACCTTGATAGCCGACTCTTGCTCACCAATCCATTTGTGACCTTTCTATAATTATTGAAAATAACAATACAAAATTCAATTCAAAACTAATCATAAAATTTATAACACTAAAAAATCATAGCAATTAACCAAAATACATTACCGCCCACTCTTTAAACCACCCAGCTTTGATATTATCGTTACAACATTTCCAATTGTTGTAAGGGCCATCATACAAAGATTTTATTGCCCTTGATATATCCCTGGTAGCACTATCATCGGGATAAAAGCTGTAAAATTGAAAGAATTAATTACATTAACAAGTTAAATGTAAAGGTATATAAAATATCAATAACAGATTAAATATAAAAGCATACTAAATTAAATAAATAACTTGACTTACTATCCTTTTAGCGTATAGATCCAAACTTTGTTATCAGAAGCAACACATATTAATCAAGTACTTGTGTAAAGTGTATACCGCAAAACAATGAGAGCATATATCACCATTTAGGTTTGCCAAAGCGTACAACACACACGACAAAAGAAATTTGCACCAAAAATTGCATTGCTTATAAGTAGGACTTAGTAAAAATTTACCATCTATCATACATTTAGAACATGGTCATTTCGAAGTTATACACCTGGTCTCACTCATCACGTAAGTTTAAATAGTATCAACACAATCATCTACATGTATCAGTTTGAAACATCGGTATTTAGATAAGTTACAACAGATAAAATTACACAAAAAGACATAAGACAATATGGGAAGCGCAATCAAAAACATAGCACATACAACTATCCATTTCAATTTTTGTGTCCCAGATTATACCACGAAAATTATATACTTTTTTAGAAAGAGATAACATGCAATTCTAAAAGTAATCAAACAAGATGGTTTCTTCATGACAAAATGAGGGCGTCATGGGCTTCTCAACCACAAACAGCCCGTGTTTCAGCCTAAAAGGATTTTTCACAAAAAAAATGTCCTAGGGGACGTCATTCATCAATCTCAAGATCATGTTCTGTTCAGTCTCTATCCCAAATTCAAGGGAGCTCGAATGTTCCTTTGAAATAATTAGACATTGGTACACAGAGGGCTTAAATCATATTTTCAAATCACGTGGACTTAAAAAGTGCAAAATGCAGCCTAACCTAACTGTTACAACACTTCAGTGTTCAGCACTATACATATCAACTCTTCACTACTTATATTCTCATTGAAAGAAGGTAACTTTTGAAAATGATAAGCATCAAGTTACACTTAAAAACATACTATAATATAAAAAAAAATAGTCAATCCTGTAGGGAAAATAGCGCAATAACAGAGTTTAAAAACGCAGCGGAAATTTAGACTTTCCCTTCCATGGATCCTTGCGAATGGTCATGACTCAGGGTTATATGAATTACCTCTTGTAGCGTAGATTGTTTGCAGATGAAAATTGGAATCGAGCACTAGCGTCGCACAGAAAACAACGCCTCTACGTAGTCCACACGAACAGCCTTCGAATGGGAGCGGTCTCCGCGGTGCTAGGCGACGACGGAACCGATCCACGATGCAAGTCACGATCTTTGGAACGGCTAGGGTTTTAATTCAGTGTTTTGACTTGATCTTAACGAGTCTATTTATAGACTTCACTTAAGACCCGACCTAGCGCATCGTAGCTAGTGTGCTCTCGGCGCACCGTAACTTATCGTGTTCTGCGTCTTTCTTGACTCTACTGGTGCATCGTAAGAATGCACCAATCGAATAAAATGAGTGTCACTCATTTATTTAATCTCCCATTAGCTTTGTTCTCATGTGTGTGACCTGCAGGTTCCGTAACGTTGGCAATAATATTAAATCACTATTTAATATTATAAGCGATGAGCGGTGTCTAGCAATACATCACCGCTACCCAAGTAACGAGAATGTCGGTGTTGTGACGTAACCTTTCGTGATAATGATCATGTGTATAATTATCCTTTTGCCCTTATATCTATATTGAACACAAGGCATAGTATGTGTCACCCTTGTATAGTTCAATATTATATTCCTTGATGCCCGAGTAGACTTAGTAACAACAAATAAGATCAATATCTCATATTGACTTATTTCGACATGGTCATGCATTTCTGATCATACTCTCTCAAGGGGCCCACAGATATTACTCTGTTATGTAGGAGGGCAAATCCCATCTAGGTCACTCATGTCTCTTTGCATGACTCGTTGAGTGCCCGATTAATCGACTTTATAATTGTCTGTTACAGACAATGTTTGACGGCAATAAAACACTCAACTCCTCATGTAGGGACCATAGTGGTTTCAGGTCTGAGGGTGGCATACACCACTATCACTATGAGAATAACTCATGACACTTACATAACACACTATGTAGTATTCTCATGGCAGGTCAATCCAGTACACAATTACCCTAACGTGTACCTATGTGGTGACTTGATATCTCATATCTATAACCTGTGAGATGAGGTTATCAGTCCACCCACATAATAGTCTTGATGCATTATTATTGTCCTTAATAATAATAATACTCAACTACGGATATTTAGAGTAAGTTCTTTAGTATCTCACAACCGAGTCGTCTACTCGATGTTCTATTGAAAACGAACTTTTACTCAAGGACTTTATTACGTTGAAACAAACATAATAAATGAAAATGCCTCATATAATAAATAAACGACATGATACAAAATATAAGTCCAAAGGAAAAACATTGGCCTCTAGGGCTTACACCAACAAATCCAAGCCAAAGTAAGTCAACAAAACCACAACAAAAGCAACCGTCCATTTCAATCCTTACATTCCAGATTGTATCACAATTCAATCTAGTTTGACATGAGATAAGTTTGTTAAGCAATCACCTAAACTCATTCCATGATATTTGGGGCAGGGATCATACCACAATAAAATTTAGCATATTAACTAATTTAGATGCACACCCTAGCACATTTAATTCCACAATCTAATTAGACATTTAACCACCACATATTATTTGTCAAAATAACCAATCCATCAAGAACCACGTCAAAGCATCATCACAATCAATATTACATCATAAGTTATACATATTTAGACAGTAAACATTTTCAAAGTCATCAATCATATTTACATGCGATGCGATTTCAGTCAAATATTATCAGAATACACTCATGCGCAAATGATTTGATTTGATTCATTGCTCCGACAATGAACACGCACCAGGACTCGCATCACCACATAAAAATACACCATTGCTCATACAATGGTACACACAAAGCACATAGAGACACGTTCAGGGTCATAGGGTATCCCAAACAAACGAAACACTCGCCTTAACCTATTCAGCAATTGTTAGTGTAGCTTCTTTCTTTGATCGTACACATGACTTAACGTAGCAACAAGCTTATAGCTCTCGTATAATAATCATTATTCCCTCTTTTCGTCGACAGTTGTAATTCACGACCTGTCAATGCCATTCTCACGTAGGCCGCAACAACCAGTACAACATGAATCAATGCTTAAACAATTAATCATCGTCATGACAATATTAATCGAATTTTCAAAAGGGAGAAGAGGCGATATACTCACCCGATCAGAGGTGACTATGGCGACACTTTTGACTTGACAGTTCGAAGTCGTTTCTTCAACAGAGGGCAATAGGCCAAAACAAATCCTTCTTTCCCTCCAGGTACATCCTCGAGTAACATCTTTTAAGTAATCCCATGGAGAGCTCAATCCAAATCCAAAGAATAGGTGACATTTCACAACAATTCCAGATCAGAAATCAATTAAATAAGGAGTTCTTTTAAGAATACAGAGTTGATTTCAACTTCAAAACTTAGGATCCCAAGAAATTCGAGAACAAATTGGAAAAAGGAGGAGCGAGATGAGAAATTGGCTCACCCTGAAATGAAGAAGAAGAAGTGGGCCTTGATGAGGTTTTTGGCGCGGCGGAGATGTTTTTCTGTGGCGGTCATCGTGAAACTTCTCCAATCACGATTCTGGTTTAGGGGTTTTGTTGCAGCATCGAGAGGAGTCTTTTGATCGGTTTGGTTTCTCTGTTGGTGGCCCATGGTGGCCGGAATCGAGTTCCAAGGCGAGTTTATGGTTTTCGTTCTTGGCTCCTTTTATGCGAAATGAACATGGGTTTTGTAGAGGATGAAGGGAAGACAAGAATTGTGGTCTTCGCATGGCCAAAAGGCACCGGACGGCGCTGGAATCACGCCTGAAAGGCGACTGGGACTCGAGTTGTGGCGGCCATGACAGTCGCGTGAAGCTTCGCGACGAGTGAGAGGGAGAAGGACGCGAGGGAGGTGGTGGTGTGGTGGTCTAAATGGTGCCTGAGAAGCAGCCACATGGTAGTGGTCATAGAGGGTGAGAGATTAGAGAAAGGTTAGGTTTGCAGGAGAGAAACGGCGCTGCTTCTTTTGCTTCTTTTCTTTCATGGGGAAGAAGAAGGGAACATGTCGTGCAGTCCAAGGGGGTGTGAGCAGAAGTTTTATGGGTGCAGGTAGCAATGAGCCCAAATTCATATTTATATATTTTTAAAACCTTTTAACCCCTCAAACTCATATTTAGACCTCTTTAACTCAAAATATTTTCCCCAAATAAATGACATTTCAAATAATAATATTTTATAAAAATAAAATAATTAATAAAATAATTTAATAGTATACTACCAATATTTTCTAAAAATAGGAATAAATACCAATCAAATATTTTTCAATTATTCAAACACACGTAGGGGATCATAATCTCTAACTCTACAAATCAAAATAATTATGAAATAAACACATTTTTAAAAAAATATAAAATGTACGAAAAACTCTAGGTGTTACATCTGTGCAATCCTCTTTTGGAACTACAAACACATAGACAAGTTAATAAATAACAATGCGAGTCAAAAGGGAACGAAAGAAACATTGTTAATATGAAAAATGAAAGCAGGAAAAGAATGCGGTTAAGGAAGTGGAATACAAAGATAGTGCCGAGAGAGAGAGAGACAGAGTTGGTCGCGGTGGTTGCTCGTCCTTCACAGGTGGACGTTCGGAGGTTGGGGTGGCGGCATCACAGGTGGGCGTTGGTGGTTGCCGTTTCCAGGTCGCCGCGAGAGAGACGCGAATGAGCAGCGACAGAGACGCGAGAATGAGAGCAACGAGAGAGACGCGAGAATGAGGGTTTCCTCTGATTAGTTTTTTTCTTTTTTTTTCTTTTTAACAAGTTTTATTTTTTTAAATGAATTAGAAATAGAATAGAAAATATATAAATAAAGTAATGGGAAACAGTTAACAAAATGGGGGAAAGGGGCTAATCCAATTAGGGTAACAAATCAATTAAATTATTTCATATTATGAAAAATAAAATAAAATGATATTAAATAATCAGAAATATAATAAATAAATAAAATCATAAAAATAATATTAAATATAATAATTCAAATGGGATGGAAAAAGTTTCAAATTTCTGTCCCCTAATTTGGCACAAACCTTCCCTCCATCATATTTCTGAATGTATTTAAAAGAGAATAAAAAATTTGTCTGAACTATGAGACGGAAATTCAACTTCCGTCCCAAACTGGAGACGGAAATTCAAATAGAGATGGAAATCAACTCCGTCCTACACCAGCAAATGGTGTTGAATAATAATAACAACATTGGGACGGAAATGTGATAACTATTCCGTCCCAAAGTTGGCAACAATATTCCTTCCATAATTTCCTAAATTAATTTGCGACAGAATAGATTTTTCGTCTCCAATATGCGACAGAATCCCAAATTCCGTCCCAATGTTGGCGCCAACATTCCCGCCAAAAAAATTTCTAAATTATTTTGTGACAGAAAAGATTTTCCGTCTCCAATACGCGACAGAATCCCAAATTCCGTCCCGAAATCGAGACAGAGTGTGCCTTCCGTCCCAAACATATAAATAAATGTGGTGGAAAAATGTTGCGACAAATCTTTGTCGCAAATTCCGTCACAAACAATTTATTTTGGGACAGAAATATTTTTCGTCCCAAATTTCCGTCCCAATTTGAATTTTTTCTTGTAGTGGGCTAAATCTAAAAAACACTAGGAAATTTTCGAGGGCTCAAAACCCTAGGAAATTTCCGAGGGCTGCCTTGGCCCTAGGAAATACCAAGGTTTTAACAAAAAAAATTTTTTAAAGCCATAATCTGTGGGAACCCCAACCTGAATCAACTCAAACAACGCAACATAAACCCAGAAGCAAAGCAACATAAACACAGAAGCTAAAAACGCAACATAAACCCAGAAGCAAAGCTAAAAACGCAACAATGGGGAATCAGAAGCAAATAGAAGAAAAAAGAAGAAAAATAAAAACAACAGAAACAGAATACCAAAAAAATTACAAATTACAAATTACAAAGAATTACAAACAGAAAATTTTGAGACGCAAATGATTATGAATTACAAACTGATTAAATTATTCAGACGCAAGCATGAAACACCAACAAGCATGAAACTCCATTTTTTTCAACCTCCAGAAGCAAACCCAGTACCATAAATCTTCAACCCCATATACCCCCAATCCTGAAAAAATAAAAACAAAGGAGAATCAGAAGCAAAAAGAAGAAAAATGAGGAAAGATATTTGGGATTCAACTAAATTCATTCAACTAAATTTTTGGATTTTAATCAGAACAGAGACAAGATTTGGAATCAAAACCAAATCTGAGTTAGGGTTCTTGGAAAATTTGGGGGAAAAACAAAATCAGAAACGGGAGAAGGAATGAGACTCACCATGGAAGAGAAAAGAAGAAGTGGTCGCGGCTTTGAAACTCCGGCGCGGCAGCAATGAATTCCGATGCGGTGGTCACCGGCGAAGGTGCTCCGATCACGAATCTTCTTGAGGGGTTCTGTTGCGGACAGTGTGAGGAGTCTTTTGCTCGGTTTAGTTTCTCCGTTGGTGGCCCATGGTGGTCGGGATCTCGCCGAAAAGTTTCGGTTAGGGTCTTTTGATTTTGCCCTGTTTTCGTGTGATTCTGCTATGGGTTTTGTAGAGAACCTTGAGAGGATCTTCGTGGTGGTTGTAGATTGCCGAGACAAAGCCTGTGGAGGCTAGAAAATTCGCCTGAGAGGCGTGGTGTTTCATGGCTATTGCCGGGCGAGAGAGAGAGAGGAAGGAGAAGCAGTGCAGCGCAAGACGAGATAGAGAGTGATGATACTAAAATAAATTTTGAGAGAATGGAGGAAAAAGTGAGGTAGGAAGGCGGGATAGAGGGAGAGAGGCAGAGAGGGAGGAAATGAGAAGGATGGGAGAAGAAGAGGGGAAATGAGAAACGAGGAGAAGAATAAGAGAGGACCTAACTGGGTCCAATTTTTTCTTTGGCTTAATTACATTTTTGGTCCCCTTATTTTTTCAAATCCATGATTTTGGTCCCCTTATTTTATTTTTCACGGATTTGGTCCCCATACTTTTTATTTTTCACGAATTTGGTCCCACACTTTTTTAATTGCACTTTTGGTCCCCCAAAATTGTGGATTTCTTGCACTTTTGGTCTCCCATTTTCCCAATATCCACGATTTTTACGGACCAAAAGTGCAAGAGATCCACAATTTTGGGGGGACTAAAAGTGCAATTAAAAAAGTGTGGGGACCAAATTCGTAAAAAATAAAAAATATGGGGACCAAATTTGTAAAAAATAAAATAGGGGGATTAAAATCGTGGATTTATAAAAATAAGGGGACCAAAAATGCAATTAAACCTTTTTTTTTAAAAAGGGGGGGGTTTCCGACGACCAGCCCCTCGGTGATGTCCCTATTTTAAAAATAAAATAAAATCAGTGTTTTAAATTTCTGAGGGTTTTTTTAAAAAGCCCTAGGAAATGTCAGAATGAGTATTTTCCTAGGGCTGTGACCGTAGGAAGGCCCTAGGTAATTTTTGTAGATAATAGCATAAATTCTTGTAATGTGATTTTAAAATTTATTTTGTGGCAAATTGTCATCAGTGGATGAATGAGAATATGACAAAAAAGTGAGAAAGGAGATTTTGGTCGAGCTTCCAAATAATTAATGAAGTGCCCTGTCCCTCACCCTGAAACTTCTTAGAAAATGCATTGATCCAATTAAAAACCTGTGGCTACCTTATAGCCTTGATCTCTTTTGCGTTTAAGAAATACTATTTTGATGCCCACGAAATCCATGTTTTGCTTAGGTGGAAGATTTTCTTATAGGATATAAATATAAAACTACCACAAGTCTCTACAGATCGATCGACCACATGAATATAAATAACTAGGATTATATGTATTGGCACAACTGGAATGGGTTCTTGGGAAACAGCAAGGAAATGATCCTAACCAGTAACCACATGCGGAGAGGAACTGCAAAATTCAACACCAGCTAGCTTGCGTTGGATATGCAATGAACCCCTATTATAATAAGTTTAGTGTATAAGGTCCCACTGATCACTTGGAAAGGTGGCAATGTGATTGGTCCTCCTTGTCTTCTAACCTTATACTCCCTCCGTCTATTAATATAAGACCATTTTTTATCATTTCACGCCCTTTAAGAAAGTGAGTTTTATTGGTTATTAGCATTAAATTTATACAAAATGTGTGTTATTTTTTCCAAGTTACCCTTCTCATCTTCCAAGACTATTAAGAGAGAGAGATAATTAATACACTTTGATATATGAGTAATTTTGTAAAAAAATAATTAATACACATTGTTCTTTGAAAATTGTCTTATATTAAGGGACAATTTTTTTTTTATACAAAAAAGTCTTATATTAAAGGACGGAAAAAGTATAACTATATTTAATTACTAATTCAGAAAACCGACATGCCCAGTGCTGTTAGTATATCTATGTTAGATATGTATTTCATACAATTGATTCTGATCATACTGCCAGACAAGATTAAGTTAATTAATACCTGATCTTGAATTTGTTATGTGCATTGTATTGATATCATAGTAGTGTCTGATTGGTATTTTCTTATGGATCAATCATATGAATAAATGAAGTCGTTAAGGTACTACCTTCGGTCCCATATATGAGACAAATGCACTTTTTAGGTTCATTGAATAACTGATGTATCTGATTTATAATATAGACCAGATACATCAGTTATTCAATGAACCTAGAAAGTATATTTTTCTCTTATATATGAGACCGAAAGTAGTATTTCCATATCCAACCAGAGGAGGAGCATCAGAATAAGATCCCCTTTTTTATTTTAATTTGATTTTGATTTCATATATAATGGAAAGATTCAATGACATAGTTACAATATTGGTATTGTTGCCATAATCTTTTAGGAGAACTATATATATATATATATATATATTATCACACTTGTAAGTTGTCAATGTGTTTTTCAAGATTTATGGCGTCATATATGATCAAGTTAAGCCATTCTGAATTTGTATGTTTGTAAAATACGAGTTGTTTTTGTTTTTTAATGAAACAGAAAACAGGAATTTAATATAACTACTAGAAAATATACATTTGTGCCCAATGTTCGAATCCCCGCTGGGAGAGGTTCCACATTTAGTGCCCTCGAACATGATTGCCTCTGTTGGAGGAGACCCATATATATATATATATATATATATATATATATATATATATATATATATGACATCCCACATGAAATAAAATGAAGATGATGCAAGTGTATATAACTTGGGCATTATTTTGAGTCCAAATGATCAAGACCTTCTAGGCAAAATGACAACTCTCAAGCTTATGGACCACCCAGCTCACAACAATCCACACTCTCCAATTTGGGCCCGCTCTGAATTTCCAACATGGTATCAAAACGTCCCCTATAGCTTAACCGCCACTTTAAGATCCTTCGGGACGCACTATCAAGATGAGATGTACAAGTCCAAACAATGCACAACTGATTGTTGGAACGGAATCATTCCCCTTTGAGGCAAAAGACAATGCACAAGACCTGCCAAGTTTGACTTAAGGGGGAGTGTTGAAAAAACGAAAAAGACCCATAAAATTGCATCATCTTCATTTTTTGAAATGAAACACTCCACAACTTAAATACACTTGTATCATCTTCATTTTATTCCAGGTAGAACTTCACGAGTCTTCTTCATTTTTTTGAGAGTAAGTCCCGACCCACCCTAGAGTCGGCCGTATTGAGTCATCCATGACATATAGTTCTTCTTCTTTTCACGTGTCATTGAGATTTCTGCTCAGATTAATATGTGGCTGCTTTTGGAAGAAGAAGAAAAAAAGATAGTACTCCTTCGTTTTTATATATAAGCAAAAATTACTTTTTTAGTTCATTGAATAGCTCATGTATATAAAAATGGAGGGAGTATCTACCCATAAAGTTAAGTTTAAAGAACAGATATTTAGTGCCTTTGCTAAATTAATTTAACGCAATCTCAAGCGCACGGATGATGTCATTCCCCTCATTGTTAATTTAAATTATAATCAGAGTACTTCTACACATGCGCTCATCGATTATCGATTATTTTATTAATTATGAGGTTGTTGAATTAATACTACTTCTTAGATTTACCTCGTGGTGGTACCCAACAAAACCAATGTATGCTCTCCTGCATAAAGTATAAAGATTTGCTTCCGTTCATGCATGTGATCATAAATCTAGCTATCTTCCTCTTGTGCAATTCTTTATGCCGTTTCTCCTTTGTCGCATTATTACATTGTGTAACCATTTTTATCTGGCCTATTATTAAGAACGGGTTCGCGAGAGTGAACATCACTTTCCTAAATAAAAAGAGAATGAGAGAAAGTACCGCTACCTAATACTACCTCCATCTTTTTATACAATTTTTTAAAAAAATTTGTTTGTCTCTTTTTATAAGACTTGTTTTAAATTTTTTATTGCATTTTTTTATTTTATTACTGTTCTCGTAGGAGAACCTAGTGGGCTTTGCCTTAGCAACAATGGGATGCCAAAAGCCAAAAACCCTAGCTTATACAAAAATGTGTCCAGTCTCTTCTAACGATTGTTCCCCTATTTAAACAACTCTTGTAAACCCTAACATGTCTAACTAGGGTTACATAGTACAAGTGAGAGAATATCTTGGCACGTGGAGAGAGCATGCTCCCAACAACCACTACAATAATATGCATGTGTAAGTACGAATAATGTGACATCCTGATTTCTAAAACAATATTAAATCAGTAATTAAGTAATAAACGGGAATTCGAAACCTTAATTAGGTTTGAAATAGGCTTGGAAATACTTAAAAACCCTTAGAAGAGCATAGAAAAACCTAGGATCCTCTAGAAGGACAAAAAACTAGAATTTTCTGGATAAGGACGGTCGCGATGCGACAGAGATTATGAAGGATTCCATCGCGACACGATCATGTCAGTAGTTAAGTCGAGGGATCGGAGCGTGAGATTGTTGACATGTGTCCCTCATCGCGACGCAATGGCTCTTGTGCCTAAAGACCATCACGACGCGATGGACCCAAAATGGCTATAAATACCACCCTTCACCCTCCATTCTCCTCACCTTCTTCCAAGGTATTCTTAGGAGCGCGTGGAGGAGCTTTGGAGGCACGACGGGACGCAAGAATGGGACACGGGTGGCAGCGGTCTTCTAAGCCAAGTAAGGGGAAAGATACCTTAATCACTAGGGAAAATAGGTAGTAGAGTAGTACTGTTAGCATGTGTAGGGGACCTTAACCCTACTAGGGGTTGATAACAGCAGCACCTCAGGAGAGGGGTTGTGACCTGTGATAGCTGAGGACAATTGTCAGAGGTCTGTCAACCATAGGAATGATCTATTGAAATCTATGGATGGATGCTGATTGATGTGATGCTGATTGATATGAATGTTTTATGATTGTGTGACTGGATCTATTGAAATCTATGGATGAATGTTGATTGATGTGATGTTGATTGATATGAATGCTCTATGATTGTGTGACTGTTGGTGTGCTAATTGATAACATGGCAGTGGTAGGTCACCTGAGCGACACTAGGGTTGATCCTTATGTTGATTAAGGATGGTTGATAATCTGATTAATATGCTAATATTTATGTACTGGTTGTATATGATATTTGTGAGTTCGATGTATAAGTAAAGGGTGCTGCCCTCTAGTTAGAGGTTTGCGAATCCCTAGACGGTGATAGCAAATATTACCGTCGATACTCTGTTTGTGGTGATAGTTGGGTCGGTGTACCCGAGGTTGGTGTACTTGAGGTATCGACATGATGGTAATGAGATCAGTCGGTGGCCTTAAGGGTATGGACTCGGCCAAGACCTTGAGGGTATGGACTCGGTCTTTCCGATGAGGCTTCCATGTCTATGGTACCGAAGGTACATAGTATTTTGGACATAGTCGGTGGCCTTGAGGGTATGAACTCGGTCATCCGGAGGAGTCTCCAGGACTCCACGTCTGACAGGTGGACAATCTTGGCCATTCCTGTATAGGAAATGTCGTCTTAGTGCACGGGACGGTGCCTTACTCCGGGAATCAGATATGGTAATGGGATGCCATAATCGGTAATCGGAGATGCACTACAAGAAAATTCGGATTTACCGACGGGCTTATACCGACGGTCACAGACCGTCGGTTAAACGTGGGATTTTCCGACGGTCAAAGCCGTCGGTAAAACAAAAAGTCCGTCGGTAAATCGAATCTGATTTACCGACGGTCAATGCTCGTCGGTAATTGCACAGATTTTTCATTTTTGCGCCTATTTTTCAAATACCGACGGCCTTATACCGTCGGTAAATTAACAAACCCGTCGGTAAGGCCGAACAGTTTACCGACGGCCTACACCGTCGGTAAAACGCCGTCGGTAATGCGCGATAATAACCAGAAACCGAGCCTTCCCTTTCTCCTCCATCTTCATCCCTCTTCTCTTTCACTTCCCTCTCTTCCTCCGCCACCACTGCCACCACCACTACGCAGCCACCACCACCACCACCACCATCACCACCACCACCACGCCCACACCACCACCAGGCCGCCACCACCACCACCACTCTATTCTCTCTGTTCTCTCACTGTTCTCACTCTTTCTCTCCACCACCACCACTCTATTCTCTCTATTCTCTCTGTTCTCTCACTGTTCTCACTCTTTCTCTCCACTACCACCACCACCACCACCAGCCCGCCACCACCACCACCACTCTATTCTCTCTATTATCTCTGTTCTCTCACTGTTCTCACTCTTTCTCTCCACCACCACCACCTCCACCACCACCACCACGCCCCCACCCCCACCATGCCGCTAACTGTTCTCTCGGCTCCTCCTAAAAGGTTAGGTTCTCATCTCCTTCTTCCATGTTTTATGCAATTATCTTTGTGATTTTTGCTTTCAGTTGGTTTTGTTTGTGTAATGGTTCTTGTTTTTTGTTCATTTTAGTACTTATGTTCAAGGTTAGAGTTTGAAGGTTGCTCTGCTCTTATTGATTTTGTAGATTGTTAGTTGTTTGATGGTTGTTCTGCTCTTATTGATTTTGTGGATTGTTAGTTGTTTGACAGTTGCTCTGCTCTTATTGATTTTGTGGATTGTTAGTTGTTTTAAAAGTTTAGGATACTTATATTATGTCCAAGGTTAAAAGTTTGTCTTAAGCATGCTAATTAGAAGGGAAAAAAATAATTCGAGTTGGCGCATCCTGCTCGGTTAGCATCATGATTTGAAAAAAAATATTGAAAAAAATATTGGAATAAAGTCTTAAATACTGCAAACCTATGCCTTTGTTCATTTTGTTGTAATTCGATTATTTTCAGTTTATATGCTAATGACTGACCAATGTTGACAACAAACAGACAATGTCTTTAGATGGAAACCGTGGTCGAGGTAGGGCTTCCAGGAGGCCGATGATGTCTGCAAGGGAGTATCGGAATAGCTTTGTGAGGATTGAGGATCGCGATGCTCGCCATCGTGATCCTCCTATGCCTTCCAGGAGGCCGATGATGTCTGCGAGGGAGTATCGAAATAGCTTTGTCATCAGGACTAAGGATCGTGTTGAGGATCGTGATTTGATGAACCAGCATGGTGATCCCATGAGGCCTGTAGCTACCGGTGATGCTCATCGAGGGACATACATCGTTCAGGTCTCCAGCGATGACGATGAGATCTTGGAGTATACTCCATCCACACCGGAGTATTCTCCAATCGGAGAGGATTACACTCCGACCTCACCGAAGTATTCTCCAATCGGAGAGGATTACACTCCGTCCACACCAAAATATTCTCCCACCGTAGCAGATTACACTCCATCGACTCCTTCGGAGGATTCTACCGCCCGATTTTGTCCTGGGGACCCCTCAAGGAGCCGCCACTAGCTAGCCTCTATTTTATATTATGCATGTTATGTACATTAGTATTTGATTGCTTTAACATTTTAATTGGATAAATGTATTAGGATAATATATGATGTATGTCTTTACATTTGTGCTTTTCTATTTAATTTTTGTGTTAAGCCTAAGTTCCAATTATTCCAACGTTTCAACGATTGTTCGCGAATCCAAAAGACGCAAAGAATATATTAAGTGGCACGTAGATGCGAGGTTTATATTAATTAAAAAATAAATAAATAAATTTAATAGTTAATAATGGAATTTATTAATTTAATAAATTTTAGAAAATAATAAATTTAAAAATTAGATAAATAAATAAATTAATTGAACTAAATATAAAAAAAATTATATACGGTGTTACCGACGGTTTTAGTTTGTGATACGATCGATTAGTTTTCCGACGGTCAAAGTCGCTTTGGTCGGTTTTTGCGACGCCCATTTTACCGACGGGTTTTTGGCCGTCGGTTAGCCGTCGGTAAAACCGTATTACCGACGGTTTTTATAAATTACCGACGGCTTATGGCCGTCGGTAATACCGGTTTTTTTCGTAGTGATGGTAGCGTAACAGGATATGTTCCCGGGACTACCAACTTGTGTTTCATTCTTGTGCCCTGAGGCTGG
Source organism: Calophaca sinica (assembly GCA_037113605.1). NCBI lineage: Eukaryota > Viridiplantae > Streptophyta > Magnoliopsida > Fabales > Fabaceae > Calophaca > Calophaca sinica. Next base: position 126,459,961 of record CM073734.1, read on the forward strand.
TAATCGGTCTAGGGAAGAGGGCGTGAATGGCCCGCAATAATCAGCGATGATCTGGGTCAGTAGGGCTAATAATGAGCCTGAAATCTCTGGGACAGTAGGGCTGGTAATTGAGCCTGAAATGTCCAGTGGTCTGGGTCAGTAGGGCTGGTAATGGGCCTGAAAGACAGGTGACATGTGACAGTCCGTAGTATCAGAGTATGATGTGGTCTATGACCGTGTGGTCAGGATTGTCAGTATGACGTATCAGTATGGTTTGGTCTGTGACCGAGTACTCAAGAGTTTGAGTGTGGTATTTGTGGTAACAGTCATGTTAATGATTGTTGTGATATTCTGCTATTATGATGTGCATGATAGCAGTTACTCTGCTATACTGTTTTCCTGCTTATTAGTGATTGATGAGTGTTTTACCCCTTTGTTTTCTGGTGTGTTTCTATTATATGATGACAAATAACAGATGGACAAGAAAATCACGTACTTAAAGCTTGGAAAGCAGTGTTGCATCACGGCCAGTGCGGCCTGTTGCGTACTCTGATATTGAATTGAAAATGTGTTGTTGATGAGTCAGGATAAAATAAATGCCATGTCTCGGCGGGGTGTTACAAATAATACCGAGGGCCACTAAATGGTAGGTAAAAACTTTCATTACCGTGGGCCTAGGCCCTAGGAAAAAAAAAGATTAGACTTACCGTGGGTCTATGCCCTCGGTATGTTTTAATTTAGTTGTTGCGTATTAGCGTGGGTCTTCGGCCGTTGGTAATGGTTTCAAAATGACCGGCACACATTAGCGACAGTGTGTAGCCGTCGATAAGTTATATGACCGTTAGATTAAGCGATGGTTAGAGGCCCTCGGTAAGATTGAGGATTTAACCGTTACAAAATATTGTCGTTGCACAACGTGGGTATATATATATACCCTCTCATTCTGCACACTCTTCCTCTCATTCTCCACATTCTTCCTTCTCTCATTCTAATTAATTTTTCCTCTCTTAGTTTTTCATATACCTTTTCCCACTCTCCATAATTTGACCGTTGCTTGTGGCATTGTCTTCCGTCAATCCAGATATTACAGTAAGTCTCTCTCTTTTTCTCTCATGAAAAATTTACACTAATGTATTTCTATTTCTTTTATAGCAGATTCGAAATCACACTTCGCAGGACACATCACCGTCGAAAGAGCACCTCGTTGGACTCACCGCACCACTTGAACCACTCACTCACAGGTTGGCAATATTTATTAATTACATATATATATGATTTTTTATTATATAGTTGTTTTTTTATCAAATATTTTATTTTATTATTTTAGGATTTGTGAAATATACTTTAGGATAATATTTTTTATGTTTAATTGTATATATATATTTGTTTTTTTTAATGATTATGTTAGGAAATATACGTTTAATTGAAAAATACATGTTAGGAAAAATGTATGTTAGATGTTAATTTTGGATAATAATACCTTTAGGATTAGAGATTTTTTGCTTGAAGGGAAACTTATATTTTTAATATATAGTTTTATTTAATATATGTTATATGTTATTATATATTTTTTTATATGTTTGTAGTAATATGAATTTATTAATTATATATATATATATATATATGATTTGTATTATAAAGTTATTTTCCTATCAATTATTTTTTTTATTATTTTAGGATTTGTGAAATATATTTTAGGATAATATTATATATGTTTAATTGTATATATATTTGTTTTTTTAATGAATATGTTAGGAAATATATGTTTAATTGAAAAATACATGTTAGGAAAAATGTATGTTAGTTTTAATTAATATATGTTAATTTTGGATAATATATACTTTTAAGATTAGAGATTTTTTGTTTGAAGGGAAACGTGCATTTTTAATATATAGTTTTAAATAATATATTTTTGTTCGACAAATAGTTTTAATTAATATATTTTATTACATATTTTTTAATTGTTTATTAAATTAGTTTTTCCTTATTTTAATTGTTAATAGTTATTAGGATTATAATAAATTATATGTTAGGGAAAATGTATGTTAAGTTATAATGTGATTACTTAATCATAGCAATATTTTTTATTGTTATAATTGATAGTTTTGTATTAGCGTGTTATACTGACGGGATTAGATCCTGTCGGGGACCACAATTTAATTTTAATATCGATTTGAGAGTAGCCTTAGTTAATTTTAATTCCCATTTGAGATTCAATGTATATAATTCCCATTTTAATATCTCTTATCTCTCTCGTTCTCTCTTCTTTCTTCTAGATCTCATCTTCCTCTCATTCTCTCTTCTTTCTTCTTCCTTACGAACGACGCTCCGTCTTTTCTTCCGGTTCTCCATCTCCATCCCCCACAGGAAAAAAATGTGTTTTTTTTCTTCTTCTGTTTTTTCCGCTTCTTTGGTTTATTTTGGCCACGAATTTTTCTTTTGTTTTTTGTTTTATTGATGTTCGCTTCATTTTTTGCAGAGAACGGTGGAGAAGCACGATGGTGGAGATTCGGATAACAATGGAGCACAAAGAAAGGATAATTTTTTTCCTTTATCTCTATTCTGTTTTTTCATATTTTCATCTCTTTTTTTTTCTCGTTATTTTCATCTCTGTTCTTTTTTTTTCTTCTTATTTACGGTTTTTTTTCTTCTTATTTTTTCGTCTCAGTTCTGTTTGTTTTTGTTTAATTTCTTTCCCTTCTTTGCTCTTTCCATCTTCATGTTTTTTCCCCTTTTGTTTTCAAACCGAACCCAAATCTCTCCCCCAACCCTAATTTTGTGTTTTAAAAGAAAACCATAATCCCTTCCTAACTCCCTTTTCTTTAGAAAGTTTCCATTTCTATTTTGATTTGCTTGTTTAATTAGGATTTTTGGCTTGATTTTTTGTAGAAGTTGAAGATGAAAAGTGGGATCGGTCAAGAGGAGAAAAGGAGCACCAACAACCATTTGGAAGCAGCAACAAGAGAGGGTCACACTCTCTGGGTCTTTTTTTTTTTTTATCAATTACTAGGTTCATTTTTTTGTGTATTTGTAATTTGTGTGTTTCTGGTTACATTGTTTAATTTATGGGTTTAGATCTTTCTGGATTTACATCTTTCAGGGTTCCCTTGTATTTTCTGAGAACCCTAATTTATTTCAGCATTTTTTTTGCAATTTAAGAAATAATATGCCCATTTCTGCAATTTATTATTAAAACGGACTTGTTTGCAAAATTGCAATAAATAGTTTGCAAAAACGAACTTGTTTTCTAGTAAATTTGGACCAGTTTGCAAATTTGAACCAGTTATTAAATTCTAAAACAATAGTTAAACAAATTTGGACCACTTTGCAAATTCTAAAACAATAATTAAATTTAATCAGTAAAAACTGATTAAATTTAATTATTTTTTTAAATTATCTTCGTCCATTACCGAGGGTCTTTGCCCTCGGTATTTACCTGGGGTCTGTGGCCCTCGTTATGTACCTGGTCTGGAAGCCCACGGTAATTACCAGGGGCGTTTGGCCCTCTGTAATTACTGGCGGCCTTTTTATGAGAACCCTCGGTATTCGTTTCCTACCATTAATTACCCTACGGCCTCGCGGCCCTCAGTAATTCCACATGTAGCGAGGGCTTTTGGCCCTCGGTATGACTTGCATTTCCTGTAGTGAACTTCTGACAGGCAGCGGCCCATATGTTAACGTATCTAGACATAACATACTCTGGCCATGTTGGCAACGAACCGACCGAGTGCCTTGTTCAATGTTTGCGCTCCGTCAGCTATGTGTAACTCTGAGGTCAGCCGATGCCTGTTTTTCCTAGTCGGTCATCTACAATCGCCGAGCTGGGGCAGCAATGGCGATTTGATTCTACTAGGTCGACAGTTCCTGCACGGTCCAATTACCAAAACATTTTTAATTACATCATCATCTCTTTCTAACGAGGATTGAGGAAAGATGTGGGGTAATGAATCCTAATACAAATTAATTAGGTGAAAGGAGTGAGTGACGAGTCACAAAATTTTTTAAGGATAATTTTAGAAAAATAGTACAAATTGTTAACAAATTTAATTCTTGTTAATTAGTTAAAGGTGGTCTTATACATAGAAATAGAGTTAGGTAAAAGAAACTGTTGTTTACCTCTTAAATATCCAAGTTAGGTGGGCATACGAAAACCGAACCAATAATGCGAGGGCACCAATATCAATAATGTGGGGTCACCAATATCGATTAGCTCAATGAGAAATGCTAACAACACACCTCTAATATTCTCCTTCCAACATTATCTATCTCTTATTGATTGAATGAGTCCCACCAAATTTACATGGAATCCACATAATTTAGTTGGACTCATTTGAATTTCAATCAATAAAAGAAAGTATACTAGGAGGAGTATGTTAGAAAATGTGTTGCTAGCGTTATCTTGGCTTAATTGATATGATCCATTAGCCATGATAAAGCATTTTGAATTTGAATCTTAATAGCAGTGGCGGATCCAGAAATTTTTTTCAATAGGGGCAAGAAAATACTACTTCCGGACTCAATTATTAAAAAAAAAATATTTATGTGAAGTTAAATATAAGTAAATTTTAACTAACTTTGTCTCATTATATTATCATTCCTAAAATACCTGAAAAATTAAATATTCATTTTTCTTGGGCTCAGCGAATATTACATAACCTTGAAATCTAACTTTGAATCTTAGAGGTTAAATTTTACGGAGGTACAGAAGGAATGACAATATTACTAGAAGTTAAACAATTAAACAAATAAAAAAATTGTTGCTGCTAATGGGAATGTCACGTGAACATACCTGTCACAACAATTTTCAATTAAAAAAAAATTCAATTATATGTGTATTTATGTAGTTATGAAGAAAACAAAAGAATTTTGGTGTACTATGTCACAGTATGTGCTCGCCATTCAATGGCAACTGACAAGGTGTACAGTCAAAAGTTTATATCTTTGGCTTAAATTATTATTTGCTTATGTGATAGACATGATGTCACGTACGGTCGAAAGCTTTTGGAAAGACGAGACTGAGAAAATTGAAAGCGTCTGAGTCCTCTTGGGGGCAACCCTTTTTTTCTCATGGGGGCAAATAAAAATCTAGTCAAGTACCTATAAATAAAAAATAATTAGTACGTGGGGGCAATTGCCCCCAACACTGGCAACGTAGATCCGTCACTGCTTAATAGCTATGTCATTTTTAGTGATAGCATGTCTTTATTTTAAAGTTGTGCTATATTCTAACTTTGCAAATGGACAATCTATTCTCCGAAGTGCTAGAAATTTATAGGACATACCGGGTCAACTAAAAACAGATCTGTAAACTTAGGGGGTGTTTGATTTGGTTTTAGTTTTCAGTTTTAAAAAACTATTTTACAAATCAGTTTTAAAAAACTGTTTTTAAGAAAAAAATTAAAAAAAAGCTGTTTGGTTATCCTATTTTTAAAAACTGTTTTAGAGATGTAAAAATGAAAAAACTTGTTTGATAAACTTAGTTTTTAAAATGTGCTTTGTAAACTAAAAAACAAAAAATTTGTTTGATACACATTTTTAAATAATTTTTTTTATTCACATTTTTTATTCATCATGAGACTTTTTATTTATTTATCATGAGATTTTTTTTTACTAGACTTCGTCATGAAACTTAAAACTCCATTTATTAATAATTAATTAAGTGATACCACCACCTCATCTTCAACACTTTCTTGTAATTATTTTAACGAGAGACTTAAAGCATGAGTAACAAATATAGGAGCATGATATCACCATAAAAAACAGAAAGGCGTTGCAAAAATTCAAATTAATTAGTCATAAAAGTCAATGTAGAGCATGATGTCACCGCAATTTCCTTAACTTTGTTTTTCGTCCCTGTAATTTTTTTCGCTGCCGCTCTAATATATATTTGGAATTAGTCATTGCATGGTCCATATTTCAGGGACTAAAATCAAAATGGTCTCTACTTTCAGAGACTAGAACCAAACATGAAAAAATATTACAGAGACTGAAACAAAACAACAAGAACCAAAAGTAAAAATTCATATATTGTAACGACAAAAAATAAATTTTTTTACGGGGACTAAATAAAAATACCTCTATATTTGTAGGGATAAAAAACATATTGAAGCCTTTTTAAAATGAGTATAATTGCAAATGAATGCTTAAGGAAATGTTCATCCATTGAATTAATAAATTGACAAAAAGGATATATTTTTATAAAGGGTTAATACCCCTTTTGGTCCCTGTAATTTGAGCGAAATTCGGTTTTAGTCCCTGTAATTTAAGATTCTTCCACTTTTAGTCCCTGCCGTCATTAAAAACATTGAGTTTTTCTTCCACTTTTTGTCCCTGTAATTTTAATATTCTTCCACTTTTAGTCCCTGTAATTTAATAGGGATTTGCCGGCAGGGACTAAAAGTGGAAGAATCTTAAATTATAGGGACTAAATCTAAACAAAAAACTTTACATGGACTAAAATCAAATTTCACTCAAATTACAGGGACCAAATAGGGTATTAACCCTTTTATAAAAGTAATACGTTATTCACAACTTAATAAATAAAATAAGGGCAAAACCAAAAAATAAAAATAAAAAATAAAATAGAAAAAGGTCTATCACTCCATTGGTTCCAAAATTTTTGGTGTTTTAGCTTTTTATTTTTGTCTAAAAATTTTGGTTGTTTTAAAAATTTAAAGCACAATTCAACATTATTGTCCCATTATACCTTTCAATTAATAACATAAATTAATTGTAGTGTATTTTTACTATGTAGCTTTAGTGAAGTATTAGTAATTCCTAATAAATTTTGCATTAAAAAATGACACATTTATTAATGGTATTTTAGTCAAATTTTGTTTAAATTAAATATTTTTTAATCTGTGTGTCAAAACTTGAAACAATCAAAGTTTTCGGACGAAGGGAGTATTATATTATATTAATTTAAATTGGCTCACGTTATCTTAAACAATGGATATTAAAGAATAAAATTAGTTTAATCACAATACATGAATAAAATAATTACAACTTAATAAACATTTTTCTGATAATCTACGACTTAGTAAATAATAAATATTAAAGAAGGAATCACTTTATCTATATATTAAATTAAATGAAATAATGGAACAATTAGAATAAGAGAAAATAAGGAACAATCACATTTCAGAATTTTACTTACTTACGAATTAACCCAAAGAAAAAAGGGAGCAATTAGAATAAGAGAAGGAATCACACGTTACATTTTGTCAACAAAAAAAAAAGGAATCACACGTTACATTGATATTAATGAAATAACGCATAAAAAAAAGAAAAAAGAAAAAACGATGGAGCGGTGCTTTTTTTCTATTGGTGACATTAGAAAGAACGAAGAGTGTGTAAAAAGCTGTTTGTGAATTTTACAAAACAACTTATTTACGTTTATGCCATTAATGAAAACTACTTGTTTTCCGCCTGTTTTCTGTTTTGCAAATAAAAATTGAAAAACTGAGAACGAAAACTAGTTGGAGCTGTTCCTGTTTTTTTGTTTTTAAAAACAGAAAAGAGAAACCAATTTTAAAAACAAGTGAGATAAAAACATCCACTCAAACGGATTTTTTGTTTTTACGTTTTTTAAAAGAGAAAACTGTTTTCGAAAACTGAAATCAAACAAGCCCTTAATCATCATTATGGAACTACAAGTGAGTACCGAGTACATGTTTGGTAACTATTTTTTTAAAAAGGAGTGGGAGGAAGATGATATATTATTATTTCAGTGGCACTAATGACATGTTACAACTGTCTCCGAGGGGATTTGAACCATGTCCCTTTGGATTATAAGACCAAACTCCTACCATTGAGCTGACACCCATGGACTGATAACTATTTTATTTGAAAAATAACTATTTTCAACAAAAGTTAAAAGTTTTTTATATTAAAACTTTTATTAACCTCAAAATGAGTTAACTTAAACTCTCATTAAATATATGAATAAACATATGAAAAAAATAAAAGAACTTGGGGATCATAATATATCGTGTCTCCCTTGGCTCAGCTTCCTATTCTTCCTGAGAGTTTTATTTACTTAAAAAGAAAGAGAAATATGAAGGTTAATTTAAATTCGAATTTTTTGAATAATTTTGAAAGAGAAATTAAAAGAGCAAATAAAGAATTTATGCAGAAAACTTGATGCACGATGGAGAAATTAAGACAATGAAAAAAGGTAAGGCATTATTTTGAATACGTAGGTTCATTGCAGGATCTATATATAGAGCATGATCAACACTAGCCAATAAATTCAGACTTAATAGTCATTTTTGGTCCTTAAAAGATTGAAAGTCAATAATATTAGTATCTTAAAGATGGAAATTATTCTCGATGGAAAATGCCAGTATTAATTCATAAGTTGAAATTTTGTGCTTTTGTTCTCTTGACAAATTATAATAACCTTGGTGACATAAACACAAATCAGATCAGACAATTGAAATTTGCTGCACAGAGCTGTTCCGCCAAATAAAGAAAAAAGGATAATTAAGGGAGAGACAGACTCTAAAAAATCTAACACAGTGAGTCAGAACTCTCTTTTTGCACATACTCTTTGAATTCTTGATAGAACTGCCTGCCTTCTACATAGAGGACAACAATAACATAATCCCGATCAGGATAAGGATATTTTGGGAATTTCCAAATGCACCAGGCAAATTGTTGAGTACACCCAATATTTACACGAGATGACAAAAATACCCCTGATAAATTTACGTCCTCTCGCAAATAGCATATTTGCGAGTAGCTAATAACACTCGCAAATATGCTATTTGCGCGTGTTGGAATTTTTGGAATTCCTTCACGGGCAAATATGTTATTTGCGCGTATGTTGCATTTTCAGAAACCACACGCAAATAACAAAGTCCCACTCGCAAATTGTAGTACCAATTTTTAAAGGAGATTTGCGCAAATTTGGCCTACTCGTAGAAACCAAATTTCAGAAACCACTTGCAAATAACATGTCCCACTCGCAAATTGCTGTCCTTCTGTCTCGCAAATTTGGCCATGTCAACTTGCTGTACTTTTTTTTTGATTGCATGTCAACTTGCTGTACTAATTGAGGTTTACCCAAAAAAAAAAGCTGATTGAGTGCTTTGCGGTGTTTGCTGTTATTTTTTTTGTTAGCGCTCGCAAATTGCCAATTTGCAAGTAAATTTCTTTCTTATACTCGCAAATAAGCTATTTGCGAGCGTAATTTTTTTTTCCACTCACAAATAGCTTATTTGCACGTGTTGTTTTTTTTAAAATTTTGTACACGCACAAATATCTAATTTGCGCATATTATTATGTACCCAGGGATATTTTTGTCAAATATTGAATGTACCCAGCAATTTGCTGGGTGCATTTAGTAATTCTCGATATTTTCAACGTATCGAGACACGCCAATTATGTACTATTGGGCCTTATAACTGTGATGAAAGTAACCCAATTGTCATTATTGGGCTCGGCCCATTTCTTGCCTGCGCTCCTCTTTACTATCAGCCGCGTGCAGTTCCAAGTGTTATAGGGGAAACGTACAGGACGAAACGAAAGCGGAGAATGACGAATAACCTGTTGATTGTGCACATCCCAGACGAGCAGCCACACGACCTTCATCATCAACCTACTGGTCACGTAATCAAAACCCCTTACTTCAGCATTTTTAGTAGTATATTTTTCTATTTGGAGTTCTGTGAATTGAAACAGTGGTGTTTCGCTTGTTTCTGTTCTGTGCAACAGACAGTGTTTTTGCTTCAGACATCGACCCAAAGCATGCCAACCAAATTGTAAGGTTAGGAAGGTTCTCATCGAAATCTTAATTTCTATTACCTGTTTGTGCTTCCTGAACTAATCTATGCAAGTTGCTTAATTTTCCTGTTAGGCGTTTGAATCAGATAGCACCACTCGAAGATCTCCGTCATGTGAAACGAATTCGGAAGAAAGTTCTGGAAGGAGGTAGATATCATTGTTAACTCTCCAAACTAGTTGTTGCATTACAGTGATAGCAGATAAAGAAAAGAGTCTTGGCTGTGTTTTAACAAACAATGTTATTAGAATGTATGTGTGTGTGTGTGTGTCTGTAAAACTTATGAGCCCGTGTGTGTCTGTAAAACCTATGAGCCCTGAAAAACCAAAGTCATCATTTGTTGTGGAATTTTGAAGATGATGTAATGAAGGGAAATATAAATGAATAGCAAATAAAAGCTTTGTTTAATTAATTCAAAGCATTTTACATCCATGCGGTTGGAGCTGGTTCTCTTTGCTTCTGAACATCAGTGTGAAGCTTTTACTTATAGTAGAAACATAACATTCTGCTTCTTTTTTGTATAAGCATACTGTTATTTTGCTTTGTTCTATGTTAATATGAGCTATGGCTAATATACCAAGTCAGTTGCTGGTAACACTGGGAATGTTTGACAGGACAAATACAGCTATCAGTGATCTTGTGTCTGGCCTCTAAATGTGACAATCAATTGGATGGTGCGCCACCTCATCTTCAGGAGTTGATCAGTTTCTATCAATTGAGTCCTTTTATCACAAAAGTGGGTTTTCCTTTATTTGTTTTCTCTCTCTCTCTTTTTTTTTTTTTTTTTTTACATTAGTTACTGCATGCTATGTTTTGATTGCTAAGCCACTAACGCCTTTTGATCCAAGTGAAAAGAAGATTGGTTCCCCTCAAGTAGGTCTCAGATTTGAGTCTTAATAATGGAGAAAAAAAAATAGGCACTGAGATTTGTTCTCTTTAATTGGATCCATCCAGCTCGACTCGGATTAATAGAGATTCAATGTGGCTTTTGAATTCCAACAGTTTCAGAACCCCCCAAAAAAATTTATGATTTGATCGTAGAAAGATATAAGATGGAAAATACATCAAATATTCATTTCTAAGCAGAGAGTTATGACTTATTTTAGTTTGATTATTGTGATTGTGATGAAGCTGCAAAGCTATATGATATTTATAGTGGAATGGGTGGTCAATTACTTTTCATTTCCATGTAAATAATTATATATTTTAGTTTATGGTACTGCAATCACCATTGAAGTTTAATTTAGAAGCACTGACATTTCTTTCTTTCTTTTTTTTTTTTTTTTCTTTTTTTTGTCTTCTAAAGCCCGCCAAATAAATCGTCAATTTAAAAGAAACAACAAATCCTCAACATTGGAAATCAGTAATTTATATTTGAATGGAGTTTTAATTTTATCACGTGTTTATCAAATGTTATGTGTATGCAAAGCTTTAGGACTATGTTAGTTAAATGGTCATCAATACTTTCTTAGGGTCCACTATCAGTGAAGACGAGTAAGATTATTGATTAATTGAAGAGATTATTGTGAGTTTTGGTTTGAATCCTGAGAACTCTTGGTCCTTGCTGTCTTTACATAAGTTTGTTTGCACACTAAATTCGACATTAATTGAATTTAGGTCTGCAAGTATGCTGCAACATCGAAAGAAGAGTGGCAAGAGCAATGCAAATTTTGGCCAACGTCGTATCATCCAAGGACTTAGTAAGTTTCACATTCTTATTCTTTTATTTGTTAATTTTATTTTTAACAGTAAGCTTCACATTCTTTTTCTTTTATTTATTAATTTTATTTGCAATATCATTGTGGGCTTTTCTCAAAATTCGAATTCTGTTAGTTTCATTTGAGTATATGAAATTTCAAGTAGCTTGCTTATATATGAATTCTGTCATCAGATGAATAAAACAATCCATTTAAATGAAATTCCAAGGAATACATCCTTCAATTGATTAACTGATATGGAAGATGGCCAGACACTTGATACAAAAGATTATATCCATGAGATTTACAAGTTAGCCATTGTGCCTAGTTGGCTTGGTAGTCGGTACTCGGTAATATATACAGTGGTTATAATTACTGGTGCTTCGTAGATGAAAATATTAGCACCCTTGTGTTTGTAATATCCGATGTGTAGTTATTGTTTTCTGTTTTCATGAATATAGGCATGTTTACATTTTTATGATTTGTCTTGTAATTATCGTATCTGATGTATTAGATTTGCTAGTGGCTTTATCAAAGATTTATTTTATGTACTGCTCTTAGCATTGAATGTTCCATGGGTAAAAACTGGGGGAGTTTGACTGAGAAAGGGCCAAAGGGTATTTTTGAAATTTTGGACTGTGTAAGTATTGGAGACGTCGTGGATTTCAGGACCATCTGGTGCATCAAAATCTTCTAGTTTTATGTTTGTTTGACAAAGGAAAAATTCCGGTCTTCATCAAATCTTACCAAACATATCAACACAAGCTCTTTTTTTTGTTTTGTTTTGTGGGGTAGGGATTCCACTTTTTTTTTTTTTTTTCAATAAGCCTACTGGATTAGAATACCAAAAACTTGTCCTGTATGAGAATAACTTACTTTGCATATGATGATGGCTTGACTTTTTTAATCAAATTACAGCAACATTGATGGCATTACTGGATTTAGTGAGGAGGACTCACAATCAGTTTTGAGGTTTATGCAATCAACAGTAGAGTTGGCTACATCTGATGGCTTGGTAAGTGTACAAATTATTCCTTTTTGGTACAATTTGTGCACAAGAAATAATGCGCCGACTGGATAGGCTTAACTTCAGTTGCTTTATTTCTTCTGATTATACTTCAGCTTGAGCTATGTTTGATTTGGTCCCCTCTATCCTTTGCTGAATTAATAAAGGCTAGTTTGGTTAAAGTGTCCTACTATTAAATTTCACATTCAACTGCTGCTTAACTAAAATTTGATCTATTTAGGTAGTCAATGCCGCAGTGATAGTGGATCCTTCAGCTAAGCAAATAATTTCAAGTGCACGTGATCAGGTTTTTGCTTGGAACACTTGCAAAGATGACAGCTGCTATAGAAAGCTGGAATTATTTAGTTCCCATCCTATTTCCAATAATTTTGATCCCCAAAAACCATTGCATTTAAACCGTTCCCCCAATCAGCTCAAGCAACCATATAAAGGTGTTGCTTGTTTATATCCCTGGCAATGGGCTGAACAGCAATCACATTCACAGAGTTCATATTATTGCCATCCTTTGCAACATGCTGCAATTGTAGCTATAGAATCATCTGCTGCCAGAGATAGATGTCTTTTTCCCAATGATGGAGACAGTAAAGAAAAATATTTGAAACTGGATCATGAGAATCCTTCTTATACAAGCTCTGCTTCAAAGAGACAGAAAACTGTTTGTGCAAATGTAAGTTTACCTACATCTGATATATTAGGTCTATTTAAGGAACTTGGCTGATCTCTGGGTATACTACCATCTGTGTGAAATGCAACCATGCTACTCCAACAAAAATATTACGAACATCTTGAACTCCAGGTGTTGCTTTCTTAGTTCCAACTAACTTGTTCTGTGGGAAACTTTATGGAGGTTTTTATGACCTTAATAGGTTGCGGAGTTCCTGGATTATTGCATCGAGTCTGCAATATCGTTTAGATAAGTAAATGTTTTGTAGAGGGATAAGGAGGTAGAATCATGCATTGTATATCTTTGCTACAACTTTCCAAAGCATTGGCTAGATGGAACACCGACAATTACTTGTTGAAAATCTAAGGCCTAATGAAGCATATTCTCAAACCAAATTCACCATTGGCAATATGGAAACATAAAATACATATGCAATGCAATGACATTTACCTTGATTATATTTGTTATTCATTTTCAATCTAGTGTATTATGTAGAAAGCTTTATTTTGATATTGGTGTGGCGTTTCAGGTTGAGAGTGATGATAAAATGAATGCTCATAGTCGAACTTCCAATCAGCTGTCAGCCCGACCTTACTTATGCACTGGTTATGACATACATCTTGCTTGGGAACCTTGCACAATGTAAGATTGCAGACGAGACTCTTCTATAACTTTGAAGCACTTCAATGACTTTGTTGAATTTCTTTGAAGTTTGAATTGGTCTTGTCACCCCATCTTATGTAGGGAATATAAGGAAAAGAGGCTAGATATCAATAGCATTTTGATTCTCCCTTTCTTGTTGAATGCCTTGTACCACATGGAATGGAAAAGTTTCACTTTCTGATGGTTAAAATTTCTTCCAACATAGCTGTTTTCTGATATATTTGCTTTTCACTTTGATGTCAGGTGTGCCATGGCCCTTGTCCATCAGAGAATTAGGCGGATATTTTATGCTTTTCCAAACCCTAAAACTGGTGCATTGGGTAGTGTTCACAGATTACAGGGAGAAAAGAGCTTAAATCATCATTATGCTGTTTTCAGGGTTTTGTTGCCTGAAGAATCCCTCCATGAATGTCATACGGGAGTTGCAGAAGCCAAAGAAACCAGTATCTGACTATTTGTTAAGCAGCAGATGTAGCTTCTTAAAAATTCAAGAGAAGATGAAAGCTTTTAGCTGGCGAGACTACTTAAGTTATTAGTGAATTGAATGTCTGGTGATTAAGTAGCAGATATACCTTCGGGTTCTTAAAATTTGTATGTCGGTTTTGAAAGGCTTTTTTTTTTTTTTTCCTGTCGTTGTCAAGGAAAATAGGGTCGTATTGACACTTGTACCAATATGTATTCGAATTTTGCTTATGCTTAAACTAACTGCCAATGTAATGCATTTTCTGAAAATTTTGGTATACCGTAAATTCTTGCAAATGACAACAAAGTATAATTTTCTAATTGAAATATTGTCATATCATCATAATTATCCAAGTATGTAATGTTTAGTTCAGTTTGTTGAAACAACTTTTAAACTTGTATAATTTATTTTAGGTTTATTTTCCTAAATTAAAACATAAAAATAAGTCTTTGTAAAGTTAAAAACAACTTAAATGGTAATTAGTTTCAGAATAATCCCGACTAAATTAATTGATTGTATACACATGATACTTTTGGGATCAATTTGATAGTAAGTCGTCACTTTTAGAGACTAATGTGACACTGTTGTATACACATGATACTTCATGGACTAATTTGATAGTAAGTTGCCACTTTCAGCTACCAATTTTACTTCAAAATAGCCCTTGTACACGTGATATAGTGGGTGGAGATTCCACCATGACAAATCAGCATCTCACATGGCAGATAACATGACACGTCAGCACCTCTGACGGAGTTAACTAGGTTGACGTTGGGGACAAATTGACTAATAAAAGACACATTCAGATATGTTTTTGCAATTTCGATCAAGGTATTAAAAACCGGACCGGGCATTGAACCGGAGAGGGCCTGGGTTCAGGGTTTTTGGGTTCGACCGGGGTTCGACCGGGGTCGAACCGGGTTCGATTAAATATTATTAAAAAAATATTTAATACAATATATAAATAAATAATAAACAAAAAATAAAGTGATATTCATAACTTTACACCATAAAAATTATACTTCACTTAATATTTTCTTAATAAGTCGACATATAACAAAAAATTACACATTCATCCATCTCAAATATGACATAACTATTACGTTCAATAATACAAAATATGAAAAATGGCTAGGTAGTCGAGTTTGAGAAGCAAAATAGCGCAGAAAAACAGTTAAAATATAAATGTGCCCTTAATATAAAAAAAACTTTTTGTGAACCGGCCGGGTCGGCCAAAAAACCCGGTTTTGGACGGTTTTGACCCGGGCCGGTCCGGTTCTTAACCGGTTCATCAACAGACCCGCCCGGTTCTCTGCCAACCGGTTTTATAGGGTGAATCGGACCGGACCATGGCCCGGTTCCCGGTTCAACCGGCCGGGCCGGTCCGGTTTTTAATACCTTGATTTCGATACATTTAGAAACTATAATGACAGTACTTCATATGTTCAGGAACTAAAGTGATTATTTACCCGTATCTCTTTTTACATGTTTCCCTATTCAAAAGCTTCATCATCTACTTTATTTATCTACTTTATTTAGAGTTTCCCTAACCCACTCTTAACTCTAAATACCTATAAATCATTAAATTGGATATTAAATCATTAAAAAAATTAGTTATAATATAAAGTATGATCATGTTTATTCAAAGGCAATTATAATGAAAAAAAGATACATTGGATTAGGTGAAAGGAGAAATAATTTGGTTGGTTAGAATTTGTTTATATTATGAAGAAAAACATGAATTCTAAACACTTTTTAATAAAAAAAATACGTTTATTTTAAAATGTATTATTGTATTTTGTTATTAATAAGAAAAACACAAATTCTAAATACTTTTTTCATTATTAATCGGATATTTATTTTAAAACTTAATTATTGTATTTTGTTATTTGATAATGACAACAAAGAATATTATAATTATTGCATAAACTAATTATTTTATAATAGTTTAATTATTCTGTTGGTCCTAAAATTATTTGAGAATTTTTAAATAGATTCTTGAACTAAATTTTTTTTAATTGAAACCTTAAATTTATCAATAATTTCAAATTGGGCCCTTGAACTTTTAAATAATTTTTAATTACATCTAACAAGCAGTGACGGATCCAGAGATTTAACGCAGTGGGGGCAAATATATATATATATATATATATATATATATATATATATATATATATATATATATATATCTAAAGTATAAATATACATCATAAATTTGACAAAAACATTATTAAGGTGGATTCTGAAACCTGTAATTTGATATGAAATAAAGTTCTTGTCAAAAATAATATATGAAATAATGAATTCATTCTCACGGATTGTAAGCAAAGAAAGGCAACAATAACGAAGGCTTGACAATTTTTAATGAAGCTAATGATAGTTGTGTTATATGTAGTTTATCTACTTAGTGATTTATATGTTTTGAGGATAATATTTGTGCAAGTATATTTACGTTGATCGTTACCAACTAACAACACTTGAAGAAAAGTATTAGCATATTGAGAAAAAGGCTGCTTAGGTAAATTTGAAAGGAACAAAAAAAAAGGCGGACTGGTAAATGCCAGTAGTAATTGGGCTTTAAATTGGACTGATCATTTTCTATCTATATTGGGCCACTAAAAGAAGGCTCAATCATTACTTGATAGTTCCAGGTCATCTTGCAAGTTGCAACTTGGTACTATTTTACAGTATTTTCAGCCTGAAGGCTCAACAGTAACTGAAGAACGAATGTTGATTATGTGTGGGGGCAAATGTTTTTTTTTGGTGGGGGCAACTCTATGTATGTCTCATACATTTAATATCAACTATCATTCAATTGGAAATCCAAGTGGGGGCATTTGCCCCCAAACTCCATAACGTGGATCCGTCTTTGCTAACAAGGACCGATTACAAATTATTAAAAAATTAGTGACCTAATTAAAATTTATTTAAAAGTTCAGGAATACAATTAGAAATTATTGATAAATTCGTGCACTCAATTACAAATTCTTTTAATTTAAGTACTTATTTAAAAATTTCTAAATAATACAAGGACAAAACCGACTAATTTAAAGTGATTTATTATTTATTATTTTGGACGATCATGGTGTTCGCAATTGGGTGCTGCGGTGTGTGCATCGTTACTATGTTGTTGCTGTTTTTTTGTTTTTTTTTTGTTTTTGGATAAAGAAAGGAAAAGTGACTATGTTTGTTTTGTCCTGAGGAACAAATTAACTTTGTTATCAATAAGGTAGAATTAAAACTGGTCGAGACTCCAGTCCAATCCCTTGGGGAAATTTTAGGGTTTCATATTCAGTTTCAGAGAAGAGAAGGTTGTAGTGACGTTCTACTGCAGCGGGAAAAAACCAGAAAGAGCCTTGGTGAAGTAGTACAACCATAGGAAAAGGGCAATTTCTACAAGAAGGTTCTCGAATCATTCACTGAGATACCATCATCAACCTCCCTCCGCCGCCACCTCCGCCTTATCAATCTGTAAGCCATTCACCCCCTTTTATGAAAATCAGCCAGTTTCTTTCTTTTATTTTGTTCATTTCATTTTATTTGGATAATTTTCCTTCAAACTATCCAGCTTCAATAGCAAAAGGATTGGGGATTTAAATACAATGTTCAAATACGAGTATCCAACATGATGCAAATACAATGTGCAAACACGGCAATATATGTTACAAAAAGCACATTTTTTGTTCTGTGCGGTAATTATGAGACAAGCAAGACAATTTTATAAGAGTGAGATTATGCTTTGAGGGAGGAAATCGGTTAGAAGGGGATTTAAATTTGCATCTTAGAATTTTTGAATGATAGGACTTTGTGGGTGGTGGGTATTCACGAAACAAACAAGATTAGGCAGCAATGACAAAGTTGAAACAGTTCATGGGTGATTTTCTGGTGAAACACCAAAATCCATCGTTGAATAAATTAATAATTTACCTAACAGTTTGATTTAATTGCTGGTGATCTGCTGAGACAAATGTTGATATATTGCATTTTAGTCTCTCGGTATTGATTCATGGTCCTTGATGGATTTCATCTTAATGTTACTGGTTGAGAGGGACGTTTGACATTGTGGTGTGGTGTGTAGAAAGAGAAGATGGAGGGCGAGGAAGGGGGAGGCATGAGGCTGAGCAAGAGATTCTCGGACGACAAAGGTGGAGGAGAGGTTGACTACAGGACCAAATCAGGCACCGCATGGAGCCACAATTTCCTCAACCAAAAGCCTTGGCACCCTCTCTCTTACCCCAACCAACGCCGCAAGTGGATCACTGAACAAACTCACGCCCAACGCGAACGCCGTGCCGAAGAGGTCGCTCGTGAGGCAAGTACCCTTCCTTTTCCCCCTTCCACCCAATTCCAATTCCATAACCGTTACTTTGCATTTTGCAGTATGCTCAGGAGCAAGAGTTTTATCGCCAGACAACTCTTATCTCCAAGAAGGACAAGGAAAAGGTTCTATTTTGCACCCTTTTCTTCTTTGTTTCCCTTTGTGGGTTGCAATCTGTTTTTTCAGGTTTGTGTTTTTTGTGTAGGTGGAGCTTATGCAAGCTGTTAGCTTTATGTATGTTCGTCCTCCTGGTTTCAACGCCGAAAGTGCCAAGGCTGCTGAGATGGAGGATCAGAGGAGAAGAGAAGAGATGATGAATGAGGAGCCTCGACAAACCAATGCTGATGGACCTTCCTCTTCATTGTATCTCATCCCTATCTTTGCCTTGTTCTTTTTTTTTTTTTTCTTTCTTTCTTAATAATCTAATTGCTCTGTGGCTAATTTTCATTTCTTGTGTGATTGAATGTGTTCATGAATTGCTTACCACCTAGGCCACCAAGTTCCTCCCATTTAAGTCAAGAGAAGAAAAAACCAAGGCCAAAAGATGTTTTTGGCCGTCCACTACCGACTGAAGAAGAATTTGAAATTCTTAAAAATGCTCCAAGGTATGTCAAAAAGTGTTATTTTGTTTGTTTTCTCGCAAGGATTAGTTTTTTACCGTGGCATTTTTTGCAACTTCTGGTGTCAAGATGAATATGTGATATTCAAAAACTAGCTAATGATAGCCTATTTTTCAATTTAGTTGGGTTGGTTGGTATCGCAAATCATAAGCAGGATCCCCCCCCCCCAAAAAAAATCTCTTGCCACGTTGTTTGTAGAAATATGTATTATGTATTACATAAGTCGTTTCGTGATCATACTAGGATCTAGAAACATGGGTTTCTTTTACAGCACAGGCCATAGGGAGATCACCACGGTTGATGTTGTCTCTATTATGTGTTGAATATGGAAAACAGATCACAGGGGCGAGCTTAAAACTTTGTGGCTCACTCCCTTGGATAGTTGGCTGGCTATTGTGTTGAATGTGGCTCAGAACGAATTAAAGTTGAAGTAACGAGGAACTGGAGTTATTGGTGAAAAATGTACCAACCTAGATCCTAGATAAACATGGATTCTATATCTTCGTCCAATGTTGAAAGGGTGGAGTAGACTTGGTCTTTTCAAAAGTATTATCGCTGTTAAGTCAAACCATAAAAGTAAGAGTAAATTAATGTCACCTCATTAGTTATACTCCCTTTTTTCTATTTTGAAAACTTGCACAAACCCCTTTTAATTGGTATATCCCATCCTTTAATGAATGTAACATCTTGATTTGAAGTATATAGTTATTGGAGGTACTAGATTCACAAGAGGATGCTATTTTTTCATCGTCCTTTAAGAACAACATTGCATGTTGAAATCACAGCTTCAAAACCATATAGAGAGCATTCCTCCCATGTGGGGGAGGGGAAAAATTATCTGTACATCATGGAAGGGAGCTAGGTATTGAATCACAATATAGGTGTTGAAAGTGACTGAAATCTGTAGTATCCTATATCCCTTTTTGATAGGAACCCGAAACACAGAGATGCAAGAAATCACAGAAAACAGTAAAGATAGATCAGATATGGAAATAGAAGTGTTTTATTGATGAAAATGGAAATGTATTACAAGAGGTTCTCTCTTGTAACCCCAGAGCAATGCTCCTCTCAGAGAAGAGATGAATCTCCCTCTAAGCCAAACCAAAACGGTTTCTCAGAAAATATGCCTCCTCCATCCCCCTTACTATCTCCTCCCTATATAACCGACTCCGCTTTGTTTCTCTCACTCTAACTAACCGTTCACCCTCGCCTAATTTCCTACTGAACGTGACTCTAAATGGGCCCTAGACAACTGGGCCTACGGATACAGATAAAGACCCCATCAATACCACTCCTTAAATTCCTGGGCTTTGTCCTCAAGGCGTAGAAGACAAAACAGCCCTTTACCGGGCCGATGCCACCTCACAACCCTGAGGAGTTAAGGAAGGGTGCAACCGATGAAAACCGCCTTTGAGTAGTTTCTTCGCTTGTTCGAGCCTTCCAAGGAATGAGCCACTCAATCATTGTTCTACTTCGCATTACACGATTCTTTCTCTGCCTTTCATTGGCTATTGATTTCAACTGGTTGTGTGTTATTGGCATGAATAGCTTTAAGCATTAAAGAAACCATACATGAATATTACCCGCAAAAACAAGAGTCGCAACCACAACCGTAAAGTCGACTAATCGACACCGCAAAGCAAACCTCCGTAAACTTTAAAACCTCTGTGGTCCAACAATCAAACTCCCCAATAACTCCTCTTGTAGAATAGCAATCAAAATCATGTATCTTCTCCCGTTGTCCCATCAAGGAGCTCGACGTGTCACCGCGAAGCAATCGAGTCCTCCGCACGCTTCAAACCTCTCCGTAATTAAGTAAAGAACAGGTTGTTAAGAGCTCCAAGTTCGTAGGGTCAATATGTCACCTCTAGCAAATGAGCCAAGAGAAGAACAAGCTCATGGGCGTATCCAATCTATCTAATGCCTTATCTTCTCAATTTCTAGGTACGATAAAACCATTTACTATTCCTCAAAAAGCTCTTCATATGACGAGCAAATGGCGTGGTTGATGCAAGCATTTTCTTTCCCTTCGCCCTCTCCGTCCCATAGCGTGACTAATAAGCTTTCATCAAAATGGTTGGTTATACTCACCGATAACTAATTCTTCAAGACTATGAATTAGTTCAAGTATGTTACCAAAGAGGAAATATTCATTCATTATAGTTGCAAACCTTCTTTATGTACGCCTTACCTGCTCTTCCTCCAATTGCTTATGCGCCAAACACCACTTTGGCATCGACTTGAATAATAACGAAACTTTCACTACATTGCGTCGTGCAATTGTTTCCTCGATAAAAACCCTTTCTCGCATAGTGGAGCCGAAAAGATTGTTGGTAGCTTTCCTCGCAAAGCTTCTTTTTGTCATATCCACCAAGCAACCAGCGTAACTCAATATAATTCCCCATACCAATCATATTCTCGCCAAACTCTAGCAATGGATATTATTGAATGCCTTCGCTGAGTGACAACTCACCTCCTTTTGTTTTCTGAATGCTCACGCAGCGTCCCTTCACATACCCATTATCAAAATGGTTTCTGGGCCCACCCATTAGGTATAGCTCCTCGACTTAAATGACACTCCACTTACCTCACTTCAGATGTCTTCACCAACCGAAATGCGCTCGCATCCGTGGGACTTAAATACGCGGCACGCCCGAGACACCGGGCCGCACGTAGTTATCGAGGTAATTAATCGTGGTGCGCAGATCGCACTTTCGACCACTTGGCCGAGATTGCGCCACGACTCGATGCGACCGGATGGTCGGGAACGCCCCGATGAGATGCAATGGATTCCGTGGTCATTTTTCTGCCTCCTTCAAGAACAACCGCTTCTGGCCAAGCACGGATTCTCAGAGAATATCCATCCTTCCCCTTCTCTCTTTCTTCAACGTAAAAGACCTTCAACCATCTCTCGCACGGCGCCCATATCGGCCGCCGCCGACCGCCGGTCGGCGCTCGTGGAGGCGCGGATCACCCAACCCACTTGTTTTTTCGCTTTGTTCCATGCGCGAGGCCCTGGTAATCGATTCACCACCGCTTGATTGCTTATATTGCATGCGATTTCGAATCGGTCGTTTCGCGCACGGTTCGCTTTCGTCAAATTGCAAGAGAGAGTAAGTCCTCGAGGCCATATCTTTTTCGATTGACCCTCGAGATCCGTAAGACCGATTGGGCTCGCTTTTCAAAACCATGGAAACACTCATCGACAAGATGCAATTTGGGCCTGGTCGCCCATCTCATAGTCCGAGCCCAAAGTTCCGGTCGACTCTAATGGGTTCCACCCATCCGATCCCTAATGGCGACGACCCATGGGTTTCCTGTTCTACTTTGAAATTCCCCACCACGCGCTTCCACGACCCATTTCTCATCCTCTTCTTCGCCATTGCCGCACGCTCCTTCCTTCACCTTCACGCCACCGCGATATGGATCGGTGTCCGGTTTTGGTGGAGGTGGTGGCTCGACCCAAGCCATTTGCACCTTCCTTCTTTCTTCTACACTCACCGCATTTTCTGCATCAACGATCCGTCACCTATCGCTAATTTTTTTATGTACTTTTCTCCTCCGATACGCTCCCATCATCTTGGTTGTGAGGTACATCTCTTATCTTTGTTTCGATCGTGAGCGCCGCACTCTCCACCGAGTGCTCCTTTGAATTCCAAATCTTCTAATCAAAGCCATGGAAAAGGACTCACCGTGATCCCGCCTTTCTTCACTCAAGACGAACCACAACAATGCTACACCTTCCATTCGCATGAACGCCCATCGCACCTTATCGATGAATGAATTTTCTCTCCTTCACAAAAAACCTTCTCGCTTGATGATCCACCCGACGGTCTTCCATGAAACTGGCAAACCTTCTCTTAAATAATTGTTAGATTCTTCCATCTTGGTAACACCGCTCCTCTCAGAATCCAGCCTGACCAATTGATAGGAACCCAAACACAGATGCAAGAAATCACGATGTAAAACAAGAAAGATAGATCGATATGGAAATAGAAGTGTTTTATTGATGAAAATGGAAATGTATTACAAGAGGTTCTCTCTGTAACCCCAGAAAGCAATGCTCCTCTGCAGAAGAGATGAATCTCCCTCTAAGCCAAACCAAAACGGTTTCTCAGAAAATATGCCTCCTCCATCCCCCTTACTATCTCCTCCCTATATAACCGACTCCGCTTTGTTTCTCTCACTCCAACTAACCGTTCACCCTCGCCTAATTTCCTACTGAACGTGACTCTAAATGGGCCCTAGACAACTGGGCCTACGGATACAGATAAAGACCCCATCACTTTTTTGGTGATAGATGTATTGATAAAGTTCTGCCTGATTGCCTCAGACTTTTATATAGTATTAATTGGATTTGGGAAAACGGAACTTTATGCTCTATATTTTGACATGGCAGTGTAGTCTTCAAGTTAAAATCGCTGCTATGAATCCCCATGAATTGCTGTGAACCTATTTGTACTTTTAGTAACTGAATGGTTTTTAGGCTGGAAACAGGAGTTGCTGCAAGGGCGAAACCTTTTGGAGTTGAAATTCGCAATGTTAAATGTTTAAGATGTGGGAACTATGGTCACCAAAGTGGTGATCGTGAATGTCCCTTGAAAGACGCTATAATGCCCAGTGAGGAAAGCAGATTGAAAAGAGATGACCCCTTGAATGCTATTCTTGCCCACACAGATGTTACTGAGGTCAGTTACTCTCCTTTTTTAAAAATATTGTTTGGGAAGTTTTTTAACATTTATGCCTTGGTAGAGTTTGGTTTAATTAAATTTTTGAGTTTTGTTTTTTTTTTTTGGTTGACAAATTTACTTGTTTGAATATAAATGTTGCTTGGTACTTTTATTTCTTCACTCTTCCATCAAATAATTAATATGCTGTTCTTCACCTCAATTACACCCTGAAGCGACTAAATTGCAATGTGCTGATGATGACTTCCTTATAAAAAGAATATGACTCATATCATAATGAGATGGCGTGCATCTGTTCACAAAATGATGTTCACATTTGCTGAGAATTTCGTTTTCAACAATTCCATTTATGCCTATCTTCCTTTACGTCAATCCCAATCTCTAATTGGTTTAAGATCGTTGGGACCTAAATTCACTTGCAACCGATTGTTGAATGTGAGAAATTTTAAGTAAGCAATTGATTTGTGTCCACCTATTTCCAACTATTCTTTCCATACTATCCAAGGGAAAATGCTTCCTATTTCCTTACATTTTTTTTTATCCTTTATCGTTTTGCTCCACCATTATACAATGCCCAATCTCTGATGAGTGTGTGTTTGGGTGATAAGCTTACTTTACTTTCGTGAAAGCTGAAAACGGAAATGTTCTGGAGGGAGATTTTGCCTAGAAAACTTTTTTTTAGTGAAATAATTTAAACCAAATATGCACAGATTTGGATGCAGACGTTAGTTTAAGAACTTGGAAAGGAAAAATTCCACCCTTAGACCTTGTAAATGAAGGAGAGTTTGAAAATTCAACCCCTGTCAGGGCAATTTTAGCTTGCCTTCAGATTATCTGAAGCCTAAACAAAATTTTAGCATGCCTCCCACCAATGTCCTTCATAGTGGCACAGTTTGCTGTTGGGTACTTCATCCTTATGCTCTTGTCACACATATGTCAGTCTAGATGCGATGAACATGTATATTACTCTTTCCCCTGAAATGATGGTAACATGGATATCTATCTTGTTGTGTTGTTTGGCATATGATGCAGCCTCTAAAGTGGGAGCTCAAGCAGAAGCCAGGAATCAGTCCTCCTCGTGGAGGATTCAAACCAGATGACCCCAACCAGCAGATAGTTGCTGATGACATATTTGATGAGTATGGAGGTATCTGCTAGCAGCTCTTATTTTTAAAGTAATTTGTATGCCTTACGTCTTAGATGTTTGTCCAGGCCAACCATAACTACTGCCTATTTTATAGGTTTTCTCAGTATGGGTGATATGCCTGATTTATTGGCCGACTTTTCAAAGAAACCGAAGAAGTCCAAAAAGAAGCAGCACAGAAAGCAGCAACTAGTACATTCAGAAAGTGAAGCGTCTTCTGATGATGGAGAAAGCAGATCTAAGAAGAAAAAGGTCAAGGTGAACAAAACGAAGGGTGATCATGCAAAGTCAAGTTCATCAGACTCTCCAGTCTCTGAAAAAGATCGTGGAAAGAGCAGACACAGGCATCCAGAAGATTCTGACAGTGACAGGAACGATCAAAGTAGAAGGACTAAACAAAAGGATCCCTTTTTGCCCAAAGATTATGATCATCCTAGGCATGGTAGGAGGAAACATGGCAAACAAAGGCATTCCTTTTCATCTGAGAAGTCTGGTCCTGATGGTTACGATGGAAGTTACAAGAATAGTGATAAGCATTCTTATTCAAATGAAGATTCTCACAGTGACAGGGATGATCAAGGTAGAAAGTATAGACAAAAGCATAAGACGAAGCATAGTAGAAAAAGACATTCTTATTCGGATGAGGATTCTGGTCCTGATGGTTATCATGGAAATCACAAGAGCAGAGATGAGCATACTTGCAAGTCTGATGATTGTAGTCATCAAAGACAACCCAAGGATACAAGGAGCAGCCATAAGTACTCATCAACAGCCAATTGTGATTCTCAAAGGCATAAAAGAAATAATAGTTTTTATCGGTACCGTGGAAGTCAGAAAAGCAGGGCTGAGCATTCTTATTCTTCCGAAGATTCTGATGTTGACAAGGATGGCCGAAGTAGAAGGATTAAAGGAAAGCCTTGCAATACACCTGAGGGTTCTGAACATTCTGAGCATGATATAAGCAAACAGAATAGAAAAAAGCATTGTTATTCACGTAAGCATTCATATCATAGAAGTGAAAAGAGCAGAAATGAGCATTCTCATTCATTTGATAATTCTGATCATCGTGAAAGACATCATGGGCAGAGGAGAAGCAGCCACAAGCATTGAATAGCTCATTGCAACTCTCAGGATAATATCACAAATTGTTAGAGCAGGCACAAAGTTTCACTAATTTTCATCAAAATCTTCCAGAAGGATGCCATAATACTAAACACCGTTTTCATCAGTCTGATTTCATGAAGTTGTTTGCTGTATTAAATATGAAGCAACAGTTTAGTGCGCCATAAGTCTTTTGTGTAAGATATATAGCAGTGCTTTTTTACAAGCTCAAACCCGTGTCAAGTTCTCAATCACTAAATTTCAAAAAGCATATTTCAACGAGACTCCCCATTAGAAAGCCATTAGTGATAATTTCCCCACTAGAAAGCCATAAGTGATAAGACGAAGGGGGAGGTTAAAGAAGCAAATCCAAGACTGCAGTGCACCAACGAAAGTTCCAATTCATTTATGGAAGAGTTTAGTAGCATGTCTCTAGATAATGAGGATTAAGGCCTGCTTTTGATGTGTTGTAGATTAAGCAAATCTGCATTGTAGATTGGCAGCTACCTTCGTTTTGATAATATGTTGTTTTTCTGAACTGGTATAAACCAGTTAAAATACTGGTTGATTCTGCTTCTGATTTAAGTTTGTGGGAGTTTTATGATTTTTCAAATTAACTTATATAATAGTACAACTTCATTGTTAATTTTCCGGGTATTAAGTTTATGACTTATCAGGTTACAATTTTGTTGAAGACCACTAACTGATGAGCAAACCAAACAACAATATGAAGGCAAAATTTAATTAGAACAGTTAAGTATGAAATCCAGTCACTTTGATTGAAATACTTATAGGAAGAGAATGTTAAAATGAAAAAAGTGAGTACAAGTCCCAGTCCCTACAATTCTTAGTTCTTGAACTCCTGACAGAGGGAGCAACATGGACAAAAGATGTGAGGGATGAAAACGTAAATTTCCTTTCTCGCAAGTCATGTGTTATTTGAAAAGAAATGGGTTTGAGTTAATAATACACACCACACCAGTACTCATTCACACTAATGCTTCTCCATTTGAACTTGTGATGAAAAACACGTTTTCCTTGGTTCATCGAAATTTTCTTTCTAACAGAAGATACCAAATACACATCTCTTCTGTCATTTCGATGTTGGTCATTACCACAGAATTATTAGAGTAGTGTCAGCAAGGAAATTTGCGAGCATTGCCACCAAGGACGACAACAATGGGAAGTGTCACTGTTGCATCAACACTTGTCTACATGGCAGAGAGGTGCAGTTGCATGCGAGAACTGAAGCTCATCCACGCTCACGCGTTCCGCACGTGCCTCCACGAACACGCTGTCGTTCTCGGCAAGCTCTTCCGCTTCGCAGCTGTGTCCCCCTTCGGCGACTTACACTACGCCCACCGCATGTTCGACCAAATGCCCCACCCAACCACCTTCTTCCACAACACCCTCATCCGTGCCCACTCCCATTCCAGTACCCCTTCCCTCTCGACCCTCTTCTTCAACCACATGAGGCAAAATGGCGTCGCCCCAGATGAATATTCCTTCAACTTCTTGCTCAAGTCACGCTCTTTCACTTCCCCTTTCCTCCACGACACACACGGCGCCGTTTTCAAGTTCGGGTTTTGCCGCCACCTGCACGTTCAGAATGCGTTGATACACTTGTATGCCGTTGGGGGATTGACCCTTTTGGCTCATAGGGTTTTTGAGGATGCCCTTAAAGTGGGTTTGGAGGTTGATGTTGTGTCTTGGTCCGGGTTGCTTGTTGCGCACGTAAAAGCTGGTGAATTGGACATTGCTCGGAAGGTGTTTGATGAAATGCCTTATAGAGATGTGGTTTCGTGGACCACCATGTTGTCTGGTTATTCGCAGGCCAAGCAGCCCCGTGAGGCGTTGGCTTTGTTTCAAGAGATGAGGCTTGCCGGGGTGTGGCCTGATGAGGTTACCATGGTGAGTGTGATTTCGGCTTGTACGGATCTCGGGGACTTGGAAATGGGTAGGACGGTGCACCAGTTCGTGGAGGAGAATGGGTTTGGGTGGATGGTTTCACTTTGCAATGCTCTCATTGATATGTATGGGAAGTGTGGATGCTTGGATCAGGCGTGGCACGTGTTCAATGGGATGAAGAGGAAGAGCTTGATCACATGGAACACGATGATGATGGTGTGTGCGAATCATGGGAATGTTGATGATGCATTTAGGTTGTTTGAATGGATGGTTGGTTCTGGGGTTGTGCCTGATTGGGTGACAATTCTGGCACTTCTGGTTGCATATGCTCACAAGGGATTGGTTGATGAAGGGCTTAGATTGTTTGAGAGCATGCAAAGGGACTATGGTGTGGAACCAAGGATTGAGCATTATGGTGCTGTGGTGGATATGTTGGGACGTTCAGGGAGATTACAGGAGGCATATGATATGCTAACGAGCATTCCAATTCCAAGCAATGATGTTATTTGGGGGGCATTACTTGGAGCCTGTAGGATTCATGGTGATGTTGAGATGGGGGAAAGGGTTATAAAGAAGTTGTTGGAGTTGAAACCAGATGAAGGGGGATACTATATTCTCCTCCGTGATATGTATGTTGCTGCTGGCAGGACAGTAGAAGCCAATGAGATGAGGCAAGCCATTTTAGCTAGTGGAGCAAGAAAAACTCCTGGCTGTAGTTGGGTGGAAGCATGAAGTTTAGGTGTGTTGTGCATCCTCAACAATGATCATGCAAGGCAATGTGGTGCCCTCAGTTTAGGTTGCGCACTTATGCTGTAGAAGTGTGCAGAAGAAATCCTCCACATCTCTGGTTTTTGCCACAATATTGTTGATGCAAGGAAGAAAACCAGGGAGCAGTTTGGTTGAAATCATTGTTATTTGGGCATCCATTGGAGAATCCCATTTGCTAGCAAAACATGCATTGGAGAAATCCCAGTTGTGTTTGGATTGAGGACACTCCCACTATGATAGAAAAATGTATTTTTTGTAGATATGATAAATTGTGTTGATTAATAAAATATTCAGTTTCTTTTGGTAAACAAACAAAACGAGTGGTTAAGAGGCAACTCCCTTTAAAATCGTAGGGTCTTTGCCATTAACCTCATACTACTGAAAGAAAACATTATTTTTTTTTCTCTAAAAAATTACTGGCTATTGCTGTTCAGTTGCACTTTTTAGTCCAACTAGTAGAATACCCGTGCATCCGCACGGATCACGCTGTATTGGTTGCAATGAATGTTTTTAAAGCATTTACATGCATCAACTAAAATTGAATATCAGTTGCTATGTCTTTTGACCTGGCAAATATTTTAATACAGTGGTCCTTATACAAATTTTAATAGCATCTTTCTGAACCATCTCTATGCATTCAGTGGCGGACCCAGGCCAGGGAGTGCAAAAAAATTTAAAATTATATATCATTATAAATGTCAAAATCATAAAATTTTAATATATATAATCAAATAAATTATAAACCTCATAATTGTCCTCTCGGTATCTTCTCTCGACCATTAGGATGATATACTGACATAGTATTAATTAGAACGCGGGGATAGAAATTCACATCGTGTGGAAGTATTTGTTGCCTTTGATAAAAAATAACACAAATAATAAATTAATGCAAATCTTTGAATATTCAAATTTCAAAAGTTGTAGTATTTTTCCTCAAAAAAGTTGTAGTATTTGATAGGGATGTGACTATCCAGACCGTGCAAGTACCAAAACCAACACAATACACCAACCAACACTTAATGCGCCTCGAAAACCAGCGTATCTTTTACTCATTGACTCTTTCAATTTTATTCTTTCCCGTTTTGCCTCTTCATGAGTTCACCTTCACCCACGTTACAATGCCCTTTTGTTTTCTCTCCTCTCTCTCTCTCTCAATTGTTACACATCTCACTTCAAACTCAGTTTCTCCCTCTAGAAAACCACCACCCCGTCACTGTTAGAAGTCGTTTTTGGTTGTTGCTGTCGTCGGACTGACGAATGGAGAACATCTTTGAGATCCCTTCACCGAGACCTTCCTCTTCCACCGATTGTTTTTCTATTTTGTCAACTTTCTCGTCGGATTGTCACCGTCTCCACCACAGGCTGAGCTTTTCTGGCCATCTCTTTTCTTCTTTCTTCAAGTTCTGGGGTCAGGGTGCAAAAAAATAAATTTCAGAGGGGTCAAAATTAAAATTTTATGGGGTGGTAAGTAAAAAATTTTGAAGTTCAGGGGGTGCACTATGGGGTGGTAAGTAAAAAATTTTGAAGTTCAAGGGGTGCAAGTGCACACCCTGAACTCTATGTGGGTCCGCCTCTGTATGCATTAATAGCCATAAAATAATATCAAAACTAAATTAAATACATTTATAAATTTGATGTATTTAATGATGATAAAATTACACCAGAACATGTAATGTTTTCCTGTAGGGACTAAAAAACAAAATAATCATTTATAATAAAATTACACCGACAACATGTAATGTTTTCCCGTAAAGACTAAAAAGCAAAATAATTATTTATAAATGATAAAGACATTTGCAAATTTGATATATATTCAAACACGATAAAATTACACCCACGGCAAGAAATGTTTCCCCGTAAGGACTAAAAAACAAAATAATCATTTACAAATGATAAAAATATTTATTAATTTAATATGTGTTAAAAGACGATAAAATTGCACCCACAATATGTAATATTTTCCCGTAAAGACTAAAAAACAAAATTATCATTTATAAATAATAAAAACGTTTACGCTCGTATAAAAAATAAATATTTTACGTTTCTCCGTCTGGACGCAAAAGAAAAATAATTATTTATTCCAATAGTATGTAATATTTCTTCCAGTTAAGAGTCAAAAGTAAAATAATCATTTATAAATAATATATAATAAAGATATTTATAAATTTTTATGTTATGCCGACATTTTATGTTTCTCTGTCTGTACCTAAAAGAAAAATAATTATTTATACTGATAGTATGCAATGTTTTCTCCCATTAAGAATCAAAAGTAAAATAATCATCTATAAAAATATTTATAAATTTTGATACGTGATCAAAGACGATAAAATTATATTGACAATATGTAATGTTTTCTTATTGAGACTTTAAACGAAAATAATAATTTATAAATAATAAAAAATTATAATGATAAATATAAAAGTATAGAAAAAGAGGAATTAATGATCCTAAGTTTCTATACAATTAATAAGGGATAATTTAGGCAATCAAATAAAAATTTTAAATGAGATTAACAATATTTATTGTGAATAACTATTTTTTTAATAAGTGTGAAAGTGATCAAATTTGCTTATATATTATAACAGAGTAATAGGTGACAAAAATATGATAGTCTAATTTAATAATTTTACCGACCCTTTAAGCAGAAGGCACACACGTTCACACCGGTTTAATTACTTCAAAACTTTGGAATTAACAGTTCCTCGTTTTGTTAGTTCCATTTTTATAAAGCAGGGTGATTTTGGGCGCAGCCAAAATGCTTCAATATTTATGTAAGTCATAAAAATAAACATAAGCTATAACAACTTTTTATGTACATAATTAACACTTGATAATACGTCAATTTTTTTTTAAAAAAATTATTAAATAGCATATTCCTTCACTGGATAAAAGAAATTAAAAACATGACGGTGGCATATTCCTTTCTATGACAAACAAAATGCTCACTTACATTAATACATTAACTAACTTGAAAAGAGAGGGCGAATAAGGAATAAGTTAACAGATATACAAAATTTACATACCAAGGCAGCCTTAATGACTCTGATTAAAGTGAAGTAAGGGAGAACAACCTAAGAAACCTTGAACGTCTACATCAAAATGATGTGTAGAACTAGAAGTCTACAACATACCTAATATATTGTCATCAATATATTTGACCTACTAAAAAGTTTAGGACAATCCATTCTTGTATATGGAATTATACATAAGCAAGCAAGAAGGTATTTTATGCTTAGTAGATGTGATCTTCAATCTTTACGGATTAGTAGACAAATAGCATATCGCATTGCGCTAGTTGCGACGTTTGCACTTTTCCATAGCTCTAGGTGCTGCATGAATCAGAATATAGATTAGTGCAACAACAAAATTACAAAGACCTTAAACTGCATAGTAGCAATTCAGAGACAGTCAGTGGACCACTGGAGTGCAATTGCGCTAGTTGAGATTATTGATGAGTTTCCTGTTTCCTCAATTCTATTTCTGCAATTAGATGTGAATGAAGGAATATGGAGATTGTAAGAGATTAAATTAATTAATTATATCAAACGTCGGCCTTACCTAGCCCAATTGCTTCAGAACTCTTCAGTATCCTCAGCCTCTTGCAAGAGTCAGTGAACATCCTAAAAGAAGAACTGCTTAGAAATGATGTCTTAACTATCAGATCAGTGAACATAGCCAACTATGCAGTGAAAATAAACTGAGACATTCTCTTAGAAATTATATTATAAAATGCACTTACTCCCATGGAACATCACCAACAAGCATCCAATCACCATCCTTGTCTTCGTAGGTAAGCACGTATTCTGAACCGTGAAGGTGATCCATCAATCTACTTTCACTTAAATTTTCTCGACAAGAAACCCCATAAGAGCTGCATTGACCTGGACTTGTGAACAAAAACTTCATCAGAATCTGAATCATATAAATACATGCACATTCCATTAAGTGATTCTTCTATGCCAGTGAAACACTATACAACATTGGAATTGACTGATATTAATAAATTCACGTCATCAATATCGGTAGTACTCCCTCCGTCCCATTATATATGTCATATTTGGTTAAATCACACAGTTTGAGAAAAAACAATAAATAAAAGAAAGAGAGTGATAATTTTACTAAATTAACCTTATTAACTATTGGTGTATTAATCATTGTCATAAATACAAAATGGAATATTTGAGGGTACAACTGACAGAAAGCATTTAATATTACATTAAAAATAAAAAATAACATATATTTTGGGATAATTTTTTTCTGTAAATGTGACATATATATTAGAACGGAGGGAGTATCAAAGTATAGGCAAAATAAATGTGTGTGCGTGCGTATATTTATTTGAGCCAACTATTTATTTTTAACATTTGGTTTCATCACATGTTCCTTCTCATATGCAGTTTTTATTTTTTATTTTTTTTAAAGGGAACGGGAGGAAGGGGATATATTATTATTTCAGTGACACTAATATCCATATTATAACTGTTTTCGAGGGGATTTGAACCATGTCCCTTTGGGTTACAAGGCCAAGCTTCTCATATGCAGTTAATTATATAAAGAGCCTTTTTAGTAAAGAATTGATTAAACCATTCAAATCACTCATGTTTACAATTAACTTGGCGGCTTGACCCTGTGACATTCAAATACTTTTGCTCCTGATTTACTCATTATAAGATCTAAATGGATGCCGGTTGTAATTAGGGTATATTCTTTATGCTTCACTCATTTAAATAAAATGTTCTTCAAAGTATGATTAGGAGATAATTCCTATCACGAACAAATATTTGTGATCAAGGTTTTAAATAAAGGTCCGCGATGTCAAGGTTTTTAGGACCTCCACAACCGTAGACCGATATTGTGGCCGCATTTGTCTGCAATTTTTCGCAATATTAAGCATCACAACGCAACCACAAGTTAAAACTTCTTCGTGATTATGGATGAGAGCAAACGTCAAGACAAAGAATATGAGAAGATGATAACAAGTGTATAGGAACTCACTAATTGTAAAACAACTAAACATCTTTTCGAGTGCTGAAGAAAGTTCCCTGTAAGTGCTAAAACTATTCAGATCAACTTTCCTCAAGAACGGGGCACCTTCCATGCTGACTTTTACATAAAGGCATCCAGACTTGGCTTCTACATCAGCATCAGCATCATTCTTTTGAACCTGAGTAGCCATTGAGTTCTTCCTGAAAGAACGGATTGGTGGCCATCCCACAACTTGCGCCCTAATTCACATAAGAACAAATCACACTACATGATAAGCCATGTGCAAAGAACCCATATTGAGAAGGAAAAAAAATCAATTTAAAAAAAAAAAAAATCAATTTTAAGGCCCGTGATTATAAATTCAAAACAAAGTAATCCAGTTAATACAAATTAGGATCATCTTCATGTGTAGGTGAAAATCAGTGAACACAGCAGCATAAGAAAAATCTTTCAGCTTCAGAAGGTATGGAAAAATGCTAATCGGACGATATCAAATCCCAGATCATATACAAATAAATAAATCATAGACAACCAACATGCAGAAGAAAATTTATGGAACAACCAAAGTAACTATCCAATAATTATTAATATTGGGTATCCAAGTGTAAGGGGTAAAATAAAAAAGTCTCACATCGCCTAGTAATGAACAAAATGAAGAGCATATAAGAGGCTAGACTCATTAACCTAACACCTTAAGGTTTTGGGAACAAACGTGGTCAAAATCTCTTAGTGCTCTACTCGAAAATTTCCTACAAGTGGTAGAAGAACATGGCTTTATAAGCAAAGAAATGTCCTATTGGTACTAGACCTTTTCCGAAATGTACAAGAGCAAAACCATACAGAAGGAAAATCTCTAAATTATATAGAGTATAAGTAATGACATCTCTTAGCAACAAGCTGAATTAGTTGATTTCTGTTTAAATTTCAACTGACTAACTAATATAGAAGTTTTTTATGGGGAAAAAATCTTTCCACTTTATTATGAAATAAAAGCAGAGGAGAAAATAACAAAGTAGAAGAATGAAAACTGATTATTCTCATTTAATGAATAATGTGCTGTACATTTTGTTATATATGAAGACTAACCAACTAACTATCACAGCTGTCATGCTAACTACAAACAGCTGTCATACTAATTACAATGTAACAGTAATTACAATATATCTATGCTACTTAATATCTAATACCCCCCCTCAAGACTTGGGTTGGAAAATGTTGAGCAGACCAAGCTTGGAAATAAAAGGCACAAATAGATGAGGCAACAAGCCCTTTGTGAAGATATCGGCCAACTGGTGATGAGTAGATATAGGGAGAAGTTTCATAAGACCAGAAGTGGATTTCTCTCTTACAATATGGCAATCAATGTCTAAGTGTTTCGTCCTTTCATGAAATACTGGATTAGCCGCAATATGTAAAGCACTTTGGTTGTCACAAAACAGTGTGGGAGTACGGCTACATTGAATGTTAAGATCATGTAACAAGTAAACAAGCCATTGAAGTTCGCAAGTGGCTGAGGCTAAGGCTCTATATTCGGCTTCTGAAGAAGATCGTGCCACAGTTACTTGTTTCTTGGATCGCCAACAAATCAGAGAAGCACCAATAAAAAAACAATAACCAGAAATGGATCTCCTTGTATCAATACAAGTTCCCCAATCTGCATCACTATAACCTTGGAGATGAATTTCATTCTGTCTTGGGAAGAAAAGGCCGCGGCCTGGGGAAGATTTGAGGTATCTGAGAACTCTGGTTGCTGCCTTATAGTGAGAAACAGTAGGTTGAGACATGAATTGACTCAATTATTGAACTGAGTAAGTGATATCAGGTCTGGAGTTGGTCAAATAAATCAGCCGACCCACTAATCTTCTATAACCAGCAGCATCATGATAAGGAGAAGCAGAATCCTGATGCAGTTTGCAGGAAGCATCAAATGGTGTGGAAGCCGGTTTGCATCCCAAGAAACCAGTATCAGTTAAGAGATCTAAGCAATATTTTCTCTGGCAAAGAGTGATTCCTTGTGAGGAATGTGCTATTTCAAAACCCAGAAAATATTTAAGAATTCCCAAGTCTTTGATGCCAAAGGCTGAATGCAAAACAGCTTTAATATCAGAAAATTCTGTTGCAGAATTTCCTACTAGCAAGACATCATCAACATAAATGGCTAAGGCAGTGAAAGATGAACCAAAAGACTTGGTAAATAATGAGTGGTCAGCAAAGGACTGCTTGTAACCATGAAGTACAAGTAAGGAGATCAATTTTTCATGCCACTGCCTACTAGCTTGCTTTAATCCATAGAGAGACTTAATCAACTTGCATACTTGGTTAGGCTTGGAAGACTTAACACCCGGAGGAAGAACCATGTAAACATCTTCCTTTAAATCACCATGTAAGAAGGCATTATTGATGTCTAATTGGTGAATTAACCATCTATTAGTGGATGCCAAAGCCAAAAGAACCCGAATGGTGGTCAGTTTTGTAACAGGTGAGAAGGTGTCTAGGTAATCCAATCCCTCTATTTGATTGTACCCCTTTGCAACCAATCTAGCCTTGTATCTTTCCAAAGAACCATCTGCTTTCCTTTTTATCTTAAAAACCCATTTATTTCCAATTGGGATCACTCCTTTAGGTAGATCCACCAATTTCCATGTGCCATTCTTTTCAAGAGCAGTAATTTCTGTTTCCATAGCCTTAATCCAGCATTCTAACTTACATGCTTCAGCATAGTTTTTAGGCTCAGTGGTAGCAGATAATGCCAAAGAAAAATTACAAAAAGAAGGGGAAAGTGAAGAATAAGAAAGAAATTCAGAAATAGAGTAAGGTTTACCTGGTTGGTGAGACTTGCTAGATGAGATATTGCATACATAATCTGCCAAGTGAGGAGGTTTAGTTAAATTTCTGGTTGATTTTCGAGGCTGGACAGGATTTGGTGATGCAGGTTTTACAGAATTTGAGGAATCTGAGACAAGTACAGATTCAGGTGGTTTTACAGAATTTGAGGGATCTGTGACAGGTGCAGATTTTGAGGAATGTGCAGAATTTGATGAATCTGTGACAGGTGCAGAGTTTGATGGTACAACTATAAGTGAAGGTTCGGGTGTAGGGATGTGTGAGGTTTCATGGAAAGGTAGTTCAGTATAAGTCCATGTAGGATTTGAAGATTGATAAGGAAAAATTGTTTCCTCAAAGATGACATGTCTAGATACAAAAACTTGCCTAGAATGTATATCAAACAAACAAAATCCCTTGAAACCAGATTTAAAACCAATGAAGATGCATTTTCTGGCTCTTGGGTCAAATTTGGATCTGTTATTAGAAGATGTGGATGCATAAC
Organism: Calophaca sinica; assembly: GCA_037113605.1. Classification (NCBI taxonomy): domain Eukaryota; kingdom Viridiplantae; phylum Streptophyta; class Magnoliopsida; order Fabales; family Fabaceae; genus Calophaca; species Calophaca sinica. The sequence goes on from CM073734.1 coordinate 126,497,099, forward strand.
AAAGACATCCAAAGACTCTTAGTTCATTAAGGTCTGGATCATGTCCATATAAGCAAGAAAAGGGAGATTTATTTTGTAAAACAGGGGTAGGGATTCTGTTTATTAGAAAAACTGCATGTGCTATAGCTCTTGACCAAAAAGTTTTAGGCAAATTAGATTGGAAAAGTAGAGCTCTAGCAACATTAAGTATGTGTTGATGCTTGCGTTCAACCCTTCCATTTTGTTGGGGGGTTTCAACACAAGATTTTTGATGCAAAATACCCTTAGATGCAAATAGGATGGGCAAAGAAAATTCAGTACCATTGTCACTACGAAAAATCTTAATATTTGAATGAAATTGAGTGGTAACCATGTTTATAAAATTTTCAATATGTGTAGGTGTTTCAGATTTATGCTTCATAAATACCACCCAAAGGAATCGGCTAAAATCATCAACAATAGTAAGAAAATATTTGTATTTTTCATTTGATTCAACAGAAAAAGGTCCCCATACATCCAAATGAACCAATGCAAAAGGAGAGGATGCTCTACTAGTGCTAATTGAAAAGGGCAATCTCTTTTGTTTGGATACATGGCAAATATCACATACATGTGATTTATTACATTGAAGTATTTGTGTTTTGCACGGTTCGCACCATGATTGAAACAGAGAAGAACGATTGAACAATCGAAACAGAAAGATCGAGATCTCAGAAAGAATGACGAAGAGATCAAAGATTCCAGAAAATTCTCTCCTCCATGATTGAAGCGGAAGCGGAAAACGCGAATGATACCATATTATGAAATAAAAGCAGAGGAGAAAATAACAAAGTAGAAGAATGAAAACTGATTATTCTCATTTAATGAATAATGTGCTGTACATTTTGTTATATATGAAGACTAACCAACTAACTATCACAGCTGTCATGCTAACTACAAACAGCTGTCATACTAATTACAATGTAACAGTAATTACAATATATCTATGCTACTTAATATCTAATACACTTCCTCTGAATTATCAACATACACATTTACTCACACCAAAAGAAACATGGAATTCACTGATAAATAAATAAAAAAACATCAATTGAACAGTAAGAAGCTAAAGGAAGAAGGTAGTACTTTGCAGCAGGAGCAGAAATCTGTGGCTTATTGTCATGCAATGGCTTTGGAGAGTGTGGAACACTTTCTTTGACTACAGAAGCAGCAGAAAAAGGCGTTTGTTGGTGGTTGGTGCATTGAGGCGCAGCAGCACTAACAACAGCCCTGGGAGAGAACAAGGTTCCATCTTTACACAAACCCACGTCAGATCCACCATTCCCAGAGAGAACCCACTTCCCAGAACCTCCATCAATGGCGTCAGGGAACCCCCTTTTAGCCCCACACACCAAACTCTTCTTCACCACTGACAACCCATTATTTTCCTCCACCACAGAACTACTACCATCCCTCTCTGGTGACTCAGACCCTGGCAACCCAAGTCTCAGCTCAGTAGTTTTGAGGTTCAACCCAATGCTCCTCTCTGAGTTTTCCATTGAAGGAACCTCTGCCACTGGCACAGACATCAAGCCAAATCCGGAAAAAAAATGTGTAGAGTTGAGGATAACCTATATTATAGGTTCTGCTAAGTAGTGTTAACTGTTACTGACCAATTGTATCGTATCGAAGGGAGAATAAAAAAAGAGAACATTAAACTAAGAACGAGGATGTGGTTTGCAATAAATAAATGCGGAATTCTTTTGCTTTATTCATATTTTTTATTAAAAGTATTTGTGGATTGTGGTTTGGGTGAATCTTTTTGTGGCCATCCACTCCGACAACCCACAGAAAGTACCGGCATACTTTTCTTATTTTATCCCCTTTTTATTATTCAAAAAGAAAGAGAAAAGAATTTATGTTACATGAATGTCCCGGTTAGGCCCGGACACCGGTTAGTTTTAAGTTGGTTTGGGCTCAAAACCACCAATCCAGCCCAATCCACGGTGAAAATCAAGAGGCCCAATTCTGTCCAAAACTAATATCGATTTGTTCGGGTTCGGTTTCACGGTTTGGGCGAGTAATCGGTTGGGTAATGGCGGTTTGGGTCAGTGTTGGGCCTGACTCGTTTTTGGGCCCAATGATTTTTTTTTCTTAGCTTTTAGTTATGAAAACCATGCCTAAATTTATGAATTGGGTCATTCAAACAGTTAAAACCATTATAGCATACATGGAGGGATTTAAATACATGCTTTAATAGAGTAAACCATTATCAAACATACTGCTTGGCTGTAATAAAACAATCACTGTGTTCAATATACTGCTTGGCTGTAATTAAACCATTCATCCATTTTGACAGCAGTTGAAACCATTAAACCATTATCAAACATACGAAGGAAGCATACACGAGAGGAACTAAGAACATCTGAATTACATGACCATACTAAGACAAATTACATGTCATACTAAGAAGAAGGGAATATAAACAAGAGGAATTATATGATCATCATTACATGACCTTTACTTGATGCAATTACACATTTTTCATAACCTGCCCCACCCAAAAAAACACAATCATATATCGGCTAAACCTGCCCCAAACTCTAGTAATTAGATCCATCAACAAATAAAAGCTCCAACTTCATTATCTGACAAAACAAAAAATACTCCTTTGATTATTGTTTCATCACATACATAACAATAACAAATAAGAGAGACTCAGAGACTTAGAAAAAGAAATCGCTGACCTAAATTCAGTGCCTTGAAGTGTTAGAATTTTCTGCTTGGAATGTGGGAATAAACATCTAAACCTGCATGGGTAAAAAATGAGTATTTCAATTTCCAATTCCAAAATGCTAGTCTTAAATTAGACAGAAACATTTATAAAAAGAAGAGAGAAAAAGGTTATGTGTGTACATCAAAAAGAGCAGTAGCATAACTTCATCAGAAAAAGGAAGTCAAAAAATGTATTTTTTCAAATTTGGCAGTCTATGAAATTTTTATAGAGGTGGAGAGAAAAAGAAAGACATCAGTTCTGTTTTTTCAATTAGAGGAACAACAACTGATTCTACAGTATAGAGGTACAGGAACAACCTTTGTTACCATTTTAAACAATGACACAAAGGTTAAAAACATCAAATGGGCACCGCCACGTTCTGGCCCAAACTGTTTCAACAAAAACAGAAGACTCAGATCTGAAGATGAAAATAAAGGAATCAGAGAAAATAAAGAAGAAACCAACATTGTCAGAGGATCAGTGTGGCATCCAGCACCAACTTTATCATTCCTTTCCGATGCTGATTTCTTTACATTGTGGCATCCTATGCATTATACCTAAGAATTAAAAATAGCAATACAAAATCAGACCATGCAAGGTAAGTGGCTAAGTGCAACAGAATCAAATAAATGAACAATACAGTAAGGAAATTACTAAAACAAATGCAACAGAACAGTTCAAGTCAGCAAAAAGATAACCAGTTTCTTGCAGCAAAAAGATAACCAGTTCAAGTTATCTTGCAGCAAAAAGATAACCGGTTCAAGTTCAAGTTCAAGACCAGCAAAAAGATAACCAGTTCAAGCACCAAAACATTTAAGATACATGCAATCCATCTCATCCAAAAAAGGCAAAAAGCCACAATTTAGGTCATTCCCCATGAATGACTCCAAAAAAGTTGTTATAACTGCAAAAAAAATTAACAAAATTGAATTATTACATAAAAAATACACACAAAATTAAGAAGTTCATTAACATTTAGCTACTTACACTTGAAATTTTTTCAATCACAGCCACTTGGCAGTGACTGAGATGATGACCCAGCCGTTGATCCAGCTCCACCAGCCCCTCCAACATTAATTGAGCATTTATGAAATTCTGCAGTATACATAAAAAATAATTATCAACTAAAAAACATAGAAAAATAAAGAATTCAGAGGCAGAAAATGGTTGAAATTGTTACCCGATACAATATCCTCAGCTACCACATACTCTTCATCGAGATTAACATCTTTGAATTGACAAAAGGAAGGTCTCAACTAGTTTTGAGTGCAAATCAGTGCTTCTGCCATTTCAGGGTTTAGACAGCTTCTATATGTGTCAATAACCCTTCCACCAGCACTGAAAGCACTTTCAGAAGCCACTGTTGAGACTGGTGTGGCCATAAGATCTCTGACTATCATACATAATATGGGGTACCGAGATGCATTTTGTTTCCACAATATAAGAATGTCAAATTTGGCATCCCCACTTATGTTAGATTCAATGAGATACCTCTCAAGCTCATTTTGTTTGTCAATGGAGTCTTTTTCCATCAAATGTTGCTTGAAAGCATCGTCCCTCGCCTGAGAAGATGATATGGGGTACCGAGATGCATTTTGTTTCCACCATATAAGAATGTCAAATTTGGCATCCCCACTTATGTTAGATTCAATGAGATACCTCCCAAGCTCATTTTGTTTGTCAATGGAGTCTTTTTCCATCAAATGTTGCTTGAAAGCATCGTCCCTCGCCTGAGAAGATGATATTTCAGTAACAACAGGTGCTGAAACACCTATTGATGGACCAGTAGTGAGCTGTCTTGAAGTGTTTTGTTCTTCATATTTTTGCTTATACCAATTGTACATTGTAAACAAATTTTTTTTTAACAGATGTGGAAAGTTCAGTTGCAAAGTTAGAGGATTCACCATACAATTGCTTAAACGACCACTCAACTTATCGCAACTTATACCAGGGATCAAATATTGTACCAAAGTAAACAAATTGGTTTATGTTTTCAATTTACCCCCAATATTTCTCATACTTTTTTCTTCATTTCCACACCCATAGTGGCCAGAATTGTATTTAGATTCATTGCGGACTGATTCAGCTCACAATAGATGGAAGATGGTTGCCGAAAGGCTGAATGCAAACTAACTTCTTGTGAAGAAGAAAATACCATAGTAGCCTCATAGAAATTTCTCAAAAATTTCACAAACGCACGAATGTTGTCCCAATCATCCAAACTAGGAGGACCAGCAGTCCCAAAGTACTCCACATAGCTTGGGTCTTCATATTCTAGCTTCTCAAAGGCAGCTTGGAATTTCTCTGCTGCCTCTAACATCATGTATGTGGAGTTCCATCTAGTTGAAACATCTAGACACACAAGCTTTTTATAGGATATTTTGGAGAATTCTACACAATCTTTGAACTTGTCAGCCCTAACTGGTGAAGATCTAATAAACCTAACAGCATTACGAATGCTAGATATAGAGCTGTGTTGCTCCTTTAATCCATCATTAACCACCAAATTCAGTACATGGGCACAACACCTCATGTGAAAAAACCCCCCATCAACCCATCAACCCATTCATATTCTTCATCTTCTTCTTCAAATAGGCGACAACAAATCATTAGATGATGCATTGTCAACAGTAATGGTGGAAACACTCCTAATTCCCCAATCCTTTAATACCTCTTCAACTTTCCTACCTACGATATCACCTCTATGGTTGGGAACTACACAAAAGCTGATGATTCTTTTCTGATACTTCTATCTTTCCAACAAGACTAAGATCATCTCATTCGGATTAGTGTGGCTCAAGATATAGCTTTTGGAATATTCTATGTCAGGAAACGGCGCTTCTAGGTGCGCTTCCAAGTCAACTCTTTGGCTATGCTCATATTCCTGTGCACTTAGAGATAAAAAATCATAGAAAACACTAATACACAAACGTTAAAATGGGATCAAGTGAATACACTGAATCACACAATTTAAGCTCAAATTCACTTCAAAAGTTCTTCATGCATCATGCGAAACTCAACTTTGGCTTTATAAATATTCATGTGATGAAGATTTATCAATTGTTTTTTGTTTTTCAAGGCTGAGGAGCGGGAATGCATGCAGTTAAAAAATATCTTAGAGACTTATGAGAGAGCTTCAGGACAAGCCATCAATATGCAGAAGTCTGAGATCTACTTCAGCATGAACACAACTCAGGGGACTCGGGACATTCTGACAGATTTACTGGGTGTTACTGAGTGCATAGGGATAGGAAAATATCTGGGCCTGCCTTCAATGATTGGGAGGAACAAAAAGGTCGTGTTTAGTTACGTGAAAGATAGAGTGTGGAAGAAAATTCAAACCTTGTCTGGAAGGCACCTCTCCAAGGCAGGGAGGGAAGTTCTAGTGAAGTCTGTAGCTCAAGCGATCCCTTCATATTGCATGAGCACCTTTCTTTTACCTCAATCGCTTGGAGAGGAGATGGAGAGGATGATCAATTCTTTTTGGTGGGGCTCAAACAGAGGGGGTGGGAGAGGTATTAATTGGCTTAATTGGGAGCGCCTTGCTATGAAAAAAGAGTTTGGAGGTTTGGGCTTTCTTCATTTTTATGGCTTTAATTTAGCAACAACTTACATATGCAACACGGAATGCGACTCGTTACAATGCACATGCATGTGGTACCATTGGAGCAGAACTCCCAACTTAAAATATACGGAGCAAAACTCCCAACTTAAAATATACGGAGCAAAACTCCCAACTTAAAATTTGCCAATCCAGGCCAACTTAACAGAACGTAAGCTCCCAACATGACATGCTATGTATGCTTCAATAATTATGAAGTTCAACAACACAACAACAACAACAGGCGACACAATAACAGCAACAGGCGACACAACAACTTAACAGAGCGTGATTTTCTTGAGCGATTTTCTCAATTTGTGCGCTAACCAACTAATAGAGCAAATGAACCAATGAAGAAGAGCGAAGCGAATTTTACCAAGTGATCGAAAATATATTTCACACAAATCTAAACAGACCAAATTTACATTTATCACACAAATAGCAAAATCAAACAATAGGGTTCAAGGATGACCTCTCCACTTATTTCCTCAAATATTCCCAATTACAATAATCATCCCCTTACTACTTATCATACAACCCATTAGAAGTCAGAACCCCACCCTTACCTTGGATTGAATGTTGCTCTAACTCTCCGATTGACTCCTAGATTTCTCCTTCTTGCAACTTTTCGTATCTCCTCCCAATCCTTATGATAAACTCTCAGGAGTAACAATAGAGAGAGCCTTCAATCTTCACTCTATTCTCTCCTAAGATCCCAAGGTGTTTAACCGTGTTTCCCAGCCCCTAAAACCTCACAAAGACGCTCAAGAATGGCTACACACAACCCTAAAAAAAAACTGCACGTCGTACCTGACGATTCTGCAGCGTCAGGTTTAAATAACCCGACTGTGAATCGATTCACAGGCTAGGGTGAATCGATTCACCTAGTTAAAAATTCTCCCCTGCACGAGTTAATGAAGTGAATCGATTCCTGCAAGCTTCCCATGCGATTCACAGAGGCGTGCTTCGATTCCCAGAGAACCAAACATGCTTGAATCGATTTACCTAGCTAAGGAATCGATTCCCAGAGGCTCAAACATGCTTGAATCGATTCACCTAGCTAAGGAATCGATTCCCAGTGTTCAAGAAACACTTTCAAGAAATTCCATGATCCTCCAAACTGATTTTAAGGCACTCTAAACTCCACATAAATGAATAATTAAATATCGGGCGTTACAACTCTCCCCCACTTAAAATATTTTCGTCCTCGAAAATTTACCTGGTTCGAACAACTCGGGATAGGATTCCCGCATCTTGCTCTCCAACTCCCACGTCATGCTTTCTCCGTGACCCCTAACGGACTACTTTCACCAAAGCAATCTCCTTGCCTCTTAGAGTCTTCATTTCACGATCTGCGATCCGTACCGGCATCGTTTCCATAGTAAGATTATCCCGTACTTGCACATCATCCATACGAATCACATGAGATGGATCTGAAATGTACTTCCGGAGTTGTGACACATGAAACACGTCATGCAAATTCGAAAGGTTAGGCGGTAAAGCCACTCTATAAGCAACATTTCCAACTCTGTCCAAAATCGTCACGGACCAATAAAACAAGGAGTGAGCTTCTTAGACTTCAATGCACGCTAACACCGGCCGGGCGTGACTCTCAAAAACACATGATCACCACTTGGAATTCCAAATCTTTCCTTCGCTTGTCATGGTAACTCTTACATCTACTTTGAGAAGCTTTCATCTTTTCTCGAATTAGCTTCACCTTCTCCGTAGTCTCTCGAACAATTTCAGGTCCAAGCACTACACTTTCCCAGATTCATGCCAACATAAAGGAGTTCTACATCTCCGACCATACAACGCTTCAAAGGTGCCATTCCAATACTCGAATGGTAACTGTTATTATAAGTGAACTCTATTAACGGAAGATAAGTGTCCCACGAACCTCCTGCCAAGAACACATGCCCTCAACAAATCCTCTAATGGTGAATAGTCCTCTGTCGTCCATCCGTCTGAGGGTGATACGAACTCAACCTCAACTTGGAACCCAACGCCGCTTGCGGACTCTTCCAAAAATCAGAAGTAAACCTCGGATCTCTATCCGACACAATACACAAAGGAACACCATGCGACTTTACAATTACATTTGGTATAAATCTCTGCCCGACCGATCTGGGAAAAGCGATGTTAATAGGAATAAAATGAGCCGACTTCGTAAGCCTATCAACAATCACCCAAATCGAATCATGTCCCCTTGAAGTATTAGGTAATCCCGTCACAAAGTCCATTGAAATGCTATCCCATTTCCACTCTGGAACTTCCAACGGTTGCATCAATCCTGCAGGCTTTTGATGTTCAACCTTCGACTTCTGACAAGTTAAACATGCATACACGAACTGCGCCACATCACGCTTCATCCCAGGCCACCAAAACAACTTCTTCAAATCTTGATACATCTTTGTGGCTCCCGGATGAATACTCAAATTGCTTCTATGACTCTCCTCAAGAATTACTTTCTTCATTTCCGCATCATCAGGAATACAAATTCGATTACGGAATCTCAACACACCTTGCGCGTCTAACTTGAAATCATGATTCTCAGATTGATCGATTCCGACCATCGAATCTACTAATTTCACGTCTGACTTCTGAGCTTCTTTGATACTGTCCAGAAAATCATTGTTAATCTTCAACATTCCCAACATAACACTCTGCGGTGTCACTTCGCAAACTAGACTCATATCTCTGAACTGTTCAATCAATTCCAACTCCTTAACCATCATTGCCGACATATGTAAAGTCTTTCGGCTTAAGGCATCAGCCACAACATTAGCTTTACCTGGGTGATAATTCAAGCCGAAGTCATAATCTTTTAACAACTCCAACCATCTTCGTTGTCTCATGTTCAATTCCTTCTGATCAAATAGATATTTTAAACTCTTGTGGTCACTAAAGACTTCAAATCTAGAACCATAGAGATAATGTCTCCAAATCTTCAGCACAAAAACAACTGCAGCAAGCTCTAAATCATGCGTAGGATAGTTCCTTTCATGAGTCCTCAACTGTCTCGACGCATAAGCAACTACCTTATCATTCTGCATAAGTACACCTCCTAAACCCATTTTAGAAGCATCACAATATACCACAAAAGATTCTCCTGGATTAGGTAGTGTCAAAACCGGAGCCGACGTCAATCTCTTCTTCAATTCTGTAAAACTTTCTTCACATTGAACGTCCCACACAAAAGCTTTACCCTTACAAGTCAACTTAGTCAATGGAAGTGCCAACTTAGAAAAACCTTCGATAAACCTTCTATAGTAGCCAGCTAGTCCCAAAAAGCTTCTAATCTCTGTAGCCGATTTTGGAGTTTCCCATTGCAACACGGCATCTACTTTAGATGGATCCACAGCAATGCCACTACCCGAAATAACATGACCAAGAAAACTAACCTCCTTTAACCAAAAGTCACATTTAGACAGCTTCGCATATAGCTTCTTCTCCTTCAAAACTTGCAATACTAGTCTTAAGTGTTCTGCATGTTCTTCCTCCGATTTAGAGTAAATCAAAATGTCATCAATGAATACCACCACAAACCGATCCAAATAAGAATGAAAGATACGGTTCATGTACTCCATGAATACTCCCGGCGCATTAGTAACACCGAAAGGCATCACCGTATTCTCATAATGTCCATATCGCGTTCTGAAGGCTGTCTTCTGAACATCTTCATCCTTCACCTTAATCTGATGATAACCCGACCTCAAGTCAATCTTGCTAAACACACGAGCACCCACCAATTGATCCATCAAGTCATCTATTCTTGGAAGCGGATACTTGTTCTTAATCGTTACTTTATTCAATTGTCTATAATCAACACAAAGCCTCATACTCCCGTCTTTCTTCTTTACTAGTAGCACTGGAGCTCCCCACGGCGACACACTTGGTCTTACAAACTTCTTTTCAAGTAAATCTTCCAATTGCTTCTTTAATTCTGACAATTCAGATGCAGACATCCTGTATGGTGCCATAGAAACGATGCAGTACGGTACAAGATCAATAGCGAATTCAACTTCCCTTTCTGGTGGTACATCAGGAATTTCATCAGGGAAAACTTCAGGAAATTCGCGCACCACTTGTAACTCCTCAATTATAGCTTGGTTCTCAATAGATAACGACGCCATCAACGAGAACACCTGAGCTTCCTCTTGCATCAACCGCCCTAACTGCCTAAAAGACAACAACCCAGTTTCCTCCTCTTCGGGAGTAGAAAACCTCACGGACTTGCTATAACAATTGATATGAACATGGTTATATTCTAACCAATTCATGCCTAAGATCACTTTCATCCCACTTAACGGCAGACAAACCAAATCAACAGCAAAGTCTCTGTCGAAAATCGACAAAGGACACTTTAAACACACAAGAGAAGTGGTCACCGATCCCTTAGCTGGAGTCTCGACGACCATCTCTCCATTCATAGAAGACAACGTAAGACCCAATCTTTTAACGCAATCAGCAGCAATAAAGCAATGAGTAGCACCAGTATCAATAATAGTAATTAAAGGAGTACTATTAATGAAACATGTACCTCTGATGAGTCTGTCCTCATTAGCTGTCTGAGTCCCAGCCAAAGCGAACACTTTTCCACTAGTTTGCGCCTTCTTTGGTTTCTGACACTGACTACCAATGTGTCCTTCTTCACCACAGTTAAAACAAATCATCTCTTTATGCTTGCATTCAGATATTACATGCCTGGTCTTGCCACAACGGAAACACCTCTTTTCCTCAAAGAAGACACACATTACTCTTATGGCCAGGTTTCCCACATTTGAAACAAACCACACCAAATAGGAGCATCTCCCCACTAGTCCTCTTGCCATCACCACTTTCGCTTACCTTTACCAACTGGAGCATCATAAGGCTTGCCACGATTACATTGGCGCTTGCTCTTCCTCTCATTAATGATCTTATAATTAGCATTGTTATCCTCTTCATAAATCCTGCGGTGTCAATCAAATCGGAGAAGACACGAATCTTTTGGTATCCAATCGCTTCTTGATTTTCGGCGCAACCCGTTCTCAAACTTGATGCACTTTGAAAACTCAGCAGTTGCCCCGCTATAGTGCGGATAAAACTTAGCCAACTCAACAAACTTTGCAGCATATTCAGTAACCGACATATTTCCTTGCTTCAGCTCAAGAAACTCAATTTCCTTCTTTCCACGAACATCCTGCGGATAATTCTTCCTCAGGAACTCCCTCCGGAACACATCCCAAGTGATCCCTTCACCTGCAGCTTCCAACTTCTGACGAGTCTCTAGCCACCAGTCATCAGCCTCGACTGCTAGCATCTGAGTCCCATATCGAACCTTCTGTGCTGGAGTGCAGTCCATCACGGAAGATTCTCTCCATCTCTTTCAACCAATCCAACGCTCCATCAGGATCATACTTACCCTTGAAGGTAGGCGGATTCTCCCTCTGAAAAGTCGCCAAACTACGAGATCCAAGCATTCTCACAAGATTCTACTGATTTTGCAAAGCCTGAGTCATTGCTTGTAAAGCAGCAGCAATTGCAGCATCGTTCCTTCCAGCCATCTCAACTTGTCACTATAACATAAACAAGGTTAGAACTAATTAACAATACTCGATTGTTAAACAAAACTACGACTCGACAACTTGGCCGGACGGACCAAACTGCTCTGATACCACTAATGTAACACCCCATTTCTACCCATCGAATATTAGTAAAATCAGAGTTATAAAATCCCAACATAAACAGGATGTCACATTTTTTTCAACTTTAAATCAACAACTTCATCACATATTAAATCAGATACATAACACTTTAAAATAATCGGAGGAATCATTAACATCAACTATTAGCCTTTAGATTCAAATGGTTTTTTTTTCCTTTTTAATCAAGCAGCGGAATCACAACTTCGTATTAAAATGATAACATCATAGTCTAACTCAAAATCAACTTCAAAATAACGAAGGTTTAACAAAACCAATATAAAATCCAGCAACAGAACAAGACGATAAAAATAGCAAATAAGCGTTCATCCCCCCGAGTGTTACGTATCAGAGCGAGGACACCGACTCGAACTAACGAAGGTAAGCAGCCTTCATTTTTGATTACCTGCACGTTACCAACAGAGGGTAACATTCAAACAGAAGGGGTGAGATATCGAACTATATAATCGAGTGTATGATAAATAATATATTAGAATCAGATTATATAAAATCACCACTTCACGACTTTCAAACAACAACTGTCATCAGAATTGATCAACCCAACAACTTACATATGCAACACGGAATGCGACTCGTTACAATGCACATGCATGTGGTACCATTGGAGCAGAACTCCCAACTTAAAATATACGGAGCAAAACTCCCAACTTAAAATTACGGAGCAAAACTCCCAACTTAAAATTTGCCAATCCAGGCCAACTTAACAGAGCGTAAGCTCCCAACATGACATGCTATGTATGCTTCAATAATTATGAAGTTCAACAACACAACAACAACAACAGGCGACACAACAACAGCAACAGGCGACACAACAACTTAACAGAGCGTGATTTTCTTGAGCGATTTTCTCAATTTGTGCGCTAACCAACTAATAGAGCAAATGAACCAATGAAGAACGGAAAACGAATTTTTACCAAGTGATCGAAAATATATTTCACACAAATCTAAACAGACCAAATTTACATTTATCACACAAATAGCAAAATCAAACAATAGGGTTCAAGGATGACCTATCCACTTATTTCCTCAAATATTCCCAATTACAATAATCATCCCCTTACTACTTATCATACAACCCATTAGAAGTCAGAACCCCACCCTTACCTTGGATTGAATGTTGCTCTAACTCTCCGATTGACTCCTAGATTTCTCCTTGCCGGCAACTTTTCGTATCTCCTCCCAATCCTTATGATAAACTCTCAGGAGTAACAATAGAGAGAGCCTTCAATCTTCACTCTATTCTCTCCTAAGATCCCAAGGTGTTTAACCGTGTTTCCCAGCCCCTAAAACCTCACAAAGACGCTCAAGAATGGCTGCACACAACCCTAAAAAAAAACTGCACGTCGTACCTGACGATTCTGCAGCGTCAGGTTTAAATAACCCGACTGTGAATCGATTCACAGGCTAGGGTGAATCGATTCACCTAGTTAAAAATTCTCCCCTGCACGAGTTAATGAAGTGAATCGATTCCTGCAAGCTTCCCATGCGATTCACAGAGGCGTGCTTCGATTCCCAGAGAACCAAACATGCTTGAATCGATTCACCTAGCTAAGGAATCGATTCCCAGAGGCTCAAACATGCTTGAATCGATTCACCTAGCTAAGGAATCGATTCCCAGTGTTCAAGAAACACTTTCAAGCAATTCCATGATCCTCCAAACTGATTTTAAGGCACTCTAAACTCCACATAAATGAATAATTAAATATCGGGCGTTACACATGTCACTCATAGGACTTCTCCGCTCCCTCGGGCAGAGTTTTTGCCTCATGCAGGTTTCGAACTGTGTACAAGGGTGTTAGCTAGTGGATTTCGTACTTAAACCCTCTTGTACACGGTTCGAAACCCGCATGAGGCAAAAACTCCGCCCGAGGGAGTAGAGAAGTCCTATGAGTGACAAGCTCACCGTTGCAGAGGGCCATAGGTCGATATGTGCTTGGTGGGGTGTTACAAGAGCACTGGGAGACTAGCGGAAAATGAGGATGAAAGAGAGCACCGACAACATGGAACTCTCCAACAACTTTAATCTGATTTGGATAAAACCCAAAATAGGTGAGTTTAAGTGCAATTCTGATGCTGCAATTTTTTCAATGCAAGGGATTTTTGGTGTGGGCTTCTACATTCGAGATGATCAGGGCGGCTTTGTGAGAGCAAAATGTATGTGGTTTGCGGGAACACCATCACCACAGGAGGCGGAATTGATTGGTCTCCTGGAAGCAAGCAAGTGGGCGCACAACATGGGTTTCTCAAATATCACGTTCAAACTTGACTGCAAAGCTGTAGTTGATGACATCATGGAGGAACACACTTATAACAATGAGTATGGGTATATCTTAGCAAGCTATAGAGAGAGTTTAAGCTATTTTAGAAACTATGTGGTTAGTTTCATTAGGCGACAAACAAACTTTGTTGCTCATAGCCTGACTAGAGCATCTAGGCTTTATGTTAGCCACTAAGAGTTTAATTCAATACCCCCTTGTATTTCCGAACTACTTTTGAATGAAATGAAATAACTTTGTTGCCTTAAAAAAAAAGATTGATCTCTTGTATTATGTTCTCTATATAAAAGATGTAATCATTAATGCAATTTAGTTAGAGATAAATATATTATATATTACAATAGATTAATGAGTAAATTAAAATTAGTAAATCAAAAGTACGTCTAAAACCACGTATATTTTTATAGTAGAATGTGCTAATTTGCGCCAAAAAAATTAAACATGTGCCTTTGGTAGCGTTTGGAGGAAAGGCGAGGTGGTAAGAGCATCTTTACCAATGGTGATTTATCACGTTATTTTACTGACACACAACAGTAGCAATTAAAAAAACTGTGTGTGTCTCTCTCTGTGTGTCAGAGAAATACCGTTCACAACATAGTTGGTTTGACTCATAAATTAGCAACGCCCACTAGTACCAACCCATCCACGTCAGCTAATTTTCTGCTTCGGAAATTAAGAAACACGCTTAACAACCGCGCTAAAGTTGGCCTAAGGGTGGAAAGCAGGAACAAAGAATTGCAAAAAAGGATGGAAGGAACAATAGTTTAGATCCTCACCTGCCCTGTATCTTGTGTAGCACTAAAATTACGTGCAAGAGGAAGAGAAAATAAGGGACAAATGGGTAGTTATTGGAGGGGAAGAGAGGGAGAGGGAAGGACAGAGGCGGATTCATGAATTTTCTTTCATGGGGGCATGAAATAGTTATAATATCTTCATATAAAAAATATTGTAAGTTTTTACAAAATACATAATATTTATAACTAAAAAACATAAAATACTTAACCTTCTGCAAATTATAATTGTGTTCTATTTTTCATATTTTGAAAATGTTATATATTTTTTTCAATATCAATACTATAAAATATATACCTCTATGTATGAAACAAACAATCATTTAAACAGTTTTTTTTTTAAAAAAATAATTGTTTAACCATTCATCTCTCATATGTTCTTCATTGGTATCACTTTCTTATCTCTTAGTCTAATGATATTGATAGAAAATCATCAAAAATTTGTCTCTGCTCTTTAAGTCTCTTTATCTCTTTCTCTTTCTTGAACAATGAATCTTTTTTTAAATCTAATATGTTTTGTCATTGTATGAGTTTAGCGTTTGAGAAGTGGTAAAAATTAGAAGGATAAAGAGATAAAATTAGAACCAATTTATTCTCTCTTTTATCTTTATAACTTTCTTCACTTATTTAAAAAAATGTGTCTTATATGGGGGCAACACCTAATTTTTTATGGGGACAAAATAAAAATTATTAAGTATATTTAACTAAAAAGTAAGGACAATTGCCCTCAACTCTAGCAAGGTGGATCCGCCACCGGGGAAGGAGAGATAATTTAAGAGAGGTAGATACATATAGAAGTACTGCAAATACCATATAAAGCAATTAATAAGAGAGGATCTGGATCCAACAAAAAAAGTGTCTCTTGTAAAGCCAATTTTCCATGCGCCTCAAACCAAAAATCATTGGCCATAACAAGCTCAAAATTTTCTTGGCTTACATGCACGAACGGATGGAGGGAGGCGCACCTAAGGGCTCTCGCCCCTTCCTCCCTAGTGTTTTTTCTCAGTAATTGATAGGTATATACATCAAATATTCCTTCCGTTACTTTTTATAAGTCCTTTTTAGAAAAAAAAATTACAACTAATTATAAGTCATTTTTCAAATTACAAGATACATTAATTAATTTTTTCTAAAAGTACCCATGTCATAATTAATTGCGTAGTGTTTAAAAATCCAAGACAAGCATTAATTAATTAAAAATATGATTTATAATAAATAAAGGATAAATTTGAAAAAACATTATAGATAAAATTAACTATGCTAACTACTTTTCTTAATATGCATTTTTTGTTTAAAATGGCTTATAAAAAGTAACGGAGGGGGTATTTACTAATTTAATTTATTTTTAAATTTAAAAGGAAAGAAAAAAATAAATGCCAACGAAAGTTAGTCCAATTTGGAAGGATACGACTCTTATATCATAAAAACGTGAGTTCGAATTCTGGTGTCGATGTGATAACCTTGTTGGTGGGTAGTATATAAATAACTCTGTAAGTGCATTTTTAGCATTACTGAGACTTTTTCTGACCTTGATGAGTCCTCAAGACTCAACTTAAAAAATAATATAATGAATGACAAATTATTTAAAAATAACTATTACTCAATATCTATTATTAGTTATTTTTGCCCCCCATTTAATAAACTTTTCAATTCGTCCCAGCTTACCTGCGACCTTTCTTTCTTGGATTCTAGAGAAAAACAAAAACAAAAGTTAAGGATGCCTGAGACAGAGTAAGAAATAAAAAAATGAAAGAAAAACGAATACAACAAAAGTCACAACTAAAAAAGAGGCCTATTTATTATTATTATTATTATTATTATTATAGAAAAATAAATAAATAGAATAATTCACAAAGGATGATCAATAAAATTTGGATTTAAAAATGAGGCAGGTTAAGGACACTAATTAAAAAAATAAAATAAAAATTACTTATTGGAAAATAAAAAATTAAATATATTATTTATTTAACAAATTTTATATTTCAAAAAACTTTTCCATAACAAGTGCTATAGAAGCACAAAGAAGGTTAAAATTACTAGAGACGAAACACAAGAAAATTCAGGTGGCCATGATTTTAATGTAACTTATTATGATTCAGTTGAATAAAATCCTTCTTGGTTAAGATAGTATTTGTGATCGTTTCACTTGAGCTTTTTAATTGGATAAGGTGAAGGAGATTGCTTTACTAGTATTGTGATGAAAAAATTTGTCCCGAGTTCCGGTGGAGTTCACTTTACACAAATCAACGTTTTGGCCGTCTTGAGATTTTGGGTGTCTTGTGTGAATGGATAAATTATTATTCTATTTTTTTTGATATACCGAATATATATATTATCAAAAGCACACAAAGGGGTACAAAAAACTAGTCATTAATTATTTTTTTCCGTTATCAAGAGCACCATTTTGAGATTTATTACCGATTTTAATTTCTTTCTTTCTTTTTCATTTTAGATAACCAGAAAGTTGTTTTTTAGGCAACATATTCAGACAAGTAGTAAGTGAAACAATATCACTTGATTGTTGATTGCTGCTTGATTTGAAACCTTCAATTTGTGAAGCTGTCTTTTAGATACAGTAGGAAGAAAAAGACACTAACCCTTATACGCTGGACCAAAGAAGAAATGTCTGATTCACCAACAAGGTCAATCTAGTGCAAGATAGGCATTAGACAAGAGTATAACCCATGATATTGGTTAATTTGTTT
Source organism: Calophaca sinica (assembly GCA_037113605.1). Taxonomy (NCBI): domain Eukaryota; kingdom Viridiplantae; phylum Streptophyta; class Magnoliopsida; order Fabales; family Fabaceae; genus Calophaca; species Calophaca sinica. The sequence goes on from CM073734.1 coordinate 126,514,914, forward strand.
TGCTTAAATTACTAAATTCGTGAACCCCATTATTGACTTGTAGGATGTAAAATAATCTGGTCATGGTTATGAGTTGTGACGAACACGAACTCCATTTATTCTAAAAGACAATACTCTTGCAAAGTGGATCTATTACGCAGCGCAGTAAGTAAGGTGGAGTGTTCAGTAGTCTCTTGTCTTTTTACTGCAGCTAATAAACATTTTAGTGTTTTCAATATCTTCTCAATATCTTAGAGTTTCTATTTTAAAAGTGTATAAGGCTTTGACTGTCCAATTGACCCTATAAAAACTTCGGTCTTACAAGCCTTGTGAATATTTGGTCTTACATTCAGTTCAAGCAATTGAAAACGTGCAAACAGGAAACCACAATTTGCAAACACATGTCAGAAATTGGACACCAAATACGCGACACCATGTTTCTCACAACTTGGATAGCTATCTTAGAGCGTGAAGTTTGACGAAGACTCTTTTTGACAAAGTGGAGATCCAATACAATATATGCAATGTATGGTGGCGAGATCAGTAATAATTCTAACCAATGTCTTTTTATTATTTTTCTTAAATATAACAAAAAGAAAAAACTATTTAATTATTATTTTAGTGGCACTAATAGTCATATTACCACTGTTCCTGAAGGATTTAAACTATATCCCTTAAAGTTATAAGGCCAAATTTTTACCACTGAGCTGACATTTATGGACAAGAAAAAACTAATTAACCCTCATGCATTAAATATTTTTTGAGACAAGACAAATGATTAAGCAAAGTTATTAATAATCATTATTTTGACCGTTTGATCGCCCCTTTTACCTACCAAAAGCAGCTGGACCATATTCTGCAGTGTTCCAAGTTTTGTTTTCTTTTGTTAGTAAAAAAGCCAAAATCCAACCTAAAGGAACTGCCAAAAAGGACAACACCAAATAAATAGTGAAAAAAAGAGAAAAGAAGAATTACAGCTACAAAAATTCGGGACTTCAATAAAGCCTAACTCTAACGTGTCAAATGGTTGTCCAAATCGGACCAAAAAGCTTAATTTCCTGTAAAAGGTAGAAGACAAGATGAATCTTCAAAACAACACTCTTGACCCCATCAAGGATTTGATTAAACACCTAGTGGACTCCGAACCTACTTTTTCAATTTTACAGTCCCAAATGGACAATCATAGTCCTGTATGAATAATGGCACAATTTTTGCTCATTCTATACTAGAAGTGGTTTTCAATATATTTGTGTCCATGTGATCACAGTTTATAGTGTAATTACAACCACATAGCTGTGAAAATGTAAAGGTAATCTAGCTTTTAAGATTAAGGCAGGTGAAGTGAACCATCTTTCCACAGTCAATCATAGACCACATCCTTACATTTCATTGTATAGGTTTTTCAATCATGGAGGAGGGGTTTTCTGAATCATAAATATTGTCAGTCACATCTTAATTTGAGTAAGGTATCGTTAAAAGAATGCTATTGATATACAAAAATGAGAAAAAAAACTTACCATGCCATGGATGGATTACCAAAATAAAACATATTATACAGACGGCATAAAATTATCTGAAAATTAAACTTAAAAAAACAATACACATCCAAAAGTTAACTTTCTGATAGAGGGTGCAGGCCAGCAAATGTCGGGGGTGTTAATAGTTACTCCCAATTCATAAAAGGCAATATTACTGAGGGAGTAACTATTAATACCCCTGTTTTTGTTAAACTGCACCTCCATTCAGAAGTTAAATTTTGGATGTGTATATTTTATATTTCAGGAATTAATTTCCGAGCAATTTTATTTCGTTCAGAAATAAACTTTCGCAAAAAAAAAAGAAAAAAAAAGTGGGTGTTTGGAGAGTATTTTTAGCAAAAACAGAGTATCGATAGTTACTCCCCGACCATAATTGTAAAAGCCTATCGGCAAGACTGAGTGAAACCATTGCCTATTGCCTAGTAGTTTGCTACAAAAGCGAGCAAGGACCAAATGCTCAAAAGATAAGACTATATTAGTATTTGCTTTGGTTTGGACCCACCATTTTGATAATGATCTAAGCCGGAGATAAATGTTGTTGAATATAACTTTGCAAAGACGCCATATAGAATAGTAGAATTAAGGGAAGACATAAGGATCCAAAATTTAAGCATGTGTAATTTGGCACCCACATCACACTTGGGGAGCTGAAATAAACGTTTAGTTTTCGTTCTGAAATTATTATTTCATAACCATATATGTCTTTCTATTTCATCATTTGGGCACAAGGAAGATTGTAAGTCACAAAATTCCAGTGCAAGCCAAGCACACCACTGCTCAAGTTAGGTATTTTTTTTGTGCTAAATGGAATTCCCATTCATATATATTTCTATTTTTTCACTACGGGAGAGTCTTGTAAACGTTCTTAAAGCAAGGATTCATTCAATCATGTCATCTAGCTAGCTAGCACAACAAGTGGTGGGATACTTCAAATTCAGAAGGCCAGCATGTAAATGTCATAATGAATTCCAGCATGCATTGCAACCAGCAAAGGGCCCTGCATCAAACATGAATTATTGTGCTTATTTTTCCAACTATGTACAGTGACTAGTATCTGAATTATAATGGTTTGCCAGCTGGAAGATTATGAGTAATAGTATAAACTTCAGAAAGGAAAGAACATGACAAGAAAGAAATCCATTGCCCTTTTAATCTCATATTTTTGTCACATCAGTCAGTATCTTGAAGTCGGCAAACATCATTATCTTGTAGTACGATGTACGGAGAGTAGTAACAACTGACAAAAACCTAACTCTAAATTATTATATGCTAAGCTGGTTTATCTTTGATATGGATGATGGTGAGGTAGGATATGTAGTAGGGTGGCTAGAAAGTAAAATTCTATATCTATAGGAATATTAGTGATTTTTCTAAACTAATTTGATTTTGTTTGAAAATTCACTCTAAATTGTGTTTAATTTCAATATTAATTTTGCTTTATTAGTTGGCTAGTGCAGTATATACCATGATGCAGTACATGGACAGAATGTTAGCCACTTTATATAAGGCTGATTATGATATATCCACTAGCTAGCACTGGTTGTGTCATAAATGGAGCTTTTAGTCCAGAAACACTTTTTGCAAAGCCAATTAGTTCAAGACGCATAGATACCCAGAAGACATAACTTGAATCTTTACTTTTACATATATTTGATTTGATACGGATTAAGTACAAATAATTAGTTCTCAATATAATTGCAATGAAACTCTGAATACATAGGAGGGAGCAGCTGTGTATGTTGTCGCAATTCAATGTATAAATATCTTAACACTACTACTTCTTCTTGCAGATATCTGTCTTACCTTGGATTGTGTCTTTTTGTAATAATACGAAGATAGCATCATATATAAGGGATAGATCCTACTGAAACAGGATATAATGCACCAATATATTGTCAGGTGGGTATGATAGGGTATTAATTACATGCCACATCATTCGATAGCCAAAAAAATTTCATATCTTATATACCGATAACTAATGGTGTACAATTTACTATCTGTAAGAGAGGATTATGGATTATCCTGATAGTGAAGTTAATGCAATAAGCAGCACATTAGAGAAAATCAAGTGACCAATCCCCGTCAGTCAACCGTCCGTAGTGGCATTGAAGTTAGAGTAACAGAAGAGAAATTAAGAGGAAAAAGAAACATATCCCTGTCTTTTCCACACGTTTCATTCCCACTTTCATCGAAATCCACGTTCCCATCCCCCACCCTTGGTAATATTTTCATGGGAACAATGGAAGTTCTTTTATAGTACCATGGAATCTTTTATGCCTAGGAATAATTTTTTAAAACTTGTAACAAACACGAGAATACACATTCCTCTACCATATATTCCCAGAAATGTGATAAGAAGACTTGAAACAAACACCCAACTCTTGTTATTAATGAACTACTCCTCTGCGTGTTATTGCCGTTTTGTTAATTGTTTTTTAGTATTGCCATCTTAGTTCAATTGATCTATTGTTTATAGGAATCTTATAAATCTAAGTAGTACTTGTTATTTCGTCTCTTAGTAAATGATAAGCAAGACTCTAGTCTTGTATTACTTGTGTGATGCTGATGGGTATACTTATCCTTATTGTCTCTTCATCAAGGGATTATCGATGTAAAGGTATAGACACATTTATTCTATTTCTAGTACTTGTGCTAATTGTTCATCAAGGGATTAACAAGTTACCAAGATATTTCTTCCTTTTGAATTTTGATGATCGGCTCAAAGAAAATGTATATCATACCCAACCTTTTTTTCTATATCTAGAAGTTTGAACCCAAACATTTTGTTGTGCCAAAATTTCATACCAAAACCCTACAAAATAGTCATGCATTTAGGAGGGAGGTACCATGAGGAAGAAAATTAAAAAAAAAAAAAATTGCCGTTCAAACTTGTTAAACAGGGAAATTTTTTGTGGTGTTGCCTTACCTGTAACAAGAGGACTAATTTTTTTCATTTTCCCTCCGTCACATCCTTTCTTCTTGCACATAGCATGCGTTACAGTCTGTGATGGAGCCATAGAGCTACCCGAACATGATCTTCAGAAAATCACTTTGTGGCTAACGTGGGTCACTTCTTTTTCTTTTCTTTTTTTTTTTCCTTTTTTGGGTCCACAACGTGGTTCACTTCAAAAGAAGTCACATGTATCAGGCAATAAAAGATACTGAGAGACAATAATTTCAATCTGGAATAGACCGTTTAAGTGTTGGCCTACTCCAGTTTGGTTGAAGTTAAGATCTTACAACAAACTTTGCTGAAGCGAGCACTTGTGTTTTGAGTGTGTACTATTAATGGTGGAGCAAATAAGGTAGGGCAAGTGTAATTATAGAAATGGTAGTTTAATACCCTCATGGCATAGTGCGGTTAAATTGTTAATTCATCTCATAAGCTCGTGCACAGTAGCCCAGATCAATAAAGAGCTAAAACATGCAGTTTGAAAATCATCAACATAATTAGCATGTCTTTAAGGAATTAAGTAACTAAGATATCTTTATTTTATAAGTCAAATTTAATTATCTAAATATTAATGTAATATATTTTCTAAAATTATTAGTACATCTTAAAAGAAATACTATATTAAAATATTCAAAATAAATGGAAAATACTTCTACACATTGTCATTGGCACACTAACTCTACATGAATATTAATTCTATTTGAAATTTAACAAAAATATTTTTCAAAGGATTGTCTCGATATTAAATGCCTATTTCTTGTAAATTATCTTTGTAATATGTTATTGCTTATTTGTTACAAAACAATAATTAACAATATTCTAAGAAATTATAAATAATTATAATACAGTACAGAGACAATTGAAAGTGTCAATAAAACAATAACCATGCAATTATCATTGCTCAACAGCTAATTGTGTGGATGATTTGTGTTGCAATCCAAAAATTCACGCCTCTTCCTGACAGGTATCAAATCGAAGGTTAGAACATTTTATAAGTAAAATAAAACAACTCTTGAACGGGATTTCTTTGTTGATGTGTGTGTGTGTGTGTGTCTACCAAGGAGTGTGTATTGTGAAAGCCTTCTTTCAATCATTTAATGTTCTTGGTATATGATAAGATGTTTACCAGGCTAAAATAACGTATCAAGTGGAATATTTGGTTCCTTCTGAGGTAGCTTTCAGTAGTTCATTCCAGGTGGCTAGTTTCTCCCTAGGCTTGTTCCTTAAACTTCCAAGCCTCCTTTCTTCAGAGTCTATCTTTTCCCAATCACTGAATGAAACTATTCCGACATTTCTATCACGCAGAAGCTGGAGAAGACCATCCCTGCCTGGTTTTGGCAACGCCGTTGATGAATTCAAAACTCCTTTCTCAAGGTCTTCTAATATGCTCGAAACCTATCATGTCAATTGTCAGCAGAAAATACAATACTAGTAATCACATGCAAACCTTAGCTACCCCGCCCTCTCCCCTATTTTGGTAGTCGAGCAAAAAATGAAGCTAACATTAATGCTGTGTAATGGTTCTTTATTTACACGAGGGAACAATGAAGAAGAACTACAGCTAACAAACTTCTGCCTGCTATGGTGAACTAATACAACAGAATCATAACAAACGTAACCAACTTCAACTAATTTTGTTGACTGAATTAAAGCACATGATTGTTGTGTGCAGAACATGTGTATGATGTATGATCCTATAATACCACACCCTGTGTAGTCTCCCTTTCACAGTGCAGCCTCATGTTTCAGCTAGCTCAAAGTACTAAATAACTTAACATAAACGTGTTATATGTTTGAACCTTTAAATTACAGGTTATGATAAATGGGCAACAACCTAACTACTAAAAGCTCACAATTGAGCTCATCACTTCAGGCTTAGCTTTAAGAATTCTTCTCATGAAAACATGGAAACTGTAAGTTTTGCTACTGTCAGTTTAACTGTTTTAGGAATAATATGAATAGAAAAGCAAGAGACACATACAGTTTCTTCAGCACAATGTAGGTTTGTGGCAATAATCCCAGTTGGTCCTCTCTTCAGCCAACCACATACATACAAGCCCTCTTCAAGAACTGCAGGATCTGAAGCATCACTCAACACTCGACCTCTAACATTTGGAACTATACCTGAAAGGTATCCATTATATATATAACTATGAGCTCCTGTCAGAAGACACATCTAGATACCCCAAGGCATAATGTCTGAAAAACACCAGTGCAATAATTTTTATAAAGAACAAGTTATTAACAAAAATAGAGACTGCAATGCAGGAGGTTCAGAATCCTCCAATTTCTTTAATCTACAATAAACGGAGGAAAGAAAGTAAATAAAATTACATCATCACAAAAGAGCAACTGAATCCATTTATAAGTCCTGCCTAGAGGTACTTAAAATAACACAAGTCAAACACACTAGTGCAATTGGAATCTATAATTTTTGTTTTCAAGGTTTGAGTTAGGCTATCCAAGTACTGTTTTGTTGCCACTTAAAAACTTTTGATCGGCTGATTAGTCTGACTTGGTCACGGTCAATTAAACAATTTAATGTACAAAATCCTATTGTTAACAAAACCTAATGTCTCCAGTCAAAAAAAAAAAAACCTAATGTCCCAAAAAATTAATCAAAACCGCATCCTACTGAAAAAAATGCTGAAGACTACTTTCAAAAGAACAAAACTTCTTCTAAAAGGCTAAAAATTTATTATAAATGTTTAGTTTTCATCTTAATTTTCCAATTATCACAGGAGGATCAACAAAACATCACTTATTCCCAAACCTGTAATACTTTTCCACACACCATTTTCCCAAAACCAGCAGAAATTGTCTGGAGTCAAGCATATTTTGAAATCAAAATCGATTAAAAGCAAGGCCTTTCACAAGAAAATAAGTAACATGAGTTAACAAAAAAATTTCCATGAAAAGTGATTAAATTGGGAGCCCTCATTATTCATTCACCTTTCTTATGATCAAAAGGCAGGCCATCAACTGGTACTGATTTGTAACCAATGCTCTTAAGTACCATCCTACAAAAAAGCCAGCAAGTGGCAATATACTCGGTAAGTACTCTGAACATTTTTTGATAATAAGACAGGAATAAATATCTGTAGAGGCTGCAATCAGTCATTTGCAAAGCATAATGTCAATCGCTTTACTTTATGCAGGATATGTAGTACTGTAACTTTTGAATCTTTGATTATAATGATACCAGTAGAAAGGATTTACTGCCAAGTGATGAGAACTTTTACAAAAAGAAATCTTAGTAATTTTATATGGTTTCTTGGGTAAGATGATACCCGCATTTTATATCTTCAAATTCTCCAGTACCAATGGCAATTTGTTTTCCTGGGCCAACAGCTGCAAAATCAAGTTGACTAATCAAAAGCAATTTATTGCACAAGAATATCATGGATTTAAATTTTCTAGTATTTAGCAAAGCTTCAAGAAAGACTCATATTTAACGACACTTTTAAGAAATCCCAGCAGTGTATCTGCATTTGGGTTACCACAATAAATTATGCCAATTTTTAACTATTCACCATATTATATTACATTATTGTCCATGTTGTAACAAATTAAATACAGAAAAACAAAAATTACCCTTAAGAACTGTCTTCTCAAAGTGCACGCCAGAAACATGGCCAGTTCTGTCTACTGACTCTTGAAAACTATCTGGCTTTCGGAAGAAGACAAAACGGAGCTCACGTTGGTTCAAACCAGTATGTTTGGGTCTTGAGGTAGCTGCCTTGGATAGCAACTCAAAAACTCTTCTCTGGATTCGGCTACTCTTAATTTCTTCCTTTGCCAAGTGATAGCATCAAAACATAGACAACATCAGTGAAAAGAAATCTAAGTTATTTTCCTAATTATAAAAACATCTAAAGTATAACATATCTATTATCTATATAGAAGATGCAAATCAAGAAAATAAAATTAAAAACAGCAATTAGAAAATAGATGCTACTTGAGGAATCTTCATTTTTTTTTTAGGGTGAAGAGGACTTAAAAAATAGTGATGAATGAATAAAAATATATTCATCTTGTACCTCATCAGCCTGGGTTAAAAGTAGGTCAGATTCCTGTATGGAAATATCAAGATTATGAATACCTGTAAAAAGATGTCAAAGCTTAAGTTAGTGCTGTGTGTGAGCCAGGAATGATGTAAAACCTACAGTATATGACAAATATAAATTGATTTGAAGTTATTACCAGCAATACAGATTACTATGGGAAACCAGTATAATATATCAGATGGTGAGCCAAAAACATGATCAGGGTACCATTTTCAGTTCAAACCGTCGTCTTAAGAAGCACCGACACCAAAAAGTTTCAGACAATCATGTATAAGAAAAACTGAATGGGTAAATTAAACTTGGTATATAAGTTGATGCAAAAGTCACCTAGAACTTCACGTAGTTCTTTTGCAGTACAAGCTGCTTGGGCAGGACCACGTCTTCCAACCAAATAAACTACCCTGCAATATTGCTTATATTACTGATAAACAACATACCGACTATCAATAAGACTATCTGGTTGCTTCAAATAATGCAATTAAAAACCTGATAGAGCTCTCCTCTAAAGTAGCCAAAGCATGACTGGCAATATCAGTTGTTGCTAACTCTGTAGTAGGTCGTAAAAGAATACGTGCAACATCTAGAGCAACATTTCCCTAAAATTAAATAAAACCATTAATCTAGAAAACAAAAACATTAATCAAAGTTAAAAATTAAATCTATATATTCTGGAAAGTCATCTAAGAGATCATGAATTCAAGTCGTGGAGTCAACCTCTTACAAATGCAAGGTAGAACTGCTTAGAATAGACCCACAATAAATCCGACCTTTTTTTTTGTACTCCACTATAGTGGGAGTTTTTATAGCCCCGAGTTGCATTTCATATTGAGGAAAGTCATACCCACAATTATGTACTTCACATTCATTCAATACATGTGTCTTCTCTTATAAAGAAAATGATATAGTATTTGCTCAACTAAGACTCACTATAAAATTTAGGTGACCATAAGAATACAAGAGGTAAAGTTACCTGACCAAGAATCACAGCTGTATCAGTGCTCTTCAGGTCTGGATCAAGATTTCGTCCATTTGGGTGCCCATTATACCACCAAACAAACTCTCTGGCAGATAGTATCCCTTTCAAGTTCTGAGAAGGAAATAATGTAAAAAAGGCATTAAAATAACAGTAACAAACCATCAGTTAATGCATAACCATTACATGATAAACGAACAATATCTCGTCTCTTATACTACGGGAAATACCAATTAAACAAAAAATTCCAGCAAAATATTATTACAATTCAGGAAAACAGCAAATGAATAAATCAGGCATACTTCTCCTGGAATACCAAGACTTCTGTCACTTTCAGCACCATATGCAAGGACAACCTGCTCAAATGCATAAACAAAATATTGAAAAGATGGTAAAAGTAAAACTGACCAATATGTACATGAACATTTTACCATAAACATAACAAATTCAGAACCAAAGCCTCACCACATGATACAGCTTGCGCAATTCAGCAAGAGATACACTGGATCCAAGGGTCACATTTCCAAAAAGTGAGCATCGTTCATGTTGCACCACCCTTGAAAATTGGTTGATGACAATCTGTTGCAAGTTTTCTGATAAACTAAGGTCAATGGATTCCTCTCACAAAAGAAAAATATGCAAAACCCCACCCCAACACCAAACAATTATAACAAAAACAGCCAAGTCTTTTTCTACTAATCGGAGTCGATTAAATGGATCAAACGACACCATAATGGGCCAATCATGTACTAAGCCCAACGATATATCTTTCACTCTAAATCTCTCTTAACGATTTGATCTATAGTTTTTCTTGGTCTCCCTCTATCTCCAATTGTTGAACGATCCTCTATCAATCCTCCTTAACCGTGCTTGTTTCTATGAGTCCTCTTTACACATGGTCAAACCACCTTAACGAGACACTACAATCTTTTCTACCATGGGAACTACATCAATATCTATAATGGCAGCTCAAAACTTTCTACATCAATTTCTATTTGACGGTAGACCCATTAGTACCTTAAATGCAAAAATCCCATTCCTAATCCCTAAAAATCATAAATGTTTCATGTTAGTCTCTAAGAAGGAAAAATATGTCTGACATTTGTCATTCTTAAAAACAAGAGTGAAATGTATGCATTCTCAAAGAACAATGTGTTTCGCTCCTAAATTTTTTCGGACGAATTTGGGGTTCACTCTTCTTTTTCTCTGTAAAACCAAAATATCTAAATAGCCACAGTTCATAACCTGTTCTTCCTCCCCACCCTTTCGCAGCTTCTACTAGTATCACACACATTACCAAAAATACCAGTGCTAATGAAGTAGAAGTTCAGCAGTTATAAATGAATGCAGCAAAAATAATAGTAATAATAATGATAATGACGATGAATGATGATGATGATGAAGAAGATGATAGACCTTTGTTTCAGGGTGATCGGGTGCAACACCAGAGCGAACCAATCCGAAAGGCGTAGGCAACCTGTCAATGATATCAACTTGTGCTTGTTGGTGTGCCTTCAACATCTATCCCCACGCAATCCAATTACCCAATTCCGTTACAGGTTACCCATTTTCAAATTTAAAGCACAAAGCCTAAAGGTCGGAGCTTACCTTCTCGGCAGTGTAGCAACCGGCAGGGCCACTTCCAACGACACACACCCGCAAAGGCTCCAAAGAAAGAATGCTTGAGAAGCTTCTACAGAACCACCTTCTTGCTTGGAAAACTCTCATTTTTAGCATTTTACTATCTGAAAAAACAAAGGTTAAATATGTTTTTATTCCCTGCAAAATACCCTACATTCATTCAAGTTTATTCCCTTAAAAAAATTCTCATAAGTTTAGTCTGCCACTAATTCCACCTTTTCAACTTAAGTTTATGCCATCAATCACATTTCTACTGACTAGACTAACAGAAGTCCAAGTCAGCACTTGACATGTGGACATTTAAATTGACAGGGCACCCATGTGGCAAGTAAGTCAGCAATTACATTATTTTTATATTATCAATGATGTTTTATTCATTCAAAAAAAAATTAATTAAAACTAATTAATTAAAATCAATAAAACAAAAAAGAACCTAATTGCAAACCCCCACCTATCCCTGCCATCTCTCTCCCCGTCCCCTGTCATTAACGAGGGCGGAAGGGTCAGCGCAGCCACCCATCTCAAACCATCTACGCCTCTGTTCCCCTTTCCTTCCCCAAAACTTTTCATTTTCCACGCAAATTTCAGTTTTCAATTTTGACCCGAGGCATATTTAACTCCTATTAAATTTAAAAGAACTCCGAATTCCACACAAATTAACACAATGATAGGTCCTCCATTCTATGGCATACATAAATTTTTTCTTTTAAAAAAAAAGAGCTGGGTACACATACAAAATAGCGTACGTGTTGAAAAAAATAAAACCTGAGAAGCAGATCGAGAAAGCATTTAGAGTTTCATTGGAATCGTCGCCGCCGAAGATGGAAAAGCGATTATGCTGAAGGAAGAGAATGGGGATGGGGAAGAGGACGACGCCGAAGGTTGAGCCGCTAACACGGTGGATGGTGTTGGGTTCGCCGGTGGAGATGAATGAGCCTAGTTCGGAGGAGAGGAACTGAATGGTGAGGAGAAGGCCCAGTGGACTTTTAGCAGCTCCGATACTGCTTCCGTTAATGACAGGGGACGGGGTGAGTGATGACACGTTGGCAGGGAGAGGTGGGGGGCAATTAGGGTTTTTCAATTAATTGATACATTAATACCGTCAAAAAAAATAATTGATATTAATTAAATTATTTAAATGAATAAATCACTATTAATAACATAAAAATAATAAAATTACTGACACAATTGACATGTGGACGCCGCGTCAATAGAAATGTGACGACAAGGACTAAAGTTGAAAACGTGGAATAAGTGGGTGACTAAATTTAGGAGATTTTTTTTTTAAATATTAAACTTGAATGAAGAGTATTTTATTGGGACTAAAAACATATTTAACACATATAATGAGAGAAAAAAAACAAATGGGATTCAATATCTTCCTTCATATTTGCTTCTTTTGCACCAAAGGTTTCCGATCGAAGATTTGAAGACTGATGATCAGATGTCAGGTAGCATCGGTGGACCCGAATCGACTTGATTCATGTTGGGTATGGAATAAAGAAGATTTTCGAGGCTCTCCAATGGGATTGATCGTTTTGGGCTTCGCCTAAAAGCAACAACTATTGGCGGTTACCTTTTGCACCCTTTTTTTTCTTATACACCCCTTTCTCCCTTTTTGTTATTTCTTTTTCAAAAATGTATTTTCTATAAATTAACTTCTTGAACCCTTCTCCCGTTCTCCTCTCCCTTATCCCCTACCAATTAGAATTTTCATAAAGACAACATCACTAAATTACAAAATTGGTTGTCTGAGGATGGTTTGCGACCATGGATGATTCACGGTAGTGCACCATTTCATGATGGCGATGGAGCTTCAAGCATTTGGCATTGGTGGAGGAAAAAAAAGATGAGAGAAAAGCAAGCAATGGCCACTTTGCCACCATCGAAGGATGAAGATAACCTCTAACCGAAGGTGGGCTAAACACGGTGATCGGTGGCATGCAGAAGCCGCCTGCTGCAGCGAGACTCGCTGGAGGTTGCATCTCCGCAACAGAGATGGCAGAGGTGCGCTCATCGCACCATTGCAACTATGGGGAGATCTCTCCCTTTTATTTCTCTATCTCTTACTCTTTTCTCTCCTTTTTTTTCTATTTTTCTTTTCTAATTGTTGATATAATATGTTCACTTCATTTGTGTTGTAGGCAATTTTGATAAGGGCTTGTAGAGAAGGAGGTCGCAAAGCAAGGAGGTCGTATACGCGGGAAACGGAAGAATGCAAAACAAGGTTTATGACCTTGATTGCAGCTATAGTTGAAGGACACTTTGGGTGGTAGACTAGTTACAAAGAGTTTGGCTTGCAATAGTAAGGTGGAAATATCTAAAAGTTATTTTTTCAGAGCACAAATTAATTTTTGGAACGAAATTGTTTAACATTCATGAAATTAACTTATTGAACGTAACAAAAAAAAATTCAAAAATAAAAAATGAACGCATTTCGAAAATTAACTTTCAAAACACATATTTATGTGTTTCGATAGTTAATTTTTATACACATATTTATGTATTTCGGGATCATACTTTTGAAATGCCTAAATATTTTGGAATTTAATTTCAGAGAAAAATATTTATGCATTCTGAAATCATATTTCTGAATTGTATAAATATTTTTGAAAATCAACTTCTGGAATAGATATTTATTATTATTATTAAAAATTATTATTATTATTATGAACAAAAAATATTGGTTACACTCCTAAAACTACAAAATAACTTGGAGGAGTTTATTTTATGAATGGTGGTATATTAGTGGAAGCTACAAAAGTAAATCAAAGTCATTATCATCATTATCATTTGTACAAAAAAGGAAAATATAAGCAATAAAAAGAATGATGCAAATAAAAACAATGTTTTTCTAGACAATATTAAAAAAGATGGTAGGCGCAGTTCATGGGTAAGATCTTGTTGAGCTCTTTTTTAAGCCTCTTCATGGCCATTTGCATCGCGTATTAAGAATGAATGAGTTCCTTCGATGAAGAGTTACGGGAGAGCGAGTAATGCATGGCCTTCTAAAGCTGATTAACGTAGTTGACATATTATCTAGCTTTGGTTTTATCCTCGTAGAAGCGTGAGGTGACTTTGGTGAATGCAGAGGTGTCTGACTTCCATTTTAGTGTATCTGTCTTTGCTTCCTCAACACTTCTCTCTTCGTCTCCTCTCCTAAAATACAAAAGATGCATATTTCTTTATTCATTTGTCTAGAACATCAAAACAGTCCCCCATCGAACACATTTATGTAATACAAATTATAATTTTGAAGATAACTCACTGTAATTAATGTCATAATGAAATAAATGATAAAATCAAATATGATTCTCGCACGATTTGAAGAAAATTCGAAATTTGAATAGTATCCATTGTAACTAATGCAAATTGCATTGTTTTCCTTGAAAAATTTTCCCCATATATGTGCTAAGAGATCGTTTTCTTTTGTGAGAATTGCCTCTTAATATGACACGTGCTATAATTCTTGTGAGAGATATCGTGAGATTAACACGACCGATATCAGGTATAATTGGTATCAAGCCAAGCAAAATCATTAGTGGCAGAATCGTGTATGATTCCCATCTCTGGCAATTCAAATCAAATCATGAATGATTTGAAGAAAATTTAAAATTTAAATAGAATTCACTGTTATTAATACAAATTATAATGAATCTGTTGGGAGAGGTCAACCCCTTAAATGGATCTCAGTTACCTCGAAGGATTAATCTCTGCAGTTACACGTGGAGGATACCTTGGTTTACCAAAAAAAAATACAAATTATAATGAACTAGTATGTAGACTCGTGTCATGCACGAGGTACGTTTTAAGACATTACGTAAGTTATTCATTTGATAATTTGAATAGATAAGGGAATGTAATAAATCTCTATCTCTATTATATACATTTCAAAATAAACTCATTAATTATGCTCCAAATGGTGTCTTCTAAGAAAATTATCATTTAATAAGGCTTATGTGTCGACTTAATTAAGGAAAAACAATGAGGTGTTTAAAAAACAAATGACATGGAGATATGAAGTGGCATTTACATGATTAAAGTTGTTTAAAAAAATACTAATCCGTTTACATGTTAATTAAAATAGGAAACAAAAATAAAATTAAAATCTTGACAAGGAACTTTTTCAGTTGACCAATTTTATATGGCAACATAATAAATATTAATCCTCACTTGTTCAGATCAATATTTGCACAAAAAAAAACGTGTCTCCCATTTATTCATAATGAAGAATAAAAAAAGAAACAAAAAGTAACATGCAATTATGGAAATATTGACCTGAAAAATTAATACCAGTAAAATCGTGAATGAATGCCAAAATTGTTAAACCGCACTGCGGCAAATAATTTTGAGATATTCTCTTAATGTACATCAGACCGAATAGCAGGGTCAATGTACATCATTATTGCTGATTTTAAACGGTTTCGATGGCCATATTGTTCCTATCTTAATATGGAGAACATGAATATGACAACAAATTCAAAAAAAAACAAAATTATGTTGTTTATAACGTTACCATATGCGTCTGAAACTACAATCAATTCCTTACTTAATGGAATAATCAAAATAAAACGTGTTTCACAAATATTCAGCATCAGAAATAAAAACAGAATCACAAGTTTTTTTAATCTAGAAAATGATAAATGTTAATTGAACATATAAATGGTAATACATAAAATCATTCCATACCCACAATCAATCACAAAACATGAAACTGTCGATTTGTCTAATGTCTTAAATGCTGATTGCATAATAGATTGTTCTAGATGAATGTAGTTGTGGTATGCAACAAATTACAGCCATCTATAAATGTCAGATAACACAGCAACGATCAGTGCGTTTGTATCTCTCTCTCTCAGAACTTTTGTGTTATGGTTATGGTTTTCCTATATTTGATTTAATTAAATTCCTTTATGTTGTTTTTCAGGTATCATGACGAGGATGGAGAACCATTGATGGACTATAATGATGTCTCTGAAGCCACATCAGCTCAACGATTTTGAGGAAGGCAAATCTCAGACCTCTCTTTCTCTCTCACTCTCACTTTTAAAATGATTTTGAAACAATTAGAAGTAAAATGTCTATTAACTCTGATTTACGAAGGTGCGCCATGCCTTTTGATGTTCGATTTAAATTTAAATTTTATTTTCAGATGAGATTCTCACCATAGCCCTGTTTTGTTTCCATGGACTTAGGTGTAGTGCATAATAATGTCGTGATAAGGGATGCAGTAAAACATGTAAGTATGATGAATGATATACGAACTCACCCTTTGAATTTGGTGCAAATATTTTTATTTGCGTTCTCTTGACAGACACAATTTCCCGAAGCTTATATTTGACATTGTAGCAATCTACAAGTGGATCTTGGTGCCATTATTACGGAATAGTAGCACACAGTTTAAATGGGCTAAATGTTGAAGTCCTATTTTTGTATGCTTAATGTTAAACAAGCTTACACCATCCAATTTTAAAATTGTTTGTTGGAATCATTGTACTTTATTAGTGTCATGGTATTTTTTGGAGGTAGCAAATGCAAGAGTTGTGAATGCAAGAGTTCATCATTTAGTGCCTGTTTTGTTGCAAAGTCTATGCCATATTATTCATTTCATGTAGTCTTATATATTAAGCTCATAACTAGAGTTTGTGTACTTAAACAAATAGTTATTATTTTGGCTTAAGATGACTCTGCATTCACACCTAATTAAAATTTTCATATTAAATCAAAATGAACTACTGAGAAAGCAAAGTGGAACTAAAATCAAAAGATTACCTGGTAATTTTCATATATTTAAACAAAGAGAATAGTATACGACAATCAAATTACAAAAAAGTCAACATGCTTTTGGTGATTGCATTTTGGAATGTCGCAACTATGACTTTACTGAATTCAACAAGAAAGAGTAACCAGCCTTCAGATCTTCTCAAGTTTCCAGATTTTCAGAAAAATCAACAGCTCATTTTTTGACAGTGTCTTGAACTTTTGTTACTCATGTAATAAGATTGGTTTTAAACACAATATTTTACACAAAAAATATTAATATCAACATTTATATAAAAAATATTACAAATGTTATATTTTATCAACATTTATGTAAAAAAATTCTCAGGTTTGCACGAGTTAGAGTAATAGGAGAAAATTGCATTAAACACAATATTTTACACAAAATATTAATATCTATAAATCATAGATAAAATACCATGTGTGAGAATAAAATTTTACATTGAAACAAATTTAGATTTATTAAAGTTTTAGTTTAATCTAAGCAAATTTCGATTATCTTTTATAAATATTTTTTGATATATAGATTCTCTTTTAAAAATTTATATCTATATATAGATAGATCAATATACAAATATAAATTATATATAAAATATTGTGTATGGGAATGAACATTTTACATGAAAGCAATAGATAAAATATAATACACGAGAGTGAATATTTTGCATGAAAAACAAATTCATTACAAACATTTTATGTATATTTTAGTTAATTTCAAAATAAACTCATTAATTATGAGAATGAGATATGGTATAAAATATTTGGTAGAGTCTTTACTTTGTTTCCACTTTTATGTGTTCGCTTTTTGCCATGAATACACCATATGATTATATGATCAAAATATATTCTCTAAGGGAGGCTTAGATATTGAATATTTTCTTTGTTCGAAAGATATCGGAGGTTTGAATTAGACAGAATTGCTTCTTCTAAACCCGAGGTGTATACTTATAATTTTTAAGTATATACCGTGCGTAGTATAGACCTACAAATATATTGTAAAAAACTATGATTATATGATTTAAAGTTTAAATATTGAAAGTTTAAATATATTGTAAAAAACTAAAAAACTATTTTCAAATGGAGGCTTAGATATTGAAAGTTTAAATAGTGTGCCCATAATATTACTTCTTATAAACCTTATGTGTATGATTATAATTTTTAAGTACATACCGTGCGTAGCACGGGCCTACAAATATGTTGTAAAAAAATTAAGAGTATATGATCTAAATCTATTCTCAAAGGAAGACTTGGATATTAAAGATTTGAATGTATACAAAATGTTGCTTCTTCTAAATCCTAGGTTAATTACTATGATTTTGTAAGTATATACTATGTGTAGCATGGGCCTACAGATATATTGTAGAAAAAACTTATCAAATAATTTTTATCTAAGAAAATTATAATTTTTTAGTATATTATATAAAGCTTAAAACACGGGAATTGATATTTTACAATAAAACACAATATTTTATATGAAAAAACATTAGTATTTATGTGTAAATTATTATAATTTGTGATTCATAAAATAAATCAAGTATTACACACACACACACACATATATATATTAATTCTAATTTTTAGTTCATAATTTTTACAGACACATTCATGACCTTAACACAAGAGTAAAAATACACCACAGATAAATGAATATTTTGCATGAAAACATTATAATATCTAAATAAAAATCTATTAAAATTTAAAATTTAACTATATATATATATGCTTAAACATTACAAATGTTATATTTTATCAACATTTATATAAAAAATTTCTCAGGTTTGCACGGGTTAGAATAATAGGGAAAAATTGCATTAAACACAATATTTTACACAAAAAATATTAATATCTATAAATCATAGACAAAATACCACGTGTGAGAATAAAATTTTACATTAAAACAAATTTAGATTTATTAAAGTTTTAATTTAATCTAAGCAAATTTAGATTCTCTTTTATAAATATTTTTATATATATAGATTCTCTTTTAAAAATTTATATCTATATATAAGTAGATCAATATATAAATATAAATTATATATAAAATATTGTGTATGGGAATGAACATTTTACATGAAAGTAATAGATAAAATATAATACACGGGAGTGAATATTTTGCACAAAAAACAAATTCACTACAAACATTTTATGTATATTTTAGATAATTTCTCATGAAATTCTCCATGATCTTTTTTGTTTATATTTTTTAATGGGCGAACATACAATAGATATTGTGTTACTATAGACTGGATCTCATTCATACTCTGGCGTATAGCCCGTGAGAAGATATAGAACTATATACACATTACTAACTATATAATAATGTCACTTCTTCTAAACTCTAGGTGTATGATTATAATTTTTCTTAAGTATATTGCGTGTTGTAGCACGAGCTTACAGATATACCGTAAAAAAATTATCAGCCATCTTTTTATATAACAAAATTCAAATTTCTTTTAGTATATAACAGGGGGAATGACATATTACAAGAAAATTATACCCAATTTTTTATGAAAAAAATATTAATATCTGTATGTAAATTGATCAGTATAGAAATTATAGATAAATCATTACATATAGGAATAAAATTTTACATGAAAGCAAATTTGGATTTATTGGAGTTTAGTTTAATATAATCAAATTTAGAATCTCTTTTATAAATTTATATCTACATATAGATTTATCAATATATAAATATAAATTATAAACAAAACATAATACACGGGAATGAACATTTTACATGAAAGCCATCGATAAAATATAATACACGAAAATAAATATTTTATATGAAAAACAAATTTTTTATATACATATTTTATGTACATTTTCGATAATTTCTTATGAAATTTCCCATTATTTTTTTTGTTTATATTTTTTTATATATATCGTGCGTAGTACGGGTCAACATACAATAGATATATTGTTACTATAGAGTGCATCTCATCTAAATCTCGATGCATAACACATGGGTCAAGTCTATTATATTTGACATTTTCATTTTAAAAAATGTTATTTTGTTTTTTTACTAGGAACTCCCACAGTAGTTTGGTAAAAATATAAGTTCATAACAATTTTTTATTCTCTTAAGTTGGAAATAATTTATATTTTTATCCACTATATTTAATTTTAAATATGATAATCAGTCACATATTTAACCAGCTCTTTTATAATGGATAATAGTAGTTACTATGATAAAGATTGCTATACTTTGTGATGCATAATTGAAATTAAAATTTTAATATAATTTTTCGTAAATATTGCCTCAAATTCACTTTAACAAAAAAATTATATAAAAAATTAAATAAATTTTATACAAGCTTTCAAAAGCTAATATACACTCGTGCATGGCATGGGTTATTATATAGTCCTACTCGCCATAATTGTTATAAAATAATATATTAAAAGTTAGTAAAAGTTATTAATTTAAACAATATCAATATTTATATATGGGTTTATATAAAAAAAATATTTATGGAATGAGATTTGTTAACTTACACCCACCTATTTTTTAGTTGATGTAAGTTAACAATTTATACCTAAATTTGTCAAATATACCTTAAGGTGTAACTTGCTAACTTACACCAATTAAAAAATAGGTGAGTGTAAGTTAGCATACCCTTAGGCATTTGCTAACTTACACCTACACATTTTTTATTTGTTGTATGTTTGCAAGTTATAACTAAAAATTTGTCAAATACACTTTAAGGTGTAACTTGTTAACTTAAACTAATTATATATATATATATATATATATGTGTGTGTGTGTGTGTGTGTGTGTGTGTGTGTGTGAGATATGATTAAACATTATAAATGTTATTTTTATTGATATTTATATAATTTTTTTTTCCTGATTTACATACGCATGACACGGGTTACATACTAGTATTATAACATGTTACTAAATATTAATAATAATGTAATATAACATCGTTATCCAATGTTATGTGTAAATATTACATAATAATAGTCTAGAGCATTATTTTAGTATCAATCACATAATTTGAATAGTAATAATTATCTGGATGAATTTGGCATCGAATTGATTATTAGAAGATAGGTAGGTATGTCTTAAACTAACAAAATACTTCGGTAACTGACTATTATTTAAATATTTTATAATTTTTAGCAATTGTCTATATGTGTACGATTTGGTATTGTCATGGATGTGTATACAAACAGGTGCCATGCAATGGAATGAAAATATGAGAATCTTTTTTTTAAATTAATGTTAAAATATACTACAATTATGAATTGATTGTGTAAGACAACAATGTAGTATATTACCTTTCGTTTATCTAGATTTCGTGTACAAAACATTTATAATTATTTTTATGATTTTGTACATTTTAAATAAAACAAATTTATAAATTACAAATATTTAGTTTTAGATTTCATATATGTACATATTAAAGAATTTTGATGTAATAACACAAAAAGTATTTATTATTTATTAATTTATATTTTTGTAACACAAATAAAATTTAGGTATATTATATATACAAATTATATATTATACAGTGTGTGGTATTAAATGATTATTCGCTAATATAGACATGATTTTTTTGAACAAAAAAAAATCAATTTGTTTGGTAACTATGTTAAAAAAATAAAATCTATTCGACAAATGTATATATTATAAATAAACATTTAAAAATCTTATAATTTAATAAGTATATCGTTTAATTGTATTTTGAACTTTTAATTAAATAATAAATATATAATAATTTAAATTAAAACAATCGTAATGATGTATATCTGTTACACACGTTGATTTTGATAAAAATATAGTTAGTTTGAAATATTTGTTCAATATATATGATTTATTTTATTTTATCTACATACCTTTTTCAAAGAAATTAATTACTTATAAATAACATGTTAAAGAGAGTACTATTATTTTATTAAAATCAAGCATATCTGTTATTTATATTTAAATCAATTATAATCATGGAAATCTATTAATAAGATTGTTTTGTATAAATATACTTAATTTTTGACAATATTTTAATATCAAATGTCTTCTATTAAAAATTTATTAATAATCAGTAATTATTTACATATTAATTATTATTTTTAAATAAGTGATGTTTTAGAAAACCGACAATATATGGTATTTTTAAGTAAATCAAATGGTACAAAGAAAAATATATGACCTTTAAACAAATTTGTATTACTTAAAGTCATGAAATTTCCATGCAATATACCGGCAGTGCATACCCTCTAGAGTAATTGACCCGTGCCATGCACAGAGTAATTTATGTTGTTAAAAAAAAGATATTTGATACAAAAAATAAATTATTTTATTTAACATATGTTATTGATAAGAAAGAAATGAACAATATTTTGTAAAAAAAATATTAAGATTTCAAATTTCAAACTTATGTGGAGAATGCTAATTCCCGTGAATTAACTAAAATTTATCTCTAAGTGTAAATTTTCTCACTGCTTTCATGTAAAATTTTAAACCTACATGTAATGCTTTATTTAAGATTTTTATATTTACCACTTTACAGATAGAAATTAATATTTTTTGTGTAAAATATTGTGTTGGATGTAATTTTCCATTATGCGTTTTCTTGTAAAATGTTCATCCCCGTATCTTATGCTTTATATACTATACTAAAAGAAAATTGAAATTTCTTATGCTTTATATACTATACTAAAAGAAAATTGAAATTTTCGTAGAATAAAATATTTAATTTTTTTTACAGTATATCTATAGGCAGATGCAACAGATTAAATATACTTAAAAATTATAAACTTTATATTAAAAATTATATTAATGTATTATTTCTATTAAAATATTCATTCGAAGTAAATAATAATGTTATTTCATGTAAAATATTCAATATTATTGAGATAATATTTTATTATATAAATAAAGTACCAATTAATTTGTACAGCGATATTAATATGTTTTTGTGTAAAATATTTGTCTCTATGAGATATTTTCTCTTAGGTTAATTAAGAACAAAAATTAAAATTATTCAGAATAAAAATCTTATTCAATCATTAATAATAATATATCTATAGCAAGATGGTTCGTGCTACGCATGGTGCATAATATTGAATTATCACGTTATTGTTATAACATGTTCTTTCATGTAAAACATTCAATAACATTTCGATAAATTTTTATTACATAAATAAAGTACCTATAAATTTGTACATAGATACATATATGTTTTCGTGTAAAAAATTTGTCTCTATGTGATATTCGCTCTTAGGTTAATTAAGAACAAAAATTAAAGTTATTTAGAATAAAGTCTTATTCAATCATTCATATTTTATTAAATATTAATAACAACATATTTATAGCAAAATGGTTCATATTACGCATGGTGTATAATATTGAATTAACACATTATTTGAATAAAAATATTCATGCATCTAGTAATTTTAATTATAATGTTATTTCATCTATGTAAAATGATTATATCTCTGTCATATAATTATATATACATACATTATCATATTTTATTTATATTTACTTCTATGACTTAGACATTAATGTGTCTTTATGTATTTTTATAAAATCTTTGAAAATTTTTATATATAAGAATTTCAAAAAAATCTATGAAGATTTATCGACCAAAAATTATATAAAAAAGAGTGAGTCATTACAATCATGGATCATAAAGTATAACATTTTTCAAGTTACTAACTACTACTGTCTATATAAACAGTTGGTTAAATACTTGGTAAATTATAATGTTTAAAATAGAATATATGGAAAATTTATTTTAATTTATCCAATCTTATTTTCATATGTATTTCGTTGGGGGAAAAGTCGGCACATGGTTAGACATATGGATTGTGAGTGTATTTAAAGTGCACACAACAATTTATGAGGAATTTATTTTTCTAAAATTAAAAAATATCTCAAATTTTCAGTAAAATGATGTAGAATATTTATTACCTAGAAAGTAAAAAAATATGTTCACACTGAACTTATATTTATGTTTTCCTTATGCAATTAGAAAATATCTCAAAAAACATAAAGAAAACTGGAAAAAAGTCTTTGAATGTATAAACCACACAAGAAGTATAATTTAAACACAAAAAAGAATACACTATAACAGAAATAGAAATAACAAAAAAAGAGAAGTGAAGTATACAACAAAATTATTAGTGTAGAATGTAGCAAAAAACCCTGAAAAGATAATACTTGATCATATCTAATTTATGTATAAAAATGAAAAGAATAGTAGGTGATCAATACAGATACGGTTCCAAGAATCCTACATAAAGCTTATAATTAAACTTAATATATTTTAAAATGGAACACACACACACACACATATGACTACACCAAATTTATTATTACATTGAACTTAATATATGTTCAGATGTTTTCACGTAAATTGTAACTTTTAGCATAGTAATTTAGACATTAACGTGTTTTCAAATAAATATTCAATCCCCATGTAAAATATTTTTATTCTATAATTTTAACATGAAAATATATTAATATAGATATTAATATGTTTTTTATTTACGTTTATATATGTGGGTTATCAATTTTTGTACGTTATATAAAAAGTGATAAAAATTCAAAACGATTCCCAAAACTTAATAAAAAAATAGTAGAAATAATTTTTTCATAAGAAGTATAATTCTAAATTTATATTTAAATTGTTATAATTTATTTTATCATGGAAAAATTTATCTATGAAATATCAAATACTAAAAAATAAAATACAATTTATCAATAATATTAAAATTCATTTTATAAAAGTCATAATTTTATTCTAACTATTGTTTTTTGAAAATTTTTATAACCAAGAACAAAAGAAAAATAAGTAAAAATAAAGGCAAATTTATATTAAAAAAACATTAAAATTGACATAATGTTTAAAACTTTGAGAGAGGTGAAAAACTTTGTTTATTTAAATTTCAAAAATTTCACTTTATCCGTTATCAAATAACATTTTTTGAGGTAAAACTTTATTATTACTTCTATAAAAAAATTCTTTAAGGAAAAGCTTTTTTATTACTTTAATATAAAATAAAATTACTTTAAAGTAGTTTTTAACAATATTATTTTGTATTACTTATATTGTTATCGATTTTAATTGATACTACGCGTAGTCCATTATTTTTGGTAAGTGCATCGATATGATTCATATTTTTATTATTGAGATTGATAGTGAAATTTAAAGAGAGGATCATGTAATTGTAATCATAAGTTTCAATTAGTCCTAATTTGAGGATCATACGTTTTATGAATGAATCCCTTATCACGTTACAATCACATGAATTGATACCAGTTGAAATTTTTACTGGTATTCCAATGTATTTATACTAAATCACGTTACAATTCCATGTATTTATATTTTTACTTTTTAGTTAAACATATATTATTTACTCTTTGTATTGCAAATATATGGAGAAGGAACATCTAGCCGAAAATCACGTAAAATATATGTTTTACCTTGATATAAACGTGGCTCATAATGCTGTGATTCCTTTCAAATTTATGCCTTTTTCATTAAATGCTGTGATTCAGGCTCATAATGCTTTGAATCATTAGAAATAATTCGTTTTCATTAAATGCTGATTAAATGCGGTTCATTAGAAGTTGACACATGTCAATGAGGCTTTCTAATGATTCTCGTTTGTATTATTAGAGATTCTTTTAAAACTTTCCACATATATGCTCGATTGATTCAAATGAGTCATTAATCATACTTGATCATGTTATATATTGTCATTGATGGTATAATCAGACAACCATAATTATTTATGGCGGAATCATGTATTATTCTCTTCTACAACAATTCCAAATCATTGTTATTGATACAAATTATAATGAATTTTGTTTTTGGAAAAAGTAAACTTATTCCATTTCTTTCAAAATAGAGTCAACAATACAAGATGACATATAATCATAAAATTGGTGATGAGCATAGAATTTTGACACCCTAGTTAAACTATGAGCAACATAAGTCGCTTATCTCCTACTAAAACTAACTGAATTATTTTAAACGAAATGAAAATTTAAACGGATTCATTTTAAAACTTTTCACATTTGTGTCAGGTAATTTGTTTCATTTTTCACATAAATTTCTAACAGTATAGCATATGTATAAATTCCTATGTGGCATGCTATGAGAGTGACACTTATAGATGTTGACATGTAGGCTTATTTTCAAACGTTTTATTAATAAAATATATTCGAATGAGTTGGATGAATTTCATTGAGGGTTACTGCAATTATTGAAGACATGACATTAATGATAATATTCATTATAAGAATTTATGGATATCTTTGTTCAATTTATAAAAATCTTCCAAACACGAAAAACAAAATTTGGATATCGATTAATGAAAACAAATTTGAATAGAATTGAGGTCGAAATATTTAAAAGATGCACAAGGCATGAATAGACCTAAAAATCGCAACAAAAATCGCCTCAGATCATGTATAATTGCAAATTTTTTTGAAGACAAAATCAATTTAAAATAATTCATTGTAATTAATACCATAATGAAATACAAGATGGGAATCAAGTATGATTCTTGCACGGTTTAAAGAAAATTTGAATTTTGAATTGTACTCATTATAAATTGATACAAATTAAATCGATTTTTTTTTTAAACTTTCCACAAAGATATCAGTTTCATTTTGAAATAATTGCCTCATACCGGGACACGTGTTAAAATTCTTGTGAGAGCTGTTGTGGGATTGACATGATTTGTATCAAACAATGTGACACACACACACATAGTATGAAGTATAAGGAGACAAGGACGGATTGAGTGATGTAGAGGCATAAGGTAAGGAGACAAGGATGGATTTAGGGAGCGGTAACCATGGGCTTCAGCCCTTCCCCTTTTCAAAATACTATAAAATATAAATATTATTTTTAGTGAGAGACACTGTCCGTTGATAAAAGTCTTGCGTAGAAACTGCTACACCCGTAGGTAAAAGTTGTACCAATTGTTACTTGAAATTTCAAATTTATACCTACGGTTTTAACCATTGAGTGGTGTAAGTGTCCGTAGGTAAAAGTGTTTAACTTATACCTACAGTCACCGTGTGTCACTAAAAACTATAGCTATATATATTATATTGTCTATTTTACCAAAAGTTATTTTGTTATTAGTATAAATTTTAATAAATAGTTTTTAATAATATTTTTTTACTTTCATTGAAATTTATTGATATATGATATGAAATAATAATATGCATGATACGTTAAATTTGTTAAGCCCCCTATTTAATATATTTTGGGTTCTTCCGTCCCTGGAAGGAGAGAATCCATTTACCTGTAGAAACAGGTTTGGCTGAAAAGATTTATTCCTGTTTGGAAGAGATTATTTCAATCGCAATAGTGCCCAAAAGTTACATTAAGTAGAAGGAGCCCAAGAGAGCTTTGAAAAAAGTTACTCCCTCCATTTCTAATAAACTATCATTTTAGAAAAATAATTTTTTTTCATATTAATTATCGCTCTATTGTTCCAATGTAACATTAATTTTTTTATCTCAATTCTTCCCTCAAATAAATAATACATCAATAATTAATACACCAATAATTAACAAAAATAATTTAATAAAATTATTTCACTCATTAATTTGTTTATTATTATTCTCGTGAAAAAACTTTAAATGTCGGTTAATAAGAAATAGAGGAAGTATATTTGGAAGCAAAATTCTTCCGCGGTAGATAAAATCTTACCCAAACAATAAGGGTCTCAATAAAAGAAACATCAAGTGGAATAAAAGAAACATCAAGTGGACCACGTTTGGACCTAGTTGTCGAATGGCTCTCAAGTTCTCAACCAAACAGAAAAGGAGGGGGGTTCAACGAAAAATTTTCAAATTTGCATTACTCAGCAAGGACAATCATGTATTGTTTGGTGGGATTCTGATGCGCACGCGAAAGAAACTAATAATGATCAAAAATTTTCATTTGCGGTTTCATCGGAGGGGAATGATCACGGTGAGTGATTTACTGCGAATCCTCCACCTCCTACCTATGTAGAGAGATTTTCAGGATATTCCCGAAATTAAAATACTTTTTATAATTTTTAGAAATAAATTCCTTTTAAACTTTTTATATGCATTTTAGATGCATTTCTTATGAAAAATTTTATAGCGGTCTTTTTTTACGTATATTTTTATTTAATGATATTTAATGACATATAATATATTGAATCGGTATTATATGTGTGTGTTTTAATTCTACTTTTTATTTCTTAATTTTTACAAACACATTCATGACCCTCATGCCAAAAAAAAACACACCACACATAAATGAATATTTTACATGAAAACATATCAATATCTAAGTTAAAATCTATTAATTACTATTTAAATTCCAGAATAAAATTATATTATAAGCATATTGAATATTACACAAAAAATAACACTAATCCATAAATTACTATAAATAAGTGTTTTAATAAAAAAGTATATTAATATAATCTTTTAACATAAAATATATATTTTTAAACACACATTGTGCATTGAATGGGCCAAATATGTAACTTATGTATGACATGACTCGATCTGTTGCGGTATGCTTATTAGTGTTGTCGTCATTCAGCGGCAGAGTATGCGATGGAGAATCATAACCACGAAAAGATGATGTGATTTATGCAGAAAGATAACAAATTAGTTTAAAGTTTCAATAATTTAAATTTTATTATTCAAATTATACAATATAATACCCATTATTTACTAATTATTTAATTTAATATAAAAAATAATACATTATTCTATAATCATTTTTAATAGCCTACATATATGCAAAGGTCAAATACACTAGTGAAATATAAGCAAAAAAGTACATGCATTTGTTTCAATGAAATATAAGCAAAAAGGTACATGTATTTGGTTCATTTTTTTATGTGGGTAATAATGTACTCCCTTTGGAATGAAATATGAGAAAAAAAATACATGTATTTGGTTCAATTGGACCAAATACATGTACTTTTTTGCTTTTAAGACAGATGTGAAATTCCTTAAAAAACATAAACACAAAAAAAAAAATCCTTCCATAGGCTGATTTTCTGGTTGAGTAGTTTCCATGGTAGGGTTGTTTCTTTCCTTACTCGCCTTCTTCATCATATTCACACCATATGCACCCCTGCTTTTCTGCAAAAGACGTGGCTCCAATACCACGCAGGCCTGGAGCCTCACATACCATGAAACTAGTCATAATTACATTGTCAAGCGAGACACAAATAAGCCTACAACAAGCATTCAAAAGTCTCAAGCACAGACTTATAATTAAAACTATCGTCTCATGATAGAGAGGACCGTAGCATGGATCAATAGTCTGATGCGTTCTGATACACATGATCCTCATTTCTGAGGCAAATGTAGAGCATACTTGCATCTCTATAGAAGCGTCTATGGTATGAACATGATAATTCTGGCTTTCAGGAAGAAGAAAGAGAGTTTAGAAACGCATTTTGATAAAACACACAAGTTTTTATTTATCGTTGTTCTTCTCTGAGAACCTATGTTACAAGCAGCTCTCCTTATATAGAGAAGGAGGTGTGCAGAAGACAAAGTGTCACTATCAGTGACTCAGTACCCTAATTATTACAAAAGACAGAACCTAGTAGTGACTCAACACTATAATTATTACAAAAGACAAAACATACCATAATGACACCAGACATGTCACATCTGCGCATTTATGGCCTAGGACACCTCACCAGACATGTCACATCTGATTATTTATTATTTTGGACACCTAGCACTAGACTTTAATTATACATTATATCATCTTAGACATATCACATCAAACACGTAATGGAGTCTCTACCTTCGTGACACGTCTCAGTACGTGTCTTAGCACTTTCTGATGGGCGAATGGCTTGGAGACAGGTTCTGATCAGACAGATTGTCTTCATGTATGCATGATTCATACCATTGATCCCAACAACCATCAATATCTATTTTCCTGTTCATATCATCTGAATTCAGATCTTCTGAGTTTGGATTTTCTGGAACATCTTCTGCAAAGTTCATATTTTCATCAAGATACGGATCCAAACTAGCAAAC
The DNA here is from genome assembly GCA_037113605.1 of Calophaca sinica. Classification (NCBI taxonomy): domain Eukaryota; kingdom Viridiplantae; phylum Streptophyta; class Magnoliopsida; order Fabales; family Fabaceae; genus Calophaca; species Calophaca sinica. The sequence continues at coordinate 126,544,865 of CM073734.1, forward strand.
TTCTCAACAATCATCTGAGAGTCTTCTCTCTGTAGACTAGTTGAGGCTTGGTTTGAACTTTCTCCAACAACTTGACTATCATACCAAGCGTGATCTAAACTTTGTCCAAAAACTTGACTATCCACTAATTGCCATTGTGGTTGATTAACAAGATCTCCATGGCTGATACAAGTGGTAGTAACTGGCTTTTGTTTTTGTTCATGATGATTAACGAAACAAACATAATCCATTAATTCTTTTCCCAATCTTGAACTAGGAGGATAATCATCAAGTATCTCCCATAGAAATAGTTGACACAAGAAAATGGTGGGCATCAATTTTTGGCTTGTTGAGTAAGTGAGAGTGTGTTTCCATTTGATTTGATTGCCACTTATAAGAAGACAACACAGGGCATGGCTTATAGTTACACCCACTCTGCGTTGCACCTCAACACTCAGCGAAGTGAAAGCGTCAAACCCAACAAGAGGCTCGTTTGCGAGGTGAAAGCGTCAATGGCGGTAGAGGTAGATGTCTTCGAAAAAGAGGAGCTTGTTGTGTTTCTGGCCAAATACGCCGTCGATCTCTCCAATAAGTTCACCAAAGAAAGAGGGGCTTTCACCGTTTGCTTGTCTGGTGGCTCTTTGATCAACTATCTCCCATGAGTTTCTTCCCTTTTTATTATTATTATTATTATAAAAGTTAATATTATAATGTTTTTATGGGAAGATGTGTTTTGTGTTGTGATTTTCAGGAAGCTGCTCGAGCCTCCGTACATTGATTCTCTTGATTGGGCTAAATGGCATGTGTTTTGGGTGGATGAGAGAGTTGTCCCAAATACTCACGAAGATAGTAACTACAAGCTTGCTTTTGATGGATTTCTCTCCAAGGTATGTTATGTTGTTAGTGATTTTTAAGGTGTCAGATCATAAAATTATTTATTTAGAGTGAACATGTTTTCCAATTATTGAAAATTTTCTTTTTGGTTCATATGTGTTCCGCTCAGAAATTTTGAGAAAAGAAAAGGAGGTTAATTCAGAGTATGTTTCTCAACAAGTTGAAACCAACAAAGACTTTGGCAAGAATACCAAGTCATGCAAGTAATAAAGAGGAAGCATGCGTATTGTTCTCACAAGTATAAAGCTATCAATCATTAATTCACTAAATTAAGACTAGATGGATGAAACTAAATGTAGATTGAAGGAAACTTTAATTGAACTAAATCTAAAAGTAAATTTGTTTATACTGAAATAAAAACAGAGCAAAAAATGCAATAGAATAATTTTGGTTTTGTAAGATTTCACAAGAAAGTTGTTAGGATGTTAATTGCATCCAATCCTTCACATGTAACTTAGCTCAATCCCGATCCAGTCTCTAATTTCAGATTTGAAGGTTGAATCCTTTATATTTGATAACCACCAATTCATTTGCTAATCCTTCTTGGCATTGAGACTGATGTCTCTCCTGCCCCTCTTCCTCTAATCAAACCCTGAGTGAAGAAATCGACCTTAGGCAATAGTGACTGGCCCAGCTTTTCAAAGCAAAAAGGCTTGATTCTTTTTTAATCACCAATGTTTTAGTAACTTCTAACTAGCACAATATCCGTGCATACGCATGATTCAATCCGTCGAGACTAAAGAGTAAAATAATTATTTATAAATAAACACATTTCTAAAATTTGATACATGCTAAAAAAAGATGAAACTATATCAACGGCATATAATATTTTTCCGTTGGGATGCACAAGAAAAATAATAATTTATACTGACATGTAATATTTTCCCATCGAGAATCAAAATTAAAAAACATCATTTATATATAATAAAGACATTTATAAATTTTGATAAAGACTTTTATATAAAATGTTACCCCGTTATGACTTAAAAATAAAATAACAACTTATCATTTATGAATAATAAATATATTTATAATAGTTCCTTCGCTGCTTCTAAGGAAATTTGCTTCCTTATGCCCCAGTCCAACTTTGGCTTGAATGGAAATATCCAAAATATGTATGAATCAGACATTCAAATTAATAACCAAAGGCACAATCCATTATAGACTAAGGTATCCGCAAGACTGAAGTCCCTGTTCACCACAACCTGGTTGAGAGAAACAAGTCCTCTCTATATCTAGCTTGAATACATTGAACTTGTTTCCAGGTTTCAGTGCACAAAAAAAATCCGGAATCTAGGTTTCAATGCAAGCACCATGACTTGTGTGTGAACAAGATGCACCATTCAGTGGCTGAAAGAGAAAAAGCCCATTATTATTTTAGCATGCAACATAAGGAAGAAAGGATAATCATTGTGATACATATCATGTTCCTTGTTTGTATTAAACAACCATCATTTTTGTACTTCGAAGTATTTAATCTAATGGGTAGTATACTTACCAGATTTACTATCTCAAGATTACATCTAACATCACTTCTAACTTGTACTTCAAAATGATATGTCAACGAAATTTCTAATTTGATTCAAAACCATTTGAAATATGAATTAATAGAAGATAAGTATAGCAAGTCAGCCACAGAGCTAACATGTATAATACAAGAAGCAAGGAGAAAGAAGGAATTAAAAGAACGAAAAAGATACTAAAAGATGTCTCAATATGGAAATAAAAAGAAATGACCTGTCAAAATCACAGTAGAAAATAAAGCCCAGATATGCCTCAAAATTCGGTTGGATGTGACTCTGTTGCACTCCGTGAATCCAAGATATCTTCATTGAACATTGTGGTTGGTCATGATTTCTAAGGAAATGCAAAAGGTAATGAATACAAGGGCTAATTGTATATATCTATATAGAAGCCTAAACGTGATACTAATAAGTAATTACCTTTATAGAAGCCAACTTGGTTCTAAGACTTTCTTTAGTTTAATCTCTGGCCATGTGAAGAGGAATGTCAAATACATCCTGCAAGTAACAAACTCATAAATTTCATCAGGCTTGATAGTGGGAACAAAGTATTAATAACTAATAATCTTCCATACCGTTCTCCCAACTAGTGGAGATCGTGAAGGATTACTTTCAATTCATATATGCAACTCATCCCCCCAAAACCGGCTTGTGAGGGGTGGTCTACCCAACTATATAAGCAACGGCCAGACTCGTTAACCACCCGATGTGGGACTCGCAACACGCCCCCTCGAGCCTGGGCTCGTCACCACAAGCGAGGGCTAGCGGTACTATCCACACCACCGGGCAGAACGTGGCTCTGATACCATGTGAGAATTCAGGCATCCAAATGGTCCCCTCAAAACCGGCTTGTGAGGGGGTGGTCTACCCAACTATATAAGCAACGGCCAGACTCGTTAACCACCCGATGTGAGACTCGCAACAATGACTTTCAACTCTTTATGCCTCATAAGCATCCCACCCTTCATTATTATAAATAATAAATAATTTGTAAAAAATGAAGATGTGTCCAGAATACAATGTTTATAATGATAGGGTGGAAGCTTATCAGCTGCATACAATATTTTTTATAAAAATAGTTGTCAGCTTTTTTCCCATTCCATCTTCCACTTTGCCTCCCTTTCTTCTGTTTATACAACATTGTTGCAAAATGTGGTTATGATCCCCTCAACAACAAGACAGAGCAGTAAGAATGAAAATGAAAATAACAAGAGTTGTACCTTCTAACTGCTTTTAGTCGTTCCTCAAAGTCAACATCCAAATAATTGTTTCTAGATTTCCCCTCAACCTGTAAACTTAAACGGGGTGCCTCTACAAAGAAAATTTGATGATACTTCAATGCAACAAACATGGTTAAAGACCAGCCGTGTCAAATCAAACAAGAATTGGATACAACAGTTTACTAAATAGAGCACAATCAAAACAATAGCACGTATCATAGAAAGCAATTCCAAGAGAACAGATGGGTTACTATGTTTAGATAGAATAATTTGACCAACTATCATATTTATGCAATTATCAATCCAAGTGTATCCTATAACATCCTGATTTTCAGAAAATGATAAATAAACATTAGAAATTCTAAATTGAAAGGAGATAGGCCTAAATGTATTAGAGAAACATTCAAAAAGACTAAAAATACACCTAAGAAGGATCTGGAAGCCCTAGAAACATCTAGAATGGAAGAAATTACATGTATGTCCTTAAGTATGATCGTGACGCAACCGAGATTGAACTGGAAGCCATCGCGACGTGATGGAGAGGATTCTGGAACCAGTAGGTCGGTGACTAAGTCGGTGATCACAGTTAATAAAAACTTGACACGTGGCACCATCGCGACGCGACGAAGATTATGCCTTGGTCCATCGCGACGCGATGGGACCAATTTATGCTTATATATAGCTTGTCACCCCCTCATTCCAACTCGCCCCAAATCCTCTTCTCTCTCTAACTTTCTCTCTCTAGGGACTTCTAAAGAGTGAATATGCTCTGTGCTTGCCTCTAATGAGGATCTGACACATCAGAAAACCCTTAGAAAGTAATCTTAGAGATTGAGAAAGGGAGTGAGCCTTAGAGGGCCACTAAGGAGCAAATATGCTCTGCACTTGCCTCAATTGAGGATCTTGTGCATTAGAAAGCCCTTAGTAGGTAATTCTCTGATAAAGGGAGGATGATAGTGGCCTAGTAAGCTGAGTAGGAGTGTCCAAAGGTAGGAGTACGAGTAGTAGGAGCGGCGAGGATACAGAGAGTGACAACAATAGCAACGATCTTCTAAGCCAGGTAAGGAGACCTGAACCCTATCCACTAGGGATTGTAGGATTAGAGTAAGTGTATAACTAGGCGCAGGGTGACCCAAGCCCTACTAGTGGTTGATAAGGCAGCACCTTAGGAGAGGGGTTGTGACCTGTGATAGCTGAGGACAATTGTCAGAGGTCTATCAACCATAGGAGCAATCTATTGATATTTATGGATATTGATTGATGTGATGTTGGTTTCTTATGATTATAATTGTGTGTGTAATAGATGGTGTGTGGATTGATAACATGTCAGTAGTAAATCGCCTGAGCGACATTAAGGTTGATTCTTGTGTGGATCGAGGATGGTTGATGCTTGACGATGTGTTGGTTAATCTATATGTTGATTGAGGATGATTGATAATTGATGTTGTGCTGGTTGACCTATAAGTCATTCGAGGATGGTTGAGTATTGATAATGTGTTGGTTGATTTACAATATGCTGTAGATGCTGGTAATTCTGCTTATGCTGGTTTGATGTAAAATTATTAAATAATGATGTATGTGGGGTATGGTTGAAGCTATCTAGCTATAAAGAGTTGTTAATTGCTGAGATAAGATGATGATGCTGGCTGAGATAATGAGTTGAGGTGCTGAGCTGATGAATAATGAAAATCTGATAAGGTGATGAATAATAAATGGTCATATGCATGTGCTGTAATCCACCGCCGTGCACATAGGCTGTGTACGAGGTAAGGTGCCAGAGTGCGGGCACGATGCAGTCGGTATATGACTGCTTCGAGTGGATCCTTGAGGATATTCTGGGTCCGACAATGCTCCCAGGTGACCAGTGATTTGGCCCCACTGTGTCGGGATGTTGGGTAGTCTGATTATCCTGACGGGGTACTGTTGCATCACTGTCCATAATGCCGATCCCGAGTGCTGCCCCGATACATGTTCTTATCGAAGAGCAGGGATGCACTCTTAGGGGTACGATGAGTGGGATAGGGGGATGGACAATTGGTTGGCCTATCGAGGTCGCTGTTATCTATAAAGACAAGGTGGCTAAAGAGGGGTTGCCTTTGTCATATTATAAAACTGTGTGGCCACGTAGGCATGTAGATTTAGGCTGTATGGTTATGGGTAGTTAGGTGGAGATCCTAACAGTTGATTAGGAGATGTATGGTTTGATCTTTCCTACGTGTTATTATTATGTTTTGTTTATGTGTGCTTACCTTATTATACATGAGTTCTAAATCCTACCTTCCCATTTAATAGTGTGTATAGTGTGTTCTGAGTCTCCTGTGCTATTTCTTGTTTTGCATATATTTGTCTTCGGACATTGGTAGATGTCAGCCGAGCCTCAAAAGAAAGATAGAGATTGTGGATCCACAACCAGTGAGTTAGAGTCAATCCCATATGTTGGATACTCTGTACAATTAAAAGGTCTTAAGGTTGGCTATTTTTGAATATATTGATATACTTCCATCCACAATAGTTATATAAAATAATTTCCACAATAGTTACAATTGAAATTTTAGGATGTCATATATCCTAATTTACGAAGAGATCAAGAGAAGAAATGGAAACCTTATCTGTATTTTACGAAGCAGTTGGAGGAGAATCCAAGCAAATCTTACAACCTAATAATCATGAGAACACTAAAACAAGATTAGGATTTTTGAAAACCTAATTATCGTAACAAAATCTAATCGAAGAATGGGATGAGAGAAAGATAGTCACCTCAAATTGAAAAATTCTGTGAAGGAGAATAAATATAATTGCCAGTGAAATTATCTTTTGCGGTAGCATGGCAATCTCGATGACATCGTCGAGTGATATCTTGCCATTGTGCTTGATGTTTTTTTGTCTTCTTGCGGTCCCATTCGGGCTCCTTCAAGGCCTTGATGACCCGCGTGGCCGCCGAGGGAACCACCGCCACCTTCGCCTGACGGTTCTGCATGGTGAGCTTCACTGTCACCCTCAACCCCTCCCAGTCCTTCCCGACTGGGTGGCTCCATGGAGGAGGTTGGGCCTTACAGAATGAAAGAGGAGCAGCGATTTGCCTTTGAGGTCGATTAGATTCACGACTTGGAAGACTGAGGTTGGGCTCATAGCAAGGGATAGTCTCTCCAAATGTCATTACGTTTTAGGAAGACTCGATTTAGAATTGTTTTTTCTAAAAGAGATGGCGCTCAAATATTTGACATTCTCGGATTTTTTTTAACTTCTTGTTTTTGATTTAGTATAGGCTATCTTTATCCCATGTTTTTATACATACTGTTTAAATATTTAAAGGCGACAATTTCATACTTAGGCCGCATTTTACCAATGTTGTCTATTAAATTTTGATAGGCAACAGTTGCATAATGTGGTCTAACATGCAACACTTTCATAAACGTAGCCTATATAGAAAGAGGCAACGGTTGCACATCAAGAGTTGGGTAAACGAAGGAAATATGTATGTTATTGCCAACACGTGTAAAACTGTTGCCTATTCCAATTTTAGGCCACAGTTTTTTAGCCGTGAACGAGTTCAGCGTGGCCTAAAGTCAAAAATGTTGTAGTGGCTACTACTTTATTAGTCCAATCCAGCCCTTCATGGGATGCAGGCATCAGAGTAATGCATATGAAAATACATGGTTGATTCCTCACAAGGAAAAGTTTGTGGCGACATGGACAGATCAAGTAATGCCCTTAAGGAACAAATAGGTACGCTCAAGCCTCAAACTAATGTGCAAACTTGATTTGATGAAACCATATTCTGGTATTGCATTTGATGTTGTTTCCAATGTTTGTTAATAGGGTTGAGTCTCAATATTGGAGATTGAAGAAGTTCCTGCAAGATAGCAAGGGTGACATGTGTAGTTATTGGGAGACTGTGCAATATGCTGATACTGCATCACACTGAGATAAGGGCATCATTTCAGAGAAGCATAAATGTATTAGAACACAGACATAATATTCGCACGTACAACATTTTGCAAGGGTTTGTATCAGGAAATGCATTGCAACTGGTTGTGAATGAGTTTAATAGAGTGAACAATGTAGGTGTTGATAAATCTATGTGTGGCTGTAGAATTAGAGCTACACATGCTTTACCTTGTGCCTGTGAGCTCGCGTATTTGAGTATGCAGGGTATTGCAATTCCATTTGAGGTAGTTCATATGTAGAGGAAGAGTTTGTATCCACCTCCTAAAAAAGGTAAATACCAAGAGATCACCGAAAAAATATAAGACATTACGTTAAATGTGACCCATCGTATTTTGATCACGTGCGTGGATTCAATTTTCATGCACTAAGATGCATGTTGTACAATCAACAAAAACAAAGCAAACTGAATACTATCTACCTGTACGTGAATAATGTGTTTTACTCACTGATTTTGATATGACTATACATTCTTAAACAAACACTGTCTACTATGGATCGCGTTATAATACATGATATAGAAACACTTATTTCTAAGGTAATTAAAATCGGACCGAGCATTGAACCGGAGAGAGTCAGGGTTCATGGTTTTTGGGTCGGACCGGGGTCGAACCGGGTTTAATAAAATATTATTTTTTAATATATATATATACCAAATATATAATATATAGATAATATTTCAATTTATACACAAAATAACATGTAGCCTAGTGGTAAGATGGCTTATTGTGGCCTTGAGGACAGGGGTTCAAGTCCTGTTGAGAGCAAAATTGAATTTTTTTATTAAATAAAGACAATTTTTTTTAAAAGGAAAACCGGTTCAACCCAAAACCGCTTGCTTCGCCGCTTCTCATTGACCTACCGTCCGCTAAGCGATTATAGGGACTCACCCGGACCGAACACAGGGCCGGTTCCCGGTCCAATCGGTCGGACCGGCCGATCCGGTCCGGTTTTGATTACCATGCTTATTTCTAAATAATATTCTTATACATGGCAATTGTTAATTAGAATTCACATTATGTATAAAAACCATGGTAATTAAAACCGGATCGAGCATTGAACCAAAGAAGGCCAGGGTTTAGGGTTTTTTGGTCCTACCGGGATCGGACTGGGGTTGAACCGGATTCGAATAAAATATTATTTTTTAAATATATATATACCAAATATATAATATATATACATAATATTTCAATTTATACACAAAATAACATGTCCCGAAACTAATAAAATATTATTTTTAATAAAATTTATAACAAATATATAATATATATAAGTAACATTTTAATTTATATACTAAATATATACATTATTATTATTATATATATATATATATAAAAAGTGGCCTAGAACAAGAAGAAAAAAAACTAGGATAGTTAGCAAAAAAAAATTCATAAATAAAAAGGAACGAGCCAAAATAAATAAAGAATTCTGATTTGAAAACAGGAAGCGTAGTCTAGAAGTTTCTCAAAACAACTTTTCTCTCGGTGTTCCTTGCTCACTGACCATCCAAAGAAATTTAGTTTACAAAATGAATAAAATATTATTATTTGAAAACATTAAGAGCTGTGAACAAAAAAAAAAAGAACAAGTAAAAAGAAGGAAAAAAAAAAGCAGTGTCCCTTGTACGCCACCCAACCCAGTGCACCCCCACACCCTTTCAAAGAAAGAAAAGTCAGAGAAAAACAAAATAAAAAAATATCTGGTAAACGAGAAGCTGGAGAAGCCGCTGCATCTGGTACTCCTTTCCTCTCCATCAAGCGCTGTCTGCTTCTTCTTCTTCCATACTGCTTCATTTCTTCTAGAACAGATCGGCTCACAGCTTCATTTCTTCATCTTTTTTTTTTTTGGTCAGCGCTTCATTTCTTCATCTGATTTGTGTTCACTTCATCCAGATCTGAGTTATTTTTGAAGTACACATGGGTTGGGTTTAAATGTTTTGTGTTCTCTTCTCCTCTAATTCACTGATTTGGGTGTTGATTTGTATCCTCCTTCTTCCATACTACTTCATTTCTCCTCTGATTCTTCTCTTGCCCTTAAAAAAAAAAATCTGGGCTTGGTTTTTCGAACCGCCCGGTTCTGTCTCAAACCCGGTTTTCACCGGTTTTACCCGGTTTTTCGATCTTTTTGGCCGATTCCTTGCCAAGCAGTCTTAGGGGGTGAGCTGGACCGGACATGTGCCCGGTTCCCGGTCCAATCGGCCAATCCGGTCCGGTTTTTGTTACCTTGATAAAAACCTTTCTCCACTTTTGGATTTAAAGTAGAAAGAGAATAATATTTTTTTTAAATTCTGATAAATAAATAAATTAAAATTTGCAAAAATCTTAGCATATATGATTTATCAATTAATTATAAAATTGATAAAATTAATACTTCTAACATAAAAAAGACTTTTTTGAAACAATTCTAACATAAAATCTTGAAGTAAAAAATTAGTGCATATTTTATATAAATAATTATTTTATAGTATTAAATAAAGTTTTGTATATTAAATAACATTAAAGTGTTTTAATATAAATTAAATAATTAATAATTAATAATAACAAGTAAAATTAGTAGCAAATTCATCGTTTCTTAATTAGTAAAAAGGAGCACAAGTTTTCTCCTTCTTTAATAAATCAAGTTATTATATTTTTTTTACAGAATTACATTTTATTCATTTTGTAATTATAAATTCAAATACTAAAATACCAAAAAGTTTAATTCAAATATTTTTAAGTGAGACAGCAAACCCCTTCCACAATATGTAAACGATACTTTTTAATAATTCAAATCGTGCACCGTTTTTTCTTTTCATTAAAAAAACTATATGCCATCTAAATCCATACATTTTGTTAGTTCAAAAAATGGTATTTTCTTTTTGGATAAAAAAATTGTATTTTCTCCTGTAAAAAAAAATTGGTACTATTTTCAAACACTTTTTACGCTTGGGTTATTTTTCTTTTAATGGTGATCGAACAATTTTTCGCGTAAAGTTTTGCGGGCAATCATTGATTTATGAACATTGCATCGTTGAATAAACAGAGATTTTCTATCCCACCGGAGCGAAGTGACTGATAGCTCCATGCTCACTACTACATTTATTAATTAATAATGAGTAGTTTTTTTTTATAGGTAAATATTAATATGTTAGTTGTTAGATTAGTTTTTCTCCTTCGGTAGGATTTGAAACCTGCACATTTAACTCTTTCACTCCTTCATACCCTTAGCTCAAACCAGTTGAGCTACCCATCTCCCCATAATGAGTGGTTAAATATCCTTCCATATTACTCCCTCTGGAATCTATCTATCTATCTATCTATCTATACTATATACAAATAAAAATAACTTGTAATAAAATTTTTACAAGTGTCAAGCTATCCATAAACTACTCTCTCGTGTCAAATTATAGAGCATTTCTTTTGAACTAACAAAATGATTTTGTATAATTTTTAGAAATAGAGGATCCATTTAAGAGAGAGATAGACACAAAAATTTTAAATGATTTAATTTTTTTAAATAATAATAAAAGTTTGTTACACCAAATCACACAAAATCTTTTCTTTGTGTCTATCTCTCTCTTAAATGGACCCTCCATTTCTTTTAAGAAATGGAGATGATCTCAACTCGATCACGGTTTACCAAACTTGCAAATGGCAAATCATTTATAATGCTTTGTTGTGTCCTTTTCATGAATAGCTAGTAATGTACCCATGCATACGCACAGGGCATGACATGTTAGCTGCGAAATAACACAAAATCACACAAAATCTTTTCTTTGTGTCTATCTCTCTCTTAAATGGACCCTCTATTTCTTTTAAGAAATGGAGATGATTTCAACTCGATCACGGTTTACCAAACTTGCAAATGGCAAATCATTTATAATGCTTTGTTGTGTCCTTTTAATGAACAGCTAGTAATGTACCCATGCATACGTACAGGGCGTGACATGTTAGCTGCGAAATAAATGGACATAGAATTATTTATAGGCCAGGGATATAAATTCTTTGGCATCCATTAGCAAGAAGTAATGGTGAATTAAACATGAAATTCATAAAATGAGTTGTACAACATCAATGATCCAAAGCAGTATGATACTGTCGATGTAATATGGTAATTGAAAAAAGAGCCTAATACCATATGGAAAGATCAACTGTTGAATCAGGACGCTACAAAATAATGTGCACAAATAATAGTTATGATTATCTACCATAAGCAAATGCTGAACATAAAGGAAATAAGGAAAGTACAAAATAGACTTTTTCATATTACTTGGAGCAGTGGTGTTTTGACCTTTAACATTTTATTTTCCGGTGGAGATGTATATCTCACAGAAGAAGATCCCAAAATGGAGTTGTAGATAGCAAGTATCCCAAAAATACTTTTAAAAAACCATTTAATGGAAAAAGTTATGAAAAATAAGATTCAAAAAATATTTCAAACATAATTTTCAAAAATAAAATGGTTCCAGGTGTTCTTTCCCGTACTAGAAGTAGAGGCCTTCCCAATTTAAACATTCTTTCCCGTTCTCTCCACAAGCCTTGAAAGCAAGGGCCCAACAATTAGAAGAATCATCCCTTACTGGAAGCCTTCCCAATTCATTCCAGGTGTTCTTTCCCCTGTCATATTTCTTCACCATGTTAGATATATGCTTAAAACATAACGATGTTTTTTTTTACTATGCTTATGTTATTTCTAACTTTTTATTTGCAATCAGTGATAGCTTGAGTTGTAATTTAAACCTGCTATGCAAAAGAGGTCACCATTATGCCAAAAGTTAAAAGTTTAAACATGCTACAACAATTCATATTCAACTAAGATATTGAAGCCGATATTGGCATGACAGAGGTGTAACCAAGACTAAGAGTATATGATATAGACTTGGATTCAAAACTAAAAGTTAAAGAAAAAATTAGTGATTCTGTTCTTAAGCTCTTTAAAATCATTCCAATAAATAAATAGACCAAGTATATCTCACCCCTTTCACCATCCAAAATTGAAAGCTTTTTGAACTAACATTAGCATGACAAATAATTCTGAAGCTAAAAATAAAATGCTCTTCCCATATTGAAGCTAATCATAAACCATGTCAATCTGGCCACTAACTGCCCTTCAAAAAGTCAACAGGTCAAACCAACTATATCAGCATTCGTACTCCGTATTCCTCAAGACATGACTTTTGTTGTATTCTGAAATTAAATTCTTATTAAAAATAGGAAAAGTTCACAATGAATCTCTTTAATTTTAATTCTATCAAACTAGAGAGAAAGAGTTAGAGATGAATCTCATTTTCTGATTAATTGAATGAAAAACTAGTACAAAGAGATGGTTATATATCCAATCCCAAGACAGCTAATATAACTAACTAACTGACAACTTCTCTAACTAACTAACAGCTTCTAACAGCTAATTAAATAACTGTAAATAAGTGATTAACTAAATACAATTAATTATTGAGAGTTCTAATACCCCCCTCAAGTTGGAAGATATATATCATATATTCCCAACTTGGAGATGAGGCTTACAAATGATGACTTAGGAAGTGCCTTTGTTAAAGGGTCTGCTAGTTGATGCTTGGAAGGAACATGAAACAGGTTGATGAATTTGTTGGTGACATATTCTCTGATGAAGTGAACATCAATGTCGATATGTTTTGATCTTTCATTCAAAGTAGGGTTGCTTGCTAATTGAATAGCAGATTTGCTGTCACAGAAAACTTTGCATGAGGGAACCTTGACCTGAAAGGCTCTCAATAATTGCCTTAACCACAATAGTTCAGTTGTGAGGAGAGCTAGTGCTCGATACTCTGCTTCTGCAGAAGATCTTGACACTGTAGGCTGTTTTTTAGACTTCCATGCTACCAAGGAATCACCAATAAAAACACAAAATCCAGTGGTAGACTTTCTGGTTGATGTACAGCTTCCCCAATCAGCATCTGCATATGCTGATATGGCCAGGTTCGGTTTTGCAGAAAAAAGGAGACCTTGTCCAGGAGATGCTTTTATGTATTGCAATATATGATGGACTGCCTGTAGATGATGAATTCGGGGCTGAGTCATGAATTGACTAAGCTTATTCACAGCAAAAGCTATGTCTGGCCGAGAGATAGTGAGGTACATTAACCTCCCTATTAATCTTCTGTACTGGGAAGGATCTGCAACTAGTTCACCTTCACTGTCACTTAGTTGGAGATTTGGATCCATTGGTGTGGGAAGTGGCTTAGAATTTAGAAAACCAGTATCACTGAGTAATTGAGTAGCATACTTCCTTTGACATAGGTAGATGCCTTTAGGAGAAGTGGCAATCTCCAATCCTAAGAAATACTTCAGATTTCCCAATACTTTTAGCTTGAACAAGCTTTGAAGTAGCTGTTGTGTTGCTGCAAGAGATGTATCACTTGGACTAGCAAGGATTATGTCATCTACATATAATAATAGAACGACCAGATTTGACCCTGAACCTTTTGTAAAGAGTGAGGGATCTGCAGAGGCTTGAATGAAGCCATTTTGCATAATTGTTGAGGAAAATTTATGGAACCATTGCCTAGATGCTTGCTTCAAACCATACAAGGATTTATTGAGTTTGCATACCATGTTTTTTTCTTTGCTAGGATAACCAAGGGGCAACTGCATATACACTTCCTCAAATAGATCACCATTGAGGAAGGCATTATTAATGTCTAATTGGACCAACTTCCATTTGTTTTGTGCTGCTAGAGCCAACAATATCCGAACAGTAGTGAGTGTTGCCACTGGTGAAAAGGTGTCCACAAAGTCTAGACCAAGTTGTTGAGTGTACCCCTTTGCTACAAGTCTAGCTTTATATCTATCCAAACTTCCATCAGCTTTATACTTGACTTTGAAAATCCACCTACATCCAATGCTTTTCTTTCCTGCAGGAAGTGATTGTATAGACCAAGTGTTGTTGGCTTCAAGTGCATTGATCTCTTCCTGCATAGCTTGACACCACTCAGCTGATTTGTAGGCTTGGTGGTAGAACTGAGGTTCATAAATTGAGGAAACCTGTAGGATGTAGTTGTGGTATGCTGGAGACAGTTTGGTATATGCAAGGTGGGAATTAATTGGATAAGAAGTGTTGCATACAAAGTCATCCAAGTATGCAGGACTTTTATGAGTCCTAGAGGACCTTCTAATGTTTGGTACTGCTGGAGGCAAGTCTGTTTGAGGCTGAATAACAGGATCTGGTATAGGATTAGGTATAGGATCTGGCAAGTCTGGTTGAGGCTGAATAACAGGATCTGTTTCTGTTTCAGGTTCTGTGTGCAGATCAGTATTGGGTTCTATTTCTTGGTTTTGGATAGATGTTGAATCATCATGAATAGGTGATTGCAAGGGTTTTGGCAGCACTAAATCAGGAAACTGGTTAACAAGTGTCTGTGTAGGTGAGAAATGTTGAAAAGGAAATGTGTCCTCATGGAAGATAACATCTCTAGAAATGATAAATTTTCTAGAAGTTAGATCATACAACTTGTAACCTTTGTAGCCATTAGGGTAACCAAGTAGGATACATGGAGATGCCCTAGGGGAAAACTTATTTCTGAGTTGAGGAATGGTGGCTGCATATGCTAGACACCCGAAAACTCTTAAATGTTCATAAGCTGGAAGTTTTTGATGCAGAATCTCATAAGGGGATTTGTCTTGCAAAATAGGAGAAGGAGTCCTATTGATGAGATGTGCTGCAGTGCACACACTGTCACCCCAGAATTTGATGGGCAATTTAGCTTGAAACATGATTGCTCTAGCTATGTTTAACAGATGCTGATGTTTCCTTTCTACCATAGAGTTTTGTTGTGGTCTATATGGACATGAAAACTGATGTTGAACACCATTGTCCTGCAAAAATTCAGTCAAGGCCAGCTCTTTGGCATTGTCAGATCTCAAGCATTTAATAGTTTTGTCAAATTGTTTTTGAACAAAAGTGAAAAACTGCTTAATCCGTAGAGGGGCCTCTGATTTGTTGTTTGACATGTAGATCCATGTGAACCTACTACAATCATCTACAATAGTGAGAAAGTAAAACTTGCCATCATAGGTAGATTTATTATAAGGACCCCAAATGTCACAATGAATCAAATCAAAAGGATGTTGTGACAGATTATTCAAAGAGGTAAAAGGCAATCTTTTGAATTTAGCCAAAGGACAAATTTGGCATTCATTTGAATTGAAATTGGAAGGTATAGTGAGTGAAACATTATCACTTAGAATTTTCAAAACATGGTCAGACAAGTGACCCAACCTAGCATGCCAAAGCTTGGCATTCTGCTTAGACTTTGCTGGAAAAACAGAATTACACACAGGAAATGAATTGCAAACAGAATTGCAGACATTTTCAGTATGAAATTCCTTATTACATGAAGATTGAAATGCCTTATTGGAATGCATGATGTAGAGACCATTGCTTAGGTCACCCTTGCCAATCTCCTTCGATTGTTGGGTTCCCTGGATGAAAAAATTATTGGCAAGAAAAGTTAGTGACATTTTAGTATTCTGTAATAGCCGACTTACAGAAACTAAATTGACACTAAATGAAGGTATATACAAGACATTATACAGCGTAAGTGTTGGTGACAAAACAACTGAACCAATTGCACTAACAGCAACCTGTGTCTTGTTTGGTAATGTGACATGTTTATCATGCAAGTATGTGAAAGAATTGAACATGGACAGGTCACAACAAATGTGTGAAGAAGCACCAGAATCAAATATCCAAGTGCTGTGATTTGATGACTCAAAAGTAGACAAAACCATACCTAGGCAAGAGTTACCTGATGGATCAAATTCAGGTGTAGCAGCCTTGGCCATTTGAGCTTGAATGAATTGCATCATCATTTGATATTGTTGAGTGGTCATTGAAGAACCAGTTGCATCAGCATTTTCTTGATCTGCAACATGATTTATTGCGGCAGTAGGCTTGTTTCCTGGACCTTTCTTGTTATTCGATGGTGGATAACCATGAATCTTGAAACATTTCTCCTTGATGTGACCTAAAACTCCACAGTGTGAGCAAGTAGGTCTTTCCTTCTTAGTGAATTTTCCTTTTGGAGCTTGAACCGCACAGGCCATTGGAGAATCAGTAGGAATAACAGAATTACCTACTTGCCTGTGTTTCTCATCTTGAGACACATGAGCAAAGACCTGATCAATGGATGGCAGTGGATCCATTAACAGGATTTGACCTCTCACATTCATGAAGCTCTCATTAAGCCCCATCAAGAATGTATAGACACATTCACTTTGAAGGTGATCCAATAAAGGTTGAACTCCACCACAATTGCAATGGTGAACTGGGCGATATTCACCAAGTTGCTCCCACATAGCCTTGAATTTGGTGTAGTATGAACCAATAGAAGATGAACCTTGTGTGCAATTGATCATTTCTTTCTTCAAATGAAAAATGCGTGGTCCATTCTTTTGCTGAAAACGCACATGAAGGTCTTGCCAAATTGCAGCCGCACTGGCGGAGTAAATAACACTCGCGGCAATCTCCTTGCTAATTGAATTCAGGAGCCAAGAAGATACTGTGCTATTGTTGCGAATCCAGGCGCGATATTGCGGATGTCCTTTAGCAGGTTTAGGAATGGTTCCATCAACAAAACCTACTTTGTTCTTTCCATCGAGAGCCATGAGCATAGCTCTGCGCCAAGAACTAAAATTATCTTCAGTTAAATGTTGAGAAACAAGGACGAGACCTGGATTATCTGAAGGATGTAGATAGAAAGCATCATCGTGATTCTGCACTTGATTTGCCATTGTTGAGAGAAAAGAACAAACAATGAAGAAGAAGATGAAATTGAAGGTGATCGCGGGAACAGCGAAATACCGGAAAGATGATCAAAGAGGAAGATGATCGCGGGAACAGCGAACACGATCGACGATCAGAGAACAGAAATTAAAGATCAGAAAGTTGAAAACGCATGCATGCGATGAAGGATCGAATGCGGAAGAATTTCTCTTGATACCATATCAAACTAGAGAGAAAGAGTTAGAGATGAATCTCATTTTCTGATTAATTGAATGAAAAACTAGTACAAAGAGATGGTTATATATCCAATCTCAAGACAGCTAATAAAACTAACTAACTGACAACTTCTCTAACTAACTAACAGCTTCTAACAGCTAATTAAATAACTGTAAATAAGTGATTAACTAAATATAATTAATTATTGAGAGTTCTAATAAATTCTGAATCTGAAGAAATTATGCACCGAAAATTAGGTGTGTGATTGAAATTAAAAGTGCATGTTTACCTCGGTATTCCTTACTCCTTACTATGCACTTGAAAATGACCCAAATCCAATATAACCTAATGGACGAATATCACAACATTAGACAGGAATATCATTTGAATCTAGAATAATGAGAAAACTGAAATATCACTTGAAAAAAATATAAAAGAATGGCTACATATCTCAAAAAAGCATCAGACTGGCCTATCAAAGCACAATGCATGGTCTCATAAGTATCTGCACACAGAAAAGGAGATTGAGAACATTGAAAAAAAAAAAAGATATGAACATAATAAGTTGTTACCTACATTAATAATTAACCCTTAAATGTTATAGCAACCTTGGGCATGTCAGTGAATATTACAAAGGAACTAATGATGAGGTTGTGAATTTGATTAAAGTTGGTGATGGAAAATGTCTAAACATGAGTGAATTTGGGTATATTGAAAAGGAGCAGTGTAAAGCATACATGCTTAAGCCCTTTATTTGCTACACTTAATTAAGCATCTCAAATTTCAGAAAACTGATGCAGTAAAAAATCTTGCACGTAATTTGTATAAAAAATGTAAGATATCACAATAGTCTAGAGGGGTACATTACCTATTTTTCAGTTGCCGCTGCAGCGTATTTCTTAGACTTGTTCCATCCCATGTTTGGCTTAACAGAGATATATTAAGTATTGTAATGTTGTCATGAGCCTGTGACCCTTCACAATTGAAAGTAATAGATAGGTTGTTTATGTTAGAAAGATCAAAGTGGCTGAGTACTTTGGAAGCTTTGGTCTAAATCCCAATGGCTACAATGTTCTGCAGTTTTGTTCAATTAACATATAATCTGTTAATTACATAAAAGGGAATTATATATAATATATATAGCAGGATACAAATAAAAATAACTTCTAACAAAAATTTTGCAATTGGCAAGCTATCCATAAACTACTCTCTCGTGTCAAATTATAGAGCATTCCTTTTGAAATAACAAAATGATTTTGCATAATTTTTAGAAATAAAGGGTCTATTTAGGAGAGAGATAGATACAAAAATTTTAAATGATTTAATTTTTTTAAATAATAATAATAGTTTGTTATACCAAATCACACCAAATCTTTTCTTTGTGTTTATCTCTTTTTTAAATAGACCCTCTATTTTTTTTAAGAAAGAAATAAAGAAGATCTCAACTCTTGATCACTATTTACCAAACTTGCAAATGACAAATCATGTATAATGTTTTGTTGTGTCCTTTTCATGAACAATTAATGATAGCTTTACCAATTAAGTCTGTCTACTATTTGATCAAACACCCCTGTCAGTCATGTGAGCTCACGAAGTTACAATCGGACCTTTTGATATGATATGCAGGTGTAAGAAATCCCCTAGTATTTTTGTAGCAATCAAACTAAAGTCACAACTCACAACGTACTATTATTAACAAGAAACAAAATTTATTAAAAAAATAATGTAATGTCTCACCCAGACAAAATGCTAGACGGGAAATAACTTAAAACAAAAAGCAAAATTACAAGAAAGATAATGTCTGATAGACGCATTAAACTCCTTAAACTAATTGTGATTTCGGTAAAAACCAAACTCAGGTTGGCTGTGCCAAAAATGTCGGTGGGTTATGGCGTTTGTTTTGATAGACTTAAGTAAGAGAAAAAATAGTTTTGTATATACCAAAAAAAATACTGCGATAAATGAAATTACTTTCTAGAGATATTATCAAAAAAAAAAATTAGAGAATATTAACAGTGATTATATTTTATTATTTGAACAAATAAGTTTCTAAAAATAGTTTTTACAATTTTTTATAGGTAAAAAAAATTTTGATCTTTTTTTTTTACTAAAAAAGATATTCATTCATTCAAATTGGTAAAATACATCGAAAACAACACAAATTCAACATCGCTAAAAACTGAAAATGATGAATCTGCGAACAAACTCACAGCACCCAGGTTAATAGCATAAAACGGCAAAATGCTTACAAATGTGACAAAATCAAAGTAATCGGAATACCCATGTCTCCGGATCTGTAACGTTGATGCCCAAGTCTTGATTGAATCTGTAATAGATCGAAGTTGATCTGTCAATCTAAACCAAACGAACACCGCAACAAGACATAAAATCAAAACAACGCCGCACTCAGACGATGAAATCACGAAAAGAACACGAAAGAAAAACCGGATCTATGTGGAAAAATCACTTATTTAGATAAAAAGAGAAAAAATGATGTAGATGGGTGATTCCAGGCAAAAAATGGCCAAAAATCACCACCCTCCTATGGATGAGGAAGAAGAAAGAGAGGAGTAGAGGAAAGGTTGAGAGAGAAAGGCGGCTAAGTTGAGAGAAGTATTAATATGTATTACCTGTGGATCTGGCTTGCAGGCAGTCAGTGACTGCGTGCAGTCGCGATCTCAGTCGTCCGATATCGATCCGACGGCTTACAAGAAATACATATTTTTTTATTTTTTTTAAATTATAAAATATCGATCTTGAATCTTGACTATTCGATCGAGATCGGACGGTCGAGATCGCGACTACTTGTGACTACTAACTGTATTTAATCCATTTCCATTACCTGTGTATGAGATATTAAAAAACTCTTAATCTTAATCACTTCAAAAATAATTTTACATAAAATTTAAATACATGATCTTAAAACGAGTAGCGGCAGAAACGGGATAACCGGATAAGGAGCTATGCATGGTCACAAATGGCGTGTGGATGACGTAGTAATTTGCGTGTTTTAAAACCAGAATCAATATTTGTGGTTGAGTGAATTTTAAGAATAAAAAACAAAAAGGCAAACGAAATAATCAGAATGTGGACCCGGTATTGATTTTAGGATAGAAAAAATTATTATTTAAAAAGAGTAAAAAAAAGATTTATTATTTAAAAAAGGGGAGAGAGATGTCATTTTTGGCTTTTTGCTTTATATATTTTATATTTATATTTATATTTATTTATATAAGAAAGGAGACAAAGTAGGGCATGAAAAAGGCCCACTGCACTAAGATTGAGTAGTTGTGTCCAAAAACTTTAAGTCACTGTCAAACATGAAAAGCCCAAATAGAAAGGATTACCCTTTGTATGGAACTCTTTCCTGACCATCGCAGTCAGCCAACCCGGACCCACAAACCGCCTCTCTGACCTCCTTAACGACCTTTTTTCAGGTCAATTTCACCACAAAAAATGTCTAGTACTATTTTTACCTTTTTTTACTTTACTTTTTTTACTTTACTTTACTTATAAGCCTTGTTTTTCTTTATTTTTGGGTTAGTGATGTACTCTAGACTATATTACATGATTTAAAAAAAAAAGCAATACCCAAGGTAGAAGCTTGAAAGTTGAAACATAAAATGAGAAAAATAAGGCAATTTTACATAGAGGGTCAAACACAATAAATATAACCTGAAATAAGAATAACATCTGTTGAGATTCAAACAAGATAAATGGAACAAACTTCAATGGCAACCAATAACTAAATATTAGCAATCAACCACTCAATCAACAAGGTGCAATAAAATAAACAAACAAAGAAGATAAAAGTTGAGAAGAAGACACCGCATGATTTGGTTCTGATTCATTTCAAAGAAGATGGCCTACGTCTGCGGGAGAGAGCAGCCCTCCGTTTCACTATCAATGAGTCTTACAAGAGATTACAATTGCTTAGAACCCCCTTTACAATGTCCACAAAGAACAAACCCAAGAGTTCCCAATCCTTCTCTCTTTCCCTCTTTGATAAACTCTCAAGAACAACAATAGAGAAAGCCTTCAATCCTCACTCTATTCTCTCTTAAGATCCCAAGGTGTTTAACCGTGTTTCCCAGCCCCTAAAACCTCACAAAGACGCTCAAGAACGGCTGCACACAACCCTAGAATTAATCTGCTCTTCGTCTGAATTCTGCAGCGCCGGTTTTATAGAAAAACCCGACTGTGAATCGATTCACAGTCTAAGGTGAATCGATTTACCTAGTACAAAAAGCTTCCCCTGCACGAATTAATGAAGTGAATCGATTCCTGCAGGCTTCCCATGCGATTCACAGAGGCGTGCTTCGATTCCCAGAGAACCAAACATGCTTGAATCGATTCCCATAGCTAGGGAATCGATTCCCAGTGTTCAAGAAACACTTCCAAGCAATTCCATGATCCTCCAAACTGATTTTAAGGCACTCTAAACTCTACAATTCTCCACCTTGACTTCAAATCAGTGGTGATGCTCAACTTTATCCATCAACCACTAGATGCTCTCTCCATTATTGGAATTACGTCTCAGAGAAATTCATCAAGTCCAAGCAATGCTTGAACTTTGATCTAGGTAATGACTTGGTGAATACATCCGCCGGGTTGTCCTCTGATACAACCTTCTCAACCACAATTTCCTTAGATTCCACGACGTCTCTAATGAAATGTAGGCGGATGTCAATGTGCTTTGTCCTTTCATGATACACTTGGTGATTTGCCAAGTGGATAGCACTTTGACTATCACAATGTACCTTCACACATCCTTGTGTAATTCCTAGCTCCCCAATCATACCTTTCAACCATATGGCCTCCTTCACCCCTTTAACTAGGGCGATATACTCACTTTGAGTAGTAGATAGCGCCACAGCAATTTGTTGGTTAGCCTTCCAACTTATTGCCGTTCCAAACAATGTAAATACAAACCCAGATAAGGATTTCCTTGTATCCACATTTCCTGCATAATCTGCATCTACATAACCCTCCAAAGCGTCTTCTCCTTGAGTTGCTCTTGTGTACCTCAAACCACCTTTGAGTGACCCATTCAAATACCTCAGAACCCACTTCAGTGCTTCCCAATGAGCTTGGCCTGGATTTGCCATAAACCGACTTACTATACTGACTGCATATGCTAAGTCTGGTCTACTACAAACCATGCCATACATGATGCTTCCTACCCCACTAGCATATGGAGTAGTATCCATCTTCCTCCTCTCCTCTTCGGACTCAGGAGCTTATGTCACCAAGAGCTTTGTGTGATGACCCAAAGGAGTGCTAACCGGTTTAGCTTCATGCATCCTAAACCGCTCCACCACTTTCTTCAAGTACCCATGCTGAGATAAGAATAACTCACCCTTCTTCCGGTCCCTCATGATATCCATCCCAAGTATCCTCTTAGCGGCCCCAAGGTCCTTCATCTCAAATTCTGAATTTAGCTTCTCCTTGAGAATGTTAATCTCCTCTTTGCTAGAGCTTGCCATCAGGATGTCATCAACATGGAGAAGTAGGTAGAGAACCACTTTCTCATCCCTCTTCAAAATGTACACACAACTGTCGTACCCACTTCTCACAAATCCCGTCTTCAGAAGAAAATCGTCAAAACGAAGATACCATTGCCTAGGGCTTTGTTTCAACCCATACAAGGATTTCTTCAAAACACATACCTTAGACTTGTCCTCTACAAAACCTTCTGGTTGTTGCATGTAGATTGTCTCTTCTAGGTTTTCATGTAAGAATGCGGTCTTCACGTCCATTTGTTCCAACTCAAGATCGTACTGATTTACGATTGCCATAAGAACCCTTATGGAACAATGTTTCACCACGGGTGAGAAAATCTCGTTGTAATCAATTCCCTCAACCTGTGTAAAACCCTTGGCCACAAGTCTTACTTTATATCTTGGTTCTTCAATTCCCGGAATGCCTTCCTTCTTCTTGAAGATCCACTTGCATCCTACCACCCTTTGCTTCTTAGGTAGTTTCACAAGTTTCCAGGTCTGGTTCTTCTCCAATGAATTCATTTCCTCATTCACTGCCTCTAACCACTTACGACCTCTTTGCTCTCAATCGCTTCACTGAATGTCTTAGGTTACGAGTCTTGCACATCTTCACCGCATTTAGAGCATAACAAATTAAGTCTGCATAGCCATATCTCTTGGGTGCCACGGTTTCCCTCCGTTCCTATCTCTTGCCAGTGATAGTCGGGATCCAGTGTTGGTTGTCTTCCTCTAGAACCTGATGGTGGAGAACTATTCTCCTCTTCATCATTCCCGGTCTCACTAGTGGAAGGCTCCACCTCAAACTGAGTCTTCTCTACCTCTGTTTCTGAGTTACTATTCTCCAGGTCCTTGCACTTCATCCCCATACGAGTCTCATCAAAAGTCACATCCCTGCTTATTATGAATCTTGATCCCCCAGGCTCCATCTTCCACAGCTTGTACCCCTTCACACCTTCCGGATAGCCAATGAAGACACATTTCACAGCCCTGGCTTCAAGTTTGTCTTGTCTGACATGAGCAAACGCCAAAGCACCGAAAACCTTCAACGTGGAATATTCTGCCGGTTTTCCACTCCAAACTTCCATAGGTGTTTTGAAGTTTAAAGCCGTTGATGGGCATCTGTTGATCAAGTAAGCTGCTGTACTCACAGCTTCACCCCAGAAACTTTTAGGTAGCCCAGCTCCCAAAAGCATACATCTGACCCGCTCCAAAATAGTCCTGTTCATGCGTTCTGCCAGACCATTTTGTTGCGGTGTCCCTGCCACGGTCCTATGTCTCTTAATTCCCTGTTTCCTGCAAAACTCATTAAACTGCTCTGAAACAAACTCCAGGCCATTGTCAGTCCTTAAAACTTTCAGTTTAGTTCCTATTTGATTTCCTATGAGAGTATGCCATTCTTTGAATTTTTCAAATGTGTCACTTTTATTTTTCAAAATGTGAACCCATACTCTCCTAGAGAAATCATCAATCATGGTGAGAAAATAGGAACCCCTTCCATGAGTTGTCACTCTTGAGCGACCCCAAAGGTCCGAGTGAATATACTCAAAAGGCTTGCTAGAATGATGCATGCCACTTCCAAACTTAACCCTATGTTGTTTGCCTAGTATACAATTATCACAAAATTCTAGCTTATCCAATTTATCACTACCTAGCAAACCTTATTTAGCTAGTTCAACTAAACCTCTTTCACTAACATGCCCTAACCTTAAATGCCATAGTTTAGTTTTATCATGCGGAGCTTGACTAGCTAATGATGCATGCCCTATATTGATACAACCATCTAATATGTATAAGCCACACATTTTAGATCCTTTAGCCATTACTAATGCACCATTCGAAATTTTAATCATGCCATGTTCAATCCTAGTACTATAGCCTAATCCATCAAACATGCTTATAGATAAAAGATTTCGTTTGAGTTCAGGAACATACCTCACATCTTGTAAAAGGAATTCACAGTTGTCAAACATCTTGAGACGAATCGAACCCATACCTTGCACCTTACAAGCTCGGTTGTCATCCAGGCGAACGACTCCACCTTCTTTAAGCTTCAAAGTCTCAAAGTATTCCTTCCTAGGACACAAGTGATAAGAACATCCCGAGTCCATGACCCAGTTCTTTTCAGATTCCAAACTCGACACCACTAGAGCCCCCGCACTCTCATAACCATCCTCCATAGCAATTGCAACATCCACAGAATCACCCTGCCCCTTTCTCAGGCCAGTCCTTCTTAAAGTGACCGGTCTTGTGACAATTGAAGCACTTATACTTCTTATTGTTCCCCTTTGACTTGGACTTCGACCTAGAATTCTTCCCTTTGTTGTGGTTTCCTCTACTCTCACTTCTTCTCCTTGACACACTTAAGCCTTCACCACTATCATCCACTTTTAAGTCTTGGAGCTTGGTTAGCTCCTTGGTCCTAATAGATTGTTGGACCTCCTCCAAAGTAATAGTGGACTCCTTGCCATAGAGGAGTGCATCCTTAAAGTGTTCAAAGGATATAGGCAACGAATTCAATAAGAGCAGAGCCTTATCCTCGTCATCGAGCTTCACATCAATGTTCTGCAGGTCATCAATAATTTTGTTGAATTCTGCTAGTTGCTCCACAATAGGTTTGGTCTCTACCATCTTGAATGAGTAGAGATGTTGTTTCAGACATAACCTGTGGGCCAATGACTTTGTCATGTACAACGATTCTAACTTTGCCCACATCTCCGCCGCGGTCTTCTCTCTTGCAACTTCCCTCAGTGCCTTATCGCCAAGGCACAAGATAATGGCACTTCTTGCCTTATCTATCATCTCCTTCTTCTCCGTTTGAGACAGAGTTGGCGGCATTCTTGCCTCACCCTTCAAGGCTTCAAAACACTTCTGTTGAATAAGTATTGCTTCCATCTTCACCTTCCATAGACCGAAGTCGTTGTTACCGAAAAATTTCTCGATGTCCCATTTAGTACCCATGGTGCTCACTTGAATGATTTGTTCCTTTTTCCCACAGACGGCGCCACTTGTTGAGATTCAAACAAGATAAATGGAACAAACTTCAATGGCAACCAATAACTAAATATTAGCAATCAACCACTCAATCAACAAGGTGCAATAAAACAAACAAACAAAGAAGATAAAAGTTGAGAAGAAGACACCGCAATTTGGTTACGCAGTTCGGCCTCAAAGAAGATGGCCTACGTCTGCGGGAGAGAGCAGCCCTCCGTTTCACTATCAATGAGTCTTACAAGAGATTACAATTGCTTAGAACCCCCTTTACAATGTCCACAAAGAACAAACCCAAGAGTTCCCAATCCCTCTCTCTTTCCCTCTTTGATAAACTCTCAAGAACAACAATAGAGAAAACCTTCAATCCTCACTCTATTCTCTCTTAAGATCCCAAGGTGTTTAACCGTGTTTCCCAGCCCCTAAAACCTCACAAAGACGATCAAGAACGGCTGCACACAACCCTAGAATTAATCGCTTCTTCGTCTGACTCAAATAGCGGTTTTATAGAAAAACCCGACTGTAAATCGATTCACAGTCTAAGGTGAATCGATTCACCTAGTACAAAAAGCTTCCCCTGCATGAATTAATGAAGTGAATCGATTCCTGCAGGCTTCCCATGCGATTCACAGAGGCGTGCTTCGATTCCCAGAGAACCAAACATGCTTGAATCGATTCCCATAGCTAGGGAATCGATTCCCAGTGTTCAAGAAACACTTCCAAGCAATTACATGATCCTCCAAACTGATTTTAAGGCACTCTAAACTCCACAACATCAATTAAACAAATTAAGTGAAAGTTAACTTATTTTATGGATACTATCAACTAAATAAACAAATAAATATAAATTAAAGATCAGAAACTTGAAGAGACATTGACATTTTCAAGCATATTTCTCTTAATTTGAGTTATGCTATTACTAATTTTTTTTTTTAAATGCAACAAATTCTACTGCTAGAGAAGATAAACACATGTTAGTGATATGTTTGGTCGTGAGAAGAAAATAAAAAGAGAAAAAGATGTTGGAGAGAGAGAGAGAATTAGAGTAGATTTAATGTATTGTTTAGTATGAGAGAGAAAGAGGAAAAAAAATAAAAGAAAAATAAGTAGATTTTTCTCTCTCCATTTGTTTGATTTGATAGAAAGTAAGAAGAGAGAAATATTATTATTTTTGATAGAACAAAAATACCCTTACCTAAAAAAACTAAGAGACAAATTTATATTGTTTGAATTTCATTTATTATCAAAATTAATTTTAATTTTAAATTAATTAATCGTTCACGTAATTAATTTAAAATTTTATTTTGTATTAATTAATTAATTATATCTAAATCAATCTAATTGATTTAAGTCAATATAACTTTTTAAATTTATTAGTTTAAAATAATTAAATTATCATTTTAATTTAATTAAAATTTGTTATTTAGTTTTTATTTTTAAATTAACCTACTTCTTCACATAAGTGTGAACCATAAAAAGACTTGGATTCCATGCAGTTAAACCACTTCTCTCCCATTTCGTTACACAACCGAATAATAGAAATGTAGTAGTACTTTTTCTCTATCTCTAGAGCTTCAACTTTTTTCTCTACTTTTTCACCCGTAAACACACGCTAAAAGTAATTTTGAGAACCAAAAGTTCTTCAAACCCTTTTTTGTGCATGGCATTTGGAAGTTTTTGGGTTTTCCTTTACCTTTTATTTGGTTAAGAGAAAAAAACAAAAAGAAAAATATAGAGAGAAAAAGTGGAGAGGACACAATTTTTTTTTCTATTTGATTGCAACAAGAAATTAATAAATAAGGAAAATGGAATGCAGCTTAAGGGGAAAAAAATTCTCCTCGAGAGAAATTTTGTGAATAAGAGAAAATATAAAAATTAATCGTAATGACTTTAGTCTTGTGAATAAGGGAAAATATGTTTTTCGAAATCTCTGATCAAGTTTAGTTTATTGTGCAACATCAGAAGCTGCATCATAGAATTGGAGTGAGTAATTCATCAAATGCTATTGAAGGATCTTGGAAGCCTCCTCCTGATGGATGCTTCAAAATCAATGTGGATGGTTCTTATATAAGCCGTTCGGGAAGCAGTGCGTAGTGGATTAGTTAGAGACTCTCAAGGAAGATTTGTCAAAGGTTTTTATCAAAAGCTTGGCAATTGTAATGCTGTATCGGTTAAGTTATGTGCTCTCTGGTTGGGTATAAAAATGACTCATGAATTGTCCCTTTCTTGGGTTATTTTTGAAATGAATTCAAACGTGATTATAGATATGGGTGGCTTTTAGCAAGCACAAATGTAAAATTTGTGCATGATGCACAAATCCTGTGATACCGACACCAGCCAGTTCTTACCATATTTACAATGTTGGCCTATAACATTGAATATTGACACGCGTTGCCCTTATCCCATTTTATATTACAAAAAGAGACCCAGTCACATCACTTGCTGCAGCTAGCAGTAGCACCCCATTGTCGGCGTCATCAGAGCACAACACCGCCGGAAGCGCACACCCAGTGACTGTCGCACCACCTGCAACCACTATCAACGTCTTCATCTCCACCGTGCCTCCCTTTTCCCCAACGGCTGCAGTCAAGTGCAAATCTGCAGCCATCGTGAAGCCAATGCCACACAGCCGTAAGACCTCCGTCCAAACCACTCCCCACAAACAACCCATAACCACCATCTCCACCGTCTCAACCTCCATCCCGTATCAGATGTTCACTCTGTTTTTTATTCTGGGTTTTTTTATATATAGTTCGATATTAATGGCTTAATTGACTGCATAATGTTTGAAGTTATGGTAGAATTGCACATGTGTGTGTATCTACCTTTACAGTGTTTTTGTCACCAACGCTCATCTTATCTTTTTTTTTTTTTTTACGGGAACATTCATCTTATCATTTCCCCTTACTTTTATTCAGCTGAATCAATTTGCATACTTCAATTTACAATTCATGTTTCGGGTTTAACAAAGTTTTCTTCCAAAAATTTAAATTAACGCATGAAAAATGATTCGGTTATACAAATGTTCGATCCCAGAAAATACATTTTTTCTAGTCAAAATAAAAAAAGAAAATACATTGTTGCCGAAGTTTTTCTTCACTCCGAAAATATTTTGACTGCAAAATTGTGTGAATATCCAATAAAGTATCATATTAATTCAATCAAAGTTTAAATTTGTAATTACATTTAATACCCAAAAAAATTGTAATTACGTGATTTATCAAGCCTGGTTTTGTAAATAAGTTTAAAAGGTCCGAAAAGGTATCAGTCAAGTTACCCTTCTAATATCCTACCCATTGAATTTTTAATTATTAAATCAAATGGCTAAAAGGGCATTTTGTGCATCATGCAATTTACCATAGATATAATCCATGTTGGCTCTTCTCAAATTGCCTTCCTTTAACCTCTTTTCCAAGAGACAGTGTCCATTCTCCAACCTCATGCATGGAGAATTTCTGTTACTCACATCTATCGGGAGGCTAGCTAATAGATGTGTAGGTTTACTTGCTAACAAAGGTCATTCTTCAACTTATGATGGTGAAACTTTAGATGTAGATTTTCCTTTGCTTAATTAGTTTGTACTTATTAGAGGATGCTAGACGTGGTAGTATCTCTCGGCTAGTTAGGTAATATTATTCCTCTTCTCCTTAAAAAAAAAGATTGAAACAAAAACAAATTTGTCAAAAAAAAAATAATTCATGGCAAATTACTGAAGGGAGAATTTATCATATTTCTCATATTTTTCACATTTATTTTTATATCTATTTTCTTTTATTTATCTAATATATTGTCCACTTTCTTTTTTTTATTCTCTTTATACAAGGATATCGATTTGCTACAGTGAGATAAAACACATATTCACGCATTTAGATGATTTCAGTTGTCCAATCATGATCGGAAGGTTGAAATTCAAGCTCAATATTTTCAGATTTTAAAGAAAATAAAATATGTTTATATTTTGTAAGTTGTCGGATCGGAGATCATCCAACTGCATTAATTCGTTGTTTAGTCAATCGCATCAAATCCAATTCCTTTATAAAGAGTATCTTTATTTATTTTCTTTACTTTTATCTTTACACCGTTATTTTCCAATTCACCATTGTCCACCAACGTCAAACTGTCTTTTTCATCACTTTTGGTACGTTGGACAGTACGTTGATCTACAAATTCTTTGCGGTTTTACTTTTGTAGTAGTACAGTGATTGTTTAGAATTTTAAATCTTGCCTTCGGACCCTGAGTTGGCTCCGATTCAACTAGTAGGGTAAGACATCTTAACGCCAATTTGCGGATTTTGCTTACTTTTATCATTGAAAACGACGTTGAGAAATTATTAGAGCGTGCTCGGCAAAACCTCAAAAACGAAATCAAGGAATATCATTCTTTCAATTTCAACAGGTTAAACATTTTTTCTTATTATTGGGAAAAACACTAGTCTTACATAGACTAGAGGTAAGGCTACAAACCGGTTTTATAAGGATGAGTTAGGCCCAAAATCCTAATATAATATTAAAGCCTACCTAGATCTATTGGGCCACCTACCGCATACACGCACCAAACCCAATAATACTGGGCGTAGGAAAGTGTATTGGGAAAAACCCAAGTCCCACATAGACTTGAGGTAAGGCCTCAAAAGAGTTTACAAGTAAATGACACCCCTCACTTTACATGTCGGTTTTGTAAAAATGAGTTAGACTCAAAATCTTAATACTTATAAAAAAAGTTAAACTTTTATCCGCACTGAAACAGAACTCCTTGGGTAAAATTATTCGGGTTGACTGTGAAAAAAATGAAAAAAGAAAACAAGGGTAAAGAAGGTGATTTCTAGAGTGCAGTAGTGCTATGAGTGTGGCGCAGTGCAACACTTTTTTTTATCGGTTGGATGTCCCTTAGATATGATGGTGAATCCCCAGACACTATATCTTATTTTCCTCCCTATCTCAAGCAGTATTTTAAAAATCGAACCGGACATCGAATTGACAAAACATCCAGGTCATGATTTAACCGCTTTAAACTGCTCGAACCGAGACGAAATCGAGGTCGAACCGCCAAAATAATTGGACCGTAGATAGGGTCGGTTCACGGTTCAACCGTCCGGTACGGTTCAGTTTTTAAAACATTGATCTCAAGACTGAAACCATACTCTACCCTTCCCCTCTCCCCCCGACGAATCCACGGGAGTTGCTCGTTGAGTTCCCTTGGGTTGTGCGTTTCCCACAGCTGGTCGAGGAGGAAGGTGTGTGGAGGCAAGCTTCGCGAGGAAAGAAGGGGATGGTTGACCAAACAGTGCGAGAGAGAGAGAGAGAGGGGGACGGGGCGAACTAACAGAGACTCGAATCTGTGGTGGCGTGGTAATGGTCGACCTCATAACCGAAAAAATTCAAATAAAAATTTTAAATTTTAAATTTTGTCAACATCAATCGAGTCTGGATCCTCTCCATTTCTACGAGAAATGGAGAACTCCGTTTACTTGAATATACGAAAAGACTCATGGCATTTTAATGTTTTAACGGCTGAGATTTTGTTTTTCAAATCAATTTAATTTTTTAAAAAATTGATTTTTTTTTTGCAGACATCTCTTCATCCCCAATTCATCTTTACAATGCATATCCGTCGCCGCCTGCTTCCCCGACGTCGTGTCGCCCCGACGCAAGGTCGTTGCCCCGCACTCCTGTGTCCTTCATCGCCCCAACGCACTACCATCGCCCTTGCACCCCGATGCACAGCCGCTCGACCACCCCATCGTTGTGCTGCCTCCATTCTCCGGCGCCCCTGTTATTTATTTTTTTGTTTATGTGCATGTTGATAGTTTGTAGTGAGGTGAGCGTCATAAGCAAAGTTCGGGCTAGCGTCATAAGCAAAGTTCGATACGGCCGTGTATGTATCAGGTACGACCGTACCCCGTCCCAGAATGTGCAGATTTGAAAGTCAGATGACATAATCCGCATCCTAATCTATAAATAGGGGTTCTTAACCATTTCTAAAGACCTTTTGACGAATTCTGGAGTCAAGAGCCCCTTTTTTAGAGTTATTCATAAACACTTTGATATTGGAGTGAGTCTTGAATCATTGGAGCTTCCTGTCAATCCTGAATTGCTACTGGAGTTCATGAGGAACAAACGAGAGGATCACCGTCTTATCAAAAGGTTGTCTCGGTTCTATTTAATCATATCTTTTAGGAGTTCATGTTTGGATTTATTCTATTTTATTTTGTTACAAAACAATATGAGTAGCTAATTCCATCACTAGGGGTGATGGGAAATCTTTTACAATTTTCTTGATTTCTATTTAATTGCTATTTTGAATTCCTTATTATCCTTATGAATGTGTTGATCTTAGCATGCTTAATTTCATAGGAAGTAGCTAATTCTTAATAAGTTAGTTAACTGTGGTAACATGATCATGATTAGTTAACGGAACTATAGGATCAACAGAAATCGCTTTATATGTCGGATCGGTTATTGCTTGTTCCCAATCGGTTATTAGATGAACAAACTTGCATGTTCTTAATGCTCTTTCCTTTAATTATCTTCTAGGACCAAATGGAGTAATTAGTTAGGAGGAAGACTATTACAAGCTAGGCAGCTCTTAGTATTTTAGAGTGAGTGGTTGGCTTTCAATAAAGAAATACAATTCATAATAGTAAGGAAATAGATTCAGGATCTAGTATTAGTGAATCCGGTTCCCCTAGCCTTCTCCTATTCAATCTCACTTTAGTATTTGAGATTTAAAGTTTTATTCTAATATCCTTTAGTTTTTCTGTTCAAATTCTAAATCCAATCATTTTGATAGCTTAGAGGACTTAAGATCTTTATTACGCTGGTACTTGCGCATTTCCTGTGGGTTCGACATTCGGAGTCCTAATTATACTCCACTTTTATTACGAATTACGATCAGGTGCACTTGCCTGAGCCACAACAGCTTTGCATTCGGAGTTCGTGGTAGTGGGTTGCCAATCAAAGTGTATGTTGATTTGCCTTGATGAACTCCTTGGTTTGAGACGGTACACTCCTTACCTCAGTTTCTGATTTTGATTTTCCATCTTGCATTCTATGTAGTATTAAGCCCCAAAATTTTATAAACAATAGTGTTTTTCTTCTTCATGATGTTATTTTTTGCATTATGGTGTTTTATTGTTAGACAAGTTAACTCCTTTTGCATTTGAGAAACTCTGGAAGAGAGACAGGCATAATGGGGTATGGAAGAATAATGTCTAGCTAATAGTCAATGGTGAGAAGGTTCCATTGTGTAAATTAGTGATGAATTTCTCATAGATCTGCTGATGCCAAGAGCTCTTAATAACTCTCATAGATCTCAAAATGGTCGGGCTTGTCAGTCACTGTGATGAGTTTATTCCTTGTACGCAACAAAGAGGGTAGATTTTGTCTGAGGACTAAAGAGAAATGCTCATGATTATCTAATTGTTTTTTAAAAAGTAAATTAATTTGATATACAAAATCTCAGTCGTTTAAATATTTAATTGCCACGTGTCTTATGTATAATCAAGTAACTAGAGATCTCAATTTCTTATCAAAATGGAGAGGATCCTAACACCATCTATTAATTGTAACCTTTTACAATTAATTTTTCGACAATTTTTTTTTTTTGCTTATATAATTTTTTTATAATCTAACTTAAAGGACTCTCTTACAAAATTTCAACATGTAGACGACTAGCTAGATCTAGAGCCCATTTGTTTAAAATTAGAAAAAGTAATTTTCAGATAAAATACTCTAGAGATTTTTTTTTTTAGAAATTTCCATTTGAAGCAGAATCTATTATGTGTTTATTTACAATAAAAAAATCATTTTTTAATCTTCTCTCTCATTTATTACACTCATTAAAATCAGATTATTTCTTAAAAATTACCAAAAACAACTTCTCATTTTAGCTAAGAAAATTATTATTTTAAGATTCTGATTATTTAAAGAAGCTCAAATAAACACAATAAAAAATCTTTAAAATGATTTTTTATCAAATACTGTAACAAACAAGTTCCTTTGCTCATTAGTGCCAAAGGATTAGTTCAGATAAGCTTCTTAATAAATTCTTCACTCATTTGACTCTGTTTCGCTTCATGGGAGGCTAGAGAAAAAGCTAGCGAGAAAATGAGCATCCTTCAAGTATATAGATCATTATAAAAATCATATATAGTCTCTGGGCTGCCATTAAAAATAGAAAGTGTGAATTATTTTCCGTATGATATATAAGAGGACAAAAGAACTCCAGATTTTATTATATTAGAAAACACAAGCATGATGCAAAAGGCGTTGGAATTTGTATTTAAAATATTAGAAATATCACCATCAATTTCCTACTGAGAACGATTGAAGGTTTAATTAATTAGTTTATAATCTACTGAGATATTGCCTTTTGCTTGTCTGCCAACAATATTCCTTTTCCATTTAATTAAGTTACTAAAAAACGATCAAAAAAAATTAAGTTACTAAAAAATAAATAATTTGGTCAAAGATTCATTTGGCAATGAGTTTTACGTAATCACGCAACACATTCTATACTGTCATGCGTCAAAAAAAATTAGGGCCCGTTTGTTACGGCTTAAAAAAAAGTGATTATGTTTTAAAATAATCTAGAGATTATTTTTTATAGATTTTAAAAAAATCTGAAGCTAATTTGTGTTTGTTTAAGATTATAAAAATTATTTTTTCAATTCTTATGAATGAGAAGCTACTTTTTTCAGCTTTTTATTTTTAACCTAAAAATCATTTTTTTTTTAAAAATCATTTTCTAAAAAATCTGAAATAAACACAATTAAAATTAAAAAAAATGATTTTTAACATAAAAAAAGTAATTTTATTCTAAAAAAAAGCTGTAACAAACGCCTCTTAATACTGTGGTCATTGTACTTGTGTGGAGAAAAAAGGAGAACGAGCAAAAAAATTATGGCAGACGCATAATACTAATACTAATTTTTTAGAATTAAAAAAAATTATTATCCCGTGTAATGCACGGGTGAGATTTTAGAGTTATCAAGTAACGTAAAAAAATAAGCAGTCAAAAATATTTTCAAAAAAACAAATAAAAAAAATATAATTGAGTTTCTAATATAATAACAAATAGTAATATGATTTTAAGGTAAATTCATGGTATAACCAGATTTGTATCAGCAAACAAACTTTTACCGTTAAATATTAGACAAAAAATAGAAAGCATTCATAAGAGAATAAAAAAAATTAGAAGCTTATGACCGAATTTGTGTTGTTGTATTTAATCATACATCAAAATTAAATAAAATGTAAGACTAAAATATACAAACAGCGGAAGCAAAAATTCTTAGAACTCCTACCTCCAGCCATTGCAAATTCAGACTTGGATCAGTTGATAATTTTGGTTGCTCCAGACCCTTACTTGCTCAAAACTCGATGGTGTTGCTTGCTGAAGATGTTAGCGATATTTGTGGTGGAAATACTGCAACTACTAAACCAAACAACAAAAATTGATAAGTTCAAATAAAGATAATATGTTGTAAAACAAAGAACAAAGAAGAAGATGAATAATCATTGCACAAGACTCCAAGGTGTGTGTGAAACACTAAGCTTTAGGTTCGATTCGCCCCCACCAATCCCTTTAGATTGAATGCAATATGATAACCAGCGAATCTCCTTCAGGATACAATGGAGTTCGTTGAATTGGCTTGCACTTCCAATTCAAGCTTATCGTCAATGATAGATTACAGAATAATAGTTTCCTTTATTCTCTCTGTTCACAAGGGAAGAAAGGAAGTGATTTGGTGTAGAAACTAGAAAAATTTCTCATCTCAAATCTGATGTAGAGAGTTCTATTTATAGAGAAACTCATGCCACTTGGTGAGAGAAAACAACATTTCATGTAAAGGAATGCAACCTTTCATGTATGTATCTTTTCATGTAGAGACACATACGCTCACGATAGAACACACCTATTAGGAAGAATTTTAAACTCATGAAGATATATCTTTCCTCTTGGGTTCTCTTGGACTTCCATATTTTGAAAATCCCTCACAATCCCCCACTATTTTCAAAATAAACCAAAATCCTATTATTCCGGAAATCACATGTTTTCAGATAAATGTATCTTACGATTTGAACCTTTACTTAGTAAGTCATTGTTTCACTCATCCCGAATAGATTGGTAGACAAACTTTAAACCAATTATTCATTAGAACAAGCGTAAATTAACTTACACATGAAATCTCGCTACCATTGAACGAATTGTAAATTGACACATTTGATAAGGCCTTGTGTCAAGTATCCTTTTCATGAGAGCTTTAAGAGTCAAGCCCTTAATCTCCAAGAAGCGGCCCCACTTCACTCTCATATAGGTAGACTCTATCAAAAGTGCTCCCATAATAAGCACTTTAGCACATACGTTTTATAGGTCCATTAAGAGCAAAAACTCAACCTTCCAACTTTATACTTATGGTCCAAGTACTTATAAACCTTAGGATGTATCTATTGTCAAGTACTTGCAATTACTCTAATAGTGTACTTTCACCATTGAACTCAAGACTTAATGCTACTTAAGTGTAAGTTGGGTTTTCACCATTGTTAATTATATAGATATGGGCTTCAATCTCATCCCCAATGATGTTTTAAAACATCATATCCCTTGTCAATCCTTTTGTCAAAGAATTGCAAGATTTCTTTCTTTTTCTTATAAAACTATGAGTATTACTCCTTCACATAACTATGCCTTAGTCCAATGTCCCATGACATTTCATTGTTCAATAGTTAATATACTCTTGATAGTATTGAATAACTATCACAAACATGACATTTCATTGTTCAATAGTTAATATACTCTTGATAATATTGAATAACTATCACAAAAATAGACCATTTGTCCCATTGAATTTACATTATACACTTGGCTATATGCCTTTGATAGTTTTGACTATCACCATGTATATATACTTGTACCATTGGTTTAGACCAAATTGATATATCATACAACAATTTCTAAATAACTTTACTTTGTTGCTACTAAGACATTCAATACACATTTCAATATAAAATTCTAATTTTATTTTAGCTATCTTAATTTATTTAAGATAGCATACTTTTTATTCTTAACGAGAGGAAACATTACATACTATCATCAATTATTTTGTTTTTGATTCTAGACGAAAAAACATAGTATGTTGTTATTATAATTACTTTTTATATTTTTTTTTATGAATGCTATTGTGTTTTTATAAATGATTATTTTGTTTTTTAGTCCCGACGGGAGAAAATAACATGTTGTCGCTATAATTTCGTTGTCTTCCAGCACATATCAATTTTTATAAATGTTTTATTATTTTTAAATGATTATTTTACTTTTAAGTCTCGACGGGGGAAATATTATAAGTTATCGGTATAATTTTATCGTATTTGACACAGACAAATTTTATAAATGTTTATTTATAAATGATTATCTATCTACTATCTATCTAATTAAGAAAACCCTAACCATGTATGTTTCATCTTAGCCATATATGGTATACAAGTCACACAATTACATAAATAGTAATATTCGATACACATTTAATATTTCTTTCACTTTCACTATAAAATTAGTTAATTTTTAATATATTGAATCAAAAATATCATTTGTTATAAACAATGACGTCTTAAAATATTAAGCGTAAGAAATAACGCGCGCCCCGTGCATTCGCACGAGTATCGTACTAGTTAATTATAAGCAAATAAGTATAAATACATATATTTTTTTGTTTTTAATAAAGTCTAAAGGGAGTGCTGTGTTAATTTTCAAGGGAATTCTAAAGCATGTGAAGAGGAATCCAATGAAGAAAATATTTCCCCCGGTCTGAAATATAAGAAAAAAAAGTCTCTGAAATATAAGCAAAAGGTTTATGTATTTGGTAAAATGCAGATACATCAAAACATTATTTATATTCAGATTTTTCTTGTATTTGATAGTGAAGATATTTTGATACGGTTAAATTTTGAAAAAGCACTCTCTTTTAAGTTTTATGGGCTAATATTGGGGTTCAAGCTTAGCAAACGACATTCTGAGTTTCAATATTGTCGTTTGTTTGTGTTAAACAAATATTTAAGTCATGAGTACAATATGCTTATGGGTGGCATCTAAGGTGGACAAGCAAATAAGTGGTTCATGGGTGAACCATTACTTACAGCCATTGGATTAAAAATTCCACCAAATCTTATGATGCACTCCTACACACTAAATAATTTTTTTCCTACCTCTCTCTCTTCCCGTCGTCTCTGCCCTTATCTTTCTCTCTCAGTCATCCTCTCAACCTACAACCATCTCCATCCCTCTTTCTTCGCTCTTTCGGTGAAAACCACATATGTGATAACAACCACACCCACTTTATAGATCTTTGTCCTTTATGAATTTCTGTTTGCAAAATCAATTTAATTTATTTCCATTGAGAGGGAAAACAATAATTTTGTAACAATGAAGATTAAAAAGTGAAGACCAATTTATCTCCCATGGCCTCATGTAACTATTGCCCACTAGTATGCTTAGAACTCTTTACTTGCAGATTTAAGAAGTGAAGATTAAAAATTATTTAAAATGTATAATTGTAGCGTCAGTGCATCACCTCCCCTTTAAAAGATTAAAAATCAACTTTTCATCTTCACAATTTCAACGAGGATGAATAGGAAATGCAGGATTTTCAGATCTGATGGCAAAGATAAAAACTTGGTGCAGTCACAATCACAAAACAACGATGCGGACACTCATGTTGGAACCCAGTAGCAAAGAGGTGTATGTGGCGGTGGAACAAACAGCGACGGAACTCCAACATCGTCAGGTGGTGGAGGGTGGAGCTCCGACAGCTTGATTTGATGTGGAGCAAGTGCCTGGAAGCCACCAAAAATTGTGAAGAAGCGAGGCAAAAGGAGAGAAGAGAAAGAATATAGTTGTTGGGCTTGAAATCTAGTGTGGCTATACCATGATAAAATCTATTAAACTTTTTGATCTAACAGTTCTTAATTATGGTCCACCCATATTTCAAATCAACCATTTGACACAGTTCTTTTTGATCTAGTGTGGCTAATATTGGGGTTCA
Organism: Calophaca sinica; assembly: GCA_037113605.1. Classification (NCBI taxonomy): domain Eukaryota; kingdom Viridiplantae; phylum Streptophyta; class Magnoliopsida; order Fabales; family Fabaceae; genus Calophaca; species Calophaca sinica. Next base: position 126,583,909 of record CM073734.1, read on the forward strand.
AGCTTAGCAAACGACATTCCGAGTTTCAATATTGTCGTTTATTTGTGTTAAACAAATATTTAAGTCATGAGTACAATATGCTTATGATATTGTCTACTGTTAACATGCTCCTCGTCACACCAATTCAACCTTGTGTCGGCAGTGGGCATCGATATTGTAACACCCTGTTTCCAGAGCGCTACCGTGTAACCCAATCTAATGCTGAAAACATTTAATGCTTGTATGTTTTTAGTTAAAGAGTACTCTTATGTATTTCGCAATGGAAAAATAGGAGTATTTTTTTTTTCATTTTCTTTCCTTTGAAACCCTTTTCAAAATGAGACATAGAGTACTACAGTTTTCTAAATGATGCCAATTCAGACTTTTGCAAATATCAGAGTATAATGCATCACAAAATAATATTTCACATAACATAATCATTTCGCTCTAAGGCGAGGTTTTCTGAAAAGAATAATTACACAAATAACAACGACATTACCCTAAGCTAAGTTGGCCAACAACTATAACTCTTCTCGAGAAACACCAAGAAGACCATAACACGAAGCACTCGGAGGAATCTTCCTCCATTGGCTCAATCTTCAATGCTCTGAAAGACGAAGTCGCAGCGACTCTGAACTCCATCTGGAAGTGACATCCATAAGGACATCCAATCCAACAACAGTGCAAGGGTAAATCCTTTGTCCACGAGTTTATCATAGGCTATGTCGCATGCAAACAATATATACATATATAATACAACACCATGCTTTTATATACATATACATACTTAATAGACCTCACGCATCATCATGGTATATCAAACTATTGCATGTGAGCAGGCAAGTCTATCAACAGACCAGTGATCAAGTCATCACAATATCAAATTCATCACATATCATAAATGTGGTTAGCTATGCATGTCAATGCAGTATGACCAGTTGTGTATACACTGCACCTTAATAGGTCGGCCGATGGCGGGGACTACTTTCCCAACGTCCGAACAAGATAGCCTCTGCTTAGGCTTGCCACTACTTTGGCTGGCCACTACTTTGGCTTGCCTCTACTTAGGCAATGCAGTGTCAACTCGCCTTTTGAAGTCTGTACGACCAATCAAACGCTACGAGTGACATGACAACTCGTCTTTTGAAGTCTTTAAGACCAATCAAATGCTTCGAGTGTCGATGCTCAATGGTTAGTACGCATCCAAACAAATTCAACAATATGGCATGCTCACCGTAGTGAACGCCCGAGTGATATCCAACAAATTCTACAATATGGCATACTCACCGTAGTGAACGCCTGAGTGATATCCAACAAATTCTACAATATGGTGTGCTCACCGTAGTGAGTGCCCGAGTAATGTTTTAATTAATCAATGCGGATCGACGAACCCTCACTCACTCAACTTAGTGGGTTTCCAAATCTCAATTAACTAAGAATTCAACACAGGACACAAAGTCCGGGTATTCAATTGCGGAACGTTAGTCTCAATCTTAGATTGAAACTCTAGGCACGTAATGCGGAACACTAGGCTCAATTTTTAGGTTGAGATACTAGGCACGCCATACGGAACACTAGGTCCAATCCTTAATCAAGACAAAGTGCACGCAAGCAGGACATTAAGTCCCAGCACAGGACACATGGCCCATATGCTCAATAGGAACGCTAGGTTCCCTATGTTTTATTCTTTCAAAAACTCGATCTTTGAAATCTCTTTCTCAGTTCTTGTATCACTCCTATGTATCTGAAAATACTTTTTAGTTCTAGGTCGTTGAAAACCTAGTTGTGCTAAATAACACACTGGAAGGATTCCCAGGAAAGAGAGGTGGTGCGAACACTCTTAATTACCAAGTATTTCCTAGCCAGAATTTTCCCAGGCGCATCATTTAACTCAACCGTTTTCGCAATTGTACTATTTATTTCAAGTTATTTTCTCCACTATTATTCCATTGAGATTTCCTTGCAAGCTTTGGCTAGTTGTACTAAAACCCCCACGCTTACTTTTAAATTAACATGCCCTTGACAATTTGTTTACGAAATCAGAATTCGGCTTGTGGAATCGCATCAGATTTACCGATGTAAATCGTCAACCAATAGCAGTCGATCAATGCATTGTTAATTAATCCATTATCAACAATAATATTGTTCATATTCCAGTTCAATGCCAAGTTCCAATGAAATCCAAGGTGATTCAAGGAAAACAATACAACTCATAATGCCACGCAGGGCCAAGAACATGCTACATATTATCATCAATTTCAAGTAGAATTAAATCAATCAAGTATGATTTAAGTCACACAATACAATTCAGTCTTGCCACACAGGGCCAAATCAATACACAACATTTCATGTTGGAATCAAGTGGATTCAGAAACAATAACCCTTAATTGTTTTGATGATAACAAAAGATTAAGAGAACAATTTATTCTCTAACATGGTTATAAGTGTGCAGAAAGTATTTATACTGTAAAAATTTGCTTGAAGACTTAGTGAAATCTTGAACTTCACTCATCAAAGTCCGGCTCACGGCTACGATTCTTGGCACATAGAATCTGGTTAGTCAACGCCTGAGTTAGTCAACATTCTGATGTTAGTCAACACTCTGGTATATGATGCAAGACATGATTTGACTCGGTCAAATCTGTTGGTTACCTGCTCTTTCGAAGACTCCGAATCTGTTTGGTCAACGCTCTTGTGATGGTCAACGCTCTGTTAGAGCATAGTCACAATCTGGTTGGTCAACTCTCTGGTGCAAGTCAACAATACAACAGATTCTACTTAGTGCACTCTATGAAGACTTATTGTGCTTCAACAAGAATCTGCTATGTGATAGCCCTCTCAGCTCTGTATTGAAGAATACTTGATTCTGGTGAACAGTGAAGTCTTTGAACGAAGAGCTCTGATAGTGAAATTGAAGTACCCTGTAATACGAGGACAAGAAGAATGTCAAAGGATAAAATCATCAAGGAAACTTGTGCTTGAAGTGTCTATATTTTGAAAAGCTCACTAAGGACAAAGTTACTGACATTGCGTATAATACTCAGAATGTTTTTCGTCTTGAAAGCGACGTAACCTGCAAAAGCCAAAGTTCCAGGATCTGAAGCTTTGACTTCGGACAAAAAGAGACGTTGTGTCACAACAGCACTTACAACGGCACTTTTTCAACCCTAGCTATATATCCTACCTCATACACTGAAGTAAGACAAGGATTGAGATTTTACAAACGATTTTCAACACAGTTGTACGCAAGCTAGCAACTTGAATATTTTTCTGAGTAGTGAGAGCATCAACATCTATCTTCTCAAACACTACCCAATCAAGAGAAAGTGAGCAATCAAGAATTCATCCAAGTCTCTGAGATCTTTGAACAAGGCACTTATCGCTTTATTCTTTACGTAAGAAAGTTATTTTGTGCTAAAAGTATTTTCATTGTAAATCCTCTCAAGAGAGTTATCTCTATATTGTTTCAAAACTCTTATTTGAATCTGTACTTAGCCCAAGTAGGGAGTATACCTTAGAGGTTCAACTGCATCTTGAGTCGTTCTAAGAAGTTGTGAGTATAGCCGCTGGCATAAATATACTCTCAAGTGTAATCGATTGATTATAGTGGAGAAATCCTTCAAGTGAGTGAAGGGACTAGACGTAGCTATCGGTGATAGTGAACTAGTATAAATCTCTGTGTCTCTTTCTTCTCTCTACTCTTTATTCCTTGCAGTTCATTCAAAAGTTATTTTTCATAAACATTTGTATTTGCGAAAAAGTTTTTAAAAACCCAATTCAAACCCCTTTCTTGTGTTTTTGCCACGTTCAATTGGTACGAGCTCGACCTCTTGGTTGAGCACTTAACAAAGGTGAGAGGAAAAGATCCTATACTATCCTATGGCAAGCAACGAACCCGGTGGTCACGTTAACCGTCCCCTTTGTTCACCGGATCTAACTATGACTCTTTGGAAAGATAAAGTGAAAAACTTTTTCGAATCTCAACAGTTTGAACTTTGGGATATGGTTCAAAACAAGATACGCAGAACTGGGCTTGACTCCAAAAGAAATCCTATTCCTAGGAGTCTTGGACTGATGATCATAAAGGAATATACCTTGCACCAAAAAGCAAGATACTTTCTTGTATGTGCTATCTCAAAAAAGAGTTTGAGAAATGTGGTAATAACAAAGATTGCCAAAGAAATTTGGGACTCACTGCTTTAGCCTATGAGGGTACTTCCCAAGTACAAGAAACCAAGGCTAATATCTTGGTTAGACAATATGAACTCTTCAAGATGGAAGAGGATGAAAGCATCAAAACTTATGTTTGGAAGATTTCAAACATTAGTTCATGGCTTGAAGGTTCTCAAGAAAAGCTATACTATCACGACCATGTTAAGAAAATCTTGAGAAGTCTGCCAAAGAGATGGAGACCCAAAGTCACGGCTATTCAAGAAGCCAAGGACTTGAATGAATTATGACTTGAAGATCTTTTGAGTTCACTAAGAGCTCACGAGCTTGAGCTTGATGAAGAAGAACCTCCCAAGAAAACTAAGACCATTGCTTTAAAATCCTCACACAAGGCATCTACTTCTAAAGCTCTCCAAGCTGAACTTGACACTGACAAAGATTCATCTGAAGAGAGTAGTGAAGATCTCGACGATGAAATTTCCTTAATATCAAGGAAGATTCAACGCATGATGAAAAGCAAAGGAAGGTTTAGAAGAAAGTTCCCTAAGAAGGACTCAAGGGAAAAACACGACTCAAAAGAAAAGAAGGACTTCAAGGACAAAAGCCAAGTCACTTGCTATGAATGCAAGAAACCTGGCCACTACAAGTCAGAATGTCCACAACTTGAGAAATCAAGGAAAGGTGGCTTTAAGGGTAAGAAGAAGAAGAGTCTCATGGCTACATGGGATGATTATGTGTCATCATCATCTGATGATGATGAAGAACAGGCCAACATGGCTCTTATGGCCAATATAGAGTCAGACAGTGAAGAAGAAGAACAAGAAGAGGTAAATTCTAACATTTCTTCTAATATTCAATTAGCCTTTGATGAAGCTGTTAGACGAGTCTTCCAAACTCAACAATGAGTATAAATCCTTGAAAAAGAGATTTTCAAATCTTCAAAAACAATTTCAAATACTCACCGAGGAGAATGAAAAACTCAAAGCGAAAACCACCGATTGGTGAGTACTTGATTCAAAGATGAAGGAATCAGTAGAATGCAACTCTTCAAAATATGAAGAGGGATTTCAAAAATTTCTTGCTGAATGTGTCACACGTAGTAAACAAGCATCTATGATTTGGGGCATAAGCCAAAATGGTAAAAAGGGTCTTGGTTACAAACCAGAAGAACCCACCTTTCAAAATATACATTTGGAAACCAAGGATACTAATAATCATAGTGACTGTTTGCTTTGTACTTTCTGCAATCAGAAGGGACACCAGTCCAAGGATACTAATAATCATAGTCTCCTTCTAGAACTAACAAAAGAGGACCCAAAAAGATTTGGGTACCTAAGGACAAGATTGTCTATGTTGCAGATTTGCTTAGCAACAGAGTCAAGACACCAGTCCTGGTTCTTAGACAGTAGGTGCTCACGACACATGACGGGAGAAAGGCGTATGTTCCAAGATCTTCAACTTAAAGAAGGTGGAAATGTTGGTTTTGGAGGAAATCAAAAAGGTAAAATCATTGGTTGTGGAAGAATTGGTGAGAAATTTCTACCGTCTATTGATAATGTTTTATTGGTTGGCTACCAACCATAACTTCTTCGAGTATAAGTCAATTATGCGATAGTGGTTATGATGTTGCCTTTAACAATAATGAATGTATAGCCAAAAGCAAAAAGGATGGGTCCAATTTCTTTAGATCAAAGAGAAAGAACAATATTTATAAAATCAAACTTTACGAGTTGGTGATCAAAATGTAAAATGCTTTTGTCAATTGATGAAGAGCAATGGATCTGGCACAAGAGACTTGGTCATGCTAGCTTGAGGTTAATCTCAAAGCTTAACAAGAAAGGACTTGTTAAAGGCTTACCAAATCTCAAGTACAAATCTGATGCTCTTTGTGAAGCATGTCAAAAAGGGAAACAAACGAAATCTTCTTTTAATTCCAAAAATATTGTTTCCACCTCAAGGCTCCTTGAGCTTTTACATTTAGATTTATTTGGACCACCAACCAGAACTGCCTCTCTGTTTGGAAAGAAATATGGTCTAGTCATTGTCGATGACTATACTAGATGGACATGGGTAAAATTCTTAACCCACAAGGATGAGTCTTTTACAGTGTTTTCTGTATTCTGCAAACAAGTGCAAAATGAAAAAGGTTTTTGTATTACTACTATTAGAAGTGATCATGGTGGTGAATTTGAAAATGAATCCTTTCAAAACTCGTGAAGAAAATGGTATTTTTCATAACTTTTCATCCCTAGAACACCACAACAAAATGGTGTTATAGAAAGGAAAAATAGATCTTTGCAAGAAATGGCCAGAACCATGATTCACGAAACAAATATTGCTAAGCACTTTTGGCGAAGCGGTAAACCTTGCATGTTACATTCAAAATAGAATCTATATTAGACCTATCTTGAATAAGACTCCTTATGAATTGTGGAAAGGAAGAAAACCCAACATATCATATTTTCATCAATTTGGGTGTGATTGCTTTGTTCTCAATACAAAGGGCAGTCTAGGAAAATTTGACTCTAAATCACATAGAGCTATCTTTTTGGGATATTCAACGCTCTAAAGCATACAGAATATACAACAAAGAAACATTAGTTGTTGATGAATCTATGCATGTAAGATTTGATGATAAAAAGCGACAATGATACGTCGAGCTAGATGAAGTTTTTGCAGATTCTGATAAACAAGGAAACAAGAGTTGATATCACAAGTCTTTGACTCTGGTGATGTTTACGTGTGATCTCTGGTGAAGTCTCTGGTGCTGATTACGGTGATAAGGAAATAATCATATCGACTGGAAGTTCAAACCACATCACCCAAAGGACCAAATCATTGGTGAACCTAGTGATAAAGTCGAACAAGATCCTCTGCGAGAGAACACTCGACCTGGCCTTACTCTCCGAGATAGAGCCAAAAACAATTGATGAAGCCTCATCGATGATGGTTGGATCATTGCTATGCAAGAAGAGCTAAATCAATTTCAAAGGAACGATGTGTGGAAGCTTGTGCCTCCTCCAGGAGGACAAGTTAGCCATTGGAACCAAGTGGGTTTTGAAACAAACTTGATGAAGATGGCAAAGTGGTAAGGAACAAGGCTAGACTTGTTGCACAAGGTTACTCACAAGAGGAAGGTATTGATTATACTGAAACCTTTGCTCCTATAGCTAGACTTGAAGCTATTAGAATACTACTATCTTATGCTGCATATCATGGCATTACTTTGTACCAAATGGATGTAAAAAGTGCATTTTTAAATGGTTTCATAAATGAGGAAGTGTTTGTGAAACAACCACCTGGTTTTGAAGATACTTGAGTTTCCTTAACATGTTTTCAAACTTAAAAGGCACTTTATGGTCTTAAACAAGCTCCAAGAGCCTGGTATGATAGATTGAGTTCCTTTTTAATGTCAAATGGTTTTGAAAGAGGACAGTGGATACAACTCTCTTTAGAAAATCATCTAAAAGCATTTCATTGTAGTTCAAATTTATGTAGATGATATTATCTTTGGTGCTACTAATGAGTCTCTTTGCAAAGAATTCTCTAAGCTTATGCAGAATGAATTTGAGATGAGTATGATGGGAGAACTAAAATTCTTCCTTGGCATTCAAATAAAACAATGTCAAGATGGAACTTATATCCATCAGACTAAGTATGTGAAAGAAGCCTGAAGAAGTTCAAGCTAGAGGAAACCAAACCTATGAGCACACCAATGCATCCAACATGTGCTCTTGGCAAAGATGACTCAAGTAAAAAGGTAGACCAAAAGGTATATAGAGGTATGATTGGCTCACTCCTCTATCTTACAGCCTCAAGGCACGATATTATGTTTAGTGTGTGCTTATGTGCAAGATTTGATTTGATCCTAGAGAATCTCACTTAATCTGCGGTTAAAAGGATATTTAGGTATCTTAAAGGAACTACTAATCTTGCTTTGCTTTATAAGAACTCAGATGATTACAAGTTAGTAGGTTTACGTGATCTTTGACTTTCTTTGGAGGCAATTGAAAGGAAAAGCACAAGTGGTGGCTGCCAATTTCTTGGAGCAAATCTTGTCTCTTGGTCCAAAGAAAAGACAAAGCACAATTGCACTATCAACAGCAGGTTTAGTACATATCTGCCGCAAGTGTAGCTCACAACTACTTTGGATGAAGTATCAACTTGAGGACTATCAGTTAAAGAGAGTAAAATCCTATATCTTTGTGATAATACTTACGCTATATGCTTGACTAAAAACCCTATTTTGCATTCTCGAGCCAAACATATTGAAATTAAACATCATTTTATTAGAGACTATGTTCAGAAAGGGATTCTTGAAATTAAATTTATGATACTGACCATCAATGGGCAGATATCTTTACAAAACCCCTTGCTGAAGATAGATTCAACTTTATAAGAAAGAACTTGAATTTCCTTCTTATAAAGGAATAGGTGTTTGATCTGAATATAGATGACTCTGTTTGACAAGTTGACTCTGTTTGAATATAGTTGACTCTGTTTGACTAAGTTGACTCTGTTTGAATATAGTTGACTCTGTTTGACTAAGTTGATTCTGTTTGAATATAGTTGACTCTGTTTGACTATGTTGACTCTGTTTGAATAAAGTTGACTCTGTTTGACTAATTGACTCTGTTTGATGTGTTTGACTTGTTGACTCTGCTTGAGTGTGTTGGCTATGTCGTAGTTAAATCTGTTGATTATCTTATCTCGTTATATTCTTTTCATTAACTGTTCGTATGATCATTACATAGCTGTCTCTGGGAATCTTAAGTACACGTGTCTCTCTGAGACTGGTTGATGCGTTAGTGATTGACATTTGCTTTTACTGAGTCATAATTGCTTTTACTGGGAAATGACAGTTTTACTGCACCTCTTTAATTTTGATGTTTGAAAAAGACAAATTTTTTTTCAAAAATTCATTTCGAAAACTGGCGCATAATGCTTAAACTTCTCGAACACGTTTATAACCCACTCACTCACTCACTCACTCACATCACCCACTACCCACTCTATCTCTCAAAAAGAAGTCTACACTTTTCTGAACCCTAAACCCCTTTCATCTTCGCACTCTGTGTTTCTCCGATTTCAACAATGGCTGCTCTACAACAACCACTGCAAGTTCAAGTTCCTGAAGAAGAGCGTAGGGTAACGCTGGAAAATCTTCAACCCTCTGACCTCAAAGTGTTGGTGGAACACGAAGTAAGGTTTGAGGATATGGCAAATGAAGGATACGACTTCAGAGCAGACTTCATTGACATGGGGATAATGGATTTCTTCTACATGACCAACTCAGTCTATGAGAATCTGGTGAAGGAGTTCTGGACTTATGCTTGGAGTAAAGATAAGACCATTCTGAGTCATGTTCAAGGCAGGCGCATTGTGGTCACTCAGGACCTAATTGCTGAAGTCACCCATTGCCCTAATGATGGAGCGGTTGAAACCGCTGGTTGGGAAAAGGATGCTGGTGGCTGGGATGTTGTAAATGAGACTATCTATGAGAAGCCTGGAGGGACCAAGGCCGTGGAAATGAAGAACAGATTTCGAGCACTTTTCAGAATCATCATGAATTGCTTGGTGCCAAAATCTGGCTCTGTGGATACTGTCAGCAGTACCCACAAGTTCATAATGTGGAATTATGAACTCAAAGCTAAGATCAACCTTCCACAGATAATTTTTGAACATCTGCGAAGAGACTTAATGTACTCCAGAAAAGGGAAATATATGAATATCCCTTATGGAAAGCTGTTGTCAGCAATCATGGAGAATCAAGGGCTTATAAATCTTCTTCAAGGTCTCAACACCTTGGAAGCAGGGCTTGCCCTGAAAACGATGGTGATTCCTATTCTCTCTTGAGACAATCTAAGGAGAATGGGACTCCTTTCCAAGAAGGCTATTGCCGCAATTCAATGAAGGTGAAGAAGGAGCAAGGAAGAAAGTTGTGAAGAAGGGGAAGAAGATTGTGGTGGACTCTGGTGTCTCTCTTGGACCAACGGAAGGGTCACTCAAGCAGGCATTCACATTGCCTCGTAACCCCTCACTCACTCTCCCAAGAAGACTGCATGCATGCCCTCTACGCTACAGAGGAACAAGAAGAGAAGAAAATGGAGATTGATCAAATGATAAGGGAAAGGATAGAGGAAACACGATCGTATCATGAAGCAAGCTTGGGCTGCAGGCCTTGTCGGCGTGAGACCTTTGCACCCCCAATTCGTGCTCCTACCTCGACCCTCGGTGGCTATTCTCACGAGCCCGCCTCTGTTGATCCCGCTCGAAACCACCCTTGAAAAGGATACACAAGGTTGGAGATGCCCCTGCCGCAAAGGAAGAAGGTACTTGATAAGGTAGTTGATTTATATGATACTACTTATCAATCTGGTTCTGTTCCTGCTGCTTCTACTGTTGTTGAACTCCCTCCATCTCGACCCATTAATCCAACACCACAACAGAAACAACCACATATACCTACCAAAAAGCCCTTGCCCACTTTACCCTCAGACTCCTCTTCATCTGATGAAGATGATGTTGCTCCCTTGAGGACTAGACAAAGACCTCAACCACAGGTTCAAATTCCCTATATTGAACCTTTAGCCTCTTTACCCCCAAACTCCACTATACCTCAAATTGAAACTACACCTCCATCATCTCCTCTACAAACCCAAACACCTTCACCACCTAAATCACCACCCAAACCAGCTTCTCCACCTACACCCGCTTCACCCCTCACCAACCACGGACCTCAACATACCCTGTGAGACTGAGCCCATTTATGAGGAACCTGAATCTGAGTCCAGGGTTCAAGAGTCTTCATCTCTTGAATCTGGCAATATGGTTGTGTGTAAAGCTCAACCTCTTCGCATTTTGCAACCTCTCCCTGACTCCTCTTTCAGACTTCCCATAATGGTACCCTTCATGTCTTAACTGTTCTCTCCTCCAAATTCTCCTCTCCAAGGAGAACCAGAATCTGTTGCCGAACAAGTTCAGAATCTTTCTTCTGAATCTGACTTTGAGGTAGAAATCATTGAGCCACTGCCACTTCTCCTCACTGCACCCCCTGGACCCTCTGAGCCTGGTCTTCGGGAACCAAGAATTGTGCCCAACATTCTTCCAAATCTAATTGGTAGCATTGAATACTTCAAAGCTGCAAGATACAGGGAATCTCGTTTCTGGGGTTTCCTTGGTGAAGACAGAATTGATGAAGTAGTCAATGATCTTGCTGAAGAAGATCGGTATGAGAACTGGGTGTCTGTGAACACTTGGTTTGACAAGCACAGGCAAGAACAAGAAGAAAGAAATAGGAGATGGCATGCTGCCCTGAAATGGAGAGTTCCTCCAAGAGAAGAGGTCAATGTTGTTTGGGAACCTGAACCTCCTCCTCCTCCTCGTCCTCCTACTCCTCCAAGAGAACCTGTAACACCTCCTCCAGATCCTCATCGCAATGGTTGTTCAACCATCCTCATCCAGTTACGCCTACAAGCCAATCAAGAGTGATACCGAAGGAAGTGTATGACAAACTTGTGGATGATAGCAACAAATTCAACAGGTTTATGGAAGCCTCTCAACAACACTCTGAAACTACTGATCGTAGGCTTGACTTGCTGACTACTTTACTACAGCAAGTTTTGGAGAAGATGAACAAGCCCTAGAAAACCTTAGGCTTTTTACCTTTTAGTTTTCTCCCTTTTGATAGATTTTCTTTGAGTTTGTTTTTGTTTATTTACTCACTCTGTGATTATTTCTAATGAAATTTATTTATGACACTTAAAAGTTTTCTCTTTATCTTTCTTTATCTTTGTTGACTGTGATGTTCTTTATTTCTGTCTTAACCTTTTTGTCGATGACAAAAGGGGAGAAAGAATATAGAGAGTATAAAGCAATTGATGAACCTAGTGTATCAACCAAGTGTCATCATGCATACATATGTGTTACGATTAATATATTCTGTATTCTCTGAAACTTATATCTTTGTAATATCTTATGCTCTGTTACACTTAGAAATATTTATATATGCTTAATTCAGGGGAGCCTCTGAAATCATCTGAATAAATATTTTTATAAAGAAAAATTGTTCATCAATATATGTATTTGTCATCATCAAAAAGGGGAGATTGTTGGAATCAAGTGGATTGAAACAATAACCCTTAATTGTTTTGATGATAACAAAAGATTAAGAGAACAATTTATTCTCTAACATGGTTATAAGTGTGCGTAAAATATTTATACTCGTAAAAATTTGCTTGAAGACTTAGTGAAATCTTGAACTTCACTCATCAAAGTCCGGCTCTGGCTCTGATTCTTGGCACATAGAATCTGGTTGGTCAACGCTCTGGAGTTAGTCAACATTCTGATGTTAGTCAACACTCTGGTATATGATGCAAGACATGATTTGACTTGGTCAAATCTGTTGGTTACCTGCTCTTTCGAAGACTCCGAATCTGTTTGGTCAACGCTCTTGTGATGGTCAACGCTCTGTTAGAGCATAGTCACAATCTGGTTGGTCAACTCTCTGGTGCAAGTCAACAATACAACAGATTCTACTTAGTGCACTCTATGAAGACTTATTGTGCTTCAACAAGATTCTGCTATGTGATAGCCCTCTCAACTCTGTATTGAAGAATACTTGATTCTGGTGAACAGTGAAGTCTTTGAACGAAGAGCTCTGATAGTGAAATTGAAGTACCCTGTAATACGAGGACAAGAAGAATGTCAAACGATAAAATCATCAAGGAAACTTGTGCTTGAAGTGTCTATATTTTGAAAAGCTCACTAAGGACAAAGTTCTCGACATTGCGTATAATACTCGAATGCTTTTAGTCTTGAAAGCGGCGTAACTGCAAAAGCCAAAGTTCCAGGATCTGAAGCTTTGACTGGACAAAAAGAGACGTTGTGTCACAACAAAGACTTACAATGGCACTTTTTCAACCCTAGCTATATATCCTACCTCATACATCAAGTAAGACAAGGATTGAGATTTTACAAGCGATTTTCAACACGGTTATGCATAAGCTAGCAACTTGAATATTTTTCTGAGTAGTGAGAGCATCAACATCTATCTTCTCAAACACTACCCAATCAAGAGAAAGTGAGCAATCAAGAATTCATCCAAGTCTCTGAGATCTTTGAACAAGGCACTTACTGTTTTATTCTTTCTGTAAGAAAGTTATTTTGTGCTAAAAGTATTTTCATTGTAAATCCTCTCTGAAGAGAGTTATCTCTATATTGTTTCAAAACTCTTATTTGAATTGTACTTAGCCCAAGAAGGGGTGTATACGTTAGAGCCTCAACTGTACTGAGTCGTTCTAAGAAGTTGTGAGTATAGCCAGTTGGCAGAAATATACTCTCAAGTGTAATCAGTTGATTATAGTGAAGAAATCCTTCAAGTGAGTGAAGGGACTAGACGTAGCTATCAGGTGATAGTGAACTAGTATAAATCTCTGTGTCTCTTTCTTCTCTCTACTCTTTATTCCTTGCACAGTTCATTCAAAAGTTATTTTTCATAAACATTTGTATTTGCGAAAAAGTTTTTTAAAAACCCAATTCAAACCCCGCCTTCTTGTGTTTTTGCCACGTTCATTTCATGCTACAACTTCTCAACATCACATAATAATACTACAAGTACTACCACACAATCAAGCAAACAACACACAAGGCGAAAAGCCCAAACTCATTATGTAAGAATTTCCCTTACCTTGGATGCTTTAACAATCCAAGCAAGGTAAATTCGAACTATCGTCAAGTCGTACCTCGCGCGTATTCTAACAACACAAGTTTCAATCAATTAAAACCAAAACTCAAGCCCTAATACCCCTAGGGCAGCCACGGCTCTAAGGTTCCTAAAGCCTAAGAATTACTCACTTAATCCCATTTGGTTCACATCTAGTCACATATCATGAAACAAGTTCAAACTATGCAAGTTTTCAAGCTTTTACAAAAGCTACACACTTAGAAAAATAGCTAAACTAAAATTTACCAATTGGAATAGTGTTTTACCAAGTGAATAGTATTTTCCAAACTTTGAACAACTTTTCAAAACACTAAAACATGTCACAAAATTCTAGAAATAAATTCATTACAAGTTTAAAACAATTCTTAAGACATAACCCAAAACTTTTTCCAAAATCATGCTTCTTTGAATTGTTTTGCTAAATCAAATCATCAACCACTTTTATAACTATTTTTAAGCATAAATGCAAGTCAAGAACAAATCACAAAATCCTTTTGAATGCCACGGTTTCAAGGCTTCAATTACAACTCCAAGTTTTCAAACCTTTTAACATCAAAATCATGCAAACTTTATTTAATCAAACCTCTTACCAAAACCAAACTTCTTTACCACTTTAATACAATTAAAAACAAGTTGAAACTCATCCTAAAACATCTAAAAATTCTGTTTCAAAACAGCCCCATTAAATAATTTTTCAATGATATAAAACAACTTGTTTTTCAACATAAACAACAAGATCTAACCACCTATAATTTAAACAAATTTTCACAACCATTTTGTAACTAAAACAAGTCACATATTTTCTCCACACACAAGTTAAAACATCATTAAAAACTTGCTCTTAAGTCACGATTTTTGGAAGCCCAAAACAGCCCCTAAATTCATTTTATTTCAAACCATACAAGCTGCTAAAAATACTAAATCTAATCACTACATCTTAACACAAGTTAATCATAAAATTTAAGCAACAAAAACTTAATTAACAACACCATAATCAGCCCCTAAATGGCCATGACTTCCAGCCCCAAAATTTAACCAATTTAATTTCTCAAAACTTGTTTAACATGCATATAATACTAGTTCCCAAACATGCCACTTATAACCCCATAAGAGCTAACTCCAAATTAATAAAAACAAATCAAAACCAAGGCTTCCAGCAGCCCTTAGGTTCGGCCAACATAGGGTTAGGGTTTCTCCAAACTTAAAATACCCAAAAACAAAGTGAATCATGGAAGAAAATAAAGGGCTTTAAGACTAATCATGCATATCTAGCAAAATCTAACACTTTTGCCCAAAAATAATTCCTAAAACCAACCAAACCCATATCATGAAACTCAAGAGAGAAAAGAAAGGGTATGATCAAGGATTAAGGGTATGCATATCTAGCAAAGTGATGGATCAATGATTAAGAAAAAAGGATGGAAGATTGAAGCTTAAACATCACTTTCCTTCAAGAATCAAAACTAAAATCATGAGAAACAACTCTAGAACCATGAAAGCTCATCCATGGCAGCCATGGAGAAAAGAAAAGGGATTAGGATCCTTACCAAGAATATTAGAGTTGATAGAACAAGGATTGAGAAGGAAGGAAGCAAAGGTGAAAGATTTAACTCCAAAATCCTTCAAAACCAACACTTTCTCTTTCAAATTTTTTTCTCAAGTTCTCCAACAATGGAGAATGAAATGGTCCTGATCTTGGGCACGGGAGAAGGCCACGAAAATAATGAGGACAAGGTGGGAATAAAATTGTTCATTTAAGTTGAATCCTAACCAAATAATTAGAAACTAACTTAACAACAAAACTACCCATTACTTCCTAAACCAATCAAAATGATTCCTTCAAAATTGTAGGCTATAAGCACATGGATGGTCTCCCATTGGTCCATGTGTGGCAGCCATTTGCTCAAAATATCTCAGGGTTTCGCTACGACGCATTTTTGCTCAACCGGGTGCACGACGTTACGCGTATATTAGGTTTTAATACTAAAAATTCCAAAAATAATTCTAATTATAAGCCCACACCCAAAAATTACAAATGTTCCTCGCGGCATGAGAAAATTACTCATGTTTCTCGTTTTTTCGAAATGCGAACCGAAACGTTGCGATAAGACAGTTTCTGGCCATAGAAAATACACTAAATATTTTTTGATGCCCAAAAATTCTAGAAAAATTATAAGAAATCATAAATATTGGAAAATGCTAAGATCTCAAAATTTTATAAAATTTGGATCATGTTTGGGCATGTTTCAGTTAGAAACACACACAATAGCCTAGTTACGGCAGAATTCCATAGAATTCTCGCAACGTAATAAAAACTGTAAATTAGTGAGGATCACTAATTTCAATTTCTCTTATTAACTAGATATTATTAAAACAATAAAATTACCAAGACAAAATCTTTAAAATCATAGTCATATTAAATATGACAAAAACAGACAATTAATACAATAACTAGACAATAACTATGACTTAAAAATATTTATTAAATCCTGAAAATTATTTCTCTTTCAATAAAATAATTTTCTTTAATCAAACAACAATCTTTCACATTTTTCAAGGTTAATTCATATTAAAAACAGTATACGTCTACACTGTCTCTTAATCTAAATTAATTGCTAAAACAGTAAATTGTTTACAATAAATCTTTGTTGTTCTTCGTACTTTTAACAAACCATTGAGGTGATCAATCTCTATGATTTATTTTTAAGTAGTCAGAAACTATAAAATAATTTTCATAAAAATTGGGATGTTACAGATATGAACTCTTCCTTTGGTTTTGTGACGAAAAAGGACAAAAATACAAGGACACCCCAAGATTAACACGCTAATTAATGAATATGGATTAAATAAAGTAATATTTTTTTTAGCGAAAGCGGCTACCTATAGAGCCCTCTTATTCATTACAAAAAGAGAAAAAAGAAGAGACGAAAGGAACAAAATCTTGGGGGGACAAGAACCAAAACCCAAGTAAACAAATAGGTATCAACGATATCTAACATTACGTTTCCTATTCTTTCTCAGGTTATACTTCTTAGATTTATATCTAACCATTGTAAAATCAGAATCAACCTCAACAACATTATCATCTGCTGAGAGAGAGTTATTATCTGGGTCATTCTCAGATTCCACTCCAAGAGAGGAGTTGAGAACATGTTCAAGATATTCAGATCTATGTTGTTGCCTACATTGCTAACAATATCAGTGCCGTGGGCGGTATTCTCCTTATTAGTCTGCTGGATAATAACTTCCTTCTCACATTCATCAACGAAGTTTGTCTTATCATTAATTTTTTGGGCTGAAATAAGGGTGGAGTCCCTTTGTTTGTTACCTTCAGTTTGCTGCAGAAGGGTAGCAACACCTGTGACTTCATGCTGAGAACTCTTCCCATCATTTTTAGGAACATATTGCTGAGTCTTCTTCTTGATATCTTTATTACCAACATCTCGGAGATGAACCGGTGGTTTGTTGAACTTGCAATTTTCCAAGTTGTGTCCAATAGTTTGACAAGAGATGCAAAAAGGAGGAAGCCTTTCATATTCCAATTCGGTAAAAAATTCAAATTCGTCTCTTTCAACGCGAAGTCTAACCCGAATTTTAGCATTAAGGTCAATATCAATTAGTACTCTAGCAAAATGACCAAAAATCCTTTTCATAGTTGCTTCATCTAAAGCTATCGGAGTACCAATTGCTCCAGCTATTTCAAAAAGAATTGTTGATCTCCAATACTCTCTAGACAAGCCGTGGAATCTAACCCATATTTGAGCATTTGTTTGCCTAATAAAATTAGGATTAAAATAAGGGACCAAGCAAAAATTCGCAGCAAACCTGGAGAAAGCTGCCATGAACCTATAGAGCGCACAGTTTTGAGATCATCCAAGGAGGAAAAGCAAAATTCGTAGTACCCTTTACCCAGAGAAACCATGGTCCAGGAACTTTTTGTCTTCCAAAGCTTGGAGATTTTGGACTTGAGATCTACCATCTTCAATGGTGAGTCGCCCTTGGACAGGTGAATATACCGTGTAGAAGATTTGCGCAGTCAGCTAAGTTGGCTTGATACTCTGATTCAGAAATTTTGATTGTGAGCTCATCTCCCTTCAAGTAGGGTTTCGACAGTAGGCTAGGAGGAATGACGCAGGAGTTATGCAAAGCCTGGGCAAATGTCTTCTTCAACTGATGAGAGGACATTTCTTGTTCCGACAGGGGAGCAAGAAATCCCCAAGGGCAAAGAGCGGCCATGGCAAATTAAAGAAAGTAATACCAGTAGTAGTAATTAGCAATTCCTTCCAGCAACATGTTTAAATAGAAATTTCTTATATACTACTCCTTCCTTTTTTTTTAAATCAACAGGTGGATTAACCCTCGGGAAAAAAAATAGAGACTCCTAGGGAAACAAATCCCCGCACAATTCGCTTGCACAACTTTCATCAGAAAATTAATCACAGAATAAAAATTCCTACTACAAGAATCTAAGTTCATCCCAAACTTTGCAAGACCATCTGCTACTTGATTAGCCTCTCTATGAGAATGCAAAATTTTGATCTCATTGAAAGATCGGATCATAGACTGAATATCACTCACCAAACTGTAAAAAGGATGTTGCGAAGAGCACCCAAACTAAATATATTTAATCGCAGTCAAAGAATCGGACTCGATAAGAACTTTATCAAAACCTTTGACCAATAACAGCTGAACCCCCATAAGAATGGCCCAAAGCTCTGCTACAGTGATGGAACAAGGTTAAATATTTGAAGAGAAGCCAAAGATAAAAACACTGTGATGGTCCCTACACACTCCGCCAATCGAGGCCACACCCCCCAAACGCGCAACTGCTCCATTACAATTGAGCTTGACAAATCCCAACTGTGGAGGGCACCACCAGATAAACATATCAGACTTCATTGTACCATGGAAGCTTCACAGCTTGTCCACTGAATAAACATATACTACTCCTTCCATTTCATTTTACTTGTCCTTTTAACTTAGACACACTTTTTAAGAAAATGATTACGTTTACTAATTTTTATGATAAAATGACACTTCTTGACTAAAATACCCCTTATTAATTGGAGTGGTTATAAAAGTGGAGTAGTTAGATAAAACTCATCAATATAGGTTGGTTGATATCAAGGGGTATTTTTGGGAAACAAGTAATATAGTATCTGTTGATTTTCTAAAGAGACAAATAATTTGAGACAAATGAAATATTCAAAACAGGACAAATAAAATGAGACAGAGGAAGTACAACAATTTTTTCCCATTGAAACTGGATCTTCCTATCATGTTTTGTAAATATTAAGAGAGATAAATATATAAAATTTTTACCCAACAAATTATCTAAAAATCCGAAAATCTAACAAGAGGTGAATTTTGTTTTTATAAGCGAGAGGTGACCTAACAATTCGTTTCTTATTATATTTTTAGTATCGGGAAAAATCTAAGCCCCACGTTAATGAGAGATAAGGTAGAAAATTAAAAGAGTTTATATAGAATAAACACCCGTCATTTATAAGCCGATTTTGTGAGGTTGAGTTAGATTCAAAATTTAAGATAACATCAAAGTACTCTAGATGTGTTAATGAGTCACTCATCATTATTTTTCAAACACCAAACCCAATAATATTAGGTGGAAGGAGATGTATTTGGAAAAAACTAACCCCACATTAACTATAGTGCATTTTATCCAAAAATGTTATATATAGCTCGTAAGTTACGTACACGATCTTTGATTTAAATTTAGTTTGATTTGAGCTATGTTGATCATAAATGCTATTAATGAAAGCGGGTAATGAAATCTCATTATCTCAAAATTTTACATGATTTTGTGAAAGAGACATACCACGAAGGGAAACATAAAAAAAGATGGAGAAAAAATAAGGGATCATATTTCCTTTGTTCCTTTTTAAATGTAATTTTAGGAAAAATTTGTTTTTATTTAATTATCATTTTAAAATTTTAAGATAACATTAATAGTTATTTTATCAATTATATTTTTATTTCATCTAATGAATTAATGAGAAAGAGAATCATTGAGAGATGACATATATATAGAAACAAAGGACATATTAGAAAAATAAACAATAATTTTAACATAAATGGGAAAATTAATTATATTTTTTAATTTTTTTTGGTTGGGACCCACCATTATATATTTTTTTTGGTTGGGACCCACCATTATATATATATATATATATATATATATATATATATATATACTGCTTAAAAAAGAATGAAAAAAATAATTTAAAAGAAAATTAACCATTTTGCTGCAAAGAAAAATAGGTACAAAATCCAAGACACACAGACATGTAAATTTAAGTAAAAATAAAATATACGTAATTTTTTTTTTGCCGATATCTCGGTAAAATAAAAAAGTATTATTAACTCTATAGTGAATGATTTTTATTTCTCGTAAAAAAAAAACTCTATACTTTTTTTTATAAGCAAAGAAACTTTATTAAGAAAGTACAAATAGTACTCCAAAAAAATGAAAATGTCTTATTAAAATCTCTCAAAGCCAAAATCCACTAGAAAAAAGATTAGGGGAGGAAAAAAATTCTATACTGAAGGGAAGTACAAAGAGTACTCCAAAAGAATGGAAGTGTCTCATTAAAATCTCTCAAAACCAAAATTCACTGAAAAAAAGACTAGGAGAGGAACAAAACACTATACTGATTGAATAATATCCACACAACTTTAACTCATTCAACAATTATTATTGAATACTGTATTACTAACATTTAATTAGTTCTGACTGAATTTTATGAAAATTTTCTAAATGTTTTTCATTATTTTAAATTTAAATTAAATTAACTTGATGATGTAAGATTAAGAGTTGTCTAAAATTTAATCATTGGAACTACTTGGTGAGGATAGATCCGTCCGTGACATCTAACATCTACTACTATCTTAGTATGGTAAGTCGAAAAAATTTATAAGTGCCAAAATAAAGTAAAGGGAACGAGAATATATGCAGGAAGGTAAAGACAAGAAGGACGCGCTACTCGGTGTTGGAATAAACATCTGCTTCAAAATATGATATTTTTCTGTCTCTTATCGATTAAAAACTGAAGATATACATTTTGTTAATATGTTATAATTTTATTTTATTATATATTAAATTATTATTGGTGAAAAAAAAGTGAGACACTGTGTGTTTCTCGAAAAGACATAGAGGAATGCCAAGGCTGAGAAGAAGAAAAAAAGAGAGGGGGGGACTAGAGAGAGAAATTAAATATCACTGCACCAGCACCTACGACAGAGATTTGGAAGTACGGCCAAGACAAAGCCATCCCTAGCTAGCTATGCCTATATGACTTGCCATCAATATTCCTTCATTCTTTGATATTGTGACCTTGCCCAAAAGAATATGATTGAAAAGAAACCACTATCAGACGGTTAATCGATCGTTTCGAAATTTCTGGTCAGGGGTTGTCTCAGCTCGAGATTTAAGGGATTATTTGTTTGATTGTTGGTAACATCGAAGTGCGGTTTAAGGGAATTTCTGTCTCAATATTAAAATTATTATATTACTCCCAACATCTCATTTTACATGTACTTTTAGATTATGTATAAGTATAATTTTACTCATAATATATACTTCCTCCGGCCTTATTTATAAGTAAAAAAAATCTTTTTATATTTATTAAAAAATATATGTATTTGGTCTAATTTAGACCAAATATATTTATTTTTTAATAAATATGAAAAGGTTTTTTTTACTTATAAATAAGGCCAGAATAGTAGGTTATTTGTTTGATTGTTGATAACATCAAAGTGCGATTTATGGGAATGTCTATCTCGATATAAAAATCATTATACTACTGGAGCGTGCGTCTTATTTTACTTATTCTGTTAGGTTATACACATTTTTTAAACTTACTCGTAAAAATAAACAAAAATATATAGGTTATTAAGTTACTCGTAATTACCAACAATTTATGAGTAAAATGATTTTGACTACACACACGTAACTTAATAACCTATTATTTTTGTTTATTTTTTCTTTTATTTTTAGTTGATCATAAGATATCTCTATTTTCCATTTTATACTGTCTATAACATTAATATTAACACTATTAAAAAAGTTAAATTATCGGTAAAAAAATAAAATTGGTCTCCAATTTTGGTATTTTTAACACGTCACAACAGAATTAAAGACAATTTTTTTGTCTCTAATTTTTGTTGATACGTAATTGAATTTTTTTTAATAGTGTTATTCTTCTATAAGATCAAGCATAAAAAATGTGGTTTCAAATAACTTAACCTGAAAATTATCCCATAACCACCAAGTAAAAGAGAAAAAACTGCTACTCTAATCTCGAATATAAGCAAAATATCACTCATATTTGGTGGTTTAAAATATAAATAAATCTAATTAGTTTTAAAATATTTAATGATATCATTCACAAAATATCCTTAATTTAATTCAGATTTTATTTTTCAGATAACCTCTTTTATTATCCCTATAAAACAAGTTCTCATAAAAAAATGAAAGAAAATGACACTTTAGAAAATGCAATTAGTTTTTTGTTGGTACTAAGGCACTTAGATTTTTTTATTACATCAAAAAAGCTAAATGAACTTAACTACTCACTCCGTCCTTAATATAAACCCCTTTTCAAAAAAAATTGTCCATTTCCAAATGACTTGATGCATTGATTATTTTTTTTATAAGAATATCCCTAATTAATTATTATTTTTTGTAGTCAATAGTAAATGAGGTGGCTATTTCTCTCTCTTAAGTCAATAATTGAAAGGTATTTTTGAAAAAATAGTACACACTATAGACAAATTAAATGAATTAACTATTTTTCTTAATTTGTGTATTTTGGTCAATGAAGACTTATATTAGAGATGAAAGGAATAACATTTTTAATAAGTATAAAATTATGTATTTTTAATTATTTTTGAGTCCAAAAAGAGTACCTAGATACAGAATCTCTTGTTAAATAAAACGCGCGCTGGCACATTATTAAATAGTATATGACTCATAATGGATCATAATCATGATCAATTAGCTGTAACCCCTTTTTCTATAGTTCATAATCAATTTACCTGTCACCTTTAACCCTTTCATACAAAAATATATACTACTTCTGGTCTTAATTATAAAAAAAAATTATACAAAAAACACAAACACTAATGAGACCTATTTAATATTATAAAATTAAATTATTTTTTCAAATATACCCATAATTATGTGCATAGGAAATATATATACGTCTATAAAATATACAAGTCTATTAAAATAAGGGTATAAAATATATTTTAGCAATTAATACATTTAGAAATAAGTCTATTTTTCTTATAATTAGGACAAAATAATTCTCTTATAATTAGGACCGGATGTTATAATTAGGAAAAACCCAAGTCCCATATAGACTAGAGGTAATGCCTAAAAAGAGTTTACAAGTAAATGGTACCCCTCACCTTACAACCGGTTTTGTAAGGATGAGTTAGACACCAAAATCCTAATATAGTATTAGAGTCTATCCTAGATCCATTGGGCCACCTACCGCATTATATTCACGCACGCATTAAGCCCAATAGAATTGGGCATGAGAGGGTGTATTGGAAAAAATTCAAGTCCCATATAGACTAGAGATAAGGTTTAAAAAGAGTTTATAATTAAATGATGTCTCTCACTTTATAAACCGATTTTAAAAGGATAAATTAGACCAAAATTCTAACAGAGGTAGTATAAGACGCAGACTCATAAAGTCATTGACAACTGCTTAATGAAACGGCATGGAATAAGTAATGAATGCCAATCGATCAAATCAAGTACTATAATTAAGAAGGTGCAAGTGTTTAGCTTGGACAAGTCAAATTAAATTTTCTCAAATTTCAGACGTCTCATCTATGAAAGGCTTTAAATTGCAATGCACACACAAGCCTCGTAGCTCGCCACGTGGGTAGATGTGATAGAAAAATCGTACACTGGTAATGGTAATTAGATATGCATATGCATATATTGGTTTTCTTAATTACGGGAATTGCTACTACCTTTTGTGTGTCCCACTTTAAGATAAAGCAAAAGCAAGCGAGCTAGGGGAAGAAACAACAAAACATGAAAGGAAGAAAGGAAGAAAGAAAAGCAAAACAAAGCAATAAAGAAAGGAAGAAAAAGAGAGGAAAGAAAGACAAAAGGTTCTCAAAACAAACTCCATCATGATTATTATATATTCAAATTCTCTCTAAAAAACAGTTCCAAGCAATAGCAGTATAGTGTTCCCCCTAGCTGGCTAGCTCCTTAATCAACCACAAGAGGACCTCTCAAAAGTTTCTACAAAGACACCTGTTTGGGCTGATGAGAACTAGAGCATCAAGAAAGAAAGATAGAAAGAGAGAGGAAAATATCTTTTTCTTAAACTTGTAGAGAGAAAGGAAAAAGAAGGTAATTAATATGAATAGAAGTGTTCTGCAGCAAAGCTCACCGGTGCAACAAATGATGGCCGGAAACCCTAACAACTGGTGGAACATCAATACTACCATGCTCCCTCCAGCACCTCAGCAACCTTCTCCTTTCTTCTCCACTCCTCCTTCCAACTTTCTAACTCCATATTCACCCGCTTCTTCTCTTCCTCTTCCTTCTTGGCATGACAATCAAGAGCTTCCTGCTGAGTCATGGAGCCACCTACTCATGTAACAATCTCTCTCCCTTTCTCTCAAACACACACATGTACACTCACATGGACATGGCTGCATGGCATGGCTATGTTTGATTTAGTTGAAGGATTAAATCTATACATATTATTAGTGGCAAAATTTGGAAGGTTTGGTCTTCGGTGTTTTCTGATTGGTGTAGTAGTCCACTGAATTGTATTAATTAAGATCTATGTATCTTGATTCAATTTGAACTTTTGCCCGTGGGTTGAAGTATCTCTTGTACTCTGTTTATTTAATAAATTTAATTACCCAAAAGAATGGTTTTTAATTGTGTTTTTTTTTGTGGTATATGGTTTTGGAAAATAGGAGTGGACTGGTGTCTGAAGAAGATAAGGCTAATATTATGCTAAGGGAGCCTCTAAATGTTCCTCTTGTTGATGTCAAACAAGAAAGCTCAGTAAACAGCTATGTGTATGGACATGGAAGCGAAGAATTTCAGGCAGAAGCAAAGCCAACCTGGACTCAACTAGTTCCTGCTTCTTCTTCCTCCAATTCATGCGCATCAAATTTCAGCAGCAGCATGTTGGATTTCTCTAACAATAAGACCGATACAAGGCCCTCTCCATCAGATCCATCTTCTGAGGTATAACAAATTAAGATCATACATGATTGCTGATTAATTAATTAATTAATTAAGCAAGAATTTAATTTCTTCTTTTTTCTTTCTTTTATTGGTTTGTACTAGTTAATTACACGTATTTAATTTTCAAGAAACTTTACTAATTATAACTAATTGTCAATTGGAACCTTTGAATTTAGCCTCCTCGGGAAAGCTTTCATATTGGAGAATATTTCAAATCAAATTTTATTTTCCAATAAATATATAGGAAAGGGTCCTCCAACTTTTTTTTGAATGAATATTGAAATTAAACGGTTATTCTTTTTGTATTATAGATAAAAAAAATATTAGATTGCTTTGTTTCTCTTTACCTTCTTTATATAAAAATTGAGTTCAGATTATGAAACCTCACGCAACAAAATTTCTATTTTCTTTTTGGTTTTCTACTTTTTTTTTTGGCCTTGACTATAATTTTAATTAACGAATTGTTGTTTCTTTTCTCAAGTGCGATAGCGTTGCAGCAGGTGGTGGGGCATTCAAGAAAGCTAGGGTTCAACCGTCTACAACTCAGCCTAGCTTCAAGGTATACTCAATTGCAAAACAACTAGGCAGAAACTTCCAACCCCGAAATCTCTTTCACGCAAAACACACATAGTAAGCACACACAAATTACAAACATCATATGTGGGCGGTAACTCTTGTCTTTGTTAATTGTCTTGTTCCCAATCATGATGCTTTTTTAATCTTGTTTTTCCTCATTTTATATCAAAATGAAGGATCAATATAAGCCAATATATTGAATTAAACAACAAAATTTATATCAACTTTTAAGCATGTGCCTGTCCGACATAGTTTTATGATTTCTTCATCCTCTGCGTTAATTTCAGGTTAGGAAGGAGAAGTTAGGTGACAGAATTACAGCCCTTCATCAACTCGTTTCACCATTCGGAAAGGTATCTTTTTTTTATTTTTTTTATTTTATAAGCTTAGTTTATTCTATTGATAATAAGGCACATAAACTTAATTTGTGTCCAAAATTGGAATAGAATTAATTAAAAAAGCTACCAGTCTTAAATTTGTATAAAAAAAAAATAGAAACTGCAGTCTTAAAGAACGTACGATAATTTTTTCTTGATATAATTCATGTTCCCCATCCCCTCTTTCTTTAATTTTTCAAAAGATTTTTTTTTTTTGAGAAAAACACTACTACTAAAAAAAGTTGAACTGATAACAAAAATTAAAGGAAAAAAAATGAAATTAATTTCCAATTTCAGTGCTTCTAACACATGAAATTATTAGAGCCACATTTTCTGCTTATAAAAAAAAAAAAGAGCCACATTTTCTATTTTTTTGGTTATTAATTTCTGTCGGTAATTCAATTTTTTATAACAGTGAAAACGATAATTTTTTTAGCATTATATATGACTGGGAATATGGCTGTGGTGGTGTGGTATTTTATTTTTCACTTTTGCAGACTGACACGGCATCTGTCTTATTAGAAGCTATTGGGTATATCAGATTCCTTCAGAGTCAAATTGAGGTAATGTATTATTGTTTCCATCACGCTGTTAAAAGTATTCCCTTCGGTTTAAAATATAAGCAAAAAGATATATAAAATATAAGTAAAAAAAATCTATATATTTAGTCTAAAATACGTAAGTTTTTTTGTTTCTATTTCAGACTAGAAGGAGTATTACTACTGCATTTCACGTTGTTGTTTCTTTGACAAAACCTTTTGTTTTTGAAGTTCTAAAAATACTCTTTTCTTTTCCCCTTGAATGCATTGCAGGCCCTTAGCTTACCATACTTGGGCAGTGGATCAGGGAACATGAAGCACCAACAATATGTAAGAAATACTAGTAATATCAAGCCTTTTTTCATAAAGCAGTTTCTCACTTCCCAATGCAAGAAAGAATAATCACTCTTTCAGTTCCCCCTCCTGCTTCTGTCTTCTTGTATGTGCGCCAAGCATACTAATTAATGAGTAATTATGTTGTACTAATTGAGTGATAATTAATTTTAATTATTTAATGTTAGGTTCAAGGAGAGAAGAATTGTATTTTCCCTGAAGACCCCGGTCAGGTATGTATATGTGCTTTTCCTTGGATCCTTCCATTAACCCCTCAAAGGGGTTTGGGGATTTTGCATACCCAGTTCCACTTGCATTCTATTATTAATTTACATGAAGAAAGAGACAATTAAAGGAGAAATTTCACCAGCTTTATCAGATCATATAATATTATTCTAACATGAACCAAACAAATGGCTTTCTTACAACAACTTGTATATATATAATTGAATAATACTTGAATGCTCATAAAAAATTCTCATTTTATTTTACTTTCTGGTTATAGCTGCTGAATGAAAACTGTTTGAAGAGGAAGGCAGCTAGTGAGCAGGTAACTGTTCAATAATATATATATATATTTTTTGAAAATAAACTAGCAGAGAGAAAATAGTTTTTGATGAGAAAACAGATGAATAAACTTTTGACATGTGCCCTTAGTATAGTTAAGTTTTTTAAATAGATAATATACTAATTAAACCAATTCAATAATTTATCAATAATTTGATTCTTACTTTATTTTTGTTAATTAGGATTCTGAAGAAGAAGAAGAAAGGAAGGACCTGAGGAGTAGAGGGTTGTGTTTGGTTCCAGTCTCATGCACACTGCAAGTTGGAAGTGACATTATTGGAGCTGACTATTGGGCACCTGCTTTTGGTGGGGGATTTCAGTAGATTGGTCGGGTAGCATATATTCATATATATATGTGGCAGCATACAGAGAGAGGAAAATTTGTGGAAATTATGTATAACATCATGAGCAGTCAATCTGCTATAAAATATCTAAGGCTGATTGCTCATGATGCTATGCAGGATTCCTGAATAAAATGTGTGATGATCACAGTATATCAAGTATATATATATATATTTGCAAGCCCTTGTTAAGATTCCTCAATTTATGCAAATAATTAAGCTTTAATTTATTATTTTCATTAGCTTAATTATTAAGAGGTCATGTGCTAGATTTTAATATGTATATATGGAATGGAATAATTGTATGATTAAACATTTGAATGCTACTTCTTTAGAAAAGGAGATAATCAAGCAAATGATAGTACGCAGTACTATTTAAGTCTTTTCTAGCATAATTTACCAGCAAAAACTTATTGAAAAAGAGAATAACAGATTTAAAAGTTGGTGACAATCTGATACCCTAGAGTTTTATTGGATACAGTATCCAGTATTCGATCATTTGATGTCACATTGTTTTCTATTTTTTTTTCATTTTCTTAAATTTGTATTCATTTTATATTGCTAACAAGAAGATAGAAGACTCTTATAATAATTAATAAACAATTGAGGCAAAATGACCTGCAGGGTGTATTTTAGGAAAAAATTTACCAAATTAGTGTAGGTTGGAAAGAAATTCCGAATTTGGGGTAAGTCGTATATACTATATACGACTTCGATTAGGAAAGTCGTATATACAACATACGACTTCACTTTTTCAATTTTTTTTTGTGAAGTCGTACATACCATTGGAGACTTCTAAAAACGACGGAGGGAAGGGTTCCAGAAGGGGACCTGGATTTGCTGCAGTAGGAACTCGATGCAGTTTCACGCTGTAGCGAATCTCGACCGTCGAACTGAAAACGATCTCGACCGTCGAACTGAAAACGGACGAAAACGATCGGTCGAAAACGATCTCGACCGTCGAACTGAAAACGGATGACCATGATTTCCCACTGCGTCGTTTTCAGAAGTCTCCAATGGTATGTACGACTTCACAAAAAAAAATTGAAAAGTGAAGTCGTATGTGATATATACGACTTTGATCCAGTGAAAAGTGAAGTCGTATATACTATATACGACTTACCCCAAATTCGGAATTTTTTTTTGACCTACACTAATTTGGTAAATTTTTTCCTAAAATACACCCTGCAGGTCATTTAGCCAACAATTGAGGTAGAGGAGATGGAATGCTAGCTAGTGAGAATGTATTTTTGAAAATAATGAAAACAGTTTATTGACATTTTAAAATTTTTTAAAATACTGAATTTGTTTTCTCAAATGATTTTTAATTTAAGTGAAAATAAGTGGAAATGAAAACAGGAAACAAGCGAATGAAGTAAATGAGCCCAAGTTTTGAGTTATTTTTGTCTTATGGGTATCGGTACCCACATTTTTTCATGGCTACCGAAGAATCCACCTTAAAATTTTGAGACTATTTTTTCTTTCTAACACGATACTTATTATGGGACGGAGGTGGTCTGATTAATAGACTTATCAAATTAATAATATTTAAATTGACTTAGTTTGTGCGCTAATCATGTGACAAGATCTACCATAGAAATTATTCGTTTGCTATACCCAAAAAAAAAAAATTCGTTTGCAAAACAGTATTGTACTTTTTTTGTGTAAAACTATTCCACGATAATTGATATTATCCATCATGGTTTGGACTAGTAGGTGTACTGCACATTGATATTATCCATCATTTTTTACAGGAGCTCAGTTTGGAGGTACGAGAGCAGAGAAGGTTAGATATTTAGTGTGGGCAGTAGTGGTGTGGTGTTTATGGTCTGCGCGTAATAGAATAATATTTCAAAGGGAGGTGGTGAGTTTTTCCTCAGTTATGTCACACATTAGATCAGTTTTTTGGGGGTGGTTTATTTTTAAAGAGAGTAAAGCATCCAATAGGAGTTTCTTGGAAATCCAATGGGTTGTATTCGTATGGGTTGAGATGTAATTGGGTTGGGATATCCCTTATATCTCCTATTAATATATTTGATTATAAAAAAAAAATCGATCAATAATTGAAACCCAACAGGCCAACACTTAAACCGGGTTGTGCAAACAACAGGTGATTGATAAAGCTTCCAAGAATAAGATAAAACATTTGACCAAAAAAAAAGAAATATAAAACATCAACATATACATGACTTGAAAATTTGTATTTACGTATACATGAGGATAACAGTACCAGATCAAATACACACGCACACACAACACAGTCTTAAAGGACATGACTTGAAAATAGAACCCCACCAATAACATCTCCAAGTACACATATTCACCAGAATTTTCCAACATGTTGATGGAAACTCCACGCTTGCCTTGACTCTCAAACAAGATGTCTGCAAGACAGCATAAGCAATCATGGGCAGCATGAAGCAGCAAGGCAATTAACATCATTTTCAGGTGAGCAATTACCAAACAATTCAACCGCCACTTCAATTATTCTTCTTGTTGACATTGAAGATATTATGACATCTGTGATGTGTTTCTCTTATCGTTTCTTATTCGTTCTTTTTCACTGCTTGTCGCTTTGATGTGTCTTGTTAGACAAAAACTCGTTGGATAAAAAACACACACGCACAAAAAGGCCATAGATGGAAAAACTCAAATCTTGTGGGCTAGGACCGGCCTACAGATTCCAAATTAAAAAAAAATAGCAATTGCTACGAGCACCGCTCAAATTACTTTTCGCACCCCTATTCCTTTTTTCCCCCTCCCAATAATACCTCTTTCCAAAGAACAAGTATATGCATACAGAAAATTTGATTCCAGAACATATAAATCTATATTTGAAAAATTAGATTCTAGAATACATTTTTATTTTTTAACTTTTTGGAACTTAATTATTGAACACACATTTATATATTTCGGAATATAGATGTGTTTTGAAAATTAAATTTCGGAATATATTATTTTTTTTATTTTTAAAATTTGTTATGTTTCAAAATTTAATTTCTAGATTGTTATTTCCGAAAATCCCCTTCTCTATTATTGTTCTCTCCCTTTGTTCTATGTATCATATCTTATCTTCATTTTTATTGGTTATATTCTCTTCTATTCTTGTTGGTTGATTCTGCACAGTTCCTCATCATCAGCGCAACACTGTTAGATGGCTTGATCAGTCCACTGAGGCACTATATCGGATTTGCAGGGGAGGAGAACCATCGTAACCCATTTGTTGCAGTGCTGTCGCGAGCGTGCGGCCTTTTTTTCGTCGTTGCCGTACCCAGTATGGTTATTTCCACCGTCTTGTAGGGAAGACTGATACATGTGCCCTTTGTCAGATGGCTTAACTAGCCTTTTAGCATTGAAAAATGCTTAATGACACGAGAAACTTCATCACGAACGCATACGAATGACGTGGCATCGACATGCAAATTATTTCGGATACAATAATGCTAAATGTCACGGGTAAGATTTCGTGAGAAATGACAAGAATGACGTGGTAGTCTAGTTTAGAACAATGTGTGGTTTTTCATTTTTCTTTCTTTAACCTCTTTAATTTTTTTAATTTTTTAAGTAAATATCCAAATTGGCCCAATAAAATTATAGAGACCAATTTAGTCTCTAAAAAATAAAAAAAATTACCAATTTAGTATTTAAAAATATTAAATATAGGTCAAACTATATAGTTATTTTTAAAATAATATTTAGGAACATTTTAGTCCCTATTAGGGACTAATTTGACCCACATTCAAGATTTTTCTTAAGGACCAAATTGATATTTTTTATTTTTCAGAGATTAAATTCGTCTCCGTGATTTTTTTTGGGACCAATTTAGGTATTTAGTATTTTTTTTATAAAAAATAGTACCCAAATTGGTCTCTAACAAAAATGATGGATATTAATTTAGTCCTAAGAAATGAAAAATATCAATTTGATCGCTAAAAATATCAAATATGAGTCAAATTAGTCATTGATATAGACTAAAATGTCCCTAAAAATTATCCTAAAAAGGATTCACATTTGAGATTTTTAATAACCAAATTGATATTTATCATTTTTTAAAGACTAAATTGGTTTCAGTAATTTTTATGGAGGCAAATTTAAGTAATTTGGAGGATCTGTAATATTGAATATTTTTATTTATTTTATATCTTTTTGAAAAATGTCTTTAACCTGCGCGTATAACTGTAATATTTCACATCGTGAAATTCGTGAACACTTCTCTCGTGTTATATAGCACTCCTCGCTCGGATACTCTCTCTGATTTTCGATTTGGAATTTGGGTCCAAAACAGAGGAAACCGTGGCCTACTGTCCCCAGCTCCAACCAAGGCAAACCAACCTCGTCTTCTACCTCCATGACCATGAAACCGACGATGGTTCCATGGCAGCCACCGTCGCCGGAAAAAGTGGAACCAACTCCAGCATATTGTGCTTTGGCACCAAGGTAATCGTAACGAGGCCCACCTACACCGTGGTAAACTTTCTCTTCGACAGTTCACCTAATCACATGTATGTTTCTGTCAGTGGATTGGACCATGCATGCTTGGTGTTTGATGCTAGTACTTTGAGAGAAGCATTTCGTGTGGTTTGATGATGTCGATGGTTGGTCTGACGCAACACGAACTACCTGAACTATTCTCATCAATTGATAACTTTCATGAGTCCAAGCTGATCTACCATTTGCTGAATACAAAGGCTGCACATGCCTCCTCAATAGCCATTTTGTCTTGACCAAACTCACTTGAAGAATTAAGTGAATGATGTGTCCTTTAATTGCTCAAAGTTTGCGACAAGTGTTACATCTCTTGGATAGCTAGCATTTCAACTAGTCAAGTCCATAAATTATTCATTTTTAAAGACTGAAACAATTCCCGTAATCACCCACCTGTCATAGCCGAGTTTCTTGAAACTTTTTGGAATATCAACCGCTATGATCTCATCTATAAAAGGGTGTTAGAAACGTGTCACCAGCTTAGTGGTTTGGGCCATGTTATAGGTCTCATCCTCACTAGGTCGGTGTGGTAGAGGCTGGCAATGGGTTTTATTTTGTTGGGCGCCATCTCTAATTTCCTAGTGATTAGAAGCTGAGTTGGAGATGCAACATTTAAGGTGGCAGATTATGTCATTTACTCTGTTATACCTAGGAGATGAATTGGGAGGGGGGGATTGACCAGTGATGCGCTCTATCCCTTATTAGGTTGAGAGCTCCAACTATTGGATGTGTTGCCCTAAGCAGTGATTGAGGTCTTCCTCTTCGGGCATGTGCTCGGTAGCCTCCTCCAAGACTGATGATGATGATAAGGAGGAGGAGGAGGTTGTACAAGGTGATCAAATCCTAGGTCATGGTTGGAGTGGTAATATATACTCCACATTTAGTGATAGCGAAGTTGCAATGGCTATTGATGGCAAGTATTGACTATGGTGGGATTAGGATTAATGCTATCATCCCACAAACAACATCGAAATGCTATGTCAAAGATTCAATTGTTGTCGAGAGTTATCCTATAGTAGTTGAATTGTTGTTGTGCAAAGTGGAAACGATAAAACTTCAAGATACTCCGACACTCAAATAAATAGAAATTCCGACAAAATAACACTACCTTTGTTGAAATGTGTAACTCCTTTATATATACTACACTACAACAGAAGGTTTGAAAAATTGCGCCACTTTAAACGGTGCTTGCCACTAAAGCACTAGCTAAAAAAAAAAACTGAAACACTTTAAACAGCGCTGCCTTGATTAAACGCTGCTAAATATCCGGTTCGAGTATAGACAGTGCATTCTACAATAAGCGTTGTCTTTTAATACACCTTTGCTAGCGCTTTCAAAAGAAAGCGTTGTGTTTTATCAGAATTCGCTAGCGCTTTATTAAGAAAGCGCTGTCTATTTCAAAAATTAATAACTTAATATGCGCGCCTTAAGCAGTATACCTCTGTTTCATCACTCTCGTTTGCTCTTTCTCTCTCACACGTTCATCTCTCCCTTTCTCTCGTTGTCTGTGCCGTTTCTCACGCTATCGTCGTACTTCCACCGTCCAGCTCCTCTTTTTACAGAAAGGCTCTTGCATGTCGTTTTTGCACACTTTTTCTCATGCTGTCGTTTCTGCTCTCTCTTTCTCACGCTGCCGTTTCTGCTCATTGTTTCTGGTCTCACTATTTTGCGTCTGCTAACGGCACATCCTCTACTCACTGCCCAGCTCTACGGTCGCAAGGTATAGATCTCAGTTTTGTTTCACTGCCCACCTCCTCTGTATCTCTTTTTTTCTCTTCATTTTCTCGTATATTTGTTTCATTCAGAGATTGAGCGAGTTTGATTCAGTGACAGACTCCCTCAAACAACATTCACCAGACCAGCAGCTGAATCATTCACGTTAGTTCACAGAAGAAAAGAAAACCATGCTTTAGCGTAACAAGGTAACAAATAATACTCTTCCAAGCTTATCTTATATGTAGAGAGTGTGCCTGAAATACATCAAATACCTTCTTTTTTTTACAAAGAAAATGGGATATTTATTTGAAATGAAACATGAGTTTTGATTATCTTTACCAGGTGAGAAATTGGTAATCTGAAGAATTTTGTAACTAGAGGGTTTCCACAATTCCTTTCTGATTGTGTTGCATGAGTTTATTTTATTTATATGATGAAGGGTGGTGTAATAGGGATGTTGTAGCTAGCAATGTATTGGTGCTCTTCTGTGGGTTTGGAATGGATTCTGCTGATTCATGAAGGGATTATCCCTGAGCTGGGAAAAGGAGGATCATCATCACTACAATTTATGTGGGGAAAAAAGTATTTTTAGGTGTTTTGAACCTTTGAAACATATATATAATTGATAATTGATCATTGAACTATTGCTCTCCAAGATGATCAAAGAATCTGATGAAGAATAGGAAGTAAACAATATGAAACAATATGAACCTTTGCATTTCTCATATATTTATTTACAGTGCTTTATTTAATAATAGGTTGAGACATATATACACCAATAATAGGTGATGCAAATTGCATATGTAATTGAATACGAACTGTGAATTGTGATTTGACGACATAGCATTAGCTATAGCCCGATGCGTTAGATAATCAAATTCTGACTATATATGTTTAGATCACAATTGGAAAGTGGGAAATTATTGAGAATACAAATAGGTCATGTCAAAATTTTGAGAAAATATGTACAAAGTTGTCAAAAGAAGTTTTGAATATGTTTTGTTGTGATGTTGTATTACTTAACAAGACTAACTAATATGATTTTATATTACTCAAGGACTAACTTAGTTTTTTAAATGTTGAATTTAGAATGGATCGAAATTGGATGTCTGCCAATCGTTTGTCGACCGAATATAAGGATGGAGTGGAAGATTTTATTAGGTTTGTAGTTCGATATGAAAAAAACCTAAATAGACTCGTATGTCCTTGTTTGAGTTGTTGTTATGTAAGCCTAGTTAATGTTAAGGAATTGGAATGACATTTAGTGAGCAATGGAATTGATCAGAGTTATACCTGTTGGACAAAGCACGGTGAGACAATAGGTGAATCTTCTAATAATATGGGGAATAGTGGGAGATATACGTCAGATGACACCGGTACAAATACATATGATGGCGACCGTTTTGAAAAGATGGCAAATGTGGTTGAAGAAGATCTTCGTGATTGTCCTCAAATGTTTGAGAAGTTGATAAGTGATGCAGAGAAGCCGTTGTATGAGGGTTGTACTAAATTCACGAGATTATCGGCGATATTAAAGCTGTATAACTTGAAATCGGGCAATGGATGGACTGATAAGAACTTTATGGAATTACTCACCTTATTGAAGGATATGTTGTCAATTGATAATGTGTTTCCTAGTCGGACATACGAGGTTAAACAAATGTTACACTCTATTGGCATGGGTTATGAGAGGATACAAGCTTGTCCAAACAATTGCATTTTATTTCGAAATGAATATGCATCGATAAAGTCATGTCCTAAATGTAATGCATCACGGTATAAGAAGAAAGAATTGGCTCCAGAGAAGGTTATGTGGTATTTCCCCATAATTCCCAAATTTAGGTGGATGTACCGTAGTTCAAAAGATACAAAACACTTGACATGGCATGAGGATGAAAGGATTAATGATGGCATGCTGTGGCACCCAGTAGACTCTCCTCAATGGGAAAAAATTGATATTGAGTATCCTGATTTTGGGAAAGAATCAAAAAACTTAAGATTTGCATTATCTACTGATGGATTTAACCTGCATAGTGTTCAGAGTAGCTCTCATAGTACATGGCCCGTGATTTTGGTGATTTATAACCTACCTCCATGGCTATGCATGAAGTGCAAATATATGATGTTGTCTATGTTAATTTCTGGCCCCAAACAACCAGGAAATGATGTGGACATATTCTTGGCTCCTTTAATTGAAGACTTGAAGCAAATGTGGGAGACAATTGTAGAGGTGTACGATGGGTATAGAGAAGAAAGTTTCACCTTAAGGACTATGATCTTCAGCACAATTAATGATTTTTTGGCATACGGTAATTTATCTGGATACAGTACCAAAGGCCAGTGTGCATGCCCTATATGTGAAGATGGTACAGATTGGATGCGGTTGGAACATGGTAAGAAGAATGTCTTCTTTAGGCATCGTAGGTTTTAGCCTCAAAAGCATCATTATCAGCCATGGAGGAAAGCATTTAATGGAAATACTAAGAACGTAGAGCTTCTTTGCCTTTGACGGGTGCACAACTGTTTGAAAAGATAAAAGATTTGAGTATTGAATTCGGGAAGCCTTTTGCGGGAGAGCTTGTCACACGAGGGTGGAAGAAAAGGTCGATTTTCTTTGAGCTGCCATATTTGAATTCATTATACGTGACATTTCATTGATGTGATGCATGTTGAAAAATATGTCTTTGATAGTGTCGTTGGTATCTTACTCATTGTGCCCAAGAAGACTAAAGATGACATCAATGCAAGGCGGGACTTTGTTAGTATGGGATTGAGCCGAGAATTGGGACCGACAAAGAAGGGGAAACAATGTACATATCTACCTCCAGCCGCTCATACTTAGTCTAGAAAAGAGAAAACAGTTCTTTGTAAGTTTCTTCACGGAGTTAAGGTTCCAAAGGGGTACTCTTCAAACATTATGAACCTCGTATCAATGAGGGATCTCAAGTTAAAGAGTCTAAAGTCCCATGGTTGCCATGTTCTCATGGAGAATTTGCTACCCATTGGTATACAATCCATTTTGCCCATCAATGTGCGGAAGACCTTAACTAAACTTTGTTTTTTCTTCAAGGCAATCTGCAGTAGAGTGATTGACCCTGGAAAGTTGCCAGTATTGCAAACATAAATTGTTTTGATTTTATGTGAGCTTGAGATGTATTTCCCACCTTCATATACTTACCCTACTAATTTGTACTGAAAATTAACGTATTTGCAGAAATCATTTGCTGTTGATGACACATAAAGGGCATTATACTTAAGATTGCCGAAAAAATCTCTTCGGAATTTCCGAACATGGTTGTCCAAGAATTGGCTTAGAGATGAAAATGACAATGTTAGATATGAGCCTCCACCTGATTATGAATCAGTCATAGGAATGGATGCTTGGAGAGACTTTGTAGCAAAACACACCGGAAACCCTGAATTTCTGGTATACTTATATATGTCCCTACTTGAATACTTGTATATGTCTATACTTGTATACTTATATGTTTGTTCCTAAGCATATTTATATGTCTATATAGAGAATAAGTAACGTAAATCAGAAGAGAGCATCAAATCCTCCTTACCCATACAGAGGAGGGGCTAAGTGTATCCCGACATTGAGGAAGATATGGTATGCAGAGTAACCCTAAATTATATGTAACCCTAAACCTAATTAACACTGATTAATTTGAATTTCTTTGTTAATATGTATAGCTGAAGATGACTGGAGAAGATGTAACATTAGCATCAATTGATCGCCATTTCTTGTAGATAGAAGCCCGCCGCAACAAGGACGGTGAGATTGAACACCCGCCACTATGGAAGTTGCTGATAGAATTGTAAGTATGATAGATTAATTAACATTTTCATTTGCAATTTTCTTATGATAGTGATAATATTTAACAATCTTTGTTAATAATATTTGTGTGTCTCAGGAGACCCTATCACAGCAGTCTGTCACAGGGGGTGTAACAGACATCTTTACCCGAGCTATATCGATCAAAGAGTATCCTGGTCATGTAAGGGGCGTAGAATTTGGTGTTTCTCAAAAGGCTATCTTCGGTGCAGCAAAGCACGCTAGAAAAGATGAAAATGAAGAGTTAAAAAGGATGGTAGCTCATCTCTATCGGGAGGTCCAGGAATTGAAAAGTATGCATCAGAACAAGGGACCGGTAGAGATGGATCAACACCTTAGCA
Source organism: Calophaca sinica (assembly GCA_037113605.1). Classification (NCBI taxonomy): domain Eukaryota; kingdom Viridiplantae; phylum Streptophyta; class Magnoliopsida; order Fabales; family Fabaceae; genus Calophaca; species Calophaca sinica. Next base: position 126,622,146 of record CM073734.1, read on the forward strand.
CCAGAGATAGCGCCAAAGATAGTTGCACTCTTAAGTCACACAAGGTAATAAATCAAACTACTTAAAAGTCTTGTTTGGTAGATTAAGTATTTGTGAATTGCATACTAGATAGACTTGTGTAGTGACTTGTGCTGGCTGGTATATGGTATTTTTGGTTGTTACAGGTATTAGATAAATTTTGGAATGTCCATATTTTAGGGGAGACTCTGTTAAAATTTTATTTGAAATTCAAGTTGAAGTATAAAAATATTTTAATTTAATATTATTGTGTATCTTGATTACTTAAGGAACCGGTGGAGGAACACGAGCCTAGTTTACCCATGGATAGATGCACTCTTAAGTCATATGAGGTAATTGAGCATTAGAAATAGTTCTCGTTACTTATACGTATTGCATCGTTATTTTATCATGTCTAATATTTTGTTTATTAATTAATGGTTTAGGGCATCGTAGAGTGTTCCTTGTTTTTTGCCCTTATCGTCTCGACCGATTGGTAAGGGCATTTCTTACACCGATTTAAGTGTTATGTTACACAATCGTCCATTACCTCCGGGTCATGTGAAAGTCAGAGTTGGCATTGCTTACGAGGAGGAAGCATCGTTGCCAATTCCACTTGAGGACATAGGTATCAACAACGTGGGAGAGGCAGTAGGTACCTTTGTGGCATGGCCGCAGCAACTCGTAAGAGTAAGTGACGTGTTATTTTTTAATAAACATGATTCATAATCATATATTTATTAAATTACGTGGTCATTAACTATGTATCTTACTGAAATTAATGCAAAATATTTAGGTACTCGTACAATCCAAACCTAAGGACAAGGGGAAGCAGCAAACAGTTGGGTCAGTTACATCCCCAACAAAGAATCAGGGCAAATCTCAACCTTCCCCTTCCACATCTCCTGTTACAACCTTTTTTATGTTTCTTCAAATCCATGCTAATCCTAGTCTGGTTGATGGAGTAACACTGAATTTAAATATTCCTCAAGAAGTTTTGGGGCATACAGAAGAATTCTCCCTGTCTCTCGGTGCCAAGAATGAACTGTCTGAAATTTTTACTTATGGCGCTTGGATCATTCAGACTATTATTATTGTATATATCAGGTACTGTATTTAACTTTAAATTATACGTTTTTTTTGTTGTTTCATCTAAATTAATATTGAAGTTATTATTAATTCACTAATTTTTATACGTTTAATTTAAGGTACTTGTATTATGAGATACTGATCCCAGAAGGACGGGCTCAGAGGTCTGTATTCTTGTGCCCAGAGAGCACAAATTTGGCATTTGAGTCCGAGACATTGTTTCTGTCACCGTATAACGTAGGGTGAGTCATTTAATTTAATCATATATATATGTATGTATGTATGTATGTATGTATGTATGACTTACTTAATGCGATACTAATTTTTGTGAAGTGTGATGACTTGCTAATTAGGATTTCCTTAATCTACTTTTTTGTAGGCAACATTGGGTATTGTTAGCAATCAATCTCAATGCAAACACGGTATACTATTTAGATCCATTGCAAAAGAATTTGAGTTGCCGTAAAAAAATGAAGGATACGTACGAGCAGTAAGAGTCTAATATATAGTGTTAAATTGTGCTTATTTTGAGTTTTATGTGCTATGAATTTTGAATTTTGATGATTCAAAATTAATGATGTTTGTTTTTGCACTCAGGGCTTTGATGATTCATAAACGACTTGATGGAAGTTCCAAGTCTCGATTTTTCAAATCATCCACCGCAATTAACTAGATAACTGTAAAGGTATATATTTATCAAAATACTTATGCAGTTATTTAATTTTAAAAATTAAATCTATATTGATTTAATATTTTTAATTTTATAGTGCCCCAAACAACGAAACAACAATGATTGTGGGTACTATGTTATGAAGTATATTAAAGATATTATTGTTTACGACCAAATGAAAGTCTCAAAGGAGGTATGCAATTTGTTCTACTTTAATTAATCTTACATTTTGCCATTCTTCCACTTTAATTATAATGAGTTATTTTTCATTTCACAATACTTTCCCGACTGTAGATACAAGTCATACGATATGATTCTCAAATTCTTGAATTGAATGAAGAGTGGTGCTCATACGTGGCAAGAAAGTTTGTTTTACGTGTATGATCTTTGTGTTGTTGCATATATATATATATATATATATATATATATATATATAGTAGCATGTGATATGATGTTGTCCCATATGAGGCTTTGTTTGGTTAGTACTGTTTTGTTATATACACATGTATGTTATTTTTGGATGTCAATATTTTACGGGAGTCATTATGCTAAAATTTTGTTACAAATTTCTTTCAAATTAATATTGAACATTTTAAATATAAATTGATATCATGGTTGTTTTTATATTTATGTTCTGGGGTTCATTGTTCATATACATTTTAAACCTTAAAATGTAATTTCGGCTTGAATAATTCTCGACCTCTAGCAATCGAAATGCGGGTACGTAGCACTAAAACATTAAAAAAAAGGCCAAATAGACAGCGCTTCTTTGAAAAAACATTGTCTATTTATTGATAATAGCCACTGTCTATTCTCAAAGATAGGCAACGCTTCTTCAAAGAAGCGCTGTCTATTCTCAAAATCGTCAGCGCTTCCCAAATGCTGTCTTTTTGAAACACCAACGGGTGATTAGGTAGCGCTTTTAAGCGCTGGCGAAAGCAAAAAATAAACGTTGTTTATGTTGTTTTATGTTGTAGTGACTAGTTTGATGCATGTGATGTGAGTCACAACTAGATCACCTAATACAGAGCTCCCCCATTATGCATATATATAAGAATAGAGTAGCATTGGGTGGTATATAATTGTGTTGCAAATGCTAAACGTGACAATTGCAATTCTTTGAATGTAAGTAGTGACATGTGTATGGAAGATTTTGAAGGGAGGATCACAAGACTCCATTGATGAAACATTCTAAAACGGCATTTTCGTTGTTCTAAGTTCTGACCTGTAAAGGCATAGATTAGACCATTTTGATGAATTAGGCCGGAACAATTATTAAGTTTTTTTTTTAAATCTTATTAGAGGATAAAAAGGAGAAAGTGATTTTAATTCAATCAAACACAATGTAAATTTGTCAATTTTAACATTTACGCAACTTTACAAATCAGTGATAAATCTTCTGAAGAATGTCCCATACCAAGGGGGAAAAAAAAAGGAAATTTTCCCATCTAAGAAAATTCTAGAAATCACATGCAAACATATCTTGAGGGTTGCGTCGTGAGAGAAATTGTACACAAACTGGAGGAAAATTTCAATCTTTAACTGTGTACAATAATTAAACTAACCAATATTTTAAAGCATGATGAAGGTTCTTAGTAATTAAACAAATTAAAGACATAACCAAGATTTCATGTCTATATACTGTTTTATTGCATCAATCAATTATGAGATGTAAACATAAGTCAAATTTATACCAGCAGATGAAATGAAATATTAATTTAAATGAGACTGAAGTAGTCATAACAAAAAGTCAATAAGATATGAACCCTGCCGGATCCAGCAATCTAAGAGTGGTGAATCCCGCGTGACATGATTAACGGCCAAAGCGAGCCGGCAGGGCGGCAAAACGGGTCCTACTCGTTCAAGTTTTGCCGCGAGATTTCAAAGTGGATAGAGTTACCAAAATGTCCCACTCTCTTGGCCTTACTCCCCCTTTCCTGTACCGCATACAGCTGTGTAGATGTTCCTCTCTTAAACCCCCCATTTTTTTAGTTGTATGTTTTTCAATTTAAAAAAATATAATTGCCAGTAAAACCAAAAGTTTGTCTTTTGCATCATTTTTTGCCCAAACAACAAAATCATAGTCTCTAATTTGTTTGTTTTAATAATCATAGTCTCTAAATTATAATTTCTTATTTTTTTAATAATATTTGGGGCAATTACGGCGAAGCCAATAAAACACCATTACCTCTGTCCTTTCAGTGTCTGTAAGACTGAAAGTCTGAATGCTAATAGCATAAGGGTGAATTGGTCATTTTGCAGGCTGCCGTCCATGAGACCTTTCGTTCCCGCAAATTGAATCGGTTATCACTGTTATCTCCGTTAACGTCATAAACCCCACGACTCCACTCCCATTGAGACCACCCCACCGCCATGGGCACCGTAACCGTCACGACTCGAAATCAGATCCTCCGCCACACCGCCGCATTCATCAAGGGCGTGTTTTATCAATCGGAACTCCGGCACCGCCTCATTGCCACTCTCCACCGCGACACTCCAATCTCTAACCAAGTCACCCTAAAACAGCTAAACCTCGCCGCGGACGCCCTCGAAAGCGCCATCTCCGTGTCCAGTTCCGCCATTCGCTCCTCCTCCCTGTCCCTCGCCGAGAAGCTTCTCCTCCCTCTCCCCGAGTATCCAGTCTCCTCCTTCCTCCTCTCCCTCATTCGCACCCTCCGCAACCGCCCCGACGAATCCGCCATAAGCCTCCTCCGAATCTTCCATTCGAATCCTTCCCTCGCCCGATCCGAAATCGCACCGGCTCTCTACGAGCACCTCTTTTCTCTCCACCTCTTCCCTGTTTTCCGGTGGTTCGATGAACAGAGAACGCGGATTCTGTCCTCCTGTTCCGCGACCTCGAGCACCGACACCGGCGACTATTCGGTTTCCGACGAGTCCGTGGTCCTTCCTTGCACCAAACTGTTGTCGAAGATGAGCGGGGATCAAGCGTCAAAGCTGAGGGACTTGGAGAGAGAGTACGAAGAGGTTCTGAATGAGAACTGCAGGGTTTTTGCGGTGTATTTCAAAGAGATTTTGGTGAATAAAGATGATTACGCGTCAGCTAGTCCACCGATTTTGATATTGAAGAGAACTGCAGAAGGTGACGACGGTGGAGAGAACAGAAAGGAGGAAATGCTAATGCCTGTGTTGGAGAATGGACGGTATAATGTAATGTTGCATTTTACTTTTGTTTACGAATTCTTTACTTTTCTTTGCATTTGGTTTGACGATTTCAGGCACATGCATTTTCATGATTGATCCCTCACATCTTTTTCTGCTGATTCCTGCAGCCAATGTGGTCCGAAAGGGATGCATCTGTTGAATTTTTGAGCAGCAGTTCCAGCGGCAGATCCTCCCATGCACCATTATATCCTCAAAGAGTCTCTCCCAGAGCCCTCAAACCCCAACAATCCTCAAAATATAGGACAAGAACAGTCTATTTAAACTCAGCCGCCGAGACTCAATTTTCTTTAGATGAGAATCTGCTTTGTTGTTCTTCAGATTCTGAAGCAGAAAATGAGGTAATTGATGCCACCGAGAGGTTAAAAAAAAAATATGTACATATCCAACGAGGGCTGAATTTTCTATGTTTGTTGTTCTAGTTCTTTAAAATGCTAAGTGATGATGAATATGTTCCGTAGGAAAAGGACAAAAATATTGCATTGTTGGAGCCTCGACAAAGCCAAACCAAGGAACAAATGCAAACCATCTTCAAAGAATCCAGGGGGTACGTACGTCATATTAAAAAAAAAAAAAAAAAAACATTCTATTTCTTCATTATTTTGTGGTCTGCACTCTGCTGCATTTTCTTTAACGTGGATTCTTCCTGTTCCTAGCTCCCCAAATTATCCAATGGCAGACTACGATAACCAATCGCTTGGAAGTGAGAAACAAACACCGCCGAAGGACTTTGTCTGTCCAATAACCAGCAACATATTTGATGATCCAGTGACTCTTGAGACTGGTCAGACATATGAACGTAAAGCTATTGAGGAATGGTTCAATAGAGGGAACTTAACTTGTCCTATCACTCGCCATAATCTGCAAAACACCCAGCTACCTAAGACAAATTATGTGCTCAAAAGACTAGTTGCTAGCTGGAAAGAACGCAACCCCAGTTCAGTACTGTCACCATGTGAGAGTCCATACAAACATACCGAGGCAGTAGTGAAGACAACGATCCCTTCAACTTCTCCTAACAGTGTTATCACACAAGCCACCGTTGATGGGATGATTAGTGAGTTACGCTCTGCAATCAATAACCTGTATATGTCAGAGGTTCTCGAGGAGTCCGAAATGGCGGTGCTTCAAATTGAGAAGTTGTGGAGAGGAGGGAATCTGGGAGTGGATATCCATAGCATGCTATCAAAACCTCCAATAATTAACGGGTTTGTGGAGATCCTTTTCAATTCTGTTGATCCACAGGTGCTACAAGCAGCAGTTTTCCTTCTGGCTGAGATGGGCTCTAAAGACAATGTTGTTATTCAGACTCTCACCCGTGTGGATACTGACGTGGAATGTATAATGGCTCTTTTCAAGAAAGGGTTGACAGAGGCTGTTGTGCTGTTGTATCTCCTAAACCCTTCCACTGTGACTCTTACAGAGATGGCAGCAGTGGAGTCTCTCATAACAGTTTTTGATAAGAAAGAGGAAGACTTGGTTAAGATGTGTTTGAAGCCCAAAACAGCTGCAGTGCTTTTACTCTCACAGATTATTGGAAGCAGTGAAGAGATAATTGCATCTTCGGTTGTCACCAAGATCCTTGAAAAAGCAATTGGAGCTGTTGTCGGTAGTTTGGGAGCTGAATGGGCAGAGGAGAGGATTGCTGCAGTGGAGATCTTATTGAGATGCATGCAAGAGGATGGGACTTGCAGGAATACCATTGCTGATAAAGCAGAGCTGTCTCCTGTTTTGGAAAGCTTCATCAGTGCAACTGATGGAGAGCGTTTCAAGATTGTTGAATTTTTTTCTGAGTTGGTCAAATTAAATAGGTATATCTATTTCCTATTCATGATTACGTTAATCAAACTATAGTGGCTAACATTAAATGGCCCATTTAAAAAGTTTCCATCTTTTATTCTTTAACAAGTGTGCCTTTAGGGCACTCCATCCATAGCATTTGCCATAAAAGAACTAATCTACCTTTTAGTTTATGTCTGATAGCTCCCAATTGGTTTATTCCAGGAGAACATTCATTGAACAAATTCTCCACATTATAAAGGAAGAAGGACCTTTTAGTACAATGCATACTCTCCTTATTCATTTGCAGACAGCCCTTCAAGATCAATGTCCAGTCACTGCCAGTCTCTTACTCCAACTTGATCTTCTGGTATGCTCACCAAATCTTAAAGATAGGATAGGACCTAGTTTATGATTTCTAGTTACACTATCTTTGTATTACTGCCTTTAAATTACAAATGATAAAATGCAGTTTTTGCCAGTAATAGGGACTTAATATTCATCATGCCATTTTTAGGTTGAACCAAGAAAGATGAGCATATACCGTGAAGACGCGATAGACACTCTTATTTCATGCCTGAGAAACTCAGATTTCCCCGCTACCCAATTAGCAGCTGCTGATACAATCATGTCACTGCAGGGGAGGTTCAACTTTTTAGGAAAGCCTCTTATCAGAGAAGTCCTTCTTAAACGTGCAGGCATTGTCAAAAATTCCAGAAGTGATGTACAGGTGGATCAGATCAGCAACTTCTACCCTAAAATTGAAATAACTCCGGTAAAGTTCTTTGAAACTCTTAAATGTATTGAGTTTCCATTTTCTGCTTCCCAAACGTTCTTTTGATTGTTAATTTTAAGTTTGGAATTCTTATTTTTTTTATTTAAATTATGCTGCAGACTCCTTTATTTATGTATTATTTAATTGGAATCAACAGGAAGAAGAGAAGGCAGCAGATGATTGGGAAAGAAAAATTGCATATGTTCTAGTTAGCCACGAGTTTGGTATAATTTTTGAAGCTTTAGCAGATGGCTTGAAGAGCCGAATTCCAGAACTACGTTCAGCATGCTTTATATCAGCTACGTGGCTCGTATACATGTTGACCATTCTACCAGATACAGGGATACAAGGAGCAGCCCGTGTCTGTTTGTTGAAGCAGTTCGTAACTAAATTGAATTCTGCTAGGGACGTAGAAGACAGAATCCTTTCTATGCTTGCTCTCAATAGCTTTCTTCATTTCTCTGGTAAGTTTCACAAACACAGCCATATATTACAACCTTCATTTAAAAATACGGAACAGCAAGCATAAATCTTGTCTAGTTCCTGGAAGCATGATAAATTACTCAAATACAGAATTCAACAGATTTATATCAGATAATACTATTTTGGCTTCTGTGTTAGTCTATTATCTATGAGCCTTTCTGTAGAATTTTGTGTAGAAAAATGATGACTGTACTTGATATTGTAAATTTCAGATGGCTTACGTGATCTAACTGCTTCCTACACTAAGGATATTTTAAAAGGTTTGAGAGAGCTAAAGAGATTCTCTCCTTTGGCATCTGAAATGCTGAAAGTTCTGGTTGAAGAGAATGAGTCTAAAGCAGTAAGTTTGGTGTATTATTAAGCCATTTCCTAGTATAGATAGGCATGGCGGATGATTTAAAATTCTTTATTGGAACAGGACATTTGGATACATAAAGAGCTGATCCAAGTAGATTGCAGCGAGAATGGACAAGTGTTGTCTGTCATTTCCTTTAAGGATAAATTTTTTTCAGGCCATACAGATGGCAGCATCAAGGTAATAAGAATTAGGATTTTAGATGCCCTGTAAATTCTGAGGTAGTATAATGGTTTTAATTATTGAAACAAACATAATTTGTACAGCAGTCTGGTCGAGAACAGATTTCTGTTTATATCTAGTGTAGTTTATTTAATTACTTGTTTCCTTAGAATTACAGGAAAATTCATTATCACATTATCAAACTGTCAGATTTCTGCAATTACCATAAGGGGGAACTGGCTGCGAGCAGGATGTAAATAAGTTAGTATTTAGATAATGTGTCACAAAAAGGAGTGGATTTTTTTTACATGGTGTTTGCCATCTGCTTGAAAGATTGAATAGCTTGAAAAATGCCAGGACATACCTGGTCATGAGCAAAATGTTTGGGTCTTGGTTGCATATGACAACCATACTGTAATATGAGCTTACTGGAAAATATTTGTAACTTCTGAAGGTCTGGACATTGAAGGATAACCTATTACTTCTGTTGCAAGAGGTCCAAGAACATACTAAGGCTGTGACAAACTTGATGATTTCGGAGTCTGCTGACAGACTATACAGTGGTTCCCTTGACCGAACTGCAAAGGTAAAATTTTCTGCAGTTACTCTAACTCAATGTCAGGCAGCCGGCTAACAAAGGTTTTGTTTCATTGAAGAACAGATTTGGTCTATTGGAAAGGCAGCAATACATTGTGAGCAGTGGCATGATATGAAGGACCAGATTCATAATTTAGTTGTAACTAATAGCATAGCTTGTTTCATTCCGCAGGGGACTGGTATCAAGGTACCCAATGAAATTATAAGTACATGAGATTGTTCTTTGACTACTTTTATGCAAGCAAGACTGTAAAATATCACTAGCTCCCTCTCCTTATTCTGAATGCCTACTCTCTCAAACACAAACATCATTATGCTTGATATATTGCTCTGAGCTGCATATTGTACCGTTTCCTTCCTATTTTGTGCCTAAAAATCAAATTCCCATGCGGGATATTGCCAAGCTATTAAATTTTGGAACAGATTCTGCTACCCAGCCCCCTCCCAAATACGGAAAATGCTTAACAATTAGTTCATATAAATGACTAAATAAGTAAAATTAATGCGTACCGTAATTACTTTGCTCTTTCATCAGGTTCAGCCATTTAATGGAGAATCAAAGTTGTTAAATTCTAATAAATATGTGAAGTGCTTGGCTCATGCTCATGGGAGATTATACTGTGGATGCCACGACAGTAGTGTTCAGGTATCAAGTTTTTAGAAGTGTGACATAGTCCAAGTCTCATGTGATGTGATGTGATGCTATCTCAACATTCTTGTGATAATATTATTGTGAGATTTCAGGAGATACATTTGGACACTGGAACAGTCAGTAATATTCAAAGTGGTTATAAAAAATTACTTGGGAAAGCAAATCCTATTCATGCACTGCAAATTCATGGTGAACTCATATATGCAGCTGGCTCTTCCTTGGATGGATCTACTCTAAAGGTATCTCTCACGTATATGATTTAGCAGTCCATGTGAAGGTCAAAAATACTTAATTCTTGCTCAGGTTTCGTTATATATTGAATTTTAAAGCATAAAAAATCTTTTGAGCTTCCTGATGTTAATTTTATGGATGTCATACCATAGTTAACTAACTGTTTTACATATACGTCAAGATATGGAACAATTCCAATTACAGCATGGTTGGATCACTGCAAATTGGATCAGAAGTGCGGACTATGACAGTGAGTTCAGAATTGATTTATTTGGGGTGCAAGGGAGGTGCTGTAGAAATTTGGGATAAGAAGAAACACAACAGAGTTGACACGTTACAAATGGGTACGAATTGTAAGGTTAATTGCATGGCTCTAGACAGCAATGAAGAAATTTTGGTGATTGGAACCTCAGATGGCCAAATTCAGGTACCTTTTAATTTATTCAATTAATATACCTCTTGTTCGAAATTCAATGTTTGATTTCTACCAAACCTATAATGATATTGCATATTTATGTCATATAGTACACCAAGTAGCATTTGTACTTTGTCTTCCAAATCAGTTATAAACGGAACTGTAATAATAGAGCTTTTATTAACAGTCGCAAAATCTCTGGTAATTGCAGGCTTGGGGAATGAATTAAAAGCTGCTCAATGTACCGATACAGAAGACAAGATGAACTTACCTTGACAATATTAAATTCACTAAACCTTAGAAATGATTTCATTTTTTAGGTTCCTCGGGGGCTGTATATAGCTCAAAGGTTTATACATAAAAGAGCCGTGTACATAGATTGACTTTCTATGTCGATATATATGATTAGTTTGCTATATGTGCATGAAACTGTACATTTTTATCCTTTGTTACTTTTCATTCTTTTTCCCTTTTATTTGACAACGGGGTGCTTGAAAGAGAATTTTAGCATGGAAGAAAGTGGAGGAAATTTTTTTTATCCACTCCTAAATAACAAATTCAAGTATTTATTTTTGAGATTATGATGATTTTGCTCATATATTTATTTTCAATTAGTCACGTGCTTTCCTTATCTTGTAATATAGGGCCGAGCACAACTCAATCCAAATGTAATGACTCAACCTGGCCTAAGGCATTTGGATTCGGACTTGACCATATCCGACAGTAAAATAGGGGTTTTGTTAAAAGCACCTCCCTCATTTAGTTCTATTCCAGCACATTCCTCTCCCAAATAAAATGACTAAAACAACCCTACCCCTAAAAAATCAAAATTAACCCTCTTCCCCTCTCCACCATTCCCCACTCCACCACCCTAAGTACCCGCAACCCCCTCCCCACCATGTTTTAGAGGCGTCGTCACCCTCTCCCCAAGCTTCATTTTTCAACTCTCCATACCCCTTTTTTTTTCCTGCGATTACAGGCTTTCCTATTTCTTGTTTCCGTAGAGCACCAGAAACAAGTATCTAGACATGTTAAACATGTCTTGTGGAGGTGAGACACTCCATATTCTTACAGAAAGAAGTTTCCATATGTACAAATGAATTCTGGAATCTTGTTTCTGATTTGTTTTATTTTGCTTTATATGCTTAATTTTTTAATCTTTTTCTTGATTCATTTTTTTTAGGGTTTACAAAGACAAGCTTGATTCATTTTTTACATTGTTAACCATTTTATTAATTATTTTAAAAATTGAAAATATTGCCATTTTTAATTATAATAACTCTTAATATAAAATTGCACGTGAATTTAATACATAAAAACATTCCATAAATGCAATGAGGACATAAAAATAGGAAATCATAAGTATGTCATTACATAAATATTCATTACAGAAAGTGTAGATAAAATTTATGAAAACATAAAATAAATCAATAATTTATGTCAAAATCAGTAATTTATTTTATAAAGAAATAATATTTCAAAAGTCAATGAAAATAATTAAGGAATTATAATTTAATAAATTTATTAGTTATTTATGTGTGTATACAATGATTAGTTTTCTGACCAAGAATTGAGATGACTTATTAACTCAACAGAGGAATAGTCAAATCTTATGAAGTTACATCAACTACAAAAGGTTATATCTCTTTTCGTATTTCCGTATTTCTCACTATCTTTGAGATCTCTTATCCTCATATCACCTATCAATGCTCTCTTTTCTTTCTTCTCTTTTTATCTCACTTTTTCCTTTCTAGTTTATACATCAAGAGCCGTGTTAAACCATCTTGTTCCAACATAGGTATGTTTTTTCTTTTGTTTGTATGTATAGGCCAGCTCACCGTTTTTCTTTTTACCTTCGCCCTTTGCAACATTTGATCCGTCGTTGGACATGCACTTCAACTAACCTTTACGTTCTACTTAAACGCTTATGAAATATTAAATAATATATAGCAGAACTTAACGTACTTTAGCTTGATGATAGTTTAAGGTGGACGATAGATAACGTATTTGATGCCAAAACTCTTCAATCTATAAAGTCCTCACACGTTAAAACTGAGGCCAGTTCGGAAACTTGAAATCTTGCTTTGGAGTAACTTGAAACGTAGCTTTATTTTTCCACCGCAAATGACACGGGCATTTTGGCCCCTTGAACAAACAAAAGAAACGAGGAAAGCACATATTAACAGCTAGCAAGAAACACACCTTACAAAAAGGAATTCACGGAGATAGAGAATGGCCAACGCGGTAACGTGCTTTTATCTGAAGGCCTTGATGGTTTCCCTTTCCTATGAACTATAGTGCTCATGTTCCATAGCTAGCGAGCCCACATATGTCATAGTGTGCGTGGCTGTGACAAGCTTCAGTGCAGAATTTGGTAAGGAATAGAAAACAAATGTGTGTGTGATATCTTGGTTCTATAGTCATATTTTGTTCCAAACATACGTGTATTTCAGTCAGTAAATAGACGAAATATGCCCGTAAATAAGCAATCTTTTTGTTTTTTAAGAGAAAAGGGGTTGTTTGCAAGTGCTCATTTTTTTTTCAATATTCTGCCATACAATTTTATGGGAGACGACAAATAATTTAGATAACAACGAGGCCTACTTAACAAGGTGAGATATTGTGTGTGGAAAACAAGAGCTTGTCGTCCATATATATATGGGCAACTGTTTAAAACAAAGCTCTTCTATTGTATTGATTATAGCTTCAATCATATTTTGTGCATAACATAACCTTTCCTTGAATGTGGTTGAAGAAAAATGGATATGTCAATGGAGCAAAAGAAAGCCACCAAAGAGGTTGTTGCAAGGAAAAAGGGTGGTTGCAGAACCATGCCCTTTATCATAGGTGATGACCCCTTTCTTTACATACATTCATATGACATTCATATATTCATTGTGTTGGTAGTGAAGTATATATATATCAGATGTTCTAACCAGGTACTGATTTTATATCTTTTAGCGAACGAGACCTTTGAAAAGGTTGCAAATGTAGGGCTCCATGTAAATATGATTTTGTACCTGCTGAACGAGTATCATGTAGACCCTTCAACAGCAGCTATCATAATATTCCTGTGGAACGCCGGGTCCAATTTTATGCCCCTTTTTGGTGCTTTTCTTTCTGATTCTTGCCTTGGACGATTTCGTGTTATTGCATGGGGAACAATCATCGACCTTCTTGTAAGTTAATACTTTTTTTGGGTGTATTTGTAAGTTAATACCATAGCATACTCTTATATCAGACCAATAAGCACAACTTATTTGTTTTAATCTACTAGCATAAGCACTTGTCTTGTCAAAGTATTTAAGAAGACTTAATAAAATAACTTATAATATGTTCATAAACTGCAACAACTTTTTCACTATGCTCTCTAGGATAACTTGAGATATCTTATGAAAACAATTTAACACATTTTCTCTTTGATTATAGGAATAGTTTATAAATAAGCGCTTATATTTATCTTATAAGTGTTTAATTAAGTTATTTATCCAAAAAGATCCTTAACTCAGTCTTTTGTCTGATTATAGATTTGGAAACTTGATTAATTTATTCCTACATGTTGGTTTTTAAATTCATTACAGGGGTTAGTAGTGTTGTGGCTTACTGCAATCATTCGGCATGCAAGGCCTCCAAACTGCAATGGAGATTCTTGTGCAAGTCCAACAGGAGTGCAACTCCTGTTTCTTTTCTCTTCCCTTGCTCTCATGGCTTTTGGAGCTGGTGGCATTAGGCCATGTTCCTTAGCCTTTGCTGCAGATCAAATCAACAACCCTGAAAACCCACAAAATGAGAGGATCATGAAGAGCTTCTTCAATTGGTATTATGTTTCAGTTGGCGTTTCAGTAATGGTTTCAGTGATATTCATAGTATACATTCAAGTTAAAGCAGGATGGGTTGTGGGTTTTGGCATTCCCGTGGGGCTCATGTTATTTTCTTCTGTCATGTTTTTCTTGGGTTCTTTTATGTATGTCAAAGTAAAACCAAACAAAAGCTTGCTCGCTGGCTTTGCGCGAGTAATTGTTGCAGCCTGGAAAAACAGACACTTATCCCTGCCTCCAAAGAAGTCCAATATGTGGTATTTCCAGAGTGGCTCTAATCTTGTTGAACCGACGGACAAAGCAAGGTACTGTATATATTAATTATTGAGCAAAGATATTGTATATGGGAATATACATGTCCTTTTTTAATTATTTAAAAAATGAAGTGATGCAAAACTGTTAATAAATTTCTTGTGTGAAAATAACATTTTTAACTCTTTTTTTTTTTTTGCGTAGTATTATCAATCACCCTCTTGCACCAAAGAAGGGAGAATTTGCCTATTGGCTATTGCCAACCATTGTGATTTCCTGGTGCTAGATGAAAAAATGATAATAAATTTCTTGTGTGAAATTGTTTTCATGTAAGCCGTTTTCCTAAGCTATTTGAAAACAACTTATAGACATGTTATAAACTATTTTCATAAGCTCTCAAACATTTATACAAGTATCTGTGTCATAAAATAAGCTCAAATAAGCTATAAATAAGCTCTTCCAAACGCACTCTTACTAGTGTTAGGTTACCAGAGGACTTATTATTAGTCTATGTTATTTGATGTGTCCCTAGGTTCTTGAACAAGGCTTGCATGATCAAGAACAGAGAGAAAGATTTAGACTCTAACGGGATGCCCATTGACCCATGGAGTTTGTGTACAGTAAGACAAGTAGAGGAGTTGAAAGCAGTAATCAAGGTCCTTCCCCTTTGGTCAACTGGCATCACAATTGCCATTACCATAAGCCAACAACCATTTTCTGTGGTCCAAGCAGAAACTATGAACAGGGTGGTGCACAATTTTGAGATTCCATCAACGAGCTTCAGTGCCTTTGGAATCCTCACTTTGACCATATGGGTGGGTATTTATGACCGCATTCTTGTTCCCTTGTTATCAAAGTATACCAAAAAAGGAAGACTCACCCTAAAGCAAAGAATGGGAATTGGAATAGCACTCTCATGTTTGGCCACTGCAGTGGCAGCATTGGTAGAAAGGATGAGAAGAAATGAAGCAATAAGGGAAGGGTATATAAACAATCCTAAAGGAGTGGTGAGCATGTCTGCTATGTGGCTGGTGCCCCAGCACTGTTTAGTTGGTTTAGCTGAGGCTTTCAATATCATTGGTCAAATAGAGTTTTATTACTCTCAGTTTCCTAAAACCATGTCTAGCATTGCCGTTGCACTTTTTTCGCTTGGCTTTGGGGCAGGGAACTTGGTGGCCAGCCTTATAGTCAAGGTTGTCAAAGATGGGACACGGAGAGGAGGAGAAGCCAGTTGGCTATCATCAAATCTCAACCAAGGGCACTATGATTACTACTATTGGCTTCTTACCATTCTAAGTTTGATTAATTTGTTCTACTTCTTTGTGTGTAGTTGGGCTTATGGGAGTACTGAAGATATAAAAAATTGGGATGAAGAGGTGGACACAAAATTTGAACTGACAAAATCTGAGGAAGAAAAGATCTAGTGAAAGAAACAACGGGGTTCTATTGTATATTTTACAATGATTGTACTGCTAAACTTCTTTCTTTTCATTGGTAAGAGCAAGTGTGGTTTTGTTTGGTTACAAGGCGGAATATTTTTTTGTAATCGAATTTAAGAATGCTGAAAAAACTTGTACAATGACAAGGGTCAGCAATCACCCTGTCTCCTCCAGTGTGATCCATATCCAATTGAGAAAGAAAACCATTTAAGGTAGCTTTGGTGTAGTTTTTTTATAGTTTAAAAAATACTTTAAAGTTAAAATTAAAATCAAGAGATTTTAAAATAAAATTAAAGGTATTTGGTAGCTAAACTCTAAATCTTAAATCTGAAGTTAAAATTGTTTGGTAGTTTTTAAATTTTGTTAACTTCAAAAATACTTTAAAATCAGAAATGACTTCTTAATGTGGTTATTGCATCATCACTTGTTTAATATTATTTATTATCTTTTACTTGTTATTGTTGTTATAATTGATAAACTAAACAATCAATGTCAGGATTAATATTTTTTATTTTTTGTTATTTAATTTTAATTATATTTTATATTTTTAAAAATATTTTTCCTGAATTGTCTTAAACCCTAAAATAATATCACTGATTATTTTTTAATTTTTGTTTTTATTTATTTTTTATACATTTCATGAGGATAAAATTGGGTTTTTATAGAGATCACCAATGACAGTCTCCATCCATCGACAAGACTCACCATACTCCACGGAAGATTTGATATGGATGAAAAACATACTTGTGATTGATGACCTCAAAATAAAATATGAAGCTATTTTGTGACGATAAGTCAGCCATTAGCATTGCACACTACCCGAATCAGCATGATAGAACGAAACACAGAACGAAATACAGAGAGAGACCAACACTTCATCAAGGAAAAATTAGACAGTGGTCTTATAAGTACAACATACATCCGTTCAACAGGACTTCAATTGGCAAATGTATCCACCAAGGGATTTCCCATGATCTTACTATGATCTTACTTGCAAACTGGGAATGATAGATATTCATTCGTCAGCTTGAGCAGGAGTGTTAGATGTATTCACCAAGGGACTTTCCATAGGGCAGTTTCAAGATCTTACTTGCAAGCTGAAAATGATAGATATTTATTCACCAGCTTTAGCAAGAGTGTTACCAGATATTATATTACTTTTTTTCCTTCATTATTACAGATTTCTTACTGTAACTAATGTAATTAGGAGTTGATTGTGTACATTTTATTTCCTTAATTAAGATAGATTGTAGCCTATATATACAACATCTGTAATTTCTATTTCTTTAAGTTGAAATAAAATTCAATATTATTTATCTTCTCCTTTTTTCTAGTAAACCTCACTCCATGAGCAAGTTTTGGAATTGAGTTAAACCCAAACCCAAATTCTAAAATGGTATAAGAGCTTATCCTAGATTTGTTGTTAGGCCACTCGTTATAGGGTCGTCATCTAGCCACCTGAATTACGCTCCAGAAGTATAGTCCTAGGCGTGAGGGGGTGTTGGAGATCCCACATTGACTAGGGATATGACCATGTAAGTGGTTATAACTGGGGGAAACCCTCACCCCATGACCTAGCTTTTGAGGTCGAGTTAGGCCCAAACCCAAATTCTAAGAATTATCCTTCCATTTTCTTCGGGTTTTGATTGAGTTTTAAGAGAAAGTGGGATGAGGGCAAAGTACTATAAAAGAAAGGGGGGGGAGGATTTTCCACTTGGCAACATTTAAAATCAGAAGTTTAGTCCACTCATAGAAAAATAAGTGTTCAAAAAATGCTGTATTACATCAACTACAGATATCATTGTAACACTAACACACAATCCTTCATGCTTGCTTTTCAATAATTTATCCTTTAGTTCACACAACATGTTATAATAACAGAAAGAAAAAATAGGTTTTCTTATCAATAGGCTCCCTGCAGATTTTCCAGATGATGTTCAGCGAATAAAATATCAGTTGAACAACACAAACGGCAAAGGCGGTTCCAAGAATATGATGTACCTTGAATTCTTTAAGCTCAAGGAAACTGTATGCAGAAACCGGTGCCAGTTCTGGTGATATTCACAGGGCCAAAGTCATCAAAATCAGAATCAGAACCCATGTCGTTGTAATCTTGCCACCCACCAACAGAATCCTCATCTTCTCTTTTTCTGGTCAAAGGAACTCGCAACTCAGAAACAGGAACAGGAAGAGGTTCTTCGTTAAAGTACTTGTCATGGAGTAGCTCCATTGCAGTAGCCCTCCTAGCTGGATCATAACAAACCAGTTTTTTTACTAGAGACACTTCATCGACCGAGCGGTTGGGCAGGCAGGCTTCAAGACCAGGAGGGTTTTCTACCTTGCTAAATGAGATTATTCCATAATCCGGAAGTTTTGAACAACCAGACCAAGCTCTCTCATCAAGGTTGCCCAAAACATTAATAATTCTGCTGAGCTGATCAACATCAGCCGTCCCAGGAAATAAGGGCTTCAGAGTTAAGAGCTCAGCAAAAATACATCCAAGTGACCAGAGATCAATCTCCAAACCATAGTTTGTGCATCCATAAAGCAGCTCAGGAGCCCTGAACCAACGAGTTCCAATGCACGACGTGAGACAACCATTTTCTTTATCCTCCCCCTCCATCGCTTCGTAACTAAAAGAAGTTCTCATAGGATCATTATCCATGTCACTTGTCGTGCACGTTGCACGACAAGAGGTATCCTTATCAACGTCATCCGCGGAGCTCTTTGTTTTCAGCACATCTAAAACACTAAAATACTCATCATGACAAACGGTTCCCTGCCCTTGATTTCCACATCCCAATTGGCTTAAGTTGTCCATCTGAGGAAAAGATTCAGGATGATGAAGTGAACTTTCATGATTAGAAGCATCATGCTCAAATGGCGGCGGGTTCTCCTCAGAAGCATCAAATCCAGGCTCAGTGAGTATCCTTGCCTGAGAAAAAATTAGCCAATGAAACATTTCATTCCGGATAAAAAACCTAAAGCAGTACTCCTTTAGATGCAATTGCAAAATACTCCTTCAACTTAAACTCAAATACCATCTGAATTTCTAACATAATCCCCATAAATAAACTCCTAGTCCTAGCTATATAAATCAACAATCTAAATAAAATTTAAATTTCCTTAAACTAACATAATGTGATATTGAAGTGAATACATTATTACATATGAAATGAGAATAATTAGGTAGGTAGGTAGGTTACTTGTCCAAAATCAGCCAATTTGAGGATGCCACGATCGGAAATCAAGAGATTAGAGGGCTTCAAATCTCGATGGACGATCATGTTCCGGTGACAGGAATCGAGGCCACAGAGAATTTGAATCATCCAACGCTTCATCTCGCTTACGGGAAGAGGGAGACCTTCCTTGGAGGCGTCGGCGATGACGGTGGCCAAGTCGGTGGGGAGGTACTCGAGGACGAGAACGGCGTCCTCGTCTTCGCGCCAGAAGTACTCGTGTAAGACGACCACGTTTGGGGAGCCCTGCAGCATCTGCAACGCCTCGATTTCTCTGAAGGCAGAGTGGTAGTCGTGAATTTCCTTTAGGGCCACCGTTAGGTCGTCGGAAAGCCGACGGCCACGGTACACGTCAGCATATGCTCCGGAGCCGATACGCTCCATGACCTTGTACTTGGCAATGATCTCCGAACGGGTGTGGATGCTCCAGCTCTTGGGTGCACGCTGCTCCGTCTCCGTCTCCATCTCCGCCTCACCTACGTCACATTCACTTTGCCTGTGCCTGCCTTTTCTTTTAACTCATCAACACATTTGCCTGAAGAAAAAAATAAAAAAAATAAATAAATGGGTTAATAATGTTTTTGGTAACCGTAAGAAAATTTATTTTTAGTCTCCATAAAAATATTTTTTTAAAAATAATTTCTGTAATTTAAGATTTTTTTATTTTTAGTCCCTATAAAATTTTTGTTTAGATTTAGTCCTTATAATTTTAAGATTCTTCTACTTTCAGTCCCTATAAAAATGGAAAAATCTTAAAATTATAGGGACTAAGAGTGAAAGAATCTTAAAATTACAAGGACTAAATCTAAACAAAAAATTTCACAGGGATTAAAAGTGAAAAAATCTTAAATTATAAGGACTATTTTAAAAAAAATATTTTTAGAGAAACTAAAACTGAATTTCTCTGAAATTACAGGAACCAAAAATACTATTAACAAAAAAAAAACACAACATTTTTGTTATTTTAAAAGTAGAAGAATCTTAAAATTATAAGGACTAAATCTAAACAAAAATTTTACAGGGACTAAAAGTGAAAGAATATTAAATTACAGGAATTATTTTAAAAAAAAATATTTTTATACGGACTAAAATTGAATTTCTCTCAAATTACAGGGACCAAAAGCACTTGTTTGCGTGGAAAAATCAGCCGAGGGATTCGGCTAACGTCCAGCCGACAAATTGATTCTTGTTTAAGCGATTACACCGAGAACGGAACTCTGATTCTCGATTATGGGTTCCCCAACTGCTCCAGAAAGCGTTGAGTGTGGTGAATCTACGCTATGCTAAGGCTAAGGCTAAGATACATGGAATCGGCTAAGATAAATGCTGTAAAAAGCTGATAAATTGCAAAAGAAATAGTTGTTTGATTGATTCGGTGTGTCTTTACATTTCTCAGCGAAGGTATATATATACAAAAGAAAAAAAACAAAAATGTAACCGCCCCCTATCGGTCATTATGCGTCCCGCACGTTCATGGCTGACAACGAGCGGTCGTGGGTGTCCCTTAACTGCTTCCTCATGCGTATCGTGGGTTAACCGCTCTCCCATCGGCTGGGCAAACGATTTATCACGTGTTAAATGCGTTGAAGACCTTCAAGAGCTAGCTTTAGTCATTTTGGCACCAAAGTCCATGACTTTTACATACTTAACCCTTGGTCGAGCTTCAAAGCTCTATATTAATCAACCATAGCTCAGCCGATGAGACCATAATAATCGGATATTTCCTTTATCCACATCGGCTAAACTCTTTAATAATCGGCTGACCTTACGATGCTCCCTAAACTTCTAACATTTTCCTTTCTAACATCGGTTCAATGGGACCAGGTTTCGGCTACCAAGCTGATCGGCTTATCCCACGCATCGACTATTCCCTTCATCGGCTGTGGCTGATATTTTCTGGTGATAACAATTGCCCCCTACATCATTTCAGCTGTAAATGCTGGATTGATGTATCGGATAAGATTCGAGTCTCTGAAAACGTCAATCGCTGGTCACTTTATATGCATTTAATGTCACCCATTATGACCTGAACGGCTACTTTTCCCACACCTGATGACTGCGCTGCTATCCGATAATATCTCAACAACTTTTATCGTTGACTGTGCGCATGATTCCTCTTTAAATAGCTAGCTCCGTTTGTTCTTCTTATTACTCAGGCATTTTGAACTCTTTTGAACCCTTAAACCCTAGCTTCCTTTCTGCACATCCTCTTCTTGCGACAATGTCTTCAGCGTCCGATTCCCAAAATCGTGAACATAGCTACGGCGGCCATGACTCCCTGGATGAATCTTCTCATTCAACCGACTCTCATTCCTCAACTCAAGAGACGGTCGGGTCAGCCGAAGGCATCATACCTCCTCTCTATCCGATTCAAGGTTCTCTCACCTTGCGACCGTCCACCAACCTGTAGGGTGGCGCAATGTATCTTAGAGAATATCTCTCCCCGGACACATATGGTTTACCAATCGTTTGCGATTGGTTTACCATTAAACGGTGCCCAGCCGACATAAGGCCCTGGCCCCGCACCACTATCGATTACCTGAGTTGGCACTCTAGGATGGCTGAGGCAAAAGGCGAGGAGTGGAGAAGAATGGGTCTTTACGATGCCATCATGTTGTCGGCTAAAGACCTTCAACTCAACATCGGTCTGATATTCGGCTTTCTCGGCTATTGGTCCGTTACCACCAATACCTTTATGTTCCCTTGGGGAATGGCCACCCCTACTCTTCTTGACATGGCGACCATTACAGGTTTACCTCTGGCTGGTCAAGAAGCCCCGAATCTGTATGACATTTCAACCTCCAACATCAAGATTGTCCATGATCGGAACAACTCCAGCTATTCTGCCTTCATTCTAGCCAATCAAAAGGGAAGAGGCACCGCGGTTTCTGATGCTGAGCATTGTGCCTTCCTCTTGTATTGGTTTAGTAAGTACTTCGTTTGTACCGGCTCTGTCGCAGTCGTTCAAGAACTTCAAGTGTACGTGGCCCAAGCTGTATCGGGTAGGCAGGTCGCTTGGGGCTCACTCTTCCTCTGCTACCTTTATAGGGCTTTGTTCAATATGCTGGATCGGTTGCACCAAGGTATCGACTTGAAGAACACTTCAGGTCCTTTATGGTTCCTGCAACTATGGATTACCCTTTATTTCCCGGAGTTCATTGAACCTTCTTTCAGCATTCACTCTCTTCCCGCCGGGGCGCAAACGTTAGCCGAGCATTTGCGGCTGACTCCACTTAAGCAGGTAACTTCCTTTGACGTGGTGGAGACAGTACATGTCTTGACGAGAATTTCTCAAGATTGGCAGCCGATCTTTGAAAGACGAATCAGCCCGGATTAGATATTCACCACGGCTGACCAAAGCATTTCTCGGGAAGCGCATGGAACTATGGTTCTCAATTGGAGCCGTGTTTTAACCGCTAGAGACATCCTTGGTGGGCTCAAGCCCAATTTCAGGAATAACAAGACCACAGCCGAATTTTATCACCCTAACTGCGTGGCCCGTCAGTTTGGGTTATTACAGCATGTCCCTTGGCCATACCTTAGCAAAGTACCAGCAATGGGGAGAACTAGCCTATCGGCTGAAGAGGTGAAGACCTTGGCAGCTTTCAACTTGGAAAAACTAAACAGCTTCCAATGGGCCTCATTTAACCCGTCGGCCGGGGAAACCTCTGCCTTTGCTAATTGGTGGCCTTCGGCTAAGGATAAGATGTTTCAAGGCTCTTTGTCTAATTATTTCATAAGGCTCGCCCTGCCTCTCGACAGCAGTCCCGATGACGAAAGTGATGAGGATGATGATGAAGATGAGGCGGTGACTGTTCCCCCTTTGAAGATGGTAAGGCCGGAGCCGACGCACAAGACTAGGGTTTCTACTGCCATGAAGGGTGAGTATTCTTATCTCATTTTGCTTCTCCTTCCTTCTATTTTGCAAACGCATCGGCCAACTAACTGCTTTCTAGACAGCTAATCCAACCCCTAGAGTTGTCATTATAGACGATTCTCCTCCTCCGAGTAAGAAGAAAAGGACAAGATCTGGGGGAATTCGTCTTGATGAACCCTCTGCTGCAACCCCTATCTCCAGGAAAACC
This sequence comes from Calophaca sinica, assembly GCA_037113605.1. Taxonomy (NCBI): domain Eukaryota; kingdom Viridiplantae; phylum Streptophyta; class Magnoliopsida; order Fabales; family Fabaceae; genus Calophaca; species Calophaca sinica. Next base: position 126,645,364 of record CM073734.1, read on the forward strand.
AAGACAATATCTGCTGGCAAGGGTAAACAGATAAAGGTGAGTACCTCTGTTTTTACTGTTTCTTCAAAGCTTTGTCATGATTTTGACCCTCGGCTTGTTTTAACAGTAGAAACAGCGTACTTCGGCCCCATGGTCACCTCCTCACAAGGTTACCCCCTCCCAATCTCCAAGGGCGCGAGGGGTTTCTTCGGCTGGTCCTCAATCCGAGGCAGCCCACCGGCCAGCTCCTGCTTCTCCAATAGCCGAGACTCACAGCCCAATACAGGTATCCCTTTTTATCTCTTTCATTGTGATTGCTCCTTCTATGTTGGTTTGGCCCTAACTTCTTTGTGCTTTGCACTACAGTCGGCTAGGGATGAATCCCCTATTGCCCATAGGACTCCTCCTCGTCAGTCGACTTCATCTATCCAGGTTTCAGAGGAAGAACTGCAGCAAAGATTTTGCTTGGTGACTGTTGGTAAAAAGGTCTCCTCACCCTCCTCTAGTCACCTGGAAAAGGTGGACGAGGCTTTGATGGGAGAGATCCCCACAGATAAGGGTAAGGTGGCCGATTTGAGGGCTTCCCTTTTCAAACTATCTGACTCTCCTGATATTCCCTCCACCAGCCGAAAACTGTACCGTCAGATGGCGCTACAAGTGAATGACATCTCTGCGGTATATCGGCTGTGCAAGGAGAATTATGACCATGCCACTCAAGACCTGCAATGCCTCCGGGATCTCCAAGCTCGAAGGTCCTCTTTCTTGTCCTCTTATCAGGTAGTCGACAGAGATCGGCAGGCCGACCTAGCTAGGAAAGGTGAACTCAAAGACCGGTTAGCTCAGCTGAATTCGAAGCTGACTCGGATTCAAAACAAAATCAAAGAGCTAACACCCCAACTTGAGCAACTTGACGCGAGACTGGAAACCCACACGGAGAGGCGTTTCAGCTTATATGTTCAGGCTTCCTCTCTGGACCCTGACATTTTACGACTCACCACCCAAAAAGATGGTTTGGAACAGGATATGCAGAAGGGCAGAGAAGGCATAGACTCGGCGAACCATCAGTGGGATGAACTGCGGCTCTTGCTGAACCAGGCGAAGGAACAATCTTCGACACCGTCAGCCGAAGCATGTACGGTTCAGGCTGAGGAATCGGCTAGTGCTGCTTTGGAAAGCGTCCCTGCCGATGTGGTGGCCACTGAAGCACCGGCTACCAATGGGCCGACTGTTATTCTTCCTTCTGGGCCGGAAGACATGGTTGTAGATGCAGCTGAGATTGTTAGGGCAGTAGCTGTAGAAGTGCAGACTGCACCAGTTGAAGCCTCCAACCAACAAGAGGTGGTCGATCCTATGAAAAAGGTTGATCCTCAAGAGGCAGCCGAGCCCGCTGGTACCCCTAACCAAGTTGAAGCAGCCGATCCTGCTATGGTTGCCGATTCCCCAGTTGCAGCCACCCTTGACCCAACAGACTAGTTATTTCCGGTTGTCTTTAAGTATTTTTGTTGGCTAGGTGGTCACTGTGGGTCACCAGAACAATTTCCCTTTTTTGTCTATAAATAGCTCCTTTATTGTTCTAGTATGCTTTGCTAAACCGTGGGGTAGTATTTCTTCAGATACTTGCCATTTATGCTTCTGTTCATTTCTTCGCCTTGCATGTTAACTAGCCGATACGCGTTTCCTGCGAACACTTGACTAACCGTGAATGGACCTTCCCAATTTGGTGACCACTTACCGAATTTAGGGTCTTTGACTCCTATTGGTAAAATAGTTTTCCAAACTAGGTCACCCTCAACAAACTTCTTCAACTTAACATGTTTGTTGTAGGCACTGGCCATTTTGCGCTTGCTTGCCTCAATTCTTTCTAAAGCCATTAACCGATCTTCATCCAACTGATCCAGCTCCATAAGCATGGCTTGTTGATACTCTTCTAGGCTTAATGAATTCTGTTTCGCCACTCTTAGAGAAGTGACATTGATTTCCAAAGGCAAAACCGCATCTTGGCCGTAAGTCAGCCGATATGGAGTTGTGCCAGTGGCCGTTGATTTGGAATTCCTTATGGCCCATAAGGCCTCATCCAGAGTTAAATGCCATTTTCTGGACTTGTTTTCCAAATTCTTTTTTATCAGGTCCACGATAATCTTGTTAGTCGCCTCGGCTTGCCCATTGACCTGTGCATAATATGGGGATGAATGTATCAATTTAATCCCAAACTGCTGAGCAAAGGCAACCACCTTATCTCCAGTGAACATAGTTCCCTGATCCATGGTAATGGTCTCTGGAATCCCAAACCTGTATATGATCTGGTGTTGAATGAATCGGATAACGTCATCTTGCTGTACCTTGACCATCGGCTGAGCCTCCACCCACTTAGTGAAGTAATCGGTTGCCACAATAATGAAATTGTGTCCTTTGGAAGATGGTGGATGGATTTTGCCGATCAAATCCATGGCCTAGCCTCTAAATGGCCAAGGTTTCACCACTGGATGCATCAATTCAGCTGGTACCCTTTGAATGGGACCATGCAACTGGCATTCTTCGCATCCTTTGGCGTACTGAAAGCAATCGACTGTGATGGTAGGCCAATAATAGCCATGGCGATAAATCAACCATTTCATAACAGGCCCAGCCCTATGCGAGCCGCATATGCCTTCGTGAACTTCACCCATAACCCTTAGGGCTTTATTTTTATCTATGCACTTCAACAATACCCCATTCATGCTTCTCTTATACAATTCATCATCAAGAAGCACATACCTTAGAGCTCGTCTCCTAACTTTGGGGTTAGTGCACTTAGAAGGATCTTGTAAGTACTCGATCAACTCGTTCCTCCATGAATCGATTTGATGCGACCATTACCTCAGCTGGTAATTCGTCGTACTCTAAAGTCAGCATAGAGTTCCTATATCTGGAGGCCTCTTGGGCCAGATCGTTCGCCTCCATATTAGCTCCTCTAGGGATGTATGACACCTTTGCATCAATAAACTGGTGAATCAATCTGTCAGCCGTTGCATAACGCGCCAACAGATTTGGGTTGTTGCACCCATATTCTTTGGTTAGTTGTCTGACCACCAACTGGGAGTCGCCCTTTACATGAATGTACTCGGCGCCCATCATGGCTAACAGCTTTAACCCTATGATCACGGCATCATACTCGGCTTGGTTATTAGTTAAATCTGGGTTTAGCCGATACGCAAACCTCCACATCTTCCCATCTGGGTTGGTAATTGTCACTACCCTACCGATCGCTACGGGTTTTGGACCGTCAAAAGTTAGGACCCAAGGCAATAGGTTTATGCAAGTAATTGGAGGTACCCAAGGGTCATCCACTTCCACACAGGGATGTTCTGCCAAGAAATCGGCTAGGGCCTGACCCTTCGCAGCCCTTAATGTGACGAATTTCAACGCTGGCGAAGTGAGCTTAATGGCCCACTTCATCAAGCAACCTTGTAAGACAGGCCTATTAAGCAAGTACCTAACAATGTCAACTTTGCATAAAACTAATATTTCATGTGGCATTAAATAATACTCAAGTTTTGTACAAGCGTAGAACAAAGACAGGCACAACTTCTCCAATGGAGTATATCTGGTCTCAGCATCATTGAGACTTCGGCTAAGGTAATACACCGCTCTTTCAGTTCCATCTTCAGCATCCTGTGCTAACAGGCAGCCGATAGACTCTTCAGCAGCTGCAATGTAAAGTTTCAAAGGCTTCCTTGGCATGGGGGGCACCAAAACTTGTGGACTAGCTAAAACCTTCTTTATTTGTCCAAAGTCCTCTTGCTGTTCAGGACCCCACACCATCTCCTCAGCGTTCTTGAGCTTCAACAAAGGGGAAAAAGCCTTCATCTTACCAGCCGAATTAGCTATGAATCTTCTCAAAAAGTTGATTTTGCCCAGCAAGCTCTGTAACTCCTTTTTGTTCCTGGGTGGTCTAGCCTCCATCACTACCTTGGCTTTGTTTTGGTCTATTTCAATTCCCTTTTGATGCACCAAGAAACCAAGGAAGTTGCCAGCCGATACACCAAACATGCACTTTGCAGGATTCATCTTCAAGTTATGGACCCTCATCCTCTGCAAAGCCTGTTCCAAATCGGCTAAGTGGGCTTTGAAGTCTTTGGATTTTACCACCACATCGTCTATGTATACTTCCATAGTCTTGCCGATTAGATCATGGAAGATAGCATTCATCGCTCTCTGGTAGGTGGCCCCAGCATTCTTCAAGCCGAATGGCATCACCAACCATTCATAAATTCCCAGTGCCCCTGGGCATCTGAATGCAGTCTTGTGAGTGTCCTCCTCAGCTACAAGTATTTGATTATAGCCCGAGTACCCGTCCATGAAGGTTAAAATACCATGTGTGGCAGCTGCATCGACTAACATGTCCGCCACAGGCATCACATATTCGTCCTTTGGAGTGGCTAAATTCAAGTCTCTATAATCAATGCAAACTCGAATCTTGCCATTCTTCTTCTTGACAGGGACTATGTTAGCTAACCACTCACTGTACCTGGCTGTTCTGATGAACCTAGCATTGAGCAAACGCTCGATTTCTGCTTTGATTTGTGGTATCAGCTGGGGATGGTATCTTCTAGGTGGCTGCTTATGTGGTTTGAATCCCTCCTTGATCGGTAGCCTGTGTTCCACCAATTCTCGTGCTAGCCCAGGCATCTCATGATAATCCCATGCAAAGCAATCTTTATATTCTTTCAGCAGGGCTACCACCTCTTTCTTATCCTCTTCCCCCAGCAACCCGCTGATTTGCGTTAGCCGAGGCTCTTCTGGAGTTCCTAAATTGAGGTCCTCCAAGGGGTCTTGTGATTCAAAGGTTGGCAAAGTCCTCCGAATAGGTGATTCAAACTCTATCAGCAACTCCGTGATCTCGTCTGCCGATGCGAGGCCATCGCCTTGTTGTTTGTCTATTAGCAAGGATTCAGCTACGTGAGATTCAATCCTGAAAGCCTCTAGCCGGTCCCATAAGTCCTGCACCACTTGGGTGTCTTTAAACATAACAAACCTCCGTGGCTAGCCGTGCTTCGGCTAATTGCTCGATCTTGAACCCCTGGGGTGTCAAGTTACAAGATTCCCAGGATCCTTCCTCATATTCCTCAGTAACAGCTATAGGAGCCACAGAAGGAGAGTAAAATAAAGCTTCTAGATTTTGTACCTCAGCTGGGAATGGATTGTCATCAGCTGGGACTATTTCAATCTTATCCCCTTCCCAAAAAATGAGCTTCTGATGCATGGTGGAAGGTAAGCACTGGCTGGTGTGAATCCAATCTCTCCCTAGCAGGACTGCATAAGATGGTTTGCCATCAATCACGAAGAAAGCTGACTTGATGCTCTTGGGGCCAACAGTAATCTCGGCTATCAAGATTTCCAAGGCAGACGAAGCCTCTCCCATGAAGCTAGCCATTTTCATGTTAGTTGGGATCAGGTCTTCTTCAGACTTGTTCAGGCTCCTCAAGGTGGCCACTGGCATCACGTTCAATACCGCCCCATTATCAACGAACACTCGACTGAAGGCCTTGCCATTGATGTAGGCTCTCACATACAAGGGCTTCAAGTGCTTCATCATGTCTTCAATTGGCCTACCAAATACAGTACTCAAATCATCTTTTGCCGTGTCATCGGCTAAAGTTGCCTATTCTGCTTCTTCCACACATACGTCTCCTTCTAAGTGTTCGATCTGGGGATAACCAGCCCAGAACTCACTTGGGATCAGGCTAACGACCTCAATGGCGGCCATCAATCCGGCTTCACTCTCATGTGAGAGATAATCCAAAATGGAATCTTCTCAGTAACCAGACTCTAAGATCGGCTCGTCATTACCATTCAAGCAGTTTGTGTATGTGTGAATATGCCCTTCCTCTTTATCAGGTTCCCCTTTTCCTTCTCCAGGCTGTCCTATGTCTACCTCGGCAACCGGGATTATCGTTGGGGCCTCCTTGGCTTGATCAGTTTCAACTTTGTCAGGCTACAACCCGCAAGGTCCAAAAGCCCTGTCAATGGCTTCTGCCACTTTAGCTTCTGGGATCTCCTTCTTATCGGCTGCCTTGACATCGGCTATCATCTGCAGGGTTTGTTTCATTCTTTGCAATGATCTAGCCCTCTGCAGCCTTCTCTTCTGCGTTCTAGTCAGTGTGACTGGCTTGAACTCTTTCTTCTTCGGAGGTTGATTAACCACCCACTTCCTTTCTTTGACATTTGCAGTTGGCTTGATCATCCTCTGTGGTTTGAGTTCATCACCATTCCTTACGGTTATGCGAAGAGAGGACATTCCCTCTTCGACATTGAACTCCGCCACTCTTCTCTTAGACTTTGGGAGAGGGTCCTCAGTGATCCTGGGCATAATCGGCTGGGCTTCAGCTGAGGTTCTCAGTTGAGTTTGCCCCCCAGTCTCCTAAGCATGCTGCGTTCTCTCAGTCTTTTAGTGCATATTGCGGTACTGGCTGATCAACTCGTTAGTCAAACGTCCGGGTCTGGGAGGTTTACCATGGAATCGACTCGAAGATGGTTGGCCCCCAGCGTTTTTCGGTAACACTGGTGGGTTTCCCAATCTGTCAAACACAGATCCCCTGGTAACCTCTTGGTTTCTTTTGGATTCTTCTTTGGGCATCCAAACACTCCTGATGGATTGTTCCCCTCTTATTGGCCTGGGCTGATCAGGCCTTGAGAAAGACACCATGGCCATGGTTACAGCTGGGAATGGATTGGTGTCTACTGACATCTCGGCTATGCTCTTACCGGCTAGCTTGAACCTACCCTCCTTGATAGCCTTTTGTATGGCCTTCCTGAAAACTACGATTAATGTAGAATGGTTATATGAGTTGTGACACTTACAGTATTTCTTGTTCATCAATTCTTCAGGAGGTGGAATCTGATGCCCCTCTAGCAGCCGAATTTGCTTGTCCTTGAGCAAGTAATCGAAAATCTGGTCTGCCTTGGTTATGTCAAAGGAGCACCCTGCCCTATCCTCTGTTGACTCAGTTTCTTTGGCCTTAGCGGCCTTCAATGCTGGGCAGGAATAGCTCTTCCCTTTGACTATTTCAGCTACCATCATATCAGCAGTGAGGTCACCGCCGAGTCGATTCCTCCGCCTACTATAATAGAGACTAGATGGGGCCCTTTCCTCGGCTAGCCCTTCGCTTTTCCTTTTCCTGGATATATTGCTCAACTCGGATAGCCCTTCTACGCGATTGATTCAAATCTGTGCGTGCTTGTCCTACTAACTTCTCCTTCATTGCGGGTGCATGTTGTTAATCACCATGGAGGTGTATTGCTTCAGGGAATTGCACAGAGCATTTCCTGCTTTTCTCGAATCTTTCAATATAATCAAGAACCGACTCATCAACTTCTTGCCTGAGACTAGTTAGATCGATTCACAGTAACTTGAGGTTGAGGCGATAAAGTCTATCATGGAAGCACCTCTCCATGTCGCCCACCTGCATCGAGTTTGGAGGCGAGAGGAATACCAGGTGAACGCCGTCGATGAGTGATAATGGGAAAAGTTGAAGCTTATGATACTCATTCATTGCTTTCACCACACTTTGGCCGTGAAGCGCCTATGTGCTCCATGGTAGACTTGCCATCTTCCCCGAAAATATGGTGAAACTGAGTTTTGAATCCTCAGGGAGGAACCATCCGATCCACCCATTCAGAGCACGGTTTCTGTAAGCGGGGACGGTCCAACGGTTTTAACTGTATCCCGAAGTACTTCTTGATGGTATTTGCGATCATTTATGGGTCTATCAAATGGGAGGCTCCCTGCCGATTATCTTGTGGATTAATTGGCGCACTCGACCCACCGGTCTCCAGGGGAAGCTTTGTTGGAGCAATTACGAAGGTTAAAGGTATTTGGTGGAACATTGCCTAGAGGTGGATTAGTAGTCCATTGCTGCTCTGGACCATATTCCCCAAAACCTCCGACCTGAGTCCCTGGAACAGCCGATGCATTCTGGGGTAAAGGTGGAACAGTGTTCCATGTCTGCTCTCCCCCATAGTTGCCAGCCGTTCGTAGTATATTTGAACTTACTGGAGGGTATGGCGTGGGGACTGGTTGCGGTTGGCAGAATGGTGGATTGTTGGCATTCCAATCACCAGATAGCTTCGCTGAACCATAACCAGGGGCCATCGGCTGCCAATTCGGCTGTCCATATGAATTTGCCTGCACAGTAGGGCCATGCGTTGGAGCATACGACATTACTGGCGGCAGACCGATATGTCCAACCGTGTTAATTGGCCTCCGGGCCATGTTGATCTGCCCATACTGCAGATTCGCTTGATCAGGTGGCATCACTTGCCCCCCAGCATGGGGTGGTACCCAGGTATTCTGCTGATCACCGCATGTCTGGGTTGGTGGCCCTGCCGGTAGTGGTATTGGTTGTGCCTGAAAAGGCCCAGTTTGAACCACGTTACCGAGGCCGCCAGACTGACCGCCTTGTGCATCTTTGGGTTTGCCCGTTCTCGCCAACGCAGAACTAGCCGAGTGTTCACCTTGCCGTCCTCACGCTCTCCATGTCTCTACTTTCTTGAACCTCGTTATGCACCATGGGTGCGACAATATCTCGCCAACTGCCTTGACACTTGGTACATAATGTCATGAATCCCCATATCAATCTGCTGCCTGATGAAAGAAGGGGTCATGACCACTGGAGCTTCGGTATTCGCTGGGTTATTCATTTCTGCAGGTCAAAAGTGAGACTGGAATGTCTTCAACCGCTATGGGCATACCCAAGGTGTATGCTGACTCGTTGTTCTTGCGTGATGGGGTTCTTTTGGGATTTGAACTCGACTCCATGTTGTTGTTGAGTTTCTTTTCGGACCTCAGGTTCATACGCCAAGCGTGATCCTGCCCTAGAGAATCAAACTTGTCCTTCAATTCACCTATGGTCCCACCGGGCGTGCCAAACTTGTTTGCGTGAAAAAATTAGCCGAGGGATTCGGCTAACGTCCAGCCGACAAATTGATTCCTGTTTAAGCGATTACACCGAGAACGGAACTCTGATTTTCGATTATGGGTTCCCCAACTGCTCCAGAAAGCGTTGAGTGTGGTGAATCTACGCTATGCTAAGGCTAAGGCTAAGATACATGGAATCGGCTAAGATAAATGCTGTAAAAAGCTGATAAATTGCAAAAGAAATAGTTGTTTGATTGATTCGGTGTGTCTTTACATTTCTCAGCGAAGGTATATATATACAAAAGAAAAAAAACAAAAATGTAACCGCCCTCTATCGGCCATTATGCGTCCCGCACGTTCATGGCTGACAACGAGCGGTTGTGGGTGTCCCTCAACTGCTTCCTCATGCGTATCGTGGGTTAACCGCTCTCCCATCGGCTGGGCAAACGATTTATCACGTGTTAAATGCGTTGAAGACCTTCAAGAGCTAGCTTTAGTCATTTTGGCGCTAAAGTCCATGACTTTTACATACTTAACCCTTGGTCGAGCTTCAAAGCTCTATATTAATCAACCATAGCTCAGCCGATGAGACCATAATAATCGGATATTTCCTTTATCCACATCGGCTAAACTCTTTAATAATCGGCTGACCTTACGATGCTCCCTGAACTTCTAACATTTTCCTTTCTAACCTCGGTTCAATGGGACCAATTTTCGGCTACCAATCTGATCGGCTTATCCCACGCATCGACTATTCCCTTCATCGGCTGTGGCTGATATTTTCTGGTGATAACAGCACTATTAACCAAAAATAAATAAAAATACAACATTTTTGTTATTTTAGTTTTAAATTAAATTAAATTTCATTTTCAAACAAAAATGATATGTTTACATTATCTTTTGTTTTGAAAAAATTACAATTTGCCCAATCAAAAAAATAATTACACTTTTTTATCCTTTAAAAATTAATAGTTAAATTACCATAAAGATTATTATAGTTTTACTAAAATTTTAGATAAATTTCTATAATTAGAAGTTTTAGTCTTAACTGCATTTTTGCTTTACCAAGTATGATATATGTATAATTTGGGTCCCCTATTTTCAATTGCACAAATTAGATTTTTAAATTTTTGCCTATGTTATAATCATGTCTTTTTGTCCGATCGTCGTCTAATTGCTAATAATAGATTTTGATGATGTGGCAACATGAAATTGACTTAAAGCAATTTTTCTGATGTGGCAATTGTGATGTGGATGCTTACATGATAGATATGGCTAATTTAGATTGTATCAAAAACAAACTTAGCTACATTTTTATGTAAAAAGGCTTAATTTAACTAGATAAAATACAAAGCTGATAATTTAATTATATATTTTATTTAACTCAACAAAAAATGGGATATAATTCTGGTTTAAGAGAGGGAGAGAATGAATTTTATAAGTAATTTATATTTTTATAATTTTAAGTTATATATTTTGTATGAATATTTTATTTAGTATATTTAAATATTTTAAAATTCATCATTTTTATCTCTATATTTAAATATTTAGTAATGAACCGAACCAACTCGAAAATAGTTCGAGACTCGACTCGATAATTAACTCGTTAAATTTTGATCATGAACCAAATGAGCCGAACTTTATAATTAATATTATTGTTAGTATTATAGAAAAATATGCAATAAATATAAAATCCAAACAAATTTAAAAAAAATAAGGGAAATTTTTTTAAAAAACACAACGTCCAGAAACTTGTTTCCGATTTGCCACACCTTATACACACTAATTAACACATTTAGAACTTTGTTTCCAAGAAATTCCAAAAACAAGCTTTTGGATCGCCAGTTAGGGACGAGAGAGAGTTGTCATGGATTTGAAACACTTTGGGGAGGGGGTGGGGGGACGGGGAATAATGGGGTGGGGAATGGTGGGAAGGGGAAGGGGAAGGGGATGGTTTCTTGGGTTTTTAGGGATAGGGGGTATTTTTGTCTTTTTACTGTTAAAGGGAGTGGCAAAATGAATGGGGAGAGGGTTATTAACGATTGCCGAAGGTAGACCAGAATGTTTTAATAGCGGCTGTTGCTTCCAGCACCCCACCATGCTGCTACCAGCACCCCCACTCCACTAACATTTGTGAAAACCCAAAAAATACCCCAACCACTCAAACCCAAATTTATTTTTTTCCCCTCCCATTTCTTCTTCTTCCTCCTCCTATCCCTCCTCCACCACCCCACCACTGTCCTCCACTACCAACCACCGGAGCACAACCCCTCCACCGCCACCACCTCTCCAAAATATCTCTACTCACCTAAAACTCATATTTCTCTTCTTCCTTCTCCCTTCCATCCCTCCTCCATCACCCTACCACCGAAAAACTCGCCAGAGCCACCACCCCTCCACCCCCAATACCAGAACACTTCCCTAGGGGCCACCGCGACCAACCCAGCTGCCACCAGAGCTAATTTTGTTTGTTTTCGCGATTTTGCTAATTTTTTTCGTAGAATTACGGGCTTCCAGTAATTGAACCAAAAGCTATTTAGCCTGGGATCTCTAATGTCATTTTCACTTGTAATGAGATTTTTTCAGTATTAGATACAGAAGATATCATCCTGCAATCTTCAACATCGGTCAACTCTTTGAAAACACATTTCAACAGTTTGTATGGACTATCAAATTTCATGGTATATATATCCGTTTTGTTTCTGCCTATTAGTCTTTAGTTCACGACTGTCAAACTATTTGTAAATGGAGAATATATAATTTGGACTTTGGAGATTGATCACTGTGACTCTTATTCTTTTTTGTACCCCCACCAAAAAAGACGCAGTGGTTTGACTTTTGTGAATCTATGGTAGAAGATTGATTACTCATGTGTCTCTCGTATTGGGCTAATAGTAGTTATGTCTTCAAAAGTTCAATTTCATACTCTTGAATCATTCTGGGTAGTTCAATTGAAGTTTTTAACTCTTTCACACCACACTTTCAAAGTCAGGTTTAAAATGATACATCTAGTAACTTGTAACATGTTGCCGGTAGCAAGGGCGAAGCTTCCTTATGACATAAGATATATATATATATATAGTATCACATGATGTGTACTAGAAAGGCTTATATAGCGCAGCGGTAAGTCTGTTTTTCGCAGTTCTCACGACCCGTGCTCGAGTTATGCTTATGCATATTTTATGTTTTTGCATGAGTAACATATTTTTGTGCGCAAAAAATAATCAAAATAAACGCCCTTAGCGAGATTTGAACCACGTAACCCCACTTAAAGCAAGTAAGCTAAGCCATTGCACCAACTAACACTTACAAGTGAAATATTAATATATATTGATTATGTTTTTGGCCCCCTCAGACATTTCAGTGAAGCTTCGCCACTGGCCGGTAGTGCCACCAAGCAGAAGCCCCTGTCGTTATGGGGCCAGGTGGAGGCATGACACGTAGTTTGTTATCTAGTATTTTGCTATGAGACATCAGCTCTGTCCTTTTCAACTAATTATCTTAAAAGTATGTAGGAAAAACGAAACATCTATTACATCTATTTTTTGGATTTAACTCGTTTAAAGTTGATGATTCACTTTCATGCATAAAATAACTAATCTCAATCGTTAGTACGGTTAATGTTATGTGCATATATATGATAAATTATGAATATATTATAACAATGATGATTGATTTTTAACTTTACCATTTTTTTTTTGATAGATTTTACTTTACCATTTAAAGTGAATTGTTTATTTTAGAGGAATCAATTTTTTTTTTTATCATTTTTTGTATTGGTCCCACAAAATTGAAATGCAAAATCAAACATTTAAGACTCGGGAAAAACATTTATAATTTCCCCATGTTGTGAAAGATGTTATAATTGTTTTTTTGTTTTGTTTTGTTAATCCATCGTAATTATGGTTTTTGACCCTCAATAGGTGCTTCAGGGTATTCCACAATTTAGACCCTTTGAACCCGCTATAAGATTGATCACCAAGTCGACAACGTGTCATCAAATTTTTTCACACGGGTTGAACTATCTCCTATCTAACAACTGTAGGAATTGAGAACCTCATGTGCGTGTAATCTGCTTCGTTTTACTTAAGTTTGCTCGAAGCTGCAGTCACAATTGCTAAAGCAAGCGGCATAAACCATAGAAAAATTCTCTCTCCAAAGTCAACGACTTGGCCGGGACGCGACGCCTTTATTTTAGCGCCAAACTCTCCCTTATTAATTACCCTTTACTTTCAGTTTTTTTTTTTTTTAAACCCCCCGAATTGAAATCTCCTGTTTTGAACCCTAGCGAAGTCATTTGAGGGAACCAATAAGAAAAGCACACGTATGCCTCATCCAACACTGATAGCGCAACTGAACTAACAGCCTCCCGCAGGGGATAATTGTTGATAGAAATAGGACTTGGGATAGAGTTTTGGGGGCTCGTGGAAAATGGTTTTGAATCGAACGGCTGAGAAGGAAAGGGGAGTGATGGTTCTATGAACTTGTGCCGCACGATGGGAACCTTGATCAAGAACCGCACGATGAAAATGGCAGAAAGATCTGACCGTTGAATATTTACAAAAAATTGAATTTCAAAAGCTCGGGAGAGAGAGGGAGGAGAAGAAGAGAGGGGCGAAGGCCAACAACGAAAAAAAGGTCCCTCTTCTCTTCTCTTCTCTTCGTTTCACTTCCCTCTGCAATCGCAGAAAGACTCTTCTTTGTTCTGTTCCTCTCTCTCTCTCTCTTGGTATTTGGATCGAATTATAGGCTTATCGCAGTTCGTAGAGCTTTTCTGTTGATTCCAGAGCAGCAACTACACAGTAGCGCGCCGTTTTGCGCTTTATTTATTTTGGATCTGAAGCTCAGTTAATTTGAGCTTCTTTTTTTCAACAAAATTAAATTAGCGAGTGGTTATTCTTATTATTTTGATTATTATTATTATTATCATTATCTGGAGGGAATAATCGGTGGTTGAAGTGAAGTTGTTGTTTTTTCTATTTAATTTTTGGGGCGATGGGTGAAGGTGAGGGGGGTGATTTACCTCCTAATAACGTGCCATTGGATGCCGTTACAACTGCAACAGCGTTGCAGCCGTCGAAGAAGCTTGCCAGACAGCTCGATTTCACCGGTTATGGCGGGATACCGGTAACTCCGCCTTTGCCGGAACAGCCGCAACCACCAACACTGCCGCCTCTTCCAACAGCCAAAATTGGGTGAGTCTTGGGGAAAAAGATTAATTTTTTTTTAATGTGCTATTTTGAAATTCTGGAATTTGAATTTCGTGTTTCGCATGTCATTTTAAAGTTATTAAATGTTGCCTCCATCCTCGAATTCGCGTTTTGCAATGTTTTAGCTTAAAATTAGCAAAATTTCCACACTCATCATTATTCTCTTTCTATTTAATCTTTGCATCATCCACTCAAATGGATATTTTTTTAGCAATGTGCTGTAATATCTCCTTCTTATTGTAAAGATGATAGGATGTCTAATTTGGTTTCAGAAGCTTAAATTGGTTGGGAAGTTGCCTTGCGCATCCGGGTTGTAGAATTTATTGTACTGATTTCTGTTTAGGTTTCGGCTTTCAGTGGTTGATAACCGAGATATTCTTATGTTCTGGTCAATTTAATATCTTTTGAATTTTTTTTTTTTGACTGAGATACTTGTTAATTTGAATTGTTAACACTTGAGCTAAATTTTTTGGTCCTCAATTAATGTTTATTTTATTTAGGAAACCGGAATCTCCAAAATCAAAATCAAGACCCAACTTTGAAGTGAAAGATGCTACTCCAAAGAAGCAAAAGCAGTGCAATTGTAAACATTCAAAATGCTTAAAGCTGTGAGCAAAATCCTCTCTCACTTTCTCACTGCACTTGTTGTTACACTTTTGCAATTTATTGGCTGCAATAAGAAGCTATTCGAAGCTAACATTTAAATGACTTGAGCAGATATTGTGAATGTTTTGCGTCGGGAATATATTGTGATGGTTGCAACTGTGTAAATTGTTATAACAATGTTGACAATGAAGCGGCTAGACGAGAAGCTGTTGAAGCAACTTTAGAACGCAATCCAAATGCATTTAGGCCAAAAATTGCAAGCAGCCCTCATGGAACACGTGACAGCAGGGTATGTAGGTTTAACTTTTTCTAATGGTTGGTGTTGTATGTCATATTTTATATTTTTGATGTTGAGGTGCCGTTGTACGGCATCATCCATTATCTTTTATTACTTTTGTTTTAGTTCATCGACGGTTTTTATGGAAAAGGAATATTTTCCCCCATAGTATAAGTTTCCATTCCGTTAGATGCATCATTCCATAGTTATGGAATTTGGTCTTTTATGTGTGACTGAAAAAAACCTTTTTTTGGTCTTACAATCATATAGAAACAATCAAATTTCTTTGCTGTTAAACATTCTTAATGAGTGTGTTAGTTATCTTTATCTCCTACCTATCACTATGTTGATGTTATTTTCAATGAGTCATAATTTAGATAAATTCCTTTTGTGGATATCCTTAAATGTTTTCTTTGTCACTGAAACCTATACCTTTCAGTTTTTATTTCCTTATTTACATTTTATTTTTCTTTTATTAGCAACAAGAGGATATAAACTCTATATAAATAGGCAAAATTTAACTAGAAGTAACTTAGACAAGTGATACTTCGATTGTACAAAATTATGACATGACAGGAGCCTGTCATTAAAATACCTGTAAAATCAAAACAAATAATTTTTTTTGGAGTCAGTAATTATGCTTATATTTTGAAAATATGTTGCCTTTTCTTTTGTATGCTCAAAACATCTTTAATTGTTTATTATTGTTATGTTTCTCTGAACTTGATAAATGTAGGAGGAGGCCGGGGAAGTTTTAATATTGGGAAAGCACAACAAGGGGTGCCATTGTAAAAAATCTGGGTGCCTCAAGAAGTACTGTGAGTGTTTCCAAGCCAATATTCTTTGTTCTGAAAACTGTAAATGCATGGATTGCAAAAACTTTGAGGGAAGTGAAGAGCGACAGGCTTTGTTCCATGGAGATCAAAACAACAACATGGCTTATATTCAGCAGGCAGCCAATGCTGCCATAACTGGAGCTATTGGTTCCTCTGGTTATTCATCACCACCAGTATCGAGAAAAAGAAAAGGTCCGGAACTCTTCTTTGGCCCAACTGTCAAGGATCCAGCTGTTGGCAAGCTGGGACAACAGGTAAAACTCGATATGCTATGGGTAGTTCAGGGATTTATTTTAACTTGGGAAATTGGTTAAATTGGAGAAATGGAGAGAACAGTTAATCCAGTTAACATAGCATTTTACTGTCATGTAATATTTTCCCCATTAGGAGTTTACTATTTTTCCCAGTTCAATTAAAAGATGCATTTAAGCTTTATTTTGTGTCTTTATTAGATTGATATATGCTCCCATTGATTTGGTCCAATGTGCCCATTTCAACTCAAGCCCATGAAGAGAGCCTTTCTCAAAAGCTATCCTATTAGATAGGAGGGCCTCATTGCTTAAATATGTACCATATTAAGCTTCCATCTTTGCTCAATGTGGGATATAATGTTGTATGCTCATCCGAAAGCCTGTTTCCGCGATGGCCCATTCTGGCAGTCCACTTAGTGGATTTCACTCTAACCCCTTTGGTGCAGGTTTAGGGTTTCACTTGGAATAGCACTTTCATTGGTTGCTCCTTCTTAGGTTGCTTTTTCCTAGTCTATCCCCCCTTACTGGTTATCAATGAAAACACCATTTGTTATGACTCATGCCCACAAGGAGAGTGTATTCCAAAAGTCTGGCCTTTTGGGTGGACCTCATGGCTTAAGTACTACCACATTGAGCTTCCGTATGTGCTTAATGTGTGACATATCGGTGTCAGCTTCTAATTTTATAAGTGAATGAGCAGAGAAAAATCAAGTCTATGGCTGCGAGGCCGAAACTTGTCTTTCGAATTTCACTACCATGATAACTTAACATCTGGTCTAAAAAAGCTTGCTAGTTCATATCAGCTTGCTGCAGTTTAAAATGAAAGCTATTAAGGGCTTTTTTATTGCTCGATTTATACACACTACATCATAATATATATATATATATATATATATATATATATATATATATATATATATATATATATATATATTTTCATGGTTTTCAGGCAAACCCTGTCAGAGGTTCTGCCGCACCCTCCTCATCCTTGTCTCCTCTCCCAGGTGCTCGTGCTGGACCTGCAGCATTAGGCCCTTCAAAATTTATGTACAGGTAGGACTGGTTAAATTCATGAAATGAAGATATAATTACTTGATTTAGTTATTAACTTGATTACTGTTGAAGGTCTCTTTTAGCAGACATCATACAACCACAGCACCTGAAAGAGCTTTGCTCTGTTCTGGTGCTAGTATCTGGACAAGCCACAAAAACACTTGCAGGTATATTGACGTTTTAAATTTCCAATCACTAATTGTGATATTTGTTTCAGAAGTACATATACTGTTTTCTTTCATTCTTCCTTATGCGAGTGGACTGGTATTTACCGAGAAAGGATTTTTCTCAGTTCCCCACATTTTCCCCTTCCAAACAGATCCTAAGAAATTTTAGTAGTTCAATTTAATGAGCTGACATCGTATATTACGGGCCAATTCCGTGTCTTGCAAATTGAATTTTATTAAAAGTACATCAGACAAAACTTTCTAAATTATAGCTAGACTGAAGTGTATCAAGATATGTAAAACTAAACAAGTTTTCAACCACAGTAAGGTTCAGAATGTTTGTTCACTAATCTTAATGGATTGCCAAATGAAATTAGCATGATAATTATCAAAGAAACCTTATCTCTCACTTTTACTTGCCGTGTTGTTTATGTATTGTGAAACTAGCTTGAGGATCTAGTTTGCTAAATAATAAATTAAGATTTTCAGTTGTTTATTGAGCTGCAAACATTAGTTTTCTCTGTGGGAAATGGGAAAAGCAGAAAAGGAAGCGTGATCAATTAGAAGTTGTTTCTGTAACATATTTTGAAGGGAAATTAGTTTGATGGTGCCTCAAAATGTTTGGTAACCCTACCCAGTTGGCAATGTTATTTGTCATTGGATAACTGTCCGGATAATTTGAGATTTAGGAGAGTCCAATGGTCAAATTGCTGCAGTATCCAAAAATTAGAGTACCTAAGAAACCTCTTATGTTGAAAAGTGACCTTTTATTGCATCTAAATCTTTCATGTTATTTGATCTAAATATCATCAGGAAAGTTCATGACACGCTAACAATTGTGATCCATGTGTTTATATGCTTTCCTTAGAAGTAAAGTTTTTCGGCTCGATCCTTCTAGTTTTCTGTTCAATTGATGATTCTAGTTGTTATCAACCAAGTGATGTCAGCCTTATTGATGTACAATCTTTGTATTTTCTCTAACCAATTATTGTTATTAATTTGCGCAGACCAGAAAAATTTAACGGACAAGCATACAGAAGATCAGCCGGAAACTTCTCATGCTTCTTCAACTCAAGGGCAATTACCAAATAAAAAGGAAGATGAGAAAGCTATGGCTGATGATTGTTCGAGTGCAAACCAAACAGATAAAATCAGCCCTGAAAATTCCAGTTCAGATGGTGTTGATATCCCAAAAGGGAGGCCAATGTCTCCTGGAACTTTAGCATTGATGTGCGATGAGCAAGATTCAATGTTCATGACTGCTGCCCCACATATTGGGTCAATGCCCCTTGCTTGCAACACATCTTCACAATTGCCTTATGGTAGAGGGATGACAGAGGTCTATGCAGAGCAAGAAAGGATTGTATTGACGAAATTTAGAGATTTTCTAAATAGGGTTATCACTATGGGAGAAATAAATGGCAAGTGAATATTTTCCTCTCCTCTATTTATAGTTTTTCTCTGCAACAATATCACAGAAACCCATTCTTAGCATTGGGACTTTTGCCGAAATATACCTTGAATTTTCAATTTTGGCAAGTAAACCAACCCCCCCCCCCCCCCAAAAAAAAAAAACAAAAAAAAAACAATAACTTTGACAAACATCTCAATAGGTGCTTTTATTTGTTTTCCGTTAGTTCATCTGTCTTTGTTGCCATCTATCCCCATCCATGATTTTTTTGCAACTGCTAAAAGCCAATCTGTTCATATTCCATTGTTTCCCCAGCAAAAAGCTTGAACACCAAATTTCAAAAAATATCCATTTTGCATCAGAGATACGGGGCGGTTCTGGTTTTTGCTAGTTACAGAAAAAACTATGATATAGGATGAGTGAGTTTTAAGGAGCATGAATTAGAGAAGACCTTGTACGGATAGGAAATGGCTGTCTCAGCTGGAAAGTGTATACCAATACTGATAGTCAAATAGCCAGCTGTTACTAGCTTATTATTGCATTGTCAGACCTGCTTTGTATGGCTATGTCAATTAAATGGCTTTGAAAATTCTAATTTCCATATAGTGTTTAAGTTTTGTATGCTGGATTCCTTAGTTGTCTGTTAGAAAATGTATTGTATGCCTATACAGATCAACATACTATATCTTGTGTATTTTTTGCAGTACCTATTTTATTGTTTAAAGTGGCTAATTCCTATTGCTAATTTCAGAAACAAAGTGTTCTTCATTAGCCAGAAGTGAGTTAGAGATTCAAAAAGACCCAATCATCAGCAGCACTGGGAATGCCAGTACTGAGGCGGCGCATCAACAGGAAGCCACTAGTAATGGTGTTGCCACAGCTGTTGGCAACACCATCACTTCAACATCTTTGGTCCCTTGTAGTCTTGTTACTGAAAATGGGGAAACTAAGCCGAAGGTTGAAAAATAGATACAAAAGGAATCTAACTTATTAGATGAGCAGAGATACCATTTGGAAGAAAAATTAGAAGAATGTTGTGAGGGTGTATGTTCTCTGTAATGTAAAAACATTGCCATTCTTCATTTTCTGGCTTCTCTTTGAAGGGGGTGTCAAGCATGCAGAACCACAACTAGTCAAACTAAGATCAATTTTCTTTTATCAACTTTGTTGTTCTCCTCCGGCCATTCATATATATATATATATATATATATATATCTGAATTAATTATTCAGCTTCGACATAGCCTGTAAATTACAGAATTGTAATTTCATAGAAGAAACAATGTAACCTAATTTCCCTTTCTAGGTTTTTTTTCTCTCTCTCTCTCTTTCTCTTGCCTTGTTCATTATTGTATTAATATAGAAATAATTTTGTAGTTTGATCTAGGGCGCATTATAAAGTGTAGTAGTTTTGTGTTTCCAAATCATATCATAATGAGCTTGGAATTGATACAGTTTGTGTTCTACAGTTTGTATTGCCTACAATCTTTCTAGCATTTAACATGCTGTGGAGATGGGCTACAGCTTCCTTTTAGCGTGTTCTCATTTTTAGATTTTGGCTGTGTTGTCTATTTTGAAAGCGATAATTGTATCTGTTGTAACTCGCCGTTGAGGTCTAGTATATTGATAGGGTAAGACACTTTTGTCGTTGTCCTTTCGAGCTTGTTTGTTCTTGTGTATTTTGTTCTCATATTTGATGAACAAAAGTTTAGGTGAGTTGGGTTTCGAGGCTTACCAAGGTCGGGGATAACCTCAAAGCTCATTAAGCACTTAAATAAGTATTTACATATTACCTATCATCAAGGTTCTCACGTTAACAGTGAAATTCGAACTCACATTCTTGTGTGATATGACTCGAATTTTTACCAACTTTACTAAATTTTGTTGGCTTTTGTTCTTATAAAGGCATCTCTCATGAGATTGTGGCTTCTAGTTATTAAGCCTTGACACATTGTCTGCATACTTAGGATTAGAACTCTAGAAATTGCTTACAAAAATACAAAGTATGCTTTTTTTGTCTAGTAAAGATGGTCAAGAGAGGAGGGGAAGTACAGTGTTATGGGTTCGAACCCGCGTTCCCAGTGTCTACACAACACTGATATATATTGTACCACTTGGTTGCTGTGCATGCCGGCCTTTACATCTAATGTGAAAGTAAACATCTCTATTCAAGTATGATTTGAAACTAAAAAAAGATTGCATGATAAGAATAATTTATAT
The DNA here is from genome assembly GCA_037113605.1 of Calophaca sinica. Lineage (NCBI taxonomy): Eukaryota > Viridiplantae > Streptophyta > Magnoliopsida > Fabales > Fabaceae > Calophaca > Calophaca sinica. The sequence goes on from CM073734.1 coordinate 126,666,269, forward strand.
TTAATAATACGAAATGTATATAAGAAATTTATAAATATGTATAATTTTTTTTTATTTTTAAATAATGATCAATTGGTGTTCAACCAGATGGATTGTGTTGATTCAATTGCGTTTTGATTGGGCTTGGTTAATTCAAAGTAATTTAATAATTAATTTTATTATGACAACACAGTGTGAGTTTAATAAACTGTATATTGACGGTATACAAATATTTTATACATATATTTAATCGTATCTTTGTGTTATCGCATTATAACATTATATTTTCTAAAATACCTATACACGTATTTTAGAAAATAATATTTCAATGCGGCATTATCGTAAAACATAATTTAAAATTTGTGTAAAATTTTTGTACACTACCACAATATAGTTATTAAACTCTGGAACAAACTAATCCAATTAAATATGATTTTTTTATTTTATTTTTTTGTCCTAAATCCGAATCAAACCAATCTATTTACACCCTATAATTGGTTTGGATTTTATTTTATCCTAAACCCAAATCAAATCAACTTATTTAAGGCCCTATTAAATACTTATATAATCTATATAAATTAAAGGGTTAAATATGTTTTTGGTCCCTAAAAATATAGCGACTTTTAGTTTTAGTCCCTCTAAAATTTTTTGGGCACTTTTGGTCCCTAATTTATTTTTCGTCTACACTTATGATCCCTGTGGTTAAATTCCTCTGTTATCTGATGACATGGCAGGCCATCTTCACTATCTGACGTGGTTCATGGTGCTGATGTGTCCCCATGTCAATGTCCACATAGATTTTTTGTTGACAAAAATGTCCACATAGATAAAAAGACTATTTAATTAATAAAATAATTTTTTCTAATAATTAATCAATTGTTTAGGTAAATCGTTTTTCTGGGTTGATCTTCTTCATCAACACCTGAGAAACCCAAATGACGGCTAAGGCAGAGGGACGAGCGGCGTTCGAGTTCAAAATGGCTTGGGTGACGACGAGACCGGTGGGTGCGGATTGGGCTTGTGAGGAAGCGAGAAGCATAGAGGTGGTGTGACGAAGACCCTTTTGCAGTTGCGAAAGTTGACGGTGAAGGGCGATTGGCAGAGGAGAGGGGTTCTATTGGGCGATGGTGGCAGTGGGTGTGTGCAGAGTGATGGTTGATTTGGGTAAGGCTCGCCGGAGAAGGTGGTTGTTCACGAAGCAACGACGGTGTTGTCTTTGTGCTTCTGTTACTGATTTTCTTCTTCTTCCTTTTTGCTTGCAATGGGATGCAGGAGGTGGATGATGGGTGTAGCTTCTCCTACACCACCGAAATTTCGATCGAACCACATCTGGTGTGGTGAGTAAGTGGTGACATCAACGCGTTCGTGTTCAGATTGTTCTCTCCCTTTCTTCATCACCAACCAACAACTATCATCTCCCCTTTGCAACTCGCATTCTAAATCGGAATCACCCTTCACTCCACCACCACCCCCAATCCCTCTTTCCACTTTCCACAGTGGCCACCTCCAAAACTAAACCCTACCGCATCTTCATCCTAGTTCGCATTCTGGTTTACGCTTTTGCTTCACGATTTTCTGTGTTCTCAAATTAGGGTTACCTCCATGACAATCGGTGATGATGTTTGGGAATTTTAGGGGTATAATAAGAATTTTGGGTGTAAAAAAAAGGTGACATCGATCTACCCAAACCAGTTGTGTCCAGTCAGCCATGCCACGTCATAAAAAAATACACGTGGAGGGTGCCACATGTACCAGCGTTTGCCACCTAAGAAGGAACTTAACAGCGGGGACTAAACTTATTAACGGAAAATTTTAGGGGGACTAAAGTTCGAACGAATTTTTTATAGGGACTAAAAGTAAAATTGACAAATTTTATAGGGACTAAAAATATATTTTACCCTAAATTAAATTACAATTTTTAATTAACTTAATACGAAGATGATATACTAATCATTTTCTTAACGGATAATACCCAATTTGGTCCCGAAGTTTGTCACTTGTATCAACTTGATCCCCAACTTTATCGAAATTACTAAGTAGTCCATGGAATTTGAAAACGTGTATCAGTTACGTCCCTCTGTCAGTTTTTTCTGTTAACAAATTCCAAAATAGTCCTTCAATTTAGTCACTTATTAGCAAACAAGTCCCTGTGATTTGTAACTTAATATCAATTTGGTCACTGTGATCTATAACTTAATGTCAATTTGGTCTCTACTAAATTGACGGAGGGACGTAACTCATACACGTTTTCAAATTCTAAGAACTACTTAATAATTTTGATAAAATTGAGGACCAAATTGATACAAGTGACAAACTTCATGAACAAATTGGATATTATCCCATTTTTGTTACTTACGAATGTTTTTAAGAGAAACAAAATATGTCCAACGTAAAAACGGCATCGTTGCAGTCGTATCCCAGAGCATTGAGAATTCTGGTAAAGCAGAGATTGGCGGCTAAGGCTACTCAACACAGTGTTGCTTTGGAGCTCAGCTGAACAACAGCAACAACAATGGCAACGGCGTCGTCTAAGATTTTGTGTAGGTTGTCGTGTCGGTTACAGGCTCTTGCTCATAACAAGTTAACCACCAAACCAACACTCTCTCTCGACCTTTCCCACCTCAAACCTAAACCCATACCCACCATTCCTCAATCTTCCTCTGTGGGACGCGTTTCTCTCCCTTCCCGGTGAGAATCCCCATTTGTCGCTCTAAAACACTTGGTTTGATCCCCCGGAATAAAAAAAAGGATTGGATTCTTACATTGAATTTTCATTTTTGATAACCTAAATGACATTACCTTACCTGTGATTTTGTTTATTTATTTTAATTTTAATTTTTTTTTATTTTACAATTTCGTTGTTTAGGTTACCAGTGGAATTGGGTAGCTTGGAATCAATGATGCCATTGCATAGTGCGGTAGCTTCAGCTCGATTAGTATCAAGCTTGCCCATTAAATCTCTCGGGTGGGGATTAGTTCCTCAAGGTGCGTTCTTTTATTGAATTTTTGATGTGTATTGAGTTCATTTGTGGCATAACAATAACACTGACTGTGTTTTGCACACTGATTGTCTTTGTATAATCAAATGTCAATGGTATTTTTCTTTTCTTTTCTTTGTATAATCAAATGTCAAGAGGAAAGTAAATATTTGATATTTATTGTTGTGTACATTCTTGCTGTTTTGCTCCGGTTGTAAGTTGTTCATAAGATGAAACAGAGAAAATTGAAGAAAGAAATTGAATCATTATTATTCAATCTGAAATGAATTAAGAGCAATTACAAGTATTTATAGATTGGTCTATGGAGCACCAATCCAATTGTGCACTAGCTGCATATTACAATTTAGCAAGTGTAACTGCCTAACTAATTAATAGCTGTCTAACTAACTCCAGTAACCGATCCAGCTGTCTTGAGACTGACAGAGGGATCCAATGGAGTGCTAATTGGCTTAGAACCAAGAAAACCAGCATCACTGATAAGGTCAAGACAGTATTTACGTTGACAAAGAGATATGCCATGCTTGGAATGAGCTACTTCAAGACCAAGAAAGTATCTCAAAACCAGCAAATCTTTGATTTTAAGGGCTTTGTCTAGTGCAGTTTTGATACTGTGAAATTCAGTTAAAGAGTTGCCAGCAAGGATTACATCATCCACATATACCAATAGGGCTGTGAAAGATTCAGCAGAGGCTTTCACAAATAAAGAGTGATCAGAGGCAGCTTGAGAGTAACCATGTGCAAGTAAAAGGGCTGTTAACTTCTCATACCACTTGCGGCTCGCTTGCTTAAGCCCATATAATGATTTTAACAGTTTACACACTTGATTAGGCTTAGAAGTAGTGACTCCTTGTGGAACTAGCATGTACACATCTTCTTGAAGATCACCATGCAAGAAAGCATTATTTACATCTAATTGATGCAAATACCAATTGTGGATAGAAGCCAAAGCTAGAATCAATCTCACGGTTGTCAACTTTGCAACCGGGGAGAATGTATCAAAGTAATCTAATCCCTCAATTTGATTGTAACCTTTAGCAACCAAGTGTGCTTTGAATCTCTCAACTGATCCATCAGCTTTGTGTTTTATTTTGTAAACCCATTTGCTTCCAATAGGTTTAATATCAGGTGGGAGATCAACAAGAATCCATGTTCCATTATTCCCCAAAGCAGCAAGTTCAGCATTCATAGCTTGAACCCAACAATCAGATTTGACAGCTTCAGCATATGTTTTTGGTTCGGTTTGAGTGTGGAGATCGAGAGAGCAAAACGACATTGAGAAGGAGAAAGTTTAGAATAAGAAATAAAATTGGAAATTGGATACAAAGTACCTGAGGAGGAGGAGCTTGGCTGATCAATAAATGTTGCACAAACATAGTCAGCAAGTCTTGGAGGTTGATGTCTCGCTCTAGTGGACTTTCTAAGCTGATCAGCTGTGTTGAATGTAGCAGGGATAGAGGGTGCCTCAGGATTAGGAATGGAAGAAACAGAATTATCTGATATGCTACTGGAAGTAGGTGCAGGGACGCTGGAAATAGGTGCAGAATTACTGGAAATAGGTGCAGAATTGAGTGAATCACTGGAAGTAACATTGGAATGATAATTCCAGTGACGAATGAGATGAGTAGCAGTAAGATCATTTTATATGGCAGAATATGCTCATGAAAGACAACATTCCTAGAAATGAATATTTCTTTGGAATGTAAATCAAATAAGGTAAAACCTTTGATGTTAGAAGGATAACCAAGAAAAATGCATTTTCTTGCTCTAGATTGATTGAAGTTTGGTTCTGTGAGAAACTAAGGTGGAAGCATAACATAAGCATCCAAAGACTTTAAGGTCATGTATATTAGGTAAAGAATTATGCAGTAAGAGATATGGAGACTGATTTTTAAGTAAAGGAGTGGATACTCGATTGATGATGTATGTGGCATGAGAAATGGCATAGGACCAAAATTGTTTTGGCAATTTTGATTGAAAAAGAAGTGCCCTTCCAACATTTAAAATATGTTGGTGTTTTCTCTCAACTCTCCCATTTTGTTGGGGAGTCTCAACACAAGATTTTTGGTGTTCAATTCCTTTGGATGCAAAGAATTTTGGAATGAAAAACTCAAGGCCATTATCTGTCCTAACAATTTTGACTTTAGTATTGAATTGTGTTTCAACTTTGGTAATAAAATTCTGCACATGTTCTTGGACTTCTGACTTGGATTTAAGCAAAATGATCCACACAAATCTACTAAAATCATCAAGAACAGTTAAAAAGAATCTATGACCATGGACAGAAGTAATGGACAGTGGTCCCCAAATATCAAAATGAAGAAGTTCAAATTTATTTGATGCTCTATTATCACTTAAGTTGTAAGGCAGTCTCTTTTGCCTTGCAAATGCACATGTATCACACACTAAGGTATTATGAACAGGTAAGAAAGGAAAAACATTATTCATGAGTGACATTCTCCTATGAGAAAGATGTCCTAATCTGAAGTGCCATAAGGCAGAATCAGGTACAGAGTGATTTTCATCAGTGTAGACAGTCCAAACTTGAGCATTCTTGACATCAACCTTCAGCTGATACAAACCATCTATTTGATCAGCCAAACCAATCATCCTCTGGCATTTTAGATCCTGCAACACACATTTAGAATCAGAAAATTGTAGATGACAATTTAATGAGGAACATAACTTTGAAACCGAAATAAGATTCAGTGAAAAGTCTGGAAGCAGAAGAACATTTGTGAGATATAAATCTGCAGAAAAATGCACTGTCCCTGCAGTATCTGCAAAAATGCAATTACCATTTGGCAATTTGACTCTAATTGGTTTGATCTTGTGATAAGAACTAAACCAATTAATTGATGAACAAATGTGATCATTAGCTCCTGAATCTAATATACAGGAACCTGTTTGGACACAAGTGGAACAAGAAAAAATGGATGTAAATGGTTTACCTGCTGAGTAATCTTCACTTGGCCTAATGCCAGGCATTACTCTGACCCAATGTTATCAATGGCGGATGGCGGTCCATGGCGGAAAGCCAAAAATCCGCCATAAAAAAATGGCGGATTGCGTTGCGGGAAATGGCGGACGGCATGGCGGACTAAATAAAATACAATATATATATAGAAAAAATGCTACATAACTAAAATATAAGGATTCAATTGAACTAAATTGATAGTAAATACCATAAGTTCATAACCAAAAATTAAAGGGAGAAAAGATTAAAAATAGCATAAAAAGAGATTAAAAAAATAAAATTAAAAAGTATAAACTGGAAAAAAAATTAAAACAGAGAAGAATGAAAAAAATAAAAAAACTATTTAAGAAATAAGAAAGAAAAAATAAAAGAAACTGGAAAAAATTTAAAACAAAAGAATGGAAAAAACAGGGAAATAAAATAAAATGAAGGGAAAAAAGAAAAAATAAATACGAAAGAAGACGAAAGAAGAACGAGAAAGCGAAGGAAAACGAAAACGAAAACGAAGATGAACAGTCAACAGAGTCAGAGAATGAGAGAAATGCGCACCGGGTTGCGATTGCGACTTAGCCTGAAGTCGGGGAGGCGCGGCGAGGCGCGGCGCAGGGTCGGCGAGGCGAGGCGCGGGGTCGGGGAGAAGAATGAAGCAGTGGCGAGAGAGAGAGACAGACTGAACGAGTTTAGGTTTGTTTGTTTTACAGTTAAATGAACCGGGTCGGGTCGCGGGTCGTCAGCCAAACAGCAGGCCTTTCGCGCTTCTGGGCCGGGTTTCCGCCATGGCGCCCGCCGTCCGCCATGGCCGCCACACGCGAAGCGGCCGCCACGACCCGCCATTTGGAATCCGCCTCGCCACCGCCTGGACAGTGGCGGTTTTCTCACGATCCGCGACCGCTTTCCGCCATGGCGCCGCCATGGCCGATATTTGATAACACTGCTCTGACCTGATTAGTGGTAGTAACATGTGCTTTCTGCTGTGAAATTCCTGTTTGCTGGATCAAGGACATAATGATTTCATATTGTTCTTTGGTGAAAGATGGAGGATTCATGTTTTGTGAAGAATTGACCTTTGTCTGTGACTCATCATCAACACTTGTCACATTGTTGTCATTTTCCACATTCACTGTGTTAATAGAATTGGACCAATTTTTTCCAAAATTAGGTGGAAAACCATGTTTCCTATAGCATATATCTATAGTGTGACCAACTCTTCCACAATGAGTACACACCTTGCTCGGATTTCTCCCACTGTAATTACCACTCATAGGTTTTCCTCTCCCTTGTGATTTCTTTGAGTCCACAGCATTAATCAGAATCTTGGATTCATCAGAAACCTCTAGGTTTTCATTACTTTCTTCTTGCATCACTAATGAATATACCTTATTCAAAGGTGGAAGTGGCTCCATGAGCAAAACCTGAGTTCTCACAACTGAAAACCGATCATTTAGTCCAGTTAAAAATTGCATAATCTGATCCTCTAATCTGAACTCTCTTTGCATTTCTCATTGATGCACATGCACATTGTCGTGGACAAGTGCACACAGGCAGAGGTCTATAGCTATCTAATTCTTGCCATAAAACTTTCAATTCTCCAAAATAGTCAGTTACTGATTTAGATCCTTGTTTCAAACTGTTAATTTCAGATCTCAATTTAGAAACTCGAATCCTATCAGCTTTGGAAAATTGCTCTTTCAATTCATGCCAAACATCTACTACATTTTCAATGAAAACAATGCTTTGTGCAATAGAATCAGAAACCGAATTCATTATCCAAGAATGTATTAGGTTATTGCAATGTTGTCAAATACGTAAATCAGACTTGAATCGATAGGGGGCTGAAAAATCGTAACACGGAGGATCGTAACACGGATTGTAAGATTCTATCAAATCGTAGGATCAAAACTCGGACTAGAATCGTAACATAGAATCGTAGGATCGTAACTTCCAAAACTATAACATGCAAGAGACAAATTCACAAAATCTATAAAATCATAACCAAACTCATAATCATAAATTTGTAGCATAAGATTAAGATCCAAAACATAAACAAGTCAACACTCAACAAAAGTTCAAAAACAAAAACATAACATAAGTTCATAATTAATTCAACTCTAAAAATTAAAATTCTAGAAATTATTGGTAGTGGTCACTAACATTTTTCTTCTTCAACCTGAATAGGCGTGTCCTGTTTGGATTCAAAATAGAGTAGGAGATTAAGACTCTCTGTAGTTCCCGTGGCCATTTAAGAGTTTGGAACAATTTTCTATTAAGAAAAATAAATGTGCTGATAAGTGATGGAACGACGTGTAAAAGGAGAAGTGTAGAAGACAAATGGAACGGCCCAAAAATTCAAACGTGGAGAAGAAATGAAACGGCCCAAAAATGGAACGACGTGTAAAGAGGTCACGTGGAGAAAAAAAGGAGAAATGAAAGAGCTCACGTGGAGAAAAAAACGAAAAATGAACGTCTGGGTCGCTAAACGGCCGGCTTGGACCCGAGTCTCCTTCTTCCTGGAAAACAGGTCGCGAAAAGCTGCGAACCAGAAACGCGAAACCCTACTATTTTAAACAATGGCCGACGGTGAAATCTGAGCATTCATCAAACGCGCAACTCGGAACGGACGCGATTCAGCGATTCAAAACGACGATTCAAGTTCGATTCACCAAGTTTACGATTCTTCGAACGATTCAACTCGGTTTTCTGCCTGAGACTCGTAAATTCGAACGAGTCAACGAGTTGACTCGCGATTCTGACAACACTGGGTTATTGCACCTTTCCCAGGCTCTGTGATTCAGATCAGATTCATCAGGAACTCCAATGCTTCCATCAACAAATTGAAATTTGTTGCTCCTAATGCTCTTCGCATCGCCCTCGCCCAAGCGTGGTAATTCTGCTTCGTTAATTTTGGTGTGACCGAAACTGTATTAGGTCCATCTCCAGGATGAACATAATACACTGAATCAGTGTCTTGTTGTGAATTGCTCGTTCCATTGGAACTTGTTGCATGCGTGTTTGAATTACGCACCATAGAAAATGAAGAAATGAAAATGATGAAGAAATCAAGATTTGTGTCTGCGATGATGAACGCGAACTAGTTGCGGAAGCAGAGCAGGTTAGACCTGCTCTGCTACCATCATAAGATGAAGCAGAGAAAATTAAAGAAAGAAATTGAATCATTATTATTCAATCTGAAATGAACTAAGAGCAATTACAAGTATTTATAGATTGGTCTATGGAGCACCAATCCAATTGTGCACTAACTGCATATTACAATTTAGCAAGTGTAACTGCCTAACTAATTAATAGCTGTCTAACTAACTCCAGTAACTGATCCAGCTGTCTTGACTTGAGTCTCATCTTGAACTGAGCTGTCATTTTTAATCTCCAACAGTTGTAACTTAATTTACAGCTCAGTTTTTCCATTGTCTTATGAGCTTGAATCGTAAGTAGGATCAATTTGACTGTTTCAATTAGTCTTTCAAGAAGACATGGATTAAAATGGTTGGAAATGCTTCTTCAAATTTTATGAAGTTGCTATTGGTTTTATGTTGGTTAGAGGTTGGGCTTCATTGTGTAGAAGATCTTGACAGAACATACCATTACCATATGATCAGAACTTGAATATCAAAAGTATTTATATTTGAATAGAATTTACTTAGATGAAGAGAACACAAGGCGTGCTTTTCAGGAAAATGGTGTGCTAAAGCTTGAGACAAAGGAGATTGGTCATATCATTTTCATTTGACCCATTGCTTTCAAATTTTGGAAGCCTTGGATCTAATGCTGAAGTTGAAAGAATAGAAAGTTATCGTTAGTCACATGACATAAATAAAACTGAGATAGTTGCACTACAACTAAAAAATGTCTTAAGAAATCACGTTGGTGTTATTTTAATGAAGTTTTGGCGAAGTGACTCCCAAAGAACGAGTTTTGAGAAGAGATACTTCATGCAATAAAATGACAAATATGTACATTTTTTAGTACTTGCACAAAATTATGTATTGTAACTTAACAAAATTAAATATCATTATATCCCTTAACACATGTCAGAAGTAGAAAACTTGCCTGCATGAGTGCCTTTTTGTAATATTGCTACACTGTAGATTTATCAAGAGTAATTTTTTTGGAAGCACATAGTAGGTAAGATAATTGCACATATCACATTTATCTATCTAAATTGAGGTAACAATTTCAATAGCTGAATGGAAAGAACTTATCACAATGCTTCTATTTGTCTATTTTACAGGTATTTCCATGCCTTTATGACAATACTAGTCTGCAGTTAGTTGATGCAACAAGTAGCATTTCCATTTGATGGCAGACTATGGCTCATGTTGATGTTTTCATTTTTTTTTTTTTTTTTTGGTAATCTTGAGGCCTTTTGACATAGGATCCTTCATCTGATATCTTTGAGGAACATACAGTGCAACTGATGTTGCTTTCTCACTGAGTTGGTTCATTTTATCCTCACATGTTTCTGGAATATCTTTTTTGGTTTTCCCAGCCTCTGGATGAGTTTTTATTTTTATTTTTATAACTAATAATGTGTTATTAAAGGGCATTATATCTGAAGGTTTAAGCCATTTACTTGTTAGTGTTTCCCTGATTACTACAGTTTCTAAGTCATTGTCAAACCAGATATGATAATGTAGTTTATGTTCCTCTAGTTTATGTTCTTTTATTGTCAAACCAACAAGTGGAGTGGGGAGAGAATAGATGGTTGCTTTGGAATGTGCTAATCCGCTACCTGCTGTTGACATCTATTCTTTTATTTCTACATATCATGGTCTTGTCACAATTCCACTCTGAAGTCTAATATTAGTTTAATGTTTTTCTTAAAAAAATATCAAAAATTTGGAACTTTTTAACAGACAATTGTTTTACTTATCTTCATGTAATAGTCTTATCCCTTTCAATTTTTTCCTCTTCATGATTTGTATGTTTTTATATTTTCACACGTTCGTGCAATTTGTCTTGTGTGTTAAGTAGCACATATCTTCGAAAAAATTGTTTTAGTTTTTATTCAAAAGAAAGAGTTGTTTATTTGGTTGTTATTGGTTAAAATTTTTTAAGTATAGTATTTAATTGCAGGAGTTGTGTAGTTTAGTTTTTCACTTTAATGTGATGTTTTGTTTATGCAAAGCCCCGATCAACGTTTCTTTCTATAGCCCAAGAATATAGTGGAAATGGATTCTCTGAAGTAACTGGTAATTTGTGAAGTAACTGTTAATTGTATGGCTGTTCAAAAGAACTGTTGAACTGAACTGAACTGCTGAACCGAACCAAACTAAACGGTATAAAACCGAACTATTGATTACAATTTGCGAACCGAACAGATGTTTTATAAACAGTTCACGAACTGAACCTATGAACCCAGTTCAGTTAGTGAACTCAAGTGAACCAAACCCAAATGACCGTGGAGTTTGTTCACAATATTTTTCGTTGTCTTGAGAGCACTGCGTATAAGTTTTAGCAGAGGAGAGGTGCTGTTGGTGATTTTCGTTTTTGTTTTAGCAGAGGAAAGACCATGAAAGAAGAAGAAAAAGAAGAAATGGCTAAAAAGACCAAATTGGGCTTGTATTTTTTCCTTTTCACCAACGAGTTGTTTTTAAAAAAATAGATAAATACAAAGTGATTTATTGTTTTGTATAAATAAATTGAAGTGACGTGACGTGACCAAACATGATTTTTTCTTTTCTTTCAGAAGTTGTGAAAAAGTATAAATAAAAAAGTAATTAATTAATTGAAAAAGTATTATTTAATAATTAATAATTACAATAAAGGTGACTTGTAACCAAAAAAAAAGGTAAAAAAATGTGAGTACAGCATTTTGATTTGATCTGTTTGTTGCATATATATATATATATATATATATATATATATATTTTATTTTTTATTTTATTTTTTGATGAATTGCTTTTTTTTCTTTGTTTTGCAGTACCATTTCATCTGTGTTCTGCTAACGAACTTGGAGGATGTGGTGTGCGTTGACTCAAACGAAGTATGCCTTATTGAAAGCTCATCAGAAAACGAAGAAAAGAGTAGAACTTGATGTCAGTGCACAGGTAGTTCAACACAGTTTGAGTTCGAAAAGGTCGAACCGGGTGCACTGAACCAATGGAGCAGTTCAGTTCGGTTTGAGATCAATCATCACCAGTTCAATTCAGTTCGAGTGAACCCCATCGTCAGTTCAGTTTAGTTCGGTGTGGTTTTCTGAAGGAACCGAACTTTGAACAGTCCTAGTTAATTGTGTCATGCAGTATTCAATCTCGACTGTCTGATCTCAAATCATTGGCAAAGATTATTTAAAGTTGATTTGATGAAGCTGTAATGTGAGCCGTCCGATTTTAAATTAATGATAGAGGTTGATTACTGCAGTGAATTTGAGTCCAAATAGAATGTAAGCCATGAAACGTGTGGTATACACAAGTTAAAATAGAATGAGTTGTGTTCTACGCTTGGCTCAAATTAAAAGAACAGAAAATAAAAAGTACAAAAGTACAAAAACTATATGTTTTGACAATTTTAAAAAGGATAAAATCAAAAAGACAGAACAAGTTATCATATTGTTGTTATGCACTAAATAAGATACTGAGATCTATTTAGAGTTCCGATATTTTGACAACTGAAAACTCCACACCGTACTTCACACACACACTGCCGAATTTGATTTGACTGTGAGAGAGAGAAAAAACTGATAAAAAAATCAAAACCTTAGATAAATACGGTGTAGTTGTCAACACCAGTCGTCAAAAAATCATTTTTGTCTATTTAAGGAGCTGACTTCTCTCAATAGATGCTCCTCCATGCATATGAGTTTGAGATCGAACTCTTAATCTCATGTTTAAATGACTCGGTTATCCATCAAGCACCAACCGTGCTCACATCATGTTGGAGGTTTCCATCATTTATCTTTTTGTTTCCATGTGGATGTCAAAGTGGTATTTTTGGCAAAATGCAAGAATGTACTCGACAATCGTTCTCACATGTCTTGAACTACCTGTATGTGATCCGTTGGCAACCGTGTGAAGGCTTATATCAATATAAATAAGTATAGGGTGATTGTTTAGTACAAGAATTAAGATATATTTTAAATATATAGAAGTTTGCACAAAATAACTTTAGTGGAATTCAATTTTTTTTTTAAATGTTGAAAAAAATTACTATAATAGTGTGCTTGGAATAAAATATTTTAAGAATGAACTTGCTATGGAAATTAATTTTTGTTTGGAAGGTTTAAAAAAGGATTGTTTTGATTTAAATATTTTACTTTAACTGTACAAAATAGATTTAATTTAATTGTTTTAATTAATATTTTTGTGCTTATGTTTAATCATGTAACCTACTCTAAGTAAAATTAATTAATATGATAATTAAAGTAATTTTTATTATAAAAAATTCATTCAATTTATTTATTTCAGAAAAAGAAAATTGACTTTTAAAACAATTTAAGTTTTATTTTTCCATCATGAATGCAAAATAAGGCAATTAATTTTTAATCAAATAAATTATTCTAACTTTTAAAAATTTCAAACATAACCGATCTAATTTTATTCATTTAAATTCAAATATTATTTGAGAGAATTTCTATATACACAATGATTTTTTAAAAAAGATTTTATAGTTATATTAATTCTTATTTATAACTTTTTAAACAAAGATTCAACCGTTAACCATTATATAATAAATTTGTGCCTTTAGTCTTGAGTATAGGATAACTTAATAAGTAGTCTTTTTTTTGTTGTTGGTCCTAGTACATATGGTTAGAGGGGAGGAGTACGAGTTCGAACCCTGCTCCCAGCGTTCAAACAGCTTTTACGTATGTTTTATCACTAGGTTGTGCTCTCTAGACTAATACATAGTCTCTTTCTTGTTATACTTTCATTATGATGACATCACATGTCTATTTCGTGTTATGAATTTTGTCTAAAAAAAGATTACTATGAAACAAAATTATCAATTAAATTATTTTTTTTTAAAAATATTTTAAATTTAAGTTTTACATTTTTCAAATCTATTATATAATATATGAGATAGTTGTAAGTTTATAAAGTTTATATTCGTACTTTTTTTTGAAACATATCCATTCATATTTTTTATAATTTTCTAAACAAATCATTTCATCTTCAAAAAAATAATTTCTTGAATACTTTTTTTCAGTAAAAAAAAAATCTTCAATAGAAAAACAAATAATTTCATCGATAAAAATCCCTCGTTTTTTTGTAACATAAAACATGGGAGACCAGTGAAGGAAACGTTGTCACAACTTGCAAAAAGCATATCAAGATCGGAGTGTCACTCAAGTGAGTCTTTAACAGCCACACAGGATAGGATATGATACGGTAATGGCCACCTCTACCCTCAACTTGAACACTCTCCAACAATCTTTCTCTTTCTCATATTCTTTCAGATTCAACCTTCGACATCGTTATGAACCATGGCCTTCAACCAGAACCGTCAATTTCAACGCAAGAAATCAAACTGCAATTCAATATTCTTCCCTCAACCCCCTAATTGAAACCGTTAGCAAAAACTCAGTGAGGGGGCTTTCCAAGAAAACCCCTACTAATGCTGCATCTCACGGAGACAAAAGGGTTTCTTTGGAATCAAAATCATCTAACAGTACCAGTTACAGGGTTCTTGAGAGAGAGAAGAAGAAGAAGAAGAAGAATGAAAATGCCATCGACAAGAAGAAGAGTAAGGACACCCCACAAGAGAAATTGAGGGTTTCTTTGGATATGTGCTCTAAAAAAGGTGATGTAATGGCAGCTTTGTCCTTATTTGATTCAGCAAGATCCCAAGGGGTCAAATTGGGGCAACACCATTATACAGTGTTATTGTATCTTTGTTCTTCTGCAGCTGTTGGTGTTGTTAGACCAGCTAAAAGTGGAAGTGGTGCTAGAACTTTGAACGCACCAGTCTCATCATCTGAGGACTTAAGTAGATCAGTAGATAAAAATGATAGATATTTTAGTGATAGTAGTGATACATTGTTGGATAATCCAATTTCAGTTTCATGTGGTAGTAATAATGATAGTGGGAAACTAGATGATATGGATAAGGCTAAGAGTAATGGGATCTTGGTGAGTGAGGATGTCAAGAAATATGCACTGCAGAGAGGGTTTGAAGTGTATGAGAATATGTGTCTTGATAAGGTTCAAATGAATGAGGCTGCTTTGACATCTGTGGCTAGAATGGCCATGGCAATGGGTGATGGTGACATGGCTTTTGAGATGGTTAAGCAAATGAAGATCTTGGGAATAAATCCTAGGTTAAGGTCTTATGGTCCTGCTCTATCTACTTATTGCAATAATGGAGAAATAGATAAAGCATTTGCTGTTGAAAACCACATGCTGGAACATGGTGTGTACCCTGAAGAGCCTGAGTTGGAGGCTCTCTTGAGGGCAAGCATAAGAGCTGGGAAGAGTGATAGGGTTTACTGTGTGTTGCATAAGCTAAGAAGTAGTGTGAGGAAAGTCTCAACTCCTACTGCAGATTTGATTGTTGATTGGTTTAAGAGCAAACAGGCTTCAAGAGTGGGGAAAAGAAAATGGGATAAAGGATTGATAATGGAAGCTATAGAAAATAATGGTGGAGGCTGGCATGGGAAAGGTTGGTTGGGTAAGGGGAAATGGCAAGTTCTTCATACCACTGTTGGAAATGATGGAATGTGTAAATGCTGTGGGGTGCACTTGGCCACTATTGATCTTGATCCTGTTGAAACCGAGAATTTTGCCAAGTCAGTTGCATCCATTGCTATAACCAGAGAGAAAAGTTCAAACTTCCAGAATTTTCAAGTAAGAAACTTGAATAATGTGTATTAGTTCTAATCTCATTACAAATTAATGAAGTGAGATATGTGAATTGCAGAAATGGCTTGACTACTATGGACCTTTTGAAGCGGTGATAGATGCTGCAAATGTAGGTCTTTTTGGTCAAAGGAGATTCATGCCATCCAAGGCAAGTTACTGAATGTTGGAAAATATTCTTCGTATTTTTTCTTTTCCCCTTGCATTTTGTTCTTATTGTGGTTATTGATTGATGTTTTTCATCTGAGGTGAAACCTTTAGGTCAATGCTGTTGTCAATGGAATACGCCAAAAACTCCCTTCAAAGAAGTTTCCGCTTGTTGTTTTGCATCATAGGCGTATCAAAGGAGACAAAAGGGATGAACCAATCAACAGGGCGTTATTTGATAGGTGGAATAATGCTGGTGCCCTCTATGCAACACCTACTGGATCAAATGATGATTGGTAGGAACAAAAAGGGATAGTATAATATATTGTTATTGTTCATGGTTTTTTTTTTAATTTTTTTTTTTAATAATTTCTACTGATTATGCATATCATGCTTCATTTACTAATCTGTGCTTCAGGTACTGGTTGTACGCAGCTATAAAATTTAAATGCTTAATTGTTACCAATGATGAGATGAGAGATCATCTATTTCGACTTCTTGGAAATGACTTCTTCCCCAAGTGGAAAGATAGGCATCAGGTGAGCAAAACTTAATGCAAAGAAAATTTTCTTATTGGGTTACTGTTTGTATATATTTGATGAAATAAGGTTTACTTTGTGGTCTTTGGTTTACTCATATAATTTTTGGCTTCATTTTCCTTTCTTTGATTACAATTTACAAGTATTCTCGTCTTAACATTGGAATCCCTATTTTTCCAAATTTTAGGTACGCTACAGTTTCCCTGATTCTGGTCCAGAGTTTCACATGCCCCCTCCTTGGTCTGTTGTTATTCAGGTAAGAGACATACCACTGGAAGCTCTTTGTACTGTTTCAAAATTGGTGGAACATGACACGAGCTAGATTATATTTGTCTATAAATCTGAAGTTGAAAGAGTAGAGATGTAAAAGAAAGAAGAAAGTATAACATTGAAATTGTGGTAGCAGGAATCAGAGGAAGGCCATTGGCATATTCCAATTGAAGCTGAACTTAATAATGAATCAGAAAGAAGATGGTTGTGCATCAGACGTCCTGATTTGGATATGGTTTGCAAAGATTCTTCGACAAAATCTAAAGGTATCATGTTCACATTTACATGGTTGCTTTACTACATCTTCATTATTTTTATTTCTAGTAAATCATTGATATTGTTAGACAATCGACAAGTGTACCGATCGTACAAGTAATAATAAAGTGCACCAATTGATTTCTATTGGAGCGTAAAATTTTAATGATTTGCTTTTTAGGAATAGGGATGGTAACAAGTAGTCTTAAAAGTAGATTGAAAACAGATTAAATTGATGAAACTCAAGAAACTCAATGTGTTAAGACAATTAGGGTTAGAATCCCCTCTGCTCTCTTCTATGTAGTTGAACTCTAAATCAATCCTAGTTATATTCATATAAATTTGATGTTTGTATTCACTAGGTCAGAAAACATTCAATTATGTAATCCCTTTAATTAAAACCAAGAACCCTAATGCCTTAGATCTTTTTAATTCAAGCCAAGCATTAATCGTGAGAACTCTCCAGAACACACAATCATATAAAGTCCTATCCCTAGGATCGTTACAATTATGGTGATAACTTCACTTACCAATTCAATAACCAACTTCCCAGTCATGAAATTGAATATAAGGTCAATTCAAAGATGGGCAATCCATGAAAAGCAGTAAGCATAGAAGATGTTATTTAAAGCTTTTTCTAAAGCTTGTTCAGTCCTTGGTCAAGCTTTCCACCTAACTATACACAACTTTCAGGCTATGACCCTTGCATAATGATTGCATGAATAGTGTAATTTAGCCTTATATTCATGCATCTGTGTTTTGTTTAGTTTAAATTTAAACTTGTGACTCTGAAGATTTCAATTACATAATGCAATACCTCAAAGTCCCCCATGGAAGTTTATTTTGATGTTCATTTCAGCTTTGCATTCTTGTACATGAGCACAGTTTGACAACTTGATGCCTACTTTTGTATTTTGTACTTGGGAAGAATCACTTCAATGTATGCCATATTTATCTATTGCAATTTGCAAAGTTATTCCTTACAGAAAATTATCTCTGCATATCAATTTGATGAATTAACTGGATGTTATACTAACCCTCTCCCCCTTTTCTTTCCTTTCCTTCCATTAGACGATAAACCTCTGCAAAATGGGAAATGTGCAAAATCAGCTACTAGAAATGAGTCTACAAAGGAGTTGCAACTTGCAACATCAGAATCTTGTCAGCCACAAAGAAATGAAAGAAAGACCTCAAGAATTGTACAAAAATCTTAGATATATATGTTTTTTAGCATCAGTTTCCTCAGATAATAACTCAATATTTATTATCTGAAATTGTGGCTGCATAGTTGATTGGTGGTTGTACCATTGATTTTCAGATATAGAGTTCCCTTTGTTGCGTTGATTCTCTTGAGCTATAATAGTACACTGGAAAATTTAAATTAACTGAGCAAAAGCAAACATACGATAGTGGTCTCAATAGCACGCCTAAACTGAGATAATATAACTAACAACCTGGTGGAAGACAAGGTCAATCAGGTTGCAGTCCACCAAGTGTGATTAATTATATGGAAGGGAGATGTATATCATATATACAAAACAAAAAAAAAACAAAAAAAACTGAACTTGGTGTGAAGTACACAAGTAAAAGTATATTCACTATTGAATTTGAGTGCATTAAGATGGTGATATATCTTAAATTAAATCAAAGGTGGATGCATTCTTGGAGGTGATACACACACACACACATGCATATAATATATATCTATCTGACACGATGCATTGCATGTGCACGTACATGTTAATGTCCCAATAAGCTCTCCAACCAGTTCTCATGTGCGTTCCATTTCCAAAATATAAAGAAACAAGTAACTACAGTGTGTTTCACTTATCGTTTTTCGGGGACGTGGATTGAGGCATTTCACACTTAAGTAATTGTTATGTACTAATCATGTAACTTGTTTTTATCAGCAGATAGATGACAGTCTCACTTAGTATTGAATCCTTAGCAAGATTTTTAGTCTATTATTTATTTGAAAAACTTAACTATACTAAGGACACGTGTTAAAAACTTATTCATCTATTTTTTCATCAAAAATTATTTTTTCACAAAAAACTTAACTAAACTGTAGATTCTGTTTTTGTTCGTCACCCGTGTTGAGCACCGGTTCTCTTGGCTAGTTTTTATAAAAATGAAGTGCTAGTAGGGGTCTACACTCTGAGTCATCACTATGCCATTTTGAAGCACTAAAAAGGTTAAAGCAGAATATCACGGGACTGAAACTATTTGTTTGTCATCATCCCCTTTATTATGTGTGCTTCCTCGGCAGAATCTGTTTATAATTAATTGGACAAAACAAAAGCTTCATTCAGAGCCTGCCTATATATATATTTGCAAGCAGCATTATTTTCATAACCCCAGAATATTATCAGTAACAACATCATGAAGGTGAATTTCAAGTCATGTTCCAATACTGAAAAACCAGAAGTTGATGCAGAGGTAGAAGAAAGCATGCGGTTTGACAAGTCTCTTCAGGTTCACATCCATATTATTCAACAATATATGCCATATTATATCATCCCTAGAAATTTCCATCTTATATACTATTAATGTATACTATTAATGGTTTTGCAGGTGTTGAGAGAACTACGGTGTCAGCTACACCATGCTGCAGATTACTGTGAAACTACATTCTCCAAAAGCGAACAGAAGAGAGAGTTAGTCCTCTCAAACAACTCACCAAGCTTTTTTTTTTTTTTTTTTTTTTTGGGTTACAACTCACCAAGCTTTATTTTCTGTATTGATTACATATGTTCCATAATAGTACACAGATCAGATAGTTGCGCTAATTAGAACTGGTGTAAGGCTTTAACATTGTTTTACCAATAATAACCTTAATTATTTATGACAAATCTTTTAAAAGTTGAATATATATGTATACTTCAAAAGTATATAATGATGTTAATTCTGATGTTTTAAATAATTTTATATTTCCAGTCAAAAATAATAATTTTATATTAATATCAAATTTTATAAATATGACCTAAACAATAGAAACTTTCAATCCATCCATACACAAGCACACACATGTATATTTACACATGTATATTCTAAATTCTCTTATAATTTTTTTTGTAAGCAAATATATTAAAAGGAGTACAAATGATACTACAACCTATATACAGAGATTATTACATAATTTAGAGATACATCTCTTAATACAATTCCAAGGATTAATACACCAGTCAGAAAAAATATTAAATGCTTTTTACATTTTAAAGTGGTATAAGGATCTTTTTCGAATTTTTTTAATAACATAATATAAAATTATTAAAAAATGCATTATAGAAGAATTTAACATTACTCAAAATTTTGATGGTTTTGTACAAAACCATGTGTTACTTTATTTATACGCTTTCCAATTTTCATTTGAAGATTGAGTTTGTTTGGTTGGTGGATACGCTGAGACCCGAGAGAAATTGGAATTTGAAAATGTTGCAGTATGGTGGAGAACACAAAAGAGTACATATGCAGGACCATGGTCACCGTTGTTGATCATATTGGAAATGTCTCCGCCAATCTTGAAGGCCTTATTTCTCACACAAATGCAATTTCTGAAGCTGAGTTACGAATCCAATGTCTAAAGCAAGTTAGTATCACTTGATTTGCACAAACCATAAATGCCTGAAATAGATGCTTGCTTTTAAAAAAAATCTTCACGCTAGACATTGCTAATTAGATTAATTTTTTCTTATCTTTTTTGCGGAAACGATATCTAATGAAAGATTAATTCTTGACAGAGACTTCTCTCGTGTGAACAATATGCTCGTAAATTTGGTTTAACAGAAATGCAATGGAGTGAGAATTTGCCAAGATTCCATACACGTTATTTATTATCAAGTAAAATATTTCATGCCCGGCCACTCCTTTGTTCCTTTATGACTAGCTCTAAAACATTGTGGCCTTACTATCTTTCCATTTATCTAATTCCTGTTTTGTTTTTATTTCTTTTCAATTGCAGCATCTTCCCTCAAGAGATCAAGCAGTAAAAAATTATTAAGGTACCTCTCCCATTCCTTAATACCCTCGAGCTATCGAAGGTGTTTTAGATTTTAATAGAATTGATTTAAAAATTTGAATTAAAAAATTTTGATTTATGTTTGGGAATAATATTTTAAAAATAAGTTTATGAGAATTAGTTTTATTTGAATAATAAAGTAAAATCACTTTTGAAGTATGATTATATCTGTATTTCGTGAATTTTTCATCTAAAATCAATTATTTTTAGTGAAAAAAAATGAAGAAATTAAAAAATACAGTTCTCAAAATCAATTCTATTCACAATAAATTTGATTTTGGAATCCAACAAAATATGTCAAACACCAAAGTACTCTTCAAACTTGATTTCAGTTGGCACAAAAGGGAAATTTACTATAAACAACAATTTATAGTAATTTTCCTTTTTGTACTTATAGTGATTTTTCCTTTTGTGCCAACTGAAATCAAGTTTGAATAATATATACCATGAGTGTTTGATATATTTTAAGCTTGTATGAATTTATTGTGGGGAGTGTCAAAATTAATTTTCCCCCTTTTGTTAAATGCAATTTTTGTGAAAATATAGATAGATGTTTAGTTATTTTGAGTTAAAATTGATTTTACTTTTAAATCTCAATTCGACTAAAATTGATTAAAAGTAACTTTTGTGTTACGGTTACAAAATTTACACTTAAGCTTTGCATCAAACTTGCTTTTGGTTGACTTAAAATCGAGTTTGAAGTAGAGTGTTTTATATTAAGTTATAATTAAATTTTAAGTTGATATTTATGATTTATTTTAAATCTATTGCAGAGACTCTCAAAATCAAATTCCTTCAAAGATAGAAGATAGACATTTACAGGAGCCATACGAGGATTTGCCACTTTTTATGTACACCCATAAGCCACATCCTACTCAAAATTTGAAGCCAATTACCAATGCTTCAGTTAAAGAGCATAACAATTTGGCCATGGGTAACAATTAACATATTATGTTTCTATTTCTACAATATACTAAAAGAAATGTTATTTTGTTCTTTCAGCATAATTTTCTTTTGGATTGCATTTAACATAACTTCCCTGTCCATTTTCTATCTTAAACAATAGTAGTGCCTGTCCGGGGCGGTTTGACAGTCTTAACAGAAGTTCCAAATCCTACATTTAATTTCCAAGTGAGTGTCTCCTAAACTATATTATGCTTTAGCTTTACCTGTTTTATATTCTTGATGCATTGATGATTGATATGCTTAGTAAAGTGGGTTCAATCTTCTATCATATATAGATTTCTGATTTAATTTGTGAGTGACTTAATTTGTATTGATTGTATGTAGAGTACCCAGAAGGTTGGGCGCCACAGAAGATCCTTGTATGGTAGTGACATTTTATGGCCCATAAGACGTACAAAACGAACACTATGAAAAACTGGAGAACTCTTTAAGTAGTTATCATCGTGGTTTATCTTGTTTTACAAATATATATAGTTCCCTCCCTCGCCTTCTTCATATTTGGCAGTTCAATGCTTTGGCAGTTCAATGCTGATTCTATAAATAAAGGACCAAACGTTGTAATATACAAATATTTGCAGGTACCTTGAAGGTTGTTGATGGAAGAATGAGATGGCCTGAATAGTGGTTATAAGCGGGGGGCAACCCTCACCCCATGAGCTAGCTTTTGGGGTTGAGTTAGGCCCAAACCCAAATTCTAATAGTTGTTTTTTTAAGCAGTCTGTTTATTATATATTTTAAAAGAATTAACTACATTTAGTTTGGTTATCCATGCTTCGTCACGCGATAACATCATCTCCATCTTCCATTATCTTCTATTTAAGAAAACTAACTACACTTAGTTTGGTTATCCATGTTGCGCCACATGTCAAAATCTCCATATTTTATATAGAAAAAATATTTCTCAGAGCACGGGTCCAATCTACTAGTTTTGGTAGGAAAACCCATCACAATTTAAGGATTTTGATATGTTAAAGAGAGCTCTTGATATGCAAGATTCTTTAATGCTTCCCAAATTGCAAGAGGCTTCACAACATAGGGTTCTTTTGAAGAGAAAACTTGAAAGAGACAGGATTGATACAAAGATGAATGGTAGAATGCACGTTAGTCAATTTAGTGAACAAAGCAATCTAAAGGGATTTCAAAGACCCGAGCCTTCAACTGATGGTTCTTCAAGTATTTGCACAAAGGAACTCAAGAAAGTGGTTAAGGAGGGTTTGGTTAGTCAAATTCTGTTTCCAAGCACAACAACCACTCAAGAATTGGATTCAGCATCAGAAACTCCTTCTACAAGCTCATATCAATCTTCTGGGGTTAAGACTGACAGGCTTGCTGATCCTTCTTTCTCACTAATTGGGAACAGAAGTAGTCTCTTCTAGAACTATCAGACAAAGAAAAGGTACCAGTTCCATCAACATGGGAAAAGAAATAGAAAAAGATGGAGGCAAATGGCTTACCAAGAAGAAAGGACCTAAATTTCTCAAAGAGGTTTATGAAAATGGATGCAAAAGGAATCAATCCTATTGAAAAATCTTCCGGTAAGGTAAAACTGTATTGTCAAGTTAGTCACGTGTCGCATGTAAATGAGACAACTGATGAAAAATGTAAGGTACAGACCATTAGTAGACAACTACCAGAACATGATATCTCAGAACATATTTAATGATTGCAAGGACCTAAGTTTGGAGATTAAAGATTCTGATTCTGTTTTCATGAAGAACCAAAGTCCTGTTGTTGAGCCAGAAGCAGCTAGCCCAATTGTAAGTTTATTTTAACGTAACGTTTTTTCTTTTCTCCCCTATCAATATAGGAATATAGAAGTGTGGAAACTACCAGGTTGAAAACAGTGTTTGCATGGTATAATCAATTATATTCTTCTGTTCAGGAGGATGAACATATAGGGCCGGGAGAAGAGAAGAAAAGTACTAATGTTCCTGGTGAGGATGATTATACTGAGATTAGAATCGCCACTACACAAGCTGATGGACTCATGATGGGGTGGGAAGTTGATGCCTGTGCAAATAAGGTTAGAGGTAAGCAAGCTTCTCAAGCTATTTCTAGTGGAACACAATTAAACTTAATTGAATAGATTTCAGTATACATGCATTAGTTGTGCATCTTCTTTGTACTTATTGTCATCACATATACTTGAATAGCATGCCTTTCTTAATTTCTTAAAGAATATTTAAACAAGGTTTATAATTTCTAATTTCTGATGAAAACCATAAATTGTTCTACTACCCTCCAATCTCCATTTGTGTTGGGCCTGTTTCCCTTGGTCCAGAGGGGCCTTAGCCAAGTTTCATAGTTTTCACTTTTGGGTCAGAGGAAATTTGTGCAATCACCTAGTCAGCAAGTCTGAACAGTCGGATCAAGATTGTACAACTTGAACTTCAAGTTTGTTTTTAAAATTCCTTTAAATTTGATTTACTGAGCTTAAAATCTGAATCGTTTGATCTCGATCTTACTGACCAGGTGACTACACGAATTCCCTGACCGCAAGGAACGTGCAAATAAAAATTATAAGATTATTTATTGTTTGCTTGGAACAAATATTACAACATTAGCTTTATTTATTCATGTGCTAACTAGAATTGTATCCTTGCTGAAGAAGCTCCTGAAAGCAGCACCAACTGCAGTGGAAGTGATAGCAATCCTGACAAGGAGCTGAACAAATATCTTTTAACGAGTGAATCATTTATTGGAGAAGCAGATAAGCTCTTCAACCTTGATGTGGTTTGTCCTAATAAGATCCTACAGGATTGCGCGAATGAACTCACTATGCGTAAAAGCCTTCAAGAGTCAGAAGCAGTTCGTTCTTTCTGGCTAAATTTCGCGAAGAACTCGAGATTACACATCTCTTTAGCCAGACTGGTTGAAGAAATCTATGATGCCATTGAGAATCTGAAAAATTCTAGGGAGAAACGTTTTGCAGACAATGTCTTTGCAATGACGGAAAAAGATATAAAGTGTAATGAAGTGATAAATGGTATATGGGAGCAAGGTTGGAGGCATGGATTTTCTGCAGATGAGGTTGAGCTAGTTGTCAATAATGCAGAAAGCTTGCTTGTAAATGGATTAATTGAGGAGGTTATTATAAATTTGTTTTTATAAATTTATTATGATTATTACATGTTTTGGTATATATGGAATTCACAATCGCGGATAAGTCAAGAGTCAGAGAACTTGATCTCTAACCTTGTTCTTGATGCTTCTATGAGGTTTAAATTATGTTTGAAAGTTCTAATCTTAAACCGAAATTTATACACGCAAATCCTATATATGGAACTCAGAAGAGTATATGGGCGTTTGACATTTGATCAAACTGTTCATGGACAATGAACTAAGCATTGAAGAACATAAAAAATAAAGAGATGAATTGGACAAAGTACAAATAATTATAAAAATGATAAAAAAATAATTATTACATCATCATATATTTTTGTCATGTATGTATGCAATATTATATCAATAATAATTAATAAATTTTTAACACCATTAACTTTTACGGTATGTTTGGGAGAGAGGAGAGAAAATAGAGGAATATAAAGTTTTTGGTAAAATGTGAAAAAGATATATTGATAAATGTGACAGACCAATAATAATATATCACATTATTAATTTTACACTTTAACCAATAAACTTTTTTTCTCCTTTTTTCTTTCCTCCCACTTTCTTACATACCAAACATACTATTAGAGACTCGGTAATAAAAATTTTAAATTATAAGAATTTGCTTAAAAGTTTTTAAATTATTGTAAGAACAGAATTAAAAATTTAACAAAATTAAAGAGTGACTGAATAATTTAATTATTTTTTAATGTAATTTTTTAAGGGCATCTAATCTAAAGTGATAAAAGAAAAGATGTTCCAAATACACAATTAATTAATAGTACTATCTTTTTGTTTTGTCAATAATAAAATTCTCCTCCTTAAAATTTTGGAGTCACGTCCAGACTCCAGTCCAGTGACCCTACAGTGGTAATTGCAAGTGCGCAACCAACATTCTATTTTCCTAAGAGGAAGAAATGAATATTCTTATCTTATTATAAAATAAAAGAATCAAATGAAAATAAAAATTAAAAAAAAGCGCACAGATAGCATTTTAATTATGATTTGATTAATACGCTTCATCTAGGAGAATCTAGAGTGGAAAAGCTCCATCTGAGAGTACAGATGATAGAGACACTTCAACAGCTATTCCCTCAGCCATACATACATAGCTCTTCCATGCTGCAACTAATCTATTCGGCTCATGTGACATGTATGATGTATGGAAGAAATCAGTTCGAGAGAAAAAATTAAAAACACCCAATCTTGATTTGATTTGGATGTTTCTCTAATAACCCAATTTCCTGCTTCAGATTTTGCATAAATAAATAAAAATCATCAAGAAGAGGTTCCCTTATAGATAAGAAAATAAAGGGTCTCCAAAGCAAAATAGATGAAAGTCCCCGGTGAATGGCTGAAATAGCATCCAAAATTGGATCCCACCACACACTGCCATCCATTCCCATACACAGTATCAAATTCCTGAAAAACCAAACAACAGCACCGCCATATAATCAAACTGGAAAAAAAAATAAAAAAATTTAAGCGAATTAACATCAAAAAGCACAATTCAATAAAGCAGGGGAAATAAATAAACATAGAGTAAAATGAATGCACCTTCTTAATATGTGCTGCAATAGAGATGCAATCAGAAACATCATAGAGATCAAGGGCTTGAGAAGCAGAGGCCATGGCTTGGATTTGCATCTTCAGTGGCATGTCTGTTTCTTTAATCGTAGCCTTTCCTTCCAACATCCTTAATTCCCTCAACAGAGAAACCCACAAGTTGTTCTGACTCTACTTTTGTTGTTGTTGTTGTTGTTGTTGTTGTTGTGTGGTATGAATTACGACTTAGATTGGTGGCATCACAAGAATAAAAAGGCCCCCAGTTCTACTTCTACTTCTATATGCATGCAGTGTTCTTTCCAACAATGATACGTTGGGAATCTGATCTGACTGATTATAAATTGATGGAGGGAGTGGCAGAACTGTACTATTTTGATAGTGGCACGTAACCTTTGCTTTTTGTACATCTGTTTTGTCTACATCTACTTCTGTCTATTCCTTTTTCTTTATCCATTTCTTAAACAAAAGTTTAAATCTTTGTTTAGGTTTAATTAATCCGTATTCCCTCAATTATTTATAAAGTTTTAGGAGATGTATGGGATTGAAATTTTAAAGATTTTAAAAACAATATATCCAAATCTAATGATATTTAGTCAAAGTTTTTTTACAAGTTACAAAAAGTTTTTGTAGTATTCAAAAACTTTCTAATTTTTGTGGATTGTTTTGTAAAGTGAATTTTGTTAGACTTTTTAGTTTTATCTTGCACTCGACATTTTCAATCCTTATTTCTCTTGACCTTATGTTTTTGCATCTCTTTCTCCTTCCTCTCACTCCTTTCTTCCCCTCGCTCCCCTCTATAATTGTCCTTCAACCCAACATAAATTACCAAACAACTTTTATCCATGACACATAAAATTTATATACTCTTGATGACAAACATATCGGTTACAATAAGTAATACAAATACAGAATGCAATATTTATAACATTTATGAAAATAAAATGATTTTTTTTTTATGTTCACAAGTTTTTATAACAATTTTTTTAATATTCAATAGATTCAATATTTGTTTTTTGTTACAATAACATGTGAATATACAACTATGTGAATATGCTGTCTTCTCCACTATAAAATTGAATTTGCTCTGTAACGTAGTAATTAGAGTTCATGTTTGTTATTTGTTTTTTTTTCTTTCGGTGAATGAGTTCATGTGCTTATTCTCCACACCACAAATAGGGTTTGATTTATAAACTCTAATTTTATTCTTCATCGTGTAATTTTTTCAAATCTTATAAATTCAATAATTTTTTACTCTCTTCTTCCCCAACCCTCCGCCTCTGCCTCCGTTTCCCTCTGGCCCATTGCTGCATCTTTGCTGCGATCTCTCTGCAATGCACACACTGTCGCCCCTTCAGTCCCGCCGATGGCCAATTCTCCCTTCCTCACTTTCCCCCTAATCCCCTCGACCTTTCTCATTCCCACCACTGCCACCACTATGCCCCACCTCCCACAGTTAGCAACAGATCATGAACATCGATCGCCCTTACCTGACTTTGCCGCTCAGATCTGACAAGCTTTCATAAACTGGGTTGGGTAAAATGCAGATCTGACGAGCACACACAAATAAAGAAAATATAAACAAGCATATTACATAATCGAGTTCAAAATTTTAGGTATGTCTGCAACCAATTGGAGTAATCCACCCCCAAACCTATATTCCTTGTACCATCTATCCGAAAGGATTTCATCGGCACCCTTGTTGGGAGGGTCTGACAGAAACGAGCTTAGCGGTGGTTCACGACTGTCTCGGCAGCACATGGTGATTCACGTCACACAGTTCATAGTTGCACAAGGTGCAAGAATTCCTTCGCGAACCCGCCAGCGACGATACACCAAGGTTTGATGGGAGTAGTAGTCATTGGCGAAGAAGGAAAAATGTTCTAGTGATTAAGGCAGCGACAGGGGAAATCTTGTGAAGATGAAGATAAGGATAGGGGTTTGGATATTCTACCCCTAGTGCACCAGTACACTATTTTGCTATATAACTAACCCAATGTATAAGTTGCAACGTGTGAACTTCAGTATTCTACCCAAATTTTTCGCATTAAGGGTGTAATGCAAGAGTAATTCTTAGATGGGCACAACACTAACACGTTACCTATTACAGCTATGGAGTTCTTATGTTCCGGGCTCCCGAAAATAATATGCATCTTGTTGGTATAAGTAGTACCAGTCAATTCCTTTAAGTCTTTCTTCAACTGTGCAGTCTTTTACCTGCACAACTTCAAGATCCCTCCCATTCCGGTGTGAATTCGGGTTATTCACGTGTCCTTTTGCCTAGAAGCTGCCAAGAGCCACTCTTTGTCCGTGCCCAATGCACCAGCGATCACTCTCCGCCCTCGCCAGCCTCAGGCGTCACATTAACTTTTGTCACACCCAATAAAAGCGTTACACATTATTAAAAAAAATAGAAAAAAATTTGTTTCTCTCTCATCCTGAAACCGTCCCTCAGTTCATCCCATCAATAGCCACTTATTGTCTCATGCCAAGCACCGCGATTTTCTGCCTCAGGCCAAGCTCCATAACATAGAGAATGAAACAAAAATTAGCGAGAAAGAGATAAATAGGGAGGACTCCAAGTCCAAGTCGATTTGCCAAGTGCTGGCCATCACCTATTGCCCTCTCTCTGTCTCTCTTATTTGTTCATTCTTAGTTCCGAAACGCATGACAGACACCTTGGTGAACCCATCAAGAGGCTCAACAACAACGCAAAAAGCTTATGCTATGGAGCGGCGGTTATGCTGACGTGGACCCGACGACTGCATTGGCCAACATGCGACATGAATTCGCCAAGCACAGTGGGGTGAACATGTCTATCGAGGCCTCTGCAACCTTCACCGCGATGGAATCGGCCCCTGCGCCGCATGTTCGTCGGCGAATTGGGATGAATTGAGGGATGGTTTCACGATGAGAGAGAAACAAATTATTTTTTCTATTTTTTATTTTAATTTTTAATAATGTGTAACACTTTTATTGGACGTGCCTAAATGACAAGTTAGAGTTGTATACATCTAAGAATTACTCGTCATGTCTTGCTCCAAAGAATCCTCCACTCAACACAGCTAGCCTGGACATTGCCATTATATTCACGGAAGCGGATTTGGTGCACAGGAAAAATCCCACAGTTTCACGTTGTACACAATCTTGACCGTCCGATTGAAATCAGACGGCTCACGATTTATGACCGAATTTGGGAGCCGATTTTGAAACGCTTAAATGATAGCCGTCCTCGAACGACTGAGATCGTGTACTGCATGAAACTGCGTGAGTTTATTACTGCAGACGATCCAAGTCCTATATTCACACCACATAAACACCCTTTTTGCAAGGCAAACAAATAAGAGTACTGTATTTGTTTTAAATTTTGGCCATCTAAAATCAAGTTTAAAATCTCGGTGAAAAAAATCTAACCAATGGGAGATTTTGATTTCATTTAAAATTATGCATTTGGAAGTGTTTTTACTTTTTTCCAATTCCGCTGTCAAAAAAAAAATAATATAAAACAAACACAATTTAAATGTGCGGCCAAAATATTGGCCACAACTCATCAGCTACACTTGACAGAATAGACAGTACTACTCATGTAACTAACCTAAACTCAAATGTAAAAACAGGCTGCCAAGTGCTAAGTACAATCACAATCATCACAATATACGCATTTCCCTCATGACTTCACATGTATCCAGCAACTCAACAAAAATAGAAAATTAAAAAACCTCCTTCAAGCCACATGCACCCTTTCAATTTCATCACCGAAAACATTTTTTTTTTCATTTTTAATTTTAATTCCACAAGTCAAACATACGTATCTGAATTCTAACAACAATAAAGGATGATATTTAAAAAAAAAAATTAAAACTGTATATATATTTTTTGATATAATTAAAACTGTATATTTTTTTAAATTAAACTTTTGTTTGGATTGAAATAAAACAGCCCCACCCAGGGAAAGGAAAAAAAAAAAAAAAAAGAGGAAGAAGAAAGGAGGGAGGAATAGAAGTGGAGAGTAAGGGCACGATTATCAGCTTCTGGGAATTTGGAAACGGCGTCGTTATCGATTGTTCTTCCGGTGATGGGCGACGACAAATCCACCACCTCGACGGTTGTAGGCAACAGAGACAAAGATCGAGAGCTTCTTATCCCCGTCGCTGATCCCGGCGACGACACCGTTGCTTCCAAGCCATCGTCTTCCTCCTCGTCCGTTCATCATGCCGGCCGCGAGGTGATGATCTCTGCCTCCTCTACTTTAGGGTTTTAATTATTCTTCACTCGTGCTTTATGCGGTGGATATTTGAAGTATTTGATTAATCTGGATTCTGTGCGTGCTTGCGTTGAATTTGTTTGCCTCGGGAATTTCTTTGACTTGGATTGTGACTGTTTTAAGGATGATTTACATTTCAATTGAAATTATCGTTTTCATATAACTGGATGAACTTGTTATCATCTTTAAACTAAGGGCACGAAAACTAGTTCTTAGCTCTCGCCGAAATTCATACCAAAAAACTAGTATCATTCATTTTTTTTTTCCTGGTCTCAATTTATGTAATTTTGCAAGATTTACAGTGCTTCTATGGAGGAGTTGGGTCAATTATAATTATATATCACTTAGCACTGGATCATTTTTTATGCCCGTAAGCTGGTTTTAGCAACAGCATGAGCTGATGCTACTTTTTGTTACATGTGAGAATTTCTCTGACTTTACATCTGAAGTATTTGTCTGATATCTGACCATGTGTTTTTTTTTTTCAATTTGTAGACCTTTTACAAAGTTGCTAGGAGCTGGACATCAAAAAAGTTCATGACTGGATGGTGCGCATTTCTTTCTTGAACTCAATATCTTGTCATTCGAGATATGGATACATGCTATGTCATTGTACATTCTTACATATCAAACCAGTGCAAACGTTACCCCTTAATCTTTCATTATTTTATTACTGTCTTAACATTTCAGACCAGTTGTTGCTTTAGCTTCTTGAAATTCTCAAGGTCATTTATCTCTGTGGTTTCCGTTGCTTTTTTGGATCATCATGGTCTTAGTTGCTTTTTTTTTTTTTGGCAATTTTTTGTCATTGAAAGCTTTGAAAGATAAAATGATAGTTTTAGATTAAGATTTCTTTTTTTTTTTTTTGGGTATAGTTGCACTTTGTATGATTTCTTTCTTTTTCATGAGCATGTTATTATATTTGACATCTTTTTATGCCGTCATTCAAGATCGAATCTGATATACCTATATAATGGCACTAGCAGCTGAATGTTATGAATTCCTGTATTTATATGATACGTTGAATTAGTAATAACTCGTTTTTTTCCCCATTGAAGTGTCATTCTTTTTCCAATTGCAATCACTTTCTACATAACATGGTGGTTTGTTCATTTTGTGGATGGGTTTTTTTCTCCAATCTTTGCTCAACTAGGAATCGATATCTTTGGTAAGTGCTTCTGTTTTATGTTACCTCACTATACACCTCCCCCCCCCCCCCAAAAAAAAGGTCAGTAAAGTATTGCTAACACTTCTTGGTCAGGTCTTGGATTCATAACTTCCATAACCTTCATCTTCTTGGTTGGGGTTTTCATGTCATCATGGTTGGGTACATCTGTCCTGGGACTTGGGGAGTGGTTTATCAAGCGAATGCCTCTTGTGCGCCATATCTATAATGCCTCTAAGCAGATTAGTGCTGCTATATCACCAGGTGTGTTTGCCAACATCGTACTCTTGATTGTGATTTGTGATGTTAATGCATATCTAATGTTGTTTAAGAACTGTTTATGTTAAGATATGTTTTGTCACAGATCAAAACTCACAAGCCTTCAAAGAAGTAGCCATCATTCGACATCCACGTGTTGGTGAATATGCATTTGGATTCATCACCTCGTCCGTTGTCCTTCAGGTTTCTTAAATACTTCTACATTCTGTAGCTTATAAGTTCAGAAAAACTTCTTTTATCATTGCTTAAATTGGCATTTCACTATTTTGCTATGAATAACATGGTGTCAGTTAAAGACTTAGAACCCAAAGTAGTGGGCCAGGTTTTGGATCATGCAGAAAACAAGCCTAAAATTTGGCTTGTATACTCCGAAAGTAAGATAAAAAACAGGCAGAATTAGTAATATGGCAGATATATATGGTAGGACAATTACGTAGTAGTTATTCAATTGTGTAATAGGACAGTTTCATGGCTGGACAGTTATGTAGCAGTTATATAATTGTATGTGGTGTGGGTATAGGGAGGATTTATGACAGTGTCTGGTGTGCAGTTTTTTTTTTTTTTTTTTTTTTGTAAGGCTCAGAATTGTTTTCTTAGAGGGGGGCTGTTCTGAACCGGGAAATTGAATTGAAAAGAAAGAACTATGTTATTGAGAGAATAGGAGAGAGATCTCTCCTCCAAGGGTTTCCTCTTCTACAACAGAGGCCACTGCTCTATTCACCAAGTGTTTACAATACTGTGCCTCCCCTCTATCCCTGAATCCTCCTATTTATACATGATAACTCTTTAACCAACCCTCTAACTAATAACTGTCACTAACTAACCTCTCCTTATCCTATATCCTAACAATACACCCCTCCTCATAACAACCTTGTCCTCAAGGTTGAAATCTACTACATTTGTTCTTGCTCAATAGTTGTTGAAAACAAAATTCTCTCCTCCAGGATCCCACTGTTAGGAGCTTGATGAGCCAACTTCAGTTTCAGCCAGCTTCAGATCCCATTATTCTGCACTTTCCTGCAACACTTGCCAAACCAAAGTTGTTTCCAATGAAGAGCAATCTTTCCCAAATACCATAGGTGCAAGTTCAGCTTGGTAGCAAAACTGGTGAACAATCGGATCAGCAAATAAAGGGGTTATGAAAACTTGTGCAAAACCACCTGAATTCTCAATTGGGCTAGATGTGCCTTGGGTTAGGCCCATTGGGTTTATTGTGATACCCAACTTACAAAATGTCCATTCTACCCCTTTATGTTTCTTCTTCACCAGAATCAATTCACGCGAGAAGAGCATCACTATCGTCGACACCCATGTTTCCTCCGCCTGTATGTGGGCTGACGTCTGGCAGCTCCGGTGGTGGTGGTGGCATGACTGGACAGTGTCATGGCTATCATTTGCAAATTCTGACCTGGCAGTTTTGGTGACAGAATTTTGGTCAACACGCTCGATATCCAAAACCCCGTCATCGTTGAAGACCCATTCTCTTCCGAGTGTGACCTAGGCGGGTTGTTTTTGGCAGCGTCTATGTGAAGAATGGCATGCATGAAACCCAATTTTCGACGATGGTCGCTGTTTTGGTCTAACTTTGCTTCTCTTTCGCGCCTC
This sequence comes from Calophaca sinica, assembly GCA_037113605.1. Lineage (NCBI taxonomy): Eukaryota > Viridiplantae > Streptophyta > Magnoliopsida > Fabales > Fabaceae > Calophaca > Calophaca sinica. Next base: position 126,700,206 of record CM073734.1, read on the forward strand.
CCAGAAAGGCCCATTGCTTATTTCAGCAAGGCTTCAACTGAAAAGAATTTATCTAACTCTGCTATGCAGAAGAATTGATTGCCTTGGTCCTTTCTATCCAACATTGTCGCCCTTATCTTTTTGGGAGACCATTCTTTGTTTTCAGTAACCAAAAAATTCTCAAGCATTCACTACAACAGCGGGTTACTGCTAAAAATCAACAATGTTGGTTGGCAAAGTTATTGGGGTATCAATTTGAAATAATTTACAAGCCGGAGTTGGAAAACTAAGTTGTCGATTTGTTGTTAAAATGCATGAGCAGGGCGAGTTTCATTCATTGGTGTATTTCCTATTTGGGAGGAAGGAGAAAATCTTATTGAAGAAGCCCAACAAGATTCTCAATAGTAGAAAATTATGGCTGATTTGTCTAGTAACCCTCATTCTTATCTGGGTTTTGAATTGCAACAGGGAATTATGTTTTACAAAGGGTGGCCCGTCATTTCTACTGCATCTTATATTCCATTAATCCTAAAGAAAATTTCAGTCTACTTCTTTAGGTGGACATTCATATTTTTTGAAGACCTATAGAAGATTGACAGGAAATCTATACTGGATTAGCATGAAGTGAAGAGTGGAGAATTTTGTAAAGTCTTGTGATGAATTTGTAAGTCTTGTGATGTGTGTCAAAGACACAAGTATGCAGCCACAGCCCTTGGGGAGTTACTTAAACCATTGCCTATATGGGATGATAAATCATTGGATTTATTATAGGACATCCTTGTACAGCCAAGACAGTGTCTGATCTGTTTGCTAGGGAGATTAGATTATGAGGCGTAATGAGCTTCTTTAATCCATTATTAGTGATCAAGAATCAGGATCTTTTGTTCATCAATCATTTTTTGAAGGAGCTTTTTAGATTGCAGGATACCATACTTAAAATGAGTTCTTCCTATCACCCAGAAACTGATGGACTGAAGTTTTGAACAGCTGTTTGGAGATCTATTTGAGATGTTTCGTTGCTGAACAACCTAGAATTTGGGCTCATTGGGTGCCATGGGCTGAATTTTTTGTATAATACTTCATTACAAGTTTCCATTGACCAAACCTATTTTGAAGTTGTTTATGGAAGGATGCCTCTTACTGTCACTCATTTATTAAAGAATGAGAGTAAAGTTAAAGCAGTGGCAAGGGAGTTATTAGACAGAAATGAAACTCTCATTTAATTAAAATATAATCTATTTAGGGCGCAAGAACAAATGAAGTAATATGCGAACAAGAAGAGGAGACAAATGCAAATTGAAGTGGGAGAATGGTTCTTTCTTAAATTGAGGCCCCATAGGCAGCACCCAATTTTTAGAAAGGATCCACCAAAAAATGGCAGCAAAGTATTATGACCCTTTTAAATTATTGCCATATTGGTGAGGTTGCATACCAACTTCAGCTTCCATCTGCAAGCTGACTTACCGAGTGGTATGAGCTCTAGAAGATGAAATGGAATCAGAATCGGTGCTTACTATTTAATTGTATGTGGTCTAGTTATAGGGAGTTTTGGTTTGGATTCTATTTTTTCTTTTGTGTAAGGCTGAGAATTGTTTTCTCAGGGGAGCCTTGGCTCTATGGCTGGTAGGGAAGTTTATCTACCAGATCTGTGTGTTTGTGTGCTCTTTCTGTGGTTCAATAAAGTCTCCATTTTTAAACCCTATATGTGTCGCTGCTTTAGTGTTCCTTATATTGTAATCCTGGTTGTAATGATAATATGCTGATCTCTGTGTTGCAGGTGTGTTACACAGGTCCATATGGTAATGCACTTTAGGACTAGTGTAGCATGTAGTTGATGATTGTTCGTTTCCATGTAGCCTTTTAGGTTCTTTTTTCTTAGTTGTTTATCTCTAAATCCATATAATATTGCAACAAACCATAGTCTTTTAAGGTTAGTGCTGTACTACATATTCTGAATGCTCATTCAAAGTGCCTTCTAGATGTTAACTTGTGATCAACAGTTTGGAGTCATGAGTCCATATGGATAAGCATTTGATATATTGTGTTTGACAAGGCAGGTTTAGTGTTGATTGATGAAGATTATATGCGATTGTCACAGCTTTGAATAACTTGTTTATGTTAATTTATATCACTGTTTCACAGAATTATTCTGGAGATGAGGAGTTATGCTGTGTCTATGTTCCCACAAACCATCTTTATATTGGTGATATATTTCTTGTCAACACCAAGGATGTCATTAGGCCAAACTTATCCGTTCGGGAAGGAATTGGTAAGTTGTACTAGTTTTTATAGTTACTCAGTGTCTTGCGTTATAGGATATAGACGGAAAAGCTGGCTTAATTTTTTGCACTCATTTTAACATTACGAAGATGGTTTGTTTTTTACAAGTGAACTCCTTTCTAGGGCTTCCTCTGCTTAGGTGCAGTAAAATTAGAGCTAGGATTTTGTTGGTTTTAGTGATTTGGAATTTGGGAAACAAATTCTGAAACAGCCTTGGTGCAAGCATAAAGGTTGCTGCCTTGTGATGGAAGGTCATGGGTTCGAATACGGAAACAGTCTTTCCGCATAGCGGGGCTAAGGCTGCTTACATCTACCCTCCCAAGACCCCACCTGGTGGGAGCCTCGTGCACTGGGCCGCCCTTTAGTGATTTGGAATTTGGGGACAAAGCAATATACAATTATGCGCTTGACTCACATACTGCTCATACCTGGGCAAATCAATATATCACACCTTAATCCTTTTGCAACTTTTTATGAACTGTCCGGATTCATCTCTAGGCTAACTCATGCACTTTCGGTTGCAAGGAATGAATAATTGTGCTTGCTGGTGGACATACTAAATGGAAAAATAAATAAAAACAAAATTGTTGAATTCATTCCGGTATATTTTTAACATATGCTAAGTTTTGCAGAAATTATTGTTTCTGGAGGCATGTCAATGCCGCAGATGCTATCGACGATTGATTCACGTGTTCCTGTGGAAATAAATAGACCTGATAGAAGATGAAAGCGAAGGTATAGTAGTTATTCGTTTGGTAGCTTACTTGGTTTCATATGGAGCCATCAGAATGGCAATGCAGCCAATTTGTGTAGCGAATGCAGGCATTGAATTTACATTGTTGATCTGAGCAAGTGTTAGATTCTGATGGTTGTGTAACATTCATTTGTGTAAGATAATGTAGAATTTAGTTTGTTTGAAAATATAGTTTAGATGATGATACAGGATTACAATATTCTACTGTGGTAGGGGTCTCAAATTTTCTACTTGTGCATATCATGGTGATCTCCGCTTGTTATAGCAATTCAATTTTGTAGTGCTGATTACTTCGTTTCACCTTATTTTATGGTGTTTGTATCTGGTTTTCATACCATTAGCCAGTCAACTTATTCAAATGTTACCATTCTCAATTTTTCGTCACAAAAAATACCGTTCTCAATTTTTCGTTTGCTATAACTTAAATATACTTGCAAAAAAAGTACACCAATATCAGATTTATAATTGATGTACTTAAAGTCCATTTATGCAGTTTCATTTTTAAATTTATGACGTTTAACATGGACTGGTGTTAAGGTCGTCCACCGGTGCACCCATAGTAAATATTTGCTAACATGCCCCTCTCGTTTTCTCGTCTCTTCCCCTCTTGCCCTATCTTCTCTTTTGGTGAAGCAGTAAGATCGTCTAGACTTGGCTCATCAATGACCACCTCCACCTCATGGGGGCCGACGAAGACGATATGTACAATCACATCATCGAGTTGCTAGATGGGAACCAACTGGTGACAGATCGACATTGTTTATGCCTTTGCCGATTTCCCTACTCAAGGATTTCCTAGGCAACGATGATGGATATGTCCGAGTTTGGAGCATAGCGAGTTAATGGTAGCGATGCGGTGCTATGACAATGACAAATCTGGACGTATGGGAGCAATAGCGATATGCCATCCACTTCAAAGTGACTCAAATTGATGGCTCTACTGATCGGTGGAACCTGGCTAGTTGAAATGGTGAAACACCAACATCCAATTGAAGGGATAAGTAGTTAACCCCTTTCTCCAACGATGTAAAGCTTGTATGTATGTTATTGTGTTTTCCTTAGTTGTATGAAGAGCTTGTATGTATGTTATTGTGTTTTCCTTTGTTGTATGAAGGAACGAAATTGATTCCTACTTAACGTGGGCATGTATTTATTTGCACAAATGTTGTATCTGAAAATATCCCAAACGTGAATTCAGATGCATTATATTACCTACTGCACTAAAAAATTTTGTATAGGTGTTATCAATTTTAAGCATGATGTTATTTATATAACTTAATGTTGAGTAAAAAAGCTGCTTTAATAGCAGTGAGGTGATGAATCGTGCAATCTAAGCTGTGCCTCGGGTGGTAAGGGAGAAAACAATGCTTGTTCTGAAAGCGTTATTGGCCGCGATATTGAGGCGTGGGCAGAGGGAAAGAGAAATGACATGGTAGCAATTGTTTTTAGGAGATAAACCAATGGACCACGTGCAATTAGTCCATCGTAAACGCGGCCCGTGTTTGTATGTATTTTCATGGTGGTTTCTAAGGTGAAGAAGTATGACAAATGGTTCACCGGTGAGCCAGGAAAATGATTGGCAAGAAGACGTGGACGCGGGGTAATTTTTGTATTATATAATGTTTACAAGGTTCGGGTTAAATTTACATAATTGCAAAAGAATCCCAATCCCAACCCTAAGTGCTACACACTCAAATCGCCGCACTAAAGCACAATTTCGCTTCTCATTTTCAAATCTGATGCCACCTACGGTGAATCTGCTCTAAACCACCGACAATTGAGCAAGAAAACAAAGCTCGTTACAACATGAAATTCTGGCAAATTATGATTGTTACATTACAACATTCTGAAATTAACGCCACATGAAGTAGAGGCACTATGGCGTCGGTGGCTTTGGGCTCGCCTCTGCAGTGGGACCGAGGATGAAGCAGAGGCATTATGGCGTTGGTGGCTGGCTCACAGAGTCGACACGGCGGGTTACGGCTCATGGTCGCACGCAAAGGCAGTGGGGCGGAGATAGTCTTGCGATTGGGTTTGATTTGTTTGGGTTTTTGTGGGTGAGGGAGGAAGATAGTGGTTTACTGGTGGGCGATTTCAGAGTTCAGACGCGGGTTTCATGGTTAAAGTGTGGTGAATATGAGATTGAAGGTAGTGTTGGCTTAGCTATATGGAGGGGGTTAACACTACTGGTTGTAGATATTGGAAACAAAGGTATTGGCCTGACAAAACTTGAAGGAGATGGAGGTTACATGGTTTTTTTGGGTGTTGTGGATGTTGGGCTCACTATATTGTTGGATTTGAATGAATTTATCAGGCATATTTTGTTTTCTTAGTGCCATGTGTTTTGTATAAGTTAAATTTCATTTTGTTTCCTCAAAGCTACCTGACGCTAACATCGACTGAGGGAGGAGGAAGATTTAGATGGTTTTGGTATTTATATTTTTTGGAGAAATAAGGGAAAGAGAATGAAGATTTGGGATTACATATTTCTAGGAATTTTTTATTTTTTGTTTCCTCCGAGAGTGTGTAAATGTGAACACCACCCTTTAAAAATTAATGGAAGCCTTCTTATTTGAAGTAGTTAAGCTGTGGAGAAACGATGAAGTTGTTATCTGGTATTGTGGAGTGGATGAGGTAAGGTTACAGGATTAATATGCAATTTGTGATTTCATTATAAATTACAAGTAACTGAAATAATCGGTAATTCATCTTAACCATTCATTATTTTAATATTAAATCAATAGTTCTTAAGCCATGGCTCACCGATGAACTAATTAATAGATATTTTTAAATGTAATAGAATTTATCTGGATTCACATTGAGTGGTTTTATTTACTGTATTTTACCGAGAGGCTATATTTAATTGAGATTGAGAGCATACACAATTCCTAACCGTCGGTTCTGAAGAGCAAGGAGCTTCAAATGTTTAAGTCAGGTGTTTTTAAAACCGGACAGGGCATTGAACTGATGAAGGCATCAATCACAGTTTGATGGTTTAATTGTAGTCGAACCGGTAATAATTAAAATATGTATTCTAATATTATATAATACTTTACGTAATAACTTACTATAAAACACTAAAAAACTAAGATAAATGAAACTTTAAATTAACATAAAATGATTACATTATGTGTTCTTTTAGAAGAATAACTTACTTCATTTCGCTAGAAATTAAAGGTGCAATGCAAAATGAAACATGATAATAAATACGGGAACTAGCCATAAACCAGGATGCTCATGTTAAGGTAGGAGCAACCTTGTTTGTTTGTGTCTGAACAAACCTCATACTATGATTTGGGAAAAGAGAAAAATAGTTTAAGCAACCATTTATAATAAACTCAATTTTGAGTCACTCTCCTTTTGATGTAATATGTGATCCACCACTATCTTGCAATCCATCTTCAAAACAATATTCTCCATACCTAGGCTATTGATCCACTTAAGGGCATGCAGAAGCCCCATAGCTCCCCCTTCAGCAATAGGAAAACATGGGTGGATCCGAACCGTATGGAAAAGAAGAAAATTGTCTTTTTCATCACGAATACACATGCCAATAGTAGTGCAATTTGGGACTGGGAAAAAACCTGCATCTATGTTACACTTCAAGAAATCAGTAGGTGTAGCTTCCCACTATGACTCACGTGGCACCAATGATGAAATGTCAGGGGATTGTTGAACATGCTTTGCTTGAATTTAATCGCTAAGGAAAACCAATGCTCTTCGCAAAACCTATCTCGGTTCAAGCTGTTGCTGCCCCCAGAATTTTTCATTTTGGTACCGCCATATACTCCAAGAAATCATAGCAAACTTTGTGCCTTTGTCCCGGTCTAGATTCTTGAGAGCAAAGAAGCACAACTCCCTGAAAGATTGACACTGCTACATAAATGCTGATAATGCATCCCACGCTATACTAAAGGGACAAGTAAGAATAAGGTGCCACAGATTCTCTGGATTTGTTTCATACAATGCAACATAAGCCTGAACATTGCACGCCTTTCTGTTGTAGATTACATCTTGTTGGAAGACACTTTCTACAAGCTCTCCACAAAAAAAGCTTGACACACAAGGGGACTAGTAAGTTCCAAATCAGTGGCCAATCATCGCCCAACTTTAAATGATCACAAACAACCAAATTCGTAGTAGTTGGGTGATATGCAGAGCGAATTGTGAATTTACCATTTGATATTCATGATCATATCGGCTTATCATTCATGACCGACTCAATTAAAGGGGTATCAAGAATTGAGTCAACATTAGTAGGTGGTAATATAAGTCGAACAACTGACTCATTCCAATTTTTTTTTTTGGTCTAGCAACATAAGGTATTTTACTTGTAAATGCATAATTGAACCGATGGGCTAATACGGGATCCTTCTTTTATAATAGATTTAGATTTAGATGTCTATATGCTTAACCACCGGAACCTATAATCCAATGAGATCCTTCTTTTATAAGAGATTTAGATGTCCATATGCTTCTCCATGCATATGATGGATTATGCCCAAGACTTGCATTCACAAAATTCCAATGAGGATAATATTTTTGCTTTAAAAATCCAGATCACAAGAGCTTCAGACTGAGTAATAAAATTCCACCCTTGCTTGCTTAACATGGTCGAATTAAAAGCATACAAGTTACAAAAACCGATACCTCCAAAACGCTTAGGCATAGTCAGTTTTTCCCATGACAGCCAAGAGATGCCCCTAGAATCTCGTGAATTATTACCAACGAAATTGAGTTAAGTAGCCTTTCAATTGTTTCACCAAAAGATGGGGGTCAATATTTTTTAACTATCAATTGCATCACAAATAGGGGTAGGAATAGGTTAGGCCGCCTGACAAGGGTCTTTGGCCTAGCCTACGTCAGACCAAGGTCATGTTAGACTTTTTTTTAAATAGACAAGGTCAAGGCTTTTTTAGAAGTCTGTTTAGCTAAAAGAGTAGACTTCAGACCACCTAAAAATCTGCTTATTTAAGTAAATGTAAATAAATTTTTTTATTGCTATTATATTTTGTACATTATGTTAAATCATACACTTGCCAACCTTTTCAATAATTTAAGCATATTGACCTACATAAATTTTTGACATATTTAAAGATCTTGTTGCAAAATAAATTTAAATAGACTATCATATAAGTTCAGATTCTCTAAAAGGTCAGATTAGATCTTAAAAAGGATTTATATCATACAAATAAATCAGAATCGAACTTTATAAAGTTCAACATAACCTATCTATTTTCATCTATAAGTCATATGTCTCATAGTAGCATCGATTTTAATTTTTTATACTTTATTATAAATAGAACTTAACCTCATTGATCTATTAGCTTGTTAGTCTATTTAAAGATAGATCATAGATCACTTATTTAAAACGCTAATATGAAATAGACCTTTAAGTAGGCTAACAAGTCATAATAAGCTTTTAAAAAAGTCATATCATGCCTAAAAAAGCCTATGTTAGGTAACAAATCAGACTCGGGTCTCGAGCAATGTTTTAAAAATCAAATCAACCTAGACGGTTCACTTCTGGCTGAACTGTAACGCCTCGAATTTTCAAGGCGTTAACTCATCCGTTTCCAGAAAATCGCCTATATTTTTTTTAAATAAAGTTACCGCTCATTAATTATAAAAATTGGACACAGCAGATTCTAATTAATCATTAAACTAATTTTAGTCTAATTGAAAATTTAATTTAATTTTAAATCTGGTGAAGCTAAATTAATAAATGTATGTAGCTACTCTTCAACCCAACTGAAATATAATAAAATTCTGAAATTATAAATTATAGGGAGAATAACCAAAGTTTAAATTATCCCAATTACTTAGCGGGAAAAACATTATGTCCTCAATAAAAGAAAAATACCAAGTTTAATTTGCGCAAAATAAAGTTAACGTTCAAAAGTAGCACAGAGCAGCTAACACCCAGGTACCCACAATTATTCGTCGACAGCACCATCACACATAATGCAAACAAATCATACTTGAGGCTCCTCAAATCCACTTGTACCTAAAAAGTGGTGTAAGGGTCAGTTCACGTGACAAGTTGTAATAAGCTAAAACATGAAAAATTGCTCAAATACTATTTATAATTCCTCTTTTCACATTTAAATAAAAATAAATAAGACAAGAATTATCATAACAAACAACCGATGAAAAAATGTATTTATATCCACATACGAACTTGAAATTAAAATTAATCACATTTAAGGCAAAAGAGGATCTATTTTTTTTCCTTTATACTAACTTACAAATAAAATAATCAACTTATCAACACCACAAAAATCAGCATATTCAAGTTAGTATGCATGTCTTATGCAAGACTCTCATGATCGCGATACAGTCATCCCATACCAATGGGGAATTTAATTTAACAACGAAGGCGCGGCCACAAAGGTCGTCAAAATAATAGCTACCTCTACGCCAATTTGGGAATCAAAGCATATCACCGCCACGGGCCTTAAATACAAAGGTCCCAAAACAATAGCTACCTCCCATACCAATTAATTAAATCATTCATCACACGGCGCCCCGCACACGCCAGTTTCTACATGACGATGCGTCATTTAGTCAAGTCAATCCATGCCATGAGAGGTAATTCACCAGAAAATCCAATACAAGTCATATCCAGATACCACATATCCAATTTTCTTTTATGAATAGTCTAATCTTATCACGATCTTAACACAACACAATGCACATCACACACATCAAAATTTTCTTCCTGAACTAACCTCGTCATCTCAAGGCCATAGCACCACAAATGCACATCCATCACAAATTAATTAAACAAGTTCAATCAATCCACCATAACATATTATTTAAAATCACACTAAATAAATCACCTAACCAAATTGCACCAAATCAAGATGACAAGAATTAGCAACTATCCATGTTACTCTACATATATCAAAAATCGTTTTCCTTATCAAAGGAAATATAATAAATCATCAAGAGACAAAACATATTTATATTCATCCTTATCAAATTACGTGGCCACAATACATATTTTATTGACAATATAGAATAAATCTTTAGCACTAAAAATAAGACTCCCATGATTTTCAACAACATATGAGTATAGAATCAATAAATTAGCAAGAAAATCATCAACATATTCATTTAGAGGGTCACACGAAATTAAAAATAAAATAGTGAAACATTACAGACTTTTATTTGAAAAGGATATGAATTTTTCCTTTCAACAAGACACCACACAATTTCTATCTATATTTAAACAACTATCAACGTTTAGCTCTAACTTGTAGGAGAAAAAGCCCTTTACCTCTGGCCGAGAAAATCGCAGTGTTTAAGAGAACAATGAAGATTTGCCTACAAGATCTAATTAGGGCACCAAACGAGCACAGTAGAGAATTAACTGGCACGCAAAGGACATAATGCGATTAGAAAAAATGACAATCAATATCAAATAATATTTGGGAATTTTTAAAGCTGAAACGGTCAAAAGGCTAAAAGATTGACCGAAAACGCCTTACCGGCATAACGGCTATTCTGAGGTCCAACGCCAACTTCAATTTAACGAGAGAACGAAAGGTGCTTCCCGAAGGTTGCTTGACGCAAAGAAACTAAAACGACGTCCGTTTTAAATCGACAATCGTATGGTGACTTAAAATGGGATTTACGGTCCGACCCACGATAAAAGACGCGACGAACAATGCTATGTTTGATCAAACGGAGACCAGAAACGGATTCTATGGTTGATTCTGAGTGAGAGGGTGAAGTTTGGTAATTTTTTTATGGTCTAAAATGGGAGAAATCGAAGAGAGAAGTTTTTGAGGCGGAGGGTTTTCTTTTATTTTTTTTCTGCTGCGCTGCGCGTACGTGTTGAGGAAGATGAACAGTGTATGTGTTAGTGAGAATAGGGGTGTGCCGCAGGAGAAAACGTGGGGTGCAGCTAGTAGATTTGTTTTTTTTTCTTTTTTAACCAAACGTGGGGCTGCAGTGTGGGTTGTTGTGAAACCCATTTCTTCAATTTTTTTTTCTCCAAACCAAGTGAGAAGCTGCAGCTAACAACCCACTTTTTTTTTTTTTTCCTCACATAATCATTCCTAATAAATTCAACACTAATAATAATAATAATAATAAAATGAAAATATGCAATTCACTAAAACAAGCACACACAAAATTATCACAAAATTGCTAATATATGCACATATGTATACTCATATATTAATAATAAAATTGGGGTGTTACAATACTTACCCCCTTAAAATAGTTTCGTCTAAACTGGCACTCAAGAGGTTACGGTGAGAGCTCTCATTCTTAAGAAAAATACAATCAAATCAACATTGGATTTAATGCTTGTAGCGATACTAAAGGGTATTGCAAACATGCCGTATTAGCAATCGCCGCTTAGCGAAGGCATAGTGACCACCAAATTAAAAGGTAGTGAAGTAACAAGCAATTGCAAGAGAGTTCACACGATCCAAAGGAATGAAAAAAGTGTTGCTCCTAAATCAAATAACACGAAAAATAGTTTACCGGTAATTTCACACTCACCTCGAATTGACACCAAGAAGCGGTGACTTCTTTCCCACCCATTTGGTAGACACAACCCCTAGCAAGTAGGACGCGGTAGCACCGATGTTATCGGCGGGTCAGGTTGTACTCCTGCGTCTCGACAATCTCTAGAAAGGTGACCCGGTTTCTTGCAATTGTAACAAACTTTGGCCCTGTCAGCACACTCGTTGGTTTTGTGCCCCTCTTTCCCGCAAGCATAACAACGAATAGTCTGTGATTGGTTCTGTGTTCTCTGACCTCCTCCAAAAGGTGGTGGTTGATCTCTCGCATTCCCTGGGGACTGGCCATAGGGCTTTACTGGAAGAACGGCTTCCTTTGCCCTGGTGGTTGTCATTCGTCCCTGGGACCTAACCAGCCCACCTTGTTGTCTGCTCGGCTTGCTTCTTCATAATCTCTACCTTCTTACACTTTTTCACCACGATTTTCCGACACTCACGAATCTCAAGTGGTTCCACCGACTCCTTAATCTCATACCGAGTCCATATTCAAACCTCTCATATGTACTCCTCGTCCATCCGGTTTTGGAAATAGCAAAAGTGTTTAGCCGTTGATTCAACCGCCGCATATTCAAAGAATGGTCAAGTTTCCCGATATAGTCTCGTAAATTGTGCCTTCTCACTCCTCCGCACTCTTTGGGAAGTAATTTGTCTAGAACTTCTTCTTGAATGTTTCCCAAGTCAATTCCTCGCAGGATCGCCTCCATCATCTGCTTTGGTGCCTCTCCACCAATATTCAAATTCTCCCCGATCGTGCCTGACAGATATGTAGCATACTTACTTTCACATTCTCAGATAAAGGAGAATGTTAAAGATATTTTCAATCTCGCATCCACAAAGCGCCTCGCCTGGTCATGCTCTCCCTTGAACTTAGGTGGGTCGTGGACGACGAAAGTCCACTGTGCCTTTGGATGCGCAGCGGGCTTCCCTCTCTGTTGTCTCGTATCGTCACTGAGTCAGCCCACTGGGCAACCGCAATGCTTGTTGGTTCATTGCATACGGCTATGGCGATCATGGCTCTGGATTGCTTCTCGCCATTTCGCTTCTTCAACCTGAGCGCGACTTGCGGGCGAGCCATCTTAATTCTCGTTGTTTTTTTTTGAGTCAAAAAGATTTTCACCTTTGATCGTAACTCACGGGGTCTATAAATAGTATCCTACTACTAATTACAAAAATAATTTGAATTAATCCAATAATAAAGTCACACCATTAAGGCTAAGTAATTAAGACATATATTTAATCGCAATAATTCAAAAAGTCAAACAATTAAAGTCACGTAATAATGATCTAAATAATCAATGCACTTTTTTATGCTCGGGTAATAAAATCATATCATCGATTAATTATAGCAAACTATTAATTGTAATAAGTTGAGAATTCAGCAAATGTAAGCATGTCTAAAGAAACAACATTCAAGCATGTCATCAACGATAAAACAAGTAATCCAATCAAATTGGCAAATCACTAAATCAAGAGAAACCGAGCATGCTATTGACAACACCAAAACTAAATCAATAAATCGAAAATTTTCAATAAGTATTTCAGAATTAGGAACTCAATTAATTAATGCAAGAAAACAATCGATGCATGTACCAAACAAGATCGCTTCACCCAAAAGTCCAAGACTCATCCTAAGCTCGATACCACAATGTAACGCTCAATTTTCAAGCGTTAACTCATCAAGTTATTAGAAAACGGCTTCTATATTTTTTTTTTTAAATAAAGTTACTAGTCAATAATTATAAAATTCGATTAATAGCAACGATTCTAATTAATCATTAAACTAATTTTAGTCTAATTGAAAATTTAATTTAATTTTAAATCTGATGAAGCTAAATTAATAAATGTATGTAGCTACTCTTCAACCCAACTGAAATATAATAAAATTCTGAAATTATAAATTATAGGGAGAATAACCAAAGTTTAAATTATCCCAATTACTTAGCGGGAAAAACATTATGTCCTCAATAAAAAAGAAAAATACCAAGTTTAATTTATGCAAAATAAAGTTAACGCTCAAAAGTAGCACAGAGCCTAACACGCATCTACAATTATTCGCCGACAAGACCATCACACATAATGCAAACAAATCATACTTGAGGCTCCTCAAATCCACTTGTACCTAAAAGGTGTAAAGTGATACTATGATTGACAAGTCAGAAAGTCAAAACATGAAAAATAGCTCAAACACTATTTATAATTCCTCTTTTCACATTTAAATAAAAATAAATAAGACAAGAATTATCATAACAAACAACCGATGAAAAATGTATTTACATCCACATACTAACTTGAAATTAAAATTAATCACATTTAAGACAAAAAGAGGATCTATTTTTTTCCCTTTATACTAACTTACAAATAAAATAATCAACTTATCAACACCACAAAAATCAAAGATATTCAAGCTTAGTATGCATGCCTTATGCAAAGACTCTCATGATCGCTGATATAGTCATCCCATACCACCCGGGAATTTAATTTAACAACGCCACAAGGCCTTGACCACAAAGGTCGCCCAAAAATAATAGTTACCTCCCATGCCAATGGGGAATCAAAGCATATCACCGCCACGGGCGCCTTAAATACAAAGGTCCAAAACAATAAATACCTCCCATACCAATGAGGAATTAAATCATTCACCGCCACGGCACTCGTGACATGCCGTTTCTACATGATGCATGTCATTTAGTCGTTTCAATCCATGCCATGAGGTAATTCCACTGTAAAATCCAATACAAGTCATATCCAGGATACCACATATCCAATTTTCTTTATGAATAGCCTAATCTTATCACGATCTTAACACAACACAACGCACATCACACACATCAAAATTTTCTTCCCGAACTAACCTCGCTATCTCAAGGCCATAGCACCACAAATGCACATCCATCACAAATTAATTAAACAAGTTCAATCAATCCACCATAACATATTATTTAAAATCACACTAAATAAATCACCTAACCAAATTGCACCAAATCAAGATGACAAGAATTAGCAACTATCCATGTTACTCACATATATCAAAAAAATCGCTTCTTATCAGAAGGAAATATAATAAATCATCAAGAGAAAAACATATTTATATCCATCCTTATCAAATTACGCTACAATACATATTTTGATGACAATATAGAATAAATCTTTAAAGACTAAAAATAAGACTCTCATGATTTTCAACAACATATGAGTATAGAATCAATAAATTAGCAAGAAAATCATCAACATATTCATTTAGAGGGTCACACGAAATTAAAAATAAAATAATATAAACATTACGTACTTTTATTTGAAATGATATGAATTTTTCCTTTCAACAAGACACCACACAATTTCTATCTATATTTAAACAACTATCAACGCTAAATTTAACTTGTAGGAGAAAAGTCCTTACCTTGGTCGAGGAAAATCGCGGTGTTTAAGAGAGCAAGGAAGATTTCGCTACAAAGACCCGAATTGACCAAACGAGCACAGAGAATTAACGGCCACGCAAAGCGACATAACGCGATTAAAAATGACAATCAATATCAAATAATATTTGGGAATTTTGTAAGTCAAACGGCTCAAGCGAAGCAAAAGATTGACAAAAACGTCTTTTACCGAGACAACGTTCTGAGTGTCCAACGTCCAACTTCACCCGAACGAGAGAACAAGTAGTGTTTCGGGCCGCTTCGACGCGGCGAATCTAAAACGACGTCCGTTTTTCAAACCGACAACCGTGGTGACCGGAAAATGGGATTTACAGTCCGACCCACGATAAAAGACGCGACGAACAACGCTATGTTTGATCAAACGGAGACTAGAAACGGATTCTATGGTTGATTCTGAGTGAGAGGGTGAAGTTTGGTAATTTTTTTGTGGTCTAAAATGGGAGAAATCGAAGAGAGAAGTTTTTGAGGCGGAGGGTTTTTTTTTTTTTTTCTGCTGCGCTGCGCGTACGTGTTGAGGAAGATGAACAGTGTATGTGTTAGTGAGAATAGGGGTGTGCCGCAGGAGAAAACGTGGGGTGCAGCTAGTAGATTTGTTTTTTTTTCTTTTTTAACCAAAAGTGGGGCTGCAGTGTGGGTTGTTGTGAAACCCATTTCTTCAAAATTTTTTTTTCTCCAAACCAAGTGAGAAGCTGCAGCTAACAACCCACTTCTTTTTTTTTTTTCTCACATAATCATTCCTAATAAATTCAACACTAATAATCATAATAATAATAATAATAATAATAATAAAAATGAAAATATGCAATTCACTAAAACAAGCACACACAAAATTATCACAAAATTGCTAATATATGCACATATGTATACTCATATATTAATAATAAAATTGGGGTGTTACAGAACCATGAACTGACCCTATCTACGGTTCAGTTATTTTGGCAGTTCGATCGCGGTTTCATCTCAGTTCGAGCGGTTTAAAGCAATTGAACCATGACTTAGAGGTCTCACCGTTTCGATGTCTGTTTTGGTTTTTAAAACATTGCCCTCGAGTTTTTTTTTATGCAAATCCTAGCTCGATCTAGCCTATTATCATCTCGATGACAAAGATGTTAATGATAATATCTCTGGTCCCTAATATAAGGGGGGAAAAACAAAAATCACCAAGACCAATGAAGACTTTTTAATGTTATAAAATTAAAATTTTATCCCAATTGGACCAAATACATGTACTTTTTTTGCTTATAATCAAGGCCGGAGGAAATATACGTCTAGTATTAAGTGTTTTTTATCCACCACAAAAGTTTTTAGTAACCATATATCTCACATTAAATAAGGGTATAAAAAAATTCTAGCAATTAGTACACTTTGAAATGAGTTTCTTTTTCTTATAATTAAGACAAAAAATATACCAAAAATTTTCTTAGTACCTTGCAAACGGTAAGAATTAAGTTGGTGCGTGTTTGTGCACACATTCGTTTGGTAGCGCACTGAGTTTCAAAAATGTGTGAGGACTAAGGAGTAATAAATTGTTACTTGTAAATAAACGCTCAGACTCCATGATGGAAAAAGAAACACAAGATTGAACATCAAGTGTTTTATGGTGGCTTCTATGGTGGAATACTATGACATATGGTCCACCCAAAATATAGATGGACAATGATTAGGAGCCGTTAGATTGAGCAGTTCACGAGATATTATAATGCGATAACCGCACCATATCATTTACCCAACAACTCTCTTCTCTCTCCTCTTCCTCTTCCTCTCCCCCTCCCTCACGGACGGTGACCCTCCGCCACCACCTCACACCTTTAGATCTCACTATCAACAACCAAAAAAAATGTTTTTCTTCTTTTTTAAAATGGTTTTTGGTGTCATTGTTGTTTCTGTTAATGTTGTAGGTTGACTTGATTTCAGCAATTCACAATTTCACATTGCATGTTGTTGTTTTTGTTAATGGGCTAGTTCCCGAATTGAGGGTGCTTTCCATTAAAACCATTGCATTGGCAGGGAGGTCCAGAGGTCCAATGGGTGATAATGAGATTAAAAGTATTATCGTTCAAAACATTTTTCTTAGAAGCTGCAAGTTGGGGGAAGCAAATGGAAAAAAACCGATCTAAGGAAACAAAAATATCAGTGCGCACTGGTTTGTGGTGGAAGTTGGGGCGCCAGTCTTTGTTGAGTTTTGTGGTTGCCAAGCCATGGCAGCGGTTGGAACGCAGAGGAAGAGCCGAGAGAGACATAGATGATAAAGGAGAAAGAGATGAGTGCAGAAGGGAAAGAAACAGATAAAAAAGAAAAAATTATTCGGTGTAAAGGATACATCATAAGATTTGGTGGAATTTTTCCATCAATGGCTGTTAATTATGGTTCACCCATGAACCGTAACCATCTATTCGTTTCTCCACCTTAAACGCCACCTTGTTTTTATAATTTTAGACTAAACCAATCACATGTTAGGTGCATTAAAAGTGTATATTATGTGCTGCTCCGAAGAATCCTGGACTCAATATCCCCCGACATTACCATTTTATTTAATTTGACGTCACATAAATGCCCTTTTGCAAAGCAACTCAATAGTGCTTAGCCAAAGAAAATCGGCGACAACTCATCAGCTACACTTGACAGCACAATACTCCTACACTTGACAGTACAATTGCCGACCATAATCATACAGCTATTGCATACATTTTGTTCAGGACGTCGCATGTATCCAGCAACTAAAAATAAATAAAAATGAGTACAAAGCCATTTTGGTCCAGAATACGAGAGATATTGTTACTATAATCTCTGAATATATCAAAATTACAAAAATATCTCTGAATGTGTTTTTCGTTAATCATTATGGTCATCAAGTCAGTTTAGTCGTCAAATGTGTCATTTTTCAATCAGTTTGATTCCTAAAATTATTAACAGAAGATACACTCGATATGTTTTTGACATTTCAGCATATTTAGGGGCTATAATGACAGCGTCTCATATGTTTAGGGAACAAAACGACAATTTACTCAAAAAAATGGGAAAGAAAACAAAAATAGAAAATAGAAAAATTAAGATTTTTTTTTACGGAAATCAAATTTCATTTAAAAATTAAAAAAAATCAATACACCCAGATTGAACAGAATGTGTTGGGGTATTCATCATCCACAATTAAAAATCAACCCGAACATCTAAGTCAGTCAAGTACACGGTAATGAAACACTTAACTAGAACAGAAGCTAATATGACATTATCAAGTCATCTTAATCCTAACCGCCAAAATAAAAGCATCTAATTAATTTATATTATTTATTAGATTATTAATATAAATATTTTAATTTATATATATATATATATATATATATAATTTAAATTAAAATAAATGCGCACACGCATTGTGGTATTGATACTAATTCAATGATGTATCCATTATATAGACAAAGGAATCAAAAAAATTGTCTTATTTTTTTTTGAAGTATACAATAGAATCTTTTATTTTGTGAATCCATAAATATAGTATTTTTATATCTATTTGAATTGGATTGCTTAATAATAATAATTTTGATTTGAAAAAAAAAAGAAATTCAGAATTGTTAAGAAGAATTTTTGTTAAGTAAATTAAGATAATTTTATATACAAAATTCAAAATGAGTGGCGATGGCATTGCTCGTATTTATGGTCTTGATAAAGTAATGGCAGGTGAATTAGTAGAATTTGAAGAGGGTACTATAGGCATTGCTTTGAATTTGGAATCAAAAAATGTTGGTGTTGTATTAATGGGTGATGGTTTGATGATACAAGAGGGAAGTTCGGTAAAAGCAACGGGAAGAATTGCTCGGATACGGTAAGTGAGGCTTATTTGGGTCGTGTTATAAATGCCCTGTCTAAACCTATTGACGGTCGAGGAAATTTCGCCCGAAATCTCGGTTAATCGAATCTCCGCTCCGGTATTATTTTGAGACGTTGTGTATGAGCCTCTTCAAAGCGGGACTAATTGCTATTGATTCCATGATCCCTATAGGGCGTGGCCAGCGAGAATTAATTATTGGGGACAGACAAACGGTAAAGCAAATACAGATACGATTCTCAATCAACAGGGACAAAATGTAATATGTGTTTATGTAGCTATTGGTCAAAAAGCATCTTCTGTGGCTCAAGTGGTAACTACTTTACAAGAAAGAGGAGCAATGGAATACACTATTGTAGTGGCTGAAACAGCAAATTCTCCAGCTACATTACAATACCTGGCCCCTTATACAGGAGCAGCTCTGGCTGAATTCTATAAGAATTCGCCTATCCCAATAACAAAAAAACCTGACTTGAATGATCCTGTATTAAGAGCTAAATTGGCTAAAGAAATGGGTCATAATTATTATGGAGAACCCGCATGGCCCAACGATCTTTTATATATTTTTCCAGTAGTCATTCTAGGTACTATTGCCTGTAATGTAGGCTTAGCGGTTCTAGAACCATCAATAATTGGGGAACCCGCAGATCCATTCGCAACTCCTTTGGAAATATTGCCCGAATGGTATTTTTTTTCCCGTATTTCAAATACTTCGTACAGTGCCCAATAAGTTATTGGGCGTTCTTTTAATGGTTTCGGTACCTGCGGGATTATTAACAGTACCCTTTTTGGAGAATGTTAATAAGTTCCAAAACCCATTTCGCCCAAGAGCAACCCGTCTTTTTGATTGGTACCGTAGTCGCTCTTTGGTTGGGTATTGGAGCAACATTACCTATTGAGAAATCCCTAACTTTAGGTCTTTTTTAAAATGATTCAATTAATTGTGAAATAAAATATCATGGTATGTGTATTGCGTATCTAGGGAGAATTCACTTTGAAACGACTAATCCCTAGATACATCTATTCCATTTTAGACCTATTCTGAATATATGGATTTGTGCTAAAGATTCAAATTCAATATTTTCATCTTTCTTTTTAGAAAAATGAAAGATGAAAGAAACCACATTTGAATTCACAATTAAATGTGTCTTTGTTTCAACCACCGTGGAAGCCCCCTACGGAGGATAGGCCGGTTCGCTTGACGAGAATCTTTTCTATGATCAGACTCGATCATATCCTGCATAAACAGGCTCCGTAATATCCAATAAAAATCAAATAAATAATATGATATAATCCAGATTATGTCTTATCTATTTCACTTAACTTAATAGTATGGAAATTTCTGAGCCACGTGTAGGTAGTGATTTTGATTTTGATTTTATCACCCAAGATTTTTTTTTTAATTTTAATTCCACAAAGTCAACAAAAGTATTTGATAAGGATGATGCTTTTAAAATTATAAAATTGAATATTTTTAATTTTTTTTTGACCAGAATATTTTTAATTAAATTTTGTTTTATTGAAATAAAATAAAATAACCCAGAAAAAGAATAAAAATGAAACAAACGAAAGTAGGAGGAGATAGGAATAATAGAGTTGCAGAGTTGTTTTGAAAATTTGCCATTTGTAGTCTTCCACGGCGACAGACCCTACACACGGTTACCCGCTTTTGGGAATTTGGAAACGGCGTCGTTACTGGTTGTTCCTCCGGCGATGGGCGACGACAAATCCTCCTCCACAGTAATGGGCAGCAGAGACAGAGATCGAGAGCTTCTCATCCCCGTCGCTGATTCCGGCGATAACACCGATGCCTCCAGGCCATCGTCTTCCTCCTCGTCCGTTCATCATACCGGCCGCGAGGTGATGATCTCTCTCTCTCTCCCCTCTACTTTAGGGTTTTAATTGTTCTTCACTCTTGCTTTATGCGGTGGATATTTGAAGGATTTGATTAATCTGGATTCTGTGCGTGCTTGCGTTTAACTTGTTAGTCTCGGGAATTTCTTTGACTTGGATTGGGACTGCTTTTAGCGATGAAATCCATATAAATTGAAATTATTGCTTTTCATATAACTGGATGAACTTGTTTTCACCTTTAAACTAAGGGCACAGAAGCTAGTTCTCAATCTTACCTCTGTTTGAAAATTCATACCAATTTAAATGGTCCAAAGTCCCCCCCCCCTTTTAAATTGATATCGATTTTCCTGGTTTTTTGGTTAAAAATACGCAATTAATGTAATAATTTTGCAAAACTGACATCCAAGCTGGTTTTAGCAATAGTACGAGCTGGTGCTTTATAATTTGCATTCATGTATATATTGGTGTGCAATGTGTTTTCGTGGATTTTGAATAAGCCTAGCATGAGTTATACCTTTTTTTGTTGCATGTGAGAATTTGTCTGACTTTACATCTGAAGTATTTGTCTGACCTCTGGCCATGTGTTTTTTCTGTCAATTTGTAGACCTTTTACAAAGTTGTTAGGAGCTGGGCATCAAAAAAGTTCATGACTGGATGGTGCGCATCACTTTATTCAACCCAATATCTTACTGTTCGAGACATGGATATATGCTACGTCATTGTACATTCTTACATATCAAACCAGTGCACACGTTACAACTCAATCTTTCACTGTCTTATTATTATTTTCTGAAGAAAGCTGCGCATTTGTATACATAGGATAATTTAAAAACAATATATATTCTTTTATCTACATTTAATTTCTGCTGGCATCTTGTTGTATTGGTGTTTGTGTTATGAACTGAAAGTTAACATACATCATAGTTACGCTTCCCTTTTTTTATTAGGATATGAGACATTTTGCTAGAAATATATTAAAAGCGGTACTCCTTATTTAATGGGAATTCCTATCTCCAAATTGCTTATGTAATTTGTGCCATACTGACCCAAATTATAGCCTTTAAAGCCTATTCCCACAATAATTAGAATAAAAGTATACAATATTCATATTCTCCTTGCTATCTCTACAAGTGATTTTAGAAGGATGAGGCGACGGAGAAATAGACAACTTTTAAAGTGATCAAAGATGATTATATATGTAGCATACTTGCTGCAAAGAATATTTGTCGCTTTCATGTATTTGTCTGTCTATTTGCACTTATCGTAGGTTTACAAAACTATGCCCCTGCCTTATGGTTTACTGTCTTAATATTTCAGACCAGTTGTTGCTTTAGCTTCATGAAATTCTCAAGGTCCTTTAGCTTTGTGGTTTTAGTTGCATTTTTTTTCTTTTGTGGCAATTTTTGTCATTGCAAGCTTTGAAAGTTAAAATGACAGTTGAAGATTAATAGATTTTTCCTGTGGTTGCACTTTTTAAGCATTCTTTCTCTCTCACGAGCATGCTACTATATTTGACATCATTTTATGCTGTCATTTAAGATCAAATCTGATATATACCTATATATTATAAATAATTAGAGTAAATAGTAAATATTCACTTTTTTGTATTGTAACCTAGTTTATTTATCTTGCCTATTACTCAGGCCCATTAGGTTTAAGTCTAGCATAGTCTATATAACATCGATTAGTGTGTGTATACTTTCTCAAGTCAATAATATATTATTCAGATATATTTTCTACATGGTATCAGAGCTCTCGTTCTTGAGGGCCTCGCTTCCGCATAAACCCTAGCCGCCACCTTCGTCGTGTTTTTTTTTTTCTTCCCTTTTTCCTTGCTGCCTTCATTGCATTTCCGCCTTCATTAAACCAAACCCACCACCACTTTGCCTCATTCTTTGTTTGCCAAACGCACCACCACCATTTGCCGAATTCTTGTTTGCGTCCAAACACCATCATTTACTGCCGATCTGGTCTCACCACCCACACCATCAGCCTCGCATTGGAATTAGAGCGGACCCCACAAACCGCGCCGCCATCAGGCCACCAAGACGCCGCCAAAGATCCGGTCACCTCTCGGGCGCGTGTGGGTCACGCTACGCCTACTAGGCCACCAGATTCGACGCCGTTTTTCAACAGTAGCTTCCCCGCCACCTCCTCTTTCCGTTTTGGGGGTCCATTCTCCGATCCGAAAACTTTTATTTTCGTGGGTCTCTTGACGTTCGTTCGTTGTTTTTTTTTTTTTTTTTTTTTTTTTCAGATTAAGACATCTGATCTATTGTTATGGAAGACGATGGAGTTGTTCAGAATCCTGCATAGAATCCTCCATACAATCCTCAACCGCTCCTCCTCCTCCTCCTCTTGTGGAGTCGTCAAACTTGATGAACTTTAATGCTTTGCCAACGCTGCACCCCAGTTATCGTCTCAATGAGAAGAATTACTTCAATTGGGCTCAGTTCATGCGCACGAATCTGAAGGGTCGTGGCAAATTGAACCATATTGAAGGGACTCCTCTTCCTACCACTGATCCTGGATTCCCTACTTGGGACAATGAAGACTCTCTCATTATGTTATGGATGTAGAACAGTATGATTCCAGAGATCAGCGGGAATTATATGTTTCTTGCTACTGCCAGGGAGATTTGGGATAGTCTCAGCAAGACTTACTCCAAGAAAAAGGATCTTTCTACCCGCTTTGATTTGAAGAGCAGGATCTTCAACACTAAATAGGGAAGTATGTCTGTCTCTGATTACTTTGCCATTATGAAAGGGTTCTGGATTGAGTTGGATCAATATCAGACCCTCAAGATGGAGACCCCCAATGACACGCTTGCTTTGCATACTTGTATTGAAACTGATCGGATTTTTGAGTTCTTGGCTGGGTTGAACAGTGAGTTTGACCCTATTCGACTGCAGAATTTGGGCAAGGACTGCCTTCCTTCTCTTGATGAAGTGTTCTACATTGTGCGGGGTGAAGAGAGTCGTCGGAGTGTCATGCTAGGTACCAAACCTTCTGAAGGATCTGCATTAGCTGCCAGCAGGACAGGCAGACAAGGATCATCCAAGCCTGGGAGGGAGGATCGCTACTGCGAACACTGCAAGAAGCCAGGGCACACAAAGGACAGATGTTTTAAACTTCATGGGAAAGACAATGTCCTTACCCGCATTGGAGGTTTCAAAGGTACTCAAGCACATGTGGTAGCATCTACTCCCACACCTGCAGCTTCTTCATCTGGTCCAACTGCGCCTTCTCCCTTGGGCGCTGAAGACTTGGACCGCTTGCAGAACCTCCTCGACTCCTTGCGTAAGCCTTCTAGTTCTAGTTCCCTGACAATGACTGGTAAGGTTTATGTTCTCGATCGTTTACTGCCTCTGGTACTATTTCTAAAGATGCATGGATTCTAGACTCTGGTGTTACTGACCATATGACCTTCGACTCTAAACTGTTTTCCACCTATAGCCATCATTCAAGCATTCCCTATATTACTGTTGCAGATGGTTCTCACACTCCTGTTGTAGGTTTTGGAGATATTAATCTCCACACCCCTTTCTATTTGCGAAGTGTGCTTCATGCTCCTAGACTCTCAAATAACTTAATTTCTATTCGCAGACTTACTCAGGATCTGAACTGCACAGTAACCTTTTTTCCTACTCATTGTTTTTTTCAGGATCTTGCCACGGGGAGGACGATTGGAGTTGCTAAGGAACAGGGAGGGTTATACTTTCTATCTGCTGAAGAAAATGGTCTGAAGGTGCTGTCTTCCTCCGTCCAGTCTCAACATACTTCCTCTCAAGTCTGGCTTCAGCATAAGTGTCTAGGACATCTTCAATTTTCCTTACTTAAAACTATGTTTCCTGCTTTGTTTTTGCAAGAGTCTGTTGAGTCGTTTATGTTTGTCAATTTTCCAAACACAAACGAGTGTCTTTTCCTTCTAGTTGTAATAGAAGTGTTGAACCTTTTGATCTTATTCATTCTGATGTTTGGGGCACTTTGCTTTTTAATATTTAGTCTGCGATGGTTTGTTACTTTTATTGATGATTGTACTCGCATTAGTTGGCTATTCTTGATGAAAGATAAATCTGAAGTATCTTAGTTGTTCATTCAATTTTATCATATGATAAAAACTCAATTTGGCAAGTGCATTAAAAGACTACGGTCTGATAATGGTCGAGAATATGTTAATCAATGTCTTTCTTCATTTATTAGTCAAAAGGGTATCCTTCATGAACTAACGTGTGTTGATACTCCACAACAAAATGAAGTTGCAGAAAGAAAAAACCGTCGCTTACTTGAGGTTGCTCGCATCCTTCTCTTCCAAACATCAGTTCCAAATTCATATTGGGGAGAAGCAGCTTTGACTGCTGCCTATCTTATGAATCGGATTCCATCCCGAGTTCTAGGTAATTTCAGTCCTGTTTAATCTATGTTGTCTTTTTACTCATCTGCTCCTATCATGCAGAGTCTAGAGTCTCGCATATTCGGCTGTGTTGCATTTGTTCATGTCCACAAGCAGCACCGCAATAAGTTGGATTCTCGTGCTGTCAGATGCATCTTCTTGGGTTATGCCCCTAATAAACGGGGGTACAAGTGTTATCATCCTTCAAGTCGCAAACATCATGTCTCTATGGATGTCACCTTTCATGAACATGTCTCTTTCTTCACTCGTCCTCAGCTTTAGGGGGAGAATAGTAGTGATTTGGAATCTGATTCCGAGTTTCTTCTCCTAGGTCCTTGGCCTCCTGAGTCTCCTGTTCCTCCTGAGTCTCCTGATCCTCATGAGTCTCCTGTTGTTTCTGAGTCACTTGTTCCTCCTGAGTCTCCTGACCCTTCTGAGTCTCCTGTTGTTTCTGAGTCACCCGTTATTCTTCCTCCTTTACCTTCTAACTTGCAGGAAACAGCAGCACCTTCAGCACCAGCAAAGACAAAGGCTAGTGAGCCAACCTTGACATATCAGAGGAAAGGAAAACCCGACCTGGTCCAGAAACAACCCCAACCGTCTGAGCCGGAGGTAAGTACTGAAATTAACCCTTTTGCTTCTGATTCTTCTATTCCCGATACACTTGATCTTGATCCAGTTGACCTACCTATTGCCTTGAGAAAAAGGAAAAGGTCTTGTGCCAAATACCCTATTTCTCAATTTGTTTCATCTAATCGTGTTTCCCCGCAGCATAAGGTTTTTATGACAACAGTTGATTCATTTGTGTAATAGAATATAGAATTTAGCGTTTGTTTGAAATATGGTTTGGGTCATGATACAGGCTTACCACGTTCTACTGTGGCAAGAGTCCCAAATTTTCTACGTGTGCATATTATGGTGGTCTCCACTTGTTATAGCAATTCAATTTTGTAGTGCTGATTACTTGCCTTCAACTTAATATATGGTGTTTCTATGTGGTTTTCAATTCATTAGCCAGCCAACTTATTCAAATATTACCATTCTCGTTTTTTTAGTTTGCTGAAATATGTTCTACATTTCATTTACACGTGATAGCAATTTATCATAAAACTTATAATTATTTCAAATCGTATATGTTCATGATTCGTTGTAAATGATTTATTAATAACACCAACTTTTATTTTATTTTGTAAATTTTGCACAAAATATAAAATCACTCTAAAGTTAAGATATGGTACGTTTAAAATTTTTGTTTTTGTTTTCTTGTAAAATTAAAGAAAATAATCATATGTACAGAAAAATTATTATATTTCTCGAACTTAGCATAAATTTTATTATATTTTTTAAATGCATTAATATTTATTTGCTACAATAAAGATTTAAAATTATTTTCTTTTGACCGGAATAAAGATTTAAAATTATTAAAACTTAAAATTAACAATATATTACTGTAAGAAAATAAAATTTATTTTTGTATTTTTAAATTAGTATAATTAGTTTAAAATTAAAACAAATTATCAAGACCAACTTCTGTAGAATAAATTTCAAAAAAGAAAAAAAATTGCTTTGAAACGGGAATATTATTTGAAATGATTTTAATTTTTTATTAAATATTTTTTGCCTTTTATATAGTAGAAATAATTTAATGTAATTTTATCTTGACAAAAGAAATGAATATTTATTGATTCATCAACTAAGGCATATTAGCCAATATGTGGGCCACTTTATTTCCCTCTCTCCCAACATGTGTAGAGTTAGGACTCTAGAAATGGGCTATAAGCTCCAAACATTGCTTTATAAAATATACGGGCAAACTCTCCAATTTGAAGGGAAGAAATGGAATTTCTAAATGCACCCAACAAATTGATGGGCACACCTAGGGCTGGAAATGAGTTGAGCTGCTCGAACATAGTTCGTGACTCGACTCGATAATTAGCTCGTTGAACTTGGTTCATGAACCAAATGAGTCGAACTTGAGCTAAAAATTGAGCTCGTTAAATAAATGAGCTGAACTTTAGCTATGCATAGCTCGACTCGTTTGGTTCATGAGCTGGCTCGATATTTATTTTATATATATATATATATATATATATATATATATATATATATAAAATAATAATAGAAAACCCTCTTTACTCGCAGCACCCCTTTCTTTTTTCTTTTGCACCCCCTTTCCTCCAAGCCCATGCGGAGAAAGCCACTCGGCCCAGCCGAAACCTTACACCGTCCAAAACTAGAAAACCCTAAAACTGAAAACCCCACGGCGCCTCTCACTCCATTCTCTCATCTCATCCTTTCCAAAACCTAATATCTCTCCCCCTCTCTCAAATTGATTGCCCGTTTTCTCTCCCTCTCTATCTTATCCTTCTTCTTCCACAATCTCTCCACCATCCCCTTTCCATAGCTAACCCTAACCCTAAAAGAAAGATAGTGTCGTAGCCTCCCTCTCTCCCTCAAATCTTTTCTTTCCATTTTTTCCTTTTCTCTCCATCAATACCGCGACACACCCCCAAAAGAACGGGATCAGATTTCCAACAAGATCACGAAATTGCGCAAAAAAGGGAGTTTTTGTTCCGATTTCAGTTTTAATTCTTTAAGGTTATGATCTTTTATTGATATGCTTTTTTTTTCTTTTGTGCAGAGGATCTGATAACAAGGCTCTAAAAAGGAGGCATTCAGATCTGAAGATGAGGGAAGCAAACCCGAAGGAGAAAAACCCAAAGGAAACGTGAAGAACGAGATCTGGAGAGAAGGAATACGAACGAAGATGAACAGAGACAAGCAAGAAGAAGCCACGGTCCTAGTCCTGTGAGGTTACCAAAAACCAAAAAATTAAACACTATTTAGTTCTAGGTTTTCTTTTCTTCTCCTTCATTTCGATTCTGTATCTTGCTCTAAGACTACTAAATCCAGGTTTTGTTCATTTTTATATTTCTGGTCATCTCATTGTAATCTCTCTGTTATATAAAGATAAAGATGTAATATGGACTCAAATCCGGGATGAAAATGTGATGTTTGCTTTGTTCTGTTTCTGTTATTCTTTTCTTTTTTACGGTTTGCGATTATTTTGCACCGGCCAGACTAAGGTCCCGGTTGTTGCCGCCGGTTGTTGCCGCCAACGTCGCCATCATGTTCAAAGTTTAGGGTTCACGCTAGATTAGGGTTTCCAAGGACCCTTACATATTTTATTTTTATTTTTTCGTTTTTATAAATACAATTTTTATTCTAAATTTGAAACTTAAGTACTAAAAATCATATATTTAAAAGCAAAAAACAGAAAAAGGGGAATGGTAGACCACTTCTGATTCCCTTGATTCTCTGGTTATTTTGTTTTTTTGATTTTTGTGATTTGAGCTCACGAGTTGAACCGAGCTGTTGGCAAGCTCGAATCGAGTCGAGTTCGAGCTAAAAAAAGTGGTTCATATCGAACTCGAGTCGAGCTATGAGCGGAACTAAATTTAGTCGAGTCGAATCGAGCTGAACCAAGTTCGACTCAGCTCGACTCATTTCCAGCCCTCAGTGCACCCAACATTTACACGAGGTTGATAAAAATACCCCTAGGTACATAATAACACGTGCAAATAGTTTATTTGTGCGTGTTTTTTTTATTTTGTACATGCGCAAATAAACTATTTGCGTGTGTACAAAATTTTGTATTGCGCATGTAAGCTATTTGTGAGCTTATTTGTGAGTTGGCTTTATGTTATTTACGAGTGCTTTGTGTTATTTGCGAGTGAAATATGCTGCTGCATGTTATTTGTGAGTGCCTTATGTAATTTGCGAGAAGGAAGTCAGTCTGACCAAATAAGGCAAATTTCAGGGCCCAAATACATAGTGATAGAGAGCCAGCACTTGTTTGTGTGCTGGAAGTCGGTCTGCGCCAGACCCAAAAAAAAAAAAAGGAATTCTGCGCAACTACAGCGTCCCTTGCAAATTGCGTATTTGCGAGTAATATTTTTTATTACACTCGCAAATAGCTTATTTGCGAGTGTTTAAATTTTTACCCAATACAAATAGCTTATTTGCGCGTTAAAATTCTAATTTTTTTAACACCCGCAAATAGCTATTTTGTGTGGGTTATTTTTTTAAAATTTTGAACAAGCACAAATAATTTATTTGCGTGTGTAAAATTATTTGTATTTTATCTAGGGGTATTTTTGTCAACGTTGGGTGCTTTTAGCAATTGCCGGGAAGAAATTGCATTATTCAACGCATCCGACTCCACGATCACATTTAGGAAGCTCATCTCTGACGCGAACATAATCCCAAGCCTTATCCACACTACTTCAGCAACTGTCGAATCTCTTATACATGGCAGAGACTAAGTAGCAGTCGCTAGAACAATACCTTCTTCATCGCGAATATCTTGGCTTTTTAACTTCAAGCATAACAGTGTTTTATTTATGACATCAGGATCAACATCTCCATTTAACACATCAAGTACCAAATTCCAGACATGCTTTCCAACAATGTTCCAAAATTTACAGTAGAAAAAATGCTGACATCCAATCTGGACCAAGTGCTGCTGAGGAATTCATTTGCTTAAGGGTGACTTAGTTTATTGTTTTTGTAAAACAACGCCAATTACATTTCTCATGTTATCTGTGAGTTTATCTTTTGCCACCCAGGATTAATAGAGGATAATAGCTCATGCAAGTATTGTGTAAAAACTCTTCCAATGTCTTCTTCCTTGTTAAAAGTTGTGTATCATCCTTGGTAGAGTCCACCCAATTCCTCTCTCTATTTTGAGAAGCTTTTTGGTGAAAAAATGATATTTTTATCACCCTACTACATAGGGCTCTAGAGCTTTAACCCCACCATGTTTTTTCACTCTCTAACATATCATCCGGGCTCCTTTCAATCAATTTTATGTCTTCATTGATTCGTGACTCATGACTTCTAGCATTAAGTCATGTTTGATTACACTTTTTAAAAAAAGTTTTCTGTTTTTAAAAAATTGACAAGTACAAAATTTGTTCTTTGTCTATTTTTAAAAACAGGAAAACTGTTTTTAAAAAGTGTATCAAACAAACCCTAAGTTCCTCAATCTCTTTTTTGCTTCTCTTTTATTCTTTTTGGTCCTTTCTTTATCACCTAGCATCTATTTGGGTAAACAGCTTAATTAAACACTTATAGGATAAACGCGTATGTATAAGCTATTTTTATAATAAAAAAGAAAAATATAGTCAAACTATTTTTCATATAAGTTATAAGCTGTTCTCATTAGCTAAATTTTTAAATTGCATATAACGTTAATCTTGACGCATCTTGATGACAAAGCAAATGATTATATATTTTTATAAAAATTTATAGATATGATCTATATGATAGTAACTTTCAATCAAACGGTTGATTTTGAAAAATATTTATCCAGTAAGATGTTATTGAATGGTGTAACATTGTCCAAGTATTACAACGGTGTAATTTGATCCCTCCTCTTTATCAAAATAAGTTGAAAACAACTTATAAACGTGTCATAAGTCGTTTCTATAAACTCTCATAAACATTCTGACAAGAGCTTATTGAGACACACTTGCCGGAATTTATGTAATAATTATAATGATTTTTCTAATATGGGTCAAAAAGATTTAATGTGATTTTTTTTGACTCAAAAGATTTAATGTGATTATTATCATGTATTTATGAAATATGAGAGGAGGTCGTGTAAAGCTAAAAAAATTAGGAATTTAATTGATATTGTAAAATCATTTTATACATGTGTCTAATCATATCTTATCACATAAATATTTGTGCAAATCTTCTAAGAAGTAATATCATTAAATGTTTGTATAATTTTTTTTTACTTTGTTGGTACATAACTATTAAAATCTAAAATTACATATTATAAAGAAAAATATATATTTAAAAAACAAGAGGAATCTTACACATGATTTTTTTTTGGTAGATAAATGGAAGAATATAATTTTTTTCTCTACCAAGAAAAGTAAATGAGATTTTATATGAGAAACACAAAATAGAAAAAGGTGGAAGTAATTTGGGTTTGATATCTTAGAATTTGGGTTTGAAAAGGTGGAAGTAATTTATGCTTTTTAATTTTTTTTTGACTAGAATTTAACCTTTTTAATTAATAAGTCATATATATTAGAGTAATGATATTTGAACACCACTTTTGGTGACATCCCATGTCCGTACCGTACGGATATACGTATGGATACAATTTTTTATTTTTATTTTTTTGCAGATTTTTGTAAGTGGTTAACGCAGTCTACTAACTGGTTAATACAAACTTTTAACTGGTTAACACAGTTCATTTAAGTGGTTAACGCAGTTCATGTAAGTGGTTAACGTAGTCCACTATCTGGTTAATAGACACAGAGTAATCGTTAACCAGTTAGTGAACTGCGTTAACCACTTACATGAAATGCGTTAACCAGTTAAAAAAATATGTATCCGTATTAACTAGTTAGTGGACTGCGTTAACCACTTACAAAAACTTGAAAAAAAACAAAAAAAAAAAACCATATCCATACGGTTCGATACATGTCCATTCATATCCCTATCGTACGAACATACGGTATACATATGAGTGTCAACAAATGTGGTGTTCAAATATCATTTTTTTTATATATTATTATCCGGCGGCGTAGCCAAAACAATCTCTCAGTTTTTCACCGACTTACCCAAAACCCTAGCTCTCACTTCCTACTCTTTATAAGCACCCTCTCCGCCTTTTCTTTGCAGTACTCGTTGGGGTTAGGGTTTCTCACTGCCGATGCATTCTTTGTCACCGAGATTTTTCTTCTTGTTTTTCTTGTCTCTCGTTTCTATTATCGTTCTTTCATTGTTTATTTGATTTTGAAACAACATTGAAGGGGACAGTGACGACGCAAAGTGATTAGGTCTCGTTCGTCGTAATTGGCCAAATTGGCCTTGCCGACCATCCTGCTATATCACCACCCATATTCTGAGTCCCTCTTTTAATCCAAATCTTTTCAAATCGCCTTTCGATTTATGTTTTCCGATTTTCTTTTATTTATTTATTTATTTTTCATTGTTTTCTTGAGCAAGATTCGTGTTTGATCGATTGGCCAATGATTAAAATTTTATAAATAGACAAGCATATGTCTGAATTTATTCATGTAGATCAACCTAATCTTCTCTATGAGGCCATTCAACTATCTGTTTTCTGCATCGTTCTAACGTTTTAAAGATATATCGATTTATAATTTTTTTTAGATCTTGTTTTTCTTTGTTCTTGTCACTCTCGATGGGGTTATTTTTATTTGTCTTCTTTTAATTGCTTTGTTCTGCCAATGACGAAATTGATGGTTAATATGTAATGTATGATCTTTCATGATTACTATACCACTACTGCCTTCCTTCTGAGGCTTACTTGTTCAAGATTTTGTAGTTATTTTGGTTCTATTCCCTTCAGCATTTTATTTGTGTTTTTTCTTTGATACTTTTTTAGGTTAAAATTGTCATCTTTTTGTAAATTGCACACTTCAGGTGATCATTCTTTAAAATTTGTATTATAGGTCTCATAATTGGAGGGTCATGTGATGATCAGAAGCATAGTTCAAATGATCAATTTGTGATTAATAATTTTTTAGTCTTTCGCTCCTATCTGATGACCCCTTCATATCATCCATCTCGTAATTTGATTTTGCTTGTTAATTGTTAATTATCCGGCTATTAATTTTTTTCTAAAAAATCTAACCTGCTTTGGTTTGTTGTGGATTTGTATTTTTCCATCTGCACTTCTTGGGACTTTTTCGCCTGCCCCGTTAGCAGAGTACCTGAGTGCTTTTGGGATGAACAAGTCCCTCATATTAAATTTTACCATTCTCTCACTTTGTCAGCTCTGTTTTTGAATATTTAGCTGATCATTATAGGATGGAAAATTTTTGTTTGTTTAATTTCCAACTTGTTTGAAATAGTGTTTGTTGCTGGTGGTTTTGTTTACCATATTAATGAATCTTCATTGTGTCTTCTATTTTCTGACATGCTATATTATGTTTTTTAGCAATTGTTTTTATATCCCAATAATTAATGTCTGTGATGATATCATTTAAGGCTTGTTTCTCTAAACATTCGCAGTGGCCGACTAAGAGCTTTCGCCTTCGCCAGGCTTGAGAGCTATTGCTGCTTTATCCTTCCTTGGATGTCTGAGACCTTGTGACTTTTATGCTTGTTTTTAACTTAATTTATTAATTTATTTCAGTGATAATGCCTTATTTGACATTGTGTAATGATTGATTAATGTTAAGTGGTTTGTACCATTGGACATTATGTTTTGAACAAATTGCTCGATGATGATAAATCCAAAGGCTTGTTTCTCTAAACATTCGCAGTGGCCGCCTAAGAGCTTTCGCCTTCGCCAGGCTTGAGAGCTAGTGCTGCTTTATCCTTCCTTGGATGTCTGAGAGTTTGTTTATCATCTGTTATTTTTTGATGCTTCATATTATTTGTATATATGAATTTTCTTCTATATTTAGGTTGTTTGTTTTATTTGGTTTTCGTTTATTTCGCTTTTACCTTGTCTTGATACAGTTCACCCAAAAAAAATTATGTTTTTGATACACGCCAATGATGATAATCCAAAGGCTTGTTTCTCTAAACATTCGCAGTGTCCGCCTGAGAGCTTTCGCCCGCGCCGGGCTTGAGAGCTACTGCTGTTATTATCCTTCCTTGGATGTCTGAGGTCAATTGTTGTGTTTGTAATTGTGGTATATTTATTATTTTCTTTAATTGCTATTGGATGTTAGTCTTGGAACTAAGAGCATTTTGATATCCTGTTGTTATAACGGCGAGATGGAAATATTGTTATTTTTTAATGAATTGGGAAACTAGAACAAAGGCAACCCAAGAAGCTAATGGAAAAACAAAACTGACATTATGTTTTTAACCAAATGAACTCCATAGTTAGTTCGTAGTCAACTGGGAAAATTTTAAAGGAAGAGGATCTTGTTTTGAACCGTCCCTGGTTCTACGTTTGGATTTTCATTCTATCGATTCTATATCCCAAAATTTAAATGATCAAAATAATATTGGAGATATGAATCATGGAAATAATATTGAAGATATGAATCATGGTTCCTCTTAAAGTGAATGTTTTAAACATTAACACAGACTCTTGTTGGTCGAACTAACTGTTCTTCAAATGATGAATAATATCAGTTCGATTATTTTTATGGTATTGACGGTTCTAATGAGCAAAAAGATGGTGCTCAGGTGCATCTTTAGTAGTGAGATGAATTTCAAGGGATGGTTTTAACACCCTCGATGAATATTATCAGTTGGATGGTTTCAAGGGATTGGCAGTTCTAATAACAAAAAAGATAGTTCTCTTTGCATCTTTTTAGATGTCATGTCATGAATTTCAGTAGTGGATTAATATTAATCACTGTAATCTGCTATTTACAGTATTGATATTGGAATGATTGGCTCTTGATCGGCTCTAAATATACCTGGCCAGGCCAGGGCTTTAATGGCTTGACAGAGATGGTGTTCGATTGTCTTGATAGTGCTCTTTGCAATACGAGATCGAGATTGGTGGTATGGTCCTATTCTGTTTATACATCTTGGATGTCTCCTGATGAGTGTATGGAGGTGCTTGAAAATTGTGTAGTCTGGGAATAACGATATTAAGAAGATTACTCGAGTGTTGCCAGATTCTAATAGTAGTGCTTTTGGCAATGTGTTTCAACGTAAACAAGGCAAGCACAAATTTTTTTTGCTGCAGTTTTATGATTCTGTCTGCGAAGATGATGCTATGGTGCATCTTGTTTTTCAGGATTTCCTTCTATCTGTTTGAATAATGTGTTTGATAACAGACCTACACCCGAATGAACTTTTTTACGCCTGCAGGAATAACGTGTAATTATTTCGATTGCTGTTATACATCGTCTAATGAAGCAGTGGTATCTTCAACCGTTGAAAATGTGGGGAGCCACTTGAGGAATTGTACTAGATATGCAACACCACTCCAAGTCCTGTTCCCAGTTCAAATATTTAACTTTGCGCTGTTGTGCTCTTCTTAATTTTGAACATTTGTTTAGTCTTGAGCATTGGTTTTTTTATTGTTTGAGGAAAGATTGTAGTGCGTTGGTATATTTGATTTATTTTGGATTGTGAAAAGTTTGTTGTTTTTTTTTTGGTCTACAGTGCTACATTTCATTCATACCGAGTAGAGGCCACAAAAACATTACACACAGTGTAAACTAACACCCCACTATTAGGGCACATTACAGGATTAATGCAAACTCTTAACTAATTCTTTAACAATAACAGCACGAGTTGCTCCTGAAAACACAAGCTATTTAGCCAAATCATTACATCACCAAACACAGGTCTATAGACTTGGCTCCACTTCTGTCCATCTACCATCCAATCTTCATTCAATTTGGGTCGGCCACTATCAGGTGGTTTAGTTGGTGGCCGAGGGATCAACTGATCTAAGGGAGGGCACACTTCATGACTCTCAAGTAGTGGGAGCATTTCTTTGTTATTGGCAAGCTTTTGATTTGAACCTCCAAGTGTTTTTACATTATCTCCTTTCTTAAATTGTACCACATCTTTTTCCTTGTGGCATTAGCTCCACTTTTCTTTGGTTGGACCAAGTAGGGAAGGCACAGGAAGAAGGGGCTCACAAGTAAGCATGACTTGCCATTTCCTTTCATTTTTGTCAAAATCTTGCTCTGGCCTTGCGATGTATAAACCCAGTCGCTCCCATAGACCATAATCCCAACAATTACCAATGACATAATGAGTTTGGCTCAACAGGGTAGTGTCCGCCAAAGCTTCCACGTCAAAGAAACCAATTTTAAGCCTCAGTCATCTACAAAGCAAAGTGTCGAGCACCTTAGCAGCATCTACTATGTCTATAAGTGTGAACCTATGTTATACCCCAATCCGTCACCAAGGCACAAACTGAATTTGGGGAACAAGACACAAGCCCCGAGCTTCAAACCCACCTTAATCCCTAAATTACTATGGTTGTTTTCAAATTTTAATTAATCAGGCCATGCCATTGGGCTGTTATAATTATATACATCGACATGGGATGGGACAATGACACGACCCAATCGAAATTACGTTATGCATCTGTTAAATCAACACATGGTAGAGAAATTAGCATCGTTGTGAAATACTGACAAAGATAATAGTAAGATTGACCATCAAAATGGAAAGAAAAAAAAATTAAATATGGCTTATGTTGATGATAAATAGATTCTTATAAGAATCGTGTGACAAAAAGGAGAAAAAGCTTTAGTTGTCACAACAATATTACATTAAAAGGGTGCCGCAGAGATTCCTAATGAAAAATGCTAAGGCAGTAAGCATTCTTCTTACTACTTATTTTAAGATGAATGCTAAACAAAGTCCTTCAAATGAATTTGAAAAATTATGGAAGATGTTTCTTATGCATATATTTTGGGCAGTTTTATGTATGCAATGAAGTGCAGAAGGCCAGATATAGCTCATGTTGGTACAATCAATAGATTTTTGTCAAACCCAAGTAAAGAGCATTGAAATACTTTGAAATGAATTTTGAGGTATCTTCACAGTACTACTAGTTTGAGGCTTTGTTTTGGAGGTGATTAGCCTAGTTTGGTTGGGTAGTCAGACTCAGATATGGTTGAAGACACTGATTCCTAAAAGTCTACTTCGGTTTATATGGTTAAATTTACAAGTGGAACCGTGGCTTGGGAGTCTAAGTTACAAATGTGTGTATCATTGTCTACTATAAAGGCAGAGTTCATTGTCATTATCGCAGTATACAAGGAGTTGTTATGGGTGAAGAAACGCTTGCAGGAGCTTGGTTTTGTTCAAGAAATATGTTGTTTGTTGGTAGTCAAATTACTATTCATTTTGGTAAGAATCAAGTTTCTCATTCAAGGTCCAAACATATTAATGTAAGGTGTCATTGGATACGTGATGCTTTGGATGCCAAGTTGTTGGGACAACCAAGATTCATATCGATGATAATGGTGTTAAGATGATGACTAAAGCACTACCAAGACGGAAGTTTGAAACTTGCGACGTCACCGATTTGACAATCATCTCCACAGAGTGGGGAGTTATATTGGGTTTTGGGTTCCCTTTCTTACAGGGAGAAAGACCCAAATGTACAAAACCATTTTGTGTCTCGGTTGTGTAAGGGGAGACAAGTCAAATTATGGATTGTGCGAAGTCATTCTGGTGTGAGAACAACAACCAGAAAGAAAGAAGAGAATAGGAAAATCCAACTTGCATCGTAACTAGAAATTTGTTCACCGATGGATCGGGCTGAGATTTGAGCAGCAGATTCAGGACATGTGGTTCTTCATTTTCAACGAATGGATCCATGATTTGAGGTATGGAGTGTCAGATGTTCATCTCGCTTATTAGCTGCATTTTTGGGTGTTGTTTTTTATATTTTTTCTCATTTGTAAACATCGAGGCTCAGGTGTATTGGTCGGTTGTAAGCACAGTTTGTGCACGAGATTGATACTCTTTTGCACCTTTATTTGATCATAGTGGAGTTGTTTCTTTGGTCTGGACAACCCTGTGGTTTTTACCTTTACTTTAAGAGATTTTCTACGTTAAAAATCTCCGTCTCTTGTGCATTTATGTTGTTCTATCTGTTGCCATATACTTTTGTTGTTGCTCCTCATAGATTCTTGCAAGTTGGAGGGAATTTATTTCCACTACATTGTTATGTTGTGCTTTTCTTTTTGTGTTGTTATTCCCTTCATCAAACTTGACTGACATAAAAGTCGTGTCAAGGCATCACTGGAAAAATGAATTAAAAAATAAAATAATAAAATAAAATATTTGCACTAAAAAAAAGCGTTTAATAAGGAGACTTTAACATGTGGACCCTCTCATTCGCACATTTAACCATTGGATTCATCTCATCCGCACAATCATAAGGTGGACCCTCTGCATGGAATCTTTCCCATCCTTCCTCACCAGCTAAACCATAACCATTCTTTGTTGTCATTCTCCGCTATGGCCGCCACCACTAACGTCCCGGCCGCCGCCACAAACAATTGGACCATCAAAGACAAAATTTTCTAGCCAACCCTAAAAAGCATGTTGCACAAGAGACTCGTAGAAGGAACCACCACATCCGTTTGGAGGTTTCAGAGTACAATGGGAGGGCTTTCCGATTTCAAGGTGGCGGGACAACAAAACCAATATTTGATGCGAGCTAATGGTTTGCGGTGGTTTGCAAATGCATCTCGCTTTTCTTTAAGGTGATTCTCAACATGGTGGTATCTTCATAAAGTCACGTTGAGGGTCTGCTTTCTTGGGAACCAGCGATGTATAGACAAACGAGTTTTGACTAGGCTACAGACTTGTGGCGACGGAGCGACTTCTTCACAGAGTCACGATGGAAGTTTGTTTTCTAATGGTGGATGATGCCATGATGGGTCCGCTTGAGTAGGTCATAAGGAGTGCGGGTTCTTTATTCTGGTGGTGGTGGCGGCGACTAGGGTTTATAGGGGACAGTGGCTTTGCAGTGGTTCCGAGCCACAATTTTGATTGTCTTGTGCTATGGTGACAAAGGAAACAAGTTGAGTTTTGATTTTCAGTAAGGATGGTGATTTCAGACGAGGGGCTTTGGTGCAGGTTTGCAAGTAATTGACCACAACTGGGTTCATGGTGGAGGTTTGGAAAGATTTTGTGATGGTGATTTTGGACAAGGGAAAAGGGGTCATGAAGGGAGAGGAGTCGATGGTCGGTCAAGGGGGCAAGGGCGAGGGGGCAAAGAGGTTGTAAAGGGAGAGAGGTTAATGGCCAACCAAGGGGAGAGGGTGACTGAGGAAGGAGAAAAAGGGGCATGGAGAGGGTTTTTTTTTGGGGGGGGGGGAGGGAGTTGGTAGCCGACAAAAGGCCACAATGGTAGGTGGGCTAAGGATGGAGGAGGAGGGAGAGGGAAGAAGAAAAAAGAAAAAAAGGAAAAAAAGAAAAAAAAATCGGTGTGAAAAGTCTACCATTAGATCTAATAGAGCTACGGAATCTAATAGTATAAATTAAAAGAAAATGTGGTCCGCCATGGACCATATATGAAGGTGATTCATATTAGACTAAGCTCGTTTAATGATGTAAAAATTAGATTCCAGGGAAAATGTTTGAATAAATTTGTTGTAGCCTTTGTTTTGCAGAAATAGTCAGTTCTATTAAGTTTACATCTGATTTCTAAAGAAATACACAAGTGAAGGGTGATCAGCAATTACACGAGCTAACACAAAGAATGGGAAGGAACATGGAAACGTTTTTCCAACAAAGCAAACCCCCCATTTCTTTTAAAAAAAATGACATCATAAATAATACAATGAAACTTGACAAACAATATATATTTCACAACAAAGCGTTGCCATCATCATTGAGATGGTAGAGTAGTAGTCTCCTGCTTGGTTTCAATAGGGCAACCTTCCTTAGAAACTGTGCCGGCAATTCTATTTGGTGGCCAATAGCGGAATACTGATCTACCTATGATATTCTTTGCTGGCAGGGGACCCCTACGAAATTTACATTTAACAAGTAAGGAAATAAATAAGAAAAAAGAATATAATGCATCTGATCCTTAAACATATATTACCACACATGGGAGTCATAGCTGTTATTGCGGTTGTCTCCCATCACAAAAACGTAGTTATCTGGCACACGCTGCAAAGCAAATAATATTATTAAACTTAGATACAAAATCAACTGGTTTTGTACAGGGCCAGAAAATATCTAAGCCCAAAACAAAAACACTGTCCTAAAGTTAAGCAGATTTACGTGCAAAGCATGGTATACTTAATAGTTACAATCACATTCCTTGCATCCCAAACGGAGGACTTAGCATACCACAGTTAAGAAGTTCCTTAAGGACTAATAAAGAGAATGGGAGGAAAACAGAGCCACAATATGTAAAAGGGTAAAACTTACTGTGGGTTTCATCTCATAAGAAGGTGGTTCAAGGATGAACTTTTCATCCCTCTCAACCCCATTAACTACAAGATGCCCTTTACGAACCTGCAAATAATTCAATTGCTCACATTTCAGAAACCAAGGCGCTGAATCAAAGTAAAGAATCTGACTGAAGTTATAACTGAATACTGATGTGATGCAATATTCAACATTCAAGCAAACTTTAAAGTTCCAAGTACAGGTAACAAACAGTGGTCAATTGTCAGTCAACAAAACTTTGGAACAGATAGCAAAGAAGAACAAACTTTTCCCTAAAAATGAGAAACAAGCAAGGGGAATAATGAAGCTATTGACAAACAAAAGACAATGAGAAGCCCATGAATGAAAACGTAAAAAGTTGTTGTAATCGTGAAATTGAACAATGCACAGTAACGATAACTCGAAAAGACAATGTCATGAAACAAGAGTGTGAATGTTCATCTCGAAAGATCCTACCTCCACAATATCACCTCCCTTTGCAACCACGCGTTTGATGAAAACATCGTCATCAGTATATCCAACTTCTTGAAGGACTGGAGGGCTTTTAAATATCACAATATCATTTGCACACGGCTTTCTAAAGTAGTATGAAACCTGAAAACATGAAGATGTATCTTTACTTAGAGAAGCATCATAACAGAAAGTCTAGTTGAAAACTGATGTCAAATCTATTAAAAGGGCATAGCGCTATATTTACGTGATTTTATCTCATGCGTAATTCAGTATCAAGGCCAACAGTTTCGCATACTTTGTTGAAGCGTAGTCGAGTTTAACAGTATGCAATTCCCAAGACAACGAATAGCTACAACTAGGAGACTATTATCAGTAAGGAACTAAGCCGGAAATCAATCTGCTTCAACCTAGGAACTAAGAATTTACCGATGAAGTGCATAAAGCAATATTTTATCAGATTGATGCAGAACGAACTACTATGAACTAAAATCTACAAATACTCGGTAAACTTGGAACTTTATATATGTCTGACAATCAACATTCAATCACTAATACCCACAGAAACACAGGAATCTTAACCATTTCCCGAAAACTTCTATTAATCGAATCAAAATTACTGTCTGAAAAAAG
The DNA here is from genome assembly GCA_037113605.1 of Calophaca sinica. Classification (NCBI taxonomy): domain Eukaryota; kingdom Viridiplantae; phylum Streptophyta; class Magnoliopsida; order Fabales; family Fabaceae; genus Calophaca; species Calophaca sinica. Next base: position 126,741,250 of record CM073734.1, read on the forward strand.
GAAGAAAAAAACACCTCAACCCCTATGTTCCCTGTACCTGCCAGTCTCCCAGAATGTTATAGAAAAGCACTGAATATAGTCTCATCAGCTTTTAACAAATTGATGAGGTTTTCGCAGGAAGAAGCATCTACATTCTACATAGGGTCTGTTTGGGTAAACAGCTTAATTATGCACTTATAAGACAATCGCTTATCATATATAAACGCTTGTCTATAACCTATTCCTATAATCGAAGAGAAAATATAGTCAAACCGCTTTCATAGAAGCTATAAGCTGTTTTCATAAGTTATCATGGAGAACTCATCAAAATAAGCTGAAAACGGCTTATGAACATGTCATGAGCTGTTTCCATAAACTCTTTTGAAAACCCTGACAAGTACTTATGCAAAAAAATAAGCCCAAATAAGCTATTCATAAGTCAATCCAAACGCAGCCATAGAGATGCATCATAATAGAGTCTAGTTGGAAGCTGATGTCAAAACTTATTACAAGAGCATAGTATATTTACATGAACAGTTTGACATTACTTTATTTTTCCTTTAAGGAGTAGTTAAATTTAAAACTACATTCCAACTAATAAGTAGTAACCTAAGTTTTCTTTCACTGAAAATTTCCAAGTCAACCTAGTTTTAGTTTTAAAAAACTGCAAACACTAGTTACAAGTTCATTGACACCCTCGTGAAATTAAAAGCTTAGGAACAAAAATGACTACCTTTTCAGCAACAATTCGATCTCCAACATCAAATGTAGGATACATTGACAGCGAAGGAATGAACCTCGGCTCAGCCACGAACGTACGAAATGCAAGCGATATTGCAAGAGCCGCAAACACCGTTTTTGCATCATCAGTAGTGAAATTCAACCAATGTGGCAAAGGCCCCGAAGACTCGTCTTTTTTCTCCACCTCCCGGTCACCTCCACCATCGCCGCTGCCGCCTTCGTCGCCGCCTCCTCCATCGTCAGAGTCCAAAACCGACTTAACGTCTTCGCCGGAATCCTTCAAAGCTTTGCAGTTGATTCTACGGCGAAGAGTGGAAGTGGTTTTGTGGAGTTGAGGAAAGTGGGGGTGAGAGTGTGGTGGTGAAGGGATTCTTGAGTTTGAACGGAAATTGAGGATTTTGATGGGGTTGAAGAAGTGGACATGGTCTAAGTTAGGGCTTTGAAGCGATGGCAGTGATGGGAAGATAGAGAAGGATGGCATATCTTCTTCGTTGTCGTGCTGAGTACAACACAAGCTCGACTTCGAGCTCGAGATATATTGAAATGAAATTATAAAATCCTCATACTTGTTATCGAAGATGAAATTTTATTTCGTGTTTTAAAAACCGAATCGAAGTATTCAGTTCATCCGGTTTGAATTGTAAATGTTTATTGTTGGAACTCTAATTCATGCTGGTTTGAGTGGTTTAAGACAATTGAATCATGACTTGAAGGTCTTATCGGTTTGATATCCGGTTCAGTTTTTAAAATATTGTTTTTATAACTGTATTTTAAAAACCGAATCGAAGTATTCGGTTCATCCGGTTTGATTTGGGAACTGACAATGTCTATTGTTCGAACTCTAATTCATGCCGGTTCGAGCGGCTTAAGGCAATTGAACCATGACTTAAAGGTCTTATCGGTTTGATATCCAGTTCAGTTTTTAAAACATTGTTTTTGTACGCCCTAAGCCTTTCGTTTCTTATTTGCATGCCTGCCTTGTCTCTTTTTTTTTAAACCACCTTAACGCCTTTAAAAAAAACCACATTCTTTTCTAAGGGGGAAAAATTGTTTAATTGCTATGTACCAAAGTGTAAGGTTTTTTTACACCGGTAACCGATCACAAATCATGATGTGAGTGACTTTTAAGGTAGTTAAGATACGAGTCAAACATGATTGGTTGACAGTGTGGAACATCTCTTACACTGACAGTGTACACCAATTAAATAAATAAATAAAAACCACCTTAATGCCTTGTCTCTTTTATTTTAGTTTCCCAAGTGTTTTTGTATTTTTATTTAATTTTTATGTTGACACATTATTCGATAGGCTAAATTATACTTTTGATACTTTATGTTTATTTTAGCTTTCAGTTTGGTCCCTTATGTATTAAAAGTTTCAAATTGATTATTTATAAAAGTTATATCAACATGATCCCTCTTTTTTTTTGTATTTCGAAGTGATCCCTTATATTACAAAAGTTATACCAGTGTGGTCTATTTTTTTTTTTTTGCAAAATAAGAAATAAAAAAGGGGACTACATTAGTATAAATTTTGTAAATAAGGGATCAGTTTGGAATAAAAAAATAATAGGGACTACATTGATATATCTTTTACACATAACAGACTAATTCGAAACTTTTGATACATAAAGGACTAAAATGAAACCTAAAATAAATATAAATAACTAAAAGTATAATTTAGCTATTTGGGTTTATCTCTTAAGTCCTTACATAAATATCTGCATCTTTAAATAAAAGTGTGTATTAGAGTTTAATGGATATGTAATGGCTGTGTAAAAATATTTAACATGATCATCCAATCATATGTCACTATATATAATGTCATTTTGTTATATTACTTATTAAAATATCTCAATAAACATTTACATAATAAGATATGATAGATGACAATGTAAAAAGTTTTTACACTATCGGTGTATATCTATTGAACTCAAATATTTATGCAGAATTCACCTAGTCTCTTCTTCATTCAGTATTGATAATACGCATAATTTTCTAATGTGTAACTTTTATGACATAAAAACTCTCATATAATAAGCGTCTATTAAATAAACACTTAAGTCATCAATCCAAACAACCTCATGTCTTCACTTTGGCAATAAAGCAAGCACAAATTCCTTTCACATCTATTTATATATTCATGGGATTAAATGTTTTTGTTTATGTAATATCGACGTTTTTATGTTTTGTTCCTTATAATTTTTTTTTTTTTTTGTTTTCATATCTCAAATATCAAATACCTGAAATGCTCACTTGTGGTCCTTGTCGATAATGGATCTATGTAAAGTTACATATTTGCTAATAAAAAGCCACGTAAGCAATGTTATGTGTCAAAATTTACCCAAGTGGCAAGCCAACTTATTCCTTCTTGTTCTGATGACATGTCATATCACCTCATCCCTTCTTATTATCTTTCCTTTCCTTTCTCTCCCGTTTTTTCTTAACATGGTCTTGTGAATGTGACATTTGTTAGGATTGGAACTACGCAATTATCTTCTCAAAATGCAGAGCATAATGAGACACACTTTGAGTTATTAGGGAACATAGTAGGACAACCTTACATTTAGCAAACAAATATGTTACCTGAAGGTAAAGGTGACCGTGAATAAAGAATTTATGTACGCTACGGTCAACATCCTCCGCATATAGTTATGAGAACATGTATAAGATTATGTAAGTACTTGACTCTACTCTTGTACCATTCCTTTAGGCTCCTTTTGTGAGTTTAGGAGGAGAAGGGAGGAAAAGGCTTTGAAAAAAGGAAAGAGAAAATGAAAGGGGAAGGAAGGATAGTCTCTTACCTTGAATAAAAGGTTTATTTTTCTGCAGGATAGTCTCTCACCTTGAATAAGAGGTTTTTTTTTGTATGAATAAGGCAAAAAAAAAAGTTGCAGATAACTCACCCAGATCAAAAAAAAAAATTACATTTACCAAATTATTCCTGCACTTGAAAAGGAAGCCAAAAATTTACCTAGTCTCTGAGCTGAGCCCTAAAAAAAGGGTGATGTTCAGTGCTTACTCTTTTTGTTCAACCGTGAGCCCCCAATGCAAAGCTCCCACTTTCCTCTTTTTTTTTGCCTTTTAAACCTCCTGGTGCTCTGAAATTGTTAGTGGTATTTATAGGCGAAATTTTGCATTATACGAGACATAGACGTTGTGTGTTCAATTTTTATCTATGCATCATCATTTTTTCAATTTTTTAAATTGTTGCCATTTTGGTGTTTCAAGTGCTCTGCCCGTTGCTTGTGTTTCTCTAACCTCTGTTGCTTTCACGTTTATGGCTTATGGTTTTGTTTGACTTTGTCTCATTTTGATGTTCCTATTTGCAGGTGAGGAAAACAACACATCCTGCTCTTGCTATGATAGCCTCCTTCCCATTTTGAGCTTTAAGTGCCTTGTATCCCTTCAAGAGCGCACAAGGCTCATAGGAGCTGACAGATGAAATTTGTCCTTTCTCTTTGTCAAAGCATCTGCATCGATTAATTAGCCTTTTTTTGTTATTGATGTAGTGTTTCAAATGGGCTTACAATTTGGCCAAGATGTGGACTATATTTGTAAAAATATGGGCTCATTTTCTCTACTTTAGTCTTTTTATAATTTTTTTTTGACAAAGTAAAATGGGGGTAAAATAATGCACACAAACAGAGGATAAAAGAATGAAATATTTTTGTTATTTTCTTAAAATTTTGAAAATATTGGTCAAAATAGGATGTTCACAGTTGCCCCTCTGTACTTATTTTTCACTAGATAATATGATAAACCATAGTTTTTCCTATTGTCATAGTAAGGAATAAATACAGATATGAACATCAATTTTGACCGATAGCGTATGAGAATGACATGCAGTGTGGCAGAACATCTTTGCCTTGCAGAAAAATAATTGCGCAACTGCCAGAACCTATCGGCAAACAAGCCTCGCCCAGAAGAAAATTAAATATGCAAATGTCGGAACCTCCTCGGCGAACAAGAAATAAAAAGGGTAGTGGACGGAACCGCCTCGTCCAGAAGAAAATTAAATATGCAAATGCCGGAACCTCCTCGACGAACAAGAAATGAAATAGGTAGGGGACGGAACCGCCTCGCCCAGAAGAAAAATTAATATGCAACTGTCGGAACCTCCTCGGCGAACAAGAAATAAAATGGGTAGTGGATTGAACCGCCTCGCCCAAAAGAAAATTAAATATACAAATGTTGGAACCTCCTCGGCGAAGAAGAAATGAAATAGGTAGGGGATAGAACCGCCTCGCTCGGAAGAAAAATTAATATGCAACTGCCGGAACCTCTTCGGCGAACAAGAAATAAAATGGGTAGTGGACTAAACCGCCTCGCCTAGAAGAAAATTGCAACTGCTGGAACCTCCTCAGCACAAGAAATAAAATAGGCAGGGGACTGAACTACCTGGGCCAAAAGAAAGTTAAATACGCAACTGCCGGAACCTCCTCGGCAAACAAGAAATAAAATAGGCAGGGGAAGAAATCGCCTCGCCATACGGAAAAGTAAAAGATCATGAGGCCAATTGGATACCGATCCCACGTAAGCGGAAAACTAAAGATCACGTGACCAACTGGATATGGATCCCATGTAAGCAGCAAACTAAAGATCGTGTGACCAACTGGATATGAGCCAACACGCATGCAGAAAACTAAAGATCGTGTGACCAACTAGATATGGGCCCACAAGAAAGAAAACCAAGGATCTTGTGATCAACTGGATATGGATCTCATGTAAGCAAAAAATTAAAGATCGTGTGACCAACTGGATATGAGCCAACACACGTGCAGAAAACTAAAGATCGTGTGGCCAACTAGATATGGATCAACACATAAGCAGAAAAAATAAAGATCGTGTGTTTTGTGTTTGGAAATACTTTTTTTCTTGAAGCATGCTATCATGATCTGAACCATTGTGCCTTGTTAGAAAAGCTTCAACCAATCAAACTCTTGTTCCTTCATCCTTTTCACTTTGTCTCTGCTTGATTTCAATAGAGTGCCCTGATGGATTTCTTTGATCTTATTGTCTACCAGTTTATCTGAGGACACCTCTTCGCTTGCCCCTGGAGTGCCTTTGCATCTTTTGCCTCAATTTTACCACTAAAGGGTGTGGATTAAGCCTGTAGGTGCCTCTTGTACTTATCCCTGTTCAAAAGTTATTTTTCTTTGCTTACCAATTTTGAAGAGTTGGTAACATAGTTATTTGATAGTATTGTTAAACCCAAGCCATTTTGCTTGAGACATAACTCAATAAATAGGCATGCATGCAAGAACGTGAACACCTTTTCTAAGAATATTTCGAAAGGGCAAAAAGCTTCAATTGACGAAAATGTTGCCCCAGTGTGAGCTTCTCTTTTCACTGATTTTGCCATAAAAAAAAATTACCCTAACATTTGTCTAGACAGCCTTTTCAAGCTTCCAGTCTAGCGGGATTTTTTTTCTTTCTTTTTTTTTCTTTCTGTTTTTTTTTAGCAAATGAAAGTTAAGTAAATGAAAGCTAGTTTGTCTCAGAATTAAGATTATGAAAATAGAAACAATCACTCATCAATCAGAATGGACTTTTGAAGGCTTGTAATGTGGCCAAGGGTTATGGGTTAAGAAAGAAGGATAAAAAGGCTCAAATGAGTGTTTAAGGGTTGAATGAGACTAAGAGTCATTAACGCCATCAATTTTGGGGAACATTGCTTTCACTCATCTCCTACCCCTTTCTTGTATTATGATTACTTGAAAATTCACAACACACTAACCTGCTCATTTTTTCCCTTTTTTGTTTCTTTCACTCTTTTCTTTTGTCTCACTCTCGATTTTCCCTTTTTTTCTTCATTTTTTTTAATTCACATATTTCTTCTTCACTATTCTTGATTGTGTAGTTTGTTATTCTCTTTGCAGTTCTTACAATGACTCATCTATGAAATTGTGCACTAGTGTAACATTGACCCTTGTCCAAGGTTTGATGAAAAGAATTTTTAGGCTCAAAGGGGACATCGAGGGATATCAATTTTTTTTGGATAGAGAAAGACGACCAATCATCCTTTTAAGTCGTGATCGCTTGTTTTCAAAATTTAATTTTGAGACAACGTTGACATGTAGCTTAACTTTCTTTTGCTTTCTCTTTTTTTGTTTTTGTTTTGTTTTTGTTTTTCTTTGTTTTTTCACAGAGTGATGCTCGATCATTTTAAATTTGCCCTAGTATTGATCATTATAAAGGAATCAATGATGAGTCCTCAGAGTTTCATGACAAAGCAACATTCAAAATTTGAAGAAGGTAATTTGTGAAAAGAAAGTGGATATCAACATTTGCAAGAGACGAGGCAAGGCAAAAGGGAAACAAAATCAATTGATAGAAAACCATGCATATTCATTAAATTCATGCCTCAAGCAAAACAAAATAAGTCTCAAAACTATAGTTGGCTAAGGCAATACTATCAAACAATTCAATGAAAGCAACTGCATCAAAAAAAAATTGGTAGCAATTTCTCAGCAACTCTTGAACCAAAAGGACGATAAATGATACTACACTTGCTCGAGCACATCGACAACAAGATGTCAACCGTATTAAGATCCTCAACTTGTGGGGTTGCCTCCATCATGGTTTAGAAGCGGGTTGCTGATGACATTAAATCATTTTTCTTCTTGAATGTCAATTTTTCCACAAGCAATCAACTTTCTAACTACTGCCTTAAAGGCTTCGCAATACTCAATTGAGTGACCCACTGCTCCCGAATGATATTTGCACGTCAGATCTGGATTGTACCAAGCTGGGAATGGTGGTTATGCGGGTTTTACTGGAATTTTTGCGATTAGGTGAACATCATAAAGGCGTTGGAACAACTCTGCATTGGAGATAGACAGTTTGGGGAATGGTGTCATGGTGTTGGGTTGACCCTGGTTCTGGTTTTGTCCACGTGGTTGAGAGTAACTCGAACGATTATGTGGGTAACTTGGATGGGTTTGATGGTATGGGGTAAGGATATCATTCACTTGGAATGGAAAAGTGGATGCATGATTTGGGATATTCTGGTAAGAGGGGTGAGGTGTATGGTTAAAAGAAGATTGGTTTTCGATTTGAACAAAGGTAACATCAGTGTCTTTCTTTTTTGAGTACAGCCCCTTTTTTGTGAGCCCTCTTCCATTTGTTCTACTAGTATTTTTCCTGCTTTTGCTAATGTCTCGACTCTTTCACCAGCAGCAATTAGATCTGCGAAGTCTCTGTATGTGGCACCGGCCATTACCGCGATGTAAGGAAATCCCAACGTCCCCAAAAAATAGGAGCACGTTTCTGTTATGTTAAGTGGCGATTGAACCTGTGAGGCAAGGGCTCTCCACCTCTGAGCATATTGCTTAAAGGTCTCCTCACCCTTCTTTTGCAGTATTCCCAACTGCTCATGAGTTGGGGCTATATCTAGGTTGAATTTGTATTGGCTCATGAAGGCATCAGCAAGATCTTTCCAACCATCAATTTTTGAGTGGTCCAACTGGATGTACCATCCTAGAGCTGGTCCAGTCAAGCTTTCATGAAAAAAATTAACAAGGAATTTTTCGTCTCTAGACCATATTGACATTTTGGTGTAATACGTCCTTAAGTGCAATAGGGGGGTAGTGCTTCCATCATATTTTGCGAAGTCTGAGACTTTGAAATCTCGAGGAATCACTACATCAGTGGTAGGGCAAAGCTCCTCTGATCCCAAAGATCCAAAATTAACAGGCCCCTGTATCGCCTTAATCTTTTCCTCCATCTTTTCCATCCATTGTTGCCTAGCCTTGTCTTTCTGCACTGATGCGTGCCCCTCCTCTGTGTCGTACTCCACATGTGGCATTCCACCACCTCCACCTGCATTGTACTGGTTTTTAACCCCTTGGTGTCCCAGAGTTTCATACCCCATTCCTATTGGGATGGTGAATGGTCCTGATGCTTGGTTGTGCATGTTCTCTGCCTTGGCATGGTTATGGGCTCCTGCTCCCATGAAAGCGGGTATTCCGAATGTATTGGCATTTGAAATTCCCATGAATGTCCTATTCACCATCAACATAGTGAACGCTTCTTTTATGGCCAACAATGTCTCTTCAATACGAGTTTGAGTAGCGACCATCTCATCCATTCTTTCTTTCACTGTGTCTACTTCTTGAGTCAAGTTCCTTCCCTGCAACTCCTCTTGGTCCTCCATTCTTGCTTGGCTCCTGGTGAAGTACACTCGAGTTTGATTGGTCTTTACTTTCCTGGAACGTGCAATGGTTGCTAGATTCCTGAAAAATGTGTGATGAGAAATGTTTTGATGAAATATGTATTATTTTTTTTTAGCAAGCAAAGGTGGTAAGAGGTAAAGTAGCTCCCTTTTGTGACCTACATCAGTTCACCCATACTAATAGGCCTCAGTCCTATGGATCTACTGTCTTTTCTACAGTGAATACTCGTAGTAGGTGGCTATTGTAACCTACAAATGTTTAAGTCTCTAGAGCCAAGTACTCTTTCGGGATGTTGAGCACACCAGGATGTACATCTAAAATGTGGGCACCCACAAAAGAGTCGCACTCTAGATGAGGAATTTGTGGTAGTCATGCAGGATGTACATCCAAAATGACTTCCACTACACAACCTCTTGCTAACTTAGGCTTAATTCAGGCTCGGGTATAGAGCCTCACTAAAAGTGTAAATGTGGTGTGTGAAAGGAATATACAAATCTCAAACCCTAGAAATAAAAAAATAAAAGGAAACCCAAACCTGCAAGGTAATCCAAGAAACAATTGCACAAAATATCAAGTGTCTTCTGACCTAGGGTTTAGTACTCACAAAAATAATTAAGGAAGAAAGTAAACATATATACAAACATGTGAAATATATATAACAAATAAGGAAACAAAATAATACAAATAAAAGAAAACAATAAATATATACAAATAAAAAGAAGCAAATAAATCAAACAAAAAAACACATGTAAATACAAAGAGAGAGAAAAAAAAGGTGAAACAAACTAGATTTGCACAACTAATCAAAACGGGTTTGATTCTCAAACGTCCCCAGTGGAGTCGCCATCTGTAACGATCCAAAATTTAGGAGCCGCCACAAATTTTATTAAATTTAGGAAAAATTGGAAAACCTAAAAAAATAGTAATCTTTGAAAACCATACTGAGTTCGGGAATTAATTGCGCGTGGAGAAGGGTGAAGACGAAACCCCACAACACCCCAACATGTCTATCCTATGATAGTTACTCAAATTGATTATGCAAAAAATATTAGTTCTAAAATATTTGTTTCCCCCCAAAATTAAATAAAATTAATATTAAGTGCAAAAAATGAATATTAGTAAAAATGAACTAAATTAGAAAAATTTAAATTTGACTTGACGGAGTTGACTCGCTCCTATGTATCCTCCGGTGCAATGAAGAACTCAAAAGTCACGTAGCTCTTCTAGAAAAGATTTGTGTGTTTGGTTCGGTTTTAATGTATTCTTTTAAGGGTTTAAGATCACCAATTTGTCACAACTCAGGTGTCTTAAACCGAGGATTAACAAGATGTTACATCTCAGCTAATCTTATTTGTTCTGAAAAAATAATTTTGTTTGATTTAATAAGATTAAATAGAAGTAAATTAGACAAAATGTATAATTAAAATTAGGTGATGAAATGAGTTACGCTTTGTCTGTTGGAATCAAGTGGATTCAGAAACAATAACCCTTAATTGTTTTGATGATAACAAAAGATTAAGAGAACAATTTATTCTCTAACATGGTTATAAGTGTGCAGAAAGTATTTATACTCAGAAAAATTTGCTTCAGAAGACTTAGTGAAATCTTGAAGTTCACTCATCAAAGTCCGGCTCTGGCTCTGTTTCTTGGCACATAGAATCTGGTTGGTCAACGCTCTGGAGTTAGTCAACATTCTGATATTAGTCAACACTCTGGCTCTGTTGGTTACCTGCTCTTTCGAAGACTCCGAATCTGTTTGGTCAACGCTCTTGTGATGGTCAACGCTCTGTTAGAGCATAGTCACAATCTGGTTGGTCAACTCTGCCGTGCAAGTCAACAATACAACAGATTCTACTTAGTGCACTCTATGAAGACTTATTGTGCTTCAACAAGAATGCTATGTGATAGCCCTCTCGACTCTGTATTGAAGAATACTTGATTACGGTGAGCAGTGAAGTCTTTGAACGAAGAGCTCTGATAGTGAAATTGAAGTACATTGTTATACGAGGACAAGAAGAATGTCAAAGGATAAAATCATCAAGGAAACTTGTGCTTGAAGTGTCTATATTTTTGAAAAGCTCACTAAGGACAAAGTTACTGACATTGCGTATAATACTCAGAATGCTTTTAGTCTTGAAAGCGACGTAACCTGCAAAAGCCAAAGTTCCAGGATCTGAAGCTTTGACTTCGGACAAAAAGAGACGTTGTGTCACATCGGCACTTACAACGGCAATTTTTCAACCCTAGCTATATATCCTACCTCATACACTGAAGTAAGACAAGGAATTGAGTTTTTACAAACGATTTTCAACACAGTTGTACGCAAGCTAGCAACTTGAATATTTTTCTAAGTAGTGAGAGCATCAATATCTATCTCCTCAAACACTACCCAATCAAGAGACAGTGAGAAATCAAGAATTCATCCAAGTCTCTGAGATCGTTGAACAAGGCACTTACTGTTTTATTCTTTCTTCAAGAAAGTTATTTTGTGCTAAAAGTATTTTCATTGTAAATCCTCTCTGAAGAGAGTTATCTCTATATTGTTTCAAAACTCTTATTTGAATCTGTACTTAGCCCAAGAAGGGTGTGATACCTTAGAGGCTCAACTGCATCGAGTCGTTCTAAGATGTTGTGAGTATAGCAGGTTAGCGTAAATATACTCTCAAGTGTAATCAGTTGATTATAGTGGAGAAATCCTTCAAGTGAGTGAAGGGACTAGACGTAGCTATCGTGTGATAGTGAACTAGTATAAATCTCTGTGTCTCTTTCTTCTCTCTACTCTTTATTCCTTGCAGTTTATTCAATAGTTATTTTTCATAAACATTTGTATTTGCGAAAAAGTTTTTAAAACCCAATTCAAACCCCCTTTCTTGTGTTTTGCCACGTTCAATTGGTACGAGCTCGGCCTCTTGGTTGAGCACTTAACGATGTGAGAGGAAAAGATCCTATACTTTCCTATGGCAAGCAACGAACGGTGGTCACGTTAACCGCCCCCTTTGTTCACTGGATCTAACTATGACTCTTTGGAAAGATAAAGTGAAAAACTTTTGAATCTCAACAGTTTGAACTTTGGGATATGGTTCAAAACAAGACACAGAACCGATTGACTCCAAAAGAAATCCTATTCCTAGGAGTCTTGGGTGATGATCATAAAAGGAATATACCTTGCACCAAAAAGCAAGATATTTTCTTGTATGTGCTATCTCTGAAAAAGAGTTTGAGAAATGTGGTAATAACAAAGATCGCCAAAGAAATTTGGGACTCACTGGCTTTAGCCTATGAGGGTACTTCCCAAGTACAAGAAACCAAGGCTAATATCTTGGTTAGACAATATGAACTCTTCAAGATGGAAGAAGATGAAAGCATCGAAATTATGTTTGGAAGATTTCAAACATTAGTTCATGGCTTGAAGGTTCTCAAGAAAAGCTATACTACTGCTGACCATGTTAAGAAAATCTTGAGAAGTATGCCAAAGAGATGGAGACCCAAAGTCACGGCTATTCAAGAAGCCAAGGACTTGAATGAATTACGACTTGAAGATCTTTTGAGTTCACTAAGAGCTCACGAGCTTGAGCTTGATGAAGAAGAACCTCCCAAGAAAACTAAGACCATTGCTTTAAAATCATCACACAAGGCATCTACTTCTAAAGCTCTCCAAGCTGAACTTGACACTGACAAAGATTCATCTGAAGAGAGTAGTGAAGATACTGACGATGAAATTTCCTTAATATCAAGGAAGATTCAACGCATGATGAAAAGCAAAGGAAGGTTTAGAAGAAAGTTCCCTAAGAAGGACTCAAGGGAAAAACACGACTCAAAAGAAAAGAAGGACTTCAAGGACAAAAGCCAAGTCACTTGCTATGAATGCAAGAAACCTGGCCACTACAAGTCAGAATGTCCACAACTTGAGAAATCAAGGAAAGGTGGCTTTAAGGGTAAGAAGAAGAAGAGTCTCATGGCTACATGGGATGATTTCGAGTCATCATCGATGATGATGATGAAGAACAGGCCAACATGGCTGTTATGGCCAATATAGAGTCAGACAGTGAGAAGAAGAACAAGAAGAGGAAAATTGTACCATTTCTTCTAATATTCAATTAGTGTTTGATGAACTGTTAGACGAGTCTTCCAAACTCAACAATGAGTATAAATCCTTGAAAAAGAGATTTTCAAATCTTCAAAAACAATTTCAAATACTCATGAGGAGAATGAAAAACTCAAAGCGAAAACCACCGATTGGTGAGTAACAGATTCAATGATGAGAATCAAGAGAATGCAACTCTTCAAAATATGAAGAGGATTTCAAAATTTCTTCTTGAATGTGTCACACGTAGTAAACAAGCATCTATGATTTGGGGAGTAAGCCAAAATGGTAAAAAGGGTCTTGGTTACAAACCAGAAGAACCCACCTTTCAAAATATACATTTGGAAACCAATGATACTAATAATCATAGTATTTGTTTGCTTTGTACTTTCTAGAATCGGAAGGGACACATTAGAAATGCATGTTATGAACTGAAAAATGAGAAGGACAAGTCTCATTCTAGAACTAACAAAGAGGACCCAAAAGATTTGGGTACCTAAGGACAAGATTGTCTATGTTGCAGATTTGCTTAGCAACAGAGTTAAGACACGATCCTGGTTCTTAGGCGATGGGTGCTCACGACACATGACGGGAGAAAGGCGTATGTTCCAAGATCTTCAACTTAAAAAAGGTGGAAATGTTGGTTTTGGAGGAAACCAAAAAGGTAAAATCATTGGTTGTGGAAGAATTGGTGAGAAATTTCTACCCTCTATTGATAATGTTTTATTGGTTGTGGCTGAACCATAACTTCTTCGAGTATAAGTCAATTATGCGATAGTGGTTATGATGTTGCCTTTAACAATAATGAATGTATAGCCAAAAGCAAAAGGGCGGATCCATTTTCTTTAGAGCAAAGAGAAAGAACAATATTTATAAAATCAAACTTTACGAGTTGGTGATCAAAATGTAAAATGCTTTTTGTTAATTGATGAAGAGCAATGGATCCGCACAAGAGACTTGGTCATGCTAGCTTGAGGTTAATCTCAAAGCTTAACAAGAAAGGACTTGTTAAAGGCTTACCAAATCTCAAGTACAAATCGATGCTCTTTGTGAAGCATGTCAAAAAGGGAAACAAACGAAATCTTCTTTTAATTCCAAAAATAATGTTTCCACCTCAAGGCCCCTTGAACTTTTACAATTAGATTTATTTTGACCAACCAGTAATCGCCTCTCTGCATGCGGAAAGAAATATGGTCTAGTCATTGTCGATGACTATACTAGATGGACATGGGTAAAATTCTTAACCCACAAGGATGAGTCTTTTACAGTGTTTTCTGTATTCTGCAAACAAGTGCAAAATGAAAAAGGTTTTTGTATTACTACTATTAGAAGTGATCATGGTGGTGAATTTGAAAATGAATCCTTTCAAAACTTCTGTGAAGAAAATGGTATTTTTCATAACTTTTCATCCCCTAGAACACCACAACAAAATGGTGTTGTAGAAAGGAAAAATAGATCTTTGCAAGAAATGTCCAGAACCATGATTCATGAAACAAATATTGCTAAGCACTTTTGGGCAGAAGCGGTAAACACTGCATGTTACATTCAAAATAGAATCTATATTAGACCTATCTTGAATAAGACTCCTTATGAATTGTGGAAAGGAAGAAAACCCAACATTTCATATTTTCATCAATTTGGGTGTATTTGCTTTGTTCTCAATACAAAGGACAGTCTAGGAAAATTTGACTCTAAATCACATAGAGCTATCTTTTTGGGATATTCAACGCTCTAAAGCATCTGAGAATATACAACAAAGAAACATTAGTTGTTGATGAATCTATGCAAGTAAGATTTGATGATAAAAAGCCTGACAATGATACGTCGAGCTAGATGAAGTTTTTGCAGATTCTGAGATAAACAAGGAAACAAGAGTTGATATCACAAGTGCCGACTCCGGTGATGTTTTTGGTGTGATCTCTGGTGAAGTCTCTGGTCTTGATTCTGGTGATAAGGAAATAATCATATCGGTGGAAGTTCAAACCCCATCACCCAAAGGACCAAATCATTGGTGAACCTAGTGATAAAGTCGAACAAGATCCTCTGCGAGAGAACACTCGACCTGGCCTTACTCTCCGAGATAGAGCCAAAAACAATTGATGAAGCCTCATCGATGATGGTTGGATCATTGCTATGCAAGAAGAGCTAAATCAATTTCAAAGGAACGATGTGTGGAAGCTTGTGCCTCCTCCAGAGGACAAGTTAGCCATTGGAACCAAGTGGGTTTTGAAACAAACTTGATGAAGATGGCAAAGTGGTAAGGAACAAGGCTAGACTTGTTGCACAAGGTTACTCACAAGAGGAAGGTATTGATTATACCGAAACCTTTGCTCCTGTAGCTAGACTTGAAGCTATTAGAATATTACTATCTTATCTTTGCACATCATGGCATTACTTTGTACCAAATGGATGTAAAAAGTGCATTTTTAAATGGTTTCATAAATGAGGAAGTGTTTGTGAAACAACCACCTGGTTTTGAAGATCTTGAAGTTTCTGAACATGTTTTCAAACTTAAAAAGGCACTTTATGGTCTTAAACAAGCTCCAAGAGCCTGGTATGATGATTGAGTTCCTTTTTAATGTTAAATGGTTTTGAAAGAGGACAGTGGATACAACCTCTTTAGAAAATCATCTAAAAAGCATTTCATTGTAGTTCAAATTTATGTAGATGATATTATCTTTGGTGCTACTAATGAGTCTCTTTGCAAAGAATTCTCTAAGCTTATGCAGAATGAATTTGAGATGAGTATGATGGGAGAACTAAAATTCTTCCTTGGCATTCAAATAAAACAATGTCAAGATGGAACTTATATCCATCGGACTAAGTATGTGAAAGAAGCTATTTGAAGAAGTTTAAGCTAGAGGAAACCAAACCTATGAGCACACCAATGCATCCAACATGTGCTCTTGGCAAAGATGAATCAAGTAAAAAGGTAGACCAAAGGTATATAGAGGTATGATTGGTTCACTCCTCTATCTTACGACCTCGAGGCACGATATTATGTTTAGTGTGTGCTTATGTGCAAGATTTCAATCGATCCTAGAGAATCTCACTTAGCTGCGGTTAAAAGGATATTTAGATATCTTAAAGGAACTACTAATCTTGCTTTGCTTTATAAGAACTCAGATGATTACAAGTTAGTAGGTTTACGTGATCTTGACTTTCTTTGGAGACAATTGAAAGGAAAAGCACAAGTGGTGGTCGCCAATTTCTTGGAGCAAATCTTGTCTCTTGGTCCAAAGAAAAGACAAAGCACAATTGCACTATCAACAAAGCAGGTCGAGTACATATCTGCCGCAAGTCGTAGCTCACAACTACTTTGGATGAAGTATCAACTTGAGGACTATCAGATTAAAGAGAGTAAAATCCCTATATACTGTGATAATACTTCTTCTATATGCTTGACTAAAAACCCTATTTTGCATTCTCGAGCCAAACATATTGAAATTAAACATCATTTTATTAGAGACTATGTTCAGAAAGGGATTCTTGAAATTAAATTTATTGATACTGACCATCAATGGGCAGATATATTTACAAAACCCCTTGCTGAAGATAGATTCAACTTTATAAGAAAGAACTTGAATTTCCTTCTTATAAAGGAATAGGTGTTTGATCTGAATATAGATGACTCTGTTTGACAAGTTGACTTTGTTTGAATATAGTTGACTCTGTTTGACTAAGTTGACTCTGTTTGAATATAGTTGACTCTGTTTGACTAAGTTGACTCTGTTTGAATTTAGTTGACTCTGTTTGACTAAGTTGATTCTGTTTGAATATAGTTGACTCTGTTTGACTATGTTGACTCTGTTTGAATAAAGTTGACTCTGTTTGACTAATTGACTCTGTTTGATGTGTTTGACTTGTTGACTCTGCTTGAGTGTGTTGGCTATGTCGTAGTTAAATCTGTTGATTATCTTATCTCGTTATATTCTTTTCATTAACTGTTCGTATGATCATTACATAGTGTCTCAGGAATCTTAAGTACACGTGTCTCTCGAGGCTGGTTGATGCGTTAGTGATTGACATTTGCCTTTCTTGAGTCATAATTGCTTTTCTTTGGGAAATGACAATTTCTGCGCCTCTTTAATTTTAATGACTACACGTTTTGAAAAAGACAAATATTTGTTCAAAATTCATTTCAAATCTGGCGCATAACGCTTAATCTTCTCGAACACGTTTATAACCCACTCACTCACTCACTCACATCACCCACTACCCACTCTATCTCTCAAAAAGAAGTCTACACTTTTGAACCCTAAACCCATTTCATCTTCGCACTCTGTGTTTCTCCGATTTCAAAAATGGTTGCTCCACAACAACCATCGAAAGTTCAAGTTCTGAAGAAGAGCGTAGGGTAACGCTTGGAAAATCATCAACCCTACGGCCTCAAGGTGTTGGTGGAACACAGTAAGGTTTGAGGATATGGAAAATGAAGGATACGACTTAGAGCGGACTTCATTGACATGGGGATAATGGATTTCTTCTACATGAACAACTCAGTCTATGAGAATCTGGTGAAGGAGTTACGGACTTATGCTTGGAGTAAAGATAAGACCATTACGAGTCATGTTCAAGGCGCATTGTGGTCACTCAGGACCTAATTCTTTGAAATCACCCATTGCCCTAATGATGGAGCGGTTGAAACCATTTGGTTGGGAAAAAGGATCTTTGGTGGTCGGGATGTTGTAAATGAGGCTATCTATGAGAAGCCTGGAGGGACCAAGGCCGTGGAAATGAAGAAACGATTTGAGCACTTTTCGGAATCATCATGAATTGCTTGGTGCCAAATCGGCTCTGTGGAATCTTGTCGGCCGGTACCCACAAGTTCATAATGTGGAATTATGAACTCAAAGCCAAGATCAACCTTCCACAGATAATTTTTGAACATCTGCGAAGAGACTTAATGTACTCCAGAAAAGGGAAATATATGAATATCCCTTATGGAAAGTTTGTTGTCGTGAATCATGGAGAATCGAGGGCTTATAAATCTTCTTCAAAGTCTCAACACCTTGAAGCGGGGCTTGCCACGAAAGCGATGGTGATTCCTATTCTCTCTTGAGACAATCTAAGGAGAATGGGACTCCTTTCCAAGAAGGCTATTCTCGCAATTCAAAGAAGGTGAAGAAGGAGCAAGGAAGAAAGTTGTGAAGAAGGGAAGAAGATTGTGGTGGACTCTGGTGTCTCTATTGGACCAACCGGAAGGGTCACTCGAAGCCGCAGGCATTCACATTGCCTCAGAACCCCTCACCACTCTCCCAAAGAAGACTGCATGCATGCCCTCTACGCTACAGAGGAACAAGAAGAGAAGAAAATGGAGATTGATCAAATGATAAGAGAAAGGATGGAGGAAACACGATCAGATCATGAAGTAAGCTTGGGCTGCAGGCCTTGTCGGCGTGAGACCTTTGCACCCCGGTTCGTGCTCCTACCTCGACCCTCAGTGGCTATTCTGCCGAGCGCCTCTGTTGATCCCGCTCAGAAACCACCCTTGAAAAGGATACACAAGGTTGGAGATGCCCTGCCGCAAAAAGGATGAAGGTACTTGATAAGGTAGTTGATTTATATGATACTACTTATCAATCTGGGTTCTGCTCTCGCCGCTTCTACTTGTTGTTGAACTCCTCCATCTCGACCCATTAATCCAACACCCCAATCTTTTTCTCGCACCTAAACCAACACCTACTCAAAAACCCACACCACAACAAAAACAACCACCTATACCTACCAAAAAGCCCTTGCCCACTTTACCCTCGGACTCTCTTCATCCGATGAAGATGATGTTGCTCCCTTGAGGACTAGACAAAGACCTCAACCACAGGTTCAAATTCCCTATATTGAACCTTTAGCCTCTTTACCCCCACATTCCACTATACCTCAACCTGAAACTACACCTCCATCATCTCCTCTACAAACCCAAACACCTTCACCCCCTAAATCACCACCCAAACCAGCCTTCTCCACCTAGACTGCTTCACCCTCACCAACGACTGCACCTCAACATACCTGTGAGATCGAGCCCATTTCGAGGAACCTGAATTTGAGTCCAGGGTTCAAGAGTCTTCATCTCTTGAATCGGCAATATGGTTGTGTGTGAAGCTCAACCTCTTCGCATTTTGCAACCTCTCACGACTCCTCTTTCGGACTTCCCATAATGGTACCCTTCATGTCTCAACTGTTCTCTCCTCCAAATTCTCCTCTCCAAGAAGAACCGAGAATGCATTGCGAGAACATCCGGGGATGATGCTGATGATCTCTCTGCTGAGCCTCTGCCACTTCTCCTTACTGCACCTCCTGGACCCTCTGAGCCTGGTCTTCGAGAACCAAGAAATGTGCCCAACATTCTTCCCAATTTAATTGGTAGCATTGAGTACTTCAAAGCTGAAAGATTCAGGGAGTCTCGGTTCTGGGGTTTCCTTGGAGGCAGCGATTTGATGAAGCAATCAATGATCTTGCTGAAGAAGATCGGTATGAGAACTGGGTGTCTGTGAACACTTGGTTTGACAAGCACAGGCAAGAGCAAGAAGAAAGAAACAGGAGATGGCATGCTGCCCGGACATAGAGAGTTCCTCCAAGAGAAGAGGTCACTGTTGTTTGGGAACCAGAACCTGCACCTCCTCCTCGTCCTCCTACTCCTCCAAGAGAACTCAGAACTCCACCACCGCACACAATGCTATGGTTGCATCTACTTACGGATCGGCTTCACATGACAGTCAATCTGTAGTTGTGCCAAAAGAAGTTTTTGATAAATGGTTGAAGAAAGCAGCGATTCGGAAGATTTATGGAATCTACTGATCAAAGGCTGGAAGCCTCAGAAAAGAAGCAAGATTTGATGACTACTCTGCTGCGGCAAATTTTGGAGAGGATGGAGCAACCCTAGAAAACCTTAGAATTTTTTTTTACCTTTTAGTTTTCTCACTTTTGATAGATTTTTTTTTCTGTTTTATTGTTCACTCTGTTTTTATTTCTAATAAAATTTATTTATGACACTTGAAGTTTTCTCTTTATCTTTCTTTATACTGTTTTGACTGTGATGTTCTTTATTTCTGTCTTAACCTTTTTGTCTGATGACAAAAGGGGGAGAAGAATATAGAGAGTATAAAGCAATTGATGAACCTAGTGTATCAACCAAGTGTCATCATGCATACATTATGTGTTCTGATTAATATATTCTGTATGCTCAAACTTATATCTTTGTAATATCTCATGCTCTGTTACACTTAGAAATATTTATATATGCTTAATTCAGGAGCCTCAAATCATCTGAATAAATATTTTTTATAAAGAAAAATTGTTCATCAATATATGTATTTGTCATCATCAAAAAGGGGAGATTGTTGGAATCAAGTGGATCTCAAACAATAACCTTTAATTGTTTTGATGATAACAAAGATTAAGAGAACAATTTATTCTCTAACATGGTTATAAGTGTGCAGAAAGTATTTATACTCGAAAAATTTGCTTGAAGACTTAGTGAAATCTTGAAGTTCACTCATCAAAGTCCGGCTCTGGCTCTGTTTCTTGGCACATAGAATCTGGTTGGTCAACGCTCTGGAGTTAGTCAACATTCTGATGTTAGTCAACACTCTGGCTCTGTTGGTTACCTGCTCTTTCGAAGACTCCGAATCTGTTTGGTCAACGCTCTTGTGATGGTCAACACTCTGTTAGAGCATAGTCACAATCTGGTTGGTCAACTCTCTGGTGCAAGTCAACAATACAACAGATTCTACTTAGTGCACTCTATGAAGACTTATTGTGCTTCAACAAGAATCTGCTATGTGATAGCCCTCTCAGCTCTGTATTGAAGAATACTTGATTCTGGTGAACAGTGAAGTCTTTGAACGAAGAGCTCTGATAGTGAAATTGAAGTACATTGTTATACGAGGACAAGAAGAATGTCAAAGGATAAAATCATCAAGGAAACTTGTGCTTGAAGTGTCTATATTTTTGAAAAGCTCACTAAGGACAAAGTTATCGACATTGCGATAATACTCAGAATGCTTTTAGTCTTGAAAGCGACGTAACCTGCAAAAGCCAAAGTTCCAGGATCTGAAGCTTTGACTTCGGACAAAAAGAGACGTTGTGTCACATCGGCACTTACAACGGCAATTTTTCAACCCTAGCTATATATCCTACCTCATACACTGAAGTAAGACAAGGAATTGAGTTTTTACAAACGATTTTCAACACAGTTGTACGCAAGCTAGCAACTTGAATATTTTTCTGAGTAGTGAGAGCATCAACATCTATCTCCTCAAACACTACCCAATCAAGAGACAGTGAGAAATCAAGAATTCATCCAAGTCTCTGAGATCGTTGAACAAGACACTTACTGTTTTATTCTTTCTTCAAGAAAGTTATTTTGTGCTAAAAGTATTTTCATTGTAAATCCTCTACGAAGAGTTATCTCTATATTGTTTCAAAACTCTTATTTGAATCTGTACTTAGCCCAAGAAGTGGTCAGATACCTTAGAGGCTCAAGTATCTTGAGTCGTTTCTAAGATGTTGTGAGTATAGCCAGGTTAGCGTAAATATACTCTCAAGTGTAATCGATTGATTATAGTGGAGAAATCCTTGAGTGAGTGAAGGGACTAGACGTAGCTATCAGGTGATAGTGAACTAGTATAAATCTCTGTGTCTCTTTCTTCTCTCTACTCTTTATTCCTTGCACAGTTTATTCAATAGTTATTTTTCATAAACATTTGTATTTGCGAAAAAGTTTTTAAAACCCAATTCAAACCCCCCCTTTCTTGTGTTTTTGCCACGTTCATTGTCAAATAGCAAATAAGCATGTTTACATGGGCTGAAGGCCAACGTTCTAGCCTTTTATTGTAACGCACGGGATTTGGCCTTTGATCGCCCCCCGCTACGTCACTCATAGAACTCCTCCACCTCCTTGGATTTAATCCAATTAGCAGAGTTTTTGCATTCCCAAGGATTCGAGCCCTGTACCTTGGAGCTTAAGTACAAGGTTTTTGAACCCCTGATACCGACCGATCAAAACTCACTTAATAATAGTAACAATAATAATAATATTAATGATAATAATAAAACAAGTTACATGAAATTAACAAGTAGAAAAGAGAAAGGTCAGTGAACCCTCGTCATTTCAACTGATGCGAGAAGCAACAGGAAATGGAAAAAAGGGCTTTACAGCCGCAAGAGAGAGAATGAAGATTTGAGAGAGAAAAAAAGGGCGATGGCCATGGCGGCCACCGGCGACAGCACAACAGAGTTCCGGGATGAAGCCTCTGCACTATGGAGGACGGCATGCAGTGACCGTCGCGGCCAAGGGTGATGAGGTTTTTTTTTTTTTTATATATATTCCTCCTCTCTCTCCCTGTCATTGTTCCTCCTCTCCCTTTCCTTTTATTACCGTGTGTTTTTTTTTTTGGTTCTGCTACCATACATTGTTTAACTCACTTCATCTCTATTTTGTATGAATAAGGCAAAAAAAAAGTTGCAGATAACTCACCCAGATCAAAAAAATAAATAAATTGCATTTACCAAATTATTCCTGCAGTTGAAAAGGAAGCCAAAGATTTACCTAGTCTCCGAGCTGAGCCCTAAAAAAAAAGGGTGATGTCCACTGCTTACTCTTTTTGTTCAACCGTGAGCCCCCAACACAAAGCTCCCACTTTCCTCTCTCTCTCTCTTTTTTTTTTTTTTTGCCTTTTAAACTTTCTGCTGCTCTGAAATTGCTAGTGGTATTTATAGGCGAAGTTTTGCATTATACGATACATAGACGTTGTGTGGTCAATTTTTATCTCTGCATCATCTTTTTTTCAATTTTTCAAATTGTTGCCATTTTGGTGTTTCAAGTGCTCTGCCCATTGCTTGTGTTTATCCTACCTCTGTTGCTTTTACGTTTATGGCTTATGGTTTTGTTTGACTTTGTCTCATTCTGATGTTCCTATTTTCAGGTGAGGAAAACAGCACATCCTGCTCTTGCTATAATAGTCTCTTTGTCAATTTGAGCTTTAAGTGCCTTGTATACCTTCAAGGGCGCACAAGGCTCATAGGAGCTGACAGATGAAATTTGTCCTTTCTCTTTGTCAAAGCATCTGCATCGATTAATTAGCCTTTTTTTTTGTTATTGATGTGGTGTTTGAAATGGGCTTACAATTTGGCCAAGATGTGGACTATATTTGTAAACTAGCAGTATACCCGTGCATACGCATGTGGCGCCACATTGGTTGATGCACAGGGTGCCACATTGGTTGATACAAATGTTTCTTAAGCATTTATATGTATTAGAACTAAAATTCAATATTAATTGTTATTTTTTTTTAACCTAACAAATATTTGAATACAATAATCCCTATATGAATATTAATTGATATAAATGATGAGGTTATGTGAAACTACATATTGGTATAGCACATCACATGAAGTCTAATCCAAACAATCTTAATTCAAGCTATTACACGTTTCTCAGTCGGATCTCAGAATTGTAAATAGATATATGTAAAAAAATAAACATATGCATAAAATTGATGTATTCAAAGACAATAAAACTATACTGACAAATTCAATCAAAGTCATTACATGTTTTCCCGTCAGAACTTAACAGTAAAATAATTATTTATAATGCTATTAAGGTGTATTCTTTTGGCCATTTCATTTTCTTTTGTCCTGTTTGGGTTATAATGCTATTAAGGGGTAGTCTTATATATCTTTATTTTGAATTATACAAAGTAATACACATAAAAACCTTGTTATCTCAATTCAATAAAATAATCATGGATCTGAATCTTCACATACCAAGCCACAACTGTTGTGTAGTGAGTGAAAACATGACACTTAAATGAGAGCTTTTCACATTTCTATTAGCTCCCGAGTTGTGAACATTACAAAATAAAACACACATACATTCTATGTAAGATAATAAAAACACACTTGATATTTACATCCAGGGCATTTTGTTCCAATGTCCCAACAGAAACTTTGTTGTTATCAATGATGTTCTTTTAGGAATGTTTCACCTGCTATACCTGCACATTTTGCAGTAAGGCATAAGGTGACACTTGCCTTCATCAATTTTTGTACAAAATGTTAATGCACTTGAAATATGAAATGCACACATTAATACCAGTAAGTTCTAATCTATGGAGGCCATTATGCAGGCAGACAACCAAAATAAAATAGGGGTAAAATAATGCACACAAACAGAAGATAAAAGAACGAAATATTTTTGTAGTTTTCTTAAAATTTTGAAAATACTGGTTAAAATTGGGTGTTCACAGTCATTCTACTGGAGTTTATTTCACAATTTATTTATGGTAACGGGGATTATTTATTAGCTGTGAGATTTGTTCTAGGCCCAGAGATAAGGATAGTTTTGGTATACGCATTTTGTCTTATTAGGATTTGATTTGGTGTATACTGATTAGTAGTAAATTTGGTTTGCACCGGAACTGATGAGCAGCCACAACAAAGTAAAGCTACTTGTGCTAGTCCATGGATGTGTAATTTCATGTTTATTTTCCCTTTTTCTTCTTGATGAGATTTTAAATTGATAGTTGGTTTTCTATTCATTTTCAAAATGGTTTCAGGTAATGGAAATCCTCTTCTACGATGCTTCTTGTCTTCCTTGCTTCTTAATATTGAACTGTGCTCCATTCTAGTACAAAATGTAGTTGTAGAGGAGGCATATCTGTTACAATATTAATACACAAAATTCTAGTTCGATATTTGTAGTTGCATATGTGAAACTTTTACTGATGTTGCTATATAGCATCAAACTTTTGCTATAGTATACTACACTATGTACAATAGAAAAAGTAATCTGAATGCACAATTTAGAGCATGGCCCAATTAGAGAGGATGGATACTTTTTCAAGTTACTCAAATTCTTAATTATGTAAGGTGAAGACCTGCAGAGCAAATTGTGATACTCTTTTAAAGAACAAGAAAGAGCTGACAATTTGTCTTGAACATGTGTGTGAGGTTGTTTATTGCACTGTGTTTAATTTTGATCCTATTACATTTGTTGTCCAAGTCAATTTAATTTTGTCCCAGTAGCAGCTTGGAGCCTTATATGACTCTGACTTTGAAATTCTTTTGTTTCTGCACTGCTGTGGCTGAATATCCTTGCCATTGAGACTTCATAACAACTAGCAATCTCAAAATTGCTGTGGTTTTGATTCTGATTCAATAATCACATTCTGATGTCTGGTGTGAATTATTGTTATACTATGTAAAGATTGTGGAGATTGAATGAGGTGTTCTATAATTGAATGACAATATCTTGTATTTGAACATTTGAAAAGGTAGAATCTATATCTTGTATATGAACATTTAATAAGGTAGAATCTGATGTTAATTTTTCTTTGAGGAGCTGAAAGTGTTGAGGTTTTTCAAATAAAATTTGAATTCATGACTATTAGATGCATGCTTTGGTTGTTTCAGTGGTTGGGTTGCTGCCAATTGTTAGATTTCCATATGGAGTCCCTGTATACATTTCTTTTTCTTTTCTTTTGTGGAGTTCATTTGTCTTTAGCTAAAGTCTTTAAAACATGACCAGAATAATTTTTTAATCAAATTCACTATTTAACAATGCAGATTCAACTTAATATCAATCTTTTAATCAAATTCACTATTTTAGTCCTTGGACTTTGGGGGGTGGTTCTGTTTTTGGTACATATAAAATTGTAAGGTGTTATGCATAGGTGCCCTGTCATATACTTTAGCAGGATTTTGGAAGGTTGTTTAATGTTTTGTTTTAGATACATGTAATGTAAGGATGCTCACTGTTAGGCTATGGCTTGAGTAGGTGTCGGTGTTATGTACAATTTTTCTGCTGGACTTGGACCTGTTATGGTGCTTGACTTTAGCACAACTAGTGCTTCATTTTTTGCTCCATTTTATAATGAATTCATTTGTCTTATCCTTTAAAAAAAGAGATGAACATAGAGATGAATTTGAAGTCATTCATATGATACATTCTTTTACAATTGATAAAGACAGTTTATGTTGCTTTGTTTGTCAACGGGGAGTGCTAATGAGTGTTGATCATGTGATGCTATATTTAAGTGGATTTTTGAAGATTGGAAAGACATCCTTTCACAATTGATGAAGGTGATGGGTGTGTTGTTTTATCGATCAGTGGAGGAGGGTCTAAAATGAATAAGAAACCAAGCTGTCCAAGACAGCATCCGTGTGTTTTCATAGTGTCCAGGCTTTTAAAAATTGAGCTAATTACATTCAATCACAAATAGATATGAACAACGGCAGCAGCTTCTATATATATTTAGATGTTTGCTGTCACTAAATCTTGCATATTCATGACCACACTTGTCAATAAATTTCCATGCTTGCTGTCAAATTAGGAACCATTTTCATGTCTTGGTGTAATGATCATGTTTGCATACATTTTTTTGTTAATTTGATTTCAAGAAATGGACACTAGTATAGTTGATGCTTCAAGAAAACGTAAACGAAATGAAGAAGAGTGGCAGCTTGAGGAAACAACATTCATTGTTCTTAGTGTCATTACTATGCTTTTGGGTGTAATGGCTTGGTATCATGACAAATATTTTGTCAAGGAACCATCTTGAAATTACAATGTGAATATTGGCTTGGAGGAACCAAGTTCTGCAACAAAGAGAAAAGGACATCTAATTTATGCAAATAAGAGTAGAGACAAAGATGGGATAATTAACTCTATGATAGAAGTAGCTGAATCGTTGAAAGAATTTGTACAAGTAAAAGAAAGATGGGGGGAAATGCTCAAGAAGTGGTACATAAAGTGTTGAATGAATTGAAGATGATACCTGATCTTGGTAATGCACAACGGTATAAAACAATTGATTGGTTGACGGAAAATCTAAACAAATTAGCGATTTTGAAGGCTCTTCCATTGGATGAGAAGAAGGATTTTATCTCGGCTTTCATGTTTGATGTCAAATTAAAGGTAATTTTAGGTACTGATTCTATACATACATGCTCAGTTTGTAGTTAATGTTTCCATTGGGTGAGAAGAAAGTTTATGTTTTCAGTGTACTTTGTAGTTGCTTTATGTTTTAACGATGAAACTAGTTTATGTTTTAATAATTGTAAATACTTTTTCCTTTCATTTTTATTGGAACTGAAAAAATAGTTTCTTCATTTTTTGTTCACAAATTCTTTTGTTTATTGACAATAGATTATATAAATTCTAGCAATTAGATTACACATGCTTTTCTGTTTGTTACTTACTGGTTTTCCCCTCATTTATGGTGTTGACAGAATAGTGGGAATAGAAAAAGGGGAAACAGAATTAGAAAGGAAAACAAAAGAGAAAAAAGAAAAGAACACAATAAATGTATATAAACGTGAACAGTGGAGCAGAGGATCAAGCCCCTGTCTGGTACATATGTTGTTTTTAATGTTGTTAGTTGGATTTGTATTTTGTAAGATTTGTTAGTTGGATTGATATTTTATTGGTTTATATGCAGGATATCTGCTTTGAATCATGCACGTTGTTAGGCAAGAGCTTGTTAAGCTGAAAAAGACCGCATCTTAAGCATTACTTCCTAATGCAGTTTTAAAATTCTTGTTATCAATTTTCTTCCGTTTAGTATAACTTGAACAAGTTTTAAGATTAACTCTGATATAATGGGAATTCATGCTATGTTTATATATGACATTTTGGTCACAATTTTTCCCACTTATGATGGCCACGTCGTTCGTAGGTTTCGTATGAAAATAGCTTCATATCATTAAGCATTTCTCTTTATAGATACACACGTTATATTTTTTATATGACATTCTTTGTATGGAGCAAAATATGGCATATAGATACATGATTTATATATGTACATACTCAATTCTTTTAATTCCAATTTTAGTTTTATAATAATTCTTTTATTTAAATAATTTTTTGTTCTGGAAAGTCACATTCTTTATAAATTTGATTATTTATTAAGATAAAAATAATATTTTTTTTAACTTTTCTACATGATCTTTATATAATTTTAATCTGTATTATAAATTATGATAATTAAATTTAAAATGTAATCTAAAGAAATAGAAATTATGAAAGAAGGAAAATTAATTACTTTATTTAAATAAGGGATTTCATGGAAAGTTAATTACTCTGTATAAACAAGGAATTTTGTGAATAAAGCAAATCAATTAATTTATCCAAATAATAAATTTTGCAATTGAAGGGAATTCAATTGAAGCAATTGAATTTCCTAAAATTTCAAATTTCTTGAAATTTTCAATTTTCTCGTCCAAACACACCGTAAGGTTCCCTTTATAATAATAGGTTACTATGTTTGCTTATAATTCATTCCACGGACCAAATACATGTACTTTATTTGCTTATAATTCATTCCGGAGGGAGTACTATATTGATAGAAAATGTACCCTTAATTATCACTCTTAATATTTTAATTTGTTTCAAATTATTTATTATCTTAAAAATTAGAATATTAAGTTTTTAATTTTAATCTTATTTTTAAATTGTTTTATTAATTGAAATGAGATAAAATAAATGAAATGATACGTTCATACTATTTTTTTTAATAAAATTTTCTTGTTTTATAGAAATGGTTATATTATTTTAAGTGTTTTCCTTAATAGAATTTAGATCCCCCAACAATGTGCATACACTGTAAATGTAATACGAATCAAACAATTCTGTGGTCATGCATCTTATGCATTTCAGTGGCAAGTGAATAAGAGTAGCAGCTGTCCACAAATGTAATTTACACCAGCATTTTATCAAGATATTAAGTATATGTTCTGATTTCTTAAGTCCATGAGTGATATCTACAGTTTCCCTAGCAGAACTCATCTGCATGGTGCACTGTCATAAAACCAAATAAATCTATTCCAGTAGGATTTTCTGTTTCATCACAAATCAATACGAGATAACCACAGCTGAAAGTCACCTCAACAATGTATTGACACTAATCTGCAGCAGTCATGAAAAGGCCTAATAATCTGATTTTGAATTTTCTGCCTACTTAAAATCAATGGCTGTACCCCATATGAATTTGTACCAACAAAAACCATGGAAGTGGTACCATTCCTCATGGTTTTATATGCTTTGACAATCATTTTACTTCTTATGTTGCCATTAGTTGTTCTTTCTGGATGAGCCACCACCACATCAGGTACTTGCAGCAGATTAGACTGAGAAGCACTAAGTTTCTGTTTCTTATAAATTCTCTCCAAGCCCTGCACTGGTATCTTGTCGCTATCCAAATTTTTATCTATCTCAGATTCTTCTTCTGAACCACTTAGAATTCTATTGGCTTCTTCAAATAAACCAATAGCACGCCAAGCATCAGCAACAAGCTGCATAGTGGACGTTTCCGGAACTACGCCCCTTTCTTCCATAGTAACAAGTAACTCTTCTGCTTTCCATGGTTGTTTTGCTTCTCCATACCCCCATATTAAAGTTTCATAAGTTTTCAAATTTGAGGGAGTTCCCATTTCATGCATTTTCTCATAAAGTCTAAAAGCGCGATCCATTTTGCCTGCAGCACACCATCCACTAATGATGGTAGTGAAGATCACAACATTTGGTTGTAAACCATATTTGCTCATGGAAGTCAGAAGAGCCTCCGCTTTATCCGGCTGTCCAGCACGTACATAGCCTTTTGCGAGGATGCTATAGGCGTGGATGTCAGGTTCTATCCCAGCCTTCACCATATCATTGAATATCTCCTCACAATTGTTCATAAGCCCTGATGAACTCCATGCATTCATGATGGTGCTAAACGTCACTACATCGGGTTTGATCCCAAATTCTTCCATCAATGTCAGTGCCTGACCATTGTTCATTTTGTAGGTTACTATTTTTATCATAATACAGGATACAAGTAGAAAATCAACAATGCCACAGATGCTTGATATCTTGGAGTATTAATCTTGCTATTGTGTTAATATTCTTTCAGTGTTTCATAATAGTTTTTTTCTTTTTGTTTTTTTTTTTTTTGGGGGGGGGGGGGGAATGCATAATACAATGAAAGATTGATATTATGGAAAGCATCAGATATCAGAACTTACCTCATCTACTCCATTTGTGTCTGTAATGTCTAAATATCCTTTGATAAGGGAGTTGAAAACTACTGGATTTGGATGCACTCCAAGCTCCTTCATTTTGTATAGAAACCTCAAGGCTTCTGTCATGTTACCTTCCTTACAATAACCACTTATTATGATCCCACAAGTTCGTTCGTTAGGCTTCACTTTGTTATACTGCTGCATTTTCAATATTAACCTTTCGGCTTTATCTGTCTCACCATTCTGAGCATATGCCCTTGCCAGTGTGTTGTACGTGACGACGTCAGGCTGCAGGCCAGAGTCCACCATTTTATGCATAACATTCCATGCCTCTTCCCCTTTCTTTTTGGTACACCAGGCTTGAATGAGAATATTATATGTTCTCTCATTCGGTTTCACGTTTCCATCCCGACCCATCATCTCTAGCAATTTCATGGCTTCATGAGGCCTTCCAACAACTCCAAATCCTTTAATGAGAGTATTAAAAGTACTAGTTGTCGGTTTGCATCCACACTCCTTCATTTTATGAAAGATTTTCATGGCTTCATGCACCTTGCCGGAATCAGAAAAAGCATTGATCATGGCATTGAAAAGTATTGAATCCGGCTTCATTCCACTCTCTGCAACTTTAGAAAGAAGTGAAGGAATGGACTTGAAACGCTTTAGGCGTGTTAGGGCAGCCACAAGAGTTGTGTATGTTATAAGAGTTGGCCTATGTCCTTCTTCTGCCAAATTATTGAAGATGGCCTCAGCTTCTTGCGGTTTCCCTTTTACAATCAAAGTATTCATCAGTTTTGTTCTTGAATAAACTGTTTGGCAGCTGTTGCCCCCCATACAGATAAGACAGCGGGATTCATTACATGCCTCTCCTGGAGTAGAGCTTAACTTTGATTGGTTGATCTTGTATTGCTGCAGTATCCATATGCATGAGTGAGACAAGCGCATGCACTGATTCACCAGAAGACCATACATGATACTGAACAAAAATCTAATTGACACAGATGAATGATATATATATATATATATATAGCCTGACACAGCGATTCATGTAGCTAACTAAAAAGTCTGCAAAAAATTAGATGCATATTATTATTTTTATGACAAGAAAAAGGGAAATTTTTTCTTCATACCCTGCATGTTAGTAAGCTAAAATATAGTGCTATTAAGATTAAAAAAAAAATCAAGAAAGAGTATTGCATGATTAGACATTGAATGTGCAAGTAATATATTTCTAAAAATGCCTCAATATCATAGGGATGATAACAGGTCATAGCTAAATGCTTAGATGCAATTAATTGCGCAGATGATTTTCTGACAATGTTATGAGAAAAATGGTTAAAAAGTTCACAGTACCATGGCAGATAAATCCTTAGCTTTTTCATTACTCATGAGGGCTCCCTTCTTGCTGCTGTCCTTGGCGACACATAGACTTGATCAGATTCTCAGAAATCTATCTTGACTGCTTCTGAAAGCCTCAGCAAACTACCTTTCTACCCTTGGCCAGAATCAGATTCTGGCTGCAAGACCTAGCAAGATTGCTAACTATTATCCTAGCATCATAAGGAGATGCCTCATCCTGGATTATTCCATCAAGACTACAAAAGAGAATCAACTACATAATGTTATCATCAACTACCATATTCCAAAACACAATGATTAACAAAAGGAACCCACAACACTAATCTAGTGTTGAATTTTAGTACATAGGCCCAATATTGCGCAACAGACTCAATACGGAGGAGTGCAGCGTAGTGGATTGTTTAGTGTTTTAGGCTTGAGAGATGTATTGTCCAAAAATGGATCATGGGAACTATGACTTGGCAAAAGTGATACAAAATGGACAAAGAAATAACCCAATTGTTACTTAACAAAGCAAACAGTTAAAACATCAATTAGAACATTATGTAAGCTTTCAGCGCAGCATTGTAAATCACAGGCAGAGGCCTCTACTCTAAGTAACCTCTGGTGATAGAACAGATCATGAACTCCAAAATTGATAATAGAAGCCCCAAAAACTGGCACTATTTTCCAAACATCTCAGTCCACTGTTTCAACAAATAGTTAAACCATAACAGGAAATCTAACGGGGTATCTAAGTTTGATCGCTCTGATCAACACCAAAGCTTCAGAAGCAAACTACACTGTATGCTACATAGTTGATGACTCACAAATATTGTTCGGAAACAAGTTGAAGTAGAGGAAGAGGTACCTACCTCAGTTGAGGAGCGGTTGAGGAGCTTCTGGGAAGAGTTGGGTCAGTAGCATGGTTGGTAACAACCAAGTTATGATGCATGTAATGTGAGGAGTGTTGCTGAAGAATCAATAGTATTTTAGTGGGTTTCGTGTGTGTGGCATGCACTGGAGATTCTTATCCACAAATATTTATCACAATGAGATTTCGGGGCACTCTTTCGAGGCTGTTGTAAGAAGAAGACAAATACACGATCACTTGTGGAGTGGATTATGCCACGCCAGCATTCTACTCGTGCGATCAAAATATACCATGTATTTTTATTTTTTTTCTCCTCCTTCTTCTGCAGAAATAATGTACAACCTTTGCCTCGGTGGAAGCTCAACTTCTATTAATTTTTCCTTTCATTTAAAATCTCTAAGGACATAATACCAAAAAAAAAAAAGACAAATTTCAAAGCTACGTTTTTTTCGCTTTCATTTAATATATTTTTATTTATCGGCTCCGTTGTGAATTTAGAAGAGAGCTTAATAATTACAAGAATGATTATGCTCAATTTTTTGGGTCTGTGAGAGCGAGTGTCTAAAATCAATAAAGCTTTGTGATGCACAAGCCTTGAGAAGAACGCATATCTAATAAAGTGGATAAACTTACCATACATGGGTTATTTAATTGCTTTGAAATATAACCTAGTCCTGGTTGTGTTGTCGTTGCAAGGATGTATGACGTTTTTTTTCCCCTCTTAGAGGTCATCCATCGACCAATCATTGCATCGTTTACATAGAGTTTGTGGCAAATTGCCACTTTGTACCGGTAAAACATGATTCAATATATTTACCGTGAATTCATTATGTTAAATGTCATCGATGATTGACTTTATAAAAATATGTCTTATTCTACCGTGGTGCAGTGGCGCACATTCTATAGACCCAGTGTTCGTGTATGGGGATATCCATATGTAAATCACATGTTTTTATTTAGTTCATTTTATGTACCGAAATACCCAAAATAAGTTGACCTTGCCAAAGACTAATTGTTTGTTTCATAGTTTGTACAAATAACATTGTTACCATTTGCATAACACACTTATTATTCCCTAAATGATTGATGTTTAGATATGACAATATTGCATGAAATTCTGCAAAAGATGCTGCACAAACTCTTTTTTTTTTCTTGTTCACCGAACCTCCGGAAGTTATTCGTTATCCAAAAGTTTGTTTTCAAATAATATGAAATTGACTGTATTTTAACTTTTGTAAGTAAATTAACACTTTCCGGATTTTAACTTGTAGAGCACCTTTTAGATATTCATATCCAGGCAACATTCGACAATGTTAACTTTTGGATGTTGTAAATTATCTAGAAGTTAAGTTCCGAGAAACATTTACCAACAAACTCGGTGTATTACTTTCTTTCGAAAGTTAACTTCCAGACAGTGGTATTTTTGAAAAAATTAAAATTAAAAAACTCTGTTGGAAGTATATTAAAAAAAGGGGTGCTAATAGTAATCTCTAAACAAAAGCAATAAGCCCAAAATACTCGCGAGACAGACCCGTAACATTTTCTAAGCCATTGTCTTGTTTTGTTAGTTGTTGACTTGTTACCACCTCGGTACGTTGGTAAATGTAGTCGGAGCATTAGATAAGGAAGGTAAAGAAGAGAGATGATGTTGAAGGTGTGGAACTGGTATCAGAACTGCCTCTCTCTTCATCCAGTGAAGACCCAAGTCATCAGCTCTGGCGTCCTTTGGGCTGTTGGAGATGTCACTGCTCAGTACATCACTCACTCAGCTGCCAAAAAACGTCTTCAATTATCTCTTCACACTGTAAGAATATCCTTCACAATCCCAATACTAATACCCTCTTTCTTCTTCCTTGTTCTTTGAATTTTCTGTTAAAGCGGTGCCTCTTGACTCTAGGATTGTTGTTACTTGTTATGTTACATATACTGCAATGTTGATAGCATTTGAATTCTCATTTGCTTCTGTACTATCATGGCTATTCAATGATTGAATCCCTAGACAGCGGGTTTGCATCCCTAAAGATGACATTTTTTTTTTTTTTGTGTTTGAATGGAAAATGGAAACTGGTTTTTGTGAAAATACATATACCATCAATACCCAAATGATCTTTTTGGAGAAAAAATATCTTAGTGGTTTCTCCAAAAAGAGCTCTGTGGACTTTGAATTTTGATAAAATATATTCCTTAGTGGTTGGTTTCAGCAATTTGCCTTGTTGAAAAGTTAAGGTGGCATGGTCATTTTTTGGTTGAAGCTGGTTGATTTTAATATATTGACTATTGATAAGGTTTTTTTTGGCTATCTAAAATTATAATTGATGTGGTAGGAAGCAGATTCTAAATTTGTGATCGATTGGAGACGCGTGGCTGTTACAAGTATGTTTGGAGTTGGTTTTGTTGGACCAGTTGGCCATTTCTGGTATGTGTTTTCTGTTTTGTTTAGTATATTCACCAGCTTTCCAGTACTGTTTACTTATCAAATCAGTTTGTTGCATCCAATTTTTGAGAGATGTTGTCATGTGATGCTGGCTTCTCTATTTTTATTTTTTTTTCAGGTTTAGTAGATCCCTCTGTCTGTATTTGTTTATGTTCTTAATTGGTAGATCTTAATATGATGGTTTCTTGGGATTTTTGTTCTAGAATATATGAGGATAGATTATGAAGTGAATCAAAAAGGTTATAAACAAACTAGCTGACCATATCATTCTTCCAGCTACTAAGTACCTGTTTTTCTGATCTTTCCGACGGCAAGGAAGCGAAAGCATTAGCTATTTGGTGTCTTTTAACTGTTGCCTCTGCTAAGTTTTTGTTCAAACTTAGTTATAATTTCCGAAGATTTTGGGTTGGTTCTGCACTGAGATAGCTTGCAAGTTGATTGCTTTGGGATTTTTATGATTGAAAAATGGGACATCCATTTACTGATGAGCTTAGCTCTTCTAAAAATAATTATAAAGAAAGTTATTATTTATTCCTGCTGCCAAAGGATTTGTACTCACATGGAACCAAACCCCATGTCTTGCAGGTATGAAGGCTTGGACAAATTTATAAGGCTTAGGCTTCAACTAATGCCAAAGTCTTTGCGATCCGTAGCTACTAAAGTGGCAATGGACGGCCTGATTTTCGGTCCCGTACATTTGTTTGTCTTCTTTAGTTACATGGGATTGTCTGCTGGCAAGACAATTCCTCAGGTGAAAGAAGACTTGAAGAGGAATTATTTCCCAGCCTTGATTTTAGAAGGTGGCGTGTGGCCAGTTGTGCAGGTTTTTAATTTTTGGTATGTTCCCGTGAAGTACCAGCTTCTCTATGTGAACTTGTTCTGCTTGCTGGATAGTGCTTTCCTATCATGGTTGGATCA
Source organism: Calophaca sinica (assembly GCA_037113605.1). NCBI lineage: Eukaryota > Viridiplantae > Streptophyta > Magnoliopsida > Fabales > Fabaceae > Calophaca > Calophaca sinica. The sequence goes on from CM073734.1 coordinate 126,776,795, forward strand.
ACAGAAGGATGCACCTTGGAAACAATGGTTTACACCATTTCATTCTTCCAATGGAAAAGGAGGTCGAGGTCAATGTCAATGAGGAGGCTGAAGGAACATGAAACATAGTGATTAAAGCTTTTTAATATTTTGCTTCTGTGATGTTTCCATTGTTAAACAGGTTTAGCCAAAGAGCAATAGCTTATTGAGAAATACTATAATCAAATGAATCTATCTAATTGTTATTGAACTGTACAAGCACAAGGTTGTTAAGATGTTAAGAAAGTTATTAGAGTATAAATGTGTAAAGTTAATAAAGTATTGGTGGAATTGCAGCTAATAGAGAGTCGTGGAATTGCTTGCTCTCAATTATTATGACTTTTTCAGTTCTTGCATCCCCAACATAAAAAATTTGCAACATAGAATATTGAACTGGTTCATCCCTAAGCTATCACTGGTTTGACTGATTGATAAACTTTAGACTGGTTATTGATTTCCTGGTTTGAAAGACATGGCTAGATCATTCTAGTGATTTGGTTCAGATTGATCGGCGGTCTCGTTCAATTCTCAGAACACACACACACACACACATATATATAAACAAAATCTAAGATACATTAGCCAGTACTAGTATTATTCGCTAGCTAAGCAGGTTGTCTTCATGTTCTTTTATTGCTCTCTGCCAGTGACAAAATGAAAGAGTTTAGAGGATAGTCAACCTCTGATTGAAGATTAGATTTGGGCACGGTGCGTTGCTTTTTTTGTGGGGGGGGGGGGGGGAATAACCCTGCCAAAACTAAGGTGGTGATCTGAATTTGATAGCAACAATGGCCAAAACTCGAACATCTTGCCAATGTTGTAATCAGAGAAAGAAGTAGTATACTATTTGTCATAGAGATGACCAAAAATTTGTTGTCCCAAAAATGGTGTCTTCTCCCACTAATCAAAGGTCGAAGATATGCAGATATGCATGTGTTAATAAGTTGTGATTTTATTTTATTATGTGTCAAATTGTCATTGGTGGAGAATAGAGAATGTGACTGGAAAGCGAGACATGAGATTTTCATCCCATAGAGATTGGGACATACATTGCATTTATTGTTTGCTTGGTAAGGCACGTAAATCATGGAGGCGTGTTGGAAAAGGTTGGAACAGTTGGTACATTAATACCGCGTGCATTGGATTTACCCAGCTTATAATCGAGTCCAGAGGGAGTAATTCACATTATAATTTCTTTTTGAAATTATCAAATTGTTGTAGAAAATATTATTCTCTAAGTCGTATATTAAGTGTTTTGTTTGAAATATTTATATGTATTCAATTATTTTTCATTTTAGGATATTGGGAGCATATTAGTTATTTTTTTCCCAATAATACTCTTATTTATTTTTATCTCAACTACACCTCAATTCCGTAACTTTGTTAGTTTTAACAATTTTTTTTGGACAAAACTTAGGTAAAGTTTTTTAGGTGTGGTTAGTGATGTTCCTCTCATAAAATAGATAATTTTTTCTCTCTCTATCTACTCCTATTATCTCTAACATCTCATAATTACCACTATTAAAACAATTTTTATCCTATTTTGTAAGAGGAATAACACCAACCACACCTAAAGAACTTTACCTAAGTTTTATTTTTATTTTTATTTTGTTTCAAAATAATGGCAAAATATAATTCTCATTTTTTTCTAAGTATACCTTCGTATATTTATTGTCTCTTATACTTATTGTCTAATACGAAATACGCGAAGAGGGCAATAAGGAGGGAGTAACTACTTTTTGTTGTTTATTAGGCAGAAAGTACGAAACTCAATTTGTTGTCTAGTTTGGTGAGCAATGCTAGTTGGTACGAGAGAAATATAATACGAATCTGACGAATACAAGGGATGGTGTGGTTTTACTTTTTATAAAAAACAAAAAAATGAAAATAAATTGAAAATCAAAAACCAATCTTACGGTTATGATCTTTCGTAGCTTTTCGTACACAGCAGTTTTCGTACTCAAATCATTTCCCCTAGTTTGGATGATCTTTCACTCCCTAATTGCTGTTAAACGACGATGTTTTGTCGCGGGTAGCGCGCACTGGTTTTTGTCTCTCTCACCTCAATTAACGGAAACAACCCAAATGCTCTCTTCTTAATCTCACCTATCTATCTCCTCAGCGCCCCCCCCCCCCCAACCCAAAAAAACGACAAAAATGGACACCATTGCCAATGGAAAAGAAAATGCACCGACGCGCCTCAACAGATACACACTCCTTTGTGCTCTTCTCGCTTCCACAAATTCCATTCTCCTTGGCTACGGTCAGTCATTCATTCGTGCATTTATTCATTCATTCGTTTAATTTTTTATATTTTGGGTTGATTTTAATGGAGTTGAATTGAATTGGTACAACAATGAATATATATACACGATGATGATGCATTGCAGATATTGGGGTTATGAGTGGGGCGGGCATGTTGATAAGGGAAAACCTTAAAATTTCACGTGTCCAAGAGGAAGTATTGGTGGGTAGCCTCAACCTGTGTTCTCTATTTGGATCATTGGCTTCTGGAAAGACCTCTGACATCATCGGAAGACGTTACACAATCGTGTTGGCAGCATCCACATTCTTAGCGGGTGCTCTCTTCATGTCTCTCGCACCTTCCTTCCTTTTCATCTTAGTCGGCCGAATGGTCGCCGGAATCGGCGTCGGTTACGCACTCATGATTGCCCCTCTCTACACGGCAGAACTCTCCCCCACAATGACACGTGGCTTCCTCACTTCCCTCCCCGAAGTCTTCATCACTCTCGGCATTCTCCTCGGTTACATCATCAACTATGCTCTCACCGATCTCCCTCTCAACCTCGGTTGGAGACTCATGCTTGCCCTTTCTGCCTTACCCGCAATTGTCGTTGCTTTCGGTGTCATAGCCATGCCCGAGTCCCCTCGTTGGCTTGCTATTAAGGGAAGAGTTCCCGAAGCAAAGCGGGTTCTTCTCGCAATCTCAAACAGTCCCGAGGAAGCCGAATTAAGGCTTCAGGAAATAACCAAAGCGGCGGCTACATCTGCATCACTAGACACGGGCCCAATATCGACCCATGGGCCTGGCAATTGGCATGGACAGGGTGTTTGGAAGGCGCTCTTGTTAAGGCCCACTAGGCCCATTAGGCGAATGATGATTTCTGCTATTGGGATTAACTTCTTCATGCAGGCATCCGGAAATGACGCCGTTATATATTACTCGCCGGAAGTCTTCAAAGCCGCCGGAATTCACGACAAGAAAAAGCTTTTTGGGGTTAATGTCATAATGGGCCTCTCCAAGAGTTCCTTTGTTTTTCTCTCGGCTCTCTACCTGGATAAATTTGGGAGGAGGCCTCTTTTGTTGATTGGCTCATTCGGAATGGCGGTGTCGTTGCTTGGGTTGGGTTTGGGCTCGAAGATTCTAGAGGATTCAACAACTGGGAGCGGGAGGCCAGTGTGGGCTGTTGTGATGTGTATAGTGGCCGTGTGTGCGGATGTTTCGTTCTTTTCTATTGGGCTTGGGCCCATCACGTGGGTCTACTCTTCGGAGATATTTCCTATGAGGCTTCGGGCCCAAGGTTCGAGCATTGCGATTTCGGTGAATCGGTTGGTGAGTGGGGTGGTGTCGATGACGTTCTTGAGCATTTCCAAGAAGATAACGTTTGGGGGAATGTTCTTTGTGCTAGCGGGGATTATGGCGGTGGCAACTGCTTTCTTTTATGTATTTATGCCTGAGACCAAAGGCAAGACCTTAGAAGAAATGGAAACTCTCTTTGAGGAGGATAATAATAATAATGATGACAAACGGAATCACGATAGGAGCGCGGAAAAGGGAGTTGTTTAGGGGAGGAGGGTTTGGTAAATTTGGGTACGTCTTTGCTTTTCTTTGTACTCTTGGCTGCGTAATGATCTATGTTAACTCAATATTGCATATCTGAATTTAATTAAACAAATTATGTGCACCATTAATTGTAATTTTAGATTGAAACGTTTACGAAATTGTGCTTAATGCTAGTGTGGTTATTAAGGGGTCACAAAAAAAGAGGTGGTGTCATTTTCCATAACCCAAAATTATTGAATTTTTAGTTAGATTTCATCTTAAAACCAATTGGTGTCGAGTAGAGTTGTCCAACAGATATACACATACACACACCGCACCACAGGATTTGAGGTAGGTGATGTGCAACATTTTTTAACTCATAACCCGTAATAAGTAAGAAACAGGAATTTGCTTGAATGAGTTGTCAATGCTCAATTTGGTAGATACTGGAAAGGAAAGTAAAAAAGAAAGGAGTGAAAAAATATCAATCCCGTAACTATATGAGAATGAATAGCACGAAAAAATAAATCCAAAAAAAAATATTGACAAAAGAAAGGCACAAAAGAGCAAGGTAACCAAAATGCAGTGACCTAGATTAGGTGAGACACGATTATTGGTAAATTTGGTGTTTAACATCAAGAGGGATGCTCTTCAATGTATCCCTCCCTGTGTTGCTAAATGGGACAAGGGAGTCATATATGGTCGGTCATGCATAATGGTAGGACTCAAAGTCAGCATCATGGATTTATTGAATGACTTTCAACAGTAAGAAAGAAATAGAATGGTTCCTTCCTGCTTAGCCTGTGGGAGCAAATTCTTAGGTAAGGTGATTAACTAAGAGGCCATTGGGCCATGGGTTTGGATGGTCTTTAATGGACCGGCAGCATCACAAGTTGTTTATTTACTAATTTCTTCTGTTGAATGATACTAAAGAAAATGCGTGTGTGGTGTGGGTGAAAAAATAACTATACTCTGAGTCACGAGTGTTGAATCCTTGGTAAAATTGGGTACTCTACTCCTCACATCGCATGTACCCACACAACACAACATACAACTTGACAATTATCCAATTCAATTGGCAAAAGGTCGTACCAAGTTCATGTTTTCAGTCGCTTTTTACGTTGTGTGGCTCCTTTGAATGAATATCTTAGCTTCTGTTAGGACATATATAATGAGACCAATAGAGGAAAGCCCAATTACTAGCAGGGACACGTAGACACAAGGGGTGATGGAGGTAGAAAAGTGGTTATATAACATAATGAAGGCAAGGGAAGGGGCATGAATTGAGTGATGTATTTCCTGAATCTTCTCTCCTTCGGATTCTCTCTCTGGACCGTTAATCTTCTTCTGTTTCCTCTCTATCTCATTCTGATCTTTTTCTTATTATTTCTTCTGCATAATTTCTATATTGTTCGATGTTGTGTTGCCATGTTAATGAACTATCATTTTATTCTTAGCCAATTGTTTCAATACAAAATCTGAGTTACAGAGTTGTGAATGCCTTGTTCCCTGTAGCAGAATATTGAGTCTGTTACAACATAAAATTATTGGCTTGTACTATTTGCAAAGAAGCCTTGCTTCTCATACTTACTTCGACCATGTTTGCCAAGGTTTTAAATTGCGGTTGTGGTCGCATTGCGAATAATCACGATCAAACACGGCTAATGCGGCCGCAATCATAGTTGCGTTGTGATCATGGACACAAGCGGACCAATGTATAGGTGCAGGTGTGCAAATGCACCTTCTAATTTTGATAAAATTACAAATATATATCTCAAAATTTTATTTTTTCCCCTTTATATTTATGTATTTGAACCCACTAGCCCCGGTTTTTAATATCCCCACTGACTCAAAGTTTTGGATCTACCACTGGAGAGATAAAAAACCTTGATGTCTACACATAAATAGTGGTGATGGACTATTTTTAAAAAACCCTGCTCGTGTTCCCTAATCCAATTGCTTGCTGGTTTCAATTCAAAACTTCAAACACATGATATTGATATATACTCAACAATTTGATGAAGCATCAGTGTCCAGAATTTTGATCATAGTGTCATTTTGTTTGAATGCACTTGTCTCCTACAAGAGTAGTTGATTTGTTTGATCATTGATGCAAACTTGACGTTAAGGATTCAAAATACTGGCCTAATCACTTGCAAAAATATACAATAGCTTGTGCCAATCATAGTGGTACATGTGGGATTTGAAGGATTTATATATACAATCTTACTATAATGTGTTATGTATGTATTTGCCAATATAAAGGACAAGTTCATGAAATTATGTATAAAGAGAGGGAGAGATAAAAAGAGAGAATTACATGAGGACCATACGTCAGGATCCAAATGTCAAACACTCACACCTCCCCTTTGCTTTCATTGACAAGGCACAAGCCAACAAAAAATGGGGGTTCAGGCCCTTTTTATATAATCATAGGCAGAGGAAATCAGAGCAACAGTGCGTGTCAAGAAATCCATGTAATTGCAATATTTTCTTCTTGTCATTGAGTTCTTGTGAATTTGAAAAGTTGAGACTGTAACCATCCCCATACTGTCTGTTACCTCTTGGTGGGGTATTTGAAGTAAAGGGTAAGACCCGCTCTCATCCATGTGTCTTTATCTGTTTGGAAGCTTCCACGACTTTGAGATTCTCTTAAGAGAGAAAGAGAGAGAAAAGTCTTGACCTCATTATCATTGTTGTCCTTAAATATGTGAGACATTGTCACTATAGTCCCTAAATGTATTAGAATTACAAAAATATCATCGAAAGTGTATTTCGTTCGTCAGTTTGGTTCTCGATTGTGTCTTTCATTAGTAAGTTTGGTTCTCAAACATATCTTTCGTTAGTCACTTTGGTCCTTGAAATTACTAACAGAAAACACAGTTAGTGATGTTTTTGAAATTTCAACACATTAAAAAATTATAACGATAACGTCTCATATATTTATGGACGAAAATGACTATTTACTCTCATTCTGATTTGGCCATTTTTTAAACGGGATAAAGGTTATTGGAGTTAGTTTTTTGGGGAAGTGAAGTTTAGTACTCGCTAAGATTCAACTTGTTGGTGTAGCCAAACACTTTCAAACCTCTAATCTTGTCTTGTAACTACCCGACGAGCGGAGCAAGACGCGAGCATGTTGACAAATTGCTTAAATAATTCCATTTAGATGAGATGGGAACATGGAAAAGGTGACAATAACACCTTTGTCCTCCACTCCCATATCTCACATTTCGAAAATCAAATTCCCCCCTTTCTCTCTCTCAAACACGCACTATCAAATCAACTTTTGTTGCTTTCTAAAATCAGACTTCAGAGAACTGAGAAGAGGAAAATTGAAAAATATAAGGAGCCCCCACCCAATACAAAGAAGGGTCAAAATCAACTGAGAAAAATATACACATTATTAAGTCCTGCATGTTGATTGGTCTTCAGTCCATATATATTATTGTAATTAATTTTCTTGGTTTATATGTTTAATAAAAGAATGTACTGGTAGCAACAATTATTGAGATTATATGCAGAAATCTGAAATGGAAACTACTACCTACCATATTGATTCAAATGATCTGATCATAGAGTCACTATTCAACAAATGGTTACTATATAGGATGCTCAGCTGTCTCAGTTGAATGCCATAAATATAGGTACTAGGTAGTATATATAGTTAATGCCCCGTTAGGTGAGACCCTTCCTTCCCTTCTCTAAGCAATAACCGTTGCCTTTCTGAAGCATATTCTGAACGTGGTTGAGCTTGCAAAAGAAGAGCCCCCAATTGCAATAAAATGGGATTTTTAACAACTTTCTCTTATTGCAAGAAAATGTTCATCTACAGACAATTAGATCATGTGAATATATACTTACTTCTCCGTGACCTTCTTTAATAAATAATAATTACAGACTAAAACCATTAGGTCGGCGTGTAATTAAGGAATTACTAGCTTGCAATTTTGTTACACTGTCACTATGTAGCTAGGTGAGGACAATCAACTGAAATTTAACCTACAAAAATAGTTGGCAAGCTTTCAACGCTTCCTGATTTGAGATTGCATTCAGGAAGAGGAAAAAAAGTGAAAAATTAAACAAACTTGCGAGAGTATTTCAATTTGGTTTAAGTAGTCATGACATATACTTTCCCCACATAAAGAATTAAAAATAAAAAGGGGAAGAAATTAATTTGAATGTAAATCTTTTTAAAAGCTTTCTAAAATCAAGCACTATATTATATACTACTAATCTATCACGGGACTACGTAGAACAAATCAAGTTTGGGTAAAGATTCTTAAACTGTTACTATCGAAAAGGCTATATGTGCTAATGTACCACTTTATTATTTTATTTTATTTTTCTTATTGTGTGTTACTAGGAGATGCCAGCTACCTTCTTCTACTATTTGAATTTCAAACACCATTAAGCGCCTTGAAGTAGTTCAATTAACGTACTTGATCCTGGTCCCCTACCACTACATATATGTCCCAGAGCAAACATACGCTGTAATTGTTAATTTGTTTTCTTTGTACTCAATCAACTAGTACAATTAGTCAATTACTATATTAATAGTAATGCAATTTCAACAATTTAGACGTCAAGTACGATAAGTACACACATTACTTGTCTAACTTGTTTAGTTAAAATGATTAAACTTTAGGCTATTTTAAAAAGATCTTTTAGGCCAATCGACTTTTTTAAACAAATGTAAATACAAATAATATAACAATAATAATGTTAGAATTACTATATTAGATTCTTATTGTAATGCCTTAAACTTGCATATTGGTTGACATATTTAAAAGCTTGGATCAGTTGGTCCATTTAAATACTTAAGGAATTTAACTACTATGGACAAAAAATGTAAAATAGTTTTACATAGACATTCAATCATATGTCACAGTATAAATATTTGTGTAGATATTTTCCAAAATAATATTACAATGTGACATGATGATAAAATATGATTGAACATATTTTTTTTATCAAAATAATTATTAAAAATCTATATGATTTTTTTATACTATCAGTGCATAAAAATTAAACTTATACTTAAGTTTATTAGTCTACTTAAAATTAGACTTGTAACTATTTATAAGTTTTACTACAAACATTAGGCCATAATTATAAAAAGACCAAGTTTTATTAAAAAAAAGTCTATATCACGTAAATAGGTTAAATCTTTGATTTAGAAAATATTTCATACTCATTTAAGGTAAGATCTATCTTGACATTGACCCAAATTTAACTCTAGCTTTAATGTAAAAAGAAGTTGATCAGTGCGTAACTAATAGCCGAATGAAAGAGAAACTGGGGCAAGTAACCAAACAGTCACACCCAAAGCAATGGCTCCTAAAGAGGGCTATCACGCATTAGTAGAGGTCATCATTAAGGAGATCTTCAAGTACATAAACAGAAAGTTAAACACGCGACCTCATTGATTGAGTCCCATATCTCTTTAGTAATAAGACTAATAGAAGAAACTTCCATATGACCAATAAGACTGATGGAAGAAACATATGGTAAAGCTCTGAGATATGTGATATCGAGATTTTGAGTTTTACCTTTGTTTGTTTACTTGTTTGGATTTCCTTTTATTATTTCGCGACTTCGTATTTGCTACTGTTGAACGTAAAATTCACACCCTTTGGATTTGATTTAAATAAACTACTATTTTTCACTGATGTTTCTGTATGATTTAATGCTTATTTCGTTACATGGAATAGTGGGTGTCACATCTTTCTCCTAAAAATAAGGCGCACAAATTATCCTCTAATCTCTTCAATAATTATGACTAATCATTGGTCTGAAAATCTCTGAGCCCCTCACAGGCTTTTACGAGCCCATCGACCCAAGGAACTCAGCCCAATTAACACTCCTGAGGAACTCAGTTAATCAACTGATGGCCCTGGTCACTCGGCTAATCCAAATTCGACCGACATTATCTCCTAACCCAAATAGTTGACAACTCGGCTAACACTTAATTTAGTTTGGTTGTTAACAATATTATATTTTTCCCATGTTTGTTTTATATTTTTGCGACCATATACGTTCATTTTATTTTTACATATCCTAAGACACTTTTTTCTCTAAGTAAACGTTTATCCAATTTGTGTCAAACACTCCAACCTCTATTAGAAGTGTTCCCACCACAAAAACAAACAAACTTTATATCACCCAACCAAAATTATTTTTGAAAACTCATTTTTAAAATATTATTCTTAAATACAAATCAATTATTTCAATCTTAATATTTTTAAATTGATATTTTTAACTGAAATTATTTCAAAATTAATTCTATAAAAACAAAGTAACACAGTCTGAATCTGTGCAAGTGACAAACGTTTTTACCTGTGGACAAGTGAGAATCGTGCTTGTCCAGTAAGCCTTGCCCATGCCCTTGTGTTGGTACGTATCCAGGAAGTTTTATGCTTTTCAGAGTTTCACTCATACCCAGTAGCTGAAGCTAGAGTAGAAAATAAAAGGACAAGGGGTAAAGTTTACTCCCAATAAATTTGAATTCTGTAATACGCCACCAAGTAATTTACACCTCAACTTAAGTAGCTGAAATGAGTAAAATTCGACTAATTATTGTAAGTATTATAAATTTTAACGTATAAAATATAATGCAATGCTCCGGGCAAACCAAACTACTAGTACCAATTAACACACACATTCTGTCAAAAAAAAAAAAAAATTAACACACAGGCACACGCCTTAATAGTCTTTGGATGCATGGAGGGATTTTAGAGAGGAAGAAAAGAAAGAGAAGAAGAGGAACCATATCTTCTCCATATATTCTCGCAAGCACAGCGAAGAACCCATAGGCAATAGGTGGTCCACGGTGGACGAGTACTTGAAAATCGTTCGAAATTCTAACGACATTCGACGCCGCTCTTAAGAAGTAGAATCTCACGGTTCTACTCGTCCTTGCGACTGAAACGGTGAACTGATCAATATCGATTTGATAAAGAACACGGGGATACGAATATGAGTTGAGTTTGGGGCTCTCATATTCTTTCCCTTGTCGAAACGACATCGATCAACATGAGGATGAGGAGAACCGCGAGTTTCTACTTCCAAATGTCGTGGGTCTTCATGTGAGTTTCAGACGATTTTTAAGTACCGGTCAACTGTAGACCACCTATTAAAATGGTTCACTTTAGAAGCCACCATTTAAAGTAAGAAGAGAGAAGTTATTTTTAATATTTTAAATTTAAATAATTTATAAAAGCAATTTTTTTCCTCAAATTTCTCCTTCCATTTAAACAAAGGCTAAAATGTCAGCAACACACTCTCTATTACTCTCTTTTGAGCACACATTCTGCTATTTTGTCAAAAAAAAAAAAAGAATACACATTCTCCTATCGGTTGAATTTCAAGTGGATCCTACTATTTTGAGGAATGAGTCCCACCAAATCATATGAGTCCACTTGATTTTAATCAATAGGAGAGTGTATGTTAAAAAAAAGTGATAGAATGTGTTGCTAGCGCTCATCTACCTACCGTAATATACAATGTGCATAGGAAAAATAAAAAAGAGGAATGCTATGGATACTCTCTCTGATACTCTTTTTTAAACACTCTCAATGATTGGGCCACGTCACACTTTTTTTTTTAAAATTAACCAGGAAGAAATGTAGGTATCGATACCCATCCGTGAAAAAAGATAAAAATAATCTCAATAAAAACAATAAAAAAAACTATAATTCAAATATAAATTATAAATAACAAAACAAATAAAACCTATAAAACAAACTCTAAATGAAAAAATAAATTAAAATATCAAAAGAAATTGAAATCGTGTATAAAATAAGTAAAATAATAGAAGAAATTGATAAAAATATAATTTTATTACTAGGAATGAAATAAGAAAAAAAGAATAAGTTAGGTATGAATTTAAATAGTTTACACAAATATTATAATGTATTTAAGCAAAGATTCAAATAATAGAAATAGAGAAAGAACAAAATGACTCATTAGTAAAAGTGAAAATATATTAATAAATATAAAAAAAATTAAGGAATTTTCCCTGGACCCTACACTAACATGTGGACCCTACACTAACATGTATGAAAACTAAGAATTTAATTTTACTTAAAACAAAGTCAAAAAAATGATGTGGCGTCAAAAAAATAACCACTGATTATTGTACCCAATAAAACTTTATGGTATAGGAGTTCTCACATTAAAAAAAGGGCAAAACCCGGTGGGCACGCACGTTTAAAGGCGGAAGGTCAATTACTACTGTTACAAAATCGAAATTCTCTCATTGCTCCACTCACTGCTCAATCAGGACAAAGAAGAGGACGAGAAAAAACACAGCACAGAGTAGAGTTAGAGTTGCATCACCAAAGAAACCCTTTTTTTGTTTTATTTTTCTTTTCTTTTAAGATGCTTATTAGTATTTATTAATACGACTTCCACTTTCAGTTTCTCATGCATTTATATCCCTCCCCATTTTCCTCCTCCTTCAAATCAAAACCTCTCTCTTTCTCTCTCTTTCCACCATCATACCACAGTACTCACTCAGTGTCTGCCATGGAAAACCAAAACCGTCTGAAAATGCGAATCTCTCGCATGATCCGTTCCTCATTCGGTTCCTGCAGGACCCGAAACTTAACCGATGTAGTAATTGAAAAACCAGTCTTTGCTCCACCCAACCACAGCTTCCACCCCAAAACTACTCTGCCCTTTCCCCCCATTTGCAACCCCAAATCCATCTTGTCGTTTAAGGATTCTCTTCCCAGACGCAAAATCTCCGACTATTCATCATCACCCTTTCTTGAGGGCAGGTCGTGTCCCCCAGTTTCCCCAAACACCCATCTCAACACAATCCACGAACATGACTTCGGTTTCTACAACAAATCAAACTCAAACGGTTCTACAAAAAACACGACGAACAAGAAGAAGAAGAAAAAGAAGAGGATGATGAGGCATGCCCAGAAGAAAAACAGGGCTTTCCCGTTTAACTCTTGTGCTAAAGATACGAACTTTGATGGATATTATTGGTGGTATAGCAGTGACGAAGACGATGAAACAGACACCCTTTTCTCCTCAAAAAGCCTCTCTTCCGACTCCTCCAGGTCTCGCCGCCGACAACATTCTCGCCGGAAACATGACCGGAGTTCTGACATGGGTGTTCTGCCGTTGGACGGGAAGGTGAAGGACACGTTCGCGGTGGTGAAACGTTCGAGCGATCCGTACAACGATTTTAGGACGTCGATGGTGGAAATGATTGTTGAGAAGCAGATATTTTCGCCTGGTGATTTGGAGAATCTCTTGCAGTGTTTTCTGTCTTTGAATTCGTATCATCATCACAAGATCATTGTTGAAGTCTTCACCGAGATTTGGGAAGCTTTGTTCTCTGACTGGCTTTGATATAAAATACTAATATTTAGTGGGGAAAAAACAAAGATAAGTATGAGAAAGAAAGAAAATAACCATCTTATCTTTTTTTTTCTCCTTTCTCTAATTAAGTTATTTCTGTTTGTTAATTTCTAAGGAAATTAATTCTTATGTATGATATTCCATCTCATGATCTGCTACTCAATTTACTTTACTTCTATTTTATTCTTAGACTGAGTCTGTGTTTGTTTTTTTCTTTTTATTATTATTGTTATGGTGTTAAAGAATGGATATGCTGACAAACAACTATATTTGCAAAGGTGGGGATAAAATTGTGAAAAGAACTATAAAAAGGGCACTTGTTTTTGTTTTTGGGAGTGCCAGCTTTTTTTCTTAATATTTTTTGAAAATAAAATCGTTATGCAAAAGATTGATCAATGGAAATTGGAAAACAAGGGGCCGTGGAATGGATGATGTGTTCTTTGGTTGGAGTTGTGAGACTTTATTAGCTTCAAAAAGATGGAGATGGGATTTTTTTTTTTTATTTGAATGAAGGAAAAGTGCTTGAAAATGCAAAAGCTGTCTTACTCTCTCGTGTTGTTCAATTGGACCTTTTTGAAATTCTTTTCATTCGGATGCGCCAAAAGAATACAAAAAGGTTACCTCGTTTTCTAATGCCCCCAAGGAAATAAGGGAAAAGAGAAGAGGTAATTTATTCTCTTTCCGTTGAAATTAGGAGGATATCATTAGAAAACTTTCACATGGGATGTGGCCACCTAGAGAGCAATATTTTAAAAATCGAAGCTGGTGTCGTTCTAACGAGACTTTTGGGTCATTATTCAGTCGTTTTAAACCGTTCGAATTATGATGAAACTGTGATCAAACTATTAAAATAACCAGACCGTAGACATGTCAGTTTACTGTTCAATCGTCTTGTTCTATTCGGTTTTTAAGACACAGCTTAATAGTTTAGAGAGTGAGGGTGATCCGCTTCTTACTTTATTATCACTACTTTTTAATTCGAAGATAAAGTTGAGATGAGATTTTTGTGGATTAAGTAAAAAATAGTAGGAATATAGCTCAGTTTAAATCGGGTTTAAACTTTAAACTATTCTACTTATGATCACGAACAATATTCTAACATAGTTCCTATTATTGTACATGAAAAAAGGAATCGTTTTTTAGGGGGGAAAAAGGAATAAGTTATTAAGTTTATTTTACAACTAACCTATCACTGTCTTAATTATGACTAACAATTATGCCCGGCCGATTGATAAAAGTAAGTTCCAGCATGACATTTCCTGAACTCCCTAGTTGGATTCCTTTTTTTTTTTTCGGACGTATTTGTTGGGAATGAGTATTTTCTTAATACTTTTGTTTTGTTTTTATTTAATTTTTTTTGTCCAAACTGAAAGGGAAAAATAAAGTCGGTGACAGGGGCAATGTTGATCTTATTTCTACGGAAAAAATATGGAGTATTAAGTGGAGTAAATCTTAACCGGTATTTTTAAGATGTTTATTAATAATTTTAAAATAAAAATATATATTTTAAAACAATTTTTTAAAAATAAAATATTATAAGTAGTATTTTTTAAATCTCCAACATTTATTCTCGTAATCATTCGTTGACGAGACTAATCTATCATTCTCATGAGACACAAGGGGGATTCACATGATGCTAATATTTCTATGTCCGCGTCCGCATCTCTTATTTGAACCCACCTGTTTAAATTAAGAATTTCCAAGTTGGAAAACCAAGATGCAGAATACGATTGAACAGCAATTTTATTTGTCTCTCGCTTCATGTGTTCCTCAAGGAATAATTGGAACAAAACAATTACCAGCTAATAGCCGCAAAAAAAAAAAAATCAATGAATTCTTTCCAAATAGGTATATACTCTCTATTATTCAATATAAGCAAAAAAAAAAATCATGTATTTAGTCTAAATTTTGACCAAATACATAAACTTTTTTGCTTATATTAGATAACGGATGGAGTATCAGGTTAAAGGGGAAAAAAAGTTATTCAATACTTTAGAAATAAGATCGTCACCATGCTAATGGATAACACAAATATTTAAAAGTTACTCCTTTCGTTTCTTTTTACTTGTCGTTTAAGGTTAATTTACAATAACCAAGGAAATTAATAAATTTTATTGTTTTTGATGAAATTATTAGTTTTTTTCCTATAATATCATTGACCATTTATTATTCCATAGAACATATTTCTCTCTCTACAATAAATAATTAAGGGTATAATTGGCAAACAAGTAATTAATGTAACCTTAAATTTTGAGAATGACAAATAATTAGAAATAAATTTTTTCTAAAAAACCGACATGTAAAAAGGAACAAAAGAAGTAATTCAATCAAACATCATAAAAAAGAGGGAAGAGGAGAAACAATTACTACCTTCGGTTCATATTATAAGAAACAAAACATTAATTCACCCGGAACTAGAAATTGCGTTAAAACTTGGTAAAAACAATTTGTATGCTGTTGGCAGATACAACAATAGACGAAATACATATCATTGTTTGGTAAAAACATTTTAAGATTGTTTTGTTAACCAAATTCATATCTATCAATGTATTTTCATATTATTCGTGAGCTAGCAACTAGTAAGAAAGGACAGAACAAAGACACCAACAACACCAAACACTGTCCCGGTGACGGAGATCATGTTGGTTGTCTCAAAATGATAATTGTAAAGGAACGATCTTGGACTGTTCGTCTACATATATCAATGACAAGCAAAGATATGTGTTGGATTCTGATGGGACTATAGACTGCACCTTCAACAAACTAATGGAAAATACTACATACAATTGTAGGTGACAAAAATAAAATAAATATTTTACTAGATTAAAAAATTGTAATAAATTTCATTGGCCACCTTATTTGAAAAAAAAATAAAAAGAAAAGGAAGGGGAAAGTTTTGGTCCTCATGTGTGTTGTCAGAGGCTTGAGACGTACAATTCCCATTCCATTATACTGTTGTCAATGGGGCGGAAACATCAATTTGGGGGGCGTTAAGTCGGTGTCAAACGAATGGGTGGTGCTTAAAAACTGAAATGAAAGAGAAGGCACAGCGGAATGAGAAAAAACTGTTATGAGGGTTTGCAGAAAGAATATAAAACCAAAACGCTTCTATCTTCCTAGTATTACTTGTGGGGACTGCATACCTATTCTACTCGATGTTATCTTTACCCAGATATCTAAGCTATGATAGCTATGTAACATAACACACATAAGGGGGAGGGAATTTGTATTTTTCTCTACATCTATTGAGCATAATTGAATTAAATTGGGGCAACGTTTTTTTTAGGTGTGGGAATCTAGAAGAACAGCAATGGCTTTATTAACTGGGTACTCGTATGTCCGTTTGCCTCAAATGGAAAACGGATTAAAGAATGTCGTTTGGTTGCCACTCTCATCATTAATGATCGCATTTTTTTGGGTTCTTGAGCCCCAAATCTCTTTGTCATTGCACACAAACCTAATACTATGCGCAATTAATTTTTGGCCATAAAAAGGGCCAATTAATTAGCTGCATTGGGTGTCGGTTTCTGAACATTGGGCTTCTTCTTTGCATATTTGGGCTGCCCTACCTTTCTCTATACACTTTGTCGTTTAATCCCCGAGGTTGGGCCAGCTTCAAATTGTCACTGTCGTCTACTAGTAATATTTAGGGTTTAGGGTGGTTCAAATTGGACGTGGGATTGGGTATTAATTCAAGAACAAGAAATTCTAAAACAAAATTTACGCTCTGTTTGTTTTTTCTTTTTTAATTAGAAAAATATCACTTTTTCTTATGTCTAAAATTTTGAATAGAAAATACTAAAAATAATTATTTTTTCACTATTTTCGATATTTGAAAATATAAAAAAGATGATATTTTTATAACTAAAAGTAAAAATAGGAAATAAAACAAAAACAAAATCATAAACCAAGCCGATTTTTATATATCATATTAACCAAGGGCGAGTGCAATTTTGTCCAACCCGGTGATCCAACTCAGCCAGACAATTTGGGGTTGGGTTTGACCCTATTTCACAATAAAAATATGGTTAAAACTTAAACCTTTTTATAACTCCACCTTGGATCAAGAATGGGTTCGAGTCCACCTCTAGATTTTTTTTGTTCCATACGTGATTTTTAGTTTTAAAATTGTTTCATATACATATTTATTTCGAAACATATCGTACACATAAAGTGATATATTATTAACCAACGGGAGTTGAGTCTAGCGGAAAATGTTAGTCTTCCATAACGTGGCGACTCAAGGTTCGAATCCCTGCTGGGAGAGGTTCCCACATTTAGTGTCCGACGCGCTTCGAACAGAATTGCCTCCGTTGGAGGAGTCCTATGGGAAACCAAAAAAAGTGATATATTATTATTATTTTTATAAAAAAAAAGTGATATATTGTTGTTGTTCATATTTTTGTAACTTCATAAAATTAAAACGAAGTACAAATTTACAGACTATAATGAGAGAAATTCGAATATATATAGTATATTTATTAATTGAGGACATAAACTATTTTTGTTTTGAATATTAACATATCATCATCTCATGATTTTATTTAGCTTATGCTTCATGTCAACCTGATCTCATCTTACTTTGGCTTGATTTTAATTAAACTCATATATCATCAAAAAATTTCGAGTCTATGGTCATGTTCGGGTCTAAATATTTGGCACGATTAAAACTTAGTAGACGAATGACAAAATAACCCTTCTTAACCCATCCCATGAACACTTTTACTAGTAACCAAAGTATGCATCAAATTTTTTAAGGATATCCTAGTTTTTATTTAATAAGATACAATATTTTAATTTCTTTTAATTATGTTTATTTTGAGAGAAAATAATAGACTTTAGTAAAAGCTATGACATGTAAAAATTGAATAATTTTATAAAAAGTAAATCCAACAACAGTTTATTATAGTGAACTTTGAATTATAATCTCAAACGAACAACACTTACATTGTTAGTGACAGAGGGCTTTGCCTAATCACCATCTTTGACTCGAGGAAATTAATCTGCATCTATGCTTGTAGAGATTTTGAGCCAAAAACAAAAACTGTATTTAATCCTACATGTAACATGAGCCCTCTTAAGCCTATCAAAAAAAAAAATGAGCCCTCTTAAATTATTAACTTAGCAACATGTTATGCTACATTTTAAAAAAAACAAATGCTACATTAATTAGCAATTAGATGATAAATTAATATAATGAGTCATTTTCTTAATTATATAAAGATTTAATTGGAGAAAATTTATTTAGAAATAAAAACTACATCCAATTCATAATAAAAAAAATACCAACAATGACTTTCGTGCAATTTTCTATTTTAAACTTTGATTGAATGCTATAATATAGTGGAATCAATGGAATTAGGACTTAAGAGCATCTTCAATTGAGGTTGTTTGTTGAGTTCTTAAATCTATGTGACAAATAAAGAATTATTGCTTAATTATTTTTCTCATTGAAGCTGATCTATGTGACAATGTGAATTACTTAAAATAGTTTCTTGTCTTCAGCTCATTTTAAAATATCTAAACATACTCTAAAGTAAAAACCTATCAACCCCTTTATGTCGTATTCAAACTTAATTTCTGCAGCATTCAACTTTTTAAAGTATAGGCCAGTTAATTAAACCTGGCAACATGGTGTAGTAAATTTATCCAGTCAATCATAAAAGTGATTACTAATTAGGACCTTCCATAAAATATAGAACAAGAATGTTCAAGAAAGACACAATTCAACAACCACCCCGCTCCTTTCATTCTCCCAAAGAGGCTACACACCATACCAACTCCACCATCAAAAGTAAAAGCAACTAAAACATATAAAAGAGCGTGTGAAGACAAAAGAGAACAATAAAAAAGCAGCAAAGGAATGCAAATTTTGATCATTGAAAAGGAAAAGGTAAAGAATCTTTCATGGCTCCTATGCTTCTGTCATCTGTATAAAGAAATCTTGACTGTGATCATATCATACTACAAGAACAACCTCAAAACAGACACATTCACAGAGTTTCATAATTCATTCTCTTCTCTGCACCAAAGAAAGTTATACACAGAAGAAAAAATCTTATTTTTACTAATACTGGAATCAATCAATACTATCATTGTCATCATCACACAATGTTGCTACGAAGCTCCATTTCCAAATACAAGAAGTTCTTCCAAAAGACTCTACAGAACTTCAAGTCATTATTCTCTCCAGCTTACCAAAAACTTCCCAAAACACACTCCTCTTATTCTGTGGCAGCAGCTGTGGATAATAACCCAAGTTATAAGCACTTGGAGAAGTTCTACAGTGACTTCACCGAGCAATGGGATTCAGAAAAAGGGAATGCAAGGAGAAGAAGCAAGAAGAAAGTTGTGATATCATCACCACCAAAGCAAGAAAAAGAGGTACACACTGATGAAAGCTACATTGGGTTGAACAATGAGCAGAATAAGAATCAGATGGAGAAAAGGGAGGAATATGAAGACCAAAAGAATAAGAGGAGCTTAAGCTTAACCCATCAAAGGAAAGACCAGAAAGATTCATCTTTTAACTATTGTAAGAGTAAGAGGGGGAATAGTAATTGTATGGTGGAAAAGAAGTTGAGAGAATTGGAGATGTTGGATAAGAGCGATGTTGATTATATACTGGACATTGAAGAGGTTCTTCACTACTACTCTCGACTCACTTGCCCTGCATATCTTGAAATTGTGGATAAATTCTTCATGGAAATGTGCTCAGAGCTCTTTGTTGGTGGTCCTGAGAAGCCTGCTATACCTCGTACAGCTCCTAGTGTTGACTCTAAGCTGAAGCTGAGATCAGTGAGGTCTTAATTTGTTCTGTTTCTGAATTTCTTACCCTATAGGACTATCATCTAATGTTTTTTTAGATGATTCTTATTGTTTATTAATCTTCTTCGCATATGAAATAACTGCTATTTGGTGTGTCTAAAATCTAAATTTATTGTGTTCAAGTATTTCGTTGATCAATGGATCAATTTGACATATGCACTTAGATATCAAAGTTCAGAGTACATTTTATTTTACAAATTGCTCGGCTTTTTGAAAAAGTAGACATATTTTTCGAGATTGTGTTTTTGTGGACGGTGCTGGTCATATATAGTGGCTTTTAACATTGAAAACTTTTATTTTATCAGCTCAATACGCGGAAATGGGATCATGTGGTTGGGTCCCTCGAGGAAAGGCTAATGGGCCTTTCTTTTTGCTTTTCTTTTCGGGAGTTAAATTCTACACCCAGCATCATTTAAACCATACCCTTACAATGTGATGGTTTAACCAAATTACCTTTTAAAAAATTCAATAATCTCTCATCCACTCTTTCAAAAATAGCATACCGTAAATTATCAATTTACGGTATGCTATTTTTGAAAGAGTGGATGAGAGATTATTGAATACCGTAAATTGCCCAAAATTGAATACTGTAAATTGACGAAAAAAATTGAATATCGTAAATTTACGGTATTCAATTTTCAAAAAAATTGAACACCGTAAATTGCCCAAAATTGCCCAATTTACAGTATTGAAAAAAAAATTTGAATACGGCAAATTGGGCAACTTACAGTATACTATTTTTTCGGCAATTTAAAGTATTCAAAAAAATTTTGAATACCCTAAATTGGGCAGTTTACAGTGTTGAAAAAAAAATGAATACCATAAATTGCGCAGTTTATGATATGCCATTCTGGAAAAAAAAAATCATACCGTAAATTGCCCAATTTATGGTATTGAATTTTTTTTTTGAATATCATAAATTGCCCAATTTACGGTATTAAAAAAAATTTGAATACCGTAAATTGGACAATTTATGGTATTGAAAAAAAATTCAATACTATAAATTGAGTAATTTATGGTATGCAGAGCAAATGCCTGTTAACTTGAGCTACGTCTATTATGCACTATCTTAATAGGTGGTGCACCTACAACATGTTTAAATAACCGTTAGATTGAGTAGTCTACCATATCATATCATATCATATACCATCAGAAACAAAAATTGTGTAATACATCATGTAGACTACTCAATAAAAAAGGATACGAATGATATTTAGCATTTAAATATGCTAAATTGTGTAAATAAGGGTATAATGTTATTTAGTATTTAATACATTTAAAAATAGGTCAATGTTTCATATAAAAGGACAAAAAAAACTAGATCATTTTTTTCTTATAAATAGAACCGAAAGGAGTATTTCATATTTTAAAAGGATAACAAGCAAAGAATGTTTTTTATAAGAATCAAAACAAAAATTCACTCATTTTATAAGAACAATAATAACTATTGTGACTAATTTATGAACTTGTCTTTTAATAATTTTTATTAGAATTTAATTCCTTCAATTTTAAGAGAAATTAACAAACGACTTGGTTATAATATTTAAAAAGAAATGAGACTAAATTTGAATCCGTAAAAAAAGACTAAATTTGACTAAAAAGTTATTGAGGCAGCGAAAATCCTACGTTATCCATGGAATCAAACAAAGTCTTTTTAATAATAATTAATTTTCTAACAATACGGTATTATAAATGGCCGCTTTATGTACCCAAAAAAAAATGGCCGCTTTTCATGGGGGACAAGGCTTGCTTTCACTATGGACCAAGACTGGAAATCGGCCCAGTACCGCGGTAACCATGCAATGAAAACAAAAGGGCCAAAAAATGAAAAAAGAAAAAAAGGTGTGTTCCATAAGCTTCAAGTTCATGGATTTTTTTAAATAGCGATTAACATTTAAAAAAAAATACTTATCATAAACTTCATTTGGAACATCAAGTGTGATTTGATTATAGGAGGCCATTGAACTATAGAGCATTACTCTTAAAATATCTGTAGTCAAAATATTATTGTTAAGTAGGATGTAAATAATGCAAAAAAACTATTGTGTCGGTGATTATTGACCACATCTCACAGATAATGGGTATGAAGATATCAAATTAGCACACAGATATAAATATTATGAGTAATATTTATACTAGATGACCCACTACAAGGACACTTCATAATAGTTATGTAAGTGTCATAGATGCTTCTCATTAGGGGTGGGCATGGGTCGGGTTGAGTGGGTTTCGAGGTATTTGAAGACCCAACCTAATCAACAAAATATGGGTTGGGTTGCGTTGGTTTAATCGATTTTTTGGCGTAACCCGAACCAACCCAACCCGACCTCATATGTGTTGGTTTAGGTCGAGTGATCGAGTTTATTATTAAAATATTTATTTCTCAGAAAAAATTGAGAAAAATTGAAAAAGTAAAATAAAAACCACATTATCGAGACCTTAATTTGGATTTTTCAAATAAAGAAAATCTCCATGTCTTCATAATTGCATAAAAAGCATAGTTGACTTCAATTTAGAGTAAAATTTCCACTAAAATTATAGCACAAAGTGAAATAAAAACAAAACAAAATTCACTACAACAGAATGTGTAAAAGATAGCGCCACTTTAAGCAGCGCTTAAGTGAGAAAGCACTGTTTAAAGTTGTACTAAAACAATAAACAGCGCTTCCTATATGGAGCGCTGATTTTGGTCCTAAACAATAAACAGCGCTTTCTATATGAAGTGCTGATTTTGGTCCCAAAAAAAATTATGCGTAACAATAAACAGCGCTTCCTATATAAAGCGCTGATTTTGGTCCTAAACAATAAACAGTGATTCCTATATAAAGCGCTGATTTTGGTTTCCTATATAAAGCGCTGATTTTGGTCCTAAACAATAAACAGCGCTTCCTATATGAAGCGCTGATTTTGGTCCTAAAAAAATTCTGCGTATTAATAAACAGCGTTTCATGCTTTTAAGCGCTGATTTTTGTCCTTTATTCGTATTAAATATTCACCTCTACTCCACTTCATCGCAAATAGCTCCTTTTCTTCGCAATCCCCAAACCCTAACCCCAACTTCACGTTCTCACCTCCCTCCATGATCTCCCACTTTTTTCTCTGAGGTGAAGAAGGTTAATCTTCTTTCTCTGTTTCTCTTCACGGTGCACCGCCACTCCTCCACTCCTCATGGCGCACTGCCACTCCTCCACTCCTCACGGCGCACCGCCATTCTCTCTTTCTTTCTTTGTGAATGGTGCACTGAAGCGAAATCGTGACCCACTGAAGCATCGTTTGTCTCTGAGAGCCACTGAATCGAAACCACGACACACAGATCTGTTTGTTTGATCTGGAGGCGAGAAAGAGGGAGATCGCGCGGTGGAGTTACAAACAGAGCCACCGCGTTGGAATCTTTCACATGGTGAGTTGATTTTAAAGATCTGTTTCTTTGATCTGTGTGTTGATTTCCCCAAATTTTCTCCAAACCCCAACTTCTCTGTTTCGTCTGTGCTCGTGAAACTTCCATTTGTTTGATTCGGTTTCATTTCTGTTCACACAGATCTGTTTGTTTGATCTAGAAGAAGAGGAGGTGTTGGTTGCTGGTTCGGCCAGATCTAGTTCGATCTGGTTCTCTTCACTCTCTGGGGTTCGATCTGGTTCTTTTCCCAGTAAGGCGTGGAGAGAGTTCTGAGAAGAAGAAGATTTGAGATGCAAAGCGTGGAGAGAGATCTGAGAGAAAATTGAACATTTTTTTTTTCTTTTAGGGTTTTAGTTTCTTCTCTATTTTTCTTTTCTATTCTGCTGTATTATTTTTCTTCTCTGTAAATTTTTTGCATTTCGATCTTGTTCTCCGTTTGGTGATGTACCATGGATTGATTCTAAAATGAAGTATATTTTTTGCATCTGAATCTATGTTTATTGATGAATTCAGTTTATTGATTATGTTTATGGATCTATGGCTTTTATTGATGGATTTGATTATGTTCTGGTCCTTGGTGCTGATGGAATTTCCTCCTCTTCGATTAGATGTTGTAGTTTCGTTTCGTCTAATGCTGGAAATAAAAAAGGGGAATAAACAGCGCTTCCTTTATTGCTGCTAAAGGTTTACAATAAACAACGCTTCTTTTAACGAAGCGTTGCTTATTGATGCTGAAAAGTGACAATAAACAGCGCTTCCTTAAGGAAGCGCTGTTTATTGTCACTTTTCAGCAGCGCTTCAAAAACGCTATTTTTTTTAATAACAATCAGCAGCGGGTAAATAAGCAGCGCCTTTTAAGCGCTGTTTAAGGCCAAAATAAGCGCTGTTTATTGCCTATTTTTGTTGTAGTGATTTATGTGTTTACAAATTACCTCTTTGTTTATATGGTATTAGTCAGTATATGCATTCAATCACATGTAGTGGGTTGGGTTAGGTTGTTTGAGTTCGCAATCTTCTGACCCGATACCCAACACATAGGTTTTGGGTTTGCTTTTTTTAAAACTGACCAAACTAATGACCAAAACCAACCCGGATTTTGTGGGTTGGGTAGGTCGGGTTCACGGGTCGATCCGTACCTATGTCCATCCCTATTTCTCATGGCGACTTTAGTGTAGTAGTTTCTTCAACTTGAAATCCGTACAAAAACTAAGAAATTTACTATATATTAGAAAATACACATTCCGTAAACTTCAACTTTACGATATGTATTTTAAAAAAAAACATTCGGTAAACTAATGAAATGTTTTTTTTTTAAATTGCGATTAGCCACGGTAAGGTGGCTATTCACACTTTTTTTAAACGACAATGAGGGAAATGTGTGGGGGTATGGGATTTTGAAAGTTGTTGGGGGTATTTGCATCAAAACATGATTTTTGTGGGGTGTCGATAATAAGTGTGGGGTATTGATAATAACGCCAAAACAAAAGGAGTGTTGACCCAGGCTTCAATTATCGCTCACATACTCTACTCTCTGTCTAATGAGGCGTGAGGTATCTAGTTTGGGTTGCGTATAAAAGATGAGGAGAAAAATTGGGCGGAGGAAAAAATGAGAACAATATACCAAGAAAAATTAGACACGGGACTCATAAAAATTTCTATCCTTACATGGTGAGAAAACACAAATGTCAGATATTATTTAGTTGTTGCTATGTGTCTATTGATTTGCAAATATCATTGAGTTACTATGGTAGGCTTATTCTGGGTGTACAGTTTCTCTATTGGATTCTTTTTCCCCAGCATTATATCAAGAACTACTTTAACCAGTGGGTATAACTTAAGAATTCATTTAGGTAGTGTTATGATTTTAACTTTGCTTTATGATTTACCTTGAAAACGGGTAAATATGCATATATGGAACAGCCTAAGAGGGACATCAATCTATCCTGCTGGGCTGCAATTTTTGGAAGACTTGGTGCACTAAAATAAGAAAGGAATTCAGATGGGGAAAGGAATGTAAAAGAAGGCAAAGTATATTTTGGGGTTAGAGTGCACTCTCGTCACATTCCATTTAACTCTATTAAGTTAGCTGGTCATAAGGAGACTAATCATTTATTTCTTAAGTTGGTGCTTTGTTAAGTTAGTTTTACGAAAATATAGCATATTTTGCAATGTAACTATATTTTGCTAACTTATATGTCACATTTGTTGTTTTCTTATTTGGGCTTGCTTGCTGGACTTTGTCCGGCTCAAAGACCCCATCACATAGGCCACGAAGAAGAGCCAACCCATCACAATTGTTGTGGAATAGTTTTTTAAAGGCTTAATTGCACTTTTGGTCCTCCAGGTTTTGTAATTGTACAATTTTGGTCCCTTAAGTTCCAATTGTGCCAATTGAGTCATCTAGTTATTGCAATTGTGCGTTTTTTGTCCCTCTTGCCCTTCACTTTCAAATGAAAAATAATGATATCTCACGTGTGGGTATGACCTAGCACGTAATTTGGTGTATGTAGCATGTTAGTTGGCTTAAAAATTAGAAAACCTTTAAACAATTGTAGTTATAAATTGAATGAAAATTGAATGAAGGGATCAAAATCGCACAATTGCAATACCTGGAGGACCAAATTCGCTCAATTAGAACATGAGGTACCAAAATCGCTCAATTGTGATACCTCGAGGACCCAAATTGCTCAATTAGAATTTAGGAGACCAAAATCGCACAATCGCGAGACTTAGGGGACCAAAAGTATAATTAAACCTTTTTCAGATATATAAATGACAGAAGAAGAAAAAAATTAATAGAATAAAGGCCCAAACTTGCCCATGACAAGAAAACATGTTGACATATTTGATTCATTAAAAAATGAAAAGTACCAATTCGGTCCTCAACAATGTCAAATGTCAGTCAAATTAGTACCTTTTAGCATATTTTATAGTGACATTATAATCCCTATGAGGGTCTAATTTGACATACATTTGATATTGTTGAAGAAAAAATTGATACTTCTTAAGACCAAATATGTATTTGTGTTTTTTGTCAAGGACTGGTTTGGGCCTTTAGTCAAAAAAAAAATAATGTTGACTTTTATCATTAGTATTTGGAGTTATAATTCCTATTATTGAATCTAAGACTTGATAAAGTATAAGGTATATTACTTTAAAATTTTATGTGATTGTTTATAAAATTGAAATTCAATTTTATTATACAAGCCAAATAAGAGAACTGAAATTGAATTCTAAAATTCTAAGACTAAGTTATAAGTCTAATGCCAAATGGCACATAAAATAAATTAAACTTATAAAATGGGTCTTAAATGAGGTTTCATTTTATTTACTTGTACAAAATTGAACAATGACAACTTCTAAACTATGTATTTCTCGAGAACATAAATATTATGAACACTCGTTTTAGAGTTAATCAATGAAATTACAACGAACTAATGCAATGATACAAGCATTAACTAGTGATCAATTATTATTAGTACTCTGTGCAAGCACAATTACACACTATCACCATCACCAATTAAGCAAGGTCTTTTTGTGTTTGTGATGGGCAGGAATAGTAGGAAAGTAAGGAATCCCAGTAACCTCAATCCAGTCATCTCCGTGGAAGAACTTTGACGGCGAGAATGAGTTTGCAGCTTTTGAATTGAGGTTCCAGATACCAGCCCAATTTACACGCTTTGATTTGTTTGAACCGGGACCGATGTTGTGGTACTCTGCATAGAAACAAGTGTCCATGCCAGAAGGTCCCTCCAGTCCTTGCCATGGCAAATAACCATCGGGGTGAATCAAATCATCAATATAGGTGTCCATGATGACAGTTCTTGAATAATTCTTCCATGGACGTGCTAGGAAGGCCTTGTTTTCAAATCTCACAGGGTCAGACACAATGGATCCCCCTTGGATGACTATTGCTGATGGTTGTTGTCTTTCTTTCCTTCCTTGTGCGGTCACAATGCATTGCTGGTTCTTCAAGGGCTTTCGGACCGCGAAAGTGCAATTTTGGAAAACGGCTAATGCATTACCAAAGACGAAGTCGATGGTACCAGAAATGGTGCAATCACGGTAGAATTGACGCATGGTGTGTGCATAAAGTGTGTCCTGGTATCCATCCATCGAGCAATTGTAGAAGATAGACTTGTCTCCTTGAACCCTTAATGCAACTGCTTGATGTTTCTCAGGGCCGGCTGAGTTCTCAAAACCCATATTAATAGCAACAAAATGATCTCCTTGAATAGCTGCATATATTGCATACATACATACATACATACATAAAATGTTTCATTGACCATTAAAATCAAACTTTAAAATTCATACATAATTAAGCTCTATATGCACGAAAAGAGACATACCAACAGTAGCAGTCCTATAGGTCGTAATCCCATCTATGAAGTTTTTGTTGCCAGTGATTCGTGTATTTTTGCCACCGTCACCGACAAACACGACGTGGGTCATATGCTTGGTAACTTCAACATACTCGGGGTAAACACCCTCCTTGATATAGATCACGAATGGCTTTTTATTCTTCTCGGGCACTTGTTTTAATGCCTCGTTAATGCTCTCGAAGTCTCCGCTACCATCAATGGCTACAGTCAAATTAGGCTTGTGTTTGAATGTACTTGTATTTGCATCAAGAAGTCTGTGATGATCAACCCAAGAAGGAGAATCATCAAGTAGACGACGCCCAGTTAATTTTGCGGTGTTCCAATCTGAGACTGTGTCGGCTAAATCTGTAATGATGGCAAGTGCATTGCTACTCATGTGCATGCTTGTAGTCAATAGATCTTTCATCTTCATGCCAGCTTCACTGGTTGTATTCTCAAATCCATCCAAGCATGTATCTTGGTATGTGACTGCACCACTGAGCCAAACCTTTAAATTCATGAGTATTTTGTCGAGATTCTGAAGATCATCAAACTCACCAATTCCATCAAGTGACCTTATTAACTCTGTAATTGAAAGATCCATGAGTTGCTTGCATGTATCAAGTGCCATCTTGGCTCCAGGATCCTTCTCAACCTCGTGCAACAGATCTGTTTCCTTGAGTTTATCACCAATTTTCTTAATGGTAACATTGAAGGCAATTTTAATAAGTTCTTTTGGGTCTGTGGTATTGCCAGCCTCTGCTATAAGGGTTTCCTCGCATTCCTTCTTGTAATCGGTGGGATGACAAAGGGTTTCAACTGCTTTTATGGTGGAAACGACATGATTCTTCCTATTGTCCCCTATATCATCGGAACCATTTTGATTATAATTTACGCCAACTGTAACAGCAACAACCATAGCCACCAATAACAACGCAGATACGCCAATGATGGCAATTCTCTTTCCCTTTTGTGCGTCTCCCCCAGCCATTTTAAGGAACTCCTGTTTCAAGCATATTAGTGTAACAAATAAATAATTTTTAACTAGCAAACAAAAAATTAATGATGATAATAACAATAGTTTTATTCTTTCTTCTAATTTATGAATTGGTTCCTATACGTACTATGCAGAAGAGGGAGCCACACACGCAAAGAAGTGAAGAAGGGAAATGGGCTTGTTGAGACAATTGCAATCCTCTATCAAAGTCCTCTACAGAATGTGTCTCTGTGGCTTGGCATGCAAAGTTGATAGTTATTTATATACATAGAATAAGCTGTTTAACACGGATTAAAAGTTTGGTCCAGTCAAATGTGTCGAGGTTTAGCTAAAAGGCCAGATAGCTATCTTTCCTAAAAAAAGATGAAACACGGAAAACACACAATATAGATAGCCAACATTTTGTATTCACTATCTAAAACATTTTGTATTCACTATCTAAAATAACTTCTGTCGAGCTTATAAAAATATTACTACAATTTTATATTTATTTTTGCTTTAAATATGTTTTTAGTCCCTCAAATTAGGAAAAAGTTTGGTTTTAGTCCCTCAAAAAAATTTTGTCTGCTTTTGATCCCTTTAGTTTGGAAATGTATCACATTTAATCTGAGAATTTGGTTTTAGTCCTTCAAAAAATTTCATTGACCTAAAATTCATACATTAAAATCTATTGTGATTTGATTTTGTAACTTTTAAAATTTATAATTAGTTTCATTTAATGGATGTATCTTTCTTAATTTATTTACTACCGTGAACGAGCGTATAATGAAATGTTAGAATGAAAAGCAATAGTTATATATATATATATATATAATTAAGCTCTATACGGAAGAAAAGAGACATACCAGGTTCGATGTTATTATTCCCAACAATATCAGTTAAAAAGCAGACAAAAACAGACACATGGACTAAATGTGACACATTTCCAAACTAAGGGGACCAAGAGCAGACAAAATATTTTTGAGGGACTAAAACCAAACTCACAGTGACTAAATGTGACATATTTTCAGACTAAAAGGACCAAAAGCAGACGAAATTTTTTTGAGGGACTAAAACCAAACTTTTCCCTAATTTTAGAGAATAAAAATATATTTAAGCCTTTATTTTTTTTGCAGAACTACAATTTTATATTAGACTTAAACTCATTCAATAAATGTCCTTCACTTCTGGTCTGAGTGGTAAACTCCAACAGATTTCAGTAACATAGAGACATCTGGTGTACCCCGGGTTTGAACCCGGGAAAGTGCATTTGGTGTGCGTATTTGAGGCGTGGCACTTGCCTCTTCGCTTATGAGACCAAAAAAAAAAACTCATGCAATAAATTGAGAAAGAGAAACATGTTTTCTTTAAAACTTAAACGATTAAAAATAGCTAATAAGAGGTTAGATATGCTGATCGCCTTTTCTCAATAGCAGAAAAACACATAAGTATATTGGAAACCTTTATCGTTAGTTTACTACTCCCCCGTTTCTTTTTGCTTGTCAGTTTTTAAGAAAAAATTTGTTCATTTTTATTTATTATTTTGATAGTTTAAGGTTATATTAATTACTTGTTTCTCAATTATACTCTTAATTATTTATTGTAAAGAGAGAAATAAGTGTGTAGATAATAAACAGTCAAGGGTATTATCGGAAAAAGACTAATAATTTTATAAAAAACAACAAAATTTATTGGTTTCTTGATTTATGCAAAATAATTTTAAAAGATAAGTAAAAAAGAATGAAGATAGTAATATGTTATTGCTGTTATTAATTCTTGTCATGAAGATTTAATGAGGGTTTATGTTGACTTTTGATTGCTTTGCATAATTCTCATCTTTTGTTGTTAATTTTTTTTCCTTTTTGACAAGGTCTTTTGTTGTTAATTAAGTTCATATCGCAAAAAATATATATTTTAGTTCTCTTAAAACTTGACCGATTAAGTATAGTTAATAAAAGGTCAGGTAGCCGTATTTTCTAAAAATAATAATAATAATAAAACAACAACGAATCCACATAATATTCAATGAATGCACTCTTTAGTCAAAAAAAAATGGAAAAAAATCTCAATGAATGTACTCCAGTTTGTTTTTGAACATTTTATACGACGATTCTTCAAAGGATCATAAAATTGTAACTTTTTTGCAATTTTATTTTAAATTGCAACTCATGATAGTATGATGAAAAGATGCTTTTGTTGATTTAAAACTTTATTTAGACGCCAACGTAGTTTGATTCAATTGGTTTGGTTTTCTACTCGTACATGCTGTAATTTGGGTTCAATTCTAGGTGATTGCGTTGGTGGGCGATACGTAAATTTTACCGATACGTAAATTTCACCGTAAATCCTGGCTCAGGTTAGTGATTCTCTCTGACCCTGCACGAGAGTGAGCCTCCCTCAATCTAAACTTTATTTAGACAAATGCTTTTTGAAAACTTAAACAATTAAGTACATGACAGCGTCCATGGGGTGGAAGCATAGTGGTAGAAGCTTGGCCTCCTAACCTCAAGGAACAGAGTTTAAATCCCTCAAAAACAGTTGTAATATGGTTATTAGTGCCACTAAAATAATAATAATATATTTTCTTCCTCATCTCCTTTGAAAAAAAAGTACATGACAGCGGCTGTTTTTTTTTTTTTCCTAACTAAAAAAGATAAAATGTACGAGCCACATTTCTGTAACATTCGCTCTAAATTATGCAGGAATTATTGAAATAAATGAAGGGAAAAAAAAAAGAGACTGACACAACGGCTCTTACCCGTTTTGTC
Organism: Calophaca sinica; assembly: GCA_037113605.1. Classification (NCBI taxonomy): domain Eukaryota; kingdom Viridiplantae; phylum Streptophyta; class Magnoliopsida; order Fabales; family Fabaceae; genus Calophaca; species Calophaca sinica. Next base: position 126,808,308 of record CM073734.1, read on the forward strand.
CCCACGGAATAGAACCCCACTACATCTCCTGTACCGTGATGCGATCCAGCTTTACACAAATTCGGAGTCACTTTAGATCCACGCCATTCATTATTTTACCTTGTCACCGAATTTAGCGGCAAAATCACTCCCAATTTCATCTCCCATCTACACCCGCAACAAAAACCTCTAACTTCCGAAATTACCCCCCTGTAACGTTCACCTCTGCCGTCGTGTTAATTGAAATACCCAAAGGTCATTATCGTCGCAGTAGAAGCAAAGCAGCGCCTTCAGAAAGGTATTCTTTTCTTTTTATTACATTTTCTCTCTCTCTTCTTCTTCTTCTTCCACTGTCAATACAGTGTTCCGTGCTGCTACTCTCTGACGAAGCTTTCGTCAAATGTCAATGGCGAACATCGCATTTTGAGCTTCCGAGTCAAACAACTCACTGAGTCAAACAACTGAGTCGAACGCGACTCGAGATTTTCCACCATGTTGGACGGGCTACTTGGCAAAGGCTTCGCCGCAAAATGGTTCGTCCCGTGGTTTCCCTGCGTTCTTTACTTTTTTATTTGTTTGTTTTTTAATGGTTGATTGGTTGTTACATGTATCTGTTTGTGATGTGGAAAGCATGGAGGAGGGAATTGAGAATGTGGTTATGCTGCTGATTATGTGATATGCGTTCTCTTTTTCTCTTTTTATTATTTTCAGCAAATCGTTTATGAAATTGACCAAGAGTCGGATCGAAGTGACAAGGAGGAAGAGAAGAGCGACAGAGAAGTTTCTGAAGAAAGATATCGCCGATCTTCTGTTCAATGGTCTAGATATCAATGCTTACGGAAGGGTAATTGCTTTCATTTTTTTTGTGTTTTTGTTTAGTGCAGTTTCTGGATTAGGTTATGCTAGATTCCTCTCCAGCATGTTCTCTGGATCAATTTCGTAGTTTGTGAGGGTTGTTTCTTGAAAAGAGCGTGCTAGTTTTCATCGAATTATGGCTTATTGGAGACTTTACTTTCAATTGTGTCAGTAATTAGTTTCTCTGTTTCCCGAAATTATCCCAATAAATCTTTATGTTGCTTGCGATGTGGTCAAACAGGCTGAAGGACTCTTGGTTGAGTTGACATTGTCATCTTGTTATGGTTTTGTGGAGAAATCCTGTGAAATTGTAATGAAGCACCTCTCAGTGATGCAGAAGCTAAGGTATTCATTTGTTCTAAATTTCTGCTTAGATATCAAGATAGTTTATTTATTTATTTTTTCTAAATTTTCATTTGAAATCAGGGTTATGACTTATTAGTTATTACCGATAAAGTCCACCTGCCGGTTTTTTTTTTTGAGTAATATTATTGCTAGTGTCAGGAATAAAAACTCTACTGTGTTGTTCAGGCACTGGATGAGTATTACGCTTTAGTTAGGCAACATTATTTCTTCCAATACCATCAGTAAATCTCTTTCCTAATTGCCTGCTCAACAGACTTAACTTTAGAAATTTCATCATTTTTAGGGGAAAAGATTTTACAATTTTTGTCAATGATGCTGCCATGGTTTCTGAAAGAAAAACTGCGTAATGGTCACCTACACTACTTACAGCACTGTAAATATCAGTGTGCATCTATCGGTTTACATGTGCATGGCCTTGGCCTTTGCGAATTGCGAGTGCTGATTTTCTATGTTTAGGTACCCTCTTATGAATTGGATGAAATAATAACGTAATCTTGTAATAATGATTTTGCTTTGATGAACTGGTCAGAATAAATTCACACGTTCAATTTATGTTCTAGTTGTTTGTAGGTGTGGGAGGAGGTACTTTTGAAAACAGTTTTTTTGGTCCTTATACATGACACTCCTGTTTGATTTTTCCCTCTACAGAAAACGTTTCCAGTTTAATCTTGATATGTGCCTTCATTTTGAATGCCATCCTCACTGTTGACTTTGTGAGACTGATATAGAGATACTGTGTTGTATAAGGATCAAGTTGAAAATGTCTTTGTGTCAAGGGACCAGAATTTCATCCCTATTCATGACGATCATTTTCAATTTGATCGATACACTTCATTCTGTTGTAACTCCAATAGATGGTATCATAACATCCACAGATAACATGGACCAAAATGAAAACAATTGTATGTATATAAAACCTTTTCTTGTACCAGGACTGAATCGAAATTGAGTGTCACATTATAGAGACCAAAAATATATTTTAACCTCTCTTCATTTATTATTTTTGTTGACATATATGTATTGGTTAGGCACCTATGAGCTACACACAGATATCCCAAAATAAAGATATCCCAAAATAATTGTGATTGTGATTGGGTAGCCGTTTTATATTTTTCCTTAAATCAGAAGTTCAAATATTTACATAACTGGTTCTATTTCTTATACAGTGGCTGCCCTGAGGAATGTAGGGCAGCAGTATCATCTCTGATGTTTGCTGCTGCAAGATTTTCTGATTTACCAGAGTTGCGTGACCTTAGGCAAATATTTCAGGAGAGATATGGGAATTCCTTGGAATGTTATGTGAATCAAGAGGTGACTATTCATGTTTTTAAATTTATTAGAACTTTGCATATTAATGTCTTCGATTTCTTGCACTGACTCACTAAATTGATCATTATCAGTTTGCTGCAAATTTGAATTTTGAGTCTCCTACATTGGAGAAGAAGGTCTGCTTGATGCAGGAAATTGCATCAGAGTTTTCAATAAACTGGGACTCCAAGGCTTTCAAACTAAGGATGTCGAGATCCTCTGCATTTGCACAGGTGCAGTCTTCTATATTTCCTTTTCATTTTTGACTAGTTTCATTGTCAGATTGAATATTTAGCCAATTCTTACCATACTTCAAATTTTGAGGATGTATCTAAAATTGTTATTATTTGCAATAAATGACTTGTACAGGGCCAGAATACTTTTAAGTGTAACCATTTGTCTGATTATGATAAACCATCACTCGACAAGGATTTTACCCAAAAGGATGTAAATAATGATGTTTTCTTAGAGGAAAGTCCTGACCATGCCAGTGATGAGAACAAATTTCAGAATAGCAAGGAAGTTGTTATCTTAAACAGAGATGATCATGATCTTCAGTCGAAATCCACAGTCCCTGGAAATGGATTCAAGCCACTAAATGGTTGTGAAGCCCTTGGGAAAAAGGATGGCCATGATAATCCATTAACTATTGGAAGGATAGAGATTACTGCTAAGAAGAGTGATAGAAGCTATTGGAAGGAGGGTAGTATGCTAAAACCAATTGGACATTCATCACAGGAGAAAACAGTGGAACAATTCGAAAATGGTTCCAAGCTGCATGATAGTTGGGGGAATGCAATCCCTCCAAGAGAAAACCAGGACACTACAACTGCTAGGAAGTCTCCTAGTCATATAAGATCGCGTTTCAGGAGTAATGTGAAGGAACCATTTGCTGTTAATCCTGTTAATCTTGTTGCCCCACCTGATTCTGATAAATATGAGAGAAAAGTTCAAAACGATGAAACGCCTATGCTAAAGCCTTGTTACAGTAATGCCATTCCACCTCCATATGTTAAACCTAATTCTAGGCAGCAAAACAGCGTACGTGGAGTCAATGTAGTATCTTCACATATGGACAGTGATGGCTTCTATACATGTCCTTCAGCACATGACAAGTCTGAGCAAACAGGTTTGGATAATTCTGACCAGGATTGGCAGGCCAGTAGACATGAGAGACTGGGCAAACAAAGTCGTGAAAATGAATTCTCTTTTTGTGAAGACGCTAAAGAAATCTCTATGGTAAAACCAAAGTCTATGAGGCGTAAGCATTTGAGATCACAATCTACTCACTATGATGACCCTAACGTAGACACTGAGCTTGTGAGAAAACAGAGGAGCAGAAGCAGGAGACGAGATGAATCAAGACGTGGTCTGCGAAATTTGTTTCATGATGAGCGGTATCAAAATGCTGAAGAGGAAAGAATAATAGATAAACTACTGATTCATTATAGCAAAAAGCCATCCATCTTGGTGCCTGAAAAACTAAGAAAAAAGTCAAACGGTCACCATGCACATCTAATGGATAACTCAACCAGGGAATTACTACAGAATGGAAGCGGAAATGGATCTGATGAGACACCAGGGATGACCAATCTTGTCCCACGATCAATTTCCCTTCCTCGTGAACAACCTAGAGTAGTAGAAGTTGAGAAAGCATTTGCTCGTGCTGCTTCATTTCAGCATGTGCATCCCAAATTACCTGACTATGATGATTTAGCAGCCAGGTTTGCGGCCTTGAGGGGAAGATAAAAGACAGAAACATAATGAACAAATGCTCCTCCATCATCGGCATGATTGCACTCATTATGATCATCACACTTTGATCCCATATACTGTGAATACCTGGTATTGTTGCCGATTGCATGGTGGTGCTTTTTGTTGCCAATTATTGGCTTCTTCATATCTGTACTAAGTCATCATAGATGGTCCTGTCTGTGTCGGTTAAGAATAGTGACTCTGCCATCATCTTACTGATACTGCTACTGATACTACTATAGTACTATAGGTTACACGCAATATTGATTCAAATTTTGCATTTCATGAATATAATGGTGGTTGTAACGAGTATTGACGGTGTTTCTACTTTCTTCGGCTTGAGGCTAAATGATATTTCGATAAGCGCTATTGTTTCAGAGTTTTTGGTTACTCATTCTTTTTTTCCCTTTTTACAATGTTATTAATGTATTTTTTTTTATATGCTAAAATTTAGGTGAGTTGGGTCACAAGACTCATCAGGATCAGGGCAGGTCTCACGGCTCAAAGAGAACTTATAGAGGTAGTTACAGACTTTGCAAAGTGTTTTTTAATGGTTAGAAACATTATGGAAGGTTGTAGAACAACTTTGCAAAAACTGTCCTAGCAATGGAAATATTCTGATAAAAATCAGCAAACTCATCTTGTTCATCAGTCATCTTATAGAAGCAACTCCTTGATTTTTGACAGTGACTTTTAGATTTTGATTGAGCAGACCTGCTTTCTCAAGCATGCACTTTGTTTAAGTTGCTTCATCAGAATTCTCTTTTGCTCTCCTTATAAGTTTTTCCATTCCTCATGTATCAATCTTCTCTAAGAAGCTTGATCTTCTTCTAATTATTTTCAAAGGGATTCATATCTTCTTTTAAGCCTTGTAAGAATTTGTATACTAGTCTTTAAACTAAGACCAAGCATAAGCATGCAGTGTTAAGAATATTAAAAAAATTGGAATTTTAATGAATGAAATTCCAAGTTAGAAACCTTAGACCAAGAAGTTGAGGTGTTGAATATAGACTTGCATGATAAATAGCAAGAGTTAATATTTGCATGATAATGATGATGATATAAGGAAAAATAACTTTGGGCATGAGATCTTAATTAAGTTGTATACTGAACAAATATTTGTTCTTGTTTGAGCAAGTGCGTAGAGAACAACGATGGATCTGGATTCTGAATGTATTTCACTCCCATTTGTCATCAATTAGCCGGCCAACTCATGAAAGGATAGAGAGATAAGATGATTCCCAAGTGAGCAGTGGGTTGTGATTATACACGTTTCCGGGTTTATTTGAGTACAATAGGTACATGCCATTAAAGGTAACAAAATACTTCCACAAAGAAAAGATCACAGTCATGCCGTTAAGCTTAAGCACAACAGAACAGTCGTCTTCTAGTTTCTTGAGGTCTGCTATGCAGCTTGATTCCAGTTTGACGTGAAGGGTTGGCTTTAGCCAATCTCTTAGCTGCAAAATATTTGTTTCTGTGAGTAAGGAACCTGAACATGGGAGTTAATAGTCATTAGTATCACCATATTTAGATGTTAAGGTCTAGAATTAATCCCAGAACCAAAAGAAGTTGCAGTGGTGGTTAATGCAGCCAGAGGAACAAAGGAAATTTCTCTGGAACTGTAGATTCATTGGTTAAAATTCATATATGTTTCTCATTTCTTGCACTGCATCTCCTGGTTCAAATTTAAAGAATTGCTTCTTAATGTTGGTCTCCTTTAACAGAACAACTGGCCAGAACATAAAATTGAACAAAATTTGTCCTAGCCAAAAAACTTAAAAAGGGTGGATGTTAATTAAATTAAAATTATTTTACCTATTTCATAGAAGAGCTCGTTGACATTCTGTGATGTTTTTGCTGAAGTTTCAAAAAAAGACATGCCATTTTCTTTGGCATATTCCTCACCCTCCTGCAACCATCAACAATCATTTGAAAGATGACCACCAAAACAAATTCTTTGGCTGTCTATAGGGGAGAGGGTCAACCAGTGTAGGTTCCTGAGTAAGTATAGACCTCTGAAAATTATACAATAAGAAATTCATAAATTTAAGAAAATACCTCATTTCCGACTTTTCTTTCGTCTTCCAAATCAGCCTTGTTAGCCACCAAAAACATTATCAAATTCGGATTTGCTGACATGATTTATGAAATTAAGCAAACTGCCAAATTAGTATTCATAGTATAAAGCTGTGACAAACTTTATCAGATTCTACATTGGAGATATTTCAGCCTATGTTTACAACTTTGAAGTATATAGTAATCCGGTTGAAATGTTAGTGGATTGCTCAATGATTCTCTAGTTTGTTCCCAAGATATTACTTTTTGACAGTTACCTTGTCTTTGCACTTCTCGAACCCACTTCTTTGCCCGGACAAAAGAATCCTGATTCAGAAAATGCACCATTTATTCCATCAGATATGTTGTCACTGTGAATGTAATTAGACATTCTGCTATAGAGATATAAGCAAAACATAACACTGAATTTTATAAAGATAAATACATTAAATAATCATGAATTAGGCATCAAATGTAATCCTTTGCTTGAAGTTCATATTTCAAACAACTAATTATTTACAAGCTAAATGAAAATGATTGCCTATAAAATGCTACCACAAACATCATTTCGAAATTCGATATTTAATTACCATGCTTGTAATGTCATAGACAACAATAGCAGTAGCAGCACCACGATAGTACATAGGAGCCAAACTGTGGTATCGTTCCTGCCCTGCTGTGTCCCATATATCAAACTTCACAGTAGCTTCATTTAAAGACAAAACCTGAGTGAAGAATGCTGCTCCAATTGTTGATTCCTGCACACGTACATTAATGAATGGAATGGTAATCCACTACAAATCTATGACGATGTGAAGATGCATAAAGAAAATAAAAAATATTAAAGAAAAAAAGCAATAGTAGTAATAACCTGGTATTCTGAAAATTGGCCTTTGACAAATCTAAGAACCAAACTCGTCTTCCCTGTTCCCATGTCCCCCAGAAGTACCTGGAAAATCATATCATATCATATATATAGATAATGTTAACAACTTGGGAACATTTTTTCTCTCCTAATTAAGCATGTCCTTTTGATCATATCAAACTAATCAACCAAGAGAAGTGTCATCAACACACTCTCTAACACACTATTTCAAGCACTCCCTGTGATTGATTGAAACTCGTGTGAGTCCCGCCATTTTGGAAATTAGACCCACATGATGTAGCGAGACTGGTGTGAATTTCAACCAATTATAAAGAGAATGTTAGAAAAAGAGTGTTGCCGACATTCCTCATCACCGAAATAGGAGATTAGGCTTATTAATGCATAGACATAATAATCTTATAGTTAGCAGATTAGAGCAGTACACAAGCTATGCAAAATTTAACAAGAACTAATCAACTACTTTGCATAAATGTGACACAATGGAATGGACAAATTGGAGCCATATCCATGGAATTAGAAAATGGGCGAAGCCATATAAAGGATACAAAATCCTTGCAAAGGTATTACATGTAGCTTGAATAACTCTCTCTCTCTCTCTCTCTCTCTCTCTGCATGTCATTATATAAAGTCATTAACTGAATGAATAGTAAAAAATATTATTATCCACATAAATGATTTTATATCTAACTCTCACTACTAGAAGGGTGTACAATATGGTGTTCTGGCTTAACGCCTAATTATGCCAAACATGAGCTAACTTGATTCTTTAATGGAGCTGATTCTTATTTTATAAAACCAAAAAAAAGGGAAGACATACCCACCAGTTTGGCTTGTAAACTCTTGTTTCCTGTCCTCGCCATAGCTTTGGAGCTGATCAATGGAAAAAAAGGAGAAAATTTATTTGGTGTAGCAGAGAAGGAATTTCAAAGATTGAAAAGAGGACCCAAAGAGAAGACAATGATATGTTAGCAATGACAAATGGGAGAACTGGAAAATGGAAGACTGAAAATAAATAGGCCGATGAAAATCGTAGAAGAATGGTAGTTTGTTAGTTGGACTGGTAAGTGAGCTAATTGATTTACATTTTCCTTGTTGAAATTATCTACATAGCTTGCATTTTATTTTATTTTTCGTGATACCTTCTTAAAAAGTTACTTTGGACCTAACTAATTTATGTCAAGTTGGATATATACATATATTTTTTTTGAAATTATTTTGTTTTGATGTGATTTTTTTTTCCGAAATTATCAATAGCTTGCATTTTATTTTGCGTGATACTCCATGACATAAATTAGTAAACGTATTGCATATATGTGAATAGGGTTATGCATGTATTTTTTTCTGACAAAAAAAATATACAAATATTCTTTTTTCCAACATTATTGTCCGAACAATATTATTTTCAACATCAACTTCACTGATATATTCTTCATTTTTTTGTCTATTTAAAACTTATTTTTTTTTCTTATTTACATAAAAAACTTCTCGACATGTAGCATTTCAAAGTATGATTTTTTAATGCAATGTATAAAATATAAGAAAATTGACAATAGTCACCGGAAATGAAAGTCAATGAAACAATAATTCTTGCACGATAACTGCTGTAATAAAAATCAATGACCCTACCATTATCATTATCTGATAATTAATTTAAATTTGGCTCAGTGCAAACTCTCTCAAAAATGGTTGGTGAAAAATTATTCTTATTATTACAACAACTAATTAATAAAATCATCAATATTGCAAATCATGTATCTAGTCATAAGTTCACCCAAAAAAATGTATCTAGTCATAATATAATTCTCTAACTAAAAAAAAAATTAATTTCAAACATCATCATGAGAGGATTTGTGCATCATGCACAAATTTTACATTTGTGCTTGCTAAAACCCACCAAGAATAAAAACATAATAATTCTCTCCTCTGCTAGGGTTTTCTCTGCCGAGTGAGATGATTCGCTCCTAGTGAGGCGCAGGTCTAGGTTTTTCTATTTACCAAGTTGGAGTATTCACCGTTTCCCCAACACACTGGTCTGTGGCAAGGTTTTCATGGCAACCATGGCGAGCATTGGCGATCTAACTATTGAGGACGATGAGGTGGAGATGGAGGTTAGTGTTGAGGAGGGATAGGGAGCAGTAGAAAATCATGTAATCTGTTTGGAGGGCCGCTTCTTGACAAACAGAACCATCAGAACTCACAAAATGAAGGAGATCATGGCGGGAGTGTGGTGTCCGATCAAGGGTGTAACTATCACGAAGGCTGAACCAGGGATCTTTTTGTTTCAGTTTTATCACCACTGTGATGCGCAAAGGATCCTGAAGCAAGGCCCATGGTCTTTTGATAATCACCTTCTCATCCTAGGTGTACTAAAGAGGAAGATGCACCAAGCCAGGTACCACTTCACACAGTCCAATTCTGAGTGCAAGTCCACAACGTCCCAGCTAGGTTTATGTCCGAAGCAGTGGGCAAACAACTCGCAAACTATATCGGTGAGTTTCTGGAATATGATGCTAATAATAACTCAAATTTCTGGAAGAGATATATGAGGATACGGGTGATGATCAATGTCTGGAAGCCATTCAAGAGGACGAAGAAGATAAAGAAACAATGTGGGGAGGCTAAAGAGGTATCTTTCAAATATGAGAGACTCGGGTCTGTTAGGAATTATTAGGATTTATTATTTGACTTAGTTGTGTTTCCTATTTGTTAGGACCCATTAAGTAGGATAGGATTTGATTTTCTTGTAACTGTTACCACGTTTTTAGACGTGGACTGCACCCTTTCATTCTTATCTTGTAAGGCTATATAAGCCACCATTCAGTTATTCAATAAAAAGTAGTTCTGCCATTTCTCCTTTTTATTCTAACAAATTGGCATCAGAGCTCTATTAAGGGGCCTGATAAAGTGAGAATAGGAACTGTAGTTTCCTAAAGAGAGAAAATAGACGGTGAGAAACAGTGAGAAATGTCTGCTGAAAGTAGCAACTTTGTGCAGCCAGCAATACCCAAGTTTGATGGTCATTATGACCATTGGGCTATGCTCATGGAGAATTTTCTTCGGTCAAAAGAGTATTGGAACTTGGTGGATACAGGCATTCCTACAGTAGCTGAGGGGGTTCAACCAACAGAGGCCCAGAGGAAGTCGATTGAAGAACACAAACTGAAAGACCTGAAGGTGAAAAACTATCTCTTCCAGGCCATAGACAGAAACATCATGGAGACTATTCTTGACAAGGGAAGTTCAAAGAGCATTTGGGACTCAATGAAACAGAAATATCAGGGGACCAGCAGAGTGAAGAGAGCACAACTACAAGCATTGAGGAAGGAATTTGAAGTCCTTCAAATGAAAGGAGGAGAAAAAGTGGAAGAGTACTTTGCTCGGACACTTACAATTGTGAACAAGATGAAGGTTTATGGTGAGAACATAACTCAAGTAATGATTGTAGAAAAGATCTTGAGATCTATGACCTCAAGATTTGACTATGTTGTGTGCTCAATAGAGGAGTCCAACAACTTGGATTTACTGACAGTAGATGAACTTCAAAGCAGCCTTTTGGTTCATGAACAAAGAATGAATTCCCATGGTGGTGACACAAGGGATGAGCAAGCATTGAAGGTCTCACATGAAGAACAGAATGGAGGTAGAGGTAGAGGTAGAGGTTTTGGTCGGGGTCGAGGCAGAGGCAGAGGCAGAGGAAGGCAGTCTCCAAACAAAGCCACGGTGGAGTGCTTTAAGTGCCACAAACTAGGACACTTCCAATACGAATGCCCAAGATGGAAGGAGAGTGCAAACTATGCTGAGATTGATGAAGAAGAAGAGATGTTGCTCATGTCTTTTGTCGAAGTTGACAACTTGAAACAAGAAGAGACTTGGTTTCTCGACTCCGGTTGTAGCAATCACATGTGTGGAAATAGGGAGTGGTTCTCTACTATTGATGAGGCTTTCAGACACTCGGTAAAACTTGGCAATGATTCAAAAATGGAAGTACTGGGCAAAGGGAACATCAGACTTCAGATCAATGGTGCAATTCATGTGGTCGCTGATGTTTACTATGTTCCAGATTTGAAAAATAATTTACTGAGTGTAGGCCAACTTCAAGAAAGAGGACTAGCTTTACTTATACAAGATGGGAAATGCAAGTTGTATCACCCTAGAAGAGGATTGATTATGCAAACAGAAATGACAGCAAATCGGATGTTTGTGCTGTTGGCCAGTGTAGTGCTTGAAGAGACTTCAACTTTTCTACAACTAGCTACTGAAGATAGTTCACAATTGTGGCACCGTAGATTTGGACACTTAAGTTACAAAGGTTTGAGGACTTTGCAACACAAACAGATGGTGAGGGGTCTTCCATTTTTCAAAGATTCAAGTAAAAGTTGCACTGGATGCTTTATAGGAAAGCAACATAGAGATGTCATTCCAAAGAAGAGTCAATGGAGAGCTTCCCATAAATTGCAGCTTGTACATGCTGATATTTGTGGACCTATTACTCCTAACTCCAATAGCAACAAAAGGTACTTTATAACATTTATTGATGACTTTAGTAGAAAGGTGTGGATATACTTTCTAGCTGAAAAATCCGAAGCATTTACAACTTTCAAATATTATACAAGCTTAGTTGAGAAGGAGTCAGGTGCCTTTATATGTTGTTTACGCACAAATAGGGGGGGAGAATTCACCTCAAATGAGTTTAATGAATTTTGTAAAATTGATGGCATAAGCAGGCAACTCACAGCATCTTACACTCCACAACAAAACGGCGTAGCGGAGCGCAAAAATCGAACCATTATGAATATGGTTCGGTGCATGCTTTGTGACAAACAAGTACCAAAGGCTTTTTGGCCAGAAGCTGCAAAATGGACAGCTCATGTTCTCAATAGGAGTCCTACATTGACAGTGAAAGACAAAACTCCAGAAGAGATGTGGAGTGGAATCAAACCTAAAGTAGATTACTTTAGAGTATTTGGGTGCCTAGCTCATGTCCATGTACCTGATCAGAGAAGAACAAAGTTGGATGATAAGAGCCTCCAATGTGTATTGCTTGGGGTAAGTGATGAATCCAAAGCTTATAGATTGTTCGATCCAGTTGCTAGAAAAATTATAGTCAGCAGAGATGTGAGTTTTGAAGAGGATAAGGGCTGGAACTGGGGGAGGACTGCAGAAGAAGTGAAGCATGACGTGTTGATTTGGGAAGGTAGTAATGACAGTGAGGATGCCTCCTCTGAAAATGAAGAAGAAGCTGTTGTGGAAGGTACTGAAACAGCAGGAGTTACAGACCAAGATGCAGAAGCAACAACCTCTACATCAAGTGATTCATCTAATGAAGATGCATCTGTACATGCTGAAGGAAGGATTCGAAGAGCGCCCAACTACTTGCAGGATTATGAAACCGGTGAAGGGCTGTCTGAAGATGAAGATTATTTTGCAATGTTTATTTCTGAAGATGAAGATTATTTTGCAATGTTTACCTCTCATGAAGATCCAAGCTCATTTGAAGAAGCTGAAAGAGATGAAAAATGGAGAAAGGCAATGGATTTGGAGATTGAGGCAATCAAAAAGAATGAAACCTGGCAGCTTACAACTTTGCCCAAAGGTGCTAAGAAGATTGGAGTGAAATGGGTTTTTAGAACCAAGTTAAATGAGAATGGTGAAGTTGATAAGCTCAAAGCCCGACTAGTAGCTAAAGGCTATGCTCAGCAACAAGGGATTGACTACAATGAAGTCTTTGCTCCGGTAGCAAGGTGGGACACAATTTGGATGATTTTAGCTCTAGCAGCACAAAAGGGATGGAGTGTGTATCAACTAGATGTCAAAAGTGCATTTCTTCACGGAGAATTGACAGAGGATGTGTATGTGGAACAACCACCGGGTTATGTTCGAAAGGGTGAAGAAGAGAAGGTCTACAAGCTTAAGAAAGCTTTATATGAGTTAAAGCAAGCACCATGTGCTTGGTATAGCAAAATTGAAGCCTATTTTGTGAAGGAGGGATTTGAACGATGTGATCATGAGCACACTTTCTTTGTCAAAATAGGAGGAGGTAAAAGAATTTTAATTGTGAGTTTGTACGTTGATGACTTAATTTTCACTGGGAATGATTTAAGCATGTTTGAAAGCTTTAAGAATTCCATGAAGATTGAGTTTGATATGACAGATTTAGGGAAGATGAAATATTTCCTTGGTGTAGAAATTCAGCAAAATTCAGAAGGTATCTACTTAAGTCAGAAGAAATATGCCTGTGAATTACTTGAGAAGTTTGGGCTGCAGAATTGCAATTCAGTAAAGAATCCTATAGTGCCCGGTTTTAAGCTGTCAAAGAAAGGAGAAGGTGCTAGGATTGATGCTACTGCCTACAAGCAATTAATTGGGAGTCTCATGTACATTACTGTAACGAGGCCTGATTTAATGTATGTGGTATGTCTCTTGAGCAGGTATATGGCCAGCCCCACTGAGTTGCATATGCAGGCAGCAAAGAGGGTTCTTCGTTATTTAAAGGGAACTGTGGAGTTAGGTGTGTTTTACAAGAGAGGAGATGTTAAAGACTTGGTGGCTTACACTGATAGTGATTATGCTGGAGATATTGATGATAGAAGAAGCACATCCGGATATGTATTTTTACTGAGTGATGGAGCAGTCTCATGGGCATCAAAGAAGCAACCGGTAGTAACATTGTCCACCACTGAGGCAGAGTATGTGGCAGCTGCTGTTTGTGCTTGTCAATGTGTGTGGATGAGAAGGGTGTTGGAGAAGATTGGGCTGTCACAAAGCAAGTGCTCTGTTATTATGTGTGACAACAGCTCAACAATTAAATTGTCCAAAAATCCAGTCATGCATGGAAGATGCAAACATATAGATGTAAGGTTTCATTTCTTGAGGGATCTAACAAAAAAGGAAGTGGTGAAGCTCATTCATTGTGGCACAAGCAATCAAGTAGCTGATATTATGACCAAACCATTGAAACTTGATGTGTTCCTGAAATTAAGAGGCCAGCTTGGAGTTCGTGAGGTTCCAAATTTAAACTGAATGCATACAGCAATCAGTTTAGGGGAGGAATTGTTAGGAATTATTAGGATTTATTATTTGACTTAGTTGTGTTTCCTATTTGTTAGGACCCATTAAGTAGGATAGGATTTGATTTTCTTGTAACTGTTACCACGTTTTTAGACGTGGACTGCACCCTTTCATTCTTATCTTGTAAGGCTATATAAGCCACCATTCAGTTATTCAATAAAAAGTAGTTCTGCCATTTCTCCTTTTTATTCTAACAGGGTCATATTGCTACTATTGCAGACTGCTTGGGCACACAGATGTTTACTGTGAGAAGCTTTTTGCAATGGAACATGACAATGGTGATTGTGGTTGGGGGCCAGATCTCCGTGTAGAAGTGAAAAGAAGTGGCGGTGTAGGGGGCTCTCAGTGGCTGAGGGAGGCAGTGCAGCCGGTGAAAGGGGAGGTATCTCAGGCCATGCAAAATTTTGGGACTGCATTCAATGGCATTAATGTTGCAGCGAATAAAGGAGCACCAAACATGGCAATTAGTGACAATCAAAGGAGGAAAGAGAAGCTATTGTGCCAATTCAAAAATCTGGAATTATTGATTCCTAGGAAGAATATTCTAGCAACAGTTAATGAGGGGACAAGTCAATCAATGCCTGTTAATGCGAGATCCGAGTCTTACGTGATGCATGCAGATGTTATGGAAATTGAAAACGGATCAGAAGGAAATAAGAAGAGGAGTCGTGATGAGTCAAGCTGGCGCAAAATTCTCGAGCTGAGAATGTGATTAATGAGGACAGAGAAGGAAGCAAGTGCGTTGACCCTGGTCAAGGCAACGTGGGGAATAATGTGATTGGTGGTGGTAGTATAGACCAAACGCGACAGCTCAATGATACTCATTTTTTAACGGCGGGCCCTGGCAAAGAGGCCTGACGGGGACAATGAGTATTCTCAGTTGGAACTGCCAGGGCTTGGGCAACCCTCAGGCGGTTCCGTCACTCCGGGACCTTATCCGAAAATATCACCCAAATATTATTTTTCATTGTGAAACTTTAGTTTGGGCTTCAAAAATTGAGGAGATTCGTGTTCAGATAGGATTTGATTTTTTGTTTGCAGTCGATAGAATTAGTAGGAGTGGGGGCCTTGCTGTTTTCTGTAAACATCCTTTTGAATGCAATATTATCAATTACTCCTCTAATTACATTAATGCTGAGATTGTTCAACCCAGTAAACCTAATTGGCGATTCACAGGCTTTTATGGCTTTCCAGAGAGAAGTAGGATGAGAGATTCTTAGGACTTGCTCCGAACTATATCTCAAGATAACTCTTTGCCTTGGTGTACTATGGGAGATTTTAATGACATGCTCTCAAATGAGGATTCGAACAGGAATGTAGGTTATCCTCCATGGCTACTTAGAGGCTTTAGAGAAGCAGTGACAGATAGTAACCTTGTGGACTTACCACTAGAGGGTTATCAATTTACTGGCGCAAAAGCAGGGATGACCTAAATTCAACTAAGGAGAGGTTGGATAGGGCTATGGCTACTCAAAGTTGGATTGATGTGTTCCTAGGGTGCAGGCTCATTAATGCAGTGGCGGATCGTTCTGACCACTCACCTATTCTTCTCAAACTCTATGAGCGAGATAGGAGGATGGGATCTAGGACATTTCGCTTTGAGAATGCGTGGCTGGAGGAACCTGAGTTGGAAATGGTTGTGAGGGATGGTTGGGACAAGTATATGTCGGGGGATCTTATGCTTCGTTTGAATCAGTGTACTAGTGATTTAAATGATTGGGGCAAGTCTCTTCGAGGTAAGTACCGGGAGGCTGTGGATGAGTGTAGGCGTGAATTGGAGAGTATTCGAGAGGGTAATGAGGATGGTGCACGTTATAGGGAGGTGCAAGACAAAATGAGTTTATTGCTTGCCCAACAGGAGACTTTCTGGAGGCAAAGAGCAAAAGTGTTTTGGTGGATGGAGATACTAATACCAAATTTTTCCATGCCATGGCAAGTGCTAGAAAGAGGAGAAATATGATTACTAAGTTGGAAAGGAGGGACGATGTAGTAGTTGAGGAGCAGAAGGGTATGTGTGACATTACCAAGGATTATTTCAAAGAGCTTTTCCAGCGTGATAATAGGGACTATGACCCGGTCCTCAACTTTGTTCAAGCAAGAGTCTCAGATGAGGATAATGCTAGGCTGACAGCAGATTTTACGCTGACTGAGTTTAAAAAGGCTCCATTTCAGATGCACTCAGATAAGGCGCCAGGGCCTGATGGGCTGAACCCAGCCTTTTATAAGCGTTTATGGGATCTTTGTGGTGTGGAGCTTTTCCATGCAGGAGTGGCTTGGTTAGAGAGAGGGTTCTTTCCACCACATCTTAATGATACCAACATTGTGCTGATCCCAAAGAAAGATGATCCTTCTTCTATGAAAGATTTACGACCCATCTCTTATGCAACGTTGTGTACAAGATTATTTCGAAGGTTCTAGCCAACAGGTTGAAGCCACTTATGCCAAATTGCATTTCCCAGGAACAATCAGTTTTTGTGGAAAATAGATCTATCTTGGATAACGTGATGGTGGCGATTGAAAGTATACACCATATGAAATGCAAAGTCAATGGAAAAGAGGATGAAGTTGCTCTAAAAATGGATATTAGCAAGGCTTGTGATAGGATGGGTTGGGTTTTCCTAAAAGGGATGATGCTCAGAATGGGGTTTTGCCAAAAGTGGATTGATTGGATGACCATGTGCTTGGAAACGGTGAAATACTCAGTTATGGTGAATGGAGAAAGTGTAGGTCCTGTTACTCAAGGGAGAGGATTGAGGCAAGGTGATCCATGTCACCATACCTCTTCATTCTGTGTGCTGAGGGCCTTACTACCCTTATTAAGAGAGCGGAAGCGAGAGGAGATATTCATGGTGTGAAAGTGTGTGGGGGTGCACCCATCCTCACACACCTTTTATTTGTTGACGATTATTTTCTTTTTTTTTTCAGGGCAAACGATAGGGAGAGCACCAATATGAAGGATCTCCTGAGAACCTATGAAGCAGCATTCAGACAAGCCATCAATTTGCAAAAGTCAGAGATTTTCTTTAGGAAAAACACTTCTATGGAGATGCGCAATTCAATAACCACCTTGCTGGGTGTGGCTGAAAGCTTAGGAACCGGGAAATACTTGGGCCTCCCTTCAATGATAAGGAGAAACAAGAAAGCCGTTTTTGGGTACCTGTGAGACAGATTATGGAAAAATATTCAGCTGTGGAATGGAAAGCATCTTTCCAAAGCGGGAAGAGAAGTTCTGGTAAAATCTGTGGCTCAAGCAATTCCTTCATATTGCATGAGCATTTTTCTGCTTCCCACGTCCCTTGGAGAGGAGCTAGAGAGAATGATTAACTCTTTTTAGTGGGGTTCGAATAGAAGAGATAACAGAGGCATTAACTGGCTAAGCTGGGATAAGTTGACCATGAGGAAAAAGTTTGGAGGTATGGGTTTCCGTCACTTTCATGGGTTCAATTTGGCAATGCTAGGGAAGCAAGGGTGGAAGATTGCCGTCAATAATGATGTTATAGTGACAAGAGTCTTCAAAGCTAAATACTTCCTGAGGGGGGATTTTTTTGGGGCTCAGTTGGGCCATAATCCTAGTTATGTTTGGCGTAGCAACCACACTTCCCAGGTGGTAGTCAAGTTGGGCATTAGATGGCGAATTGGAGATGGTCAAAGCATTAATATTTGGAAGCATCCCTGGCTACGTGCAGAAGACAACTCGTATGTTTCAAGTTCTCCTCAACCCGGGACTGAGAATTAGTCAGTGGAGCACCTATTTGACAACTCAACATATACATGGCGCTATCCTATTCTGTAATCTCTGTTTAATCAGCGTGATATCAAGGAAATCACTAGCATGGCGCTACCTTGCACCCCTTCAGCTGACACAGCCATATGGAAGCTAAGCAGAAATGGTGTATTCTCTGTCAAGTCTGCTTATGGAGCGCCTCATTGATAATACTAACCTAAGGGTCCCTGGAGATTGGGCTCGGGTGTGGCGGCTCAACATCCCTCCCAAGATGAAGCTACTCGTTTGGAGAGCCCTTAGGGGTGTGTTGCCAACAAGATGTCGTTTACAAACAAAAGGTGTGCAATGTGTCACCTATTGTCCCTTTTGTGAGCATGGAGAAGAGAATGAGTGGCACATATTTATTGGTTGCAGTAGTGCAGTGAAGTGCTGGGAAGAGGCTGGCCTGTATCAGCTTGTTCATGGCCTTGTGAGCAGCACTACTAGCTTCACCGACCTGATATTTTGGATGCTAGAGCACTCAAGTGTGAAACAGAACCAAGATATAGCTGTGATGCTTTGGTGTTTATGGAGAAGAAGGAATGATAAAGTGTGGAAGGAGGAAAAGAAGGGAATTGCAATCTCAGTGGCCTTGTCGCGACAAGCCTTGCGTGATTGGGAGATAACACGAGGGCAACACAATATCTGCAGGCCAGTAATAATTGATTCAAACTTTACGCGATGGGAGAAGCCTGTGGCTAGGGCGTTCAGATGTAACACTGAGGCAGCAATCTTTAGTGATGTTGGGTGCTATGGAATTGCCACATGTGTTAGGAACCATCTTGGTGAATTTGTAGCAGCCAGGACAATGCTACTGTAAGGTTGCATTCCAGTGAAGGAGGCTGAGGCACGAGGCATGCTTGAAGCAATTCAATGGATCAATGAACTGGGGTACCATCACATGGTCTTTGAGTCTGACTGTAAGCTTGTGGTGGATGATATTAACGGTCATTCTCGCTGCCAAACTGAATTTGGGGCTTTAATCGCTGACTGTAAGGAGAAACTGAGTCGTTGTCAAAACTACCGGGTTAGTTATGTTAGGAGACAAGCCAATTTTGTAGCTTATAAATTTGCTCTATAGCTTCAAAATTCTACGCTAGTCACCAAGTTTTTTATTTCATGTCATCCTGTATTGCTGATATTATTTTGAAGGAAATGGAATAGATGTATTTTGCTAAAAGAAAAAAACCATCATCATGAGACTTCACAGACTCAAACATGAAGAAGCATATGTCACTTAAAAAGGGGACAAAAATATGTTGACTACCAAAAAAAAAACAAACTTTCTTTTAACTTACAATGCAAGCCACTAACTTAAAATAATGCAAATACAATTTTTTCTTTAAGATATAAGTTTTGTTCAATTTACTATATATGACAACAATAATTATACTATTATAATTTTTATATACTTAATATTATATTTTTCATTATATTAACAGCGACTCAAATTCATTAACCTAATGTACGGATCCTAATTTAATTTTTTTATTAATAAAATTCAAGCTTAGCATTTTATTTGAGGATAATACTTTTTTTTGCCATTCGAACTAATGCACGTTAACATATTTTTACTTCTGAATGTATTAAGGTTAAGGGTGAAAATAGGTTGGAGATAATAAAATTTTGCTTAAATAGATCTGACTTATTCTAGAAATTTAAGGTTAAGTCTGACTTGTTACTCATCAAAGATTTTTATTAGGTCTGAATTTTTTGAAAGCTTAATTTCACCTATTAACCTGTTTAAAGGTCTATCATCTAACCTATTTCTTAGTAGGTTAAATAACTAACAAGTCAATGAAGATAAACTTTATGCATGATATATTACAAATTATAATAAAAATTAAATAACTACTAAGAGGGCATGAAATATAAGAGTAAAAATATATTAGGGTAAATTAGTCTTCTTAGTACTGAGACTGTCATGATCATTTGATATGTCTTCTTTAATGTATCACCTAACATTTTTAAAAGATACAAACATTTCAAAAGTATATTTTGCACCAAAGCCTTTTGAGTAAGATTATCATTAAATAAACTTATAAGTTCAAGTCTTTTAGGTTATAAATCTTTACAAGGGGTAAATAAGTAATATAATTTTATTGCATTATAAAAATATTATTATATTTATTTAAATAGACAGGCTTGTTATGTCTAAAAGACTTTTTAGATGACCTAAAATCTAGTCTTATTAACTAAATAGGCTTTTCAAAAAACTCGATATTTTTTAATTAAAAATAAGTCTGGTCTAGGTCTACCGTAGACTAGACCATAGACCCTGCGATGTGAGACAACATGACCTATTTTCCCCAAAAATTAAGGTTAGGAGTCGGTCCTTAAACTACATTATTTTTTGCGCAATGGCTAAATGTCATACATGGTCAACTTGAAATTTCAATGTGATTCTTTTAAAGTGAATAATTTATTTAAAAAAATCAATTACTTGAGACTTTTTGGTGTATTCGAAACAGTAGTCTCTCAGTCAAGGCCAGGACTAAAGGGTCTGTCTGATCTCGTGCGTGGCTTAGGCCCTCCTTCTAGCACGTTTTTTGAGGCATTGTCCCTTTTGGGCCACATGTGATGCGGGCCCTCATGGTTTTGTCCTTAAAATGAGTCTCGATGGGTTAAGGCATGTGGGTGTTTATAAACTCCCATTGGCCTTGATTTCCAAGCAATGTGGGACTTTTTGATGTATCTAGAACACTAATAAAAATTAAGAACATACATTTTAATATATATATATATATATATATATATATATATATATATGAGACATATCTAGTGCGAGGGCCTTATTTATATGAGAGTGAGAGGAACAAATCATAGACATTAGATCCAATCATGAATTGTCAATATTAAAACAAAAAAGTCATGTGATTTTTTTAAGTTGGCATGTGACTTTTTTAAATTCTAACTAACTTTTAATCTGACCATTCATGTATAGTTATATGGCTTAGATTTGCTTCTCTCGCTTTCACGTAAAAAAAAAAGACCTTCTTTTATATATATATATAATGTAACGGTTGTTTTTCTTATCTACAGTTAATTTTTTTCAGCTCTTTCCTCTAAAATAAAATTGGGACTCTTTTCGAAAGAGACAAATGTGTCAGGTTTCTATCATCTCCATTTTATTTTTTATTTTTTTTGGTGATAGGTTTGTTTCTATCTTCTTATCCACAATGTGATGTTGCATCCGACGTTTCCCCCCCTGATGGCCAGAAGCCCGGAATGGGTAACATTATAAAGTTGGATATAACTTTTTTGACAGGATATAGCTATTAATTAAATGAAAAAACTTAGTTAAAGTTTTTTTTAGGTGTGATCGGTGTTGTTATTTTTATAAAATACACAATTTTTTTCCTTTTTATCCATTTTTATTATTTTTAACTTTTTATAACTGCCATTATTAAAACAGTTTTTATCATATTTTATGAGAGAAACAACACCAACCACATCTAAAAAATTTTATCTAAATTTTGTCCTTAATTAAAAATCAATAATTTAAATTTGATAAATCTATAATTATATAAATATACATAAATTTATTATTATTTTAATAATTAATATTATAATAAGTAATGATAACCCTCCGCTTTAAACAAACCAAATCCACCGAAATGATCCTAGAAATAATAATGTGGTCTTACTAATGAAACTCAAAAGCTAGCTAATTAAAATCGAAGTGTTTGGTAACATTAACTGTTTAACTAACTGATAAATATAGAATGACAAAAAATGATAAGATTATATTTTTATTTTAAATTTGAAAAAAGAACAAAGAATAAAATAATGAGGATAAAAATGGGAGAAAAGATAAAAAGTTATAAGCTACTTCAAATAGCATCTCAAAAAAAGCTATAAGCTAGTGTGATAAGTCTGCTTACCAAACACTTTTTGTTCGGTTAAACAAGCTTATAAAGTAGTCTAATAAATTATAAGTTAGCTTACTGGTTTTACCAAACCGAGCCCTTATCTTCTACCAATCAATTGTTAATTTTTCGAAAGTTGGAACAATTTTTTTTATTAAAAAGTGTATAATAATTTTAAACTTTTTACTATAAATTAGTATTATAATTTAAAGCTTTCATATAATTTCTTAATTTATAATTGTGAAATCCTAATTTTTGAATAAGTCTTAAAATAATTAGAATAATGATTAAATAACAATGAGTATTAAAAATATTAGTTAGAATTAAATTG
Source organism: Calophaca sinica (assembly GCA_037113605.1). NCBI lineage: Eukaryota > Viridiplantae > Streptophyta > Magnoliopsida > Fabales > Fabaceae > Calophaca > Calophaca sinica. The sequence goes on from CM073734.1 coordinate 126,830,546, forward strand.
AGTTTAAAACGATTAATACGAGACTTAGAATTTCTTAGAAATGAGAAGAATAACCTAGAATTGTCTAGAAGGTCAAAAATAGAATTTTTAAAATCTGAGTGGCTCGTAACGCGACTGGGACTATGAAGGAATCTGTCGCGACGCGATGGTAGGTCGGTGGATCAAAACGCGTGATGGTTGACATGTGTTCCGCATCGCGACGCGATGAGATTCACGTGTAATATGGTCGCAACGCGGTGGGCCGATTTATGCTTATAAATAGGCCTTGATCCCCTTCATTCAACCCAAGTTCTTCCAAGGGCCTTTGGGATAGCGTGAAGGGCGTGGAGGAGCTCGAGAGAGGGAAGAGCGAAGGATGAGAGCGGCAACAGTCTTCTAGGCCAAGTAAGGGGGAAGATACCTTAATCTATAGGGAAAATAGGTAATAGAGTAGTCTGTTAGCATGTGTAGGGTTCCTTAGCACTACTAGGGGTTGATAGTAGCAACATCTTAGGAGAGGAGTTGCGATGTATGGTCGCTAAAGATAGTCACCATAGACCTATTAACCAACATAGGTTATGTTGTATAAGATTAGTAGACAGTCGCTTGTGCGACGCTAGGATTAAACTATATGCTACTAATTATGATGGATGATATTCTGTATTATGCTTGATATTTATGTGCTAGTTGCATATAATATCTACAAGTATGATGATTGGTGTGTGGTCTTAGAGTCAAGGGTAACGCCCTCTAGTTAGAGGTATACGAATCCCTAGATAATAGTAACAAGTACTATCATCAATACCCTGTGATAGTGGTGATAGCGGGGTCAGTGTACCCGAGATTGGTGTACCTCATATGTATATGATCGATGGTACGGAATAGTATGGGGTAGGTGTACCTGAGATGGATATGATTGATGGTATAACTGAGCCTCAAGACTCCAAGTCTAACAGGTGGACAATCTTGGCCATTCCTGTTATGGGAATGTCATCCTTGTGCACGGGACGGTACCTTACTCCGGTAATTGGGTATGGTAGTATGGGATGCCATAGCCGGTAATCAGATATGGTAGTGTATCAGGATTTGTTCCCGGGGCAACCAACTTATCATACTCGGTGCCCTGCGACTAGTAATCGGTCTAGGGAGAAGGGCGGTAATGGCCCACAATGTTCAGTGATGGATTAGGTCAGTAGGGCTGGACATGAGCCTGAAATCTCTAAAACAGCCTGACATGTCCATAGGGTTGGTAAATGAGCCTGACATGCTCAGTGACTGGTAGTTAAGCCTGACATGTCCGTAGGGCTGGTAATTGAGCCTGACATGTTCAGAGACTAGTAATTGCTGAGATGACCAGTGACATGTGTCGGTCTGTGACGTCAGAAATACGATGTGATGTATGACTATGTAGTCAAGTCTGATGTGTCTGTAAACGAAATGGTTGTGGTTATGTATCAGTTGTATTGGTAATGGTATATTGTGCTGGACATGGTAACGGATATTCTACTATGCTATTTTCCTGTTTGATGGAGGTTAATGAATATCTTACCCCAGTGTTTTATTGTGTATTTCTATTGTATGTTATTAAATAACAGATGAGCAAGAACAACCTATAAGAAGTGGATGAGAGGTTTTTGAATAGCCTACTTAGAGGCAAAGATGAATACGTACGTCACAGCCAATGTGTCTTTTGTCACGCATGTAGGTGTAGAGTCATGTTTGTACTTGTATATGTAATATGTTTTGTAATAAATAAATTATGTATTTGTCTTAGTTGAATTACTTTTGTACTAAATAAATAAAGTTACGCCCTGTGTCAGAAGGGCGTTACAACAATTATTTTATTAATCCTTTCATCCAATTATTGATAAATTTATGATGTAGCATAATTTTAAAATTTTATTTTAATTGATAATCACTTTTTATTAAATTATTCGCTAAAGTTTTTATTTCATATGCATACATTAGTCATACAGAAATAAAAATTGAAAATAGCTATAAATTTTATAGTCATACATTGTTCACCAATGTATATAATTTTTTCATACTTTTATTCATGTATTTTATAAAAATTGAAATATATAACATAAGTATTATAACCGATAATTTAATGAACGACACAAATATTATACGAATAAAAATTATTTAAGAGTGTGTCACGTCATAAACTCTTCAAGAAAAGTACAGTAATTGAATCAAATAATATATCAATAACATATGTATAATTAGAGAGCAAGCAAAAAAAATCAAATTCATAATACCAAATTGGATAAAATCCAAATTTTAGTATGGTTATATACATTTTATTCTTATTTTTTTAATCAACACATTACCAATTACTTTAATAAAAAAAACTTTATGAATGAATGAGTAATTTATTATAAATATTTATCTATAGAGATATAATAATTAAAAGTTTGAAATACATTAGCATAATAATTTTTTAAAAATAATAAAACCCTTCTTAAAAGTACTTTCACATTTATAAATTTTTAATTGCTTATACGTATGTATACTACACTTTATTTTGTTTTATAGGTTTAGAAAGAAAAAATGGAAAAAGAAAAAAGAAAAAAATTGATTTTTAATTGTTTATTGAAATATAATTTATCGGATAAAAATCTATGAGGCTCATCTCATAAACTTTTCCTCTCCGAGGTGAGTGAATTTTTTTTTTTATGGGTACATGACATGAGGTGAGTGGAAAATGAGAATGGGTGAAATTTTTTTGTTAAATTAAGACAAAGTTATTTAATTTAAAGTTTTAAGTTAGTTGTTCATATTTTTTTTTGTTTTAATTTAGTCTTATGTGTTTTAAGACGTTTATTTCGAGGCAAATTGTACGTGTGCTATAAGTATAATTTATTGTATCAATTATGTCACAAATTAGAACTCAAAAAGCTTTTATAAAAAGCCAAGAATAGACCAATCTAGCCAAAATTGTCAATATTTTAGAATATTTAGTATTAAACTGAAACTAAAATTAATTTTAAAGGATTAGCTTGACATAAAAAAAGATAAAAAACTAATGTGAAACTTTAAATTATGATAAATTTTGTCTTAAATGAACTGAAAATACTCTTATTTTATCTCTTTTTTATGTTCAAACAAAAAATATTGATAACATCGCCAAATAAGTAATTATGTGGGTATTATTTATTAATTTACTGAATTGAACCTTTACTACTAGTCTCATCACGCTATTGTGCCATACTGCTATTTGTTAAAAAAAAATAGTAATTATGTTCACAATTCAATTTCTTTCTTCTCTTTGTAGTGCATATAAAAAAATTAATTAAACAAGTGGGATATTTTTTATTTATTTATACTCTTTATTGATTTATTTTTTACTCAATTTAGTAATTGAATATTGCTCTCAATTCGTTTTCAATGCCCTATCCTATCCAATGCAGTTACATAAAGGACAAATAAGTGATCAATGAAGACTTTTGGCCTGTAAGACAGGATAACAAAGTATTCTTTCAAGACTCGATTATAGGGAAAAAAAATTAGAAAAGATATTTTGACATCTAAAAAGATGTCGAACACCGTATTAACATATAGTTTTTTTTTAAATTATTTTTTTTTCTCTTTTCCAATCAAATCAATACGTGTTGTATGTGTGTCGAAATACTGTGTCCAATATCACTTTTTTGGTGTCAAAATAACAATGCTAAAAAATACTTTTTTTATGGTCCAAATTTTAACTAATTTTGCTGTATTTATTATTATCATTCTAAAAACACTCTTATCATAACACAAGTTTATATAGAAAACTAAATGAAAATAAAAGATAGTTTGGATAATATAATTAGTGTTTTTATTAAAAAAAATTAAATGAACTTACTAAATCGTTTAATATGTGTGAAATGAGTTATTTTTGCTTATATTCGTTTATGTGTATATACATGTATTTATAATAATTAATCCAAATAGTATTATTATTAGAAAAATGTTAATAGATGCCTTTAGGGCACTAGTTAAGAAAATAAATATAAAAATATTGTGTTGTGAAGTTGTGTATTCAATTCTTTAAAAATTTAAAAATTATTATTTCTAATACAAAACTTCTATTTTTTGTTTTCTTAACTAGTGTTTTTAGAGCATTCGATAGTAACAACTTTATTATTATAGCCTCGGTGGGTGTGGTTTTTTTGTATATAACAGAAGCTTCTAGTCCTCGCTTTTTTAGGCCACTTTGAAGCCTTTCACCTCCGTCAATCATGGCATCGCAACCGCAATCTCAGGCTAAAGTCAAGCTTACCGTTTCAACATCACCCAAAAGTGACAGTGGCAGCGGCGATGTAGCGGCGTCGTTTCCCAAAGGGCAGTGCCTATGTTCTCCAACGACCCATGAAGGGTCGTTCCGGTGTCGTTTTCATCGCTCAGGAACAGCTTCATCAGCCACACCAGCCGCAGCCTGGATGAAACGAACCAAGTCCCTGTCTGCTAATAATACTAAGTCTGTCGTTTCTGTCTCTCCCCAGTGAGTTATGTTATCAAGTGCTCTGCTTAGTACTATTTGTCTATGTTTATCGATCTATAACTACTTTGGGCTTTGATTGCGTGAAATGAAACTAGTGTAAAGGCTTTGAAGCCTACTTGGACTACTTGTATATCCTGCATATATATATATTTCATCTTAGCAAATTAATCATATCTTTCCCCTGTCTTTTCACACTTACATATATATACCACTCTACTATATGGAAAGGGTTTTTTTTGGGGTGTGAATTTGAAAGGTGATTTAACTCCTAAATAATTAGGAAACAAGAAATTGAGGTATTTCATGTTTGATTTCATGAATTTTTTTTCCCCAAATTCTTCTGAATATCGCTCTGATTTTGATCTGTAACTTACCTGCGCTTTTTTGTTTTTCCTCACTAGTTTTGGTTTGAAGGCAGGATTTCAAAATTTGCTCTGTTCTTGTGAGTGGCATGATCTATAATTCTATGCACGTTTTTTCCTTCCCTTTTTGATGATACATCGTCTGACAAAGGAGCACGCTTTACCATAGATGAGATTCCATCGGAAAAGTCCATTCTTGTGTTTGCTGTTGCAAGAAGCACCGCTGAGCCTGATTGAAGAAATCACTTCTTCCTGTTGCTAACTTAGGAAAGAGAAAATTAATTTTAAAGAGATAAATAAATTTATGAGTTGTTAAATTTAAATTTTGTTAAAAAAATATGTAAATAATTGAAAGAGAAATTAAATTTAAAATAACAAATTGTGAGGAACGCGGCGAGTCATTATTTGAGAAAGGAAAATGTTAGAGAAAGTGCGCTCACGAATTTCACGAATACCAGTTGTACTGTTTTCATTGGTTACCTCTGTACGAAAAAAACCGTTTGTTATTATCATCTTTGCGGTGTGCTCGTGACGTGTTTCTCGGGACAAATAGCAATGCTGTTTGAGAAAAACAAGACCCGGAATTAACTCATGCATAAATAAATAGATAATAGGCCAGTTCTTTACTTGTCAATAAAAAAAAGACATAGTAGTTTCTTTAGTGATCTAACTAGATTAATAACATGTATACTTAATTAATGCTTCATTTACGGTTTTTTTTTCTGTCAAAAAAATGTTCATCTGTTTTGATTTGTGGTATTGTTTATCTGGACAATAACGAAGCGGTTTGGATGTGCCTGGGATGGTCTGTGATTTTAGGCGCATTGCAATTGGATGGATCATGTAAACCTTTTTTTTTGTATAAAAGAAAAATAAAGAAGAGGCTTATTTACCTCATAGGTGTATTTTATCACCAAAATTACTGATTTGGTGTAAGTCAGAAATTAATTTCCTGTCTAGTCGACTTATATTTTTTTTTTTAAATGAGTCGTGAACCACAATCACAACTTATATTTTTTTTAATTTTTTTTACTAAGTCGTGAATAACAATCACGACATATGTTTTATTTTTTTTTATTTTTTTTTTTACTAAGTCGTGATTGTTAATCACGGCACACGATTTTTTTTTTATATAAATCGTGTGAATTTTAGAGTTTTTAAACTATGATCAAGTGAGTGAAATTCGCAAAAGTAAATTAATAGATCAAATCTATTATATTGTAATAGGTTATGATTAAAATTTGGATTTAAAATTTCACAGAATTCCGGACATCATTTTGCACCCGACAGTATTAATTGGAATGTCTTTCAGACCCAAAGTTTATCAAAAAATTCTCAAAATTTATATTTTGCATCCTTTGGTCGTACATGACTTTGTCCTAATTTTAAAAAAAATTAAAAAAAATCTAAGTCGTGAAAATAAGATTTTTTTAGTTAATTTTAATTAGGACAAAATTAATTAAAAAAACCTTATATTCACGACTTAGGTTTTTTTTTTATTTTTTTAAAAATTAGGACAAAGTCATGTACGATCAAAGGATGCAAAATATAAATTTTGAGAATTTTTTGATAAACTTTGGGTCTGAAAGACATTCCAATTATCTTGTCAATGCGTATCCTAATTCGGTGAAATTTTAAATCCAAATTTTAATCATAACCTATTACGATATAATGGGCTTGATCTATTAATTTACTTTTTCGAAATTCACTCACTTGATCATAGTTTAAAAACCCTAAAATTCACATGATTTATATCAAAAATAAAAAAAAAGAGTGTGTCACGACTTAGTGAATAAAATTAAAAAAAAAATGTCGTGATTGTTATTCACGACTTAGTAAAAAAAATTAAAAAAAAATATAAATCGTGATTGTGGTTCACGACTCATTTAAAAAAAAAAATTAAGTCGAGACTGACAGTCTCGACTTACACTAGACAGGGAATTAATTTCTAACTTACACCATATCGATAATTTTGGTGATAAAATACACTTATGAGGTAAATAAGCCTAAAGAAGAGGAAGTGGATAGAGTGTTGAATATCTACAGATTCTACAATGATTTCACCGTATAGATGATTGGTGTGATATTTTAGAAAATGGTATAAAAAATAGCACCATCGTGAAACTTAATCGGATGACTATGCAAAAAAGTTATGTACCGCTAGGCATAGTCTTTAAACTATAAAATAAAAGGATTTACAGATATTATATTTTCGTAAAAATTTATTATTTTTCATTTTTATATTAAATAAAATTGAATGCAAAATAATTGGAAATAATTTTATAAGTGCTATTTATTTTTGTGTATTTTTGTATATATTTATATATTTTAATACAATAATAATAGAAACTACTATTTCCTTTTTTATTGTATTACTTTTTTTTTCTCTCATGCAAAATTAAAAGACTAAAAACACATTCCATGATGTTAGTGTAGTGGTGACTATTTAGTCTTATAATCTTAAAAGATTGTGCTATAATCCCCTAGAGGTAGTTTGTATGGGCTAAGTACCTCTTTTCTTCTATAAATTTAAAAAAGAGAGTAAAAACACGAGAAAATCCATCCAAATTTCACAATTGAAATTGAAAAGTAATGAACTGCCCTTGATAAAGACAACACAATATAAAAGATATCGTTTCTTGCTATTTCCACATCTATCTTTTTTCCTCTTTCTCGCTTTCTTCCTCTATATTGACTGCCTACTTTTAAGAATTGAAAACATTGAGATAAATGCAATTTATAAAAGACAACCGATAGCAATCTGGGTTTTCTTTTTAGGCAATAGCAATGTGGGCTACTCCATCTTTATTTTTATTTTTTTGGTACATAAAGACGGCTGTAACAGCCCGAACAAATAAAAAAAAACAACTAACAATCTATTCTAACATTTCTGGGTATGGAGACCCCAAATCATTATCAAAAAGAAATTGCCGCAACTCCCTAGGGGGCTACTCTAGCACCTGCACGTCCAAAAAATCCAAAGAGATGCTATGGTTGACTAGCCAATCTGCACTTGTGTTTCCTTCCCTCTAAATATGCACAAACTCAACTGTCCAATCCTCTTTAGCAAGCGAACGAATACGGCTCACCAACGACGAGGCCTTGTCAGTAGCGGACTCTGTGGCTGAAACCATATCAATGAGCACCTTGGAATCACTCTCAACGATAATTCTCTTAAGACCATCTTGCCAGGCTAGTGACATTCCCAGCCACATGCCCCACATCTCAGCACATAACGCATCACAAGTATCAAGACGACGAACATATCCTTTGACCCATCTTTAAATATTACCTGAACTTGAATAAATAATTATATAATTAAAAGTGTTTTAAATTTTCAAAACTATAACATTTTTATTATTGTATTTCCTATTTGCTTTATTTATAATCTTTATGTATTTTAAGTTTCTAACCGAAGATTCTGTCAAAAAAAAGTTTCTAACTGAAGATAAAAAAGATATTACTTTTGTATTTTTAAGAATTAAGAATAAATAAAATTTAGAATATAAATTAAAATTTGTTTTCCGGCCTAAAATAAAAATTAATTTTTAATTATTATTATTTTAAAATAGTCATTATTACATTATCCCAATTAATTATCATTAACAATCAAAAATATATTTTTTTAAATTACTTACTTATTTTAAATTATATATCATTTATCTTTATCAATCATCATTTATTATATTTAGAACTAAAATAAAATAATTATTAACTTGTCTTACAAAATTAATAATTATTTTATACTGTATGATAACAATTATTTTTTGTATATTATTATTTAATTTAATTAGTTATTACCCGTGTGCACAGGTAATTACACTGGTAATTATATAACGCTAACTAAAACCAGAGGAGGGCAAAGTGGATTCGCACCGCCCTCAACATTGGGCCAAAAGAACTCGAAGCCTATACTCATGGCATTTCTACCTTCTGATGAAAATTGCTCCAATTGCCTTAATTAATCATGATGATTCAACAAAATTTGCACTCAGATTGTAACTATTTGCTATGATATATGTGCCGGCTCCTCTTATAAGGAAAAATCATTGATAATTTGGTGACATGATTAGGTTATGCAGAAAGTCGTCACTCTAGTAATAAAAAAAGAAAAAGTCGTCACTCTTATCCATTACATTATTTTAAAGATTTATATCTTGATGGTATACAGACCTATATATATATAATTTGATAAAAAAAAAAAAAAGACATACCTATATAATACTCGATAGTTGGTATCACTATCACTTAGAATATTTCAAGCCTTTTATCTTTTGAATTAATTTTTATTAAAAAATATTAAAGTCATAATCAAACCTACAACGAAGTATCATCCTCTATCCAGTCTAAGAGAGATCACCTACATGACCCAAATTAACAAACAGTATCAGCACAACTATTGGCTTTCCGAAATGTGTGAACACCTTAGTTTTCCAGTTAGGTAACTTGACCTCATGAATAATAATATCCTTTAACAACAGTATAATTAACTTTTGATGAGAATGACCCATATTCACCATCCTAACGAAAACATGTGAATCCATCTCAAAGCAGACATCTCTCAGATCCAGAAGGCGAGCTGATCTAACTTCAACAAGAAGACCCAAGCTTCCATCCAAACCAAATTGCAAACTCCTAGATTACAAAAAAATCCTTTAACCCATCTGTCATTTGAGTTTCGAACTAACCCCCCTGCAACTGCAAACTCTATTACCAACATTGCTATAGAAAGAACCATCAATATATATTTACTTTGAATTACCTTTCCACAGGCTTTTTCCAATAAACTTGATGCTCAACTTTTCTCTACTATCACGCTCAATCAAGAGAGCGTTAATCGCAACAACTGCGTCAATTTTCAAATGCTCTATATAAATCTCTATGTAAATAAGTGAAAACTCCGATACCCTGAAATTTTATTGGGTATGAATACCCAATGACCAATTATTTGACGTCATATCATTTTTTTACTTTTTTAAAGTGAAATTAAATGCTTAGTTTTCATACATGTTGTTAGCGTGAGAGTATAAGAGAAATTTCTTGAAAAATTTTTATATTTATTAATAAATTTTGACTTTCTTTAAAGAGTTTTTTTATTCTTTTTCTATTTTATTTTTTATAAAAATTCTAATGTTTGTGTAAACTATTTAATTTCATTCCTAGTTTATTCTTCTTTTCTTAATTCATTTCTAATAATAAAATTATATTTTTGTCAATTTTTTCTATTGTTTTACTTATTTCATACACGATTTTAATTTCTTTTGATATTTCAATTTATTTTTTTATTTCGAGTTTATTTTGTAGATTTTATTTGTTTTGTTATTTATAATTTATTTTTGAATTATAGTTTTTTTATTTTTATTGAGATTATTTTTGTCTGTTTCATGGATGGGTATCGATACCCACATTCATTCTTGAGTATGAAAGAATTTACCACTAAATTTTACGCCTCATGAATCAAACATAGGATCTCTCATGTTTGGTGAATAGTCTCAAAGATCAATTAATTCTATCCAAAAGTGAGCATATACTTATTGAATGCGCAGTGTTCTTCTATCTTAGATACTCTCCCGTTTTCGTTTATAAGCAAAAGTCACTTTTTATATTCATTGAAAAACATATATTTTTTCAATGAATGTAAAAAATGACTTTTGCTTATAAATGAAAACAGAGGGAGTATGTCATTAATGCTAAGGAGGAATCAAAGAGATATTTTTCTCCTCATTATGATTCTATTTATTAATGAAAGGAAGATGTGAGACATGATTTTAGCCATGATGTAACTAGCAAAATCTTCAACATAAGCAGAGACGGACCTAGGAATATTTAGTTGTAGGAGCAATATTTCTCTTACAATTATATTTGATTTTGAAATTAAAAAAAAAATTAAAATGTTTCAAATGCTAAAAAAAATTGAAAAATAAAAGTATATTACCTCTATTATTTCTAAGTATTATTTTGAAAAAAATTACTTTTGTTTATTTACTATTTTAAAAGTTGAATATTAATTATCATATTATCGGTTTTATTCTTATATTTAATTTAATTAATAAAACATCATAACTGGTTGTTTATTTTCCAAATTAAATACAAACTAAAAATACAGTGGCATGATTTTTTTTTGTCAACATTTTTTTTTGTTAATCATTTTTGTTTTTGTTTTTAATTGAATTAATATTAATATATCAACATTAGTAATAAGCAGCCCACTTTCCATTGACTGAAGGCCCATTATTATTAATCTATGGGGGCAAATCTCGCCAAGACACATTGACACATACATATGATACCAACTATTTTGAAAATTGTGTCAAAAAAGAAGTATTTTGAAAATTTAACTGGGGGCAAATGCCCACCTTGTGTGCAACGTGGGTCCGTCCTTGAACATAAGATGTGTACAAAGCCAAGGCAGCAACTATCAGTGAAGTGATATAGCTAAGATGGTTGCTGGGAGAGTTGAAAGTATTGTAGAATATGGTGCTACATCAATGTTTTGTGACAATAAGGCAACACTCCACATTGCCATGAATCTGAATTTTCATGAAAGAATGAAACATGTGGCGATGGACCATTATTTTGTTTGAGAAAGAGTGCAATTTGGTGAAATGCAACCTATGAAGGGGAATGGTGTGTTTATGAATCCCTTGGGAAAAGAAAGATTCGAATTCTGCTCGGCAAATTGGGCTTTATAGGACCTCCATGCGCCAACTTGAAGAGGAATGAATAATTCTAGATAAAATATGTTATAGATGGATTTTGTTATCTTGGATATAGTCTGAGTTGTATAAGATTGGAAACTATATTCAAATTCAAAACATGTAATTTGTTACGATGGGATGGGATAAACTTATAGCACCTTTTAGTGCTGGGAGCTTAACCATTGAGCTTATTTTAATTGATGTTGCTTAATTTTTTTTTACCATTAGAGTGATATACGTGGAAGACACTGCTTCTTAAAATTTAGTCAGGAACTTGTAGAAGTCGCCATCTCTTATCCTTAGAAAACCATTTTTTCTCTCTCAATATCAACAAAATTAAGTGTCATTTTGAGGCCACATAAATATAATATAAATTAATATAAATATAAATATGTGAGGTCAATTGTGGGACCAAATATAAAATAAAAAAAATTAAACAAAACCATTGGAGCAAAAACTACTGGAATTGCTTACGAGTCGTTTAAATCATATGTGACATTTTGAGCCCATAAAAAGTGAATTAAGGCACCCAAAGTGGAGAGCTTAAATTGCCCCTTGTGGATGCTATTAGAGAGTGAATAGCTAAGGCTATTGATGTGTATATATAACCATAATTGGGTTATGCAACTTTAATGAATCGAAACACAACATTCCCCTCAGAAGCAATTATCTACTAATTATTACTAAAAGCCTCATTTTTATCCCCCCCCCCCCCAACAAATATGACAGTATTAGAGAAAAGGACAAACAATTCTCCCTATAGAATATGTGTACTCAAAAAAAAAGAAGTACTGAAAAGAAAACTTGTTTAATAATATAAATCCTATAGTTTTACGGAATTAGCTTATTTAAGACAGAAGATATTGGAACTTTATGCACTTTTTGATACATCACATTGAATCACTGACCAATTTTTTTTTCCTCCCTTATTTCAGTGTTCTGCTGCGCCACACATACTTGGCTTGATGCTGCCGGCACCGAAATGACCCCGGGTGCTGTGACGGCGAGCACACGCAGTGCTTTATTGCAATATCCTCGCCGGAGCTGTCACCTCCACCAGAAACACTACCGCGAGCCTGTCCGGTAACCGCCCCTTCTTGCCCTGCTGCAGTGTCCACCACTATAGGTGCCCCCCGGAACACGTGCCATCTCGTGTGCAAGGGAAACCCCCTGTGACACATTTTTCTTCTGTTTTCTTAATCCTCTTTAGACTTAAATTTGAATATTTATATGCCTCACTTGGTCAGGTTAGGAGTTTGAAAAAGAAAAAAAGAAAAAAATGTGTGGATCATATGAAATTGTAGAGCAATGATAGGAAGGGGCAAAGGAGGTGGATAAGTAAAGCATATAGCGTGTTTGGCTTAAACTAGCTAGAGTGCTATTTAGATAGATAGATTCCTTTTGAGCAGAGAGTGGTTTGTGTTTTGTATTGCAAGCCTTTTTTTTTGAGGTCCCTGGGTGAGGAGGAGGAGCTGTTATTTTCATTTGTGCGTGCGTGCGCAAGAGATTGATTTAGCCAAATCACTCTGCATTGGTCCAACGTCATTACAGATAAACCGTGCAAATATATATAGCCACCTGTATCTGATGCTGCCACGTGGCCATATTTCGTGCCTCTAACAACTCCTTCGTGGCGTGTGTCTGCTCACTTGGATATAAATGAAGCTGGTCTAATGTGGGTAAGGGAATCAATCAACGCCACTGGATTTTTTTGCTGGTATTTATTTACGCTTATCTTATTTTATTTTATTTTTAATGTTTACCATTAAATTTCATTTTTATTTAATTATATATATTAAATGGAAATATTATAGAAACATAAATTCCCTTTCTTATTTAATTATTGTTATCATTCGACGTTGTTCCTGGGTTGATGTGGTCTGTGGGAACATGAATCATATGTGGATCAGAGGATGTGGATCCATGTTTTTTTCGCATTCAAAATGGGGACGATTAGCAATTTTTGAGTATGAGGGGAGGTGTTTGTTTCGGTAGAGCATGCTTAGTAGCGAAGATAAAACATGGAATATAATTTGTGATGGATTGCCTAGTCGGATTACTGACCTAATTGCATTGTTGGAACCGCCGGGTCGGTGCCACTGACTAGTACTAGTACTAGAACATAAAGCTCGAAGGGGTCTTTTCACAAACAAGTAGATGCATACATACGCATGCCAATTGTGTCTACTCTTTTTTGGTTTGACAACTAACTGCCCGTTTGTTTAAGATTTTTGAATGCTGATTAGACTCTAAAATCGATTTTAACATTTTTTTAATTATTATTCATGCGTTTGTTTTAGATTTTAGCAAATTTTAGAATCTTGTTTGTACTCCAGAATCAATTCTAATAGAAGCAACAACATTCAAACTTTTCCATTTGGTAGAATTGATTCTAGGTGTGAAACCCATAAAATTCTTTATATTTTCACATCAAAAGTGATTCTACTATCATTACCAAACACAAATCAATTCTTTTAAACTCACTTTTTGTTACGGACCGGTCCCGAGGCGAGTTCTAGTGTGCCCACCGAACCAGTATGATCGGCTTCTGCCTCGCTATCCGAGCTTGACGAGGCACACCGACCGACGCGCTGCACCGACCTCCTGCATTTACTATCCTAATGATAACACCGAGCAGGGGAAGGGCGAGCTAACTCAGGACTCGCGAACCTTCTAGAAAGGGACGCGCCTGGAGACAACGCTTGGGGCCGTTGTCACCCTAAAGACTGAAGATCACGTAGCCAGCACGTAACGGGCTTGGCAGGCGCGAAATATCAGGAAGAGATGAGCTGATCCCCAGATTGTCAGGGAGGAGTTCCGCGCGCGGAAATCGGATCGGTAGTTATCCTCCTTCTGCGTGGCTCCACTATATAAAGGGGGCTGGACCCCCCAGGTTTGCATACTCTCTACTTACTCTAAACCCTAATACACTCTGTTCTCCTTCTTCTCCAAAGCCCGATCTAACTTAGGCATCGGAGTGTCTTTGCTGGTACCACCCCCTTCATTGGACTCTGGAAGAGGGAACACTCAACCCCAAGGAAGAGGAGAGCTCTACCATTCCCAACATCAACATTGGCGCCCACCGTGGGGCCCAGTAAAACTAACCCAGGCCTCAAGAATACCCCTAGCTAGATGGTGCGCACCAGGAGCACGGCGAATCACAGATCGCCACCGCGGAGTCATCACTCGGCCAGTCAGAACGAACGCCCACCACCAGACCCCGTTTTGGAGCTTCTCAGGGCAGAAAACGAAGAGTTAAGACGCCAGATCGCGGAAGCCCGCGATCGCGAGGAAAGACAGGGCCACGAGACACCCTCGCGGACCAGAAGAGACGACCGGGACTCATCCAGGTCGGACGCATCCAGCGCCACGGAGAGCCCAAGGCGAGAAGGCCACATCCGGCAGGCACCGCAGCGAGAAAACCGACCCTTCGAAATCGGGCTAACCTTGCTCCCCTTTGACGAGAGGATTATGGCCGATCCGGTCCCGAAGCGGTTCCAAATCCCCAACATGGACGCTTACGAGGGTAAGACCGACCCCGAAGAGCACATTACCTCCTTCAACGCGTGGATGTTACTGATCGACGCATCCGAGGGCTTGAAATGTCGGACCTTTCCCTGCACCCTGAAGGGACCGGCCATGATGTGGTTCTCTAACCTCCCGCAACGCTCGATCCACTCATTCGGGCAACTCGCCGAGCAATTCGTGGCCAGGTTTACCACGAGCCGAGCCTTCCGGAGAAACTCCACTTGCCTGGTCGGGCTCAAACAGAGGTCGGACGAGACACTGAAGTCCTTCATAGAGCGTTTCAACAATGAAACGGCTCAAATCAGAAATCTCAGCACCGATGTAGCGCTCCACACCATAGTGTCAGCGCTAAAGCGTGGTCCCTTCTCGGACTCCCTCGCTCGCCGGTCTGCAGGATCTCTGGACGAGTTGAGGCGGCGAGCAGTGGGGTATATCAACATGGAAGAAGTTGCCGCCGCCAAAAGGGAAACCCAGAATCGGCAAGACAGGAGTAGAGATCCACCCCGGGAGAGGGCAGAGAAAAGAAACGAGCGCCGAGGGCGACAAGACTACGGAGGACGGTTCACTCTCTTGACAGTGGGAAGGGACAGAGTCTTGAAGGAAGCCTACACGGGCAACCTCATTACCTTGCCCCTCGGAAGGACTCCCCACCAGATGCGGATCGCCAGAGATACTGCGAATACCACCGAATATACGAGCACACCACAAATGAATGTCAGGCGCTAAAGATAAAGATTGAAAAACTCATACAAGCAGGACATTTAGCGAAGTACGTGGACAAGGGGAATGGGGCGACCCCCAGAGAAAACGAAACAAGTCGTAGAAGATCCCGTTCACCCGAGCGCAGGCGCAACCGATCGCCGGCTCGGAGGGGGCGGGAAAGGCGTTCACCCGCCCGTCAACGCAGGAAGGGTCGAGACGAAGGTACCCCCTCACTCAATTTAATTGCAGGTGGTTTTGCAGGGGGAGGCGAATCTAGCAACGGTCGGAAAAGACACCTGAGGTCCGTCAATAGCTCAACGTCGCTATCGGCCCCGTCCGCGGCCTTACCGACCATATCCTTCTCGGAGAGGGATTATCGGGGAATAGATCGCCACCAAGACGACCCCATGGTGATCACAGTACACCTCGCTGGATTTAACGTCAGGAGAGTGCTCGTCGATCAAGGAAGCTCGGCGGACGTAATCTACAAAGAAGCCTTTGATCGACTCAAGTTACCGAGCTCGATTATCAGACCCTACCGAGGTACGTTAGTCGGTTTTTCAGGTGCTAAAGCTCGGGTGACTGGGTACTTCGACGTCTTGCTCACCTTCAAGGCGGACGTCGAGGTCAAGACAATCGAAGCCCACCTCCTGGTGGTGGAAGCCGAGTCGGCCGCGGACACTGCCTACAACATGATAATCGGCAGAACTGTCATCAATGGGATCGGGGCCATAGTCTCTACCCCCCACTTGGCGATGAAGTTCCCCCTACCCGATGGGCAGATTGCTACAATACACGCCGACCAAAAGGAGGCGAGACAGTGTTATGTCAACAGTCTAAAGGATGACAGGAGAAGAGATCGCCCCAAGTCGAACTGCATGATTGAGCTCGATCCGAGGGGCGAGAGTGATTTCCGGCCAGTGCCGGTCGATGACATCAAAGAGGTCGAAGTGAGAGGATCTGGCAAGAGCATACGGATCGGAACACAACTGCCCCAGCAGAGCGAACAGTCCCTGACGAAGGTCTTGCTCGACAACGCAGATCTGTTCGCGTGGAGCCCGGAGGATATGCCCGGAATAGACCTCAAAGTGGCCTGCCACAAGCTAGCCATAGAGCACGACACTCGCCCCGTTGCTCAGCGCAAAAGAAGACTTGCAGGGGAAAAGAAGCAGGCAGCCAGAGAAGAGACCTCAAAGCTCTTGAAAGCCGGGTTCATCAAGGAGATCAAGTACCCAACTTGGCTTCCCAACGTCGTATTGGTCAAGAAGAGCAACGGTAAGTGGAGGATGTGCACTGACTTCACCGACATAAACAAAGTCTGCCCTAAAGACCCATACCCCCTTCCTAGCATCAATGCTCTGGTGGACGGCACGTCAGGGTACCAGGTGCTCAGTTTCATGGATGCGTACTCCAGGTACAATCAGATCAAGATCCACCCACTCGACGCGCCAAAGACGGCTTTCATGACGGAAACCTCCAACTTCTACAGCGTCACTATGCCCTTTGGTTTGAAGAACGCAGGGTCAACTTACCAGAGGATGATAGATGAGATCTTCGCCAAGCAGATCGGGAAGACGATCGAGGTGTATATGGACGACATGGTGGTCAAGACCTCCAGCTTCGAGGCACACTACCGAGACCTCCAGGAAGTATTTGACATTATGAGAAAATATGACATCAGGCTTAACGCCGAGAAGTGCTCGTTCGGGGTGCTCGGAGGCAAATTCCTGGGGTTCATGATCACCCACAGAGGCATTGAGGCCAACCCCGACAAGTGCCGAGCAGTGATGGAGATGCGCAGCCCGAGCTCTATCAAGGAAGTGCAAAGACTCGTTGGTCGCATCGCAGCCCTTTCCAGGTTCGTAATTCGTTCCGCTGACAAATCGCTTCCCTTCTACCAGGTACTCCGGAAATCGACTCGGTTCGAATGGACCGACGAGTGTGAAACGGCTTTCCAGAGGCTCAAGGAATTTCTGGCGTCGCCGCCGGTCCTTACACGACCCACTAAAGGAGCCCCCCTCCTCCTCTACCTGGCGGCCACCGACACCTCGATCAGCTCAGCCATGATCGAAGAGAGAGAGACCGAGCAGCACCCAGTGTACTTCGTAAGCAAAGTCCTTCACGGGGTGGAGCTGAGATACCAGAAGGTAGAGAAACTGGCACTCCTGATAGTGACCTCCGCGAGGAGATTGAGACCTTACTTTCAAGCGCACACGGTGGTAATCAAAACGGACTACCCGATCAAAAGGATCCTGCAGAAGCCCGAACTCTCAGGGCGAATGGTAGCGTGGTCGGTAGAACTCTCCGAATTCCAGATCAGGTATGAGCCTAGAGGACCCATTAAATCACAAGTTTTGGCTGACTTTATTGCAGAGCTAACACCGGCCCCTGAGGTTGAATACTGGACGCTCTACGTGGACGGCTCCTCCAATTCCAAAGGCAGCGGAGCAGGAATCATCGTTGAAAGCCCTGCAGGAATCAGTGTCGAACAGGCACTCAGGTTCCTATTCCAAGCTAGCAACAACCAAGCCGAGTATGAGGCTTTTCTACTCGGTCTCAAGCTCGCCTGGGAGCTGGGCGCCCAAACGCTCCGAGTCAGGAGCGACTCCCAACTGATGATCAACCAGGTCAAGGGCGAGTACCAGTGTCGAGACGACATACTCGCCCAGTATGCTCAAAAAGTCAACGCCATGATTCAGAACTTCCAAGAGGTCCAACTCGAGCACATCCCTCGAGAACAAAACAACAAGGCAGATCTGGCTGAAAAGTTAGCTAGTATGAAGACCGAGGACGGCTACATCACGATGGTCGTCCAAACTTTAAAGTCACCAAGCATCGCGACAGCCGGAAACTACGCAGTGATCAGCTCGGATTCTTGGATGAAGGACATCATTGAATACTTGAAGCAGGGAAGACTGCCCGAGGACCCGGCAGAATCACGCAGAGTCCAACGGCAGTCCGCACATTACACTCTAATCGGAGACAGACTCTACAGAAGAGGTTTCTCACAGCCACTACTCACATGCATAGAGAAATCAGATTCCGAGTATGTTACGAGGGAACTACATGAGGGTATCTGCGGGAACCACTGTGGAACTCGGACCCTGGCAGCTAAAATCCTACGAGCAGGCTACTACTGGCCGATGCTCAGATCGGATTGCCTGGAATACGTAAGGAAGTGCGACAAGTGCCAAAGGTTCGCCAAACGAGACCACCTTCCACCGGAAGTCCTGCACAAAGTCATCGCCCCTTGGCCCTTCAATACCTGGGGGCTTGACATACTTGGCCCCTTTCCCCTTGCACCGGGCCAACTCAAGTTCATCGTAGTCGCCATAGACTACTTCTCCAAGTGGATAGAGGCGTGTCCGCTGGCGACCATCACTTCCGAGAGGATCAAAAAATTCGTCTGGAAAAGCCTGGTTTGCTGCCATGGCCTACCCCACACTATCATCACAGATAATGGCACACAGTTCACCAGCACGGTGTTCAAGGACTTCTGCAAAGGTCTAGGAATCCGACTCGCTTCACGCCTGGCCGAGCATCCACAAACCAATGGTCGTCGAGGCCGCAAACAGGATTATCTGAATGGCCTCATGGCAAGCTGGAGAGGCTGGGCGATCGGGCGGAAGAACTCTGGTGTCTTTGGGCATACCACACCACCCCCCAGTCGGCAACAAATGAAACACCTTTCTGGCTAACGTATGGAATGGAGGCCATGGTGCCAGTAGAGCTCGGTTCCACCTCAGCAAGAAGAGAGCGCGCTCAGGCATTGACGCCAGAGGAGGCAAGATCGGAGCACCGACACGGCGCATACGGACTAGAAGAACTATCCGGAAAAGCAATACCGAGGACCTGGAATGCTACGCACCTCAAGCTCTACTTTAGCTAAACACTTGTAAACGGATGGCGTGCTCTTTCCTTTACAAACCCCTTTTTCCCACTGGGTTTTTGGTTTGGAAAGGTTTTAACGAGGCGCATCCTTCTTTCCCTTTCTTCCCCATTTAATAAAAGTCAACCCCCATTGCATTCAGAGCGTTTTAACTAAAAATCATCGATTCCCGAGCCCGAAAGTTCTTAACCGAGCAACAGACCCCAGTGGTCCTAAACCCAAGTCAGCATAAAGGCGTGGTGGGCTCATTCGCAGCTCGACCCCTGTGGTTCTAAACCCAAGTCAGCATAAAAGGCTTGGTGGGCTCATTCGCAGCTCGACCCCTGTGGTCCTAAACCCAAGTCAGCATAAAGGCTTGGTGGGCTCATTCGCAGCTCGACCCCTGTGGTCCCAAACTGGCTCGCAGCTCGAGCCTCGGAACGTCTTGCTCGACCTATACGATACATTCAATCTCAAACCCAAGTTAGCATAAAAACTTGGTAACCTCGTTAGAGGATCCGAAGCTCACTATCCGACCTAAAGGTTTCGTAAGAAAACTGCTACTCGGCCTATACCGGTCCGCGGAGAAATTGTCTCAACTTCAGTTGACACAAGTTTTATTCGGGGGAAGCCACCCGAGGACTACCCTAGCCGAGTAGCAGCTACCCGAGCACAATAACCAACAAATTGCTAAAGCAGAAAACATAGAAGACAACGATTAGGCTTAGCCAATTTCATTAACTCAAAACAAAATACAAAAGAGCATCTCGTAGAAGAGCGGGTACATCATCAAGACGGAGCAAAGCAAAGTAAAACAAATTATGCAAGGGCATTCCCTTGGTCTTCAGCTCAGTCCCCAACGATCTCATCGGCCGCAAGACTCTGACTAACAGCCGCCAAGTCAAGACCAACTCCGGCCTCCTCGCCCCCAGGCTCCTCCTGATCAGCACAGCCTTCTTCCTCGTCCTCCTTTTCCACAATCTTTCCCTCTTTCACTACCTTGGTGAAATAGAGCTCGGAGATGTCCAGATCGGGGGCGATCACCTTCAACTGCGCGACGGCATTATCAAACCCTTCCTTATACTGAAGGGCACTATACTCACGGTACTCCTCGACCCGAGCAGCTTCGGACGAGGACTTCTCCTTCTCTTCCTGCAGTTGACACAACAAAAGGTCATTTTGGGCCTGGAGTTCCTCCCGCTGCGCCAACAGAGAAGCGTTGCTCCTGTTCAAATCATCCCTTGCCTCCGAGAGGCGAGCATAGTCATCTTGCAACTTGCCCATCTTCTCCTCAAGCTCACCAAGCGCATTGACCTTGCTTTGGTACTTTCTCTTCGCCACTCGGCTTGATCGCCGTGCCTCTTATCCGATCGAAAGGAACTGGGCCATAGCAATCTGAGCGTAGAGACCAGCGCCTTTGCACAAACCCAACTCGCCCGCCTCGGCCATGCACTGTCGTCGGACTCCACGCATGATCCGATCGATCTGGTCGGAGTCGGCCGACGTTCGAGGAATCCTCGGCGTTCGCCTTTGGTCGGCAAATTCTCCAAGGTGGAGGAATCACCGTGAGCCATCGGGGATATTCAGGAGGAATCCTCCCACGAGGTCCCCTCGGCTCCTTTGCGGTGTTCGGGCAAAGTCGGGGAGCGCGCGGTCGCTTCTTAGTAGCCTTGGCGGACGAAGGGGAAGCGGCTGCGTCAGAAGGAACCGGCCCAGGAGCTTGGGCGACCTTTTCTCTTTGAGCTCTCTTGAGGAGCTCAGCCATCTCTTTCTTGCTCATCTTCGGAGCCATCGTACCTGAAAATAAAGTGAAAGTTAGTACTCATGTTCGGGCTAAGAATCATGCCAAAGGATGATAACGAGACTTACTTAAGTAATCTCTCCACTGGGGCGGATCCTTTAGAGCTCGGGTGAGGAGAGGACCACAATGCAACGTGGGCAAACGAGCAAGAAAGTTCACTATCGTCTGGTCGGTGACCGACAATGAATTAAAGTCCATCTCTCTTATGGGGCGAGGATTGGAGCTCCAGTAGAAATGAAACAAGGGCTCATTCTGAGCAGAAAAGAAAAAAAGATCCCCTCTCCTTACCCGGATTTTGAAGAAATCAGGCTTCCAGTTCTTATAAGACTGGTCGAAAAGCTCAAGAATATAAAAACCAGGTATTTTATTGAGCGAACACCACTTAAGCTGCTTACCAAGTCTGAGCTGGAAAAAACTGAAGAAGGGAGCAGCAGAGGGGATAACCCCAAAGTACTCTGACATGAGCTTAAAGGCTCGGATAAAAGCCCAGCTGTTGGGGTGTAATTGCGAAGGGGCCGCGTCCAGCCATTGGAGGACCTCGCACTCAAACCTACTTAAGGGAAAACGGAGGCCGATTCGCGTAAAGAAAGTTTTGTAGAAGAAACAAAAGTCGGGGGAACTAGACTCGCCCTTGTTAAAGCATACTCGGTCGTCGGGAGAGCAGGGGAGGCAAGTTACCTCCTCGTCTCGATCCCGGTTCGGCGTAAATGACACACTAGACCAGAAGGCGGCCACCCGATGTCACGAAAAAATATTGGAAGCCACCCTGAGTACATCGGGGTGCACCCAGGCGTAGGGAGACCTATTATCTCCCACTCGGCGCTCGCCCCCCTTATGAAGTGAGTACGAGGAACAGCGCAGAGGGGGAGAAGGCTGGAACCCAGGAGGTGGGAGGAACCACCTGGAGAGGCATCGGGTCACGACCACCGTTGGGCGGTGGCCCTCAGGCCAGTGCCTCCGGCGTAGGGTGGCGTAGAAAGGTCAAAAGACGTGCTCGTCGTTTCAGACGACGAGCCGCTTTCGGAACTCAAAGGTATGGGGGAAGGGGGACGACGAGAAGAAGAGGAAGAAGCCATTAATGAAGAAACGATAGTAAGACTTACCAGAAATGCGAAGGAATGAGGGTGAGACAGCCGCTTCGAATCTGACGCAGGGAAGATAGCGAGAAGCGCTCAGTGAAAGCGAGCGAAGAAGAAGAGAAGGAAGGAGAGGGGTGGCTTTATAACCCCGCAGGCGGAAGTGAAGGCGAATCAATCCGAGCCCTCCATTTACGAAGCTAGGTGAAGACCTAGCGGTCCGGGTTGCATCAGACGATCGACGGTGAGAAGAGGAACGGCTGAGTAAACGTCTCATCTGAGTCCCATCACGTGGCAGAATGCCGAGTAAAAGCGCGACACGTAGAGCGCGACCCCCCCGACAAACAAGCGTCTGGGACCGCCCCGGAGCCTCGGTGACTCGACTTCGGATCTGAGCCGAGGACATTAGATAGACCCTCCGCCTTTCGTGCAAAGCGGTGTAGGGCTTGTGTTACTGACGGCCCCGAGGCGAGTTCTAGTGTGCCCACCGAACCAGGCGGATCGGCTCGGTTGCCTCGCTATCCGAAGCCGACGAGTTGCCACCGACCTGAGACACGCCAGACCCGACCTCCGGTACAACTATCCCAATGATAACACCGAGCAGGGGAAGGGCGAGCTAACTCAGGACTCGCGAACCTTCTAGAAAGGGACGCGCCTTGAGACAACGCTTGGGGCCGTTGTCACCCTAAAGACTGAAGATCACGTAGCCAGCACGTAACGGGCTTGGCAGGCACGAAATATCAGGAAGAGACGAGCTGATCCCCGGATTGTCAGGGAGGAGTTACCGCGCGCGGAAATCGGATCGGTAGTTATCCTCCTTCTGCGTGGCTCCACTATATAAAGGGGGCTGGACCCCCCAGGTTTGCATACTCTCTACTTACTCTGAACCCTAATACACTCTGTTCTCCTTCTTCTCCAAAGCCCGATCTAACTTAGGCATCAGAGTGTCTTTGCAGGTACCACCCCCCTTCATCGGACTCTGGAAGAGGGAACACTCAACCCCAAGGAAGAGGAGAGCTCTACCATTCCCAGCATCAACACTTTTAAACTATCATTACCAAACACAAATCAATTTTTTTAAACTCGATATTTTTAAAATCAAATTTTTTTAACAATATTCTTCACAATCAATTCTACCCGAATCTAAAACAAACCGACTCGTATGAGAATCAATAGAAAGCAAAAAGCAGAAAGCCACCTATCACACTACCATTTATTTTGGCATTTCTAGGGAGCCTCTTTCCTCTTTTGCCCCACACGTTTGCACAGAGAAACTATGAGAAAATTAGGTTAAATTATACTTTTAGTCTTTTATATTTATTTTAGGTTTCAGTTTTGTCCTTTATATATTATTTGTTCCGAATTGGTCTTTATTATACCAATGTGGTCTCTCTGTTTCGAAGTGATCCTTTATGTTAGAAAAATTATATCAATATGATCATTTTTATTTGCAAAATAAGGGGCAAAAAAGGGACTATATTGCTATAATTTTTGTAACGTAAGGGACCATTTTGGAACAAAAAAATAAGAGGGACCATATTAGTATAATTTTTACACACAAGGGTTCAATTCAAAACTTTTAATATATAAGGGATAAAATTGAAACCGAAAATAAACATAATGACCAAAAGTATAATTAAGCGAGGAAATTATCAATGATTCGAAAAGTTTCCGTTACTGTTGAGTTCCCTCCGATAAATTCTTCAATGGAGCATTTCACTGCCTTTATCTTGTTAATCAAGTATATTTGCGTTCGCAATAACAAATGCTCTCAGAGCACCTCCAGCGGCGAACTGGGGTGAGTCCCTTAAATCAAATTATGTGGGCCAAATGTGTTTGCGAATTGCAATTGAAAAATCGCTCCAACGCTGTGAACTGGACCTGCACCTGCGAACCAAAAAAAAAACATGTTGGCGATGCTGCGAACTGCACCTGCGAACGTTGCTTTCAAACGAACGCGATCGACACACTAGCGAACTGCTCCCTACGAACGTCGAACTCCATTTGTGAACCTTGGCAAAAGTGCGTCCTTAACATTACACGCTAGCGAACTGAAGGTTGCGAACCTCCATTGGAGGTGCTCTCAGTTTTAACGTTGCAGATGCTGTTCATTGTTGGTTACTAGGATTTAAGAAGGAAATTCAATTCAGTGAAAGGTGTATATAGCTACTGTTCAGAAAAGATGCAAGTACGTGTTCAAATAGAAAAATGTCTATCATCTATGAACACGAGGAACAACTTCGGAAATATGCATTGGTCGTTGGAGAGTCATTGCAAAGTTGACTTTCATCACAGGGAAGCATCGATTGTGATGTATAATTGAAACATTATACTCACACGTTCCTATTTATAATAGACAAATCACTTTTTTTGGTTCATTGAATAACTAATATTAGTTATTCAATGAATCAAAAAAGTGATTTGTCTCTTAAAAATAGGAACAAAGTAGTAACATTTTTCTAAAATGTACTCGCTCCATTACATTTTAGAAAGAAAAGTTGTAACTAATTATAAGTTTTTTTTTAAATTACAAGATATATTAATTTTTTTTTAAAAGTACCTCTAATTAATACAAAATCCAAGACACGCATTAATTAATTAAAAATATAATTTATAGTAAATGAATGATAAATTTGGAAAAACATACACATTATAGACAAATTTAATTATGCTAACTACTTTTCTTGATATGTGTTTTTTTATCTAAAGGGAGCTTATAAAAAGTAATGGTGGAAGTACAACCTTCCACGGGTTAACGATAATTAATTACCTATTTTTTTCTCATTAATTATCAATTTTTCTATTTGGTAGGAACACGGGAAGACAGAGATTGCCCGAAGAAAAAAAAAGTAGAAAAACCAGGTATTTAATGATCCCTAACTTGTATAAGGTTGCATAAAGACCGTAAATATAATATTAATTTAATCAACTGTTGGAATTTAGGCTAAATTATACTTTTAGTCCATTATGTTTATTTTAGGTTTCAGTTTGGTCCGTTATGTATTATTTGTTCCGAATTGGTCCCTTATGTGTAAAGATTACACCAATATGGTCCTTCTGTTTCAAAGTGGTCATTTGTGTTAAAAAAATTATACCAGTGTAATCCATTTTTTTTGTAAAATAAGGGACAAAAATGGGACTATATTGGTATAATTTCTGTAATATAAGGAACCATTTCAGAACAAAAAAAAACAAGAGGGATTACGATTAACACATAAGGGACCAATTCAAAACTTTTAATATATAAGAAATCAAATTAAACCTAAAATAAACATAACGGACCAAAAGTATAATTTAACTTTGAATTTATTAACTACAATTTGTTCAAGTAAAAAATTGAAAATTTTCAGTTGGGTCCCTCCATGTTTTTGTTGTAATTCCCAACCTGCAGTGAAAATAGCTGCTTAATCCTTGAGAATTTTTGCTGAAACTGTGAAAGTAGGCATTAGATAGAGTTGATCTAGACTTTGGTGTCAACTAAGAAAGACGATTTAGGACGTGTGCTTGTTGTTTTCCCACTTAAAAGTTGCACAAAAGTACCCAAGAGTAAAGAATTAAGAGAGCGGCGGCAAATACTGAAAACAGAAAAACACGGGGTTCATGACATGATAGCGCGGTCACAGATCATCCCAATGCGAATTTCACCAAGAAATCAGGTACATGAATGTTGCTTAAGTTTTTTTTTTTTCCTTTGCCCTTTTTGGTTACAGAATGTTGCTTAAGGTGTTAAGCATGCATGACCAAATCCTACTTATACTTTTTTAAAGCCATCTGGATCCGGCCTGGACTGTAACAACCATACCTCAATATAAATTGAAAGTATGACAAATTATATTAAAGTACATAAATTACAAATAATTTACAAACTTGTTTACAGTAATCTAAGTCGTAAAGTAAACTCAAATCATTAACCTAATAAATAGATTACAACTTATACAGTACTCGGAATATAAAATTACATTACACTATAAAACTGGTCTATAAGTCCCAAGCTTGGAGCTTCGCCTCATCCTTTTCGGTACCTATTTATCTGAAAAACAAATAAAAGGAACGGGGTGAGATTATAAATCTCAGTGAGCCCTTCACGGACTCCTCACCATTTTCTCATCGAATCATGCTAATGTGACAAGACTAACTTAGGCTTTATACACCTACACATACTTATCCGATACCGTACGGACCTGGTTGAGAACTTATTAGACATCCTAAGCGAAAACGCCCTAGAATGTGCTAACCTGAACTTACCACTTAGTATATTGAGAAGTAGGATAATCCCAAGACCAATATACCACTTAAAGGCTTGTGAATAACTAGATACAAAATTGAATAGCAAACACACATTAACTCTATAAATATTCATTCTCTAACCGATACTTAACACGACTAAACTTGGTGCATAATAAATACAACCTTCTTAACTAAGAACTTAAAGTTCTTCCTTATTTACTTACTCACTTTATACTTAACACATCTTTGCTTTTCTTTATGCTATTGGATTTGATCTTATGCTTTAGTCTATAGACTCCAATCAACATAGCTTACTTGCTTTCTTAAGAGATCTTAACACAATTCTTACTACTTCTATGCATCATTACTATTAAGTAATTTAGCATCTAAGGATTTCAATCCATAATAACATTTACTTAACTAAGCTAATTCCAAAGATATATATATATATATATATATATATATATATATATATACAAGGAATTCATTAACATTCTTAGACTTGAGCATTATTAAGTTCATAGTCAGCTTTGCTTTGCTACTAAGCGCGTTCTAGCTATTCCCACCAGTTGAATCGATATTCAACAGGGAATCTTCGTTACCGGGTTTTGTCAAGGCTTTGGTCCTGAGACCCCGAGTAACGTCTACGATATGGTGGTCAGACATCTTAACCGTCCAAGTGGCATCCCACGAGGCTAACCATACCATACTTTGCTTCTCCTTTAAATAGAGGAGTCTTGCCATGGACTTTAGCTTGTGCTTATGCTTTTGTGCATGTTTATAGAAATGGAACTTAGCTAACTAGGATTTATTAACATCATCCTCATTACTTAACTATTCATGAAAATTACAATCATTCCAATGAATCTAACTTAATTAATAACATCATACAGTATTAATTAACTATTTACTTAAAAATTAAGACATACTTTATTCATAATATGAACTACACCAAATCATGGACAACTACTCAAACATTCTTCTTATCACAAAGTTTCCTTGGAACCTTTGTTTGGCATTATCATCATGAACTTAGGGCTCAATAACAAGCCTCGAGACTGACCAAATTAATGGAAAACACATACATCTACTCATACCCTTGAAGCTCTATGGAGCTAACAAAGGAGTTAACATCAAACATACATACATGTGTGGGGGGTTGGGGGCAACCATTCAACCTCTTTTAGACAAACCCACTATTAAAACATAACAATAATAAATTCAAACTATACTTCATATGGATATTCAAAATCCCTAACTTGATCCTAGGGTTCACATAATACTTAAGGAAATAAAATTCCTATGTGTGGGACTTATGGGTGCCCATCACCTAAGGATTGAAGGACTCTCCATGATTCTTGTTGGACAAAATCGCAAGTGAACGATTTCGTCGTTAAGTAATAAAAGATCGAATCCACAGGGATTGTGACCAATTATTAACTAAACAAAAGTTGTAACTAATTGAACTATTGACGAATACGAATGTGTTTGAAAAAGTTGTTTAGCAACAAAAACAGTACTAACGAGACAATGTATTTGGATATTAAAGAGAATAAACTGACTAGGGCTCGAATCCCTTTGTTTCAACTTTTACGCTCTTGAATTCTTTTCCAATGCAAGCAATGATAACGTATTTGAAGTTCAAATCCTCTAAATTAGATTAACGAAAATTCCTTTTCTCTTAATCCCTTTAATTCAACTAATAAGCCCTAATCCCTTAGGTTCCAATTAATTAAATCAAGCATAAAGGATATGGATTAATACAAACTCATACCAAAGAGAGTTATATCCCTGTAACCCTATAGATATGTCAAAATATCCCAAAGCAAGTTTAAAACCTCAACTTTCCAATTGATGTCAAACCCTAGTTCAACCCCATGGTGATCAAGCATAGAATCGCATTAAGAAAAGAGATAATTGATCAAATGACATACATCAAACGTGCATTGAAAATTCTGAATTCAATTACATAAAAGGATCCACAAAGTTCATCTTACCCTAGTACAAAGGAATTAGTTCCTCATGGAACAGAAGGAACCAAGCAATTGAGATGTAGAAACAGCAAAAGACTCCATTGATTCCTCAACTTTGCCTAGGATCACTTGTTCTTGATTCAAACTCACAAGATTGCCAACCAGAGGTAACTCCTAGGTCAATGTTTCCTCTATCTATATATAGTTCTGGACCAAAAGGGTTGAAAAACATCCCAAAATTAAGTCAAAACGCACAGAATAGCAGATGCGCAGCCCGACACGGGCGTGGTGGAGAACACGGCCAAGCCGTGTTGTTCACTGAAAGCAGAGGCACGACCGTGTTGGATAACACGGCCTAGCCGTGTTATTCACTGTTTTCTGAATCTTGAGTTTCTTCACATCCACCAAGGCACGGCCGTGGAATAGGGCACGGGCAGGCCGTGTTTTCCTTTGATCTTGCAATATTTTGTTATTTTGGCCTCCGAGTTGGTTGCAACATCCGTCTAAGTGATCTAGCTCCGCTTTCCTAGGCCAATAACCTTCTTTTCTGCACAATTGAACTCAAACCAAGTGCATTATCTAAATCAAGCAAAAATGCATGAGAACTATGGGTAAAAACCACTACAATGCCTATTATGCAATGCAAAACTAACAACAAACTATATGCTATTATGAACGCATCAATTCTTCAAGACCTTGAGCTAGAGTGGTGAAGCTTAGGCCCCTTTGCTCCTCTTCAAGCTTTTCTCCTTTTGCTCAACTTAGGGTTCTTCAAATACTTCTCAAATCTTGAGCTACAACCTTCAATCTTCTTTCTCAATCCAAGAACTTGAGCCATCCTTGATGGAGCTTGGTCTTCTTCCCCCTTCTTCTCCTCCTTCGAGTTCTTCTTCTTCTTCTTTTCTAGGGTTCAAACCCAAATCTTCAAAATACCCAAATCTCAACTCACCAACTTGGATTCAAGCTAAGATTTGAGGAAAATTTAGCATGAATCCATGAATCCCTTTTAGGATTAGTGAAACCCTAGGTGTTTCTCCCTTTTCTCTTCTCCCAAATCGCCTCTCTCCCTAATTTCCCCCTCCAAATTGCGAAAATGAGGTTTCTGCTGCATTTTATGCTATTTAACAGCAGTGAATCGATTCGCTGCATATAGGTGAATCGATTCACACAAGCAAAAAGTGCCTGAATCGAATTTTAAGTGGATGAATTGATTCACACTTCGAGTCCCAGCAAGTTATGTTTCCTGGAATCGATTCACAGGATGTGTGAATCGATTCACACCTGTTAGAATTCGATTCTCAGGAAGTTTTTTGTGCTTGAATCGATTCATGGGTGTGGGATTCGATTCACTTAGTGTAAAAATCAAAGAAACTTGATTCTAACACCCCTTTCTTGGTTCCTTCTTACTATCCCTTGCTAAACTAACTCTCATCCTCCCTTAACCCCACTTAAGAGCCATTTACAACTCATCTAATCACTTGGGATCATCAAAGACACATTATCCTCACTTCTCAATTATGAAAATCAACTTGAATTTACTTGAAATTCACCATTAAACTACACTACGCTTATGCACATAATTCTAAACTAAAATTGAGGGGTTCTTGGGGCGTTACATGGACCATGACATGTTTTGGAAGTAAAGAATTTTTTTCCTTTACGAATTTCTTCTTACTATTATTATATATCCATATTATTTGAATAAATTTTATTTTATAATAAGAAAATTGAGCTTTTTTTTTTTGAGGAGAAGAAACTTGAGCTTAGTGATTAAAATATCTTTACCATATTACTTAATCTCTTAATTAAAGAAAAAGCCATTATTTTCTTTTAAGGTATTATCATTTAATATAAATATTTAAAATCATTTCAATTCAATTAAAACTTCAAAATCAAATTAAAAATAAATAATAAATAATATCAAAAGTAAAAAATTAGTTGAATTAAATTGATTTTAAAATTCCAGTCTTAAAACCATTCAATATAAACCAAATTGCAATTATATAATTTTAAATAATATTTTACCTAATAAATTATTATCTGTCTCATACAAATTAAAAGTAGGACGACGTGTTTGAAATAAGAGTAAAAAATCTATTGTGTCAAGTTAGAAAAATAAATTTTTTTTTTATTTTTTACTCTAAAACTAAATAAGAAAAATAAGATTTTAAAATAATCATATAAAATAGACAATTAAATAGTTTTTTTATGCTTTGAGTTCTGAAATAATGATAAAACAACCTTTATTTTATGTTTCTGGATTTGATTTGAATGTATATTTTAGGATTTACAATTAATTTATATTTTATATAATCTAGTATATTCTGATAATTAAGTTTACCTGAATTTATATTTATTGTATTAATAACTAGTCTAGTCTTGTATTTATATGAAATTATATTTTGATAAATTTGTTGCTTCTGTGTACATTAAAAAACTAGTGAAATTACCGTGCATTGCACGGATACTAATTAATTAAATTAAGTAATGATACTTAAAAAATAATCATTGTCATACAATATATAATAATTATTAATTTTGTAAGACAAGTTAATAATTATTTGATTTTAGTTCTAAATATAATAAATGATGATTGATAAAGATGAATGATATATAATTTAAATATAAGTAAGTCATTTAAAAAAATATATTTCTGATTGTTAATGACAATTAATTGAGATAATGTAATAATGATTATCTTAAAATAATAATAATTAAAAATTAATTTTTGTTTTAGACGAAAAAATAGATGAATATAGAGGTGACACGTGACATAATTCCACCTGGCAAAACTCTATTTAATATAATATAGTAGATTTATAAAATAAAAAAAAACTCGATTGATCAATCCAAATCAATTTAAAACAAATTTGGTCATGTATATTTTAGATGAGTAAAGATCCTCGTTATTTCTCAAAAGAAATGAATGACTCCATTTAGGAAAACGATAGACACAAAGAAGAGATTTGATATATCAAGTTTTTGTCTTTAAAGTAAATTTTATCTAGTTCAATCTATTAAAGTAAATTTTTGTCCATTATTTTCTTTAAATTGTGGAAGACATACATATGAGTAAATATAATTATTTTACTCGGGATTGTTAATAAATATAATTTCAGGGGAATGGAATTTTGAGGGAACAAAATTGGAAGGATACCCTAAAGAAAAAGGAAATCCGTGTTTGAAAAAAAAAAGATAAAACGTAACATAGGATTGTATAGATAATAATAGTATTTAATTAGTTAGTTATTACTACTATATTACATAGATTACAATAATAAATTAAAAATATTATCTGGCCCGTGTCGTATCCGAGTCAAGTCGAGATTGGTGGCGGCATTAGACGCGTTTCCGTTTTTCATTGCGCTCTTTCTCCTCCTCTATATAAATTACATTTCCTCTACGTTTCTCTCTCCAATCCAAATACCTCAGTTTTTTTCTCAAAACTGCGCCATTCTCACTTCTCAGTTTTCCAATTTTCTTTGATCAATTTTCCCGGAAAATGTTGGAAATGAGGGCATTGAGGTTCTTCTCTTTCTCAATTCTCAGTTTGGTGCTCTCTGCCATCTCTGATATCGGACAAGCTAACGACTTTTCTCCTTCTCCTGCACCCGCACATGCTCCTACCAGTGATGGTCATTAATTACTCCAAACACTGCCTTTTTATTTTCACATTTCTTTATCACTCTTGTTAAAATGCTAAACTTGTTTTTTTTTTCTTTCTCAATTGCAGGCACTGTGGTTGATCAAGGAATTGCTTACTTCCTCATGCTGGTGGCTCTGGCAACCACTCACATGTTCCATTGATTTGTATTATGTTTCATCAATTATTATTTTGAGAATATTTTCTCTGAATATTTAGTTGATGAAATATCAGGATTTTCTTTTTCCTTTTAGTGTAATTAATTGTTCTGATGACTGACCAGTTATTATTAAAAAATAGAATTAGGTATATGATATTTTACACTTGGTATATGTGATAAGAAAAATTATTAGACATTATTGACTGGAAAGTGACATTTTGATATTTTATTTGATGCTGTCAAAAAATGAATATTTTATTTTTTGACGAGAACGTAATAATGTACCACCAAATGAACTCCCCTTATAGTATTATTCTCTAGGCTGATGCATTTCTCTCACTCTCGGTGATGGGTATGAGTATCTTTCTTCTTCTTCTCTATAAAATTATTTCTCTTCCTTTTGCTTTTTATTTTCTTTCTCAATCATCCATTCTTTTTAGACGCGGTTTTCCTTTTCCTGCGCTGAGATATTTTATTTTATTCTCGTCGGCAAAAAAGAAGGAAATGAAGTAACCTTGAATCAAGAATTTGATGATGGATTAATAACTAATTCATATTTCACGAAATAAATCAATGGCGAATTTGGTCCTTAAAATTTAAAAAATAAATTAGTTTTGTCTTTTACTTTATCAATATTTTAAATTAGTCACTGTATTTTGAAAAAGTGTATCAGTTATATCCCTCCGTCAGTTCTGTCTGTTAACAGAGTTTTAAAATAGTCCTTCAATTTAGTTACTTATTAACATATAGGTCCCTGTGATTTATAACTTAATGTCAATTTGGTCCCTGTGAAACTGACGGAGGGACATAACTGATACACGTTTTCAAAATACATGGATTAATTTGGAATATTAATAAAGTAAGAGACCAAACTGATTTTTTTTCAAATGTCAGGGACCAAATTAGTCAGTAACTCTAAATGAAATTATTAGTGTGAAGAGCATCTTATGAAGTTATAAACTAGTTTATCTAGAAGAAATAAACGCTAATTTGTACTAATAGCCCAATTTCAACAACTCCAAAGAGTTAACTATTTTCTTGATATGCAGTTTTGCATAGTTTGGTTCATCTATTGAATGGAATTGAACTGAATATGCCCTTAATTCCACTTACCAGTGATGGAAAAAACACCTGCAAGGTTTTTTTGGAACGAGAGAGATGTTGGTGGTAAAACCAACCCCATTGTTTTGAATGGCTTGTGAAAAGCATTTTCAGGCTTGTTTTGTTTCTTACCTTCCCTATCGCAAGGTTGAATAACCTTTTTCCTTTTCTTTATTGTTAGTGGCAAATGTAAAGATGATGTATGTTACGTAAAAACCTCACAAAAAGGAGCCTGAAACTTGTTGTGGTTATTATAATGGTTGAACTATATTTTCTTCCCTTATTTATTTTATGTTCAATTTGATCTCTTTTTTATTTTTATTCCAAAATAGTTTTTTACAAAGTTATACCAACTGTCCTTTTCGTATAAATTATGGTACAGAAAACTATATTGATATAACTTTTACAAAATAAAGGACTATTTAGAATAAAAAAAGATCATATTGAAATAATTTTTACCAAATAAGGAACCGTTTCAAAAGAAAAAAAAGATACACTACATTGGTATAATATTTTTTTTTAGATATATACATTGGTATAATTTTACAACAACATACTAGACCATTTCAGAAAAAATAATAAAAGATAGACAAAATTAAAGCATAAAATAAAGATAATTGACCAAAAATATAATTTAATTATAATTTTAAGGCTAAAATACTGTTTTAGTCCCTTATGTTTATTTTAGGTTTTATTTTAGTCCCTTGTGTTTTATTTGTTCTGAATTGGCCCCTTACGTTACAAAAGTTATACCAAAATGGTCCTACTGTTAGTAACACCGTCAAAATGCTGAGTTGGCAGCTGAGTTGGCACGTTGGGGACCAAATTGAAACAAAAAAAAAAGAGAATGACCAATTTGGTGCCAATTTGATCCCTTATGTTTTTTTTTATTTCAATTTGATCCCTCAACGTGCCAACTCACCGCTAACTCAAAGATTTCGATGTTACATTAACAGTAGACCATTTTAGATAACTTTGTAACGTAAAAGACCAACTCGAAACAAATAAAACGTAAGAGACCAAAATAAAATCTAAAATAAACATAAGTGACTAAAACAATATTTTAGCCTAATTTTAACTGTGCTTGTACGAAGTTGCCGTGGCGAATGCTGATAAATCTAGTATATCATATTCTTGACTGGGTACAACTGAAAGGGAGGTCGAACTTCAGCTTCCTAAGGGCAACTTAGTGGGAGTGTCATGCTGGGTTCCATGAGCTAAGGTTTTGTGTCATGCTGGGTTCCACGGCAGACAGGATTGTGAAGGTTGGAGGTGAATGGGTATATTACAGTCACAGTTGGCTTTTGGTGGTTTTGTGTGAATGAGATGATGAAGCTGGTTCTCCCCCTGAAGGTCAACAACGGCTTCCCCTTGTTGATGCTCTTCCCTTTGTGTTGATTTATCTCATTTTTTTTTATTTGTGTGTCAAATATGTTATTATTATTTTATTTTTGTGTAAAGAAGAAAATACAAGATAGATTGAAAATAGCAAATCACTGTACCAAATATTACCGTTTCAACTAGCCGTTCCATTTTTTTTATAGCCGTTGTACTCCAACGGACATAATAATGGGCCTCACTATAAATAATGCTCTAATTCATTCCATTTATCACTCAAATTTTCACTCCAAAATTCTATTTTTTTATTTATGAATCCCTAATGTTGTTTGTTTTTGTCAAATGGATCTCAATTAGTATCAAACCTACATAAATTTGCAAAATCAATCACCCCCTATCGGTGATAATTCTCAAAATTCCTTACATTTTATGTATCCATCACCATCAACCAATCCCACCACGTGGTATATGCCTCTGGTGGGTACTCCCGGTGGTGATGTGAAGTCTCGTAACGATGAAACCAAAACACCAGTAAGATCCATGTCTGAGGCTCAAGAGTCAATTGGGCGTAGAAAATATTACGCTCGATGAAGGAGGATGACGTCTTATTCAGAAAAAAAAGTCGTGTGATGTTCTTAGCGGAAGAGGACAAACTTCTTATTCAATCATGGCTCAACATTTCAAAGGATGCAATTATTGGAGTCAACCAAAAAGCTGAAGGTTTTTTTGTTAAGAATCAGAGAGACAACTGAGAATAAATCATAAATCATATATAGTTGTCTCTGATTCTTAACCAAAAAACCTTCAGCTTTTTGGTCGACTCTCACAATTGTATCCTTTGAAATTGCTCATGATTGAATAAGAAGTTTGTCCTCTTCCGCTGAGAACATCACCCGACTTTTTTTTTCTTGAGTAGGATGTCCTCCTCCTTCATCGAGCGTAATATTTTCTACACCGACTTGAGTGAAGAATTGTGGCTCTTGAGCCTCAGAAATGGATCTGACTTGTGTTTTAGGTTCATCGTTACAAGACTTCGTTGATGGTGATGGATACATAAAATACCAAGGATTTGGATTTTGAGAATTATCACAGGTAGGTGGTGATTGATTTCGCAAATAATTTATGTAGGCTTGATACTGATTGGGATCCATTTGACACAAAACAAATAAGATTAGGAATTAGGAATTGATAAGAAAAATAGAAATATTTGGAGTGAAAAATTATGTGATAAATGGTATGAATTGGAACACAAACAAGTTTAGCATGTGCTTATCTTCTAAACTTTTATGCTTCTCACCTTGCTTATTTACACTATCCAACTGAAACCTTTTTTCTAGGGCGGCCATGTTTATCAAATGTTGGTGCAATTCTAGCAGGAGAACCATTCAATTAGGAAGATGTTGCAATGAGATCGAGCGCACAAATTCGCTATCAGCTACTAGATCAAGTAAGTTGAGATGTAAAATATTGTGGGTGAAGCTCTAGAAAGAGAAGAAGAAGTTGTTTGAGTACTCTGCATCACCTTTACAGCAGGTCGCTTATGATCCTTACACTTACTCTCAGAATTTCGATCAAACGGTTTGCTGATCCTTGTAAGTTACTTCCTTGTAAAAGACCAATTTGTAAGAGTTGATAGAAATGACCAATTTGTATAACATTGTAAAAATGAAGAACTAAAATGAATATTTTAAAAGATAAACGGCCAAAATAAATTTTGAGTAAAAGATGAAAAACTAGAAGTGTATTTTAGATTTTTTCTACTATTTTCTATTTTTAGTGGAGATGAAAATAGAAAATGAGCAAAGCAACACAGCATTCACTTTTTTTTTTTAGGTCAACTAAAAAATATCCCAAATCAACATTAAATTTAGGTTCCTATTTCTTTTTTTTGGTCCAAAGGTTTGGCAATCCTGCGTTTAATTTTGTATGTCCAGCCCGGCCCGTCAGAGTGGGCCTTGTTTTTTGTATCAATAGCATTTGGCCCATTCTTACAACATGGTCATGTTCAGTGCCGCTGTTTACGTATCAATATCATCCATTGTTAATCGTCAGCACTTGAAAATCTTCTTGTATGGGAATCTGGAAGTAACAAGCAAGCAGCTCCTGTTTTTCTCGTTCAGAATCGTTCATTAGGGTTTTGTTGGTGTTGGTTTCAGATAGGCTACAGTCACACCACTTTACAAGTACAACAATGGCGACCCAATTGGTGGCAACACCAACAGCCTCATCAGAGACAGAAAGGGATAGGGTTCGGCAATTCTTCGAGGATTTGGAAGCTCACAAGAACATCCTCACAACATGCACCAACCTATTCACCACACTCTCCGACCATTTCTCTTCCCTCCAAGACTCCATCTCCCAGAAATTCCAATCCCTCGATTCCAAATTCCAAGCCCTAGAATCCCGTTCCAAGGAAACCCTAGAATCCCTCAACAACCGCGAAAACTCCATCCCGGAGCGCGAGTCCGCCGCCGCCGCCCGCATCGAGGAGCAGAAGGAAGCCTCCCTCGCCGACCTCCGAAATCCCCTTCCGCCGTCGACTCTCGAAATCCCCGACGCCCTGAAATCCCTGTCGCGGAAAATGGACGCTTCGGCGCTGCTGCGTTTCGTCGTTTCGAAGCGGAAGGAGTCGTCGACGCTTAGGTCGGAAATAGCGTTGGCAATAGCGGAGGCGGTGGACCCGCCGAGGCTGGTGCTGGACGCGGTGGAAGAGTTTCTGAAGAGCAAAACGGCATCGAAGCCTGGGGTTACCGATAAGAGATGGGCCTGTGGGCTTCTGGTTCAGGGGTTGAGTTCGGAATCGGCGGTGTATTCTAGAAGGACCGTTGAGAGAGCGGCGGGTCTCGTGGAGTCGTGGAAGGAGCAGCTGGATAGGGAAACGGAGAGGGGTGCTGCGGAAGTGGTGATGTTTCTGCAGATGGTGGTGTGCTTTGGGTTAAGGTCGAGGTTTGATGATGAGTATTTGAGGAAGTCCGTTATGGAGTTTGCTTCAAGGAGGGACATGGCAAAGATCGCTGCTTCCTTAGAATTTGGTGACAAAATGATAGGTTCGTATCTTTTTCTATGACCTTGCATTATTTTCCATTTCTCGGTCAATTATCTATGCTCTGGTCTGTCAAGTAGTAACGTTTTAAGGTGTTTCCTGTGTGTGATTTTTGAGTGCTGTTATTGTAAGAAATAACCAATGATAAATGTGTCGGGCTTCAAACGTTGAATTTCGACCCAATGTGAAAGCTGGCTAAGGTCACCAGATTAGAGCCTTAGAAACTATTAAGGTGTAGCCCGTGTTGTTTATAGTACTCTTCCTTAGAGAAGGGCCGACTTCCCTCACTGTCATAGGTTTCCTGATTTTCATGATTAAGAGAATTGAAGAAAATCTCGATCATTTTATGTTTGGAATATATAGTGTCAGTTTGATGCATTTTGCAACTCAGCACATTTCTGTTAACTTCTGTATATACTTGTTTTGGATAAAAGGCATTGAGGCAAGGAGCCGTCTTCAACAATGGGTTGTGTGTTTCAGCAGTGGTGGGACTCCACCTGAAATTTTGGAGGGACAAGATGTTATTTTGACCTTGTACTTTTTTTAAACTCACACTTCATCAGTTTGTCATACTACTAGTTAGCAGCAATGATTTCTGTTGAGATCCCACATCGACTATAGATATGGTCGGTCCTTACAAGGCTTGGGCAATTCTCACCTTTTGAGCTAGCATTTGGGGTTGAGCTAAACCTAAAGTTCATTCCTTTCTCAGCATTTAAGGCAAAAGAAATATGGATGAGAACTACTTTTATGAAGGGTAATTCTCACCTTTTGAGCTAGCTTTTGGGGTTGAGCTAGACTTAAAGTTCATTCATTTCTCAGCATTTAAGGCAAAAGAAATATGGATGAGAACTACTTTTATGAAGAGTATTTTTTTTTTTTAATATATATTTCAACAAAGTATTTCCAAAGTTCTACGACTAGTTATTCCCCTCAGCCTCTTTTAAGTTATGCCTGCCTCCCCTTCAGACTCCCTGACACCATTCCCTGACCTCCCAGAAACATATGCAGAACCAGAACATCATCTGTTAACCACCCATCCAATACTTTAACAGGCAGTGCATCTGAAACAATCCGGGCTCCCTGGTTTTTGTTTTGCCACCTGCTGATATCCTAGGGTTTTCATCCCCTTTTAACATCAAACGAACTGATTAAAGTTAACTTCATCCTGCATAAAGCTACATATGCAAGGCAAGTGTAATGTGATCGAAGCCAAAACAAATTCACACTCCTAAATGCCCCACTTCAGGCTAGTTAAACAAAATTTGTACATTATTTTTCTGTAAAATGGAGAAAGGAAAATTGAGCTGAATGACTAGCTGTATTAAGTTGAAGATGTAGTCCTTAAAGTATCTCAACCTTCATGCACCACTGCTCCAATGTTCCCACCAGGACAACCCTGTTGTCAGCTTTGCCTGAAATGCCTCCATTGCATCCTCCCTTCGAAGGCCCTATTCTGCTCCTTTCAGCTGCAGGATGCTCAATTCTGTGGCTATTCCTCTGTAGACTTGCATTTTAATAGAGTTGGTGGTGGCCAGTGATGATAGCATCAGTTATGACAACCACCTTTTTCTTGTGGTGTGGCAATGGAAGTTGGAGGTTGGCTCCATCCACGGCCTTCAAGTGGCGGCAAAGACGGATGGAAGAGTGGAGGTAAGAAAGAATGGCTAGAAAATAATTGAGGAAAATGGTGGTGGCAGGGGAAAATAGTTGGGATGGACAGAGAAAATTTATTGTATTTTAGCCGTATATTCATATAATGGGGATGGTCACTTTCGTTTGGGTATCATATGCCTAGGTGGAGGGTTAACAAAATCAGTGTTTTCAAATAGCGGCGCTATAACGTAGCGGAATTTGAACAAACCACTATTTTCTGCGATAAATGCATTATGCACACGTTTTGGGGAGTTCAAGGAGTCATACTGGTGGGCAGATTAGGGATTGTTATAGAGAACAAATTGAGAGCAAGGCTATGGGATTTAGGGTTATCAAAATTTTGGAATTAGCTTTTATTGACTTGAAAGCAGTTCTCTTTGCTTCTGCTCTGATTACTTCTTTCAATTGGTACTATTATGTTAACAGGCCACAGCCTCCTACATGCCTCTTGTTACCTTTGTACAACCCCTCGTAATTTTTTTTTTTTTTCCTTCCAGAAATCCACGTCAATGTTCCCATTATGCCTATCCTTTGTAGATGTCTAAGCTCTTTAAGAGTTAAATTTTCTGGGTAATAACAGGAAGGATACATGGCCTTAAATCGATTAGTAAGAGAAATTTCAGATTGTCGTATCACATGTACAGTTCTTACCTCGATTCCTACACACTTTTTAATGCTTCTACACTCATCAATGCATCAGACGACAAAATTCAATTAGATATGGGATTCATTTTTTAACCAATGCATCATGCATAAGACTAATAAAAACAAGTGTTTTATGCAGATATTATAGATGAACTAGTCAAAAATGGCAGAGAGATAGAAGCTGTTTATTTTGCTTCAGAATCTGGTTTGACTGAAAGATTTCCTCTAGTCAGCCTGCTCAAGTCTTATATTCGGAACTACAAACAGAATGTTGCTACCATATTGATGAAGGGAAATAACAGCCAGGCTGCAACGGTCTGGGTAACTACCTTTCTAATTCAATTTTAAATACTGTGTTTACTTTTATATCC
This sequence comes from Calophaca sinica, assembly GCA_037113605.1. Classification (NCBI taxonomy): domain Eukaryota; kingdom Viridiplantae; phylum Streptophyta; class Magnoliopsida; order Fabales; family Fabaceae; genus Calophaca; species Calophaca sinica. The sequence goes on from CM073734.1 coordinate 126,871,203, forward strand.
TCTTGAAACACTCCCTCAAGGACCACGTAAATCTATATGTCATTTTTCAGGATGAGTCGAGCACTTTGGAGTTGAATTCCATTAGGGATGTAATCAAATGTGTAGAAGATCACAAGCTTGAATCCGAATTTAGGCTTGATAAATTGAAGAAGCGGGCTATGCACTTGGAGAAATCCAAGGCTGAACGAAGGAAGACTTCGTCATTTGGAAATAAACCTCGGAAGCGTGGCAGTCGAGGTAGTGGATCCAGCTCCTCCCGTCCAGCCAAATCAGCCAAAACTAGTGCATACCCTTCATCTTTTAGTCGCAGGAACCTGGCTTCTCTGCAGCCTAGTCCTAGTTCAAGATTTTCTGGACCGTTCAACTACCCCAGCCAAACTCTGTTGGAAAGTTCAACTGCCAATCCTTATGCAGCAACCTATGGAACCTCCCACACTCATAGCCCAGCTGGAATAACACAACAGCACTACTCACTCCCTGTTGACAATTTGGCTCCTTCTGGTTACCGAACTAGTGGTTCTTATGCAGGACAGACTAGCTACGGCACATACGATTACGGAAATGCTGCTCCACCAACTTACCAACTTCCATATGCAGTAGATCAAACCAATTACAGGGGATAAGTTTATTTATCCCCCTCACAATCTCATGTGCTGGCTGTTGACTCCTTTTGATGCTACTTTCATCTAATTTGTTTCTCATTTTGCTCATTGTCAAAATTGGATATACAACAGTTTCCTATGATTGTATTTCTTCAAACACAGATATATGGTGCCAATTCAAAGTTGGTTCGCTCCTTCGATCTTTCAAAGTTTCCTAGGATTGTATTCCTAGGATTGTATTTCCATATGCAGTAGATCAAACCAATTACAGGGGATAAGTTTATTTATCCCCCTCACAATCTTATGTGCTGGCTGTTGACTCCTTTTGATGCTACTTTCATCTAATTTGTTTCTCATTTTGCTCATTGTCAAAATTGGATATACAACAGTTTCCTAGGATTGTATTTCTTCAAACACAGATATATGGTGCCAATTCAAAGTTGGTTCGCTCCTTCGATCTTTCTATTTATATTTTTTTCCCCTAATTTGCTTCTCCTGTTTGAAAAAAGTATTTAATTCTCCCTTTTAGTAATTCTTTTGGGTGTATTCCATAAAGTTGTGTAATAATTAGTTTTCAATTAATTTTTTTTTGGTAAATAGTTTTCAATTAATTTTATTAAAACGAAAAGACAGTGATGTCTTACAAATATTCGTATAAGTAACAGCTCGTTTGGATAACATTATGGATACCACAAACGTATGAAAGGAACATCCCGACGCAATTTTCACAGAAACAGTAGAAGATGCTGTGATCAAACGGCGGATTCTATTGTTCAACACTGTAATAGGTAGGGATGGCAAAATGGGCCGCTCGGTCCGACTCATCGTGAGCCCGCGTAAAAACGGGCTAGTTCAACCCGGCCCGTCAAGGGATTATGGGTTGAGATGTTGAGCCCGACACGATCTATGACGGGTTGGGCGGACTTGGGCTGGCCCGTCAAAAAATAAAAATAACAAAAATAAAATAAAAAATAAATAAAAATCTAAAATTTAAATTAAAATGGGTCAAAACCGACCAACTTGTTAGGTCAGCCCTCAAGAGTCCGCCCAAAATGGGCCACTATAGTGGGTTGGCTGGCTAGTCCGCCCGAAAATGTAAAAAAGAAAAAAAGAAAAAATTGTTGAAAAATAGGGGAAAAATAAAAAATTATATATACACTGGCTCGATGGGTTGGCCCAACCCGGCCCGCTCGTGGCCCGCAAGATTGACGGGCTAGATGGGTTGGGCTAAATGGGCTTGTGGGTTGATGAACCTCAACCTAACCCGGCCCATTTTATGCGCCCGGTGGGTCAAGTCCGTTTTGCCACCCCTACTAATAGGTACTCTCTTCGGTCCTTGTTATACCTAATTCACACATGTCAAATATGAACATTGAAAATAAATGTTTTTAATTAATGTTCCTAAAATTTTAATTTATTTTTTTCTAAAATATTACGTTATGAATCAACTCACTTACATAGGAAATAGATATTTCATATTAATACAAGTCTCATTATAAATAAAAGTATAAATGAAAATTAGACAAAATTGATGTTATTTCTTTTCTTATAATTAAGATGAAGAAAATGAATCTTTTGTTCTTTATAAAAAAGACCAGGAGGAGGAGTACACAACAGACAGAGACAACTAAATAAATTATTGTTATTATTAATTACTATTTCCTAGGCTAGAGGTGTAACACTCTTTATATTCCCATCCCAGCTTGTGTAACAGATCCAAATCTCCATGGCTCCACCTTTCTACCACCGGTAACCACAACAAAGCCAGAACAATCACTTTTTAACTTCACCTTGGAACCATTGTCTTCTTCAATCCTTAACTCACAAACAAAAGCATCAACAAAGCTATCACCAACATTTGCGAGGTTCAACAATTGTTTCCCCACAAAGTCCGTCAAGGACTGACATGCTTCCATACGCCCTCATCGTCACCAGCAACAGTGCTCACTGTGTTGCGCCTCCGTGAGGTCCTTGTCGTCGCTCTCGCCTCCTGCCACTAATAGTGGTTTTCTCCATTTGCGGCCTCCCCCATCAACACAAACCCAAATTCCTCCTTCCTGAAACCCTAGACCACCACCTCCAAACCGGATTTCAGCCACTGTGGACGATATTTCAGAACTCAAATCGAATTCTCTTTTCCTTTTTCGTTCTCTATCAAAGCCCTTTATCAATTTTTGGATTGGAGAATTTTGAGCATTTGTCACTGGAATCAAAACTCGCGACATGTTTTCCAACTACCTCAGTTTTCCTTTCAAGATTTTGAACCAATTAAACACTTCCCCTTGTCATGCACAACAAACCCCACTAAAAATAAACACTACCGTGTCCGTCTTTCCGCATTTTTATTACGTTATAGTATGAAATATTTTATCGCATTTTATTGTTTAATGTTGGTTTTAAGAAATTTGATTAAATATTTCTTGTATTTTATTACACTAATTTTGAAAATGACATATTATTATTAATTAATAGTATTTAATGCCAATTGATATGTACACATATATGTTATTTTCTTTTAATAAAAAGAATTTGGATTTAGATTTAACTTTTAGAAATTGATTTAAGATATTTGATTTCACTATGAATTTACATGTGTATATGCAGGGCCGACCCAACGTATACTTAGGCCTAAAGCGAACTCAAAGATGGGGCCTTTTTTTGAAATTATTATATTTTTATTTAAAATTTATTTTTTGGGCTTTTTGGGACGCAAAATCATTTATTAAATTATTGTAGTCGACTTCGTTTAACATTTCTTTTTCAATAGATAATAAAGCCAATCCATTTAATCTCTGTTGAGACATTGTTGATCTTAGATAAGATTTTATTAATTTTAGTTTTGAAAAACTTTTTCTGAAACAAGTGATTCTGAGAATCGTTAACATTATTCTATAAGCAATATATGCATTTGGAAAGGAATCGAGTCTTCTTACGTAGTTAAGTATGTCAATCGATTGTATCATTTTCCACTTGTATAATGTCTCTTAAAATATTTAATTCAGTAAATAAATCTAATCCATCAATATCAGAGCTATCATTGTGTTTTAATGAACGTTCAAGGTTAAGACAATGAAAGTTTCACAATATATCAATATGAAGATTTTAAAATCTAAATTATAAATCAACACTAAAGAAAAAAGATTAGAACAATAAAACCTAATTGTCGCCGGTAATTGACAAGAGATTATTTCACATAAAAATTTCTTCTTCTGGTTTCTGCTCCCAAGTCCAACCAAAAAGAAATTAATGGTTCCTAGTAAATTTGAAGAACAAAAAAGAATATTTAGAATTTAAATATAACACTTACTTATACACACATAAAACATGAAAACAAAAAGGAAGAGATCAAGAGAATAAAGAAACATTGGAACACATACCTTGCCAATGAAAGCAAGCCAAGCCACACGCCCGGTCCCCCACACAAAGTCACAATTCACAAACAAGGAAAAATGAGTTTTTGCCGTTTTGGAATTTTGTATCTCAGTATCACATAGTATCTCACGTGAGCAATTATTTAATCAAGATAAAATGGAAATTTGGGAGCACAAGAGACAAGAGTTTCAAATCAGAAAAAAGGAAGAAAAGGGTAAGCGATGTACTATAATCTTAGGAAAGGTGGGGCCTTTTATAATTGAAAAGTCAAAACCTACCCATTAATTTTTAAACCTGACGTGTCGATAATCAAATTAGGAGCGCTTTTTCAATTAATTACACGCACATGTTAAATTTTTACAATTCTGAACGTATGGAAAGCGAGAAGATCGCGCATACAAAACTGGGCCTGGACTTGTAAGATATATAAAGCAAAAAAAAATTTGGGTTGGGGGCCTAAAGCCCTAGCTTTAGGAGCTTTATGGTCAGGCCGGCCCTGTGTATATGTTAACCGCTATCAGGGAGAAGAAGTGCATAAGTTAAAAACGGTTGATATACACAAAAGTAGGAAGAAGTTAATTTATAGATAAGTATAGATAAAAGAAAAATAAAGAATAAAATTGGAAGGAAAAAGAATATCCCCTTTTTATACGGTTGTAGATTTACACCGAAAAAGAATATCCCCTTTTTATACGGTTGTAGATTTACACCAAAAAAGAATATCCCCTTTTTATACGGTTGTAGATTTACACCAAAAAAGAATATCTTCTTTTTGTACGGTTGTAGATTTATAATCTGTAACTGTTTTCTCTCATTGTCGGTCACTGTGCGTTGCCGTGGACAGAAAGAGGCCAAAACACTTCTTATTTAAAATATTGCCAAAATAAACTTTATATCGTACACCATCTGTTAGGCTTGCACACCGTAAACATCGCCTTAATCAAAACGCCCTTTTATAACCTTTCAAACCTAAAACAAACACAATACAAGTAATTTTGTCCAAATTAGTTTACTAAACATTTCATGCTCGACAATTGTAATTGACACTATCCTTTTTTTTTTTCTTTGTCTCTCGGGGCTAAGAGTGTATGCAGTGGTGGAGAACCATTAAAAACGTGTATATTTTCACCGTCACATTGCATGGAAGGAATGATCGATAAAACTCACAAGCATCGTTTTTCTCTTTAACACCTGGTGTGCGTGCCCACAAATGATATGAGAGAGAGAGAGAGGGAAGAGGGGGGGAGAGAGAGTACATGCAGAGGTACGAGCTCTTGTTAAGAAGTGGCCTCCAACGGGAGATACCTAATAGGCCTCACTTCTTAATGGGTAATCACCCTTTAAGTTCCTCCATTGTGGATGCTCTAACATACTATACTCTCAGTTTTCGTTTATAAGCAAAAATCACTTTTTATATTCATTAAAAAATGCATGTATCTGATTATAGCCTAAAGTGTGTCAGTGAGCTGATGGTTCAAGCCTAATAATTCATTCTTATCCTCACAGTATTAAAAAAAAAAAGCAAAATGTTTCCTCTTTTAAAAAAGATCATTGACGTAATTATTCATATATCATAGCAAACCTGGCTTAGAATTATTGTGGTGACGTATCTTTTATTTTTTAAACAAATCCAACTCTCTAGTTGGTTGACAATTGTAACATGCATAAATGTCAATCCTATCTGAATGAATTACTATTGTTTGCTACCCGTTTATTTTGTGAAAACGAATCCTATTTTTATTTTTAATTGCAAAAATTATTCTTTGTTTTTATTCTGTTTTCAAAAATTTGTAAAAAAATAGTGAAAACAATTTTTTTTTTGTTTTCACTATATTTTGTAAAATCTTTAAAAATATAAAGCACAGAAAAAACAAGGTACCATTTTACAATTAAAAGTAAAAACAGATAACGTTTTCTAATAGCATGTTTACTTTAAAAAATGACAAGGTTGTTTGCGCATCGAGATAGGAAAAGCTATCACAATATTATTCACATATGTAATATTTTTTTCAATCAAATCCCATATGTAATATACACAAGAAATTCTATGAGCTTAATATTTTTAAATATCAAAATTTCATTTCCAAATATTTTTCTACACAATAACTCTTATAGCTACTAAGTAACTTTCTTATGAGATGCCAGCTCGGTGGTAGAAACTTGACTTTGTAATTCCAAGAGACATAGTTCAAATATCCTCAAACACAGTTGTAATATGATTATTAGTACTATTGAAATAATAATATATCTCCTTGCGTTCACACATTTAAAAAAAAAGTATATTTCAACACGAATGATTTATTTGATGAAAGGTATATTGAATATTAAATTAATTTTGAATTTATATTTTTAAATTTTGTATTTGAAATATTAATTTCTTAGCGAATTAATTATCTCTTTTATTCATTTTAACATGACATTGTTAACAGAGTGTCATGTAACTCTGATAAAAAAAAGAGTGTCATGTAACTTCATTATATTTTTTAACACTTAAATATATGATTATAAACTATAAATTTTTAATATAAAATATCTTATATTCAGATATTGCACACCACAAAATCTCTTACAATATTATGTTATAATGTAAAAATGTAACATCATATAAAATTTAATATTTAAAAGTAATTGCATTAAACGTTTTCAATATGTCTTTAATTTCAATAAGATACCCCTGTCTCATATTTAAGTCTCAACTTTAGTTTTAAGATTAATATTTATGCCTAATAATATGTGCTTGAACTTACTTGTCGAAGTAATCAATATATTTTATGATATCGAATATTCCATATCTACCATAAAAATGCTTTAAAAGGCTTAGATCAGGATAAACGTTCTTATCAGCTACTTCTCCGTTACCTAATATTAATAAGCAAAAATACTTAAACTCACGCTTATTAAAAAAATTAGTTAACAGTAATTAATTTTCTCAATCCCATAAAAAAGCAAGTATATTCCCTAAATTACTCTTGATGATGATTACTTGTTGAATAAGGTCATTGGAAAACAAATTTTGAATTAATTAAGGGCAATTGGAGAAACTAAGCATTAAATATGATGACATTAATTAATTTTTGCTTATATTAGACAACAAAAATTTTGTTTATTTTTTGCTTATATTAGATAACGGAGGAGTATTGTCTGTAATGAAATTAAAAAATTTAAGATGATGGTGATGATAATGATAATAATAATTTTATCCTATTTTATGCTATGTGAGAGTGATGTAAGAAAGAGATGTGAGAAAGAAAACAAAACAAAAAAGACAAAGTAATATAAAGAGTAATGCTAAGGTGACACCATCTGACATACTCTTTTGAACACACTATTAACTATTAGACCACGTCACATTTTTTTTAAATCAATTGTTGGATTGAAAGTTAATATCATATAGATCATCTCTGTAAGTTTTAACATTAATCTATGATCATTTGCTATGTCATCAAAATACATCAAGATTAAGTTAACGGTGTAATTACAAATAACGTTAATCTTGACGCATCTTGATGACACAGCAAATGATCATAGATTAATGTTAAAATTTATAAATATGATCTATATGATAGTAACTTTCAATCCAACGATTGATTTTAAAAAAAAAGTATGACATGACCCAATAGTTAAGAATTTGTTCAAAGAAATGTGTCAGAAAATGTATCGTTATCATTCCTCTAATATAAAATGCTTTCACACTTATAACGTCGCCTCCAATGATATTTCTTCCTCGATGTTGTCCCTACTACATCTTATGAATCTGCTTTCTATCCGCTTGATCATTTCTTTAGTAGGGGCGCACAAACACACACAAAGATGACTCGCCCAGCTGATGACGAAGCCTCCATCACCAAGGTCCCCACAGTCAAGTTCACCAAGCTCTTCATCAATGGAGATTTTGTTGATTCGGTTTCAGGTTAGTATTATATTACATATTTTATATATACCTACCCTTCTCTCCACTTTCCACCTCAATTATTTCCCCTTTTTTGTTCCCTTTATTGGACTTTCCTCTCAGGTCATTTACCTTTCTCTGTTCCTTAATCTCTTTTTTTTTTCCCAGTAATTTTCTTCACTTTAAAATGAAATTTACACCTACAAGAGACGATATATAACGTCAATTCCATAAATAAGAATAAGGCTAAATGTAAAAAACGCGGGGGTATCTAGTTTAGTCCCTCAAAAAACTCAAGTCTTGAAATACTGCACGAGAAGAGACGGTTAGTCCTATGTTAACTTTTGTCCAACAACTATGGTTAACTTGTTGTACCATGCGTGTCTGATCGCAAAGAATGAAAACAAAAGTGCTCAAATTAGCCCCTAACGAACACATCAGTTATTTAACGTTACTCATCACCAAGTTAACGGTTATTGTTGGGTGCAAGTAAACGGATGGACTAATATGTACGTATTTGTAATTTTTAAAGACTATTTCAGACCTTAATTTTTTTAAGGCACTAAATTGGGTAGTGTTTTTTTTGTCTAAAAACGTTTTAGATGTTTACTCCAAGAAAAAGTTGTGCATTTTTATTTAACTCGTAATAATAAATGGTTGCCTTGCCTCAACAAATATAGTATCTCAACTCACAACTAAGTAATGCCGCATCGTTTTATTCATTATTTTTTTTTTGTTGAAAAAAATACAAGAAAATTTGCTAAACGTTCAAAATTTTTTGTAATCCTTTTCCAAAAATGAAAAATTTGAGATTACAGAGCTAACTTGACATATCAACAACAAAAGGAAGGTTATTTATTATTTTATAATAGTAATAAGAGGAGGAATATGTAAAAAATCATCTTTTTGTGCTTTTGGTCTTGTAAAAACAGGGAAGACATTTGAGACAATAGATCCAAGAACAGGAGAGGTTACAGCGAGGATTAGTGAGGGAACCAAAGAAGACATAGATATTGCTGTAAAGGCGGCACGTCACGCATTTGACTCAGGTCCATGGCCTCGCATGCCCGGCGCTGTATGTTAATTTTCCCCCTTCTTTGATTAGATTTATTTTTTATTCATTTTCATTAATTACCCATCATTTTATTTTCATTTATTCTTAAAATGAATAAGTAAAAGTGTACTATTATTATTATTATTATTAATTTAATAAAATATGATATATTTTAATTACCTAAATAATTAATGTATAAATATACACTGACACTGACTTCGGATTTTTTTTTCTTCTTTTTAAGCTGTGTGACGCAAAATAAGATTGACTTATCATAAGTTAATAACTTAATTCAAGTTTTGACAAAATTTAATCTCAATTTAGTATTTTCTTTCAAAAATACATTATGAAATTGATTCAGTTTTCTAAATTTTATTAATCTTTACTGCTTTTAATTTGAATCAACCAATAAACTCCACTATGGGAGTTTATAGATCAGCTAAACTAAGTTCTAATTAAATAGTAAAACCATTTTTGTGTGTTAGGTTTTCTAAACACAATCGGCTTTTCACGGGGGAATTTTTTTATTTTATTTGGAGGCTCATTGAGATTTGAAAAACGTGAAAAATATGAAGGAATAAAGATTAAATAAAATCTTCAGTCAAAAAAAGATTAAATAAATTCTTAGTTGTTAATAAGATTATATTTTCTGAAAATTCTATTCCAAGTTTACCCATTTTTAACATAACTTTTTGTGGCCAAAAAAAAAAGTCATGCGTATATTTTTTTTGACAAAGATATGGCAAGAAAAAATAAGTCATGTTAAAAATGGGTAGACTGGAAATAGAATTTTCAGAAAATATAAACTTTTAAGTTTTTTTTACTCAATCAATACATGGAATATGTGTTTTTTAATAATTCTTTAAGAATTTTTTTTTTGAAACTATAAAACATAAAGTTTCCTTGGGTTGATGGTATATAATAGTATGATTTTTCTATCACGTGCAATGTTGCATATGTTAAAAAATCTAAAAATAATAAATATTTATTGAAAACAATAACAATTTATTAAAAAGTTTAATATTTAATACAAAATACACAAGTTCCAATATAAACTTACTATTTTAGATTTTTTAACATGTATAACTTTGCATATGATCGAAAAATCCATAACGGTATAATACTAATATAAGAACGTCTTATACACGCTGGGGTGTGATTGGTTGACGAGAAAAATTATGAAGAGAGAGTATGAAAATAGAGAAAAATATGAAAAATTAGGTAGATTTCGGGTATTGATTGGAATAAGAGAAAGAAAAAAAAAAGAAGAAAAAAGTATTGATTATTCTATAAAAAAACATTAATATTCTTGACTAAAAATTTAAATAATTTGAGATATAAAAAAAATGGGATAAAAATAGAAAAATGAAACGAAAAGCGCCGTTCCCCCAATTTTCTTCGCATGTCAGCGAAGAAAATTTTCATCAGTGGGACCAGCAATATTTTTTATTTTCGTTGCGTTTTCATTTGCGTCCAATCAGAAAAAAAAAGCGCTCTTCTAGTCATTTTCTCTCGTCTAATTCTCTTTCGCGGCATTTCATGTTATTCCAATCTAGCCGTTAAAATATGAATTATTGAGGGAAATAGCAGGTAGACTGGTAGTGCCGTAGTTGTTCTCTCTGAGTTGACTTTCGCTTTTTTGACAGCATCATATAAATTATTCATATCACAATTAATCTATCGATTACTCCGTTCGATCCTATATATAAGAGACACGATATTTAGAGACATAAATTATTCTATGAACAAAAAAAATAGCTTATCTCTTATATATAGGACAAAAAAAAATACTATATATTATTACACTTAATACAAGTGTCAATATTTGGTGATATTCTTTCCCTCTAAAATACACTAATTTCTTTACTTTCTCTTAAATAAACAAAACCACTTTTTTATCAAACCAAGACTGCATCCTTTTTTTTCTCTTCATAATCTGAATTATTGAGGGAAATAGCAGGTAGACTGGTAGTGCCGTAGTGATTCTCTCTGAGTTGACTTTCGCTTTTTTGTAAGCATCATATAAATTATTCATATCACAATTAATCTATCGATTACTCCCTTCGATCCTATATATAAGAGACACGTTATTTTTTTAGTTTATTAAATAATTCATGTGTCTGGTCTATATTATAGACCAGAGAATCATGAATTATTTTATGAACCAAAAAAATAGAGTTTATTAAATAATTCATGTGTCTGGTCTATATTATAGACCAGAGAATCATGAATTATTCTATGAACCAAAAAAATAGCTTATCTCTTATATATAGGACCGAAAGAAATACTATATATTATTACACTTAATACAAGTGTCAATATTTGGTGATATTCTTTCCCTCTAAAATGCACTAATTTCTTTACTTTCTCTTAAATAAACAAAACCGCTTTTTTATCAAACCAAGACTGCATCTTTTTTTTTTCTCTTCATAATTTTGCAGCGCTTGGAAACGGCAACTCGGCAGTGATGATATGACAACTTTTTTTTTTAATTTTCTTCATGTTTTCTATTTCTTTGGTTTTTGGATTTTTAAATTTTATCTTAAGAAATGCCTTTATTATATATAAATAACTATTTTGTTTTTAAGTCTCAACAAGAAATATTACATGTTGTCAGTAATTTCAATGATCGAGTAAAAATGTTAGTATGTCAATGACGAGTATTCCAGTAAAAAAATAATTAATGCATCTAGTACTCCTTCTGTCATATTATATATATTATATTTGGCTAAATCAAATGGTCTAAAAAACCAATAAATAAATAAAAAAACTACAATTTTATTAAATTAACCTTGACATAAAACATTTAATATTACATGACATTAAGAGAAAACATTTAATATTTGGGGTAAAATTGGTATAAAATATTTAATATTATATTGACAATATAAAATAACATATATTTTGAGACAATTTTTTTGATAAATGTGACATATATGTTGGGACGGAGAGAGTAATTTGTAAAGGATTATAAAAGGGACAATTTTTTTTTTCAAAGGGAGCTTACATTTAGGGACAGAGGTACCTCCATTCATTTTTACTTGTCAGTTTTAAGAAGAAATTTGTTTCTTTTTATTTGTTATTTTGATAGTTTAATGTTACATTAATTACTTGTTTCTCAATTATACTCTTAATTATTTATTGTAAAGAGAGAAATAAGTGTGATGAATAATAAACAATCAAGAGTATCATAGGAAAAAGACTAATAACTTTATCAAAAATAATAAAATTTATTGATTTCTTGGTTTGTGTAAAATAACCTTAAAAACAAGTAAAAAGGAACAGAGGTACTCCCTCTGGAATGAAATATAAGAAAAAAAGTACATGTATCTAATCCAAATTTGGACTAGATACATGCACTTTTTTTCTTATATTTCATTTCAGAGGGAGTAGTAATATACTATTTCTGTCCCTATATGTAAGACCTTTTTGATCAATGCACAATAATTAAATAAACTAGTTTTTACAATGTTTATTCTCTTTCCAAAATTATCTTTCAATTATTCAGAGAGATAAATGATTGGTCTTTTAATTCTCTCCATTTAATTAGGGGAATTTTTATAAAAAATAATTAATGCATTTTGTACTCCCTCATTCCCTTAATATAGGATCCCTTTGACCATTTCATGCCCTTCAAGAAATTGAGTTTTGTTAGTTATTAGTGTTAAATTTGTACAAAATGTGTTCTATTTTTTTTCCAAGTTACTCTTCTCATCTTCCAAGACTATTAAGAAAGAGAATTAATGTACCTTGGTATAGAGGTAATTTTGTAAAAAAAATAATTAATTCACCATGGTATTTGAAATGAGTCATATATTAAAGGACAATAAAATTTTACAAAAAAGTCCTATATTAAGAGACGGATGGAGTAATTTGAAAATGGTGTTATAAAAAGTGATAAGAAAATTTTACAAAAGGATCTTCCATATATAGAGGGAGGGAGGGAGTAAACCCACAAATAATCGAAAAACATAAATTTTCAACATAATCTACTTAGGCTCTGTTTGGTAAGGTCATTTTACGAGCTTATAGCGAATAGCTTATTGTGAATAAGCTTATAAAAGATGTTTGGTAACATTCTTATAGTGTTTTTTTCATTAGCTTATAGTGTTTTTTTAGACGCTACTTGAGGTAGCGTTTAAGCTTATAGCTTATAGCGTTTTATTTTTTCTCTCATTTTTACCCATTATTACTTTAATTAAATTCTTTATTTATCCTTTATTAAACTATTAACTCATGTATTATCTCTCTCATTTATTACAAATGTCCTTTTATGTCATTTTATACTTAACAGCTAGTTCAACCGCTAATTTTACCAAATACTTTAAATTCAATCTGCTAGCTTATCTGCTTTCAGCTATCCGCTATAAGTTCATCCACTATTTGCTAGTTTATCCGCTATCCGTTATTTTTTTTACCAAACAGAGCCTTATTGTGTGTAAATGCAATTAATTATATTTCCTAATATTTGTGAACTGAGAAAATTTAGGTAAGGTTTCTTAGATGTGGTTAGTGTTGTTTCTCACATAAAATAGATAAATTTTTCTCTCTCTATCCAATCCTACTATCTCTAACCTCTCATAACTACCACTATCAAAACAGTTTTTATCCTGATTTGTGAGAGGAACAGCACGAACCACACCTAAGGAACTTTACCTAAGTTTTACCCCTGTATTAACCACTTACATGAACTGCATTAATCACTTTGGTAACAATTTTGTAAAAAGCGATAAAAAAATTTGAAAAAAAAATCGTACGTATTCTATACGGTTCCATACATATCCGTACCGTACGGACATACGGTGTCCTAAAGGGATGTCTCAATTTGGGTGTTTATTTATCATTTCTGATTTTTATGTGTGTGTGTATATATATATATATATATATATATATATATATGTATATATCGTGGTCTTTTTTTCCTTCCATATCAACCATAACGCTCCTGTAAAGGTGAAGAAGCACATGGATCCGGTCAAAGCATCAACTAACACGAATATATATATATATATATATATATGTGTGTGTGTGTGTGTGTGTTTTTAAGATGATTTACAAGTAGCGGTCCACAGTGTAGAATTTTTCAATAATGGTGAATGACTGAACATTCTTTTCATCATTTTTTCCTTTTTTACAATTTTCAATGTCACTAGTAACAACTTTGAATACTTTATTATTGATTTTTTTTTTTGGTAGATCTTTATTAATAGTTTTTAGGATTTTACAAGATAAAACCAAGTTTCAAATATGCATTTTAAAGGTTTTGGAGATTTGCTTAGAATGTGTTATTTTATCTTTAATTTTTTCATGGTGAACAGTAGGGGTTCAAAATTATATATTAATAACATCGAGAATCACATATATAGAAAAGTATCGATAAAAAACTTGATTATATTAAAATAAACTAAAATATAACATATGTGTGCGTGTTTAAGGTATGCCGCTTGACACTTTGCCTATGAGACAAAAAAAAAAACCTAAAACATAACATATATTTACTTTTCAAGAGCAAAGAATGTAAATTTTTAAATAAAAATAAATTTAAGCTTATCTCAGAAGATGAGAATACTCCATCTGGACTCATTTATAAGCAACAAACACTTTTTTAAGTTCATTGAATAACTCATGTATTTGGTCTATAATATAGACCAAATACATGAGTTATTATTATAAACCAAATACATGAGTTATTCGATGAACCTAAAAAAGTGTTATAAACCAAATACATGAGTTATTCAATGAACCTAAAAATGTGTTTGTTGCTTATAAATGAGTCCGGAGTAGTATAATTTTATCTATATATCAGTAAGTTACAATGCGAGGCAAATGAGAACTCGGATAGAAAGTCCAAAGTTAATATATAAACCAATTATTAGCAGTTATTTTCATAACTTCAATCATTGTTGCTACACACACAAAACAGAACCATGTGATTAATCGATTTCGGCAGCATTAAGAGCTAAGAAATTAGGGAAAATTATCGTAGCTGGCCCTAATTATCATGCGAAATCATCAAAGTCATGTGACTTGTCAAAACATTTGGTTAATACATGTCCTATGGAACCTGCTAAACTCAATCAACTAACACTAAATAGCAACTAGAAAGAAAGAGAGAATGGAAAACCTTACATTCAAGTCTTTCATAGTTACATCATTAAAGTCGCATTAAGACACATGAGAAAAATAAACAGCTAAAAGTTGAGGTGACTAGTACTTCATAGGATCCAGCATGATGCATGTTACTGGAATTTTGCCTTCTGTTACTTTCATCCTATTCTGCAGCATATTAAAATTGACATAGCATATATGATATGATATGATAAACAGGAGAGAGCAAAAATCATGATGAGATTGGCAGACCTAATTGATCAAAACATAGAAGAGCTAGCAGCACTAGATGCCATTGATGCAGGCAAGTTGTACCATGTGTGTAAGGGCATTGACATTCCCTCAGCAGCAAACACACTACGTTACTATGCAGGTGCTGCTGATAAAATTCACGGAGAGGTATTGAAAATGTCCAGGGAGTTCCATGCATATACTTTGATGGAACCAGTTGGTGTTGTGGGGCACATCATTCCCTGGAATTTCCCCACTTCCATGTTCTTCATCAAGGTTAGCCCTTCTTTAGCTGCTGGCTGCACCATGGTCCTCAAACCTGCTGAGCAAACGCCTCTCTCTGCTTTGTTTTGTGCTCATCTCGCTAAATTGGTAAGATTAAGCAATTGATTAGAGTCCTCTGCTTTGTTTTGTGCACATCCAGCTAAATTGGTATGATTAAGCAAATGATTAGGGTCTGTTTTCTTTGAGAAAACTTCCTTATAAAGCTTTCACTTTTCTGTCACCTTATTTTCAATTTGTTTTCTGTTTTTGAAGATTTGTACAGGAAACACAGAATTTTTTTTTTTCCTCTCTCCGTATTTCGTATACAAATAGTTTTGCAATTAAAAGTGAAAACAAGAAACAAAAATAGTAAACGTTTTCTCATAGCAAACAACCCTTATATCATTATGGGTCTCACATGTTACTTGAGCACAAGTTGAGTGGGTTTTCATTGCTTTTCTCCCTTCTTGAAGGCTGGAATCCCAGGTGGAGTGCTCAATGTAGTACCCCGATTTGGTCCAACTGCTGGTTCTGCAATAAGCTCACACATGGACATTGATAAGGTAACTTTAAACGTGAAGTGAATTACCAACTCAGTCTCTAAAATTACCCCTAAAATTAACGAAATTCCAAAATGGTCATTGAAATTGAAAATTCTCGATCACATCAGTCCCTATCAAACAATTTCAAGGACTAAATTGACCGACTCAAAATGACTAATCTGATCAAGGATTTTCAATTTTATGAACTATTTTTAAATATTAATAATTTTAGGGACCATTTAGGTGATTCACTCTTAAATGTCATATATATGTGGAAATTGGGAAAAACCATGATCTTAAATATATCTTCTTAAATTGCCTTGGTGATATGTGTTTAGGTCAGCTTTACTGGTTCAACAGAAACAGGTCGTAAGATAATGCAGGCTGCAGCTACCAGTAACTTGAAACAAGTTTCACTTGAATTAGGAGGCAAGTCACCCCTCATAATTTTTGATGATGCTGATATAGACAAAGCTGCTGAGCTTGCTCTAATAGGCATCCTATTAAACAAGGTGAAATTGCTTTCTTGGAAATCCTTTCTTTTCAAACAACATCGCCAGTTTTATCTACCAAGCTCCAACCTTTGATTTTGCCTTTGTGACCACAGGGAGAAGTTTGTGTTGCAAGTTCCCGTGTGTTGGTTCAAGAAGGAATCTATGATCAATTTGAGAAAAAATTGGTAGAGAAGGCAAAAGCTTGGGTCATTGGGGACCCTTTTGATCCTAAAGTTCAGCAAGGCCCTCAAGTAAGGAAACTAGTGACACAATTATTTCTTTTTTTCTTTTTTTTTTTTTTGGTAACGCGACACAAATATTATTTCTACTAGTTCTAAAATATGTCTTGTAACTCTTCAATTTTTATATTTCAAAATTTGTGTTGCAGCATGTGGAAACATAAATAAGAGAAGTAATTACCTGATCATCGGGTAACAATTTTTTGTGTATTGTAGGTTGACAAGAAACAATTTGAAAAAATTCTTTCATATATAGAGCATGGAAAGAGAGAAGGAGCTACCCTTTTGACTGGGGGTAAAGCAGTGGGAAACAAAGGATACTACATTGAGCCAACAATTTTCTCCAATATAAAGGTGAATAACAAGTCCACAAAGCTATCAAATTGGGTATCTCAGGCATAATTAAATGACTAATCATAAACCGTTGGCTTAATCTCATAGTTAGCCTGTCATGCAGGCAACCCAGGTTCAATCCCTGGCAATGGCGTAATTTTATAAATTTATGATGTGCTTATTGGTAGAGTCTGAAGTGTCAACGTAGTTGGGATTTCATTCTTTATTTTTGTTTGGCTATAAAAAAATGACTAACCATGGTGTTTCTATATTGTAAAAACTTTTCACTAAAAACTATTATCATTTGTTTAGGAGGATATGCTTATAGCACAGGATGAAATATTTGGTCCTGTGCTGGCGCTGAAGAAATTTAAGTAAGTTTCTTTTTTATTTTATTTTATTTTATTTTATACTGTTTTTATTTATTTATTTATTTATTTTTTATGTTGTAATTTTGGTACTTGGAAAAAGCATTTGGGACTTGTTCATGAATGCTGGATTGTAATAATGCATGAACAACAGGACTATTAAGGAAGCAATTAAGAGTGCTAATAATACAAGATATGGCTTAGCAGCAGGCATTGTGACTAAGAACATAGATATTGCAAACACTGTGTCAAGGTCCATTCGTGCAGGCACTATTTGGATCAACTGCTATTTTGCCTTTGGAGATGATATTCCTTTTGGAGGGTATAAAATGAGTGGATTTGGAAGAGATTATGGATTGGAAGCACTTCACAAGTATCTTCAAGTCAAATCCGTTGTAACGCCTATTTACAATTCTCCTTGGCTCTAAGTATTGCCTTGCGTATTATGGAATGGCTAGTTTCGAACATTTTGGCCCATCTATTTCTATCTGCCATTAAGCCATGAAAATTAAGTTTTTCAGTGATATTGTCAAATGAATCAATGATGTTATCAAATTTCGGCATGGTCTGGTCCTCCAATGCGCAGCTCAGTGGCTATGGCAGGGATATGTGAGGGGTGTGTGTTGGGGCGTGGGTTCGAACCTACTATGCCCCTCTCCCAATCCCCTTTGCGTGTGTGTGTGTTGCATCTAGACCATGGATTAAAAGAAAATCAAAATTCAACATGTGTATTGTGTATTTGGCTTTGTATTATTATCCATAATCCAGCCTATCATTTTTCATACGATGAGTTATAAAATATTTATTTGTTTTAAATTATATTTTATACTCAAATAATTATATTAAATAACTCTATAAATATTGTGTGCATCACCATAAGGTTACCATACCGACTATTTTTCTTTTTGAATAACTAATCTTTGGAAAGTACAATAATTATTTTCTTTAATTTTTCGTTTTGGTAGTTGTATAAAAATAATTCAATGTTTTTGTTAATACAATCACCAGTGGCCCTTAAGTCTCTTTGTAGTGGATGTTAGTGAAGTGTGCATCAGTAATACTAGAATAATATGTTGGAAAACTTGGTCAGCAACTCGGCAAATAACGAACACTTAAGTCACGAACTAATCACCATGTTTCACGAACACGAACCGACAAACAAGACACTACGAATATCCAGCATTGAACCGATGATCACGTACCAAGAACACAATAACAAAGCCTGATGCGTGTGAAATCACACTGTCCTCAAGGATTTATTCGTTTAAGACGATAATCCCCTAGGATTCAACAGTCCTTCTGAGAAGGTCTCGAGTAACAAAACTACGAAAATATTTTTATTGTTAACCTAGAAAAAAAAAGATGATGAATTGAAAAAAAACAATGTCTCTATGAAAACATGTAATTGTTAAACAAATTACATGTTTTTGGTAATATATATTATTGGATAAGAAATTATTAAACAAATTAAATAGTTACGAAATGAGAATTAAAAAAAAACAAAACAAAACAAATAATGGTAGTTTAATATTTATTCTAAATGACAAAACATAAATTCAGTACATTAATTATCAAAAATAAATTTAGTACATCAAATTATAAGATACAAAATTATTTTAAATTGGATATTTTAAATTTATGAATTAAAAAAGAATAAATTATTATTATTTTGTAAATTAATAGCTACAAAGTTGTTAAAGTGGAATTAACAAATCATTTTAGAAATTCAATGATAACGACAATCATCTAATAAATAAAATACTTTATAAAAAGACTCATTGTCATTGCCGTAACCACATCGCGATGGAGCGGCGAATGATAATCTTCTTGATTATTTAGTTTTTATATTGCTTGTGATGTCGAAATCTACATGTAAATTTGACTCAAATTTTGTTTTTGTCTCAACTTAGAGTTATTTATGCATAAATAGTTATGAATATTCTATTTATGTACTTTTGAAAGTTGTTCGCGAAAACCACACAGAATTTAGAAGTGCATATCATTTTTTTCAAAGTGGTTATTCTAACAACTTGTTTTAATTAAATTAAATGTTACAAATTGTTCATGATAATTAAACAGGAAAATCCAAAATGGTTATCCTTAATAACTTAATTTTAATTTTAAAATTAAAAAAGTGTTTGTAATGACAAAACAGAAAATAGATCCAAAGTAGTCACTGCTAACAACCTAACTATTTACAATTTTAAAAAAACAATATTTGTCTTAGATTAAAAATATTTGACTTTGATTTTAAAAATATCGCAGTTTTTTATTTACATAATTCATTGTTTAAAATAATATTCGATTTCTATTTACTTAAAAGAAAATAATCTTGATTGAAATAAAAAAAGATTTTATTTTCTATGATTTTTACTATAAAATGGAATTAAAGCGGGATTTATTCTTTCTTTAATTCAAAAAAATTTCTTTTTTTGTTGTTGAGCTAAACTATAAAAATATAAAAAGTGAATCTTCTCATCTAAAAGATAATCACATGTCACTTTACCAGAAAAAGATAATCACATACCAGATGAATATATTCACAAATGTGATATTACACGTAAATTGTAAGACGATTAAACTTTGTACTTTTACGAATAAAATATATTGCAAATCATGTTACAGTACCCATATTTGAATATAACATAAGAAAAATGGATTTCCTTGTTAATAATCATCATAATAGGGACTTGCGCCTTTTAATCGCACATTCATTCAATCATGGACAAAGCTTTGTCTCTTTACCCATGAGCAAAAAAACAGTAAAATGATGTGTATTACATGCCACACAAAAATATACACTATCACATTATTATAATCAACCAATTCGTATACCCAAAATAAAGAAAAGAAATTAAAAAATAAATAGAATAAAAAATAAGAATAGGTAAATGATAATTTATGGAACAATACATCACAAGCTATACAAATGCAATAAGAAATACTAATTGTAATTTTTCATCTCTTTTTGTTTTTGAACGTGAACACAAGAAGGGGGGTTGAATTGTGTTCAAAAGTTTTCGCAAACTTTAAGTTAAAAACACTTTTGAACTCTTGATTTTAAATTTGTAAGTTATCGGATGCTGGAGAATGACCAGACGCTGGAATTGAAGTTTTAAGAAAACTTGTTTTTCTTTGCAAAATAAGAATAAATGTAAAGCAGTAAAGCAAAAGACACAAAGATTTATACTAGTTCACTACCAACCTGGTAGCTACGTCTAGTCCCTTTGTTCCTGAAGGATTTCCACTATAATCAACTGATTACAAATTCCTTAAGAGTATTCTACTGTCACAAACTTGATAATACTCTTAACTTCTCAAAACGACTCAGTACGTTCGAGCCTTTGAGGAACAAAGCCTTAACTAGGCAGAACAACTTTTACAAAGTAATATTCTTTTGAATACAATCAAATAACTCTCACAGAGAAGATGAAAAGATTGAGCACAAAAACAAATAACTTTCTAAAAGATTGGCACGAAACTTGATTGCTCACTTGAGTAATAGATCTTTCAGAATATAGTTTCTAGCAGTTTTTGGCAACCTTCTTCAATGAACACCTTGGGGTATTTATAGGAGTCTCTGAGGGGTATTACCATTGTAGTAAATTTCAGCTCCATATCATTGAGTGAGGTAATTTGAAATGTTGTCCTTTTCTTCCTTTCTAGAGAATATCAGAATAGTACATATTACTGTTTTTGTACTATCTGCTTTTCACAATTGCCTTGTACGAATTTTGTCTTATACTAAAGGTGTCATATTTGATATCTCGTACATCAAAATAAGCGCATAAAATCAAATTCGAATTTCGTTCCAAATAGCTGAGGTAGGAGAGCATAAACATGACCATCACATGCTTCATTAATAGGTCAGATGCTCGCTCAGAATAATGGACGGACGCTCGCAGCAATTGAGTAATCCACGTGTCAAAGAATAACATTACCGGATGCTCGCTATACACAAGACGCTGGAGTGAACCAGATACTGACACACATGGAATGTATTCAATTTCTTGTGAATTTCTCCTTCTTGCTTGAGTGACTTATAAAGCGTAAACAATTTTAATACATGCACACTTCAAGACTTATTAGAAGATAATTTGTTCAGTTGCAAGTACTTTGTTATCATCAAAATTAATGAGGGTCTAAACTTCTCAATCGTTTAGGTTCCAACAATCTCTCCCTTTCTGATGATGACAAATATCCAAGGTTGATGAACAATTTAATTTCAAAAAAAATAAAATTTCAAGGGTCTCCCCTGAGTTCAACAACTCAGATAAAATTAAATAATTTAGGTATTAGAGTGATTTTTAATTATCAGAGCATTGTGATCGTAAAAGGCATACAAGTATCAGAGCATATATTCAATTAAATGATGAGAACGGATGCTGAGATCATTGTACCAATACCGAATATACTCAAACAATTTTTGAGGATCAGATGCTGAAATTCATTGTACCAATTATAATAAAATTGTGCCAGCAAATGATTAATGATTATCAGAGCACAAGACAATGAATATCAATGAGTATCAGAACAAAAAATCACATACAATGAATATGTTATGAAATGATTTATGCATGACATGTGTGATACTTCATCGTGTTCAACAGACTTTCAACGTGATCATCAGACCTTTATTTTACTCCCCCCTTTGTCATTAGACAAAAAGAGTGTAAAACACATCATTGTCAAAACAGTAAGCAATAATACCAGAAAAATTTGAAGATAAAGGTCAGATCAAATATATTTGTACAAAAAAAAATAGATAATTATACCAAAAATTAACACACAATTAAAATATTTGAAATAAAACAAAGTGTTTTTAGGGGTTTTGTGAAGGAGGCAGAATTTGATTGAGGCGTTCCATAAGAAAGTTCACAATGCTTTCTAGCTGGTTCACCTTCTGATTTGTAGCCATCATAGCTTCAAATTCAGCTCTAGGCAAAATGACAACATCATTTGCAGCAGAAGGAGCAGGAGCAGCTTCTGGAATAGGTTCAACAATAACAGTTTGTTGAGATTCCAGCTTCTGGTGCTCTGCTAGCACTGCCTGTGACAGACTCAGTTTCAAATTCTTTCTTTCCTTGACCCTCTGAAAGGCACCATCATTTGGTAAGCTCCATTTGATGATTTTTCCCAGCTTCTGTTTCTCAATTTCTATAGCCCATTCCCATCTTTGCACAATCTCTTTAGGGTTTCCATGTGCTTAAGCAGATCTTCAACATATGCATCAAATTTTGCAAAAGCATCTTTTCCAAAATTGCTTCTTATAAAAACTCCAATTCCATCACAAATGAAGATAAGTCATTCATTTTCAGCCAGGTACAACCTTGCAAATTCTCCCTATCATCTTCTTCAATATTGAGAGGCCTAAAGTGAGATAGAATGGCTTTGTCTTTCCAAGACATAGTCATTTTACTCCAACTGAATCCAATATCAAAATGTTTGCATATAACAGCCCATTGGTCTTCAATTTTCATAACACTTAAAGGCCTAATAATAGAACACATAAAATGTCATCAAAATGAACAACAACAAGGTTGTGTCTGTTACCCTGCTGATAGAGCCAACAGTAGGGATGATTGTTTTTTCTGCGTTACAGCAGCCAGAAGAACCAGCTCTCCAATCATCTCCTTTGAAGAGGTTCAGATATACACGCTGAGCATGGTCTTCAGATAGCTTCTTAACCGGAAGCTCAAGAATGCTTTGACATCGTATTTCCTAGGAGCTTCTTCATACACCTTGATACCAATAGATGTTAGAAGTTTACCAGGAGCTGGTTCCTTCATTTCACCAGGGATAGACCAGGGTAGCCACCTTTGCCTATCAGGCACAATCTTTACAGATGCTGAGGAGGGATCTTTGTATAAATAAACTAATTCCATCTTCTTCATTTCAAGGCAGTGAGCCATGAATGACTTTTCATCATCTGTGATCCATCTTCCGCATTCCTTCAGAGTGAGAGGTTCATGTTGTGGCAGAACATGAGGAAGATCAACAGAGAAGGGAATAATTCCTCTATTTGAAAGAGGCCTTAACCTTCCACTAAATGACCTTTCCACTTTCTCACCATCTTCAGAGACAGTGAGACTTGAATGAGGGGCAAGCTCCAGTCTTGCAACCCCAAAGGTGATCATAGATGGAATGATACACTTCTTCTCTTACAAACCGTGGTTTGTTTATAGATGACACATATTTCTTGGCACCATGGTAGTTGGTAGGTTTGAGAGCGAGAGAAAGTGGGAGAGGCGAAGTCACCTTGACTTTTGTAACACCCGTACTTTTACGATACATTATTCAACGATATTATATTATAAATTGTGGTAATTATGTTATAATAAGCAGTTTCTTGTTTGATAAGTAAGTGAGTGAATTAAATCAGGATGAAATTAAATTTGAGAATTAATATTTTATATTAATTTATGGTTCAAAAATCGTCGAAATATTTTAACGAAGTTTTGCTGTATTTTGAATCGCCGGGTAAATTTTTACCCGCATTAAAATTTAAAACGAACTCTGATTTAGATGAAAATCGAATTGTAACTTGTTGTGACAATGTTTGAGTGTTTTCAATTGTTTTTATTATTTATGGATAAATTATTATCACGCGGTGAATTAATTTCTAAGTAAATTAATTGCGCGATTTATCGGCGAGCAAATTATTATTAACGCAATTACTCGACGCCGTAATTTTTAGGACATCAAAACTCTAAGGTTAGTAGTTATTCATGAGTAGAATGATTAGGTGTCAATTTTGTGATTAGTTATAAATATCTAAATTAGGATTGATAGTGTCACTAACCTATGGTTTTATAAAAATAAAAAAAACTTCTAAAACTTGTTTTCAGCCAAGTAGATTGGATTAAGTTTCTTTTTATTTTTTTTATCCCTCTTTTATAACCCCATCAGGCCGAACCCACCCCTGTTCTTTTACCTTCCCTTTTTTTTTCATCTTACAAGAAGTGTGGGTGAAGTTGGAAGCCAAGTCTCCTCCTTTTTCTCCTTGCATCCTGGACGTGAGTTTCTTTCTTTTAACACCCCTTCTTTTTCCATTTTCAGCTCCTAAATACTACCATCACCTTGAGCAAGAAAGTAGTTATGTGATCAAGTTTTTTTTTTCTTGGAGCCTAGCCGCGGCCATGAAGTGAATTTTTGGTTTGATTCTTTTGATTTTTTCTTGTCTATTTTGTTATGCAATTAAGGATCATGATCATGAAGAAAAATGACACATTCTTCCCCTTGATTTGGAATCCCTAGGCCGCAAGCTTGGAAGGGGAAAAGGGAAGAGATTTCTTCATGTGAATCTTACTAATTTTTGATATTCTAGTTGTTGTTGTTGATGTCTTATGATTGATTTAGAAAAAAATTGATTTTTTTTTGAGCTCCTTGAATTTGAATCAAGTTATGATTGGAGAAGTTTTTATTACGGATTTGAAGTTTGATTTGAATTATTGGAAGTTGTAAGAAATGAGTTAGTATTGGTGTTGTTGAAATTTGATTTGGAAAATTTAATTTTTTTCCTAATTTAGGTATCATAGCCGTGAACTATAAGGGAGGAAGGGAGGAAGATTGTTGTATTCCTAAGCTTGATTCATGCATAAATTAGTTGTTGTTGAAGCTTTGGAAATTTTGAAAAAAAAATCTAATTTGAGTTTTAGTAGTAGTAGGAGTTAACTTAGTATGTTAAGGCTATGAAACCTCTATGTTAGAGAAACTTTTGTGTTTCTTAAACTAAGGTGGAGACTTGACAATTTGAGAGTCAAAATATTTGTTTTTTTTTGTATTGATTTCAAGTTTCAAGGATGGAAGAAAATGAATTTTTGGTCTTTGAAATAAATAGTTTTAACTTTGCTTATTACATTAAGTGCATGTATTTGTTAAAAATAAATTTTGGTTGAGCAACTTAGGGGTTGGGAGTAAACCACGACCTAGGAAATATTTTTGGGTTAACTAGAACTGTACTAAGCTTTGATGTGTTTTTAGGATCCCAGAGAGTTGTTCGTGCTGAATTGGATGCAACTTGTTATTTTTGGTAAGAGCTACTTCTAGACAAGCTTAGGATTTTAATTTTATATCGTAAAGCGAAGAAGTCTAAGAACCTCAGGGTTCGAAGTGAGGGTCTCGTACCCCTTCGATTTTTTTTATTTACTTTAAGCTTTATACTGAACTATTTGTGGGCTTGGCAAAAGTGGTTGGCGACTGTCCCTAACCCCCCACACTTGTGTGTTGCCTTAGTTCCATTGAACTTCAAAGAGATGAAATGTATTTGTTGCTTATGTGGTGAATTGTTGTGACTATATGATGATTGGAATTGTCAGATTGTTTTGTGGATATATGCTTGATCGTTGAAGAAATATGTTGTTGATGTTTTGGATAATGCAATAGTATATGTAATGTTGGATAGTTATATATATTATTTGATTATGCCATGGGTGAAATATCTGATGTGATGGTATGTTCATTGGGGTGGTTAAAGGCATCGTTGCGTCGTGTCTTGTTAGTAACGTCGACCTGAATATCCTGGGTGATGGATTGCCCATGGCCAGAGGAATTCAAGGAACGCCGTCAAATTTTACCGTAGCAGGGAAAAGTGTCGGTCTGGTACGTACAGCCCGATATGACCTTAGCATATGGATTCCGGAATTAAAACTGCATTAGCATATAGTTGCGTCAATAGGATCTTGGGTGCATCCTTATTGTTGTTATGAATGTTGTTGACCTGAGTGTATATGTGTTGAAGAAGGTGGTTACATATTATAATATGTCTGGATATTATAATTGGTTGATGTACCTGTTATTTATGATATATGCTTATTTTTAAGAAGTTGACCCTTGCCCGTGGTTCTTTCAAATGATGATTATAACCCAGCTGATGGAGAAGACATATGTGATTCCGGCGATGAGGACATCGTCGGCGGTGACGTTTGAGTTTCTGGACAAGAACATCCCTCTGGCCTGGAGATTTGACCCTAGATCCGACTGGTTAGAGTACAGTGGGGATATTGTAGAAGTTACTACGGTTACAGGATTGGCCACACGTGGAGAGATATATTGCAGGACGGTGAGCTTTCCAGTTCCAGTGATGCAGATTGTTGAGGGATGGTTAGTCACAGCAGGACCGAGCCGTTCCTACAGCAGCTACTACTCCTCCAGTTGAGCCTTTTGGGATTCCACATCAGACCACCCTTCGAGATGTATCAGTTTCTTTGGATCCTGGAGTTGGTAGGACCGTTCGCACGAGTATCGGATCTTGAGGCTGGGATGCAGGAGCATCCACCTCGCGTGCAGTGGTTGATGCACGTATACCCACAGCAGACCCTACCCAGTTCTGGAGATTTTCGCGACTCTTCCCATACCTCCTAGGGTATCTACTCCTCTGGCAGACTCACATCCAGTTTGCCCTAGTTGTGGTGCGACAAGTTGCAGGGGCATAGGCGGGATTGAAGATGTGTGTGAGGTTAGGCCCCTGGTGGTACCCACTCCGGTCCCAGTGATTGACCTGACGGGCGATGATGATGATTTTGAGGATGAGGAGATGGAGGAGGAGGACCCCTCTAAGTACTACGGTAGCGATTAGTAGTTGTTTGGATGTGACCTTTGTGATATATATATATATATATATATATATATATATATATATATATATATATATATATATATATATATATATATATATATATATATATATATATATCTGTGTGTGTGTGTGCGCGCTTTTGTGGTGGCCAGTCTGTAGTTATATGGTTAGTGGTTTGTAGTATCTTTTGAGGACCTACTTTTGGAGCAGCCTCCTGCGTGAGTGTCTGCCGGGAGTACCTCTAAGGTATGAGTACTCTTGATAGGGTATTCATGCATTAGGTGTATTCCTACCTTTGCATATTTCTTTATCGTTTTTTCGTGGGAAAAACTTGTTAGTTGTACTCTTTTGAAAATTGTAAATATATGTATATATTTAGTTATATTCTGTCTTTTGCATGGTATGATTTCATCATGTTTCAAAAACACTGTAGATACTCTGATTATGTTTGAAAAAGGCATTTGTAAAAAAAATTACTATATTTTCCAAAAGACAAGACGAGTATTATTTTGAAACTTCGCCGCATATAGAGTTGTTTAGATTAGTAGCGCTCCGAAAACGGGGTGTTACAATAGTGGTATCAGAGCAGTTCGGTTCTAACCGAACTGTGTAGAGAACATTAATCTGGTCATCGTGTCGAGTTATGTTGTCGGGTACCTGGTTGAGACGTTGTTGATATTGTTTGCTGAGTGAAGCAATTGTGTTTATAATTGTTTGAATTAAAGCAGTGTGTGTTAACACATCACTTGATTGTGAGGTTCTGACAGGTTTTGGACCTTGTTGGAATCTAATTCCACCTCGCACAGACACTACGGCCAGACCTGATAACTCCAACATGGATAGAGTAATTCAAGCAATGGCCGAAATGGCAGCAACAATGGCACAACAATCTGCTGCTGTGACTCAACAATCTGATGCTGTAGCTCAACAGACTACTGCCATGAATCAACATAATCTGCAGCAACAATAGAGGGCAGAAAGGAATGCAGGGGTTAGAGGATTGGCTGATTTTCACAAGCATGATCCACCAAAGTTTTATGGTGAACCGGACCCGGACAAGGCAGATCTGTGGCTCCAGGAGATAGAGAAGATCTTTGAAGCACTCCACTGCCCTAAGAATGTCAAAGTGGATTATGCGTCTTATTTACTGCTGGTAGACGCCGAGTACTGGTGGAAGGGCATCAAACAGATGCTGGCGACTGAGTGCCAGGAGATTAGTTGGGAGATCTTCCATAGGAGGTTTTTGGAGAAGTATTTTCCAGAGACCGCACGGATGGAAAAGGAGCAAGAATTCCTCCGTCTGTATCAAGGCAACATGACGGTATCGGAGTATGCCGCCAAGTTGGAGTCACTTTCGAGGTACTTCAGTCCTTTTTGTGATCGGGCAGATCAGAGTTGGCTGAGCGAGAGATTCCAGAGGGGATTGAGGTTCGATATTTAGAAGTCGGTGGTGTCTCTGAGAATTTGGAACTTACAAGAGCTTATTGATAGATGTACAGAGGTGGAAGGTGTGAGGAACCGCAAGAGGAAGAGTGGTGCTGGTGGACCCATCAGACCTCATAAGCAGGGTCAGAGGCATGATCAGAAGGGGAAGCAAGAGAAGAAACCTTACAACCGGCCTCAAGGGAACAGTAAGGGGAAGTATTGCCCTATGTCTCAGAACTCAGGTGGTAAGAGTCAGACCAGAGATGGATTAGTTTGTTTTCGTTGTGGTAAGCCGGGACACTATGCGAACAGTTGCACGGAGGAGAGCGATGTGTGTTACAACTGTAGGCAGCCCAAACACTTTGCGAACGACTGCACGGCTCTGAAGGTTGAACCAAGCGTGAATGCAGCAAAGGCTAAGGGAAAGCATCCAGCCGCCAGGGGAAGAATCTTTTGTATGAGTGGTGAAGAGGCAGAGCAGACTGATGATCTTATCTAGGAAAACTGTTAGATCGAGGGTAAATCCTTATCCGTTCTCTTTGATTCCGGTGCAACCCACTCATTTATTTCTTTGGATTGTGTGGACCGTCTGAAATTGTCTGTGACTGTCTTACCTTTTAAATTAGTAGTTACTACTTCAGCTGCTAAGACTTTGGTTACCAACACTGCATGCCTTAATTGTGCGGTGGTTATTCAGGACATAAAGTTTATTGTTAATTTAGTTTGTTTGCCACTAAAAGGTCTAGATATTATCCTCGGGATGGATTGGTTGTCATATCACCATGTCCTTTTGGACTGTGCCCGGAAAGCAGTAATTCTTCCTGATCTTGGAGTTTCCAACTATCTTTCTGCTAATCACATCGGGGTTTCCTTGAAAGAGGGAACTCAGGAATACATGTGTCATGATAGTCTAGAAGCTTCACAAGAGATTGAGCTGAAGAATGTTCCAGTGGTGTGTGACTTCCCAGATGTTTTTCCTGAAGATGTACCAGGTTTACCACCAGTAAGGAAGATCGAGTTTTCCATTGATTTACTTCCAGGTACAGGACCGATTTCGATAACGCCCTATCGAATGTCTCCGTCAGAGATGGAGGAGTTGAAGTCGCAGATTGAACACTTAGAATTGAAGCAGTTCATACGACCGAGTGTGTCACCATGGGGAGCCCTAGTGTTACTAGTAAAGAAGAAAGATGGACGATCAAGATTGTGTGTCGACTATCAGCAACTCAACAAAGTTACTGTCAAGAATCGGTATCCGTTACCGCGTATCGATGACTTGATGGATCAACTATGAGGAGCTGCGATATTTTCCAAGATTGACTTAAAGTCCGGCTATCACCAGATTCGTGTGAAGGAAGAAGATATTTCCAAGACTACTTTCAGAACTAGATATGGTCACTACGAGTATCTAGTCATACCTTTTGGAGTGACGAACGCACCAACGATATTCATGGACTACATGAACAGGATTTTCCATCCATTTTTGGACCAATTCGTGGTTGTATTCATAGATAACATTCTGATTTACTCGCGAAATAGAGAAGAGCATGAAGAGCATCTACGCCAAGTGTTGCAAATTCTACGGGAGAAGCAACTCTATGCTAATCCTTCCAAGTGCGAGTTTTGGTTAGAAGAGGTGAATTTCCTTGGACATGTGATAACAAAGGATGGGATAGCTGTGGATCCAGCTAAGATTGAAGTTGTGTTAGCCTGGGAACAACCGAAGATAGTATCAGATATCCGAAGTTTTATTGGATTGGCAGGTTATTATCGAATGTTTATCGAAGAATTCTCGAAGATCGTAACACCGCTTACACGACTCACAAGGAAGGATCAACCTTTTGCTTGGACTGAGGAATGCGAATCCAATTTTTGGAAATTGAAGAAGCTTTTGACGACGGTGCCTGTGTTAGTTTTGCCCCAACCAGAAGAACCTTACGAGGTTTATTGTGACGCCTCTCACCAGGGACTTGGATGCGTATTGATGCAGCGCAGGACGGTTGTGGCTTATGCATCGAGTTAACTCAAGATTCACGAAAGGAACTATCCTACACATGATTTGGAACTTGCCGCAGTGGTGTTTGCACTGAAGATTTGGAGGCACTACTTGTATGGGAGCACATTCACTGTTTTTAGTGATCACAAGAGCTTGAAGTACTTGTTCGATCAGAAAGAACTTAACATGCGACAACGAAGATGGACGAAATTTTTGAAGAACTATGATTTTACGTTGGAATACCATCCAGGAAAAGCGAA
Organism: Calophaca sinica; assembly: GCA_037113605.1. Taxonomy (NCBI): domain Eukaryota; kingdom Viridiplantae; phylum Streptophyta; class Magnoliopsida; order Fabales; family Fabaceae; genus Calophaca; species Calophaca sinica. Next base: position 126,901,957 of record CM073734.1, read on the forward strand.
TGTAGTGGCAGATGCTTTGAGCCGAAAAAGCATTTTAGTCTCGACGATGACGATTAAGGAGTTGGAGCTGTTGGAGAAGTTTCGAGACTTGAGCCTGAACGTGGAATTGCCACCGGGAAAGCTGAGGTTTGGTATGCTTACTATTTCCAGTGGACTGTTGGACGAGATCAGAGATCAACAAGCTAGTGATAAGCTACTGCAGGAAAAGAAAGAGCTGATAGCACGAGGAAAAGCGGCTGAATTCAAAATTGGATTAGATAACATTTTGAGATGCAACGGACGTGTGTGTGCGCCTAGCATGGCAGAGCTGAGGAAATTGATTCTCGATGAAGTGCACAAGAGCAGATTGAGTATTCATCCAGGAGCTACGAAGATGTACCATGACTTGAAGAAACACTATTGGTGGCCTGGAATGAAGAATCAAGTAGCGGATTACGTGGCTTCGTGTTTGACGTGTCAAAGGGCGAAAGTGGAACATCAGCGACCAGCCGGGATGCTACAGTCACTGGACGTACTAGAATGGAAATGGGACAGTATTTCCATGGATTTCGTTGTGGGTTTGCCAAGGACGCAGAAGAGGAATGACTCGATTTGGGTAATCGTCGACCGATTGACCAAATCCGCTCATTTTCTACCAGTAAGATTGATCAATGCATTTTAATGCACCTTTTATAGCTTTACATTTTGTGTTTTTAGTTGTGTGTCATGTCCAATAACTACTTCTTAACATGGTTTTATATCTTTGGGTCTTTAATTGGGCTTTAGTGAAATTATTTGCTAATTTTCGGATTTTGTTACATCCTGACCCATGTTCTTTCTACAGGCCCTAACTTGGGCTATACTTGTTCGATTGCGTGATCTTTGTGGCGTTGGAAAGATAAGAAGCAGAGCTACAACTCTTATGTTGGTATCGAATCCCAATTCTGATGTTTTGGAGGTCGAAATTGCATTTTACTGAGGCTGGCGTGATTTACTACGAGTTGTGGATCGCTTGCAAATGTAATTAGTTGTTATTGGGCTAATTAACCTGTCATGGGCCCTTCTCTTTGGTCATAACTTTTAATCACTTAGGTTAACCTAGGAGATATTATAAATACATTTTTAGAGTCTTAGGTTACTACCTTTTGATTACTTTTGAATCTTTTGTCGTTTTAGCAATCTTTTCTCATTCTCTCCTTCTTAATCTCGTTTTTGTTAAATCCTTCCATGGAAGGCTAAGACCTTAGATTAATTCACTGGTTAGGGAGTTTTTATAAGGATCTTGAGGTTTGATTATTATTGTTAATTTCGATTTTCGGATTCTATCTCTTTTCTTGTTGATCTTTCATCTCTTTGATCTTTGTTTGCAAATTCGTTTTAGATATTGATGCTTAATGATATCAATTTCATTTTTGCTCTTTGAGATTATTTGAAATATTTTGAACTCTTGTTTTAATTTGTTTCGAATAGAGATCAATAGGATCTACGACGCTTGACGTAGGTTTGATTGAATTCGGTAGTTAAGTTAATTATGTTTTTGTGACGCTTGTTCCTTAATCATGATTAATCGATTCTGTGATGCTTAGTTTATGCTTAATTAATTCTGTATTACAGTAGGAATTCTTATAAAGTTAATTGACGCTTGATTGGTTAATTTTATGGTCAAACAAGAATAGAATCACGAAATAGAGTAATCCTTTGAAACCCGTGATAGATCCAAGTATTAATTATACTGAACCAGTGGGTTAGTCGTTTTTATATATTGATATTTTCATCTTTTAAATTCTGTTTCTCATAATCGAAACCCTTTTTTTATTTCTTTGTACGTTCTTATTTTTTGTTATTGTTAGATTAGAGATCCTTGTGAGACGACCAATGTTGAATTACCTTGTTACTACATTTACTATTTTTAATTATTTGACCCGTGCGCGACAGCAAATCAAATTGGCATCGTTGCCGGGGATCTCTGATCAATATTAGCTAATTCAAGAACCTTACTAACGTCTCTAACATTTGATTTTGCGTTTTGATTGTGTTTCAGGTTTTGACAGTGGATTTTGCATTGAGTTAGTGGAAAAAAAAATCGGTTTTCGGTCAACTTGCTCGGATTGCTCCGAAATTTGGCCAGAAAATCCGAAAAAAATCATGAATTAATACTCCCGTATCAGAAATTGATACTGGGACCACAGGCTCAAAATCCAAAATTCCATCGTTTAGACCACTTTTTGATTTTTTTTAAAATTTTTCATATTTTTTAAAAAATCCAAAAAAATTAGCATTATCTTTATTTGATTTTTAGAGATTTTCGGTGCTGTTTTTAGACTTTTTAGATTTTATTTGATAGGATTTGTTGATTTCTTTAGTGTTTTAGCGATTAGGACATTGTTGGTATTTTCTGATTTGTTATGCTGTCTTCATATGTGCTCATGATGCATTATTAGGTCCAATTCTAACATTTTGCATTCTTTTGATCCAGAAATAGATAGGACTTTTCATTCACTCAATAGACTTAATAAGGCTAGTACTAGTAATAACATAGGTAGTGATCATATAGGTGATAGTGACAGTGATAGCATTAGCATATTTAGTCATACTCTCTTTGATACTGATTTTGATTCTGAATTTATTGTTGATACCATGGCTGATAGAATATTAAGGGAATTTACTGCACCTGATGTTACTTATAATGCTTTTTGCATTGAATACCCTGATGTTGAAGTACCTTTTGAACTTAAATCTGGTTTTATACATTTACTTCCTAGGTTTCATGGTCTTGCAGGTGAAGATCCTCACAAACATCTTAAGGAGTTCCATATTGTGTGCTCTACCATGAAACCTCAAGGAGTCTCGGAGGATCACATCAAGCTGAGAGCCTTTTCATTCTCATTACAAGACACTGCCAAGGACTGGTTGTACCACCTTCAACCAGGTTCTGTGACAAGCTGGAATGAATTGAAGAAGTTATTTCTGGAAAAGTTCTTCCCTACCTCTAGAGCTGCTTCAATCAGAAAAGAAATATGTGCCATCAAGCAGATTGACAGAGAATCTTTGCATGAATACTGGGAGAGATTTAAGAAGTTATGTGCAAGCTGCCCTCACCATCAAATTTCTGAACAGTTGCCCATCCAATATTTTTATGAAGGCTTGCTGCCTATGGATCGAAATATCATGGATGCTGCTAGTGGAGGAGCACTTGTGGATAAGATCCCAACAGATGCAAGAAGCTTGATTGAGAACATGTCCATTAATTCTCTGCAGTTTACTACCAAAAGCAAATCAGTGGTGCTAACAAGGGGAGTCAACGAGATACAAGCTACTGACCATAAGAACTTAGAGAGCAAGCTCGATGAACTTGTTTCATTGGTCAAAAAGTTAGCAGTTACTAAAACTCAGACAGCGAGAGTTTGTGGTATTTGCACTTCTGCAGAGCACCCTACAGATGCATGTCCTATATTGCAGGAGAGTGACAATGCTAATACTCCTCAGGCCTATGCAGCAAACATATTCAATGACAGGCCTTAACCCAACTATGATCTGTCTTCCAATAGGTACAACCCCAGTTGGAGAAACCATCCAAACCTGAGATGGGGAGATGCCTCTACACAGCAGCCCAGGCCACAAGCTCCCCCAGCTGCAAAATCTGAACCTTCATTGGAAGACCTTGTTAAACAGATGGCAGTCCAGAATCTCCAATTCCAGCAGCGAATGGATTCAACCATTCAGAATTTGGAGGCAAAAATAGGAAAGCTAGCAACCTCCATTAATCAGATACATTCTCAGGGGTCGAACAAGCCGCACCAAGAGTGAATCCAAATGTCAGTGCAAATGTCAGTGCAATCACTCTCAGATCTGGAAAAGATGTTGACACTCCAGAACCTCCTCCAGCAGAAAACACAAGTGGCAGGAAAAATGATAAGCCACCTTCTATACCTACCTCTACTGATGATAATGATGCACAGCCAATACCACTTCCCTTCCCTCAAAGGGTTGTGATAACTAAGAAGATGGATGAGGCAGATAAAGACAAGGAAATCTTAGACACATTTAGGAAGGTTGAAGTTAATATATGTAACAACCCGTTTCCGGACCGCTACTAAGCTAGAACAATTCTAAATGCAAGTAGGTTTTCGAAATAGTACTCTTTGTGTCTTTTGGAAAATGCGGTAAATTTTTTTTTTCTTTTTATAAACAGCGTCTTTTGTAACACACATTCAGAGTACGAGCAACGTTTTCGAAACATGATGGAATTATAAATGCAATGACTACTACATCGAAATAAAGACACAAGACTATGTACTGGAACACATACACAATATATATATATATAAGCACGACAACCCTAACAGTGCATACAAAACATATTTAGTGCATACAAAATAAAAGCGGTGCATAACTATGTGCAAGAAAATACACCTAAAGTATGAGAATCCTTGTGAAGACAATCATACCCTGGGGTACTCCTGGCAGACACCCACACAGGGGGCTGCTCCAAAAGTATACCACCAGTCTACCCTGCAATACACATAGAACAACACTAAAAACTCGACTGGTCACCACAACAACTGTATACTATAATAAAAATCCTACAGCCATCCGAAATACAAGCGTGCAATAGCCAATCACGATAATTAAAAGTCATTGCCCGGATCCTCGAAGGGGTCCTCCTCCTCATCGCCTGCCAACGGGTCCTCCGCGTCCTCGCCATCGCCTGGGTAACCATCATGGATTGAAGGCACCACGGGAAAGGGTCAACTTCTCAAATAATCATAGAAATAGCAAATCATAACACAAAGATAACAAGATGCTCAATTCTCAAAACGCCACTCATATCTCCTAAGACACTCTCGACAATTCCGGAAAGCAACATCGATCCATCCATCGAATACCACCGTAGCCTTGGGTTTCATCACCACCCGGGTTATTCAGGTTAAGTTCCTGACAACGCAGACGCCCATCTGCGCAATTTGAGTACCGCCGTGGCTTCGGGCTTACACCACCAGATGCCAATCGAGCAATTGAACACCACCGTGGCTTCGTGTTTCTACACCACCTCGGCCGTGGCATCGGGCTTCCACACCACCCTTGGTTGTTCGGGCCATCAACACCAGCTTTGGCTTTGGGCTTTTTCACCACCCACCAGTAGCCGGACTTCTACACCGCCTTGGCTGTTGGATCGAAACTCCAAACGTCACGACACTCGACGACTCGACTAAACTCTCGACTTCGATGAACAATTCACGATACGATATTCAAAGAGTTATACGCAAGATTATTCAACCGCATATCAAATAATAAGAGCATGCTTAATATGAAGAAACGCAATTCAACAACTTAAGCAATAAAAGCAGTTGCATGAAGAAACGCAATTCAACAATACAAACAGCATAAACAATTCACAGCTCGATAACAACCGACAACAACCAACTCATAGAATTCATCCCTCTGCAACTCTATGGAGTTCGCAGAGAGGAACAAACAAGTGTGGGGGGTTGGGGACAGCTACCAACCACTTACAGACAAGCCCACTAAATATTCAGCATACAAAAATAAAGCGAAGGGGTACAAGACCCTCACTTCGAACCTTTTGGTTCTCAGACTTCTTCGCATGAACACTTGAAATCAAATTCATATCTAAAAATCGCCCTTACACAAGGACATACAACAATAAATATAAATGTGAAGCGCCCTTACCACCAACAGTCGCTAATGTCGCTCCGAAATCCTCAAGTCCGCGTCCACGTACACCTCGATTTCCGCACCGCACGATCTCGGATCACTCGAGCCTAACACAACGAACAGCTTAGCACAATCTAAAATTCTAACTAAACTTAAGCTCTCAATTTAACCCTTTTTTTCCAACCAAACTCATTCAAGCATTTAAATTATTAGCTACTTAAAAATAAATAAAGTTTTAAAATCAAAATATTTTTTGAAAGATAATTTATCACATAACAATTTATAAACCTTAACTTGCTTGGAAAGAATAAGATTTTGACTCAAAAATCATTTTCTTGCAAAGTTAATACATAACACCTAATTCAAGAAAATGCTAATTTTTCAAGAACTCTATTCTTGAGACCTTAAGCATAGCACAAAATCAATTAAACACTTGAACACAAGGTTATACATCACAACTCAATTTTTCTATAGTTTCAAGAATAGGCAAACCTTAAATAACAATTTATTCATGCTCACTAAAAACTTTAACTTTAATATGCATCACACACTTCCAAAATCAATTAAATCACCCCAACAATTTAATTAAACAATTCAAGGCAAGGACCCACAACTAGAACCCACATTTTTTTCTAGTTCAAGAATGAACATAAACCCAAATTTAATAACCTAAGCATGCTCATTACAATACATAGTTAAGGCATAAACTAAAAGCAAATCAAAACAAGGGTTTCTAAAAATTCTTTCCCAACATTCTTTTCCAAAAATTTAAAGACTCAAGGCTAACTCATTTTTATTAATTCAAAGGTCATTTCATCAAAGTCAATAACCATGTCTAGTCTTCCATAACCCAATTTTTTATAAACCATAAGCTAGTTTTTATACTAATTCATGCAAAATAATTTCTAACAACCTTAAAAATACTTCTAAACCCTTAATAAACCATCCAATACATAACCAAGCATCATAGCTACAAATTAACATGGTTCAAGCATTAAAAATATAACTAAACTACCATGTTACAACTATTTAATTTAAACTACACATTCAACTAACATCAAAACAATTTCAATAGCTCCAAAACTATCCTAAACATGTTATCAAATACTTAAGCTCAAGATTTAACATCAAAGCCACTTATGTCTTAAGATTCAAGAATAGGCAAATTTCCAAAAACAACAATTCATTCATGCTTAATAAAAACTATAACTTAGACAAGCATCAAACAATCTCTAACAGCACATTTAACTACTTAATTAGTTGACTCATCAAAGATCACACCATGACCCTCTTCTTCATATTTAGGGTTTTCACCCATATGTACCAAAGAGACATTAGAAGTGCTCATATCCTTATATTCATCATCAACACCAACAAACAACCACATAATCACAACTAATTAACATTAAAAACAACCACTAGATCATCACAATGGGGCTGTTTAGCGCTGGTTTTAGGGTTCAAGAAGGGTGAGAAAATTCTGATTTTAGGCTCATTTAGATGGTTAGATACATAGGTAATATAATAGAGAGGAAAACCTAGCAATTTGACAAAGTTTGGAAACAACAATCAAGCTCAAAAGGGGAGGTGAGCTGTTGCGATTTCAGCTTCAAAAACAGAGGAAAAAAATTATTTTTCTTACTTGGATGATGATGAAAATGGAGATCTAAGTAGAGGAGATGATTTGGAAGAACTTTGATGAAGGAAGTTAACTCAAAAACTCAAAGGATTGGAAGCTATGAGCTATGGAAGCTTGGAACCCATGGAACTCTTGAAGAAGAAAGAAAAAGAAATGAAGAGAGTGGGAGAGGTGAGGCTGTCACGTTGGGTTTCTGAAATGGGGGGTTCACCTCTTTTCTTTCATTTAAGTAACAATTAAAAATGCTAGTAAGTAATAAAAACATTTTAAGTAATAGTTTTTAATTAAAAACCACACACATGTGACTAAAAAAACTTTATTAGGTACCAATCCCATCACTCCCTCAACTCACCTAATCTCACTTCCTCAATGCTACCCTCTAATCTAGAGTCTAGGGTTGTTTAAAAACACGGCGATTTAAATACCGCGTTATCGATAAACTCGCGAAAAATTAATTTAACGAGAAATTAATTCATCGCGTGAAAATATTTAATTATAATTAATAAAAATCATGACAAATATTCAAAAATGGTCTCAATAAGTTACGATTCGATTTTCATCGAAATCGGAGTTCATTTATAATTTTATCTCAAGCGAACCGCCTCATGATTCAAACGCGTCGAAACTTCGTTAGAATTTTTCGACGATTTTCAAACCGTGAATTAATATAAAATATTATTTCTCAAATATAGTTTGATCTTGACTTAATTAATACACTTTCTTAGAGAACAAGAAATTGCTTTATTATAGCGTAAATACGACAAAAATCTATTATAATAACGCTAAATAACGTATCGTAAAATACGCGTGTTACAATATACCTCTCCTTGAAGCGATTAAGCAGATTCCAAGATATGCTAAGTTCCTAAAAGAGCTGTGCACACACAAAAGAAGTCGGTGGCTGAAGGGAAATGAAAAGGTCTACATGAGTCGCAATGTTTCTACACTCATACAACTCATGATACCCCAAAAGTGCAAGGATCCAGGAATTTTTACAATTCCATGTACCATAGGCGATAGTAAATTTGAAAATGCCATGTTGGATTTAGGTGCTTCCATTAATGTTATGCCTACATCTATTTTTAACTCTCTAGCTCTTGGACCTTTACAACATACAGGTGTTGTTATTCAGTTGGCAAACAGGAGCAATGCTCATCCTACTGGACTTGTAGAGGACGTGCTTGTTAAGGTTAATGACTTGATTTTTCCTGTAGATTTTTACATTCTGGACATGGAGGGAGAGACACAATCCAGCAGGGCACCTATCATCCTAGGCAGACCATTCCTAAGAACAGCAAGAACCAAGATTGATGTCCATGCTGGAACACTCTCCATGGAATTTCGGGATAGCATAGTTAAATTTTACATCTTTAATGCTGTTATGAAGCATCCCGTGGAAGAGCATTCTCTTTTTCAAATAGAAGTACTTGCTGACTTAGTTGAAGATACTCATTCTGATGTAGCTCTATCCACCAAAATGCTTCCCTCCATTGAGCAGCTACAAAGAAGACTTAATCTCTTGATTTTGGATGTTGTGAAGAAGAAGAAGAAGAAAACCAAACACTTCCATGTGTTCCATTATCGCCTTAAAATCATGGCGGGTAAGCTTCAATCCAAGTGGACTGACCCTTTTATTGCTACTAACACTATTTCTTATGGTGCAACGAGAATAAGAAGTGAAGCCACCAATAAATTGCATGCATTTTTATTGAATTTCTTGGTTTGTATGAGTTGGGAGTGATTTCACTATTCTAGGACTATAGGTTTTGTGTCATGATATGAATGACTTCCTTGCATTCTTAGTATGATAAGTTGGATTTAAATACTAAATTGTGCATCATTTGTGATAGATCTTAGTCCTTGGTGAGATTTGGGCCTTATAATGGATGGAATACACTTTGCCATTCTCTTTCTTTCTTGTGTGATTTCACTCATGTTTGTTAGTTACTCTAGAACTTGACTTGACTCTTGTTGAAACTCATGCTCACATGCATGCAATGAAATGATCTAGGCAATTTTTGTTCTTTTTAACGACTAGCCAAATAAGCCTACCTTGCAATTATCCCTTTGTTTAGCCCCTTTGAGCCTATTTATCCCATTCTTTGTTATATAACTCCTTACAAGCCTAAAAGTGAAAAACAAAGATATGACCCAATCTTAGGGGATAAAGGAGTTTTGCTTTAAAAAAAATTGATAATAAATATTGCATAAGTGTGGGGTGCTCAAAGTTGTGGTTATCTTAGAATATCCAAATGTTGTGCTTCATTGGAAATTTGGCAAACGCAAAAAAATAAAAAAAAATAAAAGGAAGAAATGTGATAATAAAGAAGGAAAGTGTGAAAGTGAAAAAATGGATTGAAATTTGGTTGAGTTGCCCCAATGATTATTTGGCAATTGTTTTCTATTGCTCCTCTATCCTCTTTGATTTTACAGCTTAGTTACCCTTTCAATTATCTCACCTTGACCTTGGCCCCATTTTAGTCTTAATAAAGACCTTTTGATCTTTGTGTGCATGTGCTTCAAGTGTGGATGTTAGAGGCTTGTCAAGCCTATGATAATGCTAGCTTTTATGATGTGCTTTGAGTGTAAACATTAGCCTAGACACTTGAGAGTTTGAGAGAAATTTATTTCTTGTGAGGATTCTATCACTCTTGATTCATTCTTTGGTTATTCTATCCTCTTGTTTGCTTGGAAGGTAATAAGATGTTATTCATGATTGTCATGGTTCCTTGAAACCTTGAATGAGCATTTTACTTGCCACTTTGCATCCTTGGGGTTCACTGAAAATGTATCTTTGCTTTGTTATGACCATGAGTTTTGCTCGGAGTGCAAAAACTTAAGTGTGGGGGAATTTGATCAATGCATTTTAATGCACCTTTTATAGCTTTGCACTTTGTGTTTTTAGTTGTGTGTCATGTCCAATAACTACTTCCAAACATGGTTTTATATCTTTGGGTCTTTAATTGGGCTTTAGTGAAATTATTTGCTAATTTTTGGATTTTGTTACATCCTGACCCATGTTCCTTCTACAGGACATAACTTGGGCTATACTTGTCCGATTGCATTGATCTTTCTGGCGTTGGAAAGATAAGAAGTAGATTTACAACTCTTATGTTAGCACTGAATCCCAATTATGATGTTTTGAAGGCCGAAATTGCACTTTACTGAGGCTGGCGTGATTTACTGCGAGTTGTGGATCGCTAGCACATGTAATTAGTTGTTATTGGGCTAATTAACCTGTCATGGGCCCTTCTCTTTGGTCATAACTTTTGATCACTTAGGTTAACCTAGGAGATATTATAAATACATTTTTAGAGTCTAAGGTTACTAACTTTTGATTACTTTTGAATCTTTTGCCGTTTTAGCAATCTTTTCTCATTCTCTCCTTCTTAATCTCGTTTTTGTCAAATCCTTCCATGGAAGGCTAAGATCTTAGATTAATTCACCGGTTAGGGAGTTTTTATAAGGATCTTGAGGTTTGATTATTATTGTTAATTTCGATTTTTGGATTCTATCTCTTTTCTTGTTGATCTTTCATCTCTTTGATCTTTGTTTACAAATTCGTTTTAGATGTTGATGCTTAATCATATCAATTTCGTTTTTGCTCTGAGATTATTTGAAATATTTTGAACGCTTGTTTTAATCTGTTTCGAATAGAGATCAATAGGATCTATGGCGCTTGACGTAGGTTTGATTGAATTCGGTAGTTAAATTAATTATGTTTTTGTGACGCTTGAGGATGTGTATGAGGTTAGGCCCCTGGTGGTACCCACTCGGGTCCCAGTGATTGACTTGAGGGGCGATGATGATGATTTTGAGGATGAGGAGATGGAGGAGGAGGACCCCTCTAAGTACTACAGTAGCGATTAGTAGTTGTTTGGATGTGACCTCTGTGTCACACACACACATATATATATATATATATGTACTTTTGTGGTGGCCAGTCTGTAGTTATATGGTTAGTGGTTTGTAGTATCTTTTGATGACCTACTTTTGGAGCAGCCTCCTGCGTGAGTGTCTGCCGGGAGTACCTCTAAGGTATGAATACTCTTGATAGGGTATTCATGCATTAGGTGTATTCCTACCTTTGCATATTTCTTTATCGTTTTTTCGTGGGAAAAACTTGTTAGTTGTACTCTTTCGAAAATTGTATATATATGCATATATTCAGTTATATTCTGTCTTTTGCATGGTAGGATTTCATCATGTTTCAAAAACACTGTAGATACTCTGATTATGTTTGAAAAAGACATTTGTAAAAAATAAAAAAATAAAAAATTTACTATATTTTCCAAAAGACAAGATGAGTATTATTTTGAAACTTCACCGGATATAGAGTTGTTTAGGTTAGTAGCGCTCCGGAAACGGGGTGTTACAACTTTGTATGTTTTGGTTTGGTTTGGAGGGATTTTGAAGAGTAGGTTGAAAGGGTGAGAGTGGAGTGATGAAATGTATGTAGTGAGGGATGTGTTTGATGAGGGTTGTGGTAAGGGAGATGTAAGTGTTCTGGACTTTGTGGTTAATTAGGAGGTTTGTGGTTTGGTTGATGGATGTTGTTGAGTGATAAGGGCAGTGGTTTGAGATTTGGTTTTTGTGGTTTTATTGGCTAGTGTCTTGGAGGGTGATGGTTGTGTGGAGTGTGTTTGTGGTGTTGAAACAGAGAATGGTGGTGCATGAATAATGTCATCAAAACCAAAGTTAGTAATGGAATCATCAATGGTAAAATCCAGTACCTTTGCGCTAAGCTCAGAGTGCCTAACCAATATTTTTCTTTTTCCTTGTGGGGCAGCAGCAGGAGGAGGAGGTGGAGGAACTTGCTTCTTAGGGCCAGACGCTGAAACATGCTTTTTAGCTTCTGCCTTTCTCCTTTTCTCCATAATGCTTCTGATGGGGACTCGGTCCCCATCATCTTCTGGATCATCTCTCCTTTTAGGTGCAGGAGGCACCTATGCTTCTTGCTTCTTGTCTCCCTTGCTAGAGACTCACCAGTTCTCTTCACACCAGATACTAACTTTTAGTGGGTTTTGTTTCAGCTTCTTCACCAACAGATACTTGCTTCCTGTCTCCCTTGCTAGAGACTCACCAGTTCTCTTCACACCAGATACTAACTTTTAGTGGGTTTTGTTTCAGCTTCTTCACCAACAGATACTTGCTTCCTGTCTCCCTTGCTAGAGACTCACCAGTTCTCTTCACACCAGATACAAACTTCTGGTGGGTTTTGTTTCAGCTTCTTCACCAACAGAAGCACCAACTTCTTCTTCTTGTTGCTCCTGTTTTACTTCCTTCATTCTTTCACCAGTTACCAGCTGCATTCTTACCAAACTGTATACACCGAATACATCAAGACGCACAAGAGCACCAACACCAAAGTACTTTTCCCTTTCTTTTCCTTCCAAAGCTCCAAGCTTTTTGGGAATACCAGCTTTAATCAACAGGGCAGTAAGACGAACCCCATAGGGTATCTTCTTGTAGATGTTTTTCTTTTCTACAGTGCCTTTCCTCGAGCTCATAATAGCTTGAACCAGATTGTTGTAGACCAATCTAGGCAGGTTCACATTCTGTCTTGCCAAGTAAGTCCTCATAATGAACGTCTGCTCATAGTTCACTATGTCACTAGACCCAACCTTCAGAAGAACACTCTTGGCTAAGATCTTGTGAAGTACTCTGAAGTGACTCTTCAGATGTTTGGCAGTATGAGTTTCCCCAGATTCCTTCAACTGCTTATAGTTCACAAACAAGGCTTCATTCACTTTCTCCATGCCATTGAAAGCTTTTTCCCAGCCATTGTAAAAACTAATTCCTTCTAATGGACAACCAGTAACATCAGCAATGTCGTTGAGAGTGAACTCTAACTGAAATCCCCTGACATAGCCTCTGATTTTTCCATCTAGAAAAGTAATATTTTCCCAAAGTTCTTTAATAGCAGTAACCATAACTTCAACAGAAGAACTCGAAAAAAAATATTTTGACCAACCCATAGCCTCAAAACCTTCATCGAAGTTGAAACCATAGACTTTGAACTTCTCGAAATCAATCATGTTCTCATTCAAAAGCTTTGCTTCTTTCATGGTGTCGTAGATAGCAGAGTATTCTCCGACCTTAACATCAATCATGGTTACAGTTGGAGAGTAGGTGATGGAAGTTTAGGGTTTCAGAGAAATCACACAGAGGGAGAGAAAGAGAGAGCAGTTTTCGCAGACAAAAACAGAGTGAGTGCGTAGTGAAAGAGGTGGAGTAGTGGGAAAGTTTTGATAAAATAGTACAGTTACTTTTTCAAAAAAAAAATCCACTTCACATTTCCTCTAAAAAAATAAATCAAAAAGAAAATAAAATAAAGATTCCCCTTTTCATTAAAATGCAGTTGCCAAAATGAAGTTAAAATCAAGAAAAAGATTTTATTGAAAACCTAAATAATCATGACTCAGGTTAGGTGTGATAAGACGCTTAAGTCCCACACGCACGTGACACATGTGTGCTCGGACGCACGCAAATGATTTCACCGGACGCTGAGTTATGTGATGTGAATGACATATCATATATGTACACGTGTGAATGCTTATATCATACCGGATGCTCAATGATGCATGTCATAAGACGCTGAGATTAATCATTCTTCTATAAGATGAAAATTGAAGTTTCTTCTTATAAAAATGAATCTATCTTCAGCAAGGGGTTTTGTAAAGATGTCAGCCCACTGATAATTTGTGTCTACAAATTTTATTTCAAGAATACTCTTCTGAACATAGTCTATTATGATGTGATGTTTAATCTCAATGTGCTTTGCTCTAGAATGCAATATTGGATTCTTAGTAAGACAAATTGCAGATGTATTATCACAAAAGATAGGAATGTTACTCTCTTTTATCAAGTAGTCTTCAAGTTGATATTTCATTCACAGAAGTTGGGAGCTGCAACTTGCTGCTGAGATGTATTCAGCTTCTGCTGTTGAGAGTGCAATTGTGTTTTGTCTTTTGCTTGACCAAGACATAAGATTTGCTCCAAGGAATTGGTAGCCTCCACTTGTTCTCTTTCTTTCAATTCGGTCTCTAGCAAAGTCAGCATCACAGAAACCTACTAACTTGTAATCTTTTGATTTCTTATAAAGCAAACCAAGATTAGTAGATCCTTGCAAATATCTAAATATTCTTTTAACAACACTCAAGTGTGTTTATCTAGGATCAGATTGAAATCTAGCACACAGGCAGATGATGTACATAATATCAGGTCTTGAAGCAGTAAGATAAAGTAGAGATCCAATCATACCTCTGTACATTTTCTGATCTACCTTCTTACCAGTTTCATCTTTACTAAGAGTACTTGTAGGATGCATAGGTATGCTCATTGGCTTGCAATCCACCATCTTGAATTTCTTTAGCAATTGCTTGATGTATTTGCTTTGATGTATATAAATACCATCATTGCATTGCTTAATTTGAATTCCAAGGAAAAACTTCAATTCTCCCATCATGCTCATTTCAAATTCAGCCTGCATTAGCTTTAAAAATTCTTTGCAAAGGCTTTCATTAGTAGCTCCAAATATAATATCATCAACATAAATCTGAACAAGTATAAAATGCTTGTTTGATGCTTTTCTAGATAGAGTAGTGTCTACTTGACCTCTGATAAAAACGTTTTCCATTAAAAAGGAACTCAGTCTATCATACTAAGCTCGAGGAGCTTGCTTAAGACCATACAGAGTCTTTTTAAGCTTAAAAACACGTTCTAGAAATTCAATGTCTTCAAAACCAGGAGGTTATTTCACATGGACTTCCTCAGTTATAAAACCATTTAAGAAAGCGTTTTTCACATCCATTTGATAAAGACGTATCTCATGGTGTGCAGCAAATGAAAGTAAAATGTGAATAGCTTCTAACCTTACAACAGGTGCAAAAGTTTTTGTAAAATCAATACCTTCTTCTTGTGAGTAACCTTGAGCAACTAATCTTGCTTTGTTTCTCACTACATTACCATCTTCATCAAGCTTGTTTATAAATACCCATTTAGTACTAACAGCTTGCTTATCTTCTGGTAGAGTGACTAATTTCCACACATCATTTCTTTGGAACTGATTCAACTTTTCTTGCATAGCCAGAATCCAACCTTCATCTTCTAATGCTTGATCAATCGTCTTAGATTCTATTTCAGAGAGAAGTGCAATATCTACATGCTCTTTGAAAGAGGATCTGGTTCTTATGCTATCTCTAGGTTCTCCTATGATTTGATCCTTAGGATGATTGGTTTTGTATCTCCAACACTTTCTGGTTTCAGCTTTCGCTTGAGTAGAATCCCGTGTCTGGTCACCACCAGATGCTGAAGATGCAGGTTCACTATTTGTTGTACCACCAATATTTAACTCTGAAAATAATTCATCTAGCTCTGACATGGCAGTGTCAGGCTTCTTGTCATCAAACTTGACATGAATGGATTCTTCCACTATCAAAGTTTCTTTATTGTATATTCTAAAAGCTTTAGATCTTTCAGAGTATCCCAAAAGGATACCTTTGTCAGCTTTGGAATCAAACTTACCAAGTTGATCCTTTGTATTCAGAATATAACATATACAACCAAAGGGATGAAAATAAGATATGTTTAGTTTTCTACCTTTCCACAGTTCATATGGAGTCTTCTTCAAAATAGGTCTAATAAGAATTCTATTTTGAATATAGCAAGCTGTGTTTACTGCTTCTGCCCAAAAATATTTTGCAATATCAGCTTCATTGATCATGGTACTGGCCATTTCTTAGAGGGACCTATTTTTCCTTTCTACAACACCATTTTGTTGTGGTGTTCTAGGAGAGGAGAAATTGTGGGAGATGCCATTTTCTTCACAAAATTTTTGAAAGCTTTCATTTTCAAATTCTCCCCCATGATCACTTCTAATTGAAGAAATACAAATTCCTTTTTCGTTTTGAACTGGTTTGAAGAAAATAGTAAATACTCTGAATAACTCATCCTTGTGGGCAAGGAATCTAACCCATGTCCATTAAGTAAAATCATCAACAATGACTAACGCATATTTCTTTCAAGTTAAAGAGGTTGTCCTTGTTGGACCAAAAAGATCAAGATGCAAAAGCTCAAGTGGCCTAGAGGTTGAAGCATTTTTCAAATGAAAAGAAGTTTTAACTTGTTTTCCTCTTTGACATGCCTCACAGAGAGCATCAGATTGGAATTTAATATTTGGTAAGCCTCTAACAAGACTGTGCTTATTTAGTTGTGAGATTAATCTCAAACTGGCATGACCCAATCTTTTATGCCAAATCCATTGTTTATCTTCAACAGACACGAGACACTTGACATCTTGTTTTGCATGTTTAAAAAGATCAATTTTATAAATATTTTGTTTCCTCTTTACTGTAAAGAAAATAGAGCCATCTATCTTGCTTTTTACTGAACATCCAGTTTCTGTAAAAATGACCTCATAACCATTATCACATAATTGACTTATGCTCAATAAATTATGCTTTAGTCCTTTAACATAAAGTACATTATCAATAGAGGGAAGAGAGCATTTACCAATGCGACCAATTCCAACTATTTTACCTTTCTGGTTTCCTCCGAAACCAACAAATCCTTCTTCTCTAGGCCTTAGCTCTTGGAACATATGTTTTTCTCCCATCATGTGACGCGAGCATCCAGTGTCTAAGTACCAAGATAGGTGTGTTGATTTTGTTGCTAAGCATGTCTGCAACATAGACTATTTTATCTTTAGGTACTTATATCTTTTTAGGGCCTTTCTTGTTAGTTCTTGAAGGATACATGTCCTTCTTAGTCTTAAAAGCAGTACATGCACTTTTCAAATAACCAGGTTTGTTGCAGTAAGTACAATGCAAGCATTCACTGTGATCATTGAATTTATCAAATGCAGGATTTTTATTTTCTAAAGAGGGTTCATCTGATATATAGCCAAGACCTTGAGTTGTCGTTTTACTGACACCCTAGATCATTGAAGCTTGCTTGCTTCGAGTTACACTCTCTGCAAGAAAATTTTGAAAGGCATATTCATAATCATTTGATTTACACTTAGGATTGCCTTTAGCTTCAAAGCTTTCAGTTTGAGAGCTCTCATCTTCTGGTTGCTGACATATCACCAGACGTTGACTATCCATCAGATGCTGATTTTCATTTTTCAGCTTCTGGTTCTCTCCACTGAGCTTCGAGTTTTCATTTTTCAAGACTTGAAATTCTTGTGATAATTTTGAAAATTTCTTTTTCAAAGCTTTGTACTCAGTGGAGAGAGTGGTAGAGTCCTTAAGAAGATCATCAAATGCAAGTTGAAGATCATAAAAAGAATCATATATTATTACCTCTTCAACTTCTTCTTCTGAGTCTAAGTCAGTATTTGCCATGAGGGCAAGATTGGCTTCTTCTTCATTATCTTCCTCAGAGGAGAATAAATCCAGATCTTCCCATATGGTCATGAGACTCTTCTTCTTTCCCTTGAAGGAACTTCTCGTGGGCTTCTTCTTAAGATTAGGACATTCAGATTTGAAGTGTCCAGGATTTTTACATTCATAGCATACAACATGGCTTTTGTCTTTGCTTTTCTTCTTGTCCTCGACATCTTTCTTGTGGAATTTCTTCTTGAAGTTTATTTTCTTCCACATTCTTTGGATCTTCCTGGATATGAACACGAGCTCATCATCTGACCCATCAACATTTCCTTTTGAAGCTTCATCTTCTGATTCTTCTTCAGCCTGAAGGGCTTTAGAAGTACTGGCTTTATGTTTGTTGACTTTCAAAGCAATAGACTTGCTTTTCTTCACAGGTTCTTCTTCATTCAGTTCAAGTTCATGAGCTTTCAAAGAACTCAAGAGATCTTCAAGTCTTAAGACATTTAAATCTTTTGCTTCTTGAATAGTAGTGACTTTGGGTCTCCACTGCTTGGTCAAACTTTTCAGGATCTTTCTCACATGGTCAGGTGTGGTATAACTTTTTCCAAGGGCCTGTAACCCATGAATAAGTGTTTGGAACCTTCCAAACATAGGTTCAATGTTTACACCATCTTTCATTTTGAACAGCTCAAATTGGCGAACCAACATGCTAGCTTTAGTCTCTCTTACTTGGGTAGAGCCCTCATAAGACAAAACAAGAGAATCCTAAATTTCTCTGGCAGTATCAACTTTGCCACATTTGTCATATTCCTTTTCTGACATAGCACAAATAAGAATGAATCTAGTATTTTGATTGATTTGATATCTCTTTTTTCTGCTCATCATTCCAATTTTCTCTGGCTATTGCAACACTAGCAGTATTAGTGGGAATAATGTAACCATTTTCAACAATATCCCACAACTTAAGTTATTGTGTCTCAAAGAAAGCTTTTATCTTATCTTTCCAGTAGTCAAATTTTTCTCCAGTAAATAGAGGAGGACGGTTCATGTGACCACCTTCTGTAGACATGTTCACAGTATGGGATCTTTTCTCTTAACACTGTTAAATGCTCAACCAAGATGTCGAGCTCTGGTACCAACTGAACGTGAACACAAGAAGGGGGGTTGAATTGTGTTCAAAACTTTTCGCAAACTTTAAGTTAAAAACACTTTTGAACTCTTGATTTTAAATCTGTAAGCTATCGGATGCTGGAGAATGACCAGACGCTGGAATTAAAGTTTTAAGAAAACTTGTTTTTCCTTGCAAGATAAGAATAAATGTAAAGCAGTAAAGCAAAAGACACAGAGATTTATGCTAGTTCACCACCAACCTGGTAGCTACGTCTAGTCCCTTCGTTCATGAAGGATTTCCACTATAATCAACTGATTACAAATTCCTTAAGAGTATTCTACTGTCACAAACTTGACAATACTCTTAACTTCTCAAAACGACTCAGTACATTCAAGCCTTTGAGGAACAAAGCCTTCACTAGGCAAAACAACTTTTACAAAGTAATATTCTTTTGGATATAATCAAATAACTCTCACAGAGAGGATGAAAAGATTGAGCACAAAAACAAATAACTTTCTAAAAGAAAAAATATCAGACGATGAGGTTCAGTTCTTGGTGTCCAAAAACTTGGCACGAAACTTGATTGCTCACTTGAGTAATAGCTCTTTCAGAATGTAGTTTCTAGCAGTTTTTGGCAACCTTCTTCAATGAATACTTTGGGGTATTTATAGGAGTCTTTGAGGGGTATTACCGTTGCAGTAAATTTCAGCTCCATATCATTGAGTGAAGTAATTTGAAATGTTGTCCTTTTCTTCCTTTCCAGAGAATATCAGAATAGTACACATTACCGTTTTTGTACTATCTGCTTTTCACAATTGCCTTATACGAATTTTGTCTTATACTAAAGGTGTCACCTTTGAAACCTCGTACATCAAAATGAGCGCATAAAATCAAATTCGAATTTCGTTCCAAAGAGCTGAGGTAGGAGAGCATAAACATGACCATCACGTACTTCATTAATAGATCAAATGCTCACTCAGAATAATGAACGAACGCTCGCAGCAATTGAATAATCCACGTGTCAAAGAATAACATTACCAGATGCTCGCTATACACAAGACGCTGGAGTGAACCGGATGCTGACACACATAGAATGTATTCAATTTCTTATGAATTTCTCCTTCTTGCTTGAGTGACATATAAAGCGTAAACAATTTTAATACCTGCACACTTCAAGACTTATTAGAAGATAATTTGTTCACTTGCAAGTACTTTGTTATCATCAAAATTAATGAGGGTCTAAACTTCTCAATCGTTTAGGTTCCAACAGTTTTCGATAGCGTGTCCCAAGACTGAGACATAACAATACCAAAAAGAAAATTAATCTTAAATTTGGGTGGTCTGTCGTGCTCATGTCTTGATATTGTATTTGGGTCAAGCTTCATGTTTCTTCACCATGCTTTTTCATCTTAGGCAAAAAAACTGAGTGGTTTGTTGGAAACTCATCGTAAATGGGCACTGTGTACTTCTTCCTCTATTTACATAATATAACAGTGGTTTCAATGTGAGAAATTAGCAGGAGACGTCAGTATTCTAATTGGCAAGTGGTGGAAGAAATGAGCATGGGTGGGTTCTGAAAATTAGCCACTGGTGAGGGGTGGTTTGAGGGAGATAGTCTAATAATTTTTTTTTGTTGGTTCCCTTTTAGTTTAGTTATCCATATTTCCCTTTTTTACTGAAAATCTCTCTCTCTCTCTCCCTCCCTGTATTGTACTTTGGATACTCTCCTTTCTTCAACTGCTTTGAAATTTGTGATAATATTTTTCTCCTTCTCTTATGCATTATCTTTTTTTTATAGCTGAATATTCCAATGCCTTTTGTTACATTTTGTTTATGAGAGTAATGAATTATAATAATTTACTTTATAGAATATGAAACAAATTCAACTATTAATATATTTTTATTTTACCATTTTATTATTTATATGTATTTTTTTGTAGAAATTGGTGTAACTTACATCTTCAGCCAACACTTAGACTTCAATTTTGTGCTTAATTTTTTTTTGACTTATGAATTTGAAATAAAAATAAAATAAATAAAAAGTAAAAAGCGTTTTAAAAATTGTTATATTAAACTAAAATAATGTTTAAAAAATTTTAAATTTTTTTGACATAGCATATAATATAAACATACATTTTGTAACAAAACATAAATTTTTTGATGCAATAAAAAATATAAATGAACATTAAGTTTATATAATAATATAAATAAATTAACTTTATCATATAAAAAATTTTATACAATCATTTATGATATTTTTTCCCTTTAAAACCATTAATTCATAAATTAATTTAAACACTTCTTATATAAATTAATTAAAATAATTTAATGCAATAAAAACTAATTAAAAGACACTAAATAAAAATTATTCTATTTCTTTTATGCTAAACCTATTAATTAAATTGTAAGATTATGATTTTTCTCCCTTTAAAACCATTAATTCATAAATTAATTGAAACACTTCTTACATAAATTAGTTAAAATAATTTAATGCAATAAAATCTAATTAAAAGACACAAATTAAAAATTAGTCTATTTCTTTTATGCTAAACCTATTAATTAAATTGTAAGATTATGATATTTTCTCTTTGAAACCATTAATTCATAAATTAATTGAAACACTTCTTACATAAATTAGTTAAAATAATTTAATGCAATAAAAACTAATTAAAAGACACTAATCAAAAGTTAGTCTATTTCCTTTATGCTAAACCTATTAATTAAATTGTAAGATTACTAATTAACCCATAAATGGACAAAGAAAATTACTAATGTTGCCCCTAGACAACCTTCTTTTATATATATATATATATATATATATATATATATATATATATATATATATATATTAAGAAAATTGTCCTAATTTTTCTTTTTTTTCCATTAATTTTTTAATAAATTTGGTTGAAGTTGGTTTTGTATTACCTATTTAACAGATACTCGTGCGGGTATAGGTTGAGTATGAGTGCGCCTTAGAGCTAATTGTGCAAATAATTTACTTTGAGCTATACTAATATTTTTGTGACTATAACAAATCACTTTTGGAACTGAATAGCCATCTGTAGTAGGCATGGTAACGGGCCGGGTCGGGGCGGGTTTTGCCTTCCCCATCCCGGTCCCGATAGGGTCGGTTTTCTCCGCGGGCCCCCAACTCCGCTCTAAATATGTAGAAAAATTGAAAAATTATATTTATGATAATTAATAAAATAAAATCATAATTATTATATAATGATAAAATAAAATAAATCAAAATAAAATGTTCTATTGAAAAGAGATTAAATTAAAAATAAATAAAATATATGAAACAAAATGAATGGGTATAAAAGCATAAAATAAAATAAAAATTAACAATTTATATTTAGTTGGGCGGGTTCGGGTCGGGAGCGGGTTGGGTATCGACATCCCCAACCCCGTCCCACCCGATCAGCGGGTTTTCCCGTCAAAAAATCGGGTCGGGTGGAATTGAGGGTTCGGGTTCTATTGTCATGCCTAATCTGTAGCAATGGAATACCGAACATGATTCAAAATTTATTTCTTTTCTTTTATAGTTTTTCACATTCATTAGCAAGGAGTGGTAGCAGTGCCTTACATGTTCAAGACACGTGATATATATGCATAATTAGAAATAAGTTTCATAAACCATATATATATATATATATATGTGTGTGTGTGTGTGTGTGTTTGTGTGTGTATGTATTGATTTTGAAAAATATTTATCTGTAAGAATGTCATTGAATGATGTAACGTACATTTCCTAAGTATTACATCGGTGTAATTTGATCTTTCCTAATGTTATATAATTTACAATTTTGATCAATATTAAAGTGTATTAGGTCATTTGAATCATGATCGGGTCCATTATATTCAAATAAATATAAAGCTCTAATTCTTACGGTTACAAAATAGAGCTCTATTATTGATAAATTGATGTAAATAAAGACTTCGAAACGATAGAGTTATTCTTATCCTATAAAAAATAACAATATTTTTTTCACTTTTTATCTAACCAAAGAAAAAGGGATAAAAATGTATTTTTCTATTTTTTTATAAGGATATTTTTCTATTTTTTCTCTTTCTCTTTTACAAAACAAATACATAAATTTACTTTATTTGCCATCTTTTTTTTGGTACAAGCCATCTTTCTTTCTAATGGCTTCTTTCTCTTTTTGGTGTAAATGTCTAAATCATTTAAATTCAAGTAAACAATATTGCTCAATTTTTTCAAAGCTTCTGAACATAAGTTAAAAGGAAGCATTTGGAAATAAATAAAATAAATTTACAAGGATCATTATCGTTGTTGAGTTTTTTATTTTCTTCTTTAAACTAGTACGATACCCGTGCATTCGCATGGGGCGCACGTTGTTTGTTACGATTAATGTTTTAAGATGGTGATTGTTTATAGTAAATGATATTTTTGATTCAATGTATTAAAAATTAACTAATTATATAGTGAATGTGAAAGAAATATTAAATGTGTGTATCAAATATTACTATTTATGTAATTGTGTGACTTGTGTACCATATATGATTAAGATAAAACAAACATGATTAGGGTTTTCTTGATTAGATAGATAGATAGATAATCATTTATCAATAGCTTAAACATTTATAAAATTGATTTGTGTCAAAGACGATAAAATTATACCGTCAACATGTAATGTTTCCCCCGTTAAGACTTAAAAGTAAAATAATCATTTATAAATAATAAAAACATTTATAAAAATTGATATGTGCTCAAAGATAACGAAATTATAGCGACAACATGTTATTTTCTCCCGTCGGGACTCAAAAGCAAAATAATTATTTATAAAAAATAACAGCATTCATAAAAACAGAATATAAAAAATAAGTGTAATTAGAATAAGAGGTCTAAAATTAGTATGTAATGTTTCCCCCTTTAAGAGTCAAAAGTAAAATAATTATCTATAAATAATATATAATAAAGATATTTATAAAATTTGATATATTCTAAAACACAATGAAATTATACCAACAACATTTTATATTTCTCCGTTTGGACAAAAAAAATAATCATTTATACTGATAGTATGTAATGTTTCTCTCGTTAAGAATCAAAAGTAAAATAATCATCTATAAATAATATATAATAAAGATATTTATAAATTTTGATACATGATCAAAGACGACAAAACTCAGGTTGGTGGTTTTTCTTGGCCCTGCATGGGGGTGAGCCTCCCCCAATCTAAACTTTTTTATATAAAAAAAATATTTGAGACTTTAAATAAAAATAATTATTTATAAATAAAAAATATATAATGATAAAATATAAAAAATAGAAAGAAGAAAGAGAGAAAGAGAGAAATATATCAAAAGAAAAGAGAAAGAGAGAGTTCATAGAAGAAAGGGAGAGTGACATGAGAGAAAAAGAAGAAAGAGAAGAAAGAGAGGAAAAAAAGTGAAAGATTTGAGAGAAAAAGTTAAAAGCAGGTAGGAAAAATTATTTTTTTATGTGAATTTATTTTTTATTTTTATTTATTTTTATTTAAATTGACACATTTGTCCCTTTAAAATGATATGTGACAAAAATATAGTAGTCTAGTTTTATCATTTTATTGTCTTTGTATTCTTATTTGAAGGAATCTTATATTGATTGATAGTAGATACTTAATTTTTTTTTTTTTTTGTCTTGGTCCATAGCTCTGGCTACGACCCGGAGCCCTATCACCTAACCTAACTTAAATGACAAAATATATTAATGAAAAGGTGCAAGAAGTATTTTCCTATTTCAAACTTTGTGATCTTTCTTTAAACAAATTGTCACTCTACCTCTCCCGTTAAACTCATTGGAGTCGAAATTTATTCTGGTGCAGGACAAAATAAACACGAATATCACGAAATAAAAAATATTAACCAATTAAAAGTTTTATATGAAATTTAAGCTGGGTTTGGTAAGGCCAATAAGCTAGCTTATAGCTTATTAAACTAGCTTATAAGCTTTTTTAGTCAAAGAAAATGTGTTTAGTAAACAAGTTTATCACAATAGCTTATAGCTTTTTTTTAAGATGCTACTTTAAGTAGCTTAAAATAAAAATAAACTTTTATTCTTTTGTGTCATTTTGTAACACCTGCACCTCAAAGTAAAATGAAAGTATGACAAATTACATTAAAGTACAGGAATTACTAATAATTTACAAACTTGATTACAATAATCCAAGTCATAAATTTAAAACCTAAGTCAATAATCTAATGAATAGATTACAACTTCAATTACAATACTTGGAATATCAAATTTCATTACAACATAAATTCTAATCTCTGAGTCCCCAAGCCTGGAGTTTTACCTCATCAGCCTTCGGTACCTGTTTATCTGAAAAACAATAAAAGGAACGGGGTGAGATTATAAATATCGGTGAGCCCTTCACAGACTTCTCACCATTCTCTCGTTGAGTCATACTAGCCTGAAAAGACTAACTTAGGCATTTCAATCCTAAACATACTCTCCCTATATACCATAAGGACTTGTTTTGAAAACCTTTTCGACATCCTAAGCGAGAACGTCCTAGAATGTGCTAACCTGAACTTATAGCTTAGTATATTGCGGTGTAGGAGAATCCTAAGTCCAATATGCCACTTAAAGACTTGTGAATAAACTAAACACAATAATGGATAGCAAACACTCATGCATCCTATAAACATTCATTCTTTAACCTAAGCTTAGCACGGCTAAACTCGATGCAACGTAAATGCAACCCTCTTAACTAAGAATGTATTGTTCTTACTTACTTACTTACTTAGTATTTAGCACACCTTTGCTTTTCTTTTATGTTATTGGATTTGGTCTTATGCTATATTCCATAAACCCCAATCAACAGAGCTTGCCTTGTTAAGTGATCATATCACAACTCTTACTAATTCTATGCATTATTACTATTGAGTAATTTAGCAACTAAGGATTTACAATCCATCACATCATTTAACAAACTAGGCTAATTCCAAAGATATATACATATATACAAGGAATTCATTAACATTCATAGACTTGAACATCACTAAGCTCATAGTCAGATTTTCTTTGCTACTAAGCGCGTTCTAGCTATTCCCATAGGTTGAATCGTTATTCAACAGGAAATCTTCGTTGCCGGGTTTTGTCAAGGCTTTAATCCCTAGACCCCGATCAATATCACTTTCGATATGGTGGTTAGACGTCTTAACCGTCCAAGTGGCGTCCCACGAGGCTAACCATACCGATTTCTCCTATAAATAGAGGAGACTTGCTTGGCCATTAAGTGAATTTTATCACAACTTTGTTACATTAATGCATATATGAAAAAATGCAACTTAGATAACTAGGATTATCAACCCTCATCATCATTTAATCTATTCAAGGAAATTTACAATCATTCCAATGAATCTAGCTTAACACTATCAACATACATTATTAACTCACTACTTGCTTAGAGGTTGAAACATACCATATTCATAATATGAACTATGCCAAATCATGAACAACTACTTCAAACATTCTTCCTATCACCTAGTTTCCTTGGGACCTTTACTCGGCATCATTGCCATGGACTTAGGGCTCGTTTACAAGCTGCAAAACTGACCAAAATAATGGACAAACATACATCAAACTCATCCCCTTGAAGCTCTATGGAGCTTACAAAGGAGCAAACATCAAACATACATACATGTGCGGGGGGTTAGGGCAGCCATCCAACCTCTTTCAGTCAAACCCACTATAAAATCATAACAATAATAATAATAAAAGACTCTATCTCAAATAGGTATTCAAACCTTAACTTGAACCTAGGGTTCACATATTACTTAGGGAAAAAAAATTCCTATATGTGGGACTTATGGGTGCCCATCACCTAAGGGATAAAGAACTCACCTCTATTCTTCAAGACCTTGAGCTAGAATGGTTGAACTTTGCCCTCCTTGCTCCTTTTCAATTTTCCCCTCTTTGCTCCACTTAGGGTTTCTTCAAATACTTCTCAAATCTTGAGCTACAACCTTCAATCTTCTTCTTCACGTCCAAGAACTTGAGCCATCCTTGAAGGAGCTTGTAACGCCCCGAATTTTCGAAGCGTTAACTAGTCTGTTTTTAGAAAATCGGCCTATATATATATTTTTTTAAATAAAGTTACCGTCTGTCAATTAAAAAAATTCGATTAATAGCAACGATTCTAATTAATCATTAAACTAATTTTAGTCTAATTGAAAATTTAATTTAATTTTAAATCTGGTGAAGCTAAATTAATAAATGTATGTAACTACTCTTCAACCCAACTGAAATATAATAAAATTCTGAAATTATAAATTATACGGAAAATAACCAAAGTTTAAATTATCCCAATTACTTAGCAGGAAAAACATTATGTCCTCAATAAAAGAAAAATACCAAGTTTAATTTTAGCAAAAAATAAAGTTAACGCTCAAAAGTAAGACAGAGCCTAACACCTGTGTACCCACAATTATTCGTCGACAGCACCATCACACATAATGCAAACAAATCATACTTGAGACTCCTCAAATCCACTTGTACCTAAAAAGTGGTGTAAGGGTCAGTTCACGTGACAAGTTGTAATAAGCTAAAACATGGAGAATTGCTCAAATACTATTTATAATTTCCCCTTTCACATCTAGATAAAAATAAGAAAAACAAGAATTTTCATGACAAACAATCAATGAAAAAAAATGTATTTACATCTACACACAACTTGAAATTAAAATTAATCACCTTTAAGACAAGAGAAAATCTATTTTTTTTCTTTATACTAACTTACAAATAAAATAATCAACTTATCAACACCACAACAATTATGCATGTTCAAGTTAGTATGCATGCCTTATGCAAAACTCTCATGATCGCGATATAGTCATCCCATACCAATGGGGAATTTAGTTTAACAACGCCACGAAGGCCTTGACCACAAAGGTCGTCCCAAAAATAATAGTTACCTCCCATGCCAATGGGGAATCAAAGCATATCACCGCCACGAAGGCCTTAAATACAAGGGTCCAAAACAATAGCTACCTCCCATACCAATGGGGAATTAAATCATTCACCGCCACGAAGGCCCTATACATGCCGTTCTACATGATGCATGTCATTTAGTCAAGTCAATTCATGCCATGAGAGGTAATTCACCAGAAAATCCAATACAAGTCATAACCAGATACCACATATCCAATTTTCTTTTATGAATAGTCTAATCTTATCACGATCTTAACACAACACAATGCACATCACACACATCAAAATTTTCTTCCTGAACTAACCTCGTCATCTCAAGGCCATAGCACCACAAATGCACATCCATCACAAATTAATTAAACAAGTTCAATCAATCCACCATAAACATATTATTTAAAATCACACTAAATAAATCACATAACCAAATTGCACCAAATCAAGATGACAAGAATTAGCAACTATCCATGTTACTCTACATATATCAAAAATCGTTTTGTCATTATAATTATGAGCAGCATAATTTAATATAGTTCAATTCTTCTAAAGATAAAGGCCCAACCAAGACACATGCATCAGTCAATGTCACTTGTATCCACTTTATAATTGCACACAAGAACAATTCAGCAGGCAAGAAAAATAACTACGCATATAAAAGAACACGCTAATACCAAACAATCAAAGCAAGTCATCACCATACAAAAAGAAAAGTCACAGTGGCTATTTTTCGGCACAACACAACACATGAAACACACCAATTAAACTATCTGAGATTCTCAAATAAAGGCAACAGTGATAAAACTTGAATATATGTTGCATAAAAAAAAATATAAACTTTTCCTTTAACAGTACACCACACGAGTTATAATTTTAATGGTATTTAGCCAACAACCAATATTTAGCTCTAACTTGTAGGAGGAAAGCCCTTACCTTGGTCGAAAAAAATCGCAGTGTTTAAGAGAGCAAGGAGGATTTGGCTACAACTCCCGAATTAGGCACCAAACGAGCACAGAAAAAATTAACGGTCACGCAAAGGACAGAATACGACTAGAAAAAAAATGACAATCAATATAAAATAATATTTGGGAATTTTTAAAGCTGAAACGAAGTCAAAAGGAAGCCAAAAGATTGACCGGAAAACGTCTTACCGAGACAACGGGTTACGAGAGGTCCAACGTCAACTTCACCGGAACGAGAGAACAAGTAGTGTTTCCTGAAGGTTTCGACGCGAGGAATCCGAAAATGATGTCCGTTTTTTAAACCGACAACCGTGGTGACTGGAAGAAGGCAAAAACAGAACGCCCAAGGAAGGAGACGTTGCTGTTTCTGATAAAACGACACTCCGATTTATCGAATTGATGTCGAAAACACGTTCAGTGGCTGATTTTGAGTGGGAGGGTGAAGTTTCGTGCGCCGCCGTGGCCTGAGGGGTGAGAACTCAAGGAGAGAGAAAAGAGGAATGAGGAACGAGTGTGTCTGCGGCGTTTTAATTCATCAAGAAGATGATGAATAGTGCAGGCCTAGGGGGGTGCATATGTGAAAGATCCAGGTGCACAAGTAAAGGAATCTTTTTTTTTCAAAAGAAAGGAACGAGACAGCGCTGCAATGCCTTTTCTTCTCCCTTTTTTTTCTATTCTTTTTTTATTCTAACCCATTTCTTCTCCAAAAAAAAAATCAACAAAAGTCTATATACAGGTTCTAAAATATGCCTACCACACAAAAAATCAAATTGAAAAATATGCCTACTACACTCAAATAGTTAAAATAAATTTAATGCTGATATTTAATAAAAATAAAACCAATAAAATAATAATATATCATGAAAATATGGAATTCACTAAAACAAGCACGCACAAAATTATCATAAAATTGCTAATATATGCACATATGTATACTCATATATTAATAATAAAATTGGGGTGTTACAATACTTACCCCCTTAAAATAGTTTCGTCCTCGAAACTAGATGATTCGAAGAGGTTACTGAGAGCTCCCTCATTCTTAAGAAAAATACAATCAAATCAACATTGGATTTAATGCTTAGCACAGTCAAAGGGTGTTGCAAACATGCCGTATTAGCAATCGCCGGTTTAGCAGAAGGCATAGTGACCACCAAATTAAAAGGTAGTGAAGTAACAAGCAATTGCAGAGAGTTCACACGATCCAAAGGAATGAAAAAAGTGTTGCTCCTAAATCAAATAACACAGAAAATAGTTTACCAGTAATTTCACACTCACCCTGAATTGACTCTGAAGAAGGCAGGACTTCTTTCCCACCCATTTGGTAGACACAACCCCTAGCGATGGGGCGTAGTAGCTTGATGTTATTGGCAGCAGGTTGTACCCTCGGTGCCCGACAATCTCTAGAAAGGTGACCCGGTTTCTGGCAATTGTAACAAACTTTGGCCCTGTCAGCACACTCGTTGGCTTTGTGCCCCTCTTTCCCGCAAGCATAACAACGAATAGTCTGTGCTTGGTTCTGTGTTCTCTGACCTCCTCCAAAAGGTGGTCGGGGTTGATCTGGCATTCCCTGGGACGGTCATAGGGCTTGGTGGAAGAAGCGGCTTCCTTTGCCCTGGTGGTTGTCATTACTCCCTGGGACCTAAGCCGGTCTACTGTTGTTGTCTGCTCGACTTGCCTCTCTTCATAATCTCTACCTTCTTACACTTTTCCACCACCACCTGATACTCACGAATCTCAAGTGGCTCCACCGACTCCTTGATCTCATACCTGAGTCCATATTCAAACCTCTCACACATGTACTCCTCGTCCATCTGGTCCTGGAAATAGCGGAAGTGTTTGGCCAGTGATTCAAATTTGGCCGCATATTCAGCAATGGTCAAGTTCCCCTGATATAGTCTCAGAAATTGTGCCTCCTTCTCAGCTCTGGCACTCTTTGGGAAGTACTTGTCTAGAAACTTCTTCTTGAATGTTTCCCAAGTCAATTCCTCATGACTAGCCTCCATCATCTGTTTGGTGCCTTTTCACCAATATTCAGCCTCTCCTGACAGCAGATAAGTAGCATACTCTACTTTCACATTCTCAGGACAGTGGAGAATGTTAAAGATCTTTTCAATCTCCTGCATCCACAGGTCAGCCTCGTCTGGGTCATGCTCTCCCTTGAACTTAGGTGGGTCGTGACGACGAAAGTCCACCAGGCCTTTGGATGCAGCAGCGGCTTCCTCTCTCTGTTGTCTCAGAATGTCACGCTGAGTCTGGGCTTCAGCCTGTTGGGCAACCGCAGCTGCTTGTTGGTTCATTGCAGCGGCCATGGCAGTCATGGCTCGGATTGCTCCTGCCATTTCGTTTCCTTCAACTGAGGCGGGCTGACTTGCGGGACGAGCCATTTTAATTCGTATTGTTTTTTTGAGTCAGAAAAGATTTTCACAGCCTGATCGTAACTCTGGGGTCTATAAATA
The DNA here is from genome assembly GCA_037113605.1 of Calophaca sinica. Taxonomy (NCBI): domain Eukaryota; kingdom Viridiplantae; phylum Streptophyta; class Magnoliopsida; order Fabales; family Fabaceae; genus Calophaca; species Calophaca sinica. Next base: position 126,933,049 of record CM073734.1, read on the forward strand.
GTATCCTACTACTAATTACAAAAATAATTTGAATTAATCCAACAATAAAGTCACACCATTAAGGCCAAGTAATTAAGACATATATTTAATCGCAATAATTCAAAAAGTCAAACAATTAAAGTCACGTAATAATGATCTAAATAATCAATGCACTTTTTTTATGCCGGGTAATAAAATCATATCATCGATTAATTATAGCAAACTATTAATTGTAATAAGTTGAGAATTCAAGCAACAGAAGCATGTCTAAAGAAACAAAATTCAAGCATGTCGTCAACGATAAAACAGAATCCAATCAAATTGGCAAATCACTAAATCAAGAGAAACCGAGCATGCTATTGACAACACCAAAACCAAATCAATAAATCAGCAAATTTTCAAATAGAATTTCAGAATTAAGAACTCAATTAATTAATGTAAGAAAATAATTAGATGCATACACCAAACAAGATCGCCCCACCCAAAAGTCCGAAGACTCATCCTAAGCTCTGATATCACAATGTAACGCCCTGAATTTTCGAAGCGTTAACTAGTATGTTTTTAGAAAATCGGCCTATATATATATATTTTTTTAAATAAAGTTACCGTCTGTCAATTAAAAAAATTCGATTAATAGCAACGATTCTAATTAATCATTAAACTAATTTTAGTCTAATTGAAAATTTAATTTAATTTTAAATCTGGTGAAGCTAAATTAATAAATGTATGTAACTACTCTTCAACCCAACTGAAATATAATAAAATTCTGAAATTATAAATTATACGGAGAATAACCAAAGTTTAAATTATCTCAATTACTTAGCGGGAAAAACATTATGTCCTCAATAAAAGAAAAATACCAAGTTTAATTTGCGCAAAATAAAGTTAACGTTCAAAAGGAGCACAGAGCATTTAACACCTGTACCCACAATTATTCGTCGACAGCACCATCACACATAATGCAAACAAATCATACTTGAGGCTCCTCAAATCCACTTGTACCTAAAAAGTGGTGTAAGGGTCAGTTCACGTGACAAGTTGTAATAAGCTAAAACATGGAGAATTGCTCAAATACTATTTATAATTTCCCCTTTCACATCTAGATAAAAATAAGAAAAACAAGAATTTTCATGACAAACAACCAATGAAAAAAAATGTATTTACATCTACACACAACTTGAAATTAAAATTAATCACCTTTAAGACAAGAGAAAATCTATTTTTTTTTCTTTATACTAACTTACAAATAAAATAATCAACTTATCAACACCACAACAATTATGCATGTTCAAGTTAGTATGCATGCCTTATGCAAAACTCTCATGATCGCGATATAGTCATCCCATACCAATGGGGAATTTAGTTTAACAACGCCACGAAGGCCTTGACCACAAAGGTCGTCCCAAAAATAATAGTTACCTCCCATGCCAATGGGGAATCAAAGCATATCCCCGCCACGAAAGCCTTAAATACAAGGGTCCAAAACAATAGCTACCTCCCAAACCAATGGGGAATTAAATCATTCACCGCCACGAAGGCCCTATACATGCCGTTCTACATGATGCATGTCATTTAGTCAAGTCAATTCATGCCATGAGAGGTAATTCACCAGAAAATCCAATACAAGTCATATCCAGATACCACATATCCAATTTTCTTTTATGAATAGCCTAATCTTATCACGATCTTAACACAACACAATGCACATCACACACATCAAAATTTTCTTCCTGAACTAACCTCGTCATCTCAAGGCCATAGCACCACAAATGCACATCCATCACAAATTAATTAAACAAGTTCAATCAATCCACCATAAACATATTATTTAAAATCACACTAAATAAATCACCTAACCAAATTGCACCAAATCAAGATGACAAGAATTAGCAACTATCCATGTTACTCTACATATATCAAAAATCGTTTTGTCATTATAATTATGAGCAGCATAATTTAATATAGTTCAATTCTTCTTAGCATAAGGTCCAACCAAGACACATGCATCAGTCAATGTCACTTGTATCCACTTTATAATTGCACACAAGAACAACTCAGCAGGCAAGAAAAATAACTACGCATATAAAAGAACACGCTAATACCAAACAATCAAAGCAAGTCATCACCATACAAAAGGGAAAGTCACAGTGGCTATTTTTCGGCACAACACAACACATGAAACACACCAATTAAACTATCTGAGATTCTCAAATAAAGGCAACAGTGATAAAACTTGAATATGTGTTGCATAAAAAAAAATATAAACTTTTCCTTTAACAGTACACCACACGAGTTATAATTTTAATGGTATTTAGCCAACAACCAATATTTAGCTCTAACTTGTAGGAGGAAAGCCCTTACCTTAGTCGAGAAAAACCGCAGTGTTTAAGAGAGCAAGGAGGATTTGGCTACAACTCCCGAATTAGGCACCAAACGAGCACAGAAAAAATTAACGGTCACGTAAAGGACAGAATACGACTAGAAAAAAAATGACAATCAATATAAAATAATATTTGGGAATTTTTAAAGCTGAAACGAAGTCAAAAGAAAGCCAAAAGATTGACCGGAAAACGTCTTGCCGAGACAACGGGTTACGAGGGATCCAACGTCAACTTCACCTGAACGAGAGAACAAGTAGTGTTTCATGAAGGTTTCGACGCGAGGAATCCGAAAATGATGTCCGTTTTTTAAACCGACAACCGTGGTGACTGGAAGAAGGCAAACACAGAACGCCCAAGGAAGGAGACGTTGCTGTTTCTGATAAAACGACACTCCGATTTATCGAATTGATGTCGAAAACACGTTCAGTGGCTGATTTTGAGTGGGAGGGTGAAGTTTCGTGCGCCGCCGTGGCCTGAGGGGTGAGAACTCAAGGAGAGAGAAAAGAGGAATGAGGAACGAGTGTGTCTGCGGCGTTTTAATTCATCAAGAAGATGATGAATAGTGCAGGCCTAGGGGGGTGCATATGTGAAAGATCCAAGTGCACAAGTAAAGGAATCTTTTTTTTTTTCAAAAGAAAGGAACGAGACAGCGCTGCAATGCCTTTTCTTCTCCTTTTTTTTTTATTCTTTTTTTTTTTCTAACCCATTTCTTCTCCAAAAATAAACAAAAGTCTATATACAGGTTCTAAAATATGCCTACTACACAAAATCAAATTGAAAAATATGCCTACTACACTCAAATAGTTAAAATAAATTTAATGCCGATATTTAATAAAAATAAAACCAATAAAATAATAATATATCATGAAAATATGCAATTCACTAAAACAAGCACACACAAAATTATCATAAAATTGCTAATATATGCACATATGTATACTCATATATTAATAATAAAATTGGGGGTGTTACAGAGCTTGGTTTTCTTCCCCTTCTTCTTCTTCAATTCATTCTTCTTCTTCCTCTTAGTTAGGGTTTCTCCAAACTTCCATTAAAGCTCAATCTCAACTCTCTAACTCTCTATTCAAGCAAGAGATTGAAGAAATCCAACATGAATCTCTTCAATCCTTCTCAAATTATGAAACCCTAGCTCACATCCTATCTTTCTCCTCTCCAAAATCGCCCTTCCTTTCCCCTTTTTCCTCATTTTTCGTTCTATTCTGTTCTGAGTCGTTTTTAAGCATTTTTACAGCTGTGAATCGATTCACAGCTTATGTGTGAATCGATTCACACAGACAAAAATGTGACAGCTTGAATTTAAGTAAATGAATCGATTTCTGCAGCTCCCATTTCGACTCCTAGAGGCTTGTTCTTGCCTGAATCGATTCACAGAGTGAGTGAATCGATTCAAACTGCATAAAAATCAAGGGAACTCAATTTTAACCCCAAATCTTGAGACTTTCTCCCCAAATCAACTTCAATTAACTCCTAATTAACACTTACAATCATCTTAGGATTAAATCCAACTTATTTCTTAACTCAAAATCAATAACTTACACATTAAAGCTTTGTATAATCCTTTTTACACAATTTGAATCCAAATTAAGCTTCAATATAATTACACAACTTCTCACAACTTATTCTCAACTAAGCTTAGAGAATTTGGGACACTACACATTTTATATTTATCAGTTATTTAAGCAGCTAATCTTACCAAATAATTCAATTTTAATTAGTTAGCTTTTCAGCTATCAGCTATCAGCTAGCTTCCCGGCCTTAATTTACTTTATGAAAATTATATATATCAATAGATAAATAATAGATTTTATTACACTTTTGATCCTCTAGTTTGGACTATGTGCGATTTTACCCCTTTAAGTATTTTTCGAGCGATTTTAGTCCCTCAATTTTTTCAGTTGCTACAATTAAATTCCTCCATCCTTATACATTTAATTTTTTTTTGTATAATCCCTTTACATTTATTTAAAACAATCGAACACTCACAATTAAATTATTAAATTTAACTCAAAATCGTAAAATCCCAAATTTTCTCCCCTTAAAACTCTAATCCTATGTCCTATAAAATTCTTCAAATTTTATCAAATTTTTTACTTTTAAACTTTTAAAATTATTTCAATTCTCAAATTCATTACTGTGTCCCAAATATTTTAATAAAAATAATACTTTAAGAATATATGCGAAAGAAACTTGACCATAGTACCATGTTTGATTAAATTTTAAAATAGAACGACTAAAATTGCTCTAAAAAAAAATTTAGGGATCAAAACCACACAAAGCCCAAACTAGAGGAAGGGGAGGGGAACAAAATCACATATAACCCAATTTTGGATTCCATCCCAAAATGGGGAGTTTTGGAGGGGAGGAGAGGGGAGGGGAGATTAAATAATTTAAAATAAAATTACTTAAATATCATTATATATAATATATTATAAAAGGCTATAAGGATATACAAGTAAATTAATCTCTTCCCTCCATTAAAATCTCTCTCTTCCCATCTTGAACCAAATATGCAAAGTCTTATCTCCCTTCCCCTCCCCTCCCCTTATCTCAACCAAACACAAAATCAAATTAAATCTCTCTCCTCCCTTCCCCTTCCCTCCATTAAAATCTCTCTCATCTCTTTCATTCGTTTGAACCAAACGGACCCTAATTTTCATCCTTCAAACTCGCACAAGCATATGCGCACGCGTTACTCTTGTGTGTGGAACTATTTGTCCTACCAACAACTGTACTAGTTTCTTTCCACTTGTAACTATGTCAGGCATGACCGGTGTGGTGCTATATTCATAAAGGCTGCATTAACAAAGTACAAAAGTCAAAAGGGTATAAAAGGTGAGGTTACTGGATGGTTAATTAATCTCTGGCTTCATCGAACTGCATTGTTTGGATATTGGCCACCGCAAATTATTTAGCGGTAAAGTATGGGGAGATTGGCGATGCTTGCAAGGTGTTTGATCGAATGTATGAGAAAGGGGTGATTTCTTGGACGATCCTGACGGTTGGAAATTGAGAGCTTAGGGCGTAAGCAATGTTTTAAAAAGTGAATGGGAGATCGAGCAGAAGCGAGGCTTACAGTCGTGGTTTAGTGGATTACAGGTTGAGCTCGGTTGAACTAGGTGACTAATAAATAAATAAATAAATAAATAAATACTAATTTTGAGAAAAAAATAAGTAAAAATAACAAACAAAAAAAAGTTAAAACGGTTCAACCCGGTCCAACCGCGGTTCAACACGATTCTGGGCTGTTCAACCAGACTGCAGTCCAATTGAAGTTGAACCGATCGCTTAGACTACCGGTTGACGGTCAGACCGTCCGGTCCGGTCCGGTTTTTTAAACCATTGGGTCTAAGTAAATCATTGAAATTTCAGAAGATTAAAGATTCTTTAATAATAATATTGATTCACGGTTCTGCGAACAGATTTGGCACGTAGCGGGTCACCAGACTCACCACGGACAAGGCAACATTATTGTTGTTTTTTTTTTTTTTCATATTTAGTGGAGATCTGGTTCGTTTTGCTGGAAATGCACCTAATAATGGATTGAAATGTTTTACCTACTAAGATATATGAAAAGCTACCCTTATTAGTATTTAAATGAAATGAATTGGCTTTTGTGTTTTGTGCTTTTACGCCGAAAGAGAATCAATAATGAAAACAGTCAAATGTTAGTTTCAATTTGGGAATAGAATAAGAAAATTGCCGCTAATATAGTCTCTGACACTTTATTTTTAATACCGGTGAAATTCCTGTGCTTCCCACTAAAACATGCGAGTTTCATTTCTTATTTTGTAGGACCCATTCTTTATTTTACTCAATTACATAGTGAGTGTTGAAAAGACAAGGATAGAGCTGTGTCGCTAGTATTTTTCGTAAAATATTCTATGAATTATTATCGAGTTTCGATTACTTATGAATCATTATTTTTTAGCAAAAACAAAATTATATCATTTCATCGTGAATTAACTTGTCAAGAAATATTGGGATGCATAAAAGGTACGAGGGCTGGCTTCTAATATAAATAAATACTCTAATAAGTCTGTGAGCAATCCTATTTACTTGCCTTCTGTTGGGAATTTGACTCTTCAAATTCTCTTCTCCAGAAACTGCACTTGTGGAAAATTGGAAAAACAAAATAGAGAAATAATAACAACACAAGTATTTAACGTGGAAAACTCCCAAACCAGGAGAAAAACCACCAGCACCAGAGAAAAATCCACTATGTAGAAAATTATTACAACTACACAATTTTCTCTCGCACCCTGCACACCCACAAAGCTTCCCACTAGCAAAACTTACTTCACACCTCTCCTTTACAAGAAATATTCCTAATAAATTCTTTTTTCTCGATGTGGAGGTTCAAATTTCAACCGCAACCACATAGCATACTAAGAATTCTATTAAATTCTAAAACAAAGAGAGGAATTTATCTAGAGACAAAAGTTGCTAGACAAGCTTTTGAATGGTGTACATAAAACCAAGGCTCAAGCTCTCCTTTATAACAAAGAGGTTCACTCTCTTACTATTTTACCCGATGCGGACTAAAAGTCCAACACCAACAATCTCCACCTTTCGTGACTTTGTGGTCCCACAACGCCCACCTCGATGAAGATTCTCATAGCTTCGCTATCATCGCAACGCAACACGCTCCACCATAAAGCATAATCACTGTAACTAGCCATCCCAAGCATTTAAACTCAAGACATGTCTAAATACATAACCTCCGAAAAACTATGGTGCAACTCCCATATTTGACTCTTATGGAAGTTAATCACCATCGACATAAATTTCACCACACACCGCATCAACGCCAACCAACGCCCGTGCAAATGTGATCCGCTTAACATTTAATATCCTTTATCATGGCAACTTTGGGACCCATGCCATAAGGATATACATGTCCTTCTTTCAAAAGACATCAAGACGTGAGATAATGTTAGCCTTTCATTATCGCATCTCCACTTGCCGACACGTAGCTTTGCCGAACTCCGTTTCTACCTTACTTTCTTCTTGATGTGGCCAGATCGCCCACATCCCCAATGCAGTATATTCTTTATGGAGTTCTTCTTCTTCCAAAGCTACGAGCTACCAATGCAGTAACTTTCATGTTGATTGTTACTCCCACCAAGTCTCCTCTTCAGAAGAAGCTTACTAGTAACCTCCGAGAAAATTATTTTCTCCTTACCATGCCCATGAATTAATAGCGGCTTCATGTGCTCATAGACCTGGAAGAGACACGATCAAATTTTTAAGGCCTGATCCTCATCATCAATTTTAACTCCAATAGATTCAAGCTCGTAAACAATGCCATTGAGAATACTTAAATGATCTCAAATAGTAGTACCTTCATCCATTTGCAACATATGAAACTTCTCTTCAGATACAACCGATTTCGAGACGCTCTTTGTCCGATACAACTCCTGAAGTTTTTCCTGAGTCCCCTTTGCCGTGGATGCTCCCCTTCACGCTTGCAAGAACATTTTTGGTCGTGCAACGCATTTAATTGCACTTGCCGTTCTCAAATCCGCATCCTCCCAATCATCATCGCCTTTGTCCTGCTTTACTAGCGCTTTTACCAAAGATCACTACTACTTTCAAGAGTAACTCCTGTCCCTTCAAAGCCTTGTGTAAACCAGATCAATCAACACATCCTTAACTTGTATTTGCCACAAGCCAAAGTTGATCTTCCGTCCAAATTTCTCTACATCAAATCTGACCGCATTTGAAACTCGCTCCCGACATCCTCTTTGGCTATGTAACCTGCGGCTCGATACCACTTGTTGGGAATTTGACTCTTCAAATTCTCTTCCTCATAAACTCGCAGACTCAGGAAAATTGGAAAAACAAAATAGAGAAATAATAACAACACAAGTATTTAACGTGGAAAACTCCCAAACCAGGAGAAAAACCACCAGCACCAGAGAAAAATTCACTATGTAGAAAATTATTACAGCACCAGAGAAAAATTCACTATGTAGAAAATTATTACAACTACACAATTTTCTCTCTGCACCCCTACACACCCACAAAGCTTCCCCACTAGCAAAACTTACTTCTCACACCTCTCATTTTACAAGAAATATTCATAATAAATTCTTTCCGATGCGATGCTCAAATTTCCAAACTGCAACCACAGAGCATACTAAGAATTCTATTAAATTCTAAAACAAAAAGAGGAATTTATCTAGAGACAAAAGTTGCTAGACAAGCTTTTGAATGGTGTACATAAAACCAAGGCTCAAGCCTCCTTTTATAACAAAGAGGTTCACTCCTCTTTACTATTTTACCCGATGTGGGACTAAAAGTCCCAACACCAACACCTTCAAATAATCACTAGCTTATTGCCAGTGTGATGAGAGAAAATACCTCTACATTGAGCCAAAATACTTCCTAATTCGGAATCATCAGTTGTCGAGTTCAAGATGGCATATACTACAATCTCTGTATGTTGCCTTGCAAAATATGAAACCATCATCTGCAAATAGTAAGTGGCTTATAGAAGGAATGTCGCGACAAATTATGGTTCCATGAATACTTCTGCAAGCTTCACTGTTTTCGATCAATGTAGTTAGGCCTCAGAGTGTAGAATGTAGAGGTAGGAGAAAGGGGGTCGCCTCAGGCTTTATATGACCAATATTCTCATTATTAACAAGCATTTGGTACTCTAATATAGTGACCCACATCATTATCCAATTAATCCATTTCTCAGTAAAGCCTAATTGGCTACAAGCAACTTCACTTCATGAAGTTGAATGCTTTGCTGATATACAGCTTCGACGTGACAAGCCCTTCTTTTCCTTTAGTCTTACATTCATGTGACGCAGAATTTCAAAAGCAAACAAGGCATTATTTAGGATGGAGTGAACGAGAACAAAAATAGTTTGCTCATCTGAAATACATTTACTAAGACAAAATTAATGTTAAATGTATTATTTTACAAAACATATAAAATTTAATATGACTATACATCTTTTTTTTTATATTTAGTTCTTTTAAAATTTAACATTTATTTAGAAACAAAAATAAAGAATTAAATTTCTTAATAAAAATTTAGAAAATAAATTTCATTATTTTTATAGTTTATAATTTCATTATTTTTATAGTTTATTATGTGTGTATATAGTTTAAAAGATTGTTAAATTTCAAATTTAAGATTATAATTCTTTATTTTATTCTTTAAATTAAATCTGTTATTTTAGAGAACGCAAAACTTATGGGTAGTACCTTTTCAAAAATAATTGCTTTTAATGTTTTCAAAGATCTATTACAATTTTTTGTCAAAAAAATATTAAAATTTGTTTATTTAAGAAACTGATTTAAATATATACTAGAAAATTAACGTGTGAACTGATAATTTATTGGTCAATAAACGTGTTTAGTAAAAAAATGTTTATTAGCTAACCGTTTGTAAATTAATTTGGGAGGCGATGCTTCGAATATTTTTAGCAGCAGAAATAATTTTTGAACATCAGTTTTAGACACTATACGGGTTCTCTTTGTTTTTTTTATGTATAGTTGAAAAGTAAAAAGTGATAGAAAAATAAAATTGAAAAAGTAAATGAGAAAGATAAAGATACGGTATCAATAAAATTGATTTTCAATATCATAGTTGTTTTAAAAAAGGGAAATGCTGATTGTAGCAAAAATAAACATCAAGTATGCCTCACGGATGACGTGGCAGTGCGTTTCGGTTTCTCTCTTATTGAACTAGATCCAAATGTTTCCGCCTCCCATTTACCACGCAATGACATCTTCGTCTTCGTCTTCGTCTTCAACATCCACGCAGCAATGATTCCAAGGCGCCTACTACCACCATCGCCAAAAAAGTTGACCCTCCTCCGGCAATGGCAACCTTAACCCCAGAAACATAGAGACCCACCTTAGACTCCACTCATTGTATGGAATGAACGGGATCTCCTATGCCCTCTCTCCCTCTCAAGCTTTCCCTTTTCCTGCTACTGAAAAAGAAAACCAAAACAATCCATAAATATATATATCTAAAGATTAGCAGCAACAACAACAAAAACATTTAAAACTTGAAATGGACATAGAAGCATAGAAAACCAACCGCAAATCAATCGGACATATATTAAGGCAAGCTTTAAGCATAGAGTTTAACCAATAACATAGTAATCAAATATTTGTTGTTTGACAGACTTGCACCTCTCTAAGATGCATAAGCCATAACAGCCCAAAACAGGACACGACAACTTACTGTCTTTTTTAATACTACTTTTAGTCTCATATATAAGAAACAAATGTATTTTTTAAGTTTATTGAATAACTGATGTATTAATTATTTAATAAATTTAAAAAGTGTTATATATGAAATGAGAGTTATTATTTTTTAAGAGAAAAGCCCACGTCATTCGTGATGTTGGCCAGATATAGCATCGCTGTTAAAAAAAAAAAAAAAAAAAGACTCGCTCATCACTAGTAATGTGCCACTTCGTTTTCTTTAAATAATTATGCCAGGCTTTTTTTTCCTGTGGCATACTTTTTATTTATTTATAGAAGTAGCACATTTTTTAAGATCTGATTGGTTTAAACGAGGGAAACAGAGAGATTTTAATAGAAAAGAGTGGAAGAAAGGGGAAAGGAGGGGAATGATTTTAATTTTATTTTGTGTTTAGTTGAGAGGAGGGGAGGGGAGAGAATAGAAGCCTTTATTTGTTTGGTTCAGGAGGGGAGCGGAGAGATTTTAATGTAGAGAAGGGATTAATTTACTAGTATATCTTTATAGTGTTTTATATTATATATAAGAATATTTCAGTAATTTTATTTTAAATAATTTAATCTTCCCTCCCCTCCCTTCCAAAACCCTTAACTTTGAGAGGGGAGCCAAAATTGGCTTAAAAGGGATTTTGCTCCCCTCGCCTCCCATTAAAAAAATTTGAACCAAACAAACATAATTTAAAATATCCTCTCCCCACCAATAACACACTTTTTGATACGTTGAGAAATCACCCTTTTCAAGGGGACTTCTCATTGTTAAACTTTTTTTTTTAAATGTAGAAAAAAAGTCGCCCCTGAGAGACTTCCCAACTTTGCCCTTTTTTTTAATTCATTTCTAACCTTTTTTAATTTATTTAAAAAAAGAGAGAGAAGTCCTCATGGAAGGGGCGGCTTCTCTTCTATATTTTAAAAAAAGAAAATATTAACTATGCTTTGGAAGGGGTTCTCATCGGGAGTTAAAAAAAAATCACGTTGAGAAGTCGTGTTTCCCAAAAACGATTTCTCAACGTGTTAAAAAGTATATTATTTCGATATTTAATCTAAAAGGTGTGTTAGTTGGATAAATAAATAATAAAAAAGAAAGATTGGCTACAGAGAAAAAAAAAAAAAGCCCCTTTGCCAATCCATGCTTTTGTCTGTGCATATATATAATCAATTATATCAGCAGATAACCACAGCCCCTCAAATCAACCTTCTTTTTCTCCTTCTACGTTAGTCATTAACACACAGATGACTGATCTCAACTCCAGCAATGGCCAGGACAGATCCTTGCTCAAGATGCCCACCATCAAGTTTACCAAGCTCTTCATCAATGGAGATTTTGTCGATTCCGTATCAGGTTCTTGTATAATTATCTTTCCTATTTTCGCTCCTTTTATTAGCCTTTAATTCATACTATTTTTCTCTATATTACTCATTTTTCCCTTTTCCACACTTCTTCTTCTCTTATTTCTTTCAAGACTTTTGTGAATTATCTTATAATCCTCTTTTCATATTATCATTCAATTAACACGCTACTGAAGCTAAAAGAGTTTTTGTCGAACTTATTTTTTTTTTAAAAAATATAGAAACACGTATGTTACTCCCTTTCCCTCGTCTCTTAATATAAGACCCTTCGATTATTTCACGCTTATTAAGAAAGTGAATTTTGTTAGTTATTATTAGCATTAAATTTATACAAAATGTATGTTATTTTTTCTAAGGTATCATTCAAATCTTCCAAGACTATTAAGAAAGAATTAATACACCTTGGTATATGAGGTACTCTCTCCGTTTTCATATATAAGCAACAAAACACTTTCTTGGTTCATTGAATAACTCATGTATTTGGTCTATAAATAGACCAAATACATCAGTTATTCAATAAATCAAGAAAGTGCTTTGTTGCTTATGTATAAAAACGGAGGAAGTAATTTTGTAAAAAAAAAAAATAATGAACTTTGATCGTTAAAAATTGTCTTATATTAAGGGACAACAAAATTTTACAAAAAAATTTTATATTACGAGACGGATGAAGTATTTTAATAACACAAAAATATGATAACATGTCTTTGTATTTTTTAATAAGCAAACAACGTTTTATTGATAGGAAATACAAAGGTACTCGAACCCGTTATATTAAATGGTTTGGATACATCTCCACCGGATTAGAGTGCCAATCTTAAAATTGAACACCAATTTTTCTACCGCCTCTATGTATAAACCAACTCTAAGACACCCTTTTAATTTGATCAATGATCTCTTGACAGTCAGCCACTGCACTTTCGAAAATGATTCTACTCCTTAAATTTCAAATAGACCAAGTAACAGCTAGCCAAATAATATACTTCACCATTCTAAATTATTTCCCTCTAATACAGTTACCATGTTGTAAAAAATGTCCAGCAGCATTATAGTGATATACTGAATATTGATAGTTATTGTTAATGTCGTTGTTGTTAATGTTGTTATATATATATATATATATTAAATAAACCCGTCTTTATTCTCAAGAGTAATATAATTGTACCTTTATTTTTTGCGAACTCAAGCTTTTTCTTTTACTTTTTATTTTTACTTATTTATTCAATTGATCAAATAGAATTTTACTTTTCTCATAAAAAATAGAATTTTACTTTTTAATATTTTTATTAATAATAATATTTTTATTTTGAAATAATAACGATTTTCTAAATAATTATTTATTATATTAATTTTTAAAATCTTAAATTGTATATTTTAAATGTCTGAATTTTTATTGTAAATAATATTGTTGCATAAATCAATTTTTATAACATGCCCTGAGAACACATCTTGATGGTAAAATATACGTAAGAGCTGTGTGGACGCTGGAGCAGGGTTCGAACCCGTACAGTTTTATTTCTCCTCCCCGCTAACCATATGTACTAAGACAAAAAAAAATCAATTTTTATAACACGTTTATAAATTTATTTTTTATATGTATTTATTACCCAGCAAAATACGAGACTAATTTATTACCCCAAAAAATAATAAAAGACCAAAGTGAAAGGAAAAAAAAAATGAAGTTAAAAGACCAGAAGAGTAATTTAACCATTTATATGTATTATTTTTATTTTTGTGGTGCTTATATTCATCAGTTTTAGAGGGTGGAAACTTTGAAAAGAACTTGTACATATTAACAGATATAATGTATTAATGTTATTCTAAATTTTATAAAATAACACACTGATATTTTTTTATGGTTTTTAATGGAAAATTAGGAATGACATTTGAGACAATAGACCCAAGAACAGGAGAGGTGATTACCAGAATCAGCGAAGGGTCTAAAGACGACATTGACTTCGCAGTTAAAGCGGCGCGCGAGGCGTTTGACTCCGGTCCATGGCCCCGGATGTCCGGTGTTGTACGTTGTTTTCTGCTTTTTTCGGTTTAATTGTATTTTAGGTCTACCAAGTCATGCGGCAGTGTGATTTTGGTCCTTTAGATTTTAATTACGCACATTGGGTCTTCTAAGTATCACTACTTAATTACTTTTTTTTTATAGAATGTGAAAATAACTAATTCAATCGTAGGGGTGTTAACTCAATGGTAAGAGTTTGACCTTGTAATCCCAAGAGACGTTGTTCAAATCCCATCAAGAACAGTTATAACATGACTATTAGTGTCACTGAAATAATAATATATCATCTCCCCCACCTCATTTTAAAAAAAATAAACTAATTCAGTCGCTGAATCACATGATATTAATTGTTGAATCACGTGATATTATCTTCCTGATGATGTATATCAAATTTCAAATAATTTAGAAATTCATACGTATGATATGTAATAATTGATATTTAGTTGTGTTTTAAATAACATGTTATTTGTTAAAATAAAATAGTGTGATGCAGTATCAAATAATAATTTTTTATTTGTAAGGAATTTTACAAGTTTAATCTTATTTATAAGAGGATGAATTGGTTAATTCCACATTCTGTAAAAAAATTATTAAGTAGTATAAGTGTTAAAGTTGGACATCATTTCAGTAGAACCAGATTTGAAATTTGTTTTTTCTTGTTTAAATTTTCCTTCTATTATACTTCTCATCCTATTTTGATATTGACATGAGATGCTAACAGGAAAGGGCAAAAATTATGATGAAATGGGCAGAACTGATTGATGAAAACATAGAAGAACTAGCGACACTAGATGCTATTGATGCTGGCAGACTGTACAATTTTGTTAAGGCTGTGGAAGTTCCTTCAGCAGCAAATACCCTACGTTACTATGCAGGTGCTGCTGATAAAATTCATGGTGAGGTATTAAAAACTTCTGGGCAGTTCCACGCATATACACTATTGGAACCGATTGGTGTTGTGGGACACATAATTCCCTGGAATGCTGCCACTTCCCTTTTCTTCACCAAGGTCAGCCCTTCCATAGCTGCAGGGTGCACCATGGTCCTCAAGCCTGCTGAACAAACACCTCTCTCTGCTTTGTTTCATGCTCATCTTGCTAAGCTGGTATGTATATGTATAGTTGATACTTGATATGTGTGTGAACAAATGGTTCATTTAGACCCTAGGGGAGTGCTATCTACACCCTCAAAATTCCTACCCACACCCTCCCTCTTTTTTAAAAAAAAAACTATTTTACTTAAAATACCCCCTCGCTTCCCTTTCCCTCTCCCCTACTCGACTCCCTTGGTCCCACGGCCCATCCTTTGTCCCTCTTCTCCCACCCACTCTCTTGACCTCTATTTCCTGACCCCATAGTGACAACTTCGTTTTCTTGTTTAAATTCTACTCAGTAAACTAGTTTTCGGAAGGCAATACAATTGAGTTTTCGAAATGAACAAAATAATATTGCCTTACAGAACTAGTTTTTGGAACACAATCATATTCTCTTCATTTAGAAAACTAGCTTCCAGATAGCAATATTACCGTGTTCATTCCGAAAACTTGTTTCTGAAGACAAAAAACGAATGTGTTTCGGAATGGTGGCGAGGGCTAGGGGAGGAAGAAAACGGAGTGCAGGAGGGAAGTGGAAGGGGTATTTTAGGGAAAATATTAGAAAAGGGGAGGAAGGGTATGGGTAGGAATTACGGGGTGTGGGTAGCATCTCCCTTTGCTTATCAAACATGGGTCTTTTTTTTGGGGTCAAGTATCAAACATGGATATCTCACAAGCTACTTGAGGCAAATGTAGTTGAGCTTTCCTTATTTTTATTTTTATTTTCCATTTTCGAAAGGCTGGAATCCCAGATGGAGTGCTTAATGTAGTACCTGGATTTGGCCCAACTGCTGGTGCAGCAATAAGCTCGCATATGGACATAGATGCGGTAAATTAATTACAGGTCAAACATTTCAAAGTAACTAACAAGTTGGTAATTGACTGTTGAATTAAAATTACCCCTTGATTATGTATCTTCAGGTCAGTTTTACTGGCTCGGTTGAAGTAGGCCGTGAAATAATGCAAGCTGCAGCTAGGAGCAATTTAAAACATGTGTCACTTGAATTAGGAGGCAAGTCACCTCTCATTATTTTCGATGATGCTGATGTAGACAAAGCTGCTGAGCTTGCTCTATTTGGTATCCTCTTTAACAAGGTGACGTTGCCATCCTTTCCTTTCAAAGATCATCCACTATTATATATGCCAAGCCAGCGTTACAGGCGTCCAATAGTCAAAATGATATTGAAATTGAAAATCCACTATCATAATAGTCTTTTTTAGTGTATCTGACTTTGTTTCAGAGGACTAATCTGATCAATAATTTTTAATTTTAGAAATTATTTTAAAATTTCGTTAATTTTAAGACTAAATTGCTAGACCACTATAATTTCGGAGACTAAATTTGATGATTCACACCAACGTTTTATTTCTCCATTTGTGAATATTTCAGGGAGAAGTCTGTTGTGCAAGTTCCCGTGTGTTTGTTCAGGAAGGGATCTACGATCAAGTTGAGAAGAAGTTGGTGGAAAAGGCAAAAGCTTGGGTCGTTGGGGATCCTTTTGATCCCAAAACTCAACAAGGACCTCAGGTAAGGACAATATATAGTAACACATTAATTTTGTTTAATTACACTATTTCTAAAATTTATTTGGTGGTTTCTTTTCTAGTAACTCTACAGTCTACAACTATTATAGTTCAAACTTTATACATGGCTGCTTGCATAAACAATCAAATTGGGATCCTACTTGGTTGGCTTGGTAACAATTTTCAATTGTAGGCTGACAGGAATCAATTCGATAAAATTCTTTCATATATTGAGCAAGGAAATAGAGAAGGAGCCACGCTCTTGACTGGAGGTAAAACAATGGGAAGCCAGGGCTACTACATTGAACCTACTATTTTCACCAATGTAAAGGTAATCAATTATAACTCCATGAAAGAATCAAATTGGGTATCCTCAGCATAGGTTGATAATTAACCATCATGTTTTCTTTCCTTTTTTTTCTTATGAAAAAAAATAAAATTGAATAACCTGTTTAGGAGGACATGGTTATAGCACAAGATGAAATATTTGGCCCAGTGATGGCACTAATGAGGTTTAAGTAAGTTATATTTTAATTTTAAACTCCCCCCCCCCCTTTAGTACCAAAAGAGAGCTTATAGGTTATTGTTCATGAATGTTGGGTTCAAGTTTGACATGTGAATATGACAGGACTATTGAGGAAGCAATTAAGAGTGCTAATAATACTAGATATGGCCTAGCAGCAGGCATTGTGACTAAAAACATAGATATTGCAAACACTGTGTCAAGGTCCATTCGTGCAGGCATTATTTGGATCAACTGCTATTTTGCCTTTGGGAGTGACATTCCTTTTGGAGGATATAAAATGAGTGGATTTGGAAGAGATCATGGATTGGAAGCACTTCACAAGTATCTTCAAGTCAAATCTGTTGTAACGCCTATTTACAATTCTCCTTGGCTTTGAATGTCTCTTGTGCGTGTATAAAAAAAAAAAAAAAAAAACCTTGCATTTGCATTTATGTATGTTATTACTACTTTTTTTTTCTGCCCAAGTACGTATGTCTCTCTTGTTGTATCTAATGGGGACTCGCGAATATGAGGACCATCAGAGTACCCCATTTTATAATAAAATAAGTTTTTTTCCTACACTTTTAGTATCCTAAAGTTACATTGGATCTCG
This sequence comes from Calophaca sinica, assembly GCA_037113605.1. Taxonomy (NCBI): domain Eukaryota; kingdom Viridiplantae; phylum Streptophyta; class Magnoliopsida; order Fabales; family Fabaceae; genus Calophaca; species Calophaca sinica. The sequence goes on from CM073734.1 coordinate 126,950,758, forward strand.
ACCAAAGTGAATTTATATAAAAAAACGGTGTTGAGTCAGATGAACCCATACAAAGAGATAAAGCTCTCATAACGCTATTTTTTCTATTCACACACACACACACAAAAAAGAGCACTCAAGAGAGAGTTCCAAATGTTGCATATATTTTTCAGCAAGCACCTTCAAGCAAGTTTTCTCTCTCTTTTTTTTTTTTTACGGGGCAAATTTCATCGGTTTGAATATCTATATATGTAGATGACCTGAAGACTTACATATAAGTATGAAACCGCGTGTTACCTACTAGATGTTTGTTTAACTGATTTAAAGAATTGCGATATACATTTGTAAAAGTTATATATTAATTATAATTTTTTTAACATCTCTTGTGACTAATAAATTAATCTGTATGCGTTGTCTGAGATCTATCTTCATCTTATTTGACGAATTGGGCCACTGTGATTGGTGGAAACAATGGGAGACATACTTGCAAAAGTTATTCCGATGTTCAAGTTAGTAGAGTGTATGATATGGTGGATAGATGAACAGTGCAAGTACCTTGTGATGACGAACCTTTCTCCTATATATTGTATTGAGGTTGGAGCGTACGATGCTTGGGGTGATTAAACATCCTCCAATACTTGTGCAGGTTTTCCATATGTGTCCTCCACTGCTTTGGTAGGTGGTGGATGTGAGTGCTAGAGTTTTGGGGCAATTGCCCCCATGAAATTTTTTTCTAACTTGAAAATACTTGATAATTTTATATTTTGCCTCTATAAAAAATAGATATTGCCCTCATAGTATAAATTTTTTTAGAGTAAAAGCTTAAAATGCTCCTTGACAAAAAATACAGAGACTTATTTGGTCCATTAGCAGAGACGGAGGCATGCATAGTCCTCCAGGGACCCCAACCCCTGATATTTTTTTGTAAATAAGTTTTTTTTTATCTTCACTAAATGCGCATATAATGGCTAAGAAGCAAAAGATGAAAGGTTGAATCGTAAGAAGTAATAGTGGTAAGTGGAATGAGAATAACTGAACAAGTATGAGAGACATGTGCCATGGTGAGTTGGTGGCTCATCATCATCTTGATCAGTGTTGTCAATGGTGGATGGCGGTTTATGGCGGCGAGCCAAAAATCCACCATATTTATATGGTGGATGGCGTAGCGGCAAATGGCGGAAGATGGCGGACCAAGTAAAAATATAACATACATGTATATAAATACAGTAAAAAAAACTACAGATATAAATAAAAAAACCAAAAACAATATAGCTTCTTCATAAATTAAACAATATTAGCAGCCCTTAAATTGCCAAGGATAGCTTCTTCTTCAACCATTGAAGAAAAACCTATATAAATGGACAAACAAAAAAAAGCAAACAAAAACAAAATTAATTACCATAAATTATTAAATAAAATAGCCCACTGTCACATTTAAAACAGTCACATTTAAAACAAAGCAACAAAACATCCCCCCTCCCCACCTGTCCCCACTTTTAAGTTCTAAATAAAATAGAAAAAGCAGCCCCACTCTCCACATGCCCCCACTTCTAATCTAAATAGTAAGATAGAAAAAGCAGCCCCACTCCTCATCAGTCCTCATTGACCGAGAAAAAAATTGAAACGGTTACGTTTGTCCCCTACGGTCCCACCCATGTATTTTATAAAAATAACATGAAGTTCTGTTTAACGAGGGAGAAACGATCAGAAGAAATAGGAAGGGACACAAAAACATAGCAACAATAAAGAGGGAGAAAGAGTATAGAAAACAGAGCAACAAGGATACGAAAACAGAGAAAAATAGGAGGGGGGAAAATGGTGGTTCTTACCTGTACAGTGAATGCCGGCGCCGGAGGAGAAGCTTGGAACAGGAGAGTCGCCGGAAGAGGAGGCTCTGTTTTTTAAAAAACGAACGCACCCGTTGGGGCGGGTATGTGAACAGTCAACTGAGTTTTTTCACGTAAACTGTTTCTTTTTTTTGGTTTTTAGGGTTTTGGCCTTTTTGAGCCTGGATTCTGGTCGGGTCATACAACCTAGCACATGTTTTTCCTTTTTTTTTCCTTCCCCTTTTTGAACGAATTTCTGCCATGGAGACCGCTACATCCATCTATGTTGCGGCCACCATGGCCCGCCATACGAAATCCCCCACGCCACGACTATTGTATGGCAATCGGCCAGATTTTCACCACCGTCTTCCGCCATGACGCCGCCATACTCGCCATTTAACAACACTGATCTTGATGAGTTTTGTACATAAAAGCATAAAGAAATGTTCTTTTTATTGTTTTTATGGTCACAACCATTTTATAAATGTGTTGCATTTTGTTTATTTTTAATTTATGGTGCAGTGTTGATATACATTTACTTTTTTCCTCCCACAAATTTTTGGTTTATTTCCAAATATTTTAACTTTTTCAAATTTTTAACAGCACATTATTATTGTAATTCAACATTTAATCATAACCTTTTTGAAAAGAAAATTTTATCCTTAATTTTTTCTTGGCCCCTACTAACATAAAAGTCTGGCTTCGTCCTTGTCTATTAGAAATGAAAATTATCAATTTAGTCTTGTAAAATCTCAAATATCGGTTAAATTAGTTCTTAGGTGGACTAAAATGTCCCTAAAAAGGATTAATATGTTCGACATTTGAGATTTTTGAGAACTAAGTTGGTACTTTTCATTTCCCAAGGAATAAATAGATCTCCGTATTTTTTGTACTAATTTTGGTTCTTACTCTTTTTAAAAAATTAAGCATCGAAAGATATGAGCGACAAAATTTTGTCCCCACCAAATAAACTTTCCGAATCCGCCACCGGGTCCTTGGATGACCGTTGGGTGAGAACTTCACTTTTCTCGTGTACAACAAGGACGGTGAGATGATGATTGAGGAAGATCCTCTTAGTGCAGATCCTAAGAAATCGTACGAACAAGGATAGTAGTAGCATGGGAGGTTGGAAGTTGCCGGAAAGAAAGGCACATGATGGGCCCGGGACAAATGAGGATCTCGGCCCATTTTGAGTTGGGCCAGGGATCAGGTCTTTACCCCGGGCCAGTTTACCCCATACCAGTTTCTTTAATAAAAAAATATAAAACTGGTTCTAAAAATCAGACGAGTTTTGCTTGCTTTAATGAGAAAAAATAGAAATAAAATTTGAGACGGCATAATTTATTTGCTATTTTTACGCATTGTTGAATTCTTCAAAATTCATGTCAATATTATAATAAAATAATCACAATAAAGATAATAACTACGAGGCTCATTTAACAACTTAACTTTTATGTTAGTGAAATCTATGGAACGAACGATTTGAATCTCACTAGCAAAAGTAAATTTTTTTTTGATAGTGAATGATTTGTCTCCATATTGTTGTTTCCCCTCTTATGGTTTTATGCGTCAATAATTCATCCCTATATACTCCCTCCGGTTTGAAATATAAACAAAAAAAAATCTATATATTTAGTTCAAATATAAGTAAATTTAGACTAAATACATAGATTTTTTTTGCTTATATTTCAGATCGGATGAAATAATACTTATCAAAAAAACAATCGGATGAAGTATTAATTAGCCTCCATTCAAGAATCTCATGAAACACATTTTGATATTATTACAAACCTGTTAAAACTCAAGTTGATCTTTGAGCAGTAATTGTACCATTACCATCATATCATATCTGAAGTAAATGACGGACGGATTAGGAAAATATGGCCAAGTTAGTATGATATATAGACAAATACCTCATTTGTACCAAAAAGGATGGTAGGAAATGATGAATCTCAGATATTGGCATCCTAAAATTTAGTTCTATATAAGCAAATACGTAGGCAACGTAAAATAAAAGAGAGTAGCACCTCATACAAGACAGTCAATAGCAAATTTTGAAAAAACAAAAAAACTTAGCCAGGTCCATAGAGATTTATCGGCCCAACAATGCAACACGATCCTTTTGTACCGCCTGAGTTAAGTTGATATCAAAGAGCTCACATCGTATAGGCATCTCCATCTCATAGAAGGGATTCTTCAAAACATAATCCGTGTACAATTCATATATGAATTTCAATAAACTTTCCATTTGTTGAGTTCCTGGCTCACAAACCACAAAAAACTTTGTTCCTGTGGGAGAGAAGAATTAATTTCATATGGCATGAATTATATCAATATTTAAAATATATACTGGGGTATGGATAGGAAATCATTAAACAGTGCTTCACTTTGGCCCAGACATTAAATTGAATACTGCATCACAGTAAATACAAAGGGCAATTAAGAAGACAAGTCAACAATTAAAATTCAAACGCAAGTTGTGACAACTGGTACAACAGCCAAACATCTACAAATGTCTCAACTACCAAGTTCATCATTATCCAAATAAGAAGAAGCAAATGCCCCCTTTACATAGACTAGAAAAATCGTATATTGTGTGAATACATTTACTTTCTTGGTCTCAACAAGGAAGTCAAAGAACATGGCACATATTACTAAATGATACTCCTCCAGAATATTTATTTCCAGCCTCCTTACAACCTAATAAATATGATTTTTTTGCTCTAAATTGTATGTCCCTGTATCCTTGCAGAAAAAGATATATAAAATTACAACATATTCGGTTATGACAATGTATTTGTGGCTTCACCTCAATGGGGCTTAGCATAAGCATATGAAAACCTGGAGGATAACAACGTAATTCTACACGTAAAATTCCAAGTCACCTTAAATAAGCAAGACTTATGTTGCCAATAATTATCTAGAGCTTCTCAAATATTTATATTACTAAACCTTCTTTCATTAAAACCTAGCCACAGTACAATACCTGCGAGGCTACGTGCCAATGTGGACAAAAAACATAAACGTTGGTGCTAGATATATACCAATCAGTAATAGGTACCGGTGTTTGGCATTCATTCTTCATTTTATTGACCGTGTGAATTGGAAAGCCCAACATAACAATGAGTTATTTAAAATAATACCTGTCAGTGACTGGAAGCAATGAAGATCAAATGTGTCAGCTTGGAGGAGTTCAATTCCTGAACAGCCTGAAACAGGTGATAGCTGCTGAGAGATGGCATGCATTGAATGCCACAAGCTAGCCACCCGTAAGCTATCATTGGTATCCATTCGTCCAGCAGACCCATAATCCTAAATATCAAAAGGTTAACATACTTCTAAATCATACTTTCCAATCATTAAAGAATAGGCATTGCTGTACTGTAACTCAACTATAGCAACAACAGCAAAAGATTTTTCCCATTAGATGGGGTTGATTATAGTTACAGGGATTAAATGATGCCACTGTTATTTGTCAAAAACTGAGTTTTTCGATAGGCTATCAATAAAGGTCTTGTTTAATGATCTCTGTTGTTTTTCCTAGCTTTCCTTTACCTCTAAAAGTATAACAAAAAATTGCTGCAAGCGTGCAAATATAACTAAAATTATAATTATTTTTACACAAAATTTAGGGGGGAAATTTGAGCTAAGATTACTTCCATCTGCTAAGTGAATCCATATCCTAATGTCATAAGATTCAACAGATTTCACAAACATACTGAAATCTCTAAGCAGCATATAACTTAATACCACTAATATATACTGAGAAACCAATGGGATGAAAATACAAAGGTATTTAGGTCATCTTTAATAAAACTGACAGCTGAAGCTCGCTCTACAAGATGTTCATGTCATGTGATCTGATTAACAACCCAACATACTCATCAAACAGAGCTATCAATTTTGAGGAAACGGTACAAAACATTTTTCTTAGGAAACAAAAAAATTCAAGTCCATAGTAGTGAGCAATGGACAAAAAATAAAAAATAAAACAGCAGAACCTTATAGTAAATCAATCCACCAGACTTATTGATGATGTAAAGACTGTAAATCGCTGCCATTCCAAAAGCCTTTGCAACAATCTGAAATTCCAAGTTTGAGCAATAGAACTCAATTAAAATTTTGTTACGGAATTTGATGAGACAAAGCAAGGAACGTTTGAGTGGAAAACAACATGTATATATTGATTATTGAAAGCACCCTGCTCCACCAACACAACATTTATAGATGTAATCATAAAACAATATTCTAATTATTTGTACTGGAAAAAAAAGTTTTGCATTATCAAATATAGTTGGCTCATGACACCAAAACAGAGGCAATTTAAAAGCATACTCAACAAAATTTAATAAATATAAAAGAGGGGACTAAAACTGGGGGAGCACAAGATATCTCATCAGAAAATTTAAGAAACAATAAAGAACATGAAAAACTAAAATGCAGCAAGGCTGCTCAATCTTGTATGTTAGAAATAGCAACTCACTTGTTGCACCTATGAGCAGAAACATCAAACACCGTTTAGAAGCCTAATGTTTATGAACTAGATCGAAAAACATAACATAGGGAGAGAGAGGAGCGGTAGGAGGCATACATGTTTGCAACAAGTCATTTGTATATTCCTATTAAGAATCATCGTTCCAACAAAAGATTGGACTTTTGAAGGAGCTTTGGACTTCCAAATAAGTTTATCAAGAAGGAAGCTTTGATGGTTAGAAATGTGAGCTAGAAACTGAATTACTGAAAGAATAATATATGAAAATACTCATGAAGAATCCAATGTCCAAACTATATCCGGTCTGAATTGGTAAACAGTTTACGACTTTTGCAGAGTATGTCCACTCTTAAATTTGAGCTTTAGGCCTAACTCATCCCCATAAAACCGGCTTGTAAGGTGAGGATTGCCTAAACCTTAGAAACACCACTCAGGCCATATTTCTAGCCGATGTGGGACTTTCAACACGGCCCTTCACGCTCAGGATTGGACATCTGAAGCGTGGACTAATGTGGGTGCAATAATAATCCCCTCACGCCCAAGACCGGATATCTGTAGCGTGGTTAAATATGAGTGGAATAATAGAGATCATGACCCAGTAACAGATCTAGGATAGGCTCTGATACCATCTTAAATTTGGGCTTTAGGCCTAACTCATCCCCACAAAAACGGCTTGTAAGGTGAGGATTGTCTAAGCCTTATAAACACCACTCAGGCCATATCTCTAGTCGATGTGGGACTTTCAACATCCACTATTTGCAGCATAATTATTCCATGAGTAAAATTCTCATCATGCAGATAGAAGTTTGTTGATGTGTAAAGATACTATGGGAAATCAACAAACACCACTGCCATGTTTTCGCCTCCTATGCTACGAAACGTAGAATTGGCTATGGCTTATGGTAAGGTACACATGAGCATCCTACCTGCATTAAATATTACCACCCAAACCCATTCTTAAAATTATATAAATTTCCCTATACCAGCTCCATCTAGTTAGAAAACACCTCAACCCCACTCGTCATCACACCCAATTAACCTCAAATGGGTAAGCAAATGGCCACTCAATTAAAACATTCAGAAATAACCTGTTTGTGAATTCGTTAAGAACCTAATCACAAAAAACTACAGATAAAAAAGGTAAATAGTACCAAATATCCATAGATTGTAGATACATGAACCTGAGAATATAATTTGGGTAAGTCAGTGTACACAGTAGCTACAGTAGTTAGCGAGCCATTCTGTTTCTGTTGTTTCGGCAGTTATTTCTGTTTTCTGTTACATTCTGTTATAGATTCTGTTACTGACAGTCACTAACAGTTGTTGTAGTTAGTCGAACTGGCAGTCAATTGCACCATATTTTATCTGAATAAACAGTAGTGTAAACAAGAAATGGAATCTATATATACAGTAGTGTATTGACTGAATCAAACAGTAGTGCACCATATTGGACAACTGAATCTATATAAATAGCAGTGTATTGACTGAATCAATGCAACTGAAAATCAATTGAAACAGATAAATTGGTATTTTGCTTCAACACTTGCTCTTGCAACCATATTTTGTTTCTTGTTTTTCCAAGAAATGGAATTTCCTTCCAGTCCATTCTGCATCAATATCGGAAACAAAATCCTTATGCCCTTTGTTCTCATACATTAATCCTTTTCCTAGTGATATCATTTAATAAATCTCAAAATTCTGATGACTAGATTCTAATGGTGAACTCGGGAAGAATTAAGGAATTGGCTAACCACATTGACAGCAAAGAAAATATTTTGTCTAGTCAAAGTTAGACTTGGGTCTGAGAAAAATTCTTTGTAGTTAGAAAGAAGCTTAACATATGGATCTACGGGAATATCTACTGATTCACAATTCAACATTCTAGTTTTCTCAAGAATATCAAGAGCAAACTTTCTTTAGGAGATAGCAATTCCAAACTTTGAGCAACTTCAATCACAATAAAGTATCTCAATCAATCCAAGTTTTTTGTTTCAAAGTGACGAAATATACGCTTCTTGAATGCTAAATCCCAGTACGATCACTTCCCACAAATAGATACACAAATTATAGATCAAATACTAAGTGATCTACTTCACTTTGAATCATTCCATATTTTTGTAAGATCAAGCTGAACAACCCAAACCAACATCAGGAAGATTGCGTAAGGCCATATAATGATTTGTTGAGCTTACAAACCAGTCTCAACTCCCCCTGAGCAACAAACCCAACCCAAGATGTTTCTCCTATATAACTCCTCGGTCAAGTCTCCATGCAAAAAGACATTTTCAGGTCTAATTGATATAAAGGTCAATGATTTATAGCTGCCGTGGATAGAAAAACTCGAACCGAGGCCATTTTCGCAACAGGAGAAAAAGTATCTCCATAGTCCTACCCAAAAAATTGAATAAAACCCTTGACCCCAAGACGAGCCTCGAGACAATCCACAATACCATTAGGTCCTATTTAACGATGAAAACCCATCAGCATTCCAGAAATTTTTATGAGTTCATTGAATTGTAATATTATGATTAAGGTTTAAGGCTTAAAAAACTTAGTCATATGGTGTCATGAAAAAACATGAATTAAACTTCACAAATATGTGGCTTGAAATCTGAAACACACAGGCATCAATGACCATCTATGGGTTTGAATGGAGACCGTTGATATACTTAGCTTTCTGGCTATATTGTTAGAATTAAATGAAAATGTAAGAAAATGAGAGTATTACATGTTCTCAGATTTTCCCAAATTGGTGCTTAGCTTCGTGTATATGGAACAATTTTGTTAGTTACGATGTAAACTGATTGATGTATATGGGTAGGGTTGTATGCAGGTTGGTTTGGTTCGGTTTTAGAGGGAAAAAGAAACCAATCTAAACCAAATCAATCAGTTCAATTTAGTTTGATTTTCAAAATTATTTTGCCAAACCCAAAGAACCAAACCAACATGATGAAGAACAGATCGATTCAATTCGGAAGAACAGATGAAAAACAGATCGATTCAAACCAACACAAAAAAAAAACTAATCAAAAAATCTAAAATATTCAGTATAGACCAGAATCACAATTTGGAAGAGACCATAATTTATACAAAATTCATTGTCATACAAAAGGTAATAACACGTTTAAAATCCAAAGTTAAAAGTTCAAATAGTAACTATCAACCTGTCAACCTGATACGACCCAATTCGAGTAGGGTCACACTCCAGAATTTAGAGAAGGAAGCTAGAGATAAAAGAAGGGAAGTTTTGCATAATTTTTTCTCTGTTTCTTTCATTCACCAATCAGTGACTATATAGCTTGATTCATGTCCTAAACATACGCATCTCTTGCCAAGTGTGCAATAGAGATTTCAGCTATGCTAACGGTGAGGAAAAGGAATACAAATGCTAACCGAAATTGCAAGGGAATTACACGTAGGGGAATCTGGAAACAGAATTGAGAAGGTCCTAGAATACTACAAGGTGTGACTTCATCACCCAGCTACTTCTTTCTTTGTTTTGGGCACACAATACCCGGCTCCTCTGGCCCAACTCCTATGGCCTTGTTCTGAGATCATATGACATATCAACCACATCTGGTCCTCTAGGCTCTAGCAGGCCTCCTTTTCATATCAGCTAATACTATAGAGTTGCCTTTTGCAGTGAGAAATGAATTAAGATCTCTTCTCCAAAAGTTCAATTTATCAGAATTCAATACAAGGTAATTACGCACACTAATTTGCTCAAGACGCCTCTATATCTGTACTGTGTACTTTATATGTCGCTGAATCTCTCTAACATCAAAATTGAAAACTATCTGTCCTTGCAGGTCATGATCCCACTTGACAAGATTAAGGTGTGATAACCAAAGTGAAAATGTGAAGAGGCCTTCGCAAAAGTATATAAGATTTGTTATGGTGGATAATTTTGGCTTCTGGTTTATAGGATTCTTAAATTATCAGAAAGGTTTCAAATAACTGAAGCAGGCTATATGTCGCTTTATTATCGTTTACAAAAGATTTCTCAGAATACCAACGGCAGTAAATTTTAAGAAAATTACAAATTGATAACCAGAAAATCTTAGTAATTTTTATAGACACCAACATTATCCAGATAAACAGCTTTTTTTGGGGTAAGAAAAACTAGAAAAATTAGTTGCTTTACCTTAAGGCGTCTTCAGCGCAGAGTGCAGATCGGAGCAACAGTGCTCGACCGCGGCGTTGGTATTTGAGCCTGGTGGTCGACTGCTAGTGCTCGGCGGCCGCAGTGCAGATCGGCAACGGTGTTGGTGTCTCTGAGTCACAGTCTCGCAGTGTGAAGAAGCCTAAGAACAGGTAACAAGGAAAAAGGCCACCACGGCTGATTTTTTTCTTAGGAAAAATACATCTATATTTACATTTTTTGTTTAATGAAATCTCCCACATATTTACAGCGAAATCTACCATGCAAAAGTAGCATAGGTATTGTATTGTGCACAAAGTTTATTCACCATTGGATCATGATGTTTCGCCAGATCTAATGGTACATACTTCACACTGAATCAAAACCAAAACGACACTCCGTCGGCACTGCGGCGCAAACAACCAGCAAAACCGCCATAGCAACCCTCTCATCTCTCTGCCACCACTCTTCCCCCAAATCCCCACCACTTTGCCACTCCATTACTTTCAAACCCCTCAAACCAAATTGCTACCCTTCTGTTCCAAATCCGGTTCGTTCCTATTCTCGTCAAAAGTGTCTCTCGCAATTGACGGCGAAAGTAAAAAATAACGCTCAAATAAACAGTTTGGGGAGAAAATGCACAGTTAAAAATTCTCAATACTTGATATCTATTAACTTTGGGATGATTTTGGGTTCAAAAAGGGTTAGTCTTCAGTTTATACTATATACTGGTAAAAATTCCGGTGCAAACTTCAACAAGAAACGCATCTCAAAATTTTCATTCCACCCAGATTATTAGGGGATACATACTAGCCTGACCCCTATTTTAGAAATCAAACAGAACAGCAGCAGTGGAACACACACAATCAAATACAAATACAGTTAATCAAAACAGTTCAGCACAGTATCCACATAACCGCACACCCAATCAAACACAAATTGTATACTCATCTTGGCTATTGGTTTTACCAACCTTAAATCACCAGGAAATGAACACACTGCAAAGAACACAAAACAGAACGAACCAAAACAGAATAATTGAACCAAAAAGCATTAAAGTATGCAAGCACATAACACCATACTGCAAAACATCAAAGAGGATAAACAAACACTTCAATCAACCTGAGAGGAGAATAAGAACCAGAGCACTAAAACAGCAAAAACAACTAGGAAGACCCATTGTAACCAGTTTTTCAATAATGCATGAAACAACAAAAATACAATGCATGAAAGAGGATAAGAAAAAAAAAATCACATTCACGTAACGAGTAAAACACAAGCACGAGTAGAAAGATGTTGAAAACAGTTATGGCGCAGAAATTCAAAGATTCAAAGAAAAAGAGATTGAAATAGAAAGAGGTCGCGTGTCTTACAACTAAAATGGCGACAATGGAGAAACGAACGAGTAGCAGCGATTCGAGAAAATGGAGAAACGAGAATCATCCACGAGAATCACGAACGAGTAGCAGCGATTCGAGCTCCAGCAGCAATTTTGGGTTCTTCGGTTGCTAAGAGAAAGAGAATCACAATCGATTTGAGCGGGTTCACAAGCGATTTGGGAGCTAGAGTTCTTAGATTTGGGGGTTAGGGTTCATCAGCAATGAGACGAGAATCAGTGAATCACAAGACTGAAACAGAACTCACGGGTATCAAAATGGAAATCGGGTAATTTTTTTTTTTCCCATTTCCGGAGCGGGCCATGAATTGTATAATTGGGATTGGGCTTTTTTGGTGCAGTGCGGTCCAGTTCACTTAAATGTGGTGGTTAACCATAAGTTTTGCACACCCCAAAGGTTATGGCACACCCATTAGAAAATCATTAAATGGTATATATCTAAACCAAAATACTCTTATTTAATCATGTCTAAAAACTATGTAATGTGATCATTCTCATTGATGAATGGTTAGCTATTGGCTTGGTAACTACAATAGTCTCGTAATAAGCACATAATATTAATTGGAATCAAGGGTATGTTTGAAAAAAAATGTATTAGTTTAGTCTTGGATTTGTAAAACATCAAAAGTTTTGAAACAAAACAAAATACTAAAACATCAAATGTTTTGGAATGGAGGGAGTAATTCTACAATTTTTGTCTAACAATTGGGCTTTGCCCCTTATAACAACTCTCGATCCCTAATTATTATTAACATAACATCATGGGTAACAGTGCAACTGCAACACAACGGCAACACAATAATTCAAAATATTGTCATTATTATTTAATAATTGTAGCAGCTGGCTGGTAGGCTCCGCGTATACAGTACAAATTTGCCCCCGCGATCTGGAAATTGGAATAAGGTCTTTTCGTGTGAGTTAGGTTTTGTTTGGAGATATATAGAGAATACATACCCTCACAGCTTCAAAATCCATAGAAATAGGTTACCTCTCTTTGGTGGGTTGTGTGTGTTTCCTCAACCGCCATCCTCCACAACCTAATCTATCTTCCTTAGATCTCAAGGGTTGGCCGACACTTGTGCAGAACCCCCACTCACCATTCCAATCCAACCCAAAAAAGGAGCGCCAAAAGAAAATGAAAAAGTGGCACTAAAATGAAGAAAGAACAAACACTCCTCCTCCTCTTTACACTGTTTCTAGCCACACTCTCCTTCTCCCTCTGTGAAGGCAATGTAGCCCTCCTCACCCTCCTCGACACTGAAGCGTTGTACATAAAGCAACGCCAGCTTCTCTACTACAGACGAGTTTGGCGACAGGGGAGAGAATGTCACCGTAGACCCATCTCTTGTTTTCGAGAATGACTGTATCAGAAATGCTTACATTGCATTGCAAGCTTGGAAGCAAGCCATTCTCTCGGATCCCCGAAACTTCACTGCCAACTGGGTCGGATCCAACGTGTGCGACTACACTGGGATTTACTGCGCCCAGGCGCTGGACAACCCCAATATATGCATGGTGGCCTGCATTGATCTCAACCACGCCGACATTGCCGGATATTTACCGGAAGAGCTTGGGCTTTTAGTAGATCTCGCTCTTTTCCACATAAACTCAAATAGGTTATGTGGCACTGTTCCCCACAAATTTGACATGTTGAAGCTGCTCTTCGAACTGGATCTCAGCAACAACAGGTTCGTGGGTATGTTCCCTGAAGTGGTCTTGCGGCTTCCCATGCTTAATTTTTTGGATTTAAGGTTCAATGAATTCGAAGGGATGGTTCCGAAGGAGTTGTTTGATAAGGACCTAGATGCCATTTTCATAAACGACAACCGTTTCGTTTTCGATCTTCCAGACAATTTGGGAAACTCGCTGGTATCCATCGTCGTTTTGGCCAACAATAAGTTCCAAGGGTGCATTCCAACGAGCGTGGGAAACATGTTGAACTTGAACGAGATCATTTTGAGTAACAATGTGTTCAGCTCTTGCTTGCCTTCAGAGATTGGGATGTTGAAGAATCTAACAGTGTTTAACGTCAGCTTCAATAGGCTGTTGGGTTCGTTACTTGACGCCGTTGGAGGTGTCGTGAGTCTTGAGCAGCTCAATGTAGCACATAATTACTTCTCTGGTAAAATCCCAGCCAGCATTTGCATGTTGCCTAACCTTCAGAACTTTACCTATTCGTTTAACTTCTTCACCGGCGAACCCCCGACGTGCTTGGGTTTGCCGGCATTCGACGACATTGAGAACTGCCTTTCGTCGAGGCCGTTGCAGAGGTCTCAGGCGCAATGTACGGCGGTTTTGTCGAAGTCGGTGGATTGTAAGTCGTTTGGGTGTAAACCTTTTGTTCCTTTTTTCTCTTCCCCACCGCCAGTGGTGGTGGCTTCTTCCTTTCCACCACCGGTTTCTAGTCCACAATCCCCTCCATCACCGTCACCATCACCATCTCCAATACCTCCTGTGGCATCTCCACCATCACCTACCCCAATACAACTGTCTCCGCCACTAAATTCACCGCCCTCGCCTAACCCAACACAGCCGTCTCTGCCACTAAATTCACCGACATCGCCTACCCCAATGCTACCGTCTCCGCCACTAAACTCACCACCCTCACCTACGCTGCCACCACTAAACTCACCGCCATCACCTACCCCAACACAGCCATCTCCGCCACTAAATTCACCACCCTCGCCTACCCCAATGCCACCGTCTCCGCCACTAAACTCCTCATCACCAATGTATTCACCACTGTAATCCCCTCCTATATCTCCGTCTCCGTTTCCAACACATCATGTTGTATCTCCACCATCAACTACTCCAATGTTGCCTTCTCTGCCACTAAATTCACCGCCACCTGCTCCCCATTATAGCCCACCGCTTCCTCCGACTCATTCACCTCCATCGCCCCCTCATTCACCTCCATCACCTTCTTCCCCTGGTCATTCACCACCAGCACCATCTCCACTGCCCTGTATAGAACCTCCTACACCCCCATCACCACCACCTTGTGAAGAGCATTCACCCCCGCCCCGACCGCCATCTTCTTCCTCACCTTACCTCCCACTGTCATCCCCTTCTTCCTCGTCGCCGCCACTGTTTGTTTCCCCACCACCACATATTCATTACAGTTCCCTGCCGCCACATGTTTACCATTCTCTGCCGCCAGCATCACCTCCTCCTCATTCACCACCTGCTCCTGCATATGAAGGGCCTCTGCCACCCATCTTTGAAGTCCCATACACATCGCCTCAGCCACCACCTTTCTATTATTGATTCTTTTGATATCGTCTTTTCTCCTCTCATCTTCACGCTTTTTTCATTGCGGCTGAGATCGTCCTCTCCTCAATTATGCGACTCTCGTCGCTTCTGGATGAAAACTGTGCAATAGAATGTGCAATGCAATGCAAGGCAGCGTTTGTTCTTCAAAAGAAATAGAGAACGGGTTGCAGAGAAGCAAGTGGATGTAAGAGGAGAAATAAAGCCATTCCGTATTCCGGTTATTGTTAAATGAAAAATGGCAGAGAAAGAGTAGGTTCGTTGTAGAGAAGAAAATGAAAATGGCAGAGAAAGCCTCTTATATTTTTTTTAAGACAAAGCTTTTGTTTCTTTCTCTCGTGATTATTTTTATGCTTCTTTCCCATCATTCTAGTCTCTTTTTGGACATGTCAGCATTGTCTGAGAACTCCTACTTCATTTGTGTAACCATGGTTGTGTGCAAATTATTGAAAGGATCTAGCGTATGTATACTATTTGATCTTCTAATTCCTTTACGCCCATTAGTGAATTGTGGTTAATGTTTCTCGCTAAAATAATCGAGTTAGATTTATTTTAAACGCGTAATTATGGTGTTGCCAAAAAATATATGCTTGCAGTTTAAAATGGTATTCAATCACCGAATAGGGCTGCCACCAGAGTCTAAGATTCTGATACGGATCATGGTGGTGGGGCCTGAGCACAAGGATTGCTATTGAGCTCCTGCAAGAGTCAAATTTATTTAATTTAATGACGTCTTTTTTTTATTTGATTACCAATAATTAATAATATTGTTTAAGATTACCCCTCCATGTGCAAACTTTCTTAGTTTTGACATTTGAGTTACACATTTCCCCATTAGATTGTGAACATTATTAAGACTGTTAAGCTTGTGTGAGTAGTAGTAAAATGGAGTAACAAGTTTACTACATGTAAATCTCTTTCAAGGCACTGCGTGTCTGCATTGAATCTTTGGGATTTCGTTTGTGTACAGTCACTGACTGCGTGCAATCACGCAGTCAGTTGACGTCGGTCGTCCGATCTCGATCGGATGGTCCAGATTTAAGCTCGACATTTTATATTCTTAAAAAAAAAGTATTAAATTTGGACCATCTTATCAAGATCGGATGGCCTAACGCAGTCAGCGACTGCACACAAGCCAAATCCGAATCTTTAATGGTCGTGATATTTGTATCTCCACTGCTGTTATTGATTTTTCTAAAATGGGAGTTAATGTGACATTATTGATTGAAAAAACTATGGAAGTTAACTTGTGGACTTTTTATATCTTTCGGAAGTTAAACTCTTGGGATGTATAAAATATGTGTACTAAAAGTTAAATAGTTAACTTCCACGTTGTTTATACCTTCCGAATGTTAACATCTAATACATATTTTATGTATTTTAAAAAGTTAATTTCAAGAAGGTATAAGCAATTTGAAAGTTAATTTTCGTAATGTAATATAAGTTTGAAAAAAATATCCTTTGAATATTAACTTTCGAATAGGAATATTTCGAAGGGACAAAAATAACTTCTAAGTTGTGGGAAGTGTATTAGAAAACAAGAGTGCAAATAGAAATCACTTTCACTTTTGCCCTTAAAGGATTAATGCAAGTCTATAAATTTTCTCGCGAAATGGTCCAATCAAGTCCTTGGTCTGAAACAAAAGGAGCCTTGATGGATCATGGATACACGAACCTAATAGCCTACTTAGACATCTACGAAGTTGGCCCCCAAAAAACACTTCAATGGCCCCAAAAAAAGACTCCTACAAAGCAAAACTCACGAGTCTCCTTTTAACATAAAAAAAAATAAAATCATGTGGCTCAGTAAGTCTCGTCCTAAATTCATAGGGATTGCTTTCAGCACTCCCCATTTCTACCAACAACACACCCACCCCTTCCCTTTCCCAAAATACTCATACCCCTTTCTCTCTCCTCTCTTTCTCTTTTCCCATCCCCCAACCTGCAGCTCCACCCCTGCAACCTCCCCCCTTTCCACTGGCAGCCTCTTTAACGCTCTCGCTTCCCAACCCAACTAGTGGAATGGGGAGGGGACTACCATGGTAGGGTTGTAGGGATGGAGGTCGAGGAGAGAAAAAGGGAAAGATATGAGTATTTTGTGAAAAGTGGGTGGTGGGTGCCGTTAGCAAAAATAATCGGAGAGACACACAACTCTTTTTTTTTTAAGGACACGCGGCTATTTCTCATGTCTCTAAAACCAATGTTTTAAAACTCAGACCGGAGATCGAATCGGCGAGACCTTCGGGTCATGGTTCAATTAGTTCATCCGGTTGAACCGGATGATAAATAAATAAATAAATAAATAAATAAATAAATAAATAAACTTCATAAGTAATTCAAGTCATAATTTATAAAGTAAATTCCCAAAAATATCCATAACAAATACACGAAAGTATCCATAACAAATACATAAAAATCCATAATAAATACAAGTCTTCATAATATAAATTCAAACATCATTTTCTTAAACTAAACAACAATTCAAGATCAAACATTCATGCATCTTGGTTCAAGTGGATCAATATCACCACTATAACTATCCACATCTTCTTGAGGAAATGAATCCAAATTAAGCCCTTCATCTTCAAAGGATATTTTTTAACCATGATTAATATTCAAAGGAATATTAGATGTTAATCATGGTTAAAAAACAAGTAGTCAATAATTAGAAAATATGTCTATCATCACCTAAGATAACAAATAAAGAGTATGCACAAAAGTAATATTTCACCTTCATCATTGTCTAAACCAACTTTGGGAATTGATTCCTCGTTATAAAGAATATTTTCCATCTCATTGTAATCAAGAATAGGGGTAGTATCTTCTTCTTCTGTGATCCAAAACTCAACGTCATCTATGCTCTCATAGTCAATAGGATCATATGCCCTCTTCTTGTTAAAGACTTTAACCAATGACAAAGGCATGAATTAAAAAGTAATATCTAAATGAAATTAAATAAGGAAATGTCAAAGTAAAGGATTATAATGACATACCTATTTTTTAAATACAAGTTGTAATGCATAAATACGAGATCATTCAACATTTGATGCTCCAATCTATTCCTCTTTTTAGTGTGTATTCTTTCGAAGACACTCCAATTCCTTTCACAATCGGACGAAGAAGAAGTTTGACTAAGTATCTTAATTGCCCATGATTGCACATTTGGCACACCACCTCCAAAAGTCTTCCACCACATATCTAACAAAATCATAATATATTTGGAATCATAATCAATATGGATTATAGATAAAGATGCACAATCTAACAAAATTTATATAAAATAAACTTACTAGGACGCATTGTCTTTGTAGATTTAAGTGCCAACGGGCGACCAAAGTCACCAACCTTTTTACGGTATAGTTCTGTTTCTTGCAAGAGTTCAGTTTGGTTACAATCAACTTGTGTGGTCAACACATCAAGAAATCCCGCCATAACCTCTAGCTTGCGAGACATGTTGGCACTGTCATAGTAGAAAGTCGGGTTCAAAACATAAGCAGTAGAAATTTCTCCCATAAATCTGAACCTTTTTTCTTCCTTGCCAAAATTTCTTTCAAGGTCTCTTCCATTCTAAATCTAGTATCAACATCAAATTTTTTGCAACTTAATACATCACCAGATTTTCCAGCAAGATGTTGTTCGATTCTATTGATTCCCTCACCTCTAAACTGTCTCCCTATGTAAGCACTTTCTTCCCTCCTTCTTCTATGGTCAATTTGCAATGGTTCCATGCCGGATTTGACTTTTGTCTGGTTGCTTGTGTAGAAGGAGCCAAGGGAACCGATTGTGAAGATTGATTTGCTGATGATTGACCAACAGATGCAGATGATTGGCCAACAGATGTAGATGTTGACATGATCTGCAATAACAGTACACAAATAATGAAATACGAGTACCTAAAAAATTACTAACAGTGCAAAAAATTACTAATAATGCATATATATTTATATTGCTATGGGCACAACCATATTGGAAGCAAAATACGGGTACCACCAGAATTGAAGCAAAACGAAGTAAAGGAAATCAGGAAAGGAAAAAATGAAATCAGTAAAAAACGAAATAGGAAAGGAAAGAAACAATGTATACCATAGTTTCCTTAACAAATCAGTGGAGAATAAGCAAATAAATTGAGGGGAAGCAAAACTTTCATCACCAAAACAGATCTAGGAATTGAAACTTGTAAAGCAGAGCAGTATATGAAACTTACTAGTGCAAGGGCGTGCGACGGCGGGGCGAGCTGCGGCGTGCGTGGCAAGCGGCGTTCAGGTAAGGAAAGGAAGAAATAGAGTGAAACAAGTAAGAATATAGGGTTTTTGCCTTTTGGTTGAGTTTTGTGAGAGAGAGGATTGCAAATCAGAAATAGAATTAGGGGAAAAGCTGTTCAAAAGTAAACTTAAAAAAAAAATCAAGAATGCTTCTGGACCGAACGGTTTTCGAAACCCGGTCGCAGTTCTCTGGATTTTCCGGTTCATGGCAGTCCGAGGCGGTCCGAATGGTTTTTAAGCAGTTCCTTATGACTGGCGGTTCTTATGAGCTGACCAAATCGCTTGTATGTCCGGGTCCCGGTCGGACCGGCCGCTCCGATTCGGGTTTTATAACATTGTCTAAAACCCATCCAATATAATGTCAAAAATTATATTATTATATAAATAAATGAAATAAGTCCCGACCAAGAACATAATGGAAAAAAAGTTCTATTGCCGTGACTATGATCCATTCTTGGGCTTTTGGCCCCTCTTATTCATAAAAAACTATGACACATTCTTATATAATACTCGTGTTCCCTTCACATGATAAATAAACTATATCGAACTTCAGTCTATATTAATATAATTAAACTTTTTACACATATTTTTCTTTATTTTGTATTCTCGGTATCATTAACATATATTTTTGAACTTCTAATGTCAATTATAGAACAATAAAAGATCAAATAAAGCTTTGGAAGAAGTTCCAAAGTCAATAAAATGAGTATTTAAAATTTCACTTTATATTTCAAAGTCCTAAAATTAATAATAAGTGTTCAAAATTAGTTAACGTTGATGTTGAAAAGTTGTAAAGAAAAAAACATTGAAGGATAGTTTAAAGTCATTTTCATCACCTTTAAAATATTTATTTATGTTAAAATGGACTAAGTGTATTGCATATTTATATCTCAAGATCGGTGGGGTATATGTTTTAAAATAAGAAAGGAAAAAAGTGTAGAAGTGTAATTCAAGATACACTTAGTAGAGAGGAATGTAATTTACCATTTTATCTTTTATATTCTACTCAAATTTATTTTTTAAAAATATTATTTATTTGTAGTAGATTACAAAATAAATAAATTTAGTAAATAAAAGGATTCAATATATTATAAAAATTATAATTTTTTATGAGGGATCAAGTTTTTTTTTCATTGAGCAACTCTTGACATAGTTATTCCACTCAATAACTTGCTATAAACATTGAATTTCATCAATCGTGTTGTTAAATATTGTCATGTTATATTAACGATTATGCATACTGAATTTCAATTAAATTAGACACTCGTAACACTAGTGCAAAAAATAGGTTTAATAACTGAAGTTTACATCGGTTATTTTGGAACCGTTATGAAAGAATAGGCGGTGACATTTTTAAAATTAAGTTGAAAACTTTTAATATCAGTTTTAGATTTACCCGATGTAGAAAACTTTTAACATCGGGTTTTTTTAAAACCGATACAAACAGAAAGGTTATTTTTTTTGAACCTGCGTACGAACCCCGCTTCTTTCTCTCTCAGAATCCCTCCTCTTTTTCAATCATCGAAAATCACAAAACCCTTCTCCTCTCAAAACCCTTCTCTCTCGTCACTTCAGGACTTCCCAATCGCATTGTCTCTCTCAAAAACAGCACCTCCCAATCGCATTCTCTGGTTTCTGCGAATTCCATTCGCCGTGGTTTCAACGACCCTGAGTTCTTCGAAAATGGTTCGGTTTTTCACGACTTCTGAGGCTTCCTCGCAATGTCGTCGGTTCTGATTCCCGCGGCATTGTTCCGTCGTGCAACCTTCCCTTCTCTCACTGAAAGCTTCCCTTCGCCGCAACCTCCTTCTCTCGCCGTCAAGCTTCCCTTTGCCGCAACCTCTTTCTCTCGTCTTCAACCTTCAACAAGGAAGGTGTTCACGAAAGACGAATTGACGAAGCACCAGCCTCCGACGAACACGAAGTCCATCGCTCGCCGCTAACAACCATTGACGAAGCTGTCCTCCGCGTGCGTCCATTTTCACTGGGTCCCCTCTTCTGCCTCCATTTTCCTTCATGGTAATTTCTCAAATCCCTAGCTAAAATCTCCCTTTGACAGGTTGTTAGGACTTAGGAGTGTGTTTGAAGGGTAGCATGTCTGGTGTTTGGTATAATGTCTATGGGAATATGAATGAGATTGAGAGAAAGATGTTGGTGATGGGAGTGCAACATGGATTTTTGCCAAGGGATTTGGTATTTGCTATTTGTCATTTTATTTTTCCCTATAATATTATTTTCATTTTTTTAGAAACAAAAAAAAAGTTGTCTGATATTCTTTATATGAATAATTTTTGTAATTTGATTTTTGGGTGCATGGTTTATTTTTGCCGGATCTGTATTCCAAGTGTTAGAAGTTAAACTTGTCTACGATTAGCTTACCCTTTGGCCAGTTTAATGATAGGATTTTTTTGGCCCTTTTTAATGTTATTTGGCATGATTGGTTTGGCCTTTGCTTTGTATCTATGTATATACGAACATGGTTCCTTCTACTGTTTAATTTTCAGCAGAGAAGGAAAAAGAATCAGCTGCTGAGACAATCAATTAGCTTGATTCAAACTTGTTTAGGCATTTTCTCTGAACATGGTTGCCATTTGATATGAAAGTGTTCTTTATTTTATTTTTAGTAGGTCTTGCATGAATTTGTAGAACTTATAACTGACTTAAGAAGAAGCAACAACAATAGGACTTGCTTCCAACGAACATAGTATTAAGTGAACATGATATATTGTTCCTAAGCCAAGTTCTAAGGTTTCTTAGGTGGCTGTACGTTTTTTAATAATTGCACTTTAACTATTTGCTTATTCTTAGTATCTTGATTCCTATTAGTGTCATCACTAATCAACTATCAGCGCATACATAAAATAAGCACTATTGTTTGTAAGCTTTTTTAGAGCGACAATGTGTATAGAAACTGAAAATACTATTGAGATGTTGCATGCTTTTAGTTAAGAATATCAAAGTTGTTGAGTTGGAATTGTATTTTACAAATTTGATCCTCACACTACAAGAAATCACGGGTATACCGACGACCTTCTATCGACGGCTTGTGGCCGTCGCCGAAAACACGGCTTTTCCGACGGCTTTGCCCGTCGATAAGTCCAATGTGGCGTACCCTCGACTTACCGACGGGCAAAGCCGTCGGAAAGGGCGTGAGCCAGCCGACGCCCATTGGTCGTCGATAGAAGCGGCGCCAGATAATTGGCTACAAGTTTTCGGTTCCCCCGCTTTTATGACATACCGACAGCTTTAACCCGTCGGTATTTGAAAAAGACCGTCGGTAATCCAAAGAAATGTTCCGACGGGTTGAGCCCGTCGGTAAGGTTAATATGGCTATCGGTAACGTCCGGATACAACCATTTAAAGCCCTTCTTCCCTTCCCGCTTTATTTCCTCTCGCCTTCCTTCAGATCGCTTGCCGCCACACGCTTCCTTCGTGATCGCTGTCTCTCCTAACCCAAACTAAGCGCAACAAAACGAAAACACACGCTTCCCTTCAGTTTCCCTTTGCACTGCTCGCTCCCTTCACTGCGGCTTCTTTCGTTTTTTCCCTCCCCGCCGCCGCGCCTCCTCTATTCCGTCGGCCCACCATCCTAGCTTCCACAGACAAGAACGCCGGCGCCCCTCTCTTCCATCGACAACCAGCAACCAACCAACCTTCTCATTATCTTCGTCGCCTCTATTTTGCGTACATTCATAAACGCCGGCCCGCGACTACTTTTTCCAATGAGTTAAACAGCCCGTGCCACCTGCGACTTTGCGCGACGTGGTGTCTAGCCTCTCCACTCCAGGCGTCCAGGTACTTCTGTAAATTTGTGATTCTGTGTAAAAATTTGTTTGCTTTTGAGGAGATTCTGCAAACAGCCCGTATTTGATGTGATTCTATGTAAAAATTTGTTTGCTTTTGATTGTCTTAAGAGCATATTTGTGATTTGTGAAAACCGGTTCATCTGCAACACCTGAAATATTAATTAAGAGAAATAAGATGAAACAAGAAAAAACTAGATCATAACACAAATTTTAAAAATCAAATAGCTTTTTGTTTTTGTTTTTGTTTTTGTTTTTGTTTTTTACAAATTTTGGTTCAACTGGATAGCTTGAATTCTATTGTTGAATTAGGTGTTTGTGTTTGCCACTTCTCAATGGAGTTATATTTTCGGTTAATTTCAAGTTTCGCGAAAATCTCCACTGAAGTGGCGGGTTCGTGTGTTGATTCCTCGCCGGAGAATCACTCTCTTTCGCCTAACAGATATGATCTATCTCTTGTTGTTTGTCACTCTCTTTTGTTTGATTTTTTTTTGCTATTCACTCTGTTTTTTTTTTGTGTTACAGAGAGTACATCAACCCTCTTCCTCCACCGATAGCAAACACGGCATCTTGACTCCTCACCAGAGAGTAGAGGATGTCCAGTTGCTTCTGTCCTTTGAAAGTGAGGTTGGTGCTTTTTCCTTTGTTTCATTTGAGTTTCTGGTTTGGTCATTTTGTCTCTCATCTTTCAATGTTGGTCTGAAATCTTGGTCTTTGTGAATTGTTTTGTACTTAATGTTGTTCTGTTTACTAGTTAGAAGTTTATCTAAAATTTGACTGATTCTTCAACTGCACACCTTGAACTTGAAGATTGCAGTTTTGTGCTAGTTTAGGGAATGCCATTGCCAAGTTGTGAGAAATTTCAGAGGTGTGAAGTGATTTCTTGTTAGTAATTAGACCTTAGGAGGCTGCTGTGGTTGAAACAGAATATAGTACTCAATCAAATATTTTCTTTCTCATATTTTCCCAAATTTCCAGATTGTAATGCCTATGCATCTGCTGTATAATTAGTACATATCTATTTTTGATTTCTGAAAATTGAAGTCCATACTCAGTACATGATCATAATAGGCAACAAGTGGGAAATATCATTTTCCTCTATTATTTCCTTTCTCATACTCACTGCACCGTTTGGTGCTCTCTGTTCCAACATTGTGTGCTCACTGGTTTGGCTGTGTAATTGTGCTCTGTTGTTGTGATTCGCTTTTGGTTTCTCTGGCAATAATTATGCTCTTGTTTTGCTGATATGAAAATGTTATCTAGTGGGGCTGCTGATATAGTGAAATGTCATTTATACCGGGTCCAGATAATCCAACAGATGGTATTGACATCTACTTACAGCCTCTCATTGACGATCTCAAAAGGTTGTGGAATGGCATTGTGACTTATGATATTGCATGAAAGAAGAACTTTACAATGAGGGCAGCTCTTATGTGGACCATTAATGACTTCCCTGCATATGACATGTTGTCTGGTTGGGGTACTCATGGTAAAATGACATGTCCCCATTACATGGAGCATACAAAGGCCTTTACCTTGAAATTTGGGGGGAAGAGTTCCTGGTTTGACTCACATCGCAGGTTTTTACCAGCAGATCATCCATTTAGACGGAATAAGAACGCCTTCAAGAAGGGGGAAGTTGAATTAGATGGCCCGCCCCCGAGGTTGACATCCGAACAGATTTTTACCAGAGTTATGGATCTGCCAAAAATCACAGATTTTGGTGAATTGGATCGATTTGAAGGATATGGACAATGGCACAATTGGACTAAAAGAAGTATTTTTTGGGATTTGCCGTATTGGAAAGATAATTTATTGAGACACAACCTTGATGTTATGCACATTGAGAAGAACTTTTTTGACAATGTTTTTCTCACAGTGATGAACGTTAGAGGAAGAACGAAAGACAATGATAAGGCCAGACTGGACTTACCACTTTATTGTAAGCGAAAGGACTTGCATTTGGCGACTTCGGTCGAATGGGAAAACCTCAAACCCAAAGCCTGTTTCTCTTTAACTGCTGAGGAAGCTAGGTCACCTGGTTTGGATAAAAGAACTTCGAATGACAGACGGTTATTCTTCTAATTTGGCAAGATGTGCTGATGTGAACAAAGGAACAATGATTGGGATGAAAAGCCATGATAGCAGAGTTAAAGCGGGCCATGGCCGAGCAAAGAATGATCGCGCCCAAAGAGCGTGAGGAGGCCCGCCGACGGCCGCCATGTTGGCTCAAAGCCGCAATGACAGGAGGATCTGCACCATTTGCTAGCTCGCCAGCAGCCTCCTCCGCCTCCGCCTCCGCCTCATAGTACTGGTGATCATGTCGATGATGCAGATGGTGATCATGATCAGGACTATCAGGACTATTAGTTATGTTTGTATCGATATTTTTTTATATTTTCGGATATCTTTTTTATTACTGCTTTGTTCATCGATTTTTTTTTATTTATTTGTTACATTTCTTTTTTTTTTAATTTGTTTTATAGTTTACGTTATCGCATTGCATTTTTAAATACAGGAATAAATTAATAATTAAATGTAATAACTAGTAATCGTTAATTAAATGGATAAATAAATTAAATTGATTACAGAAATTAAAATTAAATAATTTAAAAAATTAAATAATTTTTTTAATAAAAATTTAAACAATTTTCAATTCAAAAAAATATATTTAAAGTTCGGCTTTACCGACGGCCATGGCCGTCGGAAATGTCAATTGTTGTAGACTCGGCATTACCGACGGGTTAAAGCCGTCGGAACATACCGAACGATTATACCGACGGGCCAAAGCCGTCGGAACTTACCGAACGATTATACCGACGGATTAAAGCCGTTGGAAATTACCGAACGATTATACCGACGGGGCAAAGCCGTCGGTACGCATTTGCGGCGCGCGTTTTACCGACGGATATTAGCCCGTCAGTAACCCGTCGAAATTTTTGGATTACCGATGGCATTTGTGGATTACCGACGGCTTTTGGCCGTCGGTAATCCCGCGACTTCTTGTAGTGTCATGGCTGACTTTGAAATGGTCCTTTTAGTTGATAGGCAATAGCCTGATATCTTTTGACAAAGAAACTAATTCATTTATGCATAGTTCTTATGTATGGAGTGATGTGTGTACTTAGTGAGCTATGTATGTATGTATGTATGTATGTATGTATGTATGTATGTATGTATGTATGTATGTATGTATGTAGTTTATTATAGGGAAGAAAAACATAATAGCATTTGTTACGTTGTCATGTTCTTTTTTTGCCTAATTAAGAAATATCTGTACTGAGATTGATGAAAGAGCTTAAACCTGCTGAGTTCTTTGCTAATTAATTAAAGAGAAATGAAATCTTACTTTTGCGTGAGAAGAGGGCAACGGGGAGCACCCAACCCTGTAATTTGAGATGTAATTTGAGATGAAACAAATAGGCCACATTGTTTTCTCCTGTTTTGTTTTATGTTTTGGTTTGTTCTAGCTTCCTTGTCTTAGTGTGTGTGCCTTTTCAGAACATACTTATGAGTTTACCTTGGGCATAAGGAACATGCTATCATCAGTTGCAACATGGAAGGAAGACAGTTTACCTTGGGCATCGGAAATTTCTCTGACCTGATCACCCATATCGTAAATTGAGAAAAGCTTTTAATGGATCATGGATGGAGGTAATAGAACTTTTAACACAGTTATATTACATTTTACTTAGTTGATGAGCAAATATTTTTCTTATGTCATTTCAACTTGTAGGGATTCTGCACTATGGAACCTTTCCCTCGAGAGGATCTTTACGGCATCCAGAAACGTTGGGCAAGACTATTTCTTGATCTTTATCCAAGTCGTATTGTTGAGTGAAAATTTGCTGGATAGGTAAGACTATTTTTTGATCTGATCTGTCTGATTGTTATTGGATTGTTGATGAAATTTCATTTTTTTTAAGTTTCCTGAACTCTACTCACTTGCATTATTCTCTATATCTGGTTTTTGTACTGCACTAAGAGTTTCTTGTTAATTTTTTGCTGCTGCATTTTTTACTGGTTCGATTATTGATTCTGTATAATTCAAATCTGTTTGTGCAATTCTGTTTTTGCACTAAGAGTTTCTGCAATTACTGGATTATGCGTATCTATCTTGTGCATGTTTCTACTGCGTATTGTTAATTCAATTTTTTGTATGATTACGATTTAAATTATGCATTGTTGCGTGTGTATTATTGTTAATGTTTTGCACAATTCTGGTTTGCTGTGTTTTTCTGGTTGTGCAAGTTTGCGTTCATTGGTTTGCAGGATAAAAATTTGTAGCATTATTCTCCTCTCACTATGGATGTTGCACCATTTTTACTTAATAAGTTAATTAACTAGCATGACTAAGTTTGTAGCATGTGATGATGAATGTTGAAGGCATTAGCCATGTTAAAAAGTTCATATGTTGTAGCTGTGTGTTAAGTTTTATTATTGCTTATTCTTATTGTATAGGATGTGCCATTCATGATAAAACAAGTTATTCTCATATACATGATGCACTACTTGCTTTTAGGTATGGGTTTTTTGGAGAGAATAAAAATTACGCTTCTTCATAATATGTTTGGGAAACTGCTACCCTTCTTGGTACTGCATTGATACCGTTAGATGCTAATTATATAGAGCACACGATGATTTCATCAAGTGAGAGCCATATCCTAATTTGTGTTTGCCTCAAATTTGGTGATCCTAATTGTTTTAGTATGCTTTTCTATATTTGACTTGCTCTGAAGCTTAACTCACCCTTCTAATTGCCTTATTCATTCCTATAGTTTTGCCTTCAAATCTTCCAAGTGTGTAAACTAATCCACTGTTGTAATGTATAGTTGTTGGAGAATTTCAAATGGCATTACCTTTTTTAAATGGAATTATCTAATTTTTTTATTTTTTATTTTTCCACTTGTGTGTGGGTAAATATATTTTGTCTACTATTTTGACTAAACTTTGATTTCCATATTCTTTTTGCAGTCCCTGGGGGTATATTGCTGCTCTTTTGGTAACTTTTCCAGACTTCCTTCTTAATTTGAATAAGATTATATCTTATAATTAACATACCTCATAGTATTTTCATATTAGATTTTGCATGCCTTGAACTTGTCTCCAAAGACCAAAACAGGGGAGGAATACCATAGAGGGTCGTGAATTTTGTTGCTCCATGTGGTTACTGTCATTGGCATGTGAATAGAGTAGAGTAATGCTTTTGTTATAATTATAGCATATACTTCCTCTCTAATAAATGGGAACCATTTATGCATATGACTTCAACAATAAATTTTCAATAAAATATTAGAGTTAGTTTACATATGCTTGTTTAACAAACACATAATACTTGTTGATGTGTATGATCATATTTTGATGTTTCATCTCTCCATGCGATATAATAGTAGTAACTAAATTATTTGACTTGTAGGTGCTTCCAATATAACACATGCAGAAGTGCAGCTAGCAACACAAGTGCAGACAGTGTCCCTTGGGACCAACAAGGGGTAGTACAGGAATATTCACCTGTTGTCCATCGACTACGCCTTTCGGCCTAATCTTAGGCCCTGACTCACCCTACGTGGACGAATCTTGCGGAGGAACCCTTAGGTTTTCGGGGCATTGGATTCTCACCAATGTTTGCGTTACTCAAGCCGACATTCTCGCTTCCACTTCGTCCACCACTGCTCGTGCAGGGCCTTCGCTCTAAGGCGGAACGCTCCCCTACCGATTTCTTTTTACATCCCACAACTTTGGCAGATCACTTAGCCTCGTTCATCTTCGGCGCAAGAGCGCTCAAAACTTCGTAAGAAAATATCTCGAGAAATCTATGAAGATCAAATTCGTTCTCAACGAGAGAATAGGTGTTTTACTACCAACCACTATTTTATCCATTTATGGCAATGTTTTTTTGATATTTGGTCTCAACCAGGAACGATCCATATAAACCAATTATCCGAACATTCATTTCACCTTTTAGGCTATTTTTCAAATGTTCGGTTAAATCGTTCAGTGCTACGAAGTCAAATGCTGCAAAAGACATTTCTAATCGAAGTTGTTAGCAAAAAACTTGATATAATAGTTCCAATTATTCCTCTAATTAGATAATTGGCTAAAGCAAAATTTTGTAATGTATTAGGGCATCCCATTAGTAAGCCGGTTTGGGCCGATTCATCCGATTTTCATATTATTGACCGATTTTTGCGAAAATGCAGAAATCTTTCTCATTATTACAATGGATCCTCGGTCTACAGGTCGCGCATCAGTCCCATATGTTCCCATCGATACAAGATTCGGAAATGATTTGGTACCTTTGGCTTGTGTGCCTTTCTTACTATCTGTATTGGTGCTGCTATTTACTATTGTTGTTGCTATTTTGAATTTTGATTTTTCATGGAATATAAAGAGACGTGATATGTAAATCTAATGTTAGTCCTATTTTGAGAATGCTGGTGTTGTTTTGGTCTGGGTTAGTCCACGAGTCTTTATGTATGACAAGTGTTTATGTTCTTCAGGCTAACTACTTTGGTATCGTATTTTTTTTTTGTTATTTGGTTTGTTGAGATGGTTATAGGATATATATAACAACAACAAAAATTTAAAAAAAATTGCATCAGTTCCTAGAAAACCGATATTAAAAGTATAAAATTTAACATCAATTATTACAAAACCGATATAAAAAGTAAGGTTTTAACATCGGGTATTCTAAAAACCGATATGAAACGTGATGTTTTAATATCGGTTATTCAAAAAACCGTTATGAAAAGGGAAGTTATAACATCGGTTATGTTAAAAATTGATGTAAAAGGTACCCTTTTAACATTGGTTATGAGAAAACTGATGTTAAAAGTTCCGTTTTAACATCGATTCTTTTTCCGATGTAAATAGCTCCCACTTTTAATATCGCCTGAATCTATAACGAATTGAAAACCGATGTTAAAAGCCATTTTTAACCGATGTTAAAATACCAAACTGCAGTAGTGTAACTATGTAATCTTATAGTTGATATTTACTTATATTTTAAAAAACTTATTATACAATAAATTGAAGCTATTTGATGAAGTGTGATATAGTTTTGAAAATTTATGTAAATTTGTGGGGTTGATCTACTCAATAAGAACTTTTGATTTAACGGTTAGATTGGTAAAATTCAATATATACGATGAGTTATTAAGCAGAGTAACTATGTTAAGAGTAACTCTTTGTATTGCTCCATTTTCCCTCATCACCCTGTGTTTGCCGCCACATATGTGATCATGAATGGTTACCATGTTTTTTATTGGTCAAATATATGTTTGTGTATTTTTGATGAAAAAATCTCCGTACGATATAGCATTGTTGTTTAACTAATTATTTCACCATATTTAATGTTATCATTCCTAAAATGTCCTTTAATTAGTTCGGATTTTATTCTCCTATGATCCTTTTATTCTCAAGAAACAAGCCCCCGTAGAAAATCAAATTAAGAGAAATGGTAGTTTGAGGAATACAATTATTTTTTTATACTTCAATAAAATTAAATGTGCTTAACAAAAATTATTAATTTTTTTTGGTCTGCAGACGGAGTGGCAAGCACCACCTATAAACTCACACATGCAAAGTGGGGATCCCGAGCTCGAACCCGGGCAACCACAGAAAATGTCCAGCCTAACAACGTTGGCTTACGTCAGTTGTGCTAAGCCTTACGGACAACTAAAATTATTAATTAGTGTCATTTTGTTATTTTTTTCTTATATCTGAGTCTATATAGAGTATTTCATTATCTCAAATTACTTATCTCTTTAAAATATCAAAAAAAATATTAAATTCACAAGAATTAAGAAAGTTAATTAAATCCCGTAAAAAAAGTTGATTAATTTAGTTAGTTGCGTTAAATTTGTTAGTAGCAATTATTTTTCAAAATTACGCTTAAAAGTTTTGAGAATCACCACTCACTCTTTCTATCTAATTAATTATTTATTTTATTAATTTGTATTGAAAGTCATCGACTTACTTTTTCCCTTGGCCTATGGTGATATAAGTAACTTCTTTATGAATTGTGATTAATTTAGTTTGGTCAAATAAAATTATTCTCCCTCTCCTGTTTCTTTGTTCCAATTGCAGTAAGACACTGAACATTGCATGCTAAGGGCCAGGTTACTGGAGCACTCTAAGAGTTGGTAGAAAATTCCATCCATACCAAGACTCTTCCTTTTGAGTTTTTAAAGCAACAAAGGTCTTCTTCAAAGCCTTTTATTCTCGAGATAAGTTGTAAAACAACGAAATTCTCAGTATATAGAAGAGCAAAAAGGATATGTTGTTAATTTGTTGATTGTTGTTGGCATGAATAGAATGTTGTGCACAGTCCTATACATAGTGGTTTAGTTTAATAATTGAAATTTTATTTGCGTACTTTAATTTATTTGCGTACTTTTTAACACTGTGTTTGGCATAGAAGAGAAAATGAGAAGAGAGAAAAATGTGAGAAAGAGAGAGGAGAGAGAGAGAGAGGTGAGAAAAAGGGAAGATTTGTGGTATTGTTTGGTTTAAGAGAAAAAAGAGAGAAATAGAAGAGAAAGAAGTATAAAGTTTTCTCTCCCTTTGTTTGGTTGAGAAGAAAAAGAGAAGAGAAAAATGATAATATTTTATCATTGGACAAAAATACCCTTACTAAATTTGAGTCTTTATTTTACTTTTTTTTTTGGATTACATCTTTATTTTATTTGAATTGTCTTCCATGGCCATAAAAAAATTTGTCACCTTGCAAATTATAAGGTAAAGTGGTAAACTTTTTTTTTCCACGTTCTTTCTGTCAAACATTGTTGCAACAATATTTATGTTATGGCAATTTGTGAGTTTTTTTTTTATAATGAAAAGGAATATTATTAATGGATAACTGGACCTTAAGCACAAGGGGTGCCAATGTTTTGTTTATTAAAAATGCAGATTCAAATTTCAATTACACGTTTATTAATAGAAAACACAATTCTTTGCGGTTTTTTCAGATCACTGCAAATCAAGTTCTTTCCATGTTTATACTGCGGCAACTATTTTTCAATTATTATAACTAACCCTGATAACTATTTAGGAAAACATATTGACTCTTTAATTCCAAATTCCTAATATAATAATCGACTCACTGCCTTACATAAGAAAACAGAACCCAAAAAAAATAAATAAAAACAGCCGTAATATAACACAACTCATGACATCAAAGTGAAACTACAATTCTTTAGCTTTATAATTTCCCCCTATAGCAGAACCAAGTCACAAGAAACAACAAAAGAGTTTACTGCCTATACACAAAAAAGAACCTGTAAGCACATATTCAATATAGGCAACTACATATTCAGTATACAAAAAAGAACCTGTAAGCACAAGCTGATAAAGATAAGTCAACTACATAATGCCTATACAAAAAATAACTTCCAGGCACCAACATATCAGCCAACTACATACTGGCTATACAAAAAAAAAAAAAAACTCAGAACACAAGGTGATGAAATTATACCCAACAAAGTACCTATACAAAACAGATGTTGGCACCAACTGATAATAAAGCCAACTACATAATACTTATACAAAAATAACTTCCAGACACCAACATATCACCAACTACATACCAAGCTATACAAAAAAACAACTTTGTAGGCATAAGTTGATGAACATATAACCAACAAAATACCTATACAAAAAAGATGTTGGCACCAACTGATAATATAAGTCAACTACATAATGCCTATACAAAAAATAACTTTCAGGCACCAACATATCAGCCAACTACATACTGCCTATACCAAAAAAAGAAGCTGTAGGCACCAATCGATGATATGAGGCAGCTACCTAGTGCCTACATTGTGCCCAGTAACATTCATAACTTGAAAGAGAACCTGTAGCCGCAAGTGAGCGGGCACACCAAAAACCAGCTCCTTCTTTTTGTCATCACTGCAAAGAAATTCATAACACTGCAAACGAAATTGCTCCAACAAATTCAACTCAGACAACATATCCCATACATCTGTAGCTGTATAGACTCGAGGTCTACTATGTTGCGTAATTTCATTGCGCTTCTCAATAATCGCAACTTGTCTTTCACTATTGCTATATGTTGCTTTTCTACATCATGCAGCTTGATTAGAAATACAGTTACCTTTATTCAGTGCATCAGCCATGAGTCCAATTCCACTTGTCATTCTCTCCAATTGATCCTCCATCAAATCCGCCATTGGAGCCTTACGCTTTGTACCTCGAGAACCAGATGTCCCGGAAGAATGATGTGAGACCCCACCAGCAGGACTATATGAGTCAACATTAGGGGGCTCTTCTCGCCCGTCATAAAACACACCAGTGTCAAATTCAGGAATGTAAGCATCATGATCAATGGAGTCATTCAGATCAATGTTGTCCCTTATACCGTCATTTTCCTTTTCCTTTTCCTTTTCCTTTTCCTTTTCCTTGCGTCTCATTCTATGAGTACCAGATTTTTTGCCTCCAGCTCGATCAAACCCAAAAAGCTGTCTCAAAACATCATAATGCTTAATTTGCATGGTTTTCCACTTGACAGCATGTGGTTTTTCCTACATTAATCACATTATGCATTGTTAGAATGTACATTATGGTAAAAAGAAAACATTAGCTGAAACAAAAAGCAAAAACTGGCTATTTTAGGCATGTATGCAGGAAAATAACCACTATATTGTAGACTCATTCAATCATCCTCAAACTTCGTGATTATATGCAAGTCTACCCTTTACCATATAGAATCGAGTTAGTAAATGTACAGTTAAAATCACAGTTTCACCAGAAAATCACATAAAGATCTTCAGATAAAATTTATTTGATTCATTAGAAAATAGAGAAGGAAAAAAAAGAAAAAAACTCACTTTTATAAGATCTTGCCAAACTTCATCCTCTGCCTCGAACGTCCTGTGCAAATCCACTTAGACTACCAAATAAATCATATGATTCAGCAAAATGATCTTTCAATGTTTTCATCCTATTTTTGATATGCTGCTTTGTCATGGTTGGAGCAACATGAGACCGCAAAGCATCTACAACATTAGAGTATGCTTCTGTTGTCCACGCCCCATCACACTACAATAAATCGTGGGATTACCGACGGCCAAAAGCCGTCGGTAATCCACAAATACCGTCGGTAATAAAAAAATTCCGACGGATTACCGACGGACTAATGTCCGTCGGTAAAGTGCGCGTCGCAAATACGTATCGACGGCTTTAACCCGTCGGTAAATTTCCAACGGTTTTCTCCGACGGTTTTAACCCGTCGATAATTCCGATGACATTTTCGACGGCCATGACCGTCGGTAAAGCCGGACTTTAAATTATTTTTTTTCAATTGAAATTTTTTTAAATTTTCATTAAAAAATTATTTAATTTTTTAAATTATTTAATTTTAATTTCTGTAATAAATTTAATTTATTTATCCACTTAATTAACGATTACTAGTTATCACATTTAATTATTAATTTATTCATGTATTTAAAAATGTAATGCGATAACATAACTATAAAACAAATTAAAAAAAGAAACGTAACAAATAAATAAAAAAATTCGACGAACAAAACCTTAATAAAAAATATCCGAAAATATAAAAAAATATCGATACAAACATAACTAATAGTCCTGATAATCATGATCATGATCACCATCTGCATCATCGACATGATCATTATGTGAAGGCTTCAGAAGGCCGAAGTGCTTGATATATCTTTGTTTTTTCTTTTAACTTTATAGTATTAAATGAATTGTTTTACAGACAAAATAGGGGGAGCAGAAGCAAAAGTAGCGAAAAGAAAGAATATGATTCTTCAAATTTATCTCCATTTCTAAATAACATAAATAAAAACTTCCTAAAAAGAAAAGAAAATTAGATATAATATAAAGTGCAAAATGATATGCTTAGGAATACAACAATCAAGAATTTTCCCACTAAGGCACAACAAAAAGGAAGAAAAAGAACAAAACTTATCTAAGTAACAAATGCTTTGGTACAATTCAGTGTCCTATCAAACACTAGAAATGTGATAGTTAAAGTCCCAAGAACATGAGTAAAAGGCAACACTGGGTAAAAATAATTCTTGCCATGGAGACGCAACTAAAAGAGTAGTTTCTATAAGTATAGTGAGACGTGGCAAGAACTCCATACACTCTCTTATTATGTGGCAACAAAAGATCACAATTACACCTATACCACCATTAAAACAAGATAAAGTTTCAAATCTAGGAGTTGAGCTTACATAATTCTTCTTGACCAATTTGACTTGTAATTAATCGTTGGGAATTTCAAATAAAAATCCCTAAGCCCCATTTTAGTGTGTGGGCATTCACTTAAGAAGAAGACAACACAAATTGAAAAAATGGATGAACATAGGATCGTAGATTCACTTCATCAAATTGAGTTTATGTGTTGCTTGCTAAATGAATAATCTACATGCTACCTTACTCTAACATAAAATATACATCGACAAAATTCCTCTGTGGAGAGAACTATACATCACTTCAACATAAAACATCCTTTGTTAGCCAAAACACACATCACCTCAAAATTCTCTCTGGAGAGAACTATGAAGCAAATCAAATAAATATGTCTGCAAGGGGGGTCAACACCAACCCTTTTTCCACCCAATGAGTCAACCGACATTTCGTTAGAGTGCATACCTAATTCTCGTAACAAGAGAGTGTCCACGCCCTTCGATGTGAGTGGCGCTCTGAGCAATGTGGTGGCCTCGAACTAAAATACCAAAAAACATAGAAAATTTTAACTAACAAGCTACCAATCAATAAGAGCAGAGCAACCATCAAACAACTAACAATCCACAAAATCAATAAGAGCAGAACAACCATCAAACAACTAACAATCTACAAAATCAATAAGAGCAGAGCAACCTTCAAACTCTAACTTTGAACATAAGTACTAAAATGAACAAAAACAAGAACCATTAGACAATCGTAACCAATTGAAATCAAAATTCACAAAGATAATTGCATAAAACATGGAAGGAGGAGATGAGAACCTAACCTTTAGGAGGAGCCGAGAGAACAGATTGGCGGCGTGGTGGTGGTGGCGGCGGCGTGGTGGTGGAGACGGCGTGGTGGTGAGAGAACGAGAGAAGCAGTGGTGGTGGTGGTGGCGGCCTGGTGGTGGTGTGGGCGTGGTGGTGGTGGTAATGGTGGTGGTGGTGGTGGTGGCGGCGTAGTGGTGGTGGCGGTGGTGGCGGAGGAAGAGAGGGAAGTGAAAGAGAAGAGGGATGAAGATGGAGGAGAAAGGGAAGGCTCGGTTTCTAGTTATTATCGCGCATTACCGACGACTTTTTACCGACGGTGTAGGCCGTCGGTAAACTGTTCGGCCTTACCGACGGGTTTGTTAATTTACTGACGGTATAAGGCCGTCGGTATTTGAAAAATAGGCGCCAAAATAAAAAATCTGTGCAATTACCGATGAGCATTGACCGTCGGTAAATCAGATTCGATTTACCGACGGACTTTTTGTTTTACCGACGGCTTTGCCCGTCGAAAAATCCCACGTTAACCGACAGTTTGTGACCGTCGGTATAAGCTCGTCGGTAAATCCGAATTTTCTTGTAGTGTCATGCCTATTCCCTTTATTAGCCTCCTCCATCAAAGCATTTAATAGTATTTGATCCATATCATCAATCCACCTCAAGTTTTCTTTACCACCTTGACTAGGTTCAGCACCTTGACCCTTTCCCTTTGCCATTTTTCCAATCTATAGACACAATTGTTTTCAATAGAAACAAGATAACACCATGCCCACCATATTAAAAGTTAATAATGACTAAAAAAAATTAATCCATAACATTACTAAAACTAACATTGCTGACTTGAATGAAAGAAGTACATTACTAAAAAAAATTAATCCATAACATTGCTGACTAAAAAAAATTAATCCATAACATTACTAAAACTAACGCGTAAATAAAAATAACATTACTTAAATGAAAGAAGTACATGATAACAACATATGAAATGTCTAAACTAAAATTAATACAAGCAAACATCAACTCATTAACTCATAAACATGACATAACTACATCAAGCTTGATATGCATTCCACATTTCAGTTGCAATGTTGTCCCTTAAAAGTGCCCCTTGTCTGTAATCCTCATCACGTTGCTGCGTTTGAGATCTATCCATGTCATTTTGAAGCAATTCACGATCAACTTCAGCGAGTAAGGATTCATCAATGTCCACACCCATTAGAAAGTTATGTAGGATACAACAAGCGATTACTATATCTATCATTATTTCGAAGGAATAATGTGGCTCAGTGCCACTAGCTATAATGGGAAATCTCTTTTTTAACACACCAAAAGTTCTCTCTATAACATTTCGAAGTGAAGAATGTCGATGGTTGAATAATTCTCTAGGATTTTGTGGGCCACGGGCTGAATACTCCTTCAAGTGATAATGAACACCTCTATATGGTGTTAGTAAACCGCGTTTTAGCATAAATCCCGCATCCCCAAGATAAAATTTTCCTACAAAAGTTATATACATATTATAACTCAAATATTAAGTCAAAATAGATTAAATGCACAACCTCAAACACAAGTATTATTTTAACCTTCCACTAACCTTCTGGGATTAATAACGGATCTTCCTTACTTAAAGCATCTTTTAATATCCTAGAATCAGATGTTGTTCCCTCCCATCCAGCTAACACATATGTGAATTTCATGTCGAAATCACATGCGGCTAAAACATTTTGAGTGGGATACTCTTTTCTTCCACGAAAACGAGGGGCTTCTGCCCTTGGAACCTTCACTCGAATGTGTGTACCATCTATAGCTCCAATGCAATCCTTGGTTCATAGATGATTTAGTTAGTTACTTGTGCAAGAGATGGACTTAAAGGGTTAAAGTAACTATAACTAAATAAAATATATTGGTACCTTAAAAAATGGGTAGAATCTATTATTGTTGAGTATTTGTGGTGGGACATTTGCACCTGATGGTTGGACCAAAAACTCTTCCCCTAATGCAAGAATGGCATGCAACACTTGGTGAAAGTGACGATTAACGGTCTCTCCGGAACGATGAAAGAAGAAAGACAGGGTACGAGTTTTTGCATTATGTCCTATAATATGTAAGAATTTTGCCACTTGCTCTTCTACCGTAGATCGTATATTACCCTTTACTATGCTAGTACCCCTCAATCTTTGACATAATTGCATGAATGCTTCAGGCCCCATGCGTATAATTCCTCGACTATTCCCTGTTCCCATTAGATATCTCATTAACTCACGACGCCTACGCTCTCTTTGTGGAGTATCATTAGTGGCTCGACTATGCAAACATCTTGACAACAATTGATGCAAATGCAATGCATGGACAACACAACACAGTAAGGCAACAGAACCGATATACTGCCTCCTTTCCAACTCCTTTTGGAAATGACTTAAAATTCTCATTTGAAATGGCATTCCAATATCAATCATTTCATCTTCATCCAAGTCGACCTCTTCTATTATTTCGATTTGTTCATCATTACTGACTTGTTCAACACTATCGGGATTAGTCACTCTCTCCATATGATAATCTCAAAAAAGTCTTTCCCACATGCAGCACAAAGAAACAAATGCTGAATAAATGTTTCAATGCAAGATACATGTATAAAACAATTAACAAAAAATGAGGAAAGTCTAAGAAATTAGCTTATTGTTCCATAATGTTAAATGTTTGTTACATTGCTACATTGCTACTATATGTAATTGGAAGCAAGGGTAGACCAGAAAATAAAAAAGAGGAAAGCAAACGACTACTACTATGAATGGTGCTATGAAGATATTGACTTAAGTAGCTAGTATGTCACTGAGGAGTACATATATGTTTCATCTATATCACACTATTTGCACCTTCTATATATGTCATATTATGATCCAGAAAAAGAAATTTTGAATAAGTGGAATTTACAACAGTCTTGGTAAACCCACAAGATGGATCAGGATCATGTTTATAATAATGTATGTATAGCTGATCATATACTATATAAGTTTTTGAGTGACAGGAATTAATTACATTGTCTGCCATACAAACAACAAGTATGATCAATCAAATTGACCAAGGTAACGGTCAGTATTGCAAGTTACTCTTGATGGGAGAAACCAACAGAACTCGTCTCAGTCTGAGAAAACACAATTGCTTGCTGATTCTGATTAAGCAACAAAATTATCACGATAAAAATTATTCATAATAATAAAAATTAACAATAAAATATAATTTTTTTGAGGTCTTAGAAGGAACATAAAATAACTGTCTTAGTTGTCTTGTGGCCTTCATGAACATATATGGATTTAATGAATACTCAAAAGTAGTTTTGCATTTTTTGTTCTAACTTGAATCGGAGACAGCAAAGTAGCAAAAAGTGACACAATAAAGGAAGCGAGAAAACCGTACTAGTAGTAGTAGTTTAATTTGTGGAAACAAAACCTTTAAATGACCTTCATTAATTATGAGTCATATATAGAAGGTTCAAATATTGTGATAAACGTGAAACATATATGTACAGATCAGTGACATACTAGCAACTTAATTATAGCTTCAAACATTGAATTTGTAGGCAACATGAGTAAAATTGAGGAATTCAAAAGTAGTAAATTAAGATGAAAGCTCAAAAGTGAGAATGATCGATATTCCAAGGCATTTGTAAATATAAATATACAACCTACAAGTCCAAGCTTGACACATGAAGATATAATGAAAGTTCATACATACATATATATAGAACTATGAATAATTTTGATTCTAAGCTTGTGAGTCACAATATTGGCTCAATATACTTAGAAGTCCTATTAGTGCAACCATTTTGATTCTTGTATTCGAAAATCTTACACAATCTCTAGTGATTCAGTTAAGGTGCTATGATGAAATGACATTGATTGTAACCGAATGCTTTCCTCTGTCAACTGTGCATTTCAATGTTGGTTAGGTTTTAAATTTCCTATTGCCACCTTGATTTACTGATGCTTCTATAAATATGAGGAAGCTTAAATATCTGCTAGCTAAATATGCAGTTACATCTTATACAGATAATCAATTAAGTCCTACCATTGATGGAAGAAGTTTGCAGTTTCATTCAGATCAAACAGGATACGACAACAACAAATCTTTCAGAATAATAAATTAAGCCTATAACAGAAAAAGCACCTGAGCAACAGACCTTACTCCAAAACCCACTTAGCTAAAACAGAGAGGAAAAAAACACAGATTTAAATTGAAAAAAGAAAGAAAAAAGGAACCTTTTTGTTATTAAGTAGCACCCCGAATGGCAAAAAAAGAAAAAGAAAAAAAAATGGTGGTGGTTGTTGTAAGATTGAAAAGAGAAAAACAGGAAGCAGAAAAATGGTTGCCATGTATGTTTACCTCGGTGTCTAATAACAAACCTAAATATACAACTTACTAAACTAATTAGAGAAATCAGTAAATTGAATTCAACAGTCAATCTTAGACAAGTAATGCAGGTGGCAGAGGCAGAGGTCAACTTGAATCAAGCAGATACCAGAACAACAATTAATCAACACATCAAGAAGCATCATCAAAGGCAGAGGCCAACTTGAATCAAGCAGATACCAGAACAAATGCAGATAAATAAGTAAAATCAAAGGCATAATAGGGAGAAATCGTTGATAAAGAATGAGTGTACCTTGATCAAGCAGAAGTATAAGGGGGAAGAGGAAGCGA
Organism: Calophaca sinica; assembly: GCA_037113605.1. NCBI lineage: Eukaryota > Viridiplantae > Streptophyta > Magnoliopsida > Fabales > Fabaceae > Calophaca > Calophaca sinica. Next base: position 126,991,611 of record CM073734.1, read on the forward strand.
TGGTGACGAAGAAGCAAAGAACAGAGAACCGGATCTGGGCAAGAAGAACAGAGAAACGAAGAAGCGGGACCAAGGTAGACGATGGAAGAACCAGATCGCTCAGCAGAGGATGGATGAACCACCGTCGCAGAAGAAGCGGAGAAGCGTCGCCGCCGAGAAAGGAAGAAGCTCGTCGTGCGAGGAAGAAGCAACGTCGTGGGAGGAACGACCGGATCTGGTGCTTCACATTTTCCACTTGACTTCGAAGCGGCGGAGGATGAAGGATGAAGGAGGAAGGCAAGGAGGATGAAGGATGAACGGCAACGCTCGCGAACGTCCTGCGCTTTCCCTTTTCTCTTCGCGCGTTGCCCAACTTCTCCCTGATTTCTCTTACATTTTTCTTCTTCGATTGCGAAGAAATGTAAAAGGGATGGGGCCCACACAATTATTTTCTCTCCTCCCTAATTCTCTGCAAACCAAACAGTAGAAAATACCCACTTCTCTTCTTTTTCTCTCTTTCCAAATTCTCTCTCTTTAAAATCACTCAAACCAAACACAGTGTAAGTGATTCTTTTTTTGCGTTCTTTCCCTTTTGCTTATAAACTTAACCAACTCACATCCTCACCCACTTGGGCGTTACCACCCACCGAAGCAAGAAGTGAAAAATTTCAAATTGCCTTAATTTAAGTTGTTAATAGGTCAAAAGGTATTTGATTTGTAAAGAAAAGGGCTTAATGGTTATCTCAGATCATTATCTCAAACTTTTCCACTTAAGGTTGCTATTCGGTTAAATAAGAAAAAACTTTGTAACTTAAGATTTTGATATACGTCAAACCAAATAAGTAGCACAATTTCTTTTTCTTTCTTTTTTTGGTGAGAAATAGGTAGCGCAATTTCTAGTCTAGCATAATAAAAGAGAGTCAAAGAAGAATGCTGGCTATTTATTAATTGATTCAATTTAATAAACAGTTAAAATCTAATCTGAAGAGATATATAAATTAAAAATCAAAAAAATAAAAAAGAAATAAAATTCTTACTGTAGAATTAATTTTAGGTTTAATTATGCTGGAGGTCCCTGAACTATTTGGGAATTTTGAAATAGGTCCCTGAACTATTTTTTTTTTAATTAGGTCCCTAGATTATTATTTTTTTTAATTGGGTCCTTCCGTTAAGTAACTGTTAGTGGGCTGTTAAGTCATGCTGACGTGGACTGTGACGTGGACCGCGACATAAATTTTGAAATAGGTCCCTGAACTATTTTTTTTAATTTGGTCCCTAAACTATATATTTTTTTTAATCAGGTCCCTAAACTATTTTTTTAATTTGGTCCATAAACTATATTAATATTAATCATGTCCAGTTTGCTTTCATTATTTTTCCTTTAATTTATTGTTTTTAAATTAATTAATTAATTTATCGTTTGAACCAATCGAATTTTTGTGGAACAAGAGGATAGCTTTATCACGCCTGAGCCTTATCGATGCCTTAGACCAATTTTAAGGGAACCAATTTTTTCTACGATGCAAGCTTCCCTTGGACCAAACATGGGAACACATTTTCTTCAATTTTATGGCCAATAACGTTGAACAAAGGAGATTTCTCTTGCTAAAGTAACACTTCAAAATTTATTGGTCTTAAGCTAAAATAAATAGTAGCAAAGTAATTAATTCAAGACATTGGAAATGCAAGATGGTGGAGAGTGGTCATTTGAAGTGGAGCATACTTACAGGCATATATCGAGAAATTCACAGTTGATTTGGAGAGGGTAGTTGTAGTTGTAGGTTTGGGAACTAGCTGGATTACCATGTAGGCATGCTTGCGGTTGCATATTTTTAAAGGGGGTAACCAGGAGGACTACATTAGTGCCTACTATACGCTGTTGCATATTTGGCATGTTATAGCCCGGTGGTCAATCCAATTAATGGGCAGAATTTATGGCCAACGTTGAACTTTGATAAGATTCTCCCTCCAATACATAGACCCAAGCCTGGGAGACCAAGGAAGCTAAGGAGGAGGGAGCATGATGAAAATCCAAACTCATCAAGATCTTCAAGAGTTGGCACAATAATAAGGTGTACAAGGTGCAAGCAAGTTGGCCACAATAAAACCACTTGCAAACAACCTCCACATGTAACTGAATCTGCAAGTGATGGTAAGAATGTGATGTGTTTTGATTTTTTGCTAAATATATTTACCGATAGATTATGATTGTATCAAATCCAGGAAAAGGAAAAAATCAAAACACATCACATTCTTACCATCACTTGCAGATTCAGTTACATGTGGAGGTTGTTTGCAAGTGGTTTTATTGTGGCCAACTTGCTTGCACCTTGTACACCTTATTATTGTGCCAACTCTTGAAGATCTTGATGAGTTTGGATTTTCATCATGCTCCCTCCTCCTTAGCTTCCTTGGTCTCCTGTGCTCGGGTCTATGTATTGAGGAGAATCTTATCAAAGTTCAACGTTGGCCATAAATTCCGCCCATTAATTGATTGACCACCGGCTATAACATGCCAAATATGCAACAGCGATAGTAGGTACTAATGTAGTCCTCCTGGGTTACCCCTTTAAAAATATGCAACCGCAAGCATGCCTACATGGTAATCCAGCTTAGTTCCCAAAACCTACAACTACAACTACCCTCTCCAAATCAATCGTGAATTTCCGGATATATGCCTGTAAGTATGCTCCACTTCAAATGACCACTCTCCACCATCTTGCATTTCCAATATCTTGAATTAATTACTTTGCTCCTATTTATTTTAGCTTAAGACCAAGAAATTTTGAAGTGTTACTTTAGCAAGAGAAATCTCCTTTGTTCAGTGACGTTATTGGCCATAAAATTGAAGAAAAATGTGTTCCCATGTTTGGTCCAAGGGAAGCTTGCATCGTAGAAAAAATTGGTTCCCGTAAAAATTGGTCTAAGGCATCGATAAGCGCTCAGGCGTGACAAAGCTATCCTCTTGTTCCACAAAAATTGATTGGTTCAAACGATAAATTAATTAATTAATTTAAAAACAATAAATTAAAGGAAAATAATGAAAGCAAACTGACATGATTAATATTAATATAGTTTATGGACCAAATTAAAAATAGTTTAGGACCTGATTAAAAATATATAGTTTAGGGACCAAATTAAAAAAATAGTTCAGTGACCTATTTCAAAATTTATGTCATGGCCCACGCCACGCTCACGCCAAGACGACTTAATGTACCACTAACAGTTACTTAACGGAAGGACCCAATTAAAAAAAAAAAATCCAGGGACCTAATTAAAAAAAAAATAGTTCAGGAACCTATTTCAAAATTCCCAAATAGTTCAGGGACCTCCAGCATAATTAAACCTTAATTTTAAATAGGTATAGAATCTATATACTACTCAATTCACGTACTATAAAAAATGTATTTTTTACTTCAGATTTAACTTTATTGTATTTAAGATTTAAATCAAATATTGGTTAATATATGGTGACGTCTAAAATGAATCAGTAAGTAGGTGGTTCATGATAAACCATGACTAACAGGCATTAGATCGAGAAGTTCTATCGAATCTTATGATACATCTTTCGCACTGAATTTTTTTCTTCTTCTTCTCTCTCTTTCCTTCCCTCGCCCTCGTGTCTCTGGTTTCTCTCTCCCAAACTGCAGTCACGACAGTCACCAAGGAACTCAACACAGATCGGCGCCTTTGCGGCCCCTTTCTCCTTCTTTCTCAACAATTCTTCTATCACTCACCGGAGACAATATGTTTGAGGCAAAGCACTGCATGGTTTCTTTCAAAGTGGAAACTTGAAAAAATAACAACTACGGAATAGGGAAATCGAAGAAACAATCATGGAAAAAAAAAGGCAGCAGTAAGTTAACCACCAAAACATTGAACTCAGCCAAAATTAAGAACAAGCATGATCCCCAAAAAAACACAATAATGAAAAAAAGGCAAAACAAAATTAAAAAAGTAAATCCCAAACATGTTTTATTTCTGTTGAATAATTTTAATATTATAAAGTACAAAATTAAAGATTGAAAAGCGGTGGCCAAGCGGGTTTTATCCCATCTAAGACTTGAAGATTGAACTGGTCCCATGGTGGTTGTGGCCAGGTGGTGGGGTTGTTTAAAAAAATGTTTTGTTTTGTTTTGCTTTTGCTTGTTTTCTAATTAGTTATGAGAGGAGGGTGCTCTAGAGGACAGTGTCGTGGATAGATGTTACAGACGATGGGAGATGGTGGCTGCAGACAAGGAGGAGATGGTAGTGGGGAGAGGGGAGATATGTGGGGAGAGAGAAAGAAGGTGGATGAAGGTTAGATACGCGTTTCAGATCTGAAGGGGTGGGTGGTGGAGGATCACGCAGTGACCGGAGGGAGTGGACAGAGGGAGAGAGGAGAGAGAATGAATTTGTTGGGCTGTGATTTGGTGTGGATACCGCATGGTACGATCCGGTGAGTTGTTCAACGACTCTTAATCGTGGTCCACCCATATTTCGAGTGAACCATATGTGATGATATTTCACCGTAGAAGCCACCGTCAATATATATATATATATATATATATATACTTTGAAATAAAATTAAAAAATTAAATCAACCCAAAAAAATGCTCACAATTGGAAAAAAAATGCAGACAAATAACAATATTTATTTGTTAATAAATAATAGTTTTAAATGTAGTTTTATTTTAATTTATTTATGCGTTTTATGTATTTCTTTATAACTATGTACAACGTAATATTCTTAACACATTGATATGTTAATAATAATATTCCATTCTAAAAAATTAGTGTGATAAAATATCTGAAATGAATAATTAAATTCCTTAAAAACAACATTAAACAATAAAATGCGATAAAATAATACATACCGTAGCGTAATAGAAATATAGAAAAACGGACATAGGAGTGTCCGTCTTGACGCTAGTAATAGACAATATAGATATAGATTACATAACACGCATCGTCGCCTCCTTTCCCGGCGGTGGGTCTGGAAAACCATTGCTCCTAAAAATTACTCCCTCTTATACCAAACAAAAAAAATTACTACCTCCATAGTGAAATATAAGGGGAAAAAAAAATTGTATTTGATGATTTAAAATATAAGTAAATTCTAACTAATTTTAACTTATTTAATGACAAAATATCTTTCAATTAATATTTTTCAATAACACATTTTTATTTTCATGGAACAACTTCTCCTAAAAAATTTAAATGAATGGGATTAAAGTTTGAGAAATACAATTATTCATTTGATTATTTGAAAAATTTAATGAATTTAATCAATATTATTAATTAGCGTAAATTTAATTATTTTTATTTATATCTCACCTTGGAGGTACTAGTTAGGGGTGGGTATGGATCGGGTTGGGTGAGTTTTGGGGTGTTTAAAGGCTTAACCCAATCAAATATACATGGGTTGAGTTGGGTGGATTTAGTCGAAATATTTTATGAAATCCGAATCAACCCAACCCGACCTTATATGGGTTGGTTTGGGTCGGGTGAATGAGTTTGTTATTAAAATATTCATTTACCGGAAGAAGAAAAAAATAAAAAAATTTGGAAAAAAATAAAAGATTAAAGGAAAAGATATAACATGAAAAAAAACACTATCATGGTCTTAAACATTAATTTATCTGACACTCACTGTGACATCCTAGTCAATTTTTTTAATATATTAAATATATTAGTTTATACACTAATAGGGGAAATAATTTTTATTTTATTTTAGCAAGCGGAAATGTACAATTGTAAGTAAATGTACTCATCCATAGGATCCTGATACAGTGTATATGGGGATAGTGACTTGGACTTCCCATCTATTGACTCTGACTCACTGGCTGTGGAATATCCAATACCATCTTTCCTCCTGAATCATCTGACACCTGCTAATATCCGAGAGCAGATATATACAAAACAAGAAATAGAGCAGGAGACTCAGAACGCACTATACGCACTATTGAATGAGAAGGTAGTGCATAACCAAGCATCACACATAAGTATAACAGCAAAGCAGAACAATGGAATATATGATAGATTAAATCATACATCTCACAGTAACTGTTTGGATCATTACCTAGCTACCCTTCCCATGCAACCTGCGTCTATATGCCTACGTGACCACACAGCTTAATTATGGCAAAAGCAGCCCCACCTTAGCTACTTTGCCTTTATAGATAACAGCAATCTCTCACCAGCATGTGAGTAGGCCAAGCCAGTTGTCCATCCCATATCCCGCACACCGTACCCCTAAGAGTGCATCCCTGCTCTTCGATAAGAATATGTATCGGGGCGGCACTCGGGATCAGCACTATGGACAGTGATGCAACAGTATCCCGTCAGGATAACCAGGCTACCCAACGTCCTGACAGGATGGTAGCTAGCCATCAGTCACCTGTGGACTTGTCGGACCCAGACTATCCTTAAGGATCCACGCAAAGCATGTCCTATACTAACTGCACAGTGCCTGCACTCTGGCACCTGGCCTCGTACACAGCCTATGTGCACGGCAGTGGATTACAACACATGCATATGACCATTTATTATTCAGCACCTTATCAGCTTTTCATTATTCATCAGCTCATCACATCAACTCATTATCTCAGCCAGCATCATCATCTTATCTTAGCACTTAACAGCTCCTTATAGTTAGATAGCTTCAACCATACCCCACATACATCATTATTTAATAACTTTACATCAAACCAGCATAAGCAGAATTACCAGCATCTACAGCATATTGTAAATCATTCAACACATTATCAATACTCAACCATCTTCAAATGACTTATAGATCAACCAACACAACATCAATTATCAATCATCTTTGATCAATATATGGATCAACCCTAGTTTCGCTCAGGCGACCTACTACAGTCATATTATCAACTAGCACACCATCAATCAATCACACACAACCATCAGCATATCATCAATCAATCACACACAACCATAAGCAATCATGTGGAATTCGCATCACACCAATCAACATCCTTCTATTAATATTAGCAGATCATTTCTATGGTTGACAGACCTCTGACAACTGTCCTCAGCTAACATAGGCCACAACCCCTTTCATAAGGTGCTGTTGTTATCAACCAATAGTAGGGCTTAGGTCGCCCTCTTAATTATACACTTATTCTAATCCTATAATCCTTAGTGGATAGGGTTCAGGTCTCCTTACCTGGTTAGAAGACTGTTGCAGCTGCTGCCACTCTCCGTGTCTTCGCCGCTCCTCGCACTCATACCTCTAGACACTCCTACCTAACTTACTAGGCCGCTCTCATCCTCTCCTTTCAGAGGATTACCTTCTAAGGGCTTTCTAATGCACACGATCCTCTCTTGAGGCAAGTGCAAAGCATACTTGCTCCTTAGTGGCCCTCTAAGTCTCACTCACTTTTTCAATCTCAAGGATTACTTACTAAGGGTTTTCTGATGTGCCAGATCCTCATTAAAGGGAAGCACAGAGCATACTCACTCCTTAGGAGTTCTTAGAGAGAGAAAGCTAGAGAGAGAAGAGGATGAAGGACGTACCTGGCTTAAAAGACCGTTGTCGCCACTCTCATCGCGCCTCCAGAGCTCCTCCACGTCCTCCCAAAGCCTTTGGAAGAACTTGAGAAGAATGGAGGGGGAATGGGCCTATTTATAGGCGAGAATGGAGAGCTCATTCTCACTCCACCGCCTTTGGTCGCGATGGCGTTACACTGAAAGGTCGTCGCGTCGTGATGGAACCCGTTTTTGGAAGGTTATTTTCTCTCTTCCACCGACTTACCTATCATTGCGTATCGCGTCGCGATGTCCTGCTCCACCGCGTCGCGATGGACATGTTCTAGAGAGTTCTTGTTTTCTTTGGATCCTAGGGATTCCATGGATGTTTTTACACCTTTTCTGAGGTTTATGAGTCATACTTAAACTCATTTCATTCCTAATCAAGGTTCTTAATATCTATTTAAATATTTAATGATTAATCTAATTTTATTCAGAAAACGGGATATTACACTCACCTAGTCCGATTGAAAAAACAACAATTACGCAACGCAATATTTCACATTTCATAATATATAATGTTTGCAGAGTGACAATATTTCATAATATATATTATATATAAATCATTTCAGAAACAAACACAAATTTCATATTCTAAGTACACGATTCAACGTTCACTTAAGTTAATATGAAAAAAGTCACTTCGAATAATATATATGACACATAAGTATAAAAAGGTTGTGTTCATTTACGGAGTTGAGTTGTTTGAATTCGCAATTTTCAGACTCAAAACCCTACCTATAGGCTTTAAATTTGCTTCTTTTAAAACCGGCTCAATCCAATAACCCAAACCAACTCGATTTTTTTGAGTTGGATTAGATTGACTAAGTCGAATTCGTAAATCGACCAACACTACTAGTGCTATTCTCTCCTGTGGCTTACTTGCCGAGACAGTGGTCCAGGTTAATTAATGACGTCACGTGGGGGGCTTCCAATTTTTCGGAATTGTGATATCTGACTTGAAGAGCTCAATGACTTGGGATTGAGAACCTTGTTGCCGTTGGGGAAGCAAATGCCAGTGTAGGTTTCGCTGTCATCATCATCATCATCATCTTTTACTATGAGTAACAAGGACTAAAATTGAAAATAATTTTAAAATGGCTATGATTTCTTGTATTGTTTTCATTTTTTAAGTGTCATTAAATAATAACACACAAATTAAGAATTATAATTATTGTATTTATTTATATTTATATTATAATAATAATAATAATTGTATTATTATTTTCTTTCTAATATACTCCATCCAGACTTAATTATAAGTAAAAAAATACACGTATTTGGTCTAAGTCCAAATTTGGACCAAATACATGTATTTTCTTTCTCATAATTAAGTCCGAAAAGAGTACTATTTACTCCCTTCATCCTAATATATATGTCATATTTGGCTAAATCACTCAGTTTAAGAAAAAATAATAAATGAAAGAAAGAAAGTGATAATTTTACCAAATTAACCTTATTAATAATTGATGTATTAACTATTATCATAAATGCAAAGTGAAGTATGTGATGATACAATTGACAGATTTGAGGATACAATTGACAGAAAACATTTAATATTACATTAAAAATAGAAAATGACATATATTTTGGGACAATTTTTTTTTGTTGTAAATGTGACGTATATTGGAACAGAGGGAGTACCATTTAATGTCTGTATAATTTTTTACTAAATAATGATAATGATATAGCTAATACTCTATCCGGTTTTTATTATAAGGAACAAAACTCTAATTCACACAAACTAATGAACAACATTGAAGATAGTTTTTTTAGTTAATGCTCTTAAAGATTTAATTTTTTTCAAAAATATTTTTTTATGAAACAACCCACTTGCACAGAAAATAGGTACATTTTATTAATATAAGTCTCACTATAAATAAAGGTATAAATAAAAATTAGGTATTTAATGCCTTTAAAAATTGATAGTGTTTTTTATAGTTAGAAAGAAAAAATGACCCTTTTGTTACTTATAAAAATATCTGGAGGGAGTATTGTTTTAAACTTTTTAAATAGTAAAAAATAGAAACAAAAGTTTCCAAATGAATGATACTTACAGAAATGATGGGAGTGGTATATAATAACCTTTTGTATGAGTTAAAAATTGATATATGCACCTCAATATTTTTAAGAAATTTTCTTGTATAGTTTCTCTAAAATTATTTATATATTTGCTAGAATTTTTTATATAATCCAAATTAAATATTTATCTAATTCCTTTCATAAATTAAAATCAAATGTTTATTTCATATTCTCACTTAAAGAAGTTTTTTACTGGACCATAAGTTCAACCGAAATATGTTTATCACTATGTTTGGTCGAAGGAAAAAAAAAAGTAGGAAGAAATAAGAGGAGGGAAAGAAAGTAAGAAAATCAAAAGAGGTGAGAAATAGGGCAATGACTAAGATGAAGTTTGTGAAACGGGGTACACCGATGAGGTAGCCAAATTGACTGGTTATAGAAGGTGATACCGGTAACTACTCCACCCTCTATCTCTCTTTTCCTGCCAAACCTCTGCCCTTCATTACTATCGGTCACCCCTCCCCCACCCCTTCTCCTTCCTCCTTTCTCCGTTCGCCCCTCCCTTAACCCCACCAGAAACTTGTCTCCCTTTACAACCAACACCACTTTGTGAAGTAGCCTTACATCGGGTGGTGGTCCTGCATAATAATCGTATGGATCTAAAAGTTTGATGCTTTTACTTTGCTCAGTGATTCTGCTTCTTTGTGGAAAGTACCCTCATCCATGAATTCTCCATTTGGAAGGCAATGAATGGAGATAACCATCCCATGCCTTAAGCTTGACCGAGGTGCAACAATAATGGCGGGTCACAATATAGTATGGGAAGAGTGGATTTCGCAACGCCGGTGTTGCAGACATGGGGTGTAGACCACCAAGATAGCAACTCGACAAAGAAGGTGGGGATTGTTTTTGTCATTGCGATGGTGACTGTGTGGCAGCAAAATATTTGTGGAGGTGAGGCTATGGGCTATTGTGATTGCTTCAGGCGGTGGTGGACTTCAGGTAGTGGCTATGGTGAAACAATAAAGATGGTCGTAGATGGTATACATACACAGTTACCCTTCTATGATTGCGACCTTCCATTATTTAATTAATAAATAGGATGGTTAAAAACACTGTACCATCGGTGTACCATATTCTTTGTAGCACTTGGACTTGATTTCCTCAACCATTTATTTACGTAATCCCTCCGGTTTCAATTATAAGCAACAAAAACCTCATATTTTTTGGTCTCAAATATAAGTAAATTTAACTAATTTTACACTAATATTCATAAAATACCCTTATTAAAATCATTTTTTTGTCTTGAAAAGAGTAAAAGTGGCACTTTTTGGTCTTGAAAAGAGTAAAAGTGTGCCTAATAAAGTGGTTCTTAATAAGTGTGATTTTTTTTTTTGGCTAATATTGGAGACCAGAGGGAGTATCTCTTAAGGTTTTCTTTTTTTGTCAAAAAATAAAAGAAATAAAGCATTTTAGTCCCATGTACCATTTAATGGGCACATAACTGAATATAGATGGGAAAACGGGTCGAATCATCCCCGCCTCATCCCGCCTAAAACGGGGGTGAGACGAGTTGAATTGTATGTGAGTTTAACATTATGGATCGTCTTGCCCCACCACGGTTGGTGGGTTAGCCCGTCAACAATAAAAACAATAAAGAAAATATTAATGCATGAGCAGGCTGGCGGGTCGACACACCAAAAAAAATTTAAATTCCATAAAAATATTAAAATACATGAAATAACAAAAAAAAAAGAAAGAAAATGACCCGACAAGCCAATTCACCCCGCCTTGCCCTTGCCCCATTCTTTGGCGGGTTATGTGGAGGGTGGGTCAAAGTGGGTTGATGGGTTAGAAATCCTGCACTGTCCCATAAAAAAAAAAGGGTTAAATGGGTTAACCCAATGAACCCAACCCACTTTGTCGTGGAAAATATAATATGGAGAAGAAACTAGGATGAGTAATAGCAAGGATATAAAGGTAATTGCACAAGCTCATAAGCTGGTCCCGTCTCTTGCAAAGCTTGGAGTGGAGTGGGGATTACAAAAAGTTTAACTTAAACTAAATCAGCGTTTTAGTTTAGTTTGGCCTTTAGGTCTATTGTTTAGGAAAAAATCAAAAAACAATAGTTGATTTTTTAATTAATAATGCAATCATTATGTCAAAAAAAAAAATAATAATGCAATCAACCAGACAAAAATATAATTATTCAATCAAAAGATATTATTAATTTTTGAAATTTATTTATTTGATATTTAAATTTCTTCAATAGATTATTATTAGATATAGTGAGATATTTATATATTTTTATTAAAGTATTTCTATTTATCAACTAAACCAAAATTTTTTTTTTTTTCCAGAATTAAAATTTACAAGCATTTATAAATTTCTACATTTTAATTTATGTTCCATATTTTGTAAAAAAACTCATAAAGTATACGAGATAATTATCAATGTTTATAAAATTGTATTGTCTGCACATAAATATATAAAAAGTTTTTTGGTTCAAAGGGAATGTACTTGATACTGATAATTACAATGCTTCCAACTTAGACTTTCAAGTTGTGGTCGATAGCGTACTTTTTAATAGACATATAGTTTTGAACTTGATATTTTAATTGAGTACAGTAGAAATATCTTATTTTTTTATCTAAATTTTATGGTAAGTTTATTAGGAGATAAACAAATGTGGTAGCTCATAAGCTAGCTAAAGAGATTATATTATTGACTTTTCTACATGTTTTTGAGATGATACCTATTTATATTGGTGACACTATTTATTTAGAAATGTAACGAACTTATTTTAGTAAAAAAAAGTTTGAATTGAAAAATTCAGTTATCGAGTTAACGATTATACACAATTACCATTGGGAAAAAAAATGTTTCCTACACAATTACCACGGTATCGTTATAGTAACCAGGTCTGACTCACCTTATATAATAAACTTAAAATAAAAATAGAATATATATATATATATATATATATATATATATATATATATATATATGAGTATTGCTAATGAGTGTTCTAAGGGTACTAGTTAAGAAAGTAAAAAATAGAAGTTTTGTATTGAAAAGAACAATTTTTAAACTTTCAAAAATTGAATACACCACTTCCCAACACAATATTTTTATATTTGTTTCCTTAACCAGTGCCTTAGGAACACTTGTTAGCATTTTTCTATATAATAGTATATCAAAACTTATTTATACTTTGAGATTTTTAAATTCGTATAAAAATAAGAACTTTACCAAGTTATGTTTTTAAATTATACGTTGAATTGTTAAGAAATCAAAATAACGTTTATTAATTTTTTAACAAAAACGTTAATTATTTTTTATTCACTCAATTAATTATATAAGAGTGGGGAAAAGGCTTAAAAAAAAAGAGTGGGGAAAAATAAACAAAGACCTTGGAGCCCAATCTGGGGCGTGAAAAAAGCACGGGAAGCTTGCGGCGGGAAAATAAAAAGGAAAAGAAGAGAAAAAGCAAACAAAAACCACCAAACCAAGCCAAAAGCAATCTCTCTCTGTTCTTAATTCAATTTTTTTAAGAGCCAAAAGCACAAACAAAGCAAACACCCAACCATCTCCCTGTTTCTGTTTTTCGCTCTCTTTTATTTTTTATTTTTTTAATTTTTCTCTCAAAAGAGAGAGAAATTGAAAAGAGAACGGAACCAACCTCTCCAAGAAACAGTGATCCAGCGTTCACTCGCAATTAGATCTGCTTCTTCTTCACCATTGCTTTGATCTTCTTCTCTCTCAGGTACTTGCATTTCTTCATTTCTTAGATTCCTCGCTTTTCTATCAAGTGATTCTCATTTCTCATTTCTATCTGCAATCCTTTGTTTCCTTTTTTTTTCTTCCGGCATTTGTGTATCACTTGTTCCGATGCTTCAATCTAAGCATTTTGTGAATGTTGCCTTTGAAGAATTTAAAAACTCTGTTTCTATGTTATTTTTTTCTCAATTTTTTTTTTGCTGGATCATGTGTTCATCTCATGAATATTCAGTTTCTGTTATCCTCATCTCACGTAGTTCGCAGGCATTAATGCATTTGCATAATTTTGATGTTTGTTTGCCGAGAAAATTAGGAAAGGAAAAAAAAAAAGTAAAGTTTAGATGGTTACTTCGAGGTATGGTAAAACAAATGACTCCACTGCACTCAACCGCTTCAAATAATTTAGCAACAAAAACTCTTAGACTGATACTCGAGTTTCGCTATTTTTTTTCCAGGAAATATTTGAATTTTTTTTCCATTTCTTTTCCTATCCGGATCCTGCCTTGTTTTTCATTTTTTAAAATTCATTTTTTAGCAGATTTTTTAAAATTCTTATTTACTATTATCCTTTTATTTCTTAGGATTATTTCCTTTTATTTCTCAGGATTCTTTCTTTTTAATTCTTTTATTTTTGGTATTATAAATTTATATCCTTTTATTTTTTAAGACTGAACAATGAACGCATATGTTATTAAGATATTAAATATAATTTTTTATTTTATCCTTTCTTTACAAAAAATATTAGAATTATCATTATGTCAAAAAAATATTAGAATTATCAAGATGTTTGGCCAGATAGAAATAAATGGAATAGAGAAAAATAGAATGAAATAATATTAAGTTCAATTATTTGAATTATTTAAAATATGGTGGAATAAATTAAAACTAAATGAAATGCATTTGTGCAAAAAAAAAAGTATAACAAAATGTATTTTATTCCATTTCATTCAATATATTTTTTTTATCTTCAATCCGGAATTTGGGACGTAACTAGTTTTTTTTTTTTTTTTTTTTCCTTTTTTACTATAGAACTATTTAAATAATGGAATAATAACTTATTTTGTTTCATTGTATTTTATATTTTTATTTCATCTCATATTCCGGTTGGGTTAGATATGCAAAGATTACCAAAGTGGAATAACTATCCCTATCCAAGATTTCTTATAAAAAAAAATATCACTACCAAAGATTAAAAGAAAAAAAAAAGTGAAAACATCTATTATTCTCTAGTCACATGAAGACAAAACCATGAGTTACTTTTAACCAAGAAAGCCGCCAAACCTCTCAAGGATTTAAGTTATTGTTCTTCTATTTCATTTAAGGCTTAGCTAACTGTAATCAATCTCCCATGACAAAGATGCTTTTTTTTCTTTCTGCATTACAGTACAGGGGAATGGAATAGAAGATCTTAATTGAATGACGCCCATTTCTTCTCTGCTCCATTCATGCACTGCGTAGCATTGCTGTGTTGAAGAAGAGATGGAAACTGGGGAAAGCAACAATGGTAACGAGAGGTTTATCATATCCAAGGATTCTTCCTGGTGCAGTCAATTCCGAAATGTATCCAATCCTTGGATGGCAAGATATGTCTATGCCTTGATTTTTCTCGTGGCGAATCTGTTGGCATGGGCTGCTCGTGACTATGGTGGTGGTGCTTTAACAGAAATGGAGAGTAAGATTGCTTAAATCCTTAAAGTTATGAACTTTCACAAATCATTGCCATATATCATTTAGTCTCCTCCTGCTTCTTTCAGACTCAGTTCTTATGCTTAAATATGTCATTTGTATTTTATATATAAACTGAATTAGTTTTCTTCTTAACACTGCATACTGCTCCCGGAAGGTTTACCATCTTAGCCTGCAAATCTGACATCTCATCTGAATGCATGCTTAATTTTACTAACATATTTTGAATTAGATATTACGAAGAATATATAAATTGAATTAGCTTTTTTCTTAACACTGCATACTGGTCCCGGAAGGTTTACCATCTTAGCCTGCAAATCTGACATCTCATCTGAATGCATGCATTATTTTACTAACATATTTTGAATTAGATATTATGAAGAATATCCAGAAATTCAAAATGTACATCTTGTGCACTGATCATGAAAGTGTTTGATGACCATAGTGGATTATAAAATCTGAATAGCATGGAGGCTTGTCTATCCCTCTATTGTAGTAAGTTGGACTTTTTTCAATGTTGGCGAATCATTCAATTCAATCAACATAAATTCTTGGGTACACATATGGGATGATTAGATCGTGTTTCATCCAAGCTAAAGCTGTTTTCATTGGGCATATTGTTTTCATATGATTCCATTGGCATAAAATCTAATATATTAAACCTACAGGACTAAAAGGATGCAATGGCGGAAAAGACTGTTTGGGTGCTGAAGGCGTTTTGCGTGTGAGCTTGGGTTGCTTTGTATCCTTCTGAATTATATACATGGAAATAGTCGCTAAAGGCTTTGTATAAGGTTTGTACAAAAAGAAAAGAAAACATTAAGAATTTGATTAGTTAGTAATTCATATTCATTTATGCTGGGTGGGAAAAAAAATAGAAATTAAAAACAGATGATTGCTCTTTGACTAAAGTGTTATATCATAACTAAGTCACTTATCTAAGGTCAGTGGCATAGTCCAATAATATTTAAAGTGAACCTTAATACAAGTTCAGATATTTTATATCATATTGTTTTTGTCAACTGCTGGCACTTCTAAACTGAATGAAGTGAGAGATACATGGCACTCTGGATGGTGGTCAGTCAAGATTGCTCTCTGGGTTGTCATGACTATCATCCCATTTTTTCTTCCTTCTGGCCTTATTAAAATTTATGGTTAGTAAATTTTGTCTTTCAACAAGCCTCCTAGGACAAATGCATCATCTGTGATATCAAAAGATTGTTATTGTAACCTTGTCATTCCACTGATACAATTCTTTTGCTAGGGGAGGTGGCGCACTTTGGTGCCGGGTATAGTTTTTACCTCTAAATGATTTCATCATGCCATATTTTTTTCAAACTAATCTGTTAAAGTGTTTCTGTGATTCTTTTTCAGGGTTTTCCTCCTAATTCAACTAATAAGCATAATCAGCTTCATCACATGGCTGAATGATTGCTGTGAGTCTGAAAAATATGCAGCACGTTGGTAAGATTTTTTTTGGCTAGAGAACTAATAGAAACACAAGCTTCTCCAACATGAACAATAAGCTTGAAATTATTGTAGCTATATTAATTTTGATAAAATCAGATTTTTAACTGTTTAGCAAGGCATATTCATTGATTTTCGGATAATTGAATAAAGGAGAACAAATTTCTTGAATTTTCTAAATCCATTAGCTTTCCAGTAGCATTAAAAGTACCGAGAGTCTAGAGTTGGATAGCCGGTTGTTGTCTGGTTGATGTTATTCAAGCTAATCTAGCAGTTTAGCATCAACCTACCTTATGTAGCCAGCAGTGGGGCGGCAAACCTAATGTTGTGCTTGTGCATTTTATCCCTATTCCACTTGTAAAGCTTTGATAGGCTGACAAAACAAGTTGATCAATTTATTTAGGATAATATCCGGGATAAGATTCTGTATTTTGAAATGTTTGCATGAATCATTAATTTCCATGCAGCCAAATTCATGTGATGTTGTTTGCAACGACTGCGTATGTCGTCTGTTTGATGGGGGTCATTTTGATGTACATTTGGTATGCACCACAGCCATCTTGCCTTCTCAACATTTTCTTCATTACATGGACGCTAGTACTTGTCCAACTCATGACCAGCGTGTCTCTGCACCCAAAAGTAAGTTCTATTTGTGGCCAGATCTTCACTTGCTCAATTTACTTCATCGTACAACATAACTTGATTTGGAATTTCCAACTTTATCTGTAATAGGTGAATGCTGGTATTCTAACTCCAGGGCTGATGGGGCTTTATGTTGTCTTCCTTTGCTGGTGTGCTATTAGAAGGCAGGGCTACCAATTGTTGCTTAACAGTTTGCACTTGTATCGATGTTGCAATCTAATGCATTTAGCTTTTATTGTTTAGTGGGTATTATATCCCAAAGAAATCATTGACGTAAAACAATCCAAAAAGAGAGGAATTTGTATTGATTTCTCTTCATTTATCATTTATGGAAACCCTCTTAATTTCCCCTTTTTAATTCTTTTGAATTCAAGCTTTAGAATATTTTTTGTATGCAGTGAACCTGCTGGAGAAAACTGCATCAGGAAGTCAGACTCCGCAACCAAAACAGACTGGCTAAGCGTCATTGTAATATTTTGTATTTTTGCTTAAGAAAATTGAACTGTCTTACAAATGTGTATGTCTATAGTGGACTTAAGCCCGAGTCTCCAGCCCAATTATATGCTCATCACCATTGTCATATACCTGTATCCATCAAATAAGTGTCAGGAAAACCTGATACTTATTCCCCGAAATTATAACTAAATTTATCTTCTCTATTGTGAAAATCTTTATTTACCTTTCGCCTTTTAGTTGTACATATCATGATATCTTCTTTATGATGGCTTGGTAACTAATTTTGAAATCTTTGAAATACATATCTTTTCATTGTTTGTTGACAAGTGACAATGGTTGTCATTGGCAGAGCTTTGTTGTTGCAATACTCGCAATTGTTATTGCGACATTTTCAACAGGCATAGACTCCAAATGCTTCCAGGTTAGTTGCAAACTCTGAATTTAGCTTACATTTTAATATTAGGTTCTCCAATATGTATCTGACAGATCCCTGCAGTTCAGGAAGGATTATACGCCGGCAGAGGATGATGTACCATATGGTTATGGCTTCTTCCATTTTGTTTTTGCCACGGGAGCAATGTATTTTGCTATGCTATTGATTGGATTGAATAGTAACCACTCTATGAGAAAGTATGGTCCCCTACACTCCTGTATTTGGCCCATATCATGTTATCTGCATTTTACTGGGGTTTCTTGTTTTGCTTCCCCCTCCCCCCAAAAAAGGAGCAAACAAAGCAAATGCATTTCCAGTTGTTAATACTCAAATGTTCATTTACAAATCCAGAAACCACAGAACTCTATAGATGCGGTTCCTATACAGTTTTATAGGTGTCTTACTTGCATGACAAAATATCACTCTGGATCCGAGACATCGAGTACTTCAAGAAGCTAACACAGTGGTCAGCACTCAGCAGTGCCACATCGAAAATATTGTGATAGGAACCAACTGGTATTATTACAGAAAATGGGGAAGAATCCCCTGGATTACAGAAACAATGGCAACCTTAACTAATCATATTGTTGCTGAAATCATCTTTTTTGTAGCTTCTCACTCCTAGTGCTAGTAGCTAGTTCATTTGAAGCTAATTATGTCTTTCATTCAGTGCACACATAAATGTTATAGCAAGTTGATGGGGTGTAAATGTGTAATACCTTTATTCTTCTGCAGATGGACAATTGACGTGGGCTGGACCAGCACCTGGGTCAGAATAGTCAATGAATGGCTAGCAGTCTGTGTTTATTGTAAGAAAATCAATATAATGCTAGTGAAGAAATCAAAAAATAGAAAATTTTCATTTAGTGTAGCATTTCATCCATCAATGATATTAAGTATTCTTAACCAGTGTCCTTAGGATCTAGATGAAGATTGGCTTAAGGGCACTAGTTAAGGAGCATTTAATACTTTCTATTAAATGTTTCAAATTACTTAAAGAAAACAATTTTTTGTTGTTACATTAAGTAACTTTTGAGCTTTTAATATGATAAATGCATTCCTTTTCATTATATAATAATTTATATTTTTTGTTTCTTTAGCCAATACTCTGGGGATGTTTGGATTGAGGTTTTTGGAGGGTTTTGGAGGGCTAAGTCTATATGTTGATATATATTTGAGATTCTAAAAAAATTGAAAGAACAACATGATATACGATAATATAACATTTCAATCACATTTCATTTGTTTTTAGAAATATTTTATAGCTTCCTTAATTTATAAAAGAAAAACAAGCCTTCCCCTCCCCTCTAAAATCCTCCATCCAAACATACCCTAAAGTTCTAAGCAGGTCTAGCTTGAAGATCTGAATTTTGGCTAAGCATAATAAAAACTCTGATATTTTAAACTGAGATAAACAGAGCTTTACCGACTCTTTCCGTATATTTCTTGAACAACCAAGGCTCAACAAAGTTTATATCTTTTGACAGTATGGATGCTGGTAGCTCCAATCATATGGAAGAGCAGACATGCTGGTTCTACTTGAGAACATCCGAAACATAACCATTCTAGTGCTGACATTTTGTTGAGGATTAAGATCATATCTCAGCTGTACATGTAGTGGACTCCTCCAGCTCTGCAGATGGGAAAAAGAATTGCAATTGCAGCAATGGTTCTGTTTGGGTTCTTGACAGAAGTAATGGTTCTGGGACAAGTGCACATATACTGGTTGGGTTTGTTCTTTTTCCGCAAGAAGATATACAGTCCTTTCACTCCATCCAAGGGATTAAAATAGAAAAATACACTTTACCCGTACATGTGTCAATGAGGGAGCATAATGTTATTTAAAACAACTTAATATTCCCTCCATTCCAAAATATTTGATGTTTAAGGTTGTGGCACACCTATTAAAAAATCATTAAATGATATATATTTAGACCAAAATACTCTTATTTAATCATACCTAAAAATTATGTAATGTGATCATTCTCATTGATGAGTGGTTAGCTATTGGCTTGGTAACTACAATAGTCTCGTAATAAGATCATAGTATTAATTGAAATCAATGATATGTTTAGAAAAAATGCATTTAGTCTTGGATTTGTAAAACATCAAAAGTTTTGGAACAAAACTAAAATACTAAAACATCAAATGTTTTGGAATGGAGGGAGTAGATACTAATTAGATATTTCAATCATAATTTTTCGAATTATCAGTCTCATGATAGAGAAGTTTTGGTGCTGACTCCACCACAAGAGGAGGGCATGTTTTTTTCTTCTTTTTTTTGTTTTGTTTTTTATTTTTATTTTTTTGGGGGGGGGGGGAACGGGGAAGTGTTCTGCTGGAAAGGGATTTTTCTTGCAAGGTCTGGAAACTCTAATTATATTAAATTATATAGCAGAAAGCACGACATTATCAAGCTCAAGCCAACTGAAAGGTAGTTCTCTCCTTTGCTTCTTTCCTATGGGGTTACCATTTCAATTGGTAGCACTTGTATGTTGCAAGCGCTTTCTGCTTCAAATTGGGACTTACTTGAATACAAGGAGTTACTGGCTTACAGCGGTACTCAGTTTTCATTTTTTGGGGGTATTGGACTATTGGCTTCTCAATAATTACCAAAAAAATAAAATAAAACAAAATTATTGATTACTTACTTTTAGTGAATGCTTGAAATTCAAAATATGACAAATGCTAATGAATGTTAGAGCACCCACAACGTGATTGCGTTATGAGTTGCGAAGATTACGTGTGCGGCAACTAAAAAAAGATGCGTACAACTGGAATATGGGTCACTTTGAAAACATGCATCGTTATCTCTATAGTGAACAGCAACTTAAATAAGTTTATGGAGAGAGAGTGTTAAAGCTGACGTGTATGTTCAGTTAGCCACTTTAACGTTGTGAAGCAACCCATTAAATCAGTAGCGCTAATGTTGCTATAAGATCACTAGTTAAAGAATCTAAAATAAAAGTTGTGATTTTAAATATTTTTTTTTCTTAACCACTTCCTCTCGAGTAATAATTAGTAAGGCACTATAAATATAACTTAATCTAATACTCCCTCTAGTTTCAAATATAAGAAGAACAAAATCCAAGTTTCGTGATTTAAAATATAAGTAAATATAACTAGTTTTACCATATTTAATATATCATTCACAAAATACCCTTAAATTAATTCGAATTTTATTTTCCCATTAGCTTATTTTATTCCCGTGAAACAAGTTACCATAAAATTTCCTTTCTATTGTCAATGACAATTTAGAGAATACATTTACTTTTTTTATTATTTAAAAAAAATTAAATGAGATTATTTATTTTTCTTACAGAGAATGAGTTCGTTTTTTTTCTTCTTATATTCGAGATTGGAGAGTACATAATATAACCATTTATTCAGCGGAAAAAATACTATAGGTTAAATTAGAAATCAAATCTAACTAATTTTACAATATTCAATATATTATTACCAAAATACCCTTAAATTAATTCAGATTTTATTTTCCCAATAGCTTATTTTATTCATGTAAAACAAATTCTCATAAAATTGTCTTTCCATTATCAAGGACAATTTAGAGAATATAATTATTTTTTTATTATTTTAAAAATATTAAATGAGATTATTTATTTTTCTTAAAGAGTGAGATAGTTTTTTTTTTCTTTTTATTCGAGACCGGAGGGAATACATAATATAACCATTTACTCAGCGGGAAAAAAATACTAATTAGAAATGAAAATAATAACTTAAATGTCTCAAATGTGAATTACAGGCTCCAATAAAAAAAAGTGAATTACAGCCTACAGGCATATCATACTTCAAAAAAAAAAAAGTGTAGCCATTATTTGTTGGAATTGAGTTCGGGTGAACCACCCTGTAGGCCTTGTTAGGCTACACGATGCAACATTTATCAGTAACGAATAATCACAATGTAGAAATGAGAAATAAAAATATAATAATTTGAATAATGCTGCTGAATAAAAATTATTGACGTCAATGAGTGGACACAAAAAATGGTTTATTTAGAATAAACCACCAGATTCACCACAAAGGCACAAACCGACATGGTCAATAGTTAGATATACTAATAAAAAAATAATTAATGGCTTATATGATCCATAGACAATCTATTGGGGAGGTAGTAACGACAAAATACGAGGAATGCAATTTTAATTTCCAAAACATAAGTTAAAACACTTTAATCAATATGTTCAAAATAATTTAAATTTATTTATTGCTCTTCAGATCACTCAATATTAAATGGGACTCCCTCTATTGAGAAAAATGAAATTGTAACCCCCTCCATTCTTCTCTATTTTAAATTTTTGAACCAGACAAGAAAAACTTGTAAACAACTAGTACTTTGTCCCGTGCGATGCACGAGTCAGTTATCCTGAAATCATATTAAAATGGTAGTTATATGAAAATCACATTAAAAAGAGGGGTTATATGAGAATCACATTAAAAAAAAAGTTATATGAGAACCTGTATTTAAAAACAAAAAATAAAGACGTGCACAAAATTTGTGAACTCAATTGATTTTTATAAACTCTTGGACTTTTAAGAAATGTCAGACATGATATGTACACACCTAAAAACAGATTAGGTTACCGAAAATCATAATTGCACTCTTTTGTGCAGCGAGTGCAGAGAGCAGGTGGTGTGAGAGCAGGTGAGAGAAGATATCATTGCATTCTACAGGCAGCCGAATGTATGACCAATAACTAATTAAGGGTGCCTTGGAGAGCTAACTGACTCACTATCTTGTAACAGCTTAGTTAAGGATACAGTCCATACATGATCATCATGGTACTGAGCAATATAAGGTTTTGCACTTCTCAAAGTAATCAAATATACCATTTGAATATGGGTCACTACAAAGTATAAACAAATTATAGTTCCTTTGGACCACCAGTTTTCATTACATACTGTTGTCAAGGAAATGGGTAAGGCTTACACGTTACAACATTAATTCACCTCACATTCCTACCTTATATTATGCAACTTGTTTTCAATTTATAATATGAAGCAATGAAGATCACAAAAGGAAGAGCAGAAGCAGTACCCAACATGAGATCAGACATGAACAGTCATTGTTGTGCAATGGAGAGAAACCTCCAGTCGCTACCAGACTTGAACAATCACGCATAGTGTACCACTGCACCATGTGATTACTATCTTCATGCAGTATGTGCCAAGTGCAAGGTCAATGGCCTCCAAGCAAATGGCAATAGAGCACTAAAGCATCCACCCCATATTGCTGCATCTGAAATAGCATTCGAAAAAGTAAAAACCCCTCCTTCCATCAACTTTATTGATGGGATAGACTAAAGGATGATATGTTTCACCAACAAAATTCATGAATGCATTACAGCTAACCTGTGTAAAATATCCAACCAATAATCACTAACAAAAAGTAAAAATCGTTTTAGAGTGCATGAGGAAATGTTAAAATCACCTCTTCTATTGCAAAGACCAAATCTGAACCCCAAATATTATTCCCGTAAAAAAAGGCACAAATTCGATGAACCATGTTGTAATACGTTGCACATAATTATTTGGAAAAAGACTACAAACAAAATGAACCATAAAAAACTCCAAATAATCAACCTTAAAAAATCAAAGTAGGCCACCGCAAGAGCCAAATAAAACAACATGTGGTAATTCACACCGAGAAGGAAAGAGGTAAAATAGGCAAAACAAAAACACCCATCCATATAGAGAAGAAATCAGGGCCAATTAACATTACAAAAGTAGGAAATAGTTGATCAATCATTTGAAAAAAACATTCAGCATACACAACTGAAGAAAACAACCTAATCTGATGTTAAAAGCATGAAACAGGCCCTCTTCCATAGTGAACTCCACCCCATCAAACTTTGAATAATATGGCATTCAGTCAAATACTTGTTTTTTACATTATATATCGCATACACAAATAGAATTTTAGTCAAGCAAGCTTAAAGAACCACACTATAGCCTCAAAAGTCTTGTGAATCAATATAACAACTAAAGCAACTACTACCCAAGAGAACAGGTCAGTAACCAAAGCAACGCAAGTGCCAATACCATTCCCTTTGTTTGAAGGTTCTTTGTACCCAAGTTTGTCGTCAACTGACCCTCAGGAATGGAGATATGGATAGCAAATTTTTTTCCCCACAATACCTTGTATATTTAAGTGATTTAAAATTTCATGGTTATTTACTTATCAGTTTAAGCATTGTTTCACCTGCTCCAATGTAAGATGGTCTCTTAGTTTTATTCACGTTTGTGCTCCAAGCCTCCAACAATCTTTATCTTGTATAGCAACTTAGCAAACACAATCCAACTTTAAACTTTTAATTCCTATACTGTCCTGAAAATGAAGTAACAAACGGTTCTTCTGGTTGCTGCACACTGCACAACATGCAATTGAATATGTGAATGGGGAATTAAAACTATAGGAATTAAAAGCCTAAGTTATAGCAAGTTACAGTAACTTTTATGTGGTAACAAATGGCTCTTCTTGTTAATGCATACTGCACAACAGGAATTAACTTAAATATTTCTAGAAACTATGTTAGTTAAAAGTTTCTAAAACTTAAAATGTTTCTAAACTGATAAATTACTCAGTAGAGCAAGAAATATTGTAACTACTAATTAGAGGGCAAGAAATATGGTAATTACTAAGCCATCAACCTTATGTACATTAGATTACTAAATACAAATTGTGTGCATGTTGCAGAACATCAAATTTGAACTCTGATTAACTTAGTGACTTGGTCTTGCATATTGACAAATTATTTTCATATTTATATCTATCGAGAGTTAGTAACACATTATACAGGTATATCAACTTGTTCATGCTGATAAATAAGATCTGAACAAAATTAAATGGGGTTGAAGTAGCAGGACTGATAAAGAAGAGAATACTGATTGCCTAGTGCTTGACTTGACTCACAAAGATAAGATTCACAACGGGAAGGAAGCAACAAAGAAGAGAATGAGAGCATTAGGAATACTCATTTTAAAAGAAAGGTAATCAAAATGAGTGCAATTCAAGTCCAATCCAATTCATGTTGGGATTAGTTTTATCTAACTATGCACATAAAAGTGCATAGAAATACACAGGGAATGAATTGCCTTATTTGACTTACATTTCCAGCTCAATGTGTAGTTTTTAAAACTGCAAAATGTTCACTGATATTTTGTTGTAGCAGTGCACGATATAAAGATAGAAGTAATTTGAATGTTGCAGAAGTTAATATCCATCTGTTGTGATGCAGAAGTAAGAGACAACAACAAAAACTGAGTTGCTGCAGAAACTGAAACATGATCAATAGATTTATGGTTCTTCATTTTTTCCATAACATCCTAGAAAACCAACATTTGAAATTTGATTAAGATGTAAATCTGCATTCTTTATCATTCAACTCTCCCTATGTATTTTAATTTAAATCATTCATCAACTGCTCCACTTGATCAAAAGATAATATTGTGTCAATACGTACCATTTTAAAGCATTGTCTTTTAATTAATGAACCTATACCTATCAATGCCATTCATATAAGAGATTAACAATCATATAGGGAATAACCAAATATACTGCAAGTATCTATATAGAGCTGCAAATAAACCTATCCATGTCGTTAATGTAATGCAACCCTTCTAAATTCTACTTTTACAGGTTAACAGCAAAACAATTGTAGATTTCTCACTTAAAAGGGAAAATTTGAAATAGGAAGGAATAGGAGTCATGCCTTCCAGATTGAAAGTTGCATCAGCAGGGAAAATATTTTTTTGCAATCCCCAATGCTCCTAATTCTTGCCATATAGATCAGAAAACTTTGATTGAAGCAAACCTATATGAAAATAGGAAGTCACAGAAAATATTCAGAATACATGAAAATGATAAAGCTGTTTTCAGAATACATGAAAATGATAAAGCTGTTTAAGTAGAATAAACCTTCATAAATTATAAATTTTAACAACTGACCGACAGTTAATTGAAAAGAAT
Organism: Calophaca sinica; assembly: GCA_037113605.1. Taxonomy (NCBI): domain Eukaryota; kingdom Viridiplantae; phylum Streptophyta; class Magnoliopsida; order Fabales; family Fabaceae; genus Calophaca; species Calophaca sinica. Next base: position 127,017,590 of record CM073734.1, read on the forward strand.
AAAACGAAAATCCAAAATTAACAAAAAGCCAATTGGAGAAGTCCTTACACAGTAACCATTAAAAAACAATAAAGCCCACTATATCCTGCAAAAACAGGGAAGTTTTTACATCAGAAACAATTAAAAACAACTACTATCAATTATGAATGGGATGCAGCAATTATGAATGTCCACACCAGACACATCAGTCAAGGACTGCACCTTCTTCTGCACTGTCTTGTAGTTTTATCCTTGAATTTAGATGCAATAATGGCCCAACTGCATATAATTAAAAATCCCTTTAGCTTCCCATGTCAAGGAAGAAAGAAGCAACAGTGAGCATGTCAAAAGTTTAAATAGACACCAGCATTTTCTGGAAGAACAGATAATTGAAAAAAAAAAAGTAGAAACACAAATTCAAACTAATCAAAATCAGACATCAAAAAATGAAAATTTAAATAGACACCAAAAATTACAAAGAAAATCAATCTGATTGTCACTTGCTCAATTTTATGATTCCAGAAACCAATTAATGTCCACATAAACAAATGCTCTACATTTGCAAATCAATTCTTTCCAATCTTTCTGGTAGCCAAACAGCTTGCCAAAAAACCAAATCTATAAAGGATTAATTCTCTTACCTCCAGGAATTTCTGCTCAACAGTTCTACCTTCACCAACATTAGCTCTCCCTCCCATATAAGCAAGATAGCTCTCCCTAAACCGTAAACCTGAATGTTTTTGAATCCCTCCAAAGAGAATATAAATCCAGAAAGAAAAAAAAAAGTACATCCATGAAAATCTTTTGTAGAACTGACAAATTTCATGTTAGCAAAATAATTGAGAAGTGGTTCTCTTAATCTTGTTAATTAGCATCCAAATATGAAGATTGCATAATCGAAGAGACTTTGTAAGAAGCAAAAAACAGGTGTATATGATGGCTTTGTGAATTTACCTGAGCAGTGAAAGCCTTGATGGCTTGTTTGGTGCTAGGTGTTTGCACAGCTTCTTCCTCTTCTTGTTGGTGAAGAGATCCATTATTGAGCTGCTTTGAACAGGCTATGCAAGTCAACATTTCAGATTCCACTCACCTTGATTTTCCACTCCCACCTCTAAATGACAAAAAAAAAAATGACCAAATTACACTACCAACCAACCAAAGCTATTAATAAGAAAAGGATGACTCTTTGCAGCAATCAAACAAACAGAAGATCTGGGGTCAACTTAATCCACTCTAAAACACACAGCACAAATGGCAAAAACTCCATTGAATGTGGCACAAATTCAAAAAGTGAGAAAGTGGTAGAGGAAGAAAATAAATATGCACATGCATGTAATCCAATTTCACCATTCCAAAAAATTCAACCTTGAACTTGAAAGAGAGAGGGGGAAGAATGACTGTGCCTTTCTTCTGAAGGATCTTGCCGATGTTGTTGCCGACAGTTGCAGCTACCATCAAAACGATTGATTCAAACATCCTCTCCGATCCATTCAGCTACCTTCAAATCCTGATTATCCACCTCTACCTTCTCTGCCACCGCAACAACTACGTTCTCATAGACCGCCGGCGCCTCCTCCTCCTCCCGCTGTTCTTTGCCGCCGCTGCAGCCGCACGCCCGCAATCGGTTCCACTTCAACCGGATCCTGCTGCTGTTCCGGTTGTTTCTGCCGCGGTTATCGTTGTTGCTTCGCTGCTGCCCGTGGCGGTGGGTCGTGAGTGGCGCGGTGGGACTGGCAGGGAGGGGATGGTGCGCGAGGGGGAGAGACAGAGGGTGTGGTAGGGAGAAACTGAAGGTAAAGGTGGAGAGTTTTCCAATTTTCAAGGCACCGAAGTAATGAACCAATGCATGCTTCTGAGTGAGAAATCTGTTTGTGGAATATGTGGCAGAATGTATGGAAGAAGGATGAAAGGGAGAAGAGAGTAGCAGAAACAGCGATGAATTTGGCGGGCAAAAAAGCAATGGATACTCGCTTTAAAGATATAAAGATATAAAGATAAAGATAAAGATTATTTTCTTTTTATTTTCCTCCCAAAATGTAGTAAGATACAAAAGAGCACGAATAAATAATTAAGATAACATTTAACAGCTATATTTAAGAAAACGTGAGTTTTTTTTATACAAGAAAACATGAGTCTTGTTTCATATTATACTCTTTCAAGTGAATTGTACACTTAATAAAAATAAAATAAAGGCTAAATTATAAAATTGATCCTCTAAGTTTATTTTAGGTTTCAATTTGGTCCTCTACGTTTTATTTGTTTCGTTTTGATCCTCTACGTTTTATTTTAGTTTTCAATTTGGTCCTTTCCATCACTAAAAGTCAATTGTCCGTAGCTAGAAGTCCATTTTCCAAAATGTTATTTGGCTTTTAGCTACGGACAATTGGCTTTTAGTGATGGAAAGGACCAACCTGTTGTAACTTTTAAAACGTAAGGGACTAAAACGAAATAAATAAAACATAGAGGACCAAATTGAAACCTAAAATAAACATAGAGGACCAATTTTATAATTTATCCTAAAATAAAGCAAGACACAAAAAAAAACTTGTACATTTTTATTACCCACGAAAATAGAACAAGATAATAATGGTACCTTAATAATAGTATGTTTGGAAGTAGGATTTAAAAAAAATAAGTCTATATATTGATATATATTTGAGATTTTTAAAAAATTTAAAAAATAACATAATAGATTATAAATGATCACATAACATTTCAATCACCCTTTATTCGGTTCTAAAAATATTTTATAACTTTTTTAATTTAGAAAGAAAATATACAAAAAATAATAATAAACCCTCATCTTTAAAACTCTCCATCGAAACATATCCTAATCTTCCAAGGGTTCATTTAAAAGATTAATGTTCATCTTGTCAAAATTTACAAATAACCATGGTAAACTTGCCGTGTACCACACGCACGCAGCGGGGTGTAAAAAAAAGGGGGCCATGACCAAATAATTTCAGCAAACAGATACTGGTATAGAACTCAATCGTGACAATAATTTAACAGTAAATTTTAGGTGCTTTCCACGAATAGAAAAAAACCTTAACAAAATCTCTCTCTTACTCTCTCCGATCCTATATATAAGAAACACTTTTGTGAGAAAAAAATGTCTCTTATATATATGACTGGAGGGAGTATTACTTAAGGAAATTAACAATGGGGAAGTTCCCGTCCATATTGTCCGCCCAAAATGATGGCATAATTGTCCACCGAAAACAAAATTGCACTTCAGTAATTTGTCATCCCTATCAGTTTGCCGCTTCAGTTCAAATATTTGCATTTATTGGGCGCGACTTCCGTTGCCAAATTTATTGCACAACAACAAGTGCGCCGCTTCGTTTCTGCAACCAAGTGGACTAGGTGTGTCGCTTCAAATACGAGGTCATGCACGATTTTTAATTTGCATTAAGTGTTAGGGCAAGTTAGTGAGCTTAGATTGTATTTCCAAAGCTGCATTGCATCTCGGAAAGGGAGTGCACGTGGTGTTTATTCAGAATTATTCAATTTTTGTTTATCAACTTTTTCGTTTCTTCAGAATATATGTTTTTTTCCACTAATTCACATCTTTCATTTCTGTGTTGCTCCATGAAGCATCAAACCAACTCTACAATTCACCACTGCCATTGTTACCATTTCCATGTGCAAAGAGGGCTCTGTTACCGATTTCCATGTGTAAGGAGGGCTTCATGAACCTAACTTGGAGCCCCACGTCGGGAGTCATGAACCCAGTGTAGGGGCTTATAAGGGTTAGGCAAACCTCCCTTTACAACCATGGTTTTGAGGAGGAGTTAGGCTTAATTCCTTAACAATTGGTATTAGAGCAGTTTTGATCTTTGAGCACCGGCATTGCCTCGGGAAGAATGAACCGTCGTGGACGCCGGTTGTTCAGGGGGCGAATCTGTTACCGATTTCCATGTGCAAGGAGGGCTTCATGAACCTGACTTGGAGTCCCACATCTGGAGTCATGAACTCGGTGTAGGGGCTTATAAGGGTTGGACAAACCTCCCCTTACAACCATGGTTTTGAGGAGGAGTTAGGCTTAATTCCTTAACAGCCATCGAGTAACATGTCCCCATTATGGGCTCAGTATCAGCTCCATCCTCAATGCCGTAAACAGTCCCTCCCCTCGCCTTCATCGCACCACCGCTGGCCCATCGCACTCCCAGCCATCGCCAGTGCCTTTTGTGGTTATTTTCATTTCTCAAATTGAAAAGATTTTGGGTCTCCCATGGCTGCCCCAGTTGGCTGCTCCTCTGCACTCTGTTTTACTATCTCAGGGTTAGTGTTTTTAGGTATTTTATCTCTTTAGTCTGTTGTTACTTTGTTTGTGTGTTTGTTGCAGACTGGTCTTGGGTCATAAAATTCATAAAATTCAAGATTTTGTTTTTATATGAACAGGCACTGAGAAATGGGTCCAACTCTAGCTATTTGGGAATTAAGGGTAAGAAATGGGGTTTCATATAACAGGTGTGGTATATGTATAGATACTTAGGCACTCTGCTCATGCTCACTTGCACGTTTAAGTCATCTTTCAAGTACTTATCCATTGCTCTTCACTCATTGAGTTTCACAATCACTTTCTTATTTTGATGCTACAAAATTACTCTCCCCTTCCTTTTTATCATTATTTCTCTTAATCAATGATTTTAATAATGAGTATGATTTTGGTCTTAATTGAGTTACTGGGTCGTTTGCATCTAATTTGTTAAACTGTCAAGCTTTTAACATTGATTTTGCTCATATGGGTTGTGTCCTCATATTTAATCCTTAATTTTTTCCTATTCTGTGCAAGCTTTATACAACTAAAACTTGATTTTAATTTTCTCACCTTATGCAGTAAGGACTCAATTCAGGGAACTACATATATTAAGTTGCAACAATCAGTTAGGATTGCTCAAATTTACATCCATTGGTTAGTTTAATTTTTCTTCCTTGGTTAGTTTATTTTTTCAGCTATATCTAACTTTATAGGCTTTAAATTTGTAAAAATTGTGATTGGTTTTTATATTTATGCTTCTAATGTACACTTTGTTAGCTTAATTTTGTTATTTTAATAAGTTGCATTGAAAAGTATGGGGTAGGAGGGGACCTTGCCACCTAAGGTGAGCTACATGTGATGTTGGTCCAAGGCTGATGCAATTCTAGATAAGTGATAATGTTGAAACAGAGAGAAATGGAGGAAGTTTTCTTCATTCAATATTGTGAAAACACGATTACAGAAGGTGAAGTTACAAAATGACACAGTGTGTGCCTTATATACATCATAATAAAATAACTAACTCAATGCCAGCTCATGCTAGCTGTATTAACAGATTAACAAACTAATAATTTCAACTAATTCTAGTTATTAGGTAATACCCTCCCTCAAGTGGGACTATGGATATCACAAAGTCCCAACTTGGACAAAAATGATGAAAAAGAAGTAGAATGCAGCGGCTTAGTAAAGATGTCTGCAAGCTGTGAAGCAAAGGGAACCGGTAGCAGATGTATGAGCTTTGAAAGTATCTTCTCCCGAACTACATGGCAGTCCAATTCGATGTGTTTACTACATTCATAAAAAGCAGGGTTGTGAGCCAGATAAATCGTTGATTTATTATCACAATATACTGAAGCCGGTTGAGAAAATTCAATGTGCAAATCATCAAACAAGTACTTCAACCATTGGATTTCTCGGGTCAGCAGAGCTAAAGCTCTGTATTCAGCTTCAGTAGAGGAAGTAGAGACTATGCCCTATTTCTTGGACTTCCAAGAAATCAAAGAAGAACCAAGTAGGACGCAATAACCAGTTACAGAGCGTCTAGTGTCAGGGCAACAAGCCCAATCAGAGTCTGCAAACCTGTGTAACCAAAGTGGGCTAGGAGCAGAAAAGAAGATCCCTTTTACAGGTGAAGCTTTAAGATACTTCAAAATCCTTTGAGCAGCTTGAAAATGGGGCTGCAGAGGCTTTGAAATATATTGGCTGAGATGTTGAACTGAGTAAGAGATGTTTGGGCGACTATTTGTTAGATATAGGAGTCTACCAATTAGTCGCCTATAAGAAGAAGGATCAGCCATTGGAATTTCCTGTTCTGCAGAAAATTTAATTACAGGATTAAAAGGAGTCATAGCAGGTTTGGCAGCTAGTGTGCCCGATTCCTCCAATAGCTCAAGAGTATACTTCCTTTGATTCAAGAAAATACCCAATTTGGACCTAGTAATTTCAAGTCCCAAGAAAAACCTGAGCTATCCAAGATCTTTTATGCGAAATTTGGTGTCCAGAAACTGTTTTACAAATAGGATTTCAGCAAAGTCATTTCCTGCCAATACTATGTTATCAACATAGACAAGTAGGGCAGTAAAATGTGAACCAACTGACTTGACAAACAGTGAATGGTCAGCCTGAGATTGGTGATATCCAAGAAGATAATAATGCAGCGGAAAGCTTGGAATACCATTGGCGACTTGCTTGTTTTAACCCATAAAGGGATTTATGCAATTTACAAACTTTATTAGGACTAGAGAGAGGAAAGCCAGGAGGAGGAGTCATATAGACCTCCTCATGCAAGTCTCCATGTAGAAAGGCGTTGTTGACATCCAATTGTTCAAGATGCCAACCTCAAATGGCTGCCAAAGAAAGTAAAACCCGAACTGTTGTGAGCTTTGCAACAGGGGAAAAGATGTCGAAATAATCTATGCCTTCCATTTGAGTGTATCCCTTGGCAACTAACCTTGCCTTATATCTCTCAATGGATCCATTGGCATGATATTTGACTCTGTACACCCACTTACATCCTATTGGTGTCTTACCTTTAGGAAGATCAACTACAGACCAAGTATGGTTTTGATCAAGGGCAAGCAACTCAGCATCCATGGCCTTTTTCTAGCAGTCAAGTTTGTTGGCTTGGGCAAAAGTTTTTGGCTCAGGGTTAGTAGTAATAGTGCATCAAAAATGCTTATATGCAGTGCAACATTTGTCATAAGAAAGAAAAGAAGAAAGAGGATAAGAAGGTATACCTAAAAATGATTTGTGACAGCCAACAAAGGCAATGTTGCAGTGATAGTCTTGCAAATAGCTAGCTGATGTTCGAGTTCTAGCAGATTTCCTCAAACAAAGAGAAGGATCAATAGGAGAAGGAGGTGAAGAATTGCTAAAGGATGATGATGAAGGAGAGACAGAAACAGAAACACCATCAGCTTGTGGTGAATTAGGAGCTGAAACAGAATCAGATCCAGAAACAGAAACATGACCAGGAGCTGAAACAGAATCAGTTCCAGATACATGATCAGCAGGGATAAGATCAGAAAAATCAAGGCTTATGGTTGGTGTGGAAGTAGAAGCACTAGCAAGATCATTAGAAGTGGAATTAGAAGATGTTTGAAAGGGAAAGTGATGTTCATAAAAGATGCGTTTCTATATATAAAGAGTTCAAGAGAGTTTAGATCATATAGAATGTATCCCTTAGTGCCCTCTTTATAACCTAGAAATATGGCTTTTTTTGCTCTAGGTTGGAACTTGGTTCTGTGAGCTTGAAGTGGTTGCATGGCTCAAACAACCAAAAACTTTTAAGTGAATCATGGAAGGTGGTTTGTTATGCAAAATTTCAAATGGAGATTTAAAATTGAGAATAGGAGTTGGGATTCTATTTATGATATGGACAACATGTTGAACACTAAAATTCCATATTTCAAGAGGAATATGTGAATGAAAAGAGATGGCCCGAGCCACATTTAAAATGTGTTGATGCTTTCTCTCTACAATCCCATTTTGTTGGGGAGTTTCCACACTTGATTTTTGATGCAAAATCCCTTTATAAAGGAGAAAATTAGTCATGGAAAATTCACTACCATTGTCAGACCTTAAACATTTTAAGGTGGTGTGAAATTGGTTTTCAATAAAAGCAATAAAACTTTGAAGATATTTTCTGGTTTGATCTTTGGTTTTGAGAAATATGACCCAATTGAATCTACTATAGTCATCAACCAAAGTAAGAAAGTATTTATGACCAAGAAAAGAAAGAGTTGTATATGGACCCCAAATATCAACATGCAAAATGTCAAAAATAGCAGAACTTTTAGTTTGACTAAGAGGAAAAGGTAGTTTTCTTTGCTTTGCATAATGGTAAGCATCACAAGGTGCAACATTATTTGTGCAAGAAATGAAAGGAAATTGTTTAGAAATACATTTCAAACCAGAACCAGAAATATGGCCTAGCCTTAAGTGCCAAAGATGAGAGGAATTATTGGTAACCGAGTTGCAGGAATTCTTGGCAGCTTTCTCAGCAACTCTGTGAGATGTAGTGTCTATCACATACAAGCCTCCATATAAGCTAGTTGTACCAATCATCTTCCTGAAACTGTTCTGCATAATTTGACAAGAATTTTTAGTGAAAGCAACATAACAATCACCATATTCAGCAAGTTTAGGAACAGAAATCAGATTCACATTAAAATTGGGAATATAAAGCACATTATGTAGAATTAAGGAATCAGAAATTGATACAGTTCCAGAGGCAGTAGCAAGCAATTTTGAACCATTTGGCAATGACACATGGATAGGTTGGATGTGTTTAATATCAGTAAAAGACTGAATATTAAAAGACATGTGATCTGTAGCACCTGTATCAAGAATCCAGGTGCTAAGAAGCTTACCATTCGTGGTTTTGGAATCAGTAAGACAGGCTAATGGAGAAGTAATGACCGAATTTGACATGTGCTGAGGAGTGGAGGTGGTACGAGTTGATGCAGGTTTGATGCTTGACTGCTGTAGCAAAGCTAGGATCCCTTGACACTGCTCTTGAGTGAAACCGAACTGTGAAGGTTGTGGTTGAGAATTGGTCACATTATTCTTAGATTCAGTGACAGTGTTATTTGCTTGAGGCTTTCCTTTAGGTTTATACCTTGGAGGGAACCCATGCTTCAAGTAGCAAGTCTCAATTGTATGATTAAACCTTCCACAATGAGTGCAAACACGATTTGGTCCTGAATTCTGATTCTTACCATATGAGTTCTATCCCCTGCCTTTACCATTATAATCTCCTTTGTTTCCTGTGAAAGAACCAGCATAATTGGCTTGAGGAGCAGGATTAGTGTTAGACATGAGAGCCAAAGAGGTCTCAGTGGAATCCTGAAGTTTAGCAGACCCAACTAATTCCCTTTCCTGTTGAATGACTAGTGAAAAAGCTTTGTCTATGTCAGGTAATGGATCCATCATCATGATCTGAGACTTAGTATGAGAGAATCTATCATTCAGCCCTTTCAAAAATCGAATGACATAGTCTTGTTCACGAAAGTTCTTCACAGATTCATAACCATTACAGGAACAGCGAATTGAACATTTGCAATATGGAAGGGGACGATAATTCTCTAATTCATCTTAAAACACTTTCAATTGTGTAAAGTAATCAGAAACATCAAGAGATCCCTGCTTAAAACGATATAACTCTTCTTGAATATCAGAAATGCGAAAGATATCGGCCTGAGAATACCTACTTCGCAGAATGCGCCAAGCACTCGCAGCAGTGTCAATTGAAAGAATTGATTTGACGATGGATTCTGAAGTGGAACTTTGAATCCATGAAAGTACCATTGTGTTGCATCGAATCCATGGAGCAAACATTGGATTTGTAGGCAAAGGCTTGGGAAGACTACCATCAACGAATTTGTCCTTATTCTTGGAAATTAGGGAAATGAGCATAGCACGGGACCAATTGTGATAGTTCTTGTTATCAAGAAGAGGCGTAACAAGAACAACTGCAGGAGTTTCATTAGGATGCAGATAGAATGTATTCGAGGTGTTTGTGAGAAAGTCAGAGTAATTCTGAGTCACCATGAGGAAGAAAGAATCGCAACAATGGCGGAAGATAGAAGATCGAGAATCGCAAAACACAAAAGACGAAATGCAGAAATCAGAAATCGTGAAAATCGCAAATTGCGAAAGAAGAAAAGAAACAGAGATCGCAAATGCAACAATGGCGATTGCAATGAGATCAGAATCGCGCGAGAACGAAGAAAGCAAGCAGAAACGAAATTGCGAATGATATCATGATAATGTTGAAACGGAGAGAAATGGAAGAAGTTTTCTTCATTCAATATTGTGAAAACACGATTACAGAAAGTTAAGTTACAAAATGACACAGTGTATTATAATAAAATAACTAACTCAATGCCCGCTCATGCTAGCTTTATTAACAGATTAACAAACTAATAATTTCAACTAATTCTAGTTATTAGGTAATAATAAGAAGAAGGATGGGTTATGGGCTGTGGTGTAGCCCATGTTGACGTTGCTAGCAGCTCGGGGAGGATGGGATGCTTGCCTACATTCATCTACTGCTTATTTTGGTGCCCCGTGTGACGATCTCATGCCCAACTCTTCTGCTCCAGAAAACCAGGTGACTAAGATTAAAATGAGCATGATAGTAATAATACGTTGTTAACATTTCTAAGTTTTTTAGAAATATAAGCTTTTTTGAGCACGCTAATAGTTGATAAGATGTTTTAAAGTTTGTTGAGTTGCATTTTTCTTTTATTCGTCATCAATTCATGTGTGATTTATTTAAAAGAATGGGAAATTTGTTTTATTTGTGGTTTGTGGCACTGAGATTGTGTTATTTTATCATAGGTTCATTATTTGTTATAGTATACTACATTAAAGAATGGTAGGGTTCCAATATGATTTAAAAAGTTTGTAATTGATTGTAATGTTTTTAAATGGGCGGAAAATTACAGGTTTTTTAATACTTTTTGAAGGTGTTATCATGGGTTCATTTAATTTTATATTTTTCTTTCCTGATATTTTTCAGTATAATTGAATAAAGTTTGTGGTTTGTATTGAATCTTCTGGAGTGCTGCTCCTTTCCTGTTTAACAAATTTAGAATGTCATAAGAGATTATTCTTTTGTACTTTGTAGAAAAAATTCAACAATAGATATATGTTCTATTAATGTTTTACTTTTAGTGTGTATGCAATAGATTATTTGTTGAGGGTGGATGAAGGGAGGGGAATTCCAAATTTGAGTATAATTTAGTCTACCATATCCCAACCCGGCATTTTTTAAGCTCAATTAACTTATTGTTGGTTGCAAAAATATCAGAGCAAATCAGCAGTGTTCTCACTTCTATTTTTCTTTTTAGCTTTCCTCTCCATACAATCAGAGGTTTTAGTTTTTAATGGTGGTTAAAATAATTTTTAATATGGGAAGCATAGAAGCCTAATAGGAATGATTGCCAAGACAAATTGTCAAATTTATTTTTCCCAAATAATTTGGTGGGGTATAAAACAGTGCAAACTCTGTTATAGTTAGCTCACTTCAATTAGTATTTGCAAAAATCTAACAGTGAAGAAAAGGCATGGTTCATTATCAAAAATCTATCAATTGTTTACCGTATTAGTTTATATCTATGATGCCACAAACAAAAAAACTGAGCCATTAATCATGGTATAAGATTGTCTTAGGTATCATTATCAAATTTTTTCTTTAAAGTTTCTATGTCTGTTGTTTAAATAGTTACAGGGTTTCAAATCTCTCATGCAAGGTCATGGTTCAGGAAAAAAAAAGCAAGAATACAAGAAATCTCAAGGTGGTGTTTGGATAGATCATTACTAATGACCGCAAAGGTAGAAAAGTTAGGAGCTGAAGGTACCTTAAGATAATTTTGCTGAACCAAATATAAATCAAGTATGCCAAGCTTTTTTTCATCTCCATGCTCACGTTAGACTAGAGGTTTCAGATATCTATCTCAATTATTTTAGCTTTGTAAACTTAAATATAACTCATACTTCCATGTTGTATCATCTTTATTGCTATCATGATTAAAATTTCCCTTTTAATGTTCATTTTTTATGTTCATGTAGGTCTACTGCGAAATTGATGGAGTGCCATGTTCTCTTTGTTGGGGCCCTGCCCAAGATTAAAGCTGCAAGTTTGGACTAGGAGGTATTTGTTGGTTATTTTTGGAAGCATAATCAGGATGGAAATTGGGGGAACTTTGGTTAGAAGAATGTTGTGCTGGTACTTGGTTTCCTTTGTTTAAAGGATTAAACTTCCATGAGATTAGGGGAGAGTTATACTCTAACTTGGTTTCTATAAAAGGTTGGAAGCATTTTGAAGTTCCCATTGAATCACTTATGTATAATCATATATAAGCATTTTTGTTTGTTTGGTAGCTTTAGGTACTGTTTTAATCACTTCAACCAGTTAAACTAAATTGATAGTCAACTTTGAACCAAGTAATGTAGTAGATTTTCGTTTTCTTATGCCCCTCATTCACTCGGTTTTTAAGATATGGCAAATCAAGCATAGGCATGATCTAATGCTGGGCACTTTTGTTTGCCCCCTTTGAGAAATCTATTATGATCCTGAAATCTCCTCACATTCTGCAGACCAGGTTAGGTGCTAACTGCTTTGCATATCACCTTTTGTACTATATGAAATGATGAAACTAAAACAATTAAAGCAAACAATACTTCTCAATTATACATATCAGCAAGGTAATGTTCCACACATATAATGTACAATAATGAATACATCTAACTCAAATAAAGAGAGTTGGCCCTGATTATGATTTGATTTGCAGTGTGCAGAGTTCTTTTAGTGTGAAATTTTGTGTAGATAAGACCAATTTGATTCTACATTTGGGTTCTTAGGAGTTGCATACAGTTTGCTTGCACATACGTCAAATCCTATTTTATATACAACAAACTCGAAGTCTCATTAATTATGTCATGTCAATAATAATTAGTCAACAACTTTTTATAATTTTTAATTTACAAAAAAACTTATTCCAAAAAAATACAAATTTACTTGCCAAAATATATAAACTATCATATAACAACTTATTTATATCAGTGATTATATGAGTATATGTTATTTTTTTATATTTTTTGGTGACCAAATTATTTCTATAATTTTAGCTTCAATAATAACGAAAATAATAAATTGTTAATAATTATATTTTGTCATCATATTTATTTTTATGTTTTCAATATAATTTATTAATTAAAATAATAAAAAAATACGCCTCAAACATATATTTTGCCCGACACACTAGTAATAAGATTACAGAATAATACAGCATAGCAAAATCGAAAGAATAATACAACCAGGAGCACCAAATAACACACCATTACACAACGACGCTACAACTGCAACACATGGTTGCACCTAAAAGAATCACTTGTCTCCGCGAAGGGGTCTCTGTACTCCTTTCATATTCATCTGCAATCTTTTCAGTCCTGTAAAACCCCCTTCGATTGGCAGGCAGATTTTTTGCCTTCATCTTTCCTATAGCAATAAACAATTTACAAGCCAGATACAAATATTTGAATTCGAACAGAAGATGACCGACCATAAATCTCTGAATACGCTCGAGTGTTTCGCTTTTGCTAACGAATGCTACAAACAACGTCAACCATATTTGTAAAGGGTGCAACAAATTGATGCTTGACTTGAGACTTAAACAGAGACCGAGCAGACAAACTTTAGATCATCCAAATGGATTCCTTGCTGCGGGTAAGGGATTTGAGGTAGCAGAGGTTGACAATTTACCAGTCAACCGCTGATCTATATTAGAGAAGCCAAAAGCAGCTCCCTCAGTACCAAAAGTCCCAATTCCTTGATGCCTACATATTCAGTTAAACGGTAAGGTAGGTATTGTGAATCACAACCAGTAATTATCAACTCTATCCATACAATCATAATAGATTGGCCCTTGCACAGATTACTTCACAAACCATAACAAATAAAACTCGAGTTCTTAGTAATTGCACCTAACAGCAGCCCCCACTCAAGGAATAATGCCGAAACTATGAAAATGAGGTGCTAAAATTTGTGTGTTTATAATGAATAAAGGGTTCACTTTGTTAACGGAGTTCATGCTACATAGCATGAGTGTCAACAAGGGATAGTATGGGAATGATCATAACCAAAAGACCAATATTCACTTTCCAAGAGCAAAGAAACAACATAACCTAAAACAGGCTATGCAAACAGTAACTATTACCACGACTAAGAAAGTTACCTTGGCATTGGCACATTAGTTGGCATTTGTTGCTCCATGTATGCCCCTGAGGTTTTTACATGGTTTAGGATACAGATAAAAGCAAATAAAGTCGGGAAGGAAATAACTGATTGAGGAAACGATAAAAGGTGTACTTGGTCCCATTGCCGAGGCAAGAGTTTGTGATTGTGTAGGCAGCATTGGTGCGTATGGTGATGACAAGGATGGATTCCACGCAAGGGATAGATTACCCGTGTTTGAAGGGTGCACTGTGGCTGAAGGTGTTACAATAGGCAAAGCACCTTGCAAAGATGACATGGAAGGAAACTGCAACCAAGGAACACCAATCATATGGCATCAACCAAAATGTGCGATTAACTGATGAAATTGTGGAGAAAATTATGATATTATCTGTTTTCCTAACATAAACTAATAACAGGCTATACTAAGTTTGGATTAACTGGTGAAATTACAAAATAGAAAGTCAGCATACAATACTTTAATGTTCCAGCTTTTTCAATGCCAGATGATAATAAAGAAAACAGAGATAATATATTCAAGCATTTACCAGATACCCATCATTCCACTTAAATAGATAAGGCTCCTCTATGAAAGATGCAAACCTCAGAAAGTAATGTACACTTCAATAAATAATGATGCAAAAAGAAACCGATTTAATTACTCAGTAGTGGACAAGATCCAAACCATCGCATTATCTTTTCCACCAATGGCTGTAAAAACAGCACTTTCCTCTATAAAGCACATCATGCACTTTAGAAAAATCACCGACCAATATTAAATATTAATGATTCAATACAACATTCACACATAACCTATACAAAAGTGGACATTTGTGCAAACTGGGATATCATTGAATGTTACGTACAGTTGGGGCTTGAACTGGAGTTGGTTCGTTGCTCACATCAAATGGATTTGTTGATTTTGACGGTTGTGGAAAATTTGGCATGGGCTGTAACAGTGAGAAGAGATTTATGAGAAACGCATCATACTATTGTACTAACCAGTAGCCACAAATTAAGATAAAGTTGTAAGCTATAATTTGGATTTTAACAGTACCGCCAAATTATTGTATTGAACTGAGATACCCATGCCAGGTGGTGCACCCATTTGCCAACCTGGGACTGGAGCAGGGAATGATGAATACTTAATGGTGAATAGATCCTGCAGAAATCACAACTAACACTAAGCTAAACAATAGACATACACAAGATTGCACACAACATAGATGCTTTACAAAGAAAAATAAGGAGTCAAGAATACCTCAGGAAGTTCATTTCTTCCACTTGATTTATCCTCATTGACAACCTTCGAGACGTGTGGCACTTGCATTTGTGTGCTTGGATGCCCCTGTATCGTGGGTACAGAAGCTATATTTCCAGGCTGCATGATATTCCACAAAAGGGTGAACAAAAATCACAACTGAATTGATTGACAGAACATTTGATACAGCTACTTAAGACAAACCTGATTATTCAAAGTTCCACCTACTGGTGGTGTAGATTGTTGAATAGTAGGCTGCCTAACAGTATCTGTGTACAAAGGTTGCTGATACTGCAAATTGGCCCACGAGCCCACATTATTGAGAGGAGATGCCATTGTTAATCCAGAAGTTAATGAAGCAACACTGGTTGGGAATGTTGAGAAGCTGCTCACAGTTGGAGCTCCAGCAGCAGCAGCAGTAAGAGCTGATCCCGCCACAGGCCCTGCAGGTGAAACAGGTGATGAGTCATTGATTCTTAGCAATGTTATGACACTGCTCCAAGGAATAGCTATTGCAAGACAGGGACCACCTTGGGCTCCAGAAACTTGAGCAGGTAAAGATGCTGGAACTGACAATTGGGACAACATAGATTCAAGTGGATTTATATTTGAAGGACCCTGAGATGCTTTTGCCTCAGGAGCAACATCAAAAGAGGCCCAGTTGTTATCACCAGAATTTGTTGGATTCACAAGTTGAGCCACAGTGGTTTGTTGAACTTGAGGAATTGCCGGAGCAACGGGTGGTTCAAGATCATCATCAAAATCAATAAGGCTCTTAATAGTCTCAAGCTTAACTTCTGCTGGGGTTCCATTGCTGGATGCCAAGCTACTGGAAGATGCCGTCCTCTGCAATCATAGTAGTCAGCAATGATGATATAATTTGAATAGAAAATCAATTCTGGGAACTATACAAAGAACTGCAACAATAACAAAACCCTTTTCCCACTAGGTGGGACACCATAACGTTTTAACATAAATCATGTCCAATAATGGAAAGGAGCGGTAAGCCCTCGAAAGAAAAAAAATCATAGTAAAGAAAGTAAATACTGAGCCACATTATAGAGATAGATTAATGAGAGAACAATGAATGAACAAGTTGAAGTTCATTCATACTGATTGTTTCCGCCCATTGTTCACCTGATGCGTACAGAGAAGTTCAAACAATATAGAAGGATCAAAAAACCAATCCATAGAGGTTGCTTTCTCCCAGGTTTGACCCATAGAGGTTGTTTTTTGCCCTCACTTTAACTTAACTTTCCTCTCTCCACACCATGTCGTAGACAGCTTTGTAAACCCCAAGAAAAAAAAAATATCATAAATCAAGCAGTATTAAAACAAGAAAACGTGAGAATGTAGTTAGATCATTTTCAGAATATATTGTAGAATTAATTAATCCGCTAGCCTAAGGGCAATCTGAGGAGTAGTTAGTTTCCTATTTGATCAGGGTTAGACGTCTTGTATTAGTGAGCTATGATTTGAACTACTAGTAGTAGTAGTAGACATAAATGTTTTGTATTTTAAACATGTCAAATTAATTCCTATCCCATTATCTTGACTTTTTGAGTATTTGTTTTCTCTTTTCTTCCTTCTTTACTGAAGCCCTGTAGTTTCAACAAAAACATCTCAGAAGGATAATAGAATAAATTTTGAAAAAACTCCCTCAAGTTTAGACCTGTAACTAATTAAGAATTCAGATATTTGCCAGTACCACTTTAATCTTCAAAAATAAAAAATTACAAACGGTAAGAAATGGTAAATCAATTAAATTAAAAGCATCATAGACACAACTAATGAATGTATTTAGTAACTATGAAATCCATTTTAAATGAAACAAAGTATCACCTTTGCTGTAAATATTAAGTCAATGAAGACATATTCACTAATTATTATTTTTTAGTTGTATTGGAGTTGTTATGATGTGATTAGAGGGTCATAGGTTTGAATCATGGAATTACCCCTTGAAAATGTAAGATAAGGCTACCTACAATAGAGCCACAAGGGGTCGACCCCTTGGACCCTAATATGGTGACAGCTTTATAGCACTTGCCTTATCGGAGGTGCTTGGGCCTAGGTAGGGAAAGGGGGAGAGGTGACATGGTGAGGATCAAACCTCCGAAAACATCACACCTCGAGAGGAAAGATAGATCAGGTAGCATCAAGATCCAGATGGTTAAAGTATAAGGAACATCATTGATATAATTTCACCTGTGTGAGTGCTGAGCCATTAGCAGCATGTCCATTGTTCGCTTTGGGGGGTTCACTAATTCGAAGAGGTACTACATTTTCTCCCAAAATATCTCTAACAGGTCGGACCACAGGTGGGCTTGAAGAATCCAGATCTTTGGCTCGCTCAGGAGATTGGCTTTCCATCTTATTATCTCCGTCAGATATTCTATGATCTTCAAATTTCTGTCCATCCCCAAATCTATCCTCACGACGCCAATCATTGATTATTGGAGGACGGCCAGGGCTTCTCTTATAATCACTGTATTGCCTTTCTTGATCATATCCAGGACTTCTTCCACCAGGATTAGAGCTTTCACTGTAACGGCGTTCATATGTCTCCTCATACGCAGGGCTTTTAGGTCCTCCCTGATATGTATCCATCCTCCTGTTTTCATGGAAATCATCCTTGTCACCCTGTATGAGATGCAGCACAAGAGTGAGATTTATCTGATACATTGATTTAAGCAATTATAAATCAAAAGCCAAGTGTGTACTAGTTTAAATCTATAAAGCATTGATACATATCTTGCACAAAACATTGACATGAGTCCCTACATATCCCATTCAAGAATTAATTTTTCAGCTCCAACATGCCTACAACACAGCAGGGCAGGACCATTTATTTTTTTCAAAAAAAAAGTTGAGCCTGTTTTAAACTTTTAAGCAAACTTTAATAGTAATAAAAAAATTAGATACGAGTGTTTTGTCAGGTACAAATTCATTCCCCCCAGCTTTTTAATTTCATTTGGCATATTTGTCATATATCAAGATATTGTCAATCTTGAAGCATATATAATATGGATCCTTTTCCTTAAACATACAACACACATTGTGTCCTACAATTTTTAGAATTTAGTGTATCAAATCTGTGCTTCATAGTTTAAAATTGAACTTTGTGATAGAGTACATAGTATCTGCTTAAAATAGCAAATCCTGAAAGGACAGCAGACACTTTACAACCTTAACTCTTGGAGGTTTGTCATAGGACCTCTCACCAGTGAATCTCCTGTCCACATAAACATGCTTAATAAAGTCCCGAAGCCTGTCAACATTACTGGCACCAAACATGACAATCAGAAAAATGCATTACTAGCACCAAACACGACAATCAGAATAATGCACCCTGCAATTATACATAAAAGCAAACAAGCAAATACTAACCCGTTATCAGGTAAAGAATGACGTTGTGGATCCCATTCTTTAAAATATATTTCTTTGGCATGCTGATGGCATTACATAGAATAAAAAACAATTTAAAAAATAAGCGACATCATTTGAAACTGAAGAAATCCAGTGAAAGTTTTAGCACAAATAAGAATTTGTACCTGATTTCCTCTTTCTTGAAGTGCACTAACTTCTTGTGCAGTAAATTTAGCCATGGAAACTGATTTTACCCGATGAGTAAATTCCCGGCTGAAAATTAACACAAAAAGCACTTTAGAAATGGAAAACTTTATTGTCCTATTTCCAGCAGTACAACCATATGTTTTAAATAAATTATAGTTTAGACAACTCTGCCAAAGAAAAATCAGACTTAGCATACAATTTATAAACTCCAATCCATCAAAAGCAACATTACAAAAGTACTCGAAAAGTACAAGAAAAATACAGTCAGTATACAGACATTTCAAGCTTCACTGTTAGTGAAGTAGAAGTTCGTGAGAAAAACATATGGAAAGCCTGTAAATGAAAGGCATGTGGCAAAGCTCAAGTCCATTAAAATGAGCAATACTAGTCAGTACAGTAAGTTTCAATGCACCTTAAAAAATATCTAATCAACAATCCTCAACCCCGACATTTTGACAATAGTACAGTATCTTAGTAAAAAGATTGTAAGTACTTACTGTATTCCACTACAGTTTGTGCAAACAAACGTCCAGAAATTTGTGCATACATATTGTGGTCCCTAACAAGAGAGAAAGAAAAAAAAAAAGATTTATTGTAAGACTTGTCTCAATATCAAATTCAATAATTTCCTAGCTAGGTTCAGAAGAATGCAATCAGAACAACACTATAAAAAGTGGTAGAGATTACCAAAACTTAAAATCAAAGTCTATAAAAAGAGTATAAACATGCACATCATCAGCATTCTATCTCATATTCAAAATTATCTCTTCATTCAAGGTTCCTGTTTTAGCATGGAATCTAGAGGAGAGCAGTTGACAAGTGCAGGGTATTGCTATCATCCCTGTGATTTTAATAGTCTACAACCGTGGCATAAATGAAATTCTGAGAACATTTTTTCCTGAAACTTCATAAATATTATCACATACACACAAACGCATATTTTGCAAAAATTTGTTGTTTATATTATAATCAATATTTATAATGAAGTCATAAGGCAGAAATAGCTTAAAATTATTTGACACAGAAGTTCCTTGTCTAATAACAAAAACTCCAAAAATCAAAATATTATTGAGGGGGCAAAGCCTCGCTTGAACAGATTGCAACATCTGACTCTGCTCAGACTTTCAACTGTTGACACTTAAATAAAAGATTCGGCATTGGTTGACAAGCCATACACAGGTGGAGTATGTGATTGACACCATCCAGTATCCACTCTAGCATATTCAAATATACGAGGAAAGCAACTGCAAGTTATTTATTTCAATGACTTCCTGGCCGCAATGAACTCCTACTGTCCGACCATTTAGTTTCTACTGAGTAGCAATCCATTTAAAGTTACTTTCACATTATTGCAGAGTCCAAGTGAATCTAACATAAATGAGCTTGGGAGACTCGTTTCCATATATGTATGTATGTATGTATGTATGTATGAACGGACCCAGAGAGAAATTCTCAGGAAAAGTATTATCATTAAATTAAATGTATGTTAATTCAGCATCGTAAGTTATCAATGTCTTCCACTTTAACTGCATTTTTAATGATATAAACTGATGTGGTTTATACTCAATGATACAAACTACAGGGTAAGAAATTTCACTTGCTTGTAGAGCACCTAAGAATTTCTGAATTTGCTAAATTCAGAACAACACGGAAAGAGAGCAAAAAGAAAAATGTGCATCCTACCAGGCTGTTGCAGTTAATGCATCTTCGATTCGGTGTAAGTTTGAGAAGACCTCGAATAATTCGTTCATTTTTCTCATCTTCCTTTAGTCGACTGGTCATCTCCGCTTCTGTTACGGACATTACAAGACACAACATCAGCAAACATCCAATCAAGTAATTCACAAATGACCATCAAGACTGCTATCAGATTGCAACAAAAGCTACAGAGAAATGAACTAAAACTTCTCATGCTTTCATCCTAAACCATGATCATCCGCGTCCAGCTCCACACAATGCGCCTAGATTCTATAATGCTCCGGAACAACAAATAAGTAAAAAAGAAAAATCTAGAAAATTCCATTCTGGTAACAAATTTTGGCAGCAAACGAACGAGCCACCAATGCAAACAGCACGCAAATCAAACTAGAATGCAAAAACACCAGATCTGAGGATCAAACACTTGCCTAAGAAGTATGAAGAAGGAAAAAAAGTGCGCAGGTGATCTTTTGAACTCGAAATTGTTTTGGAACCCTAACAAAAGTTATAGAAAGAGAAAAGTTGACGATAGAGTAAACAAAAGAAAAGTGAAATGAGAAGTGAAGTGACCTGATTTTGCAGCAGATGAAGAAAATACTAGTTTTTTGTGTCTCCCACTTATGCAGCTTTTCTCCTAAGCTGACAATGACGGTCAAGAAAAGAGATCCACCACAGCAACCAGAGAGAGAGAGAGTAGCAGATCTTTCTGAGTTGGCAAATTACGGCTTTGTACAGCTCGGAGAGAGGCTTTAGCCAAACACCACGATTTCGTGAAGAAACGGCGAGAAAGAGAGAGAATTGGAAAGCGAAAGGCTGATTTGAATAAGAATTTTTTTTTTTTCCACGGTTAGTATTTAGTAATTTGCAATGTTAGGACAGTCTCTTTCTGTGAATACAAAAAAAAAAAAAAAAAAAAGTCTCTTTCTGTGGTCCTATGGATTGATCGTACATGGCGACTCGCCTCTCTTCTTGACCATCACATTCTTTTAAAAAAAAAAAAAATTATAAACCGGCTTCTAGAAAGGTAAGATTAACACAATAATGTGACGTAGATGTAGGTTATCAATTTTTGGTTCGAAAAATCAAAATTTGAAACTTTCATTGAATTTTCATATTCGTTCGATACAATGACACATCGTTTGGTACAGCAGAATAGTGATGGAGAGAAAACGAAAGGTTTCAGAAACTTAGTGTCTGTATGGTTGGGAGGTTTTGGAGAAAAGGGAAGGGATTATTTTAAATTATGTTTATTCGGTTTAATTTTTTTGAGGAGAGAAGAGGGGAGAAAAATCCCACTTAAGCCAATTTTGGCTCCCCTCCCAAAGTGGGAGGTTTTGGAGGGGAGGAGAGGAAAGATTAAGTGATTTAAAATAAAATTACTTAAATATCTTTATATATAATATAATATAAAAGGTTATAAGGATATACAAGTAAATTAATCTATTTCTTCTAATAAAATTTCTCCCTTCCCCTCCTGAACCAAACATGCAAAGGCTCCCCTCCCCTCCTATCAACCAAATACAAAATCAAATTAAATCTCTCCCCTCCCTTTTCCTCCCCTCCTCTCCATTAAAATCTCTCTCCTCTCATCGTTTGAATCAAATAGACCCTTAGAAAAGTTAAAATTCATAGGAACAAATTGTCTAAAAAGGATGGCTTCAACTGAGTTCATTCTATTTACTTTATTTTATTTTATTTTTTAAAAAGCAAGTTTTTTTTACAGAAAAAAAAAGAATTTTTTTTTCGAGGAAACAAGAAAAAAAGAGTTAAGAAATATATTATTTGAAAATTTGCTTGTGAAAATTATCTTAACTTTATTTCGAATACAGAGAGTGATGTCGTGCCCAAATTGTAGAGAGCTGCATCCTTTTTC
Source organism: Calophaca sinica (assembly GCA_037113605.1). Taxonomy (NCBI): domain Eukaryota; kingdom Viridiplantae; phylum Streptophyta; class Magnoliopsida; order Fabales; family Fabaceae; genus Calophaca; species Calophaca sinica. The sequence goes on from CM073734.1 coordinate 127,039,977, forward strand.
TTACAACTCGGTAATTAAATTAACTTTGTGAATAAATATGATAGGTATAATTAATAAATAAATTAACAATGTGATTATGCACACACACAAAATTAACACTCTGATTAAATATAGTTATGATTAGTTATTTAAGTTACCTGTTTGAACAAAAATATTATTAAAATCAATATCCTAACTCTAGAAATCTCCTTCTATGGGATTTACTTCTCCTTATCATTATTTTTTCTACTGATATAAGGCACCAATTCCATTTATCTTTCTTGTTATAAACTAAGTATCGCCCGCATGTAAATCTAGAGATTAATCCATCGAGAAGCTCTCTATCAAAAGTTTTAACATTGTTATATTTAACGGGTTGGATTTGAACTCGAGGCTATTGGTTAAGTTAAAAGAGACTTGTAGCATCTCATTCGAGCGCTTTTGAGTGCAAGATTTCCATTTGAATTACAAGTTTTCTTTTTCTTCTTTAGCCCGTTGTATATGCAAGATTAGCAACAACTGTTTTTTTCTTCACACTAATCGAGCAAACAAATAATGTTTTCTAGATTCTTTTGCTATCATTTACCTCGTGTTGATTCTTGTTTCAGAGACCGTCTGTGATGTTTGTTCAATGCATTCTACACTTTCAATTCTTTTTTCATAAAAAAGGCAACAAAAAAAACTTTAGGCGTTTGATAAATCATTTCCCTTTTAGACGCATATTGACTAAACTTATTTTTTGCCATTTACGTTTGGAGAGAAGTTGGGTAGAATTAATTGAGCTCAATCAAATGAAGTGTGCATTCTCATTAATTTTCCCTCGTGTGCAACATTTTATAACAGAGTCTAAGCCTTTGATTGGTTCACGAGAAAAATTGTGAAAAGAGAGTATGAAAAGAGAGAAAAATGTGAGAAATATGGTAGATTTGGGGTATTGATTGGAATAAGAGAAAGATAAAAGAGAAATGTTGATTATTTTTTAAAAGACATCAATGTCCTTGACTAAAAATTTAAATAATTTGAGATATAATAAGAGAATAAGGGTAGAAATTGAAAAAGAAAAAAAACTGTTTCTCCCCCAATTTCTCCACACTTTTGCGAAGAAAATAAAAGGTAGTGGGCCCCAGCATTTTTTTTCCTCCCGTGACACTTTCCATTGCAACCAATCAGCCGAGTTTTAGTATTTCATCGCGTTCTTTCTCGCACCTTTCTCTCTCGTGTCAGACTCTCGCCTTGCAATCAAAGCGTAAGTAAGTAACCTAACTAACTAATTATTAGTCAATTAACTTTAACTAACACCAACTGATTCTAGCCGAATTTCTAAAAAATAACCACATGTATTAACTTATGGAGCTCAACGCCCCCAAGCTGGAATGTGAATATTCAACATTCCAAGCTTGCTATAAAGCTTCTGAAAAGGGAACTAGATGCAACGAATTAGTGAGTAGATCCACAAGAGTTGAGAAGCCATTGAGCTTCACATGAGGCATAGGCAATGCCCTGCATTATGCCTATGGAAATGATCGCAACACTACGACTTGTTTCTTAGAGCACCCACAGCGGGCGTGCACTAAAATTTTGAACCATTGCTTATCGATCCAGTCACCATGTTTTGGTCTACATGGCATGCGAAATTAGTGCATCGTTGCTGGAGTTTTGGTCAAAGCAACGACAGAAATAACAGGCAACTAAAAAAAAGGGGGCCCACGATGTGAGAGAGTGACACAGTGAGCAAAAGTGTTGCTGCTGGTGTCAGTAAAGCAACGGGGTGAAGATACCCTCATTGCTGATGCTCTTACTTTTTCCAAGAGATTAAGGAGATCCCAAGGAAGAAGCAAAAATTGGCGACTGACCTCCATGTATCAACGCAAGCACCCAATTCACTATCGGTGAACTAATAGGGAAGTGAATTCCTAAAACAATAGACCATTTGATGTAATTTAGAATGTGAATGACAACTTTGTAATGAACATCAGTTGGAGCACTTAGATATTGAATTAACATGTTGACTGTATAGCAAATTCCGGGTCGCGTATGAGTCAGATAAAGTAATAATCTTCTATAGGATTAAGTAAATAATTGTTGAGCGATGCTATATGTCACGAGAGTTTTCTTTGGCGAAACTTATGAAATCCAATGTGTCATTTTATTATAATAAAAAAGGGAAAAGATTTGAGTCAAAAACATAACAAATTGCCAAAAATCACAGGTCAATGCCGCCTGATAATGCACATCCAAGTACATCGTGATGGTTCGCGATTTCACATTTCGCGATGTTAATCATTTTCCATAATTATTATATTATATTACTCATTCCGTTTTCGTTTATAAGCAAAAGTCACTTTTTATATTTATTGAAAAATGTATGTATCTATTGGACCAAATACATATATTTTTCAATGAATGTCAAAAGTAACTTTTACTTATAAACGAAAACGGAGGAGTATATACATAAGTTGCTTTAAAGCATGCATACAAATCATTGTGGCGTGTGGGAATGCGTGAGCAACATTGTTAGTTTTTTTTAAGAAAAACATGTTTAGTATTTAACCTTTTTTTTATATAGTAAAGGGATGGCAAAAGAGCCATGTTTAATACTCCATTTATCCTAATCCAACTGTATTAATACATATATCATTTCATCTGTCATGTTTTTCATAAATTGAATATTGTGATCTCATGTTTTATTCTTGCATTAGGTACTTACATTTTTTAATTAATGAATTGTGTACATATATTTGTTAGTTTCGATGATAACAATTACTCCTACTTCATTTTATCCAGCATTTGAAAAAGTTATAAAATATTGATTATTTTTGTTGGTTTTTAATTAGTTAATAAATAAATAAATATCTTATATTTCTTTTTTTATGAATAAATATCTTAAATTTCTTTCAATCATAGATATTTAATCATATTTAATTTCTTATGGAAAAGCCCAGAAACACAAATATTTAAGAGTATAATCCAATCAGAACCCGTCATATTGTTATATTAATTATCAACTCATTTTCTAATTGTATTTTAAAATTAATCGTAGAATGCCAACGTAGTTTGGTTCATTGGATTCGACCTTACTTACGCCTGTATTTGCGACTTGGGTTCGATTCTAGGTGAGTGCGTTGGTGAAGCGTCGTAAATTAGCGTAAATCATTCAGTTGGTGGTTCTCTGCAGCGAGGTAAGCTTCCCCCAATCTAAACTTTGTTTCTATCCAAAAAAAAAATCCTAGAATAGTACTCTTTCTGTCTCATTTTATATATCCTCTTTGAAATATTTCATTGTCTTAACTCTCAAATTATTTGTCCCGTTAGAAAATCAAGAAATATTAATTATTATATTTTTTCAAAAATACCCTTTGTATCTTAAGTAACTATATTAATGAGTTTTTTTTTTACTTAACTATTCCACTATTACTAACCACTTCAATTAATAAAAAATATTTTAGTCGATAAATATTATTTTATTATAGAAATTAGGTGTTCATAACCTAAAACAGCAAGTAAAATGAGATCCATGAAGTAGTTTAAAGTGTGAAACTAACTGCTGTTTCTCCCTTGCAGGAAGTGCATTTCGACCGTAGTTAATGCGCTGTCCGATTAACCATTTCCGGTAAAGCACTGCTTTTGTTCCTTGATGTCGCTTCATTGGCGGAAAGTGGAGACCACAATGACGGTTTAGTCGGTGGTTCAAGGGCAGAGAGAATTATTCTAACCGTACGATCCAGATGAATGTGTCATGATTAGTTTATTTAATTAATTAATGTGTTTAATTAGATGATACCCCACATGAACAATTGGACATATGCTGATCTAGCCATCTCCAACACCGAATGAATATTTCAAATCCACGTATATGTAAAAATATATATATATATATATATATATAAATTAGAAAGATATTTTAAAAAGTACTTATAATTTAAAGTAGTGTGTTTATCGTTGATGCAAAAATCGTCTGTTTAATTTTCATATAACCTATGGTGGGTTCCTTTGTTAGACAACCAATAACACAAACAACCATTCTGCCCTGTGTTACGCTCCTATGAAATTCAGGGGTGTTCCATGCGAGATGCTGTTAATGCACTACAATAGGTTAGGTCTTACTAAGCAATACTACCATACCCCAAAATCAATTTGTGATATAACCGTGAGACAACTCTTCCTTTTCTGTTTGATGTATGGTCTGAACTTCTTATAAAAGCCAAAAAAAAAAAAAAACTCCCTCACTCTATACTTTTATCGTCGCATAAGAAAAGCTCATGTGACTAACACGCTCCTAACAAGTGTCTTTGCCCTTGTCCTTGTCAAATTCGTCAATCTGCTCCGTTTTTGAAAGGAGCCACTATCACATGGACCAACCTGTAGATAGAAAATAACTTTTTTTTTAATACAATTATTCAATGATTCAATAATTCGGAAACGCTTCTGAGCTCATGGTGTCCAATAATGCAAAGGGAGCCTGTCCCATTTTGCGCTATTATATTTGATTGAGCCATATAAAGACGTCAATAGATTTAGCTTCATTCAGGTCTCAATGAGTCAGATTTACTTCTTCTATCAATTTTTTATTTTAATTTTGCACTTACGGATATAAAATTAACTAGCTAATGCCAGCGTTTAGAATATTAAGCATGCAAAACCTCGCAATCAGCAAATTTTCTAATGACACAGTTTATAATATGGAGTGTGATTAGTCACCTGTTGCATATAAGTTGCTTTTAAAATGCTCTTATACATTTTTCAATTCAGCAATGATCTCAATCAAGCATTTTATTTTGTCTCCTGTTTTCAATTTGCATCACAGTTGTATTACCAAATATGCCTTGACTTTTGTTCTTTTATATTTGACCTCTTTTACCATGATTATAGTTAATTAATTTTGGATGTTACACTTATCCACATAGATGGATCTATATACATATTCTTTTCCTCCATCTTGGGCTAAGCTAAGCCTCATCACATTCATAAATAACATAAAGTTGGTCATTTCTACTCCCATTCTGTGATCACTGTTTCTTCCATTTCAAATCTCTCCTATCTGATCATATGAGTCATGTTTCTCCTCTTTGGTCAATGTTTAGTGGTTTGTCACATGACGAACTTTACTCTCACTGGATCTGTTTTATGTCATTATTCTAGATAAATTCCATTGGGTTCTGTGCAGTTTGGTTTCCCCAATAAAATTTGATCTTATGCTTCTTCTTTTTTCCCCATCCCTGATGTCTCTTTCCTCCTTAACATAAGGTATTATAACTAAGATTTGAGCAAAGTGTTGTGAGACCAAAGAGCTTCCTTCAATAAAAGGTCGAATGGGGAAACTTGGTAGGATGTTGGACACATTCTGTCTTTCTTCTGGTTCAAATTCCTGCTTCTGTGTAAATTCTATAGAATTTGAAGATGAGTTTGAGAGCAAGCCCTTGATTGCAAGTGATCATAAACTAAGACTGAAGGATGTCGTTGCTGGAAAGCAAACATTGGCTTTTCAATTGAAACCCAAGGTGAGGTTTTTCTTCTTTTTTTCTGCATTGATTAATTTCTTTGGCAACATCAGTGACTCTTTACTCATTCAGTTTTTTCTTTTTAAAAAAAAAAAATAGTTTAGCATGTTTGTATTAGACAGCTTTTATTAATTTGATATGTTCCTGTTGCTTAAATATGCAGATAGTGATATTGAGGGTGTCTATGCATTGCCATGGCTGTGCAAGAAAAGTTGAGAAACATATCTCAAAGCTAGACGGTAAGCATGCACATTGCAATTTTTGCATATAAAAATATAGCTCAATTTTCTTTTTATTTATTTAAGATTAGCAACTGTCAGATTTTCACTTCATTTTCCTTTAATTTCCTTTGTGTTTGTGTCTCGTGTGTTAATTTCAAGTTTTAACAATTCATTAGAACCAAATTCTATTGGTTATTGTGATCATAAAAGCAAAGAGGTTGCCCAACTGCCCTTCGGATGATGATAAATTATTTTAGTCATCCAGATAAATGCCAAGTCATATGTGAAAAAGTAAACATTTTTATAGTTTGTACTCCCATTCGAGTAGGATTTGGATTAGATGCCGTCATAACTGCATATATACAGCCATTTTGTCAAGTGCATCTGAACTGTTTGATCAAAGCAAACGGTCTGTATTTCAAGTTTTATTGAAATCGTCTAATCTTGATCGGATGGTCTAGATGTGCTGACTTTATGCAGTAATGACGGCACCTGACCCAAATCTCGATGAGTAAGACGTATGAGGCTATTTTGTTTGCTTTGTATCTATTTCTAGTAATTGCCTCTTTCTACTACTTCTAAACAGGAGTGAGCTCATACAAGATAGATCTGGAGACCAAAATGGTAGTTGTTATTGGCGATGTTCTACCTTTGGAAGTGTTGGAAAGTGTATCCAAGGTTAAGAATGCTGAGCTTTGGAATTCTACATGCTAATAAGAGAAGGGGAAGAAGAAAAAAAGTATTCTGCACAAAACACCACCAGCCTCAGCAGATTCGGCCAAGACAAAAGTCGACACAGAATGATGGAACTCAAAATTTATCTCTGTCATTTTGTTTTTATTATAAATAGTATATAAATATTAATACTCCGTGCCATGCATGTTCCAACAATTCTCTTGCAGGAGAAAAAAGTTGAAAAAGAAAAAAAAAATTGCATTGATGTTTCTCCCTCTGAGACTGCACTTCTTTTAGTACATTTGGTTACGATTCTGACTTAAGACATTAATTAGCATTAAGGGCTAAAATTTTTACTAGATCAAGTTGCACATGAAGTTTCAGGACTAGACATTTTGGGACCTAAGGCAAAACTATCGAAGAAACTTAATGTAATATAAATTATTAACTATTATAATATTCTTTTGGCATTTTGAGTTGCAAAATTAATTATCAAAGTTTTATAATCAAGTTTGATCACTTTCAGTAGATAACATAGTTAATATTGGGAAAAAACCCATGTCCCACATATATTAGAGATAATGTCTCAAAAGAGTTTATAAATAAATGACACTTCTCACCTTACAAGCCGATTTTGTAAGGATGAGTTAAGCACAAAATCCTAATATGGTATCAAAGCCTATCTTAGATCCACTGGACCACCCACCACATTATATACACGCACCAAGCCCAATAGTGTTGGGCGTGAGGGGATGTATTAGGAAAAACTCAAGTCCCACATAGACTAGAGGGAATGTCTCAAAAGAGTTTATAAGTAAATGACATTCCTCACCTTACAAGCAGTTTTATAAGGATGAGTTAGACCCAAAATCCTAATAGTTAACTCATTCAATCTATCTTGCAACATTGTTGATCTAAGATAGGATTTAAGCAATTTGAATTTTGAAAAACTTCTTTAAGAAGTAGCAACTGTTACGTATATTGTTAATAATATTTTATAAGTAATGCATACATTTTGGAAAAGAATCTAATCTTTTGATATAATTCAATATTTCTATTGTACTATTAATTTCTTTTTTGTTTTCACCCATAATGTCCTAAGGGAAAAGGGACCGCTAGACTAATCTGTGTTTGATCGAGGGATAAGTTGTTCCATCACCAATTTCTTTTGTTAACACTCCTCTCAATATTTTTAATTCTAAAAATAAATCAATGTCATCAATATCAGAATGTTCACTAAATTTTAAATTTTTTTCAATTGAAATTAATTCCGTTTATTTCTCAAAATTTCACTCATGTGCAGTGTTTCGATTATGTGTTTTGAATGTTGGGTCATAAAAGAATTTGCTACCTGGGCCTTAGGGAAGCCGCATTGCTACTTGCTAGATGCCATGCTTAAATAAAATTCTCTCATATTGACCAAAAAAAGTCTCACGTTGCTACTTGTGTATGGGACCTTTATCACATTTTAATTTAAAGTTATGGACCTCTTATAATATATAGTAGAATAGTACTAAAGGATAATAGCTAGGTGAATATAGGGCCTACAACAAGTGTCTTACTTGCCTTACCCTATACACGACCTTGTATAATAGTACATTATGCTAAAGAGCTTCTAGCTCAAACGCGTTAACATCCCAGATCACACAGTAAGTAAATGGAAACTAGTAGCGTGACCAAAATATTGGTAACATAGACAGTACTATTTATAGCGTGTTTGATAAATGTCATTTTGAACAAATTTAGTTTTTAAAATTGATTTTATTATAATTGAGTTAAAAATAAAGTGATTTATGTTTACATATTTTTACTCTAAAAGTATGTTTAATTTAAAATTTAGTGTAAATTAAACTACTGTTTATCACTTCAATTCAATATTCGATGTTTGGAGGTGAAAATTAACTTTGTCTAGCAGTATTTTAATTATCTATATTTGTACTAAAATTATGTTTAAATATAAATAAAATTAATTCTAACATTTTTTTTACTGTGAAACCAAAGATAAGCTATAGGCCTAATCTTTTAGTCTACCAAAAAAAAAAAAAACCGGTAGGCTGGTAATTTTTCCCAGGCTTCTTATGAAACTAGGAAAACTATGGTTGTGTTCGGTAAAAAGTAGCTGATAGTATATAAGCTAGTCGATAGTGGATAGTTGATAGCCGATAAGCTAGTAGATTGAAAGTGTTTGATAAAATTAAGTGTTGAACTAAATGATAAATGCAAAATTACATAAAAGAATATTTTAATAAATGAGAGAGATGGAGACTGTAAAGGTTAATAAGTTTTTACTTCATTTAATAGAGAATAAATAAGGAATTTAATTAAAATAATAAGTGTAAAAACGAGAGAAAAATAATACGCTATAAGCTTAAACACTACTTCAAGTAGCATCTGAAAAACGTTATAAGCTAATGGTTACCAAATACCTATTACGAGTTTATTCGTTATAAGTTATTTGTTATAAATCATCAGTTTAGTCTTACTAAATAGAGCCTATATAAGGAGGCAGGAGGATGTGAAAGAGTATTAGTTGGGATTTGACTTAAAAATCACTTTTGGGTGAACTTTGTTTTACTTTTAGGTGAATTAAAGTCTAGAGGTTTTTTCCGTTATGAACCCGATGTTCAGCTTTTATTTCAATTTGGTGAACAACTTAAATCAAACTGGTTTATTTTTCTTCGTTTTTTGACTTTTTTAATAGGTACAGATTATTACATCAATAAAAATTCATTTTTTTTATTTTGTATCCAGAAGTACAATTTATATATATTGAGTGAGTGAGCAGCACATCAAACAACTAAACGTGTTCTTATCAAAACAAAAACAAAAAACAACTAAACGTGAATTATAATTATTATAGTTTATTTATATAATTAAAATTTAAAAATAAACCCATTGGTTTGACCGCTTTCTTCTACACTTGCATCAATTGGGGTCGTACTTTGTCTGAATACCGCATTTGTGTATCTAGCTACAGGAAAATTTATACTAGTTGAATCAACAAAACGCTTATGATAAAATGATCTAATTGAAAAGAAAAGGAGATACACAGAGGATGTGTATCCTGTCATGTGCAACAATAAACACACATCATATGCACTATATGGAGAGTTTACATTGTTTAGAGAAAAAAAATTTAAATACACCAAGGATCCAAGATTGGGTCAACAAGGAGTGGATGTGGAACATTGTGTTCAAACACACTTTGAGAGAGAGAGAAATACTGGTGCTGATTGGCTTGTTAATCAGAGTCTTTCTCAAGAGTTAGAGATGCAAGTCTTGTATTGCCCCCCCATGGTTCTTAATAACCTTTTGTTTGGTGATGTTGGGGGCTCTTTACCCCATACTGTTACTAGTTTTTAAGTTTTTTGGGCGTTACTGTTAAGCCCATTTGAATACAAAATAAATACAAAAAAAATGCATAAATTAAAAATTAAAAATTTGGGTTTTAAGCCTAAATTAACAACACCTCCCCACTACCTATGCAATTATTATTATTCCTAGTTTGCCTGACGCATAATCGTGCTTATTGAAAATAAATTTTATGCATTTATATACTATCACGCATTATTTGTCTTATAAAAAAGAATTGTAGCCAACAAATATGGATTAAATTGGTAAGGATTCGACGACTCATATTCTACAAAAATGTGGATTCAAATCCCTTTTATAAGCTTTTTTTGAGTCTCGAGACGTCGAGCCCAGCTTACCTAAATTTTTACTTATAAAAGAGAAAAAAATTGCATTAGTCAATGATCAAAGAATTTATACTGTGTGAAAATGAGCCCGAGGACCCAAAGTCGAGAGTTGAGAGTTGGAGAGTTGTCGAGTCACGCACATCGACCAATAATACCGCTACTATTGGGACGGCTGATATGTGGCTGGCTGCGCCCAAAGTGAATCCAAAACACAAGAAAAAGTGCGGATGAGTCATCAACAAAAATCATAGAGTACCGAAACTCATGTTTGACATGCTCTTTCTTTACCTGATTGACAGAATCTTTTTGCCACCATTTTGATAACTCCTGATGTTTCTATTTTTTTTTTCTGTGAAAGAATCCCGTTAATTAGTGTGTTAGTTCAGTTGTATGGAATAATGATAGTTTAATTCACTGTGAAGTCTTGGCTAATCTAATCTTTAATCAATTATTTCATTCTTAATCCCCTATTAATTCCCGTCAAAATGAACCCCTAATTAATTGCTTTGTGCCAATTGACATATTTAAAATACGACTAGGTATTCTTATTCCTCATGATGAACTTAGATAATATCAAAACAAAATTATATCATGACCTACCTACGAGGCAAAATTTAAGGGGAGCCACTTCATGTGTTATAGTTATATGCATGATAAAACACAATTAAATATTTGAGTTTTATTTCATCAAAAAAAAAATAGTTGAGTTTTAACTTTTAATTACGTGTACCATATCTTAAATTTGGAGTCACAAGTGGTTTGGGAAGGGAAGATAGGAGTTGAATCATAATTGACTATTTTTGCCGTTATGAAGGTGGTTTCCTACTATAATATTTGTAACAACTACTGTCTCGGTCCTTATATATAAAATCATGTTGAACAAATCACACAAATTAAAAAAATTAGTTAGTGTATTAAATTTGTTAACAATGTGTATTGTTTTTCCAAAACCACCATTCAATTATTATGACTCATATTTTTTTTTAATACGCTTAAGAGAGAGAAATGGTCACCCCGTTAATTATAGGTATTCTTGTAAAAGAATAATTAATACATCTAATAATTTAAAAGTTATCTTATAAAAAAGGATAAAACTTGTTTTTCCAAAAGGGTCTTACATACGAGGATAGAGGTAGTAACTACTAACATTTTTCATTAAAAAGAAGACAAATTATGGTAGAACACACAATTATAGTAGTAATAATAACTACTAACATTTTTTATAATATCATAACTGACGATTTTTGCCGTTTATGTAAATGTGCAAAGGTTGGGTTGTACACTTGTACTTCAGTTAAGGTTGATGGTATATTTTGTTATGAAAATATGGTAATTTTAAATTAATATTTATTCAAATTAATTAATTTAATCTTTACATTTAATGAATGTAGTGTAATTTTAGTCTTTATCAATCAAACAAAAACATAAATCTTTTTAAATAGAACATACTAATTCTGTTAAATTCAAGGATCAAAAGTGAATAAAATTTAAAAGAGAGAACAAAACATTATACTTTAGAGACTAAAAACATAATTTCACTCAAACAATGATTTTTTTTTTTTACAATACTCAAACAATGATTTGAAGTTTGCGTTAACTAAAGTTGTACTATAAATATTAGGTTTTAAATACAAATGTTCATACGAAAGGATTATTAACTCAATCACAAGTGGATAATCAATCTAGGTAACTGTAGTTAATTAAATTGCAATTGTGATTTGAAAAGGATACTTGTGATTTCTCTTATCTATATCTATATCTATATAATATACAATTAAAAATGTTTTTAAAATGTAAAGTTACAAATGTCATCCTCAGGAGACGTTTACAAATGCACGTCAGCTCCATATGGCATTCTATCAAGATCTCCCTCCAAAAAAGGTATTATGTGGCGCTCCACTTCAGCACACAAAGACTAACACAAAGCAATCCAAATTATTTTGGTCAAGCCAACATTAAATACACATTATTAATAAATAAAGACAAAGATTCAAAATAGAGGAAAGTCATATAAAAAAGGAATGAAATAATGTGCCAGAACCAACGAAATCAATTTCATGAGTCACACCAAATTCATATAATCACTAATTTTTATATAATATTAAAAAAAATGTGTATCAGATTGTATTGTAGTTACATTTTTTAAAATTGAAATCTATATGTTCTAATACCTAATTTATAGGGGAAAAAAATATAATAATGAAATATTTTGATATATTACATTGAATTCAGAAATTGATTCGAAAAAGAAATAGAATCAAAGTGTATTTTTCAACATTTTTGATAAATTAAATTGAATTAAAAAATTGATGCAAAATAATATTATTATTATTTTTTTGTAAAAAATAAGTTCAAATCAATCAATATAAGCATCTATAATAAAATATATTTTTTTAAATTCTAATGCTAAATAAATTATGATATACTACATTTAATTATAAATAAATTAAAATGAAACAATATTAACATTTTAGAAATAATAACAAATTCGATTTTGAATTTTAAATTCATCAATTTATTATTGGAGCAATTCCCTCACTTGCCAGCTATTAATGCATTTTATTGGAGATCATTTTTTTTGAATTTAAATTTTTATCTTTTCTCTCTATATTTTCAATTACCCGATGAAATGTTTTAATTTCTATCATTCCTTTTCTCTCTCCCACGTATTGCTTGCTCTTATATATTTCCCTTCTCTGATGTGATTTTATTTCATGGCTCCTCTTCCTCACGATTTAATTTCTCTAACGCTCCATTTCATTCCATCATTGACATTTTCAAGGAAACCAAACCAAAATCTGTGAAGGCAGCATGAAGCCTTCTGTCCTCGGGGAAATCACATTAAAAAAAATCCTTCTTTGATACAATTTATTTATCTACTATATATATTCTTCTTTTATTCTCTCGGATCTTCTTCCATGTTTCTCTTCATCTGTTTCCTTTTCTTCTTCTATATGAATTTGTTTTATAATTCTTCTCTACAAAATTTACCATTTAATTTTTTGTGTGGATGTTGATGATGAGCAGAGTTGCGGCAGCAGAGATCAAGGGCGTTGGAAATGTTTTCTTCCTGTGTTTTTGTGGGTATGATTCTCTATCTTCTTGTGGGTATTTCTATTTCTTTTTTTTTGTGCTATTGTTTCTCTCATTTTTTTTACGAGATAATGATATTTGATTCTTTTGTGAAAACTATGGTGATGGGTACACCCCAATCCTTTCGACTGGAAAGAGAAAACAGAAAAGGTTGCATCTTGATGTATGGGATAGCTAAAGAAGTAATTTTTCCACTACTCATTGAGAGGTAATTTTTAAAATATTAATGTGTCTGACTATATATTCTTCATCATATTTTGTAGGGTGTTAACCATGTCTGTGAAAAGGGCAAAACTTCAAAGGATGGTGAGGATGCACAAGAAACTGTTGATGTTGTACAGATATTCAATTAACCTTTATATTGTTTACACGTTAGGTTGCTAATGAGACTACTAATCATCAACAACACTTTGTTTTTCAGGACTTGATGGAAAAATTCTCTATGTCAGCTACTTGTGTTGTTAACAACAACACTAATGTGATTGTCGTTGATTTATCCAACGACGCTCAAGAGAGCCCATTGATGAAGAGACAATGCCCTTTTATTAGTGAAACTGGATCTGTCCCTGTCTTGCTGAAGGAGGTCAAGATAAAAAAGGAGTAGCTGATGTTAAGTTGTAGCGATTTCAAATAGAGTCGTATTATTTCTAAGTAGCTATGATATTATGAATTATTTTGGACAAGTGTTCCGATTTTTTTTTTTAATGTTTTTGTTACCGACATGGTTGCTTTAGACACTTCCATTATTCGTCTTTTGTTTTCCTATGTTTTGGTGTCATGCAGTGTGGCTTCTTGATACTAAACTAAACAAATGATATATTGGAATCACTATTAATGTTTGATATTGGGACCTCTATTATTTCCTTTTATATTTCCAGAATGTATAATATGCAAAAATGATATTGTCTTAACTAATGCCATAAATCATATCCAACCAAATTGTCTCTTTAGCAATAAATATTAAAGGTGTACAATTAAAATTACACTAAAGCAAAGGGTGTACAAAAAAACTTCATTAATAGGATCAAAAAATGCTTTTCATTGTGAAAAACATGTATAAGCATTCTATAATAAAAGGGGAAAAAGAATATAATTATAACCGTTGTACTCGAAAATTGATATGTATCAAATAGTTACTTGATCAACGAGTTACTTTTCTAATATACCGTAAAAAATTGAAAACAAAAAGTCAAACATGTGGTTTGTTGCCTAATTTGTAATAAATAATATTATGATACTAATATCGTTAATTCAAGAATTATACATTCCTAATATAAAAATCAACCCTTTATAAATGGAAATTTCGAATTAGAATTAGAAATTGCATTTGGAATTGAATTTGTAAATCCTAATTGAAATCTTATCCAATCAAAATTATCTATATCTATATTAATATACAATGAAAAATGTTTTAAAAATGGAAAGTAACAAATGGCATGGTAAAATAACAATTAAGAAAACACATCAACACCAAATGTTGTGCTAAATATGTTTCCCTCCCAAAAATATAACATGTGACATGCCAAATTAGCTAAAACAAACCAGCCACTGAATGCAAATAAGTTTTTTCAATCAAATAATAAATGCTTGAGAGGAATAGAATGGAAACTAATTGTGTAGAATTGAATTATTTTTGAAACTGATAGTACGATACCAATCAAAATTTAAAAAAAAAAATCAACAATAAAATCAGCATTTACGGATATCATTGTCGTTATTGTTGTTGCATTTATCACATTCAAATGTAAAGGTCGTGCAATTAAAATATTCAAATCAAATATTAAATGTTGGGCAGGAGAATTAATCTTACTAATTGTGTGTGTTTATCCGAAAGAAATAGAAAATAAGCATCTTTCTCTTTTTTTATGCTAAAAATAAGCATATTTCTCTTAATAACACTTGAAATTATGCATAATCGTTTCCATCATATATTACTTAGTATTTGTGATTCAAATAATAGGTTCACGCAAATGCTGATGTTTTCAATCATCTTTTAATGTAAATCATTTAGACAATCAATCAGCAAAGCATTTAAACCCAAGGTCTCACTACCTCTCATTAGCAATCCATCAAAAGGAATTGTCAAGGAATGTATACAGAAACTAGAATTGGTTATACAAAACCATCACTGTTTCTCTCCAGCAATCCATCAGTCTTCTATCTCGCTACAATTCATTCGGTTGCTTCTCCAGTTTCACATATAAGCACGATATACAAGAAAGTGCATGAATGGATGAGATGCAAAATGAATAGGCTATGTCTATGTGTGTGACGCTAATAATTATTTCATTATTTTGTTGTTATTGTTGTGATGCTGATAATTATTTCATTATTTTGTGTTTTCTAATCACTTGAATTTCAGACATTTTGGTGGCACTTCCAATTGCTGTTTTGGAGCAGATCCTGTGAGAAATATTGAAGAAGTCACTTACTAGATAATCATTCTTACTTAGAAGAAGTGGAATACTAATACTTGGTAATGCTCTCAATCAGGTTGGTGATGAAACTTCACCAAATAATGGTTCTGTTAAACCTTTCAAGCATGTCATTGATACAACAACACCTTTTGAATCTATCAAGGATGATGTGCCCAAGTTTGGAAGAATAGTTGACTGGAAAACCTGTAGAACCCAATGGAGGTATCTATTGTTAAAATTATTTTTTTGCTTTACATTTTCCTTGATAGTTTTGGCTTAATATTTGGCATCATAGTATATATTTCCATTGTCCCGAGTCATAACTTTAAAATAATACCTTAAAATATAGCTATAGAAAAACAATTCAGGTATATTATACTCCCTTATAATCCTGTTTTTCGTATGGTGGCAGAAAGCTTAGACTATTTCAGCAGCATGAAAAGAAAATAAAACAATAAACAGTGAAAAAGATTGAGCGGTGGTAAAAGTCATATAATACACTTTTGAATTGTATCAGCTAGAAAACACCACCAAGAGATTGGAGCAGTGACAAAGATCATATATTCCCTTTTATATTCGGTTTTAGGTAGGGATATGATGGCAGCATGATTTGTTTGAAGAAATTCCATGTAATTATTTAACCAATAAAACCAATGGCTTGGACTCTATCTATAGAAGCTACATCTCCTATGACTATTAATGAGATTGAAGCCCTTTTAATAGAAGGGTTGAGAATACGGCATGTCAAATGAGGAGGAGTCACTATACATTCATTCCCATTACAAGTGTACTTGCCTTTGGAAGCAAACGAGCCAATCTGAGAGGGTCTCCCACATCAGAAAGAGTTGCTAAATTTTAACTAGAAGATTTTGAAGAAATTGGCAATGACGTTAATCAAAGTTATTCCTCTTTAGGGACAACCCCTCGTTAGTGTTGTGATTCCTTGGTAAGGTCAATTTTGCTATCATACTTGGCATAAATAGAAACTGAATTTTCTAGGCACTTCCTTGGTTTTAGGGACATATGGTTTGTGAAATCATGGTTTTTTCAGCTAGAGTTGTAAATTTTTAATCACATATTCATGTTAAGACAATATGGTACAGAGAAAACATATATCAGAGAAATAAGTTAAGATGAATATGAAATTCTATTCCGTTGCGAGTTCAACAAAATCATGAGGTTCTACACCAATACATACAACTACACCACCTATATATAGATGTTAGTGATGGCAAAAAGTTAAAACAGACTCCACAGGTTTGTTTTATGGTTAGTACTTAATAGGTGTTTTATCCGTTTCATTTGCAAGGACAAATATATGCAGCAATCCTTCCACTTTCATAAAAGCTTCATGTGATAATTTCAATGTTAATAAATAAGGACACAGACTCTACTATTTGATTATATGTTTTCATATAGTGGAATGACTGAATGAGTGCTCGAATGATCTTTTTTAATTGTGGAACTTGGAAATAGCTCGTCGCATCTCTGTTCATGCATGGATACTTCTAATTGAGTCATGAGGAGGTGGTGGACTGAGTAGTGCAACTTATTTCTCATTATAATTTAGTTTTTTGCACATTTATTGCATATGTACCTTAAGTTTATTTCCAGCTCTAGCATATAGTATTATTGGCCATGGCTTATATATGGTTTACTTCGATATTCTGATGTATTTTCTTTGCTGGCAAAATAACATTTGGTATTATTAACAATGGAAATGCCAACAACTAAAGCATTCTTACGAGTCTAGCTCCATTACTATTTCCAATTTTACTTAAAAAGCACTGAGCACTATTCTGAATATTTATTTATCACTTTTTGTATGGACTTATGATTGGAGATGACAATGTGGATGTCGCCATGTCTAACTGCATTTAACAGCACAAATTTTGTGTGTTCCGAATTAGACAACACAGTTTTCTACTTTTCTCTAAGGATTAAATCTTGACAAAAACATAAGCAACTATCACGCTGTGGTAGCTTGACACTGTCACATATTGTCGTTTTAGAACATAGCCACAAATAGTATTATCACAAAATAGATTGGCAAATCCTCAAGGAAACTTAAGTTTTGGTTTCCTTTATTGGGTCTATATTCTACGGGATCTCAACAAAGAAGGACCAACAAAAACGAAAGAATGAAAACATGATACATTAGACCAGATGATACTAGAATTTTCTATGACCCAAACAAAACAGCAGTTGCAACAATTCAAAAGGTCCTGAAAACACATATGTTATAGCTACTTTATTCCCGATTTTGTTGTGTAAAATACCTGGTTGCAAAATTGTTGAGTTGTACAAGTTCAATTTCTGAATTTTTTTAATACCACTTATGAAGTGGAAATGGCTGAGTGAAGAGGATGATCTATGTTTTAAGGGTTGTTTTTAAGTTTTGAATGCCTTGATGAATTGAAAAATCAGCCATACAGTATAGCACTTTCCGATTGATTTCCACTACCTTTAGGATGATGCTGATAATTTATTTTACTCTCAAATATAAATATGACTCTAATTATCCATGCAAAACATATCAAGAGCAAACATAAATTCCATTAATTTTTCTACTCTTAAATATAAATATGGCACAACATATTCCCAAAAGAACCTGATTATTTTGCATTCGGATCAATGAACAAACATTTAAAAATTATAAACAAGCAGTTTGCAGCGTCCAAGGGAAGGAAAGGTACCCAAAATAGGTAAAAAGAAATAAGTACCAAATAAAAACCACATAATCTCAAACCGCAAGTCTTTTAGCACTATAGATACACTCTGCCCTGTCATGGAACACACATGTCATGGAACACACATGGTACATACTCAATAGTCAAGGAAAACGAACATGTAGTAAAGGTTCCACATGTAGCATGTAACGCCCATAACTCAGTATTACTTGAATTTACGACAATTTACAGAAATGGCACAAGGGTTACCAATAATTTAAACTTTTAAATGGGCATTACAAGTCCAAATTTAAATTATAGTCGATGGTCTAAAAGTTAGGTTACAACTTCCAAGTATTAAGTATTTGGATTACAAAATGTAATAACGAGGTTCCAAATATCCAAAGGACATATGAGTTGTTACATCACAAAATGTAGAATTAAACTAAAGGATTCAACTTCTAACTTGCTTGACCGCCTTTCGGGTCCTGCTTATCTGAAAAACAATGGAAAGAGTGAGATAAAAATCTCAGTGAACCCCCCCCAACGGACCCCTTACCAACCCATTTCCCAACACATTATTACAAACTCACAGTGAAGACAATTCATAAGGTACAAGAACCCAATTAACATTTACAAATGCTCAATGAATCCAAGAGGGATATATAATTAACCCCCAATGGAATTCTTCTATCAATGATACACAATGAATCCAAGAAAGTATAGCAGTGACTTTCCATGGAATTCTTCAATAAACAATAGACAATGAATCCAAGAAAGTATAGCAGTGACTTTCTCTGGAGTTCTTCAATAAACAATTCGTTATGAGTTATTACACAATCAATAAGTTCAATCTTATGAACAACTTAACCATTCTCATAAGCATTTCAATAGTCTACCCATTGATACAAATCTTCCTAAGACCATAGCATTAAGTAAGATTGAACCAAAAGAGGA
Source organism: Calophaca sinica (assembly GCA_037113605.1). Classification (NCBI taxonomy): domain Eukaryota; kingdom Viridiplantae; phylum Streptophyta; class Magnoliopsida; order Fabales; family Fabaceae; genus Calophaca; species Calophaca sinica. The sequence continues at coordinate 127,059,184 of CM073734.1, forward strand.
AGGATTTAGAAATAAAAAGGGGAAAATCTGCCCCAGAATCGCTTAAGCGAATTCGGGGTCGCTCAGCGCTACCTTTCGGCGCTTGATTTTCGCCAATGAAAAGTCGCGTGATTACACCCTGGCGGTCGTGTAGCTCGCTCGGCCGCTTCTCGCTTAAGCGAAAGTAGTGCAGAATGCACCCAAGCGTGGCGTAGCTGACTCGCTCGGCGCTTTGCTGCAAGCGAATTTGTGGTCTGCTCAAATTTCAGATTTTCTTTCCAAACCAAACATCACCAAATCCAACCATACTCGATCCCAATCATCAATCAACAAGTACAAAGCTCTAAATCAAACATTTAACATATCAGAATACAAGATCAAGAGCATTGCATAACTTATCAACTACACAATCAAACATATCTCAACATGTCTTAGAATCTTCAAAATAAACATAAACTCATCTCCCTCATCATGCATTCCCAAATCCACAACCACACAAGTAAAATGGAAAGTCCTAAATGGTGGGACTTATGGGTTGCCCAACCTCTAAGTAAGAGGAACTCACATTAAGCTCAAATGAATGAGCTAGGGAGCTTGAAGACTTGAGACCCTCTCTTCCTCTTCTTCTCCAAGTTCAAACTTCTTTCCCAATGATCTAGAACAACTCTAAATCTTCAATGTAGCCCCAAACACTCAGTTTCAAATGTTTAGAAGCAAGGAATGGTGAAGGAAACACCAACTCTCCTCTTCCCCTTCCCAAGCCAAAGCCCTAGCTCTCCACCTCCTTCCTCTTCTTTCCTTGATCAGAAAAATAGAGAGAGAGTAGAAAAGATGGGCTGGTTGTCGTGGGTGAGGGGAGAAAAGGGAGAAGGAAATTGTGGTTTGACCAATTTACCCTTCCTTCAATCATTTAACTACACTATACCTTGCTATTCACACCCCCAACATTTCTAAATACTATCCCCTATTTCAATTACTTAGCTATTAATTTGAAATCCAAGCCTAAATTAATTTAATTAAATAATTGAATTAGGCAGGGTGTTACATAGCAATTGAACATTAATATTTAAATTAATGAGAATTTTAATACAAAACATATATTAATATACACTTTGTTTAATATAAATTTATCATTTTTTAAAATATATAACCAACTTACTGTAGAGTTTGGTTTTTTAGTCTTATTTCCATATATAGTTTGGCTTTATCCGTAAGAAAATATAGTTTGGTTTTTTAATCAATTGAGTAAATTTCAGTTATCACTTAATATCTATACAGGAGAATTTTTTAATCTCATAGAGATAAAAACTACATAGGAAAACTTACTAAAATATAAATGGCAAGAGGTAAATATAGAGACAAAAATTTTACTTGAACACGTATTGAGATTTATAGATAAATACTTGAATCACCTATGAATCAAAAGTTAACTTAAAAACACATTGATATCTAAGTCAAAAAAAGCAATTATAAATAAAAATATGATATACTAAGAGTAAAAATATACCATAGGATATTACTATTTTACATAAATTATGTTAATATCTACATGAAAATCTATCGGTATGTGTGTTATAGAATTAAAATATATCATAAGGGTATTGAACATTTTACATGAAATAATATTAATATTTAAATTACTCTAGAGGAACACTTTAATAGAAATTACATATGAATATAATTTTTAATTTTTTTTATATTTTTAAATATATATCGTGCATAATACGAGTCATCGTACTATTTATAATTTTCAATAGATGAATATTTAAAAAAAATAACACATTAATATAAAATTGTAATTGAAATAACAAATTTTATAGTTTTTTCACTATATACCATGCGTAACACGGGTCATCATTTCAATTACTCGATGAGATTTTTACATGCAAGAATTTTAAATTTTTTACATGAAAACATATTAATATATTTCATGACCCTAACACATGAGTAAAAACACATCACGCATAAATAAAAATTGTACATGTAAACATATTAATATTTAAATAAAAATCTATTAGCATTTAAATTTTAGAGTAAAAATATATTATTAGCATATTGAATATTTCACAAGAACTAAAAGTAATACATAAATTACTCTTACATATATATATATTGCGTATTGCTTTGGCCAAATATATGACATGTGAATTGCATGATTTCGTTGTGGTATGCTCATTAGTGTCATCGTTGTTTCGCAACAGAGTATGTGATGAAAGACCCTCACCACGAAAAGATGCACTGTGCTGCTATTATACAAAACACTTCCCATTATTTACTTATTATTCAATATATAAGTAATACACTACATGTATTATGCTGCTATTAACATACAACTAAAATATTTAGATTATCAAAAAACATACAGCTAAATTATAATTTATTCTATATAATTTATTCTATAACCATTTTCAATAATATATCTATACCCGTGCATGGCACGATTGATAATCAGCTAGGAATTAATTTGGCCAGTATGATAATTATTTTTAATAGTTCATTATTTTAAGTATTTGTGGGTGGAATGTGTAACATCCCGTATTTTCATACCTCGTGTACTTTTAAATTTGTGTTATGTTATTGATACTAATGATTTATAGATTTAATAATTTTGGTGCTTTATGCGTGTTTGAATTATTGAAAAATGTTGATTTTGTATTTATTTGTAATTATAGATATTATCGGTAATTTGTTATTTAATTATTTTATCTTTATAAAAAGTTAATATTTGAAATATTAGTATTTTTGGGATTTTATCTTGTGTAAAAGAGGTATTAAAATGAGTTTGTGGATTAAAAGAGTTTAAAAATGTATAAATATGAGTTTTGGGCTTTTACTGCATACACCCTGCATGTTTCTGTATACAACCCTTTATATATCTTTTCAATTACTACCTGCACCCGTTTCTGCGTATACAGCCCCTGCTTTTTTTAATGGTACTGTTTATCATCTTCGCATGGCAGAACACGGACTAGAGAAAGATGAAGACCTCCGCCGTATTCTCTTTTGCTCCAATTTCTCTCACTTCGGTTCCTCTCTCATTGGGCCACAAAAAAATTTTGAAACTACATATTCCTATAGAAAATCACTCATTGAATCCATTTATGGCCTTATTTCGGCGATCCGAGACTAAAATCGCGTCGTCTTCTCTCTCTAGCGGACTATTTTTGGGCTTTTCTGGCCACCACAGTCATCTTCTCATAAAACGGACGACTTTTTGGATTCTACGCGTCGAAAGCTTTCAAAGTCACCACTCATTTGCTCGTTTTGGTAAAGTTGATGTCGGACCCTTCGTAACCCCATTATCTCGGTAAGACGTTTTTTGGTCAATCTTTTGGCTTTCTTTTGACTTCGTTTCAGTTCTAAAAATTCCCAAATATTATTTGACATTCATTGTCATTTTTTTTCCGGTCATATTTCGTTCTTGCGTGACTGTTAATTTTCTCTGTGCACGTTGGTGCCTAATTCGGTTGCTGTAGGCAAATCCTCCTTGCTCTCTTAAACACTGCGATTTTTCTCGACCAAGGTAAGGGCTTTTCTCCTATAAGTTAGAGCTAAACGTTGGTAGTTATTTAAATATTGATAGAAATTCGTGTGGTGTCTTGTTAAAAGGAAAAATTTATATCCTTATGAAATAAAAATCTATGATGTTACACTATTTAATTTTTATTTTCGTGTAACCCTCTAAATGAATATGTTGATTATTTTCTTGCTATTTTATTGATTCTATACTCATATGTTGTTGAAACTCGTGGGAAGTATATTTTTAGTGCTAAAGATTTATTTTATATTGTCCATGAAAAATGTTTGTTGCTCCTTAATTTTTGACAATGATTGATTCGTTTAAATATATTTTGTCTCTTAATGATTTATTATATTTCATTTGATGAGGAAAACGATTTTTAATGTATATAGAGTAACATGGATAATTGTTAATTCTTGTCATTTTAAATTGGTGCAAATCGGTTATGTGATTTTAAATAATATGTTTATTGTGGATTGTTGAACCTGTTTAATTAATTTGTGATGAATGTGCATTGGTGGTGCTAAGACCGTGATATGATTAGGCTATTTCATAAAAGAAAATTGGATATGATGTGTATTGGATTTTCCGGTGAATTACCTCTCGTGGCATAATTTGACTTGACTAAATGACATGCATCATGAAGAACGACATGTTAGGGCCTTCGTGGCGGTGATATGGTTTAATTCCCCATTGGTATGGGAGGTAGCTAATATTTTGGACCTTTGTATTTAAGGCCTTCGTGGCGGTGATATGCTTTGATTCCCATTGGTATGGGAGGTAGCTATTATTTTTGGACGACCTTTGTGGTTAAGGCCTTCGTGGCGGTGTTAAATTAAATTCCCCATTGGTATGAGATGACTATATCGCGATCATGAGAGTCTTGCATAAGGCATGCATACTAACTTGAATATGCTGATTTTTGTGGTGTTGATAAGTTGATTATTTTATTTGTAAGTTAGTATAAAGAAGAAGAAGAAGAAAAGAATAGATTCTCTTTTGTCTTAAAGGCGATTAATTTTAATTTCAAGTTCGTATATGGATGTAAATACATTTTCTCATTGGTTGTTTGTTATGATAATTCTTGTCGTACTTATTTTTATTTAAATGTGAAAAGAGAAATTATAAATAGTATTTGAGCAATTTTTCATGTTTTAGCTTATTACAACTTGTCACATGAACTGACCCTTACACCACTTTTTAGGTACAAGTGGATTTGAGAAGCCTCAAGTATAATTTGTTTGCATTATGTGTGATCGTGCTGTCGACGAATAATTGTGGGTACATGAGTGTTAGATGCTATGTGCTACTTTTGAACGTTAACTTTATTTTGCGCAAATTGAACTTGGTATTTTCTTTTTATTGCGTACATGGTGTTTTTCCCGCTAAGCAATTGGGATAATTTAAACTTTGGTTATTTTCCCTATAATTTATAATTTCAGAATTTTATTATATTTCGGTTGGGTTGTAGAGTAGTTACAGGCATTTCTTAATTTAGTTTCACCCGATTTAAAATTAAATTAATTTTTCAGTTAGACTAAAATTAGTTTAGTGATTAATTAGAGTCGTTGCTACTAATTAAAATTTTATAATTGACAATAAAGCAGTTCCGCGATTATTAAACGCTTTACTAGTTATTAACGGTAACTTTATTTAAAAAAAAAATATAGGCCGATTTTCTAAGAACAGACGAGTTAACGCTTCGAAAATTCGGGGCGTTACATTGTGGTATCAGAGCGGACCTCTCCCAGTACGGTGTGGTTCGGGGATGAACCATGCGGAAGCTGGTGGGCATGTGATCCCTAAGGCTGACGAGGGCGGGGAGTGATTGCCGGTGCATTGAGCACGGACAAAGAAGCGGCTCCTGGCATGCTTCTAGGCTAGGGGACACGTGAATGAACCGAATTTGCACCGGAATGAGAGGGATCCTGAGGCTGTACAGGTATGGGACTGCATGGTTGAAGGATGACTTAAAAGAATTGATTGGTACTACCTATACCAACAAGATGCATCTTCTTTTCGGGAGCCCAGAACATAAGAACTTCATAGTTAAGCGTGCTTGACTTGGAGCACTTTTGGGATTGGTGACCTTCTGGGAAGTTTTCCAGAAAGTGTGTGAGTGAGGACAAAGCATGCTGAAAAGACCCGTGTTGGTTTTTGGGGACAGTCGACAATCCTGAAAGTAGTCCGGGCCGTTACAAATGGTATCAGAGCTTAGGATGAGTCTTCAGACTTTTGGGTGGGGCGATCTTATTTGGCGTATACATCTAATTATTTTCTTGCATTAATTAACTGAGCTCCTAATTCTGAAATGTCTATTGAAAATTTGTTGGTTTATTAGTTTTGTTTTATTGTTGTTAATGGCATGATCGATTTTCTTACTACTTGAGATATGATTATATCCCTTGATTTTTTGCCTTAACTTATTACTAATATAATTAATTATTTTTATTTCTTGATCATATCATGTTGCAAAGTTTAATTCATTACCATGGCATGTCTTTTATTGTCTCTAATTGAATGATTTCTACAGTTGACAATTGATTGTGTAGTTATTATTCAAAAATTAATTTATTGACTAATCTTGATTGTGTTTTAAACGTTGCTATTGATGAATAGGCAACGACAAGAAATAAAAAGAGATGATATCACTTATTACCATTCTTGATTTGTATTAATTACCTTGATGATATGACTTACACTGCATGATCTTCCTGCTGAACGTATTCTGGGCAACACCCTGTTTAGGGTCGTTTCTGCACTATTGGTGATGATTTCTTATAAAGTAAAATTGTAGTGATGATTTTGTATATAGTGGTGACCTGCCAGATTTTTTTTATATAATTTTTTTGATGAGGTTTACCCCTTGAAATAAATTGTTGAAGTTAAGAACCTATGACATTTATTGTGCAGAATTTTCTGGATAACCTCGTTTTGTATGGTTAGGTTTGTTAAGTTTTTGATTTGAAATGATTAGAAAATTGGATTGCTTTGTGCTAAGACGATTTTCGTAATAGTAGTTGGAAATGAAAAACTCGTTTTTTTCCCTTCTTTTCTGGATTAACTATGCTCATTATTATGTTCTATATAGATTGTTTTTTTTTGTATTATCTTGATACAAAGCATAAATTCTAATTCCTTGTCCAAAAATCTGCTTGTTTATTATTTACCTTCACTACGGTTATCCTATTTGGTTCAGCGTTAAAGTTTTACTACATCTTATGTTACAAGTTTTCTTCAAGAATGCAAGTGTTTAGAGACTTTTCGTGTCCTTTTTAGAAGAACAATTTTTTTAGGATGCCCACCTATTTCTAAAAAGTTACTAATCTTAAAAAGTCGATATCCAATGCTTTCCTTTGTCTTATAGAGTCTTCACATTTGTAACTAATCTGGATAATTGACTTGTTGATTATGCTTGTTCATTGATTGAAAAGTTTTTTTTTTCAGTTATAAGAAAGAACATTTCAAGAGAATGATAAGCATTTGAAAAGACTGAAATTGAACGAAGAATTGAGCACTATTGATTGGACTTATTTTTCTCGAAGTTTCAATAGGATCCTGTCACATGTACATGTTGTTGCTTATTTGTTCATTGATACTTTATTTCTCGTTTCATGTAGAGTTGTTGTGCTAAAATGCAATTATGCCCTATCCTATTAAAGTGTGCATCTGTTAAATAGATAGAGTTAGCCGTTAAGAAAAAAAATGAGACTCAATCAATTGATGTGCTTCAGATTACATGTGATGAACTTGTTTTGGTCTGTTCTAGTCAGATTGACCTAGTTCAGCAAAACTGGCAATACTTTTATCCAAGTCCAGTTGCATGTTGTTTTCTAGTTGATTGTATGCATTCTCTGTGTTAATATGTTGCATACTTAACATGCGTGTTATACTAGTTAGAAATAAATAGTTGGTTGAACATTCCATTATCTTTTATATTGTGACATGAGTACACTAGTTGTTGGAACCTAAACGATTGAGATGTTTAAACCCTCATTAATTTTGATGATAACAAAGTATTCACAAGAGAACAATTTATGTTCTAACATTTCTTGAAGTGTGCAGATACTAATTATACGTATATTCTAAGCCACTCAAGCAAGAAGAAAGTAATTCTCAAGAGAAGGATTCATTCTATGTGTCAGCATCCGGCTCATCCTTGTGAGCGTCTGGAATTTCCTCTTTATACACTATGCTTATCCAATTGCTACAAGCGTCCGAACTTCCGATTCTGAATGAGCGTTCGAACTTCCGATTCTGAGCGAGCGTCTGAACCTCACTTCTAATCACGTGTTAGTCACGTTGCTGCTCTACCTCTCAGAAGTTTCTGGAACGGATTTCAAAATTGATCTTGAGCGCTAAAATTGTTGTACGAGGTATCAAAGGTGAAACCTTTAACTACAAGACAAAAATCGTACAAGCAAGGTAGTACAAAAATGGTAACATGTACTACTGGGATATTCTCTGCAAAGCAAGAAAGAGACAGCATTTTGAATTTACCTTACTCAATGGTAAGGAGCCATTTTTACCTTAACGGTTATATCCTTAGAACTCCTATATATACCTCATGGTATCCATTGAAGAAAAAAACGAATATACTGTGAAAAAGCTTGCTGAAATTCTGCTGAAATATTTACTGAGAACAAGCACTGCTTCTGTGAGCAACCAAGTCTCGTGCTAAGTCTCTGGTCTACGTAATCAACTCGTCACGACCCTTTCTTTAAGAAAGTTTTTCTATAGTTGAGCTTAATCTTTTATCCTCTCGGTGAGAGTTATTTTTAAGCGTACTTCAACTCTTTTGTAAAAGTTGTTTTGGCCTAGTTAAGGTCAGTATCCTCAAAGGCTCATTATCTTGAGTCGCTTTGAGAAGTTGAGAGTATTGTCAAGTTGTGACAAAGAATACTCTTGAGGAAATTGTAATCGATTGATTATAGTGAATATCCTTCATGAACGAAGGGACTAGACGTAGCTATGAGTTTGGTAGTGAACTAGTATAATTTTCTGTGTCTCCGCTTTCGCTTTCTATTCATTTTTATCTTCTTTGCGTTAAAAACAAGTTTTATCAAACTGCTTTTCCAGTCAGGTTATACCCAAAGATCCGATAAACAAACAAATTTGAAAAACTTGTGTTCTATAGTGTTTCTAACTTAAAGTTTACGAAAAGTTTGTAAACACAATTCAACCCCTTCTTGTGTTCACGTTCGGTTGGTAGAGCTCGGCCTCTTGGTTGAGCACTTAACAGTGTCAAGAGAAAAGATTCTATATTGTGAACATGTCTACTGAAGGTGGTCATATGAACCATCCTCCTCTATTCAATGGAGAAAAATTTGATTACTGGAAGGATAAGATGAAAGCATTCCTTGAGGCACAAAGTCTTGATTTGTGGGATATAGTTGAAAGCGGATACATTCTTCCCGCTAATGCCCTTGGCGTTGCAATATCAAGGGAAAACTGGTCTGATGATCAGAAAAAGAGATATCAAACCAACCAGAGGGCCAGATTTATTCTCATCTGTGCTATGACAGAAAGAGAATATGATAAATGTGGCAAGTTTGATACTGCCAAAGAAATCTGGGATTCTCTTGTGTTGTCTTATGAGGGTTCTGCCCAAGTAAGAGAAACAAAGGCTAGCATGATGGTTCGCCAATATGAACTATTCAAAATGGAAGATGGAGAAAACATTGAAACTATGTTTGGAAGATTCCAAACACTTGTTCATGGGTTGCAGGCCCTTGGAAAAAGTTATACCACACCTGATCATGTGAGAAAGATTTTGAGAAGCTTGAAAAGGCAGTGGAGACCCAAAGTCACTGCTATTCAAGAAGCAAAAGATCTGAATGTTCTTCGGCTTGAAGATCTTATGAGTTCCCTAAAAGCTCATGAACTTGAGCTAAATAAAGAAGAACCTACCAAGAAGAGTAAGTCTATTGCTTTAAAAGTTAATCAACATAAACCTAGTACTTCTAAAGCTTTTCAGACTGAAGAAGAAGAATCAGATGATGAAGCTTCAGAAGGAGACTCTGATGGATCAGATGATGAGCTTGCATTTATATCTAAGAAGATCCAGAGAATGTGGAAGAAAAGAAACTTTAGAAGGAAGTTTCAGAAGAAAGATTCAAAGGACAAGAAGGAGAGCAAAGACAAGGACAAAGCCCAAGTCATTTGCTATGAATGTAAGAAGCCTGGACATTTCAAATCCGAGTGTCCTAATCTTAAATAAAAGCCCACAAGAAGCTCCTTCAAGAAAAAGAAGAAAGGTCTCATGGCAACATGGGAAGATCTTGACTTATCCTCCTCTGAGGAAGATAAAGAAGAAGCTCACATTGCCCTCATGGCGCATAATCGACATTGAGTCGAGAAGAAGATGTTGAAGAGGTAATAGTATATGATTCCTACTCAACTTCAACTTGCTTTTGATGATCTTCTTAAGGACTACTGCCACTCTCTACATCGAGTATAAGAACTTAAAAAAGAAATTTTTAAAACTATCACAAGATTTTCATTCCTTACGTAATGAAAACTCTGTACTCAGTGAAGAGAACCAGAAGCTGAAAACTGAAAATCAGCGTCTGGTTGATAACCAGCGTCTGGAAGCTAACAAGCAATGGTCGAGAGCTCTCAAGCTAAGAGTTCAGAGTTACAGTCCTAATCGCAAATCAAATGACTATGAACAAGCATTTCAAAAGTTTCTTGCAGAGAGTGTAACTCGAAGCAAGCAAGCTTCAATGATCTGGGGTGTCAGTAAAACGACAACTCATGGTCTTGGCTATATACCAGATGAAACCCTTTTGGAAAATAATTCAGCATCTGATAAATCCCATAGCCATAGTAAATGCTTACATTGTACTTATTGTAATAAATCTGGTCATTTGAAAAGTGCATGTAATGTTTTTAAAACTAAGAAGGATAAGCCTCCTTCAAGAACTAACAAGAAAGGACCCAAAAAGATATGGGTACCTAAAGATAAAATAGTCTATGTTGCAGACATGCTTAGCAACAAAGTCAACACACCAGTCTTGGTACTTAGACAGTGGATGCTCGCGTCACATGACGGGAGAAAAGCATATGTTCCAAGAACTAAGACCTAGAGAAGCTGGATTCGTTGGTTTCGGAGGAAACCATAAAGGTAAAATAGTTGGAATTGGTCGCATAGGTAAAGGCTATCTTCCTTCTATTGATAATGTTTTATATGTTGAAGGACTGAAACATAATCTATTGAGCATAAGTCAATTATGTGACAATGGTTATGAAGTCATCTTTACGTAAACCGGATGTTTAGTAAAAGCAAAAGCGATGGATCTATATTCTTTACAAAGAAAGAGGAAACAAAATGTTTATAAAGTTGATCTTTACGAACTTGAAAAACAAGATGTCAAGTGTCTTATATCTGTTGAAGATGAGCAATGGATTTGGCACAAAAGATTGGGTCATGCCAACTTGAGATTAATCTCAAAATTAAACAAGCACAATCTTGTTAAAGTCTGACCAAATCTTAAGTACAAATCGATGCCCTTTGTGAAGCCTGTCAAAAAGGAAAACAAGTTAAAACTTCCTTTCATTTAAAAAATGTTGTTTCAACTTCTAGACCACTTGAACTTTTACATCTTGATCTTTTTGGTCCCACAAGGACAACCTCTTTAACTGGAAAGAAATATGGTTTAGTCATTGTGGATGATTTTACTAGATGGACATGGGTTAAATTCCTTGCCCACAAGGATGAGTCTTATAAGGTATTTACTGTTTTCTGCAAATCAGTTCAAAATGAAAAAGGCATTTGCATTTCCTCTATTAGAAGTGATCATGGGGGAGAATTTGAAAATGAGAACTTTCAAAAATTTTGTGAAGAAAATGACATCTCCCACAATTTCTCCTCTCCTAGAACACCTCAACAAAATGGTGTTGTAGAAAGGAAAAATAGGTCCCTCCAGGAAATGGCCAGGACCATGACCAATGAAGCTGATATTGCAAAACATTTTTGGACAGAAGCAGTAAACACAGCTTATTATATTCAAAATAGAATTTATATAAGACCTGTTTTGAATAAGACTCCTTATGAATTGTGAAAAGGAAGAAAACCAAACATTTCTTACTTTCATCCTTTTGGTTGTATTTGTTATATCCTGAATACTAAAGATCAGCTTGGTAAGTTTGATTCCAAGGCTGACAAAGGAATCTTTTTGGGATATTCTGAAAGATCTAAAGCTTTTAGAATATACAACAAAGAAACTTTGACAGTTGAAGAGTCCATTCATGTCAAGTTTGATGATAAGAAGCCCGACAATCGCAATGTCAGAGCTAGATGAGTTATTTTCAGATTTAAACCTCGATGACAAGCCAGACGGTGAATATACATCTTCATCATCCGGTGGTGACAAGACGAAGAATTCGACTCAAGCGGAAGCTGAAGCAAGAAAAAGCTGGAAGTACAAGACCAATCATCCAAAAGATCAAATCATAGGAGAACCTGGTGACAAAGTACGAACCAGATCCTCTTTCAAGGGGCATGCTGACTTTGCACTTCTCTCTGAGATGGAACCTAATACGATTGATCAAGCCTTGGAAGATGAAGGGTGGATTCTAGCTATGCAAGATGAGTTAAATCAGTTCCAAAGGAATGATGTCTGGAAGCTAGTCACTCTATCATAAGATAAGCAAGCTATTGGTACTAAATGGGTATTCAGAAATAAGCTTGATGAAGACGGTAAAGTTGTGAGAAATAAGGCAAGGTTAGTTGCTCAAGGCTACTCACAAGAAGAAGGTATTGATTTCACTGAAACTTTTGCACCTGTTGCAAGATTAGAAGCTATTCGTATTTTACTATCATTTGCAAAGACATCATGAGATAACTTTATATCAAATGGATGTGAAAAGTGCTTTTCTAAATGGTTTTATAACTGAAGAAGTTTATGTTAAACAACCTCCTGGTTTTGAAGATATTGAATTTCCTGAACATGTTTTTAAACTTAAAAAGGCACTATATGGTCTTAAGCAAGCTCCCAGAGCATGGTATGATAGACTAAGTTCCTTTTTAATGGAAAATGGATTTACAAGAGGTTTAGTTGACACTACTCTTTTCAGAAAAACCTCAAACAAGCATTTCATACTTGCTCAAATATATGTTGATGATATTATTTTTGGAGCCACTAATGAAAGTCTTTGCAAAGAATTTTCTAAGCTTATGCAGGCTGAATTTGAGATGAGCATGATGGGAGAATTGAAGTTCTTCCTTGGAATACAAATCAAGCAATGTAGTGATGGTATTTATATTCATCAAAGCAAATACGTCAAAGAATTATTAAAGAAATTCAAGATGCTGGATTGCAAGCCGATGAGCACGCCTATGCATCATACCTGCTCTATGAGTAAAGATGAAATTGGTAAGAAGGTAGATCAGAAGCTATACAGAGGTATGATTGGATCTCTACTTTATCTTACGGCTTCAAGACCTGATATTATGTTCGATTAATGCACTTTGTGTGCTAGGTTTCAATCAGATCCTAGAGAATCATACCTAAGTGCTGTAAAAAGAATATTTAGATATTTACAAGGAACTACTAATCTTGGTTTGCTTTATAAGAAATCAAAAGATTACCAATTAGTAGGTTTCGTGATGCTGATTTTGCCGAGATCGAATTGAAAGAAAAAGCACAAGTGGAGGCCGCCAATTCCTTGGAGCTAATCTTGTGTCTTGGTCAAGCAAAAGGCAAAGCACAATAGCACTCTCAACTAAGTCGAATACATCTCGTGAAAGAAGTTGCGCTTCTCAACTTCGTGGATGAAGTATCAACTTGAAGACTACTTGATAAAAGAGAGTAACATTCCTATCTTACGTGATAATACATCCGCCATATGTCTTACTAAAAATCCTATATTGCATTCTAGAGCAAAGCACATTGAGATTAAGCATCATTTTATAAGAGACTATGTTCGAAGGGTATTTTAGAAATAAAATTTGTAGACACCGATCATCGGTGGTGACATATTTACAAAACCCTTGTCAAGATAGATTCAATTTTATAAGAAGAAATTTAAACTTTCATCTTATAAAAGAATGATTAATCTCGGCGTCGATGATAAACTAAATCTCAAAGATCTCGATATGACATAAGCATGTATGTGCATCAAAGATCTTATCTGTCATATGCATCATAACTCATCATCCGGTAAGTCGGTTGCGTGCCCGAAGAGCACACTCACACGTGTCACACGTGTTAAGGACTCAAGCGTCTCATCATATCTACCGAGTCATGATTATTTACGTTTTCAATAAAATCTTTTACTTTTATTTTGGCGTCGCATTTAATGAAAAAGCGAATCTTTATTTTCTTTTCTTTTTGATTTATTTTTATAAGAGAATACAAAGCGATATTTTGAAAAATAATCGTACCATTCTCCTTTAACTTTCCCACTACTCCACATTTTTCGCTCCACTGTGTTTTCTCGCAAAGCTGTACTCGCTTTCTTTTTATCTCTATCTCTCTGTGTGTGTGTTTAAACCCTAAAACCTCCATCGCCTCCATCTCTCAACCGCAACCATGGTCGGAGTAACAACATCTGAATATACTGACTATCTATAACACCATGATCAAGGAAAAGTCCTGTTAGAAAATCGAGTTGATTTAGAAAACTTCAAGCTCTATGGCTTCGACTTCTTCAATGGGTTCAAGGCAATGGGCCGGGAACAGATTTCTTCCGGAATCAGGTTGAGGTTACGTGATCGCGATTAAAGAACTTTGGGGTAACGTTCGGTTACATAAAGGTGGCATCTTTGAAGGAACAGTGAAAGGTTTCAAGTTTATTTTTCCATCAAAAATATTTACAAGTCACTGGGTGTCGGTGTGAAGGCATCGTCTTCTATTCAGAATGGGCTGACGCATTTCATGGGATTGAGAAGGTCAACAATGATCTGTTTGAGAACTACCAGCAGCTGAAAGAATCTGGTGAAACACCTATCGCCAAGAATCAAAAAGTCATTTGAGTTCTTCATAAGATAATCACCAAGAGCGTCTGTTGAAGGTGGCTCTAGTGACATTGTCAACTACGAGCAGAAGTTCATCATGAGACATTTCATGGCTGGAAACAAGGTGAACCTGCCAAGGTTAATCCACAACAACCTGCTCAATGCTCTAGTCAACTCAAGAAAAGGTGTTGCTGACAAGAAGAATACCTACAAGTTCATTCCGTATGGTGTCTTGCTCACCAAAATGATGGACAAGAATCTGGTCATAAACAAGCTGACTGCTTTACCAGATCAAGAGAAGGCAAAGTATTTTGGTGCTGATAATATTGTGATTCCTGACACTTTTGGAGTCAACAGCCTGGTAAGAATGAAATTGCTTACTGGGTCCATGATGAAGAAGGTGAAAGTTGAGCAACAGGAAGAGGAAGCGGAAAAGAAAACCACCAGAAGCTCAAAGCCTGGTGAGAAAAGATCTGCTGAGTCTCCTTCGAGAGAGACCAGAAGAACAAAACAGAAGGTGGCTCCTGCACCTACTGTTGAAGAACCAGAAGATGAGGACCGAGTTCCCATCAGTCAGGTTCTGAGAAAGAGGAGCAAGCCAGAAGCTGAGAAGCCAGTCTCAGCATCCGGACAACAGAAGAAGGACATTCAGCATCCGCCTCCAAAGATCTCGCCTCGCATTAAGCTCAAAAGATCGGTCAGGCAATCTGAACCTGAACCAAAGGTACTGAATTCTCCTGATGAATCTGTATCTGTTGTTGCATCTGATACCATTACTGCTCCACCACTATCCTTTGCTCAACCACCACAACATCAAACCCTTACACAGAAAACCTCCATTGTCCCTAAACAACCTATCCAACCATCATCCACTACACTCAATCTTTACCTACCATAAATTTCCCCAAACACTTCACTCACTACATACATTTCCAAGCTTCATTCTCATCCTTTTAACCTACTTTTCAAAACACCTCCCATAAATCCCTTCAAACCCCACTCACCAAAAGCCTACAAAATCACCAAAGCCACTCCCACCTTACTTACCCTTACCATAAAACCAACAGACGCTGGTGAAATGAAAAATATCTCATACAAACCTCGGTTTGTAAAGTATGAGATATATAACAGCATCTACAACCGTCCCTCAACCTAGCATTTAAAAACCTTCACTTCTGGAGCTGCCAGATTGGAAATTACTGCTCCAATAAGTGCAACCTTCAAGGATGGGGAAGATCACGTCCAAATGTCTTTCAAAGGAAGGTTGAGACCAGCTTCAGGAAGCAGAGCAATTCCCTTCTCTGTTGATCTTCCTAGATCCCTACCTCAGTTTGAACCGCTCACATTGGAAGAATGCGGAAGATGGATCACAGATGAAGAAGCTGCCTTCATGGCACACTGTCTTGAACAGAAAAGGCTCGAAGTCATAAGTCAATATCGTGACCCATCATCTGTTTCTGTCAAGATAGTACCAGATAGACAAAGGTGGCTACCTTGGTCTATCCCTGGGAAACGGAAGGAACTTGCTCCTGGCAAGCAGCCTTTCAGCAAGATCGGGCTAAAGGAATATGAGAAGGCACCTACCAAGTACAATATTAAGGATTTCTCTCAGCTTCCGATTGCCAAGATCTCTGAGGATCACGCCAGAAGGTTTTACCTGACTTCTCTGAAGAAAGATGAATAGAGAACTGGCTCCTCAAACCGGCCGTGATGCCGAGAAGGCTACTATTTCAAGCTGTTGGGAAAATCAGCAGAGTTATCGACATCAACCTTAGAACAATGTACTTGAATGATATGTTCAGATGCTCGAATCGCACTTTGACCGCATGAAGATTTATGATCAATGGGCTGCTGTGACCAAGCATTTCGACATTGGTTTCACTTGGAGTCAATGGTCTGAATCATGAAAAGTCAAAGCCATATTACCATGCCTCGACCCCCTAGTGCTAGAAGAATATGACAGAGAAAATCTGAGAAGAATCTACCTGGCAGAAAATGAAGCACTCTCCTTCACCTGTGAAGCCTTGAGTGTCTTTATCAGAAATTTATGGGGAGAAGATGCTGGAAATAGGTTTGACTCTTACACAGCTGATGTTGTTCTTCATAGGGAAACCATCTTCTTGCATTTGCTTTATCCAGAAGATGTGAAGCATCAATGGCAGATTCGCATGTAATCGAGCTCGAAGACTCAGAAATTTCATCAAATGGGTCATACCAAATGATGCATTCTTCTTGAGAGCTCAAAGAAAGAAGGATTTGAGACTGAAGTTATCCAACTGGGTGCTAGCAGAGCATCAGAAGATGAAGTCTGCATCTGTACCAGAAGCTGGACCTTCTGCTTCTTCTTCTGCAATGGAAATGGTCACCATTCCCAAAGCAGAATTTGAAGAAATGAAGGCTACAAACTTGAAGGTTACTCAGCTAGAGACTGCACTGAAGCTACTCTACGAACGTCTCAATATCCCACCTCCACCTCTTCCAAACCCTTGATTTTTTTTTTTACTTGTGTGTGATATAAAATCTATTTGGTTGATACAATTATATATATATAAATATGTTTGATCTAATTATCTGTCTTTTGTTCAAATTTTTCTAAGTCTTATTTTGACTATGATGTGTTTTTACACTCTTTTTGTCTGATGACAAAAGGGGGAGTAAAAGAAAGGTATGATGAACACGAAAGAAAGGTATATTGAACACGTGAGAATCCGATTATCCACCATCCGATGGATACACTGGAACTAAAGTATCATGCATATCATTTCATACATAGCATTTTTGTGCGCTAATATTCATTGATCTAGTGCTATGATAATGTTTAATAAATTTTCGGCACAATGAAATATATTTGATTAAATCAATCTATTTGGTATATAATCAGCATCCGATCTCACTTTATTAAATACATGCTCTGATACATTTACTGATTTTTCGTAATCACTTAGATGAATTTGCTTACCAAAAATTGCCTTAAAACCTGAATTGTTCATATATATCTAAACTGTTAAATTCAGGGGGAGACCCTTAATGTCTTTTTGAAACTAAATTGTTCATCTACCTTAGATGTTTGTCATCATCAAAAAGGGGGAGATTGTTGGAACCTAAACGATTGAGATGTTTAGACCCTCATTAATTTTGATGATAACAAAGTATTCACAAGAACAATTTATATTCTAACATTTCTTGAAGTGTGCAGATACTAATTATACGTATATTCTAAGCCACTCAAGCAAGAAGAAAGTAATTCTCAAGAGAAGGATTCATTCTATGTGTCAGCATCCGGCTCATCCTTGTGAGCGTCTGGAATTTCCTCTTTATACACTATGCTTATCCAATTGCTACAAGCGTCCGAACTTCTGATTCTGAACGAGCGTCCGAACTTCCGATTCTGAGCGAGCGTCTGAACCTCACTTCTAATCACGTGTTAGTCACGTTGCTGCTCTACCTCTCAGAAGTTTCTGGAACGGATTTCAAAATTGATCTTGAGCGCTAAAATTGTTGTACAAGGTATCAAAGGTGAAACCTTTAACTACAAGACAAAAATCGTACAAGCAAGGTAGTACAAAAACGGTAACATGTACTCATCGGGATATTCTCTGCAAAGCAAGAAAGAGACAGCATTTTGAATTTACCTTACTCAATGGTAAGGAGCCATTTTTACCTTAACGGTTATATCCTTGGAACTCCTATATATACCTCATGGTATCCATTGAAGAAAAAACGAATATACTGTGAAAAAGCTTGCTGAAATTCTGCTGAAATATTTACTGAGAACAAGCACTGCTTCTGTGAGCAACCAAGTCTCGTGCTAAGTCTCTGGTCTACAGAACTGAACTCAGCGTCCGACCCTTTCTTTAAGAAAGTTTTTCTATAGTTGAGCTTAATCTTTTATCCTCTCAGTGAGAGTTATTTTTTAACTGTACTTCAACTCTTTTGTAAAAGTTGTTTTGGCCTAGTTAAGGCTGTATCCTCAAAGGCTCGATCAGATCGAGTCGTTTTGAGAAGTTGAGAGTATTGTCAAGTTGTGACAGTAGAATACTCTTGAGAAAATTGTAATCAGATTGATTATAGTGAAAATCCTTCATGAACGAAGGGACTAGACGTAGCTATCAGTTTGGTAGTGAACTAGTATAAATTTCTGTGTCTCCCGCCATCGCTTTCTATTCATTTTTATCTTGTGCGTTAAAAACAAGTTTTATCAAATCGCTTTTTCCAAATAGTCCTAAGTTATACCCAGCATCCGATAAACAAACAATTTTGAAAAACTTGTGTTCTATAGTGTTTCTAACTTAAAGTTTACGAAAAGTTTGTAAACACAATTCAACCCCCCTTCTTGTGTTCACGTTCACTAGTTACCCTATAATTACCGATGTCAGGAATTTCTTGGGACGTGAGACCCAAAAGTTTCTCTATTAACTCTATTTGTTAATTTCCCTTCAAGCATTTTGCATGAATGACTGTTTGATTTCGAATTGTAATTCTTTTGCTTGAACGTCATTACTGTCCTAGTTTTATCGCTAAGTCACACAAGTTATACTCGAGTTTCTGACCCCATGCACATGAGAGTTTCTTTCTCGTGCCTTGGTACTCGTGATTGCCTTAGAAAATTGAGTTGACCAAATTCTTTATTAAATGATACTCTGATTGTCCTTCACTTCAAAATTTGTCTTGAATATTTACTTGAGTTGTAGTGATTATGGAAATTCACGTGAAGGAAGAAACTTCGGTAGAGTTCCGTTTGTAAGCATGTGTTAGGCCAACACATCTTTACAGTCAGGAATATATTGAAGACTACTTTTACACGTTGAAAATTCATTATCTTCTACTCAGAAAATTTTTCATTTTACCTTCTCACGAAGGCGCGAGGCTTTGTAACCATACTTTTCTAACAAGAATATTCATTTTTGCTCCTAAGATTGTGTCTTGATATTCGTTGAGAAGAATTGTACTTAATGTATTTCATCCTTCCTTTGCAATTGACGTTGTCAGTTATATTCATGTAATTGTGAGAGTCTAGTCACCCTTATATGTTTATGAGCTACTTAGAGTATGGCGAACGAGCATTAGATAAAGGATGTCTCTTTTATTTTGTCATTGACGTTTTCGCAAATTTTGAGGGCAAAATTTCTTTTAAGAGGAGTAGAGTGTAACATCCCGTATTTTCATACCTCGTGTACTTTTAAATTTGTGTTATGTTATTGATACTAATGATTTATAGATTTAATAATTTTGGTGCTTTATGCGTGTTTGAATTATTGAAAAATGTTGATTTTGTATTTATTTGTAATTATAGATATTATCGGTAATTTGTTATTTAATTATTTTATCTTTATAAAAAGTTAATATTTGAAATATTAGTATTTTTGGGATTTTATCTTGTGTAAAAGAGGTATTAAAATGAGTTTGTGGATTAAAAGAGTTTAAAAATGTATAAATATGAGTTTTGGGCTTTTACTGCATACACCCTGCATGTTTCTGTATACAACCCTTTATATATCTTGGCAATTACTACCTGCACCCGTTTCTGCGTATACAGCCCCTGCTTTTTTTAATGGTTCTGTTTATCATCTTCGCATGGCAGAACACGGACCAGAGAAAGATGAAGACCTCCGCCGTATTCTCTTTCGCTCCAATTTCTCTCTTTTCGGTTCCTCTCTCATTGGGCCACAAAAAAATTTCGAAACTACATATTCCTATAGAAAATCACTCATTGAATCCATTTATGGCCTTATTTCGGCAATCCGAGACTAAAATCGCGTCGTCTTCTCTCTCTAGCGGACTGTTTTTGGGCTTTTCCGGCCACCACGGTCATCTTCTCATAAAACGGACGACGTTTTTGGATTCTACGCGTCGAAAGCTTTCAAAGTCACCACTCATTTGCTCGTTTCGGTGAAGTTGATGTCGGGCCCTTCGTAACCCCATTGTCTCGGTAAGACGTTTTTCGGTCAATCTTTTGGCTTCCTTTTGACTTCGTTTCAGTTCTAAAAATTCCCAAATATTATTTGACATTCATTGTCATTTTTTTCCCGGTCATATTTCGTTCTTGCGTGACTGTTAATTTTCTCTGTGATCGTTGGTGCCTAATTCGGTTGCTGTAGACAAATCCTCCTTGCTCTCTTAAACACTGCAATTTTTCTCGACCAAGGTAAGAGCTTTTCTCCTACAAGTTAGAGCTAAACGTTGGTAGTTATTTAAGTATTGATAGAAATTCGTGTGGTGTCTTGTTAAAAGGAAAAATTTATATCCTTATGAAATAAAAATCTATGATGTTACACTATTTAATTTTTATTTTCGTGTAACCCTCTAAATGAATATGTTGATGATTTTCTTGCTATTTTATTGATTCTATACTCATATGTTGTTGAAACTCGTGGGAAGTATATTTTTAGTGCTAAAGATTTATTTTATATTGTCCATGAAAAATGTTTGTTGCTCCTTAATTTTTGACAATGATTGATTCGTTTAAATATATTTTGTCTCTTAATGATTTATTATATTTCATTTGATGAGGAAAACGATTTTTAATGTATATAGAGT
Source organism: Calophaca sinica (assembly GCA_037113605.1). NCBI lineage: Eukaryota > Viridiplantae > Streptophyta > Magnoliopsida > Fabales > Fabaceae > Calophaca > Calophaca sinica. The sequence goes on from CM073734.1 coordinate 127,080,180, forward strand.
AACATGGATAATTGTTAATTCTTGTCATTTTAAATTGGTGCAAATCGGTTATGTGATTTTAAATAATATGTTTATTGTGGATTGTTGAACCTGTTTAATTAATTTGTGATGAATGTGCATTGGTGGTGCTAAGACCGTGATATGATTAGGCTATTTCATAAAAGAAAATTGGATATGATGTGTATTGGATTTTCCGGTGAATTACCTCTCGTGGCATGATTTGACTTGACTAAATGACATGCATCATGAAGAACGACATGTTAGGGCCTTCGTGGCGGTGATATGGTTTAATTCCCCATTGGTATGGGAGGTAGCTAATATTTTGGACCTTTGTATTTAAGGCCTTCGTGGAGGTGATATGCTTTGATTCCCATTGGTATGGGAGGTAGCTATTATTTTTGGACGACCTTTGTGGTTAAGGCCTTCGTGGCGGTGTTAAATTAAATCCCCCATTGGTATGAGATGACTATATCGCGATCATGAGAGTCTTGCATAAGGCATGCATACTAACTTGAATATGTTGATTTTTGTGGTGTTGATAAGTTGATTATTTTATTTGTAAGTTAGTATAAAGAAGAAGAAGAAAAGAATAGATTCTCTTTTGTCTTAAAGGCGATTAATTTTAATTTCAAGTTCGTATATGGATGTAAATACATTTTCTCATTGGTTGTTTGTTATGATAATTCTTGTCGTACTTATTTTTATTTAAATGTGAAAAGAGAAATTATAAATAGTATTTGAGCAATTTTTCATGTTTTAGCTTATTACAACTTGTCACATGAACTGACCCTTACACCACTTTTTAGGTACAAGTGGATTTGAGAAGCCTCAAGTATAATTTGTTTGCATTATGTGTGATCGTGCTGTCGACGAATAATTGTGGGTACATGGGTGTTAGATGCTCTGTGCTACTTTTGAACGTTAACTTTATTTTGTGCAAATTGAACTTGGTATTTTCTTTTTATTGCGTACATGGTGTTTTTCCCGCTAAGCAATTGGGATAATTTAAACTTTGGTTATTTTCCCTATAATTTATAATTTCAGAATTTTATTATATTTCGGTTGGGTTGTAGAGTAGTTACAGGCATTTATTAATTTAGTTTCACCCGATTTAAAATTAAATTAAATTTTCAGTTAGACTAAAATTAGTTTAGTGATTAATTAGAGTCGTTGCTACTAATTAAATTTTTATAATTGACAATAAAGCAGTTCCGTGATTATTAAACGCTTTATTAGTTATTAACGGTAACTTTATTTTAAAAAAAAAATATAGGCCGATTTTTTAAGAACAGACGAGTTAACGCTTCGAAAATTCGGGGCATTACAGAATGCCACAGTATGAAGATTTTTTATTAAAAACTCAATAATTATGTACTTTTCATTATAACGTGTATAAAAATTTGACGAGTCAATTTTTCCACTAATAAATATGAAGATGATTCGCCTATAAGAATCGGCACAGATGGTGAACTCTCTACTTGCACAAACTATGACTTAGGTTTGAATCATGAATTCTCTGATTAGTAGATTATACCTAAATTCTATAATAAATCATTGTTGAGGTTGATGATTATCCCTATTCTTATATTTGTGTCTCCCTAATCTATATTTAAAAAGAAAAATAGAAAGAAGATTCATTCTAAAAGAAAGGTCGAAACTTGAAACTTTTAAATATGTTTTTATTTTGGCTATTGCTAGGGTGGGGAAATGCCCCATGTGGTTCATTATGGATCAATATTATTCACTGTTTGATTCATCTATTCCTCGTGATTGTATGGTGTATTCACTGCATGGTATCTTTTCAATTCTTTCCAAAGCTAGCCATCATTGGCCTCTCCCCCCTCTCTCATACACAACCTTCCATTCAACACACCATGAGTGACTTCAACCATCTCTTTCACCGTCGTCGGAATGTTGGGACAGAATCATAAAACCTTGAATAGTATCGTGTGCAAGGAGAACTCTATGATGTCATCGTCGGCGTCGAAGCACGAAGGGGACTCTGGCTCCACTTCGTGGTGAACAGAGGAAGTGGGACCTAGTCGGAGGTGCTTGACGATACGCCACCTCAGCGTCTAGATCTAAATGCCACTCTCGGATCTCCCTCCCTTACATCTCTCTATGATCTCCCTTCCTCATATCACTCCCTCACATCTCTCTCAAATGCTTGTGCCGTTTTTGGCGAGTGTCACGGCTGGTTATGGTTGTTTGCTGGCCTCTTTTGGTGTGGGTTCGAGTGTCTATGTTTTGCTGCAACGACTAATTTCGTTGAGTCAGATTTGGTAAGTGGCAATGACGAGATCGGGTGGTGGCGAGTCAGATATGGTAAGTGGCGGTAATGAGAAAATGTGTGTACTAATCATCATACGAAAAATATTGAATACGTAGACTATTAATATTACGACACTTAATATGGATTTCAATACCCAACTTATTTATACGGTAACTAACAATTTACCTTATACAAAAACTTTTAAAGTATGTTTGACCGCAGCACATGATATTATTAATAATGTATCATTAATTTCTCTTCATTTTTTTTTTTTTTTGGTACACAATTTCACTTCATTCTATTAGGTCTGTTAGGCCTCCATTCCATAAAGAAAAAAAATGTAGTAAAAGCAAAAAGTATAATTTTTGGATAATGTTACTCTCACGCGCAGTAAATGGATTTGGGAGTACACGTACAAATAGCAGGGGGAATCATTACTTTTATGTACTTTTCCTGCAGGCAGAAGCAGAACCTAGCTATTCGCTACTCACAATCGCAAAGCTTATTGCTAGGATATTGAGTTGAGTTGTAACATTCGACAGTTTTACCCCTATCATTGTATCATACTCCCTCCGGTGTTGTATTTAAGCAAAAAAAAAAAAAAAAAACACAATTATTAAAAAACACACATTACAATATAAAAAATAAACTTTTTTTGTTGGTATATGTAAAAAATATACTTTTTACTATTTTCGAGGTCAAAAAGTGATTTTAATAAGAGCATTTTATGAATGTTAGTGTAAAATTAGTTAAATTTGCTTATATTTGAGACCAAAGAATATGAAGTTTTTGTTGCTTATAATTGAGACCGGAGGGAGTATCATTATTTTGTGATTCACTTTTAGGTCCAATTGGTTCACAGAGAAAAGTTATAAAAAGAAAAAATGTGAAAAAAAGTATGAAAAGAGTGAAAAATATAAAAAATATGGTAGATTTGAGGTATTAATTGTAATAAGAGAAAAAAAAAGAAAAAGAGAAGAGAAAATTGTTGATTATTTTTTAAAAGACATCAATATCCTTGACTAAAAACTTAAATAATTTGAGATATAAAGAGAAAATAGGGATAGAATTAAAAAAAGCTAAAAAAAAACGCGTAGATCCCATTTTATTCGTAATTCAGCTAAGAAAATAAAAGGACGTGGAACCCACTATTTTTTTCTTCTTTTGTCCCGTTTTCCACGCAATCCAATTACGCGAGTTTCAGAATTTCTACACATTCTCTCTCTTGCTTCGTTTAATTTCCTCTCATTCTCTTGCCTGCCAATCAGACTGTTAATAGTTCATAGTTCATTATGCTATTTTGTTGTCAACAAAGAGTTGATTATGCTATTTTAGCAGATTTCAATTTCAATAAAATCGCGTTTATTTCAAAAAAAATTAATTTACATTTTTCCAAATGACATGATACATTTGTTGCACGGTCGTGGACTCGTGATACATTAGAAAATTTGCCGTATTTAAGAATGAAGACTCAATTTCAATTTTTACAGTAGTATATAAAAGTTTAGTCATTTAAATATTTTTAAAATTTCATAATTAAAATATAAAAAAATAATACACATATTAAGATAGTGTTTGACTCATTTTATTTGGAATTTTCTTCTTAAAAGGGTCAGCTAAGCCAAATACTATTAAAAAAAAGCTTTTTAAAAACCTATTTTGAATAAAAAGGAGCTTTTCAATCACTTCTTCTTCTTTTAATTTTTCAAGGACATAAAACACTCACGAGTATTTCGGTAAGAAGAGAGCTAGCAATACACTTTTTATCACACTCTTTTCAGCACTCTTTCAATGATTGGTTAAATGTTACACAGGTCTCACAAAATCATGTGAGTTCCATTTCCTAAATAATGGAACCGACATAAATTTTAACTAATCATAAAAAGAGTGTTGAAAATAATTTGCTAGAGTGTGCTGCTAAAATTATTCTTTTGGTAATAACAGTATCTCGAATCTTTCATGGGGCTACTAGTAGCTCTCAAAAGGAAATTATTAAATACACTATCAGTTTTACGTCGTGGATCTGAAAATATATTTTCAGACAAATTATGTCATCTAAAAAAGGCCATTATTAAACGCACCCCCCACCTGGTAGGTACACTCTCCAATTTGTGAATTTTTCAAACTACCCCCGAATAAAAATAGCAAAAATTCTTTTTTTTTTATTCTGAACATTTTACAGAAAATTATAATTTCCGGCAAGAATTTTAAACACAACGAGAGCGTTTTCCACTAAGTCTGAGTGCAAAAAAATAAAAAATGAGTGTTTGACTACAAAATCCTTTGATGTAAAGGGGAATGAACCTGTCGTAAATAAGTTTTTTCGACCATCATAAGCTGACATCTGTTTATCAACGATTGTCTCACGATGCATTCGGACTAGCTTACTTTGCTAAGTAAGCTAGTCCTCGATGCAAAGTAAGCTAGTCCGAATGCATCGAGAGATTGTTGACAGTATGAGTGAAGATCCTTAATCAAAAGGTTCAGTTTTCCCCCAATAGAGAATTATCTCTTTTCGGTAACATTGTGTTTAAAATTCTTGCCGGAAATTGCAATTGTATACCGGAAAAATTTCCGGTATACAATTTTAAACACAATGTTACCGGAAATTGCAATTTCAGGTAAAATATTCAGAATTAAAAAAAAAAATTTGCTGTTTTTATTCGGGGGATATTTTGGAAAATTTACAAATTGGGGGGTGTACCTACCAGGTGGGGGGTGCATTTAATAATGGCCTCTAAAAAATTGAGTTGACGACGTGGGCTAACCACATAGCCCAAACTTCTTGTTAGAGACCCATATTGTTGACAGGTATAAACATCCAATTTTAGCCTCATAATAACACACATACACACACCCTACTGTTTATATATATATATATATATATATATATATATATATATATATAAACAGTAAAAATAAGATTATAAAAATAAAAAATAAAAATGTTTTTTTGACAAATAAAAAAATTTTGTTAATTGCTATAAAATTATAAAAAACAGATAAAAAAGGTAAATGATAGAAAAATAATAAAGTGATGTATTTTAGGATTTTAAGAAAAATATTTTTAAAAATTTAAAATATTAAATTGATTGCTTAGATTATAAAAGATATATTAAATAACGATACTAAAAATGAGAGATAAATGGTAATTGGTAATATTACAAAAAATAAATGTTACGATGATTGAAACGCATTCAAAAGTGGTTTTTAACTTAAAAAATGACAAATAATAAATAGCTTCAATTTTTCTTTTGAACTTCTTATTTTTAATTTTTAATTTATAGTAACATTTTAGTTATAAAAAATGGATCAAATGTCTTCTAAGAAAATTAAAATGGATTTAAAATAAAATATTAAGAATTTTTTTAAAAGTAAGAAAATGGTTTCTAAAACTTTATTTTATCTTTTAATGTCATAAAATCATATAAAATGCTCAAAAATAATTATTAGTGACATTAAAGGTTATAAAAGAATAAAAAAATTATCTTATCTTTTAAAACCATTCGTTACCATTAAAAAAGTATTTATATTAATATAGATTAAAGTATAATATATATTTATTTTTTGATTAAAATAATATTTTTTAGTAAGGAAAAAAAATTAATTTCAACCCAAATGGTAACTCAAACTTTTCTCTATGAGGAGAGTGTGGTTAACCCTTTTTTATTTTTCTTTTAATGAGGCATTTGTTTCAAGTATAAAATTATATATCTTGGAACGATGTTTCAAGGATTTCTATTACCAAGAATATTATTTTTGGGAACAATTCATAAACATGTTTGATAAATATTTGATATTTCTGTCCATGGTGCTTAGCATAACTGACAAAGTGTTTGTCGCTTAGACGCGGGTTCGAATCCACTATGTCCCTTTTTGTGCTTTTAAGAGTGCTTAATAGGCCGTTGGATCATCAGAAAAAAAAAGTACTTGATATTCTTAGGATTCTTTTTAAAATTATTTAGTTTTTAAGTTAAAAAATAGAAAAAATAAATAAAGAGAAGTGAAAAGTTATTCTTACTTATTTTTATGTCTATGAAATAAAAGATTTTCACCTCATCTATCGTAGGAATGTAAAATAGGAAAAACCTGTCTAAATTTTATTTTTGAAAATAAATAATAACTGGAAATAATTTTTTTAAACTCGCAACAAACATGAAAATATTATATTCGTAAGCCAACTTTCCGTTAAATATTTATAAATACCTTGAGACAAACACATCCTAGGGTATTTATGCCCATTCAAGTGAATATTACATTTGTTGAACAGAAAAAACAAGTGAATATTCATTTTACAAGACGGAAAGGAAACAGAAATAAGAAAAGATACGTACTTGCTCAAAAAATAGTAAAAAGATAGTACGTACTGTGTGTTAGCATAAATATATAGGGAGCTGAAAGTGTGGGATTAGCTGACTGAGTAGCGGTAACCGTGTAACTGCAGAAAACCCGAAACCCTGCTTGCTTCCAAAGCAGTACTCCTCCTCTTACACGCGCTCCTCCGCGCGTGTTATTCTTCATGTTCACTCCGTCCTATAACGTGAACAACTCGTACAAGTCTCCCTCTCTCCTCTCTCTCTGTTGAACCAACTACAACTAACAACGAAGACGTTTCTTCGAGCTTGGATTCATTCATTCACGCTCCTTTTGGAGCAAATCTCATGCTCCACAGAAGAAAGCCCTTCATTCTTCCCTCATTCTCTCAATTCTCAAGGTGCGTCCTGTTAATTCTCTTCTCATCTTTTTTCCGAATTTTACTTCCCTCTTTTTTATTTATTCTTTGATTTATGCCTATTTTTTCGGTTCTTTTTTCTACGCAGATTCGTTCTTCGTTTTCTCCACACTTTTTTTTTTTCAAAACCTATTGTCATGTTATGCTTCGTAATTCTGTAGCAAAACACACGTTTTCCTTGGCTTATATTTCCCCTTTTGGTATTGTTTCTTCTTTTGGAAAAAAGAAAGAAAAAAAGAATAACTATCTTTTATATTTCACTCCTCGTCAATGCCGACGGCACAATGTGGATGGGATTAGTTGTTAAATCGCGATGCGTTCACTGTATGGTGCTTGTACTCTTCTCTTCATCTTCACCTTTGAGTTTGTCATTTATATCTGCTTTTTAAATAAAAAATTGGTCATCACAATTGGGTCTTTGGGAACTTGTAGGTAGGTTTTATGCTATTTTCTTTTTGTTTGTTTTATTATTTTGCGTGAGGCAATGTGGGTTGATGAGACGGGGAATAAGAAAAATGGATGTTGTGGAGACTGATTTTATGATTTAATTTTTTTTCCTTTAATAATCTGTGTTTATTTTATAGTTGGAGTCATTTATTTTAAATTTCCTGTCTTGCATTATGATTCTATTTATTGCTGGTTTATTATGTTCTATTCGTGATCCACATTCTTTTATTTGAGTGCATGGATCGACATGGTTCCCATAAAATGTCACAACCCTTTTGTATGAAGTAAAAAGTGAGCTCAGTAATCAAAAACAAAACTTTCCAGTTAATACTGCTAATAGTTGTTTGCTCTTGATCTTTGAACATTTGGAATTTTAATTTAATGATGTTGAATTTTAGGTTAATTATTACCTTTTGTTAACCTTCTTTGGTGCAATTCCATAATAACTGAGACTTCTTTTGAACGTCCTCTTTCTATTTATTGGGCATAGAGTAATGTGGTAATTCATTCACTCATGATTCGACTTTCATCTTCCCACTTGAATAAACACCCTTGTAATGCTATTTCTCTCTTTTTGTCAGGCAAGGGCCATTCAGATTCTAGCAATTAGAAATGGATTTAGAAGAGAAGTTCCTTGCTAAAGGTATGGTTCTGAGCTTCTTCTCGAGTCTGTTGTTTCAAAAGTTAGTGATTCATTTGCTTTGTGTGGTACATGTAAAGCTGAGTGTTCGCTACCATAGTTTTATAATGCATATTCTCATATGTCAAATCTATTGAAAATAAATCATGTGGTACGAAACAGAATACACCTGAAATTTGAGTTTGGGAAAGATGAATCATTGATTTTAAAAGTCTTATTGCCGCAGTATTTCAGTAAGTTATGCGTCTAATGATTCTGTTATATTACCAGTGGTCTTCTGTTGAAAATCATGCTGCTATGTATTTCGAATATGTCTAACCATGGTTTCTTTTGTTTTCTTACCCGATAAAGACTAACTGTTTTGTGCAATTTCGGTCCAATGTATGGTATAAATATTGAAAGATTACTTTTAGAAGGGTTTTTGCCCATTTTATATTTTGCAGCCTTATGATTTTGATAGGAACTTTGTATCTTATTTGAAGTTTTAGGGGAGAATTCTCCTGAATGTAGAACAAACTTGCAGAACTTCAAGGGTCTGCAACCTCCCTGCCCTAAGGTCCCAGTTCTCTCTCAAATGAACAGCCAACTCTTGCTCTCAACCCCTCTTATTATTTATAGGCAACATGCCTTATTTTTCTAATCATCCCAATCCCCAAACCCAAATAACTATCTGGATAGCTAACTAACTAACAGAGGGGGTTACCTATCATATTTGTTTAATTTGACTATTTGAGTGTTTGGTCAAGAATCTTGAAACTCAATCCATTAAGATGGTCTTGTAGCTGCCTCTATCCTGTTGCTTGATCATTTATGTGAAATTTATTTGGTCCATATGATGAAATATATGGTAATAATGTGCTAAAACAGTAAAATGTGGTAATGCAGTGACTTGATGTGCCCTGTTAGTACATATGCTCAAGATCTAATCTGCTGTAAAATGTGGTAATGCATCTATCTTGGAGTCAAGGATGGATGTTATATGAGCACAAGCTTGTGATGTTTTAATAAATACTGAATACATATAGTTGATAACCAGTATTGTTCTCTCTTACCCTTTTCTGGTATAGTTTTGGAATGTAATTATGGCAATGCTGTGCGAAGTGTAAGGGCCCATTTGTTTTAAGATTTTTAAAAAAATGATTTTCACAGTATATAAAAAAATTGATTATTTTTTAGAGATTTTTGTGTAAAGTATAAGTTAATTTGTATCTGTTTATAATCATAAAAATCACTTTTTAACATTCTCTCTCATCTACCACACTCATTTTGATGAGATTATTGTTCAGAAGTTACTCAAAGTAGCTTTTTATTATAATCAAATTTCAGATTTTTCAGGTTCTGATTATCTTCAAACGCTTACATATGCACGATGAAAATCTTTAAAAGTGATTTTTGTCATAAAATAATTTGAAACAAATTAACTTAAAACATCCCCTAGTCTTCCCCTCCATTTTTTTAATTTAGAATAATACTACCTCCGGTCCCATATATAAGAGACAAATGCACTTTCTAGGTTCATTGAATAACTGATGTATCTGGTCTAATAACTGATGTATCTGGTCTTATAGACCAGATACATCAGTTATTCAATGAACCTAGAAAGTGCATTTGTCTCTTATATATAGGACCGGAGGGAGTATCATAATAACTATGATAATTGAATTATCTGTGTTATATTGAAGTGTTTAGCATTGTGCAACCTCTATCTTACCTTATTAAGGAAAATAATAGTAAGACATGTCCTGCATCTTGGATTGATGGAACTAGATTATTGGTTTCAAATTTGCTGGATGAACAAGGTATTTTAGCTGCATTTGCATATGGTTTACCTCATCCTCCACTTACATGACCACATTGTATATAGTTTTAAGAGTAAACTCTCACGTTGGTCCCCCCATAGTTAAACCTGTCACCACATTAGTCCTTCTAAAATGTTGGTCACCAATTTAGTCCCTGGAAGTTCTCGAACTTCACTACACCAGTCTTCCAAAAGTTGTGTCTCCAAATTTGTCCCTCAAATATCTAAAGTATCTCCTTATTCATCCTTATCCTTATGAAGGATTAAAGTGGTGAATAAAAAGGATGAATTCGGTGATGAATTAAATCTTTCAGGGACTAATTTGGTGACAGAATTTTCGAAAAACTAATGCGGTGCTAAAGTTTTTGGAAGGCTAGCATGATGATGCATGAGGACTAACTTGAGGGTTCACTCTTGTTTTAATCCATATTGATATTATATTTTTATAGGACAAATGACTTCAGAGAATATACCATTGAATCATCAGTTTACATAATGTAGATCATGTTCATAAGATTTCATATTTTTAATTAATACGAGAATGATTTCTAATTTATTCATACATTTAAGATTACCTTATAATAAATTAATAATATTCTTCAAATATAAGAAAATATCAACTTTTTATGTGCTTAATGAGGAGCAATTTTTCGAGAATCTGTATTGAGATGTCGAGATTGTGATTACTTATCAATAAATGGTAGGATTGATCAATAATTACATTCCATATTTGAATGGGGTATTTGTCTAAAAAATATTTGATTGGGGTAAATGTATAATTTTTTTTATTTTGATGGAAGTAAATGTATAAAATTTTTAAACTTGTGTGGTTGGGATATACAAGTAAATTAACAATAAAGATTTGGCACATGCTCCATGCTTGCATAGACTCCATTCTTTCCATAAATAGACTTTTTCCATACTTATCCGCCACTCGATGCCCTTGGATGCTCCTCCTTGAGATGCCCCATTGTCAGCTATAGAGATGTTTTTCAGTGTTAAATCTAAGATATTTATTCCTTTTTTTTTCATGGTAGGGAGGATCTGGTGTTTATGCGAATTATTGACTTTCCCAATCTCGATCTTCCATGTAGCCTTTCTTCTATTTAGTTTTGTAGTCATCTGAATTATTTCAGAGCCTGTTGTGTGCATGGTTTTGCAGCTTTGCCAGTCCTCAGTGTGAATGTTTTTACTTTGGTGAGAAAATCTCATCTTATTGATTGCAATTTATTGTGAGTACCATGTTATCAATTTATCAATTTCAGGATCACTTGAGACTTTTATCCCTCCTATTGAAGGATAGCTTATAATTCGATTATTTTGCTCAAAATCTGTGTAATCTGACTGGAGGAACTTGATTCCAGGTCTTTTTGTTGGTGGATGTTCATCCAGAAGTAGAACTGCCATAATTGATTCATATTTGTTCGTGCTGGCTGGTTACCTTGAATGATTTTGCCTGGTGTTGTTTGGTATTAGGCTCTGCTCATGATTTCGACATCAAAATCTTATCAGTTTGAAGTTTGATTGAATTAACATTGTTGCTGTCGATGCAAAGTGGAATATTAAATAAAAGCAATTCTTGATCAACTGGTTTTGATTTACAATACAATGTCAAAGACTTAAAGTAGCTTAATGCAATAATACTTGGATGACATACAATAATGTTTTCTAATTTGCATTCGAGTCTGCACGTGAATCATTTGTTAATTGTTGTGTCCAGGAATAGCTCTTGCATGCGCACATACTTGTAATGTTTTCCATGCAATTTGTTTTTGAGTTCTTATTGTTATTTGCACTGAAATCCTGTGACTGCTTAGTTTGTTCATCCGATTCCTACTATATCTCTTCTTTTGTCCTCTGTTTCCATATTTTCATACACTAATTTGTAGTAAGATTAGGGATGACAACTGGACCCAAACCCAACAGGTACAAAAATTACCCACTATGGGTGGGACTTTTATTCATTCAATGGGTTTGGGTAGTAACCCACAAAATATGTTAACATGGGTACTGCAGTACCCAACCCGCACCATACCTGCATAATATATTTATTATGTTTTATAGGTAGGATTTGAAGATTTTAGAATTATTTGAAATTGAGTTAGATGTTACACTTATAGTCAATGTTCTTTGTTTTGTTGATTATTCATAGTTAAGTTTAGTATTAAAGTACCATTTTTATTTTACTAATTTGTTAAAAAAAGACTAGTTAAGTGGAAGACATATTTCATTTAGCTAAAAGTGGCTTACTGGGTCTAGGTACATAGGTACCCTACTGCTTGGTGCATCCAAGGTGCCTTGGCAGATAATCTGGTGTGGTTAGCTCCACTCGTTGGATTTTGGCTTAGCCAGCTCTTGGGTCTATCATCCAAGTATGATACTGTGATCTGAGGCTTACAAGTGCCCTAAAAATGGATAATAGAGATCATAGATCCTAATATCACATGTTTAACACCAATATTAAAGAGTGAGAAAGATTTACACACCCCCACCCCCAAAAGTAGGACCTTGATTTTATTTCTGAAAAGAACTCCAATCAGTTCTTTTGTATCTGATCTGAAGGGTTAATTTGGCCTGAATAACAGAGTAAATTATAGAAAGCAGCATCTTTGTTAACTGTTGATTTTTCACAGATTACCCTTATATTTTGTATTTCTTTGGTGGAACCTAAATTCAATTCATCATTTATTGCATGCATTTATAATACTCCTTAATAGTCTACTATATTTTTTTTCCTTCCTGTTCAGTCGTTATCTGTCTAGGAGTCTTAGTTTTGCTGTTTATATTAAATTTTGTTATCTTACCACCAATGACTTACCTTACAATTGGTTGTTTTTTCCGTTCAGTTTCTGGTGTTCAAAGCCTTTCTTCCAGTGTGCAAAGTACTCCAGAAAAAAATGGCCATTCAGATGATGCTTCAAGAAGTTCAGAACTCCTTCAGGAGTTTGTGAAATGTGGTCCCAAGAAGGAAGTTCTGCGAACATGTTTTGATAAGGACAAAAAGAGCATTTCATCAAAAGGCAAGATGATTGAAACCAAGTCAACTGGTAAGACGATTAAGAAACAAGACACAAAAAAGGTTTCTAGTGTCAGTCATCAGTCCTCGAGAAAGCAACATCGGAAGAGTGAAAACCCCACCCGACTCATACCCCCTCCTGATCAGGCTTCGGATTTTGGACTTGCAAACACTTGGATCTGTAAAAATGCTGCTTGTAGGGCAGTTCTATCAATGGATGACACATTTTGTAGACGGTGCTCTTGCTGTATCTGTCACCTTTTTGATGATAACAAGGATCCTAGTCTTTGGTTGGTATGCACATCTGAATCTACTCAAGGGGACTCTTGTCGGTTGTCTTGCCATATAGAATGTGCCCTTCAACATGAAAAAGTGGGAGTTATTGATCATGGGCAACTGATGCAACTAGATGGTGGTTATTGTTGTGCGTCCTGTGGTAAAGTTGCTGGGATACTTGGGTAAGTAATTTTCTTTTACCTGTTGAGCTAGGGATGATATATGTCATCCCTCCTTGCACATTTTGTTGTTTCAACTGCAAATTCTTCTCGACTTGCATTCTGAAAATATTAGAGTAAAAGAATGTAAAAAGAATTTGCTTATTTTTCTGCCACTTCTCCGTCCATCACTCACTGGATTAACCTGTTTGCAGCAACAAATTGAACATACTATTGCAGATTTTTCTACCCTTGATGTGTCTTTTTGAAGAGAATTAGAATCATGACCTTTTTCAGTTCCCTGATTTTACAGTGAAACAAAAGATTTCTATCATATACTTGAACCACTTTCAACTTGTATGTTGGTGAATAAATTTCAAGCCCCATGTTACATGACCTTGGTGGTTTGTGTTTACTAATGGCAGATGCTGGAAGAAACAGCTAAATATAGCAAAAGATGCCCGGCGTGTAGATGTACTCTGTTATAGGATATATTTGAGCTACAGGCTCCTGGATGGAACTTCTAAATTTAAAGACTTGCATCAAATAGTACAGGAGGCGAAGGCTAAACTGGAGACAGAAGTTGGTCCTGTTAATGGGGTTTCTGCCAAGATGGCACGTGGCATTGTCAGCAGACTTTCTGTTGCCAGTGATGTGCAGAGACTGTGCTCTCTTGCTATTGAGAAAGCTGATAGCTGGCTGGCCACTGTTCCGAATGTAAATCCAGATTCCAGAGGTTAGAACCAATGTTCTTAAGTTTTTTTTTTGGGGGGGGGAAAGTGGTAAATTTCTTCTTGCTTTTCAAGCTTAATCTCATTTTTTGTTACATGATGACATTTTCGATCTCGCAGAGGGTTCACTTCCTGCAGCTTGCAAGTTTATTTTTGAAGAGGTAACGGCTTCCTCTGTCAAAATAATATTAATTGACATGTCAAATATATGTTCTGAGGACATTAAGGGGTACAAGCTCTGGTATTACAAGTGTCGGGATGAACCACCCACAAAAGATCCTGTTTCTGTGTTTCCCAAATTTCAGAGGAGGATTTTGATATCCAACCTTCAACCTTGCACAGAATATTCTTTTCGGATTATATCTTACACTGACAATGGTGACCTGGGTCATTCCGAGGCTAAGTGTTTCACTAAGAGCATTGAGATAATTCAAAACAATCGCTCTAAGCCTGTTGCTGTGAATCACAAAAAAGAAAACCCTCAAACCGGAGGCGATTCTTCTGGCTTCAAGATGGAGCCCAATACCGCAATGGCAGACTCTGGATTTAAGGTTCGAGACCTTGGGAAAATTTTGCGTCTTGCTTGGGCTCAAGAACATGGTTACTCTGAGGAGTTTTGCTGTGCTGATAAGAAAAATTGCTGTGCACAAAGTGAAATGAACATGCCTAAAATTCCAGAAGCAGAGTTGCCTTCAGATTCGCGTGGCCTTGATTTAAATGTTGTTTCAGTCCCTGATTTGAATGAAGAGGTAACACCTCCTTTTGAGTCTTCCAGGGATGAAGGTAATGGTTGCACTTTGCTGCAGGCTGTTGAGGCAGATGATGATGCTGCTTCTCATGATCTGGAGAAAAATGGTTTCGCAAGATCACATGGGAGTGGTGACTCTCAAACCCGGTCCCATGGGCCTAGAGAGGTGTCAGCTGTTGACTCTCGTGTAAATGCACGCAGGAAAAGAATTGCGAGCACAAACGAAGAGACACATGATTGTGATAGCACTCTGATAAATGGTTCTCCTATACGTATATCTGATGGTTCACGTTCCTTGGATGAGAACTTTGAGTATTGTGTGAAAGTGATTCGTTGGCTAGAGTGTGAGGGTCACATCAAACAGGAATTTAGGTTGAAATTGCTAACATGGTTTAGTTTGAGGTCGACAGAGCAAGAACGCAGGGTCGTAAACACCTTCATTCAAACTCTTATTGATGATCCAAGTAGTTTGGCAGGGCAACTGGTTGACTCTTTCTCTGATATTATATCCAGAAAGAGGCCAAGAAATGGATTCTGTAGTAAAGCCGGGGCATCAAATCAAGGGTGATGCTGTTATACAAGTTTGTTATTTTCCTCAAGCTTACCATTTACCCTTCTATGTGTGGACAAATCACCCTCTGATTGTTTTTGCCTTCCCTGTACAGGCATTTTTTAAAATTAATCACCTTCGAAGGGATTCTTTTTTTGGCAGACAGGTTTTGTCTTGCTAGAAAGATTTGCATTGATGATCACAGAAACAGTAACTCATTTTTCCCGGGTGGGAGGATCATTGGACGAAGTTTCAGGATGTAGAAGGCATTGTGCTATTTCCTAAATTACTGTAATTATTTTCAGTAATGAATTTAATCACCGATGATTTTAGCATTGAAACTTTCTTTTCATGACCTTTTATTTGAAAAAGCTACATGATATAATCGCTGATTTTATTCATTCATGTCATTCTTTTTTAATCTTTCTTTTCCCCTATACTGATGAGCGGACAAATGCAAATGCTTGCTTCAACCTAATTGTGGGCAAAGCGATTCTGCTTCACTGCGGTTTTCTGTAGTTTTGTAGATGAGCGTTTATATAACCTAACTATAAAAACCCATGCGATTATTCTCCACCTGGTCAACTCTTTTGGTGTATTTTTGGGTCTTCTCCACACATACTCAAACTCCCTATGATGAGATTTTATCATCCTTTTTTTATTTTATGAGGGAGGCTATATTGACTTTTTTCTAATGATTGAATTTCTAATCCAATATTGTGTTGTATAACCACTCATCTAATGTAACATTCTCATTATACGACACTAAGTTTACTTCTTTTTAACTTTTTATTGCTCGGTAATTAGTTCCATAAAACATTGCATGTAGTTGTGTAGTATAATTTTTCTTTAAGCTTGAGTGGTACTTTTGTTATCACATACTCCTTCCAGTCTGAAATATAAGCAAAAAAAGTTTCTAAAATATAGGAAAAAAAATCTATGTATTTAGCCCAAATTTTGGACTACGTATATAGACTTTTTGCTTATATTTTAGAGATTTTTTTGCTTATATTTCAGACCGGAGGGAGTATTACACCTAGAGCATTCCTCCATTTCACCCATTCTACTTGAATTTTATGGTTGACATCTCTCCCTATCTCTTTGTCATTGTCCAAGGAACTTAAAATATAAGACTCGCAATATTATATGCTCTCTAATTTTTACACCAAAGTTAGTATTTGTGTATCTCTTACTAAACTTGTAATCCGTATACTTGGTCTTACTTCTACTTAGGGGAAAATTGTGTTTCCTAGGCTTGTCTCCGTATCTCACTTTTTTTATATTTCTTCTATCACCTCTCCAACCAAGACTATATATATCATATGCAAAATGCATGTGGCACCATTTCTTACATATGTTAATAAGAACATTTGGAACGAATATAAAAATATACAAGCTTAAAATTGATCTTTAGTGCACCCCTATAGTTTTTTGTTGTTGTTGTATTTCCACCCCCTAAGTTCTCACTCAAATTGCGATCCTCTCATACATATATGTGATTGTACAAATGTAGGCAATCCAAATTTCAGCGACGAATTTAGACCGTAGCAAGCCGGGCTCGAGCCCCCCCCTCTCTCTCTCACAAATTCTCTATGTATATATTATTATTTTATCAATCTTACTAAATTATAATTATAAATATATTTATATTATATATGTGTATAATATTATCTAACTATTTTATATATATATATATATATATTATATATAATATTGAGTTTAATTGATAATATTTATTATATAATATTTATTATATATATATATATATATATATAATATTCTCTATGTATATATTATTGTAACTTTTTTGCACTGACGGTGTAAAAATTTTTTACACTAATATCTAATCATATATCATCATTGTGCCACTTTGTTATATCATTTCTTAAAATATCTTAACAATCATCAACATGGTGAGATATGATTGGATGCCGGTGTAAAACATTTTTACACTATTAAATTCTATAATATTTGTCTATTATAATTTAATAATTATAAATTTTTTCTAGCCCCATTTGATTGATTTCCGGATCCTTCTCTCCCAAATTCTTTTTTTTTTTCTAAACCCTTTTGCAACACTTTTCTAAGTAATTTATTATTATATGTGTTTTTCGAATTAATGAAAACTATGTTTAGATTTTTTTATTCCTCATGTATCTCTCCATTAATCTTTGTAGCAAGTGTGTGCTGCCATTTCTCATATAAAACCAAATTGATTTTCTTTAGAATGAAGGGTGAATTGACAACAATAATATTTAATCTAAGGGTCGCGCTAAATGGACAACAAATGGGGACATCCTCTTTGGGATACCGTATGTCCGTACATGTACGAGCAAATTTTTTTTAACAATCAGAATAATAAAAACCGCATGCTGTATAGTGTCTGTAAAAAAAAATCCATACGTAGCCCATACGGGTCCGTACCGTACGGACATACGGCACCGTGTACATTTGTCATATTTTGTTGTTCGTTTATCATTTTAACTGTTTGTGAATATAATATTTAAAAAAAAATATTATATCTAACGGTGTAAAGTAGGGCGTGGACCGACGCTACATGGGTTTATGCTTGTGTACCTTACGGTTCTTACCGGCCTCAGAAATTAAACATACGATAATATTAGGTAATTTGTAGTTTGTTGACGAATTTAACCGCGTGGAAAGAAAGCGAAGAAATGGGCAGCCTCGTAAATAGGGAGAAAAATCGATGGGCTAAACGGTCACAACACCATCAGATTCAAGTGTCAACTAACAAGCATCGAGCAAGTAGCAAGTACTTACGGTTCATTCACAGAAAAAGAATGCTACTTCGTACTGTCGGAGCAAATCGTTTTCTGGGTTCGCTCGCATATTCTCTTTCCAAACCTTCCTTCTCTTTCCGACCCATTTCCGCAATGGCCGAAGAATTCGTCAAGGGAACCGTTCATCCAAACGGCGTCGCCGTCATCACCCTCGATCGCCCCAAAGCTCTCAACGCCATGAACCTAGGTTTTTTTCTTTTTTCTTTTTTTTATTCCTTCTTGCATTTTCGTGTACTTTCCTTATAATTTTATGTATGCTGTTAAGTTGAGAATTGTTTTCAGATATTTGTTTCTGAACTTTTCAGTTGAACTCGCTTATATAACAGCACGCAATAATAATGGAACTCCTGGCTTTGGCTTACTTAAAAATTACTATTTGGGATTCTTATCATAATACCCTGGAAAATTGGGAGAATTCAAAGTTTGGGTTATTTTCATTCAAATTTGAATGGAATGATGATTCTAGGTATTGATGCTTGCTTGAACATGGAATGAGAAAAACTAGGAATGGTGGTGTTATATTTGTTTTTTGAATTCGTTTCCCTTTATACATTTTTGAGTTAATTATGCAGGATTTTTTTTTAAAAAAAAAAAGATTTCTTTATGTGTAGAGCAAGGGTAGCTTGATTTTGACTTGGAAATCTGTATGGTGCAGATATGGATGTAAAGTATAAAAGTTATCTTGATGAATGGGAATTGGACCCAATGGTCAAATGTGTTCTGGTTGATAGCAGCTCCCCTCGTGCCTTTTGTGCTGGTATGATTGAGTCATATAGAGAAATGCATAATTCTTTATTTTTTAAACGCAATATTTTATTGAAGCATCTTTCTAGCACAAATACATTAAAAATTAGCTTCTTTTGCAGATGTTCTGCTTTAGATATGAGGTTATTTGGTTTTGAGTGCTGGGTAAGGTTTTGAGAGTCACCATTGATGGTCAATGCAGGTATGGATATTAAAGGGGTTGTTGCTGAAATACAAAAGGACAATAGCACACCTTTAGTGCCGAAGGTCTCATTATATTATTTGTTTTAGCCTCAAGTGTATAAATAGATGCGTATCCAGTTGCATTTGTGATGTGCTTCATTGGATAATAGTTTGCTTCTTTATCAGCACCATCATCATCATTTTTTGATGCTATACTATTTTTATTTATTTATTTATTTATTTTTTTTTATAGTTTCTGTTTTGTCAAATAAATTTGTTATCAATTCTCAATGACCGCTCACTTGGTGACCGAGATCTTAGTTTATCTGCAGGCGGTGATGTGAAGCAGATAACAATCAAAAACCATCTATCAGATATGATTGAGGTCTAGTTGTGTCCTTTGTAATTATATGCCATCAGATTCTTACCCTTTTCACTTTAAAACAATGCCAATACGAAATGAATACTTCTTGTGTAGGAATTTTTAGCATTAATAAACTAATGATGGCTTTGCTTTTAGTATACTTTAGACAAAGTATTGCCATACTGCTAATTTAGTAGACCACACTATTCGTGACAAACTTGGCTCCATTGTCAGCACTGGTGGCTTTTAAAAACTTAAACATTTTAAAATAATCGGTAATATATACAGTTATTGAGGAAGTTTCATGTTCAAGTAAATCCCAAATAAAATGTACAAAATACACAACTCTTACTCTGTGATTGAAGAAGCCATCTCTGCAACTTGGTTTTTGGTAAGCCACAAGGTGGATACCTTGCTCAGATGTTGGTTTGGCCCAGGCTAGAAGGTGCTTCCAGTTAAGGTCCTAATAATGCTTTATCTGTCGGAATGCACCAGCTTCTGTCATTACAGGATTACCTTTCT
Organism: Calophaca sinica; assembly: GCA_037113605.1. Lineage (NCBI taxonomy): Eukaryota > Viridiplantae > Streptophyta > Magnoliopsida > Fabales > Fabaceae > Calophaca > Calophaca sinica. The sequence continues at coordinate 127,100,162 of CM073734.1, forward strand.
GGCATATCCTTTTATTTTTCTTTTGACATTGAACTTCCTTTGGATGTTTTACTGTGTGCGCCTATTAGAATCACATGTAATTTGGTTGATTTTAGACAGGTTATCTTTGTCAGTTAGATTACATTTTGTTTTCCTTACTAATTGCTGTCAGCACTGTGTTGGATATGCATTTTTCTGCATCTTGCATTTTTGCATGACTTGTTATTGTGCTACATAAAAATAATATACCTATTGTGCTGCATATTTTAGGTATTCACTGCTGAGTATTCTTTGATATGCAAAATTTCTGAGTACAAGAAACCATATATAAGCTTCATGGATGGAATAACAATGGGTTTTGGAATTGGCTTATCTGGTCATGGCCGCTATCGTATCATAACAGAGGTATGTTCACCTTGAATATAGTTTCTTCATATAATTATATGTATTTGATAAACTTGTGAATTGCCATTCTATATCTTATTTATGACTTTTCTTTTTCTTAACACATTTCCAGAGAACTGTTCTTGCAATGCCAGAAAATGGAATTGGCTTGTTCCCAGATGTAGGATTTGCTTATATAGCGGCTCAAAGTCCAGGAGAAGGATCTGTTGGTATTTTTTTTATGATACAGCATTTGTAGTTCTTTGTTGTTTTATTAGATGAGCTAATAAGGACCGAGGGTTATTGAAGTACCAACCCTTCTCTTTTTCCATTTTTTGCACTATCCTCATAGTTTGCCTTATGAATACATATTGTGTGCTACCCTATTGAGGCATCTAGATGTGGTCTCTGGTTTCTATTAACAGCTTATTAGTTTTCATAAATTTTGTTGAAAGGTTCTTCCACTTGCTTTCTATGTCTCTGAATTCCGTTATTTTGAATATTTTACGGATTGCAGGTGCTTATCTTGGATTGACTGGAAGGAGGGTTTCTACTCCTTCAGATGCAATATATGTTGGCCTTGGAACACATTATGTGCCGTCTGGAAAGTTAGGTTCATTCAAGGAGGCCCTTTTGGCAACAAACTTGTATGTCGGCCTGAACCTTTGAATGACTCTTTGAGACACTTTCTTTAGATTATTACCCTTTAAACTTCATCAATTTAGATTGAATTGGGCTCACGAAATGATAATAATGCATTGACCTGTTTGTGTGAATATAAGTCAAGTCGTTCACTGTATGCACCAGATGTGTCACTCATGGTCTTCTTTTATGTTTGCTGAAATAATCTACATCTATTCTATGGACTTTGTTCAGAAGTATATCACTGTAATGAGAGCATACATACCAATCTTCAAAGATGCAATGATCTTACACAACACTCATTGGTTATTTAGTTCTCAGGATCCCCATCAGGACATCAAAGTACTTTTAGCAAGATTTGAGTCGAACCCAGAGTCTGAGGCACATTTGAAATTGCTTTTACCTCAGATAATTTCTTCTTTTGGAGGAAATAAATCTGTTACCGAGACCATTGAGGAGCTAAAAAAACACCAGTCAAGCACTGACTCCAATGGTATGCTTATCGTCATATTGTTTAAAATTGTAGTTAATCGCTTGTTTAGTTGTTCTTAATATTCTAGTACTTTCCTATTTCTAGTTGTGGAGTGGGCTAATGAAGCTCTCCAAGGCCTTGGAAAAGGTGCACCCTTCTCCCTTGTCTTGACCCAAAAGCACTTCTCTGCAGTTGCCTCTGCACTAGGAAAAAATGACAGTGAATTATCCACGGTGAGCGATATTTTTTGTTTTGTTTTGGGAGGGGGGCGATGTAGTTTCCATGTTTTCAAACATGAATTTAATGTGTATTCTATCTGTATTTGGGAAAATCCAGCTTAGTGGCGTAATGAAAACGGAGTATCGCATTGCCTTGAGGTCTTCACTGCGACATGATTTTGCAGAAGGTGTTAGAGCAGTATTGGTGGACAAGGATCAGGTTCTTTCTTTTTCTCATGATTTTTATACCGTCGGTCTAATAGACAAACTTTAATGTTAGTTTTTCCTCTAAGCCATGACAGTATAGGTGCAATTGACATGTCTGCAGAAAATAATTGTAGGTGTTGCTAACATTTATTAAATTACTACTCCCTCCTGTCCATATCATAAGGAACAAACAAAATGGTCATTTTTTTTTGTCCCAATTATAAGAAATAAACATCGATTTTCTAATGCATTAATTGCTAATATCCATTTTTACTCTTAATTAAAGTGAGACTTTATTTGACCCGATGCATGTTTTTCATAAAAGGGGTATTTTTGGGGGAAAAAAACTTGATCTTTAAGAGTATTAACTAGAAAAAACAGATTTCAAATACAATTCCTTAGTCTATGTGAATTAGAGTTTTGTTTCTTATAATATGGATAAGAGGGAGTATATATTTTACTTTTGGGGTACTTCAAGATGTTATTGGTGGAATGAAATCATGCAAAAATATGCCTGTTGTATATGTTTGTACTCATGCTGCCCCTCTTGCAAGACTAGGCAAGCTCTTAGGAATCTTCTGTTGAAAGTACATATTTCTGGTTTCTCTGCATATGAATCTACAGTTTAAACTATCTATATCCGGTTCTACCTGCATATAATTCTTTCGGGGTGCTGCACTGCTGGTTCTATGAATCCTTTATACAAATCTTTTATCCTTCAATGTTTGGATATGTTGTTTCCTGCTTCAATAATACATTCAATAAGTATTTCCCGCAGAACCCCAAGTGGAAACCATCAAGGTTGGAGGAAGTTGATCCGAGTGAGGTTGAAGCCGTCTTTAAACCATTAGGGCCAGAGGTCGGGGAGTTGTCGGTGTAACTTCAGAAGGAAGGCCTTGATTCCATCAAATGCATTACTGAATTGTACACTACATCAAATAAACAGATGGTGTTATCATTTGTGTGATCATTAGTCCCGGTGTTGCTTGTACCGTTGTCACCATGATAACATAAAATTCATGATCTTGGTTGGAAATCAAAAGGACGATGTGCTTCTAGTATATCTGCATGGAAAAGCGGAAGCCTATGATTTCCTTAATGTATCTCGTATTTTCGTCGCCAAGTTTTGTGATCGGAAAAATCTAAAATGACATACACATATTACTCTAGCAAAATTTATGTGGAATAGTTGGGCGAACATAGTTAATGGTTTCTCATCGAGCCTTGAATGAAAAATTTCACACACACACAACACACAAGATTCGATGATAAAATTATTTTTATAATTTAATTAACTTTTTACAGCATAAATTTAATAACTCTTAATAGAATGTTAAGTGAATTTGATAATTGGAATAAAAATTCTCATTCAATATAATTAAATTCTTCGTTTAGATATTTATTGAAATATTGTAGGAAGTAACATTATGGTAAGAATTTAATTTATATGCACTGTCGATGTAAAAATATTTTACACGTGTATCTAATGATGTATTGTCACATCATTTAATAAGTTGACAAATATACGACGTGTTATATTTATTAAATGACATCACAACACATTATTGGATGTACGTATAAAATATTATTATATCGATAGTTCGTAGAAATTAAACTCAAAATCCTAATTTGGATGCTATTTTCGAACAAAAGAAATACACACATTCTTAATAGAAACAATTAGTAATATTATTAATGATTTTATTACTTTAATTAAAATATAAAATGAAATTATAAATACCCAATTTGAAAGCTTTGAAACAATGCACACAATTTTATCTTATTCTTTATTGTTTCGATGATAGTAGAAGTTCAAAACTACATGCAACATACAGTAATAGATAAAAATTGAGAAAAAGCATATCCATAACAAGTTTTATTATATTAAAATAGAGTAAAGTATACTCCCTCCAGTCCCATATATAATAGACAAATGCACTTTCTAGGTTTATTGAATAACTGATGTATTTGGTCTATAATATAGACCAGATACATCAGTTATTCAATAAACCTAAAAAATGCATTTGTCTCTTATATATATGATCAAAGGGAGTAACATTTTAATTTTAAGGGAAGGGTAGTATAAATTTTAACGCAAGAGAAAAAAGAGTTGAACTAAAGTCTCAATAGAAGTGACATTTTCTCATATCTAAATTATTTAGAATTTTCTATGTGCCATCATTAAAATAATATAATAAGATTTGATGGTTGGATTGGTTAATATTATATTTTATAAGATGTTTTAAAGGTTGAATAATTTTGACACCAATTCAATTGTTGATACAGTTACGCCTCTACTAGAGAGTATTAACAGAAATTGTGCTGCATATATATATTTTTGGATCTTCAATATTAGCCTATATGAAATGGAGTTTGCATATAGTGTTAATAACTTCGTAGAGAAACATATTTTGTTATTCAAATCTATCTGTAAACTCATTGAATTTAAAATAACTTACATTGTGAGAACTACAATTAATGAACCTGTTAGGATAAAAAAGTTAAAATAGTTTGGGCTAATTAGAATAGTTTGTTAGAAACGACTCCATTAGATAAATAACGAATAATAGTAGAAAAAAAATTCATTCAGAGAATTTTGATTAAACCATGCGAAATGGAAAATCCTTTGTAGAAAGGAGACCTTTTTCTGCCATAATACACAATTTAATTTAATAGAATATTCTCTCTTTTTATCCCTAGGGATGTCAACGGGGCGGGGCGGGCACGGGTAGTAGCCCCCCGTCACCCGCCCCGTTGGGTAATTTCCCCCCGTGCCCGCCCCGTATCCGCACGGGTACCCGCTATACGGGTTTTAAATGGGTTGCGGGTATTCGTGGGTATCCATGAAATTTTATTAAATTTCTTTTTTAGCCATCTATTAAAATTCTTTAAAAATACATTCTGTAAAAACAAATTATATTTTCACATAAACTAGCTCCAAATGCTAACCTCCAAATGCCACTACATATTTAGAACAACATCCAAAAAAGATGAGGCAACAACAGAAGTAAAACATTACACACTCCAAATGCTAACCTCCAAATGCCACTACATACTTAGACCGAGATCCAAAAAAGATGAGACAACAACAGAATTAAAACATTACACAAAATGACAACTAAATATCCATCAAAACATTACAGAAGTAAAAATTTGCAAGAAATGACAACTGAATATCCATCAAAGATTCACTTCATCAAAGATTCACTTCAATAGCACAACTTTGACCACTTGGTTCATGAAATAAAAGCACATCCAAATCAAAATCCAAGCAACCAACATTGATATAAACTTTGGAATGAAATCTAAAAATATTTACTTACAACATCAGCATCCATATCTTCCACCCCTTTATTAAATTCAATGTTTTCAACTTTTGATTTCGAAGAATCTACAAAAAAAGAAAAAAAAGTTAATTAAACACTAGTAATAATCAATCAATATAGACTTATAATTAAAACTAGTAAACGATTTTACCTTTCATGTCAGTCCATAGCCAATCTTGGACACACATCAATGCCTCTAAAGTATCAGAACGCAATCTACTGCGATGTGGAGTAAGAACCCGACCACCAGTGCTAAATGAAGACTCAGAAGCAATGGTTGAGATAGGAATTGCTAGAAAATCTCTTGCAATAATTTGCAAGGTTGGATACTTTAACCCATTAACTTTCCACCAACTTAAGATGTCAAACTCTTTTGAATCAGGCAACATTGGCTCCTCCAAATATCGGTCAAGTTCTGATTTACCACCAGTGGTATTTATTTGGTTACTAACATGCTTTGCAAATGTTGACCTCCAACGTTCTTTTCTTCCAACATCATCAACATCTACTACATTTTGGTTTGAAGTTGAAGAAACAACCTCCTTCCCCTTGATTTTCATATCATACTCACTTACAAGATCTTGGCAAATAGATTTTACTTTAGCAATTTCAACAACAACTTTCCTCTCCATAAATTTCAGGGAACAGACTATCTAAAAGGACAAATTTGTACCTAGGATCTAACACAACTCCTATAGCCATCACCCCATTGATATCACTCCAATACTTGTCAAATTTCTCAATCATGGTTTCAGCCATTTTATGAATAACAGAATTAGGAGATCCAAGCCACTCAATCAAAGCCAATTTAATTTCACAGAATTTTGGAAAATAAGTATTGGTAGTTGGATACAAAGTACCGGAAAACAATTCTGTAACTTCATAAAATATTTCCAACTTATCACAAACTTTCTTTGCCATCACCCATTCATTTTCAGTAGGCAAGGTTTTATATTGATGCTCCCGTTGTGCCAATCGACTAAACACAACTTTGTATTGTATGGCAACTTGAAGCATTAAAAAAGTAGAATTCCACCTGGTCTTACAATCAAGAATGAGCTTCTTCACATATGAGATGTTCACTTGACCACATGTATCTATGAATTTCTCCTCTCTTTTAGGTGTTGCTGTCCAATATTCAACACTTTCTCTAACATTCTCAATAGCTTTAGAGATAATGGACATACCATCTTTCACAATTAAGTTCAATATATGAGCACAACACCGCATGTGAAACAATTTAAAATTTCAATAATAATTAAAGAAGTAAAATAATAAGAATTGTCAATATAGTTTAGAAGTATTACCTTACAAGTCGACTTTGTAGGGTCCATGAATCATCAATAAAGTGAGCTGTGACAGTCATATAGCTTTTATTTTGGTTACTAGCAGTCCACATATCAGTCGTAATTGCAATACGACTTTGATTCTTTGACAATAGCTTCATCGTATTCTCTTTCTCATCCTTATAAATTTTCATGATGTCAGTCTTGACAGTGTTGCGAGAAATTACCTTAAACAAAGGTTACAATGCAGCACAAAATTCTTTAAAACCAGTGTGGTCAACCATTGCCATAGGATACTCATGAAGAATTATCATCTTAGAAACTGCACGCCTTGCTGTGTCTTGATTAAATGCATAAGAACTAACCACTAATGTTTCATTCCCAACTTTCTCAGTTTTGATAAAAGCTTGCCTTATATCTCGAGTTGTTCGAAGTTTGCAAGCTTTGAAGTGGTTACGCAAGTGTGATGTTCCTTGCTTTAATTCACCCAAAAGTTTTGAGCCACAATAATTGCAAATGGCCTTCCACTTTCCATCTATTTTTTGCCTTTTGAAATGATTCCAAACATCTGAAGTTTGCTTTCTTCGAAGAGTTTCAATATCAGCTGGAAGTTGGCTTTAAGTTTCTTGAGGAGTTGAATTAACCTCTTACATCCATAGCATCAACACCCAAAGGAGATTCACCCACTTTGGATCCATCCACATTAGTTGTGACTTCCAATTGCTGTAGCTCATTGTCCATAAGACTCGAGGCTTCTTCCATAGACATTCTACAAAGAAATCTGTTAAAATATACAACAACATGATGCACAAATACTTCATCAACATGATGCACAAACAGTGTTAAATTAAGTGGATAAAATAATAAACCAAGATTGAAGCTCAACTCAACAAGTCAATCAAATCCAATCCATCTCAGCCGTAGCAATATTGTCCATAAGACTAAAATCTTTATTGATGAACTATCTATGAAAAAGATGCAGAACAGAACGCATGACCGAAAAAGAAAAAAATGACAGAACAAATCGTGCAAGAAAAATACATACCGGTGTGAGAGGTTGAGAGCAGAGGCGGTGAAGGGGGAGGCTGTGGTGCGCGAAGCCGCGAATGTGCGAGAAGATGGTGGGGGTGCGCACGAACGGAAGTCTCAGGGCAATGGAGTTGACTGGTGAAGGCGGTGGTGGTGTGCGAACGGTGGTGGCGGTCTTGTGGCGAGCGTCGAGAAGGCGTGGTGGTGCGCGTGAACGGAAGAGGAGTGGACTGGTGAAGGCGAACGGCGGCGCACGGGGTGGGGTTCACTTCGTTCGGCCGCAGCAGGGTTGGGGGAGAAGAACGGCACAACAGGGTCGGGGGAGAAGAACGGCGCAGCTGGGTAAGAAATGAGACTAGAAAATAACCTAATTTTCTAACTAGGTATATATAGTATAAGGGTAATAACGTAATTTTGCTATGGGTACGGGTACCTGCGAGCACGGGTACCTTACTATCCGCCCCCGCCCCGTTAATTAACGAATATTGAAAAACTCGTTTATTTTACCCACGGGTACCCATTTAACTACCCATTTCGTGCCCATGACAGGTTTTACCCACGGGTACCCACGGGTACGGATTTTGTTGCCATCCCTATTTATCCCACTCCTTAAGCCATTGCTTCTTTCATCAACTGATGTAACGTCATCTTAAAACTCAAAAAAGGCTAAACTCCAACGAACAAGGCTGTAAAATTCTCTTCCTTGAAGAACGCCCCGCATTCTCTTATTTCATCCCATACGAGAGATCCCATATGTCGAACCAGTTGTAATAGAGAATAGAAGAGATGAAAAATTGATAAAATCCAGCAAAAGGAAAAAACAAGCATTCCCTTATCTCGTTTGATTTCTTTTTTAACTCCCCGTTATTCTCGTTTCTCTCTCTTATCTCGTTTTTCAGTCACGTGATTTTGGTTTCGTCGGATTTCGTGCGTGATGCATTCGTACGTTATAGCATTACTGATATTAAATAATAGAGAATAGAAGAAAGATCAGAGATCTCTCCTGCGAGAGTTTCCCTTTAACAAAATCTTTTCACTTACACACAAAAACTTCCTAAATTCTTCGCGTGAATCATTTCAACTATTTTTTTTCTCTATTTATCTAATTGCTTTCCTCTAACTAACTACCCTATCTAATCCTAACTACTACAACTTCCTATTATTCTTTATCCTAACAGTACATGAGGAAATCTGGCATACAACAAACCTCTAGTGAAACGACCAGCATAGAAAGATTCTCTAACACCTTTTTTTGTCCCATTTAATTAATTAAACACTATTTTACAATGTATTCTAACATTGTTTCTCAGGTCTTTATCTTTCCTCCAAGCTAACAAAAGACAAGATTTGAAGGAAGATATGACACATGTATAGAGTTTCTCACGTTTTACCCAGTAGCTGAAACATGTCCTTTCTTCCTCAATCTTACAGACCTTTGATTTACTTCATGCTTTGGATTGGGCTCCACAAGCAGCAAACGTGACAAAACATACGACAGAAGTTCTTCATGGTGGGAGAAGGTAAAGTCCAAATGAGCATATTCAAACTCATTAAATGACACATCCACACCAGCATCCTTCATCAATTTATAGTGTCTCTTTACCATTGAAGGTCGTATCACTTTGTCTTTCTGACCAGCAACTAGATCAACAGGAATGTCTATGAGCTGGTAGTGTTCACCCAAATCCAAAGGCTCAGGTAAGCCATACGCTTCCATATTAGCAGATGCACTCCCATGATCAAACATTCTAAATCTTCCAGTTCTCTTAATCTGTGCAAGATGGAGAGCAACATAGAAAGACACACCTGGCATATCATTCATGTTGTAATGTGGTAATCCTAAAGCTCCAACCCAATTTGAGCTGTCCCCACCAAGAACATAACCCACCAAAGTTTGAACCAATCCTCCAACTGCAGGTAGGTTTTGCAGGTCCCTAGCTAACTTGTAAACAAGCATGCGAAAAAATCTGGTTGGTATGTAGAAGGCCGGGAAAATACGCGACAAAATAGGAGAAAGCAAAAACACTACATGCTCCACCACAGAAAAAACAAGGTTGGAGTCATGATGAAAACCGGCAGGTGATAACAGAATCAATCTAGAAAGTCTATGGGGTTTCTCTTCTATCCTACGCGTAATGACATATATCAACATGGATGCTCCTCCCAAACTATGGCTAATTGCACAAAGCTTGTAAAGCTGATCATCATTATTATGCTCCTCAATATCAGGTTTACTAAGCCTCAATTCAGCAGTTTTTACTTGATGAATTTTCTCTACCATAGCAGGAATATCCTCAGTCCCATGTTCGTTGATGGAGTACTGCCAGTATCTGCATTACATCAAGTCCATGACAATATCATGGTTTCTGTCAGCATTAAATAGTGATATGACATTGCTATAACACAGTAGGGTTTGTTTTGAGGACTTACTTACGTGAGGGGATGTTCTTGTTGATGTGTTCCCTAGAAACCAAACCACGAAAGTTTCCCAGAAACACATCATACCCTGAAAACAAAACAAACTTGTACATGTTATAATTTGAAAAACTGATATGTACTTGAAGTACACATAGTATCTTAAAAATATGACAAACCTTGATCATAGGCTGCAAAAGCTGGAGACCCAACAACACCATTGGATACCCAACTAAACCAAAAAAAGTTAACTAATTAGAACACCACTATTGCTTTGACCAATTTTGGAGGGCTGAAATGTAAATACATTTAAAAATTGATTGAGATTAAGGTCCTGACATAATTGGCCAGAAAAGAAAATCCAGGCATCAAGCACTTGAACAGAGAAAATCATTTAAATAATAGAAAAAAGTTCATGATTCAGAGAGTACGACTAAAAGCAAAAAACAGAGAAAGCGGGATAAAATCAAAATTCAAAACAGTATAGCGCATCACACTCATCATTCCCTAAATGTCTTGTTGAGATTACAACTCACACACAACGCCTCCTAAGCCAAGATGGTTCTAAGGCTTGTACAAGGAACTACCATTCCCCTGCACACCTCTCAAGGACAAAACCACGAGGGCCTAATGAAGTTGCTTATGTCTGCACAAATATATTCTAAACAACCATCCTTTGGTAAATAAAACCAATTTCACTTGCAACATATTCTTATCCTATTACTAAAAGGATTCATGCAGCTGTTGACTTAAACAAAGTTCGTGATGTGTTATAGGATAGAAGAGGACGCAACAAAAAATTTACTGAACTTGTTTACAAATCACGTTTTTCTGATGTAATAACAACACTTGATCAAAAACGAATATGCAGGCTTTTTAAGCATAAGCCAACATTTTAAAAACCCAACCAGAGATTGAACCAGTGAGCCCTCTTGGTCCTGATTGAATTGGTTCAATAGATGAATTTTTTTATCGAACTGTGGTTAATTAATTGGATAATGTTCAACCTGTACACATAGCCAGTTCATGGTCCACACATTTCAACAAGGTGGTCTCGTCTAGTTTTTAAACACATACCATATTCTTTCTGCTTCACATGCAAGGAATAATGGTGGATTCAAAATCAGAAGCAGCAATATTATACTCACCCCATTGATGAATCAAAAACTCCATGCTGAAGATAAACAGCTTTTCGAGCATCTCGCCTGTGAAGTCAGATTACAGCATTAGACTGTACACAATGCAATACATTATAACCATAACACAACCTTATTTTTTGTCCATTCTTCCTACACATTGCCCTCCATTTGTCATACTGCATATATTCTGAATGATAACATTGTATAGCCTTCACAGACCCCCTCCACATATACACATCATATTTAAAAGTTCTGATCCCATAACTGCTATATTTATGTCAGAAATGATGCACAACTTAAGTTTGGAAAGAAATATGTCAGACATAATAATTTCATTTCCAATATCAGTTCTATTCAATCCATACAACAACAAAATAGTTGAGAGATCAAAAGATGTCAAATCATCAATTAGTATCATGCATGATATGATATCTACATTTCTATAGTCATTCTCCATGGAAAATTGGATGTTATATGTTTAATTTTAACTTTGGAATATCACAATAAGTTCAAAATTTGAAATTGGCAGATTATTACATTTATGGAGGTCCATACAATTTCCTTAAGTGTCTAATTTACCTAGGTATTCTTTCCAAAAGAAGAACATATCCATCGGCAGTGATCACATGAATAGCTTCATACGGATATCTGTAAGAGGTAGAAGGATAAATCATAAAGTGGACTAGCAAGAATCAAAACAAAAATAATAAATGTAAAGGCCGCTATATAATAAGCTTTACCCAAGCTCTGTTATGACATCCTGACATGTCTGGGCATCCGTGTTAGGAGGCTGACGAAAACTGGTGTTCCTCTCTGTAGGGGTTGGGCCATTCTCTCCAAGTGTAGCTGTAGAAACGGTGGCATTCTCAGCACCATTATTATCATCTGCAACACCTCTTTCATATGATGAAAACAACCCAAAGAATTTTCCAAAAGCTTCTGATGGGGAAAGAAGAAGATGTACTGCCTTGTGAACAATATCAAACACAGCTTCTATAAATATCTCCAAGCCTAAATGAAGATCCTGATTGACAAAAATAAAATACTAAGAAACACAAAAATTACAAGCACATAGAATTGTCTACAAAAATATAAATAAATGATAAGTAAAACACAACACAAATTAACAAGGATAGAAATAGTTGCATTGCACAACCTCTATGATCCCACGTCTCCTATCAGTAGTTCGATGAATAATTTGGTCCTTGAGGCTTTGCACCCTCGCATATGAATGCGATTGTGAAGAGTGTTGATTTCCAGAGATAGACAGTAGTTTTGACACCCTAGAATAAGCTAACTGGAAAAGGCGAAATGGAATCCCCAGCAAAAACTTTACAGTAACCAAAATCCAAAGTAAGATATAGTGAATCCAATCCATCTGATGCCTACCATAATCGGTAAGAGTGGCTCTAGAGGATCTAGAACTCTCAGATAAGGGAGATTCAGGATATTCATAATCATCAGTATCCTCTTCTCCAGATGAGTATTCCAGGCTTGAAACATCAGAATCCATAGCCAGTTCATGAATAAATTGGTTGAAAGAGGATACACCACTGGGAAAAGGAAACAGGCACAAGGCAAGTAAAAATATGTCAAGAACAACATACTAGTTTAACCAAATGTGAATGGAAGGTATAGACAATTTTAGGTAGACATGATATCAAATACAAACGCATCACATATTATCACATATCAAGTGAAAAACACTAAATTCATTCTAACAAGATAACAGAAAGATTTTACAAGGACATTTACCGGTGTCATAATTAAAACTAACTTACTTTTCCATCCATCGCGGAAATCGCGGACCACGGAAAGTTGGCCTGAGCTCCCAACCCTGAATACCTTCAAGTATATTAGCTTTCCCAGGTAGTAATGTCAGCAAAAGAGCTGATACTCCATTGATCAGCCTCACAATATTGTTCAAGGACTCATAAGTAACAGTCTTCACCGACCTACACCAAAATTCAAATGCAAATACTCATCCCCAATACAAAAATCTTATATTTCTCTAAAACAACCACAACTCTATAAATTCATCGTGCCAACTGGGAAGTATTAAGATTCCAAATTTTTTTAGACTCAAATTGAGAAACTTTCCAACAATATATGGTCACAAAGCTGGTTAAGCCGAAATTTGTCTTAACAATTATGGCACGCAGAAACTAATCCAAGTCAATTCCTAGAAATGAATCATTCAATTGAGCTACATACATAAATACATATATACATACATGCAACAAATAAATTTGGACACCACCGAGTGCCCCTTTCATTTCAGATATATGTACATATTGAACTGATAAATAAACACGATAAAGATGTTGTTAGAGCCACATAGAAAAGGGAATGTGCTTACTCTTTAGTGACAGCGAGGACGTTGTCAACAAACCGTTGCATCCTCGATCAAATTCCTTCCGACGGATATTCTTTCTCTCAACTTCTCACCTTGTTGCGTTGGGTTTGGGGGATTGAACGAGACTCCGCAAAATCGGAAAATTTAGAAAACGTTCCGAGAAAAATGCAGTTTGATAGATTCTTTTCTATTTCCTTCTCAGGAATCAGGGACTGACCGGTAATCCGAAGAAGATGCAAATCGAAACCAATAAAAGCAGCGAAGAAGCCAACACACACATTCTTTTCTTTCCTTGTTGCGAGGGAAAATCTTCTTACTTCCGAGGAGGGTTAAGTCGGTGGATTAGAAGTGTTTTCTGATTCCACGTGGGCGCACGTGATTGGGAGGCTGTGCTTCGGGTCGCGTTCTTCTTGCGGTTAGTGAATTTCTGCCGATGACGGTTACACGTAGCATCTGCGACCCATTTTGAGGTTGGTTCTGGGAACATCTTCGCCGTTGGAGATGGGAAACTGCGAGTGATGAACGGTTAAGATTGGAAGTGGATAAATACGCTGACCATTGCGCATGACTTACACGTGGCTTAGGCGAGGGCCTCTTTCCTGAAAAGAAGCGTGGCGTGGCACTTTATTCGGAGAGGCACGCTACGCAAACCCCGGAGGAAATCTATCAACTTCACCGAAAATTTAGACTTGACCTTAACTAAGAAGATAGATATAAAAGCTGAATTATTTGAGAAGAGGATTTTTATTTTTATTTTCATTTTCATTTTAATTTTAATTATAAAAATGTTATTTATTGTATTCTTAATACCGTGCATAATGAAAATAAACTTTTTTTTTTTGACTCGAAAATAAACTTTTTATTATTCATATCAAAATCTTGAAAAAAAATTTCTAACCAATAAATTCAATGCATTTCATTAATAATCAAAGAAGAAATACAATGTGGTGAAAAATAATAATCATGGGAATTAGCTAATTAAGATGAAGCCTTAGCTAAGCTATATGGGCCACCCTGTTGGTTTGTTGCCAAACAAAACTTATAATAGTGTTAAAATTTAGAAAAAGCAAAATTAGATTAGCATAATCTCCGGTACTAAAATTGGGATGGGATTCTCTCCTGTAAATTTTGTGTCCAATTGAATCTCAGCCCTTCATTGAAAAATGGAGAGAGACTATAAACTAAAGAAAAAAAGGGTTGAAGGGGTATCTAAGGGTGGGGATCAAAAACATGACAGCCTCATGTTTTTTTTGAATATGAGAGGATCCGCTTCCACTAAAATCAGGTATGTCTTCCTTAGGATTGGCCACTTGATTAACAACCAATTGGTATCTCCATTGGCCTAATAGAGCATCACAAGACTTGTATCTGAATTATCGTGGGTTCGAGTCCTTATTAGTCCATTTGGGATGAAGTAAATGCAATTACCTTCGTAAATGCTCACAGGAGGTTTCCCTGCCTTGAACTGGGGCTCCATCCCCTCACCCTAAATTTTATTTAATAAAAAAAATATTAACAACCAATTGGCTATCTAAATTGAAAAGAATAAATAAAGAGAAAATAATAATATTATTGTATTAAATTATTAATCGTGAAGATAAGAAAAAAAATTGAAAATATTTTTGAAAACTTAACATACCCTAGAAATATAGATTTTAAAAATTATATTTTAAAATGCATTTAAAATGATAAAAAATACAAAGTTAAATTTGTTATTGTTAGATGATCTACGGGGTATTGTCTTTCCTCGTTTGATTAATTAATAAATTCTCCATTTTCCATAAAAAAATACAAAGTTAAATTTTATAATTTCAAGTTTAAAAATTATAAAATATTAATAATAGAATTTATCGCTCTTAATCGAAGGCTACGGCATAACACCTCACAATGGTCAAGCCACTGCTCAAACCAGTGGATCAATAATCAATAATGAAAACCCGAACCCGAACCTCCACAACATGGATAAAAGTAAAGAGCAATGATAGACAACCAAAGTTGTCCCACACCGTATAATTATACTATCTCTATTTTTTTTTATTTCTTTCTCTCTCTGCCTGCGCCCCTCACACGGAAAGCACTTGCAGGTACTGTGTCCATCTTTGTTGTCAAAATTGGTTGTTTGTCTATCATTTCTCAAATGCTTTCTTTAATGCACACGAGTCGTATTATTATTATTATAGGTTTTTTTAATATGTGTAACTTTGTACACGATAAGAATCATTAATTGCTCATTTTTTATATTAATTATTCTCCTTTCTTTTTATTTTATATATTCACGTTTATGTAATCTCTCTCCGCCCATAAAATAGAAAACTAGATAATTAATAAGAAAAAAATGTGAGCAATTAATGATCTTTATTGTGTGTAAGGTATATATATATGCGCCTCCACAAAGAGAAAATACAAAATTCTATAGTTGAGATTCAAAACCCAAACTAAGGTGTCTGAAATTTATCATATATACAATTCTTTAATATGGTTTAACTAGACTCATTAGTTTGATTAATGACTCATTAACCTAGTGCTCTCATCGAGTTGATGGCCTATCTTAATTTTACAAATGTTCAATAAAAAACTTTCACAGGCGTGATCTCTGAAATCGGAATCTTCCAAGAAGGTCTAAGAGAACCGCAATGGTGGGGAGAGGAGAATGAAAATGATAGCACACAACAGTGGTATGTACATGCAAAAACTACGAGGCCCAAGTAAGTAAGAGATTGAAAGTGAATTATGAGGTTTGAATGAATACATATACACACCTGAGTTTTTACCTCTAAAGAGGTATATATAGTGGCCTCGACTTGTCTCTTTGGCAGTAAGAGTTGTCTAAAAAGGTATAAATAGGACAGCTAATGCGTATGCTTTTACAAGTTTCAACATTTCCCTTCAAATTAGACATACATGTCATATGAATCCAGCTTTTAACATATTTGATGCAATATAATATGCTGCTTGCTTATTCGAATTCGTGGTTAATGAAGTTACGTTAATGGTTAACGAGTTTCAACACATGATATATTCATTAACCATTTACTGAACGTAATTAACCACGTATCTGAACTGCGTTAACCACTTACTGAGTTGTGGCGAAAGTTGTCTATTTTTTGTTGTCAAAATATCATTCCTCTTTGTTTTTACTTGTCCATGCTTTGTTTCTCGAAGCTGTTTTTCATCCATGCTCACATGTTTTTAAAGTCAATCACCTGAGTTTGTCCCTCACCTTAATATAGATGTCCTTGGTCTGGTGATCCTATGCCAACATCCCAATCACTATCACATGAGGACTGGGAGTTGACTACCAGATTCACAACATTGAGTTGCTTAGATTTACAACAAGTCTCCAGTGTCTCCCAGCTTTCAAGGTCTACTGGAGGCTCCAGCTGTCCTACTAAAAATATCATCTGGTTTGCAATAAATCTGACATACCAGATTCATAGGTTGTGACTTCTGGTTATTTTCTCCGGAGAAGTTGATAAGTCTTTTAGGGGGGTGGCTGGGTGGGGAGAGGGTGTGTTATAGCAGCTGTCACCAAGTATTGTTATATTACTAGTATTAGGACCCGTGCAAATGCACGGGCGATAAACCTTATTTGTAAGTTATTATCATTATACAATTGAAGTTAAAAATTTAGAGACAAAGTTATTGTCATTTTCTGTCTATTTCTATCACTTTGGTGTAGTAGTTATTGGTAATTTGAGAAAACAGAAACAAAGTGAGTGGATCTGAAGAAAATCTAAGGCTTGCTTCCTTCTTTAGTTTGTCGAAGCCGAGATAATATAAACGGATAATGACTAATCAATGCATACACTCTAAAGTGTCACTTTGATTTTGTGCATTATCAAGAATCAGGAATTCTTCATGTAAATCTCATCCAATGACAACTAATTTATGAATGCTGATTATTTGACAGCTAATGGAATATACACAATTGATACTATCATATGAAACACATGGGCTAATGATAATTAAGGTAACAATTGAAGTTCTCGACAGAACTCTTGGTGTTGAAGTTCTCGACAGAACTCTTGGTATTGAAGTTCTCGACAGAACTCTTGGTATTGAAGTTCTCGACAGAACTCTTGGAGTATTTCTCAACAGTTGACTTGGTTATCTAATACGCCCCCTCAAGATGATGGTACCATCTGTTACCTTCATCTTGTTTGTAAGATCATGAAACCGTGATGTGGGCAATGGTTTAGTTAGGATGTCCGCAAGTCGATCCTTGGTTGAGACGTGTGACACGTGCCTTTGGGAGCCTGCTCGGTTGGTGGGCTCGGCCATCGCCTCTGGGGCCCTTCTCGGTTAATGGGCTTAGTCGATGCTCGGTCACTATGGAGCTCGGCTCGGAGGCCTAGCTAGGAGGTCTGCCTGAGGCCGGCCCGTCACACAAGCCCCCTAGACTTATTAACTTGAAAAGTTGATGAGTCTATATTATTTGTTCTCATCCGCAGCAGATCTCCTTCCGAGCATGGAGCTATCCTGTAGAGGATACTGAGTTGAGAGGTCTCTTGTAGCAGGTCGGAGATCGAGTCTGTAACACGAGCCCCCTAGACTTGTTGACTTGAAGAGTTGATACTTGAAGAGTTGATAAGTCTATATTATTTGTTTTTATTCGACCCTGTAAATGCGGGTTATTGAACGGGGAGTGATCCGTTGTTGATCTTGGACCACAAGCCCCCTAGACTTGCTTGTCGACCAGTTGGGCATCTAATACTTAGAGTGCAAGTGTTTGGTTTTCTCCAGATTCCCTGTAAGAGTTGATCCCATCATAGAATAGCTCTTGCCGAGCTTGAAATAGCATAACTACTACTTAAGGGTAGTAGGTCGGGTTGAACTCGTCGAATAGCCGCGATTAATAGCATGGGTTTTGACTGTCAATAATATGATGATTTTTCAGATGATCTGATCTGCGAGGTATGATGTCTAGAGGTTCGAGATGATTGGACCTCGACTGATCACGTAGTCATCCTTGGTTCATGTACTACATGTGTCAGGCATTGACCTTATTTCTTGTCTTTACGATGGGACGTAAGCCCCCAACTGTTTAATCCGCATCGTGACTGCACTTATTCAGGCATCCTCGTTGTCTCTCCAGGATGGTCGGTCATGGTCGAGCTTGTTCGATTCGGGCTCACTGTGGCCGAGCAAGTTGTAACCGAACTTGTGAGAGCTACATGAGGCACTTGGAAGACCAAAAAGAGTTGCAAAATGAGAGAGATCTCTTGGCTTTCGACCTTGCGATTGAGAAGGAGAAATCCTCGACCGAAGTTGTTCGGGCGGAGGAGTATAAGTTCTTGTGCTCTACAGTTCAAGGAGGGCTTTGATAATGCCTTTGCCCAAATCAGGGTGGTTGCCCCCGATTTGGATATCTCAGAGCTTGACTTCACCAAGACTGCGAAGGATGGCAAGATTGTGGAGGAGGAGGACGGCGAAAAAGACCAACCAGGGTGATCCCGATGAAGCAAGGGAGAAGCGGTTCGCCGCGAACGAGAAATTATTGCCGATGGTGGCCCAACAGAGTCGAGGGGATACCCGAGTAGTTTGTATTTGCTTGCTTTTATGCTGTGAGGTAGCTTAAGTGGAGCAGCAGTAGAGCTCGACAGGTCTTCGAGCTGACTTGATGATTTAGACCCTAGAGGTGTTTCTAAGGTCGAGTTGTGACCGAAATCGGGCTTGCTTTAGAGCTCGCCAGGTCTTGGACTGACCTGGAATGATTAGGGGAACCAAGTTTCGACCTTCTTTGTGGCAAGGTTCCATTTGCAGGTGAGCTCACAAGGAGCGTCACTTTTTTGAGCTTGTGGAGAACTGGTCTTCGTCGGTGGGCTCACGGAGAGCTTTACCTCCGCAAACTCGTAGCGAGTTAATCTTTGTTGGGCTTCGTCTCTAGTCGAGTGCTTGTCTAATCCGAGCATCGTTTTGAGCTGTCAGGTCTCTGATGATTGGAGCTGGTTAGGTTTTTCTTTAGGTCGAGTTATCACCTTCCGAGCTGCTTTAGAGCTCGCCAGGCCTCTATCTTTGACTGAAATCTTTGGAACCGGCAGGGTTAGTCTTTGTCATGTGTGTTTGAGCTCGGACGCGTCTTTATGCCGACATGGTGTCTTTGAAACCACAATGGTCTTGTTTAGCTCGACAGGCGACCTTAGCCGAGCTGCTTCAGAGCTTGTTGGCCTTTATCTCGACTGGTGTCTTGAAACCACAGGGGTTGTTTAAGTGACCGCGACCTTCCGAAGCCGCTGAGCCAGGCCTCTATGCTGACCTGGTGTCTTGGAAACCACAGGGGTTGTTTAGGTCGACTGGCGACCTTTCGAGCTGCCTTTGAGCCAGGCCTCTATGCTGACCTGGTGTCTTGGAAACCACAGGGGTTGTTTAGGTCGACTGGCGACCTTCCGAGATGCTTTTGAGCCAGGCCTCTATGCCGACCTGGGTTTAGGACCACAGTCGTGTCGAGGTCGAGGTTCTTCCGACGCTGGGTGCCGAGCTCCATGGCGGGCTCGACATTTGGTTTTGGGAGCCTTTGTTCTGTCAAAGTATAGACAATTTGCAACAACTTGATGTAATAAAGTTAGCATTAATTTTTATCTTTGAGTAAAGTGCTCGTAGTCGAGTTTTATACTTCCCTATGAGAGTATTGGATGATTCACGATAAAGGACTCACAACATGCAAGCGATGGTCGAGATCACGATCACATGGTCGAACCCGGTACGAGGGGTTACGAGACGCAAATAATAGCAAGGAGGATGTTGTTTTAGAGTAGTCTCATGCCCGGTCGAATGGCTCGATTGAATATGCTAGCGATTGAATTCGGCAGAACGGCGGTGAGAGTGTCGAATAGTAACTTGTCGAGAAGGCCAACTGTTGGAAATTGGTTTCTTTGCCTTGGTCTTGTGCGAAATTTCCTATGTGATGATTCACGATAAAGGACTCACAACATGCAAAGCAGTCGAGGTCACGATCACATGGTCGAACCGGCTACCCGAGGGGTTACGAGACGCAAATAATAGCAAGGAGGATGTTGTTTAGAGTAGTCTCATGCGGTCGAATGGCTCGATTGAATATGCTAGCGATTGAATTAATGAGAACGGCGATGAGAGTGTCGAATAGTAACTTGTCGAGAAGGCCAATCTGTTGCTAATTGGTTTTGCTGCCTTGGTCTTCATTCAATTGTGGTTTAGGCCAATCTGTTGGAAATTGAATGGCTGAATGCATGTTTTTGCACTGAAGGGTAAATACTTAGTATTTATCATTAATGAAGGTTGCATGTTGAGGAGAGAAACTTTCACATTATAAATCAGGTGGTAGATAATTTATCCATCCTAACCTGCAATATGATAACCACAGAGTCAAATGTGCTTCGGGTGAGAAGAAGAAGAAGGATTATTCACGAGTGAGCATTCCGGCGCGGCGGAGGTCTCCGACGATGGCTCAGATTGTGGTTCGCAGTACTGGGTTTTGTTGCGGACTCTTAAGAGACCTCGTTAATCGACTTTGTTTCTTCGATGGTGGTTCACCGTCAACAGCTTCTTCCTCTTCCTCCTTCAAACTCCAACAGGCAACAGAAGCTTGCCACGGTCGGCTCCACCAAAGAACGACCACGAATCGCGTCTCTATCGCGAGATGCTGATCCGTCGCCAGTGTTCTATAGGAAGGAGGAGGAGAGGGATCAGTGAGATGGAGGGATCTGGAGGGAGCAAATACAGAGGGGAGTGAGAGAGACATGCTAAAGGAGTGAGAGAGAGAGAGGGTTGTGGCCAGGAAAACTTGTTTTTGAATTTAAATTTTGAAATCGGATGGCAGGAGCGTGTGGGAGAAGCTAATTTTTGTCCTGACGCATTTGTACGTTTTGTGTGTTTAGTGGTGACATTTGTGGCAAATTTTTGTGTGCTTGTGAAGTGTGTTGAGGAAGGGAATGCTTAGGTGAGTGACACCTGTTGTTACTCAAACAATGACTTCCATATGTATTGTCTTTAGATGTTGTATTGACCGAGGTTCCAGTTGTCACTAATGACCGGAGCATTGTCTTCGAACTTGATTTTTGCATTGTTATTTCAGGTAAAATGGAAAATAAAATACTGGAGAATTCAGATGAATTGCTCCTAAAACACAGGCCAAAGGGAATTGTGACCGACAAAGCAAAAAATCAATTTCTATTATGTTTTTTCCTTGCACTTCCAATTTATAATTTCTGTGCTACATCGAAAAATTCTTACCACGACTTGAACTTCAACATTTATCTAAAATACTGCCCAATTGAATTAATTTAAGCTAAGCTAAGTAAATCATCGAAACAGTATAAATAAATATGGAAAGCAAAAGTTTGTTTCGTAACCCAAACGCTGAGCTACTTTCTCAAGACTGCAGATAGTCATGCTCTTCATTATCTACCCTAGGTGATGCTGCTGCTGCTGCAATTATGTCTGTATATTTATTATGGGCAACTGAGAAGGAAAATTCAGAAACCAAGGCCAAATGGTCGCTTCCGACTTTCTATCGATCAAGAAAAGGACTAGTTAGATTGAAAAAAAGCGCACTGTGAAAACAAAAATAGAGGCGGTAATACCTTGCATGGGAGACCACCTGCCCTCAGGAGATCGCTGATTGGAACGGTATCAAGAACTTTTGTAGGTACAACACCGTCAGAATACCTGCATCAAGGGCAATCAATATTATTGTTAGGCAATTGTCATCAGGCCAAAATCATCATATTTTTCATTACTTATATCTTTATGTCAGAGCTTAGGAAAGACGTTTATTACCATAAGTAATCTACAGTACCAAGAAACTTTGAGTGATAGGAAGTTGCCAAGGGTTCACCATTGAATCCCCGTGTACTAGTTGAACCCTGAAAAGTTTATCATTTTGTTATTCCATTGGCATGGGCAAGGGGAAAGGAATATGGAAAATTATATAAATAATAGGTTAGGTACATTGACTGTGGCATACGAACTATTTAGCTTTAATGGATGCACGGCCAAATGACACTCGGAGTCGCCGGTTGCAATGTTTACCTCCTCATCTGTCCAGCACTTCAACAATCTGGAAAACGCCGCTTGAGAGTATCATTCTGAGATAAAACTGAATAGCAGAAATACTTTTAGGGTATGTTTAGATGGAGGGTTTTGGAGAGAAGATGAGGGCTTATTTTTCTTTTCTAAATTAAGGAAGTTATAAAATGTTTCTAAAAACGAATGAAATGTTATATGATCATATATCATGTTATTTTTTCAAATTTTTTTAAATCTCAAATATATATCAACATATAGACTTAACCCCCTAAAACCCTCCCCTCTAAAACCCTCCAAAAACCTCAATCAAACATACCCTAAGAAACATGTGTTAAAAGATCATAAAATATTAGAATCTCACACATAAAAAGGTCATTAAAAGTTGTAATTTATATCATACAAAAACTGCCTTGAAAATGCAGGTATCATATATAACACTGTTTAATCGATATTCATGAAAGGACATTCATGTATAAATTATAGTAAATTCAATTGAAAAAAAACAGGTCAGGGTACTTTCTGTTTCAGAAAACTTCTGGAGAAATAAAATATTCTTAAGGAAATAACGGAAGTGGGCAGAAATGGAAAAAGATGAATAGTTTGTAGCACACTAATTTAGAACACAGATAAAAGCAAGAGTATAGTTTAGTTATAAATGGTGAAAATGCAAAACTACCTGATCTCCAAAATGTAATCATATTGAGGATTTTACACTTATACACTGTCAGCTTAAGTTTGTTATAAGTGGTGTCAAATAAAAACTACACATGCAATCCTGCGCCGTAGCATATTATATAGAATTAATCGTCGAATAGAAATGGAGAAGTACCCATCCAGTGAGATAAACGGACTAAATGTTTCTGTTTTCTCGCCTAAAACTTGAGCAGGACGACAGCGTTTCTGTCCAGATAACTCCTTTCTGTCATATAGTGTGACATTAAGCTGCAATTGAAAACCGCATCCAATTTCAAAAAGGCATCTTCAACATAAACTACTTGCTTGGATGCATAGCATAATCAGTCTATTATCGTGCCCAGTACAGAATGAATTCCGCAAAACCAAAATAATGTGAATGTAATGTAACAATCTCAAAGTAATTCACCTCAGATGATGACAAGAACTTGTATATTCCACTCTGTTGAAGAACGATTATAAAGAGAAATCAATATGTCAAAAATGAAGAACACAAAGTAAATGACAAAACTCCCATCTATATTCTGGAATATGGCACCTGAGGAGTACTATTAAAATCACCAGCTAGGATAACAGGGGTATGACCCCATTTCTCTGAGAGGATTTGTGCTCTTGATGAGAGAAAACGAATCTGAAATGTTAAATATTTCAATTATCAAGAGGATAGCAAGTTTGAAGAAAGCAATATAATAATGTTGCAAAAATAAAGTGAAATACATACTTGACTGGTGTTTTCTAGATAACAAAAACTTTTTTAGGATTAGGCATTAGTAGTTATCCAAACTGATCAGCTAGCAGTTTACCAAATACCACTACAAGAAAAAGTGGTCAACTGAGAAGAGAATTGACTAGAGCTCAAATGGAAAAATAAGGAGGAAGGGGTTATGAAAAGCTAACTAAAAGCAATACATGCAAACAGCATGTGAGCATTAATGCTCCACAAGTTCACATATACTTGATTTTGCTTTCTTCTGTTTTTGATACTTACATCTTTAATCCTACTACTTAATATTTAAAGTATTGTATCCAATTATTTTGAGAAATATCCTCTCATATTAAATATGACTTCTGGAATATGCTATAAAAATTTAACAGAAAAAAGGCATAAATGTTGATTCTGAAGTTATACTGGACAAGGAATTGTCAAAAGCACCTTCGTTGAGCAAGCTATTATATAATAATGACCAGGGTGGGGGGAGGGTTGGGAATAAACACTTTTTTTAGGTCAAAGAGGGAACAAAACACTTACTTGACCTAATTTAACTTCTCCCCTGTTTGGGTTATAAAGTACGTGGATGTTACCAACTAACAGTCTTCTTGAGTCAGATTCACACATCTGCCTGCACAGGATGAAGTTAGAAATGCAAAGAACGACTAATGGATGTACAGTAGGAAAATATTTTACAGTAATAACGCTAAGGCAATACAGGATAGCTACTGCTTACGTTCAAGCTATTGTAAGAGATCACAGTACATAAAGCAAGAGATGGCTAAAGGAGCCAGGAAATTCAGGCAGCATCCAAGTGCAACAGCACTCACTGTTATAAAGACTATCATGTTTGATAAAATATTCCTACAACAATCCTGATAATCAATATCTCAACTGTGCAAGATATACTGCTGTACTTGTAACTTCGTTACTTTTTGAAAGTCATGCAATGCAGTAATAAATCACCAACGGTCCAAACACCACAGGCATTCACCCATCCCCAGCAAACATATATTGGGATGGAAACCTTGTAACTCATGCCTTGGACCCTGGCTTGCTGTAAGGAGAGTTCAAGCATCAAGTTAAAATTTTCGGCCCTCCATATGGATAAATTATGAAACTTAAAGAGCAAATCCTGCATTTGAATGTTTTAGGGATCCATGGAATGAACGATCTCCAATATTTGCTTCTAATTGCTTAGTGTTGTGGGTACAAAATATCCTAACGTTGGTTTTGTTTAATTGTGTCTGATGAGGTGTCCAAGTAATTTTTTTTAAATAGCAAAAAGTAGAATACAAGAGGTAGGGGTACCGAGGGGTCTTATATGTCTCTACATTGGTATGATATTGTTCACTTTGGGCTTTAAGCCCTCATGGTTTTGCTTTTAGACATTCTCCAAATGGCTTCATACCAATGGAGACATTTCTTTTCTTATAAACTCATGTTCTTCCTCTTGTTTAGCCAATGTGAGACTTTGTCTGCACCTCAACACAAGAACACAAGTGAGGTTTGAAAACAGTACCAAAAAGAGCAACCATTCATGTCTCTAAAAGAAATTAGCTGACATAAAGGAACTGATACCTCAAAAACTAGAAGTTGAGCAACATTATCACGAAGGCCAAAGTTCTTATATTGAATGCTCTCTCCATCTAATAACCGGAACCTGACAAACAATAATCAAAGTGAATAAACTAGATCTTTCAAACTTTTTCTAACAAGCAAAGTGAGCTATTAACAGATTTTTACTTATCAGTTTTCCAAAACATTGCACAGCCGTCAACTGAATCTCCAGTGCGTCTCTACATCTCCATTTACAAAATTCATTAGGTTCCCATTAGTTTGACGCCTATATATCACGGTGTACAACTACTATCGTGCACAGGCTAATCACAAATTTCACAGAAATAGAGATAAATCAGCATGTCTGATTATTAATGTGGATCAAATAAACTAAAATGTATCATTACATTTTTCACAAATCAAAAAATGAACCAAAGATATCAAGCATTTAATAGACAAAATCAAAGTAGAAAGTAGAAACTCATGAAACCAAGACGAAGTCTTATTTTATCTATATATAATAACATTTGATCCATTATATGATAGCAACAATCAGCACCGGGTCGTAATAGCATAGAGTATTAAATTCAGAAAGAAAAAAAGTTTCAAGGAAATGAAAATATACCTTAAAAGATCCTGTGTATCCTGCTTTAACCAAAAATTTTGAGAGTTCAAAATACTTGTCCACCTCCTGACAATACCATTCAGAACAATACAATTTCAGTTCTTGGATAAACAGCTTAACTAAGAGAACCTATCCTATATGAGTTTATATATGTATGAGCTGTGTTATTGTAGTTAATTCAAACCAAGTCATAGTTAGTTAGTGGTTAAGGGGTTGGTTAGCAGTTGATAACTGTTGTAACAGCTTTGCTGATGTGTCAAGCACTATAAGTGCTGAGTTGTAAGTGTTGAATTACAAAATCTGAATAAAACAGTATATTCCATTATTCCTCTCTCTCTCTCTCTCACTAGTTTTTCTTTGAGTTCATCTCTGAGATTGCATGTTGCATTCTCTGATATTCTAACAAATTGGTATCTAAGAGCAAATTCGATTCTGGAGAGATTGTGAGATTGTGAGTGTTCGTGAGAATCATCACTGAATTCATGGCATCGGGCAATGGACAGTCCCTGCAAACCTACCAATTCTTGATGGGAAGAATTGGGAGCGATGGTGCATTCAGATGCGTGTGCTCTTTGGGGCGCAGGAATTTCTTGAAATCGTGCAAAATGGCTACAATGAATTCGGAGAGAACCCTACAGATGCCCAAAGAACAGCTATCAAAGAATCCAAGAAGAAGGATTACAAAGCCCTGTTCTATATCCATCAATGTGTGGATTCAAGCAATTTTGAGAAGACTGCTACTGCATCTACATCAAAGGCCGCGTGTGATGCTTTGGAGAAAAGCTACACTGGTGGAGACAAGGTAAAGAAGGTGCGATTACAGTCTCTGAGAAGGCAATTTGAGTTGATGCATATGGAGAGTGATGAAAAGGTAGCAACATATTTCACAAGACTGGTAACACTTACCAATCTCATGAAGGGTTGTGGTGAAACTATCACGGATCAGATGTTAATTGAAAAGGTGATGCGAACTCTGACTTCTCCATTTGATTTCATTGTTGTTGCAATTGACGAATCAAAAGATGTCAGCAAGATGACAATTGAGGAACTATAGAGTTCTTTAGAGGCCCATGAGATGAGGGTGATTGATCGGGGTACTGAGAGAAAAGTAGATCAGGCACTCCAGGCACAGGTTCTCAAGAAAGGAGAGGGTGACAAGAAAAAGGGAAAGAAACAGAAAGGAAAATTCAACAAAGGTGGTGGTTGGTCTAACAATAAAGGAAAGACCAAGATTGAAGACAAACCCGAATCCTCTAATAAAAAGGGAGGAGGGGCTGTTAACAATCAAGTGAAGAAGAAGGCCTTTGATAAAAAGAAAGTTCAATGCTTTAACTGTGAAAAGTTTGGGCATTATGCTAGTGAATGTTGGCATGGTGATGGAAAGAAAGCACAAAATGGGGAAGAGGAGGCAAATGTGGCACATGATGACTCAGATTCGGACTCTGTCATGCTGATGGTTACAACAATTGAAGGAAATCATGTTTCAGATGAGTGGTATCTGGATACAGGTTGCTCCAATCATATGACAGGCCAGAAAGATTGGCTGATCGATCTTGATTCAAGCAAGAAAATCAAGGTGAGGCTAGCTGATAGCAGTAACTTGGTGGCAAAGGGCATGGGGAATATTGCAGTGCTGAGGAAAAATGGCAAGACAGCAATGATAGAAAATGTGCTGTTTGTGCCTGGCATGAAGTGCAACCTTATAAGTGTCGGGCAGCTTGTAGAGAAGGGCTTCTCAGTAGTCATGAAAGAGGACTCACTGAAGTTATTTGACTCAAAAGAAAGGCTGGTATTGAAGTCAAATCTGTCAAAGAATCGCACATTCAAGGCAAGCATCAAGACTGCGGCAACACTATGTCTCTCGGCCACAGTTTCAGATCAACAAATCTGGCTTTGGCATATGAGGTATGGTCACCTTAACTTTGGTAGTTTGAGTAAACTGAATGCTAAGGAATTGGTGCTAGGAATTCCAAGTATTGATGTACCTGAGAAGTCATGTGAAGTATGTCATATAGGCAAACAATCTAGATTAGCCTTTACTTTTGACTTGCCTATGAGAGCCTCTACTGTCCTGCATGTTGTATATTCTGATATTTGTGGTCCTCTTGAAGTGCCCTCTCTTGGTGGAAACAAATATTTCATTACTTTTGTTGATGAATATTGTAGAATGCTTTGGTTATTTCTGATCAAACTCAGGAGTGATGCTTTGGAAGTCTTTAAGAGATTTAAGACTTTGGTTGAGAAACAAAGTGGCAAAGTAATCAAGATATTGAGGACAGATGGAGGAGGGGAATACACCTCAAGGGAGTTTGAATCATTTTGTGAAAAGCAAGGCATAGTACATGAAGTCACGGCTCCTTACACTCCACAACACAATGGCATTGCAGAAAGAAGAAACAGGACCTTGCTTGACATGGCAAGGAGTATGTTGAAGCAGAAAAACCTACCACACAACTTTTGGGGAGAAGCAGTCACTACTGCTGCTTATGTACTCAATAGATGCCCTACTAAGAAGTTGAATTTGAAAGTTCCAGAGGAAGTGTGGTCAGGAAGAAAGCCTAGTGTGAGTCACTTCAAAGTGTTCGTCTCTTTATGTTTTAAACATGTTCCAGATGCTAGAAGAAGGAAGCTGCAAGATAAGAGTGAGCAAATGATCTTTGTAGGCTATCATGCTATAGGGGCATATAGACTTTACAACCCAATTGCTCACAAAATTGTCATTAGTAGGGATGTGTTAGTGAAAGAAAATGAAGCCTGGGACTGGAATAAAGGTGCAGGAAGTCTTGATCCAGTGATTCCTGTAGTGATTGAAGCTGAATTGGAATTGGATGAGGAAACTTCTAATGAAACAGTGGCTGTGAATGCTCCTGTGAGTGCTGCAGCAAATGAAACTAGACCACAGAGGCCGAGGCAGTTGCCAAAGAGACTTGCAGGTTGTGAAATTCTGCAAGATAATGCAGTAAATGATGAGGGAGAGTTGATACATTTTGCCTTTCTAGCAGATGCAGAGCCCATTGATTTTCATGAAGCCTTGAAGGAGAAGGTGTGGAAGACAGCAATGTTGGAAGAACTAAAGGCAATTGAGAAGAACAAGTCCTGGGAGTTGACTGATTTGCCACAAAACAAGAAGCCAATTGATGTCAAATGGGTGTTTAAACTGAAACTGAATCCAGAAGGAAAAGTAGTAAAACATAAGGCAAGATTAGTAGCTAGAGGGTTTCTACAAAAACTTGGTCTAGACTATGCTGAAGTCTTTGCTCCAGTTGCAAGGCATGAGACAATAAGACTTGTGGTAGCCTTGGCATGTAGCAGAGGATGGTCATTGTACCATTTAGATGTGAAATCCGCATTTCTAAATGGTCCCCTTGAGGAAGTTGTCTACGTTACTCAGCCACCAGGTTTTGTCATTAAAGGTAAAGAGAAGATGGTGTATAGATTGCATAAGGCTTTGTATGGCCTCAAGCAAGCACCAAGGGCATGGAACAAATTGATAGATCAATTTTTGCTGCAGATTGGTTTCAGGAAATGCTCAGTCGAATATGGGGTTTATGTGCAGAAAAATGAGAAGGAGTCAAGCATGGTGTTGGTGTGTCTCTATGTAGATGACTTGCTTGTCACTGGAAGTCATTCTACTGAGATTGAAAGATTCAAGGGTCTAATGATGAGTGAGTTTGAGATGACGGACCTTGGTAGACTTTCTTATTTCCTTGGCATGGAGTTTGTTAATACTCCAAAGGGATTGATACTGCATCAAATGAAGTATGCCTCTGAGATACTGAAGAGATTTGATATGACAAGCTGCAATTCTGCAGCAACTCCAGCCGAGACAGGGGTGAAACTGGAAGGAATAACTGAAGAGGAGAAGGTAAATCCCACAGTGTTCAAGCAGCTGGTAGGCTCCCTGAGATATTTGTGCAACAGCAGGCTGGATATTGGGTATGCAGTTGGTATGATCGGTAGGTTTATGAATGAACCTAGGAAGTCTCACTACTTGGCTGCTAAAAGAATTTTGAGATATGTGAAAGGCACAATCAAGTTTGGTTTGCTGTTTCCTGTGATGACAGAAAAGAAAGTAGATGAATTGACTGGCTATTCTGACTTTGACTGGTGTGGAGATAAAATAGATAGGAGAAGCACCTCGGGTTACTTGTTCATGATTCAAGGGGCTCCAATTTCCTGGTGTTCGAAGAAGCAGCCAGTGACAACTTTGTCTTCCTGCGAAGCTGAGTATATAGCAGGTTGTTATGCAGCTTGCCAAGCTATCTGGTTAAACTCATTACTTGATGAGTTGCAGATTGTGATTAAGAAGCCTATTGAATTGTTGATTGACAATAAATCTGTCATCAATCTTGCCAGAAATCCAGTGTTACATGGTCGCAGTAAACACATAGAGACCCGTTTCCATTACTTGAGAGAGCAAGTAAATAAAGGAGTGCTAGAGTTGGTGCATTGTCCTACTGAGGTTCAGCTTGCAGATGTCTTGACCAAAGCTTTGAGTGTTAACAGATTTGAGATGCTGAGAAAAGGTTTAGGCATGATAAACTTTGAGAGTTTGAATTAAGGGGAAGTATTATAGTTAATTCAAACCAAGTCATAGTTAGGTAGTGGTTAAGGGGTTGGTTAGCAGTTGATAACTGTTGTAACAGCTTTGCTGATGTGTCAAGCACTATAAGTGCTGAGTTGTAAGTGTTGAATTACAAAATGTGAACAAAACAGTATATTCCATTATTCCTCTCTCTCTCTCTCTCGAACTAGTTTTTCTTTGAGTTCATCTCTGAGAGTGCATGTTGCATTCTCTGATATTCTAACGTGTTTTCAATCGAAGAAAAACTAACGACGAAATATGCCCACATTTTGTGTACTGTGTAAGTTATTTCCATAAGCTATCTCAAGGAGCTTACGAAAATAAACTGAAAACAACAGTTTATAAGTATGTCATATCATAGGCTATTTCAATAACATTTTCCAAACACTCACATATGTCTATATAGTCTATATAAAAGTGTTACATACTCTTCCAAGTAATTACATAAATAATGATTATCAAATATGAAAAGAACGGGAACAAAGGCATTAAAAGGTGAAACGTTACTTCTTACTTGTAAACAGATAATATCAGGGTCCCATCCAAAGAGTTCGTTAAAGATAATCCTCTTACGGCGATCCCACTTCATGTAGCGAGAAGGAATGTTTACGTATAAATCAGTGTGTTGAGAAGCATTTCTATCCCCAAGTATGTTATATGACGCCACGGTGAATCTCTCTGAAATATAATAAAGTAATTGATTCGATTCATTCCACTCCTCCAATAGCCAAATGTGATGAGAGGGAGAGAAGAGAAGAGGAGAATTAAGTACCTGGAGATGCGAGGGATTGATCAACTGCTTCAACCCAATGGCGTTCGATTCCGTAGTTTGTGCGGCGGCGGGTATAAGAATCGGAATTGGAACGCCACTGGCACTGAATGAACATGTGTGAAGCGGTGGGGCCACTGAATTTGAAGCGGGTTGGGAGGCGCTTGGTGTTGTTGGTGGTGGATGATGAAGAGGCTATGAGCCAAGAGGAACGAGTTGAAGTTGAAGAGCAATTGTAAATGCAGGCCATTCGCTTCGCTTCCACGAATGAACAAGGAAGGATACGCGCCACAATTCGTTATCTAATCCCAATGCCTTTTTCTCCTTTACTCTAGTTTTAATCCCAACCGTTTCTTTTCCCTTTTCCCCTTTAAATAAACTAGCGGCAAATAATAGTGTCCGTCTTTCCGCATTTCTATTACGCTACAGTATGAAATATTTTATCACATTTTATTGTTTAATGTTGGTTTTAAGAAATTTGATTAAACATTCCTTGTATTTTATTACACTAATTTTGAAAATGACATATTATTATTAATTAACAAAGATTTAACGCTTTATTGATATGTACACATATATGTTACTTTCTTTTAATAAAAAGAATTTGGATTTGGATTTACTTTTTAGAAATTGATTTAAGATATTTGATTTCACTATGAATTTACGTGTGTATATGTTAACCGCTATCAGGGAGAAGAAGCGCATAAGTTAAAAACGGTTGATATACACAAAAGTAGGGAGAAGTTAATTTATGGATAAGCATAGATAAAAGAGAAATGAAGGGTAAAAGTGGAAGGAAAAATGTCTACACCAAAAAGGGATATCCCCTTTATATATAGTTATAGATTATAGATTTTAAATTAATAGCCTTCAAAATCCTAAATTGTAATAAAATAAAATAAAGGATAACATTATAAAATAATAATAAAAGATAAAACTTATATCGAGCTCTTTAGGTCAAATAGGTTAGGTTTTTCTCACAAAATAGGATGTAAATTGCTTTGATAGTGGGGTGATGACCGATGCGAAGTTGGAGATTGTGGGAGTTGATATAGAGAGAAAGAATGATTCATTTTTAACATGTGAAACACATAATTGAATGTCGTTTTAGATTTTCAGAAAAAGTAAAATTATTATTATTTTTGAATTTTGTCATCAAATAAATACTATATACATCATTCACATGTCATTATATTCCATTATGCATTTATTTATGACAATTGTTAATACACCAATAGTTAACAAGAACAATTTAGTAAAAGTGTTCTATTCATTACCTTATTTATTGTTTTTTTAATCTATGTGAAAAGCCTTAAATGACACTTAATACGAAAATGATGGATGGAGTATATATTTAACAAAATTAACTACACTAAGTTCGGTTATACAATTCACGCCACAAGTTAGCATCTCAATCATTTATATAGAATATAGAGAGAGAAAAAAATTCCCATTTATTTTCTCTCTTGCACCAGTGCTCAACATGAGTCTCATCCATGGTAATCAAAACCGGACCGGACCTGCCGGTCCGACCGGTTGGACAGGGAACCGGCCTGTGTCCGGTCCGGGTGAGCCCTTATAACTGCCTGGCAGTGGACCGGCCGGTTCGGGGGGAGAACCGGCCAAAACCGGCCGGTTTTGGGGCGAACCGGTTTTCCTTTTTTTTTAAAAAAAAATTGTCTTTATTTAATAAAAAAATCAATTTTGCTCTCAACAGGACTTGAACCATTGTCCTCAAGGCCACAACAAGTCATCTTAGGCTACATGTTATTTTGTGTATAAATTGAAATTTATCTATATATTATATATTTGTATATATATATTAAAAAAAATTATTAATATTTTATTAAACTCGATTCGACCCCGGTTCGACTCCGGTCCAACCTAAAAACCCTGAACCCTGGCCCTCTTCGGTTCAATGCTCGGTCCGATTTTAATTACCCTGGTCCATATGCTCAGCTGCATTTAGTCAAAGAAGTCAGAACCTTAGTGATCGAAGGCCCAAGAAAGTTTCCAACCCGCAAAAGGAATTGAAACATATATAGGAATTTCCAACCATAAATCACTAGATATAGCCTGGTGCATTGCACGGATTTATTTATATTTCATACAAATACTTTTTAAAAGTGTGTAAAAATTATATATTTTAAATATGCTAAAATATTTTACACAAATCTCTGAATGAATTGTTGTTCACT
Source organism: Calophaca sinica (assembly GCA_037113605.1). NCBI lineage: Eukaryota > Viridiplantae > Streptophyta > Magnoliopsida > Fabales > Fabaceae > Calophaca > Calophaca sinica. The sequence goes on from CM073734.1 coordinate 127,133,757, forward strand.
TAACATGTATTCATCTTTAAGCAGTTTTTCAGCTTTTTATTGAAAAGTTTCATATGGTTATCTCCATCTTGTAGGATTGGATTGTAATTTTTTTCTTTAGCTTTTATGCCCACCTTAGTATCACAAAAAAATGCAAATTAAAAATTGTAAAATAAATTTTATTAATTACAGATGTTATGCCAAAAAAGACGTATACATTATTTTTCATGTAATTTTTTTTTGTCAAGTTTAATAATTAGTATTATCAATTTTGTATTGAGTTTATCATTGAAACTTTAATATATCCAAAGAAAACTCAATCAAAAAAGTTTATTAAACACACTATTAGGTTTGGCAACAGAATTGACCCCGCGGGTTCCACCCAACCCCGTCCCGATTTTGACGAGGAAAACCCGCTTTGACTAGGGGTGGGTGGGGTTGGGGATGTCGATGCTCGTCCCGCCCCGACTCGAACCCGTCCGGCAAAATATCAATTGGTAATTTTTATTTTATTTTATGCATGTATATTCATTCATTTTGTTTCATATATTTTGTTTATTTTTAATTTAATCTCTTCCCAATAGAAAATTTTATTTTGATGTTTTTTATTTTATTTTATTTTATCATTGTATAATAATTATGATTTTATTATATTAATTATCATAAATATAATTTTTCAATTTTTTATATATAAGGAACGGAGTCGGGGGCCCACAGGGAAACCTGACTCCGTTGGGGCAGGGATGGGGGAGGCAAAACCCGTCTCGTTGCCATGCTTACACGCTATGGTATTATCTTTTTTTAATATGCATATTTCTTATTTTGTTTATCCACAAATAATTTCAATTCTTATGATTAAATTATTGCTGACAATGAGATATGTAATTGTTCTTGATAAAATATAATTTTTTTAAAATGTAATCCCACATGATTTAACAATTGTTACTGACTTTTGGTCATCGAAGCTACATACAATCTATTTATTGAAGATTACTTTTGTTTCCAAATCAAATGTCATTTGGAGTCCTTTATCATATAAAATATTTATAAAATAGTTTATTTTTCCACTGGTGTTACCTTTTGTAATACTTTTTGTGCATAATATTTAATTTCTCATAATAAAGAATTTAATTCTATTTTATATTTCTAATGTAGCATTAATATTTCTAAATAGCATAATTGATACTTTTTCTTTATAAGTATAGTAAAATTTAAGTGTTCATCAACCATATGAATATTTTTTTTCTTTCTAATCTAAATAGTGGTACTATTTTTTAATCTTTAATTATGCTTTTAAATTATAAATTTATTTTTTAAACTAAATTTTATATGTTAAACTAGTCAGATACCTGTGCATATGCGCGGTCACTCCGTTTTCACACATTTTTGAAATACACTTGTTTATAAAATTAAAGTTATACATTGTGATAAATATAATTAGTTATTTTAGTTTTCTAAAAATGCAAAAAAAGTGACAGTAAGCAACATGTAATATTTCTTCGTCCGAACTCAAGAGTAAAATAATCATTTATGCATAATAAGGAGATTTATTAAATTGTTATGTGATAAAAGACAATGAAATTATACATGAAGGAGAAGCACTTGGACTGCTCACAGCTATACAATGGGTTAGAAAACTTGGCTATTCTAGTGTTATTTTTGAGCTTGACGCAAAGACAGTGGTGGATAGCTTCAACAAGTTCGCAAAGATCTCTCTGAGTTTGGGGCAATTATTAATGATTGTCGCCAACTTTTTTCTTTATACTTTCACAACTCTTTGGTAGAGTTCACTAGGAGGGAGGCTAATGTAATTGCTCACACTTTAGCAAGGGTGGCTACATCTACAACTAGCTCTCATACTTTTCATGATATTTCAAGTTGTATTGAGGAATTTATTATAAGAGAAATGGCATAACTTTCTTTCTTTCAAAAAAAAAAACAAATATAAGATGATAATAGTAACCATTCTCTTAATCAAATTGTTATACTAAGATTGCATCAAATCATTCTAATTTGGTTTTAAAATATGATCTAACATAATTTAATATTTTTTTAGTAAACCCTCACTTATTAAAATAAAATACATTTAATTTATATAGTCAATATGATAGTAAAAAGGACTTCCAACTCATATATCCTCCAGTAATAATTAAGAATTTTTTAATATATACTAATCACATTAAAAATTGAAACAAAAAACCTTTTTCATATCCTTTAAAATTCATTTGGAGTCATTTTAATATGTAATACATTAAAATGTTATAATATTATAGATTTTTTTATTTGATAGTTAATAATTAATAATATGTAGTATCATCATTATTTATATTTAAAAGCTTTTCTGATAGAATATATATGTGTGTGTCTGTGCATAATTGTATAAAAGATAATATTTGATAACATGCAATTTCATTTAATTATTTTTAAGATAATTTTTTCAATAGTAAATCGAATTTGCTATTTTTTTAAAGCAACAAACTCACTTTATTCATTCAATAATAATCCAGTCACTTCATTTTTTTTGCTAGCTCCCAACTGTTTAATGCAATTCCATCAAATTTACTATTATCATTAACTAATGTTAGTAAAAATCACGATATTTTATATATGGTAATAATATTTAATAATAATATTTAAATAGATTAATGAGAGTAATTGAAAGGTTGTAAAGCATAAGTTTAATTAAGTTTGTATTTAATTCAAAACCTTAACTTTCCTTCAAAACAATTTTTTAAATAGTAAATGGAACTTAATAATACCATTAACTAATTTTAGTAAATAGCACAATATTTTATATTTTATATCAATATTTAATAATTTATTTTGTCTTTTATTTATATTTTAAATATTTTTCAAAAATTGTAATCAGCAATTAAGATTAACGTTAAGCAATTTAAATATTTAATAGAATGTCTAAGAAGTTTTATATTTAATAGATAATTTAACTAATAATAAATAAAATTAATAAGTAAAATAATATTTAATAATAATATTTAAATAGAGTAGTCGAAATGTTGTAACACATAAGTTTAATTAAATTTGTATTTAATTCAAAACCTCAAGTATGCTTTACATATATATCGGAGATTATCCCGTGCGTTGCACGAGTTTGTTTATGTTTTATACAAATATTTTTGTCCAGATAAATTCCAAAAATTATGTAATTTAAATATGTAAAAATGTTTTATACATATCTCTTATCAAGTTGGTGTACACCTGGTGTATAGTCATCTTTTAGGAAGCTTCTCAACTTTTGTTGAAGGGATTGAAGGGGTTATCATCATTTCGTAGGATTATTTTTTTCTTTGGATTTGAAGTCCTCCCTAATCCCAAAAAATATATAGAATATGTAATATTGAATGACTCATCTATTTAGAAATTATATTTCATGTAATATATATATATATTTGTATTGTGTAATATATTTTTTATCATGTTTAATAATATGAATTTTAAATTTTGTCAGTAAGGTTATGATTAAAAGTTTAATATATCAAGAGATACATCTATCAGTGAAGTTTATTAAACACAATACATTATTGCATTTTTTTAGTATTTAAATTTCTTATCTTACTTGTCAAAAAAAAATGTCAATCCTTACGGTTACATTATTATTGACAATGAGATATGTAATTGATGATAAAATATAAATTTTGTTTAAGAAAAAAAATATTGATTTTCTCAAATGTAATCCCACATAATTAAATAATTTTTATTGTATTATGGTCATCATCATTGCATAGAATATATTTATTGGAGATTATTTTAGTATCTAAATAAAATATCATTTGTAGCCATTTATTATCAAAATATTTATGAAATAAATACTTTTACATCGGTGCTATATTTTGTAATAATTTATGTTTGAGATCTTTAATCTCTGAAAATAGAAAATTTTATTCCATTGCACATTCCTAATGTAATATTAATATTTATAAGTATTGTAAATGATTTTTATTTATAAATATAGCAAAATTTAAATATTTATCAATCATATGATTTTTTGTGATTTTGAACTAATTTTTTGTGCTACTTTTTGTTCTTCAATTATGTTAGTCAACTATACAATTAATTTTCATATTAAATTATGCTAGCCAATTATGCTAGTCAACTATACAATTTTTTTTTTGGTATACAACTATACAATTAATTTGATAATATACATTGTTATTTAATCATTTTTAAGTATTTACTCAAGTTGTAATTAATAGTTAGCATAATCATTAATAAATTTTAATATTATATAGAATGTCTAATAAGTTTTATATTTATATTTAATTATTTGATAATATACTTTATTATTTAATTATTTATTTATTGATAATAAATATTTGATAATGTACATATTACTATCTCCGTTTCTTTTTGCATGTCGATTTTTTAGAAAAATTTTGTTATTATTTACTTGTCATTTTCAAAGTTCAAGGTCACATTAATTACTTATTTGTCAATTATACCCTTAACTATTTATTGTAGAGAGAGAAGTATGTATAATAAAGTAATGAAAAGTTAATGGTATCACAAGGAAAAAGACTAATAATTTCATAAAAAATAACAAAATTTATTGATTTCTTTGGTTTGTGTAAAACAGCCTTAAACGACAAGTAATGAAAAGTTAGCAGTATATTTTATATTTTATAATAATATTTAATAATGTATGGTGTTATTCATCATTTTTAAGTATTTTTCTCAAGTTGTAATTAATACTTAGCATAATTATTAAGCAATTCTAATATATATAAAAGGTTTAAGAAGTTTTATATTTATTTAATAGTTAACACAACCAATAGTCAAATTCAAACAATTTTATATTTAATGATAAAGCTTATATTTGATAATAATATTTAATAATTAAAAGTGTAATTTAATTATATTTGAAGTATTTTTATCAAATCATAATTAATAGTTATTATTATTATTATTATTATTATTATTATTATTATATTTTGATACAATGTCTAACAAGTTAATTTTATGTTTAATAGTTCATACAACCAATAATAAATTAAATTGGTAAATATAATAATACTTAATAATAATATTTAAATAGAGTAATAAAATGATGGAATTGATTAATAAAAGTAATTAAAAGGTTTTAACTCATAAATGAAAATAGTTGTGTATTCAATGCAAAAGTTCAAGTCACCTTAAATTAAATTGATAAATAAAATAATATTTAATAGTAAAATTTAAAAAAAAGAAATAAATGTATGAAATTAATTAATAAGAGACAATGAAATGTTGTAACTCACAATTTAAAATAAATTTTTATTCAGTGCTATAGCTCAAATTTCCTTTACATACATATAGATATATACATTTTACAACAAACTCATTTTAGTCAAAATTATGTTTACAAAATTTAATCCAACCACACACTAAATAAATTGAATACTTATAGATATGCAATACTATAATTAATATTTACTCTTGTTTGAAAAGTATTTTGCCAATGAAGGTTGGTTCAATTGGTAAGGATATGACCCATATCTCACAAAGACGTGATTTTGAATCCCGCTCACAATATGAGGACCTCGTTGGTGACTAATATGTAAGCACATCTATAAATGCTCTTTGAGTCTTGAGGCTTTTTCTCACCCTCGTGAGCTCCAGGGACGTCTAAACTTTTTCAATAATAAAAAAAAGAAAAGTATATTATATAATATACAATGTAATGGTGAAGTTTGATATGCATCTTTTTTTTACTTGTATTTGTGTGTGTGATAACCGACACATAACCAGGGCCTTCTCCTTTCTCTAGTACATGCATCTCAAGAAATAGGCACAAGCATGCATGAGATGTGTCCCTCTCTCTAATAAACGAAGCGAAAAACATGTGAAACCCAGCTGGCCAGCCACCCGTTACTACGTCATTTTGTAAAGAAAACGAGAAACACAAGAAACCCACTCCCTCGTTACTATAATACAAATACTACTAGTACCGTATTTCATGCCGGGCACACTCACTTGGTAGTACTAATTGGTGTTTTTTTAGAGCTCTCCTGGCCTGGCAAACCAGAAATTAACATGGCTCTGATTCTGATCCCATTGTTCATTTTCCTAACTAATCTGAGCTTCTCACTTTTCTTCCCGCTTTCTCTTCTTCCTCTTCATGCTGATGCTACTTCCTATGAATTCTCCACCTCCGTTCTCAATGTCACAGCCGCGCTCCACCAAGCCCGCCAAGTCCTATCCTTTAATCCCTCTTACCAAGAAAAAGAAACCCATGCCACAACAACTTTTTCATCTTCTTCTACCTTCAAGCTCCAATTACACCCAAGAAATTCTATGTTCAATGCTCAACAGCATAAGGACTACCGTAGCTTAGTCCTGACTCGACTCAGCCGTGACTCAGCCCGAGTCAGCTGGATCCTCTCCAAGCTACAACAATACAAAAACAAGTCGAAAAACCTGTCGGGCCCGGTGGCATCAGGCTTTTCCAAAGGTTTAGCTGAGTACTACGTGAGAATCGGAGTGGGACAACCTGCGCAACCCTTCAACTTAGTTCTCGACACTGGAAGCCCATTGAACTGGCTACAATGCAAACCCTGTTCCCACTGTTACAACCAATCTGATCCCATTTTTGACCCCTCCATGTCATCCTCGTACTCCCCGATTACCTGCGAAGCCAAACAGTGCAAACATCTTGAAACTTCGTTTTGTAATAATGACCGATATTGTGGATACAATGTTATGTACGGTGACAGTTCACGCACCGAGGGGGTTCTTGTAACCGAAACAGTGTCATTCGGTAACACCGGGTCGATCAACCGGGTCCCAATGGGTTGCGGTCATAATAGCCAGGGGTCGTTTGTCGCCGCCGCCGGAATACTCGCACTTGGTCGTGATCCCCTCTCCTTCCCATCTCAGATCAATGCGTCATCGTTTTCCTACTGTTTTGTGCACCTTGACTCAAAAGGATCGTCGACCCTGGAGTTCAACTCGCCCCGACTCGGTGACTCGCTCACAGCTCCGTTGCTTACAAACCCTAAGATGGAGCTTTTCTACTATGTGGGATTCACTGGAGTTAACGTGGGAGGCCAGAGGGTCCCCGTTCCGCAGGTGATGTTCAAGATACAACCGTCGGGGTACGGTGGAATCATTGTGGACTCGGGTACTACCATAACTATGTTATACTATAAAGCTTATAACGCAGTGCGCGACGCTTTTGTGGTGAAGACTCGGCACTTGCGACGTGCTAAGGCACTTTCCATTTTTGATACATGCTATGACTTGTCGTCAGAGACGGTAGTGAAGGTGCCGACAGTGTCGTTTGAGATGAGTGATGGAAAATCGTGGGGAATGCCGACTTTAGTTCCGATGGACGACAAAGGAACTTTCTGCTTCGCTTTTGCGCCGACGAGGGTGCCAATATCGATCATAGGGAATGCGCAGCAACAGGGGACACGTGTCACCTTTGATCTTGCTAATTCCGTCATTGGTTTATCACCCCACAAGTGCAGCTAGACTAGTATCAACAGAATATTTTAACCCACCTTATGAATAATTATTATATAATAATGGATAAATATTATTGAAATTTTATGTGTGGAATTTATGTCGGAGATTGCACTTTTCATTACTTCGATTATAAGGAGATTGGGGTAAAATTTGCAATTAAATATCTTAATTATTAAGTTTGATATGTGGCTGTGGGAGACGTTAACTCTGCGACTGCAAGGATAAAAATAATAGAGAATGCCTACTAAATTCGCGTTGTAGCAGCTGAAATTAAAAATTTAATTGAGATTAAAATGCTCTAAATGAGCACTGGAACTTAAGTAAAGCTGTTTTGCCTTATGCATTCTGTAATTAGGTTTATGGCTTATTGAATATGCAAATGATAAAATGCCTGTCCTCATGAGCATTGAATTGGGGAGCGTAAACAGGTCCAGCTAGATTTTTTTTTTATTTTATTTTATTTTTGGTACAAAAGGGATCCAAGCTGGAGCTCCCAGAAAAAACAACTAAAAACCACAAGGAAATGCAATACAATAGTGAAACAGAAACAAAATTTGGAGGGTGATAAAAAATCTTGCAAGGAATACTCAGAGATCCCAAACTTAGCTAAAGCGTCAACCACTTGATTGACTTCTTCTCAAAATATACATCCACTTGATATGAGCATGCTTATTATATAGCCTCCTGATGGCTTCCACTAAATGGTAGCAAGGATGTAAGGAATCGCACCCTTTGATCAGCAAGAAGGATATTGCAATGGTTGAATCGGACTCAACTGTGAAGCATTTGCATCCTCTTCCTCAAACCGATGCTAAGCCCCAATTTTGTTCCCAGAAATTCTGGTTGTGGGATGGCGTCGACTCCTCTTCGAATGAGTTCAACCACATCGTGCCGAGAGCTTCTCTTGAAAAACACAAACTCGTTTCTAGTTCGCCACATGGAATCAATCGCCACCCTAAACAATTGGCTCCAGTTGGGGATGACCAACAGGTCCTTGCCAAATAAAGAAGAAAAAAGTTGGTTGATGTGGTGATTAATTACTATACTATTTGGCTATTTCCTCAATTAACAAATTACACTTATTTCCGAAAGACATTGGTGCATCAAAATTTTAATGTCAATTACTATACTATTTGGCTATTTCCTCAAAAGATTAACAAAATACACTTATTTCCGAAAGACATTGGTGCATCAAATACACTATTTTAATGTCAAAAATCTTCATGAAACATTTTTTAAGTAAATTAATTGAAGTTGAAAATTAATAATATTTTTTTTGTTATTGTTTTCATTTAATTTTATTATGTCATTACTACGGCAATGATTATATGCTATTATTAGTTCTATGCATCTAATATTATTAATTGCTTCTTAAGGCAATTTTACACACGTTACACACACATACATTCTTACACAAAGATTATACACAATAAACTTTGTTGAAGAAAATGCATCTCCAAGAGCAAACAGCCAAAGACAAGATATCATTACGATTACAATTCTATTATAAAAAGTGTACAAGTGGCCTTGCGACCCAAAGAATGAGGAAAGGAAAATGAGATGGTCAGCATGACACGACGGTATGTATAGTTACAAGTACCAGAAGATTCCAAGCATCAGGTTCGAATTCATTGTGCTGGAACTGCTTTCTGAAAGAATGGATGAATACTTGAATGAGTTTAGTGCTTTAAATTAACTTTGTATCTCCTTGCAACACTATCATGTTTGTTTGTACTTGCCAAAAGGATGTTTAATATCAGCAATCCCTTAACCTATTTGCTCTATCTTTTTGGCACTATTAACAAATGTTGCACTTTTATCAAATCCCTCCAGCAAAAGAATCCGCACGGCTTCTAATCCATGTTGTAAGGTAAAATTCAACTGAAAGATATATTCATTAACGCTCAGGACTTCCATGTGCCAAAGGGCTGTTTGTCAGTTCAAACATAAAAAAGAAAACTAAAGAAATACAAACCTCTTCCCTTTCCTGTTTAGTGAATGAACGAAGAACAAATGCTACAGGATCCATTTTCCCAGGAGGCCGCCCAATTCCTAATAAAATCAACAATAAAATGACAATAGAGGTTATAAATGACTGCAACATAAATGAATATTTTAATCCTAGAAACGATATGAACTTACCCATTCTTAAGCGAGGAAAACCATTATTCCCTTTAAAGTGATTAATAACACTCTTCATTCTGCCAAATTGCAAGGTGAAAAAATCAGCAACACTTCATTTCTCTTTCGTTTAGCAAGAAACAAGGTCAATAAGTATCATAGCACCCAGTACAAATTATCACAACAAAAATAATGTACGCTTATGAAATGGCACGACCCTGAAATGTGGCAACCCCACCCCCCCCGCCCCCAAAAAAACACAATTAGATGTGATAACCATTAAAATTAAAGAACTTGAACTGCCTTTTAAAAAAATAGAGATGATGATATTGATGACTTCCCTAAACTTGAATGGCATATGCTGAACCACGCAGAGCAAATTAAAATATAAAGGCTAGGTTAACAGAAGAAGCAAATTTCAAGGGTTCCTGCACAATGATGTTTCCAATGATGAGGCGAAGACAGAAAGAAAAAAGAGCAATTAATATTACTATAATTAAGATTACTATATATCTAATTTTGCTTCGATGTTCTCGTTCTTGTCCTTTCCTCATCCTTGCTGCTTTGTGCCTTGTAGAAAGCATAGCCTCATTGTTCACTCACTAGCCACGCTATACCATAAATCTAAAAGAATGACTGACCACCGGCAGCAGCAGCGGGCTGGTTCATCCTGCCCAACGTCATCAGGACTACTACACCCAGTTATGGCCGTCTCGTCTAGGGATACAATGCTGTGACTTAAGGAAGCTGATTTATCCCTACCACATATAATTTCAGTAGAGAACTGGAGGTAATACTTTTTTCCATAGCCATTGCTGTTCTTTATAACTTTTTGTTGGAAGTCATTGCTGTTCTTTGTATGCTTGCTATGCATATTGTCTCAGTTGTACAATACCGCTACACAAACAACTTTTGGCCCAAGAGAGAGGGAAGAGATTATTATGATCATTAGACAATTATCGGGAAATTTAGGACCTCTTTGGTTTTCATTTTCATTTTCTGTTTTCATTTTTAATTACAGAAATATCACCTTGTTTTGGCTTTGTTTCTTATTTTCAATTGTTCTGAAAATAGGAAACATCTTTTTTAAACATATTTTTTTTTCTTCTAAAGGGAATCAATAGTGGTTCCCCACTTCCCCCTATATGACTCGAACCCACGTCCCTTTGAGTGTAGGTGAAGCGTCTTACCAACTGAGCTGCACTTCGTTGTCAGAAAATAGGAAACATCTGAAAATAGGAAACAGGGTGACATTTCTGTAATTAAAACTAAAAACAGAAAATGTTTTCTAAAAACATCATGCCCTTAGCCACATCTATTGAAAATAAATAGTTCGTAGCATCCTACAACCATCAATTGTCTTTTCTTTGATCCAGTTGATGGCATAGAAAATGATTGTGCAGCAACGTATTCGTCAAGTTGAGCATAGTCAACCCTGACCTAAACGCAGGTGTGACTAAAGAAAGGAAGACAAATATGGTATTTCTACTTTCAGAAAAATGAAGAAACTGGGACGTGATGTTCAGAACAACAACGGACATGTATATAAATTTAAATTCAATAGGATGTCGAACCAGATCTAAACAAATGCTACAAAAAAGAGAGTGCAGGTAAAGAAGATTTTAGTTACCCATTGTGACCTCCATGTCCACCCTTTGGTAGAAGCCGCAGTTTAGCAAAAGGCAAATCCAAGTCATCGAAGATCTGAAAAAGAAAACTATTAATTGAACACTCAAGCAGATCATCCTTCAACTTTTTCTTCATCACTTGCAAATAAAAAGAACAAGGTAGTCATAGCATAGATATTATACCACAAGTACTTGCTTCAATGGGATCTTGTAATATGAAACTATCGCCCCAACCTTCAAAATAGATTCCAACACCGGCAAATCAGCATCAAAATAAAAGTATTTATTATAGTAAATTCCTAGAAACATGGACAGGATGCAGGACAAGGATATGATACCATCCACTATCCAGTATTTATTATATTGCAACGTGTGAAATTAATCTAAAAATTAACATAAAAACACAACTCTTAAATCAAAAGAGAGAATTGTTTCTTATCAAAAAAAAAAAGAGAGAGAATTGTTATTTTAAAACTAAACAGGATTCCTTGTAGACATAGAAGGGAAGGGGACAATTAGAGAAGTTAGTTAGTTAGTTAGAGGCAATTAGTTAGATAAATAAATAGGGGGATGTAATGGCAGAGGGGTCATTCAGATTTGTTGGCATTGGGTGGATAGAGCCACGGCTAAGTTGTAAGGGGAAACACTTATGGTGTGTTTGGAATGAGTGAAGCGAGAGAAGTTGTGAAAAAAATAACGGACTTCTCTTGTTTGGTGTAACCAAGAAATAGAGGAGTGATAAAATATGTGTGGGGCCCACACAAATTCCACTCTCTCCATTTTTGTGAAGAAAGTCCAGGAGTTGTTGCGATTTTTTTACTCTTCCAATTGTACCCTTGTCATCTATGAATTGTGCTACGTTGGGCTGTAGTTCAAATTGATGTTTTATTTAATTGTTTGAGAAAGTAATTAGTTTTGTAAAAATATAATTAAAGTCAATAAATTATTTATATTAAACTAATGTAATTATTTAATTAAATCAATTCAAATAATTTAATTATTTGAATTAAATTAATTAACTAAACTAAAAAAATAAAAAATAATTTATTTAAGTAATTTAGTTTCTTAGTTAAATTAAAATAAAAAATTAAATTAAATGTGATAAGAAATTAAATTCAAATAATATAAACTTGTATATTAGTTTTTTTTTAGTTTAAAGATATTTTTGTCCTTTCAAAAATTAGACACTTCTTTCTCTTTTATTTCTCTCATTTTTCACTTATACCAAACAATACCTCAAACCTACTCTATTTCTCATCTTTTTCTATCTTCACACTTTCTTCTCACAACCAAACATAGTGTTAGTGGAGAATTTTTTCTCATATTCTTATTCTTCAATAAAATTATCCATTTCCTTTTTTTGCTTCTATCAATTTTCGAATTCTATTCCCTTGGTTCCTAACAACAACCTGGTCCTATAAAGCTCCTGCCACGGCAGTATTTCCGTCTGTATTGGTATAATTTTTTTAAAAAATGTAAAGAAGTTGCAGAATGTAGCTAGGAGTATTTGAAGTATCTGTGAAGTATATGGCTACTATTTTGAAGTGTCTGGCTACCAAAGGTAAACTCATTGACTATTGATAGCTACAAAGCCCTAGAGATTCATCAAGGCTACTCTAAGGAGTGTCAAGTTTGGACTATCAAATACCAAAGTGAAAAAAATCAATAACAGCTGTTTAAACACCTTGGATTCTTCCATTCCCTGACATGTTGGGACATTTTATTGGACAGTTATTCCCATCATAGAAATTAGAAATATACGAATGACCAACTGTCTATACAAATCTCTAACCAGGCTATTTAAATAAAATAAAATCATACGGATTCCTGTGATTTGTTTTTTCAGCACAGTTTCCTGGTCCAAATGTACCTTAGTTTGAACACAATTAATTTTGCGAGGTTCAAAGAATTGTAATTTGGTTGACTATATTTTTTTTCTCCAGTAATTCATCGTGCTATAAGTCATGGAAATTTTAGTAATAAACAATTATGTTCCTTATATATAGAATCAAGCCATGTAGGACGAAGTTTTTTTCAACACTTTCTGTCCTACCCCATCATTACATCAGAAGATTCTCCAGATAGTAGACTTACAGATTCACCACTTGAATTCATAAAAGTCTGTGGTTTTGCAAGTAAAACTGGTACATCACCTATAAAACCTGCAACAGGAAAACAGTTGTCACAAATGGGTACATACTTGTAAATACTTAAAATTCATCTTCTGCTTTATTGAAATCTGAATTGAAAATACATGGAATCAATTGCTGTCTGCAATACTGATGAATTCATTAGAATATAGATGGATTCAGGTTTGGCACGAAACTTATTTCTGGCTCTATTTGAGAAAAAGTATGATCTTATTGGTATTTGTCATTCTTTTTTTCTAGTGGGATAAAAGCCTTATCAAAATATTTTTTGGTAAAAGCTAACCCTTTTCAATAGTACGATACAATATTTTATCAATTATCATGATGCACAAAACCGAATCCAAAATGTTGTAGCAGGTGGTGATGGTGAATGATTCAAACTTGTAGACTTTACATGTTAAAAGTATGGTAAGACAGATTGTAGAAGAATGAAGATTCAGGATACAGATGCAATCCTGGACTCAATCCAAATGTTCTGATGCATGTTTGACAAGCAATGCGGAATGAATTCCATCAACCGCCTAACAAGAAAATTACTTTCAGACAATAAGACACTGTAATTTATTAGACAAAAAGAAAAACGGCAGTATGACACAGCCAAAAAATGAATAACCTTGCAAAATAAACTTAAATCCTTATAAGTTTAGACAACGTTATGATACTATGTATGGCATTATTGCATTTTCCCTATTTATGATGATATGTAAGAGCAACAGAGCAATCATAGTTTTACCAACATTTTGATGCTGACTGCTATGTATCTCTACTAAAACCAAATTAATTAAAGAAAAAAAAATAGATTTATTTGTTTAACCTTTTCCAAATAGGGCTTTGAAGGAAACGCTGTTCATAGATATCCCTTCAGCTTCAGCTATAGTGTCAACCATCTCAAAGCCCACCTGAAATAAAAGCTCCAACAGAGTCAGATAACCTACCTTGCAACTGAGTCCCAACCAAAGCACAAAATCATCAACCAAAGACTTCACTATTTCCATCTGTTTGAATTTTAAATATTAGCTAAAAAACTATACAACACATTCATATGTAAATCAAGCAATTCATCTTCTTTAATAGGGCACCAAATATTTCATTTTAACCAATAAAGTTAGTTAAAATTAAAATAAGCTTTTATTTTATTTAACCTATTATTATTTCAACAATGGGGAATAGAAAACATTGGCACTAACTACTAGCAGGAAGAGGAATCTCGACGCGGTGAAGGTGTACTGACATTGTGGCGGGTGGCTGCGTACTTCTTGCCGGGATTGCCGAGGCCAACAATTAACCAAGGTTCCTTCTGCTTCGGCTTCGTGGGCTCTGTGGCGGTTATGGAAGAAGCTGAAGAGTTTCGAACGGATAACAGAGACATATTGCAAGATACGGAGATTAGGGACTTTGAGAAGCGCCACCTGGGCAAAGGGATCCGGGACATCGAACAAGCACCAACGTTCATCATTCTTTCACACACGATTCGATCATACACAGAAAGCAAACCCTAAAAACAAAATAAAATAATGGAATTGAGCAATTTTGGAGGAGGAATCGTTTTCGTTGAATATGGCAACTGATATCCCCAAAAAAGAAAAAAGGAAAAAAATTTGCGCCGTTGCCGGGGATCGAACCCGGGTCACCCGCGTGACAGGCGGGAATACTTACCACTATACTACAACGACTTGTTGATTATCTAGTTATAATCATAACTTATAAGGCAAATAATAATAGGACTTTATCATCAACCCTATTACAAATAAAGGGAATCTTGCGGATGTGTTTTTTTTCATCATTGTTACTGGTTGGGCTTCAAGCGAAAGTACAAGGGGGCTACTATCCACGCCCACCTTTTTTTTTTTCTATTACACCCCTTCCATTTTTTCATTTTCCCAAAATGTCCTTGTTCAAAAGTTAACTTCAAAAAGGGATGCACCCAGTTCGTGGGTAATATTGCCTTTCGAAAGTTAGCATCTAGACAATTTACAACTTCTGAAAGTTAGACTTCCTGTGAACTTGTGTCCAAATGTTAACTTTCGGATGATACTCCAAATGTTAACTTCCGGACCTTACCATAGCTTCCAAAAGTTACCACCGGAGGTTTTTTAAAAATTTTTGCACTTATTCCCTTTCTTTGTAAAATTTTGTACTTTTTGTCTTTTTTAAAAAAATTGTACTTTTATTTTTTTGTTTTTTAATTTTGTCACTTAAGGTTGAAAATTCAAAACTGAAAAGGCAAAATAATATATCCAAAATACAATAAGCTATTATATCCTGAACTAAATATATTAAAATACCAAGATATCTATATCTATATATATATAAAAGAACGTTGTCTAGGGACAACATTAAAAAAAAAATTTGTCCATTTATGGGTTAATTAGTAATCTAACAATTTAATTAGTAGTTTATTAATACATTTAATTAGTTAGTCCAAGAGTTACAACAAATTGCATTAGATTGTGAAACTTAAAATATAAAAAATAAACGTTAAATACCATTAAATTGTTAGATATTTCAAAATAAAAATAGAATAAAAGGCAGATTTTACATTATTTTTTATTATTTTGGTAATTCCTGTATTATTTTACAAGTTTTAAATTATATTGACTAATTTCTGTAAAAAATTGATTTTATGAAAGATGCTTGAGGTGAAATATTTCAAAAGTTATTTTACTTAGATTTTAATTTTTACCACATTTTAATTATTAGTTGTTTATTTATTTTTATGTCATTATTTAACTTTAAAATAATTCTCCCCGCGTATTTAGTTTATGGTTTGATTTATTTAGTTGTTTTAACTATTTAAATATTTAAAATATTATATTTAGTTTATAATTTTTCCCCATGTTTTCATTTTATATTTTTTTATTTGGTATTTTTAAATTATTTAATTTAACAGAGTAGGTGGTATTTTTAAATTTTTTTAGTTTTACTTTGGTTGTCCAAATATCTTTTCTCTAGAACAATAACAATAGGGTGGGTAAGTGGCTTGATTGTTGTGTGCATTCATCTCCATCTTAAAAATATAATTTCAGTGATAATTGGTTTGCTTCTTGAAATATTATTGTGTATGTCGAGCAAAATCTTTTAGATAAAAGATTTCATTTTATATTTTTTCCTTTGTTTGTTTAGTCCATATATCTTTGATTAGAATGACTATTTTTGTTGATTATTTGATGGTTGCGTCTTTGGGGTTTGCGTTTAACTCTAGGCTTTAGATGTTGAAATTATTATTTCATGAAATCTGTCATGGTTCTCATCACTATTTAAAATCCACTTTCAAAGAGTTTTAGGCAGAATTTTTTTAAAAAAAACACTCGCACATGCTTCTGTTGCCCCTTCTATTTTTTTTTTTACCTTTCATCAAAAGTATATATGTTCATCATTGATGATGTTAAGGTTTTGCGTTTAAATTACATTATTTGCTTTTGCGTTGCAACTTAAAATGTTGGGTTTTTGTTTCTCTTTTTGTCAACTTAATCTGTCATTATTGGTTTATAATGATTCAACCATACAAGTTTGAGATTGATGGGCTTAGAATAAAATTAAACATGGATTCTAATTACCAATAGAAATAATAAAATGGTTGAAGCAAATTTGGATGCTCTACATATGGGTAAAAATATAAAATATTATCCAAATTTTTAAACTTTACAATATTTTCGGTAAATTTTATTTTAAATAAAAAGAATTTTTAAGCATTCCACCTTATTAACTATTTTTGAATTTTGTACACATAAATGGGAAAAAAAATTGTTGAAATAAAACATATTATTCGATCACAAATGTTTATTTAAAAATACAAAAATTTTATTTACAATAATATATCAAATTAATTAAAAAAATATTTATTCAAATAGAATTACATAAATAAATAAACTTTTTTATAACATTAAATAAATTTAGATAATATTATCTAATTAAAAAGTTAAATACTTTAAATTTTTTAAAATAGGTTATAAGTGATAGCCACTTTGGAATGAATAGCAGAATACTTATTCTTTTTGTTCATTTACAATTCGTTTTAGAATTATTTATTATTTTCAAAAGTTCAAATGAATATTTATTATTTTTAAAAAATATATTTTGTTACTTAATTAAAAAGTAATTACAGAAATATAATATATTATACAGATAAAATATTTTTTTAAAATTAATTTACATAAAAATATTTATTATATTTATTGGTTTATGTGATATTTTGAAACAACAAATGAGTTGTAGAAAATATTTCAAATTTAAAAAAAAATATATATATAATGAATAATCCTTTAAATCTCAAAAATTTCAAAGGTGAATATAATTGAAAATAGAAATAAATATGAAAAGATACATTTCTAATAAAAGAAATGGAAAAATATGAATTCCCTCATCAATTGTAGACAAATTTATATACAAGTGAATAATATCTGTGGAGTTTAGAGTGCCTTAAAATCAGTTTGGAGGATCATGGAGTTGCTTGAAAGTGTTTCTTGAACACTGGGAATCGATTCCCTAGCTATGTGAATCGATTCAAGCATGTTTGGGACTCTGTGAATCGAAGTACGCCTCTGTGAATCACATGGGAAGCTTGCAGGAATCGATTCATTTCATTAATTCGTGCAGGGGAGACTTTTTTAACTAGGTGAATCGATTCACCTATGTCTGTGAATCGATTCACAGTCAGGTTTTATAAACCTGACGCTGCAGAATTGTGTGAGAAGAGGTGCAGTCTTTCTAGGGTTGTGTGCAGCCGTTCTTGAGCGTCTTGGTGAGGTTTTAGGGGCTGGAAAACACTGTTAAACACCTTGGGGTCTTAGGAAATCATAGAGGGAGGATTGCAGGCTTTCTCTATTGTTGTTCTTGAGAGGTTTTCAGAGAGGAAAAGAGAGAGGGATTGGGAACTCTTGGGTTTGTTCTTCTTGGACATTTGGAAGGGGTTCAAAGCAATTGTAATCTCTTGTAAAGACTCTTTGATAGTGAAACGGAGGGCTGCTCTCTCCCGCAGACGTAGGTCATCTTTTTGGAGCCGAACTGCGTAACCAAATAGCGGTGTTATTCTTCCTACTCTCTACTCCTTGTTTGAGTGACTTTGTTGCATTGTTTTGGTTGCTATTAAATTTAGTATTGGTTGTCTTTGATATTTGTTCAATTTATTCTTGTTAGTAACTCAACAAGTGGCGCCGTCTGTGGGGAGAACAAATAATTCAATTGTGCACCATGAGTACTAAATGGGACATCGAGAAGTTTTCCGGTAATAACGACTTCGGTCTATGGAAGGTGAAGATGGAAGCAATCCTTATTCAACAGAAGTGCTTTGAAGCCTTGAAGGGTGAGGCAAGAATGCCGGCCACCCTGTCTCAAACGGAGAAGAAGGAGATGATAGATAAGGCAAGAAGTGTCATTATCTTGTGCCTTGGCGATAAGGCATTGAGGGAAGTTGCAAGGGAGAAGACCGCGGCGGAGATGTGGGCAAAGTTAGAATCGTTGTACATGACCAAGTCATTGGCCCACAGGTTATGTCTGAAACAACATCTATATTCATTCAAGATGGTAGAGACGAAACCTATTGTGGAGCAACTAACGGAATTCAACAAAATTATCGATGACCTACTGAATATTGATGTGAAGCTCGATGACGAGGATAAGGCTTTACTCTTATTGAATTCATTGCCTAGGTCCTTTGAACACTTTAAGGATGCACTCCTCTATGGCAAGGAGTCCACTATTACCTTGGAGGAGGTCCAACAATCAATTAGGACCAAGGAGCTAACCAAGCTTCAAGACTTGAAGGTGGAAGATAGTGGGGAAGGCTTGAGTGTCTCAAGGGGAAAGAATGAGAGTAGAGGAAACGGTAAAGGAAAGCCTAAGGCGTCGGAAGGGGACAATAAAGCTAAGTACAAATGCTTTAATTGTCATAGGGTTAGTCACTTTAAGAGGAATTGTCCCGAGAGAGGGGGCAATGAAGATTCCGTGGAGGTTGCGATTGCTATGGAGGATGGTTATGAGGATGCAGGGGCTCTAGTGGTTACGAGTTGGGAACCAGAGAGGAGTTGGGTTATGGACTCCGGGTGCTCTTTTCACATGTGTCCAAGGAAGGAATATTTTGAAACTTTGGAGCTCAAGCAAGGTGGAGTAGTTCGCCTTGGTGACAACGAAGCGTGCAAAGTTCAAGGTATGGGTTCAATTCGTCTTAAGATGTATGACAACCGTGAATTCCTTTTACAAGATGTGAGGTATGTTCCTAAACTCAAGCGAAATTTAATTTCTATAAGCATGTTTGATGGATTAGGCTATTGCACTAGTATTGAGCATGGTATGATGAAAATTTCGCATGATGCATTGATAATAGCTAAGGGGACTAAAATGTGTGGTTTGTACATATTAGAGGGTTCAACTATTATTGGGCATGCATCATTAGCTAGCCAAACCTTGCATGATAGAACCATGTTATGGCATAATAGGTTAGGGCATGTTAGTGAGAGGGGTTTAGTTGAACTAGCTAAACAAGGTTTGCTAGGTGGTGATAAATTGGATAAGCTAGAATTTTGTGATAAATGCATACTAGGCAAACATCATAAGGTTGAGTTTGGGGGTGGCATGCATCATTCTAGTAAACCCTTTGAGTACATTCACTTGGATCTTTGGGGTCCGGCTAGAGTGAGTACTCATGGGGGTGGTTCCTATTTCCTCACCATGGTTGATGATTTTTCTAGGAGAGTATGGGTCTAAATTTTAAAAAGCAAAAGTGACACCTTTGAAAAGTTCAAGGAATGGCATACTCTCATAGGAAATCAAATAGGAACTAAACTGAAAATTTTAAGGACTAACAATGGCCTGGAGTTTCTTTCAGAGCATTTTGATAAGTTTTGCAGGAAACAAGGTATTCAGAGGCATAGGACCGTGGAAGGCTCACCGCATCAAAATGGCCTAGCAACATGCATGAATAGGACCATCTTGGAGCGGGTGAGGAGTATGTTTTTGGCAGCTGGGTTGCCTAAAAGCTTCTGGGGCGAGGCTGTGAGTACAGCAGCATATTTGATCAACAGATGTCCATCAATGGCGTTAGACTTCAAGACACCTATGGAGGTTTGGAGTGGGAGACCGGCAGACTACTCTAAGTTAAAGTTTTTCGGGGCTTTGGCATTTGCTCATATCAGACAAGACAAGCTTGATGTTAGAGCTGTGAAATGTGTCTTCATAGGATATCCGGAGGGTGTGAAGGGATACAAGTTGTGGAATTTGGAATCTGGAGGGTCAAAGGTTATCATAAGCAGGGATGTCACTTTCGATGAGACCCACATGGGGATGAAGTGCAAAGACCTGGAGGATAGTAGCTCAGAAGTGGAGGTGGAGAAAACTCAGTTTGAGGTGGAGTCTACCACTAGTGAGACCGGGAATGATGAAGAGGAGGATAGTCCTCCACCATCAGGTTCTAGAGGAAGACAACAAACAGTGGATCCTGGTTATCAGTTGGCAAGAGATAGGGAAAGGAGGGAGACTGTGGCACCGAAGAGATACGGGTATGCTGATATTGTTTGTTATGCTTTGTTTGTGACTGAAGAGGTTCAAGACTCGGGACCAAGGGACTTCAGTGAAGCAATGGGAAGCATGGAGAGTCAGAAACGGTTGAAGGTAATGAATGAAGGTGTGAATTCATTGGAAAAGAACCGGACTTGGGAACTTGTGAATCTACCGGAAAAGTCAAGGGTAGTTGGATGCAAGTGGAACTTCATGAAGACGGAAGGTATTCCGGAGTTTGAAGAACCAAGGTACAAGGAGAGGCTTGTGTGTAAGGTCAATCTTGAGTTGGAAAGTGTGAATGATATTCAAAAGGCAAGTTCTAGCAAGGAAGATATTGGTATGCTCAAGGGGAAGTTAGCTTCTGGATTTGAGATGAAGGATCTCGGCATTGTGGAAAGGACACTTGGAACGAATATTGGGAAGAACCGGAAAAGGAGGTATGGCTCTTTGAAAGGCGGTTTGAAGCATGTGAAGACAACTCAAGGTGGAGTCGCAATGAAGAGTATGATTGGTGACTTGGGGATTATGCATGGTTGTGAGAAGTTCACCGAGTATCTTCCTAGATCAAGGTTCAAGGATCAATTGGACTTGATCAATTGCGTTGAGACGTAATTCCAGTAATGGAGAGAGCAGCTAGTGGTTGATGGATTAAGTTGAGCATCACCACTGATTTGAAGTCAAGGTGGAGAATTGTGGAGTTTAGAGTGCCTTAAAATCAGTTTGGAGGATCATGGAATTGCTTGAAAGTGTTTCTTGAACACTGGGAATCGATTCCCTAGCTATGTGAATCGATTCAAGCATGTTTGGGACTCTGTGAATCAAAGTACGCCTCTGTGAATCGCATGGGAAGCTTGCAGGAATCGATTCATTTCATTAATTCGTGCAGGGGATACTTTTTTAACTAGGTGAATCGATTCACCTATGTCTGTGAATCGATTCACAGTCGGGTTTTATAAACCTGACGCTGCAGAATTGTGTGAGAAGAGGTGCAGTCTTTCTAGGGTTGTGTGCAGCCGTTCTTGAGCGTCTTGGTGAGGTTTTAGGGGCTGGGAAACACTGTTAAACACCTTGGGGTCTTAGGAAATCATAGAGGGAGGATTGAAGGCTTTCTCTATTGTTGTTCTTGAGAGGTTTTCAGAGAGGAAAAGAGAGAGGGATTGAGAACTCTTGGGTTTGTTCTTATTGGACATTTGGAAGGGGTTCAAAGCAATTGTAATCTCTTGTAAAGACTCTTTGATGGTGAAACAGAGGGCTGCTCTCTCCCGCAGACGTATGTCATCTTTTTGGGGCCGAACTGCGTAACCAAATAGCAGTGTTATTCTTCCTACTCTCTACTCCTTGTTTGAGTGACTTTATTGCATTGTTTTGGTTGCTATTAAATTTAGTATTGGTTGCCTTTGATATTTGTTCAATTTATTCTTGTTAGTAACTCAACAATATCAAAACATTTATTTTTGATTTGTTCATATAATATATTAACCTTAACATTGATGATTGGTTACTAATGTATTGAAAGTCTAATTTTTAATCTTATAATAAATATTTCATATATTATTGACTTTTAAAAATATTTTTTATGTTAATTTTATACTTCTATTACAAATGGGACAAAGGAAATCATTGTACATACAAGCATTAATGTGTCAAATCTTTGGAAATTTTGTCCTTTATTATTCTAGCTAAAAACATGTAGCCTCTATCTGACTCTTCAAGTTCAGATATTGAACAAGTAAAACAATTCTTACAGTGAATACTAAAAATTGGTGGTGGGATATTATTATGAAAGTGTGTTGTAATGTTATGAATAACTTACTGTAGCGATTTGTAAATCATTATTTGTGACAATGATAGTCACATCTACGACACATTTTTAAATGTGGTTTATAAAGAAGTGCCTAAAAAATGATGATAGGTAACGCTAAAAAAAATCCTTTTATTTGATTCATTTCGTCATATATGTATTGATTTCTTAGAGTCTTTTCATAACTTTAAGGAGTATTTGTGAACAATTATCTCCCAATCTTCCCTAACCTTTGGGTAGAATGCAGAGAAAGATTACAGTTGATCAACATGAAAATGTTGTTCCAATCTACTTCTATGTCGTATGCATTATAATATACTCTATTCCAATCAACTACTTTCAAATTTCTCTTTTTTAAAGGTTATAGGCAATGCTCTTACAAAGCACCTACCATATTTATCCTCAAATAGAATGATTTTTATGCATAAGTTTTGCCAAATTAATTATGGCACGCGTCTAAAATCCAACATCTATATATAAAAAACATCACTTTTGTAAAAATAAAATTAACCAATAATTGCCAAAGCATAATATTAAAACTCTTTAAATAAGGTCAGTAATATCAACCACAACTATAGCAAGGGTATTTAAAAAAATAAAAAATAAAAAATAAAGATATATAACATCTGTGCATCGCAACGGTCACGTTCTAGTATATATATAAAATAATGTTGCCTAGGGGCATATTTGGTATTATTCCTACTTAATTGAGGGGCAAATATGTGACATGGATATTTATACTATTTCTAGGCTTTTTAATTAGGGTCACTAATTAGTGTATTTTAAAACAAATTTATTGTTTGGGGTATTTTTGTAATTTGAAATGTCCATTTGATGAGTAAATTGGTTAATTGTTTATTAATAGATTTAATTAGTTAGTTAAAGAGTTAAAACAAATTGTATACAATTGTGAAACTTAAAATATAAAAAATTAACATTCAATGTAGACTAAATCGTTAGATATTTTCAAAATAAAAATAAGATTTTATATTCTTTTTTATTGTTTTGGTAATTCATGTATTATTTTACATGTTTCAAATTATATTGATTAATTTATGTAAAAAAATTGATTTTATAAACGATGCTTGAGGTGAAATATTTCAAAAGTTTTTTTTACTTAGCTTTTAATTTTTACCACATTTTAATTATTAGGTTTTATTTTTATTTTTATGTAATTACTTAACTTTCAAATAATTCTCTTCACGAATGTAATTTATGTTTTGATTTTAGTAGTTGTTTCAATTATTTAAATATTCAAAATATTATATTTAGTTTATGAATATTTCCCCCATGTTTTCATTTTAAATTTTTTAATTTGGTATTTTTAAATTATTTAATTTGTACAAACTTTCTTCCATTGTTAACATCATATTTTGTCTAATTTTTTTATCCTGTCATGTAGAAAGAAGAAAAATAAAGTTTATATTAACACCTAATTTTTTTTTCTAATTTTGCTTTTTGATTTTGATTTTGATTTTTTTTAATTTTTTCAGTTTCAACTTCGTTTAGAAAATAAATAAATATGATAACTAAAATTGATAACAAATATTTAGGTTAAGTCCAAAATATTAGATGTACTAAATTATACCAAAAAATAAACATAAAAATAGAATGAATAGCTAATATAAAATAAATATAAATATAACTATTTGTGTGTGTTATTCATCTTCTGTAACCTCATGTCATTTAGTTGTTTTTATTATTTATACTATAAATTATTATCATTCATTGCTTATCATAAAAATAAAACTATAACTGATGAAGGGGAGAAAGGAAAGGATATTCAATTGTTTATTATAAACTGAAAGGTAAGAAGAGAAAAAAAGTAAAGTTAATATTGACACCCAATTTTTGTTTCATTTTCACTTTTTGATTTTGATTTTGTTTTAATTTATTTATTTTAAAATTTTATTTTTTTAGTTTCACCTTCGTTTAAAAAAAGTATAATTATTGAAATTGTTAACAAATATTTAGGTCAATCCCAAAATAGTAGATATACTAACTTACACTAAAAGAAAATAGAATGAATAGCTAATAAAAAATAAATGTAAATATTATGCTAGTGCTTTTTCAAATTCTGTAAACTCATGTAATTTAATTGTTTTATTATTTATAATGTATATTATTATCATTCATTGCTTATCATAAAAAGACTCTAACCGATGAAGGGAAAATGGAAAGAACATGAGATTGTTTCATATAAATTGAAAGATAAGAACAACAGAAAGAGGAGAGGAAGAGATAAGAGAAAAGAAAGTAGGAAAAGAAAGAGAGACTATTGAAGGGAAAAAAAGAAGGCTCTTGGTTAAAATATACAATACCATCGGAATTTATCATTCTACGATCGAGAAACCATTTTTGTTGCAGTTCAGGCTCACTAGTCTCATTGACCTTAAAGTACTCGCACAACGATAGAAGAAGAAAATTAAAGAGCACATAGAAAAAATGTGTACAAGAGGTGAAGCACTGAGAAATTTAAATTTATGACATTTGACTTTGTTGGAACAACAACAATAGGGTGGGTGAGTGGCTTGATTGTTTTGTGCATTCATCCCCATCTTAAAAATATAAGTTCAACGATGAGTGGTTTGCTTCTTGAATTATGATTATATATGTCGAGCATAATCATTTTGATAAAAGATTTCACTTAATACATTTTTCGTTGTGTGTTTAGTCTATATATATTTGATTATAAGGGCTATTTGTTGATTATTTTATGGATGGATCTTTGGGGTTTGCATTTAACTATAAGTTTTAGATGTTGAAATTATTATTTCACGGATTTGTCATGGGTTTCATACTTCGTCACTATTCAAAATCCGTAGTCAAAGAGTTTTAGTCAAGATTTTTTTAAAAAAAAACTTACAAAAACATCTATTGTCCCTTCTATTTTTATTGCTTTTCACCTTTCATTAAAAGTATATAAGTTCATTATTGGTTATTTTAAGGTTATGTGTATAAATTATGTCATTTGCTTTTGTGTTGCAGCTTAAAATATTATGTTTTTATTTCTGTTTTTGTCAACATGGTCTGCCATTGTTAGTTTATAATGATTCAACAATACAAGTTTGAGATTGATGGGCTTGGATAAGGTTAAATATGTATTCTGCTTACCAATTGAAATAATAAAATGGTTGATGCGTATGGGTAAAAATATAAAATATTATCATAATTTTTAAACTTTACATTATTTTTAGTAAATTTTATTTTAAATAAAAAGAATTTTTAATCATTTTTCCTTATTAACTATTTTTGAATTTTGTACACATAAATAAAAAAAATTATTGAAATAAAACATATTATTCGATCACATGTGTTTATTTAAAAACAAATAATTTATGTACAATAGCATATCAAATTAATTAAAACAAATATTTATTCTATTAGAATTACATAAATAAATAAACTTTTATATGACATGAAATAAATTTTGTAAATAATTATCTAATTAAAAAATAAATACTTTCAAAATTATAAAAAATAGTTTATAAGTGATAGCCACTTTGGAATGAATTGTAAAATACTTAATCTTTTTGTTCATTTACAATTGATGTTTTAGAATTATTTAATATTTTCAAAATTTCAAACGAAAATTTATTATTATTTTAAGAATATATTTTGTTACCTAACTAAAAGTGGATTATAGAAATATAATATATGGTATAGATAAAAATATTTCAAAAATTAATTTACATAAAAATATTTATTATATTTCTTGATTTATGTGATATCTTGAAACAACAAATGAGTCGTAGAAAATATTTCAAATTTTTGAAAAAAATATATAATGAATAATACTTTAAATCTCAAAAATTTCAAAGGTGAGTAAAATTGAAAATAGAAATAAATATGATAATATACATTTCTAATAAAAAATAGAAAAATATAAATTCTCTCGCTAACTGTAGACAAATTTATAAATAAGTGAATAATATCAAAACATTTATTATTGAATTGTTCCAATCTACTTCTATGACGTACGCATTATAATAAACTCTATTCCAATCAACTAATTTCAAATTTCTATTTTACAAAAGTATTCAATTTCTAGGCAATACTCTTCCAAACCACCTACCATGTTTATTCTCAAGTAGAATGATTTTTATGCACAAGTTTTGCTAAAATAATTATAGCACGCTTCTAAAATCCAACCTCCTATATACAAAGTATCACTTTTGTAAAAACTAAATTAACCAATAATTGTCAAAATATAATATTAAAACTCTTTAAATTAGGTCAGTAATATCAACTACAACTATAACAAGGATATTTTAGAAAATAGAAAAAGAAAGACACATAACACTCGTGCATCGCACGAGTCATGTTCTAGTGGTATTTATATATGAAAAAAAAAATTACAAAATAAAAGTCAAAATAAGAAAAAGAAATGGAGGTCATTGCGCTTATCGTGTCCTCTTCCTCCTCCCCTGATAAGTGAAGGCGCGTATTGTACACTCTACCAGGATGGGAGCCCATCCTATACACTAACCACTCCTGTGATTATGGAAATAAAGTTGCACTCTTACTAACAAATATAGCTTTTGGCTGAGTGGTAAGCGCTTGATCCTATAATTGGTATAAGAGCCAAGGTCATGGGTTTGAATCCCCGAGTGACACTAGGGGAGATTTTTGGCTTTATCTTGGGATTCGATGAGCTTAACATTCCAACCAATG
Organism: Calophaca sinica; assembly: GCA_037113605.1. NCBI lineage: Eukaryota > Viridiplantae > Streptophyta > Magnoliopsida > Fabales > Fabaceae > Calophaca > Calophaca sinica. The sequence goes on from CM073734.1 coordinate 127,161,065, forward strand.
ATCATAGGTTTGAATCACACAAGTTGGTGCTTATTTTTCGCAAATCAATTTCTCTGGCTTAGCTTACTTTTTTGCGTAAGCTAGTTATTAATATCGGAGAAAAAAATCTTAGATTCCCGTTTAAGGTTCAATATTGAGCGCGGAATAACTATTATATGAGTGGCAAAAAAGCTTCTTATTGAATGGGATAATGTTATATCATTTAAAGAAAGAGAACAAATTACCGATGACAACTAAAAAAGTCTTTGATAACGATTTTGGATGCCCATTCTTTTGTCGGATAGCTGCGTGTCGATGGTCCATTAGAAACATGGTGTTACTGACGACTTTTTGTTATTTCCGACAGCTTTTGGCATCGGTAACACTGTGTCTTCTTATAGTTCCTCTCACATATCTCTTTCTCTTTCTGCGGTCTACTTTCCCTCAAGATTTGTGTGTAAAACTTTCTGAGAAAGAAATTTGATTCTAAACAAAAGGCTGTGTGTGTAGTCTAGAGAGAAAAAAGAATAATAACCATCTAAACCTAATTAAGTGGGGTTGTGGGTAAATTTAAATTTAAATTTTGAGTTAAGTAAGGGGAAATTAAGAAACAAATTTTAATTATGAAAGGCAATTGTCGATATACAGGTATAGATAACAAATTTAAACAGCCGTTTATTTCACTAGAAAGGAGAAACAATACACAATGTAAAACAAATCCAAACAATGTAACCATAATATAATATGAAGCCAGTTGCTCTCTGAAACATAGGAAAGAAAAACTCGACACAAACAGATAAAAACAGATAAATTACAAACAGATCATTAAACAATTGTAAAATCCAAGATATAGCAGCAAGCATAATGCATCCAATTAGAGAGCATAAGAAAATTCTAGCGAGCCATGCCCGGTGTAACATTTGGTGGCACTTGGTTGACTCTCTTCATTTTTTCCTCGTTGCCTGTCCAACCTATATGTATGTTGTTAGGAAATGTGGGACTTTGGTTGCACCTCAACATATATATCACGTATGTTTGCGAAGGTTAGACCTTTTGAATATGATATAAATACACACACACACAAATAAATGAAAGTTTTTTTTTTTTTTGGATGGGTAGCTCAACTGGTTTGAGCTAAGGGTATGAAGAAGTGAAAGAGTTAAAGGTGCAGGGTTCAAATCCTGCCGAAGGAGGAAAAACTAATCTAACAACTAACGTACTAACACTTGCCTATCCAAAAAAAAATGAAAGGTTTTTTAGTTTTATTAATTATTTTGTAAATAGTCATCAATTATATATATTTATACCTATTGAGGGGTCCAATCCACGGTTTTTAAGTTCCCTGTACTCCTGGCAAATAGCACAATAACCACACCAGCAATGAACGCGTAAATCAATGGTTCTTCTAGCAAGGAGAAGAGGCCTCTTAGTTTGCTTCTGTATGTGTAAGAATGTAAACATCCAAGTGCAACATAGGAAAAGGCATAGAAGATCAAGCCCGCAAATGCACAAGCTGCAAATATATATGTAACCGTTTTTTGAAAGGAAATGTGAAAAAGTAAATATTTGCTCAGATAATTAACTATATATATCGAACTTATTGAAGATGGTTTAAACTTCGAGCTCAAACAATTGATGTTATTCACATGTTCTTCCTTTGTCTACAACTTCAGCATTCTTACCAAAGATGATACATGGACAACAGCAAGTCATACAGCCTCCATAATATTCATATAACAAAGGGACAAAAGGAAGAAAAAAAAATTAAGCAAACTCGAAAATGATCTTAAAGTAATTTTAAAAGCGTAAGTACTTGTTTAATTGTATACTGTTTTAATTAAATATTAATTAAAGTTTAATAGGTTCTGAGTATGCACAATATGGCTATATTATTAAAAAAATTGGTAATATATAATTAGTGGTGCCATATTAATTTAAAATTACAGTTTAAATATATTTTCGGTCCTACGAATATACCACTTTTCACTCTTAGTCTCTACATTTTTTTTTGTTTTTAGTCCCTAAAACATTTTAAAAAAAAAATATTTTTGGTCCTTTGGTTTGTTTTAATCCCTCTCTAATATTTGTTCATGTTGGAGTTGGTCCTGTAACATGCATGTGGACTGTATTCATTTCGGTCCCTCAAATATGTACCTTATAAGGACTAAAATCAGTATGATTTATATATTTCGGGGACTAATTCCGACATGAACAAATAATGCAAGAACTAAAACAAAACAATTGGGATCAAAAGTGTTACGGACCGGTCTCGAGGCGAGTTCCAGCGTGTCCACCAAACCGAGCCGGCCCGGCTCGGTTCCGACCTTCTTCGAGCTCGGCAACCTACATCCAACCTCGGAGGCGCCAAACCGGCCCTCTGGTACGATCGCCCCAGTGACAACACCGAGCGGGTCAGGGGCGAGCCGACTCATGACCCTCGAACCTTCTAGAAAGTGATACGCCTGGAGACGATGCTTGGAGCCGTTGCCACTCCGAAGATTGAGGATCACGTAGCCAGTACGCGACGGACTTGGCAGGTGCGAGATATCAGGAAGAGATGAGCTGATCCTTGGAGCGTGAGGGAGGAGTTACCGCGCGCAGATTCCGGATCGGTGGTTACCCTCCTTCGACGTGACTCCACTATATAAAGGGGGCTTGACCCCCAGGTTTGCATACTCTCTACTTACTCTAAACCCTAATCCACTCTGTTCTCCTTCTCCTCCAAAGCCCTATCTAACTTAGGCATCGGAGTGTCTTTGCAGGTGCCACCCCCTTTTTTGGACTCTGGAAGAGGGAGTACTCAATCCCAAGGAGGAGGAGAGCTCAACCATTCCCAGCATCAACAAAAAGTAAAAAGTGATGTATTTTCGCTGATTGAAAACAAACAAATTTTTTTTACTAGAACTAAAAGCAAAAAAATTGTATATTTTGTAAGGATGAAAAAGATATTTATGCCGAAAAAGATATTTTTTTAACTCCATATATTCTTTGTCCCGTGAGTATATATCCTCAACTTATGTGCTTGTATCATAATATTTTTGTTTGTCGTAACCTATATCTAAGTAGTATATGTCAAAAAAGCAATTTCATCATAGGTGTACAAATGATAAGTGCTGTTACACTTACATCATATAAATATAGTGAGTTCGTGAAAAGGAGCTTACAACTTCCAAGGTCATCAAAGCAATCACATAAACCTGTTGTCCATGCTCCAGTTAGTGGACCGTCGTATGGTGATTGTGCTGCTTCACCGTTATACATTTTGAAGATGATCAAAGATAAAAAAAAAAAAAAAAGATGATCAAATATAGATAAACCTATATATATATATATATATATGGAGATTGACTAACACGTTATACTTCTGTGTTCATAGTTCGTCTGGTTCCTTTATATAGCAATCGGCATTTTTTTTTTATAGAACAATTGGCAAATGTTGACATTCACTTTACAGTACCATAAAATTTTCCCACTAGTCAAATAGACAAGCTAGCTATACAAGTTGATTAATTATATTTGTATACACGTTGATCGCTATTTCAAAATGCAAGGCTGTACCAACGAAATTCCATTTCCGTGAAACCACGCAATATATACCACATGGTTTGGAATATAAACTAGTTCATATATATATCTCCTCTTTCCCTTCCTCTTAAACCATGGGTGGCGTATGTATGTTGTCTTATATTATATAATAACAACTTAATTTATATGCACCGTCAATGTAAAAATATTTTACACATATATTTAATGATATGTTGTCATATCATTTAATGAGATGACAACTCGTGTTTTTAAATTCGTTAAATGATGTGGCAACACTTCATTAGATGCATGTGTAAAATATTTTTATATCAACAGTGCATATAAATTAAACTCGAATAATAAATCTACAAGGTTATTAAGGGGATTAATTTTACGATGCAATACTTAGTGAATGTTTTTCTGGGTACTATAGTACTTAATTTACATGATCTACAGAATAACTTTAGAGTTTGTTTGTAAAAATTAATAATTGATAAGTTAACTACAAATTGAAAAGCTAATTTTTACCTTAAAATTGCTAGCAGAAAAGTTACTAAGTTAATTAACTAATTATTGAATTAAAAGTATTTAGTAAAATTGGTTGTTGAACTAGTTGATAAATATAAAATATCATAAAATGACACATTTACATAGTTTTTATATATAAATTCTATTTTTATTTTTTGTAGACAAGAATATATTTTTAGAAAAGTATAGCTTTATGTTTTTTATTCAATCACAAAAGTTTTATCGTTATTTGTTTAAAAATAAAATATCTATCAAAAAATAAAACAAAATAATACAAAGTGTAATAATTAAAATATATATCATAGCATTAAAAATAACCTAGCTAAAATAGTACTCCCTCCATTCCAAAATATTTGATGTTTAAGGTTGTGGCACACCCATTAAGAAATCATTAAATGGTATATACCTAGACCAAAATACCCTTATTTAATCATGCCTAAAAACTATGTAATGTGATCATTCTCATTGATGAGTGGTTAGCTATTGACTTGGTAACTACAATAGTCTCATAATAAGCACATAGTATTAATTGGAATCAAAGGTATGTTTGGAAAAAAATGCATTAATTTAGTTTTGGATTTGTAAAACATCAAAAGTTTTGGAACAAAACTAAAATGCTAAAACATCAAATGTTTTGGAATGGAGGGAGTAAATAGTATAGTAATGTGTGTTTTATGGTTAACAAGGAGCTTTGTTCAGTTAAAAAAAAAAGGAGCGTAGTTGCCCAGTTGTTGCGGTTCCAAAAGTTAAGGCCCCGTTCGGGGTGGTTTTTGGTTTTATGTTTTGAAAATTTCAAAAACCAAATCTAGTTTTGAGTTTTGAATTTCAGTTCTGAGTTTTGAGTTTCAATTTTGTTTTTTTTTGTTTTTTGAGTCAAGTCACTTTCTTTACCTCATCCCACTATGAATTCAATTAAGTCTGGAAGAAATGCCTCTCTCACTTTCTTTGGACAAAAAAATGCCTCTATCAACCAAACAGGTTTACTTTGGACAGTTGGCAAACATCTGATGTGCTCAGCTCAACGACAACACAGATGCAAAAAGGGATAACCACAAAAACAACAACTAGAACAAAGAACAGAACACCAGAAACAGAACATACAAAACTTGAACCAGAATAAAACAAACCCAACAGACCACTTCCATGACCAACAGAATCCAAATCGCATCCAAACAGTCTCTAGGAACCACCACTCCCCTATCAACCACTGAAAACTACACCCATCCGACTTACCTGTTTCTAAGGGTCAGAAAAAATTTCAAAAATGGTGGTGCTGCCGAGAAAGAAACCATCCAGAGATGGTGGTGTCGTGCCGAAAAAGGTGTCAAGAGGGCGAGATCTATCGCAATCTAAGCGAGAGAATGACGACGAGATCTGGCAGATCCACGGTGAGGACGACAAAGGAATGATCTTCTCACGGTGGTGTTCGGCATCGATGGCTAAGGAGATGGCGGTGGTTCAAACTGGTTCACGGTGGTGCAAGGCGAAAGAAAGCGTGACAGTGACAGGTGTTGTTGAGAACGATGGGGGGAGATGGCGGGAGAAGCCGGCGAGATGGGGGGAGCCCGACAGCGGCGAGATGGGGGAAGCCCGACAGCGGCAAGAAGGGGGGAGCCCCCCAGCAACTCTTTAAATCTTCACAGAGGTGAAGGGGATGGTGAACTGCACAAGAGAGAGAGAGAGAGAGAGAACGTGTTTTAACATAAAAACTGAAACAAATATCATAAAACCTATTTTTATGGTTTTGGGCCTTACAAGAAAACTGTTTTGAAAATAAGTAAAAAGCCAATTTGGAAACCATTTTACCCAAACATGTTTCGTTGTTAAATTTAGCTTTTAAAACCAAAAACAGGAAACTTACAACCACCCCGAACGGGGCCTAAGTTATTTATCTAAGGTTTCTATGTTAGGTTTCAATTTGATTGGTATGTGTTCTTTGCTTTTCCATGATATTACATAGAATCTGTAAGGGGCTGGAGTTTGGCTCTTTGGCATTATAAACTTGCAGTTTCTAGGATGTGCGATTCACTCATATCACGCACCGCGTGAGACCTTAAAATCAATTAGAGTATCCTACACCCGCTTGCAATATAACCCCCTCCCTCTTTTTCCCCTCTTATAGTTGTCTCCTCTCTCAATCCTAACTATTGTTGTCATCCCATTTCTGGCCACCGCAGCCACCCAACAACAAATACAAATCGATTAAGGATCCGTTTGTTTTATATTTCGGTAGAATTGATTCTGAAAGATTGATGTTAAAAGAATTGATTTTAAAAAATTAAGTTTAAAAAAATAATTTGTGTTTGGTAATGATGTTTTAAAAGTGAGTTTAAAAGAATTGGCTTAGTTTGGATGACAAAGTAGAATCATTTTTATGTGTAAATTTAAATAAATTTGCGGGTCTCATACACTTAATTAATTTTATTCAATGCAAAGCCTAGGAAAGTATTGCTTCCAAAATAATCAGTTTTAACCCTCTCATAATTGATTTCATTCACCTCTTTTTTTATCCGAACACAATTACACACTCAAAAGTTGGGCATTGTGAAGCCCAACTTCCATTTTTGAGGTGAGATTAATCTAAACACTAAAATACTCCTCGTCATCTATTATACCAAAGCCCTCAAGAAATATTTTCATTTGAGAACCTTGCACAGTCACCAACTGCTTCTTTTGGCGTATTTTCCAGCCAAACTAGGCCTCAGGCGAAAAATATACACCGATTAAGGGCTTTCCCACGACGTCCGCATGAAAACCCACTGAACAATTTTTGATTCTACCGTTCGCTACTGCTACCACTGGTCATCGTCACTATCGCCTCAGAGTGATGTCTGAAAATATGTCAAGTGTGTTTCGGTAAGGTTGATACATTTTTTTTTCTTTTTCAAAGTAAACAGTATAGTAATTAAAAAAATATTAAGATTATTTTAATTATATTTTATTATGTTATCCCAAAGTAATTAAAAAGGAAAAAGAGTAATTTTATTAAAATAGAGGGTGAACTTGAAAAAAATGATAAGTTATAACCTCAGACAATATTTTAAGAGAAATGATATTTTGACACAGAATTTTGACAACATATGGTTGACACCGTATGACACCGTTGCTGTGTGATTAATGGCTTGCAAATACTTAATTAATTCAATTTATTATGTGGTTAACAGATTATCTGGATACTTCAATTTTTTATTATTGTTGATACTTCATTTTTCACAACACACTAAAAGTACATGGTTAATCACTTACAAATGTTTGATCAATTCAATTCATTACGTGATTAATGTGTTATCCTGATGCTTTAATCATATTTCACAAGCCACAAAAAAGTGCATAGTTAATGACTAGCAAATACTTGATTAATTCAGTTCATTACGTTAAAGATAGAGGTGTGGGATGTGGTTAATGACTAGCAAATACTTGGTTGAGGTTTTTGTGCAAGAAATATATGGTTATGTTAAAGAGAAACGGTGATGACGAGGGAATGTAGCTAGATGGGACTTCTACATTATTCGGTGACAGTGCAAAGACGAGTTAGTTGAGTTTTCAAGTTGGTTGTGGGATGTTGTTGTCACTTCTCTTCTTCCAATTGATTCTCTGGCAGCAATGACAAGGATTCAATGTAGCAGGAGACACACTTGCGCACACATCCTCCCTGGCTGATTATTTAATGTTGTCGATCACTTCAAATCCACGGGCTCGATACGACGGTGGCACAACAGATCTCGATAGACTCTAAAATTGTTAACAATATGAATTCATAGAGAAGAGAAGAGGAGAAGAGAAGAGAGGAGGCTAGAGTTCCAATGAGATTACAATTAACAAGTCTACTCAATACAAGACAATAAAGAAGTATAAATACTAAAGATACAAAAGACTAAACTACCCTTAGTACTAATATTATATATTATCTAACATCCCCTCTCAAACTCACGATGCGTTAACAGGGAGCATCGAGAGTTTGTCAGTCAAGAAACAAAAACGTTTGATAGAATGCGATTTTGTGAACAAGTCAGCAATCTGCATGGAGGAAGAAATAAAGGGTAAATAAATGGTGCCATGTTGAAGGTGATGGCGTGTGAGATGACAATCAATCTCAATATGCTTGGTGCGTTCATGAAAAACCGAGTTGTGGGCAATTTGAATAGCACTCTTATTATCACAGTACATAGGAGTCAGTCCAGAGAGGGAGACACCCATATCAGAAAGAAGCCAACGTAATCAAACTATTTCCGAAGTAGTGTCTTCTGTAGAAGAGCGAGAGACAATGTCTTGCTTCTTGCTCTTCCAAGAAACAAGAGAGTCTCCTAGAAAAATGCAAAACCCTGTGGTAGACTTGCAATCAGTGGAGTCATCCACTCAATCAGTATCAGAGTAAGCACGCAACTCCAAAGAAGAAGATGAAGGAAAAAAGAAGACTCTGAAATTGAGTGCCCCGAAGATACCGAAGAATGCGAAGAACAGCTGCCCAATGCACTGTATTAGGAGAAACGATAAACTGACTAACAACATGCACTGCATAAGCAATATCAGGTCTAGTAATGGTAAGGTACACCAAGCTGCCAACCAATGTACGATACAAAGTGGGATCAGGAAAAGGAACACCATCAAAGGAGACATATTTTGCATTAAGCTCAAGAGGGGTGTCTGCTGCTCGAGTATCAGAAAGACGAGCTTGTTCAAGAATGTTGGAAATATACTTAGATTGAGAGAGAAGATAACCTCTAGGAGAATAGACAACTTCAATCCCTAAGAAGTAGTGAAGAGGACCTAAATCCTTCATCTCAAACTGTTTTGCTAACTGCAATTTCAATTCCGCAATCCCATCAACACCATCCCCTGTGATAATCATGTCATTAACATATAAAGAGAGTATAATACGACCATGAGAAGTGGTCTTCAGAAACAAAGCAGACTCATGATACGGAAGCTAAGAGATGCAATCACAATGGAGAACTTCTCAAACCAAGCCCGTGGAGCTTGCTTGAGACCGTAGAGGGCCTTCTTTAACTTACACATCTCCCCTGGATTATGAGAAACACCTGGTGGAGGTACCATGTAAACCTCCTCTTGAAGATCACTATTTAAGAATGCATTTTTAACATCCATCTAAGAAATATGCCACTGACGAACAGATGCAATCGCGATAAGAGTGCGAATGGTAGTCTCTTGGCAACAGGAGCAAAGGTTTCTTCATAATCTATACCATATTGTTGTGAGAATCCTTTAGCAACAAGACGAGCTTTGTAATGCTCAACTGACCCATCGGACTTGGTTTTGATCTTGTATACCGAACGAGACCCAATAGCATGTTTTCCTGATGGGAGAGGTACCAGGCCCCAAGTATCTGTCTTGTGTAAAGCAGAAAGCTCCTCTGCCATAGCCTGCTGCCAAAGGGGATCAAGAATAGCCTCTTTTAGGAAGAGGGCTCAGAAAACTATGAATAGAGGTTAGAAAAGAAGCAAAAGAAGTGGAATGAGTGGAGTAAACAAAATCTGGTAATTGAGTGGACTTACGAACACGTGGAGGATAACGAGGAGGATGACAAGGATCAATAATCGTAGGAGGTTCTTGGGAAGTCGTGGGGACAAAGGGAACATCTAGATCTGTAGAAGGACTAGTGTCAACCTTGCAATTCTCAACATCAGATTCAATGAACTATCAATATTCATGGCAAAAGGATCAATACGGGTGAGTTCAGACCTGGTAGGACTATGAGAATCAAAGGAAAGAGAGTAAAATGGTATGTGCTCAAGAAACACAACACGACGGGAAACATAAAGTTTTTGACTTATAGGGTCATAACAACGATAACCCTTCTGACCATCCCCATAACCAAGAAAAACACATATTGCAGAACGAGAAGATAATTTACTACGTTCTACATTCGGACGAAGAACAAAACAGGTGGAACCAAAGACCTTCAGGGATGAATAATCAGGAACACATCCATACAACTTTTCAAAGGGAGACAAATCTGAGGTAACATAGGATGAAATTCTGTTAATAGCATGGACATCAGTAAGAACAGCTTCACCCCAGAACTCACTTGGAACTGAAGCAGACAACAGAAGGAAACGAGCAGTTTCAACAATATGACGATGTTTCCTTTCAGCAACTCCATTTTGTTCAGGAGTGTCAGTGCAAGAGGTCTGGTGAAGAGTACCATCAGAAGCAAGTAACTCGGAGAATTTATTAAAGGTATATTTACCACCTAGATCACACCAAAAACACTTGATAATAACATTATGTTGAGTTTAACTAAAGCACAAAACATATGATAAATGCCAAAGAGCTCAAAACGAAGTTTCATAAGATAAACCCAACAATAACGAGTATAATCATCATTAAAAGAGACATAATATCTAGATCCACCTTTGGTAAGAACCGGTGATGGACCCCATACATCAGAATGAACTAAGTCAAATGGTGCACTCGAAATGGAAACACTTTTGCTAAAAGGTAAAGCATAAAATTTAGCAAGTTTGCAACCACAACAACCAGAAATATCATGAGGTTGCAATTTTCCTAGAGCTCCTGTAGAAACTAAGTATTTTAAACGAGGAGAAAAAACATGACCAAGATGAGAGTGCCATAAATAAAAATTAGAAGAGGATGAACTCAACTGAAAAGATGATAGGTCAACACTAGAAGCTGTAACATTTGGAACTTTCAACTCCTCCAAGATATAAAATCCCTCATGTCTACGGTCTGTCCCAATCATCCTTTTAGATTGCGGATCCTACACATAACAAGAGTTAGAAGTAAAGAAAACTAGGAAACCAGAATCACACAATTGACCAGCAGAGACAAGATTCATAATTAGGTTAGGAATGTAGTAAACATTTGAAAGTGATAAATGAGGTATACAAATAGATCCAGTGCCTGCTAATAGCATGGGAGTGTCATCGGCAGTCATCACTGACACAGAAGAACCAGAATGTAATGATACAAATGAAGTAAGATCAGATGACATATGATGAAAGGCTCCAGAGTCAAGAATCCATATAGAAGAAGATATATCTGATGAGCCAGAAGAGGGCAAACCTATATTTGAGAATACAAACATAACATGTGGTTATGAGGTGAGAAACTTCTGAAACTGCTAATTTAATTGCACACTAATAAATTGAAGAGAATCATCTTTTTCTGGAGCGATTGTTACTATTATTAAGTATCCAAGAGACTAGCAAACACAGACAATAAAGAGAGAAGATAATCAAATACCAAATTGTTGACACAACAAAGATGAACCCCCGTTGCTGCAAATGAATTACTGCTAAATGGGTCACTTCAGACACCTGCTACCTGCTCACAACGACTTTCAAATTGCATCTACCAATATTTTGGGCGGCCAACAGTGTATTTCAACTTGCGCCTACTTGCTCACCGGTGGATTTGCAAATAATGCAACTAACTTCAAAGGACTGAAATAATGCAAAGTGGCTAAACCAATTGATAAAGAAATTCAGCTAAATTATGATTTTGGTCCCTTATGTTTATTTAAGGTTTCGGTTTGGTCTCTTATGTATTAAAAGTTTCGATATGGTCCCTTATGTGTAGAATGTGGTCCCTCTTGTTTTTTTTGGTTCGAATTGGTCCCTTATGTTACAAATATTATACCAATGTGGTCCTTTTTTTATGCGAAAAAATGGAGCACATTGGTATAATATTCGTAACATAATGGACCAATTTGAAACTTTTAATACATAAGGAACCAAACTGAAACCTAGAATAAAGATAAGGGACTAAATTTAAACTTTTAATAGATAAGAGACCAAACTGAAACCTAAAATAAAGATAATGGACCAAAATCATAATTTAGCCAAGAAATTCCGAAATAGAGCAAAATCAAGACGATGTCAAATGTTCCAAAGTGGTGACTATTAATAATTCTAGACGGTGGCTTTAATGCACTGATTCCAACGGTTATGCAATATGGCCTCAATGAAAAGTGTTCCTTTAATCAAAATGTAAACGACAATAGTGGTGTGGGTGAAATAAAAATTGTGGGTAGCAACTTTCCCCCACCAAAACAAATGCTCCCACAGAAACCAAATAAGGAAGCAAGTCAAGTAACCTGAGGAGGATTGTGGGTCGCCACTTTGTGCCCAATGTTCACCAACGGAGCCGCGAACGAACAGATTTGATTTTTGTAGATTTTCAACTAGCTACTAATAGGATCTACCTTGCTCTTTTTGATACCATGTTAACAATATGAATTCATAGAGAAGAGAAGAGTAAAAGAGAAGAGAAGAGGCTAGGTTCCAATGAGATTGCAATTAACAAGTCTATTCAATACAAGACAATAAAGAAGTATAAATACTAAATATATAAAAGACTAAACTACCCTTAGTACTAATATTATATATTATCTAACAAAAATAATCTTAGAATTTAAGTTTTGGCTTAACTCAACCCCAAAAACTAGCTTATGGGTAAGAATTGTCCCTCAGTTATAATCACTATTGAGATCATATGGGAACGCCGTAGAGGGAGCATGAGAGGAAGGATGTAATGTGGAGGGTGTATCATATAATTGTGAGGATGAGATGAGTCTAATGGTAGATGACGGTCTCTCACTGTGACATGACCAGGTCTCTAGGAGCGGAGTATAAACTAATAAACAAACTAGAATAAACTAATACCTGTATAGCCAAACTTTGCCTTAAGTAAATGCACGATCTTTGGGCAATCCATTTCTGCATTGACTCTTAAATTTGTCATATTACGACTATTAAATATTTGAAATGAAGTTTGAATGTCTGTGATAGATTGATATGAATAATAATGGTCGCCATAAAGGGATGTTAGAAACAAACTCGTAGTTTGAATTCTATGATAATTGCAGAAATCGTACAGTGCAAGAGAGGAAATGGTGAGAAGCAATTTCTCATTTCTGAAATCTGAATTTACAATGTAACAGTACATGTATTTATATGAGGAAGGAAAAATAAACTAAAATAAACTAAGGCTAACCTTTGCTCTAACGAGTTGGTTATAATATTAACTAACTAACAATTAATTATGGTAATATGCCCCAATGGTGGACTATGGATGTCCGAGGCTAAGCTTGGAAATAAAACTGAGAAGCGAGAGCAAGCTAATTGTTTGGTGAGCACATCGACTAGTTGGCGGAGGAAGGAGCTGGCGACAAATGAATAAGACCAGATTGAATGGCTCCCGAACCACATGTCGATTTCGATATGCTTTGTCCATTCATGAAAGGAAGGATTATGAGCAAGATAAATTCTTGATTTGTTATCGCGATGATAACTTGGCGAGAGCATCAAATTTGATTCCCAAATCGATAAACAAGTAATACAACCATTGAAGTTCACAAGAAAGACTTGCGATGCCACGATGCTCAACGAGCTAGATCGAAAGCGTAGGTGTTTCTTTGATTTCCAAGAAATCAAGAAACGCCAGAAAAATCGTTATCCGATGGCCCGACTGCAGGTGATGACACAAGAAGCCCGTCAGTCAATAAAACTAGAAAGTTTAAGTGGAGATGAAGAAGAATAAAGAGGCGCTTTAGTTTGGAGAAGCTTTAAGGTATCGAAGCACTTTAATTAGTGGCGACTTGATAATGTACTTCTTTGGGTTGAAATAAATTGTGGTGGTGTTGAATGACAAAGGCAATATCTCTCTTAATGGTAGTAAGATATAACAATCGGCCTATGAGTCTTGATAAGCGGAGGTCCGCGATAAGGTGGAGACTTCGAGAATCATGCAATTTGGTGATGGATCATAGGGAGTAGAAGATGGTTTAGCCCAAATTGCCCTTTGTCTTGCGATAATTCAAAAAGTGTATTTCTTGTTGATTCAAGAGAATACCTTGCTTAGTTCTTGCAATTTCAATCCAAGAAAAATACGAGATTGCCAATATCTTTGGTCAGCATTGTCCAAAATGCCTTGTGATTTGATTTCTGCTTGAGTTATTTGACAAACACTATGTCATCTCATACACCAAGAGTGCTATAAAGAAGAGCGGTTTGTAGAAATAATGAATGGTCGACGCTCCAGTTGTTGATAGCCGATGGAAATCAAGGCATATGACAATTTGGAGTACCATTGCCTACTTGCTTGCTTGAGACCATAAAAGGATTTGTGTAACTTGCATACTTTGGTAGAAGAACCACAATTGGACACAAGAACACCTGGAGGTAATGACATGTAAACCTCCTCATTAAGATCCCCATGGAGAAAAGCATTATTAACATCTAGTTGTTCCAAAAACCAACCCTTAATGGCAGCCAATGCAAGAAGAGTCTTAACGGTAGTAAGCTTTGCCACAGGAGAAAAGGTGTCAAAATAGTCGACACCCTCCATTTGAGTATACCCTCGAGCAACCAATCTTGCCTTATATCTCTCAATAGATCCATCAGCATTGTGCTTGATCTTGTAAACCCACTTACATCCAATAGGATTCTTTCCTTTAGGCAAGTCAACTATGGACCAAGTTTGATTGAGTTGAAAATTAGGTTTTCATTGACCTCTTTCCAACAATCGGATTTGCATGCTTGTTTGAAGGATTTAGGCTCGATGTTTGAAGAAATGGATAGCGAAATGCTTATAGCGGGTGCATAGTTTTGGTAAGACAAAGAAATGGGATAAGAAGAAAATTATTATGAAGCATTACGAAGATGATTGATGCTTTGAAGAAGGAAAGAAGGTTCGCGGTGAAAATCCTGTAGATAGCTTGGTGGTTTACGATTGTTGGAAACTTCAGGTAGGAGCATGGACACTTGAATTTGGAGTGGCGAGAACATTGAAATTAGGAAGGCTATTTGGAATAACGAGTCATAATTGTCAACTTGAGGTTGTAGAATTTTTATGAGTCTGCAGAATTATTTCTTTGGAATTGCGAAATTTTCTACAAAGATCTGCATTGAGAATCTGTAGTATCAAAAATGAAGGGCGTGGGACAAAATGAAGGAAATTAGGGGATCGATTGGAGGAACAAGATTATTTGTGATAGGAGATGAATGAGAATGAGAAAGAATGGAATGTAGAAAAAGGAAAAACATCCTCATAGAAAATGACATGCCTAGAAATTAAAAATGAGTGACTAGAGATATCATATAATATTAGGAATCCTTTAATACTCTATACCAGAAAAACTTGTTTTCTTGCTACAGGCATAATTTAGTTCTATGATTATGTAAGGTGGATGCAAAAACAAGACAACCAAGGTAGGAGATGAACAAGAGTTGGAGGTTGTTGAAACAACATTTCATAAGAGTCTTATGTTGCAAAGAGAGAAGGAAGCCGATTAATGAGATGAGCCAGATGCATAATAGCAAGATGCCAAAAATTGGATGGTAAAGCTTGAAAAGAGAGAGCCTGGGCTATATTAAGTAGAAATGTGTTGATGCTTTCTCTCAACAATACCATTTTGTTGAGGAGTCTCAACAGGATTTTATTGAACAATGCCTTTGGCAAGAAAAAAATCATGCATGAGAAACTCATTCCCATTATCACTTCTCAAGGATTTCAATTTAGTATGGAATTGAGTTTCAATGTAATTAACAAAATTCATAATGTGTTTCTGGTTTCACCCTTGTTTTCATGAGAATAATCCATGTAAAGCGACTAAAATCATCAACAAGTGTTAAGAAATATTTATGGCCATCTATAGAAACTATGCCATGAGGTCCCCGAATATCGGCATGAAGCGGCTCAAAATGTGAGAAAGAATGGGAATTGCTATTAGGGAAAGAAAGTCTTTTGTTTAGCATAATGACAAATATCCAGTGTAACATGAGATTTATAAGGCACAAAAGGAAATTGAATAGAAATGGATTTATGAATCATATCAGACCATGTATCCAAGTCTTTTATGCCAAAGTGTTGAAGACTTATCAACATGAGAAACAACATTACAAGAAGAAAAACCAGAAAGCTGGGAAACGAAAGCAGGTAAAGCAATTGCAAGAAATGCTAAAAAGAATCGAATCTTGAAATTGCTCAAGTTGTTGCAATGGGCGAATCGAAAGCGAGAATCGAAATAACACGTGATAGGACTTTCAAGACATACAATCCTCCACTTTTTCTTAGCTATACCAATCATATTCTGCAGTTGGAGTGCACGCAAAATAGAACAATGGTCAAGATAAAATGCAACATGACAATTAAGAGATTTTGCAAGTTTACGACGGATATTAAGTTAGCGTTAAATTGAGGAACAAAAAGAACATTGTGAATGACAATGTGTGGTGATATTTGAGCAGATCCAACAACATTAGCGATGAAACTTTATTGCCCGTTTAGTAGGAAATGGGAATAGGTTTAATATTGTGATAAGAAAGAAAATGCTCGATAGAATAGGTAATATGATACCATTTGCACTAAGTCTAATACCCATTGTAATTCTTACCATATGTGGGAGATGAAATGGCATTAAGAAACGGGATTGGATATGATGGAGTTAGCGAGCGATGGTTGCTGGAGTAGGTGCGATGCTTTGTTGGAAAAGCATAAAGCTGCTAGCTAGCCTTGAAGTTCATTCAAAGAAGAAACCATAGTGAACTTGACATAGGAAGAATCATTAATGGATGCGTGTGATTTGAGAATCTGTAGAAGCCAAATTGCGAAGATTTTCCATTGGTAGATTGAGGCTCCCTTGGGTGATAACTGGTGGAAAACCATGCTTGGCATAACAAGTGTCAATCGGTGTGTGATTGTACACTGCCCACTGATATTGTACAATATCTGTTGGAGTTCGGCCTCTACCATTCCGGAACCAGAACTTTGACCTCTTCCAAAATTTCCTCGGCCCTTTGCCTCTTTATCCATACCACAATTAAAATTCTTGTGGGCGAGTGGAGTCGACTATTGAACTGCATAGCCATGGCACCTTATTCCGATTTGGCTATCAACGGCGGAGAGGCCAGGAGGTTGCTTCTTGTTGTAACACCAGAGAAAAGGCTTTATCACGAGGAAGCGGTGGCTCATCATCATTATCGAGCGAACATGAGCATATTGCTCATTTAAGCCTTTAAGAAATTTGAGGAAGCGCATATCTGTACGCGATACTTCTTCATGCTCGACCTGACACCACATGAGCAAGGAATGCACGGTGCGATCCTAATCGGACGGAAAATGTCAATTTCTTCCGTAGTGATTTCAATTGAGTGTAATAGGAGGAAATATCTCGAGGCGCCTTGGTGCAAGCGAGTCATTTCCTCTTGAAGATTAGAAATCTTAAACATGTCACCATGAGAAAACCTAAATGCGGATCGTTCCAAGCAGCGGATGCGCGATGTACCAAATGATAGATTCGCAATGTCGGAGAAATTGAGCAGCTGAATCCATGCGAGAACCATACTATTGCACGAATCCATGGATCATATAGAGGATCGAAACGAGGTTGCGGAAGAGTCGTCAACAAATTTCATTTTGTTTTTGGAAGTAGAGCAATTCGCATAGATCTCAACCAAGAATGATAATTCTTGCCATCTAATAATGGAGTAACAAGCACAACATCAGTATTTTTCGTTCGGATGCAAATAGTAAGGATTGGTAGGGTTGAAGCAAAATCGAGAATAAATCGAGTGCCATTGGCGAAGGAAAAGCGGGAACAATTTGGAAAGCGGAAAACACATATGATGAGCCAGAGATGAAAGCGAGCGAGAAGCGAAGAAAAATCTATCATGATTGAGGTGAGTGCGGAAGCATGAATTTGCGAATGATACCATGATAATTGAGAAATCGTTGCGGTCACGAGAGAGGAAATGGTGAGAAGCAATTTCTCATTTCTGAAATCTGAATTTACAATGTAACAGTACAGGTATTTATATGAGGAAGGAAAAATAAACTAAAATAAACTAAGGCTAACTAACTTGCTATAACCAGAGTTGGTTATAATATTAACTAACTAACAATTAATTATGGTAATATTCTACATGTAATAGATTGATCAAAAAATTCTACATGTAATAGTAAAAGAGCTGGCCATTTCATGGAAGAAGCGCAGTTTCTGTAACAAGAAGAAGAAGCGCCATTCTTTTTTTTAATTTTTTTTAATTAAGATGAAGAAGCGCAATTCTTTTTTCACTATAGTTAGATGCAGAAATTTGTAAAATAATAGAGAAAACTGGTTTTTTATTTTTTATTTCGAAAATTAATATTCGGATGGGATCCCTTGACCGAAGGCAGTTTGACAAACTGGTGCCGATGAGGATCCTAGCATCACTCATTAATAAAATTATATATAAACAAAAGCTATAAAAAACCTTATATATAAACAAAATTATGGTAAATATAATCCATATCTTGGTAGCTACGTACCGGCAATTTCAAGTACTTTAAGACTTACGCAACTTACTTACACTATACAAAGAGATTCCTTAAAATGTTACTAGTATTAAAATTGAGGAGACTTTGTTATAACAAAAAGAATTTAGGAGACTTCAATTTCCCAGCCATATAAGGAGTACTATGTTCATCCACTCAGCCTAGCCGACCCTAATGGTATGTTTGATATGTAAAAAAGTGGGAGGAAAGAAAGTGGATAGAA
Source organism: Calophaca sinica (assembly GCA_037113605.1). Lineage (NCBI taxonomy): Eukaryota > Viridiplantae > Streptophyta > Magnoliopsida > Fabales > Fabaceae > Calophaca > Calophaca sinica. The sequence goes on from CM073734.1 coordinate 127,179,615, forward strand.
AGAAAGTTTATTGGTTAAAGTGTAAAATTGATGATGTGTTATATTATTATTGGTCTGTCACATTTATTAATGCATCTTTTTCACACTTTACCAAAAACTTTCTTTTCCCCCTATTTTCTTTCCTCTCTCCCAAACAGACCATAAGTGTCTGTTTGATTTGCAGTATTGTTCGACGACGGAAAGCGAACAAGAAAGAAAGATTTTCGAAAATCGTGTCTCCATCGTTTGGTTGTCATGAAAAAGAAGGAAAGATAAAAACTAGTGGGACCCACTCCAAAGATCTTTCTTCCCAAAATGAGAAGAAAACAGAGGGAGGAGCTATACTTTCGTAGAATATCAGAATGCCCTTGCATTGGGTGACGTAAAATACACATGTTGTACAACAAATAAAACTATCAATTCATTAATTAATAAAATAAATATTTATTTAAAAAATGCTCACTTATTTCATAAACTAAATAAATATTTTTTTTTGTAAATAATATCTTTTTTATTTTAAATCATCTATTTATAATTATTAATAATATGTTTTGTGTTTATATTTTTATTTTTTATCATACTCAATTTTTAGTTAAGGATATTTTTGTCATTCTACAAATACATATCTTTCTTTCCTTTCACTTTCCTTACACTTTCACTCATATTCCTACCAAACAACCTAAAAATCATCTCACTTTCTACTCGATTTCATTCCTTTAACATTAATTCCTTTTACTTTCTTTTCTTTCCTTTCCTTCTCAAAGAAGTTTTTCCAATTGTCAAACTTTAATATTAAATGGCAGTTTTTTTTTCACACATTAAAAGTAAAAATTCAAATAACAGATTCAAAATCTAAATAACATGGTTAAATCAAAGTTTCTTTTATATGTGTATATATATATTAGATATTATAAACCAAAAAAGCTTCCGGAAGTAAAACTAACTGTTCAAAACTACACGGTTGACCAAAAAATAAAAGAGTAAACTATATGCGGTGATGGTTCACACTAAAATTTATCCTTGAAAAAAAAATAGTGCATAACATCTATTTCTACCGAGAGCGTTTATGCGACGAGTTGGAACGAACGAATTGTGTTTGTTCTCTATCCAACCCTAAATTTTGAAAGGACCAAAATTCTAAATCTCAACCCAACTCTAGAATTAAGTAAACCCGATGATGTATAGATCTAATTAAGACATGGTCTTAGTAGAACATGATCAGGTTGACTCGAAGTACAAACAAAATAAAATTATAAAATTATCATATAGTGATGTCTAAAAGAAAAAAGTCCATGCGATTAATAAATATATCTTACACTAGAATTTCCCTTAATATATGATGCATTTTCCTACTCCATTATAATTTTAGGACATTGCTAGAATAATAAAAATGTATCACTTTATATGTTGAGTGCGTTTTTAAATAAACAAAAGTATACGACAATTCAAAAATTAGAAAGACATACGTAAAAAGGAATGAAACTTTAAATATTGGATGAATAAAAAGATAAAAATACTAACCAAAAAAGTAAAATAAAATCATACATTAAATTTATAAAGGCACGCTGAATCCATTCCTAATCCGATTTCATGTCATAAAATGAGACCCTAACGCATCCCTATTCTCTTGTAGAACAATGTTAAACCGTGTCCAAAGTAATTAGTCAGGTTGGGTCACTATGTTGGACCGAGTCATGAACACACTCTAATTTCTATAACAGTATGTGACAAACCCATTGGTCATACAATTAAACCAAACTAACAATGTGCAAAAATACTGTGATCAGTTTTCAATCTTAAAATCCTCTCATCTCATGTATGGTTAGTGATTCCTTATATTACCGCCCACTTGTTCTTCTTTTGAAACCTATTCATCACTATTCGTACAAAATAATTCGTACTGAACAGTGTTACTGAAATTGCAAATTCAGGCACTGGCAAGCATTGTTAAGGAAAGTAAAACCCGCATAGGCGGCGGACAGCCGTCAATTTGTCAGAAAGCTTGGGTGCGTTTCATCAGTGGTTTGTTTAATAATTCCCGATTTATCAAGCATACCAAGAATCTTGATATGCGAAAGTAAGCATAATGTTCATTGCAAAATAAATTGAGACTAACTACACAACAATTGACTGAATTTATCCACACTAACAAAAATTGTTCTTCGTCGCAGTATGTACATTCAGGATACAGGAATCTCTAACCACAATATAAAAGTGTTTGCGGAAGAGATTATCACAGCCAAACATGGTTTCCTAGCTTGGACTCATCAGATATCTTGCACATTATATACTTCACCGGAAATAAACAAAAATAGTGGAGAGAATCCCCTTCATTAAGTGCCTTGCTTTTCACTAACAAAATTATTACAAAAGTGAACATGCATATATCATTCAGGCTCAAATGTTGATGGTTGCATCCCATAGTCTTAGAAGCCCATTACGACCACCACTGCATATCCTTTTCCTCTCCAGGTCTGAAGCGATACATCTTACCTGCATGTCATAAAACGGCCAAAGTCAAGCCAGGAAAACAACCAATAATAATCTAGATAAAGAGTTATAAACAGGCATACGAAAACATTCTCCAGCCATTTATTTATCTGGGTAAAAATTAGTTCTCAAGTAACTAATGGCAATTGAAATAATCAGCAATAACTTTTAATGAGCCATATAAATTGTCACTACAAGACATGATTTCATATAAAAATAACAACAAATTTTAAACTTACGCAACAAAAAATAAAAAGATATTTAAATTTTTAACTTCAACACAATAGTTATTATCTAAAGGAGGAATGCGCTTACTTAAGTAAGTTCTTCGAAATTAATTATTTGTCCCAAAGATCAATAACATCCCGAAAAATAACAGGAATGGTAGTAGGGAATAGGGATACTGTGATAATAGATACATTGACAACAGACATGTAGGAATTTGTGTATGAACCAGGCGAGTTCATCTTGGAGGCAAAGAATACCCTAACAGAACTATATCTTTAAAATTTACCAGGAGAAAAGAACTATATCTTGAACCATACTTATTTTGGGGCATGAAAAAGAAACATGTGCATATATTCGAAATTATATGGACAGAAAGCCAAAAAACCACATACCATAGCAACTGTTTTTTGTGGTGTTCTGTAAAGCTGCCAACCAGCCATCTTGGACCCGGTACCAGAAAAACCACCAAGTCTCTCTTGGGGCCGATGAAAGAGAGACAGAGAATTATCAGCTGCTCCAATACCTAACCAGTGTTCCCCAGCATTGATAGATAATATTGCAGCATTGTGAATTGTTACATTTTTTGCACACCTTATACCTCCTGCACATCCAATGAGTATAATGTTACCAGGTGACCTCATTCCTTCTGACTTTGCACAGAAGAATTGCATGGGCATAACCTGAACTCTGGAACATTCTTGCATGTGACACATATCCTTCCTATGTATTTCTAATAAAATTGCTCTTTTGAATTTGCAAGATTAAGACACCGTCCAGGTGGAGTAGAAATACTATGATAATGTTTTATAATGATACGTGTAGTTATCTGAATAACTGCAGGGTAAGCTGCAATAAGGGATACTCTTTAACATAATGGTGCTTCTTGGTCAAATTATGATATTAAATAGTTTGTATATTTATCCAGAAAAAACAGAAGCTAAATGCCAAGAATCAAAATAACTTGCTGCATTAAAGAGACTGCCATACCATCATCATTTTCCCAAAACCGCAGCAGGCCATCGGTTGACCCTGGAATGGAAATTTAAAGTAAGCACTGGAGATCAAACACAGAAACTCTTCGAACAATTCTCTTCAAGAACTGGCAAAATAAGGACAATCAAATGACTGCATGGCCACAAATTGGAGATCACATACCTGTTATTATTCCTCTGTCTAAAGAAGAATATTCAACACATAATATTGGCCCTGCATGGCATGCTAGGACAGCATCACATGTTCCTCGGGAAAGAGACCATATTCTTGCTGTCCAATCATCACTACCAGTAATAACAGTGTCACCAACCATTCTTAGAGACCTGCATTTTTGTATAGAATCAGATATTTGTTTACATTTGTAAACACATACAGTAGCAGAGGAGTAGAAATATTTTACCTTATCCATTGTGTATGTCCTGAAAGCTTATGCATCTGCCTACTAGCACGGATGTCCCATATGTTAGCAACCCTGTGGTGCAAGCACCGGATTAGACACTACACAATTAATGTATGACAAGTATCTGAATTTTTTTTTTTTTTTTTGAAAAGGCGACAAGTATCTGAATTACAAAAGGAAAACTTAATTTCCAGTTGTTTTTTTTGGTAACATACACGTCTCTTCCAGCCGCCGCCAAGATTCCCACATTGTCATCATATTCCATGCATAAAACAGCACTAGAGCAACGACCAACAGTTGCAACACATCTATCGGTTCTCACATCCCACATCTTCACAGCACCATCATGGGATGCAGTTAGCACACGTTCACCTGAGAGCATGCGTACACAGCTGACCTACACGGTTGGCTTTCTAAATTAAGTTTCAATCATCCGATCTGTATATTTTTAACAGATTCTATGTCTAACTGTTTAGTATAGATCAAGCCAAAATATTTTTAAAGTAAAGAATACCGGTCCATCATGGCCTTTAAGCTCTTCTAAAAGTTGAGTTGTCTGCTTATCCCACACCAAAACAGACTGATCATCAGATCCTGACACCACCTTCCCCCTATCTGAACTTATGGCACGGACAGTCCTATATTTAAAGTAAGAAGCAAGGTTGGATATAATTACTTTTTCAAAGATGTTGACAGCCATACAGAAATTTAATGAGAGAGAGAGTGAGAGAGAGAGAACCTAGTATGCCCTTTTAAAGTTGCCCTGAGTTCAGAACCACGAAGACTTGGATCCCATATCTTAACCTGCAAATTTGCACGAGTGTTATGCACATCACCTTATTCCAGGCATAAAGTGATTCCATATAAAAAATAGACACTTACCGAGCAGTCTGTGCTTCCACTAATAAAGAAACCAGCATCTTCACGGTCACCCACCAAATCCCACACTTCTCTCTTTGTAACACAGTGGAGAGCAGTAATGGCACCATTATGACCCCTAAGTATGCGAACATTGGTCTGAAGCTTCTTCTGCCCACCAGTTGATAGATCTTGTTTGCGAGGAGTCCCATTCTCATTTGTGGCTAAAATTATATGGCAGTAGAGGAAGTGATAATGGCAGTTTATTCAAGAATCGAGGAGACACAATTGCACTTATAGATAATGTTATGACAAGTACCTGAATTGCCTCCATCAGACGTCCATCTACGAACACGACTAAATGAGCTGGATCTAGTTGTTGTATTTCGGCTGAACATACTCTGCACCCAGTTTCTACCGACACCAGTTGCCTCAGTTGGTTGCTGGTCCTCGTCTTTGGCATTTTTTGAATGTGGGGATGGCAATGCAAGTGCTAGCACAGACTGTAGCTTCATTGAGGTGACTCCCCAGTATCCATTACGTAGTTGTTGGATATGAGACAAGAACCCTCTGATTTTTATCTGAATCAATCACATGAGGAAAATTCAATAATAATTCATGTTGTGAGCCCAAATTTTAGATAAATAAAATCAAGACAAATAGAAAAAATAAAGGAACGTTCACAAGAAAGAGATCTCATACAACTGCTTTAGTGACAATTAACACCAATTATATAGTGAAAAATGCAGCATTCTGGACAATGATTTATTGCAAGCAAAATAGTACAAGATGAACGAGCAAGGATGCAAATAGAAACATATTGATGTAGAATCTGTAATTCTTTTGGGCATGGTATTTCGGGTTTACTAACATCAACATTTTGTGACTTTGATTATAAGGTGTGTTTACTATTATTTTATGTTGGGACTTAAACTAGGATTTTTTGTCCAAACGTTATCTCCAAACTCAGTATCAAAGACTAGTAGGGAAATTGATATACTTGGAACAATATACTTGGAACATACAAGACTGGATTTAGCATATGTTGTCAATATTGTAAGCAATTTTATGCATGATCCAAGAGTAAGAGTAAGACACTTGCAGGCTGTAGATTGAATTCTCCTATATCACAAAGGCGCACTAAGGAGAGTAGTATTATTTAGAAAGGGTGGAAATTTGACTATGGAAGCGTATACGAATGCAGGTTTAGTGTGGTGACTGACAGAAGGCCAACTTAAAGTTATTGTATGTTTTTTGGGTGGAAATCTTGTCACATAGAGAGACAAGAAACAAATTGTAGTTGCCCGATCAAGCACCGAGGTTGAATTTCAAGCTACGGCACAACGAATCTGTGAGAGCAGTTATTGATGAAGATTGTATAAGATGACTTAAAGATAAAGTATGAAAAAGGTCCTATGAAATTGTTTTGTGACAACAAATCGGCTATCAACATTGTTCCTAATTTAGTTCAACATGATACGACAAAACCCATTGAGATAGATATAGATTTCATTAAGGAGACGTTGGATAGTGGCTTGATAACAACTGCTTATGCCTTTTGCTCAATAGCTAGTTCTAAAAACTAGGCTACATTGCCAGTTCTAGATGGAAATCCATGCAGGGAGTAGCATACCCATGGGGTTCATTGATTTGGCTGAGTTTAATGGTTTAAAGTTTGTAGATTTGGGAAGGGATTCAAAATTAGGATTTTCAAGCCTCAGATTCGAAAATAATCATGAAATTGAATATCGATAACACGAAAAATCGGCCACCACCTTGGTCTTCATCACCTCCTCGTTGGCCTTCTTGCCATTTCCCACGCGGAACATCGTCGCCGGCAACAAAAACTGCCCTCGCCGAGGATCCCAAACTTGTGATCCCTTCCTCCATCTCCAACGAGCTCATGGAGTCATAGCAGTCATCCTTCTCACTGCACCGACTGTCGTCTTGTTCCTTTTCTGAGTGAACTGATTTGGGTTTGGCTTCGCAGAAGAAATCGTATTCAGATCTCTCGCTCATGAAAACCTCAGGATCAAGATGATGCTGTTGTTGAAAATTAACGCTTGTGTTTGCAATTTTGCGATGCTGACAATCACTTTTCGAGTGGAACAAGTGATAAAAGGATTTTGATTATTAATCAGCTTCTGGAATTTCAAAAATCTGAACTTTGTGATTTGAATGCTGAGAACAGAGGGAGAGGGAGTGGTATTAATTTTCCTCGTCCAAGGTGGTGGCCATTCATGACCTCAATAATCAGAGAATAGAGTAAATAAACTTTGTAAAAATTCATGCTTTCTTGTTGTTCAACAACTAATGTAATGCATTGATGAGTGAGGGAAGGTTGTTCTAACTGTACATCAGATACTAAAGATCCTTTCTTTTATTGAGGAACACGGGAATTCAGAAGGGAAAGGACCTATTAGCAACAAAAAAAATTTGATAAGAATTAATCCGTATCATCCAAATTATATATAGTTATATCAATGGTCATTTTAACTAGTATATCGGTGCACCACTTTTAAAGTAGTGCACCCTATAACCTGCCCAAAAAGGAAATAGTATTGTGATCCCTAAATTTTGGGATCAAATCCATCAGCCATACTGTCAATGGTAACTATTAAAGTCTAATAAAAGAATAATAATGGAAAGAAGGAATAAATACTAATTATAATTACAATCAACAAGGCTGAAAAATGAATGTTTCATTTTCTTAGAGGAAGGATTTAACATTTCATGAAGCCCAGTATGCCTCTATACTCCCAAAATCTCTTCACCAGGTCCACAATTACAGTGTATTGTAATTTTCCAGAATTGGATTATTCCAAAGACAACTCCCCATTTTTATGTCTGGGCAGTAAAAAGACCAAAATGCTTTCATTTGCCATATATATCCAAACTTCAAAAATATATATGCACTGAAAAATAGAATTAACTTACGAATTGTTTGGATCCGATGCTGTTCCTCTCTGCAATTGTTTCGATCATGTACCAGGAATCATTATCAGGAAGTCCCAGCCCAGCCTTGGTGAAGGCAAAAGTGGCTCAGTATTTTAACATAAAAAGAAGCAACTTGACTACAATAAAATTACAAAAGATAATACGGAAATTCAAGCACATGAACAACCAAAGGAATACCATGTGTGAAGCCAACACAACAAGCTGTGCAGTCACTAGAGAAGCATAGTTGGCTGACCTGGCAAAAGAATACGATTTCATAAACAATAGTCTATGGAACAATACAGATTATAAAATTATTTATAGGTGCATCTAATTTCATTCAGCTTAGTTAAAAAAATTCGATGCTTGGATACCTGGCCAGAAAGAATATACATACATCCATACATAATTAGTATTGAAATTATCATCAAAAACATAATTATGAGGACGGAAAACCCTTTTCTGCGATTGGCAGGACGAGGAAGGGGAAAGCAGGGTGAAAAAAGCGGTGGGGATAGGGGAACATATACAGCAGACATTTTCTTTATCCAATTGGCACCTAACTAGTCATCACCCTCAACATTATATATACAAGATACAACTCGTTTTTTTAGGTAAAAGAAGACAATATTTATGAGGATAGAAAAGATGCCATAAGGTAAAGAATGAGGAAACCTTTTATAAAGAGAAACAGAATACAATCATAGAAAAATTAAAGCATGAAAATTTTTCAATCCTTACTTGTTCGAAGATTGCTCCATTAAATAGTCAAAATATCCTTCCCAAAACCTGCAAGGAAAGTGCATGAACAAAGTCAACCACTCCGCTCATGACCAGCGCAACAAGTTCCTGATGATAAAACCATAACGCATACCGTAACTCCTCCCAGATAGATAGAGAAATAAGATGACGTTGGACATAGTCTGGCACATTATTATTGTCTTTCTTATACATATCAGAAGAAACTTCAAGAGCATCTCTAATGGTCAACAAGTCATTCCGCGATGTTGCGCGATTGATAGCTGTTTTGAGCTAGAAAAACAGAAAGAGACAAGAAAATAAAGAAAAACCTTCTGAAGAAAAAAATATTAACTCAATTAGAAGGAAAAAGTTACCATAATATCTATCCTTTTTTCTATTACTTCTTGGCTCTTGCAAATTTGAATCAAGTTATTTAGACTTAGATATACTCTTAGTCACTCTAGTTTTATAAAAACTACAATTTGGTTCCCTTAATTCCAATTGCAGCAATTTTCCCCTTCAAGATTTTAAACAAAAGTTAAATCCAGTAGTTAATGGCCCATCCTACTGAAAAACAGAGCATTAAGAGTTGAAAGTTGGCACTGTTTTTGATAGGTACGTGCCTTACTAGGCCTCTGTTCTGTTAGGAGCTTAGTCAGAGTTAGTTAGTTAGGTAATTAGGAGAAATAAGGCATGCGTATAAATAAGAGAAGAGATTGAGAGAGAGGGAAGTCTTGTATCTTGAAGAATTGGGAATTAGGAGAGTTAGGCCTCTCGAAGAGCCTAGGGAAAATCCTTGTATTCTCAGTACTGACAATAAAATTGATTTTTCTACTATTTTCCTGCTAATCTGAACCAGTATCTAACAGTTTTCTGACACTGCTGTCTCATCATTTCCTTAAATATTTGAATATTACTGATTGGACTTGATTACGGGTCCGTTTGGTTTAGATTCTGGTAAAATAGATTGTGTAGAATCTTGTTTACAAAACTGAGTTTTAAAAAATGGAGTTTAAAAAAATGATTTGTGTTTGGTAATGATATTTTAAAACTGAGTTTAGAAGAATTGATTTGTGTTTGGTTGACAAAGTAGAATCACTTTTGAAGTGTTAAAATACCCAAACGGTGTTTTGCAAACGGAAAAGCAACATCACACCTCCTGCAACAAAACGATATTTCGCAAACACAAACGAGAAACGGAAAATTTACCAAACACCAAAATAAAAAAGCAAACTCCGTTTGCCAAACGCAAACGGAAAAAATGGCCCAAACAGCCGTTTGTGTGCCAAAACAAACAGGCACTACATCAATTTGACAACGTTTCTATAACCAAAACCAGGGGAATTATATTGAAACTTCTATAATAATAGAGGGATATAATGTGCATTGAAGTCAAATTTTTAAACTTTGAAAGCTGGACCTATTTGTAATTGAAAAGAGATCATTTATAAATTTCATTATTTCAATGATGAATCATAGTGAGACAACTGAGATACTGTTGGGAGACCAGTTTACGAAGGCCAAAAATGTAACTACAATCCCGTGATTTGCAGAGGCGCCAAAAAGAAAGCCTAATATCAATATTGGATAATAGCCCCACACTAGTGTTGGGATACTTAGGAAGGGGGTAGTCAAGCAACAGGCCTGGATATGTTAATCAAAGGAGATGTGTCACCCAAGTTGATAAGTAGACCTCAAGTTTGCTTGGCTGCACATCAAGATTGCTATACCAATAAATGCCATTCACATTTCAGATTTAATACTTCCTACTTATTTCTTCTTCGTAACACATAAGGAGCATTAAAAAGTTTAACATAAAAAAGACAGTGTGTTTGCTTACCAATTCTTTCACTGCAATAAACTGTTCTTCGGTGAGCTGACAGTTCCAACCCTGATAAAAACATCCAGCATAAGCTTTCTTGCCCCAGAAAAAGGAAATTATGAGTAAATAAATAAATTGTCAGTGTTATCTAAATAAAGCTACTAACTGAATGTATATGCTCCCTTATACATTCAACAAATCCACTACCGCCAATTCCCTCCGCATCAGATTCAATCAAAGCTGCAAAACCAACCACACAATCACATTTTGGCAAGCTCTCCAGAGTGCTAATACATAGTAACTTTTTTTGCAACAAACAAGAAATATTCACTCCGCAAGTACTAGCAAGAAATATGAGATCTGCTAAAAAAAATACCGAGTATTGTTCCATATTCAAAGGATGAGAGAGGATCATCTGTTGCTCCCAGTTTAAGAAGCCGCAGCCATAAACCCTGTGTGACAAGAAAAACACACTATTAAAAGAGAACAACAAGTGAAATGAAAAAATACAAGCATACGTATTTGCAAGTGTGGCCGCACGTGCGCGCGCACACACACACAGAGGAACGTATTCAGAATATCAAAGTAGCTACCTGCAGCTTAACCTTAATATCCAGCACCATAAGCTCCCTTTCAGCCTGAAACCACAAAGTCAATAAAGTTAGGGGCCATTTGCATCAAGTGGCACACAAGCACTATCCGTGGAGTTAACTTACAGCTCTCTCGAGTGGACTAAGATTATCTGCTAAAGGATCCTTACTGCTCAACACAGAAAAAAATGGTAAGATAGAGAGAAACCATACAAATAAATTCCAAGGTGTCAGAACAGAAAAGAGGGGAAACTGTTTAGGGAAAGTTAGATTATTTAGCTAGTTAGAGAGAATTATTTAAACAATAAATAGAAGGATGCAAGGGTAGAGGGATCATTCAGATTTGTTAGCATTGAGTAAACAGAGCCATGGCTCAGTCATAAGGGAAACTCTTAGAGAAGAGATCTTTCTCCTATTCTCAGTCAATATATTGTTTAGCTTCTTTGATAGTTTCTATCAATTCCCCATTTCTCTTCCCTTGGTCCCTAACACAAGTTTCCTTACCTTCAAGGAACACTAGGTAATGAATACAAGGTTTGATATTATGAACTCTAATCAAGCATTAAGACTTATCTCCTCCTATAAACAGAAATTGGTTACATGTATCCTTATGTATAAGCACATTGGCAAAGACTCCCTTTAGAAAAGGATTATTTCAAAATAACCAAAAGGGGCATGTAGGAATCAATACCAACAAAAAAGGGTAAATTACACTCTCCTCCCCTAATAGAAGCTTAAATTACACTTCTCTCCATTCTTATTTTAAAACCTACACTCCCCTCCTCTGAGGTATAAATACATATTACACTTTAGTTTGCTTTAATATAAATGAAGTGGTGAACAACTATGAACGAGCCTTCCAGTGAAAATTACCTATTCTCTATAACTTTCAATGTTACTAACAACTAGTTTTGAACACTTTATTGTTGGTTTTAGGACTTCAGATGAAGTTTTAAATACTCATTTTATTGGCTTTGGAACTTTTCCCAGTTGATAGTAGTGGTTTAAAATTATCAATTAATGATACTGAGAATCGCTAATAGGTAGATAAAAAAATGACCATAAAAATCTTGAAGTGTAACAGCTTCACTTCTCAAGGGAGAGGAGGGTAAATTTTAAAATAAGAAAGGAGGGGAGGGTAATTTCTCAACAACAACAACAACAAAAAAAAACAAAAAAAAAGAGAGAGGATGGATCAAACCCTTTCTGGCACTGCATGCATTACCTTGGAGTATGTCTTCCTGAGTACTCAAAGGCATTACTAACTGCCGCAAGAATCTGCTTCCTCTTTTCTTCTTGCTCTTCTGTTCTGATGTTAGAGGGAAATCTATCATAAGTGTATTTGGCTCCAGATCCTGAAGACATGAGAAGTGATAGTTATATCCAGTTTTGTTTATATTCACAATTTCGTTTAGCTAGAAATTTTGGATATAAGTAATTTGTTTCACCTGATATTCCAACATCAGAATCTGATACTGTTAAAATCTCAGGCTCTACCAAGGATGAAGGAAGAATTGACATAGGGTTTTGACCCCTTCCAATTGCATCTTGTAGCTTATCAAGTATATTATTGTTGTTTTCATCAGAACCTACCCCTCTCTCCAAATAATCCAAGAAACCGTGGGAGTCAAGGAACTGAGCTATCTGTAAAAATATATGAAGAATACAATTAGCATTTCACTCATAAATTAAGAAAAGAAAAATATGACCACTATATGGAATCTTCATTATTACATTAGACCACCATAACAGCAAAGAAATGTAATCATGATAAGGATCATTTAAGCCATTGGTATTTGCCATCATTGCTAATAGGAGATCCTAATCCATGATATGACCTAAAATTACCATGGGCTCTGACGGTTGGTTAGTAGATCGGGACCTCTTCTTCAAAAAAGCTTGGGTGTTGAAGACATGAGTAGCACTATTTTCCTGATGCCAAAAAAGGAAAAATGCAAAGTTCATGACAAGCCGTTTTATGGAAGATTAAAAACCAAATCTTTGAAACAAGAAATAAAAAATTCATACTAGGAAATTGCGATAACCACTTAAAAATGTTGCAAAGAACTTTAGGAATATAATCCTGCAAAAAACACAATGACAAGAAGAAACATCAGACAAGACACTATTTTTTGTGCTACCAACATGTCTGGTTTGTTACATATGAATGCAATGCACATGGAAAATTTATTGGTCCACCTCAATTGTTGATGGTATTTTGAGGATGGACCATAGAGAGTCTAACAAAAAGAACAAATGAATCATTAAATGAACAAACCATGACTTGGTGTTCATAAAAGTTTTACCACTTAAATGCCATGAAAGTCTGATTAGTCATTAGTATAACTTATAGTACAAAAGGCATAACTTTTATAAGCCGTCTTTAAATACCTAATTTCCTAGTTTTAATCTCATATTACCTTTAATTTTTTGGAAAAAAAAATTATGCACACGGAACCATCTCACTGTTGAACTTTAGTCATTCACCATCTTTTGTCTCAAGGTGACTGAGGCTAATTCCATATGACATAAATACAGCAATTCTATAGTACAGACTTCAAATGCCAATATTAAAAAAAAAAAAAAAATTGTATTAGAGCTCAACCACTTTGAAAAAGAAAAAAGGAAATAAAATTATACTGCAGACCGGGAACCCAGTAATGATATTGTATATTTGGATTGACATATTTTGGTATCAAAAAACCTTTTTTTTGCAGCTTCCTGAGAGAGCTTTTGAAAATAAAATTATTTTCCCATACTAAACATGCACTAAATCAAATCTACAATGAGCAAAATTCTAATTATTCTGATTAGAACAGTGCTTCAAGTTAATTAAGATTATATTTAGGAATATATCACAAAAAATGAGCAATATTTATTATTTCAATTCAAACAACTTGCTTAATTTATTTGATTTAGGACAAATTTGTATCTAGTCAGGCTTCTAAGGATACCATCAACGGAGATTTCAAAAAGCACAGATTTCAACAAGCAATTTGATCCTCTATATGGTATCAAAGCCTATGTAGCTAAGCAGTTAGGACTTCAATCCTTGCCACCCCAATTCCTCATAATAAAAATTAAATTTCAGCACAAGGTAGATTATCTTGAAGCTTCAATCCCAAAGGGACATTGCATGAAAGGGAGTGTCACAAATAAAAAATGGTTGACATTATAGGGATTTAGGCAAGGAACGAAATTAAAGAGAGAGAATAAAGACTAGGTTATCTGGAATTGATATTGATTTGATGTGAAGGATGTGATACTCTGAGATATTTCCTCCTAGGTATAACACTGCTCCTCGAGATAACTAAGGGCCTACTTGGTTTGAGAAAACATTTTGTTTTCATTTCCGTTTTGATTTTTAGTTACAAAAATATCACCTTGTTTTCAATTTATTTCATGTTTTCAAATATTTGTATAGGAAATAATGAAAACAATAAACTTAAAACAGGAAATAATTTGTTTTCAAATGTAACAAAAGTTAGTTTTTACTGTTTCCTATGCAACTATTTGAAATTATTAGGAAATAAAGGCAAAGCAATATGACACTTTTGTGATTAAAAAAGAAAAGAAAAGAAAACATTTTCTCAAATCAAACAGGCCCTAATCTATATCGTGTTACAATAAAAAAATACTGGAAGAAAATAAACTAAAGATCCCAATGGCAGGAGACGAGGCCAGATTGAGAGACTGGAGACGGGGATTAGACTGCATTTGGGACAGGCCATACAAAGCCAAGTTGGAAGGGAGCCAATTTGTGGCAGTAAGAATTAAGATGGGATTGATTGGAGTCAAGTTGTGACAAGATTAGATAAAACAGAGGTGGTTTGCAGAAAGACTGGCAAAAACAAAGCCAATCTGTGATGAAAGGCAGACTAAAACAGAGCCAGCAGTATGCAGAAAGACATGCCGAAACAAAAGCAAGGACACGTGACAGAACAACTGCTTAAGACTAAAAACTCACATGGAAGCACTTGCAAAGGAGAGATTGGGAGCAAAAAAACATGAGAAAACAAAAAGAGAAATATAGGTTTACTGATAATTGAATTCCATGAACTCAACATAATGAAAAGAAGAAACTATCCTTAAGGTGGATACCATGTCCCTAATGCCATATTGAAATTATGGAGATTGATATTGATTTTATGTGAAGGATATGAAACAATGTGATGTAAAAGACAAAACACTAGGAACTCTACACCAATAGAAGACACATCCTAATTAAACAAGGAAATAATGAAATATAAATAACTAAAAAATATTCCTATTAGATCAGCTAAAAGATGTTTTTAAGATATTCTAAGATACAACTATGATATTACGAGATATTTCTTAGATCATATTATAATACGAAGCATTCCTAGGTCTTCATCAACTAACTTAAGATATAAGGAAAGTCTAATCTCGACATCTACAATTTCCAAACTTTTGTCGATGGATTAATAAGATGTTTCTTTTTCATCTACAAACATACAAGCATTACTAACTTCATTGAATTTAAACAATAATAGCAGAAATTTCAAATAAGATATACATCACGGTTCTCTACTGCAATAAAATTACTAAGAGTGTTTCAAAATGAAAAGAAAAAGCATATAATAATTTTTCTTTGCTAGGGAACTACATAATTTTTAAAAGGTTCTTAAATCTGTAACTCATCGAAAACAGCGAATAATTTAGCACCCAAAAATCACCTCAGCTGAAGGTCATGCTCCTCTCCCCATTGCTTAGCCCCAGATTTAGGAAAATGTTCAGATACACCATATATTCCAGCCTTCATTTCATCAATTCCAATTACATTGGGATATAATAACTTCATTATCTCACCACGCAAAAAGCTGAGTTCCGGCTCAGGAATAGGAGGAATTTCCTCTGATGTAGTGATCCGATTATACTCAAGGTCCACAACAACTACCTACAAGAGGTTAAAAGGCAACACTTTTTATCATTGAAAAAACATCATTTGAAACAAACAGAATTTCCTTGCATGCCAACCTCTAAATCAACAAAGTCAAACATTATTACAAAAATAATAATAATAATAATAATAATAAAAAAGAAATAAAGGGTTAAATATGTTGTTGGTCCCTATATTATACCCACTTTTTCATTTTAGTCCTTTTAATTTTTTTTCAAAATAGCCCTTGCAATATTTTTTTTTTCATTTTGGTCTTCTTTTTTGTTTTAGTCCCTATAATATACTTGATTTTTTGTTTTAGTCCCTGCATGATAGGGACTAAAACAAAAAAAATTGTGTATTATAGGGAATAAAAAAGTAAATCAATGGAACAAAAACGAAAAAATATATATTCCAAGGACTAAAACAAAACAATGAGGACCAAAATGAAAAAATATTATTATAGGGATGAAATTGAAGGAAAAAAAAATTAAAATGACTAAAATGAAAAAGTCGGTATATTATAGGGACCAAAAACATATTGAAATCTAAAATAAAATAAATTGTTACCCTTCCAAGGAACACCTCACATTGATAACCAGTCAGAGACATAGAAAACTCAGCTCATCGATTGTAAGAAGATAGTACAAGCAAGACCAAGGATATGATACTTTATGGTGTTCTTGTAGCATTGTTAAAAAGCGACCATGGCGCAATGACATGGTGGAAATCCAAGAAAACACCATTAGGAAGTCGTGGTGTTATGGAATTCACATGGTAGAAAATGGCAGCAGCATATTCATGGATTTACAATGAGGCAATGAGCTCAATCATAATCATTCTATAAACATTTTCCACCATTCCATTCTCCTCTTAAAATTATTACTTGCTATTATTTTGCTATTGTTCTTGGAAGCTTCAGTTATCATGTGCATGATTACTGCTTTATCTAACTGTTGATGACATAGAGGAAGGTATCCTTAAGCACCAGATCAAGTACAGAGAACTTAACACAAATTAAGTAATAATAGTATTAAAAATAATGACATTTCCCTACCATATGTTATTGCCAATCATTTAGTTTAGTTTATTAAGTTTTTTTTCCATATACGGAGAGTAAAACAAATTGTCACTGTCCCTGCTGTTTGAAATCACCTACAGATAATATTTTTGTCTAAAGCCGGGCCTCATTGTAACTAGCTCAATTGGTAATGGCAAGGTGCTTTTTACTTAAGCACAGGTCCCGGGTTCGAACCTTGCATAAGGCAAAAATTCCACATGGGGGGTAGAAAAGACCGTAAGTGCAGTGCGGGTGCCACCGCGATATAGCGATATGCCCCGGCTATTACAAAAAATGCGCCTTTTTTTTTGTAACAGCCGGGTCATATCGCTATATCGCAGTAGCACCCGCACTGCACTCACGACCTTCTACGCCTTTTTTTTTGTAACAGTCGGGGCATATCGCTATATCGCAGTGGCACCCGCTCTGCACAAACATCTTCTACGCCTTTTTTGTAACAGTCGAGGCATATCGCTATATCCCAGAGGCACCCACACTGCACTCACGGTCTTTTCCACCCCCATGTGGAATTTTTGCCTTTGCAGGGACTCGAACCCGGTACCTGGGGTTTAAGTACACAGAAGCATCATTGCCATTACCAACTGAGCTACTAGCTCAGTTGGTAACGACTAGGTGCTTCCGGGTTACTTAAGACTCTATAGCTCAGTGGTAATGACAAGGTGCTTCCAGGTTACTTAAGCCCCAGAGTCCTGGGTTCGAACCTTGCAAAAGGCAAAAACTCCACATGGAGGTAGAGAATACCGTGAGTACAGTGCGAGGGAAAGCCTTTGAGCACAAGGCAATATAAGGATAGCCCTCGGCTGTTACACTCATCATGGACACGGCTACAGAATATAGAAAGGCACGAGTCCCTGACTCTATTCATTTAATAAAAATGACAAATGAAATTTTAGAGAATAAAATATGAAGTATTATATTATAAAGTAGTAACACACTGAGGATCAGGAATTGGCAACCTAAAACCATAATGCCATCTTTTGAAAATATGAATCTATAACAATTACTTTTTAACCATTCATAATAATCATCTATAATCATCTTCTTCTATTACAAAGAAAATCATTAGCCATGACAGTACAACTTTGATCAGATGAAGAATAAAAAAATTACAGCCAACTAGTAGGTAACAACTATATGAAATGCATAACCACAAAGTGAATTACTTGGTCAGATACTGGACTTTTTTAAAAATAAGTGGTGGCGATGATGGTGAGGAACAAGAGAAGTAATTACTTACACCATCTATTGCCAGAGCAGAGGTATCAACACCTGAATGGAGCCCCATCATATATGGTGTTGGAGCGTCAATATAATCTACTCCACTGTAAAACAGCAACGGAATGTATACATGCTTGAGAGGAAAAAAAATTAAAACAAGGAAAATGGATTAGAAGCGTCAACAAAAGGTGTCAGCATTTTAGCAAATAACATGACAAGCTATTATCAAATATCATATGCACACAGCCGGAACAAGAAAATTTCAGGTGGGAGTGTTAAATAGACAGTTACCCACATAAATACTATAAATCTTTACTGGGGTGGGGGGCATATTTTATCCATTTGAGGGGGCTTGCTAAACAATTACACGGTTACTAAAGAAAAAAAATGGTTGGGACAGCTATTGCCCCAAATGTAGGTCCGCCCCTGTATGCGCAGAATTTTTAGAAAGAAGACCATAAACAATCAGCCATAACATATAAAGTGGTGCTGCCATCAAAACAAAAGGGGGGGAACACTGGACTATAGAAGTAAAGGAAAGGCTAAATCAATTCCGAAGAGGATTTTCAATCCTCACCTGCCATCGGAATGGGTAGATTAAGTGACATATGGCCTCTGATGCAAGAGTTAGAAGTGAATACCTGCCAAAAGAAAATACAGACTAAACAATTACTTTACAACTGAGTTGAATATACAGTCTAAATGAAAAATTACCAAACAACTAGGATAAATTTGTGGGAGAGTTATGATCAGCTGTAATATTTGCTGCATAACATGACTAATCACTCTGGTAGCTTGTTGTAAACACTAATTCTCCCAAAAAAATAATCATGCAAGAAATATTGATGGAGTAAGTACCCCAAATCTCAATGTATCAGACACTTTTACATAAAGTAACTACCAGCTAAGTAGCTAAATAACAAAATGAATTGAATAGTATATAATATACGAGGGCCTAGACTACATAAATATCCATGGGAGCACAAATGCTTGCATATAGTGCCCCAACATTTTGACACTGTTATTGGTGTAAATCAGAATAAGCAGCATGCACATCAATCCAGAGAGACGTGGATCCTCTAAGATGATTATTGATGGACTCTATGCTATCTAGAAGTCCCACCCTTATCATCTTATGATACATTTTCCTTATAGTTTAGAAATGAAAACATGTTGGGCTATGTCCGCCATACGATAAAAGCTACTAATTACATTAGTCAGAGAAGTTCAACTTCCTTTAGGGAAATATAACATGTAAGATAAAAAAAGGATAAGGTCATTTTGAAGGGGTCAGACAGACCAAGGTGTGAACAACACAATGGATCAATAACAAATGCATTTTTGACCCTGTTCCACCAAATGCAACTATCAGACCACCTCACTTTTTCAAAATATCAAAGATCGATATCCAGGGGAATCCAAATACAAACTGTATTATCATTATGAAGCATAGAGCAAATAGGTAACACTTAAAAATTACACAAGTAAAAGTTACTATTGGCTTCAAAATATCGGCTGTGATCAACATGAAATTTATGGTGGTGTGGATGGAAGTCAAGGAACCAGATCATTGCACTGGGGAGGTCAATGTTGACCCCAAATGTAACTTGGAACTACTTCAATAATCGTAAGTAAGAAAGGTACTTGTTAGCCCGAAGTAGAATCCTCCTCTCAAGCAACACCGCCGTAAAAAGTCTTATTAAGTTGTCAACATCTAAACACTGCACCAGAGGCTGGAATGATATCTGCTCCACGCAATTTAGAACAGTCGTTAATTAATGAAGCAGAAGCAAGCAGTTAACAAAGCCCCAGAAAAGGTATTAGGAGGCCATACATCAACATGGGGAAGTCCATAGTTTGGTGGAGCCTCTACAGAAAGCAGACAATTCTCAATAGCAAACAGAACTCGCTCCTTTCCAGGAGTTGGCAAAGGCACACTGGACACTATATGTGCTATAACATCCCATAGTGGCTTGCTGAAATTGTTATAGAGCTGGGAATATTAAAAGCAATGGAAACACAATACAATGGATTTTCACTATTAATCTAAGGAAGCACTTTTAGTCACATTCATGAAGCATAACTAAAACAAAAATCAGTTGTATGTTGATTTTAAAAAGGAGAAAATGATTAAACTGAGTTATTTGTTGATTTTTTAAAAAGGTGAAAATGATTATTACTTTATTAGCTACTGTAGCTTTGGTTGCTGTTGTATAGAACACACACAAAGGTTGTCATGATCTCAATAGCTGGATCCATAAGAAAGCAGGTGAAGTTTTTGTCACCATGGTACACTTACCTACTTCCATTTGGGGAAAAACACAGTGCAAATAGTTCCTCTAGGGCACTCCTTAGCACACGGAAACTTGGCGAGCGTGAAACTAGACAGATGCATTTGTCGGCATAGGAATTTGCTGGTATCCTGTAGGCCTCCACAATATCTTCACAAACCGGATCCCGGAAAGAAATGCAGCTAACATAGATTTTTGAACCATCGCCCTCTGTATCAAACTTATGTCAATGTGATATTGCATAATAACACCCACACCAGAAGATCACAATGAATCAAGCAACCAAAACGAACTTATTGAAATATCAACTCATTACTCAAGAAATGTTTGGACAACCCTGGTAAGAATGTGCGAGCGTCATTATAAAAGGAAAATTCAACTGTAAATGTGAAGTGTTAAAATATTTCGCAGATTTGAAGATCCGACATTGCTCTTTCTCAAGATATTTGAGTTATTGCAACATTCTAAGGTAGCTAATTTCCTTTAGAATAGATGTACAGTGTGGTAGATGAATCTTGGGTGTATGTACCCATTCTCTCTGGAGCAGTTTCTAAGTTCATTTTGTTAAATCATAATGCCTATATTTTAAGAACCTCTCCTTGCCCCATGATTTGCTTAGTTCATGCCTGTTTTCACAGCTTCTCTCTGGTGCCCTGGTCATTGCTTCTTTAAAGGGAGTTTCCTAATATGCAGAGATTGGAGGACCCCTGTTGCATTCTTGACTTTTTAATTTTCCGCATCCTTCTTTTCATTTACTACTTTGAAATACACATTGTTCTCAAAATCCGACAAAGAAAACCCTCTAAAATAGTCCCTAGCTCTACATGAAACAAAGGATAAGAAGATTAATTTATTCCAAAGATGTAGTAACACCAAGAGATTGTCACTGAAAATTTAGTTATGCTTTCATTAGCTGTATTTTACTACTTTTTCTCCAATAAAATTTGCATCATTAACAACACACATCACGGCTGTTGACTGCTATTGTGATATCTCCCTAACTAACCACCTGATTATTATGAGTTCAAGAGAGCATCTTCACTAATACCACAGTTCTCAGTATAAGAACGGTGCAAGTGCAATAAGCGTACAATCTCTAATCATATAACAACGGTACACCATGACCACGTTCCTCAGGTTCACCAGGTAATTAAGTTACTTAACCATCTACAGACAAAGGTTCGATAAACAATGTATAACTTCCTAAGCTACTTCCACCAAAATCAAAAGCACAACAAGTAACAACTAAAGTAAATTGAAGAGATAATGCTTGCACATAAAGCATACCGGTCAAAACAATAGGATAGCTCCGCGGAAACGTGGAAGGATCATTGGAATCAAATCCTGACGAATAGAACTCAACGCCAGCCGGTAGAACACACTGAAGCAAGGATCGCTCACATTATTATATCAGTTTGAAACGAGAAGACAATTCGAGAACATAATAACACACACGAAGACTTCAAAACCGCCAATCGAGTGTAGAAAAACTTACTGTTGGAAGCTGAGGAGGCGGAGGAGGGTAGAGAGAGTGAGTAGGAGGTGGATACTGATCGAGAAGAGAAGGAAGATACATACAACCAGTGCCATGGTAGCCTTTGCTTCCGTCATAGGTTCGAATCTCCGGTCCGATCCCGCACACCACGAAGTACTCAAAGATTCGAGACATTTTTTGACGATGGCGAATTGAAGAATTGCGATCTCTTCTCCCCTTTTCCCTCTCTGGAACCGGGAGAGAAGAGGGTGCTCCAAGATCTGGCTCTCTCGGTCTCTGCTATTGATAATAATTGATAAATATGAATGTGAATGTGAATTTGTATGCTTTTTAACTTGAATTTGTGAAATGAGGGAGCTGTGTTAGTTATGCCTTTTGCACCGAATAATGCAACTCAGGTGCTTAAGCTTTCTTTCCGTTAAGGGATTGGTGATGAAAAACCGGGGGAAAGGGAGAGAAGAAGTAAAAAGTGAAATAAAATTTTTGCTTATGTATACAAAATCGTTTACTTTATTTATCAAAATAAAAAAATAATCGTTTACTTTAAATTTAAGAATTTTTTTCATAACTTAAATTTAAGAAATTTGCGAGCATGCACTCATAGCATACAAAAATTTACAGGCTAATCATATTTAATTGTGATATCATTTCGTTAAATATTTTTACACTCACGTTGATTACAAATTAAATTCTTTTACAAATATTTCGTAGGAAAATATGATTGGATGTTTATGTAAAACTTATTTACACTGTCATAGTTACACAGTCAACCGATTACATATCTTTATATAGATATTTGTGGAGATATTTTAGAAAATAACATAGTAAAATAATATCATGGTGAAATTTGATTGGAAGTTCACGTAAAACTTTTTCACACCATCAATATATATGTATGTAACTATGTATTGTAATGTTATCTTAACAATCATGCACACAAATTTTTAGAAAAATTGAACTTTCATAGTTATGTTTTTTTATGGGCATAGTTATGTTATGGTCAAAATTTACTTATATTTTAAAAAGTATATTATAAGTTAAATTTAAATTATTTGATGAGGTATCAAATAGTATTAGGATTTAATTAAGCTTAATTCCATTTTTTTGCGCCTATAAAATTGAAGAAATTCGATTTTGATCCTTATAAAATTTTATTTGTTTTTAGTTTCTGATAAAAACAAAAATTGTGTGTTTTTAATCTCTGATAAGGGACTGAGATGACTAAAACCACACTATTTTTATTACATATAGGGATAAAAAGTGGAAAAAAATTATAGTGACAAAAATTAAATTTTATCAAATTTATATGGATTAAAAGTATATTTAACTCACCAACACACGTTGGTCCGAGCGGAAGGGGCTCGGATTCCTTTAAGCAATGTCTCAGGTTCGAGCCTTGTTGTGGATGAAAAAAAGTGCTTGGGAGAAGTCCCCTTAATTTTTCGACAGTACCTCGACCGGAGATTAGTCTCATAGGCGGTTCAAAGAATCGAACTCGTAGGGATACTTCGGGGGACTCACTGGGCCCAAAGGGCTAATTACGGTGGGGTCCATAAAAAAAGTATATTTAACTCATTTATTTATTATGCATTTTTTTAAAAAATGGCAAGTGACGATGATCCCAACTAAGTTGACACTCCAACCACTACCAATCATCTACAGCATACCATGAATACATTAAACCAAACCCATGAAGCAAGAGCAATTATTTAAATCCCCATCATTGCAATATAGGAACAATGGTGGAGATTCTAGAAATTTTGGGAAAAAGGAAGAAATAAGGGAGAAGAGGGAAAAGAGAGATGCGACGACGTAGGGGCTAGTTTGCTTGTTCTTGTAGAGGGAGGAGGGATGAGCCACAGCAGTGGCGGGATGAAACGGTTGAGGTGTGAGAAACAATGAGATGATTAAAGCTGAGAGTCTAAGATATGAGAAACGAGAGGCGATGCATGGAGGAGACAATGGGAGGAGACGACGACTTCTGGTGTCGACAACAGACAGCGCAGTGGGGACTCGTTTCTAGAGAGTAGAGACTTTGGGTTTCTCAAACAAATCAATGAATGAAACGCATGTATCAAATTAAATATTAAACTATTCATATAAAAATTATCGGTTTTCTAACGTGTGCAACCTTGCATACGATAAGAATTATTGCTCACGTTTTTTCTTATTAATTACCCACTTTCCTATTTATTTTATAGATTCACCTCAATGTAATCTCTCTACCCACAAAATAGAAAACTAGATAATTGATAAGGAAAAAAACGAGAAATTAATTATCTATATCACCTGCAAGGTTGCACATGTTAGAAAAAACCTAAAAGATATTTTCCCAAAATTTATATAGCATACAAGTCGGGCCGAGCTGATTGGGTTTTGGCTTCAAGAACTAATACTCGACCCAATGACATCAGGCTCAAGATTGTAGAATTCAGTTACCTGACCAGCCTAGTTTTTGTGGGTTCGGTCGGATAGGTCGACCCAACCCATGAACACGCCTAGTTTGCATGCCTTTTTATTGACCGCCACAACATTATATTGTTTTCATTGTTTACAAATAATGTAATTCATTAAAGATCTATTTAATAGGTTAATGTTAGAGCTGTCAAAACGAGTCAACCCGACCCACTCGAGTTAGCTCATCACATGTAGCAGATTGGCTCATTGCAGGTTGAGAATCTAGTGAGACAAAAATATACCTACCCGGCTTGACCCACCCTGAGTTGGTGGGTTGGGTGGGATTCAATAATGTTTGGTTTCTTGGTTGTTTTGAGAAAGTGGTGAAAAATACGGACACAAAGTTTGGTTTGATTATTTTTTTTTCTCTTTCTGATTTTTTTTCTCCTTCTGAAAATGAGTAAATTCGGGTCAGTTTTCAAAATGTAAGATTTAAAAAATGGAATAAGTTTTTAAATATTTATATTATTAGTTTTAGGCTTTATAAAAAAAATTATTAATAAATTTTTATGATATTTCATATGCATCCAGAAAGAAAATAACCTATAAAGGATTCATTATACCAAAACAAATTTATCCTAACATCCAAATTCAAAACAAACTTGTTTTTGGATTATGAAATTCATTTTTTAAAATAGAACAGAGAACCCTATAATTTCTTGCTAAAAAAACTCTATAATTTAAACATATCTTTAAAAAAATAATTTATCCTAACATTCAAATTCAACTAAATTTAATTTTTTTTAATCAATATTCAACTAAATTTACTTTGAAAGAAATTATTTGAATTGTTACATGAGTTTATTTAAACATTTTTATAGGGTTTGGTTAGTATGACTGCATCCTACAAGACACATTAAAAAATAAAATATTACTTATTTTTTTTTAATTATTATAAAAATTAAAATATTTTTTATTTTTCATATATGAATATTTGTTTTTTATTTTATAATTTTTTTAGTTTCTAACATATACTCTAAAAAGTCAGATTGATGAACTCCTTTCTCATAACATAAAAAAAAAGTATTCAAACAAAAAAAAAATCTTATCAAAATATTTATATGCAAGAACATATTAAATAACTTTAAACTTGTTCTAGAAAAGTAAGTTTAAGCAAACTAAACTTAAAAAGCTAGCTAGAAATAATTGTACAGAATGTGCTTGCTGTAATTTATTTTTTTAAAACTCATTTCTTTTGAGCAGTTTAAAACTCAATTAAATATATTAAAGTGAAAAGATACTTTTAAAAAAAAATATTTCTTTAATCAAGAAAAGAACATCAATAGGCATGCTATTTCCTGTCATTCCTCCTTGTTTTTCTTTTTCACTATGTTTGGGAAAAGGGAAGGAAAGTGGGAGGAAGAGAAAATTTCTTGAAAAATATAAAAAGTGTGCATGAATAAGTATAACAGACCAATAATAATGTGACACATTATCAATTTTACACTTTAACCAATAAACTTTCTTTCCTCCCACTTTCTTACATACCAAACATAGCCTTTCTCTTTAACCAAAACCATAGATTTGTTGACTTTATATACAGAAGCTGACTGTGTTCATTTTTGGATGGTAGGATTTTAGGAAGCCATTGATCATTCATTTCTTGCTGTAATAGATATAAGGAAATGTCAGAAAACAAAATATAATAGCTTTAGATAAATAGATGTTTTTTTTTCCCCCTTTGAAGCTAGATTATGCAGAGAAAACAATCAGAACTAACCCTATCTAGTATCTATCAATTTAGCAAGTAGCAACTCATTCTCACGCGGAACCACTTGGTTCTCGACTGTCCATTTAGTTCTCAAAATAAAATCAAATAGTCACAACTCAATTTGCCTTAATCCGAGTCCGAGAATTGTTCAAGAAAGAGACTATACACCAACTCAACCATCAACAGTTAAAGCAATGAAATTTACAAAACTTACTTAAAATGAAAAAGAGTCGCAACCTTCTATGAATGTTGTGGGTCCCGTTATTAGGAAGCAGAAAGAAAAGAGGGACAATACAGCGGCGTGTGAAGACAAAAGACTCAAAAGAGAACAAGGAAGCTGATGATAGAAAAGGAAATTTTATTCTATCTATAGTATCTATCACCCAATATGTCGTTTTCTTTAGACCTACTCATGCTTGGCATCACCACCAGCTAAACGGTGAGTTGGTATTGCGTGCAACTGCTGAGCTCTTGGAATTGAGAGTCCAAATTTCTCCTGCATATTCAAGTTGGAAGGACTAACATTAAATGGAAGTTCCCAATTAAAGCAATGCACCAACTGGGCTACGACCAGTTTAATTGTAACTAAACCCAATTGAATCCCAGGACAACGCCTACGACCAGAACCAAATGGTATGGATTCAAAATCTTGTCCTTGATAATTTATTTTCTTGTTGACAAATCTCTCCGGATGAAATGTTTCAGCGTTATCCGACCACACATTAGGATCCCGTCCTATTGCCCATGCATTTACAATCACTCGTGTCTTATCCTTGATAAAATAACCATCAATTGTGATGCTTTCTCTAGATTCTCGAGGGACTAATAGGGGACCAACAGGGTAGAGTCTTAAGGTCTCATCCACCACCATATCTAAGTAACTCAACTTCATCAAATCCGTTTCTTCAACTATTCTCTTAATCCCTACTTCATTGTCTATCTCCTCTTGAAGGTTTTTCATCACCCGTGGATGCCTCAAAAGTTCGGATAAAGTCCACTCAATCGCGGTAGCAGATGTATCAATTGCCGCCACAATCATATCTAGTAAAATAGCCTTCACGTTGGTTCGATCAATAATATGTTCTTGTTCACTCTCGGGATCATCAATTTTTTGGTGCATCACTGAGAGCAGTATGTCCACAAAGTCTTTAGGATGCGTTTTGTCCACATCAGCAGTTTCTTCATGCTCTGTTATTATCTTCTCCAGCACTTCATCAAGTGCTTTGCCAGTTTTCTTGCATGCCCTTGTTAATCCCTACCAAAGAATCAAATAACATCAATTAATTACTAATTGAAAATTTTCACAAAACATAAAGGAAAAGAACCCTTTTTTGTACATAGGCGAAATATCACGGTTGTTACCGGTGACTAATCTCTGACGAAGGCACAAATAATCTCCTCTCAACCGGATTTTTTTTTTCATTCACCGGAGTCCGTATTCGAACCCTCGCACTTGTTTAAGGGCCCGAGCCTCACCACTCAGGTTGGTAGAACATAAAGGAACCATATGAAAGCATATATATGGGAAAAAAAACATATGAAAGAAAAATAATTGTAATTTTTATACAGGCACACACCTGAAGATCAAATGCGCCTAGCCAAGGCACGTAATCTGCCAGATTAAAAGCTCCGATCAATGCCATTCCTTCTTGAACTAGCCTCTTCAAGTCAAATTGTTGATACTTATTGCGACCCAGTATCATTTTATACACTATGTTCTCTATAAGGTTCTCTACAACTTCGCTAAGGTTCACAACCTGACCCACCGCCGCGGATTCCTCCAGCGACTTCACGGTGAGACCTAACTCATCCCTCCTAATAGGAGCAAAGAGTTGAACTCTTGATGTGCTAAGAAGTTTCAAAGTGCACAATTTCTTCACGCTGCGCCAGTATGGGCCATACTCAGAAAACGCCAAGCCCTTGGAGCCGTAGGACAAGAGCTCAGATCCTTGAATCTTTGGGCGGCTTGCGAAAACGACGTCGTGAGTCTTGAGGAATAACTCAGCAGCCTCAGAGGATGAAACCACTATAGTTGGGATTTGTCCCAGTTGCAAGGACATTATGGGGCCATATTTTTTGGATAGGGAATGGAGTGTCCGGTGTGGAAGGGCACCCAACATGTGGAGGTTTCCGATGATTGGCAACGCTGGTGGACCTGGTGGCTTTTTCAGATCAATAGTTCTTTGTTTTGGATGCAAGAAGAGACTGTATACAAAGTATGTGAAAGGGAAAAGAAGGAAAGCAAGTATTGTTATCGCTGCAGAAGACATGTTTAGTTGCTTGCTTGCTTGCTTGCAATGAATGGTTGGGTCAAATACTATGGCGGAGGAGACTGACCAGATAAATACATACTTTTTTACTAATAAGGCAATTACTGGACCGAAGGGAAAGGAGATATTTCAAAATTTGGCTTTTTTTTTGTCTTTTTTTTCTTTTTTTTTTTATGTTTTTTCGCTATGTCACTTGTCATCTATTATTATTATTACTAGCGGAATGACGGGCACGGGAGTGCCCGTCTTTTCGCTTTTCTACTGTGCTACAGTATGCATTATTTTAACGTGTTTTAATGTTTAATATTGTTTTAAAGAATTTAATTCTGTATTTCAGATATTTTATCATACTAATTTTTCAGAATGACATATTATTATTAACACATATCGATATGCATATGTATTGACCAATGAAATATTCCGTATATTTATAATAATCATAATAAATAATGAGTCATACATGTGTCACTAAAAATGACAAAACATGACAAATGTGCTAAATTAGTAGTGGTTCTGATAACATTGTAGGATTAAAAAATAATAAATAATGAGTCATACATGTGTCACTAAAAATGCCAAAACATGACAAATATGCTAAATTAGTAGTGGTTCTGATAACATTGTAGGATTAAAAACCATATATAAAATGCCTAACCCAAATGAAAGTAAAGACAAAACTTAAAGTATTATTTAGTTACAAATGCTTTTTATTCATTGATTTTTGCCAAATAGTGATTAGAATTTTCTTTAATTCCCTACATTTATGTTTTTTCGCTATGTCACTTGTCATCTATTATTATTATTATTATTATTATTATTATTATTTTACACCTCTCTCATATCTAGCAGGAGCAGTAAAACTAAAAACATCATTTTCTTTCATAAAATTGGTGAATGACAAAATAAAATAATAGTAATAGTTCTTGAAATTATTTATTTAAAATAAAATATAAATTAGAAATTTGTTAACAGAGGAACCCCATTCTGGGGAACAAAGATATTTTGTCCTAAAAAATAATGTTTCTCTGTCTCCCATCAATTAAAGGCTAGAAATATGCATATATGTTAATAAGTTATAATTTTATTTTATTATGTACTAAATTATTATTGATAGAAAAAAGAGAATATAACAAAAAAAAAGTAAAACATGAGATTTTTATCTCATTCTAGCTGACTGCGGTACCGACTACCAAACCATCCACTTGCATAATAACTCACAGCCTAATTAGCCTTTGCCATCGTTCGTACTTTGACATTGACTTTGGCACTGTTTGGTTAGATTTTCACACTTGAAAACAACTGTGTTAGGACGCAGTGGATAAAATTATTCAAAGAACAGCTTCTTAGAGCATTTTTACCGCGGGTTGCGAAACACGGTTGTGAAATTTTCGAAGCTGATGTGGCAGCCAAAAGTTAATTTATGTTGTTTTAATTTTTCCTTGCGTTAACGTTATAAGCAACGATTGCAAAATGATTGCGTTGAAATTGTAGGACTGGGCGTTGAATAAAGTAACATGTCCCACTTTAAAATATACTCCTTCTAGAACCATTTCTATATTACTACACTGATTTTTAGTAAATTTTTTTTTTTGGGTAGCAATGGCTACCCCATTGATACACTACCCTCCGCCCTGCACACTACGGTGCACGTTCACACACTAGCACAATAAAAAATTATACTCAATAAATTATCCCTTCCCTTTGAAATAATATTTTAGTCCATATATGATATCGGTTCTTAATTTGATTCTTATATAACAAAATTATTAAAACAGTCCCTACATGTACAACTGTTACCCATTTAATCTGTGTCGTCCAACCACGTTTTCTAACTGTTACCCATTTGGTCCCTTGACGTAAATTCTTAATTTGGTCCCTATAAAAAAAATTATTAAAATAGTCCATGTAAGAAACAATGACTAAAAGCTTATTAATATAGCCCCCTATACGAAAAATAAACTATTAAAACAGCCTTTATACGAAAAAAAACTATTAAAACAGTCCTTATACGAAAAAACTATTAAAACAGTCCCTGTAACAAAAAAGTGACTAAAACGTACTCATGTTTCAATCCAAATATGGTCCATAATGTGACACATACCCATGTGTTAAGTACATATATGACATATTTAATCCTCAAGCAAACATATAAGATATTTAATTCACAAACAAACATATAAAACCACTGTGATTAGATACATAAAAGTGCATATAAATCCACAACATAATATGTTTGTCATTGGATTAAATGTCTTAGATGTTTGTTTGTGGATTAAATATGTCTTATATGTACCTAACACATGGGCAAGTGTTACATTAGGAATCATATTTGGATTGCAACATGGGCAGGTTTTAGTCATGTTTTTGTTACGGGGACTGTTTTAATAGTTATTTTCGTATAGGGACTGATTTAATAGTTTTTTTTCGTACAGGGACTGTTTTAATACTTTATTTTTAGTATAGAGACCATATTAATAAGTTTTTAGTCATTATTTCTTACAGGGACTGCTTTAATAAAAAAAAATTTATATAAGGACCAAATTAAGAATTTATGTCACGTATATGAACTGCTAATAATTGTTTAAAACAGTTGAAAACGTGGTTAAACGGCAGGGACTAAATTGAAAATTTATGCATGCGTAGGGATTATTTTAATAACTTTGACTATTTTAATAATTTTTTTTGGTATAATGCTCAAATTAAGAATTGATTTCACGTATCGGGATTAAATCATTATTTTAACCCTTTCCTTTGGGAAAAAAAAAAGCCGTGAATTGCGCGAACATGCTTTTTTGTTTTTTAATATAAACGTGCGCAAACCTGGTATTGGAGTTAGGTAAGGTAAGGTATGGTTTATTTAACGATTAGTTCAGCCTTAGTAGTATTGCTCCGCTATTCCATCTTCATGATCCACTTGAGACTACTAAACATGTCTTCTATGGATATAGCAATATATGCTTCCCTTCTTTTCAGTTTCACATTTTTTGTATACAGAGCCTTCTTGCATCCAAAACAAAGAACCGTTAATCGGAAAATACCACCAGGTCCACTAGCGTTGCCAATTATCGGCAACCTCCACATGTTGGGTACCCTTCCACATCGCACACTTCATTCCCTCTCCAAAAAATATGGCCCCATAATGTCCTTGCAACTGGGACAAATCCCAGCTATTGTGGTTTCATCCTCTGAGGCCGCTGAGTTATTTCTCAAGACCCACGACGTCGTTTTCGCAAGCCACCCAAAGATTCAAGTATCTGACCTCATGTCCTACGGCTCCAGGGGCTTGGCGTTTTCTGAGTATGGTCCATACTGGCGCAGCGTCAGGAAACTCTGCACACTGCAACTTCTTAGCACATCAAAAGTTGAGCAATTTGCTCCTATTAGGAGGGAGGAGTTAGGTCTCGTGGTGGAGTCGCTGGAGAAAGCTGCGGCGGTGGGTCAGGTTGTGAATCTTAGCGAGATTGTAGAGAACCTTACAGAGGATATAATGTGTAAAATGATATTAGGTCGCAATAAGTCTCACCAATTTGACTTGAAAAGGTTAGTTCGTGAAGCAATGACTATATTTGGGGCTTTCAATCTTGCAGATTATGTGCCTTGGCTAGGCGCATTTGATCTTCAGGTATATGACATTAGATTTTAATTCTTTATTAGCCAATTTTGCCTATGTGAAAATCACTGATCGACACAACACTCACTCCAAGAAAAAGAAAAAAAAAGAGCAGGAAAACATTTTAGTAGAAAAAATTCTTGCAGATATTGTCACGTGTTTATTATTATTGTAGTTAATTTTTTAAATAGATAATAGATTAGAATCTTTATTCTATTCGCTGAAGGCAAAAATTCTATAGCACACATCATGCTAAATTATTAAGAATAGCGGCAATCAATGACTTTGATTAGTTAAACAGATTTGAAAAAAATAAAAGCTTATATACAAGGATGTGGTCTTATGGTTTTTCTTTAACCAAATCTCCATAGAATCCTCAAACGGACCTTAGTCTCTTTCAAATGGAGAGAAGACAAGACAATTTTCTGTTTAGTATGTTGGGGACCACAACATTTCCTTACCTGTTTCCACTAGAATTCCCATTATATATTCTAACAGACCCACTTAATTAGATCATATAAATTGAGTTCCTCAATGGTAAATAACTAATCTGAGTTTTTATTTAATATAACTCATGAGCCATATCCAAATATGAAATATAAATTTCCAACATATAATACATGTATATTAGTGAAAATACAATTTTTTTCATATAATTTTTAAATTTTCATAAGCTTTCACTGTTCCATTATGTTGTGTGAAAAAACTCTGTTGGCAATTGATGTTATTTAACTCTTCCCACCAGGGACTAACACGGGGCTGCAAGAAAATTTGTAAAGCAGTTGATGAGGTGTTGGAGATAATAATAACAGAACACGAACAAGCTGCTTTTGAAGACAAAAGGCACCCTAAAGACTTCGTAGACATACTTCTATCATTGATGCACCAATCTGTAGATCCCCAAAGCAAACAAAATCATATAATTGATCGAACAAACATCAAGGCTATTTTACTAGATATTATTATGGGGACAATTGAAACTTCTGCTACTGCGATTGGGTGGGCTTTATCAGAACTTTTGAGGCATCCAAGGGTGATGAAAAACCTTCAAGAGGAGATAGAGAATGAAGTAGGGATTAAGAGAATGGTTGAAGAGACGGATTTGATGAAGTTGAGTTACTTGAATATGGTGGTGGATGAGACCTTAAGACTGCATCCTGTTGCACCTTTAATCCCTCGAGAATGCAGAGAGAGCATCACAATTGATGGTTATTTTATAAAGGAAAAGTCACGAGTGATGATAAATGCATGGGCAATAGGGCGAGATCCTAATGTGTGGTCGGATAATGCTGAAACATTTTATCCAGAGAGATTTGTCAACAAGAAAATAAATTATCAAGGACAAGATTTTGAATCTATACCATTTGGTTCTGGTCGTAGACGTTGTCCTGGGATTCAATTGGGTTTGATTACTGTTAGACTGGTTATAGCTCAATTGGTGCATTGTTTTAATTGGGAACTTCCTACTAATGTTAGTCCTGCCAACTTGAATATGGAAGAGAAATTTGGACTCTCTGTGCCAAGAGCTGAGAAGTTGCACGCGATACCAACTTATCGTTTAGCAAGTGATGCTAAGCATGAATAGGTCCAAGGAATGCAATATGATGTTTGTATACAATAAGTAAATTACTGGTGGTAATGCTGAGCATGCACAGGTCCAAGGAAGGTAAGATGGTGTCTGTATAAGTTAATGGATATTGCTAGTGATGCATAGCAAAGAAGGTTTAGTTTTCCTTTATATGTAACTAGCGGCAAGACGGGCACTACCGTGCCCGTTTTTTCGCATTTCTATTGTGCTACAGTATGTATTATTTTATCGCGTTTTACCTTTCCGTGTCATGTAATTTAAATTTAACCAAACTACCTCAAATTTTGTAAGGGATCAGTAAATTAAACAATCCATGTGTACACATATCTACAATCAGGTAACTTGTAAATAATTATTCCAATCCAAATTCAGACAGGATCCACAAATGACATGAGCTTCATCTTTGAAATATTGTAGGACTCCTATAAATTCCTATAAAAGTTTAAGAAAATAATAATAATTCAACACATTCTATGACACATTTAAACAAAATGAGATTATAGTTCAAATTATAAAGGGAATAGAACAGATACATTTCTCAAATCTATCGGTATGTAAAAACCTCTTATTTCGAGCTAGAGTAGGAACTTCAAAACTTGAACCTATGTCTATATGGAAAAAATGGGTAAGCATATTCATTGTAATGTATTACAGTTGAAGAAGCTATAGGTATAATAATAAGATTCAATTTATAGCAAGCACGTTTGTCTTCTCATTTATTTTTCTACTCCATCTTGTTTTATCCTCAATCTATTAGTGTAGTCGTTCTCCATAATGTCATATTGATTCCACACAAATTTCTGTTCCGTCAAGAGTGTCAATACCTCAAATTGTTTTATAAAGCAAGCTGCTCATGTTCACCTTTTAGCCTCCTTAATTCATGTTTGGTTTCACTTGAACACTTTTTCCCCCTACAATTTTGCAAGTGGACTTGTTCCCAACTATTTGTGACTCTTTTCTTCCTCTTGTCAGTATCCTTGAATATTGTTCCTTCTTCTGTTATAAAGTGACTGCTCAGCATTATGATTAATTAAATTGACCAAACCTATCACAAAACTAAAAAAATATGCAAGGCTGAAAGCTAACATGCTTCTCCCTTTGAGGATTTATGAGATAAGTATTCAAACCAAGCTTTAAAAGATAATGATGATGGAGCCAACAAATATTGTTAGAGTAATTTGAATTTCATCCCTTTCAAAAATAGATAACAATCATAATTCATAATGTTACCTAAGACCGTCCAATATCTAGATTAAAGGCTTAGTTTTCTGTTTGTGGCAACTTAGATTTTAAATAATATAATTTGCTAATGAGCCTACAATTAAGAACCGGTTTCTTTATAATGCTCTCATGCATTTGATAGTCCAACAAGTGCCAAATGAAACATCTTCTGATTTTCTTCACCAACAAAGCTAAAACCATATTAAAGGTGTCTAGCAAGAAAGAATGAGTCAAGGGAATAGAAACATGGTAGATATGATAAGCATACTATCATTATCAGAAGTTTTTAATACAAAATACTATTTTTTAAAGGGTGTGTGAAAGGAAATATATTATTATTTGAACCATGTTCTTCGGGGTTACAAAATACTATTATATATAGGTTTTACAAATGAAAATTACCTTAAGATCACCTTTCATCCTAACCTTTTTTGATTGTGCACCCATCGAATCTACCTTGGCAAGAGATAAACTTAATATCAGAAGCAGATTACAATGAACAGGAAATCATAAAATGAGAATAATGCAATAAAGAAAAATAATCTTACCTAAAGCAAGCTTAAACAGGTAAGAACTTCCCATAAAAAGTCAACACAATTGGTTACAATTTAATACACCATAGAATTGCATTTAAAAACAAAAAAAAAATCGTAACTTGTTTTCTCCTTGATCCTGCCAAAAGCCCAAAATCACGTTCTGATTTTCAAATGTAGTTGGTGTGCAATGTGAAAGTAAGTAACAAAATAAATTTTTTGAGCCAAAATAATTTTTTTTATTATGAAAAATGTTTGTTGGTTGCTTGAAGCTCTTGCCAACAAAATAAATTATTAATAAAATGTAGATGTGAGGTTATTGGTGGGACTTATTTAAGATTTTTTTTTGGAGGTGCTGGGTTGGAGAGATAGAGTGCTTATAAGATGCTTAGATTGAAAAAAAAAATTAAAATGAGTGATGTGTTCATATGGGACCCACTTAAGTACTCCCCCTTAAGCATTACCATTGTGGATGCTCTAAGAAATTAGATTACATTGAAAGTAAGATTTTTTTTTATAAATAAAAAAAAATTAAGGTAAGGGGATGACACCCCAGTCCAAGACATGAGAAACCCTTTGTGTTTATTGAGCACTCACGAAAGGAATTATATTTATCTCACCCCAAAAAGACTAATAGGTATTTGAACTCGCAACTGTCAGAAACAAGTCTTATCACGCTCTACATATGTCAACCCCTTGAGTTCAATTCAAAGTAAGATTTGAGTCTAACCCATTAAGGCATTAATCAATGAGCGAGTTGGATGTGAATAAGAAAAATTTAAGGCTTAAATATGATTTTTGCCCCTACAAATACAGATGTTTTTGTTTTTCGTCCCTGCAAAAATATTTTTTTGTTTTTCATCCCTGTAAGTTTCTTAACTTTGATTTTGGTCCCTGCAAAAAATTATTTTTACTTT
This sequence comes from Calophaca sinica, assembly GCA_037113605.1. Classification (NCBI taxonomy): domain Eukaryota; kingdom Viridiplantae; phylum Streptophyta; class Magnoliopsida; order Fabales; family Fabaceae; genus Calophaca; species Calophaca sinica. Next base: position 127,215,945 of record CM073734.1, read on the forward strand.
TCGTCCCTATAATATATATATTATTTTGGAATTAGTCATTATATTTTTTATATTTCAGGGACTAAAATCACAATGGTCTCTAATTTTAGGGACTAAAAACAAACATGAAAAAATATTATGAGGACTAAAACAAAACAATAAGGATCAAAAGCAAAAATTGTTATATTACAGGGATGAAAAACAAAACAAAAAATAATTTACAGGGATGAAAAACAAAACTCCCGATAATTACATGGACGAAAAACATATTTAAGCAAAAATTAAAAAAGGTGGCGGCTTTGTGACAAAACAATGGGGTCTTGTCTTCTCAAAAAAAAAAAACAATGGGGTCTTTTTTTTTTATAAAATTCATAAATAAAAAATTACTAAAGTATTAATAATATGCAATATTATATTTTCATACAATTTTATTTTTGAATCTTTAACTTGTATTTTTTCTTTGGTGCTAATCTTTAATTAGTATTTTAATTTTAATACACAAATTAGTTATTCTAAAAAAACACAAAAACACTGATTAGTATTTGATAAAAATATAAAGGTGACGGTTTTATTGAAAAAACAATAAATAATAACACACTAACTAAGAAATAAAAAATTCATAAAACACTATTTTTAAAATTTCTATTATATAAAATACAGTAATTTTTAAGAAACTTTTTTATTATAATTTAACTCGTCCATCAGCTAATCGCGACAACGACTCCTCGCTGCCTATAACTACAGCGGTAGTTCCGCTTTGATATTAACCACCTTTTTATTGACCAGATTGCTTGAAAAAAAAAAAAAAAAAACAGAGGCAGAAGCAGAAGCTACCTTATTTTTATGACATGGAATCAACCTCGCTGTGGTTTCCTTCACTCCCCTTGCTGCTCTTTTTCACACTCACCTTCATTCTCTCCGCCACCTTCTTGTTGCATCGACGAAAACAAGTAAAAGATGACCGGAGACACCCACCGGGTCCACCGGGTTTTCCGGTCATCGGTAACCTCCACATGTTGGGTAATCTCCCACACCGCACCCTCGAAGCCTTAGCCAAAAGACACGGCCCCATCATGTCCCTACGTTTAGGACAAGTCACAACCATCGTAGTCTCTTCCTCCGAAGCCGCAGAACAATTCCTCAAAACCCACGACGTCGTTTTCGCTAGCCGTCCCAGACTCCAAGCCACAAACTACCTCAGTTATGGTTCTAAAGGTTTGGTTTTCTCGGAATACGGTGCGTATTGGCGTAACATGAGGAAGGTGTGTACCTTGCAACTTCTCAGCGCCTCCAAAGTTGAGTCCTTTGCGCCTTTGAGAAAGAGGGAGCTGCAACTAGCAATAAAGTCGTTACGCAAAGCCGCTATTTTGGGTGAGGTCGTTGACCTTAGCGAGTTGGTTCACAACCTTGTAGAGGATATTGTGTACAAAATGGTATTGGGGTGTAGTAAGGATGAAAAATTTGATTTAAAGGGGTTAATTAAAGAAGGGATGAACCTTACTGGAGCCTTTAATCTAGCTGATTATGTGCCTTGCCTTCAAGCTTTCGATCTTCAGGTATGCAATAAAATAGTTAGGCCAGTTTGTAGTTATAATTAAATTTATAATTATTTTACTTATAGATTTTTTTTTAAACAAATTTATAGATTTTTATAAAGTGTTTATATAAGAAAACTTTTTTTTTTTTGGTAAGTTATATAAGAAAACTTATAAAAATATTGAGATGAATGAGTTAGGCTCTCTTTGGCAAAAAATAGCAGATGACAGATAAGTTAGCGGATAGCGGATGAATTTATATAAGATAACGGATAAAAACGAGAAAAATAAAAGTAATACACTATAAGCTATAAGCTCAAACGCTATTTAAAGTAGCGTCTGGAAAAACTGTTGGTTTTGGGCTTAAACCAACGCTCATCTCGCCTGGTTTATCACCTTACAGTCTACCAGAGCGTCACGGTCTTTACAACCGTGCGTCTCCTGTATAATCTGGCGTCGGTTGATGGGCGAAATCGATCTTGGCCCGGTCCATTAGTTTTGTTCGCCATTCTGTTATTTGTTGTTACGGTGAAATAACAGACTGCTTCCTCCATGTGTTATATATGAGGATGATAAGCGATTGAAACATCTTTCAGAATCAATTCGTGGTGAATTTCTCTCTGTACTCACGCCAGTGGGCGTAATCGCCAGCGGCGAGGTGAACCACGTATATGCTTGTGTTGTTTCTCTATCTCTTCTCTGTGCTTGAGCCAGGTTTAGTCGATTTCCCAGCAATGGTATCGGGAAGCGAGACTCGATCCATTCCTCCCGTCAGTCTTCACTGCGCTCTCGGTGGATGTTCAAGATCCACATTGCATTCATTAATCTTGTGATTTCGATGTTTGTTCGTTTGTGGTGCTTCACCGGTGAAAGGCATCACTCCCGATTCTTCTTTCTTGTTTTTCTGATGGAGTTTCTCACGTCTGTCAAGAAAGATGTCAAACACAATCAAGATCGAGAAGTTTAATGAGGAAGAGCAGTTTCAATCTCACAGCGCATTAAGATGCGTAACCTCTCAAAGAACAAGGGGTTTGGGCCTCTGTCGCCAACCGAAAGTGCGCCAAGGTCGTCAACACAATACGAGGAGAAAAGCTCACTCGTTGATTCTCCTATCCACTATCCGATGAAGTCCTCTATGAAGTTCTTTGAAGAGGATCTGCTAAGTTATGGCTCAAATTGGAGAACCTATACATGACCAAATCTTTGAGCAACAAGTTGTTTAGCAAGAGAGTTATTGATCTTCAAATGAAAGAAGGGTCAAAAGCGAAAGAGCATCTTGATGAATTGAATTCAATCTGCTTGAATTGCGGGACATTGATGTCAAGATGGAGGATGAAGACATTGCCATGGTTCTTTTAGCTTCTTTGCCACCATCTTATGAAAACTTTTAGCAAGTTCTATTAGTGTTGGTAAAGAGCATCACTCTAGAAGAAGTCAGAGACAAGCTTGTATTCTAGAGAGCTTGATTGAAAGGCATCTGGAGCAGGTGATGATTACGCCTCAGTGCATTTGTCAAGAACTCGTAAATTCAGAAAACAATCAAAGCAAGAAGAAGAGAAAGGGAAGAATTCCAAAGGAAAGGTTAATCAGAAAGATATATGCAACTATTGCAAAGAACTTTGGACATTGGAAGAAAGGCGTCTCCTAAGAAGAAAGAAGAAGGAATACATTCTTACATCGCTTTCAAGAAAAGGCGCTCATCGGATTACGGTATGCTCTCACCGTTAATGATGATCGAACTCGGTCGAGCAGTGGAGTGCTAGATTCAGGATGTTCTCATCATGTGTCCTCAAAGATTGGTTTGTGACATTATGATATGAGAAGCTTGGAGGAAATGTGCTCGCTAGGGAAACAATGAGCAGTGCAAGACAATTGGTATAGGTTCTATTCAAATCAAAATGCATGATGATGTGATTAGAACCAATGTCAAGCATGTTCTGAATTAAAAAGAAACCTCATCTCTGTTGGTGCTTTGGATTCAAAGGGCTTCATATATACGATGTTAAAGGAGGATTATGCGGATCGAGAGAAATAGGAAAGGGTGGGTGTTCACTGAGGCTCAAAACACGCAATCTATACATTCTTCAAGGAATGACATGTCACGAACAAGCGCTTACGTGGCGAAAAACAGAAACTCGACATCTTTGTATTTGTGACACACATGAGATTAGGGGCACATGAGTGAAAAGTGAAAGTTCTCATCGATCGAGGTCAAGTATTACAAGGTCGAGAAAGGAGGAGCATTGGAATTTTGTGAACATTGTGTTTTTGGTAAGCATCGTAGATCCAAATTTGGAAGGCTTCACACACTGACCAAGGCTACTCGGGCTGACATACACTCAGTTGTCAGGTCCATCAAAGGTTCCATCTATAGGTGGAGCTAGGTACTTTCTTTCCATTATTGATGACTACTCTCGCATGACTTGGGTTTATATGATGAAACCTAAGTCCGAGGCTTTCCAATGTTTCAAGAATTGGAAAACTTTGATAGAAAATCAAGTGGGAAGAAAGATTAAAAGACTAAGAACCGATAATGGTTTAGAGTTTTGTTACTGAAAGTTCAATAAATTACGCACGGTGAAGGTATTGCGCAGTGCAATATACGATGAACACACCTCGAGAATGGCATAGCAGAGAGAATGTAGGACCTTATTGGATAAGGCTAGATGTATCTTTATCCAATTCAGGGTTGAAGAAACATTTACTTTGAAATTTGTTGCTCTGACATGCTACATTATCAACAGGTCTCCCTCCTCACCCATTGACAATAAAACTCCAATCGAGGTATAGGTCTTCCAACTCTGATTATTCTAGGCTTAAAGTTTTGGTTGTCACCGCTTATTACCATGTTAGTGAGGGCAAACTTGAACCTGAAACTAGAAAGGGAATTTTTGTTGGATATGGTGAGGTGTCAAGGATATAGGATTTGGTCATAATCCGAGAAAAGGGTGATTTTGAGTAGAGATGTAAACTTTGATGAGAGTCTCTTTATAACAAAGGTGAAGTGCACAATCACGGTGTGACAAAACCTATAAGCGGGTGGAGTTTGAAGAAATTGAAGGCGAGAATGATCCCAGTTTGAGAAAGGCACTGATCAAGCGGTCGGTAGTCAAGCGGAGATCGAATCATCACGAATTGCAAATTCTGCAGAAGCGAAGCAGGAGAATCGAATCACCAGGCATCGGAAAGTCTGAAAGGAAGGAATAGGCTCCGGAGAGGTATGGTTATGAAGATATGCTCATATGCATTTCAAGTTCTTGAAGATGTTGATGCACAAGAGCTGCAAATTTCAGGAGGCTATTACTTGAAAGCGAAAAAATGGCTCACGGCCATGCATGATGAAATCACGATCTCTACGAAAACAATACATGGCGACTTGTGGAGTTGCCTGAAGGCGAAAAAGTGCTGGTGGGAAGCAAGTGGATTTTTAAGAAGAAACACGGAATCTCCAAAGTAGATGGAATCAAATTCAAGGCGAGATTAGTTGCAAAGGTTTTAGCCAAAAGGAAGGTGTGGACTACAATGAAATTTTCTCTCGGTTGTAAAGACACACTTCCATTCGAGTTCTCCTTGCCTTAGTAACTAATATGGACTTGGAATTACAACAACTTGATGTAAAAAGCGGCTTTTTCTACATGGGGATTTAGAGGAAGACATTTATATGAAACAACCAGGAGGGCTTTGTAGAAACAAGGAAAGGAGAAATTAGTTTGCAAGTTGAAGAAATCTTTGTATGGCTTGAACAATCTCAAGGCAATGGTATAGGAGATTTGATCGAGTTTATGATTCACCATGGATTCAAAAGAAGTCCTTATGATTCATGTGTGTACCTCGATGGCGAAAAATGATTCCTATGTCTACTGTTGCTCTATGTTGATGACATGCTCATTTGCATCTCAGAAACATGGCCCGATATTAATAGGCTCAAGTCTCTTCTCGATTCAATTAGACACATGAAAGACCTTGAGTGTGAGAGAGGATTTTGGGAATGGAAATCTCTGAGGACAGAGATAAGAAGAAGCTTTTCTTGTGTCGAAGTCTTACATTGAAAGTGTTAAGCAGATTTGGCATGACTACGGCCAAAGAAACCTGTACCCGCTAAACTTCTGCGACCATCGAATCGATGAAGTGTTTGAGACTTCGTCAGATTGAAAAGGGACTACATGGAGAGAGTTCCATATGCTGATGCGGTTGGCGATCATGTATGCCATGGTTTGCACTAGACCGATCTTACCTGGTGTAAGTGTCATAGCGAGATACATGCGGGCACGAGGAAGCACCGGGTTCTTTGTCGAAGAGAGTTTTCGGATATCTCAAAGGCAAGTGATGTTGGTCTTGTGTATGGGAATGATTCTACTTGTTCTCTTGCGGTTTCTCGGTTCGACTATCTTTGGGGATCTTGATGGTGAAGGTCCATTCTTTGGTTATGCTTTTCTGATTGGCAAGTGTTTAGTAAGTCGAAAGGCTACATTGCTACACGCCCTGATAGCATTATCAACCACGAAGCGAGTTCATGGTCTGAGCGGCAAAAGAAGGCATTTAAACCAAAGGCCTTATCGGTGACTTAGGCTTTCCACAAGATAAAGCCATCATATTTGTAATGACTTAAGTGCCATTTGTTTGGCAAAGATCAAGTGCACTATGAGAGAACCAAACACATAGATGTTAGGTATCACTTCATTCGGTTGAAGCGAATAAAGGTGCTCAAGGTTGATACTAAGGACAATCGGTGATATCATGACCAAGCGGTTCCAAGAGCAAGTACATGCATTGTTTGGACATGCCGATGTTGATATTGGAAATAACGCTTGATTTTGAATGGCGATTCACAGGGAAAGATGAGAATTTGCTAAATGTTTACGATAGTGGTTTGACCCCGGTGGAAATTTGTTGGTTTTGGGCTTAAACCCGCAGCTTCATCTCGACTTGGTTTATCGACCACTGCCCGGCGTTTTCCTGGTCTCTTACGGCCTACCGGCGTCACGGTCTCCTCGTGCATACCGCGTCTCACGGTTGATGGCGTCGATCTCGGCGTGGTCCATTAGTTTTGTTGATTACTTTACATTGTTGTTGTTACGGTGAAATAACGTAACTTTCCTCCATGTGTTATATATAGAGGATGATAAGCGATTGAGAAACATACTGTCTTGTAATCTGAATTCATAATTTCTCTCTTCAGCCTGGGCGTAATCCTCTGCGAGGGTGAACCACGTATATGCTTGTGTTGTTTTCTCTATCTCTTTCTCTGTGTGTTCTTGTGAGTTTGAGTGCGATTTCCCAACAAAAACGTTATAAGCTACGGGTTATTTTTTGTAAGTTCGCTATCCATTAGTCAAATACGGTAGTCAAAATTGCTATAAGTTGACAGATTAGACTTATCAAACAAAGCCTTAATTTCTAACTCATAAGAGAAAATATGATTTAAAATTAAAGCTCATATTTATTGTCATATTTAATTAATTTTTACTATCAGGGGTTAAAACGAAGATTCAAGAAAAATAGTAAAGCACTGGACCAAGTGTTGGAGAAGATAATTAAGGATCACGAACAGAGTTCACATATACAAAATGACCGGCAACACAAGGACTTTATAGACATTCTACTCTCGCTGATGCACCAGCCAATTGATCCCTATGATGAACAAAACCATGACCATGTAATTGATCGAACAAACATAAAGGCAATAGTCTTAGACATGATTGGTGGGGCATTTGAGACTTCCGCAACTGTTGTGGAGTGGGCTCTATCCGAACTCCTAAGGCATCCAAGAGTAATGAAAAATCTACAAGATGAGATAGATAACGTGGTTGGGGCGAACAAATTAGTGGAGGAGAATGATTTGGGAAAGTTGAGTTACTTGGATTTTGTGATCATGGAAACCTTGAGATTATATCCTGCGGGCCCACTTGTCCCACGCGAGTCAACAGAGGATGCTGTGGTTGACGGTTATTTCATAGTGAAAAAGTCAAGAATTATAATAAATTTGTGGGCAATAGGAAGAGATTCTAAGATATGGTCTAATAATGCTGAAGAATTTTATCCAGAGAGATTTTTGGATAAAAATTTGGACTATAGAGGATATGACTTCCAATTTATACCATTTGGTTTTGGTCGTAGAGGATGCCCTGGAATTCACTTGGGCCTAATTACGGTTAAACTTCTTGTCGCTCAATTGGTGCATTGCTTTCGTTGGGAGCTTCCCCCGGGTATGACTCCAAATGACTTGGATACGAGCGAAAAATTTGGCCTCTCATTGCCAAGAGCCAAGCACTTGCTTGCTGTGCCAACGTATCGTCTTCTTGGCGAAGCACATGATGAATCGTGTTGATTTTAGATGATCTACTAGTAGCTAATGGAAAGTTGTACTTCTTATATGGTTATCTTGTGTTTGTTAAACCGTCGACTTACAATAGTGTGGATTTAAAAAGTGTTATACAGAAGGTTTTTTCACAACCTCTTGAATGTGTATAAACAAAAGAAAAGTAATAGGGGGGAAGGAGAGAAGTATATGAGGAGCGTTCTCGTGAGAAGGAAAAAAAAAAGTGTGATATATATATATATATATATATATATATATAGAGAGAGAGAGAGAGAGAGAGAGAGAGAGAGAGGTGCTATTGTAAAAATTGATAGGTGAAAGAATCAAAATCAAAATCAAATTTATACACAGATAAGAATATCTATCTATCTATAAATAATACAAAGAGAACTTTCCAGTATCTCCACTGTTCACTGGCTGTGTATTTTGAAAAAAATAAAAATAAAATTACATCCCTCTTACTGCTTCTCATGTGCAAAAATTAGTCAAACAATTTTTTTTGAAGTGAATTATCATTTTCATCCTCAATTTTTATAAGATTTTTCATATCAGTCTTTATATTAAATAAATAAAATGTCCCCAACCTATGTTTCTATTAGGCAAGTTAAAATATAGAAATTAATATGAAAAAACCATGACAAGATTAAGAATGAAAATGGACAAGATTAAGAATGAAAATGGGGGCTTACTCCATTTTTATCTAAAATTGCTATAACCCCTAAACTACCCTCGCTAAGTGTATGGTAATGTGCAAGGAGAAATAGATCAGGATATTATGCAGAGAGGTCAAGAAGGAAGAACACCTGATCTAAGGGCTTACACTAAATTTTTTTGTTTGACTCATTGTGAAGGTTTGCTTTTCTCGCTATGCTACTGTAACATTTGCAACCACACTGCATAACATGTCTCTTTTACCAGTTTAGACAGGAAAACAACTCTTAAAATGTTTTCCTTTCTGCAAAACCTCTTCTTTTCATATTCTACAAATAGAGTTAAAAACTGTGCAATTTTTAATGGCAATATATAGTAAATAAATAAGAGAGATTTGTCTACATTTTACAGATAAAATGTTAAAAGTGGGTTATTTGCTTTAGTTCTAAAGATTCCTACCGCAGTTTTCATCAAGTTATCAACTCAAGTTATTTGCTTTAGTATGTTACCACATGTCAATCCTTGAATTTGAAGCAGTTAAACAATCTGCTCCAAAACCGACCAGAAGTCACCGAAGCTTGTTGCTCAAGGGGATCCTTAAAGTTTGCTTTCTCACCCAATTCTTCAAATGAATCCACTAGGTTCTGAAGCCTTGCTACAAACTCAATCAGAAGCGATGTAAACGTCGTTAGAGACAGTGAACTTGCACTTTCATAAGTCTTTGATTCTTCCTCTTTTGCAGCGGCATCTGCTTTGGCTGTATAGTAAACACGAGCAGGCAAAGATATCTGTCTCCTAAACATGTTTTCAGAGGCAACAGAAACAGGCACAGCAGGGTTGTTATTATGGTCTCTAGTATTTCTATTTCCCTCCTCCCAACTGTTTGTAACTTCAACTGATCTCAGATCAAGTACTGCTTCACTTAGAGACTTGTACTCCAGAAATGTTCTTTCTTCATCCATGTTAAAGAGGCCTTTGGAATTGGGATCACCCTCCTCCTCTTTCTCTCTCGGACGGTTTCCGATCTCCCAGAGCTCTGAATTTACAAGAAGGTAAGATTTTTTGTCAATCTTCTGTTGCAATTCTTCTGCTGCCTCGTGTACTTCATACAGCAAGTCTCCTCCGCCTAGTTTCTCCATCTTCTTGACTTTGTTTCCGAGTTCGCGCAACACTTTTGCTCCTTCGGAACCTACCCTCTTCAGCTCACTAAGAAAAACCTGTCTCTTCTCAGCTGGAGCCTATATATCAAAGACAAAGTTTAATACACACATGCATAGATGCACTCTCGTGTAAATAACTTTCTAAGAAAAGAAAAACTAGACAACCAACAACTTTTGGAATAAAAAATAAAAAGCTGTCTAGGTAAGCTACAAAGATATATGGAGAGAGCAATTCGGACTCTCGAAGTCAAAGATTCTACGTATTCACGCTGTGAGAAGCTTGGAGCCGTTGGATCAAGGTTGGACCCTCCAATTTTGAGGTCGTTAAATTGGTTTTAAAAGCAAACTCAAAATCAAAGTCGTGATCTTGATCCAACGTCTTTTAGCTGCTGAATGCGTGGAATCACTAACCGTAGGGAATCCAAATTCGCCCGATGTGTATGTTTTGATGCCGAAATAAGAATGTGGGTTTAAGTCAGAAACAAACTTCTAAAATTATCAATTCTCATCAAGTCAAAACATCCTACGGTCTTATGTTGAAAGTCAACTCTCTTTAAAATTTTAAGCTCTTAAAAACCTCAATATAACTAATATATTCCATTTGTGGGAAAAAAAAAACTAATATATTCCAAATAAAAAAACCCTTTAGAAATATAAATGTAGAGAACAACAAAAATCTAGGTTAAAATGTGTTTTTTATCCCTATTTGTGACACTTATTTTCAATTTGGTCCCTTTGTAGAAATAATTTCGATTTAGTCCCTGTATGTACAATTGTCTTGAATTTGGTCTTTGCCATCTGTTACGGTTATAATACCATCTGTTGAAGCTATAACACAATGAAGTGTAAAGACCAATTGTTGAAAATAAGTGTTATGTATGGGGATGTGAAATATTATATTTTTGGTCCATATTTGTGACAAACATTTTTAATATGGTCCCTGTACTTTAGAGTAACTCCATGTCAATTTCTCAGTTATAATAATGGCAATAGACCGTTAGGATGACATTGAAAATGATTGCACATATAAGGAATAAATTTAAAATGAGTGTCATGAATAGGAACCAAAAATATATTTTAATTCCTAAAACATAAATGAGTGTCGCAGTGATTTTGACTGTGTCAAAAAAAAAAAAAAACATAAATGAAAAGTGAATTCAGCAGACTACCCATCCATAACGAAAAACAAATATTGAGTTTCATAGGCTTTCTACTGACAACCATTACATTTTAACAGAACATTTTTCAGATAGTTAGAAGTACCTGTATTTCAGAAAGTATGCATCCATGCATGGCCATGACCATAAATGCACAATGCCTTAGTGCCCCACTTACTTTCACATAATTCTTCCAAGGATATCTAAGCATTTTGTAATGACCATGAGGTGGTTCCCACACAGCAAATCCCATCTTCAATCACTAGTACGTGACAATGAGTCATAAAGAAAATAAATACATAACCATGAAACAGTCAGAAAAAAATGTATAGTAGACAGTACCAATGAATCCTCTTTGCTTGTAGACTCCACAGCCGATCTGTAGCCGCTGTAAACTGGATCATCAGCAGCTTGGTAAGTAAGAATTTTGGATGGCACCTTCTTGTATTCAACACAATTAAGGTAGTGATTGACAACCCCTGAAAAGAAGCCCAACAAAGTTGTAAAGCAGCAGAAAATTACTTGGTAGTAACCGCAAACATGGTTTTAAATTGCGGTTGCGATTGCAGTTATGCAATTAAAATACAGGCAAATGCGGCCGTAATTGCGGTTGTGACATTGTTGCAGAGGCTGCCAAAAACCTTTATATTGTGGTTGCTGACCGCAATTTAGAACTATGACTGCAAATTAAATGTGATCATGAAAAAAAAAATGTCAAAAGAGAACCTTCTAAAGATGTTGCAACACCCATGAAATTTTTGACGACAAGATTATGCAGATCCTCGCCAGCCCAGATTGGATATATGCAGATATTAACTCCCAAAGAGACAGCAGCACCAAGTGCAATGAGCAAAAATCTACTTACAGCTGTATCAACAAATTCCCCAGTATTATACCCAGATACAGTAATGTAACAATACGTGATCAAGAACACACGGAACCCATATTCATAAGGCTTCAAAGTCGGGTACAATTTTGCATAGGTGGCACAAAATCCTACAGTGAAGGTGCTAATAATAATTATAACTTCTTCCCATTCTCCAGCCAACGCTGATAACTCTCCCATTCCCAGAGCAAGTCCTCCCGCTGACAAGGTCCCCAATCCTCTGTTGAACCCCTTGCTCAGCGTTGCCCCTGCACAATGTGCATTAATTGTATTTTCATCACAATAATTTCAATTTATTAGGAATTCAAGTATTTATTTAATTAATTAATTAATTAATTAATTAATTTCAACGAAGGCCCGCTAGGTCAAATATTTAATAAATTTTCTTATTAACGACCGTACTTATTATGCATTAAAATAAAACTGCACATAAGTCAATTGTACTCATTTCAAATAAAAAAGTACGGGATCAACATCCTTCGCAATTTCTCAACCACGGAAAGAATTTATTTATTTAATAAAAATTTCAATAAATGTTTGATTTCCAACTTTGTGTATGGAACCGCAAACTATCATATATTGCATCAAAACCACAAACAGGCACACGACGTTGACACGAACACTGATAATAATAAATGAAAAAATCAAATAAATACTTATACTATAAATCAGTAATACCTATGCTGAATTCAAAGACGACGACGACAGTGAGAATAGCCCAAACGAAGCTACGGCTGATATCTTTGAAGGGTTCTTTGAGGAAAATCAAAAGGGAGATGAGAGTCAAAGCAAGACCCATTTTTGCAGCGAAGATAATCTTCCTTGGATCGGACCGACCCATCTCCCATGCCTTCTCAGCAATGCGCTGCAAAGTTTTCCAGCACTTCAACATCCTCGACGACGATTGCTCTTCCACGTGCATCGTCCCAATCCCTATCTGGGAATAGCCACCGTCACCCTTCATGGAAAGCAGTTTCTCCCTCTTCTCCGCTAAGCTGTGATGGAAGGACCCTGATTTCGCCAACTTTGGACCCATTGCTTTGTTGCTAAGCAAAGAAAAAAATGATACTATGGTATTATTACTATTATTATTAACGAAACTCTTGAAGGTGAAGAGTGTGTGTGTGTTTTGAGGGGTATAAGTGTGAGGGTGTTGAATGGTAGGTCGTGATGGCATTGCATCCGCAAAAAAAAAAAAAAAAAAAAAAAAAAAAAAAAAAGCTTTGTCATGTAACCAAAAAATATATCTTATCCTCTTTCTTACGGAACTAATAAAGCAGAGAAGGTTAAAGAAGAAGTTAGAACTCGTGACATCACGATGATAAAAATGACAACCGCAATCGGATACGCATCCCTTCGTCTTTTCTATTCCACGCGTCGTATGTATATATGGAATAAAAACCAGATTGCAGAAACTCTTGTCGTGAATCTAATTAATGTTTGAAATTCAAATTCATGTACTATGAAATATGCGTATTCATTGTATAAAAAAAAAAAAAATTCGCTTGATAGGGGTCTTCCCAAAAAACTTGGAAAACCCAATTCAACGTTATTGTGTCTTCCCAGTATTTCCTTCATTCTAATAATATATATATATATATATATATATATTATATTTAACTAAATCACACAATTTAAGATAAAATAATAAATATAAAAAAGAGAGTGATAATTTTATCAAATTAATTTTATTAATTATTGGTATATTAATTATTGTCATAAATATAAAGTGAAGTATTTAAAGGTACAATTAGTATAAATATTTAATATTATATTGAAAATAAAAAATGACATATATTTTATGACAAATTTTGTGTGTAAATATATATATATATATATATATATATATATATATATATATATATATATCGGGACGAAAGGAATATTATTTATGCAGTGAAAAGAGTTTTGATATTTGAACACCCCACAAAATCAACAAATAACTAACACCTCTCATTTTCTTTTATCTCTCTTCTCTTCTTTTCACATCTCCTCATTCAAATATTGTAGAAAAAAGGCTAAATTATATTTTTTGTCCTTTAATTTTATTTTAGTTTTTATTTTCGTCCCCTAACTATTTTACTTTTCATTTACGTCTCTTAAGTTACAAAAGTTACGCTACTTTCATCCCTTAAGTTACGAAAGTTACGCCAAATTTGTCCCTTTTGTCTGTAATCCCTTTAAACAATAAAGTCAAAATCACGCCCCATCGTAGCCTTTATCACGTAAGAATACTGATAAAAGGTAATTGAGCAAAAAAACAGAGTATCAATGACATATACACACACAATAAAGAGATAACAGACAGAAGGGATGAATTTGGAATAACTTTCGTAACTCAAGAGATGTAAATAAAAAGTACAATAGTTAAGAGACGAAGTTAAAAACTAAAATATAATTAAGGGACGAAAAGTGCAATATAGCCTTAAAAAAACCATCTTTGGGTGAATTGGTACAAACCTTCCAACATTTCATGGGGTAAATTAGTACAGTCCCATCGTAGGACTGCTTTCGAAGATGGGAACATGTGAATATTCATCTAAAAAAATTTATTAACCCCTATTTATTTTTAATAAATTATAGGATCAAATTTTGGTCCCTAAAATTTAAATATATATATTTTTTATCCCCAATATGCTTAATATTACGAAACAATTAACTCACGAAAGCATACAAAATTGTATTATTCACCAACCATCGCGTGATTTTCATGAAAAAAACAGACTCAATTATTTCTTGTATCTCTAAAAATTTTATGTGTGTCCATTCGTGCTCTTAGTAAACAATTCCCTTCGTAATATCTAGCAATGCTCTATCCTATAATATGTGACGATTAGTCTTTATTGTTTTGTTTTAGACTATGATATATATGTGTGTGTGTGTCTTTTTTTTTGTTTGGTACATTGTGTGTATCTTATTTTAGTCCATGTAATATTTAATTTGTGCTCAATTAGTCAAAAAGAATATTACAATGACTAAAACAAGAAAATAATTATATTATAGAGACTAAAATAAATCAATAAAGACCACGTGTACATAAGGACGTTAGGGACTAAAACAAAAAAAATACAAGAAGGACTAAAAGAAGAAAAAAAATATTATTGAGACTAAGAGAAACCAACGACGACCAAATATTGTACCATATTTCAAGACATTAAGAATGAAACGATACTTTTAAAACTTTAGAGAATAAAATATAATATTAACATAAGTTAAGGGATTATCCATAGGGTGTCAGCTCAGTAGTAGGAGTTTTATAATTCCAAGTGACATGGTTCAAATCCCCTCGAGGACATTTATAATATGGCTATTAGTGTCACTGCAATAATAATATATCATCTTCCCTCCACTCTTTAAAAATAATTAAAAAAAATAAGCCAAGGGATCATAAACATAAATAACACTAAAAAAATTAAAACTATAAGACGTTTATTAAAAAAAATTAAATTATAGCTGTCTATTTAAAAATTGAATAAAACTAAAAGAACTACAGAATATAATAACCTTAAATATATCATATCAAAATTAAAGAATTAATTATGTTTTTATCAAATAAATATTATTTAAACATGTCCTCTTATATCTTTCTTTTTTTATCAAATAAATAGAAAATAAATAGACAACTAAATTTATTAAGCACTTCAAATTCAATTAGCTAATCTTTTAACAACTTCTAAAAAATCTATTTTCAACTTTTAGCCAACTTATCTACTACTTTTGTCAAACTGTGCCTAAGTAGGATTTCAAAAAATGTATATGAACCGATGAAATTATCTAGTTTGTCAAATGCCTCTATTTTAGTCAAACAAACTGACAAGCTAGTCAAATAAAATTAAGCTAGCAGAAATAACTTACTAAATAGAGCCATTGCTCAACTCGTAAGCATAAGTTTAGCAACTAAAAGAGAAATTTTGAGCAAATCAATGAGGACATGTGACATAAAGTAAGAGTTGTCAAATTAAATTAGACTATTGAAACATGCTTTTAGGGTGAGCACAATATTAGATTTAGTATTATAACACAACCTAGTCTTAAAACATTTTAGAATGTGATTTCATCATGTCTCACAATAAAAATAGAGTAAAACAGGGTTTGCATCATGACTCTAGTTATAGGTGAATTCTGGGGTTAGATGGAGTTAGATCACGAACATCCGCTTGCTACAATGTTAAGTCTCGGAAATTAAATATGTAAACTATTTTTTAGCCTATTTAATTAATTAGCTGGTTTGTCCGAGAGGTTAAGGGGGAAGACTCAAGATCTTCTGCACATAAGTGCGCGTGGGTTTGAACCCCACGGCCAACACTTTTTCTATAAATATTTTACTTTGTTTATTTTTAATAATTTAAATTAAAAATAAATAATTTTTTAAAGAGTATAAGTTTTAGAAAAGACTGGAGTCCTTAGGAAAACACCTCCTTCTTGTTGATGATAAAATGCTTTTGTAACATGATAAGAACAAGCTTTCTTAATTATATTTGATATTTCAAAATATATATTATAAATTACGTCATAAGATTCATTCAAGTTTTCATACAGCTTTGTCCACATATCTATTCTTACTATGTACATGAGGATAACATGATAATTTATTGTGCACATGAGGATGACATGATAAGTTATCTATATATTATATTAAAACTGGTAGTTGTGACACTGTTCTATCTACAGTGTGCTACAGTGTCACAACTACACGCTTATCTAAATATGATGCGTTGCCAAAAAAAATCAAAATAAAAAAAAAATTTCGCTGTAGTTACTGATATTTGTGCAGCTTTTTTGTCAAAGTCAAAAAATTTACATCTTTTTTGTTTTCTAGAACAATCTTAAAAGTTTTTTTTCAAACATGGTATTTCCCTTATAGAAATGTTTGGTGTACCTCTCTTTCCCTTATTATAATTTCAATGGTTTAAATATCATGCACTGCCAATAAAAAACAAAGATGATGCGTTGCAGTTACTGATATTTATGGTTTCTTTTTTTTTTTGACAAAATGTGTGTTGATAAGCACAAGTTAAAAATAAATAAATAATAATACCAAAATAATAATAATAATAATAATACCAAAAAAATAAATAAATAAGCACAAGTTAGCACATTACTCTGGAGTGGAAGTTTACATGAGTGTTGATTTTTTTTTTAGTTTTGCATATAATTTTTCTTTTAATAAACCACATTTAAATACATCTAATATTAAATGTTGAATTTCGAAGATCTTTATCTTTATCTTCATAATTATAAAAGTAATAGTATTTGAGAGTAATTTTGTCAAACCATTTAAATAAACCCTAATTAATGTCTTTTAACATTTAATAATTATAAAAATAAATAAATGAAAGAGAGAGAGCAAAATCCTAAAAAAATAACTTAATAGTATAAACATTACTACGTGCATTACACAGTTACACGTGTAACACACGAGTGTATTGCATTCGAGTTACCATAATTAAAAGAATTGTGTTCATATTACCGTAGTATTTATTTATCAATACTTTTAATAATCTTACACAATTTTTATGACACAAACAAAAAAAAAATTCAAATAAAAAATACAGATTTATTCTCACAAACTCCGTTTTTCCCGTGCATCGTACGGGTCAAAAATCTAGTTATATATATATATGTTGCATTATGAAACCCTTTTGCCGAATAAGGCATTTGCCTTGGGCCTCCAATCTTCTAAAGCCTTCCTTTTTTATCCTTTATATATATATATATATATATATATATATATATATATATATATATATATATATATATATACCAGTTTTCATAAAGTTTTGTCCATATATCTATTCTACTACATACATGAGGATAACATGATAAGTTATTATGTACATGCATACGATTGGTTGTGAAACCCTTTACCCGAAGGCAAATGATTCTTGAACACCCAAATATGGGCATCATACGGTGTCCCTTTGGTTTTTTTATGTATCTTAGAAATGTGTGCATACAAAGAGGAAAGAGAATATGTGAGAGATAGAAACAAATATATATGGTGTCCAATACGGTGTAGAAAAAAATGGTGTTCAAATAACAAACCTCTTAGCCGAATTAGACGTTTGCCTTGGGCCTCCAATCTTCTAAATCCTTAGAAAAATTGTATATTCTTAAGAATAATTGTTTATTTTGTATTTAAATTGTAAAAAATATATTTTAATGTGATAATTTTAGTAATTTAAATTATTAAAACTTAAAAAATTTGCAGAGTCTTGTCTTAAATGATTTAGACTATAGAGCATTTTTTTATCGACACAACAATTACAATGAATTTCGAAAATTTCAAACTATTTAATACTAAAAAAAAATAGATAGTTAAAAATAATAATTGTAATTGTTAAAAATTTAATTGAAAAATAAAAAAAATGCTGGCTATGGGGTTCGAACCCACGCGCACTTATGTGCAGAAGATCTTAAGTCTTCCCCCTTAACCTCTCGGGCAAACCAGCTAATTGACTAAAATTGGTCACAATTGTTTATATATTTAATTCCAGAGATTGCAGATACGACAAAGACAAAGCCAATGTTCATGATCTAACTCGAGAATCAGTCTATAACTCGGTGTATGGTCATAAGCAAACCGTATTTAACTCTATTTTTATTGTGTGACATGATCAAACCATTGTCCCAATTGAACGTGAACACAAGAAGGGGGGTTGAATTGTGTTGAAAAGTTTTTGCAAACTTTATGTTAAAAACACTTAGAATAAAAGTTTCTCAAAACTGTTTGTTAATCGGACGGTGAAAATGAACCGGCCGCTGAAAATGAGTTTGTGAAAACTTGTTTTTAACACAACAAGATATAAATGAATCGAAAGCAGTAAAGCAGGAGACACAGAAATTTATACTAGTTTACTACCAAACTGGTAGCTACGTCTAGTCCCTTCGTTCCTAAAGGATTTTCACTATAATCAAACTGATTACAATTTCCTCAAGAGTATTCTACTGTCACAACTTGACAATACTCTCAACTTCTCAAAACGACTCAGTACAGTCGAGCCTTTGAGGATACAGCCTAAACTAGGCCAAAACAAACTTATACAAGTGAGTTGAAATACAGTTAAAAAATAACTCTCACAGAGAGGATAAAAGATTAAGCTCAACTAAAGAAAAGCTTTCTTAAAGAAAGGGTCGGACGCTGAGTTCAGTTTAGTAGTCCAGGGACTTAGCACGAGACTTGGTTGCTCACAGAAGCAGTGCTTGTTCTCAGTAAATATTTCAGCAGAATTTCAGCAAGCTTTTTCACAGTAAGTTCGTTCCTTCTTCAATGGATACCATGAGGTATAAATAGGAGTTCCAAGGATATAACCGTTGAGGTAAAAAATTGGCTCCTTACCATTGAGTAAGGTAAATTCAAAATGCTGTCTCTTTCTTGCTTTGCAGAGAATATCCCAGTAGTACATGTTACCGTTTCTGTACTTCCTTGCTTGTACGATATTTGTCTTGTAGTTAAAGGTTTCACCTTTGATGCCTCGCACAACTATTTTAGCGCTCAAGATCAATTTTGAAATCCGTTCCAGAGACTTCTGAAAGGTAGAGCAGCAACGTGACTAACACGTGATTTGAAGTGAGGTTCAGACGCTCGCTCAGAATCGGAAGTTCGGACGCTCGTTCAGAATCGGAAGTTCGGACGCTTGTAGCAATAGGATAGGCATAGTGTATAAAGAGAAAATTCCAGACGCTCACTAGGATGAGCCGGATGCTGACAAATAGAATAAATCCTTCTCTTGAGAATTACTTTCTTCTTGCTTGAGTGGCTTAGAATATACGTATTATTAGTATCTGCACACTTCAAGAAATGTTAGAACATAAATTGTTCTCTTAGAATACTTTGTTATCATCAAAATTAATGAGGGTCTAAACATCTCAATCGCTTAGGTTCCAACAATCTCCCCCTTTTTGATGATGACAAACATCTAAGGTTGATGAACAATTTATTTTCAAAAAGACATTAAGGGTCTCCCCCTGAATTTAACAGTTTATATATCTATGAATAATTCAGTTTTTAAGGCAATTTTTGGTAAACAAATTCATTTAAGTGATTACGAAAAATCAGTAAATATATCAGAGCATGTATTTAATAAAGTGAGATCGGATGCTGATTATATACCAAATAGATTGAATTAACCAAAATATATTTCATTGTACCAATAATTTATTAAACATTATCATAGCACTAGATCAATGAATATTAGCGCACAAAAATGCTATGTATGAAATGATATGCATGATACTGTATCCATCGGACAGTGGACATCGGATGGTGGATAATCGGATTCTCACGTGTTCAATATACCTTTCTTTCGTGTTCATCATACCTTTTCTTTTACTCCCCCTTTTGTCATCAGACAAAAAGAGTGTAAAAACACATCATAGTCAAAATACTACTTAGAAAAATTTGAACAAAAGGCAGATAATTAGATCAAAAACAGTTATATATATAATTGTATCAAACAAATAAAACATATTTTATATCACACACAAGAAAAAAAAATCAAGGGTTTTGAAGTGGTGGAGGTGGGATATTGAGACGTTCGTAGAGTAGCTTCAGTGCAGTCTCTAGCTGAGTAACCTTCAAGTTTGTAGCCTTCATTTCTTCAAATTCTGCTTTTGGAATGGTGACCATCTCAACTGCAGAAGTAGAAGTAGAAGGTCCAGCTTCTGGTACAGATGCAGACTTCATCTTCTGATCCTCTGCTAGCACCAGGTTAGATAACTCCAGCCTCAAATCCTTCTTCCTTTGAGCTCTTAAAAAATCCATCATTTGGTATTACCCATTTGATGAAGTTTCCAAGTCTTCTTAGCTCGATTCGCTGAATCTCCCATCGATGCTTGACATCTTACGGATACAAAGAAATTCATGAAGATGGTTTCTCTATGACGAAAAACATCACCGTGTGTAAGAGTCAAATCTATCTCCAACGTCTTTTCCCATAAATTTACGATAAAGACACTCAAAGCTTCACAAGTGAAGGAGAGTGCTTCATTTTCTCGCCAGGTAAATCCTTCTCGATTTTCCTGTCATATTCTTCTAGCACAAGGGGGTCGAGGCGTGGTAATAAGGCTTTGGCTTTCCACGATTCGCACCATTGACTCCACGTAAACCCAATATCGAAGAGTTTGGTCACAGCAGCCCATTGGTTATTGATCTTCATGCGGTTCAAGTGCGATTAGAGCATCTGAACACATCATCAAGTATACTTGTTCAAGTTGATGTCAAGAACTTTGCCGATTTTCCCAACGGTAGGAATAGTGGCCTTTTTCAAAGATCGCACACTGAGGAGCCAGTTCTCCATTCATCTATCTTCAGAGAAGTCAGGTAGAACCTTCTGGCGTGATCCTCAGAAATCTTGGCAATAGGAAGCTGTGAGAAATCCTTAATATTGTACTTGGTAGGTGCCTTCTCATATTCCTTTAGCCCGATCTTGCTGAAAGGCTGCTTCCCCGGAGCGGGTTCCTTCCTTTTCCCAGGAATAGACCAAGGTAGCCACCTTTGTCTATCTGGTACTATCTTGACAGAGACAGATGATGGGTCTCGATATTGCCTTATAACTTCAAGCCTTTTCTGCTCAAGGCAATGTGCCATGAAGGCAGCTTCATCATCTGTGATCCACCTTCCACATTCTTCCAATGTGAGTGGTTCAGACTGAGGAAGGGATAGAGGAAGATCGACAGAGAATGGAATTGCTCTGCTTCCGGAGGCTGGTCTCAACCTTCCTTTGAAAGACATTTGGACGAGGTCATCTCCATCCTTGAGGGTTGCACTTATAGGATCGGCAATCTCCAGTCTGGCAGCTCCAGAAGTGAATGTTTTTAAATGCCAGGTTGAAGGACGGTTGTAGATGCTGTTATATATCTCATACTTTACAAACCAAGGTTTGTATGAGATATTTTTCTTTTCACCAGCGTCTGTTGGTTTTATGGTAAGGGTAAGTAAGGTGGGAGTGGCTTTGGTGATTTTATAGGCTTTTGGTGAGTGGGGTTTGAATGGATTAATGGGAGGTGTTTTGAAAAGGAGGTTAAAAGGATGAGAATGAAGTTTGGAAATGTATGTACTGAGTGAAGTGTTTGGGAAAATTTGTGGTAGGTTAAGATTGAGTGAAGTGGATGATGGTTGGATAATGGAGGTTTTCTGTGTAAGGGTTTGATGTTGTGGAGGTTGTGCAAAGGATAGTGGTGGAGCAGGAATAGTATCAGAAGCAACAACAGATACAGATTCATCAGGGGAATTCAGTACCTTTGGTTCAGGTTCAGATTGCCTGACCGATCTTTTGAGCTTCTGTCTGGGGGCAGATGCTGGAGGCGGATGCTTAATGTCCTTCTTCTGTTGTCCGGATGCTGAGACTGGCTTCTCAGCTTCTAGCTTGCTCCTCTTCCTCAGAACCTGACTGATGGGAACTCGGTCCTCATCTTCTGGTTCCTCAACAGTAGGTGCAGGAGCCACCTTCTGTTTTGTTCTTCTGGTCTCTCTCGACGGAGACTCAGCGTGTCTTTTCGCACCAGGCTTTGAGCCTCTGGTGGTTTTCTTTTCTGCTTCCTCTTCCTGTTGTTCAACTTTCACCTTCTTCATCATGGACCCAGTAAGCAATTTCATTCTTACCAGCCGTTGACTCCAAAAGTGTCAGGAATCACAATATTATCAGCACCAAAATACTTTGCCTTCACTTGATCTGGTAAAGCAGTCAGCTTGTTTATGACCAGATTCTTGTCCATCATTTTGGTGAGCAAGACACCATACGGAATGAACTTGTAGGTGTTCTTCTTGTCAGCAACACCTTTTCTTGAGTTGACAAGTGCATTGAGCAGGTTATTGTAGATTAGCCTTGGCAGGTTCACCTTGTTGCCTGCCATGAAGTGTCTCATGATGAACTTCTGCTCGTAGTTGACAATGTCACTAGAGCCCGCCTTCAACAAGACGCTCTTGGTGATAATCTTATGAAGAACTCTGAAATGACTTTTGATTCTTGGCAAGAGGTGTTTCACCGCATTCTTTCACCGCCGGGTAGTTCTCAAACAAATCATTGTTGACCTTCTCAATCCCATGGAACGCCACACCATTCTCGAATAAGACGATGCCTTCACACGGACACCCAGTAACTTCAGAAATATTTTTGATGGTAAAGACAAACTTGAATCCTTTCACTGTTCCTTCAAGGATACCACCTTTGTGTAGCCGAACGTTTCCTGCACTTTTAATCGCCGTCACCAGAACCTCAACCGGGTTCCAGAAGAAATACTGTTCCCAGCCCATTGCCTTGAACCCAGTGAAGAAGTCGAAGCCGTAAAGTTTGAAGCTTTCCAAATCGACTCGATTTTCCATCAAGACTTTTCCTTCAGACATGGTATCAAAGATAGCCGTGTATTCAGACGTTGATACTCCAGCCATGAGTGCAGTTGAGAAATGGAGGCGATGGAGGTTTTAGGGTTTGAGCACAGAGAGAGAGAGAAAGAGAACGAGTACAGTTTTAGCAGAAAACAGAGAGTGGAGCGAAAGAAGTGGAGTAGTGGGAAGGATATAGACAGTAGTACAAAGATTTTTTTTCAAAACCGCTACGTATTTCCACATGAAATTTAAATCAAAAAGAAAAGAAAATAAAGATTCGCTTTTCATTAAATGCGGACGCCAAAATAAAAGTAAAAGATTTTATCGAAGAGCGTAAATAATCATGACTCAGTAGGTATGATGAGACGCTTGAGTCCTTAACACGTGTGACACGTGTGGGTGTGCTCGGACGCACGCAACCGACTTACCGGATGATGAGTTATGATGCGTATGACAAATAAGATGCTGATGCACATTCATGCTTACGTCATATCAGATGCTGAAATTTAGCTTATTATCAGACGCTGAGATTAATCATTCTTTTATAAGATGAAAGTTTAAACTCCTTCTTATAAAATTGAATCTATCTTCAGCAAGGGGTTTTGTAAATATATCAGCCCACTGATGATCGGTCTACAAATTTTATTTCTAAAATACCCTTCTGAACATAGTCTCTTATAAAATGATGCTTAATCTCAATATGCTTTGCTCTAGAATGCAATATTGGATTTTTAGTCAGACATATAGCAGATGTATTATCACAGAAGATAGGAATGTTACTCTCGTTTATCAAGTAGTCTTCAAGTTGATACTTCATCCACAAAAGTTGAGAATCGCAACTTGTCAGCCGAGATGTATTCACCGCCGTTGAGAGTGCTATTGTGCTTTGCCTTTTGCTTGACCAAGACACAAGATTAGCTCCAAGGAATTGGCAGCCTCCACTTGTGCTTTTTCTTTCAATTCGATCTCCAAAGAAAGTCAAGATCGCAGAAACCTACTAATTGGTAATTTTTGATTTCTTATAAAGTAAACCAAGATTAGTAGTTCCTTGCAAATATCTAAATATTCTTTTAACAAAGACTTAAATGTGATTCTCTAGGATCGATTGAAACCTAGCACACAAAAGTGCACGCTGAACATAATATCAGTCTTGAAGCCGTAAGATAAAGTAGAGATCCAATCATACCTCTGTATAGCTTCGATCTACCTTCTTACCAATTTCATCTTTCTTGAGAGAAGCGGGTAGGATGCATAGGCGTGCTCATCGGCTTGCAATCCAAAGATCTTGAATTTCTTCAATAATTCTTTGATGTATTTGCTTTGATGAATATAAATACCATCATTGCATTGCTTGATTTGTATTCCAAGGAAGAACTTCAATTCTCCCATCATGCTCATCTCAAACTCACCGCATAAGCTTAGAAAATTCTTTGCAAAGGCTTTCATTAGTAGCTCCAAAAATAATATCATCAACATATATTTGGACAAGTATGAAATGCTTGTTTGAGGTTTTTCTGAAAAGAGTTGTGTCAACTAAACCTCTAGTAAATCCATTTTCCATTAAAAAGGAACTTAGTCTATCATACCATGCTCGGGAGCTTGTTTAAGACCATATAGTGCCTTTTTAAGTTTAAAAACATGTTACGAAATTCAACGCCTTCAAAACCAGGAGGTTGTTTGACATAAACTTCTTCATTATAAAACCATTTAAAAAGCACTTTTCACATCCATTTGATATAAAGTTATCTCATGATGTGCTGCAAATGAAAGTAAAATGCGAATTGCTTCTAATCTAGCAACAGGTGCAAAAGTTTCAGTGAAATCAATACCTTCTTCTTGTGAGTAGCCTTGAGCAACTAACCTTGCTTTGTTTCCCACAACCTTACCGTCTTCATTAAGCTTATTTCTAAATACCCATTTAGTGCCAATAGCTTGCTTATCTTCTGGTAGAGTGACTAGCTTCCAGACATCATTCCTTTGGAACTGATTTAACTCATCTTGCATGGCTAGAATCCACCCTTCATCTTCCACGGCTTGATCAATCGTCTTAGGTTCCATCTCAGAGAGAAATGCGAAGTCAGCATGCTCCTTGAAAGAGGATCTGGTTCGTACTTTATCACCAGGTTCTCCTAAGATTTGATCTTTTGGATGATTGGTCTTGTACTTCCAGCTTTTTCTTGCTTCACTCCGCAGGTAGAATTCTTCGTCTTGTCACCACCGGATGATGAAGATGTATTTTCACCGTCTGGCTTTTCACGGAGGTTTAAATCTGAAAATAACTCATCTAGCTCTGACATTGCAGTGTCAGGCTTCTTATCATCAAACTTGACATGAATGGACTCTTCAACTGTCAAAGTTTCTTTGTTGTATATTCTAAAAGCTTTAGATCTTTCAGAATATCCCAAAAAGATTCCTTTGTCAGCCTTGGAATCAAACTTACCAAGCTGATCTTTAGTATTCAAGATACAACAAATACAACCAAAAGAATGAAAGTAAGAAATGTTTGGTTTTCTTCCTTTCCAGAGTTCATAAGGAGTCTTATTCAAAATAGGTCTTATATAAATTCTATTTTGAATATAACAAGCTGTGTTTACTGCTTCTGCCCAAAAATGTTTCACAATTTCAGCTTCATTGATCATGGTCCTGGCCATTTCCTGGAGGGACCTATTTTTCCTTTCTACAACACCATTTTGTTGTGGTGTTCTAGGAGAGGAGAAATTGTGGGAGATGCCATTTTCTTCACAAAATTTTTGAAAGTTTTCATTTTCAAATTCTCCCCCATGATCACTTCTAATAGAAGAAATACAAATGCCTTTTTCATTTTGAACTGATTTGCAGAAAACAGTAAATACTTTAAAAGACTCATTCTTGTGGGCAAGGAATTTAACCCATGTCCATCTAGTAAAATCATCAACAATGACTAAACCGTATTTCTTTCCAGCTAAAGAGGCTGTCCTTGTGGGACCAAAAAGATCAAGATGTAAAAGTTCAAGTGGTCTAGAAGTTGAAACAACATTTTTTAAATGAAAAGAGGTTTTAACTTGTTTTCCCTTTTGACAAGCTTCGCAAAGGGCATCAGATTGATACTTAAGATTTGGTAAGCCTCTAACAAGATTGTGCTTGTTTAACTTTGAGATTAACCTCAAGTTGGCATGACCTAATCTTTTGTGCCAAATCCATTGCTCATCTTCAACAGACATAAGACACTTGACATCTTGTTTTTCAAGTTCAGAAAGATCAACTTTATAAACATTTTGTTTCCTCTTTGCTGTAAAGAATATAGATCCATCATTTTTGCTCTTTACTAAACATCCAGTTTCTGTAAATATGACTTCATAACCATTGTCACATAATTGACTTATGCTCAATAGATTATGTTTCAGTCCTTCAACATATAAAACATTATCAATAGAAGGAAGAGAGCCTTTACCTATCCGACCAATTCCAACTATTTTACCTTTCTGGTTTCCTCCGAAACCAACGAATCCAGCTTCTCTAGGTCTTAGTTCTTGGAACATATGCTTTTCTCCCGTCATGTGACGCGAGCATCCACTGTCTAAGTACCAGGACTGGTGTGTTGACTTTGTTGCTAAGCATGTCTGCAACATAGACTATTTTATCTTTAGGTACCCATATCTTTTTGGGTCCTTTCTTGTTAGTTCTTGAAGGAGGCTTATCCTTCTTAGTTTTAAAAACATTACATGCACTTTTCAAATGACCAGATTTATTGCAGTAAGTACAATGTAAGCATTTACTATGGCTATGGGATTTATCAGATGCTGAATTATTTTCTTAAATGGTTTCATCTGGTATATAGCCAAGACAATGAGTTGTCGTTTTACTGACACCCCAGATCATTGAAGTTTGCTTGCTTCGAGTTACACTCTCTGCAAGAAACTTTTGAAATGCTTGTTCGTAGTCATTTGATTTGCAAATAGGATTGCCTGTAACTACAGAACTCTTAGCTTGAGAGCTCTCAGCTTCTGGTTGCTTGCTAGCTTCCAGACGCTGGTTATCCACCAGACACTGATTTTCAGTTTTCAGCTTCTGGTTCTCTTTAATGAGTACAGAGTTTTCATTGCGTAAAGAATGAAAATCTTGTGATAGTTTTAAAAATTTCTTTTTCAAATTCTTGTACTCAGTAGAGAGAGTGGCAGAGTCCTTAAGAAGATCATCAAAAGCAAGTTGAAGTTCAGAGTAGGAGTCATATACTATTGCCTCTTCAACATCTTCTTCTGACTCAATGTCAGTGTCTGCCATGAGAGCAATGTGAGCTTCTTCTTTATCTTCCTCAGATGAGGATGAGTCAAGATCTTCCCATGTTGCCATGAGACCTTTCTTCTTTTTCTTGAAGGAATTTCTTGTGGACTTCTCTTTAAGATTAGGACACTCGGATTTGAAATGTCCAGGCTTCTTACATTCATAGCAAATGACTTGGGCTTTGTCCTTGTCTTTGCTCTCCTTCTTGTCCTTTGAATCTTTCTTCTGAAACTTCCTTCTGAAGTTTCTTTTCTTCCACATTTTCTGGATCTTCTTAGATATGAACGCTAGCTCATCATCTGATCCATCAGAGTCTCCTTCTGACGCTTCATCATCTGATTCTTCTTCTTCAGCCTGCAAGGCTTTTGAAGTACTAGGTTTATGATGATTGACTTTTAGAGCAATAGACTTACTCTTCCTGGTAGGTTCTTCTTCATTTAGCTCAAGTTCATGAGCTTTCAACGAACTCATAAGATCTTCAAGTCGAAGAACATTTAGATCTTTTGCTTCTTGAATAGCAGTGACTTTGGGTCTCCACTGCTTAGTCAAGCTTCTTAAGATCTTTCTAACATGATCAGGTGTAGTATAGCTTTTTCCAAGGGCCTGCAACCCATGAACTAGTGTTTGGAACCTTCCAAACATAGTTTCAATGTTCTCTCCATCTTCCATTTTAAATAGTTCATACTGGCGAACCATCATGCTAGCTTTTGTTTCTCTTACTTGGCAGAGCCTCATAAGACAAAACAAGAGAATCCTGCATTTCTTTGGCGATCAAACTTGCCACATTTGTCATATTCTCTTTCTGTCATAGCACAGATGAGAATAAATCTAGCCTTCTGGTTTGTTTGGTATCTCTTCTTCTGATCATCAGACCAGTTTTCCCTAGGTATTGCAACACCAAGGGCATTAGCGGGAGAAATGTATCCGCTTTCAACTATATCCCACAAATCAAGATTTTATGCCTCAATGAATGCTTTCATCTTATCTTTCCAATAATCAAATTTTTCTCCATTGAATAGAGGAGGACGGTTCATATGACCACCTTGAGACATGTTCACAATATAGAATCTTTTCTCTTGACACTGTTAAGTGCTCAACCAAGAGGCCGAGCTCTGGTACCAACTGAACGTGAACACAAGAAGGGGGGGTTGAATTGTGTTGAAAAGTTTTTGCAAACTTTATGTTAAAAACACTTAGAATAAAAGTTTCTCAAAACTGTTTGTTAATCGGACGGTGAAAATGAACCGGACGCTGAAAATGAGTTTGTGAAAACTTGTTTTTAACACAGCAAGATATAAATGAATCGAAAGCAGTAAAGCAGGAGACACAGAAATTTATACTAGTTCACTACCAAACTGGTAGCTACGTCTAGTCCCTTCGTTCCTGAAGGATTTTCACTATAATCAAACTGATTACAATTTCCTCAAGAGTATTCTACTGTCACAACTTGACAATACTCTCAACTTCTCAAAACGACTCAGTACAGTCGAGCCTTTGAGGATACAGCCTAAACTAGGCCAAAACAAACTTATACAAGTGAGTTGAAATACAGTTGAAAAATAACTCTCACAGAGAGGATAAAAGATTAAGCTCAACTAAAGAAAAGCTTTCTTAAAGAAAGGGTCGGATGCTGAGTTCAGTTTAGTAGTCCAGGGACTTAGCACGAGACTTGGTTGCTCACAGAAGCAGTGCTTGTTCTCAGTAAATATTTCAGCAGAATTTCAGCAAGCTTTTTCACAGTAAGTTCGTTCCTTCTTCAATGGATACCATGTGGTATAAATAGGAGTTCCAAGGATATAACCGTTGAGGTAAAAAATTGGCTCCTTACCATTGAGTAAGGTAAATTCAAAATGCTGTCTCTTTCTTGCTTTGCAGAGAATATCCCAGTAGTACATGTTACCGTTTCTGTACTTCCTTGCTTGTACGATATTTGTCTTGTAGTTAAAGGTTTCACCTTTGATGCTTCGCACAACTATTTTAGCGCTCAAGATCAATTTTGAAATCCGTTCCAGACTTACGAAGGTAGAGCAAAGAACGTGACTAACACGTGATTTGAAGTGAGGTTCAGACGCCGCTCGTAATCGGAAGTTCGGACGCCGTTCGAATCGGAAGTTCGGACGCTTGTAGCAATAGGATAGGCATAGTGTATAAAGAGAAAATTCCAGACGCTCACTAGGATGAGCCGGATGCTGACAAATAGAATAAATCCTTCTCTTGAGAATTACTTTCTTCTTGCTTGAGTGGCTTAGAATATACGTATTATTAGTATCTGCACACTTCAAGAAATGTTAGAACATAAATTGTTCTCTTAGAATACTTTGTTATCATCAAAATTAATGAGGGTCTAAACATCTCAATCGTTTAGGTTCCAACACCAATTGATTTAAGATTGGATTGTTTTATAATATTGAATCTAATATTGTGCTCACCCTTGCTTTATGTCGTATTTCCTCCTTGATTTGCTCAAAATTTTCTCTGTTAATTGCTCAACTGTTTGTTTACGAGCCTAACAATGACTCTATTTAGTAAGGTATTTCAGCTAATTTATAGTTTATTTGACTAGTTTGTAAGTTTGTTTGACTAAAATAAATGTAGAGTAGTTCTATTTATCACAAAAGGCATAGTAAAAAAAAAAACTCGCGAGAACAATTTCGAATTCAGCATTTAACGGAATTCGCTCACGGTGAGGAAATATTTATTATATCTCTATTAGTAAAATTTTCTCATATTTTGAAAATTGGGAAACAGATTTACTATTTAAGGACATTTTAAAATAATAGAAAGAAATGCAAAAGTTCAAAAGACAATCCATGCCACATCATTGGCGATGGATTCATGATTATTCTTTCGCGACATTAAGCATTACTCATAAATGTATTTGGCAAACGAGTTAATTTCACGACTCAAATACATTTTTTGAAATGCTACTTAGACAATATTTGACAAAGTAGTAGATAAGCTAGCTAAAAAGAGTTGTTAAAAAACTAGCTAATTAAATTTAAAATGTTTGATAAGGTAAGTTATTGATTTAGTTGATAAAAAATGATATAAAATGACATGTTTATATGGTTACCGCGACAGCCTATATGGAGGATGTGTAGTTAGATGAAAAACAATTTGGGGAAAAAACTGAGAGTGTGTAACGCCCATACTCCAATATTAATTGAAATAAGACAAATTACACTAAAGTACATGAATTGCTAAAAATTTAAACTTGAATTACCAAAATACAAGTCCAAACCTAAACTATGTCTTAAGTCTAGGAATTAGAGTTTACAACATCATCCAAGTCCAAAGCTTGGGAAACTACAAAATACAATGCCAAATTGTGACAGACTAGAAAATTATAACTTCTAGAGTCATCTATTTCTCCTCCTCAGGTACCTGCTTATCTGTAATAAAAGAGGAAAGGGGCGAGATTATAAAAATCTCAGTGAGTCCTTCACGGATCCCTCGCCAACACTCGTCACATTCACAATAATTTTCCATTATAAGCATTACAGCAATATGACAACCTTATACTATTTTGTTCAGCCAAGGATTTACTGTCGGGTATTACTTAACCATGGGGCTTGACCCTGTACCAAACAACTGACTAGAATAGCCAAGGATTTACCACTGGATCTTACTTAACCACGGGGCTTGACCCTATACTAAACAACTGGCTAGAATAGCCAAGGATTTACCGCTGGGCATTAGCTAACCACGGGGTTTGACCCTGTACTAAACAACTTACTGAATAACTTAGGATTTACCTCGGGGCATTACCTTACCATTGGGCTTGACCTTGTATTGTACAATTAACTTATTAGAACCATTATAGACTCAATAGCCCTAACATTATTCCTCTAAGTTGTTCAAGCAACTTATGTTGAAATGGCTTTTCTAAGGGAAATCTATGATATCCCTTTGTTCCACTAGGGTTTAGAACACTTGAAACAAGTATTCATAGCCTTAAAAGCCCTTAAAACATGAAAGTGCACATTTCTGCTTAAACTAGCGCGCTCCAGCGTGACCTGGCGCGCTCCAGCGCATTACAGAATTTCTTTTCTTGGGCGACCAAGCGCGCATCACGCGTCTCCTGCGCTGCTATCACCTGTTCCCGCGCGCGCCCTAAACGCGTGTCACATGCATTTCGCTGAAATGCCTCTGTTTTGTTGCGCGTCACGCGCGTACCTGCAGAATTATGCAGAATTCTATTTTTCTGCATGATTCCAACTTCAAACTCACTTCCTACTTAATCAAAACCAATAACAATCAAGATTGAGGCTCTAAACCAAGCATACAACTTATATACAAAATCAAGAGCAGCTCATAAAGCATCAAATACATAATTACTCATGCTTCAACACATCATGGAATCATCAAAATAACCATACTCTCAAGGAACCCAAATCCCTTCTCATGCATTTTCCCTAACCCACATTTTGAATCAAGCAAAACACACATCAACACAAAGGAAAATGGAAACCCTAATGGTGGGTCTTATTGGTTTCCCAACCTCTAAGTGAGAAGAACTCACCAACACACTCCAAGAACTTGAGCTATGGAGGTTGAAAACCTTGGTCTTCTTCTCCAACTCGTGGTCTTCTTCCTCAAGCTTAGGGCAAGCTTCCAAATTTCTGAAAATGCCCTAAATCAACTCCAATCTTCTCCTTCTTGCTAGAAATGATAGACTATCACTAGTTTCTCTCTTATCTCACTCAAACCCCCTAAACCCTGGACTATTTGTTCCTCCCTTCTTCTCTTCTTTCCTTTTCTTCTTCTTTTCTTTCTTTTATGTTGAAAAATCGAGGGAGAGAGTGAGAAGAGGGAGCTGAGAGCGTGAGGGCAAGTAAGGGGAGAAAGACAGAAATGGAATTGGACCATTTTACCCCTCACTTGGCACATGTAAATTACTCATTTGTCCTTCTTTTTGTTCAAATTCTCACCATGCCATTACTATGCACACCCCCTTATATTTTTAAATGCAACCCAATCTAATTACTCAACTTTTAATTCAATGTTCAAATTCTCACCATGCCATTACTATGCACACCCCCTTATATTTATAAATGCAACCCAATCTAATTACTCAACTTTTAATTCAAAACATATAAATGCATAAATTAATAAAGTCAAATAATTAAATTAGGCGGGGTGTTATAGAGTAAAACCTCCACGTTATATGGATTAGTATTGGTGGCCATGAGTGAATAACCGAGTGACAAACTAACAATACGGTCAAGGATTTGGAGGTCCTTTTGCATAATGTCACTTTGATTATTCATACTAGCTTTAATTTATGCCCTTAATTCTCTTGCCAACGGTGGCCATAAAATGACTAGAAAGGGTGGCGACTGGGGTTAAGAAGGAAGATATGGTGGTTGGTGGGGTGGCTATTGGAGTTTTATTTACCAGAAATAGAACTCATGTACACTATAAAACCTAAGCCACTAATGTGAGTATGTATATATTAAGAAAAAAACATTGCAGATTTTTATATAGGGTATCATATTTATGAATTTAAATGTACTATTTAGTTTTGGGGTCAGATGCATTTTACCCCCTTAAATTATAGGCTTAGTTTCACTTCCTTCGTATTTTTCAAATTAGACACTTTCCTCTCTAATTTAACATAATGTATTACAATTTCCCCTTTAACATAATTTCACAGTTAAAAATAACAAGAAAAGTTTAACAATTTGTGTAACACAAATGAAAGACAATATTATCCAAACCCTAAATTTTATTTAAAAATCCCAAAGTTGATACCGTGAATACTAAACAAACAAGAACTACATGATGTTGTCCGCTCGGTTTCTTATGATTGAAAAGGCTTCGAGAGAAGAGGTGTTAAGTGAATCTGTGAGGTGGGTTCGTGAAGGTGATGGATAACTCAAAAGTAAACACACAAAAAGAGTGAGGGAATCTTGCTAGAGAATCATATTTCACAAGTAAATAACATATGAACAAAATAGAACAAAAAATATGCACATAATAAATCGCAAGCTAAGTGGTGGGTAGGGATGGCATAGTGGGCTTAATCCATTGGGCCGGCCCGCCAACCCGATTAAAATGGGCTGCCCGGGCCAGCCCAATGGGTTACATTAAAGAACAATTTAAACAAAATATGACAAAAGTGGGTGAATAGTAAAAATTTAGTTCAAAAAAAAGAAAGTAAAATCCCATTTTAGTCCCTGACAATTTTTACGAGACCTATTTTAGTCCCTGACAAATATTAAGTCTAAAAATAGTCCCTGACAAATTTAAAACATGGTCACGTTAGTCCCTCCGTCCATCTTCTTCCAAATCCGTCAGTTAACGCGCTGGCGTGTCATGTTAATTGTCTTCATGTCAGTTAACACGCTGTCAAATCACCTCCACCTGTACTTATTTTATCCCAACTCAAATTGACCCATTTTAGTTCCTGTGAGAAATGGGACATTTTAGTCCCTATCCCTCTACTTTCTGAACAGATCTTCTTATTCTTCTTATTCTTCTTACCAAAACCCTAATCTAATTTTTCCCCTATTTGCTACAATGAGTACCCAATCTTCTCAACATTATCGTTTTTATTCTGGCATTGAGGTGTCTAGAATAATTCAACTGATAGCAATCGCTTAAGCAGGAGTGGTCATCGTTGCTGTTGTGGTAAAAATGCAACGATATTCACTACACACACGCATGCTAATCCGAATAGATATTTATATGGCTGCATCAACTTTAAGGTAACGAAACCCTAAGTTTAATGTCTTGAAGTTTCCTCACTATCTTTGTTATTACACTGCAACAACTGTTTTTTGTTTTCATCTGTCTCCTCATCTTTTCAAGCCTCTTCTTTTTATTTCCAGGTTGTGAAGCTCCTTTGCATGTCTTTTCATAGTGACCAGGTTCACCACACTTTGTGCATTTGGCCACATATCTCTTAGAGTGTAATAACAAAGATAGATGAGGAAACTTCAAGACACTAAACTTAGGGTTTCATTACCTTAAAGTTGATGCAGCCATAGAAATCTCTATTCGGATTAGCATGCGTGTGCGCAATGAATATCGTTGCATTTTTACCACAACAGCAACGATGACCACTCTAGTTTAAGCGATTGCTATCAGTTGAATCATTCTAGGACACCTCAATGCCAGAATAAAAACGAGAATGTTGAGAAGATTGGGTACTCATTATAGCAAATAGGGGAAAAATTAGATTAGGGTTTTGGTAAGAAGAAGAAGAAGATTTGTTCAGAAAGTAGAGGGACAGGGACTAAAATGTCCCCTTTCACACATGGACTAAAATGGGTCAATCCGAGTTGGGATAAAATAAGTACAGGTGGAGGTGATTTGGCAACGCGTTAACTGACACGAAGACAATTAACGTGACACGTCAGCGCGTTAACTGACAGATTTGGAAGGAGATGGACAGAGAGACTAACGTGGCCTTGTTTTAAATTTGTCAGGGACTATTTTTGGACTTAATATTTGTAAGGGACTAAAATGGGTCTCGCAAAAATTATCAAAGACTAAAATGAAACTTTACTAAAAAAAAATAAGACTAAAATAAAAAAAATTAGGTTTTTTTTCCATCAACCCTTTTAGAGTTAAACTCACTCAGCCTCCATGCTCGTCTCTCTGACTCACTCAAATTGTGTTGACGGTAGATAGTTAATGAATTAATTTGTCTTTATAGTTGATAGATTAGTAGGTGTTTATGCTTTACAATTGATGGATTAATAAGTGTTTATGATTTTCGGTCAGGCTCAATAACTCAATTGTTTAATTGAATTTTTGTAGTATATTAATTGTTAAAGTAAATTTTTTTTATTTTTTTTTATTTTTAACGAACCAACCTATCAACCCATGTTCTCTTAACGGGCCAATCCAGCCCATTAGAGGCGGGCCCTCGTACCCTTTGGTAGCGGTTTCCTCTCCCATTCTCTATGCCCTTTGGATCTCCCTCCAATCATTCAAATCACAATCACTCTCTCCTCTATTCTCTTCTCCCCCGTTTCTGGTTTCCCATTTGTTTTCCTTTGTATCATTTTGTAGTCCTCATGTGTCTCGTATCAACTTTGGGATTTCTGAAGAAAGGAAATAAATAAGGATTTAATAATCAGAAATGTTAAATGTACACAGTTTGTGACACAAATACGACACAAATACTGTGTACATCGTATAACAAACAAAATACAAGTGAGACACACACAAACACGTGCGTCCTTCTCTTCTGTTTGTGAAATTCCCACAACGCGATTTCCTTCTCCCTCCTTGCTTCACTCAGCTCCACTTTCCCAAACGCGCAGAGAACTTCGAAGCAACTGAAATCAAAAGCAGAGAAAACCAAGAGGACAAACCCTACCAAACGCAAGTCCCCCCGTCGCCGTCGCGCTCCGTCGAAGCTCCCTCCTTCCAAACGGAGGCCCTCTGTCGCGCGCTTCTCCCCCGTCGCGAAGCACCCTCCGTCGGCTCCTCCTCCTCCGCAAGCCCCCTCCGCCGCGAAGCCCCTCCGTCGCGAAGCTCCCTCCTTCCAAGCGAAGCTCCCTCCTCCCTCCGCAGCGAAGCTCCCTCCGTCGTGATTCTCCTTCTCTGTCTCTCTCTCTTTCTCGTCGAACACTCAGTGAATCAAGTGCATTTATCTGGTGAATTACTCGCAACATCTGGTGAATGCAAAACCCAAGTTCCTTTTATTTATCTGGTGAATCAAGTGCATTTATCTGGTGAATTACTAGCAACATCTGGTGAATGCAAAACCCAAGTTCCTTTTATTTATCCGTGAATCGTGCATTTATCCGTGAATTACTCGCAACATCCGTGAATGCAAAACCCAAGTTCCTTTTATTTATCCGGTGAATCAAGTGCATTTATCCGTGAATCAAGTGCATTTATCTGGTGAATTACTCGCAACATCTGGTGAATGCAAAACCCAAGTTCCTTTTATTTATCCGTGAATCAAGTGCATTTATCTGGTGAATTACTAGCAACATCTGGTGAATGCAAAACCCAAGTTCCTTTTATTTATCTGGTGAATCAGGTGCATTTATCTGGTGAATTACTCGCAACATCTGGTGAATGCAAAACCCAAGTTCCCTTCACAATATGTGGTGAATCAAGTGCATTTATCCGGTGAATCAGGTGCATTTATCTGGTGAATTACTCGCAATATATGGTGAATGCAAAACCTAAGTTCCTTTTATTTATCCGTGAATCAAGTGCATTTTTACGGTGAATCAAGTGCATTTATCTGGTGAATTTCTCGCATTTATCCTGAAGCTGCTTTTAGCAAAAAAGGAAGACGGTTTTGCAACAAAACCTACACTAGACATAATTGTTAAAAAAGGAAGACGGTTTAACTATCACGTTGCAGTTCAGTTCAATAATTAAAAAAATCTACACTAGACATAATTGTTAAATAAATTGTCCATCGAAGATTGACAAGATTTGTCTTTGTTCCATCTTTTATCTCCATACTTTGTTCGTCTTCTTCATCAGATTCAACAGATTCATCGTCATAAGACTAAAATCGATCTTTAGCATTATTTCCACATATACATGTGTCTTGCATTGGAATATTCCTGCAAGCATGCAGGATTATGTAGAAGTAAGAACCAACATGATCCATGATCACAAGCCCAATCAAACACACACCCCAAATTCAACCTCTTCTCTCTTTCTTGCTAAATTACAAGCCACGCTACTAAATTAAACACATAAGTTACTAGGGGAAAAAATTGAAAACTGAAAATTGAGGAATAACCATAAATAAGGCGGCCATACATAAACATAACTTACTCCAGACAAGCGTCCATACCTAAACCAAATAAACACCATATACATACTTTTGTCCATACATGTACAATTTTTTCTAAAACAGCCCAAAAAGGCAATAAACATGCAATTGCATTATCTTCATCCATATCCTAAAAAACATGATACACACTACCCACAAAAAGGTCTCCCCCACCCTCTCCCCTAAATCCAAGCACAATGAACAATTATTTCTTTGTGGTCCTCTTGTTCTTTCTTGTATATGCCCTGGTGCAATATGGGGAGTCAAGTTTTACACTTTGGGTGCGCACCTAGGGCCACCCTTTATTCTTGTTGCTATGTTTGAACTGCGATTTGACGCACCATCCCCAATATCTTCACCTGGAAATAACAACCAAAATTGTACATGGTAAGTTGCCTATCTTTTTAATAAAATGGCATAGTGACCAATGTGCACTATGCATATAAATCTTCCAGCAAGCATTGCCCCCAAATAACAACAACTTTCACGTAAATTACAAATTCAACATATCCAATATTTTCAAAAGTTAACACAAAATATTTTATAATGCAACTTAAAACCAATATTTGTTCTTCAGCCACTTGAAAACAGTCGTATTCCAACCAATAAAGAAATGGATACTGAATGGTACACTTACCGGTTCCTCCTTCACCAAGTGCCTCCTCCGGTCCACAGGGCATTGTTGTTGGAGGCTCAAAAGTTTGGGGATTAGCAACCATCCCAGTATAAGTTACAATTTCTAAACCTGCATATAAAAATGATCTCTCTGTTATTAAAGTACTTATAGAATTAGCATTTCTACAAACAAAGAGCACACGATATGAGTCAAGAATAAAATTTCAACCCGCAACTAATGGCATATATGTCAAACTTCAAAAATGTTCACCTAAATATGCTCCATGTTTTCGTTATTCTATCTAGGATTCAATTCCAACAAAGTAGAGCTACAACTTTTTACAAATAAAAAAAGAGCGGAAAAAAAATACAACAAATGTGCACACAGTTCACATTGATTCAATCTATTGGGACACATACCAAATAAAAGTAAAAAAATAATGAAAATGCAGAGTCCCAAAAAATGAAGTAACCACACACCTGTTACAACACCTGCAACTCCTATGCCACCCACGTCAGCATGCGTATCAGCAAGGGGAGTTTGCTGAAGAGGAGATGCATCATGATGCCTACCTGAGCTAGAGCATCCACCATACTCAGTCATCGGCGGCGTCTGTGATCGGCGACGAGAAGCAACCTCTTTCAAGCTTCTGACGTCCGCCTCTAGAGCCTTTATCTTGTCTTCATGCTCCCTATGCTTCTCTTCATGCTCCCTAAGCTTTGCCAACACTTTTTCATGTTCATCAACATGTACATATCTGTGATGTTGGCCCAGCTGCAATGCATCCCTGACAATGGGGTTCTGAAGCTCAGCATCTGTTGCTGTTAAAGCAACAGTTACCTACAAAAACGAGAAGTACATAAAATACATATTGTATATATAAATTTCACCATATTATACAAACAATGGACAACCATAGTTACCCTAGCATTCTCGAATGCTTCCTTCATTTTCTTATTTCTCAACGCCAAGATTGGCCAATTTAGAATTCTTGGGAAAGAGTGCTCAGGAGAGGTTGCAGGTGTTTCCCCAATGGACAAGTGGTTCATTGCCCAAATCTATACAACAAAGATTAATGACCAATTATAAGGTATAAAAAAAAATTTAACACAACAAAAGATGATGATATAACATATGCGAAAATAGATACCTGTAGGATTGCAGCACAGCCACACAGATGTATCTGGTGGTCAATTCTCCCACTATCTATGGCAGTAATAGCTTTCCTCAAGCTGTTAATCAGGTAATCGTACACCGCTCTTGCCCAGTTGAAGGAGTTGGTTGCTTCTAGGTTATCAAGCAACCAAACATAATCAGTAAACAACAACCTCCCTGTTGTTGAAAAGTAAAACTCTCCAAACGCAAGGAGTATGTATGTCCTCGCAAAATCCC
Organism: Calophaca sinica; assembly: GCA_037113605.1. Taxonomy (NCBI): domain Eukaryota; kingdom Viridiplantae; phylum Streptophyta; class Magnoliopsida; order Fabales; family Fabaceae; genus Calophaca; species Calophaca sinica. The sequence continues at coordinate 127,254,986 of CM073734.1, forward strand.
CCTCATCCTCAACCACAGCCAACTTGTTGACAATATTCTCAATGGTCACCTCACCCCGTCCGAACATTGACATCGTATAACATTGGTCATCCTTCGCCGCCCCTACCACAGATCACCTGTGGTGGAGTCCCAATGTTAAGCATACGTCTGCGAGGGTAAAAGGGACCACCGTGCCCTAACAACAAATCCTCGGCCAGCCTCATCCCACCTTTTAACAAGTTCCCGCAAAGAACACACTTGAAATCTTCATATTTTTGGACAATTTCTTGACCCAATGGAACGGGGTGGTCTTCAAATATGCAAGCCGATTATTGGTAAGCCTCTCATTAACACCAAACAAGCTTGTAGGATCACAAGCATGCCTCAAACGGTCGCCAAGTATCATTAAATGTCAGTTGGATTGTAAATAAATCGCACACGGGGAAATATAAATAGTTACGAAGGTTGCTTACATTTTTAGGATTTGCACCAGCCATGTTCTTAACTTAGAAACCCCTTCTGTGTAAAACAACAAAGGGTTCAGTATATTTTTAAGAAATCTCAAAATGCAAAGATGAATTATAAGGCTCAGAAAATTCGACGGAGCAATTTGAAACATGAAACAAAGGGGGAACAGTGGATTGCAGATCTAAACCCCAAATGATATCTATATCCTTTTTATTATTTTCTTTTAAAATTGAACCAAAAGCAATGAATAAGGAAACAAGAACCACGATCAAAACAAACAAGGTCTGACTTCAACCAATTACCAAAGAATATAGGACACCAATTGGCAGTGAGTCAACAATTACCACTTCTATATATGAAAATTCATGATTAGAGGTGTCATGGTTCGTCCAACAAGATAAGATACAAAGCAAAACAAATACTTACAAGAACAGTTGAGTCAACGAGAGTCACAATTTCGCACTAAAGATAGTCCTTCAAACAAGAAGAAAAACCCAACCGAATTTGGCACTAGAGCTCCACCGCCGAGCCATTCGCCAAGAGAACTCCAAACTTAACTACAATATCCATGTCATTGAACAAATTAAAACAAACCCAGATAAAAAAAAATAAACCACAAACACACTCAGATCACCAAAATTCAGAAGGAACCCATGTATATAGGCAGTGAAGCTTAATCCTCTTTTGGAAAAAAAAAAGGATGGGGGGAATATAGGACATAGATACAAGTAACAATGTTAGTTATCTGCCAGTTGCCAGAAAATTTCAATCAGAACAAAAATAACTTCCAATGCTTCACAAACTTTAATGACCAAAAAAATGTTTAGTGTCACCATATTTTATTCACCAAGTTCATGTAACTGGAAAATAATTCAGGTAATTTTTGGCTAGACAATTTCTTTCGGTTTTACATGTTAGTAAGCAAGCTTCGTTATTTATGAGCATTTCAATACAATGATCAACCTCGTATAACATGAATCTCATGAGAACCATATGGCATTTTTTATGCATATGACTTACCTTGTAACGCAAATTCACTACTATCAAACAGAAACTGATTTTTGTATAATGCCACAAAAAAAAGACCAAAATAATATTTATCTACATCTTCTTATAGTACTTTGCAGTATTTAATGTCACAAAAAAACAATACCAAAAACAGATAATTTATGCCTACTAGCTGCCAAAATGCATATGGTGAATCACTGAATCCAAGTCAATTTTATCAAATTCATAGCAATAGGAATCACAAATTGCACTGATTTCAACTCATAATCATCTAGCATCAGCAGAAGTGAAAGAGTCCGCAAAACCAAAGAGGCCTAACTGCAATACTTCCTTTACTGTCTTCAAGACTAGCAGTAGTACTATAGCTAAACACATACGGACACTGAATTCCAACCAAAGCATCAACACAATCAATATTCACTAGTGACTCAAGCAGGGAAACAGAGCCTAATAAACCTATTATCCACTTCCAATGTATAACTAAGACAATTAAAAGTAGACAAATCACAAACAGAAAAAGTCTCGAATCATACAAGAGATGCAACAAATCACAACTTTGAACAACCCCACCAACCGATTCAGGTCACTTTAAACATGAAAAGTTGTGTTAATGTGGAAAGGAAAGGGAACCTAAGTGCTAGGAATGAGAAAGGTGAAGAAAGCGAACCTTGGATTGAGGAAGCCGCAGATGAACGACGGTGCCACTTTCCCTGAGTGTTCGACGAGAGAGAGAGAGACAGAGAAGGAGAATCACGACGGAGGGAGCTTCGCTGTGGAGGGAGGAGGGAGCTTCGCTTGGAAGGAGGGAGCTTCGCGACGGAGGGGGCTTCGCTGCGGAGGGAGGAGGGAGCTTCGACGGAGGGTGCTTCGCGACGGGGGAGAAGCGCGCGACAGAGGGCCTCCGTTTGGAAGGAGGGAGCTTCGACGGAGCGCGACGGCAACGGGGGGACTTGCGTTTGGTAGGGTTTGTCCTCTTGGTTTTCTCTGCTTTTGATTTCAGTTGCTTCGAAGTTCTCTGCGCGTTTGGGAAAGTGGAGCTGAGTGAAGCAAGGAGGGAGAAGGAAATCACATTGTGGGAATTTCACAAACAGAAGAGAAGGACGCACGTGTTTGTGTGTGTCTCACTTGTATTTTGTTTGTTATACGATGTACACAATATTTGTGTCGTATTTGTGTCACAAACTGTGTACATTTAACATTTCTGTTTAATAATAATAGCCATTTTACTTATATTAGACAAATTGTTAAACTTTTAGAGAAAGATAAAGATTAACTAACCAACAAGTCAGGGCCTATTTGTTTGTTTTCAGTTGGAATTAAACAAACGAAAACAACAAATTTTATAATTTTAGATTTTCACATCTACTCCTCCTACGTTATCTGTGCTGGCTGCCTAAAATCACGACAGATTTACATGTTCCATTAACTAAACATTCCGGCAAGACCATCAAAAAATCTTGCCACGCTGGAAAGTCCTATATGGCCTGTAACAACTCCGACCGCCAGGTAGGCTCCGCATGATCAAACAACCCATCAATCGTTACATAACCGCCACTGTTTTCGTCGGCGTCGTCCCCCACAAACCCAAAGCCTTCATAGTTCCGAATATCTTCTTCAAACCAAAAGAACCCGCTCATATCCACTCCTTCCGGGCCAACCCGACCCGAATCGTCTATTTCCGGCTTCCCTTGCTCCTCGCTTGGCGCCACCGTAGGCGGTAAGCCTAGTTCTTCATCGGAGGCTTCCAATAGATACCCTAGATTCGAGTCCAACTCACCGGACTCGGGTGCAAGGTTCGGATCCGAATCCGGAACCGGGGCGAGTATTTCCTCTTCGAAGCTCTTTATGACAGAGTCGAGGCCCTGTACGGTGGTGGTGGTAGTGGTTTCATGCTCCGTCGCGTTGTCCGTGTCGTTGAGTATGTTGAGAATGTCATCATCTATCTCGTTAACCGGAGACGAGTCGGGTTCCACTTCGTATCCGTCCGAGTCAATACATGATTCGCCCGACTGAACCCGGGTTAGTTGAGACTCGGACGAGTTAGCCTCGGAATCGGAGTCGACTCGGAGGACTCGCTTTGGCTCTGGTGAGTTCGCCTCTGAGTCATCCCGAACTCGCTTCTTCTTATCATTATCGTTGTTGCATTCCCCCATTTTTTTGGACGAAAAAAGAGAGGATGATGTCGTATTGAGGTTTTTTCTCTTTGAATGACAGTGCTGTTGTTTGAGTGTAGAGAGAGAAAATGAAATTGTTTGGGTGGAGGGAGAAAGAAAGGGTAGAGGGTATATATAGTGGTGAGAAAAGTTCGATAGATAATAGGGTTAGTTTGATTAATTCACACTAACGGCGGATAGAGACAGGCGCGTGCGTAGCTGAAAAAGCCACATCCTACTCAAATTTATTTTTTAATGTGCTTTTTATAATAAATAAAATTTTAATTCACACAGACCAAAAAAATACCATTAAAATCATATTTTTTTAATTAATATATTCAAAGACATAAATTTCTATCCAAAACTACTTTTATTAAAAATAGTAGCTCATAGTTCTAATTGATGACATCTCCTTAATTACTTCTATTAATATGAGATTTAAATAAGAGTATAAATGAAATTCATCATTTAATACATTTGAAAATTTATGTTTATTTCTTATATTTAGAACAAAAAAAAATGTCATTTTATCTTTTATAAAAAAGACGGAGGGAGTACTTTATTATTTCCTGTATCTGCAATTCTGCATAAAATAAGTAATATTCTCTTATCCGGTACTTATTATAAAGAGCAAAATTATAATTCACATATCAAAGAAATACATTAAAAATTATTTTTTCTAACTAAGGCTCTTAAAGATTTATTTTTTTTTAAAAATTCCTTTTTATGAACCAACCAACTTATATACTCTCTTTATCCCTTAATATAATACCTATTTGACTATTTCACGCCTTTTAAGAAAGTGAGTTTTGTTAGTTATTAGCATTAAATTTATACAAAATTTGTGTTATTTTTCTCAAGTTACCCTTCTCATCTTCCAAGACTATTAAGGGAGAGAATTAATGAAACTTAGTATAAAGGGTAATTTTGTAAAAAAAATAATTAATGTACCCTGGTCTTTGAAAAATATCTTATATTAAGAGACAATTTTTTTTATAAAAGAGTCTTATATTAAAAGACGAAAAAATAGAAAATAAATTATCTCATTAATATAAGTCTTATTATAAATAAAAATTAAGCATTTAATAAATTTAAAAATTAACATTGTTTTTTATCATTTGAATAAAAAAAAGTACCATTTTATTTTTTATAAAAAAAATCTAGAGTAATAATGACAATACCAAAAAAAAGTTTCCTTAATTTTGCTTGTGGGATCCGCTGGTCATTGTTGCGGGCCAACGATGCAGGATATTTTTTTGTTTCTTTAATGGAAATTTAACTAAATTTGAATGTGGTGTGAAGTCCGTGGGTGCGGACCCACCGACGTTGGAGGAATCATGTGGTGGTTTTTTGGGGAAAAAACTTTTGGGGGTTTGTAATTTCTATAGTGGTCACTGGTTTTGGTCTGCCCCACCGGTGGAGGAATGCTGTTTATGACAAGTTAGAGAGGGTCAAGATTCATAATTTTTGGGTCGGGTCGAGGTCGAACCGAGTTTAATAAAATATTATTTTTTAAATATATATATACTAAATATATATATATATATATAATATATTAGTATATATATATATTAAAAAATAGATAATATATAGATAATATTTTAAATACGTAAAATAATATGTAACCTAGTGATAAAATAGTTTGTTATGGCCTTGAGGACAGGAGTTCAAGCGCTGTTGAGACCAACAACTGATTTTTAAACCATCCGGTTTTGGCCGGTTCTAGTATTGAACTGGCCGGTTCTCTATCAGTCGGTCCAAGAGGGTTATCCGGATCATGGCCCGATTCTCGGTCGAACCGGTCGGTCTAATCTGGTTTTTATTACCATGGTTTATGGATTCTTGGTTTTGCTTTGTTGTCTTTTTTTAATATTTTTAAACCATTTTTTTTTAATTTTTAGAAAGATTAAACCGAAGATTTTTGTGTTTTGACAAATTCTTGCTGATTTTTTCAACCGGGCAAGAAAAGAAGTTTTTCAAGCATACGTTGCTGTGGATTGTCAATTTCTCATAATCTCATTCTCATAGGTCCACCTGTTTGTGGCCGAAAATTATTTCTTCTATTTTTTTGTCTTTTTTTTTTTACTAATACCCCATCGATATTATAAAGAAAAAATCGTAATTCATACATAAAAAAAATTGAATTGAAATATGTTTTTTTAGCTAATACTTCTAAAAATTGAGTTTATTAGCAAAATTGCCCCTTTTATAAAATAGTGTATAAATAATGAACACTCTCACTTACATAAAAAATAGGTGTATCGTTAACATAAATCTCACTGATAAGGATAAAAATAAAAATTAACATTTAATACATTAAAAAATAAATAGATAGCTTTTATAATAAGAATAAAAAAAAGTCTCATTTGTTCTTTATAAAAAAAGGAGAAGAGGGTGTAGTATTTTATTTTACGTTCATTTTCAGCCAACCAGATCCGTGGATCCAGAAGCGTGGGTCACTCTTTTTGGGATTTGGCTCATTCACGTAATCACGCGATTTCGGCCATTTAATCTCGATTGAATGGTTCAAATTTAATCTAGGTATTTTATATTTTTAAAAAAGTTGAGAACATTTTTTTAGACCATCCGAAATTGCGTGATTTCACGCAGTAGCCAAATCCGTCTTTTTCTCAGCAGCAATTATCAAAAAGCTTAAACCAATTTTCTTTTTTTATCACAAAGCGAAGTTAGTCGACGGAAAGAGTTTTTTTTTTAAAGAATTTTGTAAATGTGTAGGAGAGCAGCCGCAATTGTCTAAGAATAAAGAGCATTAAGCAGAGCTAGTAAGCAAAACTCTCTTTTATGAAATAATATATAATTAATGAACAGTTTTATTTATATAAAAAATAGGTATATTATTAATATAAGTTTTATTTTAAATAAAAGTAAAAATAAAATTAATAATTAATATGTACCAAAAAAAATTAATAATTAATATATTAGAAAATAGATATATAATTTTTATAATAAAAAAAGACTCGTTTGCTCTTTATAAAAAGGAGAAGAGGGCGTAGTATTTTATTTTACGTTCATTTCCGGCCAAACCAGATCGGCAGATCCAGAAGCGTGGGTGAGTGGGTCACTCTTTTTCTCAGCAACAATTATCAAAAAGCTTAAGCCAAATTTTTTTTTAATCAAAAAAACGAAGTTAGTCGACGAAAAGAGTATTGTTTTTGTTTTTAAATGCTAAGGACAACTTCTTTCACACACTCTCTTAAACACTTTCTCACTCATTGGTCCATGCTATATTTTTTAAAAGGCATTTACTTGATAACCGGGTAAGCTGGTTTAGAAAAACACAGACTCTTTATTTTATTTTTATTAAAATTCAAAATTCAAAGAAAAAACACACACGCACGTCCTTTTCTGTTCGCCCACTTCTGAGAATCACCGCAAAAATCTCCCGCACAAACACACCTCAACAAATGGGTTCTTTGTCGATAAAAATGGCTTCACTTCTGCGACACCCATTCGGAAATCTATAATTGTTAAGAAGTTGAGCAAAATGTGGGGATGAAGAAGATTTTTTATTTTAAAATATTTTAAACCATCAGCCGGTTGCCTGTTAAAGGATATTTTAAAAAGAGTGACGTGGACCGATGAATGAGAGAGTGTTTAAAAGAATGTGTCTGAGAGGTTGTCCTTAGAATTTCTCTTTTTTTTAAGAATTTTGTAAATGAGTAGGCAGATAGAAATAAATTTGACAACCAGGTTTTGTAAGGCCCAAATCATTATAGGCTTTTTGTTAGGTGCGATCGACATTTTTGAAAGCTCCAGATTTAATTGCAAATTTACTTAAAAACCTATTTGATATTAGCGTCTTTGAATAAGTCATTTGACCGATCTTTAAATAGACTAACAGATAGATCAATGAGATTAAGTTCTATTTATAATAGTTTATAAAAAAAAGAAAATTAAAATCATTGTTACTAAGAGACATTAGACATAGAAGTGGAAATAGATAAGGCGAACTAAATTTTATAAGGCCTGATTCTGATTTATTTGTATGATACAAATCTTTTTTAAGGTCTAACCTGACCTTTTAGAAAATCTAACCTTATATGATAGTTTATTTAAATTCAATTTTGCAACAAGGTCTTTAAATTTTTCAAAAATTTATGTAAGACAATATGCTTAAATTATCGAAAAAGTCAGCAAGTATATGATTTGACACAATATATAAAATATAATAATAATAATAGCAACATGAAATTATTATTTATATTTATTTAAATAGGTCACCTTGTTAAGTCTAAAAGGCATTTTAGATGGCCTGAAACCTGATTTTTTTAGCTAAATAGACTTTTCAAAAGTCTTAGTATTGTCTATTTAAAAAAAAAAGCCTAACCTAATCTGAGCCTGAAATAGGTGAAGCCGTAGGTCTCTGTCGGGCGGACTAGCCTATTCCCTATGAGTAGGCAAGCAGCTAAGAAAGGTGCGCAATTGTCAAAAAAATAATAATAAAACCAGAGCAAGTGAGCAACGTTCTTTCATAGTGACAATAAATTAATTAATTTTTTGAATTAGGTTTCTTGTTTAATTTTTTAATAAAAGAATAAAGGATTAGAGAGTTTTATTTCTTTAAATGCATCCATCCGATTAATTCAATTTAACAGAAGTCATATTGATTTTTTATGTTTTCCTAGATCGGATAACATGACTCTCTCTTGGAAAAAGAATTTGAGTTCGATTCTCGGAATCGTTCAATCGAAAAACAATACAACTTTGTGTGAAAAACTTGAACATCACGCTGTCGACTTGAAGTTATTCTCGTAGCAGGTCTAAAAGGCCTAAACTATAGAGATACTGTGATGTACCTAAAATAACTTAATTAGAGTGGATTGGAAAAAAAATTAAGTTTTTTTTAATGGTAAATGTTAGTTGTTAATTATTATGTTATTGGGTAGGTATGGATAAAACCCTGTACACCCTACTCCTTCAACTCTTTGATGTCATTTAGCTTGCCACTTGATCTACCTAGCTCGGATGAGAAAAAAAAAAGTAAAGTATTCATAGTCTGAAAAAATTAATAAAATATAATGGCCATGAATCCGATTTAGATTTGGATGGTTTCTTGCCGGTAGATACCAAGAATCATTCTACATTATGGACATTGAAAATTCCATAATGGCCATGCAAAAGGACACTTGGGAACGAGATAGTTTCACGCAAGTCTTTTCTTCAATGCTTATCAACATTATGTCAAAAAAATAATTTTAAAGATGTGTGAAGGAAATATTAATTTAATTCAAATGCTAATGAATATTTTTAGAATATTTGTTAAAAAACAAAAAATATGAAACCAAAATCAAAGATTTATACATACATCTAATCATATTTTTTTTATCATAGTGACAAGTTAATATTTATATTGTCGGCATATAGATATTAGATTCATAAATATTACTTCATACGCTCTATATTTTTGCTTGTTTTATAAGTTTTCTCTTTCCTAAAAAAAAGAGATGGGAATGGAAATTACTACGAACGTAAGCGTGTCCTTGCAATTTCCTCCCACTCTGAAGCCTCCAAATGGGGTAGGGGTGGGGGTTGACCCAAAAGATTACCTTTCGCAACAAACTCTTACGGTTGAAATAACCCTTGTCAAGAAAAGAACGTGTAAACCAAACCACGAAGAATTTGTTTAGGATTGAATTAGAGCATGGAGACAGGCTGAGACCGAAGTGCTATATTGATTATGGCTTAGTGCAAGAGTAGTGGCTCCTTTGAAAAGGTGCAGTGCCAGTGAAGTAGTTGGGTAAAATGATTAGTTTATTTACCATGTGAGACCGTTTGAAGGCCATTTGGTGCCCCGTGGGAGGTTTGGGCGTGGTTGTTATTCGATCACTACTTGGCGGTTAGACCATGGATGTTGGACTTTATATCTTCTGAAATCAAAATCTTCTGTAAGGATGAGTTATGTCCAAAATCCTAATACGATAACAGAGCCTATCCTATATCAATTGAGCCACCCACCACATTATACACGCACCAAGCCCAATAGTGTTAGCGCATGAAGGGATGTATTGGGAAAAACCCAAGCCCCACGTGGCTTAGAGATAATGCATCAAAAGAGTTTAAAAGCAAATGACGCTCCTCACCTCACTAGCTTTGACGGCTGCAGTGGGTCAATCAGTTAAGGTGGACGTTGTAACACCTTGCGGCTGTCACATGAACCTTAATTCACTTATTAATTAAAATATGGGGAAATTAAATGCTTTCAAATGTGTGTGTGTGTTTGTATCACCATGTATTGAAATATATCAACCAAAGATCACTATACCGATCATGATACATATTACTCTACTGTAGGGGACTCAACAACATCTTGAAAGACTTTCTTCTCCAACGATATCATAGTGGAAGAGAAGTTTCGTCTTGATCAGAAGACTTTGGTATGCGATGACGACAACCGGATCCACATTAGAGATAGACTAGGAGAGATGCGCACACAACTGTGATTAGATGGCAACACAGACATGTGACTAAAGGTCAGGTGGTTGTGCAAATTGTAACACCATCGAAATTCGCTTCTAGGACTTAGGATAATTCACTACAAGAAACCGCGGGATTACCGACGGCCAAAAGCCGTCGGTAATCCACAAATGCCGTCGGTAGTCCAAAAATTCCGACGGATTACCGATGGGCTAATATCCGTCGGTAAAACACGCGTCGCAAATGCGTACCGACGGCTTTGCCCCATCACCACAAGAAATCACGGGTATACCGACGGCCTATTACCGACGGTCTGAGGCCGTCGCCAAAAACACGGATTTTCCGACGGCCTTGCCGTCGGTAACATTGAGCGTATGACGGATTGGACTTACAGACAGGCAAAGCCGTCGAAAAATCCGTGTTTTTGGCGACGACCTCAGACCGTCGGTAATAGGCCGTCGGTATACCCGTGATTAGTTTTCAGTTTCCCGCTGTTTTTCACATACCAACGGCATTAACACCGTCGGTATTTGAAAATAAACGTCGGTAAACGCGAGAAATTTTCCGACGGGTTTAGCCCATCGGTAATGTTAATGTGGCCGTCGATAAAGTCCAGATACAGCCAGACAAAAACTGTTTCTTCCCCTTTTCTTTCGTTCTCCTGTTGCTTCTCTTCTCTTCTCCTCTCTCTCTCTTTCGTTCTCTTCCCAGCGCCGCCGCCACCACCACCTCTCTTCCGTCCTCCCTCTCCCAGTGCCGCGCAGCCACCACGTCTGCCTCCGCCAGGGCCACACGTCCACTGCCCCTCCACCTGTGACCCTTTGTGGCAAGCTCGCGAACGAAGCATCCTGCAATAGCACTTGTCCACTCTCATTGTTCAACTTTAGTAAGTTCACAACCAAAGAACCCTAACTCTAATCCCAAATTAGAACCCTAATCTTTGATTTATTGTTGCAATTTCCTTCAAAATTCTGATTCACTGCTCATGATTTTGATCGCACACTCTTCAGGATCTGATGATTTTGTTCCTTTGATAACAACTGGCAATTCTTTCATGCTCCGGTGATTTCATTCACGCATGCAACTTCAGAAATCTTTGATTTCTGACAATTTTGTTCGTTCATAACTCGTTGTTCTATCTTTGTTCTCCATCAAGACTTGAGGTACTCATTCTCTTCTTTCTAGAATGGTTTTGTGTATTTTCGGGTATTAGATCTCTGATACCATCTCATCTTTAACTGTATTTATCTGAAATATATGCATAGCTAGAGTGTTGGAGTTGTCATTTTCCTGCTCCTATATGCTCTCATGGTTTGCATGAATGATCCTAATTATCTTTAAACACAAAGAAGTTGATTATTTTTATGCTGCCATGAGTTTCTTTGATCCCTAATCTTGCACTTCTTTTCTGTATGTGATATGATTATGCTAAATATTATTTGATATCACATAATGCTGATCACTGAAACACCTGTTTATGTGATTTGGAGTGCTTTTAAGTATATTTTTTGTTAGAACATATGAAAATATCGTATCGTATTTTTAGAGTATATTTTATCTTATACGAAACTGTCTAGAGTATATTTTATCTTATACGAAATTGTCTTGAATTATCTCATAGATTAAGTTCTTATTGCTTAGTTTTCTCTATTCAATTAGAATTAGGTGTCTTGTATCCCTCTAAATAGGAGTTAGTGGTTATCAAATCATAATAAATTCACCAATCATAATCATATTTTTAAGTCTTTGTTCTTTCTATTCCTCCTTTTGTCTAAAACCCATAACTTCAACCATTTTAACCTTTGTTTTTTTTCCCTTTTTTTGACAGATCTTAGATTTTGTTCCTACCTTGGCGTATCTGTACTTCCAAGAAAAGCTTCCAGTTACATTATCACATGTTCAAGCTTGTGTGTTACTCTGTATAGGTCTGCAGAACCAGAACATTTCGTACATTGAGGTCCGTTTACTAACTTCGTACATTGACATGGTTCTGTTTATTGTGGAATAACTAGAATCACTAGATTGCACACCTACTGTTTGATTAATGTCAATATGGTGTATGTGGTTCTTCTGACTTTCCATGTTGGCTCTTGCTTTAGTAGTTACTGCAATTATGATTTTGGACTTGCCTACTTGCAGGGAAAATAAACTATAAATTCTCCTCTTAGACCATCGTTCTTAATTTCACTGGTTTCAGAATGTTTTGCATGCTTAAAAAGAGAGAAAAGGAGTTTATATTTGCAAAACTGTCCAAGTATATTTAGTCATTCGGATTTTTCCTTCTGAATCTTTATTATGCTTGATTGTCTCCTGGTTTTGATTATCCTAATATTGCAAGTGTAATGAATTAATATTGGCTACCCAATTATGCTGAACAGGTTTGATGTTGTATTATAATTACCTTATTAGTCTTTATTAATTCAATCTTCTATGTATCATACTTCTGTTGCAGTAACTTTCACTAACTAATTTTCTCAACTTCCTATACTAACAGTTTGTTGTTTTTTCAAAGAAAAAGGAGTTCTCTCTGTCTCTGAGTTTCTTATTTCGGGCAATAATCATGTGATTTTTGTGTTTTCCCCATTTCTATCTTTCAGTTTTGGTGCCTTATAGGTTTTTAAATAGGATTACCTGATTTATACTCTATATTGAAGTGCCTAATAATTCACTTCATTCTAAACAAAAATATAAATTATGTTCTCTTTCTTTTTGGAGTGACAGCTCCAATATAGAAATGAGAATTAACTACAGTGTGTTAAATTGTTCAAAAAGAATGAAGTTTACACATGTAGATAAGTTGTTTTGAGTCAATTAAACTTTGCCTTCTACCTGCAAGTGTATAGGTTTTGAGATAGAATTTTGCTTGACAAAGTTTACATATTTTTTTATCTGTAGCTTATGGAGCTTGCTATTTATTTTGTAGTGAGAAACTTAACATATATTATTTTTTAAATTACTATTCTTGTTATCCATTTAATACAACTAGTAACTAATAAATTTGTATTGAAACAAAGAAGTTACTAGCATTGATTCGATGCTCTTTTTTTTATATTGGTTATGTTAACTTGATAAGTTAATTTTGAGAAATAAATAAAATTATAAAAATCATAGTGGATTCCATTTGATTTTGGCCTTGATAGAAACTCATAATTGTTAGAACTAGAATTGTAGAATTAGAGTAGCAGTAGCTAGGAAATCATTTTTATTTTACTTGTCAAAATTTAGGTTCCAGATGCAACACTTCTTAATAGGTTCAATCTATTTCTTTTTCTCTTTCTCTATGAATGTCTCTTAACTTGTGCCTCAATTCCATTGCTTGTGTGGCATCACATAGAGATGTCTAATGCCTAACTTTTATTTGGGACAATTTGTATTGTTTAATGCATTCTTGCTTGTAAACATCTTTAATGAGTACTGTTAGATATCATAATCACTAGTTTTTTTGGGTTGATCTTAATTTGTGAATTTGTAATGTCATCCTAGCATGGTGGGAGTAGTTATATGTGGCTGAGCTTGCATAATATTTACATACAGTTTGGATCTTTGCAACTGAGATGTTCAAGAAAAAAGTTGGGGCATTTATGTTTCATAACTATTTAGTTGCCGTTGTTTAACTATGAGGAGTGTTGACTCATTGCCATTTTTTTGGGCCTCACTTTACCAAGCAACATGTGCAATATATCCAAGTCAAGATATGATTAATGTCATCTAGATGTCTTTAAGGTTTCAGAGTAGTTAATAGCAGCATTTTGCACTGCTATTGTATTGTGGTGTTGTGTTGCTTGCCCCACGATGCGCTCTCGTCATGTTGAATTTTCTTGGAAGCAGATATTGCAATATGGTTAAGCTACGTTGTGACGTGATTCACTGCGAACTTTATCTTGGGCTTGAATAGGGTTAATACCTGGCCACATGTCCAATATTTTTGTACTCCTGGTTAAAGTTAGTAATCACAATTTTGTCTTTTGGCCGGATTACAATAATATGTCTTTTGTCTTTTGTGTATTGTGTACTTCTATTATGCTCTATTATATGTTTTAGATGAGGAGGTTAAATAGCTTTTGAGAATTCATGATTTGATAAAAATAGTGAAAGGCAAAAAGCTTACTTGGGGTTTATTTGGAATTATTTTATAACATGATTATTGTTTGGTTGGCATCCTGCTCATTTTTGTTGATTGCTATTTGGTAGCTTGTTAGTTAAAATTTTCTATGTTTTTTCAGTATTTTTAGTTCGAGGCCACCACATTGCTCCGAGACTGCCACTCACATCGAAGGACGTGGACACTCTTGTAACATCCCACCAAAATTGCCTAATTTGTATAATTTGCATAATTGTATGATTTGCTTAAATTGCTTAATTTGCCTAATTTAATTAGTTAGCTTTTAAATTAGGATTCATATGGGTTATTGTTAATTAATTGAGTAGAAAACTTTTGAAGTGTAATGTATGATTTGTGGGGTGTGAATAGAGATGGACATTAGTAAGATGAGTCTTAACCAATGGTAGGATAGTAAACCTACATTAGAAGATAAGGGATAATTGGGACCACACACCTCTAGAAGACCCCCATTACCTCTCATTTCCTCACACAACACACATTCAGCCCTCTCTACCCTCACCCACGATTTCTTCCTCTCCATGCCCTAGGGGAGAAGAAAAACAAAATAATAAGCTAAGTCCTGCACCTTGAAGAAGAACAAAGGAGAGAAGGAAGCACCCTCATATTTTGGTCCTTGGGTAGAAGAAGGTTAGGACTGCAACCTCTTTGGTGGACCAAACTGAAGTTGAGTGGAGAAGAAGGAGTTCAGCTCGAAAATCACAAGGAGGAAGAGGAAGGATAGGAAGTCTTCCAAGCCCTTGATTCTTCTTCTTGATTTAAGGTGAGTTCTTCTCCTTTAGGTGGTGGGCAACCAATAAGACCCCCATTAGGGTTTTTATTTCCCTTTTGCATGTAGTTTTTCTGGTCTAAGATTGAGATCTTTGAGTGAGGATTTGATGTTGAACTTAGTAGAAGTTTGGGTTACAACCTAGTGAACATGCATGTTAAGACTGCATCTGGTATTTCGAGTATAACTCTCCCTATAGACCTTGGATTGAAATGATTTTTGTTTCTGTGTAAACTAGACATGAGGGGATTCATTTTAGGCACAAGAATCACTTGAAAATGTTAAGAATTGAATTAGATATAGAATTTACAAGTTCAGGTATGAATGTTATCCTGTTTTCTGACACCAGTGGATTGTTTGTTAAAACTGCACTAATCTGATGGTTATCTTCAAAAATAAAAATTATATTCATAAACTAGACATCTTAAGCTTTCCAATGAGTGGTTGTTTGCCCAATTCCGACTTTGTTTGATATGTTAGTAAAATTCCCGAAGTTGATGCTCTGCTGCAGAAATTCTGCAGAAGGCCTGGCACGGCCGTGTTATGTAGCACGGCCAGGCAGTGTTTCAATCTGTTTCCTAGGCTTAAAATGCTTAGTTTTGGACCATTTGACTCCCTGAAACATGCTAATATGTTTGGTATGCTTAGGTATTACCCTTATGTATCTTTTATATAACTAATTGAGTAAATAATGATTCTTGAATATGATGATTGTGATATAGCAATGCATTATTTCCTATTGTTTTGTGATTGATTTGATTGTGATTGGAATGTTTGCAAATTCATTTGCACCCTCATTGTAAGTGATTAGCTATCACCTGTGCCGTTGGGGGCCCCCTTGGTTTTATCCTTTTAATCGGATTTTACTCATTTTGTACTTGAGCTGGATCAAGTGGGGAATATTCATTGTGGTCTTTATGACATTTGTTTGCATTTGTATTATCTTTCAAGAGTTCAAATGCATTATTGTGAATTGACCTTGTGACTTGTGAACTGTCATGTAAATGTTATTTGACCCTTGTCTATACTGATTCGGATTGAGGTAGGTGATGGTGAGGGGTCCGCGAAGGACTCACTGAGATTTCTTAAATCTCATCCCTTTCGTTTAATTGTTTCAGATAAGCAGGTGCGAAAGGATTGACCCTAGCTGGAGTTGCCTAGCAGCTAGTCTTTGTTGTTTGAACTAAGTGTTGTATATGGGTCATTGGACCCTATATTTTGTAATGCTCATGACTTTGGGGTTATATTTTGAGACTTAAGTTATGTACTTAAACCGTTAGACAAGTACCTTGTATGAATTATGACTTGTAATTGTCAAGTTTTAATTTATTCAGTTTATGATATTTCGTAATGTTTTAAATACAATGATTCGATTTAAAAAATTGAATTGGGGTGTTACATTATGGTATCAGAGCAGTTCGATTCTTATCGGACTGTGAGGTAGATAGTTTTGGCTTAGTGTGTCATTGTGGACTGTTTACATCTTTCTACTTATTATGCTATGAGACATTGAGCCTGATCAACTCAATTCTTTGTGCATTGTATGCAATCATGGCATCCGGTTCAGGACGACGTGGTAGGCCACCAATACACGGCGAAAGGAACCCCAGGAATGCCACCAGAAACCTCGGGACTCCGCAAGAACCCGAACCTTGGAATGTAATAGCAGAAGCACTGAGGGTGCAAACTGAGGCTGCAAATGTTCAAGCTGAAGCGACTAACACACTACTCCAACAGATCCTTCGGGGAGGAGTAGCCCTAGGTAACAATGTAACCCAGCCAGATAATCCTAATTGGGCGTACTCTGACTTCAGGAAGAATGACCCTCCTTCTTTCAAGGGTGGAGCTGACCCATCTGCAGCGAAGTATTGGTTGTGGGAAATGGATAAGATATTTGAAGTAGTGAATCGCATCAAGAGCAAAAATTGACATTTGCCGCTCACTACCTGAAGGAAGAGGTCGAGGTTCGTGGAGAGGAGCAAGAGCTCATATGGTTACTCTTGAAACACCTTTGAACTGGGAGAACTTTCAGAGAGTGTTCTTGGAGAAATATTTCCCTAAGAGCTTAAGACGGCTAAAGGAGCAAGAGTTTGCTCACCTAACTCAAGGGAGCATGATTTAGCGAGTACATCGCCAAATTTGAAGAATTGGCTAAGTACTCTACTTATCTACAAAGTAGGGAAGATAGTGAGTGGAAGGCTCATCAATTTGAGCAGGGTCTTCGATCGGAATTGAGAAATGCCGTGTGCGGATTTGAGGAGACTCACTATGCCAAGATGGTAGGGAAGTGTATTATTGCTGAAGAGGCACAAAATGCCTTGAGAGTGGATCGCCAAGAAAAGTGGAAGAAAAGGAGTGACGAACGCAAGCCTAATCAACCCCCCAAGCCGAAGGGGAACCCCAACAAAGGAAAGCAAACTCATCCTTTGGACATCGGAAAAGCAAGGACATGTACCACTTGTGGCAGGTATCATCAAGGAGAGTGTATGGGTAGAGACTTTTGTTTTTACTGTAAAGAGAAAGGTCATGTTATAAACAATTGCCCCGCACTCAGGAGGAAGAATGATAGAAAGGAAGCAGCAAAAACCAATGATCCTAACCAAGGGCGTGTTTTTGCCTTGGACGCCAAGAGGGTAAAGGGTGCGGACGGTCTGATGAAAGGTACGTGTCTCTTGAGTGATCAGCCTGTTATTGTTCTTTATGATTCTGGTGCCACTCATTCTTTCATCTCCTACAAATGTGTAACATGGTTAGAGTTACCAATTACTTCGTTGTCAGTTCCTTTGAATGTTCAGACACCTGCTGATGGCAGCATCTTTACTTCCTTCCTATGCGAGAATTGTCCTCTCGAGATACAAGGAAGGGTATTTCTGGTCAATCTAGTTTGTTTACCCTTGGAAGGTATGGGTATTGTTTTGGGGATGGATTGGCTTGCGGCTAATCAACTCGTTCTGAATTGTTATTGTAAAACCATAGAATTTGCAAATTTACAACCTCCCCAAAAGAATATTCATCCTGATGTGTTGGCTAGTGTTGCTCTATTAAACCAATGCCTAGGAGAGGGATATTTCGGCTATGTTCTGTTACTCTCTTCATCTTCAGAGGTTGAACTAGATCTGACTGCTATCCCGGTTGTGATGAATACTCAGATGTGTTTCCTGAAGAGGTGATGTCCCTACCTCCCGAACGGGAAATTGAATTTTCAATAGATTTAGTTCCAGGGACGGGACCAATATCAATGGCTCCGTATAGGATGTCACCAACAGAACTCAAGGAGCTTAAGTGCCAATTGGAGGACCTTATCTCCAAATAGTTTATTAGGCCTAGTGCTTCTCCTTGGGGAGCACCAGTGTTATTAGTCAAGAAGAAGGATGGTAGCATGAGACTGTGTGTGGACTATAGGCAGATTAATAAGGTTACCGTCAAAAATAAGTATCCGCTTCCTCGGATAGACGATGATCAGCTTAGGGGGGCTTCATACTTTTCCAAAATTGACCTAAGGTCGGGTTATCACCAGATTAGGGTCAAGGCTAGTGATGTTCCAAAGACCGCTTTTAGAACCCGGTACGGTCACTATAAGTATTTGGTTATGCCTTTCGGGCTGACCAATGCTCCAGTCGTGGTCATGAGCTACATGAATCAAATCCTAGAGCCTTATCTTGATAAATTTGTGGTGGTATTTATTAATGATATTCTAATTTATTCCCAGAGCTCTCAAGAGCACGCGGAACATCTTAGGATCGTGCTAGGTACCCTTAGGCAAAATAGACTGTTTGCAAAACCCTCAAAGTGTGAATTTTGGTTAGAAGAAGTGAAATTCTTAGGACACGTGATCTCTCACGATGGAGTGTCGGTTGACCCTGATAAAGTACGAGCAGTGCTGGATTGGGAAAGATCGACCACCATTACTGAAATTCGAAGCTTCTTGGGCCTAGCTGGGTATTATAGGAGATTCATCAAAGGATTTTCTCAGTTAGCACTTCCGTTAACGAGGCTAACCCGAAAGGGGCAGTCGTTTGTGTGGAGCAAGAGTTGTGAGAGTAGCTTCATAGAGCTTAAGATTAGATTGACCACTGCTCCGGTTCTGATTATTCCGGATCCATCCTTAGGGTTTGAAGTGTATAGTGATGCCTCAATTAAGGGATTAGGTTGTGTGCTTATGCAAGGTGGTCAGGTGGTAGCTTATGCATCAAGACAATTGAAACCCCATGAAGAGAACTATCCAACTCATGATTTGGAACTTGCAGCAATTGTCTTTGCCTTGAAGATTTGGAGGCACTATTTATATGGTGCTCGGTTCGAGGTCGTTAGTGACCATAAGAGTTTAAAATATCTCTTTGATCAAAAAGAACTTAACATGAGGCAAAGAAGGTGGGTAGAACTCCTCAAGGATTATGATTTTGAGCTGAAATACCACCCAGGCAAGGCGAATGTGGTCGCCGATGCTTTGAGTAGGAAGTCCCTTCAAGTATCAACCTTGATGATTAAGGAATTAGAGTTATTAGAGTCCTTTAGAGACTTAACCTTAGAATCCTTCTCTACTGGTTATAATCTTCTAGTGCATCAATTGCAAATCAGTTGTGACCTCAAGTCTCAGATTAGGCAAGCTCAACTCTTGGATGAAGAGTTGCAATCTAGGAAGAATCAGCCCGACTTCTCCATAGACAATGAGGGAACTATCCTATTTCAACATAGAATCTGTGTCCCTAAAAATTCAGAACTTAAGTGGCAAATTTTAGAAGAAGCTCATAGGAGCGGATTCACAGTCCATCCCGGTACAACCAAAATGTATCATGACCTCAGACACCGATATTGGTGGCCGGGGAATAAAACGGATGTAGCTGATTTGTAGCCCGATGTCTAGTGTGTCAAAAAACCAAAATTGAACATCAGAAACCTTCTGGCATGCTCCAACCCCTAGAAATACCTGAGTGGAAGTGGGAAGGTATATCCATGGACTTCGTTGCGGGATTACCCCGTACCCAAGCCGGTCATGACTCAATTTGGGTGATTGTGGACTGATTGACAAAATAAGCTCACTTCATACCTGTTAAGACTACGTACTCCACCTCTAAGCTAGCAAAAGTCTACATCCAGGAAATAGTCAAGCTCCACGGGGTCCTTACGAGCATCGTCTCAGATAGAGATCCCAAATTCACCTCTAGATTTTGGAAGGTTTTTCAGCAAGCTTTGGGAACTAGGTTGAACCTTAGCACCGCATACCACCCACAGACCGATGGTCAGACTGAGAGGACCATCCAAACCTTAGAGGACATGCTTAGAGCATGTGTCTTAGAGGATGCAGGGAGTTGGATTGATTATCTACCTTTGGCGGAGTTTGCTTACAACAATAGCTACCATTCAAGCATAGGGATGGCTCCTTATGAAGCCCTTTATGGGCGGAAGTGTAGGACACCTTTGTGTTGGTATGAAGTTGGGGAAAGGAAATTGATAGGTCCCGACCTAGTTTAGGAGACAGCAAATAAGATTCAGATGATTAGGGATAAGCTTAAGACCGCCCAAAGTCGGCAAAAGAGTTATGCGGACTTAAAATCTAGACCACTTGAATTTGAAGAGGGCGAACATGTGTTTTTGAAAGTGTCTCCTACAATAGGTGTTGGTAGGGCACTAAAGGCCAAAAAGTTACATCCTCGTTACATCGGTCCTTTTCAAATCTTGAGTCGAAGCCTGCCTACATTGCTTACGCACTTGCACTTCCTCCCTCTTTGTCCAACTTGCACAATGTGTTTCATGTGTCGCTACTCCGAAGGTATATTCCCGATCCTTTTCAACCCTTAGCTCATGAGTCCGTGCAACTAAGATCGGACCTAACGTACCAACCTATGCCGTCCAAATCGTAGATTGGGACATAAAGGCGCTGAGGAACAAACGCATTCCCTTGGTTAAGGTCATTTGGGAAGGATCTACTCCGGGGGAAGCTACTTGGGAGATGGAAGAAGAGATGCGAGAAGCATATCCATATCTGTTTCAATAGGTATGTGTATTTAATTTTTGAGGGCAAAAATCCTAAAAAGGTGGGGAGTAATGTAACATCCCACCAAAATTGCCTAATTTGTATAATTTGCATAATTGTATGATTTGCTTAAATTGCTTAATTTGCCTAATTTAATTAGTTAGCTTTTAAATTAGGATTCATATGGGTTATTGTTAATTAATTGAGTAGAAAACTTTTGAGGTGTAATGTATGATTTGTGGGGTGTGAATAGAGATGGCCATTAGTAAGATGAGTCTTAACCAATGGTAGGATAGTAAACCTACATTAGAAGATAAGGGATAATTGGGACCACACACCTCTAGAAGACCCCCATTACCTCTCATTTCCTCACACAACACACATTCAGCCCTCTCTACCCTCACCCACGATTTCTTCCTCTCCATGCCCTAGGGGAGAAGAAAAACAAAATAATAAGCTAAGTCCTGCACCTTGAAGAAGAACAAAGGAGAGAAGGAAGCACCCTCATATTTTGGTCCTTGGGTAGAAGAAGGTTAGGACTGCAACCTCTTTGGTGGACCAAACTGAAGTTGAGTGGAGAAGAAGGAGTTCAGCTAAAAATCACAAGGAGGAAGAGGAAGGATAGGAAGTCTTCCAAGCCCTTGATTCTTCTTCTTGATTTAAGGTGAGTTCTTCTCCTTTAGGTGGTGGGCAACCAATAAGACCCCCATTAGGGTTTTTATTTCCCTTTTGCATGTAGTTTTTCTGGTCTAAGATTGAGATCTTTGAGTGAGGATTTGATGTTGAACTTAGTAGAAGTTTGGGTTACAACCTAGTGAACATGCATGTTAAGACTGCATCTGGTATTTCGAGTATAACTCTCCCTATAGACCTTGGATTGAAATGATTTTTGTTTCTGTGTAAACTAGACATGAGGGGCTTCATTTTAGGCACAAGAATCACTTGAAAATGTTAAGAATTGAATTAGATATAGAATTTACAAGTTTAGGTTTGAATGCTGTCCTGTTTTCTGACACCAGTGGATTGTTTGTTAAAACTGCACTAATCTGATGGTTATCTTCAAAAATAAAAATTATATTCATAAACTAGACATCTTAAGCTTTCCAATGAGTGGTCGTTTGCCCAATTCCGACTTCGTTTGATATGTTAGTAAAATTCCCGAAGTTGATGCTCTGCTGCAGAAATTCTGCAGAAGGCCTGGCACGGCCGTGTTATGCAGCACGGCCAGGCCGTGTTTCAATCTGTTTCCTAGGCTTAAAATGCTTAGTTTTGGACCATTTGACTCCCTGAAACATGCTAATATATTTGGTATGCTTAGGTATTACCCTTATGTATCTTTTATATAACTAATTGAGTAAAGAATGATTCTTGAATATGATGATTGTGATATAGCAATGCATTATTTCCTATTGTTTTGTGATTGATTTGATTGTGATTGGAATGTTTGCAAATTCATTTGCACCCTCATTGTAAGTGATTAGCTATCACTTGTGCCGTTGGGGGCCCCCTTGGTTTTATCCTTTTAATCGGATTTTACTCATTTTGTACTTGAGCTGGATCAAGTGGGGAACATTCATTGTGGTCTTTATGACATTTGTTTGCATTTGTATTATCTTTCAAGATTTCAAATGCATTATTGTGAATTGACCTTGTGACTTGTGAACTGTCATGTAAATGTTATTTGACCCTTGTCTATACTGATTCGGATTGAGGTAGGTGATGGTGAGGGGTCCGCGAAGGACTCACTGAGATTTCTTAAATCTCATCCCTTTCGTTTAATTGTTTCAGATAAGCAGGTGCGAAAGGATTGACCCTAGCTGGAGTTGCCTAGCAGCTAGTCTTTGTTGTTTGAACTAAGTGTTGTATATGGGTCATTGGACCCTATATTTTGTAATCCTCATGACTTTGGGGTTATATTTTGAGACTTAAGTTATGTACTTAAACCGTTAGACAAGTACCTTGTATGAATTATGACTTGTAATTGTCAAGTTTTAATTTATTCAGTTTATGATATTTCGTAATGTTTTAAATACAATGATTCGATTTAAAAAATTGAATTGGGGTGTTACAACTCTCTTGTTCTGAGAATTAGGTATGCACTCTAACGAAATGTCGGTTGACTCATTGGGTGGAAAAGGGTTGGCTGTTGACCCCCACACCGACATATTTATTTGATTTGCTTCATAGTTCTCTCCAGAGAGAGAATTTTGAGGTGATGTGTGTTTTGGGTAACAAAGGATATTTTATGTTGAAGTGATATATAGTTCTCTCCACAGAGGGAATTTTGTCTGATGTATATTTTATGTTAGAGTAAGGTAGCATGTAGATTATTCATTTAGCAAGCAACACATAAACTCAATTTCAGTAAGTGAATCTCTGATCCTATGTTCATCCATTTTTTGAATTTGTGTTGTCTTCTTCTTAAGTGAATCTGCCCACACACTAAAATGGGGCTTAGGGATTTTTATTTGAAATTCCCAACAGTTTTGGGTAACAAAGGATGTTTTATGTTGAAGTGATGTATAGTTCTCTCCACAGAGGGAATTTTGTCTGATGTATATTTTATGTTAGAGTAAGGTAGCATGTAGATTATTCATTTAGCAAGCAACACATAAACTCAATTTCAGTAAGTGAATCTCTGATCCTATGTTCATCCATTTTTTGAATTTGTGTTGTCTTCTTCTTAAGTGAATCTGCCCACACACTAAAATGGGGCTTAGGGATTTTTATTTGAAATTCCCAACAGTTAATTACGATGTCAAATTGGTCAAAGAAGAATTATGCGTAAGCTCAACTCCTAGATTTGAAACTTTATCTTGTTTTAATGGTGGTATAGGTGTAGTTGTGATCTTTTGTTGCCACATGAGTTCTTTCTTTGTTATGGGCACATGAGTATAGTTTTCTTTTGTTGCCACGAGTATAGTTATGTTGTTATATATTTTTTGTTGCCACATATAGTTATGCTGTTACCACAATATATATTAGCCCTGTGGCTCCTAAGAAAATAGAACAGTATTCTGCTCAGTGGTGCTTGCTGAAGCCTGCATCATTCAGTAACAATAGTGTAAATCATCACTTACATCAAACAATTTCTCTTCTAATTTTTTCTCTGCCATATGAAAACACTCCTCATGTTGAAGAAATTCATTTTCTTTGAGCTGTGTACACATAACTGTGAAATTTGAAGTCTTTTTTTTCCTACCTCATTTTTGTTAATGGTTGGTTTTCTTTTCTCTTTATGCTTCTGGTTGTCATAGGATTTTTTTAGACTTGATCTGGCCTTTTTGAAAGCATAGTCTGACCTTGTAGCTTATTTAAAGGCTTATTTCATATTAGAGCCTTTAACTTTCTTTTAACCACCACACCAGCTACATCATACCCTGGAATGGTCTTTTCAACACCAAAAATACAAAAATTAAACAATTAAAAAAAAAAGAAAAAAAAATAATTAATCTTACGGGTAAAGGTGAACCATAACTCTTGAAATAGACAAGAGCCCTCTTATAGTCTATAGGATTAAGTGTTGCAGCCACAACCTTGATGAGCACTTGGTTTTCCTTGATGTATGGTATTGGAACAGTAGAATCAATTTTGAGAGTCTCTTCTATGTTCCCATATTCTTTGTAGTCCCAAGCTTTCATGTAAAGAAGATGTGAGAATTCCCAGGTTGTAGCTGAACTCACCGACAGTAAAATAGTACTAATTTATATTGAGATAGTAACCATATGAATCTCCAAAATATTTACAGATTATAACTATATACTATACTGTAAATACAAACAACGTTTATTAAACTCAAAAATTTAACATATGAAAGACATATTATTACACAAAGACATGAAGTCTGTCGAGGAAATTGATTCCCAAATTAATCGTATCAGGCACTAATTATAAACTATTAAAATCCTATATTTGATGAATTTAATTATGTGATGATCTTATTTTTTTTTAAAATAATAATGTAACCAATTTTATGTTGTTTAGAGATTAAATTAAGGGCTTGTAAACATTTTTATAATGTCATTCTTTGTTGCCATTTGGAAAGGGCAGCGCGTACTACTCACTTGAATGGATTTTTTTATTGTTTCTTTTTTTTTAATTTTTTTAGGCACTTATTTTATACCAGCAAGTGTTTGCACTTTTTTTTCCACTTTGTTCTTTATGCAGATGGCAATGGTAACCATCAGCCTCTTATACTCATTATTTATACCTTCAAAATCCCCAATGTTGTTAGTTTCAAAATCCCCAATGTTGCTAGTAAGGGCAAAAAAAATCTCATACCTTCAATGTTGCTAATTTCAAAATCCCCAAATGCTCTCAAAGATGTGAATAAGTTTCCTGGTTTAACAGAAAGCACAAATAGTAATCAATAAAAGCTGAACTTGGTATAAGGACTAATAGACAACTCTCAAAAATATGAAAAAGAACTGCACGGTACACGTTAAAAATGGAAGGGAGCTAACTAATAAGAAGAAATACCACACAGCTAAAGCTACTGGAGCTTGCAAAGCAGAAAATAAAAAATAGAGTTATTTTAGTAGGTAATCGAGTTTGATAATAGAGTTATTTTACCCAATCACTGCACTCAATCATCTTTCTTTATAATCATTGCACCCGTGCGATTTAAACAGCGTGTGACCTTGTGTCAGTGCATTAGACAGTGTGTGATTTAAACATCGTAAAAATATCAAATATAATAGAGGTTGGCAGTGCATTAGAAAATGGATGTCAACTTTCACTTCTGCTTGTTTAATTATATCCTTTAAGAGGATGTCAACTTTCAACATGTTACATTTTAATTATTGATGAAATGAATGTTTAATTGTTGTTATTAGTATCGGAGAAAAGCCTTAGCTTCCCGTTTGAGGTTCAATATATTATTGAGTGCGTGTACTCTTTTAGATACCACGTGTTCATTGTATATTGAACCTTGAATTGTCCAAGTCGGACAGTTTGGGAAAAAACTTTTTGTCAAGTAGTATAATAGTTGTTGCTTGATTCTCGTATCTTGATATTTGATGAAATTTCGGTTAGATTCATTTCCTTTTGTTCTCTGGGTGCATACTTGATTGCCTTGTTCCTAATCTGCGATCATTTTGTGTACTCGAGAGACCAATGGGAAATGTCAATAAATTTTGTCAAGTATAAGATATGAGAATTAAGGAATGACTATTATACGAGTTCTGAAAAAGTTTTTCCTCGAATGGGATAAGGTCATACCATTTAAAGAAAGAGAGCGGTTGTAAGAATGACGTGCTGCTGAAATTGTAATTTTTTTTGACATGCAGAAGATGGAATTTTTTCTTCGAATCGTAGTTGGATGTACGATAGGTTGTATCCGGGAAGAGGGGGTTTAAAACAATCTTTTTGCGATGGGATTGATCACTTCGTTCAAGTCGCAATGGCACACGAAGATTTCGAAATTAATGGAGGGATTAGATGTCCGTGCCTTAAATGCGATTGCAGAAAGATCAAGAGCCCAGGTGAGGTTATGCTGCACCTGCAGAGAGTTGGATTTATGCCTAATTACTGGATTTGGACTAGACATGGTGAAGAGTTACCTCGGGTTAGATTAGGGGTTGGCGATAATTGCACAGGTGCTTCAAGCAATTGCGTAGATACGGGATATGGTGAGCAGATTGAATTGATGCATGATATGGTTTGTGATGCCTTGGGGGTCAACATATCATTTGAGGAGCCACAGTATGATGACACAGATGAACTTCCAAATGAGACTGCATAAAGATTTTATAATCTCTTATTAGAAACAAATAAGCCGTTGTTTGAAGGGTCTGCCGACTCTAAGTTATCAATGTGTGTGAGACTTTTAGCTCTCAAGTCCAACTGTGGTGCTACGGATGTGTGCTTGGATCTCGTAATGAAGATGATGTTGGACTCGTCACCTATCAGAGATGGTTTGCCAAAAAGTTATTACGGGGCTAAAAGCTTAGTGTCCAAATTGGGGTTGGAATCTAAAAGGATTGATTGTTGTGTGAGAGGGTGTATGTTATATTACGACAATGAATTTGGTAAAAACGATAGCGCGCTGGTTGAATGCAAATTTTGTGGTGAGCCAAGGTATATGTCACATACTGATAATGGGAAGGGTAGACAAAAACCAGTTCCACGGAAGGCAATCTTTTATTTGTCAATTATTCCAAGGCTGCAGAGAATGTTTGCGTCAACACAGACTGCAGACAAAATGACTTGGCACTATGAGAATAAAAGCACTTTAGGTATGTTGCGACATCCATGTGATGGTGAAGCTTGGAAGCACTTTGATCGTGTGAATCCTGAATTTGCAGCAGATCCACGTAATGTACGACTTGGCTTATGCTCTGATGGTTTTACTCCATATGTTCAATCAACGGCGAAACCTTATTCTTGCTGGCCAGTTATTGTTACCCCATACAATCTTCCTCCTAATATGTGCATGTCTAAGCCCTATATGTTCTTGACTTGTATTATACTGGGTCCAGATAATCCAACAGATGGTATTGACATCTACTTACAAATTTCCTCATTGACGATCTCAAAAGGTTGTGGAATGGCGTTGTGACTTATGATATTGCACGAAAGAAGAACTTTACAATGAGGGCAGCTCTTACGTGGACCATTAATGACTTCCCTGCATATGGCATGTTGTCTGGTTGGGGTACTCATGGTAAAATGGCATGTCCCCATTGCATGGAGCATACAAAGGCCTTTACCTTGAAATTTGGGGGGAAGAGTTCTTGGTTTGAATCACATCGCAGGTTTTTACCAGCAGATCATCCATTTAGACGGAATAAGAATGCCTTCAAGAAGGGGGAAGTTGAATTAGATGGCGCCCTCGAGGTTGACATCCGAACGATTTTTACCAGAGTTATGGACCTGCCAAAAATCACAGATTTTGGTGAATTGGATCGATTTGAAGGATATGGACAATGGCACAATTGGACTAAAAGAAGTATTTTTTGGGATTTGCCGTATTGGAAAGATAATTTATTGAGACACAATCTTGATATTATGCACATTGAGAAGAACTTTTTTGACAATGTTTTTCTCACAGTGATGAACGTTAGAGGAAGAACGAAAGACAATGATAAGGCCAGACTGGACTTACCCCTTTCCTGTAGGGGAAAGGGCTTGCATTTGACGACTCAGTCGAATGGGAAAACCCTGAAACCCAAAGCCTGTTACTCTTTAACTGTTGAGGAAGCTAGGTCGATCTGCCGGTGGATAAAAGAACTTGAATGCCAGGCGGTTATTCTTCTAATTTGGCAAGATGTCTTTGATGTGAACAAAGGAACAATGATTGGGATGAAAAGCCATGATTGTCATGTATTCATGGAGTGTTTACTTCCTATTGCATTTAGTTCCCTGTAGTCAAATATTTTAAATCCACTTACGTAACTCACCAATTTTTAAAGATTTGTGTTCTGCAATATTGAGAGATGATGATCTTATCAAGATGGAGCAGAACATACCAGTCATTCTTTGTAAGTTGGAGAGAATATTTCCCCCTGGTTTCTTTGACTCTATGGAACATGTCCCAGTGCATCTTGCACATGAAGCTAGGCTTGGTGGACCGGTTCAATACAGATGGATGTATCCATTCGAAAGGTAATATAATCAAATATTCTTTAACATAATTATTCACTGCCCCGAGTTAAATGTTGAAATGTTGATCACCAACCTTGTTATTCTATATATTTATGGGTGACTCAAAACGGTCGGTGAAAAATAAGGCCAGGGTTGAAGGATCTATTTGTGCAACTTACTTACACCGTGAGACAATTCATTTCTGTTCCCATTATTTTACGAACTTCATGCTGACACCAACAAATAATAGGAATGAAATAGAAATTGAAAGTGAAAGACACCCGCTGGCCTTATCAGTGTTTTGCCTTCCGTCGTCATCTTTGGAAAGGAGTCAAGTCCTGGTTAACGGAGAAGATTGGAAGTCGACACGCGTTCACGTGTTGATCAATCTGTCAAGTATCACCATATCTTACGTATGTATACTTTTGACCACTTTCATTTTCTTTAGTCCACAACTATTCATAATCATTTGTTTGATAATGACTTGTTCAGGGCATTCTTGTTAACTAAGCCCACAAGCGAACAAGACTCTTCTGCCTATATTCATGAATATTTCCCAACGTGGTTTATGAGCCAGATATGTATTTTTAGTCCTATTTCAACTATTTGTTGTTTGAAAATACAAAAGATTATTTGCAAAAATGAACCCTAAATCACTTGTGCATGTGTATACGCAGGTGTATAGCGAGTCAGAATCGCCCATAATCGAACACTTGAGAAATTTATCTCATGGTCCTAAATCACGTGTAAAAGAATGGCACATGTATTTCGTAAACGGTTACAAATATCAAACTCAGTCAAAAACAGAGGGGGAAAAAACAGTTAACAGCGGAGTTTATGTAAAAGGTGCCACAGAGGGAGGTGAAGACGACTTCTACGGCGTGATTCAACATATATATGAGCTGGCGTACAATACTTTAGACTATACTAAAAGAATAGTGCTATTTTATTGTAATTGGTTTGATCCGTCAAGTAGAGGCACACGAATGGATCGCAAATATAATACTGTTGACATATGCATAAGCAGAAGATACCGAATGTTTGATCCGTTTATCATGGCACAACATGTAAGACAGGTGTATTATGTCCCTTATCCGTCAACTCGAAGGGACAAACAAGGTTGGTGTGTTGTAATAAAGACAAAACCAAGGGGTCGCATTGAAGCAGATGAGCCACAGGAAGAAGTGGCTTATCAGGTGGATGAGATGTCTTATGTCAACGTAGTAAACGAAGTTGAACCCATTTCTCGACTACGTGACGATCTAATCACATATGAAGATGTAAATGGAGATGAGGAATTAAATGAAGAAGTGGCAGAACCATCAAGATCTGAAGACGATGCCGAAGCAGAGTGGGCAGAATGGGCAGAATAAATTTGTTTAACTTTTTACAATTAGAGAATTTAATGTCTAACAACATATTTTATTTTGTCAGTTATTTTCATATAACTTGTTTATTTTTTGGAATTCATTTTTAATATTTCATGACTGTTATTATTAAATTGCTCTATAGACATATATGGCATCAGGAGGTTCAGGCTCCGACCCCGACCACCCAAGAAGTGGTCAGCGGCGGGAAGGGCATCGCTGTCGACCCCCCTCGTCGTCGAAGGCCGAACATTATTAGGATTGATAATGCTGGCTATGCGATGTTGTCATCCACACAGCGTCGCATACATCTACGCCACGCAGCCCTACGCCACATTCTAAGACTTACACAAAGATGCAGACCTTCGCAGATCGACACCCATTTACATGATGCCCACCCCAGGGTTCCATCAGACACTTGCCGCTTCTTCCTCTCATTTTGTGTCTGAGACGGTGCCCGACACTCGTGTCCGATCAGGAGTATAATGTGGGCCAGGCACCTGATCAGACCGGGGTTCAGCAGGACGATGAGGTTGAGTAGCAGCAGGATGAGCAAGAGGTCGTTGATGATATTCAGATGCTGCATGATGGCCGAGTTGCTATCAGCCCAGCTGGTAGAGGGTGAGTATGTAGGTTGAATACACATTTTTGCCCCTTATCTTTTTTTTAGTTTTCAATTTCGTCCCTTATCTTTTTTTAGTTTTCATTTAAGTCCCTTAAACTTCAAAAATCACATCAATTTCGTCTTTTCTGTTTATTTATTCATATTTTCTTAGGCGAATCACCATCCGACACGTGGCGTAAAAATAAAATAAAACAAACTGCCACGTGTAAGATGGTATTTCGTCTAAGACAAAAAAAAGAATAATTAAAAAGAAACGATGAAATTGAAGTAATTTTTGTAACTTAATGGACTTAAATGAAAACTAAAAAAAAAGGATAAGGGACGAAAATTACGCTTTAACCTATATTTTTTAACTTGTTTGGTATGTTGTTATTGTTTAGGTTCCTTCCACAAAGCCACTGCGAAGGCTATCACTAAGTAATTGAGCAAAATTACCACAGCCTATTGGCCCACCTGGGACGCTGACGGTGGATGAGCTGAGGCACATGTTCAATTCTTTCACAAGAAGTTGTTTATTTTTTTGTTGCGTATTATTTTTATTTCATGAATCTCAATTATTTTTAATAACGTATTATATTCATACAGAGAGGGTTTCTTGGAAGGAAGAGCAGGAGGAGCAGATCAAGAAGAACTTCCATATGAAGGCTTCCCACCGCCTATCCGATATGCTTAGAGATGCCCGCTCAATGGGCAGCCCACTTGGATAGGAGATGAGATCTGGCGTGACTACAAGCACACCTGGAACTCCCACGAGTTCAAGGCGAAGCTTAGAAGGCGAAGAAGAATAGAGCCTCAAAAGGGTGGGAGCTTGCATCGGAGGTTCGGTCATCGCGCAAAGACGCAAATCGACTTATGTACGCTTTATATTATTATTATTATTATTATTATTATTATTATTATTATTATTTAGTTAAGCTTTTTTAATAAATAATTACGCCTCGGTTGAAAATGGAGGTTGATTGCACGAGCTCCATCGTGCAACTCATATTAGGAAAAGTCTTGGTGATTTTGTCGATGAGGTCGAGGCGGACCAGGTAATTATAAAACATAATGAATAGTTTTTAACAATGTTTATATTGTTTTATTACAATAAAAATTGACTAATTTGTTTATGTTTGACAGAGGAGTTTGAGGCGAGGATGTCTCAGGTTAGATCTCAGACATCCTCATGTTCCCCGCCTCGTGAGCCCAGAGGATCCAAATGCATCGGCCGATGGTTTTGGCGTATGTTGTTGGCGGCAAGAAGAAGGGTCGCTTATACGGTCGGGCGACCTTGCCAAAGAACTACAAGAGTGGCCCGCCGCTTCTGCCGAGAGTCGCCCAAATAGCCGTGGCCGCGGATGAGCGGGAGATAGCAGAGTCAAGCGGGTCATGGCGGCAGCGGCGATTAGCGGCCGGCGGCGGCGGATCGCGGCCGTCCAGCGAGGAGGAGGCGGCCGGGGCGAGGCTGCCATGTTAGCTCAGTCAGCTGCGCAGCGGGGAGGATCTGCACCATTTGCTAGCTCGCCACCGCCTCCACCGCTCCGCCTCGCCTCGCCTCATAATACCGGTGATCATGTCGATGATGCAGATGGTGATCATGATCATGATTATCGTGACTATTAGTTATGTTTGTATCGATATTTTTTATATTTTCGGATATTTTTATTACCGCTTTGTTCG
This sequence comes from Calophaca sinica, assembly GCA_037113605.1. NCBI lineage: Eukaryota > Viridiplantae > Streptophyta > Magnoliopsida > Fabales > Fabaceae > Calophaca > Calophaca sinica. Next base: position 127,287,130 of record CM073734.1, read on the forward strand.
TCGAATTTTTTATTTATTTGTTACGTTTCTTTTTTTAATTTGTTTTATAGTTATGTTATAGCATTGCATTTTTAAATACAGGAATAAATTAATAATTAAGTATGTTTATATCGATATTTTTTTATATTTTCGGATATTTTTATTCTTGTTTTGTTAAATCGAATTTTTTATTTATTTGTTACGTTTCTTTTTTTTAATTTGTTTTATAGTTATGTTATCGCATTGCATTTTTAAATACAGGAATAAATTAATAATTAAATGTGATAACTAGTAATCGTTAATTAAATGGATAAATAAATTAAATTGATTACAGAAATTAAAATTAAATACTTTAAAAAATTAAATAATTTTTTAATAAAAATTTAAACAATTTTCAATTAAAAAAATAATTAAGTTCGGCTTTACCGACGGTCATGGCCGTCGGAAATGTCATCGGAATTATCGACGGGTTAAAACCGTCGAAGAAAGCCGTCGGAAATTTACCGACGGGTTAAAGCCGTCGGAAGTGACCTAACGATTACACCGACGGGCCAAAGCCGTCGGTACGTATTTGCGACGCGCATTTTACCGACGGATATTAGTCCGTCAGTAATCTGTCGGAATTTTTTTATTACCGACGGCATTTGTGGATTACCGACGGCTTTCCCGCGATTTCTTGTAGTGCGTCGGTATAATCGTTCGGTAATTTTTGACGGCTTTAACCTGTCGGTATAATCGTTCGGTAAGTTCCAACGGCTTTGACCCGTCGGTATAATCGTTCGGTAACTTCCGACGGCTTTAACCCGTCGGTAATGCCGAGTCTACAACAATTGACATTTCCGACGGCCATGACCGTCGGTAAAGCTGAACTTTAATTATTTTTTTTTGAATTGAAAATTGTTTAAATTTTTATTAAAAAAATTATTTAAATTTTTAAATTATTTAATTTTAATTTCTGTAATCAATTTAATTTATTTATCCATTTAATTAACGATTACTAGTTATTACATTTAATTATTAATTTATTCTTGTATTTAAAAATGCGATGCGATAATGTAAACTATAAAACAAATTAAAAAAAGAAACGTAACAAATAAATAAAAAAATTCGACGAACAAAACCGTAATAAAAAAGATATCCGGAAATATAAAAAAATATCGATACAAACATAACTAATAGTCCTGATAGTCCTGATCATGATCACCATCTGCATCATCGACATGATCACCAAGATTATGAGGCGAGGCGAGGCGAGGCGAGGCGGTGGAGGAGGCGGCTCGCGAGCTAGCAAATGGTACAGATCCTCCCGCCGTTGCGATGCACTGAGCCAACATGGCAGCCGCCCGGCGCCTCCTCTCGCCGCTGGCCGCGACCGCCGCCGCCGGCCACCAACCGTTGCTGCTCGGCCATGGCCCGCTTCAACTCTGCTATCTCCCGCTCATCCGTGGCAGCACCACTGCTGGACGACTCTCCAATGGAGAGGCAGTGGGCCCCTTTCTTGTAGTTGCTGGCAAGGTCGCCAGCACCGTATAGGCGACCCTTCTTCTTGCCGCCAACAACATTTGCTTCAAACCATCGGCCGATGCACTGGATCCTTCCGGGCTCGAGACGGGAACATGACGATGTCCGAGATCTAACCCGAGACATCCTCGCCTCAAACTCCTCTCACAAACATAAACAAATTAGTCAATTTTTATTGTAATAAAACAATATAAACATTGTTAAAAAACTATTCATTATGTTTTATAATTACCTGGGTCCGCCTTGACCGCTCATCTACAAAATCACTGGTACCTTTCCTAATATGAGTTGCACGATGGAGCTCGTGCAACTGAACGTCCCTTTTCAACCGCTGAGACTGTAATTATTTAATAAAAAAAGCTTAACTAAATAATAACAATAATAATAATAATAATAATAATAATAATAATAATAAAACGCATAAGTCGAGCCGCGGTCATACCGACCGATCAACCTCCAAAGATGCAAGCTCCCACCCTTTCTCGAGGCTCTATTATTCTTCGCCTTCGCCATCGCCTTGAACTCGTGGGAGTTCCATGCGCTGCAAACGCCAGAGCTCATCTCCTATCCAAGTGGGCTGCCCATTGAGGCGGGCATCTCTAAGCATATCAGATAGGCGGTGGGAAGCCTTCATATGGAAGTTCTTCTTGATCTGCTCCTCCTGCTCTTCCTTCCAAGAAACCCTCTCCTGCATGAATATAATATGTTATTAAAAATAATTGAAATTCATGAAATAAAAAAATAATACGCAACAAAAAAAAATAAACAACTTACTCTGAAAGAATTGAACAAGTGCCTCCGCTCATCCACCGTCAGCGTCCCCCAGGTGGGCCAATAGCTGTGGTAATTTTGCTCAATTACTTCTGTGATAGCCTTCGCAGCTGGCTTTGACGGAAGAAACCTAAACAATAACAACATACCAAACAAGTTACAAAAATATAGGTTAAAATGTAATTTTCGTCCCTTATCTTTTTTTTTTTAGTTTTCATTTAAGTCCATTAAGTTACAAAAATTACTTCAATTTCGTCCTTTCTTTTTAATTATTCTTTTTTTGTCTTAGACAAAATATCATCTTACACGTGGCAGTTTGTTTTATTTTATTTTTTGCCACGTGTCAGATGGTGATTCGTCTAAGAAAAAATGAATAATTAAACAGAAAAGACGAAATTGATGTGATTTTTGAAGTTTAAGGGACTTAAATGAAAACTAAAAATAGATAAGGGACAAAATTGAAAACTAAAAAAAGATAAGGGGCAAAAATGTGTATTCAACCTACATACTCACCCTCTACTAACTGGCCTGATAGCAACTCGGCCATCATGCAGCATCTGAATATCATCAACGACCTCCTAATTGTAAAAAGTTAAACAAATTTATTCTGCCCATTCTGCCCACTCTACTTCGGCATCGTCTTCAGATCTTGATGGTTCTGCCACTTCTTCATTTAATTCCTCATCTCCATTTACATCTTCATATGTGATTGGATCGTCACGTAGTCGAGAAATGGGTTCAACTTCGTTTACTACGTTGACATGAGACATCTCATCCACTTGATAAGCCACTTCTTCCTGTGGATCATCTGCTTCAATGCGACCCCTTGGTTTTGTCTTTATTGCAACACACCAACCTTGTTTGTCCCTTCGAGTTGACGGATAAGGGACATAATACACCTATCTTACATGTTGTGTCATGATAAACGGATCAAACATTTGGTATCTTCTGCTCATGCATATGTCAACAGTATTATATTTGCGATCCATTCTTGTGCCTCTACTTGACGGATCAAACCAATTACAATAAAATAGTAATCGTTTCTTTAGTATAGTCTAAAGTATTGTACGCCACTCATATATATGTCGAATCCCGCCGTAGAAGTCGTCTTCACCTCCATCTGTGGTACCTTTTACATAACCTCCGCTGTTAATCGCTTTTTTCCTCTCGCTTTTGACTGGTTTGAAATTTGTAATCGTTTAAATACGTGTGCCATTCTTTTACACGTGATTTAGGACCATGAGATAAATTTCTCAAGTGTTCGACATGGGCGATTCTCGACTCGCTATACACTGCAGATACACATGCACAAGTGATTTAGGGTTCATTTTTGCAAACAATCTTTTGTATTTTCAAACAACAAATAGTTGAAATAGGACTAAAAATACATACCTGGCTCATAAACCACGTTGGAAAATATTCATGAATATAGGCGTAAGAGTCTTGTTCGCCAGGGCTTAGTTAACAAGAATGCCCCGAACAAGTCATTATCAAACAAATGATCATGAATAGTTGTGGACTAAAGAAATTGAAAGTGGTCAAAATGATACATACGTAAGATATGGTGATACTTTCAAGACAGTTGATCAACACGTGAACGCAGGCCGACTTCCAATCTTCCCTGTTAACCAGGGCTTCACTCCTTTCCAAAGATGACGACCGGAAGGCAAAACACCGATAAGGCCAATGGTGTCTTTCACTTTCAATTTCTATTTCATTCCTATTATTTGTTGGTGTCAGCATGAAGTTCGTAAAATAATGGGAACAGAAATGAATTGTCTCACGGTGTAAGTAAGTTGCACAAATAGATCCTTCAACCCTGACCTTATTTTTCACCGACCGTTTTGAGTCACCCATAAATCTACAGAATAACAAGGTTGATGATCAACATCTCAACATTTAACCCGAGGCAGTGAATAATTATTTTAAAGAATATTTGATTATATTACCTTTCGAATGGATACATCCATCTGTATTGAACCGGTCCACCAAGCCTAGCTTCATGTGCAAGATGCACGGGGAGATGTTCCATAGAGTCAAAGAAACCAGGGGGAAATATTCTCTCCAACTTACAAAGAATGACTGGTATGTTCTGCTCCATCTTGATAAGATCATCCTCTCTCAATGTTGCAGAACACAAATCTTTAAAAAATTGGCTGAGTTCTGTAAGTGGATTTAAAATATTTGACTACAGGAACTAAATGCAATAGGAAGTAAACACTCCATGAATACATGCCAATCATGGCTTTTCATCCCAATCATTGTTCCTTTGTTCACATCAAAGACATCTTGCCAAATTAGAAGAATAACCGCCTGGCATTCAAGTTCTTTTATCCACCGGCTGATCGACCTAGCTTCCTCAACAGTTAAAGAGTAACAGCTTTGGGTTTCGTGGTTTTCCCATTCGACCGAAGTCGCCAAATGCAAGCCCTTTCGCATAAGATAAAGTGGTAAGTCGATCTGGCCTTATCATTGTCTTTCGTTCTTCCTCTAACGTTCATCACTGTGAGAAAAATATTGTCAAAAAAGTTCTTCTCAATGTGCATAACATCAAGGTTGTGTCTCAATAAATTATCTTTCCAATACGGCAAATCCCAAAAAATACTTCTTTTAGTCCAATTGTGCCATTGTCCATATCCTTCAAATCGATCCAATTCACCAAAATCTGTGATTTTTGGCAGATCCATAACTCTGGTAAAAATCTGTTCGGATGTCAACCTCAGGGGCGGGCCATCTAATTCAACTTCCCCCTTCTTGAAGGCATTCTTATTCCGTCTAAATGGATGATCTGCTGGTAAAAACCTGCGATGTGATTCAAACCAAGACCTCTTCCCCCCAAATTTCAAGGTAAAGGCCTTTGTATGCTCCATGCAATGGGGACATGCCATTTTACCATGAGTACCCCAACCAGACAACATGCCATATGCAGGGAAGTCATTAATGGTCCACGTAAGAGCTGCCCTCATTGTAAAGTTCTTCTTTCGTGCAATATCATAAGTCACAACGCCATTCCACAACCTTTTGAGATCGTCAATGAGAGGCTGTAAGTAGATGTCAATACCATCTGTTGGATTATCTGGACCCAGTATAATACAAGTCAAGAACATATAGGGCTTAGACATGCACATATTAGGAGGAAGATTGTATGGGGTAACAATAACTGGCCAGCAAGAATAAGGTTTCGCCGTTGATTGAACATATGGAGTAAAACCATCAGAGCATAAGCCAAGTCGTACATTACGTGGATCTGCTGCAAATTCGGGATTCACACGATCAAAGTGCTTCCAAGCTTCACCATCACATGGATGTCGCAACATACCTAAAGTGCTTTTATTCTCATAGTGCCAAGTCATTTTGTCTGCAGTCTGTGTTGACGCAAACATTCTCTGCAGCCTTGGAATAATTGACAAATAAAAGATTGCCTTCCGTGGAACTGGTTTTTGTCTATACCTTGGCTCACCACAAAATTTGCATTCAACCAGCGCGCTATCGTTTTTACCAAATTCATTGTCGTAATATAACATACACCCTCTCACACAACAATCAATCCTTTTAGATTCCAACCCCAATTTGGACACTAAGCTTTTAGCCTCGTAATAACTTTTTGGCAAACCATCTCTGATAGGCGACGAGTCCAACATCATCTTCGTTACGAGATCCAAGCACACATCCGTAGCACCACAGTTAGACTTGAGAGCTAAAAGTCTCACACACATTGATAACTTAGAGTCGGCAGATCCTTCAAACAACGGCTTATTTGTTTCTAACAAGAGATTATAAAATCTTTGTGCAGTCTCATTTGGAAGTTCATCTGTGTCATCATACTGTGGCTCCTCGAATGATACGTTGACCCCCAAGGCATCACAAACCATATCTTGCATCAATTTAATCTGCTCACCATATCCCGTATTTGCGCAACTGCTTGAAGCACCTGTGCAATTATCGCCAACCCCTAGATCAACTCGAGGCAACTTTTCACCATGTCTAGTCCAAATCCAGTAATTAGGCATAAATTCAACTCTGCAGTGCAAAGATGACCTCACCTGGGCTCTTGATCTTTCTCGCAATCGCATTTAAGGCACGGACATCTAATCCCTCCATTAATTTCGAAATCTTCGTGTGCCATTGCGACTTGGACGAAGTGATCAATCCCATCGCAAAAAGATTGTTTCAAACCCCCTCTTCCCCGGTACATCCTATCGCACATCCAACTACGATTGAAGGAAAAATTCCATCTTCTCATGTCAAAAAAATGACAATTTCAGCAGCACGACATTCTTACAACCGCTCTCTTTCTTTAAATGGTATGATCCTATCCCATTCGAGGAAAAACTTTTTCAGAACTCCCATAATAATCATTCCTTAATTCTCATATCTTCTACTTGACAAAATTTGTGACATTTCCCATTGGTCTCTGAGTACAAAAAATGATCGCAGTTAGGAACAAGGCAATCAAGTATGCACCCAGAGAACAAAAGGAAATGAATCTAACCGAAATTTCATCAAATATCAAGATACGAGAATCAAACAACAACTATTATACAAGTAAAGAAAAAGTTTTTTCCCAAACTGTCCTACTTGGACAATTCAAGGTTCAATATACAATGAACACGTGGTATCTAAAAGAGTACACGCACTCAATAGTATATTGAACCTCAAACGGGAAGCTAAGACTTTTCTCCGATACTAATAACAACAATCAAACATCCATTTCATCAATAATTAAAAAGTAACATGTTGAAAGTTGACATCCTCTTAAAGGATAGAATTAAACAAGCAGAAGTGGCAAGGGAAGCATAAATCCTTTTAACAATTTTTGTTTTCATAGTGGTTTGGCTTGGTATATGCCATGCAATTAGAGCTCCTATATGGCCACATCTACCATACATCCTAATTCATTAATTGGCCAAAAAGCAATCATTTTCTGTTTCTGCAGTTAGATGATGCTTGCCAAAACAAGAGATTGAAAAGGCGTAAGCTTTGTAATGGAGTTGCTGGCGGGGAAACAAAAAGGAATTCAAACGATGAAAGAGAAACAGAAGTAGACAAGAATAAGAAAAATGGCAAAGGCACTGTTGCAATAGATGATGGTGATAAGAATCAAGACACTGTCTATGGAGTGAAAGATGGTCCTGAGGTTTGGGATATTTAGTCCCAAAGATTTCATGCGTTAATTTAGTCCCTGTATTAACGTACAAATTTGGTCTACTAGGAACCAAATTGATACAACCAGAATGTGATAACTTCCCATATATTTAGGGACCAAACCAAACAAGCGCATCAGGTCATAGTACTAACTATGCCGTCAAACCAAACTAGCGATCACTCATAATCAAATTAAAATCAAAACTCATACTATGAAGGAAATCAAATAAATATGTCGGTGTGGGGGTCTCTCAGACGACCCTTTTCCACCCAATGAGTAAACCGACATTTCGTTAGAGTGCATACCTCGATCGCACAGTAGTGGTAGAGGCACGAGCGGTGGTGGCAGATGAGGTGGCGCGGCGGAGGCCTTGCTGCTTAAACCACTCAATATGTCACCCTCTTCTCTCCCACCAACCTTTGAATTCAAACCTGCCCGTGTCAAATGAAAAATATGAATTAACTTCTTAGGCTATATTCTGGCAACAATTTTTCTACCAATCATTTCAATGATAATATTCCTATCATTAAGTTATATAGTTCTTCATTACATTTGTTATATTTTTTCGGAAAAGAGATGCATGTAACAAGAAAAGAAGGTACAGTAACATTATTGAAATCATATAATAACTAGACATTTGACCCGTGCAATGCACGGGTAAATAATTATATGGGGGTAATATTTTATATTTTTTGTAAGAATTTTTTTTATATTTAAAACTTAAAACAAACAGAGAGCCTAATAATTATATATTCATATTATAATTGAAGAATAAAATATTTAATATTTTAATATTTTTCCAAATAGTCAATAATGTAAATTAATAACTAAAATTTTGGTTACGTTATTTTTTTTAGATATATTTACACAAAATAAATAATGTTTGATAAAGTGGGTAATAATTGTTATATATCTAACTTCAACAGGTTGGATTTTGATTCTTAAATGGAAATAGACATCAGCCTCCAAAACAAACTCCATGACCCAAGACAACACACTAAAGCCACACCACCCTGCTTCCAAAGCCAACCCAATGAGATAATGAAATTAGAAAAGCAGGCATAACATGAAAGCTCCAATGAAGAGCAATCCTTAACTGCTATGAGATTCAAGCACACTTGTGCCAAAACACAAATAAGAGTTAATTCCTGCATGTGTGTTTTGCTCGCTATTCCTTGCTCCATGACATAATCTTCAATCTTCTAATCATTTTCACCATACTTCACTTGCCTCTCCCGTTCAAAAGATCAAAACAGATCAAAAAGATACCATGCCAAACATACACATAAAACTACCATAAACAACAAACATAGTTCTAAATAATTAATATGGATCATTCTTTTTTTACTTAATATGTTTAAGGAACTTAAAATTGCAAATCGACCCACTAACTTTGAAATTAAAAAATAACTTCCATGCAGAGCAACCCCTAACCCACAGTACAGGCATCCACATGCACCCCCTATACCCACATAACTATGAGCCGGAAGAACTAAACAAAACAAATTTCAGGAAACCTACCAATGAAAAAAATAACCAAATAGCAAACCAACATAATGAAAAAAAAATATTAGAAAATAAAGAGAAGTACACAAAAAACTAACCCACAAAACCAAAAACCACATATAAGAAAACACTGAAAAACCTAAATTTTCCTCCCCTAAATAGAGTTATGGAGAAATTTTTAGGATAAAAGCTACATGTCTTAATGGATTGATAAAAAAAATTTAAATCACTGATACTAATTTCAGAAGTTCAAAAAGAGTCCCAATTAATTTTTCAACTATCGAAGATTCACCTATTGTAGAACAATCGAATCACAATCCATGCATTTAAGTGCAATCTCCTTATGAGAAATTGTGCATCTGCATTTTATTTTATAATTAAGTTGTATTACCATACTTCCTAAGTCAGCCATATAAAATTATTGAAATTTTTGTTAAATAAGAATTTTATTTGTCAATTATTTTCCAAAAGACTTAAGTGAGGACAAAGATAAGAGACAAATTAAAAACCTGTAGCATGGAATCAAAGAAAGAGAGAGAGAGAGAGAGAGAACCATCATGCAGAGGTAAAGTTAGGGAATGAGTAGGTATTGAAAAACTTCTCCCCATCATCCCCCATAAAATGTTCATATAAACTGCATTCAGCCCAATTGATTTTAAGAAATAACTAAACAAAAGAGAACTTTTGATGAAACTCACTGGCTTTTTGAGGAAATAAGCATCGAAGAAAAGTGACTCCACATGCTTCAAATTTGAATGAATAACAGAAAAAATATGTTTAGTACAGAGATAGAAAGAATTACACAGCAGAGGACAAAATAAGATATCCACTGAGTCTTTGGATTGAAGGATAAAAAGAAAGACAACAAAAGAAAATCATCCAAAACAACTATTAGCTTAGTAATATAAAATGAAGCAAATCATTTGAAAAGGGAAAAATGTCAAAGAACAACAATTAGAAACCAAACAGATATAGTACATCCGAGAATCAACATACAAATAAACGTAAGACAGAACCAAAAGGAATCCATGCAGTTAACAACTTCATTTATTCAAAGCTGTAAAAAATGTATGCATATTATAAGGACGAAAAAAGATGAATGCACCAAGTCATTATATGCGTGTTTTCTTGTAGTGTTTACCATGTAAAGCCATGAGACATAGTTGCGCTATTTCATTTTGTTTTTCTCTTTAGTAGAGCTCAAGTCATTATCATCCTAAGCCACATAGGCTTTTTCTCGCTTTTTGATTTTCTTCTTTTTCCAACTTCTTATTGTATACATAATAACTCGTTTTTATAACACTGGGTTTACCACATTCAAAACATGTTGGTTTAGTTGGTTGTTCTTCCTAGTTTGGATCTTTCTTTGATTTTTCCTTCCTTTTTAAGAACTTTCCAGACTATTTCACCAACACTTTCAAGTCTTCCTCATCTAAACTTTCATTTCACTAGCATTTTCTTCAACAATGGCTTTTGACGAGGCTTTTAATGTTAAACTCTTCTTTTTCTTGTTGGTTTCTTCATGTTCATAGAGTCTTCCCAATTCAAGTTCATGCTCTTGAAGTTTACCAAACAAAGTAGCTAAAGTCATAGTCGCCAATTCCTTGATTTCGCAATTGCAGTAACTTTTGGCTACCATTCCCTACTTAAACATATTAACACATTATTAACCAACTATTCATTAGAATTTTTTTACCTAAGGCAATCAACTAATTAACAATATATTTGAACTGTTTCATATCTTGTATAGATTCTTCTTGAATAATATGAAACAGCTCATACTCATATATGAGAGGGTATTAACCCTTGCCCCTTTAATCTCACTAGTACCCTCATGGGTAACTTGCAAGGTATCTCACATTTAATAAGCAATTGTATGGTTAGACTCTGAAATACTCAACGTGCCCTACAGCGCGTGTGATTATATTTTTATTCCTCCAAACTAATTGAACATTTTTCTTCTCATCTTGGGCTCAATTGCTTCTAGGCTTTTCTCTCATTTCACCGTCAACTAAATGTGTAGGAACAAAATGTCAATTTTCTATAGCATCCCAAACATTTAGATCATGAGATAAGATTGAGATCCATATTTTTTCTTTTAAATATTGATAACCTTCTCCATTAAAAATAGAAGCCTTGTTATAGGTAAGGGTGTTCACAAACCGATCCAATCCAATTCAAACCGCAGCCACCGAACCGAAAAACCGCAAACCGAATTAACCGCAAACCGAAAAAACCGAAAACCGCAAAAAACCGAAATTTTGGATTGGATTGGATCGGTTTTCGGATCCTTCTAATGGAACCAATCCAATCTAAACCGATCCAAAGTATTATTACATAACATAATATTATACTTATAATTACCTTATTTTTAATATATTTTCTCACACATTATAAAATTTAATTTTTTAAATTAATCATGTATATTTTTATATAATATAGAATATTTTACTTTTTTAATATACATTTTTTTGTTACATTTTTAAGCTTGCAAATAAATTATTTATTCTTATTTTTATAATTTTAAACATATTTTTCTTAATTTGTGGATCTACTCTTCTCTTTCCCATTTTATAATTCCCTTTTACATTAATACAATAATGTGTGATATATCAATACAGAAAAATAATGCATGATATGGTCGTACCGCAAGCATTTCTGGGGCCAATGATTCCTTTTGATTATTTTATAGTTTCATTTATAAGAAGCAAAAAAAAGTTGGGTCGTTACTGCCCTACTGTTGGCTACTGTAATTCTATTAGTTTAATGTTATGAAATTTAAGTTATCGTTATTGTCGTAATTTCACCATTTGGAAAAATATAAACCAGGATATTAGATTATAAATGAGAAACCGAAATCCAATCCAATCCAAACCGAAGTAAATCGGATCGGATCGGATCGGATTTGATTTTAAAACCAAACCGATTGGATGATTAGAGTAAAAACCGAAAGGATTGGATCGGATGGTTTTTCCCCTTAAAACCGATCCAATCCAATCCGCGAACACCCTTAGTTATAGGATCCATCTAGTTTGAAAAATCATGTTTGAGGCCATGATCCTCTTAAAGCCGGCAAAGCCAATCACACATAGACTACATCTGATATCACTTGCTAGCCTAAGTGGCCTCAGACACGATATGAACCCTAGAGGGGAGGTGAATAGGGTTCTTAAGAATTTTCACAAAACTTTTCACTTTTAGAAAACCTCTTAATATTGGTTAAAAAATTAATGAGTTCTAGATGTAATTAGATCAAGATCAACATTTTGTGAAAAAGAAGATCAAGACCAACATATAAGCCCTAAAGCATGCAATTTTATTCCATATTATATAAACCTTAAAACAAAAAATAACAAATCATAATCAAAATTAATAGAGATAGGTTTAGAAGAATTGTGCTGCTATGTATATTTCTTAGGTCACAACCACTGTGACCTACATCCAGTTCCCAAGCAATGCCTGAGAGTTTTCACTATAATCACATTGATTCCAAAGTCATAGATCAAAGATTATACTTGGTGATGCCCCACACCAATAACCCTCTTCAACACAACTAGGAATATCCCACCCTAATAATTACAACAAAATTTCCTAGGAGATAACTCATTCCTTGATATCACCAACACAGGGATCACACCACAAAAATAAAAATCAAAAAATCAAGAAAGAAACTCTCCAAAATAGAGCAAAAATTACAAAGCGAAAGCTCAATAAATCTCTCAAAGATGCCAAATAAAGTTTAAGAATTAATAGAGAATGTTTCAATGATTTTCTTTGAATGAATAAACCAGATGATTTAGAATTCTTTATATAAACTACTTAAGAGATAAGATTGAAAGCAAGGTATGAACTAGCGTAGCTGTTAAGGAAAGCCCATAAAATCAAGTATAGGGTTCTTGTGAATCAATTCCAATATTCCATGAATCGAATCACAGATGGAAAACATCATTAAAAAGTCTTATGCCCATGTGAATCAATTCCTATCATGTTTGAATCTATTCACACCATTCACTTTGTTCTACCCTTCTATGATTCAAACGAAGTTTCTATATGATCATGCAACTTAGAACTTATGTGAAATAACTTTTGAGCATGTTATAAATGGCTTGTAATTCCTATTGCATGCTTGAACATACAGGGCATGTTTATATGCCAAAATAAGAACACTTGTATGGTCAGAATGCATCAAAACTTAATCTTATTCCATGAGATGCTTGTGATGCATGTTGGGTGTCAATTCTCTTTAGTCTTTTAATGCATCACCATTCTAAGTATGTCTTAAGAGATTTTTACAAAAGTCCTAAGCCCATGAGCCTTGATGTCTCCATCTTTAAGTTCCACGGCTTCTTGACTTTTAGACTTCACACATAAGCATAGAAGTTTTTTTCTTTCTTTTTCCTATTGTTAATAATGCTTAATGCTAATTAAATTTTTTGACTGATTGATGAACATAAACCGACAGAAATTGAGTTTATGTGTTGCTTGCTAAATGAATAATCTACATGCTACCTTTACTCTAACATAAAATATACATCAGACAAAATTTCCTCTGTGGAGAGAACTATACATCACTTCAACATAAAACATCCTTTGTTAGCCAAAACACACATCACCTCAAAATTCTCTCTCTAGAGAGAACTATGAAGCAAATCAAATAAATATGTCGGTGTGGGGGTCAACAGCCAACCCTTTTCCACCCAATGAGTCAACTGACATTTCGTTAGAGTGCATACCTAATTCTCAGAAAAAGAGAGTGTCCACGTCCTTCGATGTCAGTGGCAGTCTCGGAGCAGTGTGGTGGCCTCGAACTAAAAATACTGAAAAAACATAGAAAATTTTAACTAACAAGCTACCAAATAGCAATCAACAAAAATGAGCAGGATGCCAACCAAACAATAATCATGTTATAAAATAAATCCAAATAAACCCCAAGTAAGCTTTTTGCCTTTCACTATTTTTATCAAATCATGAATTCTCAAAAGCTATTTAACCTCCTCATCTAAAACATATAATAGAGCATAATGGAAGTACACAATACACAATTTACAAACAAACACAAAAAAAGTTGAACCAACAGGGAAAAAAAAAAGAAGCAGCAATGGCAAGCTACTTCTTCTTGTTGTTGAACCTGTTCCCAAATGCTCCCAATCGATGGTACACCGAATCTGAAGGGGGAAAAGTTGTGAAAATGTGAAAATACATATAAATAAAAGCAATATTGAGAGAGACAAAGGAAATATACCTATGTGGCGGTGGCAGAGGCAACGATGGACGCGCGGTGATACCGGAAAACAGACTTTCGTGGTGGTGATGGCGGCGGAAACAGAGAGGAATGACGGAACAGAGAGGGACGTGGCGGTGGCAGAGGCAATGGTGGTAGTGGTGGTGCCGAAAACAGTCGTGGTGGTGGTGGTGGCAGCGAAAACAAAGATGGACGACGGAACAGAGAGAGAGAAAAGAAAGAAATAACTGAAAATGAAGAATGGGGAAGAAGAGTCGGTTTCTGGTTTGTATCGCACGTTACCGACGGCCTTTTATCGACGGCTTAAACAATCGGTAAATTTTTCGACCTTACCGACGGGTTCTTTAAATTATCGATGGACGTGGACCGTCGGTATTTAAAAATTAAGCGCGAAAATAAAAAACGTTGTGGATTTACCGACGGTTCAATTCATATTAGTTGTGAAAATATCTGTGAATTGTCAAGTGTTTATTCATCTGTGAACGTTGTGAAAATAAAATTCGTATAGTATATAAATTGGAGTCATATCTGTGTATTCATATTAGTTGGCTGCAAAATGAAAAATAACTACGATTTCACTGTTCAATTCTTTTTCTACAAAAATTGTGCAAACACCGAACAAATTCTTAGTGTGAAATCCCTATTTATGAACAATTCCAATTATCATTCAGAAAGGAAAAAAAAAAAAAACGAAATCCAGTATAATATCAAACACCAATTTGAGGAGGGAAAAGGAAAAGGGAACCTTCTCGGAGTAGAGGTAGGGAACACAGGGACCAAAATGAGAGCAATCAAAGGTAAGGCTACTTCCTTTTTCAACTACAGCACATTTCAACTGCAGCAAGCAGAAGACCAATTCAGCAAACCCTAGACAAAATAAACAAACACAGAAAAATTGGATAAGGAGAAGAAGAAGTGGGAATGACCAATCTTGTTAATGGCGAAACGCACAATGCTAGACTACTCAAGAATCACAGGCATCGTAACCACTAGCAACCAATTGCAGTGCTCATTATCGATCAAGCAGAAATTTTAACCACAAACCCTAAACGAGCTACAATTAAGAAATTCCTATTTGGGCTACTTCAAATTTCAAACAGAACTCACGCAAAGCCAATAATGTCGCATCCAAACTATTCAACATTAATTCATATTCAGGTCCATACCTCAACCAAACAGAACTGACGCTTGAAGAATATGGAAAGCCCAAAATTAATAGCCTTAAGGTCACGGTCAACAGAGGGTGTGGTTTGTGAGGAATGACGACGTGGTTCTTCAGGCGTGGCGGTGACAGACTCGAGCAACGACGACGGTGTCAGCTTCAGCGAATAGGTGGTGGCGTCGCAGTTTCTCCTCTCCGGCGTCAGCTTCAGCGCGGCGGATTGGTGGAGGCACGCGGAGGGGCAGTGGACGCACTATGGGAGCCAACTTCAGTGAGAGGGAGTGGTGGAAGACCAAGAATGAGGGGCGCGGACGCACGGCCTGGCGAGGCAGACGTGGTGGTCGCGCCAAGACCGGGAGCAGGAGGACGGAAGAGAGGTGGTGGTGGCGGCGGCGCTGGGAAAAGGAGAACGAAAGAGAGAGAGGAGAAGAGAAGAGAAGTAAAACTGGGAAGGGGAAAAAAGGGTTTTTGTCTGGCTGTATCTGGACTTTATCGACGGCCACATTAACATTACCGATGGGCTAAACCCGTTCGGAAACTTTCTCCGGTTTACCGACGGCCATTTTCAAATACCGACGGGTTAATGTCATCGGTATGTGAAAAACAGCAAGAAACTGAAAACTAATCACGGGTATACCGACAGCCTATTACCAACGGTCAGTAGCCATCGCCAAAAACACGGCAGCGGCTTTGCTGTTTGGTAAGTCCAATCCAGATACGCTGACGTTACCGACGCCCAGGCCGCTTGCATCGCTGAGCATACTGGATAGGACTTACCGACAGGCAAAGCCGTCAGAAAAGCCGTGTTTTTGGCGACGGCCACTGACCGTCGGTAATAGGCCGTCGGTATACCTGTGATTTCTTGTAGTGATTTGTGTATGCATGTATGCATTATGATGTGTGATTATGTGTTTAAAAATGATTTTGATTGATTAGGAATTAATTAGGATTGATACGTGACACGGTTGTGCGAATTAGGACATGAAACGAACCAAAAATACAGCACCAGGAGCCGTAGGGCGCTCACAAGAGACCGAGGCAGAGCGCAGGGCGCCTGCTGCAATTCTGCAGCTTCGTGATTTTACATCTTTCTGCGTTTTGGGGGGTCGTTTTCTGACCTCGTGGGACCTATTTTTGACCCAATCAAAGGGGATACGTCTAGTGGGTCATAACCTCTCTTAAATCCACTCATTATCAGTTCCTAATCATGTTCATAACTCCCCATTACCCTAAGCCAAAGTTATAAACTGCTATTCTTCTCTCCTTTCTCAAATTTTGCACTTGGTTTTCCCTTTGGACTGAACCTAAGGAACTCAATTTTTGTGTGATTCCACTAGCGTTCTTCTCTCATTGCGAGAGGGTTGATCATAAGGTAAGCCTCTTTGGTTAGTGTTTGATCTTTCCTTCATCATTAGGGTTTAAAACTCATTATTTCCTTGTTTTTTGTCATGTTCTCGTGTTCTTGAAAGACAAACACTATTTTTGTGAAGCAAAGCACCTTCCCTTCCACCTTTTCTAAGGATCACGAAAATTCTAAGGTAAGGGGGTAGAATGATGCATGATAGTAGGCTTATGGATTTAATTAAGTAATAGGGAAGTTCCATGGTACCTAGGCTTGGTGCGGTCGCGCATAGACGAGTATCATCACCATTGTGATGGAAAAATCATTATTTATGTGATGTCATGATGTTAAGGTCAATATGAAATGCTTGGTCATATGTTAATTGGGTTAGTTAGATGATTATGTGTGGTCTAGATGACATATGTGATGAATTATGTGTTTTACTCCTAGTGTTGATGTGATTGTGAATAATATGATGCATTGTATGCTATGTTCCTTCTTCGTATGTGCTATTGAGGATATAGTATATTAGCTAGGTGTTAGAGTATGTTAGGAGATGAGTGGTTAGACTTGATTACACTAAGTGTTCTTGTATGATTATTTAGAAAATTAAAGTATGAGTAGTAGGCTTGAATGTGCATAATTTTACCAAGGTGAAATAGGTGTTTTAGTGACTAAGTTATGGATCAAGATCTTAGAAACTAAGATTGATGATGATTTTTTATGTGTTGATGGTTAAAGTGTATAGGAATCCCAAATATGGCTAAGTGTTGACAGAAAATCCCAAAGTTTCACTAATCGAATTTTTGAATTCAAGCTAGGTTAGATATTGACCCAAACCCTTATAGTTAGTGTTCCATAATTATATAGGAGCAGTACGGTACGTCCGGTCGTCCCCGAACGCGTGGGGACCACTAGAAAATTTCAAGGAAAGATTGACAGACAAAGGTGAGGCGTCAGGTGCCCTGAGGGATGCCTAGGTGCGCCGTGTTTTCGTGTGTTTCGCTTCATTCTAGATTAGGGCAGTGTCCTATCGTGTATTCTAAGGGTCTTTGAGGATCAATAGTGTATCTTAAGGGATGATCTACCTTAGGGGAATTTAGTTGGAATTGATTGCATGAGAAAAAGGTCTAAGAGATAAGAAAGGTTAGTCAGTACTTAGTGTTGTGAGGTAAGATGGTTACTTGGACTTGTGCCAAGGTTGGGGGAACCTTGTCGACGTACTGACAAATAGTCCCTTGTTGATGTTATTATTGCCGACCACTTGCTAAGTTGGTTGGTGTTGTTAATAGTTATTGTTGATAGACAACTTGTTTGCTTTTGTGTTCATGCATCGGAAGGTGTTGCATTGTTGTTGTTGTTGACGGTGAGCAAAATAGATACGTTCTAGTGTCGACCACTATGGGCAAAGTACCCGGCCTTGGAGGTCGATCAGGGTAGGAGGTCTTATATAAAGGCGGCCACCACTGGGGCGTCCCAATTATAAATCAGATCACCTTGACTAGCCACTATTTGTACTCTAGAGTGACGGGGGCACCCTCACTCGCTCACTGGGGTATAGTTGGATCCACATGCATTCCGAAGTAGGCGTAGTCAAGGATTGCATATGACATTGATATTGTGGTTGTTGTGTGATATTGTTATGCGCATTGCTTACGTTATTTGATTGTTCCCTAGTATGCTCATTTTCATGCACTTAATTGAAGGGAATTCTCATGCAAACTTAGACTTTATTCCTTGTTTGGCCTTTAATCTTAGGTGTTTGAGTCCTTGTTGTGGAGATATTCTAGTTGACAATCATGTTAGCTCTTTTGTTGTTTTGATGGAAAAAATGTCCTTACTGTGGTCCTGCCTTTTTGTAGGTATGAAAAGGTTTGATTGGAGACATGAACCTAAGATCATGAGAGCAAATTGAAGTGAAAAAAGGAGCTAAAACAGGGTGCAGGGCGCCCAGGCAAGCAGGGCGCCTACTGGAAGTAGAAGTTCCAGGGCGCAAGGTGCCTCAGAAGCAGGGTGTCTGGCGCCTACTCTCGGGAAGCCAGGGCGCAGGGCACCCCAGGGGCGCAGGGCGCCTGCTGTTGTCTATTTTTCTTGCGCGTTTTGGGCTTTCTTTTAGGCCCAGTTGGTATAAATACCCATCCAAGGTCAGAACAAATGGGGATTACGACTTAGAGGCTGGGAGAGGACTTGGAAGCATAAAACCTAAGGGTGGAACTCAATAGAGAGTGTGAAGTGAAGACATTTATCAACATTCTTCCATGGATTCTCCTAGTTCTTTCTCTTTAACTCTCTGTTTTGTTTATTTCTCTATGTCTAGCTAAACCCCTTGTGTTAGGGATGAGTGAATATTGATGGAACATTATTGATATGTGGTTTTAATGACAACAAACCTTATGAACTAAATCTTAAGTATTATGAATGGTGATCTACTGATGTTTGCACTTGAGAATGTTTAAAAGCAGGAAGTTACTCAAACCATCAAGTATGTATAATCTACTCAACAACTGAAGAATCAGAGTAGCATCAGAAGGTTACAACAGTAGTATTACAAGCTTCATGAAGACATCATAAGGTTACTACTAAGTCACAAGTGATTGCACAAGTGAGAAGAAGATAGAAGACTTGTAACAGAAAAGAGAAAGTTCAAGAACATTTGGGAAATTTCGTCAGAGCAGAATTCGAATCAAGAAAAAGTTCAAGAACATTCAGGAAAGTTAATCAGGATATTCGAGAGGAGGTTCGCAAGAAAGTTTGCAAGGTTCTGCTAAGAAAGTTCAAATCAGACTGTTGGAAAAAGCTAACACATGGAGACAAAGACTGAACTGCTCGACACAAACACAGAACTTTCTGCAGAAGAGAGATAAAGCTCCCAACGGTCATAAAACCTTCCCCAACGGTCATAAATGAAGGGAAGCCTTTAAATAGCCTTCAAGAAACATCATTTGAACGCGTGAGAGTGGGATTATACTGAGCCTTAACTGATTTGCATCATCCCCACCTTTTCTCCACCATGTCTCGAACTTTCTATTCACGAATAAGAAGTTTGCAGGAAGTTTACTGCAAGTGTTCTACAATAGAAAGATCATTACAGAAGCATTTTTCAGCTTAATTCCTTCAAAGCACATCCACTTCATAAGAGTTCTTCAGCTGAAATGCATCATCATCAAAGAGGAAGAGAGATAAACACAAGCTTTACCAAGATTCACTTTGCTCTCCTTTATTCCCCTCTTTCACACTCTTATGTATTTGTGTTATACAACATAGGGATTATCTTTAAGAGTGTTGTAACTTGTATTTACATTTTTGTGTAATCTTCCTTTCAAGTTACCTTTATCCCACAAACCAAACATTTGTAAAATTACCTTGTTCTTTCTTCTTCCGAGCTACCAAGGTGGTGAGTGTTGGTTAGAAGGTTCAATGAGGGTTGAGAGCGATTGATAGAGTGTAGAAGAAACTATCAAGAGACAGTTGATAGAAATTTGTACAAGAAACTATCGTGAGACAGTTGATAGGGCTGTATAAGAAACTATCATGTAGAGCCTGAAGAGGCTTGAAGAAAGAATACTAGCTTCTTGACTTAGTTGTTGCGGCAGCGCTAGTGGGAAGGCAGCTTGGAGAAGCTGTAGAAAGAATACTCAGCTTGTACTATTTCGTGGAGATAGTGGAAAATCTCACCGTGGGTGAGGAGTGGATGTAGCCCATGGGTAAGGGAAAGTTCAATAAAATTGTATTGTGCTCATATAACTTGTGTTCTGTTTTAAAACTATTTCATGTCAACATGAGTATATTTATTGGAGGAGGTTCATGTGACACTTCACTGCACAAATCATTTTGTATTGAATCTTCTCATCTAAAAGGACATTCATTTAAAGTGTTCTATGAAACATGTGCATATAATAGAACGTTCTGAAACATTGCTTTATACTAATCAACTCATCTCCAAGTATCAACTTGAGAGAACGTTCTAAAAGTTTTCAGGCTAAAATGATTAAAGGTTAGAAATTTTCAAAGGGTCACAATCCAACCCCCCTTGTTGTGACTCTCTGTGTTGCCTTCAATTTCCTCTTGCTTTATGTGTTCAATCTCTGTTCTTAATGCTTTTCATGATTTGATCACCCATGGATTGATTTGTGGTTCATATGTTGAATGGAAGTTCTATGTGTGAATGCTTGAGATTGCATGCATGCCATTCTTAGGCTAGGAATAGTCTTGGGATTGTAGTATCTTTGTGAACTTTTGATCTTAATGCTTGTTCTTCAACTACATCCACCTAAGGAATTAGGGTTTATAGGGGAAACAAAGATTCACCTGCCTAAGGAATTAAGATTTGAGTATCATTATGAGTTTGATAACAAAGCTATAGAGGGAATAAATTGTGAATACCAAATCAACATGTAATAGTGGGAAATCAATTGAAGCATGTCCCTAATGCCTTTTATTATTGAGTACTTTTTCAAAGACCTCTATTACATTGTCACTTGAGCTTTCCAATCATATAAAATCCTTTGGTGTTCACTTAGTAGTCGCTAACATGCATTGGTATTTGGCCTTCGATCCTTGAGAACGATAACCGGTTATTTACCGAATTTATTACTTGCAACGACCCGGTACACTTGCCGTGGTCTCATCATTATTCCTTTGGCGTTAAGTGCTATTATTGTATATGATTTATAACCCCTTTGTTGTGGCTACTCAAGCGCCATTGTACATGTTTAGATGACGAATTTGTAGATGAAGAGGATGACATGGCTGAGGAGTGATTCGTGGATGCAATCATGATATCACACCAAATTGTCTATTTTTATAGGGCATTTTTAGTACTTAATTATATCATTTTGCACTATTTAAAATATAAAAGTACTCACTTATGCCCTATTTTGCAGAAAATTCATAAAGACACCACTTAAAGCAAAAGATGCGAGAATGGACTGAAAACTGGCAAGTTTTGGAGAGTTTTAGCACTTCTGGACGTGCCGTACGGCTTGGCAGTCAGTCAGTACGGCTGTACCTAAATCAGAAAAGCAGTAGGGCGTACCTCCTTGGCCAGTACATCCTAACACCGATAAAAAAGTTCAGTACGGCCGTGCCAAAAGCAGTACGATCGTACACAGTTGATGTCAGGGAGTGCAGAGTGCACACGTATGGGCCAACGTAGCAAACAAAGTCCGGTACGGCCGTGTATATATTCGGTACGACCTTACCACGTCCCAGATTGTGCAGATTTGAAGCCAAATGACTTGATCCGCATCCCAACCTATAAATAGGCACTCTTATCCTAGACTCCACACTTTTTGACAAATTTATAATTTCTCAGCCCTTTTTTAAAGTTCCTCACAATTCCGTTGCTTTTCCATTGATCCTTATTTCCTTGGAGCTTGGTGCCAATCCCGTTTTGCTACCGGAGCTCGTGAGGACGTGAAAAACGTACTTAAGGACCGTCATCATACCGAAAGAGTGTCCTAGTTTAGATTTATACTCTTTATTATGGATTTTTATGGCTTTATGTTTGAGTTTATGTTATTAGCATTAGACATGAGTAGCTAAACCCATCACTATGGGTGATGGAGATACTTTACAATGCTTTTGATATTTATCTAATTAGTTTTATGAGTTTCTATTATTTTGATTGATTGTTTTATCCCTAGCATGCTTAATCCTATAAGGCATGATCAACCCTTAACTAGTTGACTTAATTGGCGGCGATCATACCATAGTTAGTTAACGGATCTCTAGGAATAAAAGAACTCGCTTTGCATGCTCGAACAAGGTTATTGCTTGTTTCTAATCGGTTATTAGATTAACAAACTCACCTATTCTTAATGTTCTATCCTTTAATTGCCTTACATGACCAAACTGGGTACTTATTTAGGAAGAAGACCATTAACATTGCATGACCAAACAGTGTTAGTAATTTTAGAGTGAGTGATTAGCTTTCAATCGAAAAATAGATCTCATAATAATTAATTAGTAAATTCAAGAGCTAAGTATTGGTGAACCCGGTTCTCCTAGGCCTCCCATAATAATCTTAACCTGTTCTTGCACATCATTTAATTGCTATTTTATTTGCGTGACAATTCTTGCAATTCTTTATTTACAAACTTCGTTAGCCTAAATAATATAGAGTCTTTATTACATTGGTACTTGTGTATTTTCGGTGGGTTCGACATTCAAAGTCTTAAATATACTCCGCTTTTATTATGAGTTGCGATCAGATGCACTTGCCTGAGCCGCAATAGATCACCACGTAGTTTAGGATTTCTCATTTCGTTGATTGTTGATTTAGTTGTTATTACCGATGTATTTACTTAGGGTTAGCTCTGAGATACTTGTAACATCAGAGGATTTATTTTGATTGTTTCTTTTATTATGGTTATATTGACTCTTGTTTTCAAATTCAGCAAATGTTAGTTAATGATTGTGGTGACTCTACTTTGGTTTGAAAGTTTTAAATTGGCTGCAAATTTTACTTTATGATTACTATTTCTATTTTATTCATGAATGTCAACATGCGGGGTAGAGGGTGTCACACAAACGGCGACACAGTGTCAGATTCTGGGCTGGGACGGTGGTTAGCCAGAAGATGCCAATGGAGGTTCGCGATGTTAGTCCGAAGTTTTTATTTTCTTTGTGGAGGCTATGGGTGGTGTTAAAGTTATTCCTTTCTACTTGTCAATGAGTTATGGGGTTACTCTAGGTTGTAGATGACGGCGAATACAAGAACAAGAGAGGAAGTAGGAGAGGAAGAGGGAGTGGAAGTGGTGGAAAGAAAAGATATCCTAGTCGACAAATTTGTGAGGGGCATCCTAATATGAGACTTTTTGACGCTATTGATTTGCCATGAGGTAGGTCCCATGTTGCCAATGCTGCTGCTTGCTGAAAGGGGAATAACCTTTTTTTTTCCCTTTCCAGATAATGGGGTGGTGGTTGCAGGGGGAGAGAGAAGGAAGGGGAAGAACCTTTAATCTTAATTGAAAATTGTTCTATAATAAATTGAAAAAAAAAATAAAATGACTAATAAAAGCTAACTTGGCACAATGACAAGTCAATACATGGCAACGAGGGTTAGAGGTGGAAATAGGCTAGGCCGAGCTAGGCTTTGCAAGGCCCAAGCCTGGCTTGATCAAAAAATTCAAGGCCTAAGCCTGACCTGTTACCTGTCATAGGCTTTTTTGTCAGGTCTGGCCTGAGCTTTTTGAAAGCCTGGTATGACTTGTTAGCCTACTTAAAAGCCTATTTGATATTAACGTATGTGAATAAGTCATCTGACCGATCTTCAAATAGACTAACGGGCTGAAAGGCCAATGAGATTAAGTTCTATTTATAATAAACTATAAAAAAAAGAAAATTAAAATCACTGCTACTAATAGACATGAGACACAGGAGTGGAAATAAATAAGACGAGCTGAATTTTATAAGGTCCGATTATGATTTATTCGTATGATACGAATCTTTTTTAAGGTCTAACCTGACCTTTTAGAGAATCTAACCTTATGTGATAGTCTATTTAAATTCTATTTTACAATGACGCCTTTTAATATTTCAAAAATTTATGTAAGCCAATATGCTTAAATTATCGAAAAAGTCAGCAAGTATATGATTTGACAAAATGTACAAAATCTAATATAATAATAATAGTAATATAAAATTATTATTTATATTTACTTAAATTAATCGGTTTGTTAGGCCTAAAAGGCTTTTTGGGTGACCCAAAGTCTGATCTTTTTAGCTAAATAGACTTTTAAATAAGCCTTAGCATTGTCTATTTAAAAAAAAAACTGATCTGGAACTTATCTAGGCTAGGCCGTAGGCCCTTATCGAACGGCCTGGCCTATTTCCACCCTTAACGAGGGCGGATCTTCCTTGCGATAGGTAGGAGCCTTGTCTCCCCAAGTTTTTTCTTCTTCATTAATATGCACGCATTATAGCATACATATTATGTTATATACATTTCTTTTCTCTTGCCATTTCGTAGCGCAGTGGTCAGCATGTTCTTTTCAACTCACAAGACTCAGGATCGGTTCTGGTAGTTGCACTTTTTAGCTTTTGGCGTCTCCATGTTCCTATGCAAAAAATTTACACCAAAATTGGCTTAGCTTTGATTCGAACCCGTGCTTTGGCTCAAAATAGAGGAAATATATCACTAGGCCACTAACCAAATTATTGGTGAAATATTAGTAAATATATATTGCTTAGTTATTTGGCTCCCACAACCAACCCAGACATTAATATCCGCAACTGCATGACAAATAATCTGACTTGACATTACTAATTGCTAAATTGAATTACGTTAACCACATCAGCTTGTTTGTAATGGAGACAAGTGGTAAGGACCAAAAACAGTTAATTTGGACTTTGGAGGAATTAAAAAAAAATCAGCGATCAAAAGTGAATAGTGGTATATTTGTAAAGACACAAAAATATTTAAACTTTTTGAACAAATATTTGATATGTTTGTGATCCTTGTAATATACTCGATTTTTCATTTTAGTCATTGATCTTTGTTCTTGTTGTTTTGAAGTGGTCTCCGTAAACATAAAATGTTTTGCTGGTATGATGAAAATTTAGGGTGAGAGGATGATGATCAAGTTCAAAATAGGAAAAATTTTTGGGCTCAATAAGTACTTACGAATGAAATTACATTTACCTCACCCCAATGAGACTAGTTGAGACTTGAATCTACAACATATCGAATACAAGTCTTGTCACGCTCCAATAGACCAACCCATTAAAGTTTGTAATTTTTTTTTAGATTTTGGTCTTTATTATTTTGTTTTAACCTCTATAATATTTTTTTGTTTTTGCCCGTGTAATGTTTAGCTTATATTCAATTAGTCTTGTATTATAGTAATATACTCCCTCTGTTTCTATTTATAAGTCATTTTAGACAAAAATACGCTTATTAAAAAAATAGTTAGTCTAATTAAAATTGTCACTAATATATTTTTTTCCAATTTACCCTTCATTTATTATGAGTCATATTATGAGATATATTTACTGCACTAAAAAGTAGTATTATTAACTGGGACGGATCCAACCATGGGTAAGCCTGGGTTGAGCCCCCCCCTCGCTTTTCAATATATTATACTTCCTCCGTCTCTTAATATATGACCCATTTAACTATTTCACGCCTTTTAATAAAGTGGATTTTATTAGTTATTAGTATTAAATTTGTACAAAATGTGTGCTATTTTTTCCAAGTTACCCTTCTCATTTTTCAAAATTATTAAGAGAGAGAATTAATGTACTTTTGTATAGAGGGTAATTTTGTAAAAAAATAATTAATACACCTTATTCTTTGAAAAATCAACCTACACAGTTTGACCGAGATTGGTAAAGTTGGTAGCTTCCTTTGCCAAGTAAAAGTCCAATTTTTAACAATTGAAAATGACCAGAAAAGGTCAAAAAATATATGAAGTGAGTGTGCATAATTTTTATTTTTTCTGTACGAGGGAGAGATCAAGAACCAGAAAACAACTAGCGGTAAAAAAATATAACGAATTAATAAAGAATTATGTCACCAAAAAAAATAATAATAAAGAATTATAAATGACAAAAATCAAGTTACGCTTACATCACCATGCTGAATTGATGAAAGGAAATGTTAACAACTAGGCCATCAAATATTTGGATTTTACTTTTTCAAAATGAAATCTTCCATTAAAAGGAAACGTACAAAAATTTAGTTATTTAAAAACTAGACAATATATTTATATAAAAAAATTAGACAATAAATAATTCTTTTACATTTCTGTTAACAATTAAAATGTTTTTTTTTCATAAAATAAACTCTGTAAATTTAGAGGTTAAATCCAAAATATTTGACCGTTTTAGGACTCCATATTCCATAAGTATTAGCAGCCACTAGGCCGATGTGTAATGGGTTTGTGATATGCCAGGTTTAAAGCCCCAATATTACCTCTAGTTTTTTTTTTTTGGGTCTGGATATTACCTCTAGTTGAAGTAGTCTCAATATTTATTAGTATTACTTTTTTTCAGCCCTCGTCTCTTAGGTTTCCGAATTCGTCCCTATTTATTAGTTAAGAGTATTTTTGAAAAAAAATAATTAATATATATTATAATTTATAAAAAGGTTTATAAAAAAATATTTTTTTTTAAATGGGGCTTACAAATAGAATCGGAGGGAGTATTATACCAATAGTTTAGTATTTTATAGTGACTTAAAAAAAGTAATATTAGGTGGAGCAAAACAATAGAATTTACGGCTAAATTAATCTAAAATCTATATATTGTTTTCTTTTCTTTTTATCTGCCTTCTCAACTAAATAATGAATAATTAATTTTTCCTTATTTCTACTAAACGAAATAATGTCTTTCGCTGACAAGAAAAATTAGTTCAAGAAGGTGCGGTATGTAATCCCTTCTGTTTGGCCTATAAGCAATAAAAAAAATTATTTAATTAAATTTACAATAAGTATTTTATTATTATTTTTTGATGAAAACATTTATTATTATTTTAAGACTATGAAATAAGCATAAATAATTTTCTTAACGATGTGAGATAGTTTTTTCTTTATTACCTCTAGTCTTTAATAAAAGAAGAAAAAACAAAAATAATAGAGACTAAGGTAGTGTTTGGTTAGAGGGGAGGGGAGAGAAGGGGAGATATTATTTTAAATTTTGTATGTTTGGTTCAATTTTTTGAAAGGGACGGAGCAAAATCTATCCTAACTCAATTTTAGCCCCCTTCCAATATTGGAATTTTTTGGAGGGAAAAAGAGGGGAGATTAAATCAATTAAAATAAAATTACTTAAATATCTTTATATATAATATAGTATAAAAGACTATAAGGATATACAAGTAAATTAATCTCTCTCCTCCATTAAAATCACTCTCCTCCCCTCTTCTCAACCAAACACAATCAAATTAAATTCCTCTCATCTCTTCCCCTTCCCTCCCCTCACATCCTCTCGTTTGAACTTGTCTGGAGGGGAGGGGAGGGAAGGGGGTTATTTTAAATTATGTTTGTTTTGTTCAATTATTTTGAGGAGAGGGGAGGGGAGGTCGGGGGAGCAAAATCCCTCTTAAGCCAATTTTGGCTCTCCTCTAAAAGTGGGGGCTTTTGGAGGATATATTAAATTATTTAAAATAAAATTACTTAAATATTATTATATATAATATAATATAAAAAGCTATAAGAATATACAAGTAAATTAATTCCTCCTCTCCCCTCCTGAACCAAACAAGCAAAGGATTTCCTCCCCTCCATTCCCTCCTCTCAACCAAACACAAAATCAAATTAAATCTCTCTCCTCTATTTCCCTTCTCTTCCCTCCATTAAAATCCCTACCCTCCCCTCTCCTCCCATCGCTTGAACCAAATAGTCCCCAAGTAAAATTGAAATGTTATCTCAGATATATCATTAGTATTAAATACAATGTATAGGAAAAAGATGAGTTTTTGCCCAATTTTATCCTAATATTAAATGTTTTCTGCCAATGACACGTAATACTCCCTCCGTCTCATTATAAGTGTCACATTAAGAAGTTTCACACATTAAGGAGAAACTATAAATGAATAAAAGAGTGTAATAATTTTACAAAATTATCTTTACTAACCATAAGGTATTAACAATTGTCATAAATGCATGGTATAGCATAATGACTCGAGAGTGATGTACTCATTTTTAATTTGAGGGTAAAACTAGAAAAAAGTAATAAATATTACATTGAAAACCTAACACGACACTTCTTTTGAGACTATTTATTTTTTTACAAATGTGAAACTTATAATGGGACGAAGGGAGTATTAAATATTTTCTGTCAAGATTAATTTGGTAAAATTATTGTTCTCTTTCTTTCATTTATTGTTTTTTTTAAACTTTGTGATTTAGCCAAATATGACAAATATAATGAGACAGAGGGAGAAAGTTTTTATGAAAAATTGTGTCTATATTACATTGGAAAGATATATACTCCCTCGGCAACAAAATATAAGTAAAAGAGTACATATACCAAATACATGTATTTTTTTTTTACTTATTCGTACTTATACTTTTTTGCTTATATTTTTTGTTTATATTTTATTACAGAGGGACTATTTAACTTTTCAATAAAAAAGCACATTGTTTGAAATTCTTAAACAATATTCTTAAAAAACCAAAATTTTTGATATAGTGCATGTTTTGTTAAGATTTTAAAATGTCGTTTGCGTTTCTAAAACTCGGTTTGAACTTTTTGTTAGAATGTTTGGTTTAGATTGTGGTCTAATATAATTGTGTTTGAAGTAGTCAAACGAGATTTTATTCACAGCATATTGATAGTTACTTTTCTATTAGAAACGAGATTGTGAATTTGACCAATAATATTCAAAACGCGGGTCCCATGTGTAAACACTTTGTGTTTACTATTTGCCCCACGGCAAATCGTGGCTATCATGCATGATTTTGTTTTTATAATGCTTTTTTAATATAATGTTTTTTAATATAATCGTTGCAAATCTTTCATATAATGTGTTTTGGCTTATGACATCGACTTCACTTAAAAAAAATTTAAAAAAATAAAAATAAAGTATAATGGCAAATCGTGGCTATCATGCACGATTTTGCTTTTAATTTAAAAAAATAAAGTATAATGATTAGTTTCTACGATATATGTCTAAAGCCTAACAAGCACAGTAAATATGGAAAATTTTAATATTTATTTATTTATTTATTATTATTTTTTTTTTGGGTAAAGTGGTTCTTTTTGGTAAAGTTGGTTTGGTCTTTTTTGATAATTTTAATACTAAAAGTGATTCTACTTTTATTTTATCTAAACAAAATCAATTTTTTTAAACTTAATTTTAAAGTATTAATACTAAACACAAATCTATTTTTTTAATCTCAACTTCTTAAAATCAATTTTTTTAACATTAATTTTTTTTTAAAATCACTTCTATTACACTATAAAACAAACGATCTCATAATAAGACCGGAGTTAGTAGCAGAACGGGGGGAAGTACTCAGTTGCATTGCACTCCCCAAACATGACAGACAACTTTCATTGAAGGAGAAAAATAAGGTCAGTGACCACACTAGAATCCAGAATAGCTGTTTACGAGGCAGGCCACTTGTTTGTTACTACTACCGACGAGCCTGCTCATTGTCTGGTTGTGAATTGCCCCTCTGACCTCGTTGCCTCCCACGACTCCAACTCTTCAAGGCTCCAAGACTCCAAGTAGGCATAGCAACACAAACTCGGCAGTCTTCACCCGACCTGACCCGATTTTGAGAAACCCGCTGATCAGGGGTGGACGGGGTTGGGGATGTCGATACTCAACCCGCTTCGACCAAACCCGCCAAATTAAATATAAATTGTTAATTTTTATTTTATTTTATGCATTTATACTCATTCATTTTGTTTCATATATTTTATTTATTTTTAATTTAATCTCTTTTCAATAGAACATTTTATTTTAATTTATTTTATTTTATTTTATCATTGTATAATAATTATGATTTTATTTTATTAATTATCATAACTATAATTTTTCAATTTTTCTACATATTTAGAGCTGAATTGGGGACCCGCGGAGAAACCCAACCCTATAGGGACGAGATGGAAAAGGCAAAACCCGAACCCGTTGGAAATGGGGACGGGGACGGGGGAGGCAAAACCCGCCCCCGACCCGGCCCGTTGCCATGCCTAGCTCCAAGTCGTAAAAAAGAAGAAAAAAACACGTTGGGCCCCACTTAGATATTTTGTCTTGAAAGCCGAGATCCACAAAGTACGATAACATCATTACGCGTCCTTGGCCTTCTCTTCCAAGTTGCAAGTTTTCCAATTCCAACCACCATTCACACCTCATAACTTTTTCCCCAACCATAGCCTTTTTTTTTTTGACAAAATACCTTAGCCTTCGTTATTTACATTGTTTGGGGAAAAAATAAATCATTAGTAAATTTTATATGTCATTTAAATAGAGAAAAGGTCATAAAAAATATAGGAAAAATAGAAAATATTTTTTATAAAATTAGATGAAAAAATGAAATAGTTAATTAATATAAAATCTCTTTTATATTCAATAAAATAGAAAATTTAATAGATTCTACATTAATAAAAGAGTTAAATAAGTAAATAAAAATATGAAACTAAAAGTTTCTTCTAGAAAACACTTTTATGCGAGTTTTAAGTCATTTTTCTAGTTTCCTATATATTTTTTTTCATCTAGATAAGTAAATAAAATTTGAAAACTAAAATTTGCTTCTAGAAAACAATTTAATCTGAGATTTTATTGACTAATATATAAGCTCAAGGAGGTTTTTATGAATATATTTATATTCTCTATTATTTAGAATGACTAAATTTATTTAAAAAATATTTAAGTAGATTTATAAAAGACGCTTAATAATTGTAATAATTTGTGTCAAAAAATAATAACTGTAATAATTATGGTGACATTTTTTTGTCAAGACATTTCCACCTGTCAGTTATCCCATCTACAATCCACGGTGGGTTGTATGTGTTGGGCTGAGCAAAGTTACGATAATACTTCTTC
This sequence comes from Calophaca sinica, assembly GCA_037113605.1. NCBI lineage: Eukaryota > Viridiplantae > Streptophyta > Magnoliopsida > Fabales > Fabaceae > Calophaca > Calophaca sinica. Next base: position 127,318,296 of record CM073734.1, read on the forward strand.
CGGTCTGAAATATAAGTAAAAAAACTCTAAAATATAAGTAAAAGGTGTATGTATTTTTTTTATGAAAAAAGTCTATGTATTTTGTAACAAATACATAAATGTTTTGTTTATACATCAGATTAAAGGGAGTATCTCTTTATACTTTTTTTATCTTATTAACTCCGCCAACACATTTTGTCATTAGGGTCGTTTAATGACCAATATAGAATAGTGACAAATAATATAAGAGGACTGGATATAGATAGGATATGATATAAATATGATAAATTCTGTAATATCATGTGTTTGATACATACATAATATAATAAACTAGATAATATTATATTATTCAATCATATGTTTGAGATGGACAAAACAATATCATGATATATATATCAAAAAAATAACAATAGCATGATATAGGATATAAATTATATAAAATGATAAAACTATCCATGTGCTAAAATTGTATTTAATTTTCTAAATTTTATTATTAATATGTTTTAACAATTTTAAATTAGTTTTTATAATTTTTCAAATGACTCTTCAAAATTTATTATTTAAAAAATCTATTTATATTTTATTAGATTTCCTTTTTAATTTATTTTTTAAAATCATTTAAATTGACAAAATTACCTTTGTGACAAAATTGTTTGTCATTTTGTAGAATTAGTTTTTATTATTTTTAAATATTTTTTAGCTTAAGTTATTTTTTATTTTTAAATTTGAAATTAATTTTATAATTTTAGACTTGTAAAATAATATAAAATGAAAAATTACCTCTGTGACAAAATTACATATAACTTTAAAAATAAATTTGTAATATTTTTATTAAATTAAATTTATTTTTCTAAATTTTTAAATTGTAATCATTTTTATTAGGGTGAAATTGGAAACAATTTTTTCAGGTTATGAAAAAAATAAAATTTTAATCATATCATGTTAGTTTCTAACTGAGGATAAAATTTTAACTAAATGAACATAATAAAAGAGGTCAATGGCGGATTAGGGATGACAATACGGAGTAGGCCGGTCAGGGTGACCCACCAGCCCGCCAAAACAGGGCGGGATGGGGTGGGATATATTAGCCCACCATCCTGCATAACTCACCCCGCCTAAAAGTTACGGTATGTAACCACGGTGTAGTTTTTTTTTTTATATAAAAACGTCCAATAACATTTTTTGATGATTTATTTCCTAAAATATCTCCATAATTATTGGTAAAATATGGTTGACCGTAGGTGTAATGTATTTTTACACTGTCATTGTATATATATTTTTTTAAATATTAAATTAAATTTTACCGTTTGTTATTTTTATTTTATTTTAAGATCTTAACAAGTATTTTAAGAATATCCATTAACATTTTGTAAAACGTTTTTTCCCCAATAATCAATCCGTTTTCGTCAAAATAAAATAATCAATCCGTTTGTGATTTGGTATAGCAGTAGCACCCCCGAACACGGGATGATAATTCGTACGCTATCTATTGAATACCCGTAAAAATTATTTATAATGGATAGTATAATTATCCGTACAATATATAAGAGTCATAGTACAAGTAATTAACAGTAGATTTGTATAGATATAGGTGTCAGTACGAGTACTATAGTACTGACTTTGCCCCACACCCGTATGTATATAATTATTTATTTAATCATATTACCAATATATATAATTTTAACTATAATACAAATACAAATTTTTAAAAAGAAATTTGATGTAAAGATTCTTATATTTTAAATCTATCGGTATATATACTTCTTTTTGGATGCTTTTATTTATTCAAATACTTTGATTTTATAATGTTTTATGAATAGATTTAAAAAATCTTCGACTCATTTTTCAAATTGTTATAATATTTTTTTTTGTTATTTATTGTTTTTTTATAGTTAAAGTATGAGTAATTAGCACATGTATTTAGGTGCTCAAAAGATATGAATAAAAATACTAAAGTTAATATGCAACGAGTATAGGTTTGTGTAGGGAGTAACTATTTCAAACGCAAGCGTAGGATGAGTATTATAATCCGGGGTATCCCCACCAACATTCATTGGGTAAGGTACATGAGTCAGGTGTGGAGCCACACCGCATAGCGAAAGCATCACCCAACGTCCCACAAACACCGCCAATTTAAATATTAACAAAACTTACATAAGTTTTAAAGTATGCTAGACATAAAAAAAATAACTTTTTTTTGAAAAGATATAACTGTTCAGTTTTTTAGTGCATTTGTTGTGACAGTTTTAATAATTATATTATATTTCTGGAGAAAAATATGGCTAACTTAACATAAGACAATGGTTCTAAGTTTTTTCTTTTAAATATCTCGTTGTTTTCGTATAAAAAAATAAATATCCCGTTGTTCTGATGGAAGGAGGGAGGTTCTGAAGCGTGGTGACACGTGTAACGAGGTGACAGATTGGGACTGGTCACATGCGGATTGTGTACTTGAAATTGTCCCTTGTGAAAATCCATCACGTTGTCCGCTCCGATAGTACTCCGAGATGCATTTACGCATGTACCCCTACATAACACTTCAAATTTCCAACAATAACACAAAGGGTCCATTTGTTTTAGATTTTGATAGAAATGGTTTCAGAAAAATTGATTTTGTTTGGATAATAAAAATAAAATTACTTTTGATGTGTAAAATAAATAATTTTATGGGTCTTACACTTAAAATTGATTTTATTCAACGCAAAAATTATGAACATTTTGCTTCTATTAGAATCAAATCTACCCACCATAAAATCAATTTTATCCACCTAAATTTTATCACTCAAATACAAGAATTTAAAACAAGCCGACACCAATTCTGAATCTTATTGTGCTTCTGACATGTTTGCCGGTGCTTTCTCCAACATCTAAAATATTGGAAAACGAAAATATTGTATTCCTTTCAGACTCAATTATTACAAAAAACATCTATCTTCCGGTCTAAAAAATATACGCAAAAAAAATCTATAAAATATAAGAAAATAATCTATGTATTTGGTACTATTAAATTTTATGTATAGTTAGATTGACAATATTGCATTTGCCCTTGAGCTTATTATTAGTTGCCACATTCCCCAAACTACTGGCCAAGGCACCACAAATTTCTCGGCGCTCCCCCTTCTATTCTTGATTTCTTTTTTTTTTCTCCTCCATTTTCTGTTCTTGATTTCTTTTTTTTTTCTTGGTAATATTCTTGATTTACTTTTTTTTAATTCTTGATTTCTTTATGGTCAATTCATGTACTACTCTAGACTTTATTATGAGAAAAAATATATGTATTTGATCTTTACCAAATACATATATTTTTTATACTTTTTGTTGTTTATAATAAAGCCCGGTGTGGAAGTACAAACCAACTTGTACGTATGCTTCAATGCTTTTGGAGCAATGCAGTTGTGGCAAACTACCTCAGCTACTGAACTACAACACAACGCAGTAGTATTTCCATTAGCAGGCCAAACAAACCTGTCCTATTTGAAAAGTCGTGTTGAATTCGCATCCGAAATGTTTAGAATAGTTTATTTAAAATTTATTTGAATTTACTTTATGATATAAATATTTAAAAAATATATAAAAATAATTTATGATAAATTTACAAGTTATTTTTGACTTATTTTGAATAATTTTCTAAATCTTGTTATGGCAATAGTTTATGTAGCTTTTAACTTTAGCCTACTCTTCGATTCACTTTCATCTTAAATTTTATTTTAGGGTGAAAATAAATATTGAAATGCAAATAACATTTTAACATGTGTGTCCGAATTAAACATAAATAACTTATTAAATTTAAGTGCTTATGATGCAAGTTCTTATATGATAAATATTTATTAAAAAAATGCTTAATCAAATTGATTACCTAAACATTTCTTATTGTTTAACAATTTGTTTGCATAATCATCTATTTTATGAGACTTTTTATAATATGGCATTAAAATTTAACATCAGTTCGAAGGAGAGCAAATGAAAGTTTACTTCGTTAGGGTTCAAACAAGGGTTGTTAGTATCAGGGGCGGATCTTCTCAATGACAGGGAGGAGCCTCGGTGCCCACAAGAATTTTTTTTCTTTGTTGATATATATGCTTATTGTGGCATAAATGTTATACACACACACACACACACACACACACACACATATATATATAGGGATCAAATTACACCCGAAGAGTTACACCAACAGTTATACCCATTCAATAACATCCTATCGGATAAATATTTTTTAAAATTAACTGTTGGATTGAAAGTTACAATCATATAGATCATATCTGTAAATTTTAACATTAATCTATAATCATTTGATATGCCATCAAGATGCATTAAAATTAACGTTATTTACAATTATACCGTTGACGTTAATCTTAACGTATCTTGATGACATAGCAAATGATTGCAAATTAATGTTAAAATTTACAGATATGATTTATATGATAGTAACTTTCAATCCAAAGGTTGATTTTGAAAAATATTTATCCGATAGGATGTTATTGAAAGAGTGTAACTGTTGGTGTAACTCTTCGGGTGTAATTTGATCTCTCCTCATATATATATATATATATATTGCCTTCCATGTACACCATAAGTTGCTTCGATAGTGCAGTGGCTAAGCTATTTCTCGCAGTCGGTAGTGTCAGGGTTCGAATCATCCACCATCCACTTTTTGTTTTTTCGCGTGTCCTAGTATTTCTTTAAGCAAAAATAACGAAAAACAGCTCTTGCCGGGATTTGAGCTCGGGCGCATAAAACAAGCAAAGTAAACCACTTCCGCATACCAATAGTTTGTTTCAAAAAATGGAATATTTGTATATATTATGACTTAGCTATTTGGCTCCCCCATAGAAACTAGTGAAGCTCCGCCACTAGTATGACAGTTAGAGTGTTGGCTGTGTGTCTTCGACGATGACAACAACAAATGGTTGGCTATATGGTTGCGACATTAGAGTTGGCCGAGGGAAAGAGAGAAAACAAAAAAAGCGAAAAGGGCGGCGACGATGACAAGAAGAGTGTTCTGAGTTGCGATAGAGAGAGTGCTGAGATAAAGACGTTCTGATTTGTGAGGGACAGAGTAATGGGAGGGAGACATTCTTTCATGGGTAAAAAATTTGTTTTACCTCTCAGACAACGTGTGATTAGACAAACAATATCTGAAAAACATTCTAATAATATTTTCTAAAAAAAAACGTTTTTCAAATATTACTAATGATAAGGTGCTCAAGAAAGCTTCATCAGAATAATTACACTTGATAATGCACGAATACGAAGCATTATATGGGTTACTAACTCAGATGACACTTGCGAAAATCGATATCGGAGCGCTCTTTGTTTATACAGGTGACTCTTCCATGTGCAAATGTTATTTGAGTTACTAGCTCAAATGATGCTTTCCCAAGAAAGCCATCGATATTGGATGGCTCTGTGTTTCTACCTATGACGCTTCCACTTGAAGCATCATTTGAACGTCGTTATATGAATCGTCTTTTGATATAGTGTAAACCTTCTATATAATTAGAACTTTTGGATTTAGAATCAAGTTCAGATTTAAAATTTTAGCTCATTAGTTTGTTTGGCTCCTCATACTTTTGTATTGCTCTGCATTGTGATATGATGCAAACTCTTAAGCACTTTTTTTGCTTCAACCTACTGCTTTGGTTATTTAAATTAATGAAATATGTTAGCTTATAAAAAAAATAGCTCATTCAAATTGGTAAAAAATAAATAAAATTTGTCGTAACAAATTCTATAAATACTTCTAATTTTAACAATGTCAATTTTTTAGGAAAATGCAAACAAGTGTCTTAAGGGCTTTGTTTAAGGAATCAAAAGAAGTAAGTTTATATGAGAAAATGATGTATTTATTAAATCGAAAAGTGTGTAACTTGTATTTTCAAGACAAACTTTTACTTTATAGATTTCCTAACCAATGCCCTTAGGGAACTCGTTAGCAAGACCTTTTTTTTATTATGTAAATTTAGATTAAGAGAGACACACATGCAAAGTCAAACAGAATCACCAATCACATTGAGAGTTTGCAATAGAATTTATGTATAACATACCAATGAAGAAGAAATTCGAGAATTAAATCCAAGTCACATTTAATACTCCCTCCGGACTCAATTATAACAAAAAAAAAAAACCAATTTTGGTGGACTGAAATATAAACAAATGTCAACTAATCTACCAATATTTAATGTTATTATTCTAAAAATACCATTAATTTAATTCATTAATGTTGTGAGAAGATGACCATTATGATTAAAGATAATTTAGTAAATATATTTCTTTTTTTACATGAAATCAAGAAAATTAAATACACTTAACTACTATTCTTAATAAGTGTGAAAGTAGGTATTTTTGTTTATAAATATGTCAATTCTGGTTGACATAACAATGTCAATTAATTGATTGGTGTCATCTGCCGTTTCACATTCTTTTCCCAACCGCCACAATCGTTACACTCAAATAAACTACACTTGCACGGCAATACAATTAAAAATCTCACATGTCTGCTAAACCTGATGTCGGCTGCTGCGAACCCTCTGCTAAGGTTGCAAAAAAAGTAATCTCCTCCATCGAAGGAGGAGGATGACCTAAAGGCTAGGAGCTCAAAAAAAGTGAAAGAGGGAGATCACCCATATACTGGCACGTCTTCTGTGCCTTTGGTATATGATGGTGTGGTAGAGACACACATGAAGAGTTATAAGGATTCTGTGCTGGGGAAGGACAACGAAGACTCGGAGGAAGAGGAGATTGGAGAAGAGGAGGAAGATGAGTTTGATGGGCTGCAAGTGATAGAACAAATGCTAGGGAAATATGAGTGCCCTAAGTTTGTTCTGTCTAAAGAGGAGGAGAAGCGTATTCATAAGCCGTGGAAGAATGGTGTTATTGTGAAGCTTTTGAGCAGGAAGATTGGCTTCAAGGCTTTGGAGACTAGATTGAAGCAAATGTGGGTTAAGAGTGGCATCCTCAATATAATAGATTTAGGTAATGACTACTTTCTTGTGATGTTCTCCAACAAGGAAGATCAACAACATGCTTTAATGGAGGGGCCATGGTTGATCTATGATCATTACCTCACTGTTGGAGAGTGGAGCCCAAATTTCAAGCCTTCTAGTAGCGCCATTGAGAGAGTATCAGTCTGGGTGAGAATATCAAGATTACCAGTAGAATATTATGATCCCAAAATTTTGCATTTTATTGGTAATCGGATAGGGAAAACAATTAAGGTTGATAAAAATATTGTTTATCATGATATAGGAAAATATGCTAGGATTTGTGTGGAGGTGGATTTAACTAAACCATTATTGGCCATTTGTGAGCTCAAAAATGGCTACTACAAATTGGAGTATGAAGGGCCGCACCTTTTGTGTCTCACTTGTGGAAAGTTTGGTCGTTATAGAGAAGGATGCCCAGATAAGCAAGCTGGTGAAGCAGAGGGCAAGAGGCATGGTGAGAGCCATACAGGAGGCGATGTTGGGAATAGGGACCCTAGCTTATGGACGGTGGTACAAAAGCAACGACAGCTTCAGAGGAATAAGGAGCTAGTGGTAAGCAAAACGACAGGTAGAAAGACAACGTGATTTTGCCTGAAGTTGGTGCACCGGTGGCAATTAATGCAAAGGCGTCAATTTCGGGTTCGAGATATGGGGTATTGAATGAAGATTCTACGGAGAGGGAAGGTAGAAACAATGAGCCTCAATCAGTGGAAATTGCCATCAATGCTGACGAGGAAGCAGGTCAACAAGTGGAGAATGGGAGAGGAAAGAAGCACGTGGAGGACGAACCAGAATTGGTTTCTTCCAAAAAAGGAAAGGCGACAGTTGCGACTCTGAAAAAGGGGAAAACAGCTGTGGGCCTAGGTAAATCTAGTCTATCTATCACCAAAAAGTCTGCCAATCATGTGAAAGGTACTGGGGGAAATAAATTGCATGCACGTGGGCACACAAAGGATACTATATTGGGTGCTTTTAAGAGGAATCCAAGCGAGACAATCACAGAAATTTTGGATCCAAATAGAATGGAGGAATATATTATTAATGCATTCAAGAGGAAATATAAGGAGGCATAGAAAATTAGGGACCATGTGATTATTGCAAAGGCTGATGAGAAAGAGAACAAGAGCGGGACGACCGAGTCAGCTAGTAGGATACATGAGTCTCTTAATGGGCCAAACATTGTGAAATGTGGTTTGGGCCCAATTAGACCTGATATACCAAAGCCAACGCAGCCTCCTGATCTTTAAGTGGGGCAACCAATGCAGCGACCTGTTAACCACTTTGAAGTGGGCATGCATTCCAAACTTCCTTTGGATGTAGATGGTAGTCAAGGGGTGCAAGATGTAGCCAGCGTGGGCAATGAAGAGTCTGACATGGAGGTGGTGGTGGAGACCCCTGGTCTTAACCATGGTTAATTTTATCGAGAGCCCTTTCTCATCATAATTTTTTTTTAATGTTAAACAAAATTATGGTTTGGAACTGCCGTGGTGCAGCTAACAAGGAGTTTTATAGAAATTGCAAAAAATTCTTGGATATTCATCATCCAGAAGTTTTAATTATCATGGAAACTAGAATAAATCCTTTTAAGCTTAGAAGAACTTTTGAGCTCTCGGGGTTTGATGGTTTTGAGTGCTCTATTGGTAGTGGATTTTCGGGTGGTATTATTACAGCTTGGAAATCAAATCTTGTTGAGTTGGTTGAACCTAATACAACATTCCAATTCATTCATCTTCATGTTACAATGAAGCAAGGCTGGCATTGGTATTTCACTTCGGTTTATGCGAGCCCGAATGATGAGGTTAGGGGTACCTTATGGAATGACTTGGCCTAATATTCTCATTCCATTCATGGTTAATGGATGTTGGCGTGAGATTTTAATGATATTCTTGGTCTCAGTGAGAAAAAGGGAGGTGCGCCAATTAATTTGAGGAGATATTCCCCTTTTTTGTGACCGGATCAACTCTTGCAAGCTCTTGGATGTAGGGGTTGTTGGTTCACAGTTTACTTGGAAAGGTCCCAAGCATCATGGTTATGATAGATCGTTTGAGAGACTAGATCGTGTGCTTTGTAATGATGAGTGTCGTCTGGCTTTTCCCAATGCTATTGTCAAAGTTCTTCCTAGAATTAAATTTTCGGATCATCATCCTTTTCTTATCTTTCTGCATGGCTCTAATTTTATGGGTGGAGCAAAGCCCTTTCGTTTTGAAAGTGCCTGGTTGACTCATAATTCTTTCTCTGATGCTCTGCAAAGTTGGTGGGTTAGAGATAACGGGTTAACGGGAAATTTATCGCAAGTGGAAGATTATATCAAGAGCTAGAAAGTTAATACTTTTGGCAGTGTGAGTGGAAGGAAAAAGAAGATTCTAGCTCGGTTAGGGGGTATTCAAAGGAAGCAATATGATGGCCATAACAATCGATTCCTCACTAACTTAGAGGAAGATCTTCAGAAAGAGCTGGCAGAAGTTTTATATCAAGAAGAGCTCATCTGGTTTCAAAGGTCTCGCACTAAATGGCTTCACGATGGAGATCGCAAGACAAGGTACTGTCATATAAAAGCTACTAACCGTAAGAGGAAGAATAGGATTCTGATGCTCCGAAATAATGCTGGTGCTTGGATTGAGGAGGAACATGACCTGAAGCGGCTAGTTAATGACTTTTTTAAAGACTTATTCAAGGAGACATAAGGTCCACCTTTGAAGCTTATCACTAAGTTTACTATTGTGCCTTTGGACACTGCTGTTGCTGCTAACCTTGGTAGGGGATGGACAAGGAGGAAGTTCGGCAGACTTTGTTCAACATGGAGCCTTGGAAATCGCCGGGTCCAGATGGTTTCCCAGCGGGTTTCTACCAGGAGAACTGGAATATTATTGAGCACACCTTTTGCAACTTTGTCTCTCACCTTTGGCATCATCCGCAAGAGATTGGTAAAATTAATAGCACTGATATTTGCCTCATTCCTAAAATTGACAAACCAGAGTTTGTGAATCAATTTCGGCCTATTTCCTTGTGTACCATTAGTTATAAGGTGCTTACTAAAATTATTGTGAACCGTTTGAAGCCTCTGATTCCGGATATTGTGTCTCCGTACTTGACAGGTTTTGTGCCTACTAGAAGTATTCATGAGAACATTGTGGTTGCCCAAGAATTGGTTCATAGTATGAACAAAATTCGAGGTAAATCTGGATTTTTTGCTATTAAAGTTGATTTAGCTAAGGCTTATGACAGGCTTCATTGGTCTTTTATTTTGGAAGTGTTGGTTGAGGTGGGGCTTCCAACAGACTTGATTAATTGTATAATGCATTGTGTCACTAGTGTCCGGACTAATGTGCTCTGGAATGGGAGCCGATCAGATTTGTTCTCCCCGGTGAGGGGTATCAGGCAGGGCGACCCTATCTCTCCTTATACCTTTGTCTTATGTATGGATAGGCTTACTCATCTAATTGTTGAGGAGGTGGAAAAATTTGAGTGGATCCCTCTTAAAGCAGGTAGAGCTGGGCCTGTAGTGTCTTACTTGACGTTTGCAGATGATCTTCTTCTGTTTGGAAAAGCTACAGAGCGCCAAATGAGATGTGTTACCTCCACTCTCAATAAGTTTTGTGCAATGTCTGGGCAAGAGGTTAGTTTAGAGAAGACCTCTGTTTTATTTTCTAAAAATGTTAATCGGCACACTAGAAATGCTTTGTTGCTGCGTTCTGGTTTTAAGGAGACCTATAGTTTGGGAAAGTACTTGGGAGTGCCCCTTATTGGGAGAGCTCTGAGACGGCAAGATTTTTAGTACTTGGTGGATAAGGTTAAGAGCAAGTTGTCAGGCTTGAAAGTAACCCACCTCTCCTTTGCTAGGAGAGTCACCCTTGCTAAATCTGTGATTCAGGCTATTCTTATTTATTCGATGATGATTATTCCAATCCCTAAAAGTTGCCTAGCTGAGATTCATAAGCTTCAGTGAAGCTTCATATGAGCGGAGGAAGATAATCAAAGGCGCCTTCATCTAGTGAATTGGAGCACCATGACTCTTCTTAAAAGTCTTGGTGGCTTGGCTGTTAGGAATCTCCATAATATGAATAAGGCTTGTCTCATGAAGATGGGCTGGAATCTTCGAGAAGGAGGTGATAGATTGTGGTGTAATGTCCTTAAAGGGAAATATGGTAGGGGTACCCTAGAGAATGGACATGTAGTAGTCAAAAGAACTGACTCTTTTCTCTAGAAGGGTGTCGTGAATGCTTGGGATGATATCAGCAAGTATGAAATGTGCGTTGTTAGAGATGGTACTATGGTTAATGCCTGGAGGGATTGCTAGTTAGGAGAGAGGTTGCGTTTGATGGATGAGGCCCAACAGACTCCCACTAGCTTGGAGGATCTTCGTGTCATTGATTTGGTAGATCATAATTCTGGTAGTTGGAATGTTTCTGTGCTGGTGAACATTATACCAGCTTCTTTATTGAGCAAGTTGCATGCAATCACAGTTCCTAGTGTGGTGTGGAGCTCGGATAAGCGAGTGTGGCCTGGAAATCGGTTGGGCAATTTTTCCATTGCTAGTGCCTATAATTTGGTGAGTGGCTTTGCGGAGCTGGAAAGCCATGGTTTATGGAGACATGTTTGGAAGCTAGAAGTCCCAAAGCGTGTTAGGTGCTTTGCGTGGCAGATTATGCATGGAAGGTTGCCTATTAATCTTGTGTGTAGCCGGTGGGGCCATGGTAGTGCCCATTGCCACCATTGTCCTAATGTAGTGGAATCTATTCTGCATGTTTTGAGAGATTGCCCTCTAGCGACTTTCCTTTGGTCTCACTTAGTCCCTGAAGAGAAGCGAGCTGCTTTTTTTGTGGTTGACGTCGCAGAGTGGGTGGACTTCAACATGCAGGCTGAGTGGATTGTGGATGGTTCTTTGAAGTGGAAGAACATTTGGGCTACAGCTTGCCACTTTCTGTGGTATTGGAGGAATAAGATGGTGCATGACCCAAACTTTGTGCGTCCCAGCTATCCTTCTTCGTATATTATTCGCTATGTTCATAGTTATCAGGAGCGCCGCCTTTCTTCTGATGTGGCAGGTGGTTTCAAGGTTTATGATTCGATGTTGGTTTGGTGGATTCCGCCTATGAGGGGGTGGATTGCTCTCAATTGTGATGGTGCTGCAAGGAGAGCTTCGATGGTGGCTGGTTGTGGTGGTGTTATTCGGGATGCTAGTGGGCGTTGGCTTTGTGGGTTTGCTAAATTTTTGAGGGACACTAATGCTTATATTGCGGGGGTTTAAATTTAGCTAAGGCTCAGGGCTTTTTTAGTGTTGAGCTCAATGTTGATTCTCAGGTAATTGCTAATTGTTTGAATGGCACTTCTTTGGGTAGTGCTCATGGTTGGTCCCTGGTTCAGCGGATCCGAGCGCTTCTTGCTTGGGATTGTCAGGTTCGCATTAGACATATTTATCGAGAAACCAACAAAGTTGCGGATGAGTTAGCTAATATGGGCTATGAGTTAGGATCTGGACTCATGATTTATGAGACTCCTCCCCATCGGGTCAATCCGTTGATTCTTGCTGATGCTTTAGGAGTTTCTACTCCTCGTGTTATTGCTGTATAATCTTCCCCATTTAATTTCAAAAAAAAAAATCTCACATTATTTGTCCCGTCAAATGTCTTTATCTTACAATTGATTTTAATCAATATCAATATCAATATAAGAATACAATTGGCTGGTGAAAAGACAAAACAAGACTACCATATTTTTGCCACCTATCATTTTAAAGGGGCAAATATATCAATCTAAATAAAAACAAATCAAAATAAAAATTAAATTCACATAAAAAACTAGTTTTCTCTACCTACTTTTAATCTTTTCTCTTTCACTTTTCACTTTTTTTCCTCTCTATTCTCTTTCTCTCTTTCTTCTCTCACCCTCTCTTTTTCTCACGTCAGTCACTCTCCGTTTCTCCCTATATTTTTTTTTTATTTTTTTATTTCTCTCTTTCTCTCTTTCTTCCTTCTATTTTTTTTATATTTTTATATTTTATCATTATGTTTTTTATTTATATATAATTATTTTCGTTTAAAGTCTCAAATATAATTTTATCGTCTTTGATCACATATCAAAATTTATAAATATCTTTATTATATATTATTTATAGATGATTATTTTATTTTTAAACGTTTATGGGGAAAATATTACATACTATCGGTATAAATATTTTTTTTGTCCAAACGGAGAAACATAAAATGTTATCGGTATAATTTCATCGTCTTTTAGAATATATCAAATTTTATAAGTATTTTAATATTTATAAATGATTATTTTACTTTTGAGTCCCAACAGAGTTTTGTTTTTCATATTTTAATTTTTCAATTTTATTTATATTTATATTCTTTATTAACATTTTTTTAATTTCATTTTTTATAAACATAAATTTTTTTCGGTACAATATCAAAATTTATAAATTTATTTATTATATATTATTTATAGATGATTATTTTACTTTTAATTTTTAACGGGAGGAAACATTATATACTATCGATATAAATGATTATTTTTCTTTTGGGTCCAGATGGAGAAACATAAAATGTTGTCGACATGATATCAAAATTTATAAATATCTTTATTATATATTATTTAAAGACAAAATTAGAATACCATATTTTTTCCACTTATTATTCTAAAGGGACAAATATGTCAATCTAAATCAAAGTAAATCAAATTAAAAATTAAATTCACATAAAAAAATAATTTTTTCTACCTATTTTTAACTTTTTTCTCTCACCTCTCACTTTTTTCCTCTCTCTTTCGTCTCTCACTCTCTCTTTATATCACGTCTGTCACTCTCCTTTTCTCTCTTTCTCTTTTTTCTATATATTTCTTTCTTTCTCTCTTTTTTCTTTCTATTTTTTTTATATTTTTATATTTTATCAATATATTTTTTTATTTGTAAATAATTATTTTCGTTTAAAGTCTCAAATATAATTTTATCGTCTTTCATTACGTATCAAATTTTATAAATATCTTTATTATATTTTGCTTTTAGATGATTATTTTACTTTTAACTCTTAACGGGGAAACAGTACATACTATCGGTATAAATTATTATTTTTGGATCTAGACGGAGAAACATAAAATGTTATATGTATAATTTCATCGTCTTTTAGAATATATCAAATTTTATAAATATTTTACTATTTATAAATAATTATTTTACTTTTGAGTCCCAATAGCGTTTTGTTTTTCACATTTTAATTTTTCTATTTTATTTATATTTATAATTTTTTAAAAACATTTTTTAATTTCATTTTTTTATAAACATAAATTTTTTCTGTATAACATCAAAATTTATAAATATTTTTATTCTATATTTTTTATAGATGATTATTTTACTTTTGATTCTTAATGGGAGGAAACATTACATATTATCGGTATAAATGATTATTTTTCTTTTGGGTCCAAACGGAGAAACAAAAAATGTTGTTGGCATGACATCAAAAATTTATAAATATCTTTATTATATATTATTTATAGATTATTATTTTACTTTTGACTCTTAACGGGGGGAAACATTACATACTAATTTTAGACCTCTTTCTAATGACACATTGTATGTTGTCAGTATAATTATTTTTTATATTCTGTTTTTATGAATGCTATTATTTTTTATAAATGATTATTTTGCTTTTGAGTCCCGATGGGAGAAAATAACATGTTATTGCTATAATTTCGTTATCTTTGAGCATATATCAATTTTTATAAATATTTTTATTATTTATAAATGATTATTTTACTTTTAAGTCTCGACGGGGGAAACATTACATGTTGTCGGTATAATTTTATCGTCTTTGACACAGATCAATTTTATAAATGTTTAAGTTATTTATAAATGATTATTTATTTATCTATTTAATCAAGAAAACCCTAACCATGTTTGTTTCATCTTAGCCATATATGGTACACAAGTCACACAATTACATAAATAGTAATATTTGATACACATTTAATATTTTTTTCACATTCACTATAAAATTAGTTAATTTTTAATACATTGAATCAAAAATATTATTTACTATAAGCAATTACTATCTTAAAATATTAATCATAACAAACAACGTACGCCTCGTGGGAATGCACGAGTATCGTACTAATAGAAAAAAAATCTTACAATTGATTAATTTATAGTTCCATTATGAATGGATGCCGACGCTCTCTGATCACATAGCAAATACATGACGTCATTTTCTTGTTATATTTGAAAAATAATAGTAAAATACTCCATCGGTTTCTAAATATAAGTCTTTTTTGACCAAAATACAAAGATTAATAAATTTAGTTAACAATTTTAATTTGTCTAAAATATGTATTGTTTTTTCAAAATTACTATTTAATTACTGATATAGAAAAAAGAAATAATCACTTCATTTATTATTGACTACAAAAAAATAACGTAAATTAATTAGGAGTATTCTTGTAAAAAGTAATTAATTCATCTAACAATTTGAAGGAAAAAACTGATAAAAAGGACAATATTATTTCAAATGGGCTTATATTCATGGACATAGGGAGTATTATTATCTCAAGTCTCAAGTGTCGTAGGTTGCTATGCTCCGAGGATTCAAGATGTTGCCTTCCCAGATAATAAAAGGATTTAAGAAATAAATTTAGTACCTAATCCATGCACATGGATAAGATTTAGTTTGTTTAATTTTTCAAAATTTAATTTAAGGTTGTATAAAAAAAAATCTATTTTTAGTGATCATATATAAAATAAATATTTTTAATTTAGTTATAGTAAAAAAATATTTTTATACTCTCTTTTATTAGACATAAGTGATTATTAATTATGAGAAGGAATCATAATTACCGACTTTAGAAAATTGAAAGTATATACATTTTTTTATAGGGTTTAAAAATTAAAATCTTACGCAAATAATTAAAACAAATGAGAAGCACGTTTATTTATACATAAAGTGTTTTTGTTATAAAATAGTATAAAACAAACGCATCCTATGTGATAGTATATTCGTTTGCGATTTATGTACCCAAAAAAAAAAGAAAAGTATATTCGTTTGCGAAAATTTTAGGACTAATAAAGTCTATCCAATCTTAATTTTTACTATTTCTAAAATTTTATTTTTTATTTGTCCACTTTTTTGAGTACTAAAGTATCTTCACTTATATTGCTAAAATAACACAACTTAGAATGTAAAATTTCAAACAGATTTTTTAAGCTTTAGTTCTTATAATATTTGACAATTTGTCTATTTGGCGTATTATATTAATAAAAAAGTTTTGCAAAAATATCTAACCATATTTACACAATTATCAACGATGGTGGCCCTGAAAATGGGTGAGGTGAACGACCGCGACCCCACTTTTAGCAGAACACTAAACACATTTTTTTTTGTCAGCTAGTAGAAATGGTAAACAACAAACACACACGTCCAAACAGCAACACCCGGGTTCGAACCCCAGTCCCGCGTTCCCATATCGCTAAAATTGTCAAAGCAACCAAAATTTTATTTAGTATGTATAGATACTAGTATGAGTGACCCGTGCATATACATTGCATTCCTATAAAAAATTTTAAATAATAGATTTTTCTTGTATGAGATATTATGCACAAAAAATTATAGAAAACTTGTTTTTTCTTTTCAATTATGGATCATAACAATTTGTAGGTTTTTTATTTACTATGTCCATTTTAAATAGTTGGTCAAATACCAGTCAATCATTGGTTTTTGCGTGTTTTTGGTGATTCTTTGATCTGGTAGAAATCCAAAAAACAAATGTTGTTGTCTAAGTCCTAGCGAGTTCATTTGGCTTTAGTGATTCATGTAAGTTATTAATTTTATTAATATATCCAAATACATAAAATAAATATCCTCAAAAAAATACATAAAATAAATATATATGTCAATAATTATTTAATTTTAATAAGTGACACTAATAACGAAAATAATTTTAATTTATATTTTACTCGAATGACTATTCTTTTAATACAATATAGGTCGATGGTTATTTCAATAGGAGATGATATTGGTAAGCAATAACGTCAAATTGTTTTGGTGACCAGTGGTATCATAATCATAATAATCAAATAATAATGAATGAGTTTTTTTTCTTTTTAGTGAAAAGCAGTTTTTTGGATGAAATAATAATGGATGAGTTTGAAAAAAAAAATAGGCAACTTCAGCTTTTTATAAAATAACGGAAGTTTAGCTTGTTATTGAATTTTTTTTAAGGCAAAAAAAAAATTGAGATTCATTAATCGGTTTTTTTTTTTTTAGAGAATTCATTAATCTGTTTTCACAATAGAAATGAATTGATATTGATGGCATAAAAAACACGGAAGTGTCCTGGAAAGCTTTTACTTTGGCTTTTAGATTTTAAAAACAAAAGATAAGTGACAAAAAGATTAAAGATAAGCAAGATAAGAGTAAGAAAAACAAAAGGAAAACACATTTCTAGAGCTTCCTCGAGGGTTTTCTACCTCTCCAATTTGAGAGTCTAACAGCTGTTGGTCACCACTGCTCCCGCCGCCCACTTTGTTGCTACCAGCTTCTTCTTTGTTGCACGTTGTCTGATTGAAGCAAAGCGGTGAGTCGGCGACGGTGTTATCTTTTTGCTTCATATTTAAATTTTGTTCTGTCATTTTGGATTCAAGATTAGTCTTAGTTTTTCCATTTCTGGTTTCAGATCTTGAAGTTTTGAAGAAGTTAATACCATTTCATGTTGTTTCAGCACTTCTCTCTGTAACATATCCTCCTTAGGTTTGTTCCCACAAATGCCTTTGCAATGGACATAGAGCCAACTGCCTCCAGGTTACAATCAAATCTGTATTGGGACATCAATATAAATACATCGATCAGTTTATAGATCTGGAAGAGGCAAGCAAGTTAGTTGCAACCTCTCCTCTGTGAATACAGAAAGCATGACTCTTCCACTTCAGATTCGTAATCCAAATTCATTAGTCCCTGAAACAAAATCAGCTGAGGAAACTTAAAACCCCTAAATACAGCTGATGACAACAAAATTATTTAAATATTTAATTTAGTGTAGTATCTATTTTTCATATTAATATAATTAACACCGATAACAGAAGCTTATGATATAAAGTTATCGAATTCATATATAATATGTTGGTAAAAAGTATATTGAACGAAGCATTTCTCTATAAAAAGATAGGTGTTAATTAAAACCTTCTCACTTGCTAGGGTTTGTTCTCAGTTAACACGCGTCAACCATATATCTCGGGCTATCGAAGACCATCTGCAATCTAAATGTGTTCTTTTCCGACAAATTACAAGTCTAAGCATCTTCTCTGAAGGTTAGCCTAAAACCATATGTAATTGCAAGTTTACATTGATTTTTCCTCTTAAATGTCAGTGATTCACTCACTGGTTTATAAATTAGAACCTTGACAACAGCATTTTAATTTTTGTTGGATTAGTGCAATGTGGATGCAAATCGTGCATCTCAAATTGTCAAATCTGAGCGTGTGTGGCAGGTGCATTTTTTTCATGCAACACTTTGATCCATCTAGACAACACACACACACACACACACACACACACACACACACACACAGATATATATATATATATATATATATATATATATATATATATATATATATATATATATATCAACTTGTACAACTTGTACAAAACAGTTTGATGCATGAAAATAATTAGTTGATCAGATTTAAAATGCACATGTTTAGAAATTTTGCAATATATATAGGGTCCAATCTGGTTATATAAACTTAATATACATAACAATGTTGTAGTTCTCCAAATGAGCTTGATGATCTTGGCTTCCTGTGGAGTGGCTAATTAACTTATTTGATTTTAACAGCACCAACATTTCATTCCCTCTAACTACAATGTTGTAGTTTTCCAAATGAGTAGCTTCTTCTTGTTTTCTGAATGAGAATAAAAAAAGTTGTATGGAATTAGTTTACAATATTAGGATAAAAAATAGTAAAATCACAAAAGTGAGTAGCTACAGTAAAAAATGTATTTTATAACACGATAAAGACTGTACCTGTCTACTATAGTCTCAATAATTAAACATGCTCAAAAACTTCACGATATACCACATTAATGGTTTTGTGGCATAAGTTTTTTTTCCTCGTCTAAAATCAAAACTTTAGGCCCTTTCTAGCCGTCACCCTGGATACTGCAACGTACAACTGACCATGAGTGAAAACTGGTTTGGGGAGATAGATGCCCATGTGTGAAAGTGATTGTCCCTGACTTTTATTAATTGTCATAGCAAAACAAACACACAGTGGGAATTGTCTATGCTGGAATTTAAAGGGTAATCCACGATCAGATGGAATCAAATTCATTCTTGGAAATCAGATTTTGTCTCCTACATTAGTCCCAGTTAGGACTGTTGCACCGATAACATTCTTTCCAAGCTCGTTGATCATTAGCCTAGTTCCGTTACATAATCCAGCTTCCTGGTCAATGTTCTTCATTATCATAATAGGCACACCAACCTTTAAACTCAATCTGTGATTTGGAATCCCCGAACATTTGATCTCATTGAGAAACTCAGCGGTGAACCATTGCCCTTCTATTTCACTGTTTTCATCGGATTGGCAAACAAAATCAGAGCTTAAGTATTCTATTTCATCACCACGAAGCAAACACATGACGAATTCATTAACCTGCTAAACAGATTCTAAAGTCGGTGCTAGAATTCCATGTTTTTGGAAATACTCCGACGTATTCATATTTTCTAACAGGTTAGGATACACAAAGTCTACCAAAAATAGCAAAGGATCTGTAGATTCTTGAATTAATAAGTCTTTGGGAATCTCTATTTCACTCTCACCGTCTTCATCATCATTGCGACCTCCATCGCCAATCCCAAGAATCCAATTTACAAATTCTCTTATTTCATTTCTGTCCGAGTTGCTGGCAGTAGAACCTAGTCTCATGTTGACTGTAAGCCTTAAAACCTTGCAGTTGTTCCGTAAGTTAGAAGCATTTATGGCAGAACTAACAATATCTTGCCTTGACCCCTTCCTAATGACCGATAAAATCTGCCTGAAATCACCTCCTAGAACCACAACCTTACCACCAAACAGTTTATTTGCATTTTCTTTATTCTTAGTTGCCATTATGTCACACAATGTTCGGTCTAACGCTTCAAAACAAAATCTATTCATCATGGGTGCCTCATCCCATATGATTAGTTTAGTATGAAGTAAAAGCATCGCTCTAGCACTGCCTTGGTTAATGTTGCAAGTAGAGTCATCTCTAATAGCCAACGGAATTGAGAATGTTGAGTGAATAGTTCTTCCCCTTGGGAGAAGCAATGAGGCAATGCCACTTGAAGTGACATTGAGAACTATTAATCCCTCAGATCGAACACCTGAAGAAGTTGTATTCCACACAAAAGTCTTTCCAGTACCCCCTATCCATTTAGAAAGAAAAAACCACCTGCGTCAAACATAACCGCGTCCATTATTTGTTGGTATACACCCCTTTGTTCGTTTGTCAACTGCTCCAATAGAGAAGAATGTATTTTTTCCATTTCGTCCCTATCATAGTTTAATTCATCTACAATCAACTTATTCTGAAAGTCACGTATTTTAGACAACACTGGGATTGGCATTGAAGGAGAATCAACTAAAGAATTGAAAGAATAATGAAGCAATTAGCACGGGTCATAGTAATTTCATTAAAGAATATGTTAAACTAAAGATATGGAACTTTCATGAAATTTTCCTGTAAAATTACCCTTCATTAACCAGCTCTATAACCATCAGTTTGGACTTCACGCCCTTTTTTATAAATTCTCTTTCTTTGCTAACCCCAGTCAGAAATCCAATAACATCTGTGGCAAAATGTTGAAATAGGTTAGCATGGATGGAATGAATATTGTACTAGAGAGTGCTATGATAATGAAGTCAGTAAATACGTACCAACAAAATAATTGCAGTCGTAATTGACAGCAAATACATCAGCAGGGGTGAAACAATAAGTTGTGAGAGGAAAATTAGCACTATTCTGTTTGGCAATGGTAGTGTTGATATCAAAACTCAGCTTGAACTTATGGCGTGTAGACTGATACTCTCCTCCATTGACTACCAAATTTAGTTTCGTCAGCAGGTAAACCTCATCCTCTTGCATCTTGTATTGAAATTTATATACCAATTGGTTGCGTATTGTACAACCAATTCGATCACCCTGTAATCATGTTATAAAAAGTAATTAGTATTTGTTATGAAGTATCAGTATGATAAAAACAATAAAAAGCAGAATGAATGTGATATACACCTGACTGTCCATAAGCACAAATTCTAATGTGAAGTATTCTCTAGGATGTTCTGGATCTAGCACCAACCACTTACGCACAACACGTGCCAAAACACGTAGGTTCTTTTCGGCTGAAGCTATTGTCGAGCAAAAATCAAATTTGGGTGACATATTTGTGTGATTTGTGTAATTCGTGTGTGCAGTAATTTTTTCCTGAATGCACAACGTGATTGATATTGTTGTAGCAAGCATTTAAATAGCATTAGAGTTGATCATTGCATTTTTTTTTTTGAATACCAATTATATAAATTAACAAACTTGATTTATGCTATTCAAAGTTAATTATTGGTGAAATGTTGAGCATTTTGCAGTAGGCATTCAATTTTGGTACGAATCAATTAAAAGATTCCTGATCTTTTTACAAATTGGCAAATAATTCAGTGTGATCGAAAATTAATTGAAAAATAATTCCTGAATGGAAATTAAATTCCGATTGCTGCACTCGTCACTCCATTTGGCCAATGGCATCTATATATTATTACCATATATATTGTATTTTCGGCATTTACTTTGACATTTTTTTTTGCTGTAAAATCCAATTTGGTTTTTAACAATAATTCGTTTATTTTGAGGATCAAATTACATCTATCCAAAATTAGCTTTTATAGCAAATTGAGGCGATTGGTAACGTTTGATTAACGAAATAAATGAGATCTGATCAACTTTTGGTTAATGGAGGAATTATGCACATGATTGATTTATCATATATTTTAAATTTAATTTTAATGCATTAAATTGCAATTTAATTTCGCTGAATCTTTATTTTTTCGACACCATCTATGGAATGTTATATAACGTTTACATTTCGTGAAGCATAATCAGTCAACCAATTACCTTTTTTTATTGGAAAAATTAATTCGAAAGTTTGCATATAAAATACACGTTTTAAATGATTGAAAACGTTTTTAGATTTTATGTGATATTAATGTGGTTACCTATTCAGCATAGTAATGAAGTTTTATTGACAGGTTTGGAATATCAATTTGTTTAATCCGAGCCTACACACGCGTGACACATGGCGATCGAGCCTCCATAGTTTTTCCATATAGTGACATGTGTCTGTAGGCTGTTTAACTTTGCACGGTTTGTTGACACGTGTACACCGAGGCTGTTTTGGTTATTTGTAAATGTATAAATTATGATTAAAATAATTTTTTTACATAATTAAAATATTATAAAAAATATTAAATTTATGTCATAAAAATAAAACAAACGCTCATAATTAAACAAGTTTCCCCCCAAAATGAAGTCACTAATAGATGATGTTTTCATTTCTCTTATATGAAAAATATCCACCAATGATTTTGGACAACTGAACCAATGATGGTTCAATTTAGGCGTATTGCTGAGCGTAAACAAGGGTATGGTATACTATTTCTATTTCTGTCAGCATAATAGCATCTGAGTCTCTCCATCTTTCTCTCAATCTCTTTCTTTGTCGCGTTTTGTCACTTCATCTCTTTTCCTCTAATCTCTCTCTCTAATCTCATTGTCGCCCCACCGTGCCAATCCGCCAATGCTAAGAACAGTCATGTCGCACCGCTGTTGGACCTGATTTTATTTTTTCCTCATTGTTAATCTCCATGTATCCAACTCTCTCTCTCTCTCATCTCTTTGTGTCTTGCTCTCTCTAATCTCTTTGTGTCTCGCTGTTGCAGTGGAAGTTTCGTCATTGCATTGTTTGCCCATAGGCTCAGGACAGAGGAGGGTAGCGATCGGGGGCTTGACGCGCCAATTTCGGGTTGTGGATGTGGTGCACGGTGAATCACTGATGCTTGGTGGCATCGATCACTCACAGAACCCTTTTTTCACTTTATGCTTGGATAGGGGCGACATACAGATTGGTTAGATTTCAGGGTACAAAACTCTGGTTTGTGCCAAAATTTATAATTCGTTTATTATTACTTGTTGACATTTAATCAATTAAAAAATGTTTAGAAACCAAAATAAAACACAAAATAACATTATGGAGATGGCAAGGAATATGGTGAAGTCACTATGGGTGAAGAATAGAGACTTCTACAACTAAAAAGGCATATTGAAAAAAAATCTCTTCCTTTTTTTTTTTTTTTTTTTTGCACAAGAGATATCTTCTTTAGTGACCACATCACCAATCTGAAAAATATTATCTATAAAAAGCTTCCATTGCTCTGTCTAAAGGCAATACACACCTAAGATTGGTGGAAGGTATTATTGTCTTTTTTTTTTTTTTTTCAACTGACTTTGTATACTGCTCACGTACATACGTAGTGCA
The DNA here is from genome assembly GCA_037113605.1 of Calophaca sinica. Taxonomy (NCBI): domain Eukaryota; kingdom Viridiplantae; phylum Streptophyta; class Magnoliopsida; order Fabales; family Fabaceae; genus Calophaca; species Calophaca sinica. Next base: position 127,341,812 of record CM073734.1, read on the forward strand.
TCACTGAAAAATAAAAATTACTGCATACTCTCCATAAAATTTAAATTTTGACCACTTTCAGTATAATAATTTGTACTTAGTACTCTCACCTAGTCACCTCTTTCATCTCTTTCGGCCAGACCGGTCATCTCTATTTCTTAAAACTCAAAACACAACTCATATCACTGTCTCACATCTCGACTCACTCTCCCTCCTATTGGTGAATACTGTTGTCAGTCTCTGTTTTCCCCTTTTACTAGGTTCAGTTTTTTCCCAATTTAGAATAAAATCCTAATCTGATCCATCTGTTAATTTTCTTTATTAATTTTTTCTGTTGTAATTGGGTCTTTGTTAATTCAGTCTATGTTGTTTTGTTATTTTCTCTTGTAATTTTTTTTAATTCTAAAACTTTTCTATTTTTTTTAAGTTTGAAAACTTATTTTGTGTTATCAGAAATCATGCTCTTGTTATTTTGTAAAAAGAGTAAACATTTGCTTTTGTAATTTTTTTTAAAACATATGTTGATACTCTTGTTATAATTTTAGTGATTTTAAAATTTTATACACCCGACCCAGAGCCTTAGGTCTGCCATTGCTCACGTATGTATCGATTATGAGAGTATTATTATTATTTTTTGTTCACACAAGACACCTAAAATATCAAGGTCAACCCTGATTATCTTGTCGAGGACTGCTAAATGTTACGAAGTTGAGTCACACGAAACCCACGAAAGCGTGCAAAACCCCTCTCCCTCGTGCAGCCTTATGCTTTTTTTAACCCAAAAAAAAAGAAAAAATAATAAAATATGCAAACACCTGATGCATAACAGTCATTGTTCATGTTTTGTAAATCCTTACAAAAAGAGAGATCCAAGCTCCTGGCTGTCGCTAAAGATGAGGAACGCCAGACTTCGTGGCCGAATTGAGGGATTCTCCCAATGGAAGAGACGAAGAGCATAGTAATTAAAAGGTATACATCATTCGTATCTTTTGTACGAAAATACATTCATAATATTTAGCATTAATCTTATCAATATGGGGCCATTTTTAACTACTTCATCAATCATGGTTGTGACCTTTTGCTTACTCGTTTACTTTATAGGTTGTTGACCAAATGCGAATGGAACATTTAAAGTTTTTTTTTCTTTTTTTGACAAAAGAACATTTAAAGGTTAAAGCATAGACATTTGGACGCAAGTGATTAGAGTGTGAATGAAGATTTGTTTTTCAAACAGACTATAGATATGATAATGACGACATATAAAAGAAAAAATAGCATCCACATTAAATCTTTATATATGCAATGCAAGATTAGCATACGTGCCCCCCTGAACTTATTCGATGGAAGTGGCTAGCAATTAAACCTTGGCGTGGAAATAATCAAAAGTTGCTGATTAGCATACATACCCCGCTGCATAGGTCAAAGTATATATTTTAAGGATTCATGTGAATCTTCTTCTCTCTCTAAGAAGCCTGGTTTCTATCCCTTTTTTTTGAGGCGGCTATCTAGGTTTTCATTGTGAGGCTTTTGCCTAGGGCTTCATTGTGAGGCTGTTATCCTTGTTTTTTTCGAGTTTGCTATGGAGAAGGAGATGGAGGGTCTTTCTCTTATTGAGGAAGGCGAGGATGGGTTAGTGTTTGATGCTGGAGGGGATGGCAATGTGGGTGCAGATCTCCAACTATGTCTAGTGGGTCATTTTCTCACTAACAAAAAGATAAAAGTTGATTTCATGAAGGAGCGTATGGCGGATGTGTGGATGTCGGGTCGTGGGGTTTCTATTAAGGAGGTTGTGCCGAGGCTATTTTTGTTCCAATTCTGTCATGATGGGTGGACTGTGGTTCTTTGAGGGACATCTGCTTATTATTGAACGCATAGGAGTAGGGGTTGACCTGTGCAATATACCACTGCATATGCTATTCTGGGTTCAAGCACATTCCCTACCCACTGGTTTTATGACAGAAACTGTGGGAAAGGTGCTAGGAAACTTCATAGGAGAATTTGTTGAATATTATGAGTCCAATAATAATGGTCCATGGCGTGCCTATATGCGTATACGAGTGAGGGTGGATACTCGGTTGCCATTGAAGAAAGATCGATGCGTTAAAGTCAAAGGAGGAGAATGGTGCCTTGTTAAGTTTAAATATGAGAGACTAGGTACGTTCTGCTTCCTCTGTGGATGCCTTGGCCATTCAGATAAAAATTGCGAATTACTATTTGATAAAGTGGACGATGGAGTCAGGGAGTGGAGCATGGAGTTGAAGGCTGGGTTGAGAAGGTAGGGTGGAGGTCGCGGTGGAAGCCGGTGGGTCCGGGATGATCGTAGAGGAATTAATGCGGATCGCTGGAATGGCGATGCTAATTTGGGATCCATTGATACTCAGGCCCAAGTCCACGCACAAGCACGTGCCCAGCATAATGGTACCAGCTCGGGTATCTTTCAGCAACAATCCAATCCTAGAAGCAAAGCGATTACGTCCTTTAATGCGCACGTTGGAAATTCACATGCAACGGACAAAAAGACTGCTGGTTATGGAAATGCATTGATTATTAAATCTGTTGACCAGCTTAGGAATCTTGTGATTCAAGCCAAGGAGTGGTATCCCAGTATGGTAATAATTCTCTTTTAATTGGTTATAAGGAGGATTCCACGGAGATGGAGGTTGACCAGTTGGAAAAAAAAGGG